>OX387218.1:9940896-14740896 GCA_947561695.1 Tyria jacobaeae
TTCAGCTCTAGCCTCTTTACCAAGTTCTTCACATTTGTTGCTGCATGTTGCTATCGATGCGTATTCATCAGTTCCATCGCAGCAGTCACATACACCGTCGTTGACTCTTGAACTTGGTATATTTTGCGGTCGATGACCGGCGTTTGTGCAGTGGAAAACACCATTTAAACATGCTGAAGTTCCAGGTTCGTCACTGCCATCAAAGCAATCGCAGTAATCATCGTTTACATAACTAAACGGTATAGTCATAGTTCCATCGAAGCAGGTGAAATCTTTCGTCGGTGAATATAGGGGTGCTTTAGATAAAGAAACCCCGCGAGGTCTAAGCACATCCGACTGAACATAGGTGATAAAATAACTTACTACTAAAATAACTGATCGATAGTTGTTGATCCATGTAGGACAAATCATGATTATTAAATTAAATCACCGTTACCGTTAAATCTAAACACCGGTCACTTGCTAAATTCTAGTAGATAAATAGAGAACGTGTAGAAAAATGACAGCGCTGACGTTACCCAACCAGAGTCAAGAAAACTAATAAAAAAAAAAACCTAGAGCTGCGTATACTGCTGAATATGCAGACTCTAAGACGAGTAATAGTTGGTTTATTGCTCTAAGAAACTCGTGCCAGCAGTGGACTTTGTTGATCAACTTCCCAACAGTAGTGTCTGATATAATGTAACTAAAATAAAAAAAACGTGTTCGTCTCGGGACGCCCGACAGAAGTGATAACGTAAACTAAACTAAACTACCGATGCCGTATGCCTGAGTGAAAGGGAAGCCTGACAGACTGGCACCGTAACGCGTTACGTAACGAAGCGTTTTACCCTCCAATAAGAAGTTATCACTTCATAACTAATCTATTTCTATTTCTGATTGATTTTAACTAGTCACAAGTAAAAAATACTAGTCACAAGTAACCATTATATTAAATATTCTAAAAACTGATAACAAGTAGAAACTAATTTTACTTGATTACTCGACTAAGTTATTTTACTTTTTTACTAAACAAGTAACACTAGCATCTACAAATTATCAAGAATAAGGATTTTTTAATGTCAGTTGGTGTGATCTATGGTTTCTTTATGTTTGGTTTTGGTTATAGTTATATTAAATACCATATTTACTAGTCCCAAGTAACTTAGGTTTATGTAAAGAAGTATTGTTGAGTTCAACTGATAAAAACAAGATATGGAAACTATATTAGAACAGCAACGTAGCTACCATGAGGAGAGGGAAAGAACGATGGATGCTATGGTCAAGGAAATTCTTCACAAGAAGACAGGGGTTAATATTGTTCCTATCAATAAGTCATTTAAAGCTAAAAATATTGAACTTTATTTATAACTTCATATATTTGGTATTTCTATAATTCCAGCATCGAGAAACTATAAATGGTGATCATCGTTTGAAGAACTTACATGATGTAAGTAGGTTGTAATGTAATATTATCATATTAATTTTACCTAGCATTTCTCTTTTTTTGCTTGCATATTAATAGGATAATCCACAGAGTTACGGTGTTGTTTTCCACATATACATTACTTAAAATTCTCTTTACTGTAAGTATATAATTCAAAACTCTTTAAAATGAAACTGTTTGTTGTTTGTTTTGTCAAAACTCTTTAAAATGAAACATTTGATATACCTAAAGGTTTCTAGTTGAACAACTCATTCATAACTGTACTTGACTGCACTAGCATGTTTTGGAAATGGTTGTATTTGTTAATTAAGTATGTAACAGCCTGTTGAAAGGCATGATTGTAGATCATAGATGTTTAATTGATATATCACACTCATAATGTATTATAATTATAACATATTGGATATTCTAGAGATATGTAGAATCTACAATACGGCTCAAGGAACTATATGAGGACAAAGATTGTCTAAGAAAGGAAGAGATAGCTGCATTATCTGGGCCTAATGAGTTTCAGGAGTTTTATGCAAGACTCAAGCAGATCAAAGAGTTTCACAGAAAACATCCCAATGAGGTATATAATTTTTATTTAATGCTGTTGCCCATTACTTCAGTTGCATGGAAAATCGGAACCATATATTTTTCAGGGATAAAAAAGCTATGTGCTATTATAGTGCTAAAATACATCTAGATCTGTTTAGCCATTCAGGCATGAATGAGTAATAAAAATCCATCCAAATTCTCAAGTTTATAATATTAGTAAAACTAGCTGTCATACTATAGATGCTTCATTGTAATATAATGACATATGCATTTAGACACTAGAAACTATGTAAAACTAGCAATATTTGTTATAAAATTCACATGTTATGTTTCTGTTCTCTTATGTTTCTTACACCTTAATATCAATGGTTTCAGATATGTGTCCCTATGTCCGTGGAGTTTGAGGAATTGGCAAACATAAGGGAAAATCCAGCAGAAGATTATACAAGTAAGAAACATTTATTAAATATATATATATATTTTTTTTTTTTAAATAGTCCTAAAATCCCTAAAAATATTAACAGATTTTGTGTATACAGTTTGAGATATTTAGTATACTTCTTAAATATTGTCTTTCAGCACCTGTTGAATTTACTGATGAAGAGGGATATGGGAAGTATCTCGATTTGCATGAGTGCTATGAAAAGTACATAAACCTGAAAGGGATTGAGGTAAGTTTAAATTTAAATTATCTAACTATCAATTATTGCTACTTATACACATACATACACTCGCCTGTATCTCCCTGTGTCTTGGAAGGAGTAGGAACAGGTATTAATCAGCAGGATGTGTAGTATAGAAAGGTATGGAGAGGATATTGCTTATACAGATGGCTATACTGAAACATGTATCTGCTGAACTTCAATTTATTTCATTTTATTTATCTGGCTATACTCATAAGCATTCTTTGTAGTAAATTTTGATGTATATTTTTAGAAGGTGGACTACATCACATACCTGGCCATATTTGATCACCTTTTTGACATTCCTCGTGAGCGCAAAAATAGTGAATACAGAAATTACATCAGGGCTCTGCTAACATACTTAAAGGACTTTGTCAATAGAGTGAAGCCTCTACTTGATCAGGCACAAGAGATGGCTAGTGCTCACCAAGAGTTTATTAAACAGTGGGAATCAGGAATATTCCCGGGATGGCCGGTAAGTGTATTTTAAACCTTGTAATTTTTTAATTGAAAAACTTAACTGTATATCTCCATTATAAACATTCATTGGTTTTATACTATATATTATATATATAAATTACACCCAGACAGAGAACAAATCATCATGTTCATAATTTAATTGTTTGTCCTGGGTGGTAATCAAACTTACAACCTCTGGCTTAGTAGTCAGGATCACAAACCACTAGACAGGCCAGTCTATAATATTATTTACAATCTATAACACTGCTACTGTGATTCTACAACATATTTTTTTTTAATTTACAGAAAGAAACAGGTGGTGCTCTAACAAATATTGGAGCTCATCTCGACTTATCAGCTTTCTCATCATGGGAAGAACTTGCCTCATTGGGTCTGGATAGATTAAAATCAGCCCTAATGGCTTTGGGTTTAAAATGCGGTGGTACATTAGAAGAAAGAGCACAGAGGTCTGTAATTGGAATTTAAATCATATTAGTGATCATACAATTTGAATCAGGTTCTCTACTTTCAAATTGGTTTTCAGGTTATTCAGTACTAAAGGACAAACATCTCTAGACAAATCTTTAGTTGCAAAAAAGGGAGGCAACAAGGCGAAAGCGTCAACACAACAAAGGCATAAGGATATTGCTGCCATTGAAGCTCAAGTCTATAGGTAATCTGTTAAAGATTGTTTAAATCCACCAGGCTGCCATAGTGTGGGTCACCGTGCTGCATTGACTACACTTGCAATGAGGATGGTGACCACTGCTCTTAGACTTTACTTATTGCTTTCCACCTGGCAGAGTGGAGTCATTATGGTAGACTCGACATAAAAACAAAAAAAAGAAGATTTTAAATGAAGCATATTTTTAAACTTCTAAAACATGCCCATTTATTTAACCTTATGAACACCAATGTCACAAATATACGTGAAATAGGATGCATTAGTACATAAAACATAATAATAACAGTTAGCTATAACTGCATTGTAAGCGTAAATAATATAGTATAAATGAAGTCAATTCAACTGTGTTTTTAACCTACTGTGCATGAAAAAGGGTAATGGTGTTCTAGTGTATGTATGTACGATGTTTTTTGTAACGGCCTAGACGGCTTGATGGAATTTCACAAATAACGTGTCATTTTAGTTGGGAGTGACATAGAATAAAACATTTCAAGATAACATCAACTAAAAAAATAAAGAGAAAGTTAATGTTATTTATTTATAATATATTTTTTTATAATTCTACTTATAATTTGAGGTATAAATACATGAGCTTTATAAGGATACAAGTAAGTGGCGGACTGTTGCATCAGCCTGTATGTATGAAGTATAAACATACATATGTACACATCTGTATACAGATTCTCCAACATAGTAGGCAGTGCTCGCGGTGCGACAATCGAGAATGTGACTCGTCGCGCAGCGCGCGCGGCCGGCGAACGGCGTGACGACAGCGGCGATGAAAGCGACGCGTCTGCGGCCCCTGACATCGACTCTGACGACGATGAAGTACCCTACAATCCTAAGAATTTACCTCTAGGATGGGATGGGAAGGTGAGCCCATTGATTAATTAATCGATTTTTATTTTTAGTTATTTTAATTTCCATAGCATATTGTCATACCAGGCTAAAAAACCCAATCCCAAAAGGTCGACTTAGACTTAGTCGAATAAGAATGGATTTAAATATCTGAAATAAACTAAACTCATACTCTCGAATTCCTCCAATGTACATGTAAATATGTTGACGTTACTATAACACGTTCAGAACATTATCGGACCATATTGTTGTAAGTTGGCGCGGCATGCAGTGATATCAAACACGTTTACTCTCGGCTTCCGCCGCAGCTTGGTGTATGGTACGAGCAGTTTTATGTTTTCCAAATTTTGCGGACTGTTTAATTTGCCACGGAACACCAAAATACGTACTTAGCCAGACCTAAATTTCGTCTCACTTCTGTCTTATAATATCCAACCATTTCACTATCCCAGCTATCGTTTTGAGATCGTCAGGCTATCTATCATATTCATAGAGAAACACACCCTATATTAACACTGAAAACGCGTATCTGAAACTGTGTCTACTATAATATAGTCTACTATCTACTCTTTAATAATGTAGTTAGAGATTCGCTATTATTGAACCTTCTATTGTAGGTATATTCTGTAGGATTAGATTTGCCTCATAATATACTTATTTATAATAGTCCTATAATATCAGTTATGTTGTGTTGCCATATTAATTGCAGATGTAGGATAACCTTTTTTTTTGTTTACAGCCAATTCCATACTGGCTTTACAAGTTGCATGGCTTGAACATCAGTTACACTTGTGAAATTTGCGGTAACTACACCTACAAAGGTCCGAAAGCATTTCAGCGTCACTTCGCCGAGTGGAGACATGCTCACGGTATGAGATGTTTGGGTATACCAAATACCGCTCACTTTGCCAATGTCACCCAAATTGAAGATGCACTTGCTTGTAAGTATTAATTGAAATCTATTCTAATAACGAAACGCTATAGTTAGAATGTTTAAACAGTACAATTCTGAGTTAATAACAAAACATATGTTTCAAGTTTCCTTTTGAATAAAACTTCAAGGGCATTGAAATCACTCTGCAACAAACTGCAATGTCGAATTAATTTTGTCACGTACTTGTTGATATGTTAAAAGAAATAATTAAGAAATTTAATTTAAAATAAATTTAAATTTTGATTCTGCCATAGTGAGTTACGCAGATTATATTTTACAGTATGGGAAAAAATTAAACATCAAAAGGAGGACGAGCGATTTGTGGCAGAAAATGATGAAGAGTTTGAAGATTCACAAGGAAATGTCGTCAATCGTAAGACGTACGAAGATTTGAAGCGACAGGGGCTTCTATAAATATAAATAATAATTATGAAATAAAGTTATAGACCAACTTATCTAGTATTTTTACTGATCTTGTGTTTCTAATGTAATACTTGTTCCATATTTTACCCAGAATAAAAATAAAACAAGAATCACTGAATATATTAGTTCATACTAGTGTCGCTTTATATTTGATTTTCAGAAGGCAATCTACAATTTTACTTTTTTTTTATATGTTAGGTACTTATTTCATTAACAGAAATGTTGTTCCTAATTATTAATTTGCCAAGGATAAAAAAACAAGTCTGTACCCTGTGTAAGTTTGTAAACATTTTTGCGAGATTGCAAGTAATGATTTTTTTTAAATTTATATGACTAGCCGTTCATTGCAGTGTCACTTGCTTTTATGGCCACTGCCTAGCTCGTTAGGGTCGTAGTGTGATGAAGTCTATATTATTCGTCTCTAAATCCTCATGATCCGAAAAAAACAATCTAATATAAATTATATTTCCGGCTTTAGCGCGTTTAAACAAATAACAAAATCTCTTCATCTTTATTATATTAGTATAGTTTTTATTTTCATTTCATTCCAGGACTAATAAGTATCGGAAAGTTCAGTAACGCTCTCAATGAAAATGCTCAGAGCAAGTAAAATAATGAATAATGTATTGCAATATTGAAATGACTGATGAAATGGATTAGTCACTTTTTGATTCTATAATTCATAGGTATAATTTATATGGCTTTCTTTTGTTATGCTAAAAACTACTAAAACTGCCTGCTAATCCAGTTCATATACTATAACTATAATTCTTGTTTTAAGATGCATATTATGCATCTATGGTTAGTGTTCATAATTATTTCTAAGTGTGAAAATTTTAATCTGTGCGCACATGTGCACATGACACTGACAGTTTTGGCTAATGAGTGACAGTTGAAAGCAACAACAAATACACTTAAATATATTGTCAATTTGAAAACGATTATGTTAAAACTTTAAGTGATAAACACTGTTTTTCTCACTAGTGTTCAGTGACATTGTTCAACTTAGTTTTAACCTTTTTTCGTGACTATGCCCGAAAGCTCAAGCAGCCGGATATTTACCGGCTCACGCGTTTTAGGTTATGTCAGCACCCATGTGCCCTTTGTTGCTAGATTTATCAAGAGACGAGGTGAAACTCTATTATGTACTAGTGTAGGTAAATGGTTCCATACTTATGGTTGCGACAAGTTTCGTCTGCTTAGTGTAAGTGGTGAACATCCTGGCCCCATCACTTGCATGAGTGGTGACAGTTACCACGTCTATACAGCTAGTGAAAACAATGTTTATGCATGGAGACGAGGTTGTGAACTCAAACATGTCTACAAAGGACACTCTGCCCCAATACACTTGATGTTTCCTTTCGGCATTCATCTTATTTCTATTGATGAAGACAATATACTAAAAATCTTTGATATCAAAGAAGAGATGCAATTCTTAGAGCTCGTTTTTGATGAAAATATTTTTAAGATAACTACATTATGTCATCCTCCAACGTATTTGAACAAGATACTGCTTGGCAGTCAACAAGGTCAGTTGCAATTATGGAATGTCAGGACTTCTAAGTTAGTGTTCACTTTCAAAGGCTGGAATTCACCTGTAGTCGTGACAGAGCCAGCTCCAGCCATAGATGTAGTTGCTATTGCCCTAGGTAATGGGAAAGTTATTTTACATAACTTGAAATTTGATCAAGTTGTAATGGAATTCATTCATGATTGGGGAATGGTCAGTAGTTTATCCTTTAGATTAGATGGGGCTCCAGTTATGATAACTGGCAGCTCAGAAGGCCATATAGTGATGTGGGATCTGGAAGAAAGGAGAGTTCTCTCACAAGTGCAATCTGCGCACTACTCTAAAATAGCTGGCTTAAAATGTTTGTCATCTGAGCCATTGATGGTTACTAATTCTGAAGATAATTCCTTAAAGTTGTGGATATTTGACATGCCTGATGGTGGTGCAAGACTTCTAAGGAAAAGGTTAGTATATAAATTTTTCACTGTCAAAAACTAAATAGCTGGAATATATATAGTACTCATAATTGTGTTTCAGGAAAGTATAATGATTTAAATGAATTTATATAAGATTGAAGTATGATAATTATTAATACATATTCAAAAATAATACAAAATAAGCATCAAGCCATGTAACTTTGTATATTAAGTTTCTATTTTTTATCTCTCTTCTTGTTCTGTTAAAGTACTTTTTCAACTGTACTAATGATTTTCATATATAGGGGTTACCATATTCTCTATTTTTGTGTTTTTTTCAATACAAGCCCCGATGCAAAATAGTTTGTCTAGTATGGAAAGTAGTGCAAATCGTAAAATATAGAAAGTAAATATTGGTAAAATAATTAAGAATGTTTAATAAAAAAGGTAAACCACAATTTGAGGAACATTTTAAAGTTTATTTTAACATAACTGAAATTCTTTCATGACTTTACATAATATAAAAAAATAAAAAAAATATTCTAAAAACATAACCCAAAAGTATTCATCTACCCTTGTCACTCACGCAAAATAGTTCGTCTACCACTTAGTTCTATCGCCTTTGCTCTCAATGACAGCTTTAATGCGAAGAGGCATGTTTGCAACCAATGCTGCACACTCCTCAGGCGTAATTGACTCCCAGACAGCCAAGAGTTTAGCCTTTAAGACACTCGTTGATCTTGATGGATTTCTACAGAGAACTTTTTTAATTTTCCACCATAAGGTTTCGATTGGCGACAAGTCCGGGCTGTTAGATGGCCATTCGATTGTAGGGATGCTTTTCGCCAGTAGCCACGTCTTTTGTCCTTGCAGTATGGCAGGAAGCACTATCCTGTTGAAAACTGAACGAATCTTGATGCTTAAGAGACGGAATAGAGGGCAGTAAATTCTCTACCAAAAGGTTTTGATATCTTGCAGCATTGCTAGAACCATCCACAAACTGCATACCACCAACACCTTGTGCAGACATGCAGCCCCATATCATAAGAGACGCCGGAAACTTCACTTTGCGTTTGAGACAATCAGTATGAAATGTGCCTCATTTTTGTTCCGAATCACTTTTGTCAAATGATACTACGCCACTGATCGGAAGTCCAATTAAAATGATCACGAGCAAACTTCAACCTCTTTTTCTTTTGTACAGCAGTCAGTAACCCATTCTTTTTAGGACTCTTTTGCAAGTATCTACTGCGACGTCTTTGTGAATCATGTTCTTCCATTGCACCGTGAGTTCTCCAGCTCGAGCACGACGATTATTTTTGATAATTTTCTTCAAACAAGAAGTCGAAACTATTCTTTTTATAGTGCTGAATGATAGATGGGACTGTAGACCTGAGATATCTAGTCTTTAGATATTTGGTAACTTGATTTGCCAGCATCTAAACCCACAAACTATTCGCTTTCGAAGCTCTTCACAGACGGGTTTTGCCACGACCCATTGTTATTTGAAAACTAATGAAAAAAAACTGAAATTTTCAGAATTTATACTGTCTCACTTGACAAATGACACAGAATTACTTTTACAAATTTAACAACATAATTTATGCAACATAATTGTACAAAGAAGGAATAATCTTATTAAACTCGCTGATAGACGACCTCTTTTGCATCGATTAACAATTAGACGAACTATTTTGCTTATAACTTCTTCGAATTTAAAACAGGATATGTATAAATTTAAAAAGCTAAAATAGTTTATTGGTTCATAATTAAAAAATTGGCATAAGTAACTCGACATGTGATAGTGATAGATAAACAAAAATAATGAAGTTAGAAAAAATCTCACAGAGAAAATTTCACACTAGATGAACTATTTTGCATCGGGGCTCGTATAATAAAAATAAATAAAATCAGTTATATACCTATCCTTGAAACAATTTTTCTTAGGGAGGGTCATTCACAGCCACCAAGTATGGTTGCCCATTGTGAGCCTAGTGGACACAATCTATTAGCAGCTGGAAGTGACAGTAGTCTCCACATTATGAACACTGTATCAGAAACATTCAACAAGAGCCTTGGGAAAGCCTCACATAATAGAAAAGCTTCAAAGAAGAAAAGTAAGTTAATTCATATGAATAACATTTTAACTAATGTGCTGGTCTTTGTATATTACCAAATAATCTGTACTAAAGATAACTAGCCGAACTGAAGTCTTGGCAGTGTTAATTTAAAGTTAGTGTTAAAATGTTGTTTTTATAACAATATAAATACAACACACATTGTTATAAATTGGTTACGAAGCATGCCTTTTATGTTCTGTCGTTCCATATTTCCCGGCAATTTTGAATTTAGAACTGTTCTATATTCGAATGTGTTTAAATTTTGAATCTCAAAACAGTTTAAAGTATTAGGATTAATGCTATTGTTTATTCACAGCGTCGATTGGAATCTGTCAGTTTACGTACGAAAATGAATCTTTCTAAGGAAAATGTTCGTGCAATAACTTTTTACAACTTTAGAAGAGGCCTGACACGGCTTCAGTGTTTTGAAGAGCTAACATCTGTGATCAGTGATGAAGCCCCATGTCTGCGGACTGTCGAACGCTTGTATTTAGAATTCCAGCGTGGACACACAAATACGTGTTAGTGACAAATCTCGCGAAGGACGCCCAAAATCAACCTTCACTGAAGATAACATCATTGCTGTGAGACAACTAATTCTCGAAGATCGTCATGTTACCTATCGAAAGATAGAGGCTCTATTAGGAATCTCAGGGACAACCATTCAGAAGATCTTGCATGAAGCGCTTGGTGTGAGAAAGCTAGTTTGCCGTTGGATACCGCATCTGCTTTCCGACGATCACAAGGCGGCCCGCGTCAGATGGTGTAAGAAAACTCTGCAAAGGTTCAACCGAGGAGAGTCAAATCACGTCTACGACATCAGTGGTGACGAATCTTGGATCTATGCCTACGATCCTGATTCCAAACAACAATCTACAATCTGGGTCTTTCAAGACGAGCCAAAGCCGACTAAAGTTGTTCGTTTGCGAAGCATTTCAAAGAAGATGGTGGCCACTTTCGTTGGAAAAACCGGCCATGTTGCGACTATTGCACTTGAAGGTCGTAGAACGGTTAACGCAGAGTAGTATACAACAGTTTGTTTACCACAAGTCATCGCCGAACTTCGAAAATCTAACTCAAAGCGCCGCATCATCCTGCACCACGACAACGCAAGCTCACACAGCGCTCGTCAAACGATTGAGTATTTGAAGCAGGAAAAAGTTGAAATTCTTGACCATCCTCCATACAGCCCTGACCTAAGCCCTAACGATTTCTTTTCATTTCCTAAAATTAAGAAAAGTCTTCGTGGTCAAAGGTTCCAGTCCGGTGAAGAAGCAGTCGACGCTTTCAAGTCATCCATTTTGAACACCCCTACTTTAGAATGGAATAAATGTTATAATAACTGGTTTGAGCGATTCTTCAAATGACAAAACTTAAAAGGCATGCCTCATACAATTATCCAAACAGTAGGGCCTATAAATAAACAAAATAGTTTTCTTCATATTTAAAACTGTCAGTTTGGCTTGTTTACTTTGAACCAACAAATTATGTAATTTAGTCTTTTTCCTTTCTGTAAAGTCTTTCAAATGCTTTTCACAGTCCAAAAATTATAATATTTATTGTTTTTCAGAGAGATTGCAAGTAGACAACTTAATATTACCACCAATCACAAAACTCAGTTCTTGTATGCAGAGAGATAAGCAATGGGATAGCATTGCATCACTTCATGAAGGTTTCTTTATGGCTACCACTTGGTCATACAATAAAATGCGAATGGGAGATCATAAATTGAAACCTCCACAAACTGACAAAGGAGTAACAGCAAACTGCTTGACTGTAACGCACTGTGGGAATTTCGTTGTTATTGGTAAGAGAGTAAATTATAGAATGGTATTTTTTGCAAGGTTAATATTTCTGTAATTGAAATGTTGCCATTTTCTCCTTTCTGTAATAAAGTAATTAGATAGATATTTGGTACAGGGGCATACATATGTGATACAGAGAGAAAAGCAGTTATTAAGTAGGAGCTTAATCAATTCCATTCAAGTGTAAATAATATTAATTAGGTCAAAAAGTTATTATAACTATGATGTTAGTGGGATTAAATTGCAATAAAGTGGGATACACAGGCTTATTTATGTATGTACTTATTTTCATATTTTTTTAACAGGATATAGTAATGGTCAAGTTCACAAATTTAATATGCAATCGGGCTTGTATCGTGGGCACTATGGGAATGAAAAGAAGCTGGCACACAAAGGTGCGCTCAGAGGGGTCGAGACAGATCTTTGTAATCAGAGGGTAATGACAGTTGGAGCAGATGATAAGTTAAAGTTCTGGCATTTCAAAGAAGGTAAGATCTGCATCCTGTTTTTTATTATTAAAAAATAAAATTAAAAAAATATGAATTAGTGAGGTTTCCTGAGGCCCAACTCTCCCTCTCCTCTCCTCTTTCCCTTCCCTCACGCCTCTCTTCTTTCCCCACGCCACATCCCCCTTTACTTACGACTCTTGAGTGGCAGGTGTCCATGGACAGAGGTTGTCACTGGAACAGGAGTTGGATACTTTAAACCCTGAACAAAAAATAAGCACCTTCTTATCGAACTACCGCGGGCGAAGTTGCGGGCGGAAGTTAGTTAACTATTTTGTTTGATTATCATGTTATAATCCATGTGTTTAGAGTAACTGACTCTTCATAATCAGGGGGATCCCTTTTCAAAGATATATATGTATATATATATATATATATATTATATTTATATATAGAAAGAAGGTCTTAATTTTCTTGTATTTAAAAAAAACTTTATTAAAATTAATTAAGTATTTTAAAGTTAATAAGGAAAGTTAAAAAAGCTTATACAAGGGCTTTTCCCTAAAAAGAAAAAACATATATGTATGTATATACAAATGCCAAATTGAGAAGACCTGAAAATAAAACGTCTCGTTTGCTCGGTCAATAGTTTAGCCATAAAGGCTAGACAAGCAAGGTTCCAAAGTTTGCCGTTTTGCGGTAGAACACGCTACTCAACTGAACCTACTTAGATATATTCCTATAGACAATATCTATATTTTTGAACCAGCATCTTACCGCATTACAGCGCCATTGTCACGTTTATATTACAGAACAACCTAAGCGTCCATCCAGTTTATTAACATTAAAAAGACATTTAAATCTATTCTGCCGTTTTTGCAAACTATCCCTTCATCTTCAAAAACTTCCACGTAAATATCGCGTATTATAAATAAATAAATAATTTGTTTTAGCAACAACACCATACCACGTTATACGGTTAGAAGAATCTGTGACTAGTACAAAGTGTCACAGAGACAGCGGATTATTGGCTCTTGCCAATGAAGACTTTTCACTTACACTTGTAGATATCGACACTATGAATATTGTAAGAAAGTTCGACGGACATAACGGGAGGATTACGGATATTGAATTTGATACTCAGAGTCGGTAAGTTTCCATTCAAATATTCGTTTATCGGAATTGCAAACTACTTTTGAAATGAAATTCGATTGATATATACATATATGTGTTATAGTTATATATATGGTTTCGTATAGCAGAAACACAAGGTTTACTATAAATTTGATTAACTTTGACTGATCTGTTGGTCTAGTGAGACAAAAATTTCGACAAAAAAAGTGTTAAAAAAATTAACTGTTAAAGTTATAGCACTCAGATGTACTTGATCAGATCACTCTTTCAAGCACCCGTTTGAATTCCCTCGGTCTTAAAGCGGTAATTCTTATAATAGTTGTCATTTACAAGGTACTTTGCTGTTAAAAAATTGTACGTAAATATTTGGTCCGTCTTATATCGGAAACAGTATGAATTATTACTATGATTAATAGTAAAATTATATTGTGTATATTATTGCATAAAATTTATAATATAGTATGATTCAATTTGTTTCACAATTATTTTACTATTAATTGTGTAAATGTATGTTGCCAATGATTTGATGTTATAGAATCTTATAAATTTTATATAAACTTATGAGAGAATAAATTGTTTTGGTCGTCAACGCTTACAATAATTACTATGTAGTTGAACTATGCAAAGTGAAAGTTACCACCTGAGCGAACAATAATGGACAGTATTGTCCATTATTGTTCGCTCAGGTGTATTTTTTTTAAATATCTATATATGTAGGTATATTAAATCATTCGAGTTTGCAAATTCAATTAGTCTATTTCTTAGAGGGTGATTGCAGTGGCGGCGGGGTTATGACGATAGTGGTGCGATGGTTCCATATAAATAACGTCACGTACAATCATTTGTAGATGGAGATATCGTTCTGCTAACCAAGCTCCGGCTCCGCCATCTGATCTGTCGATTGAGAGGCCTTATAGAAATCCTTAAATGTTTACTGAATTAATGGTGCTCTAGTCAGGAAAGCTCACACCATTAATATGTGTATACATAAGTACATACAGTCACGCCTGTATTCCCGAAAGGCTAGGCACAGGCGTAATTAACGTCTACATTCTGTCCCATTTACGTAAAAGGGGGCAAGCCGTTGGGTAGGTTGCATCCAAACATTTTTGGTAACTAGATAGGAAAATTTGAAGCATATTGACAGGAAAGGGAGATTGTTTATACCTATGGATTGGGGAGTATAAGCAATAGCTCAAGCAGGTCAGGGTGGTGGTCCGAGAAGTTCGAGCCCTCTAACGTAGGTATATAGGCGTGAGTTCATGTATGTATGTATATGTAATAAACGTGCTAAATAAATTTCCCTGAAATCTGATTTCAACACAATACAAAAACATTACTTAGATTTTTACTTAAACATACACATACGTTCAAACATCGTCATCATTAGTGCCTAACCTGTTTCTTTTTTTACATCATACGGGGGGCAGACACCATCAGGCACCATCAGGTGACCCGTCTGTTGGTCACCTGATGGTAAGTGACAACCTCCGTCCATGAATACCTGCAACTGTAGTCGTAAGTGCGCTGCCCGTCTTTGAGGGTGAAGAGGGATGAGGGTATGCGGGGACGCGAAAGAGACAGGGATGAGG
The DNA here is from genome assembly GCA_947561695.1 of Tyria jacobaeae. Classification (NCBI taxonomy): domain Eukaryota; kingdom Metazoa; phylum Arthropoda; class Insecta; order Lepidoptera; family Erebidae; genus Tyria; species Tyria jacobaeae. The sequence continues at coordinate 9,955,928 of OX387218.1, forward strand.
AGATAAGAAAAGGGGCGGGAGGTCAGGGGAGAGGAATAAGGAAAGAGGCCTCCGGAAACCTCACTAATTCCGGGGAAATGCAACGCAAGTGTTGCTTCACAACCGGTTTTCTGTGAGGCCGTGGTATCGCACCGGTCGAGCTGGCCCATTCGTGCCTAAGCATGGCTCTATCACGTAAATCCTGACCTGACCGCACGGTAGTCGCTCTATTTACACGAGCCATTTCCAGCTCCCTTTTAACTCGGGATCAGATCAGATTTCAGTAGGGCTTGAAATTAAAATATGCAAACGCTCTAAGGGCTATTTTACTACATTAAATAAAGCTATGCCTAATAATGCTCATGCCGTGTGTTACTCCGTGAAGTAGAATAGCGCCACTTCATCCCGGCCTGTCGATGAAGGGCTCGGACTGTTATCTGTCACACAGTATACATATGTACAGTTATACAGATCCCGGTTGAGGGCAATAGGCTTGCCCTTTATTACGTATGTGGGATTAAATTGTTGTTGTTGGCAAGAAGAGGGTGTTTGTGTTTGTTACTGCTTACCCTTTATATTCGTGAGTGTATGTATAAATGTATATTTCTTATGCTATTATTTCTTTGTAGATGGCTAATTAGCTCTTCCATGGATTGCACTGTTTGTACTTGGGACATACCGAGTGCTCAATTAGTCGACATTTTCTCAGTAAGTTATATAACGTACATACCTACTTTATAATTTTATATACATAAATAATTTATTTTATTTTATTTAACACTTAATGCATACTATGCACATATGTATTCTCTGCCTGTCTACCTTAGGGGGATGTAGAGATGACATTTAATTAAAATATTTATTCTAGGTAGAACAACCTTGCACATCGCTTAGCATGTCACCCACGGGTGACTTCTTAGCAACGACGCACGTGGGTGAACTAGGAATATTTCTATGGGCCAATAGATTACTGTATGAGAAAATATTCCTTAAACCAATTGACAGAAATGCAGTTAGCATACCTAAATTGAGTAAGTATTATTGTACAGTACTTATTCTTTAATCTGTGTTACTTCAAGTATCATATTAAATAAAATGCATTAACGATGTCTTGGAATCAAATCAGTTAATCTAAATGTGATCATGATCATACATTTTCATTGTTACTGAATAATATGTGCTCACTAACTTTCAACAGTACACAGAATCTACTCACCAAAATAAATTCCTTTTACAATTTAAAAGACAAACCAAAGCGGTACAAATCCTTTACTCTCATGTCATCCAATGAAATCAGCAAGAACTTCTAGTGCGACAACGGTATCTTTCTTTCTTTTCTTTTTTTTAAAAATAACTCCCGCATTGGGATTAATTCGTGTGACGCGGGGGACTTTACAAACATTCAAGCAATGGACACAAAGAACTCCCAGTCTCAGAACAACACAAAGTGTTGTCCCGTGCGGGAATCGAACTCACATCACTCGCCGCGTTAGCGTGGTGGCGAGGTGACCATTTAAACCGCTACGCTATTTGTGCAGAACTAGGGATGCCATATTGTGTAACGTCACTTCAATGTTGCCAGATACGTAGTTTGTTTAAATATATCGCGCGCTCGAAATAGTTCATATAAGAAGCGTGATATAATTATCACTTTACAATTTAAAAATAATTAACAATTAAAAAATACCGGAAAGTAGTTACATTTTATGCACTTAAATATTGTTGTGATCTATGTCTATGTTTACTATAAGCATTGTAAATATATTGCAAGTTAGGTATATTTTCTTTAACTTGCAGTCAAAAAAATATCTGAAGCTTATTCTGCTTATATAGTTATTATTATATTTTCTAACACCTAAATTTTTTCGTCATCCTTATGATATTATGATAGTGATATTTTAAATGATCCCTGAGTATCCCCGCTGATTCCAACGCATTTGTTTTAGAATTACCAAGCACAGCATCAGAGAAACCAGACATAGAAGACATAGGAACCATAGATTTAGGAGAAGAGCCCGAGTATATATCACCCATACAAATTAGCGAAGAACTCGTTACATTGTCAGACCAGCCTACATCACGATGGTTGAATTTGCTGCATCTGGATGTTGTAAAGAAACGCAATAAACCTAAAACACCGCTCACTGTGCCAAAATCGGCTCCTTTCTTTTTGCCTACGATACCAAGCCTCGAATTAGAGTTTGATTTAGACAAAGATAAGGACAACAGAGAAACGAAATTGTTAATACCAGATTCATTATCTACATTGACAGTCTTCTCAAAGAAATTAATAGCATGTGAGACGGAGGAAAATTATGAGAAATGTATCGAAAAATTGAAGACGCTATCACCCGCGGCCATAGAAGCTGAAGTGACGAGTATGGCGCCAGACGCTGGTGGTAATTTAGATGTAATGAAACAATTCCTCCTTATGTTGAATGTGATGCTCAAGAGCAACAGAGATTTTGAATTAGCTCAGTCCTATATGAGTTTGTTTCTAAAGATGCACACGAAACTTGTGTCTCAGAATGAAGATCTTCGAACCGCTTTATCGGAAGTTGAAGAGACTGCGGCCCAAGCGTGGTCCAAGATACAAAACTATTTATTGTATAATATCTGTGTTGTAAAGGCGTTAAAAGAAATGTAATAAAATATTTTCAGAAAAAAAATGCGTTGTTCATTATTACATAAGCCCTGTTCAATATATTCTTGTTACTATACTAAAATATTCTATCTATTGCATCAGAATGAAAAATGAGGGTACGAAACTAAATAACAAAGATGTGGAAAAAGTTAAAGTAGGAGCTGTATTTATATGTACATACAAAGGCAAACAGAAACGTATCTTAACAATGGAACGTAATAGATGATTCTTTCTTATTGTGAACATTGAAAAAGTAGGTTTTTATGAAAGCCGATGCGAATAATCTTGTTGCTATACCTACTTATTACTCTTATGTATTTTATTAAATCGAATATCAGTCTGGCGTCTTTTGCGCAACATAGGATACGTCAACGATGGGCACTCAATGTTGAAAAGATTTGTAAGGATTACTGGTTCTTCCTTTGATAAAATATGAATTTTCTTTCATCTATGCAATTTTTCACCTTCACTGGATTTCGCCTGTTTGCGGATGATCCCACGCGAGAGCCTTTTGCGGCGTTATTGAATATTTTTCGAAGGGAATTAAATCGTGGGCGATAGGTTCATCGGAGCCGGCGTTCATTAATGGCCCGCTTCATTTTCGCAATAAGTATTCATTTATCCGCCCCCCTTAGCGTCGCGACCCACAAGCGGCGAGAATCTTCAATGAAAATTTGATTGAGCTTCCTTTCCTTTGCATTATGAATATCTATCAAATTCGTTCGTATCTTGGAGATTCCTTTATTGAAACCAGATTAAGTGTTAAGTAAATAGCGTGAAAGTTACGGTAACGGTTTTAATGTGTGTGATTTTTTTAAGTTATGCAGGACAACTCATGAGGAATGTGTGTAGACGTAACAAAAGCTCTGAAAAGTCATTTCAAAGTGTAGACTATGCGCTTTCATTTGCAAGCGCGTTAGAAAATGTTAATTTCCGGAGGGTGTTCGGAGGGCGTAGCTGTAGGTATATTGGCTATAAACCTCCTCAGACTATCGTTATTATGGAAATATGAACTTATTGTGATTACAAATTGCTTTTCATAAAATAATGTCAATTAAACTTTTCTTATAAATTATAATATTTACTATTATACGAAGGAATGTCTGTGGCTACAAAATACCACTGACTGTTTCTTCTCGGGCAAACAACTGATATTTGGAGTTGTACTAGGAACTTACAGACTAAGTTACTATCGCAATCTACAATGGTGCTTATAAGGCATGCCCCAGTAACTATATATATATAGCTAGCTATTCTAACTTCTTAGTGAAAGTAACAATCTCTTTCATAGAAGATTACATCTCAAAAGTTTGTTATTAATATTGGTAATTTATTATCAATAATTCTGAATTTATATTAAAAATCATCCCGTTGTAGTTGATAGCCGTTAGTCAATCAGAAGGTACACTTTGAACCTGAAATCGGCTTTGATACGGTCTTATAAAGAAATTAGTAACTTTTTCAAGTTTGCACGTTCAGCCAGAGCAATATTTTTTCTATAGGTGACCATAAACATTATAGTACTGACCTGTTTACTGGAATTTGAAAACCGAATGATAGATTTTTTGACAAAATTGCTCAGCAAAATTGGTTAGCTATTAATTGAAAATATATTCCGGTTGTAGCCTTCGCTACAGTAGACGTAGAGATGTAAATGCGACCTTTATTTCAAGAAACAACCGCTACACCTTAAAACTATTAGTTTAGTATAGATTGTCTCTTTACCTAATTGCTCTCCACTAACGGTTCTCTAACTATTCGAAATTTCCGTACTTACTTATTCATACGTTCGTGAGTAGTCCGCGTTCTGACCTTGATAGTCTCGGGTGAAGAGCCACTAAATAGACAGCGCACAATTTAGTACCTAGGTATTTAAAGGGTTTTTGTTTCACACAGGTATAACCGTATCAGCTATTTAGCTCTTCAGTCTTCATGAAACTTACAATATTTTTTTTCGATTTTTTTTCTATAACTTGTACCTTCTGTGTCTTCGCTTTTCAGAAGAACTATTTTTTTTTTGTTAAGAAACGTAAGGTATACATGAGCGGATTGCCACATGTTAATTACTATTCGGTTTATTATCACTCAAATGTGTGTAGAAAACAAAACATAAAAAGAGGATTTTTCTTATTAAAACATCACCCAATTTAAATAAATTTAAACATAATTAAGAGCGAATGTGGTTTGAAGGACGTACCTGTACGCAAAACAATTTTAAAACTTTAGAAAATATATAGTAATATGAACTGTTCTCAAAATTCGTATAAACCAATAATTTAAACGATTAATGAAATTTATAATGAGTGAAACTACAAAATCTTTATACCTACTTTTTGCCACTAAAGTTTCTTTTACTTTGAATGTATAAGGAAATGAGGACTGTCGTCCATTTTCTATTACCGATGCTTTATTCCACGCCATTTAACTTTTTCAGTTGAAAATAAAGATGGATTTTCATAATGCGCCGGGAGAGGGCCGTGGGTGGGGTGCACGGCCGCACGACCACTTGACGGTGTCCGCTGGGTATAAACTCGATATCTAGGAAATTAACTATTCCAAACGCCTCCAATTGCTCCTCAATACATATAATGTCAAATTAAAAACGTTGGTACATAATTACAAATTAATTTTAGTAAAGTATTAGCCTACGGAAGATTGTTAAATATGGCATGAGTAAAGTGGGTAGTAGTATTCGTTTTTTAGACCTTGAAAATACGAATAATTATTTAAGAGCGTTGAGTTCCTGCTTATAATACCACACTTTGCAAAGACATTGTTTTATTATCATAAAATTCAATTCTAATAAAGTTAAAGACGATACATGACTCTTATTGTAGATAGTATTTGAAAATATCCAATTCCTATTTATACCTAATATATCTAAAATATTCTACGTACATATATATTGCTCTAGTCTCCATGTTAACTCGGCTTAAAATCCATACAAAAACAACTAATCTCCACTTTAGAAGCTTTATTTTGAGATTAGGTGCCCGAAAGAGATATTTAAAAAATAAACATCTACTTTCCTCAGCTTTGGCGACGGACTGAGTAAACATCGTGTACCAATAGAGCCACTCTTTCATTAAACGCATTAATCTTATTAAGGTTGCTATTGACTCACCTGTTTGTCATAATTACATTAAACATTTTGTATAAACCGTTTCGCAGTGTAAAAAACTGATTCGTCATTTACTATTCGGAAATAGAATTGAATGAAGACCTTAATCATTAATGCTCGTCAAACTCCATTTAGCAATAATTTGCTCAAAAAGGTTTTCATGAAAATGTAAATAATTTTCCAAGTCATATTCTTATTTATTTTATTTTTGTTCAGTCTCTTCATGTTCTTATAGATTTAGATAAAGTGGCTCAGTATCTTTTTCTTGGCTTTTATTTGTTTTACAACTCTCATCAAAGCTTTATTATTATGGATTTTCAAAATCCTGGCCTCCACTAGTTTTTAAGATCCCATGTAAAGGTAATTATTTTACTTAGTTGGTAATATTAGAGTAAAAAGAGAGTCAAATGAAATGTATAGATAGATGTTATGATCTCTTTTACATTTAACACATATTTTTGTTAAAAAAACTTGTTGATCAGAATAAACATCATTAGCATAAAAAATAAACGAGATTTCAATCAATACTTTCAGACGCGAAATGGTACTTACTAATTTACACGCGTTACATTAAGTAAACATTCAATATAAAGTGCAGTAAAATTGTTTCATGAAAAGTGTATGGAGCGAAGTCGTTTGTTGACCATTGGTTAATTAAAAGCAAACAGAGTGGGAGAGTTTACTTTGTCCACGGTAAAACTCCGATATCCGTTTTCTGCACATTGGCCTACGAGATATCGTTTTGTTTTGATAAATTATATTTTTCAATAAGCGAGATAAGCGGATTCGTGATTGTGGATCATTATAAAATACATATTTAAATGTTATCGTAATTTATTTAGTAGTTTTGTAGGAGGACTTAGGCTTCCTGGAAAGAGTCAGTTTGTGTTATAGGTAGGTCCAGACGTTCTCGTGCTATTGCTTATATTCCCCAATCTACCTGTATAAACCTTCTTATTATTCTTAATATACTTAAGATTTTCTCAACTTTAATTCCCAAGGATAACTGTTGGCGTCAATAGTCTTGCTCCTATTACCCGAGTGGGACCTAATTAAAATTGGCAAAATGTGGGCATTGAATACGCCTCTGCCTATCTCTTCGGGGAGACGGGTGTGAACCTAATAGTATTGTTAAGCTAAGGTGAAAAACTGCCAGGAATAGTGGAATGGCTCGGCAGCGAGAGTCATGTCGTCTTCGAATACTGCAGCATAGAGCAAAACTCAAATGTTAACTAAGCTGTATTGTGTGCTGCAGTTGTGGCACCGGTTAACTTGAATACCTATCTCTATATTAAGAGGCACCATCATTGAGACAGACAGAAAACTCTAATGCTACCGGTTATAATAGTTTCAGATAGCAAAACCAAAGCCAACCAACTACATGGCAAAAAGTAGGTTGTATATAAGTATTATCAGCATTTTAACTATAGTAGACTTTTGTGTATTTTGTGAAAATTTCTTATAAACTGAAGATAATATTACTTGACAAATGGAGTGCTCCAGCAAACACTCTGTTATGCAGATGTCCAATGCAATACATATTCGAGAAACAATTACAATGGTTCAAATCACAGTAACATGCATAGATACGTCTGTTACACACTAGTTAGCAATTAATTAGAACATATACTAAATATTCAGATATCTACTTGAAGGTAATGTACTATTCGATAGAACAAGTATATGATTCTTTGTTTGAATAATGTAGTTACGTAAAATAAATATATGTTGCAAATAAAGAGGATAAAAAAAATAATGTCTTTAAATATGCCTACATATGTACATTGATGACCTCTTTCATCTATCATTACATTATACTTACTTCTATGAGCTATGTTAGGCAATATCTTTGGTAATAACTATTCGTCACTTTCTCCTTTTAATTAACCAAGTTAATAGTAATAAAGTACTAATAACTGGTAACTATTATAACAGCTACGCATTCGTAATATTTTGTTAATTGACGACGTTTCAACAAGAGTGATCTAGGGCACGAGAGTATGTTTTTGAAAAAATTAAGGAAACGCATTAGGTGTTGCTGTTAGAATCTATGAGCTTTTTAATATTATATTTTAGTTAAATGTACTTCTGTAGAGTTTAACATAAAAAAGGATCAAGTTTTATCAATATATTTTATTTAATAAAGCGAATATTCTTAATTTTACGAAAAAAAAAACCGATCACTATGGCAGTTCACAAATTTGAAAAGTATATGAACAATGTAGGTTGATACTTTGATATCATAAGAAAAATCAAATCTTAATCATTACCTAACACAGCTGGCAATAAGTTTTCATAATCTAGTGCTTCCTGATCGCCTCTTCTAGGAACATGAGGTAATGTCAAGTAAAACTGATAAGGAGGGAAAAACTAATTTTAGAATTTTTCTCATGTCATACTTTTTGAATATGAGATTAGTCTAGTTACGGGCGCGTTTTCCGGTATACAATTCCTTGGGTTTAAAAAAAGTTGCTGAATCAATATCATTTTGTTTTAAAATCATTCACTTAAGAAAGAAAAGCCGGTGTCGTTAGCAGGCAGGTACGTATGCCCACTAACGAGATACATATTGATCGTTGCTAGATATAGTGATGTAGTAACAAGATACATCATAAAGTGCAAACATTCCTGTTTCTGTTTTGACCTCGCCATCTCTTTACTTAGATCAGTCTTGCATGCCTTCACTTTGCAGACCGCACCAATTCTATAGTGATATCTTGTGATCCCTTAAGGAAGTAAGCACTGAAGAACATTAAGATCAGTGTGGCATTGAAGAATTATGATTTTTCTATGCCATTGTGTAATAACCTCATTATTGTTAAGAATGTCACTAGATCACTCTGGTTCTAAGGTCGTCAATAGCGTAAAATTACTCTGATGTTATGTACGTGTATAATTAACACCATGTAGGCAGATTACATTGATAGTTATAAAATAAGTATACAATTATTTGTTATGTGGAAGCAGTAAGTAAGGAATTAATGTCAGGCAATGAGTAAATATTTGTAAGTAGAATATTGAATAACAATGAGATTATGATATTTGATAGGCGGTATATGTTCATTTTGCCGAGAAGTCAGAGCCCTCTAAAGATTCATAATTAATTTTTGTTACAAATATAGGCGATATTAACGTACGGACCTCTCGCAAAGAACTTCAACTCGCGCGTGACCTGTTCTGTGCACCTCAACATATATAATTTGAAATCTTGCACAAAGATTTACACACACATCTAAGTTTTCTAGTGCTGAGTGTAACCTAGTCTGATTAAAATATGATATTATCTAGAATAGTTTTGATGACTAAGTATTAAACTCCAAGATCTCAAAATTGACCTTCGTACTTACTTAATGGAAGCTTAAAAACCCGTTAAAGGTAGCTCAGGTATCTCTTCCTAATCTTAGGGTTCAGTTATTTAAGTGTTAATTTATCAGATTTTTTAAATTATAAGCTCTCTTTTCTTCTAATATTCAAGAGAGGTTCAACGATAATCGTATCGTAACCCCAAGTAAGAAAGTGTATGCTTATTACTTGTTTGCTGTTTAACTGGCCTGTAGATATATCGGTTAGTGGCAATCACTGCTAAGCCATACGTCGTGGGTTCGATTCCTACGCTGTTTGGAAATTTGTGAAATCTACAAGTGGTTTTCCCGAGTGTCGGTTATATTTGTGTCGTTATTTGAATGTTTGTGTAGACCCTCGCAACACGGAAAGCATTCCTATGCAGGAGATGTTCATCAATTTGAAATTTAGCTTACACGTTCCTAGGGGAACAAAGAAGAACATAGACTATTCTATCCCGAAAAAAGTGATTATACAAAGGTACTGTGCCTGAAGGCAAAATAATTACTTTCTACATATGTACCATGCCAGCCTCATGGGTACGTTTGGTCGAGGGGACGCATTATCATAATATCATTTTAAATGTAAGTGTTCATATGTACATATATACTCATTGTGGACTATCGAGTATTTGATATTGAAGTGATATAATCGGTTACAAGGAAATGTAAAAATGTTTGTCTTGTTTCAAGAATGGAGGATAGTGACACTCCAATAGTGATTACATAGAAATGCGATGATGCTTGAAAGGCGATTTCACACTTGCCGCTTTTCACTGAGCCATTGATGTGCTACAAGCTTTGTGTTCAAACGTGTATAAACTATGCGTTTTGTCTTATCATTGAAATGTACAGATATTTGTTTATATTTTCGGGATTTTAACTAGGTATTTTAGGTATTCGTTTTAAATCTATTATGTGACAACAGCACGAGCACACACACACACACACAGGTAAGAACTGGTATGACCCAATCGTTATGGGCCTGCTTCTTTTTACCGCCTGATAAAAATCTGATATTTTTTTTCAGGCAGCTAAAGACGCGTTCCTGTACCTATTGCTTGATAGTCAATTAATTTATACCTAACGCCTGTGACATACTATTGCCATTTTCGAGGGCTGCAAAGCGGCGCTCAGCGATGAGTCCGGGGATGGTCTGGATTTTGTTAGCATATTACTTGCATTTATTCTTATTTCGGTGTATGTGACATGACTTTCTTCTCTTTATTGATGATGATAAATCTCTTGGATGGTTTTTGCGGAATTTAGTCGTGCTTCTTAATTTTTCTTTGAAGGTTTTTAAGTTCAGTATTTGTTTAATTTATGTTGTGTTGACTGCTTTTGGTGCATTTTTGGAATTGAGATGTGTTTATAGCATTGTGTTAAGGAGATGTTGAAATTATTGTGTTAGTCTTGGTGGTGTATTTCTAGTGACTGATTGTAGCTCAAATATTTGTATGCTCTGCCTTAATATTTGTATGTAATATGTTCATCTAGTGGTTCTATATGTTCTCCGGTATTCAGTATGTAATCATGTTGATAGTAGACTACTGGACGGATGGCGTAGCGGTTTAAGTGATCACCTGGCCACTACGCTGCCATACCGAGTGTTGTGGGTTCTATCCCCGCACGTGACAACACTTCTGTTCGTATAATTCAATTTTATATGGTGCAATGTTTTTTTTCATCGTGGTAATAATTTTAAAGATTTCGAACATAAAACAACAAAGAAAAGCTTTACAAAAATCGCACTGACGCAATTAATTTTATTATTAAATATCACGTTACAGATTCTGTTTCTTTAAAAGTACTTCTTCCCAAACCGCAAATCTTTTAAAATAGAAAAATCTGATTTGGATCACTAAATACTGACAACTTTGAGCGACCGTGTCAAATTATTATGAAAACCTTTGAAACTGTCAATTAAAACGTTTTTCAGATTAAACCCACTAATTTCGTGTAAATCTAAAAGAAAAGGGGTTGCGTCAGCGGTATGTTAATTACAGTTACCAGAATACAAACCTTTTATCAGTCAGCCTACGTTTTATGTACACTTTCAATGTGAAGCTGATTTATCGAGAGGATTATTTAGATTCGTGTAAACGACGCTCTTTAGGATAACCAACGTACTTCATTTAAGTAATAGATACACGTGTGTGTCGTTTCTCCCTTGCCATTGTTTTCCGTGTCTCATAAGCTTTATGTGAGAACGTCACGATTAAGTAATTGCAGCTTATTGTAATTAGGGTTTCCACATGTGAAAAATAAAAAAATGAACAAAAGAGATATTATACACACAACTCAGTTTTTTGTTGCTCTTAATAATTTGGCTCACGGCTTAGCCCTTGTTCGAAAATTTTGCCAAACTCTAACCAGCCACCGTATATTCTAGTAGTGCTGTTTGCCACCTTAATAATATACAAGTAGGAACAAATATACATATTTGTATGTAAATGATCTGTTATTCAAATTTTACTTCCTAACGCGTCAGATGTATAACTACTCTTTGGGTAGTCCTGTACTCCGTACATTTGTGTGTATATGTCGCTTAGGACGGATGCGTAATTTGCATGGCAATAAATTATGAAGATGGCGAAACGCTCCGCCGGCCTTCTTACTGTTTACAAATTAGGTGCAAATCTGACGGTTTAATGTTCTATTAGGTCGACTAAGTTACTTAGTAAGCTTTTTAAAAGGTTTATATTTTATTAAGAGTTATATTATCACGTTTGCTCTACTTGTGGAGTTAAAAGAAGTATCAAGGTGCACAAGAAATAGTTTTTACCAATGGCAATAAGTTTGATTGAATTGAAATTGAACATAAATGTCACATAGCGTTCTCTTAATAACCACCTTAAACAAAGGATGATACTGATGCTCATGACATGCTTACCTGAAAAAAATAGGACTGTACAAATCCTACACATGATTGAAATAATTCTCGTTTCAAAATTATAACGTAAAATTTCATTTGACGAGAAGACACATTAAGTCATATGAATAGTTCGTAAAAATGTATGTATATCTATGTGACTATCATGTAATTTAAAATTGAAACTGGAGCAAGCTTTTTAATTTAAAACTTTTTAATCAACGAGGTTGCCTATCAAAAATTGTATTTAAATTCTTATTGGCGGGTAAATAAAAAGCTGTTTAAAGAAAAAAGTTATTATTGTTGAATAGTTTCATTTTATAACAGTCACTGTATATTCTGAACAAACATTTTCACAAAGAGTAGCTATAAATAAAAATTGTCTCCGAAGTAAATACGTAGTATGAACAACGAGAGATTTAAGAGATTATTTCAGACATTATTTATATAAACTTTAGTCAAAATTCCCGTTACAATGCATTGATAGTCTGAAGACGTACATATGAATGCCAATAGCATACTATAGGTTGTTTAAACTTTGGTAAGTGTGCACGGACTTTCCGCATATGATAGTTGAGTTACATGCTACGAGTATACGAGCGTGACCTGTTTGAGGTATTGCTTACGATCCATCGTATCATCATTCATCATCATTACGGTCAGAGGAATGATTGTCAAAAATTCTTCCTTAGCCAACATGTCATTGAATACCATCCGAATAAAAATACACAGCTGGGCAGTGTCTGTCATATCGGTGGATTCGTCGAACTGTAAAGAAAAGTATGTACATTCCATGATATCATGTTTTAGTTTATCTGCGATGTCCTGACTCATGACTTCAATACGCCTTGTGGCAGTCGGACGAGATAACTGAAGTTCTCTATTAGCAGACATGATTTCTGTTTTATTTTTATAACTCCAAATAAAGTCTCACCCGCTTCAATAAATGCTTCCTTCACAACCGATCCATCTTCGAATGGTTTCTTGTGTTTCGCCAATATATGAGATATTTTTAATGACGCGATCGTAGCAGCTTTTGATTGTTTGGCTGGTCTTGTGAACATGGTTTGTTCTTTTTTCAAACAAGATATCAAATTACTTACTTTTCGTTTTCTTAATTCACTCTGTGGCGGAAAATCCTTTTCATAGTTTTTATGAACCGTTTTATGATGCCTCTCTAAGTTACCACGCTTAGGTATTGCAACTGACGCACGACAAATAACACAAATGCACTTATCCTTCACCATACAAAAGAAAAATTCTTCCTCCCAATCGTTATTAAAATAATACATTTTAGATTTCTTCACTGCACTCATTTCGCACTATTTAATAATAAACTTTATATCGACGTAGTATCGCCTTCAAGTTACAATTCAGAATGACTCCAATTCCTGCAGGCGCAACATTTATATCGGCGTGAACGAAAGTCTCGAATGTTCCCGTCAAACGCGCCGCCCGAAATGGTCTAGTACAGTCTAGTCTAGAAACAACGCGGCTTTTCTTTGACAAGTACCGCGCGTTCCTTTGATAAAGCCGCCTTTTGCCGCAAGCAGTTATTACGTAATAAATTTTTGTAGTTTAGTTACCTACTTATTAAAAATTTTTTTCTTCTCAAGATCTACTCAAAAAGCACTCGCGATCGACCGTTTGAGCACCCCTGTAATAGACGAACGACAATTTCTGCTTTTTTACCGATTACAAATTCTATTTTATCCATGCTTCATTAAAATCAAAAATTACGTTTATGATAAGCAACGTTCTTTTTAACCAATTAATTTTAAATATTGTAATTGTGTTAGCGATTGTGATTTTCGTAACTGCAGATTACTGGAAATATGTATGATGGACGACAATGCAATACAAACTCATTATATTTTGTGCAAAATATTGTTTTGTAATTATTATTACGGTTTTATTGCGGATTGTGTAGATTTTGGTATGTAAGTATTACAATTATTTGCTTGCATTGTATGTATATTAAAACTTGTTGCGTGTTCACCAATACTAAAAAAAGTTTTACAAATATGAGATTGAGGCAGAATTTAGGATACAATATGTATAAGTAAGGCATCAATTAACATTGACGATAGTTTTATATAATCTTATATTTAGAAGGGATGAGATACTTACAATCACACCGCAACCACAGCTTAAAAACGGTTTGCCCTATTAAAAATATAGAAAATACAAAATTATTTATTTCTACTGGCTATGCCATCAAGAATTTGAAAATTATCTTAATGTAGTAAGATCATTTTCAAATTCTTGTAAATGATCTCAATTAATTTTTCTTGTAATATTTAAATAATTCTTTAAATTTAGTATATATCTCTATGCTGTAGATAAGGAAGATACTCCATCAAAAGGAAAAAAAGCCTACTTACTTAGTAAGCGTTTTTGGGTTTCTATCGCGTTTATACTATTATGTAGAAGTAATCTTATTCTGACGTCAGGAGTCATTACATATATTAATTGCGCATATTTATCGTTTGGTAACGATCTAACCGGTTGGTGTACTGTGGAATTAGAATGTAATCGTGTAGAGGGCGCGGCGAAACGGAACAACAAGAATTTACGAGCACCAACGCTTCCGCACTATGTACTCCCAAACACTCAAAAACTACACCCCTTACCTTTTCGTACGGTGAATATGTTTTGTATGGTAAGTGGTATAAATTTCGAACGTCTAACCAATTTGTCCACTCTTGTTAGTTTTCGTGGCCGCTCCCTATGGATTATATTTGTTGCCGTCGGTCTGGCAACGTTTTTGTATGTAAATGTCGTCATGTATTCGACATATATCTACTTTTATCCGATTTTTTTGCAATACTTCTTTGTTTGCAGTGATCTAATAGTAATAAACAGTGTTGTTTGATTTATTGATGTCCAATTTAGGTTAAAGTGTTCGGTTATGATTTATGAATAGTTTACTAAAGATTTACCATCTGGGATTTCAAAACTTTCCCTCTTATTTAATAGAATGTCTCTATTAGATATTTTATTGAAATACGTGTATCTTACGTATTTTTTACACTTTTTAACCGACTACAAGGAGGAGATGGTTCTCAATTGGGCAGTTTTTATCATTAGTATGCATCAAGGTATCATTAGTAAACCTATATGAATCGAAGTTGGTGTCCTTCAAATTTGAAAAAAAATGTTTTTTAAGGTGGAAAATGAAGAGCTGAATAATACATGTTACAGCCACATCTCTGTGTAAAAGTCATGGAAAATTTTATGAAAAGAGTAATGGCCTGTCATCAGAGCCGTGGGGCCATTTGCCGAATATTTAATTCCACACTCAATCGGAACATGTCTTACAATTACAATCCGATAAAAATATGACAACTCTCTCATAAAATACGTGTTTTTATTTTAAAATCAAAAAGTGCACTATATGTATATATATAAATTACTCAAATTTAAGTGCACGTCACATAAATCGAACCCATGACATCTAGCTCAGCAGCCAGGGTCACTAACCACTAGACCAACAGGCGAGTAATTTTTTAACGTATTGTATCTACCTTAAAAAAATCTTATATGAATACGTTATATATGTAAATACAGAATCAGACGATTATCACTGTCATGTACATTAAGTATATTATTCAATGTCATGTACATTAAAATACCTACATTTTCTCGTTTAATATTATTAGTCTCTATTTGAATTTAGCTTACTGTACGTGCGAAGGTAATATTAATACTGAAAATTAAATGCATATCTACGTTACAAAATAACACTCATGAATGAATAATATTTGCTATCAAAAATATGACTTAGGCAGGTTTAATTGATTTCATGTTTATATAACGTGTTGTGGGTTAATTGTAAATATGAAAAAATATTAAGTTAAATTCTAAATATTTAATGGTCTTTAGAAGATGCTCTTTCACAGTTGCACATTTTTAAATAACTTATATAACTAAATAACTAATTCTGTTTTTTATTTCTATTTCAATTTAGTTATTCGATCATTTATATACACACAGTTTCAAAATTAGTTTTATCGGTCAACTATTTACTTGAATTTCTCAATTTCATAAATTCATAAATTATCGCAATTCTTAGAGCTTCAGGTCTTCTATACAACTCTTAAATTTGATACTTAATTTCTTTTGTTATCGCTAGTTAAATTTTTTGAGTGCGCCACTAACTATCGCTTATTTTTGTTTGTTGTTTTCAGCGAAAGGTTGTGCCAAAGGTTGTCTGGAAGACATCGTTTCATCAAAATATTGTCTATTGTCCTTATCGCCTACTATTTATTGTGACTACCCATGTGTATTAAAATTAGTGTAAAATTTTAATGTTTTGTACAATAAAGTATGTTCTATTTACGTATATATTGTATCGTTATAGTAAATTCTATCTTTAAAATCCAAGCAGTAATTTTTAATTATTACATAATAATCTTCTCCGTGTATCTCTTGATTAGTAGAAAAATACGAAATAGTGTTGATAGCGCCTCGATCACTCAGGCAGAGGTGTCACAGTGGTAGAGCCATGCTTCAGGCACGAATGGGCCGGTGCGATACCACGGTCTCACAGAAAACCGGTTGTGAAGTAACGCTTGCGTTGCATTTCCCCGAATTGAATGAGGTTTCCGGAGGCCAAACCCCCTCCCTCCCCTTTCCTCTCCCCTCATCTCCTTTCTCCTCTTTCCGATCTCCTCAACCCCCTCTCTTCTTTCCGCTCCCTGCATCACCATTAAAGGCGGGCAGCGCACTTGCGACTCTTGAGTTGCGAGTTCCATGGTTGAGTGTCCATGGACGGCGGTTGTCACTTACCAGCAGGTGACCCGTCTGTTCGTCTGCCCCCTATAGTATAAAAAAAAAACTTTTGGGTGCCTTCCGCATACAAAAAGAACTAGTTCCGTTTACCAAATGGTAGTCATTATTACATTTCTCGAGTCAACACCTGTCACGGTGTTAC
The DNA here is from genome assembly GCA_947561695.1 of Tyria jacobaeae. Taxonomy (NCBI): domain Eukaryota; kingdom Metazoa; phylum Arthropoda; class Insecta; order Lepidoptera; family Erebidae; genus Tyria; species Tyria jacobaeae. Next base: position 9,972,821 of record OX387218.1, read on the forward strand.
ATATACATATGTATATGTATATACCGTTTCTCTCGGCTACAGGTATGATGCCTAACATGCTTTTTTGTAGAAATTAAGCATTACAGTGAGCTGAGTCGCAGTCTTTGTTCTTCTAATCCCGACTTTCCTTTCAGATAGCGTTCAGTCAGCTCTTAAATTAAGAATTTATTTCAGAACTTCATACTTTCCTGTTCCCCTTTGTGTTGCATCACAATGAAAATTATTATCAATTGGAAAACTTTCCGTTTCCACAACTTCCATTAAAGCTCACGTTTTATTTTCCACTTTTGACTTTCTTTTTGTTTTGTAAGGCGATATCACAGCGGGATATTTCATTGAGCCCATCTTGATTATCAAACAAATTATAAAGTAAGATATTCCCTCGTTTTGACCTCTTTGTTTAATACAACGGAGACGCAGATGTCGTAAACTAACTATTATAAAATACTTTTCATGCATTAATTATTTAGAATATTTTTTAAAGCGGTCCGCAGTAGGCAGGTTATCTCTTAAAAGGGTTTTCCAATAGAATATTCATGATTACCGTGAGTAACATTAATGGTTTTGAATTTCCTCATGTGAAAAGAAACATAATCAGGGGATATGTTTTCACGAGCTTATCTTCAAAATTGACTTCGCGATATTCTTAAAAATTTACATTTCATATGCCTTCATGTAATGAATAATGTATAGTAGGTAATGAATAGGTTTAAAGTACACTTGTTTTGTAGCTAGATACTATATTTTTGAATGTAAACTTGCAGGTGTGATGAAGGCCTAATATGGTATTTGAACCGTCTTGAATCCTATCGCAAACCGAGGTGGTATACGGACGTGCTACAAATGAGACATGCGAGGCGTCCTATTTGAGCTGGAAGCGTGCTGCATTATCTCATCCGATAAATCCAGAGACAGTTAACTCCTGTGTCAGTTACCGTGATACGTTAAAATAAGCCTGTAGGTGGCTAGGATAGGCGTTGGCTAACTTCCCAATAGGTTTTGTGACCTACTAGACTTTTAACAGATTATCTACATCTAAAGCATTGAGTGAGTAGAAACTCAATTTTCCAAGTAGGAACCCAGAGAGTAATGATAATGAGATGTGAAATTGTCAATTTATTTGATTTACTTAATTACTGAGGCAACAACAATTTTCGGGTCTACTCTGTAAGCTGTACAATTATAAGTGGGAGAGACATTTGAACCTTATTGAGTCGCTCCGGCTGGTGTCTTATGTCGTCTTGATTGTTTCCTTGGCTGGACGGGATGAGTTTTTATATGTTACTATCATAGTATTAGCCGCAAAGAGGTACCGAATAGTTAGAGTTTATGAAGAGAGTTTTCTAGCTTTTACGATCAAGTACTACACTCACACATTCCTATTTATTGTTTACATTTCGGATCAAACAATTTTCAAGTCAAAATTTCCATTTTTATTTACTTTTCATCGCCCTAATAGAGATTGTATACGGATAAACGAAAAACCCCTATGTGAATCACTATACCACGAACTAAGACTTCAAAAGACTTATACACCTTTAGGAAGTAGGATTTTTAAATAATTTATGCGGAATAAGTAATGCGGAAAATTGTACTTGATCTTATGAAACTGATACTTATTAATTTTTATTGCGGTTCGAATAAAACAAGCAAATTGAAATGGTCTTAGAAAAAAAATATGGAGCACATGAGATGACATGTTGGCACAGTTTATGATAATGAAAGCCGACGAGCCACTTCGGTTGAATTTAATCCGCAGCGGTTAAAGTTCCCTCCAGAAACAATAACAATTCGTTCAACGATATAATGTGACCGCACAGTTTTCCCCAGGGGAACTTTTAAGTGCAAAAGGCCTCACAAGTTTATGTGTTGAATGAATCTAGGATTCAGCCGCGTAATGTAAAAGTTGTAATTTGATTTGCAACAGCAACCACTAGCTACCATTGTTTTCATTACTGTAAAACGGCTTTTTGTTTCCCGTTTAACCAAGTTAAGACTTTGAGAGTTATGAATAAATGAATAACTTTTCATTATACTCGCCTCTATCTACTCCAGGTATATTCACAAATGTTTTTATTGAAGTGTTAAATACTTTTGGACATGGAACTTACGAGTACTTTAGACTTTCATATGACAAATGAAATAAAAAAATATATGAAGTCGTATTTTTGTATCATATTTTACATGTTACGATACGACCTAGTTCGCCGTTGCTTCAAACTCGCCCTTTCTTGATTTTCAAAGTTTCAGAAAGCCGTTGGTAAAGGAGTTTCTTAGATATGCCTATAATCACCAGTGCAACGTACGTATAAATTAACACGACCTCCAGTATAATGCACAAAACAAACGAAAGCTGAAGGGTTTAGCCGCTAAGTAAGTTGTTGCAATTTCATTTCACTGTTATGGCAATATTGCCTATTTCTCCATGTGTAGCCTCTTGCAATATATCTATAAGACAATTCGCATTAGTGGGGTCTGACCTAAACAAAATTCTGCGATGGAAGGTTACCCAACAAATAAAATTACTCATAAACTGTGTTTCCGTACCTCGTTATGATTACTACCCTTCAAATTACCGCCATAACGGTAATTTAAAAATAACAAATAGCCCTTCTAAAACATTTCATTATTCGAACGGTATTTGTAATTACCGTTGCGATATTGTAATTTCAAAGGTTTTGTTATTGTTACTAATTGAGTTACGGAGTTTAAAGTTCGCTAAGGTGTGGTTTTCATTGGCTAGAGGGGTTAGCTGGAATACTACTGATATGCTGTTTCGTTGATTTGAAAGTACTTATAAAGTGAGTTAGAAACAGGTCGTAATAAAGGTTCATGATAGTGGTTTTTGGAATATGAGCCCAAAAATCGTGGATTGGTTTGGCAATGCAACAGCTTTTATCATCTTCGGTTCCTTTAAGGTTAGATACTGATGTAGCAGCAAGGTGGACCGACATCCCATGCATCTCTAGACCCTCATTGACTTATTGATTTCGTGTAACATATTTATAAGTTTAGTTCTAATTTTCTTTTCTTACCTACACAGTTGGAAGGTTTAGGTCAATCAATGCTCAACCGCACTAGATTTAAGTACCGTACCATTGCACGAGGGAGAGACAACCTTAGGGACGTATGGGCCTGCTCGAAAAGAGTAATACCACGGCCCCATATAAAACCGCTCCTGAAGCAATGCCTGCTTTGTGTTTCACTGAGTGAGTGAAGTTGCCCAAACCCTCCCCCCCGCGCCCCGGTGGATAAAAGTCATTTTTCATTTGAGTTATTAGCCGCTTCGAGCAGAGGTGGAGGGGTTTCGACATGTAAGACTGGCCAATGGGAATTTAGTGCCGTGGCGTCATTCAGCGCGAGACAACGTGCGTTCTAGGTATTATCGCAACAACGGTTCTTCAACTATATCGCACCGCTAATATTGCTCTCATTACGAAATACGGCATAAAAATTAACCTCCATTCAATTGGTTAAAAAATGCAAAAGTTTGAAGAAATAGGTTTAACAATAAACCAACCACGTTCCAGCTTACCTAGTACATCCCGAAAACATAGAGCGTGTAAGATCGGCTGTTCGTGAATGACCTGGTCTAGCCTCTTAAATTGCCCAGAACATCTTTAAACCGCATTTATCACAAAGGTTTACTTTTACATGAGTAAAAAATCTAAATGGTACAGGGATAAGCCTCAAGATCATAATAACAAGACGCAGTTTGATAACGAAATGCTAGAGAATTTAAAGGTATCCCACCTTTAAAGTAAAGTGTTTTAAAAGCAACCCACACTGGGTTGTCCTCTTGATTATTTAAAGGAAAATACAATTCAAGAAATGTTAAACATTTCACGAAACACTTGCCAGTCCGTCATTGATAAAATCCGCTCTATTATGTAAAAAGGCTTTTGTTCCACTCTGCCAGATTTTTTGAGAGAACTTAGTTATCACCTTTGGAAGGAGATCCGTCGATGGGCGAGTAAGACATCCGTTGCTACGAGTACTTATTAATTTTCACCGATAATAACTTATCTTTATGAGGGAATCGTGCTTGTAGTAATATTATAATGAAGGACGATTATGAATGGATCAATTGATTTCAGTAATCGGATTAAAATATAAACAAGCCTTGAAAAATATTTGCCACTTAATAAGTTTAAAGGTAAAGAAAACCGTTAAAAAGCTATAAATAACTGAAGGTTCAGGGGATTACATTATCTAAGTTCAACTTACCAGAAAAAGTCAGTAAACTGAATTCCTTATTCAGTTTGCGAGGTCGTTTCTAAGACAATTTTATAGATGAGCAACTCAAGGATGAGTCGTCGGATGTCTTTTAACATAAATCTTTTATGTTGTTTATGTTAAATGGTGATGAGGCTTGGCATAAGTTGTAGAGTCAACAAGATCACTTGAATAAACAAGAGCTTGTTTTCTTCAGTTAACTTTCCCAGAATTTGGATAAGAAACGTTACTCATTGTTATTACGTTGTCTTTCTGTGCACAATTTTACTATTACAGGTTAAAATATATAATGATCTATGACTACTCTACTACCTATTCTAAGGATAAATGCCTTTTTATCCTTAGAATAGCTAGTAAACTCAAAAGAAACATTCCTTTTTAGGACCGCTACCCCTTCATAATTTTTTAAAGTACCTACATTTTTAGTGTAGGGTCGATAGAGTTGGTAAAAGTGTTGACAATTGGCGTTGTTTAATGCAATGGTTATCTAAGCCAACGTACCCGAATAAAGGTGGGTTGTGTACTTATTAAAATAACATGTGCAGACAGTTCTATTTTCACCATACAGGTCAACATTTAGTAACATTTTTGTAAACGTTTTTTAATACTATTAAACGATTAAAGATACAAAATATTATCTTAGTAGAGCTCTTTAATATAATATATATAGAGTCAGTATAGTGTTTCTGTAAACAAACTATAAATATAACAACCAAAATTTAAGTTACATTTGATTAAACATTTTTACCATTGTAGGTTGCAATATCAAACCTGAGAACGACATGGCGCCAACGCTTTTGAAATATCGGTTACACCACGTTCATAATTATATGAACGAGGTGTAACCGATTATATGTTCATATTAACTCTTATTTAATAGAAAGACTACATAAATATTATTATATAGCAATCTCGGTCCTAAATTTTTATTATTATATATACATACTATATATATATGGCTCACCAGTTTTCTTACAGACAGAAGCATCAAGGTCGTTGTTGACGGTGCATGCTCCGACTCCAAGTCTGTTAATTCTGGTGTCCCACAAGGCTGTGTCCTATTACCCACGCTGTTTCTTCTGCATATCAATGACATGCTGCAGATTAGCAGCATCCATTGCTATGCAGACGATAGCACGAGTGATGCCCTTTACACCGGCCGCGCTAACATTTCTCGGGTAAACGTCATCGAAAGCCGATCCAAACTTGTGTCTGAAATCGAAACTTCTTTATCAAACGTTTCAGATTGTGGTCGACTTAACCTAGTCCAGTTTAACCCCACGAAGACACAGGTTTGCGCGTTCACCGCTAAAAGGATGCCATTGGTCGTATCACCTCAATTTGAGAGCACTTCCCTAACTGCATCAGCCAGTATCGGAATCCTTGGCGTCGATATATTAAGCGAAGTCCAGTTTCGCGGTCACTTAGAGAGTAAGGCCATATTAGCCTCGAAGAAGCTTGGTGTGCTAAACAGATCGAGACAGTATTTTACTCCGGCCCACCGCCTGCAACTTTATAAGGCGCAGGTTCGGCCGCACATGGAATACTGTACTACTGTAATGGTAAAGGGCTCAGTTTCCGCATTTAGACTCATGTTCGGTCCATTATGCGTTCAGGAGGCTGACTAGTTGAGCCAGCCTAGCTCCTTCCAGAAGCGCAGAAGCCTCCTGGGGCGTTCACAGGCTTCTAGGAGCGTCCTCGCGCCTGCGAGGATTTCTGCCCGTTGTGCAGCCACGCCCTCGCACTCCAGGATGACGTGGGCGGCCGTTTCCTCCGCGCTTAGACAACCCCTGCATTGGGGGCTATCGGTCGCGTTAATGAGGAATAGGTGTCGGTTCAGAGCCAAATGGCCTGTAATGCTACCGACCACTATTCGGATGTCCGTTCTGTAAAGACCGATGAGTCTACGCGATAAACGTGGTGATATTTCTGTTAGTACCAGTTTGGATTGCCTGCAGCCAGGTGTGTTAATCCATCGGCTATTGTGTGCTTCTCGAGTCCTTTGCCTTACTTAGTACCGCCATACTATCTGACAGTATGCGGATGTTGTACTTCTTGATGCCTCTTGACATAGCTGCGTGGGCTGCGTATATTAGCGCAACACATTCGCATTGAAAAACCGAACTGTGTTCGCCCAGTGCCAGCGATATTTTTATGTTTAGGTCTAGTGAGTACACCCCGGCTCCAGTACCTGACCCCATCTTGGAGCCGTCCGTGTATATCCGGACTTCATTTATGCCAGAATGATCACTATCGTTTTTCTGTAGTTCTATACAGTACCTTCTTTCGAAGTGTGTTTAGGAATCCTGTCACATGGGGCAGCTATCAGAGGTTGGTAGTCAACTAGTTGATTCCAGATATTGGAATGTGGACCCTCTTGGTTATTCCACAGACTTAGATGTTTAAGTCTGATCGCTGCCATAGCTGCCTCCTGTTGTATGTACAGGTCTAGTGGTGTTAGATCGAGAGCCACCTCAAGGGCGGCAGTAGGGGTTGTTCGCATGCATCCAGTGACGGCCGTACAAACGAGTCTCTGGAATTGCTGTAACCTGTTTCTAACCGTGCTAAGCTCAGTTCTCTGCCACCAAGCAATAGCACCGTACATGATTATTGGCCTTATTACCGCTTTATAAAGCCTGTACGGGCTATGGTTACCGTACAGGGAAAATATGGTTAACAGGGAAAATATGGTAAACTGCTGAGCGCGCACAACGTGACTGTATGAGGCTCGTGTCGATTATTGCCTCATATAAAGCCATAAAGTGATTTTCGGTGAGAGACCCCAGGCTTTGCCGAGGAGCCGCTTGCATTGGTAGAAGTAATGCAGGCTTTCTTAAGTTTTGCGTCTAGGTGTCTATTCCATAGGAGTTTGCTGTCAAGTATGACATACGTTTCTTTGTGAACATTATCAACTCCGTTTTTGTTGGGTTCACTGATAGATTGTGTGTTACGCACCACTGTTCGACAACCTTTAAATCAGACCTCATTTGGTCACAAATTGTGCTTTCAAATGGGCCGCTAATAAGAATGGTCAGGTCGTCTGCATAGCCCACTGTGAAGAACTTGCGGTCGTTGAGTTGAGTTATCAGCTCATCCACCACGATGTTCCAGAGGAGAGGTGAGAGAACTCCGCCCTGTGGGCACCCTCTTGCCACTATTTCTCTTGTTGTGCTGTTAACAGTGAATTGTATAGCTCTGCCTCTAAGCATGCTGTCGATCAACCCTGTAATAGTGGAGTCAACTCCGTGTCTAGACAGAGCCTGACTTATGCTGTTGAAGTTTGTTTTATCGAAGGCACCTTCGATGTCGATGAAGGTCCCTAGAGTTGATTTTTTGTATTTGAGGTTGCCCTCTTTGTATTAGACTATACGATGCAGAGCGGATTCTGTTGATTTACCCATCGAGTAGGCGTGTTGGTGTGGGTTCAGGGGGTGCTTGTATAGCGCCGTGCTCCTGATTTCTCTGTCTATTAGCCTCTCTAGAACCTTAAGCATGAAGGATGTGAGGCTGATAGGTCTGAATGATTTGGGTTGTGTGTAGTCTCCTTTGCCGGGTTTGGGAAGGAACACTACTTTGACTTCTCTCCAATTCGTAGGTACGTAACGGTATGCCACGCAGCTTCTGTAGATGGACTGTAGATGATCCATCAGTGCATCGTCACCCCATTTTAGCAGACCTGGGAAAATACCGTCCAGTCCTGCAGCTTTGAATGGAAGGAAACTGTTGATAGCCCACTTTAGTTTATCGTGGTTCACGATTCTGTGAGCGGTGGTCTAATCCGAATCGTCTGGTAGATATATCTCACCTTCCTCCCAAGTGTCATTATCATTTAGTATGCGACACCCCGGGAAGTGAGTTGTCATTAACAGTTCCGAAGTCTCCGAATCTGTTTTGGTGAAGGTACCATCGGGTTTTTTTAGGAAGCCAAGGTCATGCTGCCGCTCAGAGCACAGGATATTTTTAACTCTGTTAGCATGGTTGTTGGTGTCTATGTTAGTGCAGAAGCTTCGCCAGCAATCAGTTCTCCTGATTCTGATCCGCTTCTTGTATTTGTTCCGGGCCTGGCTGTAAGCATCCCAGTGCTGGTCTAGTCTTGAGTTTTTCGCTCTATTGAACAACTTTCTTACCTTGCGCCGCAATCTCTGCAGTTCTGGTGTCCACCATTGGTGCTTCCCCCTGGTGAGGTCCTGGGTGATGCTAGTGGGCATGTCTGTTCAAAGCAGGTGATTAATGAGTTAGTGAGGTTTTTTACATGGTTGTCAATCTCCACCGTGGTCTCATGAGCATTTGGCGTACCTGCGTTTGTCAGCAACTCTGCTGTCAACCGCTTATACTGCGGGAGATCCATTTTGCGCGGATTTCGTCGGGGTTTAGGTGGTGTGAGTGTCATCTTAAGGTGGAATTTGATCCAGCGATGGTCCGAGCATGATGACTCATCTGAGACATGCCAGTCCGAGATGTATGATGACGCGTGCTCAGTAGCTAGAGTTAGATCAATTATTGTTTGGGCTCTTGATGTGACAAATGTGGGTTCTGAGCCCTTGTTGATAACGTTTAGTTTGGTTGAGAGTAAGAAAGAAACAAAGTCCTCAACACGTTGGTTGTTGGTTTTGCTGCCCCATAGGACATGATGCGCGTTGGTGTCGGCCGCGACTCTCAACTCCATTCCCTGTCGCTCACAGAAGTCCACAAGCGTGGCGAGTTCAGGAGTGGGGATGTCCACGTCGCCCGGCAAGTAGGCAGACGCCATCACCACACTGTGCAAGCCTCGGGAAGGTTCAATGAGCCTGACGGTAGTTAAGTCTCTGGAACAGAACTCGGTAATTAGGGTGGTGTTCGCGTATTTAGGTGTAACAATACAAGTACGAGGGTTATCAATAGTAGTGTTCAGAAGTAGTTCACCTCCGACGTTGCTGAGGCCGCAAATCCTGCCCTTCCTAATCCACGGCTCCTGGATTAGGGCCACGGCCTCGGTGTTTAATTCCAGCGTTCTGCGTAGGTTAGCCGTTGCAGTCTGGCTATGCTGGAGATTGGTCTGAACGATGGTGAGATAAGGGGTTTGGGGAGGTTGCAGCGCCATCATCACTGTCAGCATTAAGGACTCTTCCTCGTCCGGGTCGCTCTCCATCTGGAGTTCCTCCTCTTCCCTACTGACCCTGACGACTGGCCCTTTGCTTGGGCCTGGTTGGCCTTCCCCTTGCGCTAGTCCGCTGCCTGGGTCAACGCTGGGGACCTCCTCGGGCTTGGCATCGAGGTTCGGCGGCGGCAGAGGGCGTTCATCAAGGAAGCGGACGTAGAGTTTACCAAGTTTATAGTAAACTCTACGCTCGCTCGCCTTGAGTTTGAGCGCATCCTCTTCTGATGATTTCTGGTGACTTTGATTGTTGATTTAACTCCAGGGCTTGACGCAGCCATTTGAGAGCATACTCATCATTGCACCACATCTAGAGGACGCCCTCGCTGTGGAAGGCCTTTCCCCTAAATTGTGGCGCAACAATGAATGAGAAAATCTCATCATCCAGCACGTCCTGCAGCCGACTCTCAACGGCCTCGGCCTGCTCTTTGGTCAGGTCATGGTAAGGCTCTAGCATCACTGCTACGCAGTTGTCGTTAGACTTCAATACGCCAGAGTAGCTAGCTGAGCCTGTGGTAGTAAGCTGGGATTTCGCTCGCTTTCCCTTGCCTTGAGGTGTAAGAGTATCATCTGGGCGACTTCTTTTCGCGGGTTTGGTTGGGCCCGGAGGCCTACCTGTGCGGTTGGCGTGCCCAGCTCGGTTTCCCCGTCTAATATGACCCTGCCGTGGGGTCGCGCTAGCATCAGCAGGCCTCGTGCCGGCAGATGGCACCCCCGCAGGTGCAGCTACTCCCTCGGCTAGGCAGGTGCCATCGCTATGGGTCAGCGCATCGCTAACGGCGGCAACGTGGGTCTTTTCAGACCCTTCAGCGGCTTCAAGCCGCTTACTGCCATCTGACGTCAGACGTTGCGTTCGCTTGGCTTCTGCCTGGGCTTTAGCCCTCTTAGCTTTGAGGGTCAGTTTAGACGGGTTCGGTGCTTTTGGACCTCCCCTCTTTTTTACGCCTACGAGGTTCCAGCAGGGTTCATCCTGGATGGTACCCGCTGGCATTGCTGCCTTCAAAGAGGAAAGGTCTATATTCGAACCTAGCGCTCTACTCTGTTTTTGTAGAGGAGCTGCTTCTGTCTTTAATGTTGCTACACTCTTGCTTCTTGTTTCTTGTCAACTAGAGGTGCTGCCGGTCGGTTTGATGGCGTTACACCCGGGTTAGTTACCCGAGGGGCTGCCGGTTTGGTCGATGGCGCTGCACTCGGATTGTTGTTCCCAGGCGCGACCTGTTTGTTGGCAGGCGCATCACCTGGATTGTTGGTCCGGGGCGCAGCGTTGCTTTTCCTGGAACAAATATTTTTTTGTTCATTATCCATAATATATTATTTGAATTGTTCGTCCCTCCGTTCTTCATACCTCCTTGGAGCCCTCAAGTGTTGCGGCAGATGGCACACAAACATCAGAAGTAACGGAGGGATATAGAGCTCCGGCCCTGGTAGAAAACAGGCCGAGCAGGGCGGAATGACTTGGTCTTCCCACCCGTCGTCTGCCCCCACCAGGGAAGAGCTCTCACCAGGCAGCCCTCTGACGGGACGCCGCAGCCGATTGACTGGAGTTGGTTAGACTCCAGCCTCCCGTGTCGGGGGAATTTTGGGCCAAAGCAGTGTGTTACCTTTCAGCTCAACTACCAGGACACCTTCATCCCCCTTACGGGTCCCCGCACACGGCACAAACATGCGGGTGGTTGCCCAGGTGTCCCCCCTCTCACCATCAGTCATGGTTGATGATGAGCCCGCAGGTATCAACCACATACTACCCGCAGTAGAAATAGAAGGGAAGGAAGAGGGATAACTGAAGGTTAGGAGGTATACAGATGGGAATTCGACTGGATGTTTCAGTTATTTCTGTTTCATAAGGAACCAGAGCAAGAACAGGCGGTAACCACGTGAAGGACAACACTCCAGACTTGTCATGGGGATCTACACGACCTGCGCTCACTCCCATAACCATTCGCCGTGCGCGCCCTCTGGACAGAAGGGCGCGCCAGGGCTTCATCTGTTCCAGGCGATCATGGCCAAAGGAACACATCCAACCCCGCCCCATGGAATACTGTTCTCATCTCTATGCAGGTGCACCCCAGTACCAACTTCTCCCTCTTGACCGCATTCAACGGAGAGCGACTCGCATCATCGACTGCCAAGATATTTCTGATCGACTTGACACCTTGGCGTTGCGTAGAGATGTAGCTTCACTCTGCATCCTCTATCGCTTGTATCATGGGGAGTGTTCAGAGGAATTGTTCGGACTTATACCGGCTGCTGGTTGCCGCCATCGTCCTACGCGACAAAATATCCATCCCCATCACCTGGACGATTGGCACTCCACCACTTTGCGCTTCTCCAGAAGCTTTTTGCCTTGCACAACCAGCTTATGGAACAAATTGTAGCCTGCCGTATTTCCGAACCGATACGACCTTTAAACCTTCAAGAAAAGAGCGTACTCCTACCTAAAAGGCCGGCAACGCACTTGTGACTCTTGAGTTGCGGGTGTCCATGGGCGGGCGGTAGTCATTTACAATCAGGTGACCCATCTGCTCGTTTGCCCCCTTACATAAGAATTTAGCCACTGTTCACTGTTAGAAATGGGCCTCCCCAAATGCGCGCCATAGCACCCGGTCCTCCGCCTTCCGCATCCAGTCGATTGCAACCAACTTTCTCGATTATTTTCACTTATTGAAAAATTAGGTTTAATCATGCGTCAAAAGCTTTAAACCTATAAGTAAGTTGATCCGATATAAGATTCTTTTCATCCTTCCGGAGTTCACCGTTTAAATTTTTTTTTTGGATCTACCAATCTCCTCTCGGCTCACGTTCAATTTGTAAGCCTGATGGTTCTGCAAAGTAGTCTAGTTAAAGTTGCACTTTACGTGTCGTACTTTTGGGAACACGGGTCCCGTGTTTACAAAATTCATCACACAATCACGTTTTATACTCGTATGTAATTTCTTTCTGTTTAAAACACAAACGTATTTTAATATGTTTAATGAGTCTTACCGTCTTTTTCACCCTTATCGTGATTATTTAACTGATAAAGCACAACAAAAGTAAGAGATATACGCCATCGGTACACTCTATATCGGTATATTCTGCATTTAAAAGTAATCAATATCAATAATAAGAGAGAAGAGAGACCTTGTTATTTCACAAAAAAACAGTTTATAAAATTGATTTCCAACAAAGCCTTGTTCAAATACTTTTAAGGTACCTATTATTTTTTGACATAAAGGCATATTAATATGCGCATTAGAAAAAAAAAACACTAAACTTGAATAAATAATATATACATATATAAGAGGTAAATCTTTCATTTTCATTCGGAAACAATAGCACGAAATTAGCCTTTTTCTAAGCTACGATTCTGCTGCTGGGCGTGTCGCTCAGTCACGCGGCCTTAATACGAATTATGTATGTATATTATTTATAACTATAAGTCTATTACTGGAATTTCATTTAATCAAACATGCACATGTTAGTAATGCTCCTTCTTTGTTTCTTCAACAGTCGATTTTTGATCATCAGCTTGTCCAAAATAAGTGTAAGATAAATTACATAATTAAAATGTGTATATTGCAATGTATTCACAATATTAAATATAATACATATCTAAAGAAAACTAAAACAGAAGCAAGTATTTAGTTCGAAGAACCACGTTGTATATCAACATCATATACATATATCATACTACATACTACGTTACCAACTGTATGCACTGCTAAGACACAAGAAACGTATTTGCAGAACAACGTAAAGCAATGCGGTTGCACTGTTAATTGGATATCACAACTGTTTGCTAAAATCATGTTTACTACTACATACTCATTACATTCAGGGGTTTACTAATGTTAATCAACCAACAACGTCTTCATGGGATTTTATAGTTACAAATTGAACTTAAATGTTCGGTATAATTTATTAATCATTCGCATAATTTTACCAGTTACTCTTATATTCTTTACTCTCAGATTTACAACATTTCGCATTGATATATGTATTTGTAGTGATCAGAACGTATTTTATTTGTTATATGTACATTATCAAAGTTTTTTTACATAAATCTATTTTATTTCATAACATTAACCATTAAATAATAAAAAAGATAAATATTTAGCTTTGATTTTTTGCTTTTTTATTCTAGTAGCTTTGCACGGTATTAAGGAAATGTTTTGTCGAGCATAACAATAATAGCATATTTACTATTCTAGAATCGAATAACGCCTTTGCTCCTTATCACATCAGGCACATATTAAAGATTATTAAAAACATTAAAATATACTTCTACCCTTCTGTATTTGCTGACAACTGACATAAGTGGGAATGTTTGTTTGTTCTATGACGGTTTTACGTGCAACATCGTAATCAAAAGATAAGAATAAAAGTATGTAAAGAAAATAAAATAGGTTCAATTTCATCCAGAAAAAGAATATTGATTTTGAGGAATACGGAAGTGGTATGTTATATATAACAAATTAAATGAAATGAAATCAAATGATAATAGGTAACCGATCTAAATAGAGTAAATGGTTCAGAGGAGTAGGTACGATGCTTAAAAAATAATATCAACAAAAGTGAACTAAAAAATATAATATAATAAAATAAACAATTTTGACTTGGTAATAGGATACTCGCTAAGTATAAAGTTCTTTACAAGTCTGCTAATTGTATAGATTAACTTTGGTACAAGCTGAACATCGTTGTAAGCGAGAATTGAGTAGAGCAACAAAGGTACCTATTTGTTTTTGTACTTAATACACTCGGGATGTTCACTCGGGCAGGGTAATGGGTACTTACAACTTAATAAGTATTTTGAATTCTTTGGTCTAACCTAAAGTGGGTCAATTCTAGGCAATTGTAGTTTGCTCCTATTTACGTTTTGATTTTAACCACGGATAACTTAAAATAGGGTATGTATCTTTATATATCTCTAAAGTAGTATTTGTGTTTGGTAACGATTTGAGTAAACTTTAAAGCATTGCTAATTTTATTTTAATTTCTTTAATAAATTGTGTAACACACAAAGGTAGGGTACATAATTATAACAGGCGCAGCGCTGTCGCAGGTTCTAGTCTTGTTATAGCTTTAATTATAAGTATTATATTAGTTAACAAATTTCCTAAATTTCTAATTTGATTAATGTCGTAGACTGATTGCCCTTTAGTTAATATCTATATATGATGATGATGATGATTCAAAATTATCGTTACGTTAATTTATTCAGTTTTCAACCGACTTCAAAAAGGAGGAGGTTCTCAATTCGATTGTTTTTTTTGTTTGTTACTGCATGACTTTCGACCGGGTGAAGAAGTCTTTATGTTTTTTTTTAATTGATAGGTGGTGCCTCCCGTGTGGTTCCATTTTAATTTAGTTCAGTTCTGACAATGGCATCCATGAGAAAACCATATAAGTCTTAAATTTGCATTTAGTGCGTGCGCGACAAATCGACGAATAACTCAATATCACGTTAACCTATTTCGATGATTCTTTTTTTATTGCAAAGGATGTTCTTCAAGGGTAGTTAGATGAGAGTTTGGTTAGTTTTTGACAATGGCATCTATGAGAAAACCCTATAAGTCTTAAATTTCACGATAGTCGCATTGAAGTCGGTTGTCTACTTTTTAAAGTGAATTATTAAAAACAAAAACAGTACGTAAATGTAGTTCACGAGAAAAGCCTTTAGTGGGATGGCGGCGGGTGCAAATGTCAGTCTTGTGTCGGACGCCGCAAAGTAATAACAGTCCTTGCTAATGGATTGTGGTCTTTAGGTAGCTCGTACACATGTCATGTTTAGACATTACTTTTATTTTATCTCGGAATGAGATACATTTTGAAGCTCTTTTCAAATATAAGCTGTCTTAAAAAGGTTTGCAGGTAAATGTTGTTTTAGAGAATTGGTGAAGTGTAGCTATTTGAATTTGTCTGTATTTGTGAATGTGTCATATTCTTAAGAATGTTTTAAGCCGTGATGTTATAAGCCGGCTGATTGACCGACACAGTTTCAGGTCATCATTACCCATCGTTATACTTTTGTGTAGCCACGCAAGGCTTAACTAATGTTTTCGAGCTGACGATTCATACTGTCGTATTAAGGTATACTGAAGTTTTTTTTTATGGTTGTCACTAGAAAGATATCTCTTGATTCTGATTTAAATTTAAATTATAGTTTTTATTTATTCTCCAGGTAATTGATTAGATTATAAAATATGTATATAGACTTAAAAATACCTCATTTTTTATAAAAAATCAGTATATGAATGTGATAAAATTTACATACGCTTTAGTGCATTCAACTGTTTAACAAAAACAGTTCCATATTTCGTACTACACATTTTTAATATTTGAAAAATTTCAGTCGTATATGTGAATAATGTTTGGGTCTTCTTAAGTGATAGTGATCCAAATGAATCAAGTGGTTTTCAGCGATTTTAAAAATTCCATTTGTTATTATTCCATTTGTTAAGAAGTAAGTTCATATTGAATTAGGTTTTCCAATGAAAACTGTTCCCGAGTACTTGGCTCACAAGCCGTGACACAATACAACAGTGACAAAGAACCCCTAACGACTCCGAATTTATCGTGAACTTTCCACTAATACCGTCATTAAACAACCCTTTGTTTTCTTCTTTGATAAAAAAGCCTCGAAGCACCTCCGAGTTCGTAATTTTTATCTTTCCCTGCTTGAATAGTCACCTTAGGAACAAAAGCAAATAGGTGCTTTTGCGGCAATGGCAACAGCCGTTCCTATTGTCCCACAATGAGCCTATATTTATCAATTCAAATTTCAAATTCCAATGGCACCTTAAATTGGTGTATCTTTTAACAAAAAGTGATAACCTTATGTTGATTACCATTTTTAGAATTCAATGAAATAAGATTTATTATTCAATGAATACGCTTTACTGTTTCAGAAAAAAATAAACATACTGAGTTATAAAACTAGATATTGATAAAATTACTTAATTTATGATATACATAAATATTTAAAAGTTTATTGCTTGAATATAAGTTACAAATATAGGTTTTTAAAAAGTAACTACCATGCTTAGATGTACTTACAGTAGCTTACACCTAATATACGATATAGTGGCTACCACAGCATTTTTTAGAGGTGCATTTACGGTGGCTGACTTAGTAATTCAGAGGACAATCTAATTTTTAGAAGATATGAATACTTTTATACAGAAGAGAGTTACTTAGCACCCTTTGTTAAATGTACATTAGGTGATTTAAAATAATTAAACAATCGAAAGGACAACAAATTAGGATTTGATCATGGTATACCAAGGAAATTGTGAATAAGTTTTTAAATTACAGGCTTTGACGACTTAAAGTATTGCGCAAAGAAATTAAAAAGGCGCATTGACGTCGGTTATTTACCTTTTTTACAGTCAACTATTATCCATTATACACTAATGTTTATTATTATAAATACAGCACATAGAATTATAAAATGAATATAAATATGTATACGTGTATAACTATATACATATATATATGTATACATTGTAGTGTAATTAATCGGCTTACGGCTCCTTCAGACTGAACAAAGTTCTCCCCGTACGCGTATAATGCTCAAAAAGGATCTCATATGGGGTGAAGCCTGATGAGCCAATTATGTTAGTAAAACAGGTGGATGTTTATTTGCTCCCCTGGTAGACGGTCCCTTAGTATTACGATACTCACACCCGTGAGTAGAGAGAGATAGAGTGGCAAATCCCAGCTAAGAATAGAAAAATGGTTACTAAATAGTTAATATTATTAAGGAAAATAACTTTAAGTGTAAGTCAAAGGAATGGATTTTAATTTAGATTTAAATAGTTAATGTCCGCATACTCATAATATTCAAGACTGTTAATGAAACCAAGTGACAACTTTCAATTTTCAAACTTTCCACAGTATAGTTTCCTTACGGAGCACGAAATCCCCGCCAGTTTATGTGAATGTTCATACGCGAAAATTACATTATGCTCTAAGTGAAATCCGTCGGCTTTCGTGGTTAGCAGGATGCATACAATTAAATTATTTAAGGTATTATGACGTTAAATTGGCCAGAGGAGGCGAGTGTACCGTAATCAGTTAAGATCCGAGTGAACCGTCTGAGGCAGACTTATGATAACCTTTATGTAATGCTCCCTAATTATTATTAAAGTTATTTGTGCTACGTTGGGTATCTGTGAGGCGGAAGAGGAGGTTTGCACCTCCTATGACTTTACTCATTGGACGAAATTCAAAACACACAACAAATTCAAGCATTGCTTAACAGCCGGTTTTCTGTAAGACTACGGTCTAACTAAGAGCGAGACGGCCCATACGCACCTAAACATGGCTCTACTACGTCTAAAGTACTGTCAGGGTGTTATGCGATAGCATCTATAGATACTAAATCATTTCACAAGAAATCATGATAATGATTTTAAACTTACAAATTACAATATTATTCAACTACATAATGGTATAAAAATAAAAGAAACTTCAGACTGAAGTACCTTACCGGGGTAGAAATGCTGTGCTTGCGAAAGTGTTTGGATCGGTTGATCAATGGGCGAAGTCTCAGGCGAAGAATCAGTTCTAGAGCAATAATCGTTTTTTAACGTTGTAGAGCCATACCTGCATACATGCACGATTGGCTGGCTCGACCGGAGTAATACTTTGGCTTCTCAGAGAACCGGTAGACAAACAATGCTTGTGAGATATACAATATAGCCGAGTGAGTGAGGGTGCCGGAGACTCAACTCTCCCTCTCTTCCTCTCTTTAACCCTCCCGCAAACAAAAACAAGTTGCATTTGATTAATTAATTGGATCGTGAGACTAACCAAGTTACTCCAAACATAAGTGCAGTTAACTTTCTAGATTACAATTTGTGTAAGACAATTAGTACTAAATAAACTTTAAATAGAGCTTTTAAATAGACTTATTGCCTTACTATGCTGCCGCTTAGCTCAAAACCGTCTAAAAACGCGAGGCAAAAACTTAAACTGGTAAAGACGCTGCTATTGAACTGAATGAAGCGGTGCAATTACGTTAGTCCTCTCCGATAGTCGCGTTCACGCCCGTCCTCAGCACAAAAACTCGTCAAATGCTTTCATTTTCAATCATAGTTTTCAAGATTCTTGCTTATTACATTCATTGTAAAATAGAATTATTAAAAACGCGTTTTGACTCGATGTATGAAATAGATCTCTTGCCGTGCATAGATTATACTTGGAGAATGCCAATATTTTTTGTTTCCTAAGAGAATCGTTTGTGGAGTTCTCAGATCCGCACCGATTCTTCTCTACTGTGATAATATGATCCGGTACAGGGGGAAGTTTGACTATCAAAAAGAACTGTGTTACGGGTTTATTTAAATAAAGAGTTTAAGCTTTTTAATGGTGTAATGCAGGTAGCAAATTCATAGTGATTATTTTCAAGCCCGACAAAAAGGTTACGGTTGCTTACTATTTCAGGTATGCAAAAACATTAGTATTAAGCTGAGAAACCAGTTTTGTAGCAGAACCGTAAAATTAGAAATTATTTTTAAATGGATCTTTGCACCTTAAACTACACCCCGAAGTTTTCTTCGGGGTGTAGTTTACGTCATAGTAAATAATATAAATTTAAATGGACTTTTATGTGGCCTTTTTTGTTTACTTCTCTTTACTACTTAATAGGTCGAGAGAGAGAGAGAGAGACGCTGTGACTGGATGGCACATACCTTACAAACACGTATTTACAAGCATTTCCTGTTTTTCAACAGTATTTAATTACTTATTATGAATAACAGTTGAGTGCATTCGCTCAAATGCAACAAGAATGATTACTAAATGTAAGTATTCTGGAGATGACTAGCCCTAAATAACTGCACTCATTCTCGATCTCGATGCACACACCTCTCATTGTCAACTTCAGCTATGTTAAAGTGAATAACGACCGGCGATACATACTCCGCCATTGGTAGGACTTCTAGGCGAGCATGACATAGCCAGAACTACAACGCCATATAGAAAATTATGAATGCCATATAGAATATATTATTAAATTATTAAAAGTGTTAACTGTAACTTTTTTTAAATAAATTGGAAGATCTTTATCAAGTGTTGTATCTAAACAATAGAAAGATTCGTGAACGTTTCGTTTGTCACAAAGAGGCTTGACTAGCAACACCAACGTCTGTACAACTGAGACACAGATTAAGTTTAATTTAGGGTAATTTTATTTTTCTATAAATGCACTACAATTTGACCGAGATTTCTGTACGTCGATACATTCGATAAGTCGGGCAGTTACGCTTTCACGTATCAGTATTATAATAAGCATATCTTGGAAGCTACAGAAAGATTTTTGCGAAACTTGCATGTTGAAGTAAATGTAAATTTACTCATATGTAAATATAATGAATTTTCAATAATATTATGTGCATACATGTGCCTCCTTTCTTGAAGTTGTTGTGTTGCAGACGTCGGTTTTCGGTCTATACGACACTAGCGATTCCCAAAGCTATTGTACTCGAGGGCTCAACATTGTTTTAAGGGATCGCTTTATCTCTATGATGGTTTCGATAAACAACCAATCTACCTTAATAAACTTATTATTGTAACTAAATTACGTAATATGTACTTAGAAGCACCTGGATTAGATAAAGTCTTCTGAGGAGCAAAAAGATAAACAAAGATAATAAGTTTGGTCTCCTGATTTCCAAGACTAAATACTACTCTTAACAACAATATTTTAAATATAAAAGTTATTGTGAGTAGCCAGTATCTTCTCATCGTAGACGAGTATTCTTTAAAATAAGGGACAGTTTGAGCAGAGACTATATACTTCATTAAAATAAGGTTTAGAGATAACAGCCTTCAAGTCTTGTCATGGTTTTGGACTTGAGCTCAAATAATAGCAAACTGTAATTGGATTTTATAATCTGCTCAAGAGCAATTGCTGCGTCGTATTTATCAAGATGAATTCCGATAAATGCGTCCTTGTATTATTAAAACTGTCAATTTTTTGTGGCAGTTTTACTTTTCGAAGGAAAATCTTTGGAGATCATTTAATCAATTATAGAATATATTGTATAGTAATATTCACAAAAAAACATTCTCAGTAGAATTGCGTGGTATCTCAAGATAAGGGAATCCATTTCTGTGTAAAGGAGAAAGACGAGAAGGAAGAAGGGAATACTTATTAAATTAAGTTGAACAGACAAAGATACATGTAGGTCGGTGATGTCGCGTCGTATTAAAATAACTTTTTTTTAAGTTTTTCTGTGAAAGAGTGCTAATTTTTGAACCTTCATGTTGTTGAGTTGAGTATCGCAAAAAAAACTGTTGTTTTTTTTTTATATTAGCCTACCATAGTGACTCCACTTTGCCTGATGGAAAGCAATAGGTGGAGTCAAAGAGTGGTGGTCACCATCCTCATTGCATCTCTAGTCAATGCAGCATGTTGACCCACACTATGGCGGCCTGGTGAGATGCTTTTTCACGCCCCGCTTAAAAGACCCGGGATCAAAGTGGGAAGGACACGTGCGCTGGTAGAGTATTCCAGGCTTTTACCGATCGGCACAGGAAAGAAGAGCCAAACCGTTTAGTTCTTGTACGTATATTTTCGACGCTCAAACGGTGACTCCTCAGGCCAGCACGTGTAGTCCTGTAGAGGAAGGGAGAAGGTGGGACCAATTGGAAGAGTTATCAGAACACTCCCCGTGATGTAGGCGATAGAGGACTGCCATAGAGGCGACATCTCTTCGCAACTGCAGAGGCTCAAGAGACTGGGTGATCTCAGGACAGTCGAGAGCGTCAAGCAAATACTGCGCATAGCCGTCCCAGAGATGAGAGCAGTACTCCACGCAGGAGCGACCCTGGGTCTTGTATAACACAGTTGCTCGGGCGAGAAGAACCGTCTCATCTTATTCAAAACGCCGAGCACACGCGAGGCCACCTGGGTGACACTCTCGATTTAATCGCGCGGATTGAGATCCCGGCAAATATCCATATCCAGGATACTAAGCCTATCCTGCAGTGACAGTTGAGTGCTCTGAAGAGTAGGAAGGGGAAGGAATGGAGACTTTTTGATAGAGAACGCACACGCTTGTGTTTTCTTGGCGCTGAACTCGACCAGGTTCTCACAGTCCCATTGGGAAATGCGGCTCAAGACCACGTCGAGCTCAGCGACAAGCTCCTGTCGTTTTCCCTCAACGTCTGCCAGCTTGGCTGCATGATGTCCAAAATATCGCACATGTACTCTGCTGTCGTCTGCATAACAATGTATATTGCCAAGAGCCAACATGTCATTGATATGCGGAAGAAACAGCGTAGGCGATAGGACGGAGCCCTGAGGTACACCAGCGCTTACCTCCTGGAAGTCTGAGGCCGCACCGTCGCAGAGAACCCTAATGCGGCACTTATGGAGGAAGGCAGCAACCCAGTTGCAGAGTTTCGTGGCAGACCAAATGAAGGAAGTTTGGAGAGAAGCGAACGGTGCCAGACCCTATCGAAGGCCTTGGCAATGTGGCCAAGGATGGATGCAAAATAATCCCGCATTCCATCCCAGTCTGCTGACGAGTAGTGCCATAACCGCCGCCTTGTTACCACGGGTCGTTGAGGGGTAACAAGAGGCACTGAGGTCGACACCAGGCAGTGGTCGGAGGATCCCAGAGGAGCGAGAACCGACACGCTGTACTGCGCTGGGTGATTCGTCAGCAGTAGGTCCAGCAAAGAGGGCCCTTGACCCGTTATGTCTGGTATCCTGGTGGGCTGGAGTACCAGTTGGGTAAGGTCATGCGTGAGAGCAAATGCGTGGGCAGTTCGACCAGCGTGGTCAGTTTTGGAAGATCCCAGCCAGGACTCATGGTGGGCGTTAAAATCTCCCAAAAACACCAGTTCGGCGGTCGGAAACTGATCCTGCGCTTTATCTGCTGCTTGACTCAGGTGGTCAAAGAGTCGAGTTGACTCGGAGTCTCCGGAATGGGAGCGATAGAGGCACACGTAAATCCGGCTCGTAGAGCCAAAATCCACGTGGAGCCAAAGGATGGAAAAGGATGTGTCTTCTAGGCAGTGCAGACGGCGACAACAAACATCCGCCCTGACGACAAGGCACACTCCAGCCCTTGCGAGAAAGCACTCCTCGAGCACGTAGCCGGGATAGTGGAGGTATGCCGTGTCTGCAGTGCGGCGTATTTGTGTCTCCGTAAGAAAAAGCATGGCTGGCCGAGCCGTCTCGAGGTGTTGGTGTACGGCGCTGAGGTTTGCATGGAGTCCACGTGTGTTAGTGAACTCCACCTCAAAAGGAGGGTTGGTGGGAGAGGAGGATGCCGCTGTAAGACCACTTTTCTTTTTTAGTGCTGCCATGATAGAAGAGGAAGGGGGCGTAAAAGGCATGACAGTCATCGTGGCAATGTAAACTGAAACTAAAAAGGCTGTGTCATCATGTATCGGTGAAGCATGACGGTGGCCGAACCGTCGGACGGAAGGGCCCCAGTACCCTCCCGGAAGTGGGTCCCACCATCCGGTCACCAACCGTCACGACGAGCCACTCCGTGAATGATGCTGACGGGGCAGCCTCCCAGGGTGGTTAGTCGTGGTTGGGCCCCCGCGGGCGGCCAGCGGCACCACCGTTTCTACGGGTCTCCCTGGCCGACGGTTCGATCAACGCCACCCTCACAATGACTCTACAGCACTCCACTGCTCACACACATACCACGATAACTGACACCCCTGCATCGTTGGGCCTCCGGTCTCTCACTCACCAGCGAAAGGCGACACCACGAATGTTGTCACTTTAGGCTGGTGTTACATTATAACTGTAAAATGATATCCCTTACTCGTAGATATGTATATATCAATTATAATGAGGAATTTTATTGTTTTCAAAGGAAATCTTAAACCTAATTATTTTAAGTCCAGAGTCTTTATTCATATTAATATGTTAGTGAGTTTTACACATTATCATCAATATCCATTTATCAGGCTACTATTAACAAGTGACTTTAGAAGTCAACTTTGACTTATGTCATGGTAATTGGTTACATGCAGATTATCCTGATTGGAGCTTATCTTTATATAACTACAGTCTTCTCTTGTTCATTCCTCGGAGCATGTTGTAATTTATCATATTTCCCTTTAAATCTCGATATATGAATATGAATACATATATTATGTGACATTTACGGTACTTGAGAGACTGATCACTGCTCATTTAGAAAATATTAGCCTCCCTTAATTGGCGAACTTTCCGCGAATTATCTTACGTAACTAGCAATTAGGTGGCTCGCTTAGTTTATCTGTTAGAAATAGCGATTTATGGATATTTGCAGAATCTTCTAGTGTTTAATGTAACACGTATCGCTTGTTCATTGTCTCTAAAATACTGTTCTTGCATTTTAATTCTCCTAGAATAAGAATATTGTAGATATCTTATCGTATTGTAGATAGTTTAGGTACAATAAGTGTTATACTAGTTTTTAGTAGTTACTTAAATAAATTAGTAAAGATGGGAGGGGGGGGAGACCTCCAGCATCTCCTTTCTCTTCTCCTCTTTGGCGCGGCAAATGTCCAGCTTTCAGAGTTTTCCGTGCCTCTCAGTACTCCTCATGAAGCCGGTCCTCTTTTCCGCACCGACGGCTGCGTGTGTAGGACCTCCGGGCACGTAAGCAGGCCACGCGGAGATCCGCCACCTCCTGGAACCACCAGTAGACCTCCTTCCTCTGAGGCCGACTACCTCGAATCCGGAGCATGGCCGCATCGCAGATATGCGTTACCGCATCACAGAAGCGGCCTGCCCCCGTGTCTACCTCTTCAGTTGGAGGCGGATACAGCCAAGAATAAATGATGGGTGCCTCCTCTAGTAGGTCCCTATCTAATTTTGAAACAGCCCACCGCGGAAAACGGGATTTTCGCCGCGGGTCCCGCGGGTCCGGGAGAGCTCAAATCGAATGTAGAGATGATCCGAGAGCGTCTCAACCTCTTACAGGACACGCCAGTTCCTTACTCGTGCGGCGAGAATAGGGGTAGCGAACTAAAGGTCCACTATCGACCCCCCCTGCTGTCGCACACACGTGTTGGGGGAGCCTCTGCTTAGGAGACAGAGGCCCACCGATGTCGCCCACTTTTCTACAGTGTCGCTCCGTGCGACCGTCCTAGGGGATCCCCACGCAACGGACTTAGCGTTAAAATCCCCCAGCACTAGGACGTGCCCAGACGCTAGCCGCCGTATCGAGGTCTCCAAGATTGTTGAGGAAGACCTCGAAGTCGCTCAGACTCCGGTTGGGGGAGAAGTAAACACCGTGGTGATGCCCCATGCCACAGAGCCGTCCCGGTCACCCAGCCGGTTTGGCCGGGGAGGAACATAATAGGGTTCTGCAGCTACGGCTACACCTATCGACTACTCTGCCATGGTTTACAGGAAAAGCCTGCGTACCAGCACAGTGGTTCAGGTTCGTCTGGACAAGAGGGCTGGAGACTTGGTCCATTAATGGATCGTCTCTACAGCCTCCTCTATGGGTGACGGCGATGACAAACGATTAGCATCGGTGGCAGCCGGGGCCGATTGGCTAGCCACCGATGTTGTCTGAGAAGTACGGGGAGGTTTGTAGCCCCCTTGCCCCATCTGATGATTCGCGGAAAAATTACCCGCGGCACACGCTGGTCAGTGAGGGGCGGTGGAACATTCCACCACCTTATGCTCCGGTTGACCACAGCGGAAACAGAGTACACTGCAGTCGAAACAACTTCCGCACTTGATGCGGGTGTGTCCCGTCGCCAAACACTTGAAGCACCTCGTCGGTCTTGCCGCCAGAATTGTAATTCGGGCATTAACAAAACCGACGAGGATTTTTCCAGCATCGCCTAACGTTTTGGCGACTGCCACTGGACAGCTGAACCACACCGTACCAAGTCCTCCTTTTTCGGGGCGGATGGTGCCAATCCTAATGTTATCCGAGGTGCAACCTGTTTTTTGTTCGATTGCCCCTCGGACGTCGTTGATCGTCACGGAGTAGTCCAAGCCCGCTACGCGTATCTCTGCGCATTTACTACTACTGTCTGGGCAAGGCGTAAAAAGTGAGGCAGTCTCGGGCCCTCTTGAAGATGTCAGCGTATGAAAGGCCGCTACTTGCAGCCTCCGGCATGACCGTAATTACTACGGCTGCCGTTTTCGGCGGTTGAAGCTTCCGCGACGTCCGTGTCTGCGCTTGGACTGCTCCTGTTGGTGTTTGTACCGAGGCGTCCTTCTTGTTGCCCTTCTGTCTCCACCGGTGGGACTTTCAATAGTCTGCCAATTGTCGTTTGAGGGGGTGGACGTGGACGAGCTAGGCGCAGCTTCAGTGCCAGGGGACACCAGAGGCTGACGCCTAACTTTATGTGCCGGAGTAGAGATCGGATTGAACTCCTCAGTCACCTAGATCAGGGCCATAGAAGGACGCCCAGTTTTTTTGATGCTGGCGATGACGCTGCCGCCGCATAGGTAGCACTTACGCGGCCACCCGAGACGGGAAGCGGCGTGGGCAACAAAGCTGCCTTTGACTTGTTCGCGGCGAGGGATGGCCGTACTATTGGTGCCGGAGGCCTCAAGTCCCGCCAGGCGCCTATCCATCATGCACCACACTGCGCCTATTACTTGACGCAAGTATTAATCGGGGCGGGGGAGGGAGAGAGCGACGCAGATAGTTGTTGTGCAGCCGGGTCCAGCTGCTTAGGGCCATGAGAGCGTGCCCCCGCCCGAAACTGAGCGAACTGAACGCTAAGCTCAGCAACCTGCTCTGTCAACCGTTTGTTTACCGCTGTAAGACGGTCATTCGCCTCTTGGAGTTGCGAAACGTTTTCACCAAGGCACTTCATGGCCTCCGACACGGCGGAGGAGGAGTCCTTCAGGGCCCTGACAAAAGAACCCTTCAGGTTGGTGGACTTAGTGGCCACTTTCTCTATTATAGCAACCGCCACACTAGTCCTCTCCTTCAAAGCCACCGGCGTAGAAGGGACAGAACCTTCCTCCGCCGGCAGACGGATTTTGAGAAGGAGATCTGCAATCTTTTTTTGCTCGTCCCCGGGCGTAACCTTTTGCCCTGGAAAAGACGGAACTGGACCATCTGTCTGTCACCATCCTCATCTCGTCCACGCTTGCGACTTCCCATGTCGCGGGGTTCCATCTCGATTTCCTCGGCCGAATCAGCCGCAGAACTGGCGGCTCTTGAACGCACTCTCTCCGATATTCATCTGCTCCCAGAAGTCAGATTCAAAACTTATGAATTAGGTGTCTGGGACAAAACGTCCTCGTCGTTGGACGAGATGTCGTCCGGCTTTTTAACATTCTCCTTTCTCTTATTCTTCTCCTTCCTAACATCGTGATTTTTAGTGTTTAAATTTGTTGTAGAATGCATAATTATACCCGCGAGTGGGGGAGAACTAATGGTCCGCCCGGGCAGATCCCCCATTACCCCAGTAAGCGTAAATTTATACCCAACCGAGGGGTCCACAGGTGCACCGGATAGGGGTGCGCTCGCGACTGCACTACCCATCAGCCATGCATCCCATGGTTACGCACCAGAACACGAGATTCGGGGTAATTTTTTATAGAGGTTTTCTTCCTCGCAGTCCGGGTGGCTTAGCCAAGACCCTCGCCCCCGACCGAAGCCTGGAGACTCCTTCCGGGACTGCGATATGCCGACGGTGGCATCGAGATGGAAATTCCAAATGCCTGCTCGGTGGCAGTATGAGTGCACGCCGAGCCCGTCCTTGTTCTTTGAAAGGGTCCCACAGGGTATCCTGCTTAGTCTGGAGTCTCCCCCTGGGCCAATACGGCATGAGTGGCTCTACCGGCACAGCCCCAGGGATCATTGACCCGCGCAAGCCCCCCCACGACGACAACTTAAGGATACAGTTGGGGGGGATCCTCCTTACAGTCCTGGCTTGACCTTGGACTTTTATTTATTTCCAAAAATAAAAGATAAACTTTGTTGCAATTCGTTTTATGATGAATTCATTACACACCTACAGGTTCCCGAGGATTTCCTAATTCAAAATTTAAATAAATTTTTCGCTTTCAGTTTTTCTTACTGCCCTATTCTAAAAACTTTCAGTGTATGTATATTGGAATAATCTTTAGATGATTCTTCCATGAATATATTTAAGTAATGTCATAAACATTAGATTAATTTCAGTATATTAAATGATGAGTAAAAACGATCGATATGTTTGGAAATTCGAAATAATAGAGTTTTATATTTCGTCATCGCGCAAGCAAACTAGTGTTACGCCTAAATGCTTGTAAGTCTAAAACAGCACTTTTTGAATAATTAAAAAGGATTCATTAGAAACATTTTTTTGCTACCTGAGCCCATCTAAAAGCAAATACAAAATAAACAAGTAACCTTAAAGAATATTGAATGTATATTCTATACTAAAATAAATTATTTAAGTAGCTGATTGGAACTTCCGTAGAAATAACAGCTCAGTGTAGTTTTTACGGATTAGGTATCTGTCATGAGCGCATGGTAACTAAAACATTTAATTAAAAACATTAAAGTGGACTGTATGCGGACGAAACTATTTATCCGAATACCGAAAGTAGGCAGTACGACCTGTTTTAGGAAAAACAACGAGGGAAAACAACTCGAAAATTATTCTGCCTTTCAAACGAGAAAGGTGTCGCGAGGCGAGATTCTGCATCTCGCTCTTACGAATGCGAAAGGTATGTGTTTCAAATAGTAGCGGAAATCTCTATCAATATTTTGGATTAATTTATGAGGGGCCAAATAGAAAGCAATAAATTAGCTCGCGCAGTACTAATTCAAATATGGCGCAACCACTATGTTTATTAGACATTATATGTATATATATATATGTTTATTAGTCATCTCGTATTTCGTAGGTAAGAGATTTGGTAGGTTTAGTTAAAATTTGTATATTATGGGTCGCAATTTAAGCTTTTACTTTTGAATACTTAGTTTTTATTATGCATGTAACCGGTGTGGTTGGTTATAAGATACCAAAATAGGATATTTCATGTTTTTATGGTACAAAACACTAAGATAATGATTGGTAAATAAATTTTCCGTAATAGAGTCCTATTTTCTCCCAATAAGTAACAAATAAAGGTATAAATAAAGATAAGAACTCATTCTTGCTGCTGTGACGAGACACTTGAAATTATTTGAATATGCATGAGCAATGTATGTTGTCAAGTGGTGACTGCGGAATTAAAGGTGTATTTTTGAAAATAACTGAAGTGAGATAAAGGTTACTTATTTATAATTGTTTGAAAATCTATTTGAAGTATAATGAAATGCTGTTAATTAATAAGTTTTAGTTATACTTAGTTTTCTTTAATTGTTAGAAATGAAATGTATAGGTATGTGATAATATTTCACTCGGCAAATTAATGTTGTTATATTTTAAGAGGTAGAAGTATACATTTGAAGTGTCAGTTTATTTCATACTCGTATATGTAATGTATAATATAATGTATGTTACACATATTTTTGGGACCAAAAATAAATAGCAAAATTGATATTACAAACACTGCATACCGCTTCACGAATATCCACGCAATTAAATAAAAAAATATATGAAGTTGTAATATAAAAAGTTATTTTCTTGAAGAATTCCTTATCTTTTTTAATAAATGTGTTTATCTTTTTAAAAGAGAAAAAGAAAACATGTCTTAGAGTACAGGAGAGGCAAAATTTAAGTCCCTTACTAAGACAAATCTCCAAGCATCCCTCTATAGCTTCTAACTTACCCAGAAGCCGACTTTTATCAGTATTTTCGCAGACTAATTGTTATTTGAAATGGAAATCGTCTTAAAGGTTACAGCAATATTTCGTAGATACGACACTATATTTTGCTTTGTTACTTAAAATACTATTGTATAAACGAATTTCTTATAACATTATCAAACGCATTCATCCCTTAAGCAGTGCTTAGATAGTGAGCTTAACCTTAAAATAAAATGTTACAAAATATGCGAAAGCGAGTAGCTTTTTTGGTACACTTTTACGTGTATATTTGCCTTCTCTGTCCCGAAAGAAAGTGCTGTTCCGGAGTGATTGCAAAACCTGATTTTTACGAGTTGCTTTTTCATGACAAAAGTGGAATTCTGTTAACCTATATAGTATAATTTGTTTATCAAAAATAAAAACAACTCTATATGATTCCAGTCCACCTAATTAGGGTGCTTTTACTCTGCTCAATGACAATTTTGAAGGCCTGTTACAATAAGTTTATGTTTCTTCTCTAACGACAACTATCGTACTTTTTACCTTAAACATTTATTAAAAATAGTTAAATAACTCTTCCTAAAACTACGAAAGATAAGAAGAACTATAAAAAATCACACATAAATACACGCGCACATTCAAACTTACAAAAATACTACACACTCTTACTTTCTTGCTCTACTCTTCCTTCATACTTACAGAACTAAATATACACTAAAGTGAACAATAAAAAACCTTTTTATTTTTATTTTTATTGTATATTTTTATTACTTTTTTAGTCTTTTTGATATAAGATAGTGAGAATATGTATTATGCTGTTCTGAGGACGAGGAAAACTATCCTGTTACAATACAGTATTAGATTAGTATCACTATAGTATAGATAGATAGGGCGAATCACTCTAAAGACCGACGAATTTGATACAATTTAGTTCCTAAGTTATGAAAATTGTCATTTTACTAAACACCCATTGTATGAAACTTCTACAGTGGTTGTCTTTTTGTTCAATAAAATTTGTTATAATTATTTAATGTGTAATAATTAAGAACTAATTTAAAAAATAAAATATGAATACTCCATTAAATGATTGTGAACCAAATACGTTAGAGGTTTCAGTCTATTACACTAGAACATACATATGTATTTCGTACAATATTATGGTTTACTGTAGAAGAAAGTGAAACTCCCGATTCAAGTCGACTTTGCATCTATTTCACTGTCAATGATTACAAAGACGGTACCCTGGCATACTTATATTGGGTAGATTCTCTCTTTTAAAAAAGAACCAAACGGATAAATAAAGACTCTTGTTGACCGGGCTCTAATGAAAAGCAAACAATTCTGAAGTAAATTCTGCAGTGCAAAACCCTGCTACAAGTTGCATTCCTGTACACGCCTCTCTTATATATGGATTGGATTTTTAAACGTTAACTTTCTTGTGAAATACTTATTTAGCACTTGTAAAGTACATAATTACTGACTTGTTGACTCGTCTGCAATATGGATCGTCATTCAGCTAAGTTATTAAACTAATTGTAATGAAAATTACAGATTAAACAGAAAGGCAAATGTATTGACGAGAGGAAGGGACAGAAGTTAACAAGCATTTAAACAGTGCAGACAAAATAATGTAGTAGGTTACATTGTTAGTGGTTGTCGGCATAACACAACACAACACAAATTCGTTTCTGCAATCACGGACGTGGATGTTCGAAATCTGATTTACCGCTGATTTGTGGTCTGGTGCGGCCGCATGCATGTATTACGTGTACTACGTATCTAGATACTATACCAACCAAGTTATGTTTCAAAATATAACTCATATCACCTGTATTTGCACTTGAAATATTGCCGCTCTACGATTTTATTACACACAATGATATATCTTTTACTGTTGAATACGTTATTAATGTTCCTGCAAAACCCTCGATATTGTCAGGTTTTATTTAACGGCTTTCATAAACTTTGTTAGAATTTTATAATATAAATAAGTCCAGAAACATTCGTATTCAAATTATACCTCGGTGTGTTACATTTTTTTTTTTTTTTCAAAACCCATTCTGTATTTACAGAAATGATAACCTGTAAATCATCAACGCGTCCCTCTTATTTGTTTTTCAGCTCTTACCACCTGATTCGGTGAAATTGAATCGCCAATAAAATCGCAAATTGAGGTTTAAAGCTATAAACAGGAGAAAGGTATGGTATCAATAGCTAAATTGTAGCCCGTTACACACACCCGTCTGGATTGTGTTATAGACAGAAATGAGAACGCCGAAGTTGGTTCGGCATCTCGGCAAACTGTCAAACCTGTTTCAGTTACGACGAGCACCTACTTATTTATGTCCGCAATCGCTGACGCAAAAGACAGCTGGGACAGATACTGGCAAAGTACATATTATACACTTTGAGGAACTTTAGGTGATATCATAGTAACTTTCCCTGTAAATTATGAAGTTCTTTGTACTGTCAAACTTTTCTTTAAATGTAGGTTTAGTATGCATACTTAATTTTTTTTAACTTCTGATGAAATAGTAAAGTCAAATTTAAACAGTCAAGAAATCATACAATAGATAACGTAAAAAAATTGCTCCATACTGAGAGTTGTTGGGAATTATGAAAATAATTTCAAGGAACGATTATTAGTTAATGAGCAAACTTTTGTTAAACTTTAAATAGGGGTGAAGCGGGGTAGGGGCGAGGGAAATTTCGAACAGATGCACTAATTTGATAGATGTTCAGTGCCGTTTTATTGAGGTGAGAATCGTTTTAAGCTTTTCAAAGTAAGACAGGTGCTTTAAGAAGTATCACTGGAATATACTGGTCTGGAATTCAAGTTGCCTGTCAAATGGGAACCGATACACAACAAAGCCATTACCAGTAGACTCGTGACCGAATCTTATTTTCTAAGTTTAGGAATCGAAAACTTTCTAACAAACGTTGAACTATGGAAGTAGGTAACAATCGGATCGTATGTGACCTATTGGGAATGTTATTTACGAATATTTTAGTTAACAATATATATACTTACCATTTTAATTTTGGTTTGAAGTATGTGTACAAGCTGTGGCTTAAACCATATGTTTATAGTTGTTGTTTTATGCGTTTTGGAAGATATCCAACGTTTTAAAATTAATTTAAATGCCTTTGTAAATTGTTTTTAAACCCAAGAGCAAAATTTAAAATATAGATAACACAGTTTACTGGAGAAGGGTATTTAAAAATATAACAGATGAGGAATATATTTATTTAAATAAATATTTTTGGAAGTTTCAGTAGAACCTTTAAACATGAGCAATGGCAAAAGGAATTTTTACTAGTATCTCAAATGTGTTTCGAATGCATACCCATATCTGATTAACAGCGGTGATTTTCGTCCGCTTCTGACTAGCTTGGCTTCATATTCCAGTTGTATTACTGTTTGACTACGCTGTATTTATCTACTGAAAATATCATATTAAGTTCAATAAACTTGTGCTCCAACAAAAATCTATTGTAAATGTGGGAGGCGGATAATGTAGAATGCTGGTACTTAGATGTTTTAAAGCTGAATGCACATTGCACCATTATACTTATTTTTTGGGTAATTGTTGTAATGTTTGAAGCGAACCAGTTGTGCAGCGCATATGTACTTTTTTCTATACAAAAGGCACCCCTTAGTTTATTCGTACACTCCTGACGACGTGTATACAATTTAATAATAATCGGTTGAGCAGTTAAGATTTGTTAAGTTATCTCGTCTGATGGTTAGCAGTTACTGGTGTCTAAAAATATTCTGAAAAAGAAATGGTATAACTCTCTCTTTGCTATCTAGCGCCTAGCTACCCTTTGAAGGGCTATGGTGCTTACTTCCAACATTTTCCTTTATCGTGTTTCGCTGTTAACTGTGTTCTTCTCTCAAGCTATTATTATTCATAGTAAAGATGCTTCAATGCCCATTTTTGTTTCTACTAACATATAAATTTCACGTAAATCGATAGACACTTTCAAGTAGCTTCAGCAAACTTAATGTCTTACTAATAAATCAAATGAATTGAACTGAGATTCAACAGATTGTTGCCATGAATGCGATAATGTTATAGAATTTAATCGGGAGCGGGTGTAGGAGCGGAAGAGCCGTTCGTCAGAATTTACGAGCGAATAAGCTTCCGGCGCTTTCGAAGTTCACGCTACAGCCATTTTTGCATATAACAATTTAAATAACTACGTTATATTAATTTTTGATTACGGCAACTTAACCCTTCAAGCGTATGTTTAGTGGCTATCTCAAATAATTTCCTTTCCTGTCCATTACATTAAATTTATTTATGTTTCCAGCAACTAAGGCTGATGCAAGTGCCTTAGCGATGAAAGACGCAAATATCGTTAATTTTAAGACAAGAATAAGTTTTTCTTGTTTAGTTTGAGTTTTTATGTCAAAGTGAAAGTAAAAAGAAATTAAAGAGATTTGTTTGTAGCGATACCAGTCGATATATTCATGAGTTGCATATGGGTTCTTGCTTTAACAAAGTATGTATGGTCGTCAGATGGAACAAGGTTTTATTTGTACTTACGTAAGTGGATTACTTGAGAAGAACTTCAGATATTAAACAAGAAGTTACCTCGGTTGCTGTATCAATAACTATAATCGACATAAATTACTTCATGCTACAATCCACTTTAAATGCTTCCGAGTCAGAGTTGCTAGTTCCCTTTTTTACTTATTCCTTAATTTCTTAATCGTCACAAGACAGCCAGCGAGTCTTTCTTAAGAAAGTCAAAATTAATTTGTCTGTTTTCCTATCCAAGTTTTACTTTCAATACATTTAAAAATCTGGGTACAAAATTTTCGGTGGGTATAATTTATAAATAGATCTTGAAATCGCGATCGCCCAATTTGCTTTTCAGATATTTAGAAGGTTCCTTGCTTAAAGGATTACACTTCATAATGCCCAGAGACCATTGTTGTAGCTTGATAAAATTTAATTTGTTACAAGGAACGAGACCTTCATCGCGTCACAAGACCAACTAAACGAGCCGTGGAAAGTAATGATCACATGAAATCCCAGATCAAGAATTAAGAGTACTTTTGTTTTAGTAAACCGACCGGAATAATAGCTGAAGTTTCGCGTCGCTATGCCGACAAATGATTTGATGGGCTTCATCAGCAGTCGAGAGAACTCGGATAATGTTTCGTATCGCGACCTATAAATGAAAATTTCGATGTATTCCGTCACAGCACCAGTGATATATGAGGTATAAATGGAGTTTTACAGTGTTTTTGCGAAGCAAGTCAGAAACAGCGTTGCAATCTTCGTATACCCATTATGTGTTACATTTTGTCGGGTGAAGCTTTGAATAGGCGGGCAGTCTCTTTGATGGCATTGAAAGAGAAAATGCTTATCGCACCATCGCCCGTAAATAGCCGAGTGGGTGTCGAATTTCTCTACAGTTGCTACGAAAACACACTTATCCTTTTTACTTAAACTGTTTTCAGATCCTTTCTCAATACATTGAAACTTCGTCTGAGTCTTGCCCTTTTGAATCTATTGGCAGGTATATTTATTGGGTATGAGACCCCTATGTTTTATTCGATATAATTTATATACCCTATTTCATTTCATTTCGAACTTCTTTTTTTAGTTTTCTGTGAAATTTAGCTAATATATCTAATATAATAATAATATCTGATAGATAGCAGTACGATCCCGTAGTCCCCGTTGACGACGCCCACATGAAGCGAGAAGGTGGCCCTATTCAATATCGGAATGTTGCTTTATATATTATTAATATAATAAAAAAGTACGTATAAACAACATACACAGTAAATAATTCCTAGAATGTAGGCCTTTGTCACTGTCAATCATTGAGTTTATCACTCTCAGATATAATGGGTCTACGTACTCAAAAAAAAAAGTGCTGTTGATCTTCTGGATTGTAGCTGTTTAACCAACAATCGCTAAGAGACATAATGGAAGTCAATCGTCACACAGTTAGGTATATTTTTCTAACACATCGTTGGCGTATTTCCAAAACCTAAAATGAAATTGAGAGCATTATAGACATTATCGGCTCATACAAGGATAATATAATTTTTGATTTGATAGATGCAGATAAAAAGGCAAGATTTAAATCTGCTTCTTCGGATTGACCACTAACTTCACATCCACTTACTCATAGCACTCGCGTAATCGACTTCGATGTTATTCAACTTAAAACCCAGCTTTGAATGTACTTCTGTTTATTATTCTATTCAACAATAGGAAACAACCTATATTTTAAACACGACATCCCATCGCGGGTCTCCGATCTGAGGATCACTCCTTTTATTTTTAAGAAGAGGTTAATGCAATATTTCATAAAAGTGTAAATTAAACTTGTTTACAACAATTACATAAATCATTAGTTTAAATATAATAATTAGTTTAAAGATAGTTTCTTAGAGAGTGTATAAGTTGATAATTACGACCAGCAGAGGCAGCCAAAGAACAACTTATAGGCCGGGAGCCAACGTCTGCGTGCCATCACTGCGAAGGCTGTCGCGAGGACACTCACTTCTCACTTCAGCTGTGCACTGCGCATAGCGTGGCACTAGCGCCCCAACCTTGCGACGGCTATCGGTGCGGGAAGTCTCTCGCTAGAGACTTTGGTTCTGTCCATGGTCCGAAGTGATCCATTTTGCGAGGAGATCAAGTTGGCTAAAGAGGCGGAAGATGTCGTCCCGCAGAAGATGCACCAGGCGCCAGAGAGCACAGAATGATCTCCGGCCTCCATGGGCGCTGGCCTGAGGGTAACAGGTAGGACTACCCTTACCCTAGCAGAAGTATGCCAGAGATGGTGGTGCGACGTGTTCCACGCTCGCCTCTCAAACTGGAGGGGGGCAAGGCTCCCCGTTTTCCATGGTGGTGGTGCCTGCAGGATTTCTGGAAACATCCCTCCTAGGGTATACCCAGGTCCCTTGCAATAGACCCACTGGTGACGGAACACCGTGTAGTTTTAGTCCGACATACCACTTCCCAGTCAGCTCCGGTTAGGTTACATGTATTTGTGAACTGAACTTTCTAACAACGTGTGCTATGTTCATAACCCTTTGCGGTGTTTTTAGGGTTCCGTTCCACAACCCTTATTGGATCAATTTTTTGTCCATCTGGCTGTCTATCAACACCTTTATTCTCATCAACGCGAGGAGGTATCAAAATGAAATGAATATCAAATACGTATATCTGCTGTCCCTTTAAGGAGTGCCTCAATCCCTCAATAGGAAAAAAAGGCACCCTTATAGGATCACTTAGCTGTCCATCTGTCTGTTTGTTTTTTTTTTTTTTTTTTTTTATACTATAGGGGGACAGACGAACAGACGGGTCACCTGATGGTAAGTGACACCGCCGTCCATGGACACTTGCAACTCAAGAGTCGCAAGTACGCTGCCCGCCTTTGAGGGTGATGAGGGATGGGGAGCGGAAAGAAGAGAGGAGGGATGAGGAGATGGAAAAAAGGAGAAAGGAGATATGGGAGAGAAAAGGGGGGAGGAGGAATTGGGCCTCCGGAAACCTCACTCAATTCGGGGAAATGCAACGCAAGCGTTACTTCACAACCGGTTTTCTGTGAGGCCGTGGTATCGCACCGGTCGAGCCGGCCCATTCGTGCCTAAGCATGGCTCTACCACTGACCAACACCTTTATACGTGTGGAAGTATCAAAATTAAATTAGTCTGCTGTCTTTCTAAGCTGTAAGAAATGTAAACTTCTAAGTCAACGCAATCAAAAGATACGGTCATAAAATCCTTAAATTTCCATAAATTAGAACATTTCGCGGGTAAATTAAAATTTACATGATGCCCTAAAATCATGAAATCCAATCATTATGAAAACATATCCAAAAGCATAGTCTTATAGTATAGTTAGCAGGACGTCTTCTCTATTACCATATTTTTTGTGGGTTTTATTTTTATGGGTATATTATACACTCACATGCTTTCCCTTTTATACAATATTTTTTTCAACCCGTCCTTACCCTCCTACCTCAAAGAACGAGTCGAGTTTCTTCACTGTACACATTCACGATCTTTAAGGTCTTCAGAAAACCTACAACTGAAAGTACCTGTTCATAGTACTTCATTCCTAGAGAAATCTTTTACGGTTACTGCAATCCGTTTGTGGAATGCACTATCAGTGGAAATAAGACAAGCTCAAAGTTTATGCTCCTTTAAATCACTAGTGAAAAAGCACTACCTAGCACTGCAAGTCCGCTCCGCTACTGTGACTTATTGGTACCTTGTTATAACAAAATAATATATGTTATAATAAAATAATATATGTATGTGTGTATGTATAAATGTATGTATCTACAGGTGTGTACATGAGTACATGATTTCGTGTGTATTTATACATATTGGTATGTATTTAAATACTCTATGTATCTTCATATTTATTGTAGTATCGTTCAATCCCCTAACATCTATAGTACGCCACCATCTACCGCTTTTTGTTTCCGTTGTTTCCATACAAAGGTTGTCTGGAAGACATCACTTTTAGCGATAAGACCACCCATTGTACATACATACCGCCATGTATCAACTGTCTTTAACATTGTGTCTGTTTAATTTCGTAGTGTACTTACAATAAAGAATTATCTATCTATCGATCTATCTATCTATATTTCTACTCGTTATCATTACGTTATTTTTTTTTTATAATTTTTAATGTATTTAACTAAAAAGAGATGTCCAGAGTACTGTTACTATCGCCATATAAAAATATTCTAATTCTTGTTTACTATAATTTTATGTCAATATTTTTGAATTTCTTAAAAAGAAAAAAAAGACCAGCTGTTAAACAATGCATGCATTGTGTGATTAAGTAAGTGAGGCTACCGGAGACCCAACCCTGTTTCCCTTCCCCTCTTTCCCCTCTTCCCTTTCTCTTCCCCTCTTTTCCCTCCACCCTTTCCTCTACCCTAATAGGCGGATAGCACTCTTGTGACTCTTGACTAGCAAGTGTTCATGGGCAGCGGAAGTAACTTACCATCAGGTCACCCGTCGTTCGTTTGTCTCCCTATACTATAAAAAAAACTATTTAATGTGAACCTGGATGAATCCGCTGCTCCATATTTTTATTACTGCAAATTAATGAGATGCGGGGATGGTGACCATTTTAACAACTGTTTATGTATTTACCTCGCCAAATGTCACCAGGTTGAGTTTTCTCAGTTTTCATTAAAAAGGAGTGTCGGCCCTCATAAAAACGTTGATAAACGTCAAACAGCTTTGAGAACTTTTTATACTGCATACTTTTTATTTTTGTTTTTATGTCTGTTTATATGTTTATCGCCAATTCAGGATTTCTTTTTTACTACATTCTAGCTTACCCCTATTGAAGTATGCGCTTGAAAGCCTTGAGAGACAAGAGGAAACTATTACTATATAACAAGAGTTGCCATCTCATGTATTTTTTTGCGTGTACAAAATAAATAAATTAACTGAACAGACATTTTTCTCATTTTGCTGATTACTGAAATTATTGCAATTAATCGAAAGGTATCAGTGTGACAGTAGAACATTAGTTGCATAGAGATTAGAGCTAAAATACATCACACAAGAGTCGCTCCCATTAATAAGGTCTAGCCTCGTCGACTTGCGTGCTTTAAAAAAGACCTTGTAGTGTAACGAGGATTCTCATACGATACACTTACTTCGAGATTGGGTGTTATTGAAAGTATTTAAGTATTTTACAGTCGCAAAATCTTCCTTCATATTAATACTGATTCAGTGTACATAGAACTTATCGAGGGTATAACTCTCTCGTTATCATTACCACTCTACGCTCATCTTTGGATTGAAAAAACTAATGGCTTGGAACAAGTCGAGGTGGTTAAAATAACGGCGACATTCCATTTCCTACAGAAAGTAATGAGACCTCATGATTCCGTTTTAAAAATTGAATTTCACCTTATCAATTTTATCAAAGTATTGTTTAGGATTCATAGTCAGATCGAGAGTAGTCGAGGGAGTTGAAATTAATATTATATTAAAAGCGTGAGAGCCCATAGAGTTACGCTGAGTTTAGATTTTAATAAATCGTATGTGACTCTGTTTGTCTGTTTCAAACATGTTTTTTTTTTAAAACGGTGTCAGGCGTACTGGGAAACATATCTACTGTGCAAAGTATGTTTGAATAGTTATTTAAAAAATCCTAATTTCAAATCTTTTACATCTCACATAAATATTCCCAAGGAATGTCACAATATCACTACGTGTTCGTTGTTGTTGACAAACTCGATAATCATTCCCAAAATATTCTTTATTTTATAAATCTATGATAGGGCTCTTCCTTGTTCTTTAGTAGCTGGTGCTCGCTAATTCATCTGTGCAGAATTACTACTTTTGGAATACTTTCTTTATTTGATTGATTATTATTTGGCCACAAATATAAAAATAGACACAGTTACTAGTATTAACGTTCTAGGACTAGCTGTTTCCTGCGACTTTGTAAAAGTAGACTTTATTCTATTCCAGACTATAATGTCGTGATTGAAAGTGAATGAGTATCAAACATTTAGTTCCAATCTTTCGCATTTACTCGCATATAGTAAGATTCTTAGTATAAATAAAACTGTAATTGTTTAAATCTTCGAGTAAAATGGAGATATCGAAATGAACATATACTATTATACATATACTTTGCATCACAATAGCATCAGCATAGCATCACCTCTTAAATGTGACTCATGGAATTTTTTGACACCTTTTATAAATAAGATTAAAAGTGTTACAATAAATCATGAGTGATCAATATGCTTATCTTATAAGAAAGTTTAATAAGTTACCTATTCCATTTGATAACAATTAACATTTAACAAGCAAAGTTGGTTGGCAAGAATGGCAAATCTAAATCTCGTGTTTCGACGTTATTTGGCAAATTAATTCAAAAACTTTATCTTGAATACGCGAGTGAAAGATGTTTTTGCAGACAGAGTTTGTTACTTAATAATTCCATGATTGTCGCTTAAAGCTTAGAAGCTTCAGGATTTTAAGCGTGATTTCCGTATTTATTCTTTTATACGTATTTAATGCGAATTAGTGAAAGATTTTGATACTTCCGGATTCGGTACATAGAAGTTATATAGTATAAGTAATTTCATTTACACAGCGACCCGATAGATGTTGTCGTGTTGAAGTTGAAATAACGTTTTTGAGATCGTTTTCATTCTATAGAAAGAAAAAAACTGCTCCGAAAATCTTACAATAATAGGTACGTGTAAGTATTTCAATTTTTGTTTACTTTAAACTTACATATTAAAACCAAATTGCATCAAGATACACAAAATGAATTCCAGCGAGATCACATAATTATATTATCTGCATATTTTAATCTATTTAAAATGTCTAAGTTTGTTTCCGTATATTAATAATATTGGTTTTCATAAGGTTAGAGTTGGTTTTAGGTTTACTTTTGCTTATTTAATGTTTTTTATTGATTATAATTTGTATATAACTATTTTGTGATTGTAATAACTCTCAAAAAACAAAAGTAAACCACAGTTTTTAAAAAATCTATTGGCTCATGGTTCGTTAAGATTTTTTATTGTTTAGTTTCAACATTTTTATTGTCTTAGTTAACCAAATTTAGTTAACTAAATGTAAGAAGCTTTTGTCTCATGTAAGCCTCAATATAAATTTTTGTTTGTCCCCTTTTTACTTGTAACTTTGTTCGTTTCGTGGATTTTATTTTTCTATTGCGCTTACTGTGGTGTCCTGTAAGTGAAGGAGTACACCAACTCAATACCCCTTGTTATTAATTATTGTCATTAATTGTATATGTATATATTTCTTGGAAATTTCCTATTTATTATATCATATTATACTTATATTTCTTTTGTCCGAAATCCGATAAATAAATAAACCATACTATAATCATTATAAAAAAGAAAAATATCTTTCACGTATTATGAAGATAGAACTTGACATTATTGTGCTAATTAGTCGATTAATTGTACGCGGGGTCACCTAATCGACCTACAGCGGTCGATTAGGTGTCCCAAATAGGTGAGTGAGTCAGACATATTCTGAGAAGTAATATGCCGATATGTCTACGCCATTGGTAACTAGTTATGTACTCTTGTATATGAATAAACAAATAAATGGTCTGGTTGCAAATACAATTGAAAATTATGATATATATGTAACAAATCATACTGCTATAGGTATATCGTTTATACCTTGTTCCGTACTTTCACAAAGTTGCTTGCAAGGAAGTGGCCATTTTGTATTTTTTTTATATTTGTGTTGTTGTTGTAAAACTTAGTGTGCTATATTTTATAGACCGCTAAATCTAATATTAGCCATTTGTTATATAATAAATATAGAAATTGGTAATTTAAATACGTATGTACATAGACGCTGGATTAAGGGGAAAGTACCTTATTTATCAATAAAGTGATAAACAAGTATAGTTATAAATTTCAAAATTAAACCCTCTGTCATAAGTGATGACTT
This sequence comes from Tyria jacobaeae, assembly GCA_947561695.1. Lineage (NCBI taxonomy): Eukaryota > Metazoa > Arthropoda > Insecta > Lepidoptera > Erebidae > Tyria > Tyria jacobaeae. The sequence goes on from OX387218.1 coordinate 10,014,330, forward strand.
CGGGATCGGACTTCTAAAGGGTTGTTTATATCTTATTTAAGCAGTTTTAAATGTTGCCCTGATATCGAGATCGGAGTCGGTACTCGTCAACTGCTGTCAAAAACTGGATAGGTCTGGTCTGGTCAGACTTGCCCACCGTTCCGTAAAAAAAGCACTTGGATATTTATAGATAGTTCGACGATCGCAAGAGTCGATCCTCGAAAATTTCAAAATGTTTGCACTTTTATTTTCTAAGAACAAATCTGCTTAGTTAAGCAGTTCTAAAAACAACTATCCATCGATGTAATGCACTATAACTTTTGAGTCTGAAAAGAGTCTTACTCTGTCGAATCTTTTGATTTTGTTGACTTAGCAATTTGATGTTTTAACAGTTTGAAGGAACTCATACATAAATATTTGATGATAATTTTAACTAAAAACCTTCGTGTGTTTCTGAAAAGAAAAAAAGGGTCTTGATTAATTATTACTACTTCAGAACTGTGAAGTGTAAATAATAGCCACTTATTATTATATTTCCACTTCACAGAATTGGATCCCAGCGGATCAATTAATGTGGTTATATCTGATTTTAATTACAGCACACATGAAAAATAAATGACTGACGTGATGACGAGACTCTGAGAATAATATCCATAATCAAATTGAAAATAAATATAGATACGTATTACTAACACCCCCGCCTATATCACTGACAAAATTGTATTTGTAGTTGCAAATGAAATAAGATGTATTTGTAGTTGCAAAGGAAATAAAGAAATACATACTATGGTAATTGAAAGCGCCAATAACCAAAACCCTCAGTAATTTTTATTTTTAGCTACCTGACTTGACAGACGGACATATATGTATATGTATGTACATATGTGGTCCTTTAATATTTCAATTCTAATATCTATAAGTTTCTCCAATTTCAAGATGCATTGTTCTTTTATTCTTCCCTTACCCTTTATATTTTTTTATTTATTTACAATAATGCACATATTGTACAAGGCAGACTTAATGAATTAGGCATTCTCTGCGAGTCAACCTTCCGGTGTTGCAGAAATAAAAGTGGTAGGCGCGAAGAATAAGGGAGAAAATAAGGAACTAGTTTAAAAGTAGTGTAAATACAAGAAAAAAAAATGTTATACAAATTATTACATTTACATTATTATATATATGTAAGCTATGTGTTGACGTTGACACTGACATTGACATTTGAATATGTATCACTTCAGCCATAAGAGAGAGCCACCAGTGAGGAGAATGTAAAAAACGTGTTGTTTTAAAAGCCCAAAATTGAAGTTTATATAATATGAATAGTAAAGCATAAACATTTAATTGTCGATTCTCTGTTTTAGACATTGTGTTGTGCTATATGAAGAAAATAACTCCTGATCTTATAAATCGACAATTCATATACATGTGAAAAAAGTAAAAATTAATTGTTAACCTAAACAATAGAGAAATTAAGATTTGAATTTACTATAAAAGTCAAACCGGATGAAAATAAGACAAATATTTATGCCATAACCTACATAACGGATAAACAAAATCAAACTTTTGTTGTGCCTAGAGAGTATCAATCAGTACATTAACACAAAGAAATATGCATGAAATATTTGACAAAATAAAAAATCTCCAGAAAAGGCACGATAAGAGACAGGTTTGGATAAAATTAACCAAGGAAATGAAATCAACATATTTAGATGATGACAACTTACAATTTGATGGGTTTTTAGTTGAAAAATTAGAACAAAGTCATGAGTCGTCATCAATAAAACATTGTTAAAAAAAAAACAGAAAATGAGACGAGATTAGTAGCAAGATTTTCAATAGAGAAGTTTTCAAGAAATACAAAAATATTAAACAATTAATGGTTTAATACTTTTGAAAGTGAATGTGCACGGTTACAAATAGATACAGATTTATAAAAAGTAGAAATTCTGAGATTACTGTTGGATGATACTTGTATAGATTAACATTTGCTGATAGAGGCTTGTCACCATTCAGGTACACTATGAATTTTAAATATATACAAGGATCAATGTTAGAATATAGTCTTAAAATAGAGATACTGTTACTAGAAATAAACATATCAATAGATACACAAACCGTGATTTATTTGATTGCCACCGGTCTACCAAACTTCATAATGGATAGAATAGACAGAGAAAGCCTTAAAGAAGTAAATTACTTATTTAACTGCATAAGAGGACTAGAAAGTTTAACAAGGAAAAACAACACAAAGAAAAACTTAAGCACAGGAAATAAATAGAATAAAAAAGAAATAAAACAAACTGAAAAAAAAATCGTGCAGGATTTCTGAGAATAAAGGAAAATTAAATAGTTTTTCTCCAGACAATGTTTGCTGGTATAATGAAAAAAAAAAACAACCGATGACAAAAACCTTAATTCTAATTCAATATTAAAAGTTGAAATGAGTAAAGAATATCCAAAAAACAGTAGATTATGCGTAGACTTCAGAGATTTAAATAAAATAATTATACCTCAATCTTCTCATAGAAGACTTAATAACAAAAACAATAAATTGTAATTATTTTACAACTCTGGATATAATCCATCCAATCCATCTTTTTGGTCCATCACTTTAAAAATTACAAACCTACACAAAACTGGTTTTGTAACTCAAGAAGGTCATTATATACCACCACCATACCAATGGGCCTGCTTATCCTTCTGCCTTAAGACATTACCAGGCATACATATTTCAGCGGATTTTGGGATTATAAGGAAAAATGGTCTGACAGGATTTTGCAGTGAATTTTATTCCCCTCTTACCGAGACTCTCCAGCCCAGCTTCCTGCGAAAAGTGGTTGAGGGCCTTTTCCCGCAACGGGTGGAGCACTCCAAGAAAACCGCCCCCGGAGACGGAGACGGAATCCCTGCCCGAGTCCTGGTCCTGGCCCTTGACCACATAGCGGACCGCCTCAGGGAGGTGTTCGACGCTAGCCTGTCGTCCGGACGCTTTCCTGATTGCTGGAAAAGCGGGAAGCTGGTGCTTTTAAAGAAGCCGGGACGGCCTGCCGACTCGGTTGCGACCTACAGACCCATCGTGCTGCTGGATGAGGCGGGTAAACTGTTTGAGAGGGTACTCTCTGCCCGCATCGTCCGGCACCTGGACGAGGTCTTCCCCGATTTGTCGGACGCTCAATTCGGTTTCCGAGCTGGTCGTTCGACGATCGGTGCTGTGTTGCGTCTGAGGGCCGTAACCGAAGAGGCAGTGAGCTGTGGCAGCGTGCTGTTGGCGGTGTCATTGGACATCGCCAACGCATTCAATTGTCTGCTATTCAGTTGCATCAGGGAAGCACTCCGCTATCATGGGGTGCCACAGTACCTGAGGCGACTAGTGGCAGACTATTTAGAGGAGCGTACCGTCATGTACGAGGACCGAGAGGGACATCTGAGTCGTCGGCCCATGTCGTGCGGTGTTCCGCAGGGATCTGTCCTTGGACCGCTCCTGTGGAACATGGGGTACGACTGGGCCCTTCGAGGTGACTTCCCCCCCGGGCTGGGCGAAATCTGTTACACTGATGACACTTTGGTCACGGCGCAGGGGACGAACTTTCAGAAGGCAGTGCGTTTGGCCACCAGAGGAGCCTCACTGGTGGTCAGGCGCATCGAGGCGCTGGGCCTGCGGGTGGCCCTGGACAAGACGGAGGCCCTTCTATTCCATTCATAGTCATAGGCCCCGTCGTGGTCCGCCCCCTGGCGCCTCAATCATGGTCAACTCGGTTCTCGTACCGGTTCGGGCCCACATAAAATATCTGGGCCTGATCCTTGACGGGAGGTGGCTCTTCGACTAGCACTTTCGGCAGCTTGCTCCAAAGCTGGTCGGCGCTGCGTCCGCCCTTGGGCGACTTTTGCCCAACTTGGGAGGACCCAGCGTCACAACAAGACGGCTGTACACGGGGGTTGTCCGGTCAATGGCACTATACGGTGCACCGGTGTGGGCGGAGGCTCTGACCGCCCAGAATAGGGCACGCCTCTGGCGTCCTCAGAGAGTTATGGCGGTTAGAGCCATACGCGGTTACCGCACCGTATCCACGGAGGCGTCATGCGCGTTGGCCGGAACCCCCCCGTGGGATTTGGAGGCGGAAGTGCTCGCCGAGGTCTATCGGCGAACGGCTGATTTCCGGGCGGTTGGTGGCAGTCGGCCCCCGCACGAAGAGGTACGCGAGTGGCGTGAGGCCGCACGCCGAGCCACAATGGTTCCTTGGTCGTCCCGGCTGGAGGCTCCACGTGCTGGCTTTGCCGCCGTGGAGGCGCTCCAGCCGGTCATTGTCGAATGGGCAGGGCGGCAGCATGGGACTCCTTCCTTCCGACTGACGCAGGTTCTTACCGGGCACGGCTGCTTCCGGAAGTACCTGCACTCGGTCGCTAGGAGGGAAATGAGCCTATTAACGACGACGCGCCCCGTCTGTCACCACTGCGACTGTAGTGAGGACTCGGCTCAGCACACGCTTGTGGTTTGCCCCTCTTGGGCGTCGCAGCGTCGGGCCCTCACTGCAGTCATCGGAGAGGATCTGTCGCTACTGGCTGTTATACGCTCGATGGCCAGTAGTGACAGTAATTTTACCGCGGTTTTAACCTTCTGCGAGGACGTTATCTCGCGGAAGGAGGCGGCGGAGCGGGCCCGGGAAGACGATCTCCATTCGGACCTAATCCGCCGCCGGCGAACCGGGCGGTGGAGGCGCGCCTACCAGCGCCTCATGCCGCCCTGAGTGTGGCCGCGGGTGGTCGGGACGGGTTTTCCCCTCCACCCGCTTTAGTGGCCAGCCGCGAGGGGGTGACGTCCGCGTGTGTCTGGACGCCGCCTTATTGATAGGTTACCCGTAGGTGGTGCCCGCATAGTGCGGGCAGGCGCTAGGAGGGGTCCGGATGTCTTAATAAAGGTGTTTCCGGATTCCTCCTATTTCAAGCACAGTATGGCACACCGTGTGGTTTTAGTCGGTTCGATTCTGACACACTGTTCCACCAAAAGCCCCGGTGGGATGACGGCCCGAGGGGGTTTTCACACGAAAAAAAAAAAAAAAAAATGGGTAGATTAGCAATATGGTTCAAGGTCCGACACTTGGTTTGATGATCTAGCTAAATTGTAGATGAGAAATGACGGTTGAAATCATTCAAACCAATAGTTAATTAAGACTCGGTGCGTAGTTGCCTGCCAATATCCATAGTGTTAAGAATCTTCCACATACTGGAAGGAGATGAAGTGATGAGATGAAGTTTGCGTTATGTATAACCTGGTTACACCGATTCATAGCAGTTTTAAAAATGTTCCATTTCTCTTCACTGCGGTCCTTTCGAAACTGTCGGAAAGCCCGGTCCCTCCGTCTCATAGCCGTACCACCTCCATCATCCACGGTGCTGGAGTACGTGTAAGTTTTACTCCCTAATAGGAACATGGATGTCAAACAAATTGATATTACGCTAATTACGCTATTGTTAAAACTGTTAAGTTTGTCGTTATTGGTACAATGTTCGTTGGACATTGAAAAACTGTGTGCATCTGCACACAGTTTTTCAATGTACAACCGTCCAATACAAATTAATGTTTAACAAATCCAATATTTAAAAATTTGGGAGGAGATCTGTTAGTTTCCAGGACATAAGAAAGGAAGATCAAGTCATGACGGGAAAACCAGGAGCGGGATGTTGACCATGGGAAGAGACAAAGATGGGAGCAGAAATGACAATTAAATCAAGGAAGGTGTCTTAGCGGTCAACATTATGGTGAGTTGCTTGAAGAGGTAGGACATGGAGACAGGCTGAATGGATGATATCAAGGAGATTTTGTGTTCTACGAGAGTTAGGAGCTAGATGATATGATGTGAATATTCCTACCCTATAGATTCCAGAACTGTTTCCAGACTGACTACGCCTAGGATAATATTGACTCCCTTGACGCAAACCTCAAGAAAAAGGAATTCCAGTGGTTGACGAGTTGGAGGAGGAGGAAGCGAGAATTTTATAAGTTAAAAAACTTCGGAGGTAGATGGCGACACCATTGCGAATGAAGACAAAGCTGGGAGGTAGGTGTGCGCTAGAAGGTACGAGAGGTTTGAGCGAAGTCTCAGGAATCAGGATGGCATGAGTGCAATTGTCAGTGAATGCTTCAATTAAATCACTAAAGTGACTTGGGACATTCTGTGCGTTAATGTGACACACATTTAAAAGAGAACGATTGTTTGCAAATGTTTGCCGCAATCGATCGCCCAGCGTTTCAGTCACTGAACTGAAACTGTCATCATCAGAATAGTCGGTGGCAGAGAAGTACTCGTCATTATCGTTAATCATTAAAATATTAATCGCAATATATGAAATGATATAGAATTTTGCAATATTATAGATCTTAATAAAATATTTAAAATAAACCTAAATAAATATGGATACGTCAATTTATATACGATAATTTTAATAATAAATAGTCAGAAGTTTGGTATATTTATTTTTACACCACCCGCCAACTGTCACACAATAGTTTAATATAAATTGTATACTAAAACACAAAAGCAAAAGTAAAAAAAAGGAATAGTGTAACAAAAGTAACGTTATAAAAAGTAAGTATAAATGATATAAGCACCAGAATAAATACAATGTAATTGATAAATGATTGGTGTTTAAAAGTACAAAAAAGAAAAAAAACATGTCTGATAAGAAAAATTAAGAAGTACAAGTATCCGAACGTTTTGCAAGTGAACAGATGTGATGTGAATGTGATGTAGCTACATCTAACGACTACTAACGAAACGTCGACTTGACAAACAAGTTTTTTATACTTGTACTTATTTAGACTTGTACTTAAATTTAAAAGAGATAATCCGTTCAGCTGTTTTCCAATTACTCGCTTAACGAACAGCATTTCATTTTTATTTATACAGATATATCATTATATAATTATCAGCAAACGACGTACTTCTATGAAATAAATGAATATAATTATCACCATTTATAGTTTTCCTAAAGCGTGGTGACATATTGCTCTATTTCTTTTCAACGGCGCGGAGTGGTATCCGTCGGCTTAGTTGTAGTGTAACGGTAATCTTTTTGAGGCAAAGGAGTTAAGGTCTAATATAATAAAAATATTTTGAGTTATAGAAACTGTTTTTAAATACTGCTATGTCAAATCAGAATTAAACATAAAGGCAAAATTTTAATAGTTACCATACAAATTTTACGCTGATCAGATAATGTGACACGGTTGAAAATGTCGACATTGTTTATTTCTCATACAAAAGAAATTAGTCTTAAAATTGGTATGTGTGAATGTCATGCATGTAGCATACATATAGATTGTAGACTGTTTAGTTTTTATTTAAACATAGTTATTAATGACCCAGAAACTTGAAAGTAGTTCTAAATTTTGATCTTAAATGTGAGGGTATGAAGCTGTATTTCAAACTTAACCAAATTAAACACGGTAACTGCTTATAAGAACAAATTTAAACTTGTGTTTTCCTTTTGTCATTTGATAATGACGTCTCTTTTAAAACATTTTTACACGATGCTTAACATTGTTAGTTCAAGTATCTGTAGGATTCTTTCTATCTTAAATTTTATTCAGAAGAGATATTTTTAAAATATTTTAAAACATATACATATATGTTTAATTTCAAAACAGTTTTACAGTTATTTTATTGGTTGCCGTGTGGTTCTCAGTGGAGTTTATCGGCGGACGGCTGAGTTCCGGGCAGGTAGCGGCAGACGGCCCCCACCCGAAGAGGCGTGAGGCCGATGCCGATACCACGATGGCTCGTTGATCTTCGTCGAATGGGCAGAGCGGCAGTGCGGGACCTTTTCCTTCCGACTGACTCAGGTCCTTTCCGGGCACGGTTGCTTCGGAAAGTACCTGCACTCGGTCGCTAGGAGGTGGCGGAGTGGGCCCGGGAGGACCATCTCCACTCGGACTCAATTCGCCGCCGGTGAACCGGGCGGCGTAGGCGTGCTTAGCAGCGCCTCATGCCCCCCTGAGTTTGGCTGCGGGTGGTCGGGATGGGTTTGCATATGGCCAGCGGCGAGGGGGTGACGTCCGCGTGTGTTTGGATGCCGCCTTATTGATAGGTTAGTGTACCCGAAGGTGGTGCCTGCATAGTGCGGGCAGGCGCTAGGAGGGGTCCAGATGTTTTAATAAAGTAGTTCCCGGATTCCTCCTGTTTTAAGCGCAGCATGACACACACACCGTGTGGTTATGACGAGGGGGTTTCCACACGAAAAAGAAAAAAAGATTTTCTCGGTGGAGTAGAATAGAGCCACCCTCTTCCTTCCCGTGGGTGTCTTAAAGGCGACTTAGGAATTGGACTGTAAATATCAGATAGTAAGTTTACAGTCATATAGTGCTGAATTGACAACAATAAGCTTGCCTCCTATTACTTCGGTAGAACCAAATTCTTATTGGCCAAATGTGGATGTTTTATACACGTCTGTGGGGATACAGGCGGGAGCGTATGCACATTTATATGTTGTTGGTTTTCGGTGTGCTTGATCTGGTAGATAAAGATTTGGTTGTTGTTTAACTTGTGACAACCTATGAAATTATTTCCAATAGAAGCCTCTATTTTTTCATTTTACGGCAGCATTATCTAAATCTTGTCGGTCCTACTGTTTTTGTTGGACGTTCTCACAGCAGTGGAAATGTCGTTGCAACAATTTTAAAGCCATATCTTATTTAAGAAAAGGATTTTATGACTTTTTAACTGTAGCAAATCACTATTTACCTTGAGTTTGAATGTGAACATGTCTGTTGGCATACATTCCTCCAAAATAAAATCGCATTGTTAAATGGAAATGTATACGAATAGAATGAAGCGTCAGTGCTGCGATAGGTACACGTCATCTATTTTTGAATAGAGAACAGTGTTGTACTATTAGAAGCAATATTTTAATGGTCTTCTTTAGTGTTGTTTCTTTTGCCATGGTGGCAACAGTTTATCAGTCTAGTGTCTGTTCGTGTTCGTGTAAAAAAGATTGTGAGTAACTATTTAATTTTTATATTTATTACCTTACCGTAAAGGCTTTTGTTAGTCTTTGTCTAAAACTATTTATAATTAAATTTAAATACCTGTCAATTAAAAAAAAAAAAAACTGAGTATAAACCGGTTTTGGTGACGAGTGAAGGCAAAGGCAAATAAAAAAAAAAACTACAATACTGTGTAAATTCCTTGATATTTGAAAACTGAGGTAGAGAGGTTTTGTGAGGTAGAGAGGTTTTGTGAATTATAAGTATTATACATTATACAGATGCTTGGTGCTGTTTCTTGTTCAAATTGAACAATTGTTTATATATATACATATGTATATATGCTGTATTAATTTTAACATAAAGTGTAATGATGTGTGGTACTGGAACTGCCTGCAGTCTTAATTCTTAATAGTGTTGGTGCGAATTTTAATACAGATACATTTCCGGTGAGTTTTGTGTCTGATGTTAAGAATATAGTTAAAACATATAAATGTTTAAATTAAGGTATTCAATATTGTTTTCCTCGAAGTGTGTATGTGTAATGTATGTGAAAGGCATTTAAACTAATTAAATTAATATTTTACTAAGTTTTGACTATTTTACTCAATAGAGTTAGTACTTAAATTTGTGAAGAGTGATCTAAGAATTTCAGAATCTGTATAATTAATAAGCGAAGAGAATTCTTTGTGTGCATTTTTAAGAAGATTTTGCGACTTAAGGAACTTTTTATTTTTACGAAATTTGCGATACTTAAAGTTTCTATACGTAAAGAAGAAGTGCAGAAAGCTAAAAGATAAAAGAAACAAATTCAGAAATTACAAGAATACGTGTACGTAAAGGTACACACTTAAGCTCCATGACAGGTCATGGTATATAAGTTAATACAATAACAGTTCAAGATCTACTGGGTTTGTGGTGTTGATATATATTTACGTAATCATATAAGGAATATTACTACATAAATATGTAGTAACACCGCCACCTACACCATTTTCTTTTCCTCCTTTGCAATACTATAAGAACGTTTAACACCCCTTTGTAATCACTGTATAATCATAATCATCATCAAGTATGCGGTCTAAAAGGGAGGGGGGCTGAATTAGGAAGCTTATGAGTGGCATTTAAAGGGAGTACAGACATGTTACACGACTCGACTGTGCTGAAGAAAGAGGAAGAGCGGAAGTCATTTTTGAACAGATATGTGTTAAAATCTCCAATGATTATACAGTGATTACAAAGGGGTGTTAAACCATTTATAAAAAAAAATATCACTGGTGATGAAAAGTGGATCACCTACCTACAAGAACTCGTGAAAAAGGTCGTGGTTAAAGGGTAGTCAAGCTCCACAGACTGTAGCGAAATCCGGGTTAACACGCAATAAGCTGACGCTGTGTGTATGGTGGGATTGGAGAGGCATCGTTCATTATGATCTTTTACCACCTAACCATTGATTCAAATCTCACGTAAGAAATTGAGAAAAACCAGAAATTAATTGAATCAATATGTATGTTTGAGGTGTGTTTAGGATATAACAGGAATTTTCATTTGACCAAAAAAAGGAAAGTTTATTCGTCTAGATTAATGTTGACGCCTTCAAATAAGTCCCTATTAGATAAAGTGTCCTTGTGCCAGCATTTCTTCCAATCCTTGATACTCTTCTCAATCTCTATATTTGGGACAGCCCTTAGTATTTTTTTGTTATTTTTGGAAATAGGGATAAGTCGCACAGCTATGTCTGGCAAATGCGGAGAGGCTGGCGCATCGTTATTGTTATTTTTTTGCCAAAAATTTACGAACAAGCAAAGAGATGCATTATAGTGGTGTAAAAGCCATGAATTGTATGAATTGTCTGTATGAAATCACTTTTAGCGATAAATCCTTCGTAATCGTCATGATACACAGAATAAGAAAAGGTAGTTTCCTTCCAAGTTGTCAGGTGAGGATTGGTAAAATGACAATCCTCGGTAAAGTGTTGTAGCCGTGTATAGAAGCTGAAAGGAAATAAAGTAATATTAATTTATTATGGTGCTAAACCAGGTAAGTTATTTTTATTTAATTTAGTAAGAATAGTAGTATAGTAGTCAAAAATTACAAAAACTGGCAAAACACTCATAGTCCACTGATTATAGAACCTCGTTTAAAAAGATACATAACTGAAGTATTGAGGCAGTCATAGTAAATCGTTTTTAATCTTTTGGAGTTGTTGCAGAATCAGCTGCAGAAACTCCATTAGATTATACCATCTACTTCGAAATATCAAGATATTTCTCATCGACCCAACTACTTCGTAACCTAGCTAGCTATTTTAGAAATGTGCATGTATGTATCATGCAATTGCGACTACTAGTAAGAAATGTGCTAGTAAAAAGTCAATTAATTATACAATGACTTACACATCATTGATAATTTTTACTCAAAAACAGTATATAATTTATATCTCAAAGAACTACTAATTCAGCCACGATTCCATGTATTCACTAACTGCCTCAGTTGAGTTAGTCTCTCTCCGTATTTGTGGAATGGATACATTAGGAGCCCCGTAAGACATTCGAAGAACAAAGTATATATATATATAGTCCATACTCCACCAACTACTAACAACTAGAATAAAAAATAATCTCATCAGTCTCCTCATAAATATTGCTTTCTTCTAAAAAGTTAAGGAAATCAGATAAAATAAAATTGTAAGCACTTCTTTATATTTACAGCATTTTAACAAGGAAGTCTTGAACCAAACATGTGTAAAGTAGAATAAACTTCAAATTAAATTAACAATTCATAGTTTTTTTTTTAATTGTATACCAAAAGAAATTGAATCACAAAAGATGAAATAGGTACAAACGGGGGAATTCTCGCTAAAAGCGATTTCATACAGACAATTCATACAATTCATGGCTTTTGCATCACGATACCTACGACCTCTTTGCTTGTTCGTAAGTTTTTAGCAAAAAAATAAAAACTAACGATGCACCAGCCTCTGCATTCGCCAGACATGGCTCCATGCGACTTATCCCTATTTCCAAAAATAACAACAAATGACTAACGGCTATCGCAAAGATAGAGATTGAGAAGAGTATCGAGGATTGAAAGAAATGCTGGCACAAGGACACTATATCTAAAAGCGACTAATTTGAAGGCGACAATATTAATTTAGACGAATTAGCTTTGTTTTTTTTTCAAATTCTCTAAACAAATATTCCCGTTATATTTTAAATACACCCCAAACATACATATTGATTCAATTCATTTCAGTTTTATCTCAATTTCTTACGTGAGATTCGAATCAATGGTTAGGTGGTTAAAGATCATAATGAACGATGCCCTTCCTAACCAACCATACACACAGCGTCACCTTATTGCGTGTTAACCCGGGTTTTGCTACAGTCTGTGAAGCTTGGCTACCCTTTGACCACGATCTTTTTCACGAGTTCTTGTAGGTGGGTGATCCACTTTACATCACCAGTGATCAATCTTTTCATAAATGGTCTAACACCCCCTTGTAATCACTGTGTGGAAGATTTTAACACATGTCTGTTCAAAAATGACTTCCGCTCTCAATTCTCCATTTTATATCTGATTTCTTTAACTTTTTAGAAGAACGCGATCGCTCATCATTACAAAAAAAATACCAACATGGGGAACTCTGGAAAAATTGAAGAACAAACATTTAAAGATATTCATGAGGAGACATCGTGGACGGCGTTCTTGCGACAGGTTTGTTTTATTTATTTTTTTCTTTAGCATCATCAATCATCATCGGGGCTTCTTCAGACTACTGTCGATGTAAAAGTTTTTAACTGCTTTGATTATGTGGATTGCCTGCATCCTTGACCAATTCACTAGGTCATTTGAAGTTAGGATTTGTTTCCTCCGAATTTAATGTGTAGCTAAAAAGTTTTCAAATCTTACATGTATTTTTTTTATTCTAGTTGTTCGTAGTTGGTGGAGTATTTACAATATACTTTGTTCTTGGGCTGTCTTACGGGGCTCCTAATGTTTCCATTCCACAAATACGGAGAGAGGCTAACTCAACGGAGGCAGTTAGTGAAGATATGGAATCGTGGCTGAGTTAGTAGTTCTTTTAGATATCAATTATAACTATTTTTTGATTAACAGCACTTATCAATTATGTGTAAGTCATGATATAATTAATTGATTTTTTACTAGCACATTTCTTACTAGTAGTCGCAATTGCATGATACATACATGCACATTTCTAAAATAGCTAGCTAGGTTACGAAGTAGTTGGGTCGATGAGAAATATCTTGATATTTCGAAGTAGATGGTATAATCTAATGGAGTTTCTGCAGCTGATTCTGCAACAACTCCAAAAGATTAAAAACGATTTACTATGACTGCCTCAATACTTCAGTTATGTATCTTTTTAAACGAGGTTCTATAATCAGTGGACTATGAGTGTTTTGCCAGTTTTTGTAATTTTTGACTACTATACTACTGTCCCTACTAAATAAAACAAAAATAACTTAATTGGTTTAGCTCCATAATTAATTAATGTTTCTTTATTTGATTTCAGCTTCTATACACGGCTACAGCGCTTTACCGTGGATTGTCATTTTACCAATTCTTACCCGAAAATTTGGAAGAAGACTACCTTTTCTCATTTTGTGTATCACTACGATTACAGCCTACGTAGTATTTTATCTAAGTGCATCTAACATTGTACTACTAATCAGTGAAATGATGCAAGGTATGCTCGTAGCCAGCAATATGACACTATTAATTCTAATTGTCACGGAATATTCGTCACCGCGATACCGTGGTGTGTTTATGACAGTAAAATCTACTTTATTCTTCTGTGGATTATGGGTTGCTAATGCCGCTGGAACTTTCAGTCACTGGAAGAATATTGCTTTCATTGCGTTCATTTTTTCTTTTTGTTCTTTATCAGCTTTTTTATGGCCCGAATCTCCTTCTTGGTTAGCAATGAATGGACGTTTTGACGAGTGTGAGGTATCACACCGCTGGTTGAAAGGAATTTACACAGATTCTGAGAGTGAATTAGAATGTTTAATAAAAGCACAAAGAGAGCATTTAGAAGCACATCCTATTAAAAAAGTTAGTTGGCATCAGCGATTTACAGGTATCTTGAATACGTTGTCAACAAAAGCGTTTCACAAACCTCTCTTACTGTCCATGACAGTTATGCTTCTTTATAACTTTTCCGGTAAATTTGTTTGCAGTATGTATTCTGTTGAAATAATTAAAAGAATAACGAAAAATGAACCTACTGCCTACATTGGTATGCTTATATTAGAAGCCGTCACAATATTTAGCATGCTAATCGGATGTGTTCTATCAAAATACCTTAAACGGAGGACATTGTTGCTAACATCTTCGTCGATTGGTATCGGGTTTCTTTTTGTAATATCTCTTTACTTGTATCTTATTAATTTATCTATGATAATAGAAAACAAAGTGATATCATTATTACTATTGACGTTGTTTTCGATGACGTTTAGCTGTGGACCAATGATATTAGCTTGTTCAGTGTACGGCGAACTAACACCTATTCGATATAGAACTTTCTCTTTGCCAATCCTTGCTTTATTTTCTGAAATATTAATGGCTACCGTTCTTAAGATTTCGCCAAATATTTTTAAAGCGTTTGGTTTGCATGGCGCTTTTCTTTTTTATGGAATTTCATCGTCGGTTTTTGCATTTATATTGTACAAATACTTACCGGAGAGTAAAGATAAAACTTTGCAAGAAATAGAGATTTACTTTAAAGAAACTCGATAAAAAGAAAATATTTCACAAGTAATAAAAACACAAAAACTTATGGTTTACTGTGTTAATATAATTACATAATTTGGGTTTGTGATATTGATACATTTGTTAGCAAACCAAAATAAACAAATAAAAAGTAAGTCTAACAGCAATTCACCTGTACTGGTTTAGGTTTAAGACACAAAGAGTTTTACTAAGACACATATCCATCGATTACACAAGGTCAAACAAAGACTAATGTCAGCTTTGGTGAGCAGTTGTTGATGTGAAATAGATTTGTTATTTCTTAACAGGAACTATTACTAAAAAGCAATATTTTTAGGCTTAAAAGTATATTTTAAACTAAGTTTCTATCTACTTAATATAATTATTGTTTTTATTTAATTTAGATTATAAATAATTAATTTAGAAATATATTTTGGTTACTAAGGTATTTATACCTTACATGTCTACAAAACCATGTAAATAAAATTATTTTATTGTATTTTATTGTTTGTAATTTTGAGTAATTGATTTAGAGTATTATACTCCTATTAGAAAGTTTTATTGTCAGCAGTTAAAGCCACTAAACTGACTGCTGAGCCAGAGTGGGTTTGATTCCCACACTATACAAAAATATGTGTGATCCACAATTTTTTTTTTAATATATACAATTCTTAACAGATGACCTGTAAGAATGGGCAATAACAGTTTGCGCGTTTGAAGTTATCGAAGCCTAAGAAAAGGATCTACCAGTATACTGGCGAATCTTATCTAAATTACTTAATTGACATCCTTATGTTTTTAAAAGACATATCTTCTTTTTCAAAAGACAACTCCCTTACTAGAAATCCCTACTGTGTCGCAGGGGATTTCACAAACACATGACGGACACAGAGAACACCCTGATTCAGAACAACTATTTTAGGATCACACAAATATTAAAATAATAATAATGGAATGTTACTGTTGCACGAATGCTTGAATGGACTGTTATATTGTGTGTGTGTGTATCGTTAATAAAGATCAAAAAAGGGTTGGTCCAAGGATACTTCCATGACGGGGTGCTGGCTAAAAAACCTCCACGTGGTGCATCCTGGGCAACGTCGGCGATGACGCGACTTTTGAGGAGGGCGTTATCGCCAGTGGCGTAGCGTGCCTTGTCGGGGCCCCGTATAAATATTTTTTTGGAGGCCCTTATATGGAGGTAAAGATTTTTCACAAAAGAAAAAAAATATTGTGAGAAGTAATATTTATTTATCACATAATTTAGCCATTTTACAAATAAAAATCGAATTTTAAATATTCACTCTCCTTGCCTTTTTATCGGCAAACTGATTTATTAAATCATTTATGGCTGATGATGATTTTAGTTTTTCTAAAGTTTCTGCCTCTATGGACATTAGTGAGATGTCTGACAGCCGTTCTTGTCCCATCGAAGTTCTTAAGTAATTTTTTATTAGTTTTAATTTTGAAAAACTTCTTTCTGCCGTTGCGGTTGTAACTGGAAGGGTCAAGAATAAAAAGCATGCTGTGATTACCTCGGGAAAACTGGATGCAAGACTATTGAATTTTACTAGCAATAATTCAATGAGTTCTTTAATGGAATAAATTTTTTTAATTTCAGAATTTAAGCATGTTTTTAGAGCCTTTAATTGGTCACAATGATTAAGTGAGATGTCTTTACTGTATTTAGCAGACAGTTTTCCGGAAGCGTTTAATATCTCTTCGCTTGAAGAAGATAGGAGTTTCTCCGGTTGTAATATTTCGAATATACTACTCAGGTTGCAAAGGCTCTGAAATCTTTCTTTAGTTTGAGAAATTAATATATCTAAACAGCAATAGTATACATTGACTTTGAAATAGGATTCCGGGTCGGAAATTCTCTCATCTTGTGATAACTCATCAAAAAAACGCTTCGTTATCTTTCGCCTACTGTTTTTAAAAACAGTTGTTACCCCCCACTTTTTTGCTAAATCTTTGGATTCATTTAGCAAACTATTAAATGAATTCTGATTTCTTAATTGGCACAGTCTATTTAAAAGATTACTTAATAAAATACTAGATTTCTGTAAGTCATTATTTTCATGCTGTAGAGCTTTAGAAACAGGATTAATAATTTCAAATAGTGAAGAAAAAAATGTAACGAGCACTAAGAAATCAAAACTCTCTAAAATATTAATTATACTTTTACATTCTTCGCGTTCATCTTTTTTATTTGAAATTAAATTTAGTTGGTACAAAGTTTTCATGATTAGTAAAAAAATTTTCTTTACTGCTAATAAAGCGTCGTTCCTAGAAGACCATCTGGTAGGACATACCTTTTTAAGGGTAATCAAATATTTTTCAGATGAATCGTCACTTAGCATAGCCCAGCGTTTTATACTATTGCCAAAAAAAGTATATATTTTTTCTAAATTATCGAAAAAAGTCGATACTTCACGAACATGTCTCGCAGCATCGTTCAAAACCAAGTTTAAAGCGTGCGCAGCACAATGAACATAATCGGCATTTGGAGCATGCTCTTTTATTAGGGTTTGTAATCCTCCATACACACCCGACATAACATTTGCTCCATCGTATCCCTGTCCTCTACATTTAGTCAAATCAATTCCATATTCTTTAGTCAAATTTAAAATGACAGTTTTCAGACCTGCAGCACTGCAATCGGTTACTGCTATGAATCCTAAAAAGGACTCACAGATTTTTATTTCTTTAGGCACATTATCATCATTTTCTGTAACCGAGATATATCGAAAAACTACAGATAGTTGGTCAATTTTTGACAAGTCTTGTGTTGTATCCAGAATTATTGTCAGAAATGGAGCTTTTTTAATTTCTGAGATAATACTGTTCCTAACGTTAGTACCAAGCAAACTAATAATTTCGTTCTGAATCGTAGGGCTTAAATAATTTATTTCACCTTTCGGTTTTAGAAAAAGTTCTTTTAAAGTTGCATCATAGTTAGATAGCAGACGTGAAATTGCCATAAAATTGCCAGAATCAGAATCATGCCCCCTCAAAGGTAGATTACAAGATACTAAAGTAATTATAACATTAATTATACGATGCAGTACATCTCTCCAGAATGTAATTTTACTATCGATTTCACTTTTCAATAGAGTATCGATGGTATTTCCTTGCAACCAATTATTATAAGAGAGTGAGGCACTAATATGCTGCTGTGACTTTTCATGGTCAAGAATAGTTTGTGTGAAATTGCTTCTAACCGAAACACCGTTAACCCAAGCAGAGGAGTACGATTTGTTTTGACGATCTGCTAATAACCAACAGAAGTGACAGTACGGTTTGTTTTAAACGTTAGAATAACATAACCATGGTCTTATAATTTTTATGCCTGCCTGATTGAAATATGAATAATAATAAGCTGAAAAAGGTCGGTTATTTTCTGAAACTTTTGGAAATGGTCCTTGTGGTTTAAATGGACCCAATTTAAAAATTATTTTTCGTTCGCATTCAGTTAAATTGTCACCAAAATTTCCTCTATCTGATGAAATTATATTACAATCTGCATTATCTGCAGATATATCAGAATCGTTGACTTGGGGTTCCTCGATTTCTGGATGGACATCCGATAAAGTATGTGCTTGGCTTTCTTCTATTTCCGGATGGATATGTGACGAAGAACATGCTTCATAAGAATCTAAAAATAAACGAGTAATTGTTAAAAAATAAATACGAATGCTTTGATACTAAACTAAAAAGAGTTATATATAAATAAATAACGTTACTAAGGGTCACAGTTAGAGAGTGTTCAGTTCAGACGCACACAGATTCTACGCGGATTGTGCTCGTACCTATTAGTAGATACAAAATCACCTGCAGCCCGTCCGTGCATTACTATACACCTGCGTGCTATTTAAACGCAGCGCGTAGTGTAGTAGCCATACAAAACGAGAACCCGAAAGCGAGTCTGCACATCTGAAGTTCTCAACACGCAATTAACGATACGATACGGACTGATAAACAAACAACAAAACAAATCGATCCTATAGATAAGTTAGAATTTTGTTTTTTTTAATCAAGGCACGGAACCCTAAAAACAGTATAATTGTGAAAATCGAGGGGGGAGACAACTTTTTGTGACGGACAGATGGACAGACCGAAATTAAAAGATTTCCTTGTTTATCACTACGGGCCCCTAATAAATGGGTTGGGTAGTAGTGTAGTACTTACCTTTCCAATCTAAATCACTCACAGTATCTTGTCTCTGAAAAAATGAAGAAATTTTGGGCACTTTTTTTATAACCTCGTCCCTTTTCTGTTTAATTTTTCTTTTCTCAGCGCCGCTGGGATAATCTCTTTTTCTTTCACTCATTTCTTTTACAAATCGTTACTAATACTGCTAAACCAGAAGAACAATATTGTTTGTACTGAATTACAATGTAATGCACATTTATATAAAGCGCGTAAATAAACAGTGCACTGCACTCCGTGGTTTAACATCCAATGCAAAGTACAACAACGTACACGTACATCGCGATATCGATGAAGGATTCCCGGGGATTCCCCGCTGAGTTGAAGATGAAGTAAGTAAAACGGGGAAGTCCCGCAGCCCGCCATAACGATGTAGTGTTGCCAACTTTTGAACGCACGCTTAAGGCGGGAAAAAAAGGAATTGCTTTTTAGAATTTTGTCATTTGTAAAATAAAATAAAATAGAAAGTTTTTATTCTTTTTCCTTACACGCTTTGGGGGCCCCGTATAATTGATACGGCAAATACGGCGGTAGCTACGCCCCTGGTTATCGCCAACGGCTAATCTTCTGGCTAGAAGAGTGCCACCTTTCTTCGGCCACTCGGTCGAGGTCTGGCCCTACAGAGCGGGCTTGTATGTCGATCACTCTGTTGGCTCTTCGCTCCACGGAGCTGTGAGGAAGGAAACCTCAATAAAAAATTACCAAAGTGGGACACGGGTCGGTGTTTCTCCATTGTTTACAGTGGAGAAAGAGGACGGACTCGGCGTGCACTTGCACTGCCACCGAGCAGGCATTTCGAGATTTGTCTCGATGCCACCGTCGGCATATCGTAATCCCGAAAGGAGCGTCGTGGTTAAGTCTCGCGGCTCTGATCGGGGGCGAGGGTCTTGGCTTAGCCGCCCGGACTGCGAGGAAGAATCTCGTGTTCTGGTGCGTGACCATGGGATGCATGGCTGATGGGTGGTTCAGTCGCAACCGCACTTCCAGCCGGGGCAACTACGGACCCCTCGGTTGGGCATAAATCTACGCTTGCCCGGGTATTGGGGGATCTCTGCCCGGGTGGACCTTTAGTTCTCCCCCACTCGTGGGTCTTATTATGGATTGCTATAAATTTAAAAACAAAACAATGAAGTAGAAAAGAAGGAGAAGAGGAATGAGGAGTCGAACAAGGTAGACGTCGCCCCATCTAACTACCAAGAAATTTCACTTGGAACGCCTATCTCGCAGGAGTTCCCAGAAGTCAATTTGTCTTTTGGGAGCAGAAAAATCTCGGAGCGAGTGCGCTCCAGGGCTGCGAGCATAACGGCTAGTTTAACGGCTGACTCAGATGAAGAAATGGAGGTGGAGCTCCGCGACACCTAGAGTCGCAAACGCGGGCGATCAAAAGACTTGGATGGTGACACGTCCCAGGATGTGTTGCTCCCCCTTCTCTCGGAGGGGAGCTCAACCCCGTTCTAGAGAGGAAGGCGAAAACGTAGCGGAGGAGGAGATTGCGGATCTCCTGCAAAAAATTCATGAGCCTGTGGTGGGGGATTCTGTTCCCCAAACACCATCAATTATGCAGGAGAGAGCGAACGCGGCGGTGGCCATCATCAATCTTAAGGGTTTTTTTGTAAAAGCCCTTAAGGACTCCTCCTCCGCCGTCTCTGGGGTCGTTGGGACTTTAATAACAGACGCCGCGTGACTACAAGCGGCAAACGACCGTCTGACCTAGCAGGTTGCCGAACTCAGCACACAATTCCCCCATTTTTGGGTGAGAACGGACTGTTCGAAGCGTCAAAGCCCAGTTGGGCTGCCAGCTCCAACCTATCAAACCCCGGGATGCCTGATGTCACGGATTCCCACCTGCGTGAAGTCATTTCCGCAGTGTGGAAGATGATGGACGAGCGCCTCGCGGGCCTGGAGGCTAGGCTGCCTCCAGCTTCCATCGTTCGGCCGCCTCTTGCTGCGGATAAGTTAAGGAATGCGCCTCCGATGCCACTCCCGGTCTTGGGCCGCCGCGTTGCTCTTTCGTACGCTGCAACGGCGTCTGCGCCGTCCCCTGCGACCACAACGAGAACCAAGCGGAAGCGAAGGGGGCAGTAATGGAGTTCCCTCCGCTCCCCTCTCAAGCACTACGAGGTAGGAGTGCCCCTTGCGCTGCTGGTGAAGCTATCCCTGCCCCCTCTACGTCCGCCCCCTCCAACGATGGGTGGCAAATGGTTGAGGGAGGCAAGAAGAAGAGGTCCCGAAATCGAAACAAGGCCGCCAAAATTGCGGCCTCTCCGCCTCAAACGTCGACTGTGGCAGTGACAAAGAGGAATCCAAGGAAACTGCAGGCACCAAAAACGGCAGCTGTGGTGGTTACCTTGTCGGTGGAGGCGGCGAGCGGCGGGCTATCCTACGCGGCCGTATTCAAGAAGGTCCGGGATAGCCTGGGCCCTCAATTCGGGGCCTCATGTGGGGGGCTGCGCCTAGCCCAGACAGGAGCTCGAGTGCTGGATTTTCCCGGGGCCGAAGGTGCAAAGACAAAAAAAATGAAAAAGCATCTCACCAGGCCGCCATAGTGTGGGTCACCATGCTGCATTGACTAGACATGCAATGAGGATGGTGACCACCACTCTTTGACTCCACCTATTGCTTTCCATCAGGCAAAGTGGAGTCACTATGGTAGGCTAATATAAAAAAAATAAAAAAAAAGACGGCGGACAACCTTGCGGAGAAACTGCGGCTAGTATTTGCAGCGACGGATGGTGTGAAAGTACTATTAAAAATTACTATTTGTCGGACGCCCAATTCGGTTTCGCGAGCTGGTCGCGAGTATGGCTGCGGGTGTAGGATCTCCGGGCACGAATACCAGCCGCGCGGAGATCTGCACACTCCTGGGACCACCAGTAGACCTCCTTGGAGGCCGACGACCTTGAATGCGAGGCATGGCCGCATCGCAGATCTGCGTGATCGCATTACGAAAGCGGCTTACCCCCATATCTACCTCCTCGGTCGGAGTCTGCGGAGACAGCCAAGAGTGAATTATGGCTGCCTCCTCCAGTAGATCCCGGTCTAGCTTCGAAATAGCCCACCGCGGAAAGCGGGAAGAACGCCGCACCATGTGACCCCTTCTGGGGTCCTGGGTCCGGGAGAGCTCAAATCGGATATATAAGTGATCCGAGAGCGTCTCAACCTCTTCCAGAACACACCAGTTCCTTACTCGTGCGGCAAGAGCAGGGGTAGTGAACGAAAGGTCCACTATCGACCCCCTCTGCTGTCGCACGCACGTGGTGCCTCTGTTTAGGAGACAGAGGCCCACCGATGTTGCCCACTTTCTTCAGCATCACCCCGTGCATCCGTCCTGGGGGAACCCGACGCAACGGACTTGGCGTTAAAGTCCCCATGCACTAGAACTTGCCCAGATGCTAGTCGCCGTATCGAGGTCTCTAGGTTATTGAGAAAAACCTCGAAATCGCTCAGACGCCGGTTGGGGGAAAAGTAGACACCATAAATGGTGGTTCCTCCCCGTTTAGCAGCAACATATCCAGTACCCTTGTCACTTAGCGACAAGGGCGGGGAATGGGCCGCAAAGGAGCTGACGACTGCCACTGAGTCGTCCCGGTCACCCAGCCAGTTTGGACGGGGAGGAACGTAATAGGGTTCCGCAGCTACGGCGACACCAATTGACCACTCTGCCATGGTTTGCAGGAAAGGTCCTTCCCACCGGCACTGTGGTTTAGGTTCGTCTGGACAAAGAGGCTGGAGACTTGGTCCATTACTGAACCGTCTCTACAGCCTCCTCCATGGGCGACGGCAACGACGTGTGGTTGACAATGGAGGCAGCCTGGGTCGACTGGCTAGCCCCGGATGTTTTCTGAGAAGCGTGGGGTGGCTTGCAGGCCCCCTGACCCATCTGGTGATTGGCGGGGAGGTATCCCGGCGCACACACTGGACAGTGAGGAGCGCCAGAACATTCCGCAGCCTTGTGCCGTTGTTAACCGCAGCGAAAACAGAGTCCGCTGCAGTCAAAACAACTTCCGCACTTCACGCGGGTGTGACACGACGCCAGGCACTTAAAACACCTCATCGGTCTAGCCGCCAAGACTGTGACTCTGGCGTTCATGACGTTGCTGGCATCGCCCAAAATCTTGGCTGTCGCTACAGGACACCTGACCCAAACCGCGCCAAGGCCTCCTGGATCGGGGTGGATGGTGCTGACTCTGATGCTGTCCGCATTGCATCCGATCTTCTCCTGAATGGCAATACGAACATCCTCCACCGTCACTGAGTCGTCCAGGCCCGAGACCGGAGTACGCGATCTTCCTCGCTGACCCCTGGGAACTTTGGGGGGCAACATATCCTGGTACGTGTCATCAGAGTCCCTAGAGCGCCCGCGTTTGCGACTCTCGGTATAATTGTGCTCCACCTGCATTTCTTCGGATGAGTGCATTTCTTCCTAGGACGCAATAGTTGCAACATGCTACTGCTGTACTAGTATGTGACGAAGAAGTCTAGAGTAAGTAGTAGAGTTACTTAAGACTTGTTCCTCAGTCGACAATGCTTCTGCCGCAAGCCTTTTGCCTTTTCCCGTCATTTTCATTTCCTTCTCGGTCTTTTTTTCTTCCAGTTGCTTAGATTTTATAATAAATGATTCCATAATTAAACCCACAATTGGAGGAGAAATAAAAGTCCACCCGCGCAGAGATCCCCCAATACCCGGGCAAGCGAAAATTTATGCCCAACCGAGGGGTCCGCAGGTGCCCCAGCTGGGAGTACGCTCGCGACTGAACTACCCATTAGCTATGCATCCCATGGTCACGCACCAGAACACGGGATTCGGGGTAATTTTTTATAGAGGTTTTCTACCTCGCAGTCCGGGCGGTTAAGTCAAGACCCTCGTCCCCGATCGGAGCCACGAGACTTAACCACGACTCTTCTTTCGGGATTACGATGTGCCGACGGTGGCTATGAGATTGAATCTACAAATGCCTGCTCAGTGACAGTGTGAGTGCACGCCGAGCCCGTCGTCTTTTCTCCGCTTTTGACAGTGAAGCTACTCTGAGTGACCCTTGAAAGGGTCCCACAGGGTATCCTGTTTAGTCTGGAGTCTCCCTCTGGGCCAATCCAGCATGATTGGCCCTGCCGGCACAGCCCCAGAGATCATTGACCCGCGCAAGCCCCCCCCCGACGACAAAGTAAGGATACATTTGGGTGGCACCTCAAGGAATGGCTGTCCTAACTCCTTTGTTCTTTTAGATACGGACCCTGAGCAAAATAGCCTATACTATAATGTCACTAAAATCAAGTGCCGCAGTAGGACACGATGGCATTTCTACCACC
Source organism: Tyria jacobaeae (assembly GCA_947561695.1). Taxonomy (NCBI): domain Eukaryota; kingdom Metazoa; phylum Arthropoda; class Insecta; order Lepidoptera; family Erebidae; genus Tyria; species Tyria jacobaeae. The sequence goes on from OX387218.1 coordinate 10,038,544, forward strand.
TTCTTTAAAAGATACTCTGTAATCCTAACACCCGTACTATGCCATATACCTATGCTTCGCCACTGGCACTTTTCCATCTTCGTTTAAACAGGCAGTCATACATCCATTTTTTAAGGCTGGCAACCATACCATTGTGAACAACTACCGCCGTATTGCCATTTTATATTGGGATAGTAGCGCATTAGATTCTAGATAATTTATTTTTGAATTATCTAGAATCTAATGCACTACTATCCCAAAATCAGTTCGGGTTTAGATAAAAGAAATCGACTTCCTCTGCAGCTTTAAAACTAGTAAATGGAATAGTTGACCGACTTAACCAACATAAGAAAGTCCTCACAGTGTTCCTTGATTTTGCAAAAGCATTTGATAAGGTCCCTCTCACCAACCTTGTTTCTAAACTTGAAAACATGGGCGGTAGAGATAAGCAGCTTCAACTCTTCAAATCTTATCTCACTGGTCGCTCACAAAGAGTTAAAATTGATAAATATTTGAGTAAAAAGCTGGTTACTACATGCGGAGTCCCTCAGAGCAGCGTATTAGGCCCCACGCTATTCCTGGTATACATTAATGACCTTTGTCAAACCACCTTATCGTCAGGAATAATAATTTCCTTTGCAGATGACACTGCTATTACCTTCTATGGCGACTCATGGTCACAAACACAAAGTACAGCTCAAAGTGGATTCAACTCCATCTATAGATGGCTCATCTCACACTCACTGACACTTAACACCTCCAAAAAAAAACTCATCACATTCTCAATTAATACCTCATCACAACCGAAGACACCAATTATTCTACAAGCACACACATGCTACAACGGAGCACCCAACTGTAACTGTCCATCGATTACTTCTACCGATACTATCAAATATCTTGGGATCGCACTTGACAAGCACACATTCGTACCGTCTATTATGCTATGTGTCAGTCTATTACTTGCTATTGTATAACAAGTTGGGGTGGGGCAGCTAAAACGCTTTTAAAACCACGGGAGGTAGCTCAGAGAGCCGTGCTTAAAGTTGCTACTTTTTGCCCAATACGATATCCCACTTTCGAATTATATCAAAACTGTAACGTTCTTACGGTTCGACAACTATTCATAATCCTAGCAGCTCTATCCTCCAGCAGCACAAACAAGCTCAACTCACACACGGTCTCACTGTACCTAAACGTAGAATAAAAATGTATACCACACCTCACCCTTACTTTACTTTCACAAAATGATTCTCTTGCTACCTAGGACCATTTCTGTATAATAAAGTCAACCAAATCTTTCCTATACACAAATCTTCTTGTGCGTCAATAAAAACGCAAATCAAAAAATATCTCTCCAGGAAAAACTACATAGAAACAAAAAACTTCATAACTTCAAACTTTCACACACACACACACATACATGAATACAAACGCACACACACACTAACGTAACACACGCCGGGGCTGAGGTGATACTGCTACCGGGCGCGTCTCCACCAGCGGATAGGAGAATGCTCACCGCTCATAAGTGCGTAGGGTAGGAGTGAAATAAAATAGCTCCCGCGGACAAAACACCCCAAGTTAAGACGTTAAGATACCGTGTCGAGGACTGCGTGGCGTCAGAAAAGTGACGTCACAAATGGTTCCCCTGGGGCACCGGGTCCAACCCTAGGCGTATTTAGTGGCCTTACTCCAGCAACCGGGGCTCTGGAGTGGACTAAAATTTCCCTAGGTACTCGTTTGAACAAAATGATAAGTCTTAATACTAACAAAAACCAAAATGATGAAAGAAGTAACAGTGGCCATGAGGCCAAACAAGCAACTGTAGACGCAAGTGCGGACATTAAAAGGACGCAAGCGTGGGACCACCTGGAGACGATAATTAGTGAGCTCAGAGAGTTTGTACAACCAAAAATAAACGTCCATAAGGAGATAAAAACCAAGGTGGCCAGTATTGGCAGTGCCTTCAAGATACTAAAAACGCTAGAAGATGCCCGACTCCCAGACCAGTCTCGAACTAAATTGACGCCAATAGTCTCATGTACACCACCAACACCTCTTGTACGGAGCGTCACTGAGACGACCACGACGATAGACAGTAAACTCGAAACTGATGTTGAGTCCGTCACTGGAAAAAAACGTGATATTCGCAAAGCTAAGCGAAAAGATCGGACATCACCGGAATCGGGGAGCAAGAACGCAAAGAAAATGAAGGGAACAGGACCCACCCTACTCGCTACAAACACAACGCAAACACCCGACAAGAAGATATTAGAGTGGCAGGCAGTCAAACACAAAAAAAAGAAGACGCTGTCTCAAGAGAAGAAGCCAAGGCAAACAGTGGGAAGGCCCAATGCACTGATTGTTCGGCCTAAAGAAAAAGAAAAGTATGCAGTTGTAATGTATTCGGGAACTCCAGGAACAGTTGGGATACGGAATAAATCAGACACCAACTTATGATGACAACGTATAATTGCAGATTGAATGACTTGTCACAAAATACAACAGATGTCTATAACTTACCCACATTTATACATATATCACACCTCCACCCCAAATACACAAAAAAAAAGAATAAATACCAAAATAACAAAAACAGATATAGTTCAGGAAATAATACAATAAGAACATAATTATTATGTAATTTGAAACCTTTTTTTTTTTTTTTTTTTTTTATACTATAGGGGGACAGACGAACAGACGGGTGTCGTCACAATGTCATACATTACATTTGCCGTGCGATTAACGGGACAATGCATCCGCACTATTTTTACTCGAAGGAATATATTCTATCTCATACGTATACCCAGACAATAATACTGCCCAACGCTGTAATCTCGAAGCGGCCATGACTGGTATACCTGCCTTATTGCCAAAAATATACGTCAAAGGCTTGTGATCGGTTCTCAACACGAATTTCCTTCCATAAAGATATTGATGAAACTTTCGAATGCCGTAAACAATGGCAAGAGCCTCGCGGTCTATTTGAGAATAAGCCCGTTCTGCTACTGTGAGTGCCCGTGACGCATACGCCACCGGTCGCTCTCCGCGGGGAGTTATGTGTGAAATAACCGCGCCGATCCCTACACTACTCGCATCCGTTGTCAACACAATGGGTAATACCGGTGTATAGTGCATCAATATTTCACTACTAACCAATAACTGTTTGATTTTCTGAAATGCGACCTGACACGCTTCATCCCAATGAAAATCAACACCTACCTTGAGTAAATTGTACAAAGGAGCTAGTATAGTACTTACATTTTTTACAAATTTCCCATAATACATAATCATACCTATAAATGCTCGTAACTCTGAAATATTGGTGGGTGCCTGTGTCTCAACGATAGCCTTTACCTTATCTGGACATGTATGAATGCCCTCTTTACTGATTGTATGACCTAGATAATTAACCGATTTGGCAAAGAAGACACATTTTTATACCTCACTAATGGCTTTATCACCCCTATCGGCTTTATTGACTCGCCTGTATAATAACGGAATGTTAGTGGACTAGACGTGAGACACAGTTGGCTAAACAGCTTATTATAGCATTCCCAGCTTATACACGATACGGCACTACCCGTATCACATTCCATTTGTAAATCTTTACCGTTAACATTGAATGTCATATAAATAGGCTTACACATTGAGGCTGACAAAGAACAATTATCAATGAAAATTACCTCCTCGCTTGCTGTATCACTTTCATCCGTGCCATGCCCAACATCTACATGATGCGCACCCATTAAATTAGGACACATACGCCGCAAATGCCCTCGCCGATTACACACTCGACAAGTATATCGTGCATACTTGCATGTGCCTGTGTCATGGCGCGCTCCGCACACACGACATTGTTGCTGTAGCTGCGCACGCTCCGCGCTGTCGATGGCCGGGGCGCCGCACGCCGCCCGCGACCGCTCGGTTCTCCGACAGCGGTGCGCCGCACGTTGACCGCTAACGCCTGACATTCGACTCCCGTCACACAGGTATCGCCCGCTGACTTTCTCTGACCTTCAACCACTGCCGCATCCTTCTCTGCCGCCTCTAAGCTCACTGCCAGCTTATATGCTTTGCAGAAATCTAACTGACTCTCTGCAAACAACCGTTGTCGTATAAGATCACTAGATATACCGCAAACCAATTGATCCCTCAGGCTTTCCTCGAGCCAACTCCCAAATTCACACGTTTTAGACATTTATCACCGCGCATTATTTAACACCGCTGTATATGCCGATATAGACTCACCGTTCATTTGTTTTCTAGCTCTAAACTTATAACGTTCAGCTAATTCACTCGGTTTAGGCTGTAGATGTTTTTCCATAATGTTCGTTATTTCCGAAAAAGTTTTACTTTTTGGTTTGGACGGTGTACACAGATTAACTAACAGTTCATAACTCTCGGCACCCATTACCGTAATTAGTGTAGGCACTTGTAGTTCAGTCGATATTTTATTAACAATAAAATATTGTTCCAAACGCTCCACATACAACCGCTAATCGTCCTTGTCTACTTTGAATTCGGAGATCTTACCGATCGACATGATGTATTTTATAATGTGTTCCACTAATCACTAATACACTATTTATTACGCGTATTGTTCAATCTCGTCGCCACTGTAATGTATTCGAGAACTCCAGGAACAGTCGGGATACGGAATAAATCAGACACCAACTTATGATGACAACGTATAATTGCAGATTGAATGACTTGTCACAAAATACAACAGATGTCTATAACTTACCCACATATATACATACATATATCACAGCAGTATACTCAGTCGGGTCAAGAAAGATGTTCCCGATGACCAAGTCCACTCAACGGTAGATAAAATCCGCAGGACAGCGACTGGTGATCTGTTGATCATCCTTACCAAGGAGAGCACAGACAAAGGTCACGGGCTACAAAAAACCATTGCTTAGCTGCTTGGGAACGAAGCTGAAGCAAAGGACCATAAGAGCATAAGAGGAAATTATAAGCAAAGGACCACAAGAGGAAATCGAAATATGAGACCTCGATGACACGACGACTAAACAAGATGTTCTCGAAGCCCTACAGAAAGCGGCTGAAGAAGATAATGAACTGACTCTAGATGCCATCAGATCACTGCGCAAGGCCTATGGCGGCACACAGACTGCATCAGTGACACTTGCAGCGTCAATAGCGAAGAAGATCTTGGGGGAGCACGGCAAAATCAGAATCGGTTAGGTCAACTGCCGAATAAGAATTGTAGAGAGACCAACCAAGTTTTTTAGATGCTGGCACTATGGACACCTTGCAGCTAAGTGTAAGAGAAACGTGGACCGGTCCAATCTCTGCACCAGCTGCGGAGAAGAGGGACACAAAGCTGCCACCTGTAAAAAAGATGCCCGATGTGCCTTGTGTCTCGAAAAAAGCAACACGAAAAATTGTGCTCACATTGCTGGTAGCAGCAGATGTCTTTAAAGAGGCACTCCATAAGGTGAGAAAAAAGAAACAATTATGAAGATACTGCAACTAAACCTCAATCATTGTGAGGCTGCACAAGACTTGCTCATGCAGACCGTGCGAGAACTGAATCCAGACCTTGTTCTGATTTCGGAGCCGTATAGACACCTCACAACTCAACCATGGGAAACAGATAGTACCGCTAAAGCTGTGATTTGGGTCTGTGGCGGATGTTCCTTTCAGAGTTCTGCAAATAACAATGAAGCTGGTTTTGTCGTGGCAAAACGTGAGGGAATTTACTTCTACAGCTGCTATGCCCCGCCCAGCCTTTCACTGGACGAGTTCAAGAACTTTGTAGATCGGCTGTCCGAAGATGCGAACCAATATTCCCCGATTGCAATTGCTTGCTGGCTTTAACTCCTGGGCAGTCGACTGGGGTAGTAAGGAGACAAACGCACGAGGAAAGGTACTACTGGAGGCAATGTTCAGCCTGGATGTAGTTGTTGTGAAGCCAGCTGAATGTGCCTGTTTAGCAACCAGTGGAGATAAACCTACGTTTGTCCGAGGAGAAGCGAATTCCATCGTTGACCTAACCTTCGTCTCCAGCAGTCTAGTTAAGGGAAACTACTCTTGGGAGGTTATGGACATCTACACAGCCAGTGATCACTGTGCACTATTGTGGGAAATATCCTCCGAACAAAACGCTGGAAGAGTGCACAGGAAAACTAAGGCAATTGGTTGGAAGATAAGTGCCTTTACCTTGAAGTTTTCATGGTGGCTCTTAATAGTGCGCCAATCAGTGATGGAAATGCTGAAAATATCTGATGAAGAGAATTACAGAAGCCTGCGACACCACCATGCCTAGGAACCATGCCTAGGAAACGTGCTATGATCCGGCTTTCTTCGATGCATTGGGGGAACGAAGACATCAGTAACCTCCGTAAAAAGTGTCTTAAGGCGAGAAGAGCAGTACAACGCTGTACGCTGTGTGAAAAGACCAAAGTATGAGGAACTAGTGGCAGTATATAAAAAAAACTCGCGATTGATTAAACGAAGTAATCAAAGACAGCAAAAGACGATGTTGGAATGAGCTGATACTTGAGGTAGAAGACGATCCATGGGGCAGACCATATAAGGTAGTCATGACTCATCTGAAAAGCCAGCCAATGCCATCGCCCACTTGACCAAAACTCTTAGACAAGATTGTTGCCACGCTGTTTCCTCACCAAATGCAAATATATCATCAGATAGAGCAATATAAAACAGAAGAAATTCCACCCATTATAGAAGATCAGCTGTTCGAAGCATGCTCTAGAGTAGGGAATACGAAAGCTCTGGGCCTAGATGGAATTCCAAATATTGCACTAAAAGCATTAAAGCAGCGCCTGCAATATTCTTTGACGTTTATAACAATTGCCTCACAGAAGGTACGTTCCCATCGATGTGGAAACAGCAGAGGTTAGTCCTCCTACCTAAAAGAAAGAAGCCTCCGGAAGAACCAACATCCTATCGTCCGCTCTGCATGCTGGATAAAGTTGGCAAAATACTCGAACGCATAATACACAGGAGGATCGAAGCAGCAGTCGAACCGCTTCTTGCCAGCAACCAATACGGCTTTCGGAAAAGACGTTTTACCTTGGATGCAATTAGCGTTGTCGTCATTACAGTTAAGGACGCAATCGCCGGAACCAGATGGAAGGGAGGTACGAAGAAGTACTGCCTGGTGGCAACGTTAGATATAAAAAATGCTTTCAATTCCGCCAAATGGAATTGCATTATGAAAGCTCTTTACGAAATCAAGGTACCAGGATACTTACGACGGATGGTTGCAAGCTACTTTTCTGACAGGGTCCTAAAATATGACACAAAGACTGGTCCGAAAACATACAAGGTCACTGGAGGAGTACCCCAGGGCTTAGTTCTAGGCCCACTTTTGTGTAATATCATGTATGACGGATTATTAAAACTAGAACTTCCAAAAGAAGTCATACTCGTGGCATATGCAGATGATGGGGCCGTAGTGATGGTTGCAAAGCATCTCGAAGAAATTACCTTCGCTTTTGACGCTACCATCGAAAAGATTAGCAGCTGGATGAACACAGTTGGACTGCAGTTGGCAGAGCACAAGACCGAGGCAGTACTCATTTCTAGCAGGAAGCGGCTGGAAACCACCACACTGCAAGTCGGAGCACATGAAATCACATCCTAGGCGTCTCTTCGGTATTTGGGCGTTATGATTGATGCCCGACTCAACTTCAAGCAGCAGGCACAGCACGTGGGTGCCAATGCGTCGTTGGTCAGAGCGACTTTATCAAGGCTGCAGGCAAGCAGAGAAGGAGGGCGTTACTTACGTCTGTAGTAACATCCGTACTAACCTACGGAATCCCCATCTGGGCCGATGTGCTTAAAATACAGGAAGCACGAAGGAAAATTGCACCAGTATATCGGCTGAGTGCTTTAAGAATTGCCAGTGCTTTTCGCACAGTGTCTGACGACGCTGTGGACGTTATTGCCGGGATGCTGCATTGAATTGAAGTACTAGCCGAAAATTAACGTAAGTATTTTCGTTCGATACCTTTACATTACATTTGCCGTGCGATTAACGGGACAATGCATCCGCACTATTTTTACTCGAAGGAATATATTCTATCTCATACGTATACCCAGACAATAATACTGCCCAACGCTGTAATCTCGAAGCGGCCATGACTGGTATACCTGCCTTATTGCCAAAAATATACGTCAAAGGCTTGTGATCGGTTCTCAACACGAATTTCCTTCCATAAAGATATTGATGAAACTTTCGAATGCCGTAAACAATGGCAAGAGCCTCGCGGTCTATTTGAGAATAAGCCCGTTCTGCTACTGTGAGTGCCCGTGACGCATACGCCACCGGTCGCTCTCCGCGGGGAGTTATGTGTGAAATAACCGCGCCGATCCCTACACTACTCGCATCCGTTGTCAACACAATGGGTAATACCGGTGTATAGTGCATCAATATTTCACTACTAACCAATAACTGTTTGATTTTCTGAAATGCGACCTGACACGCTTCATCCCAATGAAAATCAACACCTACCTTGAGTAAATTGTACAAAGGAGCTAGTATAGTACTTACATTTTTTACAAATTTCCCATAATACATAATCATACCTATAAATGCTCGTAACTCTGAAATATTGGTGGGTGCCTGTGTCTCAACGATAGCCTTTACCTTATCTGGACATGTATGAATGCCCTCTTTACTGATTGTATGACCTAGATAATTAACCGATTTGGCAAAGAAGACACATTTTTATACCTCACTAATGGCTTTATCACCCCTATCGGCTTTATTGACTCGCCTGTATAATAACGGAATGTTAGTGGACTAGACGTGAGACACAGTTGGCTAAACAGCTTATTATAGCATTCCCAGCTTATACACGATACGGCACTACCCGTATCACATTCCATTTGTAAATCTTTACCGTTAACATTGAATGTCATATAAATAGGCTTACACATTGAGGCTGACAAAGAACAATTATCAATGAAAATTACCTCCTCGCTTGCTGTATCACTTTCATCCGTGCCATGCCCAACATCTACATGATGCGCACCCATTAAATTAGGACACATACGCCGCAAATGCCCTCGCCGATTACACACTCGACAAGTATATCGTGCATACTTGCATGTGCCTGTGTCATGGCGCGCTCCGCACACACGACATTGTTGCTGTAGCTGCGCACGCTCCGCGCTGTCGATGGCCGGGGCGCCGCACGCCGCCCGCGACCGCTCGGTTCTCCGACAGCGGTGCGCCGCACGTTGACCGCTAACGCCTGACATTCGACTCCCGTCACACAGGTATCGCCCGCTGACTTTCTCTGACCTTCAACCACTGCCGCATCCTTCTCTGCCGCCTCTAAGCTCACTGCCAGCTTATATGCTTTGCAGAAATCTAACTGACTCTCTGCAAACAACCGTTGTCGTATAAGATCACTAGATATACCGCAAACCAATTGATCCCTCAGGCTTTCCTCGAGCCAACTCCCAAATTCACACGTTTTAGACATTTATCACCGCGCATTATTTAACACCGCTGTATATGCCGATATAGACTCACCGTTCATTTGTTTTCTAGCTCTAAACTTATAACGTTCAGCTAATTCACTCGGTTTAGGCTGTAGATGTTTTTCCATAATGTTCGTTATTTCCGAAAAAGTTTTACTTTTTGGTTTGGACGGTGTACACAGATTAACTAACAGTTCATAACTCTCGGCACCCATTACCGTAATTAGTGTAGGCACTTGTAGTTCAGTCGATATTTTATTAACAATAAAATATTGTTCCAAACGCTCCACATACAACCGCTAATCGTCCTTGTCTACTTTGAATTCGGAGATCTTACCGATCGACATGATGTATTTTATAATGTGTTCCACTAATCACTAATACACTATTTATTACGCGTATTGTTCAATCTCGTCGCCACTGTAATGTATTCGAGAACTCCAGGAACAGTCGGGATACGGAATAAATCAGACACCAACTTATGATGACAACGTATAATTGCAGATTGAATGACTTGTCACAAAATACAACAGATGTCTATAACTTACCCACATATATACATACATATATCACAGCAGTATACTCAGTCGGGTCAAGAAAGATGTTCCCGATGACCAAGTCCACTCAACGGTAGATAAAATCCGCAGGACAGCGACTGGTGATCTGTTGATCATCCTTACCAAGGAGAGCACAGACAAAGGTCACGGGCTACAAAAAACCATTGCTTAGCTGCTTGGGAACGAAGCTGAAGCAAAGGACCATAAGAGCATAAGAGGAAATTATAAGCAAAGGACCACAAGAGGAAATCGAAATATGAGACCTCGATGACACGACGACTAAACAAGATGTTCTCGAAGCCCTACAGAAAGCGGCTGAAGAAGATAATGAACTGACTCTAGATGCCATCAGATCACTGCGCAAGGCCTATGGCGGCACACAGACTGCATCAGTGACACTTGCAGCGTCAATAGCGAAGAAGATCTTGGGGGAGCACGGCAAAATCAGAATCGGTTAGGTCAACTGCCGAATAAGAATTGTAGAGAGACCAACCAAGTTTTTTAGATGCTGGCACTATGGACACCTTGCAGCTAAGTGTAAGAGAAACGTGGACCGGTCCAATCTCTGCACCAGCTGCGGAGAAGAGGGACACAAAGCTGCCACCTGTAAAAAAGATGCCCGATGTGCCTTGTGTCTCGAAAAAAGCAACACGAAAAATTGTGCTCACATTGCTGGTAGCAGCAGATGTCTTTAAAGAGGCACTCCATAAGGTGAGAAAAAAGAAACAATTATGAAGATACTGCAACTAAACCTCAATCATTGTGAGGCTGCACAAGACTTGCTCATGCAGACCGTGCGAGAACTGAATCCAGACCTTGTTCTGATTTCGGAGCCGTATAGACACCTCACAACTCAACCATGGGAAACAGATAGTACCGCTAAAGCTGTGATTTGGGTCTGTGGCGGATGTTCCTTTCAGAGTTCTGCAAATAACAATGAAGCTGGTTTTGTCGTGGCAAAACGTGAGGGAATTTACTTCTACAGCTGCTATGCCCCGCCCAGCCTTTCACTGGACGAGTTCAAGAACTTTGTAGATCGGCTGTCCGAAGATGCGAACCAATATTCCCCGATTGCAATTGCTTGCTGGCTTTAACTCCTGGGCAGTCGACTGGGGTAGTAAGGAGACAAACGCACGAGGAAAGGTACTACTGGAGGCAATGTTCAGCCTGGATGTAGTTGTTGTGAAGCCAGCTGAATGTGCCTGTTTAGCAACCAGTGGAGATAAACCTACGTTTGTCCGAGGAGAAGCGAATTCCATCGTTGACCTAACCTTCGTCTCCAGCAGTCTAGTTAAGGGAAACTACTCTTGGGAGGTTATGGACATCTACACAGCCAGTGATCACTGTGCACTATTGTGGGAAATATCCTCCGAACAAAACGCTGGAAGAGTGCACAGGAAAACTAAGGCAATTGGTTGGAAGATAAGTGCCTTTACCTTGAAGTTTTCATGGTGGCTCTTAATAGTGCGCCAATCAGTGATGGAAATGCTGAAAATATCTGATGAAGAGAATTACAGAAGCCTGCGACACCACCATGCCTAGGAACCATGCCTAGGAAACGTGCTATGATCCGGCTTTCTTCGATGCATTGGGGGAACGAAGACATCAGTAACCTCCGTAAAAAGTGTCTTAAGGCGAGAAGAGCAGTACAACGCTGTACGCTGTGTGAAAAGACCAAAGTATGAGGAACTAGTGGCAGTATATAAAAAAAACTCGCGATTGATTAAACGAAGTAATCAAAGACAGCAAAAGACGATGTTGGAATGAGCTGATACTTGAGGTAGAAGACGATCCATGGGGCAGACCATATAAGGTAGTCATGACTCATCTGAAAAGCCAGCCAATGCCATCGCCCACTTGACCAAAACTCTTAGACAAGATTGTTGCCACGCTGTTTCCTCACCAAATGCAAATATATCATCAGATAGAGCAATATAAAACAGAAGAAATTCCACCCATTATAGAAGATCAGCTGTTCGAAGCATGCTCTAGAGTAGGGAATACGAAAGCTCTGGGCCTAGATGGAATTCCAAATATTGCACTAAAAGCATTAAAGCAGCGCCTGCAATATTCTTTGACGTTTATAACAATTGCCTCACAGAAGGTACGTTCCCATCGATGTGGAAACAGCAGAGGTTAGTCCTCCTACCTAAAAGAAAGAAGCCTCCGGAAGAACCAACATCCTATCGTCCGCTCTGCATGCTGGATAAAGTTGGCAAAATACTCGAACGCATAATACACAGGAGGATCGAAGCAGCAGTCGAACCGCTTCTTGCCAGCAACCAATACGGCTTTCGGAAAAGACGTTTTACCTTGGATGCAATTAGCGTTGTCGTCATTACAGTTAAGGACGCAATCGCCGGAACCAGATGGAAGGGAGGTACGAAGAAGTACTGCCTGGTGGCAACGTTAGATATAAAAAATGCTTTCAATTCCGCCAAATGGAATTGCATTATGAAAGCTCTTTACGAAATCAAGGTACCAGGATACTTACGACGGATGGTTGCAAGCTACTTTTCTGACAGGGTCCTAAAATATGACACAAAGACTGGTCCGAAAACATACAAGGTCACTGGAGGAGTACCCCAGGGCTTAGTTCTAGGCCCACTTTTGTGTAATATCATGTATGACGGATTATTAAAACTAGAACTTCCAAAAGAAGTCATACTCGTGGCATATGCAGATGATGGGGCCGTAGTGATGGTTGCAAAGCATCTCGAAGAAATTACCTTCGCTTTTGACGCTACCATCGAAAAGATTAGCAGCTGGATGAACACAGTTGGACTGCAGTTGGCAGAGCACAAGACCGAGGCAGTACTCATTTCTAGCAGGAAGCGGCTGGAAACCACCACACTGCAAGTCGGAGCACATGAAATCACATCCTAGGCGTCTCTTCGGTATTTGGGCGTTATGATTGATGCCCGACTCAACTTCAAGCAGCAGGCACAGCACGTGGGTGCCAATGCGTCGTTGGTCAGAGCGACTTTATCAAGGCTGCAGGCAAGCAGAGAAGGAGGGCGTTACTTACGTCTGTAGTAACATCCGTACTAACCTACGGAATCCCCATCTGGGCCGATGTGCTTAAAATACAGGAAGCACGAAGGAAAATTGCACCAGTATATCGGCTGAGTGCTTTAAGAATTGCCAGTGCTTTTCGCACAGTGTCTGACGACGCTGTGGACGTTATTGCCGGGATGCTGCATTGAATTGAAGTACTAGCCGAAGAACGGAAAGCCCTTTACCCACCGTAAGGTAACAACTACACTGAACCCTGGAGAACTTGGCAAGGAGGAACGGCTAAATAGCATACGACGATGGCAGTCGAAGTGGGATACCAGCACAAAAGGTAGATGGACCTAGTCTTATTCCACAAGTTGATGTCTGGTTAAACCGTAATCATGGTGAGGTCAATTACTACCTAACACAAATGATCTCAGGACATGGGTGCTACCTCTATAAATATAAGCAAGAGGTATCCCCAATGTGCCCGTCCTGTCCAGGAGTTAGTGAAGATGCAGAGCACGTGTTTTTTACGTGTCCTCGTTTCGACCTGTTACGCAGTACCTGGGCAGAGGCCCTTACGAAGAAAATTCAGCCAGAGTCTTTGATAGAAGTTATGCTTTCATCGGAGGCAGCATGGCAGGCGACAAGCGCTTTTGCGACGGAAGTTCTTCAGGAACTCTGGCGGTTGGAAAGAAAGCGGTCGGAAAACAAAACCCGTAACATTAGCACGACGGAAGAGCAGTAGCTAGAGCCTCCCTCCACGAAGTAATGCCTAGCGGCGGTTCCGTGGGGGAAGAGGAGGTTGACGCCAGAGAGGTTTTTTTTCTTAGTCGGTATGGGTGTAGTAATAACATCGAGTTCGACATACCCAGGTTAGACCCTGATGATACGTAAGAGTATTTTTTGGCTATACATCTGAAAAAAAAAAAACACTAACGTATAAATTAATCCAATCTAGTATTTAATACTTAATTATGACTTACAACTTTAATATGTACGAACCTTTTTCTTAATTTTGTGGAACTCAGTAATGGATTGTTCTTAATACAGGCTATGTAAGTAGCCTAGCTAGAACGTTTATGTCTGTATTGTATAGATTGTACTTTGCGAAATAAATTATTATTATTATTGCTTCCTTCAAATTTTTTGCATTTTACTACCAAAACATCCTAATACATACTGACTCTACTTAAAAATATTTATTCCTAGTAAAACATTATACTATTTTTATCGTGGGAGAGCCATGCTTAGTCACGAATGGACCGGTTAGACCTGTGCGATACGATAGTCTCGCAGAAAACCGGCAACGTACTAACGACTCTTTTATTTATTTATTTTAGGTTAGCCAACAATTGTTTACACATTACACTTACAATTTATCAACTAAACAACATTTGCTGGTGTAAAAATTACTTATAGGCTAATACCGCATGCACAACAAGCGGTAGAAATTAAAAATAATAACTGTAATAATTGATAATAAAAATTATAACAATTATAATATAATAATAAAAACTATGGAAAATTTACAACTTAAGATAGTTTTAGTAGTGGCAGTAAAACATACAATTAAATCAAAATAAGACATTAAACTAATCAGTACAACACATTTATGGTGCGCTTACAACGAAATAAATGAAATGTAATTGAAACACATTATGACAGTAATAACACTTGCTTAAAATTAAATTGTACAGTATAAACAGACATTTGATTTTGGTTTCAGTAAATTATTAATGGACTAGACGTTATTGTTACTTGTAATTATTTTACAGAAATCACGAATCTAGTCATGTTGTATGTCTAACAAGTCGCTTCAACTGTTGAGCTTGCTTAACCTGGCTGTAGATGAATGTGAACCGAGTATAGTTCGGCACAATTGTATAATGTTATTCCTTGGATTAAAGGATGTTATTCCTTCTTGGATTATAATGTTATTCTTTGAATAGACGGAGCTCGAAATCTGATGAGACTTAATGAATTGGGACAGTCAATTTATTTCTCAGTAATTTATATAGGAATACAGCATCGATAACATTTTTACGTGTGAATAAAGGTTGGACTTTGAAGTACTGCAGACGAGTGTAGGATGGCAAGCCTTATATTTACCTTCACCGAACGCTAGGTGCCACATAAATCGTTTCTGTACGCGTTCTAAACTCAGCATTTTTTTTTTTTTTTTATGCGATAGGTGGCAAACGAGCAGACGGGTCACCTGCTGGTAAGTGACTACCGCCGCCCATGGACACCCGCAATTCAAGAGTCACTAGTGCGTTGCCGGCCTTTTTGGTAGAGGTACGCTCTCTTCTTGAAGGTTTGAAGGTCGTATCGGTTCGGAAATACGGCAGGCGACAATTTGTTCCATAAGCTGGTTGTGCGAGGCAAAAAGCTTCTGGAGAAGCGCACAGTGGTGGAGTGCCAATCGTCCAGGTGATGGGGATGGATATTTTGTCGCGTAGGACGATGGCGGAAACCAGCAGCCGGTATAAGTCCGAACAATTCCTCTGAACACTCCCCATGATACAAGCGATAGAGGATGCAGAGTGAAGCTACATCTCTACGCAACGCCAAGGTGTCAAGTAGATCAGAAATATCTTGGCAGTCGATGATGCGAGTCGCCCTCCGTTGAATGCGGTCAAGAGGCAGAAGTTGGTACTGGGGTGCACCTGCATAGAGATGAGAACAGTATTCAATGTGCGGCCGAACCTGCGCCTTATAAAGTTGCAGGCGGTGGGCCGGAGTAAAATACTGTCTCGATCTGTTTAGCACACCAAGCTTCTTCGAGGCTAATATGGCCTTACTCCCTAAGTGACCGCGAAACTGGACTTCGCTTGATATATCAACGCCAAGGATTCCGATACTGGCTGATGCTGTTAGGGAAGTGCTCTCAAATTGAGGTGATACGACCAATGGCATCTTTTTAGCGGTGAACGCGCAAACCTGTGTCTTCGTGGGGTTAAATTGGACTAGGTTAAGTCGACCCCAATCTGAAACTTTTGATAAAGAAGTTTCGATTTCAGACACAAGTTTGGATCGGCTTTCGATGACGTTTACCCGAGAAATGTTAGCGCGGCCGGTGTAAAGGGCATCACTCGTGCTATCGTCTGCATAGCAATGGATGCTGCTAATCTGCAGCATGTCGTTGATATGCAGAAGAATCAGCGTGGGTGATAGCACACAGCCTTGTGGGACACCAGAATTAACAGACTTCGAGTCGGAGCATGCACCGTCAACAACGACCTTGATGCTTCTGTCTGTAAGAAAACTGGTGAGCCAATTGCACAGTTTCTCGGGAAGCCCATAGGAAGGAAGCTTCGCAAGGAGCGCTTTGTGCCAGACCCGATCGAAGGCCTTCGCCACGTCCAAACTAACGGCCAACGCTTCCCCCTTGGTCTCGATCGCCTGTGCCCACCGGTGAGTCAAGTATACGAGAAGATCACCAGCTGAACGACCCTGACGGAAGCCGTATTGTCGATCATTGAGGAGCTGGTGGTCTTCTAAGTACCGGAGGAGCTGGCAGTTAACAATGGATTCCATTATCTTGGAGAACAAGGAGGTGATTGCTATGGGTCTGTAGTTGGACGGATCCGAGCGATCTCCTTTTTTAGGGATTGGGTGCACTAGAGCTGTCTTCCATGAGTTCGGGACTACGCCAAGAGAGTAGGAAAGCCAATAAAGGCGCGTTAAAACCGGTGCTAACTCTGGAGCACACGTCTTCAGCACGATAGGAGAGATTCTATCGGGCCCACTCGACTTATGAACGTCGAGGGAAAGAAGCGCTTTACGCACTGCCCTTTGTGTAAACCGGACTTCCGGCATGCGGGTCTCGCACTGCGGTATGGTCGGCGGTGCGTTTCCCCCGTCGTCCAGGGTCGAGTTGGACGCTAAGAGTTTGCCCAAAAGATCGGCTTTTTCTTTAGCGTCGTGGGCCAACGAATTATCTCCTAGCATGTGGCTAGCATAGTGAGGTCTTCACACAACACTGCAGTATTCGAAGACACAACGCTGCAGTATTTGTTCAGTTGGTCTGCGGTGAAATGTAGATAGCTGACGTCACCATAGTCAAGAATAGGAAGGAGAAGAGATTGTGCTAAAGAAATTGATATTAATATCAAGAAAGTTTCGAATCTTTCGCAGCGACCCCGCAGTGGCAAGTACTTTTCCGACTGACTTCACCTATATGACAAGAGGCTCCATGACAAGAACCGGTCCATATAGATCTCCAAGTTTTTGACTTTGTCACTATGTGGAATAATGGAACCATCGCAATAGATAGCGGGTAGATGCTGCCTGTTTATTAATGAGTTCATCCAATGACTACCGATGATAATTATATGAGTTTTTGACGGATTTACTTTTAACCCGTAATTCCTACTCGAGGTACATATTTGTCTCAAATTTTGGTTGATATCATGGATAGCTTCAGTCAGGTTATCCGGGTCAGCGTTAGTGTAAATTTGGAGATCATCTGCATATAGGTGGTAGGAAGAAAGTAGTCGATCAGTGATTAAATTGATAAAAACTGAGAAAAGTAATGGGGATAACACGCCGCCCTGAGGCACGCCCGCAGATGTAGTGCACCAAGAGGAAAAATGTTTTCAATAGAAGCACGCTGCTGGCGACCATACAGGTTAATTAGTGTGGAATTTAACATTTTGTCAAACGCCTTGCTAAATTCCATGTATACCACAACAAATTGTTTGCCTGCGTCATCAGCTTGGATCAATGTCACTAAGTTTGTGGTTGTAGATCTCGGTGCCATAAAACCGTGCTGGTGTTCGCTAAGGTACATTCTAAGATGATTCTAAATGTGTGGGCAGATAACATTCTAAAATCTAAAATCTAAGCAAAACTGGACAAAATCGATATGGGTCTGTAGTTGGAAATTAAGTTTTTATTTTCCGACTTGTAAACTGCTACCACTTTGGCTCTTCTCATTTCCAGTGGGAAAATACCTGTCGCAAGAGAAGTGTTATAAATTATTAGCAAAGGAAGTGCCAGAGCAGTTGCACATGAAGAGATAAAAATTGATGGTATGCCATTAGGACCTGGCCCCTTATTTACGTTAATGGTTTTTAGTTTCTTAAGTTACATTCCAGGGTCGATCACTAGACTTTACAGACACTGACCATTGCTATGTAGAGTTTGGAGAAATTTTGAGTCATAGTAAGATTCTTTATCGTTATCGGATGTACATATATATGGACGGATGGAAGTTCTTTATATAATCATTGTATAGGTTTATTGCAAATTTTTCACATCGCTTCGAAACCAATTTCAATTCATTCTCATCCAAGGGATTTTTTGTATTTTTTATATCGTATTCTTAGCCTATTTTTAGCTTTTCAAGAGTTGATTAAGGATTTATTGAACCATGACGGGTAGCAACAGCTCTTTGGTTTTCTAAAAGGCACGTATTTCCTAATAAATAATTGTAAAATACTGCCATTAAATAATACCATTTCATTCACATCCCTAGTAGTATTAAAAATTTCTCTCCAGTTTAAAACATTCAAATACTGGTTCATTTCCACATAGTTGGCTTTGTAAATTTGGCCTATAGGTCAGCTTATTATATGGCAGCTTAGAGTCTCTAGCCAATGAAAGTGATATATCAAGGGCAGGATGAAACTTATTGATAACAGTAAGGAATGAACTTGACTCGATCACTGAGCATGAGGGCACCGTTGATAGCACTAGATCCAGTATACGTCTACAGTGGTTATTTACATGGTTATGCTGTACATCACATCCTCCTTTTAAGTCCCAGTTAATTTTGCCTACGTTAAAATCGCCAATCACACATCACATTGCACTTGCAGGTTGTTTGCACGAGACTGCTGTTCCAAATTAACGAATCTCCTATTAAGATCTGCTTCTTCTTGTTAAGTTGCTGGTATCCATGGATGACGGTTGTCACTTACCATCAGGTGACCCGTCTGTTCGTCTCTCCCCTTTATAATAAAAAAAACAGAAGTTGAAATTGTGACTGCCTTTAACTTTCCGTTGACGCTCCTATTGTAAAAGAATAAGTTCAGAGATGTTTTTATTGTGTCATATTTAATTTCAATGAGAAACTCTAATTGTGCCAGGTGATGAATATGGAGTTCAAAATTATTCCTTCTTTCAAAAGTTCCTTGAAAATTATTCATTAAAACTATCCCCGACCTCAGAACGTGAGGATTGAAAGAGTATTTCATCAAAAACTTGTTCTATTTCGTAATTAGCTATCGTCGTTACGACAACAGACAATTATGTTAAGCAAATAGTGTATTGATAACGTATAATTTTTCACTATTGGAAATTTTGTACGTATGCTGTAAAGTTATAAAGTTTTTCTTACCGATGATATAGAGAAAATTCGATTCATTTTTGACTTTCCTAAAAAAATTACAAAGTCTCCGAATTGGGGCAAAGGACACTCGTTTCGTCAGTTTATACTAGGTATTGCTTAAAGGTGGCTGGCGTATTCCCAAATATAATTTCTTTATCATTGTCACACTTAGTTCAGCAGTACGACCATAACAGATAAGACCAAACTAGGACAAAAAAAACCGAAACATTTCTAGAAACTCCTTCTAATAATGTCTGCGTTGCGATGATGCTCAAATGTAGTAAGCGAACGCAGGCATTTGCTTTCTGTACTTTTAGAAATTTAGTTACTTAGAAGCGTTAGAAGTACATTTAGATGAATGTACTCTTCTTGCATTGGTCTGAGTATTTTTTATATGTCAAAAGATATTTATTAAAAATAATTAAACTTATCCATGTTCAATCCATAGAACTAGGTCTGCTTATTTTTGGTCTACAGAAAATAACTAGTTCTAATAATGAAGAATAATAATGGTGTAGACAGTGATTAGCCTAGATTATTATTACTTTTACAGTTTGTTTTCGTAGATTGGTAATTTTTTTTTTATAGCAAATCACTATCCTTCTTTACATACGAAATGGAAGGCAGGATTTGACACATATATTTAAAAAAGAAACAACAGTATAAAAATAGTTTACACATGTAGTGTTTAGCGTAGAGCTGTTTTAATGCCTTCTATAAATAAATTTGGTAGGCCCAGTGAGTCGAGTGTTAAGAAAATATCGTTCAGTACCTCACTACCGTCTATGTTATAAATACCTATCGCAGAAATTTTGGAATTAATAAAAGAAACCGTGATATGCGACGAGTAACAAGTGAACGAGATTTTTTATATTACACTGATTTGAAAAAGGAACACGATCTCAATCTTTACAAAACACGTAATTACAAGGTAAGGTTTATTAGTTTATTGTTTACTAGTCAACATAGGTAACAGTTTTGATGATTTAGGTATTTAGTATTTTTTTGTTTATTGCATAATTTAAACATTTACATGAGAATTTTCTTATTACGTGCTCAATAAAAGAGTAGATATTATGTTACTTTTCTATAACCATTTTATCATATTAGTGTCTTAGTTATTGTTTGCATATTGAAGTAGAATGAAATACTAATTATTATTCTAGTATATTAGGTAAATATTGTTTTTTTTTTTTAATTTAAGTATTTGTAAATAAGCCTCTTAGTATTAAGTGAATGTACACAGATGTTTTAAACGTCCAGAAAAACGAAACAACGTATTTAAGAGGGGTCTCGTGTGCGTTTTATCCCTAACTTATGCCCTTTTCTCTAGAGATGCAGTGCCCGTTTTTAATAGAAAAAAAAAAAACTATGAACTACACATCATCAGTGGTATTGCCATGCTTAGGCACGAATGGGCCGGCTCGACCAGTGCGATACCACGGCCTCACAGAAAACCGGTTGTGAAGCAACGAGTAAGGTTTTCGGAGGCCCAACGCCTCCTCTCCTCTTTCCTCTCCCCTCATCTCCCTCTCCTCTTTCCCATCTCCTCATACCTCCTCTGTCTTTCCCCTCCCCGCAACCCCCGTCTCTCACCACCTTCAAAGGCGGGTAGCGCACTTAAGACTCTTGAGTTTCAGGTGTCCATAGATGGCGGTTGTCACTCACACACTGACACCATCAGTTTACCTGTCTGTTCGTCTGTCCCCCTATAGTATAAAAAAGAAAATAAAAAAATCTAGCCGGCAAAAATCACATACAGTCTATGATTTATTATTAGTAAGGCTTTTCAGCGGCTTGCATCTCTGCGCTAGAAATGCTGTCGAATAGCAGTCTTAATATAATAATAATAATAAAAATAATATAAAGTAAATATTGTTACAACAATAAAATGTTATAAAATACAAAGCTCATTGGTGTATTCCCAAAAGGAGCGTAGGCAGAAGCGTATTGAATGCCATATAGTCTTCATATGGTTTTCAATATGCTTCTGCCTACCCTTTCGGGAATACACCAATGAGCTATGTACCCATATTTTCTTTATATTATTTTTGCGTTGTATTTTATATCGTTGTTTTTTTTTTATACGATAGGGGCAAAAGAGCAGACGGGTCATCTGATGGTAAGTGACTACCGCCGCCCAAGGACACCCGCAACTTAAGAGTCACAAGTACGCTCTTTTCTTGAAGGTTTGAAGGGAATACTTATAAAACATTCTTACTCAGTTTCAGATAGTACATAGCGTAAGTTTGGAAATGATTATGCTGACGATCTCATCCAATTTGTGACAAATTTATATAAAAGTTACCAAAGTCATTAAAAATGGATGAGGCTAAAGAATGTAATCAGAAGACCTCTTCTTGGCAACCATTGTTACGACAGGTTTGTATGACATACTAAAAAATAATTACGGTTGAATTGTTCATTACATTTCTGACTAGTTCTGAATTACATTTCTGACTAGTTCTGACTTACTATGGCAATATTCTTATTTGCTACCGTAGCACTTTTTTTTCTTAAGACCAGGGATCAAAGTGGGAAGGAAACACGTGCGCTGGTAGGGAATTCCAGGGTTTCACCGATCGGCACAGGAAAGAAGAGCCACACCGTTTAGTTCGGGTACTTATATTTTCGTCGCTCAAACGGTGACTCCTCAGGCCAGCACGTGTAGTCCTGTAGAGGAAGGGAGAAGGTGGGACCAATTGGAAGAGCTCGTCAGAATACTCCCCGTGATGTAGGCGATAGAGGACTGCCATAGAAGCAACATTTCTTCGCAACTGCAGAGGCTCAAGAGACTGGGTGACCTCAGGACAGTCGATAATGCGGACTGCACGCAGCTGCAACTGATCGAGACGTCCAGCAAATACTGCACATAGCCGTCCCAGAGATGAGAGCAGTACTGACAGACAGGATCGAACCTGGGTCTTGTATAAAAGACACAGTTGCTCGGGCGAGAAGAACCGTCTCACCTTGATCAATACGTAGAGCATTCGCGAGGCTGCCTTAGAGAGACGACCGAGACGCTCTCGATGTAATCGCGCGGATTGAGATCCCGGCAATTATCCATACCCAGGATACTAAACCTATCCTGCAGTGGCAGTTGAGTGTTCTGATGAGTAGGAAGGGGAAGGAATGGAGACTTTTTGTTTGAAAACTGCTGAAGTCAAAAACAATAATAATTTATACTTTAGAAAAACTAGAAATAAGCTCTTTAAGGCCGATTCAAATTTAAACTTAAAAGAAGTTCCTCTATCAAACTCAGCTTCATCAAGAGGACATCGTTATTGAGTCAAATCTATTGGGCTTATTAAAACGATCGAAACTTAAGCGGATCACCTGTACCAACTGAAGACTCTCTGCAGCATTTGGCTCCATCATCACGGCAACTTCAAGATAACAATTTGAAGTTTGATCATCCAAAGTAGATAAATTACAAAGGTTTATTTCAATACGGCCGTTAGGTACTTCTAAATAGATAAATTTCAAGAATTGTTTGCATTGCTATGTAGGCACAAGTGAAGTTAATGAAAACTCGTTTAAAACGTGCAATGCTAAAAATAAAATATAATGAGAGGCGGTTTTATACAAAAAACATTTTTTTTTTCAGATATACGTGTGGTCGATGGTATCTTCTGTTTACTTTGTCCTTGGATTATGTTTCGGAGCACCAACAGTTTTCATCCCGCAGTTGAGGAAAGAAGCAAAACTAAATGGAACTGAGACTCTATCTGATCATATGACATCATGGTTGTGTGAGTATATGTAGGTATATAAAGCACAAGAGTCAGGCTATCTGGTTTATTACCATCATCTTTGGCCTAAAGACTACTACTTTAGTAATAATTTTTATTGTAATATTATTTAAATAATAACTTGATTATAACTTATACACCGATATCTTTCTTCAGAAAAAAAATAAGAAAAACAAAAGGGTAAAAGTTTTAATGTTAAGATACAAGTCTGGTACATTAACATAAAAATCTCGGAAACCTTTCGGAAGAAACCTTACCAATGTATTTTCTTTTGGTAGGTTATTAGTTAGTCTGTTATGTAGTTGTACACCCATAGCCTATTTATCATAATTGATATCACTACACTTTTTTATCCAAGGAGTTACTTCTTGTCTCAAGCTTATATATGTATAAGTTAAAAAAATTACTTACAATTTGGTTTAAACTTCTTATTTACTTTTCAGCCTCCATTCTTGGGTACACCTCCATGCCATGGGTGATCATCCTATCGATTTTAAATCGATATATTGGTAGAAAAATTACCTTTCTAATTGTTACCGTACTAACATTAGTTAGTTTTATTATTTTCTACTGCAGTACCAACGCAATGCACCTTTTAATTAGTGAGATAATTCAAGGGGTCACCCTTGCTAGTAACTTGACAGTATTGATATGCATGGTAACAGAGTACTCTTCACCCCGTTATAGAGGAGTTTTTATGATGATAAAATCATCAGTTTTCTTTTGGGGTGTCTGGATTGCTAATGTAACTGGAACTTTTAGTCACTGGAGGAATATTGGTATTATTGCATTTGTATGCTGCATGTATTCAATGACAGCAATTGTCATGCCAGAGTCTCCATCTTGGCTTGCTATGATGGGGCGTTTCAAAGAGTGTGCTGCAGCGCATTATTGGCTAAAAGGTTATGACAAAGAATCTGAAGATGAACTTGCAAGTCTTATAAAGTCACAAAAACAATATCTAAAGGAATGTAGTGAGCGTAAAGAAAACAAATCATGTAATCGATATAGTATTATTAAAAAGACTATCACCACTAAAGGTTTTTATAAACCACTATTGCTATCAATGGCAGTCATATCATTGTTTCATTTTTCAGGAAAACTTGTGTGTTCTATATATGCTGTGGATTTGTTAAAACAAATAACCAATAGTGAGTCGACTGCCTATATTGGAATGCTTATTTTGGATGCTGTCACAATACTTGCCATGCAAGTGGGGTGTGTTTTATCAAAAGTGGTTAATAGAAGAACTTTGTTATTATGCTCGTCAGTAATAGGTATTATGTTTTTGTTTATAATTGCATTATATTTATATCTGATTCATTTGAAGGTATTAGCTGAAAATAAAATTATATCTATTGTCTTGCTGACTTCATTCTCAGTATCTATAACTTGTGGTCCTATGATCATGCCTTCAACAATATTTGGAGAAATTATCTCTTTAAGATATAAAAGTTCTTCTTTACTCATTCTTACATTATTTTCTGAATCACTGATGGCTACAGTGCTTAAACTATCACCATATATTTTTACAACACTTACTTTAGAGGGTGCTTTCTTGTTTTACGGCATTTCTGCTACTATTTTCACATTGATATTGTATAAATGTTTACCTGAAACCAAAGATAAAACTTTGCAAGAAATAGAAATGTATTTTAAAGAAGATCTTAAAGTGCAGGTTGATACTTCTCTCTAAATCAGAGGTAGGATCACACCATAGCGGGATCACCTTGTTAAAAGGTGGCCAAGTCTGCTTGGGTCACAGGGTTTTCCTTTCTAGGGTATACCTGAGGTCCTGGCTACAAGACGCAAGATGATGGAACACTGTGTGGTTTTAGTCGGTTCGAGTCTGACATACCACTTTACCGGCCCCGGTGGTACGACCCGTGGGGGTTTCCACAAATAAAAAAAAAAAAACGTTGATGCCTCTAAATATTATAGAATAAAAATATGATGTACTGTTCAGTTTATGTCTCAAATACTGTTTTTCCGTATTTTTATTGTAAGTTTTCTTGTAAGTTAATTGTATTTTTAAACAAATAAATGTGTAAATTATTTCATAGTTTTAATTTAAATAAGTATTTTCAAGTATTCATTTATTTTTGTTACAACTCTAAATAGGAGTACATTTTCGATAACATAACATCTTCTAAAGCAACCCAGTTAAGTTACAGTTCCCTTATAAAAAAATATGAAATAGACATTGAATACTTTTTTTCGTAAAAAGATATTGTTGATGTTTATTAAAAATATATATGACAAGAGCTAAGTCCCGGTCAAAAGCTGGTACTTTATTTTTATAAATCTAGCAGATTCTGTCTGGAATTGTCTGGAAGAGATTGCTTTTAGCGATATTACCGCCCACTGTACTCTAATTTGTACCATAAATAGTGAGCTATAAAGAATGTTATTCTATTGTACATCTATCACAGTTTCTTTAGATACACGCTTAACTTGCGATGAGGAATACTTCTCTACTCTCAAAGTTAATTCTTCTCGGAAAACTCTGACTAAGCAGTAATACAACGTGCAGGGTGCTTAGTTCTTGTCGGTATGTTGCTAAAAAATTAAATGTGTACGGATTGTATTTGGATGTAAAACGCAAACAGGAGTTATGAAGTAAGGCTAGGCTAGGCAATATTCTTTAACGTACAAACTTATAGAGGATATTACTCCTTAACATCGCACTTACAAAATTAATCTAGACCTTATGACGCGTAATCAGTTATTTAAATAAACGGTGATTTGAAAGTTATAAGACTTGTAAGGCTGTAAAGACTCGTATTTCACTCACTAATTTTAACACAATTTTAGGTGTAGGTGACTAATTAAAGAAGCCTTAAATCTCTTAAATTAAATATAGTAATATTAAATTTTCATTTTTAGTACTTCACATGATTGTCGTTTCATACGCCTTTGCCTATCCCTTCGTTGATGCATGCGTGACTGTATGAATATAAATCTATGTACATAACATGATTGTAGTTGGAATGGATGTAGTTAACGGTTTAGAAAGTCATAAGTAGTCATAACACACTTATACGTATGTCGTAACACACACGTATATACGTATGTCTCCTTTGCATTTGTTAAAAAGAAATACTACTACAACTACTACTACTCTAGAGTCTCTTGTAAACTATTCAGTTTTAGGTACGTGCCTACTGTCGGAACCTAAAGCTATAAATAATTACAAAGGTAACTAGAGGTAAGGACCTTAGTGTTGTTTGCAATCTACGGGGTAGAAAAATTTATCGTTTTGCTTAACGCCTTTGTAGTTGCATGAAATTCATTGACGTTATAGAATTTCCTAATGTAAAGGGTTACATAGGATTAAGAAATCCTGAGTATAATATTATAAATCTGAAAATGAGTTTGTTTTTGTCATTAGGTTCTTGTAATCAATCAATTCATTTATTTTTCAAACATAGGTGTTTTCAAATATTTAATACATAAAAGGTAAAAGCTATGTTCCGCTATTAGGCATAGAAATATTATTAATGAAATGTAGAAAAATTCATTTATACATTTATCCATTCTTTGGTACGTTTGGGCCGGCTCAACCGGAATATTATCACGGCCTCACAGAAAACCGCCTGTTATAAAATGCTGGCATTGTGTGACCGAGTGAGTGAGATTCCCGAAGGACCAACCCCCTTTCAACCTCTTTTTCACCTCCTCCCTTTCCCTTTCCCTCTTTACCGTCCTCCCTTTCCCTTTCCCTCTTCACCGTCCTCACTTTCCCTTACCCTTGAAGGCGGACAGCACACTTGTGACTTTTGAGTTGAAAGTGTTCATGAGGAGCGGGAGTCACATACCATCAGGTGACCCGTCTGATTATAAGACTTATTGATCAATACATTTAACACTTTTATTTTCTTTACGTTATGCTTAAAAGATTAGGGAATCGACGTCAGCAATTTCGAAGTTACTAAAAAAAGTCACTGACAGGTTATTTACAATGATGCCGCTCGTAGTTATATAATGCTATAGTATGACTTCTATGATCGGTTGAGAATCAGTGTAACATGATATGGACGTTTGAAAATATTCCTTATTGTGCCTTTTAGTTTGAATCACTCGTATGACTCGGACAATCACCAATGAAAATGTGAATCTGCTAACTGAATTTGTTAAGGCTTAATATGTGTGTATACATATACATGTATATCTAATTGTGACGATTGATCAGACGAATCAATTCATAAAAATTGCTTCATATATTCCATTCAAATACACGTAAACATTAAGGCTAACTTCACACCTTAACGCGTGTTGCAACGACAAGCGGTGATTTGCGTTTCACTCGGTTTAAAAACAATTTGAATCTCCTTCCACTGAAGTACTATGAAAAGTTGTAAATAGTTTAGGATTTAAGTTAGTTTTAACACGAAAACTACTACGGTACTCTCTAGATGGCGTTGTACCCGAGAATCGACTGTCGCTATAGTTATGTTACTGGTGTTGTGATCAATTGTAAAATGAATGTTGTTTCGGAGAGGACTCAGGTCACTGTGGTAGTACGGTAAACAATATAATATAACATAATAAAAGTTTATTGTGAATATTGGCTTTCATTGATGACCCAGCGTTTACCAGTGGGAACGTAGAACCTCGAACTTCGTGGTCCGTTCGAAGCCGGTTGACAAAAAGCGCTGTTTTTTGATGATTCTCTTCGGTGGTGATACCGGTATCACCCGCCTTGATAGGTACTGTACAGATCATTAGCACCTACAGCGGACGTTAGTTAGACGTTGGGCGCTGAGGTTACATTGGTGCAAACGACGGTAACAGAGCCTGAATAATAAGTAGTCAGGAGGTGCCATCTGACGGGGAGTAAGGAGCTACATATAATTTCATTTCGGATGCATTGATAGGAGACATACTACAACAAGTGACGACATCGACAATCAAGCAGGTTCACAAAACGCCCCCCAGAGGGCTCAGGTGATTGATCAAGTGATAAGTGATTGATTGGTAAAACCCGAATAAAGCTGTGAGTACAATTTCGACTTTATTTCTTGATGTGCAGCTACTTTAAAAAAATCTAGACTTTGAATTTTATTTCGAATAATGTGCAAAAACACAGGTAATGTCAATCTTAATGTCTTTATTAACTTGTATAATTAACTTCGGTGTTGGACTTATAATAGTTTAAGGCAATTCTCTGTTGAGACGGGGAACCTATGCCCGATTTGCCCCTATTAGAGACTACAACACTTTGTCAAATTTTCTAATTTTGTTATATTTTGTCCACTAGTTCTATTTATTGAAAGAGTCAATTGTATTTGTGTGCTAGGTGCACACAAATACAATTATTTAAGTTAGAAAATTGAGTATATAATTGGAATGGTTGGTATCGTTCAGTAGTATATTGGTATTAAACTTGTTCATAGGGTTTCCTATTGAGTTTAACTACTAGTTGTGTGTACTTAATATAATTTAAAATTGAATTATTTGAAGCTATCCAGGAGGACACAAGTAGTAAAATAATAAAAGCTGTAATATATTTTAAAACAGTCGCATTACGCTTTTATACTTGGAAGTGAGATTAAAAAATATTGACAGGTTGTTTGAAACTTTTTGTGAAAGTCATGAAAATACCCTTAAA
The DNA here is from genome assembly GCA_947561695.1 of Tyria jacobaeae. NCBI lineage: Eukaryota > Metazoa > Arthropoda > Insecta > Lepidoptera > Erebidae > Tyria > Tyria jacobaeae. Next base: position 10,067,272 of record OX387218.1, read on the forward strand.
CAGATAAAATGTATAGAAATGTATCGTAGTTCAAACTATTATAGAAGCTATGTCTATAGCGATGTACAAGAACGATACATAGATCATAAGACCGAACTCAATAAAAAAGGAATTTTAAAGTAGCGTCCACTGTGGTTCAGTCAGAAATCGAGTCTGATAGCCAGGTTCATAAGTCTAAGGGTAGAGTTAAATTGCCGGAAATTTAAATTCCAACTTTTACAGGTAACTGCTCAGAATGGCCACACCTTTAGAGATTTGTTTTCAAAAAAAAAACTATCCAAAGGGCCACTCAACGGGCGAAGCAGAGCAATTGCTTCGAAACACTAAAGTTAGAGGGGACAGTTACGGAGCAACTTGGACAAAATTAGACAAAAAGTTTTTGGCAATGTGGGTCATGAAAAGGTGACACCAAAAGACATTATTATAGGAATCGGCGTCGGGAATTAAGTCCCTTTTAAATACAACCACTGATTGTTTGGAATGAATAAAAAAAATCAGTGTTGATATTTCATCATGTATTTGATTATTATATACTTAATAAGGGAAAAACTAGACAGAGACACGAAGAAGGCTTTGGAACTAAAGATCTCCGAAGAACCCAATGAGGAGCTCCCTACGTTTACGTCTGACTTCTCAAGGTTTCTCACGGGTCGATTCCGAGGGCTTGAAGGTTTCGACAGTAAGTCTAAAGGACTTAAGAAGTCTCAAAAGAATGTGCAATCTTTTCCCCCTATTAAGGATAAAGCATACAGTATTATGCGTATATTGTTCAGCCAGCCATAAAATAGGGGCGAGTAAAAGCTTTATCAACGAACCTATAGCTAAACGTCGCCAGTTTGTTCAGGAAAACAACTTGTGTTTTATTTACCTCACCAGCAATCACATTGCCAGGTTGTGCAAGAGTTTACATAGGTGTCAACACTGCAAGCGCCGACATAATTCATTGTTGTACCAGGAGATGAGTGTTACCGAATCCTTGAGCGTTGACGCTAACACTTCACGTGTGGAGGCTTCATCATCTACAAATAGGAAGGTAAATGATAAGGAATCGGCTGCATCAGCGGTCGACTAGTAAGTCAGTAGTCTCGTGACTGTCTACCGGGAACAGTCGGAAGACTGTGTTATTGACAACAGCTTTAGTTATGGCTGAGTCGAAAGATGGAACTTATCGGGTGGTTTGTTAGCTTTACTAGACCTAGATGAGACTAGATTTGGATCTGAAGCGGGTTGCGACAAAAAATACAGTGTTAGGTTTAGGGGGTGATAAAAGCGTCATGTCTAAATTTACAGTCACCATAAAAGTAAGGTCTAGGACTAATCCTAACCATCAAATAATTGTTAATGGCTACGTGTTGAAGTCGGTTACAGCCCTTATCCCGGTTACGAAAGTAAGCAGGGTGGAATGGGTAGACTTGACGGAACAGGATCTGGCTGCCCTGAGTACTATAGGCCTAAAAAAATTGATATGTTGTTAGGCGCTGAGGTCTAATCAGGTAATCCATGCAGGCATTAAGCGCAATTTGAGTGGTACCCTGTTAGCACAGGAAACCGCTCTTGGGTGGATATTGTCGGTATCTGAGGTAGATAATAAATCTCATACTTACTCACATATTAGTGTGATGCATTCTAGTGTTCCAACAGACGACCTGTTAAAAAGATTTTGGGAATTGGATAAAGAACCGTCTGAAACGACAAAAATGCGCACCGATGATGAGTAAAAATGTCAACAGTTGTTTGCTACTACAAAGGCCATAGCTAAAAAACATTTAAAATGCTTAGAATTGAAATTGAGTAACAGTTCATTAAAGGAAGGGTATAGTAAAGTAATTAATGAATATTTGGATTTAAGTCATATGGAAAGCGTAAAAGATGATAAAATAAATAAACAATTAGCTATATACTTACCTCACAGTATTGTCATCAGAGAGGATAAGATAACGACCAAAGTGCGTGTAGTTTTTGATGCATCCGGCAAGGGATCAAATGGATTAGCATTGAATGATAATTTGTTAGCTGGGCCTATGCTACAAGGTGACCTTCGTCATATAACTATGCGTTGGAGAATAAAGCCCATATGTCTGGTTGCGGAAATCGAAAAAATGTACAAACAGGTGCTGGTCGATAGGAGAGATTCGATATGGCAGCGTATTCTTTGGAGGGGTAATCCGAATGAAAAAATTGGTCAATATGAATTGACCACCGTGATATTCAGTACAGCTTCAGCAGCTGAAAGCATTTTAAATGAATTTTACATGGACGACTATATGTCAGGAGCTGATGATATAGATCAGGCATATGTAATGTACGATAAAATATATACATTCCTATCGAAGGGAGAATTTAAATTGCAAAAATTTAATAGCAATAATAAGGAATTAGTATTTAAAATAAATAAAGGTATATTTATGTATAAAGAGAAGGAACTAAAACTAAAAATAGACAAAAAATACTTGTACTCATCTAGGACTCTAGTACTGATATTTTTCTACTCCATAGAACTGCCAGCCATGGCCGCACCTATTACAAAAAGAAAAATTGTATCGGACATTTCCAAGCTTTTTGATCCATTAGGCTGGATAGCGCCTAGCATAATTGTAGCGAAGATTTTAATACAAAAGCTCTGGTTAGCAGGTATAGGTTGGGACGACGAAGTCCCAAAATGTCTGGTTGATGAATGGAATACTTACCGTGAGGACTTATTTTCGTTAGCTGATGTTAAAATCCTTCGCTGGTGCAACACCAGTTCCCACAGTCGGGAAATAGAGCTGCACGGGTTTTCTGATGCCTCTAAGCTCGCTTATGCCACCGTCGTATATTATTAGTGGATATTGAGTTTAGTGGAGTACACTCAGAAAATAAATGGTTAAAATTGAGCAGGACTTAAATACTATTTCACATTATTAGATTAATATGTTACAAATAATTCCAGAAATTCAATTTATAAATGATAGTTGTAGATTGCAAGTTTTTTTTTCTGGTAATTAATATATATTTAAGTACATTTCTATTCTTAGCACATAAAAGAAAAGAGATAAAATGTACATAACTGATAAATAGTTGGCCGCTCCTTAATCATTCGTTGGTTCTATGGACGCGTATATGTGTTCGCGTCTTAAACGGACTAGTAATTCGATTCTGTGTTAAGTCATAGTAAATACTCAATCGACTTATTTAAAAGTTTAAAGAAATATATATCATATTGTTACTTAAATTAAAGCGGAGTGTTATCCTAGTTAACATATAATATTAACGAGAGGTATATATATGTATATATATATTACCTACAAATTAAACAATAATTGTATTAATAATAATCTGTGGTGGTGGATACACTGTTAGTATTAGTTAATACTTCGTTGAAAGTGAACTTTGACATCGAAATTTCTGTCATAGTTCTTGAAGTATTGTCAACGTCAACGATCAACAATGCAGGCTCATGTGAAACACAAGGAGAGAGGCGGACGTCCAACCCATTCCCAAAAAAGGCGACCGCTCCGATCCAGCTAATTACCGTCCTATAGCCGTCACCTCCATACTCTGTAAGGTGCTCGAGCGGATAATCAACACCCAATTAATCCGCCACCTAGAGGATCACTCCTTGTTAAATGATCGGCAATATGGTTTTAGGCCGCACCGATCCACGGGTGATCTTCTAGCATACGTCACACACCTTTGGGGTGAGGCTATGGATAGGCATGGGGAGTCCTTGGCCATCAGCCTCGACATTGCCAAGGCCTTCGATAGGGTCTGGCATCGCTCGCTTCTCTCCAAACTTCCTGCATTTGGTCTGCCATCTCAGCTATGCAACTGGGTTGCTGCCTTCCTCCACAAGCGCCGCATTAGGGTTCTCTGTGACGGCGCGGCCTCTGACTTCCAGGAGGTTAGCGCTGGTGTACCTCAGGGCTCCGTCCTATCGCCCACGCTGTTCCTTCTGCATATCAATGATATGTTGGCTCTTGGCAACATACATTGTTATGCAGACGACAGCACAGTACACGGGCGATACTTCGGACATCCTGCTGCCAAGCTAGCAGACGTTGAGGGAAAACGACAGGAGCTTGTTGCTGAGCTCGACCGGGTCCTGAGCCGCATCTCTCAATGGGGTTGTGAGAATCTGGTCGAGTTCAGCGCCAAGAAAACACAGGCGTGTGCGTTTTCAAACAAAAAGTCTCCATTCCTTCCCCTTCCTACTCTTCAGAACACTCAACTGCCACTACAGGATAGGCTTAGTATACTGGGTATGGACATCTGTCGGGATCTCAATCCGCGTGATTACATCGAGAGCGTCACTAAGGCGGCCTCGCGGAAGCTCGGTGTATTGAACAAGGTGAGACGGTTCTTCTCGCCCGAGCATCTGTGTCTTTTATATAAGACCCAAGTTCGCTCCTGCGTGGAGTACTGCTCTCATCTTTGGGATAGCTATGCGCAGTATCTGCTTGACGCTCTCGATCGGTTGCAGCGACGCGCAGTCCGTATTATAGAATGTCCTGAGGTCACCCAGTCTCTTGAGCCCCTGCAGTTGCGAAGAGATGTCGCCTTTATGGCAGTTCTCTATCGCCTACATCACGGGGAGTGTTCTGACGAGCTCTTCCAATTGGTCCCACCTCCTCCCTTCCTCTACAGGACTACACGTGCTGGCCTGAGGAGTCACCGTTTGCGAGTCGAAGCTGCATTGACTAGACATGCAATGAGGATGGTGACCACCACTCTTGGACTCCATTTATTGCTTACCATCAGGCAAAGTGGAGTCATTATGGTAGGCTTGTTGAGTAATTATAGTTACTCTTATTAAATAATTAATCATCAATTTATATGCAATTCATTTGACACTGAAGAAGGTTCGAGATGGCATAACTCTTTTTTACGTACACAGACGCTCGCACTGTTATGTATTCTGACTGACTGGACTTGACATAACTGGCGTGTATGTATGAGTTCACCGGTGCATTTGCTACAGTTTAATCTCCCCATCTTACGTTAACATTGAATCAGCAGTTTATCAGTTAGTGGACTCAGTTTTTAACTGACGACTATGAAACTTTGCTCTAGCCTCATAAATATTCATTATGAAATGTCATCCAAGTGCCACTTCTTTTCCAGATTTCATTACAATCAGTTCAGAAGTTTAATTGCGAAAATGTGACAGAGCAGTATGGTCTACATTTAAATATATAATTTTAATGTTTTTTTTTTATCAATAAGACCCGCGTGAAAGTTATTATGTCTACGTCTAGGGAGCAGTAGTTTTTTAGATGAAATGTGCTCTATATGTATGTATTTGTAAAATTTAATGATAATTACTTCGGTAGTTATTCTGTGAAAACCTAAAACAACAAACACATATTAATAACTTCCGCCGGTCCATGAGAATGTCGATAAGAAGTAGAGTAAATTGGTATGTGGATACTTTGAACCCTGTTCAAAGTATTCACATACCAATTTAATCAAAATCGTGTCAGCCGTTTAGCCATGAATATTATACATATGTATATTTATTTTATCTTTATATATTATACATATATATATATATATATAGATATATTACATATATATATATATATATAGATATATTACATATATATATATAGATATAGGAAGTATCACGTTTTACTATAGATTGCAAACATTGTTTTTATTTATATTCTATCAGATTGCTTCTTACAGCCGCGGCAATCGATTCTTTTACGTTTCCTTTTTCTATACTATTCTCTAGTTTGCTCTTGGTTACGGTCTTACGTCCGATAATATGTCAAGTGTTACATATTCCAACGTCCCTTGAAGCTATGTAACTTATTAAAATCGTACTTTATATGACTTTAAGCATTCTTTTACTTTAGCAACTTTTACTTTTACTTTCTCAGTTTTCTCTTGTTTAGAACTACTGAAAACCCCGCGTAAGGGTATATATATATAGGAATGACATGACGTTTTGTTTAGTCTCTGCATATAACCCGAATACGCTAGAAATCATGTTCTTAGTTTAATTTCGGATAAGTAGTATATTTTAAATATACACAATTATACATATATACACATAATAATGTCATTTACATAATCTGTAATTTAGTATGCATTGATAAAGTTGGTTATGAATACTCTTTGTAGGTACTCTTTCTCTCTCACTCACTCTTACATATATATATATATACTAATAAGATGGCTCTCTGTCCGTGACATTCACTAGGTGTTAGCATAATACCAGCGCTGCTTCTTACGAAGTAGCACAAAGCTGAGCTAACGGCCATTTTTGTCTCATATAGTGGTACTTGTTGGCACTAACGTCTGATGAAATTGTTATCCTTGCCTTGTATGAGTACAAAATAAATATATTTTCTTTCTTTCTTTCTTTCTCTTTCATTCTCTGAGGTCATAGCAGACACTTACATCGGCTGTTGGATCCTTTCTTACTCATTGTCTATGTGTAAGAACTGTCGGTAATTTAATTAAATTAATATTAGACATGTAAAACTCTAGATAAAATAGTTAATTTCTATGAAGTTACATTATGCGAATAAAAAAAATTATAAAGAAAGTTAAACAAAAGTACTAAGACAGTCATTTGCGTTTTCTTTTTCATCATTTGAAAAAGTATTACCCACTGAAGTGACATAGTATATTTTAGTGACAATCAGGGCTACTACACAACGACGATGGATAGAGCTTGAAGGGGTAAATGTACGATGTAATTCATAAAGTAACTTTTAAGAAATGATTGTGAATTATATCGTCGAGCTATTAGATTATACATAGTAAGCATATAGCTCTTGGGAAGCGTGCGGTGACGATGACGCGAGTTCCATAATTTTTGTTCACCCAAAAAGTGCTCAACGCTCCTAAAAAAGTTTTCACTTCAAAATCTCACACTAATGAAAGTGTTACTTCAAAGTAAATGATAATATTATAAGTAAGAACAGTTGTTGATAAGTATGGGATAAAACTTAGAATTTGTCAACAAGAGGATTGTCGACAAGAGCGAAGACGAGTTAAATATTGAACTGTAGCTGTACAAATTTTTTTTTGCACTGGCTACGATGTATAATATGTATTATAACAATTCTCGTAAGACAACGATAATTTATTGAACTTGTATAATGCGCGATAGACCCTTAAACATCTAATTGACGAATTCTTAAAATAAGTTCTAGAATAAAGAGCAAATTAAAAGACGAAATGAAGAAGTAACGACGCACTACAACAACACTAGCAAAAAATAAATAAAAGACTATTATTTTTTTATATATTTATAGCAACTGTCACTTTGGATGATATATGGATTCTGATGTTAATTAATACATCCATATTTGTTAGAGCATTAAGACGTTATGGTTTAATAAAGAAACTTACATACATGAATTCTAAAATCAATCACTTTTGTGTACTGTAACTGTATAGAAACACTTTTCATTATTGTAGTAACACTCTAAAAAAGGTGATTAACTATGAGCCATTCTCATTGAACGGTTACGTTTGAATTGTTCATTACATTTCTGACTAGTTCTGACTTACTATGGCGTACAGTCAAGCAGTCTATATTCTTATTTGCTACCGTAGCACTTCTTTCATAACCTGCTTCTTCTGCTGCTGAAGTCAAAGACAATAATAATTTATACTTTAGAAAAACTAGGAATGAGCTCTTTAAGGCCGATCCAAATTTAAAGTTAAAAGGAGTTCTTCTATCAAACTCAGCTTCATCAAGAGGACATCGTTATTGACTCAAATCTATTGGTCTTATTAAAACAATCGAAACTTAAGCGGATCACTTTTTTTATGTGATACGGGGGCAAACGAGCAGACGGGTCACCTGATGGTAAGTGACTACCGCCGCCCATGGACACCCGCAACTCAAGAGTCACAAGTGCGTTGCCGGCCTTTTAGGTAGAGGTACGCTCTTTTCTTGAAGGTTTGAAGGTCGTATCGGTTCGGAAATACGGCAGGCGACAATTTGTTCCATAAGCTGGTTGTGTGAGGCAAAAAGTTTCTGGAGAAGCGCACAGTGGTGGAGTGCCAATCGTCCAGGTGATGGGGATGGATATACTGTCGCGTAGGACGATGGCGGAAACCAGCAGCCGGTATAAGTCCGAACAATTCCGCTGAACACTCCCCATGATACAAGCGATAGAGGATGCAGAGTGAAGCTACATCTCTACGCAATGCCAAGGTGTCAAGTCGATCAGAAATATCTTGGCAGTCGATGATGCGAGTCACTCTCCGTTGAATGCGGTCAAGAGAGAGAAACTGGTACTGGGGTGCACCTGCATAGAGATGAGAACAGTATTCCATGTGCGGCCGAACCTGCGCCTTATAAAGTTGCAGGCGTTGGGCCGGAGTAAAATACTGTCTCGATCTGTTTAGCACACCAAGCTTCTTCGAGGCTTACTCTCTAAGTGACAGCGAAACTGGACTTCGCTTGACATATCGACGCCAAGGATTCCGATACTGGCTGATGCAGTTAGGAAAGTGCTCTCAAATTGAGGTGATACGACCAATGTCATCTTTTTAGCCGTGAACACGCAAACCTGTGTCTTCGTGGGGTTAAACTGGACTAGGTTAAGTCGACCCCTTCGAAACTCGAAAGGCCGTATCGAAATAAACCTTTATAATGTATCTAACATTACAAAGGTTTATTTCGATACGGCCTTTAGATACTTCTAAAGAGATAAAGTTCAAGAATTGTTTCCATTGCTATGTAGGAACAAGTGAACTTAATGAAAACTCGCAAAAACGTGCAATGCTGAAAATAAAATATATTAAGAGGTGGTTTCCATACGAAAACCATGTTTTTCCAGATGTACGTATAGTCGGTGGCATCTTCTGTTTACTTCGTACTTGGATTATGTTACGGAGCACCAACAGTTATCATCCCATAGTTGAGGAAAGAAGCAAAACTAAATGGAACTGAGCCTCTATCTGATCATACGGCATCATGGTTGTGTGAGTATATGAAGGTATATAAAACACAACAGTCAGGCCATTTGGTTTATTACCAATTAACTATTTCATGAAGTGTATATGCGAGATTCTTAATAAGAATAAAACTGATCGCATCATCTTTGGCCTAAGGCCAAGTAATAATTGTTTTTAAAATCATTTTTTAAATAATAACTTGATAATAAGTGATACACCGATATCTTTCTTCAGAAAAAAATTAAGAAAAACAAAAGGGTAAAAGTTTTAATGTTAAGATACAAGTCTGGTACATTGACACAAAAATCTGGGAAACCTTCTTTCGTAAGAAACCATACCAATGTATTTCCTATTGGAAGGCTATTAGTTAGTCTGTTATATAGGTGCACACCCATAGCCTATTTATCATAATTGATATCACTATACTTTTTTATCCAAGGAGTTACTTGTTGTCTCAAGCTTCTTTAGGTAGAAGTTAAAAAAATGAATTACACTTACCTCCATTCTTGGGTACACCTCCATGCCATGGGTGATCATCCTGTCGATTTTGACTCGATATATTGGTAGAAAAATTACCTTTCTAATTGTTACCCTACTAACATTAGTTAGTTTTATTATTTTCTATTGCAGTACCAACGCAATACACCTTTTAATTAGAGAGATAATTCAAGGGGTCACCCTTGCTAGTAACTTGACAGTATTGATATGCATGGTAACAGAGTACTCTTCACCCCGTTATAGAAAAGTTTTTATGATGATAAAATCCTCAGTTTTCTTTTGGGGTGTCTGGATTGCTAATGTAACTGGAACTTTTAGTCACTGGAGGAATATTGGTATTATTGCATTTGTATGTTGCGTGTATTCAATGACAGCAAATTTCATGCCAGAGTCTCCATCTTAGCTTGCTATGATGGGACGTTTCAAATAGTGTGCTGCAGCGCATTATTGGCTAAAAGGTTATGACAAAGAATCCGAAGATGAACTTGCAAGTCTTATAAAGTCACAAAAACAATATCTAAAGGAATGTAGTGAGCGTAAAGAAAACAAATCATGTAATCGATATAGTATTATTAAAAAGACTATCACCACTAAAGGTTTTTATAAACCACTATTGCTATCAATGGTAGTCATATCATTGTTTCATTTTTCAGGAAAACTTGTGTGTTCTATATATGCTGTGGATTTGTTAAAACAAATAACCAATAGTGAGTCGACTGACTATATTGGAATGCTTATTTTGGAGGCTATCACAATACTTGCCATGCAAGTGGGGTGTGTGTTATCAAAAGTGATTAATAGAAGAACTTTGTTATTATGGTCGTCAGTAATAGGTATTATGTTTTTGTTTATAATTGCATTATATTTATATCTGATTCATTTGAAGGTATTAGCTGAAAATAAAATTATATCTTTTGTCTTGCTGACTTCATTCTCAGTATCTATAACTTGTGGTCCTATGATCATGCCTTCAACAATATTTGGAGAAATTATCTCTTTAAGATATAAAAGTTCTTCTTTACTCATTCTTACATTATTTTCTGAATCACTGATGGCTACAGTGCTTAAACTATCACCATATATTTTTATAACACTTTCTTGAGAGGGTACTTTCTTGTTTTACGGCATTTCTGCTTCTATTTTCACATTGATATTGTATAAATGTTTACCTGAAACCAAAGATAAAACTTTGCAAGAAATAGAAATGTATTTTAAAGAAGATCTTAAAGTGCAGGTTGATGCCTATAAATCTTTTAAAGACATTATAGAATAAAAATATGATGTACTGTTAAGTTTATGTCTCAAATACTGTTTTTCCGTATTCTTTTTGTAAGTTTTGTTGCAAACTAATTGTATTTTTAAAGAAATAAATATATAAATTATTTAATGGTTTTAATTAAAATAAGTATTTTGAAGTATTCATTTACTTTTGTTACAACTCTAAATAGGAGTACATTATCGATAACAATTTCGTCACATATTCAAATAGGTAGGTAATAGTTGAAATGTTTATCTTTTTGTTACTTTATTTAAATTTTAATTTTTTTAGTGGCTAAGTTAGTTTTAAAATTTTCTTTTTAATAAATACAACGACATAAACACGTCTGACTACACGTGTTCACTATACAATTATATATGTGTAGATATTAATAATTTTACTACTTTCATCATTCAATCAATGCAATACTTTACATCGAAAATTGAAGAATCATTGACAGTATTTATTTACTTATTTACTTGGTTTGCTGACAGTTGTTACATTTATTTTCATGCAAATAAATTATTATACACATAGTACGTCTACTAAACTTGTTTCATATGTACAAGCAAACACCGCGTGCTCAGATTTATTGTATATATATTTTCATTTGATTTATCCAAAACTTTTAACACAACAAAATAAGGTGCTTAGGCGATTATCAACTAACAGTTGGTTGATGAGAGAAAAATATTCTTAAATGATTACGAAATTTACATGGATAGAAAAATTAGATCCAAGCGGACAGTAATGGTTTGATATACACGTCAATTTAACTATCGTCAAAGGAGGAAAAGGTTCTTTGTATCACTAAACTAACATTCAAACGGTGGCCCAGCTGCTCGTTTGAAGCCATATTCTTCAAAAAAATTGCGGTTACTAAAGCCTATGCACGTTCATTTAGTAATAAGAATATGATTTTTTTTTAAGTTTTAGTTTTTAAAACTTATATAATATTTATTATTAATGAACTCTTTGTCCCTGATACCTCAACAACTACTGAAAGTATTATATAACACTATATTATTATACATCTACAAATATTGGCTGAACACTAACTAATTCAAAATGTGATTGATTAATGGAGTTTTTGAACGTTGCAGCGGCTGAGACACAGTTGCGGTCTGCGTGTTGTGGTTGTGCGATAATACATTGTCTTTACCTGTATATGAAAGTTACTAATATGTGTAAGTATAAGTTGAAAATTGTATAATCATTTGAATGTTAATGTTCTCGTAATAGATTTTGTGAATTTAAAATTAAGCAAATGATAAATAAGAATATCGTTTAATATTATGTGATAATACAACAACCTCACTTGGTGAAATTTCAAGTACAGTTCTACTATTGGAAATTAGAAGAGGTTTATAAATGTATAGTGTCTTGCTTATTTATTTCAAACTGTTGAGATACATATAAGAAATACACAAAAATATCGCTCGGTAATATCAAATGTTAGGTTTACACTTCTGACCGAGCGAGAGGCATGTTATGTTGATTGGCATGTTTACTCACGTTTAGGTCGTCTCGACTCTTGAGTTGCAGATGTGCATCATGGGCGGCGGGAGTCACCATTAGATCACCCGTCTGCTCGTTTGCCCCCTATATTAAAAAAAAAACAAAAAAACTTTTCAGATTCTTCTAATAAAAAATTGGTATCATATATTTGTGCAGACAGATGTGGTTACAGCGACCAAGACTTGATCATACTTACAATACGATTTCAAGTAATAGATTTAGGATTATCTCCCGCTGTGCTACCGAACATCAAAGGCGGACAAGATACTAGGTATAAAAACTTATGTGATAATTTGAAGAGCTCGTAGGCTAGTGCATATAAGGTGTATTAAAGAAGCAGCGATGACTTCATTTAAATTAAAACACTGCACTTTTAGTAATTTGCATCAATAAAAACATTTATTTATCATGCGTCAACTATTTGCTAAATGAGAATGAAAAACAATGAGGTTAAATAATATCTGCTGACACATCTTTCGATTATTACTTAATGTTGTTATTTATTAACGCTTTCTTCTCTGTGGTACCATAATTAAAAAGTACATGTGTACTAATTCTAAAAATATATGTTCACTAACATTATAAATGCAAATGTAAGTTTGTTTAGTATGCTTTTATATTATGTATATATTATTCGGTCAGGGTAGACAAAAAGACAGTATTTTTTAATAAAAAACAGTTCTGTTTACGAGACTAAGAAAAATACCGTTTAGGCGAGGGAAGCCACGAGCAAATGCTCGCAGTATTAAGTCAATTAATGTTGGGTTTCATCATTATCGTGCTATGTTTAATTCTAGTCACGTAACAATTTCATTGCAATCTTAATTTAACGAAGCGTAGATTGTAGAATTAAATCTCGTGAGAGGAGAAAACTATTCAAGTAACTTTAAAGTGCCGCTGTATTTTAATGGTGTCGAGTCTGCTGCTACTCAAACTCTTGTCAACTCACTAAGCCTAAATTTTTCTCAAATCATCTTATTTTGGTTAAGAGATTTCGAATATACTATTCTGTTGTTAGGTGGAACTTAATTTGGTTTTTGCAGCAGTAAATTTGAATCTGACATACCAAAAATTTTGTAAGACGGTATTGATTAGGTTTTTCTTTTGAAAATAGTTTATATATATAATGTTTATAAATAAACTATCCTGCAACTCACCCTTAGTAAGATTTTCAAGTACCTATAATGATGGATTACGTACATTTAATACCTTTAAACGTACAATTCTTGTACATATGTACATATATGTATATATATAAACTAAATCTCGGAAACAAACAACCTTTTTTTTTTTCATCCATGTACTTATACATTATTAGTAAAGAGCCGTATTTCTCTCCTACATAGCTATGTAATTACTATGCTACGTACTTCCCATAACAGGCAAACCACCGTCTAATTTTATCTGTATAACTTACTGCGTATAATAAGTCTGTTAAAGTCTATATATTAAGTATAGAGAGTAGCGGTATCTTAACCCTCCGTAATATTAAGCATTACCAAATCTTATTATTTACGTATTTTCCACAGACAAGATGGCGCATTAGTAGCATAATTCTAGTTTACAAAGTGATATTTTATCTATAGATAGAGCACCTTAAGTGCCAAATCAGCACAAAATATGTGGACTCAGTTAGATGAGTACACACTCATGAGTTACTCACTTATCTAATTTTGGCTCCGTCAAACTAATTTAAAATCCTCTGTCAAACTAAATAAAATCATTGTAATAAGTTTAATCTTTCTTTTTACCAACTAACTAATCTGACTAAACTAAATTTTGTTATTATTAGTCTAGTTTTGTAAAAGTAGAATTAGTACTTATATCGCAGAATAAAAAAAGTGTACGTTTAAATAAAAGTGTTGAGAGATAAACTGTTTTTTTTTAGATGTGTAATTTATCAGGCGCTGAAGTGAGGCTTTGGGATTATTAAAATAACAACTTCTAAAGCAACCCAGTTAAGATACAGTTCCTTTATATAAAAATATAATATAGACATCAAATACCATTTTCCATGAAAAGATACTGCAAAAGAAAAGAAAAGCTCTCACAGTTTGTTTCAAACACAACCTCCTAACTCCGCTACAGTCGGGCTTCAGACCCGGTCACAGCACTACTACTAGGCCACCGTCAGTAACGAAGTCCTGCTGTCCATCCTAAAACACTTGATGATCTCCTCAAAAGCTTTGGAATGGTTCTCCACTTATCTTGAGGGACGACAACAGTACATACGCGTTGGCGACAGGTCATCGAATGGGTGTGATCTTTACACTGGCGTCCCTCGAGGCGGTATTCTATCTCCACTATTGTTTTCAATGTATATTAATCTCATTACCCCTAGACCTTTAGTGTGCGTATCATCTGTACGCTGAAAACTTGCAGCTTCACACACATGCTAGCGTTGAAGAGATACCGCAAGCCATTGATAAAATTAACAATGACTTGGAATTTATAAAATGTTGATCTAAGAGGTTTGTTTATCCGTAAACCCTACTAAATGCCAGGCGATCGTTGTAGGCAGCAAACGCATTATGTGTAGGATTGATACCACTTTTATCTCGCCTATTGCTTTCAATGGCTCAGTCATACCCTTCAACTCGGTAGTTAAAGACCTGGGGTTGCATATCGGCACAATGCTTGATTGGCGAGCCCAAGTAACTCATATAAGTCAGAAAGTTACTAGAAGTCTCCGAAATTTATACCGTTTCAAAAATTGCCTTCCCATTAAGACCAAAACTATCCTAATGCAATCTCTTATCATTCCTATAATTGACTATGGTGGTGTGTGCTATTTCGACCTGAATGCAGACCTTCTCAACAAACTAGACCGTGTTCTTAATAACTGCATTCGATTTATTTTCAATCTTCGTAAGTATGACCACGTGTTTGCTTTGCGCTCCGAGTTAAAATGGCTCCCTATTCGCCATCGTCGAAATCTTCGAGCATTAACTTCCCTCTTCTGTTTTCTTAACTCTTCGTCTCCACCATCTTATTTAGCTCCCTACATTCGGTTTCTATCGTCAAATCACGATTGAAATCTTCGTTCCACTCACAACAATCTTCTCTTATGTCCTCCTCATAGCTCTGACTTTGTTAATTCTTCCTTCTATCGAAATCAGGATGTCCACTAAGCGCTTTATTTTTAAGAGGAGAGTACGTGACCCCTGTATAATGAGTTGGCACTAATGTCACACCGTTAGTACATATTTACCAGACTTTTATAGTGTTTATCATATGCGTTGTATGTATATATACACACAACGCTTGTATATAAGTTTGTATTTATTAATATATATGTATATAGGTATATATTAGTATATGATGTATAAAAGTAATTTATCTATATAATTAGGTCATCTTTATATATATAATTCTTCTGTGAGTGTGTATGTCACTGAACTACTCTCAAACGACTGGACGGATTTTGATGAAATTTTTTGTGGGTGTTCAAGGGGATCTGGTAATGGTTTAGATTCACAAATCAGCCCGGCAGATGGCGCTGCAGTCGGTATCTAGGTTATTTATCTATATTGATCCTAATCGCTTAAAATATCATGCAGGACAACGTCTGTCGGGTCCGCTAGTATTTTATAGTAATTAAATTGGTACCTCTCTCACCTTTTTGCACCTATAACCATTTATTTTTGCCACACTCCAAGGTTGACTGGGAGAGAATGCCTGAGGCATTAAGTCCGCCTTTGTACAATATGTGCAATAAGTCGAAAATAAATAAATAAATATTGTTGATTTTTATTAAAAATATATTTATTACAAGAGCTAAGTCCCGGTCAAAAGATGGTACTTTATTATTATAAATCTAGCAGATTCCATTCATAGGCAATTAACAACTACTTTGAAAATGAAGGCTTTGACGTATTTAGAACTTGAGATCTTTCATAAGTTAATAAGTTTTCATTAGCAACAACTGTTTTACCAAAAAAATTAAAGCAATTACTAAATAACGGGATATACCAAGTACTGTATATGCATTTATATCTGTCTATATATTTATTATAAGTATTGGTCTATGTCTATATCTTAATTAGTACGCTATCAAATACTGTTTATATTAAATAATTTTGCTATTATTTTCACCCCAGGTTGTCTAGAAGAGATTGCTTTTAGCGATAACACCGCCCACTGTACTCTAATTTGTACCATAACTGGTGATCAATAACGAATATTATTCTATTGTACATCTATCACCGTTTATTTAGATACACGTATAACTTGCGAAGATGAATATTTCTCTACTCTAAAAGTTATTTCTTCTCGGAAAACTGTGACTAAGCAGTAACACAACGTGCAGGGTGCTTAGTTGTTGTTTGTATGTTGAACTCAGATATTGTAATTGTAGCTTTGCAAATTCTACGATTAGCACATCGCCCTACGATTCCTGCCCTATTTCGTCGATGAAAATGGTTCGTTTAGCCATGCTTTACAAGTAGTCGCTATACCCTTTCTATAGTCGTAAATGTAAGTTTTAGGTAACCGAGCCACTGATAACTAATAAGACTAAATTTACAAACGCAGTGGTTTCATTAAGGAGAGGGGATAAAACTCTACATTGTAACTACCTTTTTCGTGACTCACCTCCCTGTAAGTGCCTTGTCGTGCTTATCGTTACCGAGTACTGGTAATAGTTTGATTTGCAAAACGGCGTCATAGGCGCTAGGGGTCCAGACAATTTGACATTGTATTTTTTTATCTTATACAGTTATTTATGTAGTATAGTACTCGGTAATAAAAAAACTGGTTTCTGCAAAGATCACAAGTAAATAATAACGTCTAAACACTATTACTTCGTTTGCTAACAGTACTTTTTAAGATGTGGCGACTTTTCGTGAGTTAGATAAGATGAGATATAGTTAATTTTGTTTTCCGAGTGAGTTTACAATAACCCACCACTTTTTGGGTAGTCGTGTAAAAAACTATTATGCTACTTTCTTGGGCAGTCGTTTAAAAAGTAAGTTGTGCCCAAGAAATAGAAAATCAGTTAACAAGCTTTATTAAAATTAATTAATATCCTACATAAATATGTATTTTGAGCAGTGTCTTGCTCAACAACTTCTATAAATAAATTTGGTGGGCCCATCGAGCCGAGCTTCAAGAAAATATCGGCCAGTTCGTCGCTCCCGCCTATTTTAAAAATACGAAGTTTAGTGATTCAGGAATGCAAACAAACTATGATTTAAAAGGTAAGTTGTTTGTCTATTTAACTAACCCAAAAGCTCACTAATTGATAAACAAGGATTTCTTAGTTTCAGCAGTCCAAGTATCATAACAAGACACCGTGGTTTTGTTCAAATAAATTTACTAAATGTGCAATTTAAGTTTTTCTTAATTTTGTTCAAATTAAGTTTTTCAAATTAAATTAAATCACAGTTGAAAATAATATAATCTTACATATAAAAGGACAATGGGCGGTCTTATGGGTAAAAGCGATCTCCGGATCTCTACCCGACAACCGAGTATGGAGATATTAACAAAACTATTTACTAAAACCAGTAGATGGTGTCGTGCTATTCAAGACATAGACTTATAGGTTCTTTTAATTAATCAATCAATCAATTAATTTATTTGTCCAACATAGTTGGTATCAAATGTTTTATACATAAAAGGTAAATTCATTAATTTATGCATTCTTTGGTACGTTTGGGCCGGCTTGACCGGAATATTATCACGGCCTCACAGAAAACCGCGTGTTAAACAACGCTGGCATTGTGTGACCGAGTGAGTGAGGTTCCCGGAGGTCCAAATATGTTTCCCTTTCCCCCTCGCTTTCCCCTCCTCCCTTTCCCTTCCCCTCTTTACCGTCCTCCCTTTCCCTTACCCTTGAAGGCGGACAGCACACTTGTGACTATTGAGTTGAAAGTGTTCATGGGGAGCGGGAGTCACATACCATCAGGTAACCCGTCTGATTATAAGACTTATTGATCAATACATTTAATACTTTTGTTTTCTTTAAGTGATGCTGAAAAGATTAAGGAAATCGACGTCAGCAATTTCGAGGTTACTAAAAAAAGTAATTGACAGGTTATTTACAATGATGCGGCTCGTAGTTATATAACGCTATAGTATGACTTCTATGATCGGATGAGAATCAGTGTAACATGATATGGACGTTGGTAAATATTCCTCATTGTGCCTTTTAGTTTGAATCACTCGTATGACTCGGACAATCACAAATGAAAATATGAATCTGCTAACTGAATTTGTTAAGGCTTAATATGTGTGTATTCATATATATGTATATGTAATTGTGACGATTGATGAGACGAATCAATTCATAACAATGGCTTCATATATTCCATTCAAATACGTGTAAACATAAAGCTAACTTCACACCTTAACGCGTGTCGTGGCGACATGCGGTGATGTGCGTTTCACTCGGTTTAAAAAAAAATGTGAATTTCCTCCCACTAAAGTACTATGAAAAGTTGTGAATAGCCTTTAAATAGTTGTGCCTAAGATGTAAAGATCATTTGTTGTGTATATTTAAATAGTGAAATTATGTCAAGACACGATATGGTTGTAGCCTTAATACTAATCATGAATGAATGCATTGTTTTGTGTTACTGACGAATAGGATCGTTCAGTACATACAATTTATTACAAGTAATAAATAAAATATTATATCAGTGAAACTTTATCTTTATTTATTTATATCCATGATCGGACTACCGAGTTCTGTATTTAAAAAGAACACTGCATTGTTGTCTAGTGATTCTGACTACTGAGCCAGAGGTTGTGGGTTCGATTCCCACGCGGAACAGACAAACATTTGCGTTATCCACAATTAGTTCTCTATAGTCTGAATGTCATATGTGTCCGTTGTTTAAATGTTTAGTGGAATACACTCAGAAAATAAATGGTTAAAATTGAGCAGGACTTAAATACTATTGCACATTATTTGATTAATATGTTACAAATAATAAGATTAATTAAATAAATAAATAATGCCAGTATTTCAATTAATACAAGTTGGTTGTAGATGGCAAGTTTTTTTTCTGTTAATTATTATATATTTAAGTACATTTCTTCTCCTAGTAAATAAAAGAAAAGAGATAAAATGAACATTACTGATAAATAGTTGGCCGCTCATTAATCATTCGTTGGTTTAATTGCATTGTGTTCTACAGACGCGTAAATGTGTTCACGTCTTAAACGGACTAGTAATTCGATTCAGTGATACTTCATTATCGACAGAGATCGCACTGCGTTTAGCCCACAGTTCCTTAAAGTATTACATGTAGGCCAGTTAAGTCATAGTAACTACCTTTTTTTCTAACTTGTGTATTATTGTTTTCTTTTTATTGTTTGGTCATATTCAACAAAGTAATCTGTTAAAAGACAAACGACTTATTTTAAAGTTTAAAGAAATATGTATCATATTGGTACTTAAATTGAAGCGGAGTGTTATCCTAGTTAACGTATAATATTAACGAGAGGTATATAATATTACCTACAAATTAAATACTAATTGTATTAATAATAATCTGTGGTGGTGG
Source organism: Tyria jacobaeae (assembly GCA_947561695.1). NCBI lineage: Eukaryota > Metazoa > Arthropoda > Insecta > Lepidoptera > Erebidae > Tyria > Tyria jacobaeae. The sequence continues at coordinate 10,086,961 of OX387218.1, forward strand.
ATACATTGTGGGTATAAGTTAATACTTCGTTGAAAGTGAACTTTGACATCGAAATTTCTGTCATAGTTCTTGAAGTTATTGTTAACGTCAACGATCATCATTGCAGGATCATGTGAAACACAAGTAATAATGCATAAATACTGAAAAATAAATACTTAAAAATAACTAATAAAATATAGTGATGTCCAGGATAGTGTAGTAGTTTCCAGCATGATGTATTCAAATACTTAAAAAAGTAATGAAAAGCCATAAGGAATAAAGGAAGGATTATAAATCACATTTTTCAATAGACCCATTTTCTTATTATTTTCAATTCGACTAATTATAACCGCAGTGCAAACGTTTGCATAAAACCCATTGTATGTGCACATTCATCAGATATAAATATCATTGTTATTTAGTTTGACATTTGCTGTTATTTGAGAATCGATTATGGTGACAAGAGGAAGATAAGTTTTACACAATATTAAAAGTTGCCATTTCACAATGGAAGAATGCAGTTATGAAGGTGTGAAAAATGATGATACTGAAGAATGTACGACTCACATGAGATATCCTTGGCAACCATTCTTAAGACAGGTTGGTACACTTAAATTTTGTTTACGATAACAACCCATCGCTGATGGCTTGATTCCATCAGTCTCGGAATGAACTCGTACGTTACTACCTACCTACATTGTATTCAGGGAAAAGAATCGGTATATGTACAAAAGTGATGGCAATATAATTTAGTATATTCCTGTGTCTGTAATAATAGAAGTTCTCTCAAGTACTCAAGTAAAGTGTATTAGTACACTGAGTACAAGTACTCAGTGTACTAATACACTTTTAACTCAGACTAGTAAGTCTTCGTTAAAAGTATATTAGTTTAAAAAAAATTAAGTAATTCATTTGTTCATTTGTTTTTTATATGTTATGAGTTGTATCGACTTGGACGATTAAATAACTGCAACTTATCTATTTTAATTATTTACTTGCGTGATATCCACTTGTCGTGTAATTATAGTTACTCTTATTAAATAATTAATTATCAATTTATATGCAATTTACTTGACATTGAAGAAGGTTCGAGACGGCATAACTCTTTTTAACATACACAAACGCTCGCACTGTTATGTATTCTCGTAATGGCAGTCGAACACTGGACTTGACATAACTGGCGTGTATGTATAAGCTCACCGGTGTATTTGCTACAGTTTAATCTCCCCATCTTTCGTTAACATTGAATCAGCAGTTTAGCAGTTAGTGGCTCAAGTTTTTAACTAACTACTATGAAACTTTGCTCTAGCCTCATAAATCATCATCATCATCATCATCAGCCTATCTCAGTCCACTGCTGGACATAGGCCTCTCCCTTTGCACGCCACTTCCATCTATTTTCGGCTTCTCGCATCCAGCTCCTGCCAGCCATCTTGCGCAAATCGTCACTCCACCTGGCCTGTGGGCGTCCTACGCTACGTTTGCCGAGACGCGGTCTCCACTCAAGAACTCATTTTCCCCAACGGTCGTCGGTTCTGCGGCTAATATGGCCAGCCCATTGCCACTTCAGCCTGCTGATCCAGTGGGATATGTCGATTACTCTGGTTTTCTGCCGGATGCCGGCACTTCATTCCTGATGCGATCCCTTAAAGAAACACCGAGCATAGCCCTTTCCATAGCACGCTGAGCAACTTCAAGCTTGTGGACCAGCCGTACCGTAAATGTCCACGTTTCGGCTCCGTATGTCATGACGGGTAGGACACACTCATTTAAGACTTTCGTCTTAAGGCACTGTGGGATCGACGATGAGAAGACTCGGCGTAGCTTCCCAAATGCTGCCCAATTCAGCTGAATTCTTCTGTTCACCTCGTCCTCAAAGTTGTTTCTACCTAACTGCAATGTCTGTATACATATTTTTGAACAACTTCCACAACGGCCCCGTGTACCGCAATCGGTTCCGGTAGTACATATTTATTGAACATGATCTTGGTTTTATCCAAGTTCATCCGTAGGCCGATGTGTATAGAAGAGTCAGCTCGGTCATTCAGCGTCTCTGCCATGATGACGATATCGTCTGCAAATCGCAAATGAGAAATGTATTCGCCGTTGATGTTGATGCCACGCCCTTTCCAGTGCAGCGTCTTGAATGTCATGTCCTCCATTGCATTTGTGAACAATTAATATTAAGTATGAAATGTCATCCAAGTGTCACTTCTTTTCCAGATTGCATTACCATCAGTTCAGAAGGCTAATTGCGAAAATGTGACATAGCAGTATGGTCTCCATATGTATATAATATCTATGTTTTTTTTATCAATAAGACCCGTGTGAAAGTTATTATGTCTACGTTTAGAGAGCAGTATTTTTTTAGATGAAAGATACTCTATATGTATGTATTTGTAAAATTTAATGATGATTACTTCAGTGGTTAAGCTGTGAAAGCCTAAAAAAAAGACAAACACATATTACTAACTGCCGCCGGTCAATGAGAATGTCGATAAGAAGTAGCTTATGGCTTGCCTCAGGGTTCAAGGTATCCACATGCCAATATAATCAAAATCGTGTCAGCCGTGAAACAGTAAAAGACAGATGGACACTTACGCATTTATGATATTTGTATAGATATAGACATTTGGTTGGAATGTTAGTTTAGATGGTGATGAGAATTCAATCTTACTCGAACTTTATTATAACGTTTTAATTTTTATATTCCATTTACAAGGGTACGAGAAATAGAATGGTACAAGATCAACCAAAGTTTTGAATGGTCCATTTCTAAGAGTGATAAGCACAGTGGATTGAAGGATATTTTATAGACCTCTATTTGGACATGGAAGAGAGCCAACCCATATATTATGAGGGAAGCACAGGATTTATACTCTTCAAGTAGATGAGTTACCTAACACGTGACTAGGACTAGTCACATGTTAATCAACTAGCCCTATGTTGCGTCTATACCGTATCTGTAGGCGATAAGTTAGAAGTTTGATGCACTGTGTGGTGTTAGTGGGTTTCACTTTGTGTGGTCGGGCTTACAAACGAAAAATTAAATAGGAGGAAGTATCACGTTGTACTATAGATTGCAAACATTCTATTTTATTTATATTCTATCAGATTGTTTCCTTTTTCTATACCTATTCTCTAGTTTGCTCTTGGTTACGTCATTACGTCCGATAATGTGACAATTGTTGTATACTCCAATATTCCTTAAAGCTATCTAACTTATTAAAATAGTACTTTATATGACTTTAAGCATTCTCCGAGGTCATAGCAGGCACTTACATCGGCTGTTGGATCATATTTTACTAACTTATCTATGTCTAAGAACTGCCGGTAATTTAATTAAATTACTGAATGCGTAAGTAGTTTATTTAACATTAGACATGTAAAATTCTAGATAAAATAGTTAATTTCCATGTAGTTAGTTAATTTACATTATGCGAATAAAAAAAAAAAAGTTAAATAAAGTATTACCTACTGAAGTGACATAGTGTATTTTAGTGACAATCAGGGCTACTACACAACGACGACGAATAGAGCTCGAAGGTGAAAATGTGATATATAAATCATAAGTAACTTTTAAGAAATGATTGTGAATTGTTACGTTGAGCTATTAGATTATACACAGTATTCATCTATACTCTTGGGAAGCGTGCGGTGACGATGACGCGAGTTCCATGATTTTTGTTCAGCCAAAAAGTGTTCAACGCTCCTAAAGAAGTTTTCACTTCAAAATCTCACACTAATGAAAGTGTTACTTCAAAGTAAATGATAATATTATAAGTAAGAACAGTTGTTGATAAGTATGGGATAAAACTAAGAATTTGTCAACAGGAGGATTATCGACAAGGGCGAAGACGAGTTAAATATTGAACTGTAGCTGTACAAATTATTTTTGCACTGGCTACGATGTATATTATGTATTATAATAATTCTCGTAAGACAACGATAGTTTATTGAACTTGTATAATGCGCGATAGAACTCTTGAACATTTAATTGTCGAATTCTTAAAATAAGTTCTAGAATTAAGAGCAAATTAAAAGACGAAATGAAGAAGTAACGACGCACTACAAAACACTACCAAAAATAAATTAAACACTTCTCATTTTTTTGTATTATTTGTTGTATTTATAGCAACTGTCACTTTGGATGATATATGGATTCTGATGTTAATGAATACATCCATATTTGTTAGGGCATTTAGACGTTATGGTTTAATAAAGAAACTTACATACATGATTCTAAAAACAATCACTTTCAATTATTGGGCGGAGGTAAATCACTGACAAAATAAAAATTATGCTATACAGAAAAGCTTTTACCAGAGATGCTTCTGTTTGATGGCGGCCAGTACACAGAAGCGGAGGACATTCTTGGATGATGTTTGTTATAGGCATTTTTTCGTAATTTGACAAACAAAACGCAGTTTGATTCCATTATCACAACTTGTCAGAATATTTATAAAGACGCGTTACTTAGGTACGCGCGTAAAAATATACATAAATAAGGAAAACGATAGCACTTTGTTGGCGACATGCAGCAACACAAATAACTAAATTAGTTAATGTTATCATACAATCCTTGACGAAGATGGTTTATAATGTTGCATGATACGAAATGGTTAGTAAATGGTCAAAGCTTGACGGACCTGTTAGTCTAGTGGTTAGTGAACCGGAGGTCGTGGGTTCGATTTCCACAGCGGACAAAAAATTGTGTGATTCCAAAATAGTTGTCCCAAGTTTGGGTGTTCTTTGTATCCTTTGATTGAATGTTTGTGAAGCCGATACAGGTTTTTTTCCTAATGCGGGATTTGTTTTTTTTTTAGGAAAAAAATAATAATATATATCCATCACTCGAGTTCTGTATTACACATACACACACACACTCACACAGTAGAATACTATATTAGGTTCTTACATTTAAATTAAAACATGATGTTCTTAAGTCGTTGTTTAAGTAAGCGATATATTCGTACATAGATAACGTTTTGCCATTACCTCATTACGTAAGTACCCAATGTTGTTTGTGGTTTATTCTTCAAAATGTTATTTTCCTTTTATTCTAAGCTACATAAATACGAATCGTTGGCTAAACAGATTTCATTTCACTTTATAGTTACAACGGAAAACTTTATATTCTTATTTTTTTTATTATTCGTATTTTTGATACTGACAATGTTTTATTTTTGATTCTGTTCATCTTTCAAAACACAACAAATATTATTTATACTATAGTAACAATTTTTTTATTATCTTAATACCTGCACTACTGCTAAATTACTTACTTCAATGAATATTTAAATAATATAGAAAACCCAATTTCTGGCTGTATTATCTCGAAATGTTATACCCTTGTCACGCCCACTATTAAGAAGATTCAAGTGACACTTCAGATGTCGAAACCTATCAAGCCGTCTAGGCTCTAGGGAGTGACGGTGACAAAGAAACATCATACATACATAGATATATACACTCGAAAAACATAACCGTACTTGCGCAGTCGAGTAAAAATATGATTAATATTCTTGTCCATCTATAACATTTTATTTCTAATGATCTATCTTCATAACCTGGGCGGTGGACACAACTAAATACCCATAAATATTAAATATGTGGTGATTTACGTGATGTGGGACCACGGAAATCAATAGATCTTTAATACAGTTTTGTTTTATTTTCATAAGGTTTGACGGGCAGAGAATGCCTGAGGCATTAAGTCCGCTTTAGAAAAATAATTGCATAAAGATGTAATATAAATATTGTACTTTCATGACAGTCGACGTGTTTACGGCGAGCACCTCTAGTGAAAACGTGGTCTTGCCGAATATTCTAAGAATCTACATCGTATAGAAAATTAGTTCAATCATGTGATTTGCTTTGAAATAGTAATCTATTGCCAAATACCTTATGATCGTAGTTTCTAACGTACTTTTAATTTTTAAAAATTAAAGTAGTTTCTATTGAATATTTAAACATTTAAAATTTTATAAAATGTACTTGTCTTACTGCGAGGGCCTCAGTTTACCAGTGACTAATTTATGTATGAAAGATGATCGAGGTTCTTAAGTAAATTACAAGCATTTTAGGAGTGTGTTTATCTGCATATTAAATGATAATCGTTAATTTCATTTGTACATAACAAAAATAAAGGCATCTTCTCAATTTTTCAGTTGTATGTGTGCACGCTATGTACGTCGATTTATTTCGTGCTGGGATTGTGTTTTGGTGCCCCAACAGTCTATATCCCACAGCTGAGGAAAGAAGCAAAATTAAATCTAACTGAGCCTTTGACTGATGAAATGGAGTCTTGGTTATGTGAGTACATTTCAAATAAATTAAAAGAAATAGCGCTAGGTGTTTTAGATTTAATTTTTTTTCACACAATTTAAGGTGTAGATGGGTTCCTTTTTTGTGTAATTTGATTTTACAGATATGACAGTATTGTCATCACAGTAATAGCTGAGGGTAGAATTTATTTTTCTATGGATACAACTTTTACACAATTGTATAATATACGTACAGATAATAAATAATCTTTATTGATCTGAGTGCACTTTGTATTTCTGACTTTTGTAACATACATACGCTGACGCATATCCGGATCCTATCGGACTCAAACTGAATCTCGTGGTTCTGGATTTGTTATTTTCCACTCAAGTAAAAACAAACTTCCTTTTTGTATGAGGCCCCATTGTCCGCATTTAAGGCAGATAAAATTTTTAAGAGTTTTTTTAATCTGTTTTATTTACTTTTTAGCGTCAATTCTGGGGTATACGTCTATACCATGGGTGATTATTCTGCCGATTTTGGTGAGATATATTGGAAGAAAAATGCCATTTCTACTTGTTACTGTGCTAACATTAGTAAGTTTCATAATTTTTTACTGCAGTACCAACGCTATGCATCTTTTAATCAGTGAGATAATTCAAGGTATCACCCTTGCAAGTAATATGACCGTGTTGATATGTATAATAGTTGAGTACTCATCGCCCCGTTATCGAGGAGTGTTGATGATGATAGAATCGTCTATCTTCTTCTGGGGTGTCTGGATTGCTAATGTAACTGGAACTTTTAGTCACTGGAGGAACATAGGCATTATTGCATTTGTTTGCTGTATATATTCCATGACTGCGGTCATCATGCCAGAGTCTCCATCTTGGCTTGCTATGATGGGACGTTTTGATGAATGTGCTGCAGCACATCATTGGCTAAAAGGATATGGCAAAGAATCTGAAGATGAATTAAAAAGCCTAATAAAGTCACAAAAAGAATATCTAAAAAAATGTTCTGAGCGTCAAAAACCTAAATCATTATTCCAATTTGATGTTATCAAAGAAACCGTTACAAATAAAGGTTTCTACAAACCCTTACTTTTATCAATGGCAGTCATGTCTCTGTATCATTTTTCGGGGAAACTCGTATGTTCCATGTACGCTGTAGATCTGATAAGTCAAATAACTGATAGTGAATCCGCTGCCTATACAGGTATGCTTATTTTGGATGCTGTTACAATACTTGGCATGCAAATTGGATGTGTGCTATCAAAGTTAGTTAATAGAAGAACTTTGTTATTATCTTCCTCAGTTATTGGGATTTTGTTTTTGTTTATAATTTCGTTATATTTGTATTTAATCCATTTGAGTGTTATTGTTGAAAATAAAATTGTATCTATTGTCTTGCTGACTTCATTCTCAGTATCTATAACGTGTGGTCCTATGATCATGCCGTCAACAATATTTGGTGAAATAATTTTTTTGAGATATAAAAGTTCATCATTACTTATTATAACTTTGTTTTCCGAATTGTTGATGGCAACTGTCTTGAAAGTGTCACCATATATTTTCAAAACCCTTACTTTGAAAGGTGCTTTCTTATTTTACGCCATATCTGCTTCTATTTTTGCAATAATATTATATAAATATTTACCTGAAACTAAAGATAAAACTTTACAAGAAATAGAAAACTATTTTAAGGAAGCTGAAGAAATAGACCAAGATGTATCAAAATCTTTTATTTTGAGTAGAGAAGAAAATTATAACTTGAAGGAGCGTTAGCTGTTTGTGCAATTATTTGTAATACTTTTTATCATGTAAATAATTAAAACAATGAATCTAGAAGTATGTATGTAGTTTTCATTATTATTTTTAAGTGAGTTGTTCAATGTTAAAGTAAATGAGTAACAATCGTGGAACTAATTTCAAATTTGAAATAGTTAGCAATCCTTGGCCTCAGATTCTTTGCTATTGATAACAAACAATACCAAATCCAGTTACAATTACTTTTGGAACATATAAAATGTGGGAAGGTTTATTTCATGAACACTTATGTTATTGTGCATATATATTGAAAATGTAATGAGTTCAAAAACATGTTTAGGGTTTAATTTTTTATTTTTTATTTTTTTTTATGCGATAGGGGGCAAACGAGCAGACGGGTCACCTGATGGTAAGTGACTACCGCTGCCCATGGACACCCGCAACTCAAGAGTCACAAGTGCGTTGCCGGCCTTTTAGGTAGAGGTACGCTCTTTTCTTGAAGGTTTGAAGGTCGTATCGGTTCGGAAATACGGCAGGCGACAATTTGTCCCATAAGCTGGTTGTGCGAGGCAAAAAGTTTCTGGAGAAGCGCACAGTGGTTGAGTGCCAATCGTCCAGGTGATGGGAATGGATATACTGTCGCGTAGGACGATGGCGGAAACCAGCAGCCGGTATAAGTCCGAACAATTCTGCTGAACACTCCCCATGATACAAGCGATAGAGGATGCAGAGTGAAGCTACATCTCTACGCAATGCCAAGGTGTCAAGTCGATCAGAAATATCTTGGCAGTCGATGATGAGAGTCACTCTCCGTTGAATGCGGTCAAGAGAGAGAAACTGGTACTGGGGTGCACCTGCATAGAGATGAGAACAGTATTCCATGTGCGGCCGAACCTGCGCCTTATAAAGTTGCAGGCGTTGGGCCGGAGTAAAATACTGTCTCGATCTGTTTAGCACACCAAGCTTCTTCGAGGCTAATATGGCCTTACTCTCTAAGTGACCGCGAAACTGGACTTCGCTTGATATATCGACGCCAAGGATTCCGATACTGGCTGATGCAGTTAGAAAAGTGCTCTCAAATTGAGGTGATTAATGCACGTCCCATATATTAATATGAATTTGGTTCTATTATGAATCAAACTCTAAGGTTTATATTATCAATTATAATGAAGAGAAGAGAATTCACAATGGAGAGTAAGGGATAGAGCATAATAATTTTTACCCGACTTCACAATCTTTTTCTTTTATTTATGATCATAAGATACAAAATAAATTACGAATAACTTATTAATTTGCACGTATTAACGATTTTAAGTACTGCGCAAAGGAACTGGAAAAGCACATTAAACGATCCGGTATGTATAAAACTTCCATTAATAAATGATGCATAAATAAAACTATAATATGCCTTTACATACAATATCAATCCTTTTGAAGGTTTATTACAGAATTAAAATGAGGCAGGTCGATATCAACTAGTACTTTGATAGAAGATTTGAACGAGACGAGACGCAAATTACATAGAACTGTTGAGGCCTTAAAATTGTAATTTTTGATCTTTCTAATTCTTTTCGAATTGTCCTGCCAGAGGGAGATACTTTAAGAGTCTAGGAGATATTGAAAGGAAAATTATGGTATTAGGAATAGGTAATGGAAGGGAAGGGATACCAGATATGTATATAGTGAAGTTAGTTCTGGGCACGATAATAATATTTGGTTTAATACTAAATTAAATTATCAAACAGTTAAAACAAATGTTGATTTCATTTGTCGTGATATTTTATTGTTCATTATACAGTGTAACTAATCGTTTGATAAATTTAGACGTGTATTTAAACGTGTACTTTAATATTTATGCGTAAACTGTTTATGTTAGGTAATATGTGACGAATTGATTGATAGAAAGATTTTTTTACTATAAAAATTGGTATTTCACTTAAGTCGCTTAAGACTGTAGTAAACATTTTATAATGCCCTCTCAGAGTTTCTTACTTATTTCAGTTGTCTTAAGCGTCTTATTAACTTTATCAGACACATCTTACTATTAGGTTCGCAACTTATAAACCCGCCATCTTTGTACACAAATTTATTTAATTGTTTAAGTATACAAAATCAAATTATTTCTCAACTCTATAAGCACCGTCGTTTTCTATCACCTGTCTCCAAACGCACTGGCAGAGACATATTACCTTCTTCGTAGAAGTTTTTAGGCTTTTGATCAAAACAAGTGGTAAGGTAATTTTTAAGCTGCTCTTCATTTTTAAATTTTTTATCTGCTAAGTAGTGGGCTAGAGAACGAAATAGATGGTAATCTCAGTTCAGAATATCTGGAGAGTACGGTGGGTGAGAAAGGACAGCCCAGCCCAGCGAAAGTAATATTTCACGTGTCACTTTTGCTACATGTGGTCGAGCATTATCGTGCAAAAAGTATACTTTATTTTAATTTTCCGGTAATCTCGCTGCTACTTTATCAAGTTGGTTACAATAAATATTGGCCGTAATTGTAGTGTTAGATGGCAGTATATAATTCCGTTTATTCCTCACCACACACTTAAAAGAATTTTTTACTCATGTCAGATTTTGGTGTTGGTACTCCTGTTTCTCCAGGTCCAAGCCACTGGCGCTTACGCGTAAAATTTATGTACATAACCCACTTTTCATTTCCCGTAATTACATCCCTCAGCCACTTATTGGTACAATGATAAATAAGTAGTTCCATGCACACGTTAGCTCTCTTCTGAAATTGAAATGACGTCAACTCATGTGGCAACCAAACTGAATATTTCCAGGTCTTTTCTACAGACAACATGAAGTGAACCTGGGATCCATTTCTATGAGTTTTTTTAACTCATCTACTTCTATTGTAGGAGGTCGTCCTGGATAAGGTTCATCAGATAGGTCATAATTTCCATTCTTAAATCTTCTGAACCAATGTTTGGTGGTATCGTAAGAGAGCACGCCTTCGCCCATCGTTGTACATATATTGCGCACTGCTTCAGTCTCTTTTCGACCTAAGCGAAATTCGTGAAGTAAAAGCAGCCGAAGTTCTCTACGAGAAATATCCATAATTTACTGTAGTTTTACTATTCGAGATCCAGTTGTCAACTGATTTAACATACAACTCTTGCTTTATTTATATACTACTCCAAGAAATTCGAGATAGTTCTATAACGTTTTAGAAACTGATCGAAAAAATTGTCGAGCTTAGTAGTTACCATCCTAATACTGTCATAAATTCGAAATTTTATATGGATCTTTATTATTGAAGTACGCCAGAACGACAGAGCGGATTCGCATGAATTTTTTTTGCATAGATAGATAGTCTGGAATAGCACGTACGCTAATTTATCGGGAAAATGGACTGCTCAAATGTTTCACACCACCTAAGTCGCGATATATACGTATAAATGTTTGGTCATAAATTTTGATACACAATGATTATATCTTTGCCAAAACTACTAATTTCGAGACAAAAAAAATGAATTGTAGGAAACAATAAAGTCTAAGCACCACTTTGCGATCACTCCATTTCTCTGTTTATTATTTTTTTGTTATATATCTATGTAAAATCTGCGAATAAGTTTAATCGGACCTTGCTTATACATTAAAAGGTAGGAGGAGGTATCTAGTACTACTGGTCAGATCAATGCACATAATGTCACCTCAAGTATAGATTGCTTTGTTAAATGTGCGCTTCTTCAGAAGCTTATTGCCTCGCACAACCAGTCTATGGAACAAATTGTCGCCTGCCGTATTTCCGAACCGATACGACCTTCAAACCTTCAAGAAAAGAGCGTACTCCTACCTAAAAGGCCGGCAACGCACTTGTGACTCTTGAGTTACGGGTGTGCATGGGCGGCGGTAGTCACTTACCATCAGGTGACCCGTCTGCTCGTTTGCCCACTATCGCATAAAAAAAAGTAAATATTTTTATTTCGTCTCTTATGTAGTACAATTGCAAGAACTAACAATAGGGTTGCTGGAAATCCGAGAAGTATATTTATATAGTACAAAAAATGAAATATTCTACACAAATGAATGCCGTCAGATTGACGTATGTATGTATATATTTTTAAATTATTGAAGGTGTTTTGTTGCTATATGCTAACGATACTGTAAAGGGAGTCTTTAAAGTTGCTGGAATAAATGTTGTATCTGAATCGCATTCGATATACTAATGGATGAGATAAAATATTGTGGCTTGAATACGAAGCTAATAAATTAGGTTTTTCGAATAAAAAACGATGTTAAACCAGACACATGTTTATAACACAGACTCTTATAAACAAACGTTGCACTGTTTTTTTTTTGCAGCTATATATTGCTATATATTGTTTTCCTTCGTTTAAAAAAGTTTACAATATTGGGCTTACATCTACTTTAATTAGGATCGTATTTAATAGTGACAGTGAAACATTATTTAGCAAAATTTACTAGTGATCTAAAATTATAATAATTTTTATAAATATGTCAAAAGTAAGTAATCAGACACAACATTTTAAGTTAAGTATGTGTCAGCCTGAGCTGGGTGTATAATGTGTTTCAGGCTATATATTTAGTATCAATGTAATGATAAGATGACTTTTTAGTGTACCGCTGTCAGATTGAGTTGAGAACAGTTTAATAAAAGTTGTATTTTATTAAAATCTGCTGCATTGTGATTTGCATAAAAATACAAATAAATACATTTTATGAAGAGAAATTAACAAGATATTTTTAACAACGGTAATTTTTCATTATTAATTATTATGGCATTCGACTTTATTGCTCTCACGAGTGCCATGGCTCACTTTTGGACCCTGTACAAGCCTGGATGTGGTTCCGGGCGTACAAGGTGCCTGTTGGTGGTCAGGAGAAGGATGTGGAGGTGTTGTTCAAATATTTTAACCTCGTTGAAGCTAGTAAAATCTTTAATGGATTGCAAAGGGTAAGGGTAAGTATAATACGTGTGCCGTTTATGCCGAAAAAAAAAAAAAAAATAAAACAATGCTTCTTAATATAATAATACCTTACGAGTGTAAAACAGGTTTCATCAGGCTTTTTTATACTGTATCTATTAAATACAGCATATTCACAAAAATATTATTATATTTGCCTAGCACGCAAAATAGCTTGACATACTTTTATAAAAATGTATTTACGTTGTAGGTATTTTATGATTGTATGGTTTGTTTTGTGTAGTTTTCGAATTGTACTCATGAGAACTGCTTAATCACTTATTTAGATTTATTTTCTATGTCACCTAGCAAATCTGAGTATGTCGTGCTCGCCTAGAAGTCCTGCCAATGGTGGCGAATATGTCGAGTCGTTGGGCTCCCTTTAATATGGTTGAGGTGGAAGATGGCTAGCGTGAATCGTTTTCGTGAACGAGCGCCGTAGATCTGGACTGGTCATCTCCGGACTGCTAATAATTCAAATATGCTTATTAGTAAATATTAGAAGTTGTTTACATTTCAGAATGATGTATTGCATTGTCCTCACATTTTATTTGCACTTAAACAGTTACAAAAAAATTGTGCAAAATTTAACAGTAACTCTCGCATTAGGAATCATTTTACTCAGGACTTTACAAACATTCATACAAGGGACACAAATAAGACCCAGACCCGCGACAATTAGTTGTGTATCACACAATTTTTTTCCCTTCTGTGTGTCCGGTGCGATACCACGGCCTCACAGAAAACCGGTTGTGAAGTAACGCTTGCGTTGCATTTCCCCGAAATGAGTGAGGTCTCCGGAGGCCCAAAATCCCCCACCCCCCCTAATGATAGCGCTGTTAACAAAAAGGATACCCCAGGGGGGTACCAGCGCTAGCGTTGGAGAATCCCCCCCTGGACGTCCGCCCTCAGTACGGATTATACCTGAGCGTGGACGCCCAGGCTGCCCCTCGTACTCTGGGGAGGGCTCAACTGCGCTCTCAAAATCTGCTCGGGGCAAGAGAAGGCATACCATGGCACCCCCTGTCACGTTTACCGTGGACTTTTGTAACATCAGTGGCTTACATTCTAACCTCGACACTGTCCACCACCACCTTGGAGACAGCAAAGCCGGCCTTGCTCTTTTTAACCGAGACGCAGATATCATCTCCAGCGGACACATCCTACCTCTGCTACCCTGGGTACGGACTGGAACACTCCTTTATTCCTAAGGCTGGTGTATGCGTGTACGTTAGAGATGATATCACTTCTCGCCGCCTCGGCAATCTTGAAGGTAGGGACCTCTCCATCTTATGGCTACGTGTAGACTGCGACGACCATCCCCGCATCTACGTATGCCTCTACGGGTCCCACAGCGGTGATGCCGAAACAAACCGACTCATCGAACACGTCCAAATGGCTACAGACTCAGTGCTCCAGCAGGTCCCATCCGCAGAGATCGTGATTCTTGGTGACTTTAACGCCCATCACGCCGAATGGCTTGGTTCGCGCAAAACCGATCATGCGGGAAATCTGTTCACGATTTCGCCTTGGCATATGGCTTGACGCAGCTGGTAGCAACGCCTACGCGAATCCCAGATGCAGAAAGCCACGTGCCTTCACTGTTCGATCTTCTGCTGACCTCATATCCTGACGGCTACAAAGTATCCGTTGAGGCCCCTCTTGGCTCTTCGGACCATTGCCTGATTAGGAGTATGGTGCCACTCGTTCACTCGCTGCGGCCGCGAGTTACAGGCAGTCGCCTCGTATGGCACTATAGGTCAGCAGACTGGGATGGAATGCGAACATTCTTTGCATCCTACCCATGGAGGCAGGTTTGCTTCTCGCCGGATGATCCCAATGTCGTTGCCGACTCTGTCGCGGATGTTGTGCTTCAGGGTGTGGAACTTTTCATTCCATTCTCCCTGATTCCCACAGGTGGCAAGTCCCAGCCCTGGTTTGGTCGAACCTCCAAAGCGGCGTCCCGCCGAAAGCAGGAATGTTACCAAGCATGGGCTAATGCAGCGACAGCACGGGACCAGCACATTAAAGAAGCAATTTAACTTTGCCTCCAGGTCCCTCAAAATAGTAATTGCTGGGGCGAAGTCGGCGCACATCGGCAGAATTAGCGAGAGACTAGTGAGTCTTCCTTGGGTAAACTCTTTGCGTCCAACTCGACCCTGGACGACGGGAGAAACGCACCGCCGACCATACCGCAGTGCGAGACCCGCATGCCGGAAGTCCGGTTTACACAAAGGGCAGTGCGTGAAGCGCTTCTTTCCCTCGACGTTCTTAAGTCGAGTGGGCCCGATAGAATCTCTCCTATCGTGCTGAAGACGTGTGCTCCAGAGTTGGCACCGGTTTTAACGAGCCTTTATCGACTTTCCTATTCTCTTGGCGTAGTCCCGAACTCATGGAAGACAGCTCTAGTGCACCCAATCCCTAAAAAAGGAGATCACTCGGATCCGTCCAACTACAGATCCATAGCCATCACCTCCTTGTTCTCAAAGATAATGGAATCCATTATTAACTGCCAGCTCCTCCGGTACTTAGAAGACTACCAGCTCCTCAATGATCGACAATACGGCTTCCGTCGGGGTCGCTCAGCTGGTGATCTTCTTGTTTACTTGACTCGCCGGTGGGCACAGGCGATCGAGACCAAGGGGGAAGCGTTAGCTGTTAGTTTGAACGTGGCGAAGGCCTTCGATCGGGTCTGGCACAAAGCGCTCCTTGCGAAGCTTCCTTCCTATGGGCTTCCCGAGAAACTGTGCAATTGGCTCACCAGTTTTCTTACAGACAGAAGCATCAAGGTCGCTGTTGACGGTGCATGCTCAGACTCCAAGTCTGTTAATTCTGGTGTACCACAAGGCTGTGTGCTATCACCCACGCTGTTTCTTCTGCATATTAATGACATGCTGCAGATTAGCAGCATCAATTGCTATGCAGACGATAGCACGAGTGATGCCCTTTACACCGGCCGCGCTAACATTTCTCGGGTAAACGTCATCGAAAGCCGATCCAAACTTGTGTCTGAAATCGCAACTTCTTTATCAAAAGTTTCAGATTGGGGTCGACTTAACCTAGTTCAGTTTAACCCCACGAAGACACAGGTTTGCGCGTTCACCGCTAAAAAGATGCCATTGGTCGTATCACCTCAATTTGAGAGCACTTCCCTAACTGCATCAGCCAGTATCGGAATCCTTGGCGTCAATATATCAAGCGAAGTCTAGTTTCGCGGTCACTTAGAGATTAAGGCCATATTAGCCTCGAAGAAGCTTGGTGTGCTAAACAGATCGAGACAGTATTTTACTCCGGCTCACCGCCTGCAACTTTATAAGGCGCAGGTTCGGCCGCACATGGAATACTGTTCTCATCTCTATGCAGGTGCACCCCAGTACCAACTTCTGCCTCTTGACCGCATTCAACGGAGAGTGACTCGCATCATCGACTGCCAAGATATTTCTGATTGACTTGACACCTTGGCGTTGCGTAGAGATGTAGCTTCACTCTGCTCCTCTATCGCTTGTATCATGGGGAGTGTTCAGAGGAATTGTTCGGACTTATACCGGCTTCTGGTTTCCGCCATCGTCCTACGCGACAAAATATCCATCCTCATCACCTGGACGATTGGCACTCCACCACTGTGCGCTTCTCCAGAAGCTTTTTGCCTCGAACAACCAGCTTATGGAACAAATTGTCGCCTGCCGTATTTCAGAACCGATACGACCTTCAAACCTTCAAGAACAGAGCGTACTCCTACCTAAAAAGCCGGCAACGCACTTGTGACTCTTGAGTTGCGGCTGTCCATGGGCGGCGGTAGTCATTTACCATCAGGTGACCCGTCTGTTCGTTTGCCCCCTATCGCATAAAAAAAAAAAAAAAACTGTAAATACAAAACATTGACTCAAGTGGTTTTATGGTAAGGTTTTTAAGTGACGTTTTTATGTACATACCATTATTATTGAATACTATGGTATAGTAGTATCGGGTTTTTTATAATTAATTAAATAGCGTTCTTTGGTATTAGATATTCTGGTAACATGATCAATGCTTTGAGACGAAACCTCTTATAGGTAACGGCACGATGTGATACATAGTCATAACCCGAATGTGGGCTCCAGTCCCGTAAAAAATGTTCTTGTTTAAGTTCCTGTTTAGTATTGTATTTTCTCAGGTATTATTAGAAACGCAAAAATACTTTTTCCGAGACGGCTATTTTAGCGATGTTAATTAAATTGAAACAAGAAGATTCTAAATCAATTTTTCATTTGACAATAAAAGTGTAGACGAGGTTTCTAAACCTTGTCGAAGACTGTTTGTGAGTGTCATAGACTGGAGTGGAGACTGCCCTGCAATTATGATTATAGACTTTGTATACCAATATCACAAAAAGTGGGATCGGAAGAAATACAAACTGAAGATAGACAAAGTCACTGACAAGTAACTAGGACATAGACTACTTACATACCTTTAAATCAATACCCCGCTATATAATATGCAATGGCCTGTCGCAAAGTACAGCAATTACAACAAGCAAATTTTCGTCGTCATCAAAATGCAATTAAAGTTACTTACCTACACTTATTTACCATACTTAATACCTTTTCAATCCGTGGAGGCGTTAAAAATCTCTTTTTTTTTCCTGTGTAACTTAAGAGTTATCTAAGCCTGTGAAGTTCTTTTAAAATGGCTGTTCCCCGGAGTTTTACCTGCGTTTATGTCAGTACTCTGCTACTAAAGGTCGTAGTATGACTTTTTAAAGTCTATATTATTTTTAATAATTAGTTCCAATGATAGTTCAGGGATTAAAACAAAAAGAAAATAAAAAAAAACTTTTATATTTTTGTATATAATTAACTTTAAATACGAAAACTCTATTGATTTACCTTCAATACTATTCGCTGAGGAATGCTAACATTGATACATAACGACAAAATATTAAATATATTATTGGCATCGGTGCTAATATCATTTACACATAATAGAAGCGTGGTCTACATCGTGAATTTAATCAAGTGCATAAGTTATTGCTGCTTGTGGTAGATAAATACAATAATTTATAATATATTTAACTCAACAATTTGTTATTTTGTTATAGATCAGTAATTATTAAGGGAGAATAGAAGTTTAAACCTAATTTACATTACCAAATTAGTAACAAAGCATGATAAAATTAATTTTATTATACATTAATTGCAGTATGTGTACTTAGTGTCGTGAAATCAAAAGTAGCATATTATGTAGCAGTAGGCGCTCATTTGTTTCGGTTTGTAAGTACACCATTAAATTAGTTTCTATTTTATATATATATATGTATACATATAACTTTAACTTAACGTATCCTTTTGACTTAACAATTGAACCAAAAACAGTAAAGTTCATGACGGAAAAAATTTCTTTACTCATAGTAGATAGGAAACTAATAAATCAAATGATAAAAAAGCTGAATTACTTATGTGAAATTTACTTTTATGGTGGATATCATTGAAAAATAAAACTATTAAAAAGTTACAGTAAGTCAAATTTTATAAACGTTTGCAGATTATCCCTTATCAGAAACTAGTTTATTTAACTTGACATTGAATTAGTTATCATATTAACTACTTCTCTGTAAAAAAAATATACCAACTTATTTCAAATAAGGTTATATTTAATAGTTATCGTGAAGCGGCTGGAGCATGTATTGAAAATAAATGTTTACGAAGTAATTGTGTGGACTATGGAGTCATATAATTACAACGAAGTTAAATTTGATGAAGATGAAATGCGCAACTTTGCATCGTGGAAGCCTCTAATGAGACAGGTTTGTTTTTTACTATTGTTATAAGAATCGACAAAAAGTCCTTTGAATACAATGGCTTTTTATCGTGTCTGTATTGTAACAGTAATACACACATAGAAATAATATGTTATGTAACCGTTATAGAACAAATAACCTTATAAAATTTTATTTAATATAATATTAATAAAAAATAGGAAGCTGGGTGAAGGGCCTGATGAAGACAATCCTTCTTGATACAGCACGTATTGCGAGGAGGTTCCTGTCTCTGGAGCCCTAACCACCGGTAGCTTGGTTTCTATACCTGATACCGGTGGGATACTATTTTTTATATTTATAAATATATTATGTTATTTTTTTATTTTAAAAATAAGTTATGATGTTTAAGTTAAATAGAGAGAGAAGAAATTGGTCTTACATCTATGTAGTTTAATAAGAATCTTACATTATGTACGTGTACATTACTGAGCAACATATTTTTTTATCTAAAATTTGTTATCTAAAATTAGATTTAGGATTAAAAATATGTCAAAAGTAACTAATCCCACCCTTGGGCTTACCTAAATATTCTATCAATGTCTATAGCTTACGCAATATATGTTTCAATCTTATGGAAGTATAAAAGTCAAAGTATCTCATAAAACTAATTATACAAACAAGGTCCTAAGAATAAATAAAATATATTTAAAACTGCATGTCTAGTCCGAGGTTTGATACAAATCAGTAATTCCTTCTTTTAAATCTAATTGATTAATTGATTGAATTATCTATTTTACGTTTCGTACACGGAATAGGTACCTTCTTTTCTCGCCAGGTCATTTATAACTCCAAGCATCGAGACGTGTTAACCACAATTTTTGTTTTTCAGTTTTAAAAACTTAATTCAGGATTTTTTGTAAGCTGATTGATGTTAAGTTATCATTATTTCTGTTTTTACAGTTTTTTGTGTTTAGCGGCGTCGCTTCGATATATTTCGTGCTCGGATTGTCTTTTGGTGCACCTACAGTCGTCATTCCGGAATTGAGAAAGGAGACAAACTATACAGATATTCTCACCGATGATATGGCATCATGGTTATGTAAATTATTTAAATATACTTTTTCATACCCTATGTATAATTTAAAGCCGATAGAAATTTTAAATTTAGAATGTCTAGTTAAAGTTCTGCAATCCTATACTTTTATTAGTATTTATTACAAAACCTATTGTTTAGTATTTATTACAAAAAGTTTTGAAGAAAGTTATGGGCCATTTGACTTTGCGCTACACCTCTTAGGACTTGAACAGTGACACTTGACGTGGATGAAACTTCGAGAAATTCTTAGTTGATTATATATACTCGTATGTACACTTAGCCAGTTTACTATCTTAGTTTAAAACATTAATTAATTAAAAAATATTCAGATTACGATTACTACACTCGTTATCTGAAGCAAATAATTTTATAAAAATAAAACTTTGTAATGCTGTTTATTAACTGGATATTTCACCAGTATAGTAAAAAGTGTTTAATTTCATAAGTATATTCATATCAGATATCGAAAATGGTCAACGTGCCAGCATAGGGATAGTAATGCGAAATAATAAGACACGGCACATTATTGAGGGTCTTCTATGACCTCGTTTGCGACTACTTTAAGATAATCTGGATCCTGGTTAGTTTTATCCAATAGGAAATTGCCTTTATCATGAAAATAGTAGGCAAAACAAAACCTATCACCTTTCTTTTTTTTATATATAGAGTATATTTATACTGTTTTTAAGGAATTGGATAGTCCTATCAAAACCCTTTTTTTATATTATAATAACAAGGTTCTCAATTGTACTGTTTTTTACCCGACTCATCAAGAGGAGTTAAGTTTCTTGGCTGTATGTACATATGTATGTATGTCTATTTCTTTTTAGTCTAAACGGTTTGATGGATATCGATATGAGAGGTATCATTTGATTCGTATTACGAGTAATAGTGGAAGTGACTTAAGGTATACGAAATACTTCAAGATAATGTCTCTAAAAAACAAATGAGAAAAAGTTAGAAGTAAGCTTTTATGTAATGTAATCGGGTTTTACACAATTTTGAATAATTTATCTTATATTTATTTTTGAATCCTTCGTTGCACACACACGAATCCAGGTTATGACATTAAATGATGTACATACTTCAAAGACAGTCATAATTATTCATGACAAATAATAAATATCGGGACACGTAATGTTTATTGTTATCACATATGTAATTTACCGTTATCATTTAAAGTTAAAAATAGTTCGCGGTATACAATGTAAAAGTTTTAAGATAGCTTACAAAGCAATGAATAAGTACTCATTAAAACAGGAATCCTTCGTATATTAAATAAATTGATAAGTGACGACACCGACGACACGGCCATTTGTCTTGTTACTAGTCTGGCCTGGGAAATGTATACTGACTACTGAGCCAGAGGTCGTGGACCCGGGACAAATGATACCAGGAGCCCTGTCTAAAATATAATAAGTGATGTTACACACAAAACTATAACAAGTGATGTTTGTGGTGGCACCCATATATATAAAAAACATATCAACACCATCTAGCGAATACAAGTCGAACTACGTAGCAACTATACTAATGACGTAGTACGATCCTGAATCAGTATAATAAAGTTCTCGCGCCGATTACTATATACACGACTTCCCAACATCAACCCTTGAGTCGCGGTCCGCCAGGCACAATCACCTCGCCAAGGATCCTCTCTTTGTATTTGAGGGACGTAACACGCGTTCCTCCACATGTTTATTAACAACCCCGTATATCGTTCGGATCTTGGCTGTGGACTGCTCGCATACATTCTTAGCGTTGCACTTAACTTCATAAACCGAATCTTAGAGGCTAAATTCTCAAATTGATCTGGTACTACCTTTTCCGTTGGCTGGTCCGCATGGATCTTGGTTCCATATCATTATTATTACTTAAGATATACTCTATTTTGTACCAAGTTTCAATAAAGTTCACTATGCGGTCAGTCCGTGATTAATATTAATGACAATTTGCTGTAGTAGCATCTAAGTTTCTACACTTATTTGTGTTTACAAACTTATTAAGTCATACCTATTGCAATACTCTTAAGTGTTTGATAGAGAATGAAACCAAGATAATTTCGTGTGGAAACACAGCAACCCAACAATGATAAAGCCCTACAATTGTTGTATGATCCTTAAAAGCTTTCAACTACTATAGAAAATAATGTCATTCTGTTTTCAATTATTTACATTAGAAAGATTAAAATAAATATATCTGAAAGCAACGTTTCCTTAAAAAATAAATACAAAATTAAATAAAATGCTAATTGTACTAAAGTAAAGTTATTTCCTTTGCAGCTTCCGTGCACGGCTACAGCGCGATACCGTGGGTCCTCATTATACCGATAGTTTCACGGATAGTGGGCAGAAAAATACCGTTTTTTATAGTATGCGCAACCACAATAGTTAGCGTTATAGTGTTTCATTGCAGCACTAAGCCTGTACATCTACTAATCAGTGAAATAATGCAAGGCATGCTTCTCGCAAGCAACATAACATTACTAGTAGTTATTGTTACCGAGTATACTTCCACCCGATATCGAGGCGTGTTTTTAGCTGTCCAGTCTACTATATTTTTTTTGGGAGTATGGATTGCAAATTTAATTGGAACTTTTTTTCACTGGAAGAACATCGCCATTGTCGCATTTGTTTGTGCATTGTATTCTCTCACTGCATTTTTCTGGCCAGAATCGCCTTCTTGGTTGGCTATGAAGGGACGGTTTGCTGATAGTGCTGCGGCACATCATTGGCTAAATGGTTTTGACAAGGATGCGGAGACTGAACTTGTGAATCTTATAAATATGCAGAAAGAATATCTTAGAAAGCGTGATCTAAGAGAAAAACGTTCATTCCGCTATCACTTTAACAGCATCATCGAAACAATGTCAACAGAAGCATTTTACAGACCGTTGCTACTGTGTATAGCAGTCATGTCATTGTACCATTTTTCTGGTAAATTGGTATGTGGAATGTATGCGCTAGAACTGATCAATAGAATAACAGATAATCAGACTTCAAGCTATGTAGGTATGCTCATTATGGACGGAATTACAATTATAGGAATGCAAGTCGGATGCGCTTTTGTCAAAATATTTCCAAAAAAATCATTACTTTTAGGTTCTTCTATTCTCGCCATTATATTTTTAGTAACCATATCTTTGTACTTACATTTAATTAGCTTAGATATAATAACTGAGAACAACATACTATCAATTTTCTTTCTGACATGTTTTTCAATGTCTGTAAGTGGTGGTGTAATGATTTTACCTGGTTGTTTCTTTGGCGAATTAGTGTTTTTAAGATACAGAAGTTCATCCTTACTTTTAATTACACTTTATTCGGAATTTTTAATGGCGACAGTATTGAAAGTGTCTCCGTACATATTTAAGGCGTTAACACTACAGGGAGCTTTTTTATTCTACGCTTTATCAGCGTCTTTATTCCTAATAGTTTTAAAAATGTATTTACCAGAGACTAAAGATAAAACTTTACAAGAAATTGAAGAGTATTTTAAAAAACAAGATAATTCCGCTAACGTTTCAAAAACTTTGATAGACGACCCTGAGAAAATTGATAAAAGTCAACTTGATGAATGTTAAAACTTTCTTGTTATCTTGGTGACTATGCAACTTGTAAACATCTTTGCGATACGTTTTTATTAATCTCAGTTTTAAATGTTAAAACGGAAAACTTTTAAAATATACAGAAAACATTACAATTTGCATAAAAAGCATTGCATTTTGTCTGGATATATGTACATACGAACTCGATCAAATTATATACTTACCTACATATATTTAGTCTTTGATCAAACCTCCAACTATATGTATATGAGTTCGTATGAATCATATAAAATCCGTCAAATATTTTTTGATGTACAAGGATAATTATAATTATATTTTATAACTTACACTTGAATACTATTATATATGTATATGAAAGAAAAGTAATAATACATTATATATATATATATATATATATAGATAATAAGAGAGAGACGTAATAGATCTTCCTTTTTTTATAGTATACTTCCTTTTTTTATATACAAACAGACGGTAACTAGTAAGGTAGTAGGGTAGTAAGGTAAGGACAGTAAGTGACACAGCACCGTCCCTAGACACCTGGAACTCGATAGTAGTCAGTGCGATGTCCGCGTTTGAGTTTGATCTGGGGCGGGGAGAAAGGGAAGGGTCGATGAGGAGATGAGAAAGAGTAGTTTTTTTGTGAGGCGGTGGTCCAGTCAAGCCGGCTAATACCCCTACCACGATAAAAATAATATTCCGTATATCCCCGAAAGGTAGGCAGAGGCGTAATTAACGCCCACATTCTACCGATTATTATTTAGTCCCATTTAAGTAATAAGGAGAAAGCGAGGATAGAAAGGGAAGGAAACCGATATTGCTTATACAGATGCATTTATGGAGTATACCGGTTACTAGAATCGGCTGGTGCCGGGAACTGAGTTCTCCAACTAAAAATAAAATATTGAATAATAATAAATAAATAGAAAAACAAAGCATATATTAAATTTAAATCAAGGGTCAGGTTTTAAGTCTGAGTGCAGATATTGTTGTCTCGAGTCTGGGTGATCTTTGTGTTTATTGCTTGTACGAGTTTGTTTGTAAAGTCCCCATCGACACTGCTACAAGCCTGTAGTCGTAAAGATTCATAAACGCTTTTTTTATTACTTTAATTATTAAAAAGCTCCAAAAATTTTAAAACGTGATGTTTATCGATCATATTACTCTACACTATTTGTTGTACACTGTTCACAATTTTATTAAAATGTATATTTTGGTACAAAGGTTAGCCAATTTAAATAAGAACCCAATCTTTTATTAATGGATATATTTACAATTAAGTTTTGTATAAAACCGCTCATTGTGTTCATATCAACATAATTAAGCATTATATTTAAGATTTATTGTAATATTATATAAATGGGCTAATATCCGTCATAAACACATCTAAAGTTAAAAATTAAACTATCTTAAACATGTTTATATTTTATACGTAAATCTTTAGAAAAAAAGTTCATTAGGACACTGTTTTGTCTCGGGGGTAACACTATCTACTTAGTAGATTCAGTGTATAATTGTATCTTATCTGAGATTACAGCAAATGTCATAAATAACGATCAGTATAAAAAAAAAGAAAAAAAGTATTAAAACCTAAACGTAAAGTTATAAAGTATAAGATAAAGCACAGGACAGACACAGACAAGCACAGACTTTGTGTAATCGTCAAATTCTTGTGCTGAGTCTGGGTGTTCTTTGTGTCCGTTGTTTCAATGTTTGTGAAGTCCCCCGCGACACAGGAATTAATACTAGTGCGGGCGTTGTCTTTTTAAAAAAAAGCAAAAGCTAAAAGAAAAGCGAAGCAAGAGTGTCTAAATTTGTGAATATAATGTAATATATTTACTAAGAGAGTTGCTAACGATGCTGAACGAATCATCAATTTGTCGAACAAGTCGTCTGTGACAAGTGATAGATAAAATGCAGTCTCTCAGTTTAAGGAGTTCTACAGTGATTTATTGATGAGACGCCGCGACCCTCGCCTCAAAGAAACGCTGTCAAACTGAACCGTCAACAAGGATTTACCTTTACTGTATTCTTTCGGTAAAGTAAGTCTGCCAGCAAGTGATAAGAAATATACATATGATACGTGTATATACATTGTAAAGGGTAATAGGAAGACTACTTGAGAGTTTATTAACTACTACAAAATTATATAAATACATGTATAAAGTTGAGTAGAAAATAAAAATAATGGTCATGTCAAGATGTATTATTGACTATACGTATATATTTCGTGTGATTGTTAGAAAAGGGTTTGAATTTGATGTTAATGTAGATTAAATTTTTATTTTTCATCTCAAATCTTTCTTATTTAATCGTATTCATTTGAACTACCCACCTGAACTTACTTATAATACTGTCAGCAACACATTTTTTGGTAAAGTAAAGGCTGTCTAAAATAGTTATTTTAGGCTTAAACGTCAAATTAGTATTTTCAGAAATAATTAGTTTTTTTTCTTTCTATTAGTATATTCTATGAATATGAAATTAATGTTTTTTCATCGCTATGGAAGTCGTTACTGATATGTACATAATAAAGACATCTTACAAAGTAAATTTATAGTAAATTGTAATGAGCGAAGTTACTTTTTAAATAAATATTCAATCAATCAATCAAAACCTTTGCACATGCAATTCCCTTATTTTTATAAATAAATGTAATTTGTGTACAATAAATACAAAATACAAATACGAAACCATTGATTTCAAATAAACTAATCATAGGTAAATTGTCAAGAGAAGAAGTAGGTCAGACTAAGAAAGTAATGAAGCTAATTGCTCGTTCCAATACGTAGATCCTATGGAGAAGAACAGGCAAGAAACTCCAAGGACAATCTTTTTCAAATATTTTATACAATTTTCTGGGTGTATAATAACATGCGAGGACAGTGAAATACATCCTTCTGAAATAGAAATTTCAATAATTGCTCCCGGGAATATTTTAAGGAATAGCATTCCGGAGATGACCATCTCCGATCAACGGCACTCGTTCACGAGTATGACGCACGCGCCAGTCACCTCTAATATATTAAAGGGAGCCGAACGTCCCGACACATATACAAATGAATGGAATTTTATATATTTATAACTAATTGAATTAGGCATTATGTATCGCTTGATAAATATTAAATAAAGAGATAAAACCTATCACTCACCCTCGAGAGCGACCCTTTTTAGACTTCAGCGATGAAAACAACCAAGGTTTACTTAAGGAATTGCCGTAAACGGCAGATGCATACGAACACCCGCCAATAGATACTACTTACTAGGCGTGGCAGATACCTCCGAAGCCTTAGGGCCTTCGTCGGACTGCAGATCTGTTGTACAAAATGAGACAACATTCGAGTATTGAAATTTATTAAAAACTCAAATTCTCAATTGTACTTCCTATAACTACTCACACAGCAGAATGTTTGTATCGTTGTACGTCTGCCTATTCGTTACGTCAGACGAGGCTGAACTCTTTTGATCGCTGATATTAAAGACTAATATTAAACATTAACTCTTTGATACAATTATAATATTTTATGTATTATAATTGTATAAAATAGTGTCTTATTTTATAATGGAGCCATGACAACTATTACAGATGGCGTGGTTCTCGTTTTGTTTTTGGTGTTCTTTAAATGTTACTCATTGTGTTAAGAAGTTCTAAAACATAGGGTCTTCTCAAGAATCTCAAGAACAAGATATAGAAGCTCCTCATGTATTTTCTATTTATTAGAAAAACTGTAATAATTACTCTATTCAGCTAAGCGCCTTCTGCAACAGCAACAGCAAAAACTTCAATAACTCTTGTTTTACAATATTTCTGATCTCTATATAAACGAAGCAAAACTTTGAAAATCGTATAATAAGAGACAAAAATCCGTGTGAAACCAATTCATTGGCATGCCATGGTACTTTTAAATTCCCAATTATGGAAAATTGCACAATCATTCGATATTGGCCAGTTTATAGGTCGAGTAAACAGTAAACAACGAGACTCCGCATAAATAAAAATGGTTTCATAATGAAAACACATCGTCATTTTTTTACAAAAAAATAAAAACATACATCACTGACTATTTTTCAAGTACCGTTTGCTTTATTTAGATAATTGTTTTGCAAATTCAATGGACTGTAATATTTTTTTTTCTATTTTAACTGATTTAATATTTTATATTTATAATTATATGTGCATAGTTATGTTCTCCGACTACTCAGAGACGGTTGGACCTATTTGGGAAATTATTTTTTGTTTGAAATAATATACTTTCTAGTTATTGTTTTGTAGTTTACGCTTTAATAGAGGGCATATGAAAAGCTTATATGATTTGTGTAAGTTTATGTTTGTGTGTACATTTATATCTATGTTGACGTTTTTTTAACTCTTCTACAATTTACAATAATATAATGTAATAAAACTTAGTGATACTGTTTTGCACGAAAACTAGCAAATTTTTATTTTATTCACTAGAGTATATTTTTGCATCCAACGGTGCCTGTAAGCAATTGTCCTCAGCGGTCATTGCACTGATTGTTTTTATTAAAATATTTATTAGTTGTTTTTTAAATACTAGGAACAAAAACAAATTTGTTGTTCCTAAAACCAGGCTCAAGAAAATAGGTAGTTCGTTTAGATGCCAAAGTATACATTTCTATAATAAGCTTCCTAGCCAAATACAAGAACTAAGCAATAATAAATTTAAATCATTTATAAAAAAAAA
This sequence comes from Tyria jacobaeae, assembly GCA_947561695.1. Lineage (NCBI taxonomy): Eukaryota > Metazoa > Arthropoda > Insecta > Lepidoptera > Erebidae > Tyria > Tyria jacobaeae. The sequence goes on from OX387218.1 coordinate 10,115,017, forward strand.
ACTAAGTCAAAAAGCTTTTTACACAATTAAAGATTATATTGAAGATAAAAAGGCTTGGGAATGAGCTGCTTCATTAATGTACATGAGCCTTTGTTTTTCGTTTATATTTTTTTTTTTATACACATTGACATTTTATATTTTACTTTTTGACATGAATACTTACTTTGTTAAGTATTATATTGTTTTTTTTTTATTGTTTAATCTTTGTACCTTTTGACATGAATACTTTGTTAAGTATAATATATTATATATTTGTTTCTTTTTTTTTTAATTTATAAATTTAATTATTGTAAATGTGAGGACTATGTAGGTTATTTATTTATTTATTTTTTTCTCTTTTCTCCTGTAGTTTGTTTTATAACGATGTCTGACAGTTTGAGTACTTTTGCGGCCTACCCAAATGTCCTTGCTTTGGTACTGTTCGTCGGTCCGTTGAGCTCCTTAAAGTTCTAAGTTGAGCTACACGATAACTGACAAATGCTTGCACTGTTTGGACGGGTCCACTCAAATGAGCGTGGTGCTTTCTTCAAAAGCTCATCTCAGACGTTAGCGTGCATGGTTCTCATATGTTTTTTACATCTGTATGGACTTTAAAACAGACTTTGACCTCTGAGTTTGTTTCGGTGTTTCTTCTCAGGGTAGTCAGCTAGGAAACACCGGCCTCATCTAGCATAAACTAACAGAAAAAAATAATATATTGACGTGTAAAAGTGTTGTTGTAACCTATTTACAAAATAAAGATCATTTATCATTTATCATTGTTATAATTGTAATTGGTGTTTAATAAAGTTCATTTCGATCCTATTCCATTTAAAAATAAGCGTTGAATAATAAAATTCAATACCAGTTTGTAACTGAATATTAGTAAATAACCACCGAAATATCTAATTACCTAATCATTTGTTTTTAGTATACAATAAGCTATTTTAGTTTGTAAATTTAGTACAAAATGGTTAAAATGTTACTTGTCTGGAAGGTTTAAAATGAAATATTGATTCTTTAATACATGTTTATAGCATTTACAGACCGTACATATATATATCGAAACTCACAACAAGTTTCTTTAATATGAAACGATTGAAGGCAAATATTGCTCTTTTTACTTTAAATTATATGGAAAAATATTTTATTAATTACTTTTTAAACTGGATGCGAGAAGCCGAAAATAGATCGAAGTGGAGTGCAATGGGAGAGGCCTATGTCCAGCAGTGGACTGCGATAGGCTGATGATGATGATGATGGTTAAACTTTTCTACCAGTCTACCTTAACACTGATTAGATGAGATTTACGTAAAAAAAATATGATTAAGAAAACTCAAATGTGAATATTAATATAAATAATATACATAAATACACTACATGAGTATGTTACACTACATAAATGTACGTATGCATATAATGTATTACTGTTGGGTTATCGTGTATGGTTATGTAACTCTACAACTATTAACTTTATTTACATTAAATATGACAATCTTATCTGTTTCTTGAATCATATCAATAAATGTTTAGGTTTATAAGTAAGAATTTGCAGCTCTCAAGTGGTAGAACCCATTTTTTGCAGCATCTCCGCTTTAATAAGGGTGAACATTGGAATACGTTAAGAAGTAAGTGATTGTCAAACATATCTGCTACAAGGAATAAAAAAAGTAATTATTCATCATATCTGTATGATACTTTAATAGAAATACAGACTAAATAAATCTAAAAACCGTCACTGTTATCTCCGTTTATTAGACGGCCCGTGGAGGTCTACTCATTAAGATTGTAAAAAAGATTAGCAGTGACCACCAATATTCTATTCGTGCATTCGTTTACTTTTATTTAGTTGCTACATTGCTACTAGCAATAACAAAAATCTATAAAATTATTCGCAGAACAGAATCAACCGCTAACATAATAACGGTGAATAACACCCATTATACTAACAGAATGATGTTAATAAATAATATTGTATAATATTGTAGTCATTACAGTCGGAACATTTATATGTGGCGTGGCGTTATCACGTACGTAATCAGTTCATAACGTCTAAATAAGCGGGGTGTACGACCGACATTCATAGTCATTTATAACTATGCAAATTGGTGTGTAAAATTCACCTCGTAAATCTCTATAGTACGGAGACAACCGGCCTATTAGAACCCGATTCTGTGTACCAGTCATGCACTGATTGGTAATATAAAAGCACCATTGTTTCCTGCGGGCCATAAGGGAATATTTGGGGAACACATAAAGTATAGTGTAAAATAAAATGTAGTATAAAATATAATAAAAAATTGGTATATATAAATATAAAAGTCAATGTAAAATGTGTGTAAAAGAATGATGCGTAAATCGTCTGTAACAGAGGCTGAGGTTAATGGAGGCGGTGAACTGGTGTTTTAAGTACGATCTACTTGGATTCAGTCCAGGTACGCATTAACAATTTGGCAATACTTGGCTGTCGTTTCCCACGCCGCTGCGCCTATGCAACCGTTTATGCACACAGATGTTCAAAGATTGTGGAGCTCTATATAGTAGTACAAGCGGTTTAATTAGTAAGCAAGTAGTGCAGTTGGAGACTTTTCAAGTTACAGTTGAGACAGAAAAGTATGTAAATACGGTCGGTTACGTTCGTTCGTGAGAAAGGGAAAGTTGGCGATTTCAGCTTTTCATACAAAAAAATCATAAAAAAAAATTTAGAAAAAAGAAGATAGAAGACAAGCGTATTATCAGTCTCACTTTGCTACACCCTTTTGTGTTCCTTCCTCTACGTCCCTGTGCAGTGACACATTCTTTGTAGAAAGAAAACTTTATGTTTTTTAATATTATACTTATCAGTTATATAACCGGAGGTATAGGTCAACCGGAGTATTACCACGGCCTCCCAGAAAACCAGCTGTTAAATAATGCTTGCACTGTGTGCCCGAGTGAGTGAGGTTACTGGAGGCCCAACTCCCTTTCCCTTCCCCTCTTTCCACTCCCCCCTAAAAGGCGGACAACACTCTTGTGACTCTTGAGCTACAAGTGTTCAGAGGCGGTGGAAGTCCCTTACCATCAAGTGACCCGTTTGCTCATTTTTACCCGTTATATAAAAAAAGAGAATAATCTAATTTTGACAGTACTAGCTATTTGTATCCTTAATATTTTAAGGATCAATGGTACAAAAGTTATATCAGAAATTACATAACTTCCTAGCCAAAAAGGACTAGTTATGTAGTATACCATACAATTGGCGCATTGTTTTTTTTTTATTTGTATCCTTTGCCCCTAGGGGGGATGTATTTCAATTCAATTTCAATTCTAATGATGGGTATATCACACATCTAAATTGTTTAAGATTTTTGAAGTTATTGTGGAATAAAGGAACTCGCATAAATACATAAACTCTTAAAGGTATAACACTTCTTATTTGGCCAAGGTGTCATAAAGTAGAGAAAAGTATTTAATATATTTAATCAATTTATCTTCAATGTGATTATTTTATCGTATTATATATATTTATAAGGCTGATTGGCTGATTGAGAGCTAGTAGTACAGGATCCCTGGTACACTTTTCATCATTTATTACTAACAAGCTGATTTTTCGTGAGTAGCTTCCTTTTGACTAGACGCCCAACTTTTCTTTACAGTCATGTTGTTAAATGGTAGCTTAATAGGGGTAGCAAGGATAAAATATGTTGATTTGATGAATTTTAAAAATTTATTACTAACCGAATTTTTCTTTGTTAATTATCGAGATTATTATCTAAATAACGTGAAAAAATATTTCTCCTACATAATATAAGGTTTTGTTAGGGATTCCCATCTCTCCAACGTGTATCATAAACAAGGTCATGAAAAATAATTACTAACCAGCAGATTTTTTTTATTGGTTAGCTAACATTTGCATAGTTTACCACCCACATTGTCCTACAATTTGCGTGGTATGTCATCTTGGTCCTACGCTCAAAAGTTGTAGTACTAATACTTAATGTAAAAATAATTACTATCAAGCTGAATGTTCGAGAATAGCTTCGTTTCAATGAGACGCCCAACAAATTCTTGTACGAAAATTCTCGATGGTGGTCTATAACTAAGATAATAGGGATGAAATATGTTGATTTGACGAATTTTAAAAATTTATTACTAACCGAATTTTTCTTTGTTAATTATCGAGATAATTATCTAAATAACGTGAAAAAAATATTTGTCCTACAAAATATAAGGTTTTGTTAGAGAATCCCCCCTCTCCAACATGTATCATAAACAAGGTCATGAAAAATAATGACTAACCAGCTGATTTTTTATATTGGTTAGCTAACATTTGCATAGTTTACCACCCACATTATCCTACAAATTGCGTGGAACGTTATTCCAGTCCTCCAGTTACATAGTTAAAATTCATGAAATTAAAAATAATATTATTTTGTACATTTTGCTATTGGAACTGAGGCACACTATTATCCTTACTCACAAACGCATGCGCACATGCTTGCCCATGCTGGTGTCGATCATAACCACGTAAAGTTGTTTTTACAAGTTGTTTTTTAATCAACCTCGTATTTTATTCGTCTTTCGAAAAATAATTTGAATAGTAATCTGTGCTGCAAAATAATAATGGAGTGTTTTTTGTGTTATTTATTATCTGAAAACTCTAATTTTCGAGAAAAAAGAGAAGAAATAAATAAAAAATAGAGATTGTGGCTTTCTTGTAAGACTTTTTTATCTGCTCGAAAACATTATAACCACAAATATTGTGATGCTGTATTGCCTGAAAGTTGGAGTGATGAAATAATAGGTTATCATTCCTCTTGTTACAAGGAATTTAGAGTAAAATCTAAATATTTGTCTTATGAAAGGTAAGTCCATTGATTATTATTTATTTTTTTAAATAAATAAAAAATAATTTTGTAAGGACTTATTTTTACGTAATTATCTCGAAAAAAAAAAAACAAAAAATGGAGTAATATTAATCTGTAAGTTTTGCTGTATTCTTTGAATATTTATTATAGAAAATATATTTATCATATTTTCTTAAAAAAATGCGATAGGGGGGCAAACGAGCAGACGGGTCACCTGATGGTAAGCGCCGCCTATGGACACCCGCAATTCAAGAGTCACAAGTGCGTTACCGGCCTTTTATTTAGGAGTACGCTCTTTTCTTGAAGGTTTGAAGGTCGTATCGGTTCGGAAATACGGCAGGCGACAATTTGTTCCATAAGCTGGTTGTACGAGGTGCAAAAAGCTTCTGGAGAAGCGCACAGTGGTGGAGTGCCAATCGTCCAGATGATATATAAGATAAATATATTTGATATATTATTATTATGCTACCATTAATATGTATACTGGCTTACACGGCTTGGCAGGATACTCGAAAGCCTAAATTTATTAGCCTAAATACTCCATTGTTTTTTGTAAACATAATGTTCACGCGCACAGACAGACAGCGCGCGGTCTGTCGCCTCACTTCGCGACCGAACGGACATCGACGTGCGCGCATTAAAGTTCAGTGACTTGTATAGTTACCTACAAATGATATTGTTATACAGTCCTCTTTCTTATCTTTAATTCCACTAAAGAAGATATATAAACATATAATACAAGACGTGTTACGCCCTTACGCCAGACATCCTCGGGCAACTTAGGCAACAAATGAGCCCACCCGACGTTATCGTTGCCTATAAACACTCTCAAGTTTTATCATTCTAAACATCGCAATTCAAATTACAATTAAGAAGTTCCAATTATTTATAGGTTACGGTTTAATTTTAGACAACGATGTTTGATTACAAAAGCAAATTGAAAATAATACTATCATAGTTAAATCTGATGATATAACAAACTTGAAGATGTCAAGCTAACTTTATTATTTAAGTATAAACAAAATATGATGATAAAGATGAAATTGAAATTATTACTGAAATTTCTCAGTAATTCATTTACTTCGGCCTTATTGCTTCATGAAACGGGGTTGAATAAAGTGAAGGACTACTGTCACTCTCTGTACTAGCACAATAGCTCCTGATTTACAAACAAGATTATATTATTATTACAGTTTCTCGAAACGCTATTTTAACTGTTCTTATTGCGTAATATATTTGTATTTATTTAACTGTTATAAATATGTAGAAGGATTTCTGTTTTCTTAAGGTTATGCTAGGGATAGCAAAAACATATATATATATATATATGTATATATGTTTTTGCTATCCCTAGTACATAATTCGTTTTTTTTTTAATTTTCGTATGAATATATAATAATAATATATAATATATATTTTACCGCTAACAAATTATTATATAATTGTAAATAACAAACACGTAGCTGGGTTGCCTTCTTCAACAGGCGGCCAGGTCTACCGGAGGGATATCCTAGAAAAGAAGAAAAAAGAAAAGCGCCGCGACCATAACACCCGGTGACGGAACCCGACCACCTTGCTATGGGCCCCGCTGAGGTAACGACCCTTTGCGGTTTCCATACACAAAAAAGTGATTTAAATTATGAACGCGTCTATATTTCTTTAATTTATTTCTTTAAAAAAGAAGATATCGTATTTACTTATGATTGTGACTTTCTATTAATTGAAATACACTTCCACCAAAGCCTACGCTCTTTTAGTACAAAATAATGATAGCAAATTTTTTGTACAATTTGTTCGCTTTTGAGATTTTTATCTACGCTTGCTGGTCTTCGTGGTAGGAATCGGTCATTTCTAAAGACCAAGGTACGTTTTTGTCAAAGTTTGATAGTAATCCTTGCCCAGAGTGACGTGTAAAATGTATCTATGATGGTTAGTGACGATTCGAGTGGATAACATGCAGTACAATGGCATATTGAAATATTTCGCTGCAATTCCTCTCTTTCAGATACTATACTTTTTCTAAAAGCCAGGCTTTTTTAACACGCCTCTTAAGTATATATCCCTGTTTATTACAAAACATAGCACAAACAGCTATCTAAAAATTATAATTCCACAACCTTAAGGACACACCAGGTTGCCAGTGTTATTTTATAGATAGTAGTGTTTTCAAACGGCTTAATGCCGGCAAGCTTTGATCAATATCTAAGAAGCTTCTGTTCAAGAGCTGGATTATGTTGTCGATACAGAGAGCCAGGGGTTCTGAACACTAAGCGTTGTGGGTGATTACGTGTGTGCTTTGAATGTTCTAAATGTGCACTATTTCGAATAAAGAGTAAGTAACGTTTTGAAACTGTTTGCTTTTTAATGTGCTCATATACAATTTTAGCCGTAGTTGCAAGGTAAATAATTGTTCTTGTGTGAACAGCATTCTTGTTGTTTACATTTTGTGTTCTGCATTTACGTATCATTCGAATTTGTTTAGTTCTTCTACAAGTGATATATAATGTTCAACTAACTATTATTATTTTTTGTATTATTATTATTTTAGTGCCATTTCCTTCCCTTGCGAAAGTTCCCGTGTAAGGTCTAATCAAAATGCTGAAATCAGCTTCTGGTGTATTAGCCAGTATCCTGAAAATGTCTGTCTGCTGCGAGGGTCAGTGCGGTCAGATATTTGTGAAAGGTGCACGACGGTCCTGTTGAATCCGATGAAGACTTCGATTGCAGATATGCAAATTTCTTCAAAAGAAAAGATATTGATGGCTGGACAATTTGTAAGGCTATGAACGACCTGTGTGGCATGGACCTTGTGCCAGACAAAAATATCATGCAGGTAGACGAGTGAATGATTAAGTACTTGCAGTTAGATTCATTGAAACTTGGAAACACAAGTGTGACCCTAAAGTGAATGAAATCTACCCTTACATCATTCAGGAAATTAAGCCCACATTAACGGAGCTCGGCATTGAAACACTAAAAGAAGTTGGCTATGACAAACCTGAATTAGTATTAGAGAATGTTTATAACGTCTTAAGTAACCGTTATCAAATTAGGCTGTAGATAATTTATATAATAGTGTTGTTGACGACTTTTTATTTTACATTTAATTGTGGAAGCAATGACTTAATTAGAGATATTCATTTACGAGCAATATAAAAATCGACGTGCTTTGTCTAATCTAGTCTAGTTATTATAAGTATATCATATGTTATGATTATATCGCATTCAGATTTCGGATTTAGATTGTCTTTCTCTAGAACGATCTTCCACAGGAAATTATCTTTCAAGACAAAAGTCGAGCGCGAAATATATATATATTAATTATTTATTTATGTATTATATGTAAATTCATGTGTATTTATATATAATTACATATTTTTATTTTTACATATCAGGATATAATTTCTTTTTCTTTACGTGTTTATATTAATTTTAATCGAAATTTCCCTACTTCATACATTTCTGCATTACCCAAAGGTAGACTGGCAGAGAATAATATAAATAATATGTAATATAATAATAATAATATATAAATAATATAAAATAATAAATAACTATGACATTAAACCCTCTTCTTGTGCATAAAATGTGAAATCAATATTTTTTTTTACTATAGTATAAAGTTTTGTGAGTGGTATACAGATACTCGGCAGCGTGTTAGCCAAATGTAAGGAAAAGAACTGGCGATGCAGCAACCGTGTGAATACAATTTGTGTTGTGGTATACAATAACCATTTGGAGTCACTTATGACCCCTTAATAGCACAAAATCTATTTAACATAAAACATGAAAATTGGTTTTTATTAAATCTTTTAGATTAGCTGGTGCTCCAAATTTGAATAAAGTTCGAAAGGTAAAAATAGTAGGTAGCTGTGGTGTCAGCAGGACGGCGCCACCTGTCAACCCGTGCATGAAACAATCGACTTAACGCAGCAACGATTTCCAGAACACATCTCATGAAATTCAGATGTCAACTGACCACCAAGATCGTGCGATTTAACGCTGTGCGATGTTTTTCTTCGAGGTTTTGTGAAATCTCGGGTTTATGCGAATACACCAGAAAGAAGTCCTGAGCCTAAATCAGCGATCCAACGCGTCATCGGTGAGATACAGCCACATCTCTGTGTAAATGTCATTTAAATTGAAAAAGTGCACTCTTACTGAGACATCCTTTATTATAGCGGCAGATAGATTTTCATGTAAACAGGTCCAGGCAAGCACCCGTTTGAATCATTTTGCAATGTACGGCACGTGATACGTGTTCTGGATAAGACACTACTATTTGTTTTGATTACTCTTCTGCTTATTCTATATATCACTATCTACTTCTGAAAAACAAGAACACATGATTTATGGTAATTAAAACAGGTGTGAGCAAAACCAACCTGGTTAAACGTAGCACGTAATACAAAATTTCTCATTAGATATTAATATTTATGTGTATATTATGATCAATAAATTTAAATATTGTTCATTAGAGGGCGATGTTTGACGGTTTTAACATTTTTTCTGCTTGGTAAACAATTTCCCTACGGATGCTACCTTTGCGGCTTTGAAGCAGGGATACCAGTTATTTTGAGTAATTATAAGATGGAACTAAATCTGAATGTTGACACTCCATATACCAAAATGATTTGGCTTTGTATGACTTTCAAATATTGATTTTATGGTAAAGGCCCTAAAATCTAAATTTGAATATTTAAAAATATGTTAACGAACATTCATGAAACACTTTTAAAGTAACAAGTAATGTATTTCGTTTAATGCTGCAAGCTATTGATAAAAATCGAAACTCGGTAAGCGTGCGGACTGTAGTTTTAATTATTCCCTGAATATTTTCTATTTTAGCTGCGAAGTGAAATACTCACGTAATAGTAGTACACACCTATGAAACGAATACTCAGTACGTACATATATAACAACGGGCTCATTACGAGGGTAAAACCTAATTTCCAGACCCGTAGCGAAACACTGCATGTGTTTGTAAACACGTAGTACAAGAAAGATTTTTTTTTTGCGCCGCCAACACGAGAAACTGCATTATTTGGTCGCTGCATCTATAATAAATTACTAAACCGCTCACCCTTTCTACGTTAACGCCCAATAATACAAACTAGTTTCTCTATTCTAGCTAGTTTATACATATCTAAATATAGTTCTATTACCAAATAATAAACGTAATACACTTAATATGATTTGGAGTATGATTACCGTAAAAGCCTGTATGCAGTCGGTTTCAATTCATAATTTGTGGTACGCGGAATGTTAATAAAAGCCGATATTTCCTGGGATGCAGCAGATGGGAGTTGCGCGTATCCAAATGAAAGAGAGCTTTGATACATGTATTTCTGTAACTGCAGTGCGGCAACGGTCTAAAGCAAAAAAATCTAGCAACGCTAGAGCCCACTGTTTTCCATTACTGTAATGGAGTTACTTTTCTGTTACATTTTGGTAGCGAAATTTAGTCCGGTGGCTTTTTGGTATATGAATAAAATGTCAACATCAATAGTTTATCGTAAAATAAATAAAGCTTTATCTGTTCATAAATGAATATTTTGAGCACGTGAAATTAAATTTTCATAAAATACACATTGCCACTCCACTGTCAGAGAACTAGCGAAAATGATTTATATGGTGTGACGACGGAAGGTGCAAGGAAAAGCTATAAATTTTAACCTAATTACTGCCAGGTGTCACAGGCAACCCGAAATGCCTGAACAACTTTACCCCATAAGTCAGCCACGATCGAGATGAACGAACCACGTAATTATTCACGCAAGTACGCGCAATGAAACCATCTATTTAGTAATTATTATTGTTATGTAACATAGTGATATAATAGGAGTTTAAATTAATTGCATTTTATAATATATATATTAATATATATTTATATAAAAAAGATGAGTTGGGTTGTCGAAGTTTTCACATAGTTTGGTGTAAACGAAATAATATATACTCACAGGCACAATTAACCGCCCACCTATATTTTTCGTCACCCTGTTTGTTTACGTTAACTGTGGCTTATCTACTGTTTTGTTTTTAGTTAAGTGGGTACTTTAGCAATAAACTAAACACTTAAAAACCCTTATTTCGACCCTTAAACTTGTATCGCCGAAGCGTTTTTAGAATTTAGTCTCTGTTTGACATTGTTGCAGTAACGTTACATTGATTACATTTCTTGTTCCTGTCTGCTATCGTGTACGAACATTGTTTAATTTGAGTTTTTAGTGTCCGATTATTGTTTGTGACAGAAAAAAATGCCACTGGATGCAACTGGTGCTGCTAGGGCAGTGACTTTAGCTGACGCTGGGTATAGCCAACGTCGCATCGCTCGTACGCTTGGTGTACCTCGAACTACAGTGCGGGATGCCATCAGACGCTTTCGGGAGACTGGTTCATACACGAGAAGGCCAGGTCAAGGCCGACATCGGTGCACCTCGGCTCTGGATGACCGCTTTGTTGTCAGTAACGTGCTAAGAAATCGCTTTTGCACCGCTACTGAAGCGCGCACACGTCTGTTTGAGGTGAGAAATGTCACTGTAAGTGAACGTACGATAAGAAGAAGACTGGCTGAAAGGAATCTGATAGCTTTTCGTCCAGCTCGCGGTCCACAGCTGCTTGCACAGCATTGTAGAGCAAGACTTGCCTTTGTACGAGAATATGCTGACTGGACTACGGAACAATGGAAGAACGTACTGTTTTCAGATGAGAGCAGAATAGCCTTAAGGGATCCAGATAGACGTCAGCGTGTTTATAGACGCCAAAATGAACGGTTTGCTCCATGTCCAATAATCGAAACCGTGGGTTATCAGGGAGGATCCATAATGTTTTGGGGAGGTATCTCTTACGTGGCTCGTACCGATCTAGTGGTGTTTGATAGAGGCAGTGTGACTGCTCAAAGATACGTGGACGAAGTCTTACAAGACCACGTCATACCTTTCGCACCATTTATTGGTGAAAACTTAAAATTAATGCACGACAATGCTCGATGCCATACCGCAAGATCCGTCACTCAATACCTCGATGAGGTCGGGATTCAAGTTTTGCCATGGCCGTCTCGGATCTTAACCCAATTGAGCACATTTGGGACAACCTAAAAAGACGTATTCGAGCAAGAATATCAGCCCCTGCGACCTTACAACAGATCAAGACGGCTGCGATAGAGGAGTGGCATAATATCCCTCAGTCGGATATTCAAGGCCTCGTAGATGTATTGCCAAACCGACTACAAGAAGTCATCAGGGCCCGAGGTAGTAATACTCATTATTAAAATTTAAATAAAAAGAGAGAGGACGATTTTTTTCAAAATTAAAGTCATCACATTTTCATGCAAATTTTTTGCAAAATCGATTTTTGGCATATTTTTTTTATTAAACGGTTTTGTTTAAAGACTCCTGTGATTTTATTTATCCTTAATGGCTTTTTTTTTCGTGTGGAAACCCCCACGGGTCATCACCTCACCAGAGCTGACGGTGAGGTGGTATGTCGGACTCGAACCGACTAAAACCACACGGTGTTCCGTCATGAGAGCGTCTATTGCTAGGGACCCGGGATACCCTCGAAGGAAACATCCGGGAACCCCAGCAGACCTTGGCCACCTGCAAGCTAGCAGGCGACCACACTTTGGAATATAGGGGCCTTACGCCCCCCACATCAAATAGGCGCGCGTGGAACACGTACGTCACGCCACCGTCTCAGGCCTGCTTCTGCTGGGGTAACGGTCAGCCAAGCCTGATACCCCCAGGCCAGCGCTTCCGACGTCTGGTGCGTCTTTTGCGGAATACGGAGAGTACTTGTTCTCTCCCTTTCCCGTTCCGCCGCCTCTTTGGCCAACATCACCTCCTCGCAAAACGAGGCGGCAGCATCCCATGCACTCTCACTTTGGACCATGGACAGAACCATGGCCTCTAGCGAGAGGCTTCCCACACCAATAGCCATCACGAGGTCGTGTCGCTGTTGCGCCCACGCTGAGTACTCCGCTAGGGTGTGGAGTGCAGTATCCTCGTGACAGCCTCCGCAGTGGTGGCACGCAGACGTTGGCTCCCGGCCTATGCGACACAGGTACTTACCGAAACAGCCGTGACCGGTGAGCACCTGTGTCAGCCGGTAGGAGAGGCTGCCATGTTGCCTCTCCAGCCAATCCTCCAGAATGGGTCTTATCGCATCGATTGTGGCGTGCCCTGCGCTTGGTCGCTCAAGCCGTTCCTTCCACTCACTCACTAGGACCTGGTAGAGCTGGGACCGTTGCGCTTCGATTTCCCGAGGCGCGGGTCCAGGTTTCACTCCAACGCTTCCTTGCGCCACAGGTATAATGCCGCAAGGACTTTGGCATCCAGGTCCCAGGGGGCAGAACCGGCTAAGAGACTCGCTGCTTCGAAGGATATCGTGCGGTATCCTCTTATGACTCTAACGGATCCTTAATGGCTGCTTTTAACATAACTTCCATCAAATGTAGTCAAAATTTTCCGACTACTGAAAATTGAAAGAAATACAAGGTGGGCGGTTAATTGTGCAGTATGAACACTTAAGTGTACATTCTGGAACATACAGGTTACTTTACGCGTATAGCTTTTATATTAAGCAAGCTATAAATGTATATCTAAACAATGTAATATTGAATACTAATAGTGGTTTTGAATTGTTGAACTCAGAAAGCATCGTATTCATATTATGATCAAATGTTATATGTCGAGGTTAAAACAGCTATCTAGCTATAAACAAAAACGATGAATAAACTTCCATTAAAACAGTCAACTAAGGAGCTGGGGTTCGGTGGCTTGGAAATTTTATTGATAGCTCAACGAATGCGAAAGGTAATGTTAATCATCCTGTCAGACTTGATTAAATCTGAAATACGAGCCGCGACAGCATCTATTGAGACAAGTAAATAAATAGCTGCCTTCAAAGTTGTCGCAATGTGCTAACGGGCCAAATATATCTTTAACTGGGACCAAAAGCGCCCCCCCCTTGAAAACAAAAGAAATACAAACGAACGCCCTGGCGTGAAATTAATTCAAAGCGATGGGTCGACGAAATTGTATACAGAGGTAAGCGAAAAATAAAAGCAAAGAGACGAACCAATTTTCATGGTCTTCTTTAGCGGTAATTATGTTTAATTATCATCTCAATAAAAACCACAATTGTTATGCATAATTGTTCGTGTCTTGGATGATGTCAAACTTAAAAGACTGCTTTAAGCTTAGTTTTCTACATGGCATATATTCATTAGGCGGAATTTAAAAAAAAAGTATGGTGTGAATACGAGTATATGTATATATAACATGTTTTTTGTTGTGTTATGTACCACGCTTAATGTATCACTGTTAATTCTCGAAATCTATTTGTCTTAGACATTTCTAACTGTTGCTTATAAAAATTCATACCACCTCATCATACATATACTCGTATATATATATATACAAACTAAACTATATTCAAATAGGAAATCTTTACTGATTCTCCAAAATGTTTGCCATTACTACTTTTCAATAGACAATAGTGCATATTTCTCTAACAGTTATGCAAATATTTCTACAAAAACATGTTGTATAGAGCTCAATACATATCTAATCATATACATCATAATCTAATCATATACAAAATAGGATTAGACTTGATAATAGACATTAAAAATGGGAAAAAATAATATGCTGTGAAGCGTTTATAACCGGCTCACTGCAATAGCTACATACAAAGTGTTAGACTTTGTAACTGAGTTTGAGTTTCAAGTAAACGATGAAGTTCTATCCTACAAAATATACATTCATGATTTTAAAATTCAAAATATTCTTAGATCATTTTTATTCTTCATTCAGATTAAAGTTGTTAGAATACTAACATTTAACGTAGCATAGTTTAATAAGATTTAAGTATCGGCTTAGGATCCAATTCAGTGTTTCAAATTAGTTTGTGTGTAAAGCCACTATTTAATAATATATCGTAATATATCGTTTTATCAATCTTGATACAGCGGCAATCGACACGAACCCAGCCATTCTTTTTTAAACCTTAACTGTTCATCACCTCACCGGGGCTGGGGCCTTAGGTGTACCCTAGAAAGGATGTCCCTGTGCACCCTGTGGTAGACCTGACTGCCTATGGTGTGTATGGGATCTCCACCCCCCTTGGTAGGGGAGCGCCACCGTCTTGGGCCTTCCCAGTCCATTGCCCTCAGGCAAGCACTCATAGAGGCACACGAATCCAGCCTTAACGGAAGCATTCAGCTTAGTTAAAGGGTCCATAAAAATAGGTACTTCATGTGTTAGATATTTGATGTTCCTAGTGTTTTACATTTTTGTAAAATAAAATCTCACACTTATTCTTACTGTCAACTAATTATGTTCTTTACGCTACGCTGAAGTACCATCTAAAAATGGGCTGTCCCTATGAGTAAGCTCGAGGTATTATTCCCTTTTGTTTTATAATCCAGCCAGACAACGTCATAAAGGTACATATATTATGACGTAGTTTAATAAAAGGCGAATAAAAATATTATTGATATTGTGTTTTGACTGACACATTAAAGTTGTGAGGGTTGCGTAAGTATTTACTGACCTGGGCGCCTGCTGGTGACATAAATGTTGATAACAGCAGTTAAAACGGATAATAAAGAGATAAAAATATAAGGTAATGGGTCATTACACTTGCTATCGGGTGTAACTTTAACGTGCGCACCCTGCTTCGTTCTCACGAGACGAGAGAAGGTGCCACGTTTGTAGGCGAGCACACATCAATGTACCTTGCATTATTTTAAGAAGATATAGGAAGTTTCTTATACACTAGCTGAAGAACATTAATGCCACATAATGGTACAGTAGAACAGGCAAATAGTTTAATGAATATTAATATAAAGAGAATTTCAAGGACTAAAATAAACACAATTCTTGTTAACATAACATTACATTATATAGTAATTACCTAATCTGTACTAGAGCATTTTTAGAATTTACATAAGCTCGTACACTTATAATATAAATAATACTCGTCATCTGTAAGTGTTTCACGTGAGAGAGTAACACGTTGCTTGCTGCCTTCACTAAGAAAACTATTAATGCTACATCAAAGAACACTTTGTTATGTTGATGTTATAAGTGAGGTTGCTTTCTATAACTATACTTTTTTCCTTTTGGGCTATATAGGTAGCCATTAACATGGATTATGATAACCACTTACAACAATAATAAAACAGTACAGAAACACAGACAGACACGGAACGTATCAGTTCAACTATAGTTCTAAATATCAGTATCAGTTTCACTGGGTCGTTTTTAGGACCGGGTTTATAAACAAGAATTTTTTATTTTTCAACCGACTTCAAAAAGGAAGAGGTTCTCAATTCGACTGTATTTGTTATAACAAACATAAAAAAAATGCAGTCGAATTGAACCTCAGAACTTTCGACTGCGTAAACCGATTTCGACGTTTTTTTTTAATTGAAACCTGGTGCTTCCCGCGTGTTCCCATGTTAATTTTGTCCAGTTCTGACAATGGCATCCATGAGAAAATCATATAAGTCTTAAATTTGCATTAAGCATGTGTGTGTGATTCTTTTTTTATTGGAAAGGATGTACTTAAAGGGTAGTTAGATGAGAGTTTGGTCCAGTTTTGACAATGGCATCCATTAGAAAACCATATTAGTCTTGAATTTTATGAACGATGACGATATGATAGACGCATTGAAGGCGAAAAATTTAAAGTCCGATTATGTTAAATGTCTTCTGCGCACGAGCGCAGTTCAAAAATATTTTTCCCCTTGATAATATTAACAAATATTTATAAATGAAAACTCCATACAGTCAACAATATACAACGGCGAATGTATTTTATTGCCCCATAAATCGTAACATTTCCTCAAACAAAATAAAATCAGTTATCGAATCGTTTGTTTATCTGTCAGCAGGTGTAGGTTTGCCGGTAAATGATGTGGAAGGTGGAACGTATGTACGTGAGCAGCCTGCCGACTTCAAAGTAAGAGGAGGTTCTATGTTCGACTGTATCTTTTTTTATGTTTGTTAAGCGATTTCTCCGCAAAATGTCGATCAATTTTCTATATTCTTCATTTGAATAGGTATTCCATTGTAACTTAATTAGGATCTCATCATGGTATACCATAGAAATTGAAAAGGCGCATTGAACCCGGTTATCTGCATATTTTAAAAGTCAATTTTATATTATATAAACATCTTGCTTGTTGTGTAAAATAGTTATATATAATAGCAATATATATAATAATAACATTGTATAACTTAATAGTAATTATCACTATCAGTGGATGTAAATAACTCCAAACGTAAATTTTGCTTTACAGTCTGTGTATCAACCCATTAATTTAACCTTGAAATAATGTAGCGTTGTTTTTTTATATTATAGGGGACAGAAAAACAGACGGGTTACCTGATAGTAAGTGACAACAGCCGTTCATGATAAACACCTGCAAGTCAAGATTCGTAAGTGTGCTGCCGCTTGCTAAGGGCGATGAGGGAGGAGGGTATGCGGGGAGGGGAAAGAAGAGAGGGTGGATGAAGAGATGGGATAGAGGAGAGGGGGGATGAGTTGAGCCTCCGGAAGCTCACTAATTTCGGGGCAATGCAACGCAAGCGTTGCTTTACAGATGATTTTCTGTGAGGCCGTGGTATGGCGAAGGTCGAGCCGGCCTATTCATGCCTAAGCATGGCTCTACCACTGTCAAAAAAGTTGTGTGACAACAATATAAAACACACAACACATCTGTAATGCAACGCAAGCGTTGCTTTACAGATGATTTTCTGTGAGGCCGTGGTATGGCGAAGGTCGAGCCGGCCTATTCATGCCTAAGCATGGCTCTACCACTGTCAAAAAAGTTGTGTGACAACAATATAAAACACAGGAATAACGGACCCTCGACGGGACAGACCCGGATCAGATAATTTAACGAACGGACCCGAATTAGATAATTTAACAAATTGTGGAAGCATACTCATAGCTACATTTTCAAAGAATTGGCAGTGCACAGAAACTGAAAGTACACATATATATATATATATATATATATATATATATATATATGTATATGTATATATATATATATATATATATATATATATATAACGGCTATGATATCAGATATATGGCACACTTATATATATATATAAGTGTGCCATATATCTGATATCAAAAATACTACTGCATTATCGTCTTGTCATAATAATTTAGAGGTTCGTGAGGGTACCTTCATTTCACACTCCTCTAAATCACGTTTTTGTTTGTTGGTGGCAGTCCTTTGTTTTCAGAGAGCGATAGCTGGGGCAGTATCTATGTAGAAATTCGTATATTACCACATACGTTAGAAATATAAGCTTTATTTTTTAATTTAATTTAATTGCATGACAATTTTGTTATTATATTGCTGTATAAAATTACCACATGTATCCGTATTATCAAACGTTAAACTTCTAATTATATATAATTCACGTTTGGTTTATATGAAGAATAAAAAATGTGGCCGTGAAACGACCTCATTATCATTTACCTATCTGTTACAATTATTCTTCACAGTAATTATTACACAGAAATAAAAGTCGAAATTATTTCTGTGTATTGCATACATGTGTTACTTGTTACATAATGAGTGCATCTGTAATGAATCAATAATAATACCACTCTTTATTTTCACTAGGTATCAAACAACGATAATTAAATTTAGTATTATACACAGATTGTATAATTGGGAGGGGGTCAGTTTATGGTGCATTGAGATAAAAAGGAACAAACAGGATTTACAGATGTATATGTCATAGATACAAACAAAATGCATACATACAGCATATCTATATTTAAAGTTTACTAAGCTTATATTATTCGAAGGTCATTATTTAAATAATTAATATTTAGGCCCTTGCAAAAACGTCATACGTCCATTACTCGTTAAAACAAAACAAAAGAGCCCAAAAACGTGATGTTTCTTTGTTCCACTATCCACCTCCTGAGTCTATCATCAGTTCATCGTTACCAAGCCCAATCTGTTGAATTATTCGGATTGAATTATATGAGCCCAAGGCTTACTTATAAACTTAAGTGTGATGATCGGTCCAGGTTCACTTCAATTTAATTTAAGTTATGCTCTGGTGAGTATCTACTTGTAAGAACACGACTTAGATATAATTTACGGCGATATTTTTAGAATTCATCGAAGGTGGCACGTCCCATTGACTGAGAATCATGAAAGTTAAGCAAGGGCTCACAGCAAAAGTTTTCAATTTGTTGTTATATCACATAAATATATTTTTGCGAGTACTTACTTACTTTTGCGTTTCGAAAGTTGACTGTAATGTATGATGTATGTACAAGGGAATAATTTTTATTATTGTCACGCGTTTATACGCTTTACAGCTAACTACGAGTATGTATATAAATTTAAAATAAATTTTAACTTACTTTTAATTAGTGTTGAAATGAAATGTTGTTTTTATAAACTTGTTGTGTAGACGACATTAATACAATTTGCTTTACAAAACTTTGCTTACTTACAATTTTTGGATCTGATCTGTTTATAAAGCCTCTCAACGTTGGGTTTAAATGTTTCGTGTTGACAAGTAAAACAAATAAGGCTTTGTAACGATGATCAGATGACGACGCTAGGAGGTGGGCAGTGGAAAATGTAAAAAGTGTCTAGGAAACCGCTGGAATTTGACTAGCGTGTTTTTTTAGTTTGAAACAGTTATATTGTTAAATTTTGCTAAATAAAGTTTGTTAAGGGAATTGATTCTCGAGATGGAGGATTTTATCTACCTGAATACTAGTTTGTACGGAATATATCATTGCCCGAATAAGCCGACGAATTTTGCCGATTTTCGGTGGGACCAGTGAATATTGTTTCGAAGTTTTTTAATCTTTTTTCAGGGCTCAATCTTATTTCACGTGAAGATATAGACGTAACTGTGTCTATAAAGATCTATTTGTGAAATAAATTTATTCATATTAATTCTTTTCCTCATTTAGGCACTTAATGAGTACTTTTAGTTTATCATACTATACAAAATGTGAAACAGTAAAAAGACATTAAAAATTATCGTTTAAAATATGACATTCACGAAAGCTGGTAACACAATGTTTATAACAAAATAATTTATTTCATTTTCTTTCCTACTAATATTGCAGGGAAGCATAAAAGAAACCCGTTATTAACGAACCGTGTGTCGCTAATGCTATGAAAACTGCTGTAAGTATGTTGTTACATTGTATGTTGTTACATTTTTATTAAAGGAGGCACCCGACTTATTAGAAACGATGTGAGCTAGCTAATAACTTCTAGGAAAATAGACACTTATTAATATAAAAACAAAGGTATTCAGAAAAGTAGTAAAACAAATAAACCGTTTAATCACAAAACACCTGTTCGTCAAAATTCTGACAATCTAACAGTCATGAGACGCAATGTTTTTAAACCTAATTGACTGAATCGTAAACAACTCTTCTAGAGCTTAGCTTTAGTTACAGTTAAGGAAAGAGTCTGCTGTCAATTTCTAACTTTTATCAACTCTTTCTATATGTATTTTTTAATTTATGGTTGCTTTAATAGACATTGTTAATAAAATTGACACCAATTGTGCTAGTCACTATGTAATGGCTGTAATATTTTAAAAGTTTCTCATTAAAAATACAGTAATGTACAAATGTAATGTAATAGTCACAAATCTGAACAGAAATTCAAGAAACATATTTAATAGGTATAACCCTATTTGAACATTACGTTTGTGACTTTTTCACCCCTATAGACAGACAAACAGGCATAAGCGTTAATCTTATAGCATTATTATTTTAATTTTAGAAGTTAAAAGTAATTAGAATTGCATGTTAAATGTCAGTTTCACTAGCCAAGTAATTCATGTTACTCAAAAGGAAAACATAAAAATGTTCTTATTCAGTAGTGATTTTTATTGTGCCGTTTATAACATTTTCTGATTCCAAGAATAAGCGAAGAAATATCGTTCTACGCTTAGGTAATTCAAGAGTTTATTAATAAAATATTTAAAACGTAGTAAGAATAAGATGCGATAAGGCCGCCAATCGTGCATATTATTAATTAAGTAAGTATTTACAAGCAAAATATTTTATCTGTTTGTACAATAAAGAGTTAATCAATCAAACAATGAATCAAAATTAATTAACTCTGGTGAATAATCTGTTTTTATTTCTTTTTTTGGTTTAACACATTTGTCCCATAAATCACATATTGTAATTTTTTTGGTAACCAGATTAGGAATAATTCCTCTGTCGCGGAGGGCTTTACAAAACATTCAATCAACATATATGTAGAATAACAACATCTGGGACAACTATTTGTGAATCACAAAAATGTTCCGTGTGGGAATCGCATCGACCTCCAGGTTTAGCAGTTAGGGTAACTTACAACTTAACACATAAGCTCGTCAGCATATAATCACGTACACGATCTATCCATCTGAAATAAGTGGTTAAGTAAGAATTGACTTAGTTGAGATAAATTTTCTGACAGGCGGCACTGTTGTAAAACTACACAGTTTTTAATCATTGTTTTGTTATATCTAGCTTTACTATAAATAAATAGGAGTCCAAAAATATGTAAAAGTACATGTATAAAGCATTAAATAACACTAGTTATTTAAAATTTCTAACCATATAA
Source organism: Tyria jacobaeae (assembly GCA_947561695.1). Classification (NCBI taxonomy): domain Eukaryota; kingdom Metazoa; phylum Arthropoda; class Insecta; order Lepidoptera; family Erebidae; genus Tyria; species Tyria jacobaeae. The sequence continues at coordinate 10,136,482 of OX387218.1, forward strand.
TGTATGTATATATTTAATTAACTATATGTACATAAATGTGACCTCCTATCTTTCGTTGGATTTAATTCGTAAATTCTGCTTTACTGGTTCTTTAAAAAGGTTATGTATTTCCGTCCACTGATTGACAAGTATCCGCTGACAAATACCAGATAACGGCCACTACGTCATTAATAGTTTACTCTCAAAATTACCTATAGGGTTTGCTATGACCTATCTTTTTTTGTATGGAAGCCCCTACAAGTCATAATCTCGCTTGGGCGAAACAGTGAGATGGCAGGTCGGACTCGAACCACCTATAACCTCAAGTGCACCCTGGAAAGGAAATCTGTATGAACCCCACCAGACTTGAACGCCTCTTGAACAGAAATGCCAGGCTGGGTGCTATCTGAATAATATTAAAAAAACCGACTGAATGAGAATTCCCTAAGTTCGTATACAAGTATGTAATAGAGGTAATAAGTCTGGATTTTTTCTCCTCGTGCACAAACACAATACATGATACAGCTTATATCTAATGAATCATGTTGATAGCAAAATTAAGTCTAAATCCGCAAATTCGAATTTGTCTGACACAGCTGTCGGATCATAATCCTGAATTACGCAAGTCTCTCGGCAAATTTATTTTTAATGCAAATAAATACAGATTCGTCGCACCTGCCTGTCTAGATGTAGCGAATAATTAAGCAAAACATGAAGCGAAATAATACAAATTACTTTGAGACTTAACTCGACTTTATTTTACGAGAATATATTATCTACTTTAAGCGGATTACCTGACAATCTTGACGTACTATTATTCAGGCGTAAATTAATACTTGCGTTGTGTTTTGTTATTTCTTGAGTAAGTATTAAATAACTTATATACAGATACTGCTCATACAGATGTATTGGAGAGTATAAGAAATGGCTAAAGGAAGTCAGGTCGCATATGTACCTATAACTCGAACTGGCTGGTGTCGAGAAGCTTCAGCCCTCTAACTAATACTTTAGTTTACTAAAAGTTTACCAAATACTTTAGTTTTGCTTTTTAGTTTATAAAACTAGATATAGTTATTATGGCTTAAAGATTTATCTAAAATATCTGTTTTAAATACTGATATTAAAAATGTTTAATATTAAAGAATCCACAATTTAGTGAAGACTAAACCTAGTAACATATAACATCACTTTTAAATGCAGGTGAGAAATGTAAGTATATTGAATTATTATGTGGATATTGAATCCACATAATAATTCAATATCCACATAATAATTCTAACAAATAGAGAAGAGTAGAAAACTTCGTTAGCTGCTTACGTCCAATAATTTTGTTTTCTAACCAATATCTCAATATACAATTTCAGAACAGAATAGTCTTTATAGTAACTACACAATACAAACATGATTGGTCTCTGCAACTATTACGTACAGCTAATAATACTATTCTGTCTATGAGCAGACATTTTTATCGTATACAGAAAATTGTCAGATAATTGTTTTTCTCTCCTCGAGACGAACAATCCTTCGTCCACAATAATATGCAAGAGAAATGTAATCTCGGTATTCTCTGAAAGTGTTGTTTTCAAGGAAATATCTCAAACGTGATTGCAAACGGCTCGAGGTCGTAATTGCTTCTTTCGGTTCATGACGTCATTATCTTTGTCTTTAAGCAACTATCTAAGCTGCTACTATTAAATTATATTAATAATAATTATATTAATATTTTATTAGAAAAATAATCTTGTTCCATGGGTTATCAAAAGTTTTCGACCAAAGGGTTGACAGCAGTTTTGTAAACAAATTTGACTATGTTGAATTGTAGATTATGTAAATATGAATATACTACGTGGACGTGGATGATTGATGTGATGAAAATAATTGCATGAGTGAGGTTACCGAGAGCCCAACCACTTTCCCTTCTCGTTCTTTCCCCACCTCCCGTTCCCGCTTTCCCCTACCCTAACAGGCGGACAGCACTCTTATGACTCCTGAGTTTCAAGTGTTCATGGCCCGGTGGCAGTCACTTACCATCAGGTGATCCGTCTGCTCGTTTGTCAATAGTATTGTTATAATTGCTTGCACGCGAATTAACGGCATACCTTACGTTGTCTGTAAAATGGAAATTTTGTTTTCTAGTTGAAAGTCTCATTTTTGACATCAAGTATAATAAAACGGCTCGCCTAATACCTGTCTGCTGTGTCTGTTGTGAGTGAATCGTCTGTACTGAAACATTGTGCCCTTAAAAGTTGAGCCAGCGCCGGCCATTTAGCACGCAAGCTTTTGGGCGATGTCCAGAAACTCGCTACACGAGAGGCTCAACTGCAACAGTACAAAACAAAACCGATTAATTGAATGTTATGTAATGATAAAATTGAATACTTTCACACATTTTCACACTTTTTTGCAATGGCATGCTAGAGGTGTATATTATCAGTGGTTATGTTGTATGTATGTTTGTGAATATGTTTCATGACAGCATTGTTTACATCATTTTTGCTGTTCTTGATAACTTTGGAAATATGTTTTTACACTTTAAAGGAAAATTTAATATTATTAAAAAAGCAAATAAGAAATATGAATATTCTTAATATTAATTTGGCCTTATACCATTAACTTATTGAAATCTACTTGATTAAAGTGATCCTAAGCCTAAAACCTAAAAGCACAAAAACCTGAATATTACATAACTTGTTTATAATTTTATTCAAGAAAAACAAACATTATTTCACATAACCTAGAACCTTTATTTCTTTGTAAAATGTACTTTCTGTTTTTTTTATACTATAGGGGGACAGACGAACAGACGGGTCACCTGATGGTAAGTGACACCGCCGTCCATGGACACTTGCAACTAAAGAGTCGCAAGTGCGCTGCCCGCCTTTGAGGGTGATGAGGGATGGGGGATGCAGGAAGCAGAAAGAAGAGAGGAGGGATGCGGAGATGGGAAAGAGGAAAAAGGAGATGAGGGGAGAGAAAAGGGGAGGGGGAGTGGGCCTTCGGAAACCTCACTCAATTCGGGGAAATGCAAAACAAGCGTTACTTCACAGCCGGTTTTCTGTGAGGCCGTGGTATGGCACCGGTCGAGCCGGCCCATTCGTGCCTAAGCATGGCTCTACCATTACTAATTGTAATTGTAAGTTTTGTATACTTTTAGTTTTAATTTGTGCAAACGTCAAATATTGTTGATGTTTCTGTTAAATATTTATTCATTGAAGTTAATCATTTTATGTATTCTTATGAGGTAATAAAATTCACTCAAACCCCGATCGACTTGTACTGTCATGTTTTTTTAACATTTCCAATTGTAATGATAGCGTGAACTATCAGTAGCATTATATTTTAGATGGAGGGAACTGTCATATTCCACTGACGTATACGACTGTGGACGTATTCCACCTCTACAGATATACATATATAACTTGAATTATATTAATTAAATACAGTAATAACACTTTTATAACATAAATAACACAAATGTTACGTAGTGATACATTTTTCTTGAAGATTTTTTTTATGGTTACAGAGTATTTATTATCTATTTTTATAAACACAGGAATACAAAGAGGGTGTTAATATGAATTTTTTCTATGTTTTGAAAGTGCCATGTGAAAAATAGCCTTAATGTTACTCCAAATCACACACAATGTTAGCGCATAAAGAGTTGCTATAAAAATCTAGTATTTCATACATGTTGCGTGCACTAACTAATTCAATTCTACAAATTTATTATATTTGTACAGATACAGATATCAATGGATATATGAATGGCTCTATAACCGGCCTCTATAAGCGCTGGCCTGAGGGCGATGGAGCTATCGGCCGCTCTAGCAGAAACAGGCCCAAGACGGCGGCGCCGTGAACCGCGCGCGCCTCTTTGAATAGTGAAGTTACACCACAGCGTGGCCGTCTGTCGGGGCCAAGTCTGCCGGGGTGCACAGGGATTTCCCTTCAAGGGTACACCGGAGACCCCGGCAATAGGACTATGTAACGGAACAACGTGTGGTTTTAGTTCGGTCTAGTCCGACATACCACCCTACTGGTCCCAGTAGGGTGATGACCAGTGGGGGTTTCCACACGGTAAAAATAAAATAAAAAAAACAGTTAAACTGTGTAAAATGGACCTACAAATATGAACATTCCTAATTTTAAAACATAAAAAATGCATATATAATTATAACGATACTATGATAAAAATACACAGCAAATATGGTAGTCTGTCTCTTTTGAAATTTAAATGTGTGATTTTGAATTGAATGAACAAAAAAATCTATTCACCGATACATTGCAAGCAAATCAATCGAGATGTGACACCAGGTGCAAATGGGTGGTTGAAGTGGTAAATGATAAACTAAAAAGGGATTTTCAATTATTTTGTCAGGATTTTTTTAAGAGTTAAATGCAAAAGATTTAATGATAGAATTTTGTTACGGTGGTCCTTTAATAAATAAACTCCATCCTCTTATTGTAGGTAAGAGGATGGACCAAAGGCACCTGAACATTTATCAATGGCCAGACAACCATTAAGTCAAGTGAGTGTTCTAGCCAATATATAGAAGATTACTTTAATCAGTTTCTCAGGCTTACCATAGAGGATTTTCAAAAGTTTGCATTTGCACTTTGAACATATCAAATCAAACAGGCTCTTTCATACTATGGTGAGTATGTACGAACAATTGGCACATACACATTGGAGATCAATAAATCAATTAAATTCCTCTTATTCTAGATACCATTAATTGTATATTAAGAAGTAGAATGAAGTCCAGGCATATTGGTGGCAGAATTTATCATACATACCTACTTATTAATTAATCACCCTAAACAAAATGAAGCAATGTCGGTATGTATCTTTTGATATGTAAATGTTATCATCATACTTATAGCTAGAGGTAGTATCTAAATAACTACTTGATAGCTTCCTAAGCTGAGTAACTTGATTCCTCACGTAGTAATAATCAAACTATAAGTTAGGATTTATTTTTCACTTGTTTTTCTATTGTTGTCTTGCATCTTTTTAAAGTATATTTATTTCTTTCTTTTTTTTGAAATATATTGATTAAATTTAACCGATTTTATTTATTTATTACTGGCTTTTTTTCACTATTTCATCTCATATTCCTCATTTATATAATATCTACATTGGACAATGTGGGTAAAAGCTTTTTTGACGCGTCGATTTATCACAAAAGCACTGATTAATCACCAACCGTTAGATATTATATTCGACGCTTCTATAACATAAGAATATTGCATAAAATCGGTTGAAGCAAGAATTTCTTAGATATTCTAAACAATACACATGATGAAAAGATATTATTATGAATATACATATATAACTGTAAGTAAATTTTCGTATTTACTTTTTAATGTTTAGAAACCTAGGTCATAGTTTATAAAAATAAATGACTAAATAATCAACCTAACTTTATATAATTATTGTTGTGGTGAATTTTTGGTGAATCAAGTTTTTCGATATTTCCAAAAACTGGTCTTAAAAACCTGATCTAAGGACAATCACACGTAACCGTATGAGAGTTTTAAGACTATTTTAGGAATCCTAAAATAATGGTTTATACAATACATGTTATTCGGTTTCATTCCAAAATTAAACCCTAGGATGACTGGTCTAATAATGGTATAGATACGAGTGTAAGTACAATGTACATGTGCGCATAACATGAACATAATAGTTACAAAAATCAAATTATTATTATTATAATGCTCAGTTACAATTTCAAATAAAAGTCTTATATATAATATATATTTTGACATACAGAGATGATATTACATAGTTAAAACCCAAGATGTGTGTAATCATTTTCCATGCGCCGTTGTCTTCCCTTTCGCATGAAAAATGGTATTATTTCTAGTGTTCGCGAGATTTGTTCGAGCATTGTAAGATTAATAAGGCTGTTGTGTACAGCTTTATCATACAGAACAAGTTGGCGGCAGATGCCGAGTCAATTTTAAGGAAGTAATTTTAAGGATAAAATTATTGGTATGTTCTTGAGATAAAATTGTGCATCTGTTTTCGAAGTCAGTCGTAAAATTCTATACGGTATCCAAGTGGGATAAAATTGGTGCGATGCGACGCGGTAATAAATAACAAGCACAGTCGTGCCATTACATCGATGTTACTGTGAACAAAGAACTTCTATCTCATAGATAAATCAACTCAGAATTTTGAACATCGAGCTACTTTGATTCAGTCGAACGTAAAATTTCAGAGATCATAAAAAAATAGTTAAAAGCTTTATAAAAAAATAAATTATTAAATTAACAGGAACATTGATGCAAAAATGAACGATACGAAATTGTCGATTACGTTATTTGATATGGAATATGAATCAATGAGTGAGTTGTGAGTTCTGACAACTCATTCATCTCAGGGCAAAATGTTATCGTCATTACTATCATATTTATTTATTAACAGTTGTATTGCTTATTAGACTTCTACTAGAGATTCTGATTCTTCTATAATTACCCGCATCTATCATTCATGTTTGAATTACATTAACAAGAGGGATACCTCAGCGCACAGGTTACCATCCAAAAATATTGCACTAAAGAGGTTTGCCTTGCTCGTAAGACACTCCAGAGCAAATTCTAAATCTAACTGAGTTTCTAAAGATAAAGACAAAACTTATATAAATGTTTAAAACATACCAATCTCAATAAAAATTATAATTAAAATATCTACTGATCATACAGTCATCTCAGACGATATTTATTTATGAATGAAATCGCGTTAAAGGCTTAAAAAAACATATCTTTTTATTATTTACATTTATTTAATATCTGTTAAAATTAACTCAAATATTCAAACAAGAAAAACATTCATTATAATAATTGAGACTAATTGACACAATGGTTGAAGTTGAGAACTATTCCGACGGAATCGTAGAAGTTAAAATTTTTTTAAATGGAATATAGACTTTCCTTTGATCTATCTCTTTTTTGTGCTCGCGACTGTACTCAGACTATCAGTGAAATTATATTTGTTACTAATGTGACCGGTGCGTTGTTATCAAACCCCCTTTTACTTCACAAAAGGACTTACTATGTATGTCTGTATGTTTTTTTTTTTTAATTAATGTTAGGCGATTTCTCCGCCAATTGTCCACCAATTATAAATTGCGGTAGGGTCTCATTCTAACCAAAACAGGATTTGATCAATCGATGCCGGGGACATTATGAGTAAGTTACATGCACGTTTTTAGGATTTAAAGTATTACCACCTTATAGAAATAGTTTATATTTGCGTCAAGAGCAATATGTTAAAAAACGCTTATAAGACTTTTTTATAACTTGCATAACTTGAAAAATATATAAGAGTTGCAAAACAATTAAACTTTTTGTCGTATTTGATTATTTTCACTACTGGTTTGTAAGTAAATTTGTTACCACTTGAAAAGTACAGCATGGACTGGACATTTCCAGGTGTAGTACAGTAAAGGCTGAAAGTTTTGAAGCCAGCCACAAGAAATAGTTGCAGAACTTGGAATATAACCGACCGAAAGTTTCTTCTGTTACAATACCAAGAATACGGCTTGAAATGTACTATAGAAACTCTAGAACTTTTAAAGGCAAATCAACAGTTTAATAATATTTTTACATTCATTCTATAACAAAGTCTAATATCGCTTATCACACTCGTCAACATTAATAGTACAGAAATAGTTACTGTATTAATCTTATTTACTTTTGCATCTGCTTTATTAACTTGAATTTATTTCTGGAACGATTCCTTGATGTTTTAAATTTATAAAGATTAAAAAATTGCTCCCAATCATCCTTATTTGGTTGTTTCATGAGTCATTGTTGTTAATTTTTAAGTACGTGAGAATGGTTTAAACCTTTAAAGAAAGATTTTAAGAAAGCTGCAAACCTATGACGGATGTCAGCACGTACACGTCAAAAACGCATCTAGCTACATCTGAATTGGAGTCCGTAGAACGTCATTTTGTAAAGTTAAATATCCGTATTTTGGTCTGCCTTTAAGCAATTATTGCAATCTTACAGTGGTTTGTTGCCATGTAGATATTGTAAGTAAATACTTAATTGTACTGTAATGGGCGTTTGGGAGTCTACACCCTAAACAGAATATTACCGCAAAACTATTGTTTTGTTTTGTTTGGATGACAAATAAGAAAATTTGCAAACTGTGTTGCGTACGTGAGATTGTCTACTTTATAGCTTCATGTACTCTAAAAGCAACATACTCTCCATTGTTATCAGATTAAAAATGTATAGAAGTCTAAATACCTAACAAACTTTAAAGGGTTAAAATCGCTAAATACCTAGCATACACTTTTTCATGTTAAAATAACATTTTTTTTATAGACCTTAATTTAACTAATAAAGTAAATAATGTTTAGAAAGTGCCAAATGTACTGCAACAACATGTATTGCACAGATGGCGCACTGGTTAAGGTATTACTACTACTACGCTGCCGAGCGTCTCCGTCATCCGTCGAGGGTGGTGGGTTCAATACCCAAAACGGGACTACACTTTGCGTAATCTTCAAATGATTTTTTCAGTCTTGATATTCCTTGTGTTCGTTATTTGTATGTTTGTTAAGTCAACGGCGATAAAATAGTAAATCCAAGTGCGGGAGATGTCTTTAAAAATGAATGAATCAGCAAGAAAATGAAATAAAAAATAAAAGTTATTGGCCTACGAGCTTGTATGTATTAGAGCATTGAGCCGTTTCAGATAAAGTAACATATGGATTGTCCTTAAACAAATCCATATAGTACACGCAAAAGTTGATCAGTTTCCAACTATGTTCTGCTCGGTGATGCCTAAAAGGAAAGTTTCAGCTGCGTGGTCGCCACATTATTTAGATAAAATTGACTTTGACAGCTCTGCTGAACCCCTACTTCTACCCTACCAATACTACTTCTTTCTTATTATCCATTTATCATTTAAAAAGTATTTACGAAATCTATACGTAGACACATTGAAAATAAAAAAAATGTAGGATTTTGTAGACGCAGTTCAAACGTACTCTGAGAACTTAATTTTTTTTTTACACCGTATTGCATTTTATTTTAAAATACTTTTATAGTCAAATGTGTTACAATCATGGGTGTATTATTTGTTGTTGTATTCAGAACCGCCTAACTGGTCTTATCCCTAATGTAAGCTCTCTTAACTTGAATCCCTTCGGTGATGCATTTGGGTTTTGTTCTTACAGATACACCTAATGAATGTTTGTAATGTAATAAATGTATCTTTAAAAATTCATAATTTCGATCTCAAATCAAAAATCCAAGGTGCAGTTTCTTATGTGTTGTGTCATAAACTATTTTAGTCAGGCATGAAGTATTCCTTTTTCTTGACTTTCGTACAAAAAGTACTGCATCTATTACTTTAATTAATGATCGAACTATAGATTTCATAGTCTTTTAAATTTATTAAAAAAAATATAGACTAAAAATAAATTATTAAAATATATAATGCTTGTTACATTGACTAACTATTATTTTCAATTGGAGGAACCACCCGATATTTTTTTTAATTTTAAGTCATTTTCAACATATTTTTAAACAAACGGACAATATATACATACATATATTTACGTCTGTTATGACCTATAACTGTGGACTCTATTCAAAACTACATACATATTTTTTAAGCCGTAGCGTATATATATTGTGTAGTGAATTGTGAATGTTTTATCTAGTACGTTAAACACCATGCTCATTGTTAGTACATACATTAACAACATAAATAACTACATATAAGGTATCGACACTTTATAGTATCAAAACAATTGTTTTGAGAAAATAGCCGGTGTCCGATGCAAAAGTAATGATGATATGAACATGTATGAAGAGTAAAACATGTTCATTCTGTAATACACATACATATATACATACGTACTTACTCTCATGCCTGTTTCTCTTTACCACCACCACCTCTGTAACACCTACATTTTACTAATTACAATTTTGTCCCACTAACGTAACAGGGGGTAAGCCTATTGCAGTCAACCGACTATTGCTATAATTCATCTCATTGATAAGTTTGCCAATCACGTACATTTTCCTATTAAATGTTTTATATATTTACACAAAAATAAAAGAATAACAGTAAAAACTATTTGTCCACAAAATATTTTACTATCACTTGAAACGATTTGTAATAGAAATATAAATTCTAGGTTTCAGATAAATGAATCGCTTTACGAGTATTATGTAAAAAAAAATAACTTGTATATGTTCAATTCGGTGAAGCTAATACAGACGGATAACAATCATATATAAATAATATAAATAAATATGAAATAACTTAGGCGAATATATGTCACCGTTAAATTTAGAAATTGTAAGCGTTATCTGGTCGAATCGATCATCTGGTGAATATTGATTCACCAGATGATCGATTTCAGATGTTTAAGGCGGTGTGCGAATGTTACAAACACTTCTTTTGGTGACTATCCAACCAAAGACGATAAAAAAAGTGAATCAATTATAACAAATAATTCTATAATTTTTATGTTAACAAAAAGACGATTAATAATAATATTAAAATAATAAAAATTTAAATCTGACTATATCGCCTATAGTACAGATTTTAATATTTCAAGAATTCGTCTTTATGTCGATAAACTGATTACTAAGAATCTACCTTTTGCTCAGGAACTTCTTTAGAACACAGAGTCAGGATATAGTATTAAAGTAAATAATCTGACCGACTTTGAAGCGAGCGCAGTCGAAGGTGAATTTGAAAACTTTTTGTTTAAGTACTGTAGTGGTGGTTGATTATCAAAGATATGTTAGGTGATCCTCGTTAAAATTCACTTTTTACTGATTGTGTCTTAATACATATGAGTGTACATTTTTATTAGTAATTGACTTGTTAAATCATAAACTTATATAACTTTTTTTATTTATTTACACAGGAACTGTTTACGATTAATTCGATTTTCTAAAATGTTAAAATGCATGCGCAGTATTGTCTTATTTTTAAATTATTCAACACAAGTGTTAATTTTTTCAATGTATGTAAAATAATTTACGAGTCGTCGTTACATACACAAGTAAACTATACTCAAAACCATATAACGTGAAAAGTTAGGGGAAGAGAACTTGAAGCACCAGGTAATTAAGATATTTAGAATTTGCACAAGCTTCGTTGTACGGAACTTCTTTATGAATATTAAGTATTCAACCTAAATTCACACTAAGTATCATTTAAGCTCTGTTCTTTATTTGTTGTTACCTACATTTATAATACATAGAACATTTGAAATATATACGTGTGTTTTGCTAAAATGATACACGAAATATCATAATGCCCGATTGTCAATAATAAATTTAATCAACTTTTATAGGTATTTCTTCCGAAACTCTAATTACTTTAAAGGCATTACAACCCAACAACATGTCATGACAAGATATATTATTATAAATTACATGAACTTTCGCTGATTTACAACGACATGGTTCAACAAGATCACCTCCTATTATTACTGGGCCCTTTAAAAGTTCAACAATTGACATTTCCTACAAAGACACTATTATGGAGGCAATTCAAAGCGTATTATTGAGCTATCAACTAGATAGTAGATGATTGATTGTTGTCTATTAGTATAGTTCACGAGCAAGAGTGCTTCAAAGCAGACACTGATACAAAAACGTTTCATCGTTTCGCAAATTGAGGCAGTCGGAGTCAAATGTAATATTTTGATGAGATGAGAATTATTATATTTATTATTAAATCTGCACCTGCAATCTCTACATCTACATATGTGGTTGGGTTAATATTTTGTTATTTACCTTATATAGAATATGTTATGTTATGCCTAAAGGTAAGAAGTTACCGTACACAAATTTTGTGGTTTCAATGGGATAAAGTTGTATAAGAACCTATTTAGCCTCAAATTGATAAATTCCACGCAAACGTTTGTTTTAGTCAGCAGGATGCTAGTTTATAGGCAAATCTCTTCATCGGAGGGTTACAGTAGCGTGTACAGTTGGCGGGGCCTCCGGTGCGGTTCGTGATTGCTGACATTTATCTTGTGGCTGGTTAATTAGCAGCGGCTCAGGGCTCGTTGTAGTAACAATGGGCTACTCTACGATCCGATAAGGATAACGCGAATATAAATTAATAATAGTCATAATTTCATGTGAACGTTTTGGTTAATATTTTATTTTAATTAGCTAAACCTACCCGCTACCGATATATAATACTAACTTACTATTTTACACTATACTACTTATATTCTAAACACGAGTATAAAACTCTGTTTCATTCTTTTTTACACTTTACTGCTTGATCATTATTTGCATACACTCTGCCCGGAGTACTGTACAAAAATAGGAACAACTGTTGTCGAATATATATTTCTTCTTTTCTTCTTGAATATAATATTATTATTTATATACAAAGTCTTACATAAAGTGCTAGCATATTTTACTTTCAAGTGTTATAGGTGGTTAATGGCGTTGAGGCAATAGCTCTTAGCAATAGCACTACAATACTTAAATCTGAAAATGCTGAGGAACTAATAGTGGTACAATGGGTTTTGTACAAAAATTTCATAACTCTATCTTTCATTCTCTCTATTCAGGGACGCAAAAGTAAACCTAACGGACAGTACCCCGTATTACGCCATCAAGAAGGCTGTAACAAAGCAGTAAAGTTCAATGAATGCATGCGCCTAACTACAAGGATATATTTTTTGTCCAGGGAGTGTGCTAATGAGGCCCACTAGGCGGATGTACTGCTCGTAAATACTAGTCCGTTTCGTTTTTCCGCTTCCGCTCTAGTGTTGCCATTACTTGAGCGTTATGTCTTATTTTCCTACAGGTATGTTTAATTTGAAGTTTTCCATATATGTATGTTTAAACCTTTATTTATTGGCTATAAAAAGCCTGCATGCTATTAGCTTATCGTCTTATCATTGTGAAGTATGGTGCTCCGAGGCTTAACGTCTTGTATATTCGACGTGTTTAATTTTACATGACGTTTATGGTATTATTTATAACCAACAACATGGTATTCGTTTGTATGGTACGTGTATAATTATTTTTATGAAAATTTATACGGCAACGGGCTAATTAACCGCTCGTGTTAACAATATAAATTTAAAACTCCTGTAACTCAATGTGATGTGTTTGAAAATTAATTAAACAATGAATAAAACGGTTGTAAAAGTTTCCAGAAAACTATTGTAATGCCAAATTTATTTATTGTTAATAAACGTATGAATGTGTATTGTTTTGTATATATTTTGCTTAACGCAACACGTGCAACAGTATAGGGTGACCGTACGTTAGAACAAGTCAGGCTTTGTTATGATATATATAAAATCATATGTTATAGGTAAATATTGTTTTAGAATATATTATAATGTTGAATACGAGGTATTAATTAAATGTATTTCTTTAACGACCACTACGTGCAAACAAGTGAATGTACGGGAAAAGCGGTTATATTGCTTGATCCAGGTATATGACATAGGCAGGTATGTCACATGAGGCCAGGTTGAGCTTTCTGGTGTGGGTGCATGATGGCAAACCAAATAATGGGTTGACATAACATATATTGACATGACAGAAAATGGGAAATTGATTAAGCAAAGGTTAAAACAGTGGCAAGATAGGTAGGAACAAATTAAAATGGATGCACTTTTCTTCTTACTTTCTCGTCTCGAAGAACGAGTTTCATTCGCCCGCTACGGGGCCTATGTCCAGGGAAAAAGACGTTACATTTAAAAACAAAGAGGTTAAAAGTCATCAACAGTATATAGCGAGGTAAATTGCCTAGGTCTGAATGTCTTATAATTGAGCATTTGAGACATGCATTGGTCCACCTACCAAGCGTCCTCTCTATGTTTTACAATTTCTGCATTTGTTAGACTGGCACATATGCGATAGAGCATGGACTAGCATACAAGACATAAAAAGCTAAATTCTTCCTTTCTTTCTTCTTAAAGTTAAGTGTCCCAGTATGTGTTCCGCCAAATAGGCTAAATTGTGTGGAGCTGCAGGGGTGACCAGACTTAGGGCTGTTACAGACTACATGTTTGATGACAGTAATCATGAACGTGAGCGCAGAGCAATCCGAGGGAATATGTTCGCCCGAAGTTACGATTGCTATTCAAAATAAGTAAAAATCACTTAACATAACATTGTTGGACCCCCAACGCAACGATGTTGGATTTATTATTTAAAAAAAATGGAAATTCAAATTATCTTAATCATTTCTTTAGCGTTATGTCATTTGCAAAAAGTTATTTTTTTAATCCATTTTGACTAAACAACTTCTTTCGTCTTGCCTTATATATAATATTAATTATTATTGTTTTAAGGTAAAGAACCAGCTTATTAAGTGTGTAAAAGTTAAATTATAGAACTTCTTACTATATGTAGTCGTATGGTAACATTGATATGCTGTTTGAAAATTGCAGTAAATTGAGGAATTACGTTATTGTAAATCCAATGCGATGGTATCGCAACTTGTGGCGGTTGCCGAGCGTTGTACGCTGATACCTTAGTTAAGGCCCTCTTTACAGAGCTACTTTGCTAATGTCGATTATTAACTGCCTGCTACATTTCTAACAGAGAATTATATTGCCTACTTCTGGAAATTAGTCGGTACTAAACAGTGATTACCGTTATCAAGTTTTTAAATTAGTCGTAAGGTGAACAACAATGAACCGAGTAAAATATTTTCAAGGGACATTGTACCAATAAGTATATAGTATACTCATACATGTAAATCTACTAAGCTGTTTGCCGTCTAGCAAGTAACTGTAGCACCTGTTATCTTACGTGGAGTCGTGGTAAAAGTGGTGTAGATAAGAATAAGTGTAGTAGATTTTTACTTTTACTTTACTTTTTACTTTACTTTTATTAGATAGGAAGCAAACGAGCAGGTGGGTCCCCTGACGGTATGCGACTACCACCGCCCATGGACACCTGCAACTCAAGAGACGCAAGTGCGTTGCCGGAATTAGTAATTTCATAGAATTAGTCAAGTCAAAACTGTATAAAAAATCATGTTTTTTATTACGTAGATACTAGTTTATTCGAGGAATGCTGATCGGAATACCGTTCTAAAGCTATTAATTTTGTTAAAAAGCTAAGAAAAACAAAAAAATATTAAAAGTCGTATTTTGCCATAGTTACGGATTTGGATTAAATTGTATTCTCGATTGTTCTGTACACACATGAAATCAAGAGGAGCCACAAAATATAAAATGAACAGGTTAAGTGTGTACGTAGGTACTTATATTTCCTTTAGATATTGTACTATAATCAATAATAAAAAAAAATGTTAAACGTTATGTACACATGTTCTATGTTTTCGAATACGCAGTTCATTCACATTGAATGTTTTAATTCTCAAATCGATTTGATTGGATTGGTTATCGTTCTTAAAGTACATTTTTTATAAGTCTGCCAGAACGTGGGTAACGTACGAACGTGGGTTATGTATATGTATATATATGTTAGTGAGTGCTAGCAGGTTTGTATTAGTGGAGTGGTAGTTGCCGCAGTTTGCGATGGCACTGCATAAATTTCACTGCGAGTAATAATAATCGGATGCAATTTATACTTCGTTTCATTGATTGGAACTGTAAATAAAACAATTTCTTGTGTTAGTTGATTAGAGAAAGTGATCTAAAGCAGCTTTTGTAATCATTTAATTTTATACTGGCACTGATACCTTACACATCTTCTTACTTGTTATTTTTGTGGATAAGTTGTCTCCCAACGCGGCGCTTATAAAAGCTTTTCCAAAAGTCACTTAACATCTTTAGAGTATCGGTATTTTTCCCAAAAGAGCCCTGAGTAGTAAAATACGTTCGAAACGAAGAACATTTCATCGCAAAACTAACTCTGGAGAATTGTTACGAGAATTGTTTATTTTGTCAAAAAATAAGTAATCTGTATTTAATATTAAACACTCGGTCACCTACTACTAGTTAACGTGATTTATTTTGCTGTATTTTGGCAAAAATCAGGTAGTTTTTAATGTGCTTAGATTTTTTTTTATAGAACCAGCGCCAAGCACTTGCATCTTTATATTATTTTGTTTTCCTTTTATAAAAAAAAAAAAACTCGTAGTAACAATGTAACACATCTCGTCGCTCAGCTCGTTTTTGTATTTTTGTTTTCTGACTTCTATTCTCGCCTTTGGTGAGTTTAGTTTATACAATTACACGTTAAACGACTGTTACTCTTTTCAATTATTATTATATAAAAAAGTAGTCAGATAGTCACACAACTTCAAAACAACAACAACAATCGTTGACATGTTGGTATATATTTCGAGTTTTGTTGCACTGAATAAGAAAAAGAAATGGAAGGTAGGTTATCTTTCTGCGCAAGTCGTAAAAGGAAGTTGCGTGCTCTTCACTTTGGCATATTTTACGGCCAATTGTAGTATATGGAAGGCACAAACTTTTGCTATCAAAAGTGTTCTTCCGAGACTTATTCAGATATAGATATCATTTCTCTTTGATAAAAATGTACCGAGTTATTGATAATGTTTACGTATAGATGTAATTATTATTATTTGGAAGCGTGTACACACAGGAAGTTAACTCTACCTACATAAAAAAGGCGTCAGTACATGTATCTATTTATGTACTTATAAATTTTATGAAAAAGTTTGAAGACATAACGAAAATATAAATAGAGGCAACAATATATTATTTTAACACAGATTTTTAGAAGGTGTATTAAAACATACCCTCTGGTGGAGATGTCTTTATGCAAATGTTTTTGGCATTGATCGTGTATTTGATTCTCATCAATTTGTATACTTAAAATAGACAATAGCTGACTTGAATTAGGTTTTTGAATAACTCATTTCGAAATATAAATCAATGATTTAAGTCGTAATAATTTAAGAGAATAGTTTTTATTGTTAAAATGTAAGACAAAATTCAGAAGCAACAATTATAATTAATAAAATTGCTTCAAAATTTATTTCTGTATACCTACTATACAATAACTGTGGGCATACACATTTCTGATAGCTTAATGTTACAAATATATATACATTATTATTAGTTACAATTATACACGAGGATACCGCACCCCACACTTTGACGTAATGCTCTGCGTGCTCTGCCGATCTCGTGGCGGCTATTGGTGTGGGTAGCCTCTCGCTTGAGACCATAGTTCTGTCCATAGTCCAAAGTGAGAGTGCGTGAGATGCCGCCTGATGCGTAAAGAAGCGGCGGAAAGGGTACGGGAGCCAGAGAGCGCCCAAAGATCTCCGGCCTCAATGAGCGCTGGCCCGGGGGTAACGGTGGAGCTGTCCGTTACCTTAGTAGAAGCGGGCCTGAGATGGTGACGCGATGTGTTCCGCGCATGCCTCTCTAAGCTGAAGGGGGGGACCGGCGGTGTGGCCATTGTAGAGGTGGCCTAAGTCTGTAGGGGTTCAAGGAGGCTTCCTTCTTACTGTTTATTATATTGTACAAAAAAAAAATATCGATTGTATCGTATTGCTTTAGGCATGCCTAACTGGTTTTGGATCCGACAAGGACCTTTTACCAAGGGGTGAAGTGACTTGACTGAGTATCAGACGCAATACTGAGTGTGTCAGTTATTACAAACCTACCCCCCTGCTCACTTATATATGTACCTTCTATCTACTACTCACACAAGTTCTAATCGAATATGAATCACTCCTTGTATTCCATAGTATTAAAGATATTCCTACATGTTTATCTGTATATTGAAAGAAATGAGATTAATTGAACTCATTTAACAACAAGAGCACGGAGCACTCAAAATATATTCGACAATCGAGAAATTTTTATTCATCGTTCAAAGTAAATGCGATACATTAATGTATTCTTACTTTATGATTTTCGTTATTTCAATGATTTGGCGGAACAAGTGGTTAATGGGTAAAGTTCTTATAACATTCATAGACAAAAAAAAAACAGAAAAAAAAAACTTTAAAGTTTGTTTTCGTTTTTATTGATATATTTTAAGGAGTGCAAGTAATTTATAAGTTGCTGATATTTTCTATCAAAACAAACTTTACAAATATAAATACATTATTATTAGTAACAATTTCACTTCAATGCTAGTTAAAACTGTTTGTTATATTGTACAAAACAATTGTCTTATTATTCACCCCGCGAACATCTTCTATAGTTTAAGTACAGCTTTTGATGATTAACTATAAGATGATGATAATACAAGCGATTATCTTCCAAATGAGTATGAATTAAGATTGATAGTATCAGTAAATATGATAGATAATCACCAATTAGTCTTGTCACTCGACAGCTGAATCATTAGTGAAACGCGTATTAATGTAATATTATTAAATATGCGCATATTTATATTCGTACCAGTTACGCTTATGCGAGAAGAAGCAAATGGCAGACTGTTGTCTCTGCCTACCCGAAGAAAGAAATGCTTAAACTTATATTGTATGTATATAATATATTATATCTAAATTTAGACTATGACTGCTTTGAAGTCGTTCTTAAACGTGTAGAATGAACACGAAGAAAATGCCTACACGTACATATACATACACACTCACATACTCATACACAAAAGTATTCCAATGCATGCAGATCATTTTTAATTTAATTCTCATTTCATATATGTATATATTTTTTATTGCTCTTTTCCTTGTTTGTTTTCTTTTTAAATGTTTTTGAGATGATT
The DNA here is from genome assembly GCA_947561695.1 of Tyria jacobaeae. Taxonomy (NCBI): domain Eukaryota; kingdom Metazoa; phylum Arthropoda; class Insecta; order Lepidoptera; family Erebidae; genus Tyria; species Tyria jacobaeae. Next base: position 10,155,121 of record OX387218.1, read on the forward strand.
TTTTTGATATAAGAATATTAATAACGTATCTTAATTGATATACATATGTATGTATACCTATGACAAGGGAGGACTCTAGCCGCTGTGACATAGTTATACTAGCACAGGGGCCATTTTTTTTTTTATACATGCTATGTCAATGAATATTTGTTTGATGTTTTTATTTATTTATTTTATTTAAGATTTCTGCAATTATGTTGTACAAGGCATTAGGCAGTTTCGGCCAGAAAATCTTAATATATATGTATATATATACATAAATAAAAATATACCTTACTATACACAACATAATATATATAATAATAGTAATATATAATTGTTACGGTTTTAACCACGTGTTTAAGGGATGCATCACTTGTGTTGGATCAGACAGAGACCCTTTACTCAGAGATGAAGCGACCTAACTCAGTATCAGGCACAACATTGCGAAAGTCAGTTAGGGCAAACCAAAGGACAGATACATAATATATGTACCTATTACCACAAACTAACACGAAGTTTTAATCGATTATGAACCACTCTTTATGATTAATGACAAATCAATGGATTGTTTTTAATTTTAAAAATATTCTTACATGTTTATCTAAATGTTGAAAGAAATGAGATTAATTGAACTCATTTACTCGAAATATATTCGACAATCGAGAATTTTTTATTCATCGTTCAAAGAAAATGCGATACATTAATGTAATCTTACTTAAGGATTTTCGTTATTTCAATGATTTGGCGGAACAAGTGATTAATGGGTAACATTGTATATCTTCTTATAACATTCAGAAATAATATTTATTCTCTCAAAAATAACCTTTCCGTTTGTGTTCATTTTTATCCTTTGAGGTGTGCAATTAATTTATAAGTTTCTGATATTATTTTTATCAAAAATGACTTAAGTATTTAACATGACTAGGGTATACAATTTTTTATTGAATTTTATTTATTATTTGTACAAGATTTCCATGGCATTGAGTTACTATGTCATATATATATTTTTTAACGAAGGTGCTGCTATGATAGCACACATTGATATTACAATAACCTATAATAGTAGTAGTAAACAAATTAATAGCTTAAAAAATTTTATTAAAAAATAAAAAAATGCACTCGGGGTGCCGGCAGAAGTGAAAACTTATTTTGGCGCTTTAGACATATTTTAGATGGGTACTAGGGTTATAGGGTAATGAATTGCATTTTATTTATGAATTGTATTTTATTAATTATTAGAAAGTTTAAAATACATTTAATAGTCTTTTATGAATAATATTAACAATTTCTACAACTCTTGTATCATCATCATTATCATTAAAATTATTACAATCTAAAATAGAAACTATAGGTTCATGGTAACTAAAATAGGAAATAAATAATTTTGATTCGAAGTTATTTAAATATCTCGTGAATACCGCATCAATTGTACTTTTATATCTCGTTGTACTAATATTGCGTTGATTGGACATATGCGTCTCGTAACGGTGTCGCGAGTCCATAGATTTTATCTCATCTAAAAATATGCGTACCGCGCTAAAAGAAGTTTTCACTTCAAAAATCTCCTTGAATTCTGACCTGAATTTTTATTTTCTGAACACATTTTTCAAAATAATAGCTGCAAAACAGTGAGGACACTTTTTTTTTTTTTTTATTTGTAAGCCTACCATAATGACTCCACTTTGCCTGATGGTAAGCAATAAATAGAGTCCAAGAGTGGTGGTCACCATCCTCATTGCATGTCTAGTCAATGCAGCATGGTGACCCACACTATGGCGGCCTGGTGAGATGCTTTTTCACGCCCCGCTTAAAAGACCCGGGATCAAATTGGGAAGGAAACACGTGCGCTGGTAGGGAATTCCAGGCTTTCACTGATCGGCACAGGAAAGAAGAGCCAAACCGTTTCATTCGGGATCGCATATCTTCGACTCGCAAACGGTGACTCCTCAGGCCAGCACGTGTAGTCCTGTAGAGGAAGGGAGAAGGTGGGACCAATTGGAAGAGCTCGTCAGAACACTCCCCGTGATGTAGGCGATAGAGAACTGCCATAGAGGCGACATCTTTTCGCAACTGCAGGAGCTCAAGAGACTGGGTGACCTCAGGACAGTCTATAATACGGACTGCGCGTCGCTGCAACCGATCGAGAGCGTCAAGCAGATACTGCGCATAGCTATCCCAAAGATGAGAGCAGTACTCCACGCAGGAGCGAACCTGGGTCTTATATAAAAGACACAGATGCTCGGGCGAGAAGAACCGTCTCACCTTGTTCAATACACCGAGCTTCCGCGAGGCCGCCTTAGTGACGCTCTCGATGTAATCACGCGGATTGAGATCCCGACAGATGTCCATACCCAGTATACTAAGCCTATCCTGTAGTGGCAGTTGAGTGTTCTGAAGAGTAGGAAGGGGAAGGAATGGAGACTTTTTGTTTGAAAACGCGCACGCCTGTGTTTTCTTGGCGCTGAACTCGACCAGATTCTCACAACCCCATTGAGAGATGCGGCTCAGGACCCGGTCGAGCTCAGCAACAAGCTCCTGTCGTTTTCCCTCAACGTCTGCTAGCTTGGCAGCAGGATGTCCAAAGTATCGTCCGTGTACTGTGCTGTCGTCTGCATAACAATGTATGTTGCCAAGAGCCAACATATCATTGATATGCGGAAGGAACAACGTGGGCGATAGGACGGAGCCCTGAGGTACACCAGCGCTAACCTCCTGGAAGTCAGAGGCCGCGCCGTCACAGAAAACCCTAACACTTTCAATGTCAAGTCGCTTTTGAAACATTAAATTAAAATTGGTCCATTTAGTAAGGAGCTATTATGACCTAGGGTACGTATATATATATGGTATATATGTATGGTCCAAAGAAAGAACTGCGAGGCAGTGATGGTTGCCAATAAAGTGGTGGAAAGGGAACGGAAGAGATACAGGACTCTTCCGTCCCGCAGAAGATTCCCCAGGCACCGAAGATTGCTAAACGAGCCTCCGGCCTCCAAGAGCTCTAAACGAGCCTCCCGCCTCCAAGAGCGCTAAACGAGCCTCCAGCCTCCAAGAGCGCTAAACGAGCCTCCGGCCTCCAAGAGCGCTTGCTTGAGGTAATGGACGGGGTTTTCATCGCCCTAGCAGAAGCAGGCCTGAGACGGTGGCGCGACGTGTGACGCACCTCTCTAAGTGTTTGATACACCACTCTAAATATGGTGGTTTTGTCTTTTTCAACAGGCGCCTAAGTCTGCCGGCGTCACAGGGTTTTTCTTTCTAGGGTATACCTAAGATCTTAGCCATAGCATGCGCTGACGGAACAATGTGTGGTTTCAGGCGGTTCGAGTCCGACACACCACCTTATCGGCCCCGGTAAGGTGACGACCTGTGGGGGTTTCTACACAAAAAAAAGGATTATGAGGCCCCAGGCAGACACACATATACGAAAATATACAGACATAAATATTAACACTCTTCTTTCTATGGATCGGGATTGTTGTTGTTACTATCTTCTATCATGTCCAGCCTTCACCTATACCCTGTGCGTTACTGTCCTTCCAAATATCTTTGTCTGGCTAAACTTTTGGCTCAACAAAGGTGGTATATAAAAGAGCTTATCACAGAGACTTATAAGAGATTTGAATACGCAGGACATAGAACGTCATAGAAAGACAGTCATTTTTATTTTGTTGTGTTATAAATAACGCAAGTTTACGGTAGCTGATTGATGATGTCACATCGTTGACAAAGAATTCATCTAATTGATGTCTGTACAACGGATTGTAGTTGTCTTATGCTTAAAAACGTATTCGCAAATCTTTTCTGCCACTAATAAATCTCAACCACTTACGATGTGAGGAGAAGTAAACACTCTTGGTAAGTAATAAATCTAAATTCATCCATCAGTGAATGCAGGCAACCATTCAGTGCGCTAGTTGGTGCAAGGCGTTAGTAGTTTGTCACTGGGAGGACACGTACGGACTTGATGCCCAGTTTATTGCGTCCCCGGCACCGACTGATTGGATAACTCAGGGTAACTACTATAAAACCCAAACACATTTTACTTTTCACTTTACTAACACAACGTCCATTTTTATCTGCCTTGTTCGACGTGAAAATGGCGTGAGTTTTGAATTCGTAGTTATTTATATACGCATAAGTAACGCACGACTGGATGAGGATATACGATATCTGAAATAATATTTAAACAAACATTTGATGTTATTTTTTACGTGCCTGAATACTTGTTCAAATAAACAGCTTGAGTCAGTTCAATGGTCTTTTTGTCTCAAAAATTCTAGTAGCAACGCAGACGTCAAAGACAAATGCTTATTAAAAGAGTAGTACTGATGATGTAGTGGCGTATGGTTTTCCTAATAATTGGATGAAAGTTGTGAGTTTATAACGCTTAACATGTTAAGCGTTAACAATATGAATACCTGTACCATCTATTAGCTCACAACTTTCATCCAATGATTAAGAAAACCATACACCTCTAATCTTAGAGGGCATTTCCTCTAAGACTAGTCTGAGAGATAGCATAACTTTATATGAATTATTGTTGCTGTAACTTTTTGACGTGGGAGAGCCATTACTTAGACACGTATGGGACGTTTCAACCGGAGTATGTTTGCGTTGTATTTAACCAAGTGAGTGAGGTTACAGAAGGCACAGCCTCTCTTTCCCTTCTCTTTTTTCCACTCCCCTCTAACGCGGGCAGTACACTTGTGACTCTCGAGATGCATGTGTTCATGGGCGGTAGACACTTACCATCACGTGACCCATCTGCACGTTTAATACATAAAAAAAACATTATATAAATTACTAGTCATGCACCGCAGTTTCAGCTGCATTTAAACTTACTGCTCCGCTCCTGAATGTTGCAATATTCCTAATTAAATACTCTCTCAAATATATAAGACTCATTCAAATCTGACTAATAGTTCCTCTGCTTAGCACCTTTAAACAAATTTACTCAACTGCTTTATTGACATATATATATATATATACATATATATATATATAAATCTATCGATATTGATGGATAGATAGGTTGTATCAGTGGTTTTAGTTATTTATCGCTTGTATATACGGTACAAAACTGTTTCTAGGATCATAATAATCGGACTTTAAAAAAGTAGACAACCGACTTCAATGCGTCTATCATAAAATTTAAGTCTTATATGTTTTGCTCAAAGATGCCATTGTCAGAAATAAACCAAACTCTGATCTAATTACCGTTGAAGTACATCCTTTGTAATAAAAAAAAAATCATCGAAATCGGTTTGGCGTGATATTGAGTTATACGATCATTTGTCGCGCACAAACTTAATGCAATTTTTAAGACTTATATGGTTTTCTCATGGATTCCATCGTCAGAATATGAATTGAAATGTTACCACACGGGAAGCACCAGCTTTCAAATAAAAATTCACCCAGTCGAAAGTTCTGAGGTAAAGAAAAATACAGTCGAATTGAGAACCTTTTCCTTTTCGAAGTCGGATGAAAAAGGTTTTCAAGAATAATTCTCTCGAAGTAAATTTTCTACAATGAAATATTTAAGCAGAGAGAACAGTTAAATAACTCTCTAGAGGAATGTGATAATGTAAAATTTCTTTCCGGTTTTTTAAACGTCCCAGTTTGCTCGGTGGCTGAGCTTTATGTGCAAATAAGGAGTTAGCACGTACAACTCGTCTTATCGTAAGGCACGTAGCTCGCTTGATGCCTACTTTATTGCCAGCTAGGGTCCTTGTGAATGCCGCTGCATCACACCGATGCACTCTACATTCCTTTTTTAATTGGAAGAAAACCATCCAAACGTGTGAGCGATTTTATACTCATGATCATGACTTCATAAAATAAAAATGTGACCTACATGTTTTTTCATACATCACTGTATAGATACATATAGATATGTATATAGGTGTTTATTAAGCTTTGTACATAATTGTCTACTCTTTGAGGTAGCTAATTAATTGGACGCTGATGGCGTTTGATTTTGATTGAACTTCGTAATTCATGTGATTAAACTTTGTCAAACAAATACAAAACGCTTGATATTATGAATAGGTACAGGATTAGATACAATTTTAATGAGGTTCTTAGGTAAGTAAGACTGATTATTGATTACTCTTAGGCACAATTTAAAGTTATTGCGGTTGGATAGCTGTACTAATAATAACTGTGTTTGGGTAATCATACCATGTATTCGTTTTGCTATATTTATGAAATACGTAGCACTAAAGTAAGAATCATTTTACCATTTCACACGTACGTTATCTCACATTTCACACGTATGTTGAAGAGTGTAGCTGCAATATCTCACTAAAGGATTTAATTCTGTCTTCAGAGCAACAAGAAAGGGATATCGGAAAGAGTTGGAATTAATCCCTTTGTTACGCGAAATGCATTCTTATCTCTCAGTACATATGGTGCTATCGGTATTACAGTTATTCCTTATATCTTGAGCATTAGACTCATGTTCATACACATATAGAGCTATTGTACCGAAGTATATGTATTACTACAAATAAAAGGAACTATGTTAGTTTGTATTAAAAATGGTTTTTAAGTGAAACGTACATGAACTCTGTAAAAGTATTTAACTGACTTTTTTATTTATTTTTGTTAATTTTCTTTTTAGTCTATTACATTGCTTGTAATATGGAAATATACTTTTATCTTTTTTATCATGGCTTAGTTATGTGCATCTATGATCTTTATCATATGTGCAAATGTCCTTACAAGTAACACTTTATAATTTCATTCAACAATTTCCTCTAATATACAGAACTAGATACATTTATTTTAAATAGTTATAAAATAAATACACATACAATGGTCGAATCCTGAATGACTTCATTTCACTCCGAAGAAATAACAGAAGATGATAATAATGTACTTATCCAACTATGTCCATCAAATGCGAGTCTTCATCAAAAATATTTAAAACACATTTTTTTTTGTACTACATGTAGAGTTGATTCTATATAATTTGTAGGGTTTACGTTGGTATTATCGCTTGACCCACCTACTGTCCTTTAGCTTAGAACCGATACTAAACCATCCTCTCCACCGTTAAAAAAACTGTCAAAAATATTTTATGCCCATGATAATGTGATACATCTTGAGTAAAATCACTTGTACTGTTCACCAATATTTATTTAATAAACTTGTTTGGAAGTTAATGCAGACATTTATTTTCCAGTTCATTTCACCATTACACCAGTTCCACTAAGTCTCTACAATCAACAGTATAAATGGTAACAATGTGATAATATCTCGCAACCATTTATGTTAAATAAAATCCATAAATTCATCTCAATCAAATTATCCCTATCCAAAAATCCATTTCAATCAAATTGACTTCATACAATTTAACAGCAATTGTGTGCCGACTGAAGATAATGTTGCCATCACTTGGCGTCAGGGCATTTACGTATTTTATCCTATCTCAATCACCTTAATTATATTATACCGCCTTACAGCTAGGAAACAGTCGATTTATAATATAATTTTAATTTAAAATTATTATTTAATATACGGTCCTTCAAAATATCTCGATAAAATGATTTAAATCCAACCAGGCGCCATTCACATACATACCTATACATTATTCTTAACATCTATTAGCCTAGAGTTTACCTTCAAGCCGGAGGAAAGAATCGGTAGCTCATATTTCCACTGTACCCATCCCTTTGCACAATCGTATCCAGATCACGTGCTCCAACCTAACTTTGCCAAAACATTCTGATTCAGAATGATACAAGCCTCCAGATATTATTAACCCTCTCCAGTGTTTGTTTTATTTTTCGGCAGTATATAGCAATATGATTCTTGAGATGTTCGAATTATAAATTATTAAGATCAGAAAAAGTTTGAGTGTGACTTGTTATAATCCATATTTCGTTACTTGGTGACAATAGCACGTATGAACCCCGTAAAATATATTATATTTATAAATATAATAATAACAACGATCAGACACGGCAGTCTGATCCCAAACTAAACAGCGCTTGTACTATGGTAACCAGACTGCCACTTATACCAACGGACCAGTACAAATACTTTATATATTTCATTTTAAGCAATATATCTTTGATGTACAATGAAGATTATTTCTATTTTATCTTATATATAATTAACATAAAATAAATTACTAAGTATTCAATTATTTAATTATTAATTAACCTTCAAACCTTCAAGAAAAGAGCGTACTCCTAACTAAAAGGCCGGCAACGCACTTGTGACTCTTGAGTTAAAAAACCTACAACAAAATTTGTGTCCTGAAAATTACATCAGTCATAATAAATTTCTAGCAGATAATTTTGTTACAAAGCCATTGAATATATCTTAATTCAGCTTAGCTTCGTAAATAAACATACTGACTAATTATGGCCAATAAACGTATGTTAGAAATAGCACTTACTTTATTTAGTTTGTCACCACGTGGCAGTATTCTAGTATTATTATTCTACAGTAAATGGTATTTCACTTGAATTCTAGATGAAGCTTATTGCAAATTTAAAATAAACGTTGAAAATATTTCCTAAATTCTTCAAATCCTTTGTCACTTCTAGAAAACCTAATGAGTGTATTAACACAATTCATATATATGGCCTATGGCTTATGGCCATCACATACATGACGTAGTATCATTATAAAAAGTTTAGTCGCGTTGAATGATAGCTATAAGTCCAACGTTATACGTCGGCTGCGCGGCAGTTATAAGTCAAACAATTCTTCTGAGCCCTTCCCATGCTAGAAGTGACAGAGAATGAAAAGTAAAGCTATCATTATCACAGCTCAGCTGCAACGCCAAGGAGTCAAGTTGATTTGAAATAACCTAGCAAACGATAATTTTAGTCGCGGCCAAACCTACACCTTGCAAAGTTGTAGGCAGATGGGCGGGAGTGAAATACTGTCTCGATCTGTTCAGCACACCAAGCTTCTTCGAGTCCAATTTGGATTTAAATATTATATCAGATTATTCAATTCATTAAACTATGTTTTAGTTTTAGGCATTAAACATAGTTTAATGATTTGTCGAGTAACTAGGCTACCATTTATGGGATTTGAAAAGTGTCTTGTTTGATTTAAGAGTGCAAACTTTTAAAACACACGTTTATTTTAGAAACACTAATTGTAATGAAAAATATTATTGTACATTTAGAAGAAGCTATCGCTCATGGGCAAGCAAGTTCTAGTAATAATATTTACCTGTTTTGTAGTTTCTCTACAAGAAATATGTATAAGTAATAAAATAATAATTAGAAATAATTAGAAGAAATATTAATAAATATTAATTAGAATGGACATGAGCTCCTTGTTGTCAGATATTAATAGAGGATATTTAGCAATTAATGATTGCTTGCGATATATATCTTCCAGGGATATTATGAGGAAAATAGTCATTTAGAGTATAGCGAGAACATGGCCTCCGGTTTACATTACTAAGTTCGGAAACATATAATTTATAAGTTGTTGTCCGCGGCTTTTCTCGCATTATTTTTGTGAATCAAATGAATACTGTATCTTTTTTCCGTATCCATGTGTGCAATATTTCATTACGATTGGTGAATTTGTGAAAGTGTAATAAACATGCTCACTCGCGTAATATTAGTTGGGTTTTTAATTTCCTTGGAAACCAAATTGTTAAGATTTCATCCTTACTAAACAAAAGACTGATACAGAGTTGCATAATTTAAGAAAGAAATAGGTCTTCATAGTTATTACATCATTTAACCTTTCAACCGACTTCAAGAAAGGAGGAGGTTCTTAATTCAACTGTTTTTTTTTTTTGTTTGTCAGAACTTTCGACTGGGTGAACAGATTTTGATGATTTCACTGAAAATCAATAAATATTGTATATTTATTCTATCTGTTTAAGCCATAATTTATTGCAGATATTCACACCAATCAAATTTTTTTATTGAAAAACCATTATCTGGTATCTTATTATTATCTGGTTCTTTTAGAAAAAGCTGCAAAGTTGAGAAGAATCATTTAAAAAGTGTCTCATTGTATATTAGGTGATAATCAAAAGCATATCGATCAACTTGATAAAGTTTTAAATAAAAAGGGAATGGCGACGACATTCTGTGGTTCAACATATTGATATTTTACTAAATGTATATAAAATAATTAACCGAATGCTTTCATTTTTGCTTTAATATGCTCTTATATATCCATATCTTGCTGCCCTAACTATAAAAATATGTATAATATAAGCATTATTCTCATAACAATAACAGTTAGTCAGTCGGTTTGTTTTGTTAAACGTGTTCATTTATATATTTTACTGAGTATAACACATAGGTATATACATATGTAGGTAACCACTTATTATATGTTTATGCACCAATTAAAGTAAATGTTTTTTTTTTTAAAAATAGCACAACTATTTTATGTTATTTGTTCTTATTGAAGTCGGCTGTAGAAGCAGGGTTATGATGTGTGATGTGATTCCATATGTTTTATAAGTATATTATCACTATGTTTCTGTCTATTTAATTGAATTGTATGTGAAATTTAATACATCCTATTTTTATGGCTATTGCAATGCTAAATTCAATTGAATAGTATCAATAACGCTGTAAACACGCTTGCGTTGTATTTACCGATGCAATGCAATGAGGATCCAAGAATCCACCTTATTTTTTCTCTCCTGTCATCCTTCCTCCCTAAACACCCTCAAAGGCAGGTAGCGCACTTGATTTGAGTGCGACAACTCTTGAGTTGTAGGTGTCCATGGGTGGCGTTTGTCACTTACCATCAGATGACCCAATCTGCTTGTATGCTATGCTATAAAAAAAAAACATCAGATCATACAAACGCAACAATACCTTCAGTATATTGCGGTGCATTATTTTCACTAAAATATTAAACCAAGGAATTGACGTTAATAAAAATATACTAATTTGACATGACTGACAACTACCGGATACCTACATAGCTGATCACGTATGTCAAGAAATAATAAAACAAAGGAATGCCGGTAGTCACATTCTCACAAGTCCCATCGAGGAAAATATTTACGTTACAAACGAAAGACAAAAGGTATATCGATGAACTGAAATATTCAAACAAAAGCATAATGTCGGAATTATTATTTCTGAAACTCTATTCAAAGACAGGAATAAATATTTTTCCTTTATCGGGCTTCCTATCTTCATTTTAATTGCGTAAATCCTCTTTAGGGGTATCTTTTTCAATAAAAAATATTTAAGGAACGATGCCGCGGTGACGTAATTAAAGTTACAGAAAATCAGCTTACCTTTGAGAATTCTTTTTGTCCAATATGGTGGATATTTAGGTATTCTTTATGCATGTTTGAGTTGTTGATACAAAGTTTTTATATGATATAATGCATACATGTTTACATTTAGGCTTCCATGGGTCGGCTCAACCGGGGTACAAATACCATGGCCTCACAAAAAAGCGATTGTAAAGAAATACATACCGCTCATGTCTTTTATCCAGCCTATAACCAAAACATACATTATTCTATTACTATAGAATATATAGTATAGAATATACATTATTCTATTACTTTAGGTTATCTAAGATATTTAGTGATAAAACTTTATTTTATTTTTATTTTAGTGATTTAACTTTTAACACTATTTATGTCTGCAAAACCCCAAGGTTGACTTACAGAGAATCCATTAGGCATTAAATTCGCCTTTTTACAATATATACAAGAAGATTTAATCATAGTATGGATGAATTCTACCATAAACTGTTTTAAATAGGTACTCTTATAACTTAGCTAACCAGGAATAAATATTTGCGGGCTACTAATTATATATATTATTGACCGCATTGTAGCTGGCAGGCATTAGATATTCTTGCGTGCATTGCAGCTGTTAGGACACGCAAGGCACGATATAAGATGGGCTATCGTTTCTCGGCATCACTTTACCCGAACATACTTTTCTTAACTCCAGCCAACCTGACATCGCAGTTTGTTTAAAGACTTCCAGACCGGCCATGGCATTCCATGTCTAGGTAAGAGTCTCTCCGCAGGCAATACGAATGGGTTAAGCAGGGAGACCCTTTCATTCCTGGGATTGCACTTCGCTTTAATCCGTCCGTGAACAGAGATTCGACACATGTTAACGGAACTGGGATATCCATGAACGGGATGACGTGTGTTGATTGTTTTGGCTCTTTCGGCGACCGTCGGTCAAGGTGTTAAGAGTGGTAAGGTTATTCACCAGATCGTCAAAGTTTGTAGACTGAGAAGTTAGTGCTAGGTCATTAGTGTATAGAAAGCAGGATGTTTTTGGGCTAGCCGGTTGGTCGTAGGTACATGTTGCATTATGTTTAAAAAAAACAGGACCAGAACGCTGCCCTGTGGCAGACCGTTCTTTCCGTTTTCAGGCCAAATACAAGCTCAGATTAGGCCAGTTATTCTCCAAAACTCAAACCCGTCCACTATGTGCTCCGTAAGTTTTAGTGTGTGTTTTGAACATGACTTCGCTTTGGTCAGAAACCGTAATGCTCTGGTATCAAAATTGGATCAGCGAAGCTTGTGAGCCTGGTCTGGAATAATCGTTCAAATAATTTATATGTGGCACTAGAGAGACATAGGCCGAATTTGGGGTAATCGGCTGTTTTTCCGGTTAAAATATGAAGCGGATGCCAGACAGTTCTTAAATAGAAACAGTAGCCAAAACATAGCATCTGGCCCGAATTGTTAAGTTTAAGTTAAGTTTTTTATAGCTAGGGATATGTTAGTTGAGCTGAATGGCTTACTTATACTTGTGCTTTAAGGCTACCAAGTTTTTGGACCTTCACTAGGTGGTCTATTGATTTTCCGTTCAGGAAGAGCTGATAGGCGATTTGTTTACGGTAACTTGACTTGGTGAAGATAGTAGAAGCGAATTACCGGTTAGTTTCCGAATGGTATTCCATGCCTTCTTGCTATCGTGTGTCAAGTCTATGTTCTTGACTGTGCTGCTAAAACTTTCCCGTCAAGTTCCAATGATCTGTGATAGCAACTTCTCGTCAACTAGAGTGGCTTCCTCGAAGAATGGATTCTGTCTGTATTAAAATTCGTTTTCTTAAATAGTTCTGCAGATTTCTTAGATAGTCCTGGGATGTGGATGTTCGACAAGCTCTTGGGATGCATTTCCGTGATATTGTTGACATGGTATCAACAAACCAATCGTAATTTTGTGAAATTAGTGGAACTTCTAATAGAGCTTGAACTAACTGAACTGGCGCTTCAGAGGGACACTAAAAGGGCAAACGGCCGGCTGAATAACACACATAATCGGTCTGCGCTGTGTACGAAGTATCGGAGGGTAGACAGTCTTACTGCACTGTGAGATGATAATTTTCCTAAAACAAAGATTAGGTCTGGATTAGAATTCATCTCCATCGGCTACCAAATGAGGCCTATTGTTTCGGGTTATGTACTAGTACCAAATCTTTCGTTTTGGCCCAATCTTCAATCTTCTTGACCACATGTCTCCGTAGTATTGTAACCCCATTTCGTATCTGTTGAAGTCACTGATCAAAACTTTTACCAGTTAGTCTTGGAAGTTACAGGAATTGTGTTAGATGGCTTGTAAACAAAGGTGACGGTACAGTCACGAAGGTCAATACTGATGGCCTCAATGCCATTTTGGATTTATTGATTGTTGGTTTTAGACTTATGCCGGGAGCAACAAACTCTGCATTACCATGCCTTGGGGTAACCAGATCTCGGCGATAAGCGTGAGTCCACTAATCATGGTGCGTATGGTTTGGTGTCTCTGAGTTTCATCTATTCACAGTCAAATTGTATTATGCGACATAACTTGGAAAGTATTTCTGATTTATTTTGAGCAAAATCTTCGATGTTGATAGAGACTACGCAAAGGGCCGGCATTAAGGCTTGACTGTTCAATTTTGTCATCGTCGTGAAAGAAATGGCCCATCGGCGCAAATGAATCGCTGATTGTTGCCCAGGGTGCACTAGACACAGAGGCTCAGATTTACGTCGTTCCGGGAGGTTCCTATCATAAATACAAACACCATAAATTGCAATAACATTTATTTATAATAAAAAAATGCCAAAACCATGCTACCTACTGTATCAAAGTGTAAGCTAACGACGTAAATCATTTGTTCAAAACAGTAATGGTATCATGACATTCGGTTGCTTTTTTGTTTCCATACTTATCCATAAACTTAGAAGTACCAAAAGTGTTTAGTGAGAAGTATCATTTTTATTATGTGTAGAAAAGTTATAGTTAAGTATCTGAATTTACATTCAGTAATGTTAGTTTTAACCGCCACCGTGTGAATCTCGGAGGGGCAGAAAACGTTTAACTCTATTCTTGGGTGTCATAAAAGGTGATTAAGCGATTTGACTATCATCTATCTAATAGTATGTATACACTTTCTACAGTGCCTGGTTGAAGTAAGTTAAGTGTGCTTGTGTGTGTTTTAAAATAAATTTAACTTAATTAGTTCAATAGTTTGAGGCCGTAACATTATATGAACTATTTAACGTTAAACAGAGCAGACTACCTAACATTATGGCACGAAGGCAATTAAATAAATACAGCAAACTGCGTACACATAGTAGACATAAAAAGGTTTATGAACTTTTTTCCTTAGACGCAAATATAAACGTGAAAGAGATATTTTTAAACGAAAAACTTGGCTTCCTATATTTGCTGCTAAACAGCCAGCTCTTAAAATGGAATAGTATTCATATAGATTAAGTTAAGGTGCCTATGTTTGCTGCTAGATACGGGAACATATTTATGCTAGTTAAATGGTAAGCCTCATTTAGTCCGTATACTGCACGCGAGCCAGCCGTACAGGTAAATAAGTTTTAATTACTTGTTTATTGTTGTTTATTCCTCAGTATTTTTGTGGCTTTATAAGAATGGTTACTTTTCTATACCCCTGTTTATTAGATAACATTAGACGTCTATCACAACACGGAAGTGTCGAACTTTTATCATAGCAATTTATCTTTTATTATTATGTTTGTCGGTTACACTACCACCTGGATTAGGAAAATAAATAGGATATAGTCTTTTTAATTCTTAATTTTTATTATTCGTGGTTCGGCCAAATAATAAAAATAGAGGTAGAATGACGAAACTTTTTCTACGTAAGCACAGCAATATAAGTCGGGAGAGATAAAAAGAATATAGTCTCAAATATAACCTAATAAAACGCATGTGTTTTCTACTTGCAATATCATTCCCGGTTTCATGAAAAATATTATGTAGATTCAGCACTATTCATTTTTAATAACGTCCCCGATGCAAACAAACAAAGGTCTAAATTCTTTTCCGCTAGCTTTAATTTATTTCCAATAAGGATTGCGCAAGTACTTAGTACATTGAGTCCGACATTTTCAACGATCGTTTTACGGAGCTTTCATAATGGCTGATCAGTGGAAAAGTCGTGAAAAAGCGATTTTCTGTAATTGGAAATTGAGTTTATTAGCTAAGTACGTATGACTTGTTCGTCGACTGGCTTCAATATCCGTTGTATGGCTCGCAACAAAACTATCAACGCGTTGGTTGTGTTATGTAATGAAGCAGACAATATTCTATTTATATATCTTTATTTTACACCATTACATTATGACATAAAAGATATTTAAATATTATGTTTAGGCATAACAATAGCTCACGGCGATCTCTTCCAGGTAATACTGGAATTATTAGAACAGATTTAGGGTATTCAATGGTGTCAACAATATGAGTCATATATACATTTTCTATTCTCCAATTTGTTTTGTCTGTAATATGAAAGTATTAGTTTAACAAATAATACGCTATATATTTGAAGCGAAGAAATATTTCAATCATAATCGTGAGAGTAATAAATTCATGACAAAATAATGCGGCGAATTGTACTGCATCCCTTTGAGAGATTCCTAAATAATTTAGAACAGGGACATCTGTGGCATATGAATAACCACGGATAGATAGAAATAGTTTAACAATGTTTTTAAATAGACAGAGCTATAAATTCGAAGACTCACCTTCAATGTCTTTTGATACCTATTTTTATTGATGATAAGGTTAACTTAGACATAGTAAAGACTCATTCATACAAAAAAAAAAAGACTTTTACACTATTTTAACTATTTTATTATTATAAGCTAGGAGCTGTTCATATTTATTGCTATACTAGATGCCGTATTTTAATATAACATCGCTTACTCTGGATTTATTTAAAATTTTCTTTAAAAAGTTTTAACCTTTTTAGACTTTTTAGACTCGATCAAATTACTGTTACTTTGTTTAGGGTATGTATAGGTTGCAACATAGGCTTTCAATGAACCTTGCGTCTTTCATAGTATTTTTAGATGATCGTACATTTATTAACTGTTATACATCATAAACACTACATTTATATTACTGCATATAGTTACCTTACTGCAAATTTAATGAGTCGTTTATGTTGTATGAGTTTTAAAATAAAAAATAAATAGGAGAACTCTCAACAATGACATGTGTGTCAGTGACCTCTACAAAGTTATTTGACTTAATGGACCACATTGCTACGTTGATTCTGTCAACGTACATTATCTGTTTACGGATGTCAGAGCTCAATATAGAACGTTGACTTACCCCATCGTCATTCTATTCTAACCGTTTATTGGTAGACAACTGACAATAGCAGAGACGGTTGAGTAGTATTTCGTATACAGTCACTACTCTGCTTATTTTCTTTTGCTTCTGTGTTATCCTGTTTAAGACGTTCAGTTTCTTAAAGCAATATCTTTATTCAAAAATAATTCAAAAATATTTAAGAAATATTGTATTAATATATCTTTTCACTTATTCCACATGACCAGAAAACCTATAAATAGTTAAATTTCACTTAATTTTGACCTCTAAGGTTAAAAATTACTTGTTCAGAATACATGTTACTTTCTTCATTTTGTTATTTGTGACTCGATTATACTACTTCTCTTTTTCATTGAAATTCGATTGTATACATATATGTATTTTTTAGCAAATAATTATAATAATTGTTCTTAATTATAAGTCTTGTCATAAACATTGTTATAAGAAAAAAACTTTTTTTTTTTTCTTATGCATAAAACATTTATTACTGTAATGTGAGATAGTTTATAATATATAAATCTCATTCAAAACGATAGCCATTAGTTTTATAAGAGTCCTTTAAACGTTGAGGCCAGAAAACAGTATCAATAGAGACACGCAATCTGTCCTCGGGAAAATTCTTCACTGCCAATTCTATGGATTGTTCTAGGGACTTTAAATTATAATGGCATTTATTGCTTTAGAGTATGGCATGAGTTCAATACTATCTAAAACCAACCATAAATCATTATCCAGCGGATTGAGACTGGGTTGGGATCTTCCTGAAATAACCATTCTCGGTTATGGAATATTATGTTGTTTAGAGGCTCATATGCTTTCTCAAGACACATATCTTGATACAGTGTTGCCGATGTTTTGACACGTATTTCAGAAAAATACTCATATACAATCTTGTATCACACCTCGATAGCTAACACCCACCACCATCACCATCACTGAAGTACAAAGGCCATAAATTGGCAACACTCCATGGCGGCATACATAATTTTTTCGAGCTTTTATATTACAAATAACAACACTATATTTACAAAAAGGTATGTAGAAAAACCATTACAAGAAAATCTATAGAAAATTACCATTAATATGTAATGTAAAATGTAAGCCATGTATGTGTACATGTGCCGCAACCGGCAGACATCATTTATCAAAAATGAAATAAGTATAATGATAAAGCAACTGTTGAATGATAAAAAGATTTAGGGTGGGGAATGCACCAATACCAACCTAGGATGTCGCTTCGCTACCGCTACCGTTATCGTATCAAGTATACCGGCTATTGCTGAGGCTTAGGACTTCGAGACCTACCGCCTTCGAATAGGATCCCCCGTACCGGTGGTTAAATTGAATCGCATGACATGGACGACATTAATGAATATGAATGTACTTCGAGCACATTTTGAAGCCACAGAGGGAGAAACCAACCTCACTGCGATTTGATCGTATGCCTCATTAAAGTTTCGCAACGACTGTCGGTTCAAGTACGAGCTATTCAGCGATGTCATCTGTTGGATAACTTCGTGCAAGTGCTCTTTATTTTCTTTCTGTCCTCCACAAATAAAGAGCACAGTAGACTCCGAGGGAGAATAGAACATTAGTGTTTTATCTGTAAGTATTTAGTATAACGACAAAACATAATGACAAAAGGAACACTTTGGAAGGTGCTATTCGAGAGTATCGGCACATGTAATAGACTACGATTATTGCGTTTCCCGATGCATAAACAAAATAAAGCATATATAATAGTGTGTGCTAGCCTGGACTCTTTATTGCCCGTTTATTTAGAGAAAAGTAAGGACCTAACTGATATTCATTCAATTCTATGTTGTGCTGCTATTGCAGCATGTCGAGTTTACATGTCGAAATTGCCAGAAGTAAACTGAGTCTGCTTCTCTACAATAGCTTTGTGGCTTAGCCATCATGATCACTAACCACTAGACCAACAGGCCAGAATACCTAAATAAATATTATGTAAATATTCTGTAAATATCAATTTGGAGAAAATTAATCTCTAACCGTAAAATAACCGGTGGAAAATTGAGCGATATGTCATCCCTTAATTTTCCACCTTAGAGATAATGACTTTAATCAAAGTATGATCAACCTAATAATATATAGGAAGTGGCGTGCAACTGAAAGTTTTTAGTGGCTAAATAACTATCTAGGGCCTAACAACTTTCAGTTCTTCCTTTTTTCAATAATTGTATACCGTAGCACATATGCCTGATTTCAATAATAGCTGCATGTAACGCTTTTTTTTTAATAATATTATTTTTAACCTATATAAGCTCAAGGTCCATTAACTTTTAAACATATCAGTTCATTCATTTTTGTATATACACAAATACAACAACCTTTTGCCTGCAACTACGTACATGAGCGTGGCATTGCTGTAAAATTGAGCCTGTATGTTAAATTAGACCTCTAGCAGTACATCTATAAAAACTGTATTCAATTGCATGTAGTATTTTTTGCATGATACGTTTACAAGCAAACAGACAAAATTTCTAAAAACTGTTATTATGGCTTCATCAAAACTCCAAAGTAATAAAGACTTTTGTGAGATTTTATGAGATTATTCACATTTACTTGTATAATCTCATAAAATCAAAACAGTTTGGAAAAGTATCGGTAGGGATAGATGGAAAATTTATTCCAGTTATGCCTACTAGGTGGGATACTTGAAACAGGCAACATAGAACACGTTTTACTTAAAGTCTAACTCGGAGTTCTGATCAGGGAATGAATGAACAAGGACTAGTATCAAGGGAGTAGTAGTGAGAACGTGTGAATTTAGATAATATGATTCTCAATTAACCGGTGCTAGTCCACATTACAAATAACATCATCCGTTTTTTAGAAAGTTAGAAAAAATAAATGTATTAAAAATATATAAGCTGATTGCCCATTACAATTCAAACAAGATAAAGGCTGGCCACTTATGCAAACTGGTGCTTATGCGAAATCTCATAATCTTTAGCCTTATCTGTTTAACAGGCTTAAGACTGCTGTTTAACGATTATGTCGAATAGTATAATTTTATTATTTTAGATTCATGTATACTTTAAATACAGTGCAGGAAATCTATGCCGAATAAATGTCGACATATAAATTAAACAGTAGTACATTTTGCAAAATGTATCTTAAAGTAGCGGAGAATGGGAAGATATAAGGTATTCCATGCTTATTCCTATTCTTTTCCAACAGGAAGCACACTACACAATTGTATTAAAATGCTTCGGAAAGCAGCAATCACTGGGCATCACGTATGCATTCTGAAAAAAAAAAAAGAGCTTTTCACGCTCACGTATGAAACAAAATTTTAATTACGTTTCTAAGTGTGGAGAATATTTTCACAGTACTTGTTTGTATGAGTAAATAATGCTGAAACTAAAGAGTAGTTGAACTAACGCTTCACTTTCGCAATATAATGACCGGACGAACATTTTTACATGTCTTTTTTTTCAATTCAAAAGTGTTTTAGAAAATCCTCTACAGTTTTTTTTATTCAGTCTCTGTAATTAAATATAGTAAATTCAATTACTTAATTAGTCGTTTTTCGTGCTATGTATAATAGAAAAATGATTTTCGTTTTTAGGTCCAGATAAACTATGCAAAATAATAATAATATAATCATAAAAAATAGTAAATAAGACAATTTTTTATTTTATTTATAAATTTTTTATTTATTTATTTAATATAAGTTAACATAAGTATAAATTTAAAGATAAGTCGTGGTTTTTATTTTCACATTTTGTTGTTAAATAACAGTGGTATTATGTCTCACCTACGGACCTATTATTTTCGTTCAGGTATAGTTATTTAAATTCTACCGCAATTGATTTTTGTTAATAACAC
This sequence comes from Tyria jacobaeae, assembly GCA_947561695.1. Taxonomy (NCBI): domain Eukaryota; kingdom Metazoa; phylum Arthropoda; class Insecta; order Lepidoptera; family Erebidae; genus Tyria; species Tyria jacobaeae. The sequence continues at coordinate 10,175,529 of OX387218.1, forward strand.
GGACGCTCCGCTTAAAAAAAAAATAGATAATATTTATTTTATTCTTGACATGCAATTTATTTCGGTTTTAATCTTACTGATTCCCATTAACAATGGTGATATTTCTTGAATATATAAGAAGAAGTAGGCGGGATGTTTGTAAATTGTTTATTTTCATATATATTTTTATCGTAAAGTAAAAAATACCTATTACTGTGAACTTCAAATTTGTATATAATTATTTTATATGCAAAGTGTGTCAATTGAAATGGTAGAAAGCCTTCATCTTTATTAATATACGTACATAATTGCATCATGGTGACGTACATTCTATTCAAATATAATTCAATAAACAATACAATATTTACTTAATGTTCTCAGCAGACAGTCTGACGGCAGTCGGACAAAATATTGGGTCCAAGAATTATTATCCCGATATTCACTGACACAGAAGATCTTAGAAGTTCCCTTTAGATCGGTACTTTTCTTAGATTGACAACATCGAGTGTCAATAGATATCTTGGAATAATTAATTTAATGTACTGTCAGAAACAATAGTTGCAAAAACAATCACTTACAAAGCAATAACTATGATATAATTTGGAGCTGAATGCCGTTAGCTTACAGTATTGGAACTATATGCGACTGCATCTTGTTGTATTGATACTTGGTTGCTGCAATCTTGTGGTCGGCTTTGTAACGTCCTTAGTGACTAAACATGTAAACTATTTCGTGATAACGGCATATTTAATCTATTGGGTATCATAACAAGTCAGATAAAACTAATAAATTTTGAGTATAACCTTGAACAGGATCCCTGAGCATCACTCTGAACCTTAAGTTTGTGTCGGTTTTCCTTCTTTAGGCTAGTCATATGAAATGTCGTAATCTTCTAGTTTTATAAAGTTGTTTGCAGGATTGCCCGTGTGGTATATTGATAAATGGTAGTCTTTACACGGATTTGAAGTATCCAGATACCAACTTTAATAGTAAGCGGTTCAGCCGTTAGGTAATTAAAAGGTAATACACAGATAGATAGATGCAGCTCCTTTAAAATTTATAATATTAGTATAGATTGAGTAAAGTATATTAGTTATCCTATGAACTTTAATGAAACTGTAGTTGTTGCTTAGGATTAAAGCAATATCTATATCTACATTTAAATATCTATATGCTTGGTATGTGTTTACAACCCCCCCAATTGTATCCTTACGTTGTCGTCGTGGGGGGGCTTGCGCGGGTCAAAGATCCCTGGGGCTGTGCCGATAGAGCTACTCATGCCGGATTGGCCCAGGGGGAGGCTCCAGACAAAACAGGATACCCTGTGGGGCCTTTGAAAGGGTCACTCAGAGTTGCTCCGCTGTGGACAGCGGAGGAACGAGGACGGGCTCGGCGTGCACTTGCACTGCCACCGAGCAGACATTTGTAGATTTGTCTCGATGTCACCGTAGGCATATCGTAATCCTGAAAGGAGTCTCGCGGCTCCGATCGGGGGCGAGGGTCTTGGCTTAGCCGCCCGGACTACGAGGAAGATAACCTCTATAAAAAATTACCCCGAATCTCGTGTTCTGGTGCGTGACCATGGGATGCATGGCTGATGGGAGCGCACTCCTAGCCGGGGCACCTGCGGACCCCTCGGTTGGGCATAAATCTTCGCTTGCCCGGGTATTGGGGATCTCTGCCCGGGTGGACCTCTAGTTCTCCCCTAATCGTGGGTTTAATTATGGATATTGAGAAATTTATTAACAAAACCAGTGAAGAAAAAAAAAAAAGAAGGAGAATAGGAAAGAGGAGTTGAACAAGGCAGACGTCGCTTTGTTTTACGGCGAGGATATTTTATTAGGAACGCCTATCTCGCAGGAGCTCCCAGAAGACAATGTTCCTTCTGGGAGCAGAAGAGTTTCGGAGCGAGTGCGTTCCAGGGCCGCTAGCACAACAGCTAGTTTAACGGCGGACTTGGGTGAAGACATGGAGTTGGACCGTCGCGACACCGAGAGTCGCAAGCGCGGACGCTCAAAAGATTCAGATGGCGACACGTCCCAGGATATGTTGCCACCCAAGGTTCCCAGCAGCCAGCGAGGTAGGTCGCGTACACCGGTATCGGCCCCGTCTAGTTCCCCCTTCTCTCGGAGGGGAGCTCACGCCCGTGCAAAAGAGGACGGAGAAAACGTAGCGGAGGAGGAAATTTCAGATCTCCTGCTTAAAATTCATAAGCCCGAGGTGGGGGGTTCTGTTCCCCAAACACCATCTGTTATGCAGGAGAGAGCGAACGCGGCGGTGGCCATCATCCATAAAGTGGCCACCAAGTCCAAAAATCTTAAGGGCTCTTTTGTAAAGGCCCTTAAGGACTCCTCCTCCGCCGTCTCCGGGGTCGTTGGGACGTTGATTGCAGACGTCGGGCGTCTCCAAGCGGCAAATGACCGTCTGACAGAGCAGGTGGCCGAACTCGGGGCACAGTTCGCTCAATTTCGGGCGAAAGCAAATTGCTCTGAGCGCCAAAGCCCAGTTGTACGGCAACCAGGTCCACCTCCATCGCCCCCTGGGGTGTCTGATGTACAGGATTCCCACCTGCGTCGAGTCATTGACGCGGTGATGAGGGTGATAGATGGACGCCTCGCGGGCCTAGAGGCTAGGCTGCCTCCGGCGCCCATCGTAAGGCCTCCGCTCGCTGCGGACAAGGCAAGAGGGACAATTTCTGCAAAGCCGCTCACGGTTTCGGTTGGACGCGCTTCATACGCGGCAGTTGCCACTAAGCCCCGTATAAAGGCAGCAATGAAGTTCCCTCCGCTCCCCTCTCTAGCCCCACGAGGTACGAGCCCAACTCCTGCTGAAACTGTCCCTGCCCCCTCCACGTCTGCCCTCTCGAGTGATGGGTGGCAAAAAGTTGAGGGACGCAAGAAGAAGAGGTCCCGAAATCGGAACAAAAAAGCTGCCAAAAGTGCGCCCTCTCCGTCTCAAACGTCGACGGTTGTAAATAAGAAAGACGCTAGGAAACTGCAGACGCCTAAAACGGCAGCTGTGGTGGTCACCCTGTCGGCGGAGGCGGCGAACAGTGGGCTATCCTATGCGGCCGTATTTAAAAAGGTCCGGGATAGCCTAGGCACTCAATTCGGGATCGATTGTAGCGGACTTTGCTTCCGCTGCGGTCGACCGGGGCACAGAGCAGCGGAGTGCTCTGCCGCCCCTCACTGCCCAGCGTGTGCGGCGGGTAATTTGCCCGCCAATCAACAAATGGGGCAGGGCAGCTGCAAGCCTCCCCGCACTACTCCGCAGGCATCGGTGGCTAGCCAATCGGCCCGGGCTGCCTCCGATGCTAATCGTGCGTCGTCACCATCGCCCATGGAGGAGGCTGTAGAGACGATCCAGTAATGGATCAAGTCTCCAGCTTCCTTGTCCAGACGAACCTAAACCACTGTGCCGGTGCGCAGGACCTTTTCCTGCAAACTATGGCGGAGTGGTCCATCGGAGTGGCCGTAGCCGCGGAGCCCTATTACATTCCTCCCCGTCCAAACTGGCTGGGTGATCGGGAAGGCTCCGTGGCAGTCGTCGGCTCCACGGCGGCTCATTCCCCGCCCTTGTCGCTAAGAGACAAGGGTACTGGATATGTTGCTGCCGAATGGGGGGGTATCACCATATACGGTGTCTACTTCTCCCCCAACAGGAGTCTGAGCGACTTCGAGGTCTTCCTTAACAACCTAGAGACCTCGATACGGCGACAAGCGTCTGGGCACGTCCTGGTGCTGGGGGACTTCAACGCGAAGTCCATTGCTTGGGGTTCCCCCAGGACGGACGCACGGGGCGATGCGGTAGAGGAGTGGGCGACGTCGGTGGGCCTCTGTCTCCTTAACAGAGGCTCCACCAACACGTGCGTGCGGCAGCAGGGAGGGTCGATAGTGGACCTTTCGTTCGCTACCCCTGCTCTCGCCGCACGAGTAAGGAACTGGTGTGTCCTGGAAGAGGTTGAGACGCTCTCGGATCATCTCTATATCCGATTTGAGCTCTCCCGGACCCAGGACACCAGTAGGGGTCACACGGCGCGGCTTTCATCCCGCTTCCCGCGGTGGGCTGTATCTAAATTAAATAGGGATCTACTGGAGGAGGCAGCCATTATCTGCTCCTGGCTGTCTCCGCAACCTCCGACCGAGGAGGCAGACATAGGAGCGGGCCGCTTTCGTGATGCGATCACGCAGATCTGCGATGCGGCCATGCCCCGCGTGCAAGGTCGTCGGCCTCCAAGGAAGGAGGTCTACTGGTGGTCCCAAGAGTTGGCGGACCTCCGCGTGGCCTGCATTCGTTCCCGGAGGTCCTACACCCGCAGTCGGCGGCGGCGTCACCGCGAAGAGGGGGAAGAGGACCAGCTTCATGAAGAATACCGAGAAGCACGGAAAACTCTGAAGCTGGCCATTAGCCGTGCCAAGGAATCGAAGAGAAAGGAGATGCTGGAGGGTCTTGATCGTGACCCCTGGGGTCGCCCTTATCGTGCGGTGCAACAAAAGCTCCGCACGTTGGGCCCCCCCCCCTTACTGAGACTCTCCAGCCCAGCTTCCTGCAGGAAGTGGTTGAGGGCCTTTTCCCGCAACGGATGGAGCACCTACCCCCGTCAATGGCCCTTTTGGCCGGTGACGACGGGGAGTTAGGGGAGGGGGATGCTCCACCCATCACGGAGGCGGAGATAGGGGCGGCTGTTCTACGGATCCGCTCCAAGAACACCGCCCCTGGGCCAGACGGGATCCCTGCCCGAGTTCTGGCTCTGGCCCTTGACCACATGACGGACCACCTCAGGGAGGTGTTCGACGCTAGCGTGTCGTCCGGACGCTTTCCTGATTGCTGGAAAAGCGGGAAGCTGGTGCTTTTAAGGAAGCCGGGACGGCCTACCGACTTGGTTGCGGCCTACAGACCCATCGTGCTGCTGGACGAGGCGGGTAAACTGTTTGAGAGGGTACTCTCTGCCCGCATCGTCCGGCATCTGGGCGAGGTCGGCCCCGATTTGTCGGACGCCCAATTCGGTTTCCGAGCGGGTCGTTCGACGATCGGTGCTGTGTTGCGTCTGAGGGCCGTGACCGAAGAGGCGGTGAGCTGTGGCGGCGTGCTTTTGGCGGTGTCGTTGGACATCGCCAACGCATTCAATAGTCTGCCATTCAGTTGCATCAGGGAAGCACTCCGCTATCACGGGGTGCCACTGTACCTGAGGCGGCTAGTGGCAGACTATTTAGAGGAGCGTACCGTCATGTACGAGGACCGAGAAGGACATCTAGGTCGTCGGCCCATGTCGTGCGGTGTTCCGCAGGGATCTGTCCTTGGACCGCTCCTGTGGAACATGGGGTACGACTGGGCCCTTCGAGGTGACCTCCCCCCAGGGCTGGGCATAACCTGTTACGCAGATGACACTTTGGTCACGGCCCAGGGGGCGAACTTTCAGGAGGCGGTGCGTTTGGCCACCAGAGGAGCCTCACTGGTGGTCAGGCGCATCGAGGCGCTGGGCTTGCGGGTGGCCCTGGATAAAACAGAGGCCCTTCTATTCCATGGGCCCCGTCGTGGTCCACCCCCTGGCGCTTCCATCATGGTCAACTCGGTTCTCGTACCGGTTCGGGCCCACATAAGATATCTGGGCTTGATCCTTGACGGCAGGTGGCTCTTCGACGAGCACTTTCGGCAGCTTGCTCCAAAGTTGGTGGGCGCTGCGTCCGCCCTTGGGCGGCTTTTGCCCAACTTGGGAGGACCCAGCGTCGCAACAAGGCGGCTGTACACGGGGGTTGTCCGGTCAATGGCACTATACGGTGCACCGGTGTGGGCGGAGGCTCTGACCGCCCAGAATAGGGCACGCCTCTGGCGTCCTCAGAGAGTTATGGCGGTTAGAGCCATACGCGGTTACCGCACCGTATCGACGGAAGTGGCATGCGCGTTGGCCGGAACACCCCCGTGGGATTTGGAGGCGGAAGTGCTCGCCGAAGTTTATCGGCGAACGGCTGACTTCCGGGCGGTTGGCGGCAGACAGCCCCCGCCCGAAGAGGTACGAGTGGCGTAAAGCCGCACGCCGAGCCACAATGGCTCGTTGGTCGTCCCGGCTGGAGGCTCCACGCGCTGGTTTTGCCACCGTGGAGGCGCTCCAGCCGGTCATTGTTGAATGGACAGGGCGGCAGCACGGGGCTCTTTCCTTCCGACTGACGCAGGTTCTATCCGGGCACGGCTGCTTCGGGAAGTACCTGCACTCGGTCGCTAGGAGGCTCAGCACACGCTTGCGGTTTGCCCCTCTTGGGCGTCGCAGCGTCGGGCCCTCACTACAGTCATCGGAGAGGATCTGTCGCTACTGGCTGTTATACGCTCCATGGCCAGTAGCAACAGGAAGTTTAACGCGGTTGCAACCTTCTGCGAGGACGTTATCTCGCAGAAGGAGGCGGCGGAGCGGGCCCGGGAGGACGATCTCCATTCGGATCTAATCCGCCGCCGGCGAACCGGGCGGCGGAGGCGCGCCTACCAGCGCCTCATGCCGCCCTGAGTGTGGCTGCGGGTGGTCGGGATGGGTTTTACCCTCCACCCGCTTTAATGGCCAGCCGCAAGGAGGTGACGTCCGCGTGTGTCTGGACGCCGCCTTATTGATAGGTTACCAGTAGGTGGTGCCCGCATAGTGCGGGCAGGCGCTAAGAGGGGTCCGGATGTCTTAATAAAGCTGTTCCCGGATTCCTCCTATTTTAAGCGCAGTATGGCACACCGTGTGGTTTTAGTCGGTTCGATTCCGACACACCGTTAAACTGAAAACCCCGATGGAATGACGGCCCGAGGAGGTTTCCACACGAAAAAAAAAAAAAAAAAAAAAAAAAAAGGGCACGTTTACAAACCGCGCACTACAAATTAATTTCCTAATAAAAAAATATTTATCTTACCAGAGACTGAAACCGGAACTGGCAAACACCGCATGCCTAAACACAGAATAATGTCACACCACTGAGTTACAAAATAGAACTGACGGCAACAGATATGGCCAATCACAAAGTCTAAGTGCTTTAGGTACATAATCTAGCGATTTATGTATACATCCCAACTAAGACTGAGTTGGTGAAATTAATATGACAGTTCTGCTTAATTAATTGATGGTACAACTCTTCCTAACTCGTAACTTCAACCGACAAACATTGTTCATTCACGTTCAATTTATTTATCAAAGGACCATCACGCTTGCACGCTTATTGAGTTATATACTCTGTAAGAGCTGACAATCAACTTTTACTATTTAATTTAAAACGTAAAAATAAATTCACGAACATTTCCATTTTTCATGAGAACCTTCCGTCGCTGTGGGTGCGTGTCCAATATAATTCTGTTAAGTGTTTGGAGGTTCATTTCGTTCACAAATTGTAACGATTTAGTGAAATTAAGCGACGTGTTGCCTCCAATTTCCACACTGCTTGTGGTTGTATAAAATTGAAATCGTGTTGTTAGCGAGTAACTGAAATATCGTATCGAATATGATGTAATCTTAACGACTATAGCAGAATTTTATTATTTCAGTACGGCTGATTTGTTAATTTTATTTATTATAGATATATTTGTATGTGAAGTTTTTTTATGAATACTTATGAAGGGATTCCATTTTACTACAGATATATTTTTGTTAGCTACGTAATATCACTTTGTTATAACTTTTTTGGTTCATATTCTCTTTAATATATCTTAAAACTTCGGGTATCACAATTGTGTCGTCTCAGCAGCAGCACGCACGTGACGCAGCTAACTGTGCCCATAAGGTCACCATCAGATCCGGTTGTCTATGTTACCATGCACACAATGTTACACTAAACATCTGTTAGCTGCCTAATTTCACAACAGATTATAGAAAAAAGTGGAAAATGCTTCCCACAAGGGATTGAAAAGGGTATTAAACTGTATATAAAAGTTTTGAATATTAGCAGTGCAGTTAGGTGTCTCCAAATTTGAATTTGTTATGGTAATTGTGAACAATTCTATAGACTGTTCTGAACTACTTTGTAAAATTAGATTGCGCGTATCGCCAGTAAATCTAAGGAAACCGGACTTACTGTATGTACCAAGGATAATATGTAATTATAGACGTAACTCCTACTTGTTCAGAGTATGTGAAATGTTTAATTTGTTTCAAGCGTATGATCTCGATCTGTTCTATACCAGCATCGACCAATTAAAAACAACTCTAAACAATAATTTCTTCGATAATGTGGAGTCTCAACATTGAAAAATGTGTGTGCTTTCTACTTTTTGTTTTTCATTATTTACTATCCTTATTTTATACTGTTCTTATTTATACTAGTATACTGTTTACTAACTCTTATAATGTCCTATAATAGTTTTTTCAAAATTTACATGCGAAAACTTTTAAATGGCCGGTTTCAACTAGTTATTTTCAATATTCACACTAGCTGTTAGTTTTCTGTAAAGTTAAAATAAAATATAAAATAAAAATCTAACAATTTATATAAAAGTTCTCTTTTCAAACCCTTTCTTGTTTCATAAACGAAAGTGCAGTCTTAAAACATACCAGCAAGGCTTTGCTTCAAGTGGTCCGGATCAGGTCACACTTTGAGTCATATCTGGTTGGAATTTTTGGACAAAACCTATTGAAGTTTCTGCTTTATGACTCATGCGTACCACATCCCCTTTTTTACACCTGAAGGTTTTCTCAGAAAATGATTGGTTTCGATTTCATTATCAGGATAAATAATATTTTTATTATATAAATGTCTCGTATGTGTAATAAGAGTCGTATTACTAATTTATATTTTCACTCAATTCGTCCTATAACGAATAGGACGTTCATTTACCTAACAATTGGGGCGCGTATCACTATTTCCACAACACGAAAAGGTAATCAAAGGCTCGGGTATATTAAAGTTTTATAGGTTTATTTAACAGTAGCGGTGTCTAGTAGAGATTTCAGATCACGAACTACGTAATTCTGTATCTGATTCAAAGTGAATGGCTCCATTTGTGCGCTCTGAATGCATCCGGACCCTTCGGAATCGTGACAATCGCCTTTGGAGTTCTGTTACCTGAGCTGGATACCTTTTCAATGTAGACTAAGAAAAACGTTGCAAGAAAATCTTATTATTTGTATTTAAAAATATAGAGTGTAACAACCTTTAATTTATAAATTCATACAAACTCTACGAATATATCCCCGAATGGGTCACATTCTGCCAACAATAATTTAGGCCCACATGTGTAATAGAGACAAGCCAATTATCATTAGCTGGGCACTTTGTATACAGTATGTTATTTATCTATACTAATATCATCATTCTTACATAAATATAATTTACCCCAACATTGATAGTCTCGTTTGCATTATAAATCATTGTGCATGCCTTAAGGTTGTTTAATCGAACGGTAAGTATTAATTTGCTTTTTCTTTAAAGGTGGTAGCATACCTGTTTTGTGGAAAATCTTGTGGAAACTCCTACGGGTCGTCACCTCAACTTGCTAAAGGTGAGGTGGCAAGTCGGACTCTTCCCCAAAGCATGGCGGAGTGGTTGATTAGAGTGGCAGTAATCTTCCAGCGTAACTGGGCAGGTGACCAGGACGGCCTAGTGGCCATTATCGGCGAGGCTCTTGAGAATGTTTCCAGGGGCCGCAGCTGGGTGGCTGCATCTTTGGGGTGTACTTTTCGCCAAACAGGAGCCAGGCCGATTTGAGAACTTCCTTGTGGAGGTAGGTGCTTCAGTCAGTCGATGCCTCCCTCGTCAAGTGTTAGTGCTTGGGGACTTCTACGCCAAGTCCGCGGCTTGGGGTTCCACCATCACAGATATACGGGGTGACACACTCGAGGAGTGGGCACTAACCACTGGACTGTCAATCCTGAACCTCCTGAGAGAGAGAGAGAGAACCTGAGGCTCGGTCAGCACGTGTGTGAGAGAGCAGGGAGAGTCCATAGTGGACGTATCATTTGCTAACTAGGCTCTCGCACGCCGTGTCCGGGGTTGGACTGTCATGGAGGGAGTGGAGACACTGTCGGACCATAGATATATACGGTTCGACGTCTCCACCGAATTACAGGGCAACCACAGCCCAACAACGACACGCAGGAAGGAGCCACGATGGGCTCTGAAGCGCCTCAACAGGTCCTTGAAGAGGCTGCAATAGTTCAGGCTTGGTCCCAGGAGTTAGAAGACGAGGGCCAAGTCGACTTCGAAGACGAGGCGCAATGGTTTAGAGAGGCGATGCCTCGCGTCCACCAACAACCAACCAAGCGTCGGGTGTATTGGTGGTCTACCGAAATCGCACAGTTGCGCGTCGCCTGTGTGGCAGCTAGATGCCGGTACACCCGCTACAGGAGGCGGCATCGACGGTCACCCGAAGAGGAGGAGCTTCTCTATGAGGGTTACCGCCAGACGAAAATTTCGCTGCAACTAGCCATCGGCACCGCCAAGACTCGTACGCGAGAAGAGCTGCTGGAGACTTTAGACAGGGATCCGTGGGGCACCCCTACCGTATGGTGCGGGGCAAACTTCGTCCTTGGGCTTTCCCCCTGACAGAGACTCTCCGGCCACGGCAGCTGGAGGAAGTGGTGGCATCGCTCTTCCCAGAGAGACCTGAGCACATACCACCGCCGATGGCTCTGCCCACTGCTACGGGGTTTGAGGAGGACCACGTTCCCGAGGTGACGCAGGGGGAACTGAATGCCGTTAGTATTGCAGCTCCGGGCCAAGAAAACGGCCCCTGGGCCGGATGGCGAATCCGACGGACGCCCCTCGTGCTCGTGCACGACGCCCATTGTGCTGCTGTACGAGGTAGGTAAGCTGTTCGAGCGCATCATTGCAAACCGCCTCGTCAGCCACTTGTACACTGTGGGTCCGGACCTGGACGACTGCCAGTACGGCTTTCGCCACGGACGTTCTGCTATCGATGCCATAATGCGCGTGAAGTTATTGGCGAAGAAAGAGGTGTCCCGAGGTGGCGTGTTGCTGGCTCTGTCACTCGATATCTCCAACGAATTCAACACTCGTCCCTGGAGTTGTATAAGGGTGGCGCTCAAATACCACCGGGTACCCCCCTACCTCCGCTGCATCGTGGGGGCGTATTTGTCAGAGAGATGTGTCACTTACGCGGTACGGGATGGTGCAGGTAGGCGCAAAATATCGTGCGGTGTTCGGTCCACCGTACCGTAGCTGTTGGGTCCACCATGAAGTATCTAGGATTGGTCCTCGACAGCCGGTGGAAATTCGAGTCTCACTTCCGGTGGCTGGCGCCAAAATTGATGGGTGCCGCGTAGCGCTTGCATCCCTGCTACCCAATTATTGCAATATAGGGGGGCCAAACGCCGCCTGCAGACGGCTATATCTGGGGGTCGAGCGATCTATGGCTCTTTATGGGGCCCCAGTGTGGGTAGACAGCCTAACGACCAACAACATCGCCACCTTGCGCAGACCACAACGGGCAATAGCCATCAGAGGTTATCCCACGATCTCCTTCGAGGCAGCGTGCGTTCTGTCTGGGTCACCGCCCTGGGACCTTGAGGCGAGGGCTGTCGTATCTCTACGACGGTGGCGCAACAGTATGTACCGGTTGGATTTGCGACAGGTCAGGACACTGATTGCAGAGTGGCAGGAGAGCTTTTTACACCCATCCGCCGGCCTCAATACCATCGAGGCCGTCCGGCCAGTGCTGGACGGCCAGTGACACGTGGTGGCGGAGTGTACTGCGTGGGAAGAACCGCGCCGTGCCCTCGTCACGGAAATTGGAGGAGATCTCTCGCTGCCAGTTATTGCCAGGTCTCTAGCTAACCAGAAACATGGTTGGCAGTGAGAGTTGTTGGTACGCAGATATATCCGTCTGTGAAACTGTAATGACACAGAAGGAGGCTGCGGAAAGGGAAATATCAACTGCCCTCCCGATCCGCAGCAGGCGCACTGGGCGTCGCAGAAAGGCTGATAATGCGTCGTCCATAAATGGATCTGACAAGACAGCGCCACATATTACACGCGCGCCTCTCTATGCGAGCGGGGATAATATTTAACCCTCTCAGAGACGGGGACCTGCACATGCGGGCTAGCACTGCTTGGGACGCGGACGAATATGATTCCCGTATCCCCGGCAAAAGGTGCGAGATGGAGCTCACGGTTTTAGCCGTAGTAGTCCGGTAGGAGTCCGGCACACCCCACCGCCGTACCCCAGGCGGAGGTCAGTCCATGATGGATTTCCCCAGTTAAAAAAAAGTCCTCTTCATTACCCTTTCTGCTACCTCTTTGGCGAGCATCGTCTCTGCACTTTCGCTGAAGACCATGGACACAATCATGGTCTCCAACAAGAGACTACCCACACCTATGACTGTCGCAGGTGGTAGCATACCTAAATTTTATCACACAAAGTTAAATTAGCACAATGTATTAGTGTAGGTATTTAATTACATATATATTTAATTTAATGTAAAAAATATTACATCTACTTTATATCAGGAAACTTATATTTGTTCATTATGGTTTTTGTAGAAGTTTTTTGAATGCACCATTTGCAAAGGGATTTTTTATTGTCTCTTAGGCCACGGCTGATAACCGTAAAAATTCAGTATATTAATGAACAGTCGTTGTGAAATTAAATATTATATAAGACATATAGTATATAATATAAGACTTTTAAAAATTTGGCTCCTTTTTATTTTCACCACCAACAAAATAAAATTAATTAAAACAAATTTATTTCGACTATTGGGCAGAACTTCCGAATTACAATATGACATATCCTGAATAACTATTCTAAAAGAGGATTTAAAGAGTCTGGTTCGAGTATGTTCTACATCTATTTTAAATTTATAAGTTTATTTGTATTAAAAAAAAAAACAAAACAGTTTGTTAAAAATATGTTCATTTGTATTAACGAAATTATCCTATCAAAAATATGTATAAAATTTAGTTCATAAAATCTTTTTACTAAAATAATTTAATGACAATAAGATCTCACGCCTTTTTACTATAGAACTGACTTGCCAGACTTGCATAATTACGCATTTCAGTACTTTGTTTGTTTTTGGTTTATTAATGGAACCATCGCGTCGTTCGTTTATGTCTTTCAATACTTACCTACATCTACTACTAACCTTCTATACTATTGTTCTCTTTGTTACCTACCTATCTCTTTACTTGTGTTAAAAGATTTTGCACTTTGAATGTTATTGTCATCCACCAGAAGTGACAAAATGTTGACACGTTTGCATACCAATTATTTAAGATTACTATGTTACTGATGCCGTTTATATATCAAGAAAGCGATACTTGAGGTTTATTTAAATTTTTGATTTGCTTTAGAGGGTAAACACTAAATGCATTAATTATTTTAACTTTGTGAGCCTCCTAGAAGTACCTTAAATTAAAGTTACACTTCAATGTCGTTCATCTAGATAAACAACACTTATAATATATATAACAACACAAAGCAGTATATGAAACGATCATTAATCGCAGTATAATATGGAAATGAGTAAATCTAGTGTTCTTGTCGATTAGTTTGGTGTCTTGTTGAAGAATCTTGTAGGTGTGCATTGCTTCAGAATAATAGATTGCTTGTATATATACACGCTGCGAAACAGCTAGTTTTATAACCGTTTAGGTTTCAAATATTTATCTATCCTTGAAACAGATCGATTTGTTATTTCATATGTAATGGGTTATTTTAATGCGTCTGTGCCATTTTATTCCTCTGTTGACTGCACAGAAAATGCGATAATACGCTGCAAAATGTCATTCCTTCTCGCAAGATTAAATTGTCTAACGCAAGTCCAAATCCGATCCATGTTACCATTATTGTTTCTATCACATTTTATTTTATACTACCGCACAAAGATATAGTTTGGCATAAAACTATTTCTGTTTTTCTAACTCTACTCGTTTTTCCGTTTTTGAATTTCTAAATGCTTATGAAAAAAAATCTGTCATCAATCCTCAAACTGTTTTTCATAGAACTCTGTGTGGCCTAAAACCCAGTCCGGTGACAGATTTTAAACAATCACTACTTCGAGTATGGAGAAATAAAACAGCCTACAACTTTGGAAATAACATCAGGCAGCAGCTTACAAGCGGGTGTTTTTGCTGGTGATATTTTGCAATTGGCATTTTATCAGGAAATTTGATACAATTCACTCACATTATTTCAAATATTTAACAGATCCAAGACAATCATAAACGGTTAATAGGTTCATGTGGTGTGTCAATGAGGTCATTAAGGCTATCTATTAAAACGATTTCACTAAAGAAAGAAAGAAAAGATTGAGGATTGACTGCACGGATGGCATAGTGGTTTAAGTGGTCACCTCGCCACTACACTGCCGCGCTGAGTGTTCTGGGTGCGATCCCAGAACAGGACAACACTTTGTGTAATGCTCCAGTTGTTGTTCTGAGTCTGGGTGTTCTTTGTATCCGTTGTTTGAATGTTTGTAAAGTCCCCCGCGACACGGGAATTAATACTAGTGTGGGAGTGATCTTAAAAAAAAAAAAACAGAAAAATAGAAAAAAGAAATGAAAATTGATTCCGTTCATTGCTCCTTAATAACTTAGTTATAGGAAATCAGTGCTTTCAAAGGAAGCGTTTCAATACTTACCTTACAAATATTTATTCCATCTGTAGAAACTTGATTTGCTATATTGATTTATGGAAATGTAGTTTAGCGTGCAGCAATCTTTATTACAGGCATAGATGGAATGACTAATCTTCGTTTTAATGTATTACCTTTTCCTGACCCTTTCAAGTGAATTACGTGCAAACAGAATATTAATTTGATATTTATGTACAAAATATAAGTAGATGCGTTTTTAATATATAAAAATCTTTGTAGAGAGATTTATAAAAAAGTTAAAGTATAATAAGTTTTTCTGAAAAATCAACAAAAAATTTACGGCTTAAGATGCGGCAAGGTCGAATGAACGTACAAGAAGAGGTCGTAGACCAACATACCGTTACACTGCATCATTTTAATCAATTTATTAGCGATATTAATATTTAATTAATTAACGCATCAATGATAGATATAAATCTAACTATTAATATCTCTAGACTTATTAGATATTATATAAATTGATATCTTTCATTAGTCACTCACATTAGTCGGTCTCCACAGAGAATCAATTAATTTAATGCATTGTGTCTTCAATAAACCCAGTCAATTGTTACTGGTCCATATGTGAGGTGCTTTTCCAAACAGCCCGCAGCCCGTTATCCTTTCCTGAGGTTAATGATCAACCAAAACGGGAAGACGAAATAAAAACTTACGGTTACCAACGCTATCATTAAAATCCCTTAACCTTCGCTGAAGCCAACATATATTATGTTCTACTTGAAACACACTTAACATTATGAACTAAGGTATGTTTAGATTAAATTTAACGAAGCTTGATAAATACTGTTTTATCATCTTTATTATTGATTATAATCTAATTTTTTATAACCTAGCTCCTTACACAGCTCACGATCTCACGTAGTTACGTAAACAAAATATATACACTACACATCAGCGATAAGTATCGGATGTATGAGAAATGAATTCTAATGCCTCTATTTTTGTGCGGTGTAAAGGTTCAATTCCACAAGTAGATGGAGAAAATGGTTCGTCAGATAAGAATTGTTATGTGATACTTTCGGACGTCTCATGCAACAAATTTACATTCAGGTTGCAAAGTGGCCTTATACTATTTTATTGAAGTAAGATGTCGACGCGACTAGTGAAGCGTTGCTTCCCGTCGTCTCACGCGAAGCGCAGGTGTCGTTTTGGTCCTCCCGGGCTAGAGCCTCGGTCCGACGACAAATATGAAATATAAAACTTCCAGAACACCCCTTGCATGATATATGATGCTAGTGACGTCTGTATTCAAACAATTCTTATTCGTGTTTTATGATTCCTGCAACATAACATTTTGTATTTTGCTGTTACTAGGTTATCTTATATAATATGCAGATATTGTGAGTATTTAGCAAGCAAATGCCCATATATAATTATGAGGATGCATGTTAAGTGATGCTTTATAAACTCAAGAAACACAATAAGTAACTCTTATTGTAAGTTAAACTTTTTTTGGGAATTAGCCGTTTGGTGTGCTAGTTATAAATAAATACTATAATTAAAATATTATTGTAACAATATATTTTATATACAAAGTAGCCTTATAATACAACGTAAATGACTATGAAGAGCCCGTGTAGAAAGTACGTTCTCGCCGCCGCGCTTCTCTTGAGCGCTTCCAGTTCGCTGACATCAGGACCCTCATCCGACTCACCTAACTCGTTGTACTGCATTTCCTCGAACTTACCGGACAATGCTGTAATAAGATATTCGCTTAGAAACGCTCCCAATATCCCTAGAGGCTACCTTTCTACCGCTTTTTGCCAAAATATCAAGTTACACGAAGTTGCTTTTAAACGCTTTTAACATTAAAGGAGTATTTCTTATCACAGAAAACAGAACTTTATACTTTGGGTGATACTTACAGTACAATTTTATTGTTCCGTCCGTATCTCCGAGCGAATTCTTTGATATGCAACTGTATGTACCGAAAGTATGTCTGCCAACTTTTTTAATCTTTAGCCTCATATCCACTTCATAACCTCTTTCAACTGCAGTGATTTCAAACCTCTTGTCTGCTACAAATCAAGTACTTTTCATAGTTTTATTATGTTCATCGTTAATTATTAAAGTTTGAATAGTATTCACATTTTTTGAATACTTACATTGTGATATTATTTGGTCATTTATCGTCCAATAGTTAATAGATCTAGGAAAAGCTTCTGAATGGCAGTCCAAATGTACAGTATCGCCTTCTTTTGCTCCCACTAATTGGTTTTGTATAGTCATTATTGGAGGAACTGCAAGAAAATTAGTTGTTAAATTCAGCAGAATCTATATCCAACCATGAAGCAGTGTAAAGATCTTGAGATAGTCGTTTCACGTAATTCACTTGCAACTAGCTTAGCGACGGTTACAGATATACATATATATAATACTGGCAACACACGTTCTCGCAATCGGTGCAAGACGATCGCTATAATATTGTATACATATAACTAATTATCTACATAGGGCTTTTAAATTAGTTGAAATTCCACTCCACTGTCAACTTAATACATTATAGCTAAACTAGCCGGTTTTAAAATCGATAAATACTTGTTAGGCTGTTTATATGCGATTTGAATCAGTTTCAAATAGTTACTTACAGTGTACAACGAGCATGACACGTTTGCTGACTGATGGTGGGACCCCGTTACTTGCGATGCATAGGTAAGCCCCCATGTGTAATCTTGATACTTTTACTAACTGCAGTACTGCGCCATTTACCGACGAATCTAAGTAAAATTAAATAGTGAATCATGAGCCTGAGACAATACTTCTTAATTACACGAGATATTACTGACACTTTTAACTATAGCAATGATAACATTTGAACTTGCAGTTACTGCGACTTAGAAATTTTCATATTATATTACATATACACATATGTTAAGGTAATATTCTAATAGTATATATTGAAATGTTATCTTAACAACTTAACCGTAATTACTAGAAAATATTTTCATGGCATGTTATGTGCTTGATTTCTAAGGTTATACAAATTAGTTGAAAATTATCCTCCCGAACATATTGTTATTTTCAAAACTAATGCGACACTTGGAAAAGTTAAGCAATTGTTTTATTGTTAAATATTGAGTAATGCCTTACTGTAGCTGTGACTGATGTTAGATAGATAGATAACTTTTTATTGTACAACAAATAAAAAAACAAAATAATAGAACAGTTTGTACACATTGCTATAAGTCTTATGAGCTAAAGTTAGAAATAAATAAAATAAAATATAAAAGTTCTACAATTGGCGGCCTTATCGCGATTAGCGATCTCTTCCCGGCAACCACTGTATGGAAAGGGACATTAATAATGAGGTGAGAGAAGTTGCAATTTTGAACATCGAAGTTCCCTGAGTTTGAAGTAATTAGGACTACGAGTATTGTTAGATACATAAATAAATAACATATAAATAAACACACTTACACACACATTATATCAAATATAATAATGAGAGATAGGCAAACACAAGATTCCGGGCTTTAGAGTCCTTTTCGGTCAGCAGTTCAGGAAATGCTCCTTCAGTATTTTTTTTAAAACAAGCAAGCGTTTGTGCTTGTCTGATGGACAGTGGCAATGCATTCCACAAACGTGGTAGTAAGAATTACAACAACAGGCTACACTTACTAGTATTTCTATCAAACCTGTGCTTAGATAAATGTTCATGTTAAAAGGGGGTGCTCGCGGGTAATAAACTTTATTAAGAATTATATATTAATCATAATGTTTCTTACTATGTGTATCACTAAAGTTAGTGGTGGGCAATAGGTCTCCGGCTTCCTTTCTCCAAACAACAGTGGGCGTTGGTACCGCATGCGCTGCACACCTGAGCGTCACGTTTGCACCTTCCCTGGCCACCTGGTCACTACTCGTTGGGTAGTCCAGAATATCCGGTGGAACTGTGCAAAATCATATAATTAATCATCAAACTCAATGCATTAAAACTTTATTCTACATCTTAAACACGTCTTAAAAGAAAACCAGTAAGTCTGAAAATTAACTACATCAGTAGATATTGTTTAAATTTAATCTGATATTCATTTCAGTAGATAAAAATTAATAACGAACATTTCAAGTATACTCTGTCATACACTAATTACTTATACTACACGCTCGAGATGGTGGCGTAGCATTGAAAATGTTAATTAAAAAACAAAAAGCAAATACGTACCTACTACGTCTAGGTAGGCAGTTTGGCTCTTCATGGGGTCAGTGTTGAGCTGGCACATGTACCAGCCTCGGTCTGACTGCCGCACGTCGTGTATATGTAGGAACCAAACTCTACGGTCACTGTGGTTCACTGCGATACGGTGGTTCTTGGTGATAACGTGGGTAGCAATCGTCAGGATAGTCTGCGTGTCCACGCGTAGCCACGCCACCTACGTTCCAATAACAAGGCATTTAAGAGAAACAAGAATGATTTCTACATGTGTATTAATCATTACATAGCTGTTTAAAGCGTTTAAAGAAACTTTCTTAATATAGGGAATTGAATTTACTATTTTTTTAGCAGCTTCATTGGTTTCTTCAGTGACGGTAGAAAATATTTAAAAAAGAGAAAGCGTGCGAAGGAAAGTTCAATAATTGGAAGAGGTTAGGTTATGCAGGTTAAAACTCGTTCTAGAAAAGCAAGCATTTATCATTAGCTCCTAAAAACTGAATGGAATTAAAGAGGTCTTCAATTTTTTAACACGCTTTTGCAAGTAAACTGTTTCTGTACAAGTTACTGAACCTATGTACATACATTTAAATTAATATGATTGTCTCAATCAATACAAATAATGGTTATCTAAGCAATGGTACTTATTATACAGTTATATCTGGTGTCTTATTATCAAATTGAAAAATGCTTTTGTAATGGTTTATAAGTTTTACGAACTTAGTATTTGCAGAAATGTTTTTATCGTATGCGACCCTCTAAATTACCTAAATCTTTCTAATTGTAATAGTCTTTATGACAATGTACATAACATTTTATTATATCTATCTGTTAGGGAAATGAAATCTAGCTACGTAAAAATATACAATCTACATTTAATAGAACTATAAAACTTAAGTAAAAGAGACATACACAAATAAGATTAAACCCATATACATGTTTCATAATGTTTTAAGGGTCTTATGATATACAAAGTAATGTAAGTAAATAAATGTTAACTCAATATAATTTCGTAAAATGGAGCCACCTGATTTGATAAACCTTGTTAATTTAAATGATGAAAACACTCACCCTGTAGGATCCGAGGTCATTGACCACACAAGTGAAAATTGCCTCTCGTCCTAACGATACAGTTAGGTTGTTAAGGCTATCTTCGAAGCGTGGCACTTCTAGAACAATAATATACATTAATTTCTCTTAAGTAAATTCGCGTTTGTTATTTCATAACAGCTGAAATATCGAATTTAAAGTTATACGCACTACTAATCTACTTTTATATAAATTACTGTTTCAAATAGTTTAATTAATATTGTTTTGTAATAATATTACGTTCGGAGCAAACCCACCCGGTTTTGAAATTTTATTGCGCAATATTTACGAGTTAATACATCATGTTATTTTGTTAGTAAAGAGAATACTCAATTATTGTCCGTGCTCTGTTGCGATCATTATGCTATGGCTACAAATATTAATTTTGAAGGTCGTAATTCTATTGACATATTTTCATAGCGTCAAATAATCAAGTTTTTGCTCCTTGAAGGATATTCTGCGGCCGAAGCCCACCAAAGACTGACTAAGGAGATGACTTCGAACGTTCTCTCCCAAACGACTGTTAAGGAGTGGTACAGACGTTTTAGGAACGGAGATTTTGATGTTGGGGAGCAACGTGGAGGCGATCACAAATCTGGACACGAAACTGAGAAACGTTTACAGGTGATTCAAGAAGCGTTTCGTGAGTCAAGATCTTGGTCATTAACCTCATTGTCGGCGAAGACTGGTGTACCTAAGAACACCTGTTATGAATTAATTAAAAAAAACTTAATATATCAAATGCCTTGCGAAAAGCTTTGGATAAAGAAATAGCCGATTTCAAACAACATGGAAGGTCCCATTCAGTGAGAAAGTTACCTGAGCGCTGGCAAGCGGTTATAAATTTGCAGGGTGACTACCTCTAGTTAATCTTTAAATGTAAGTTCGTATAAATGAAAACTATATCTTATATTGGAATATTTGTGAGGGTGGGTTTGATCCGAACAACATAATATTCTTTAACGCTCGTTTAAGAGATCGTTCGCAATAGTCACTTGCTTTTTTAAATTTTATATGTAATGAATATAAAGAAAATGGAAATGAAATATTCCCGAACACCCTCTGTGTTGAAGTTTAGTATTACGTTACTTTTCATTAGTAACCGAACTAGAATAGAATGTATAATAATGAACACAAATAAAGATTGTGATTATGTATTTCATAAAAATACTATATAGTATACACGTACAAAAGCAAATCCATAACATAATTATAATAATAATTTTATTTCAGTCTCATTTAACAATTCCCAAAATATTATCTCTGTCTGCTAAATTGGTTTACTTAAGCACTCTGGTGAAACAACCGTATATTTTTTATTATTTCAGCTGTATATATTTAGTGTTTTATTAATCTTATTATACAAGAAAGGTCCTAAGCATAAATAAAATCTATTGACAAATGCATGACTAGCTTGAGGTCTGCTACTTTGTCCCTCCTTTTCTTAGATATATAGATGAATATTCTTCATTGTACAGCGCTATATAATCTTATAAATTAGAGTACAGTGGGCTACGGAGATATCTACTATGGCGATACAATAACAAAATTCTTTTACCAAACCAGTAGTTGTTGGCAAGGTAAAGTCAAACATTTATATATATATATATAGAAAAATCATATCTGATGGTATGGGTTAATAAGGAAGTTCGGTGTACTGTTTTCAAATTGTGTGCAAAATAAATAATTGTTGGGCTGTTAACACATTTCATGCTATGTAAAGCTGATGTATGTGAAATATGAATGGGTGGAATGTACCTGGCTCTTGATATTTTTTTGGATTCAAAGGCTTAACTTTGCTCCACCACCTCATGCAGTTATGCAATAAGTATGTAATCTATATATACTTATTGGATAAATTTATTTAAGTTAAGTTAAGTATCTTCGCAACGTAACCGACTACGCATTAATAAAACAAGTGTATTTTGTCCTTGTATCAAGATTGATACTTAAACGTATATATCAATGTCTTTGTGGCAGATCAAATTTGTATCAAGAATGATAGTTAAATATTTCACATCATCGGGATTTGCTAAAGCAGGGCAGATACATGCAAGGTCAGCAAATGTTCTTCCGATGGGGGCCGATTGCCGCTACCTGCTCGGAAATCAGTCATCCGCCGATAATCTTCGACGAGCCCCTGAAAGTTTTGGCCAACGCGCACGCCGCTAGAATAGTAGGGTCAAAATAGGCCCAGAATAATAGGGAGCGTGCACTTTCTGGGTGGTCAGAGCCTCCGCCCACACCTATGCACCATCTGGTGCCATTGACCGGACAGTCGTCTTGTAGTGACGGGTTCAAAAAAAATTATTTAAAAGTCACCCAACATGGAAAAAAGGGGTATATATAGTCAAATATATTATAGATTGAGGCAGTTTAGAGTGCATCGGATCGTCGTAGCGAGCGGACGTCTCTGTGCTCCGCTAGCTTAAGTACGGGCGCTTTGGTAAGTTGGCAAATTCATATTTATTATTATAATAAATTAAAAATTTGCACCCGAGCTGTACTAGGTACACTCGTGCGGGGATAGCCTTCCCCCAGATCAACCGATGTACCGGGGCCAACGCCGTAGGGGAGGGGTCACACGACCCCAACCAAACGGTGACTGGTAACCTCCGGTTACGTTTCGGCGCCACCGACGAAACTACACCAGCATGGACCCGAAATCACCATCACCCGTTGGAGGTGGGTCTTCGGACGACGCAGTGCTGCAGGACCAGCGACGTGGATACCAGGGCGACCTGCGCATCTACAACTCCCTTCGTGAGCAAGGTGAGTTATCGCAGAGACTGCAGCGCTGGGTAGGAGCCTACTTCCGGGTGATGGAAGTCCAGCTCGGCATCCGGAAAAAGGAGGAGGTGACATCATGTGACCTCCAAATTCTTAAAGCTGTCGAGCTGTCACTGCAGAACAAACCAACCGAAGTCGAAGCCTCAGGGAAGAGAACCCGGGACGAGGATTCGGACATAGACCTGCCCATTAAGAGGGCAAACATGGAGGAGTCGCCAAACGTATCCACGGAAGGCCTCCCTCCCATAGGCCACTCCACCCTTGACTCGACACCGGAACAGGGGGAAAAGGGCTATCTGCGGGAGGATTCTTCCTCCTCCTACAGGTTCCTTGCCCCCTGGCCCAACGCCCACGCGTGGTGACTGTACAACCACCCGCGCACAAACCGGCTGAAGAGAAATCTCCCACCCCCACACCTACGCCTCGGACGATGGCAGCCATATTGGCCGCACCACCACCGCCAAAAACGAGCCACCCATCACCTGTGCCCGTTACCACAGCCCCACCACAACCCCCAGCCCGGAGGCAACCAATCCTCGTGGTGGACCGTCTGGATAACTGGACGGCGCACTTCAAGGAATTGGCGAGCGTCATAGGCCATCCGCCAAACGTAAGACCGTTTGGCAAGGGGTTCAAATTTACCCCTAAAGATGATGAGGAATTCCGAGCTATCCAGTCCCATCTCGATAAACTGGGACAAGACCAGGCCCCTTATTACGCCATAGCTCCACCACACCAAAGGCCTCTCAAAATGGTCATCCGTGGACTACCAGCCGACACTCCTGCGGAAGAGATCGTCGAAGACTTGGCTGGCAAAGGTGTGCCCGTCAAGTACGCCAAGCACATCCGGGCTCGCACGGGACGACCCGGGTGTATCTTTTTCGCGGAGATGGAGAAGACACCAGCAGCCACCAAAGCATACAACATCAACGAGATCCTGCTGATGCCTGGCGTTGTGATTGAGGCCTGGAGGGGTAAGAAGGGGCCCTCACAGTGCCATCGTTGCCAGGGCTTTCGCCACAGCTCCCTCAACTGCCACAGGCCTCTTGCCTGTGTTCGTTGCGGGGGCGAGCATCCGGCACACGAGTGCACTCGCCCTAGAGACCAGCCTCCAACTTGTGCAAATTGCAAGGGCCCACACCCTGCAAGTAGTGCCTCGTGCCCCGTTTACAAGCGCGAGGCACGAAACAAGAAGGCGGACCTAACCCCAAAGACTGGTCCACCCAAAATAATCTCCCAACCAAACATGGTTAGTGACTCGGCACCAGCCACCCTCATGTCAGAGGCTAACCCAGCACCTCAAGCCAAGTCAAAGAGGAAACGCCGGAAAAAGAAGACCGATCCCGCGAAGCCACCCCTACCTACAACCTTAACAGGTGGGGAGAAGAAGACCGCAGACCCAGAGAGAGACCAACTCGCCGCCCTCCTTATGCTGTTTGCACAGCGAGTAAAGGCCGGCGATGTCAACATCACAGGAATTCTCCAGTCTCTCCCCACCAATGGATAAGCCGTTGAGGGTGGTTCACTGGAACTCGGAGTCCTTGAAAAACAAGGTAGGACTCCTACGCGTCTTCTTGACAGAGCAGCAGGTCGACGTTATGTTGATAAGCGAGACCCATCTTAAGGCTAGTATCCCGCTAAGGGTCCCGGGATACTTCATCTACGGCCAAGATGAGGTCTCGCCGAGAGGAGAAGCCTACCGTGGACTTGCTGTCCTGGTAAGAAGGACAATTGTGCACCAACCAGTCGAGCCGATAAGACTCGACAACATGCACGCACTAGGTGTCGACATCCAGGTTGGCGGGCGGGAGATGCGCCTGTATGCAGCATACCGCGCACCGCACCAATCTTTCAAGGCTGATGAACTACGCAGCCTTCTAAGACACCCAACACCGACCATCATCGCGGGAGACTTAAACGCGAAACACCCAGCCTGGCACAGCCCCAACAGCAACAGAGCAGGACAACTTCTGGTGCAAGATGCTGAAATCCACGGCTACGAAGTCTCTGGCCCCCGGGAGCCAACCAGGATAGACCGCATAGACTCAAGCCGGGACAACATCCTGGACATCATAGTGTACAGGGGCCTGAGGGCACCCCCGACACAGGAGGTTCTCCAAGATCTCCCCTCAGACCATAGACCTGTGCTACTGGTGTTCAGGGAACCCGCGGCGATGGTCAACCCACCAAAACCCCTAGTGCAAAGGAACTGGAGTAAGTACCTGGAAGTACTTTCAGGATACGAGGCCCCAGCCTTACTCCAAACACCACAAGAAGTCGACGCAGCCGCTGAGGAACTGTCCAGAGCTATCCAAGCCGCACTGCGCGCCTCCACAAGCACCCGACCGAACTCCGAGCGACACGACCCGCTGCCTGCCCGGATTCGGAGGCTGCTTGGGGAGAAGCGCGAGGCCAAGAAGCTCTGGCAGAGAACTCGCCACCCTCAGAATAAGACCAGGTATAACCACCTCACCAACCAACTGAAGACCGCCCTATGAGAGCATAGAGGTAATGCGTGGGAAGATTTCCTCATCAACATCGAGGACGATACACCCTCGATTCACCGACTCTGTCAAAAACTCACAACTCAATCTAACCCCACGCGTCCTCTCTTCGGACGGGACGGCTATCTCCGTTACCGCGTCCAGGACCGCGTCGAAATTATCGCATGCAACCTCGAAGGGCAATTTACACCTCATGAGGAGCACGATAATTTCCACACACGCCAGGTAGAAGAGGCAGTAAGATCTTACCTCTCTACCCCAATCGGCCAACAGGAGGGCGCAATGCTGGTAACCCCGGCAGAAGTGACCGCGGCGATAAAGAAAACGAACCCCAAGAAAGCACCTGGTGAGGATGGTATACCAAACTCCGCGCTGCACAGACTTCCGTTAAAGGCACTGGTAGCCGTAACCCAGTTGTTTAATGGCATCCTGAGAACCGGACACTTCCCTACCATCTGGAAGCGGGGACGGGTAATCACATTACCGAAACCCGGGAAGGACCTCAGGAAGCCAGAAAACTATCGGCCCATAACTCTTCTCTCAACAACGTCCAAAGTGTTCGAGCGGCTGCTGCTGGCGAGAGTGCAACCGCACATTCAACCAAGGCCGGAACAATTTGGTTTCCGCCAAGGACACTCCACCACGTTGCAGCTGACTCGCGTTCTGGACGAGATGGCCACGTGGTTAAACAAAGGTGGACACACGGTGACCGTAATGCTAGACATGGAGAAGGCCTTCGACAGGGTGTGGCATGATGGTCTCATCCACAAACTGTCGAAGACTTCTCTACCACGCAGAATTGTGGCGGTCATCGCATCATTTCTATCACATAGAAAATTCCACGTGGCCATAGGTGATACCACGTCACAAGAGAAGCCCATAAGTGCCGGCGTCCCGCAAGGCAGCTGCCTATCGCCAATCCTGTACGCCCACTACACGAACGACATCCCGGTAGTTGGAGACGTCAGGTTGGCACTATTTGCCGACGACGCCGCGTACACATCCAGCTCCCGCAACGCTAACCATGCTGCACGCAAACTGGGTCCCACTCTTGAGGCACTTCCATGCTGGCTCAAGAAATGGAGACTCAAGTGCAACGTCAGCAAAACACAAGCCTTGCTGACCGGCATGGCACATTATCCACCCAACCTTCGCCTATTGGGTGAAGACATCCCCTGGTCGCCAAAAGTTAAATACCTGGGAGTGACCATCGACAGAAACCTGTCGATGTCCCAACACGTCGACACCGTCATTACAAAGGCACAGCTTGTGAGAACAAAGCTGCGCCCTCTGCTGTCCTCTAGATTACCAATCCGAGCAAAGCTCGGAATCTATAAAACCTATATCAGGTCACGCCTCACATTTTCGGGGCCTGCCTGGTATAACCTGACAGCAGAGTCACAGCGCAAGCGACTCCAAGCTGCGGAAAACAGATGCCTGCGAATGGCGGTCGACGCGCCCAGGTATCTAAAGAACTCCACGATTTATCGCGATCTGAAATGGGAGCCAATCCATGGCTTCATAAGCAGACTCGCCACGGGCATGTTCGAGCGGGCCGACGGCTCAGAAATGCCGCATCTGCAGAACATTGCCCCATTACCCCACCCAGACACGACTGTGCTGATCCGGAGGCGGCTAAAACGCCCCGCTCGGGAGCTAATATCGGCTTCCTTGAGCGGGGCGACTGCATCGGACAGAGAAGGCGAACCACCGGTCTCTCGCAGGCGGATCGCCGGTCCCCTCTTTAGAGGGTCGACCAGCGGTACAGCCTCGAGACCGGGGATTTAACCCCAAAGACCGGTTCATAGTGATGAACCGCGGAGAAGATCACTATAAGGAGCCCAGTGCTCCCAATAGTTTCCCCATCCCCTATACAGGGA
The DNA here is from genome assembly GCA_947561695.1 of Tyria jacobaeae. Classification (NCBI taxonomy): domain Eukaryota; kingdom Metazoa; phylum Arthropoda; class Insecta; order Lepidoptera; family Erebidae; genus Tyria; species Tyria jacobaeae. Next base: position 10,202,493 of record OX387218.1, read on the forward strand.
TGAGATGAAAACCACGAGATAGATTGAGGCAAACAGTTAAGTGACAGTAAATAAGTAAGTAACTGGGGACAGGTCACTATTAAATGCAGCTTTGGTAACTCTAAATTCAATTTATTTATGCCAAACGTAGTTGTAAACTGTGCTTTGCTACTGACAGTAATTCTATTTAGCCTGTTAAAGTTATTAGCAACATTTCGTGTTTCTAAATAAATATATGAATCAATTAGACGTAACAATCCAGTTACAACTTTTTATATAAAATATCTGAATCAAATTTGAATTACGTTAATTAATTACTTGACTACATAATAGGTATCTACTTAAACTTTATAAATTTTTCATTTTATTTTACTTTACTTATAATAAGGTGATGTTGAAAAGCAATACTCGTAAATTTGTAATCAAAACTCATAGTTAAATTGAAAAGGGGATGGATTTTTTCTTTACTTCTTTATCTCTTTATTATATATTAAGAAGTGATCCATAAAGACCCAAATGATTGTTTGTGCTCATGTGAGTAAGTATGTCCATATGCAAGTCCGTTGCATTGTGACCTCCCATAGCCTTTTTATCGTGCGAAAACCCCAGGGGTACACCTTTTTCGATGGCAAGCTGTCGCGATTATGTCCGACTTAAACCACACAGCTTACGTCATGTTAGGCTATGATTGGTAGTTAAGGTATACCCTAGAACCAAATCAGTCACTTCGAATTGTATATGAGGTTCCTATCTCTCTCCGTCAAAGAATGGCGTACGTGGCATACGTCATGTCACCTTGACCTCCTGTAGCGTACTAAGCGTAGATTGTACCATAAACAAGACTGTCTGTAAAAATATTTATAAATTTCCAAATACATACATACATATTATAGAGCATATTAGCACGAACCCACGACAGCTGGCTTAGCATCACTGGGTACAAATCATAAGTAAGTAAAATATTTATGTAATGCGGTCAGGTTTAATCTTGTCTAATTGTTTCTATTACAAAATAGATTTCTTACTAAACTCGGTAATAAAACTATGTAGAGTCGAAAAGCGGATAACATTTGCTTACCAAACTCACTACGTTAACTAGGCGTTGACGCCACAGAAGCTTAAATGAGGTGTACATTTCGATTTGATTATTTAAGACACCGTTTCGCACTATATTGAACTAAATGAATTATGAGTAGTTTTTTTTTTATAGTATACCATATTGATTCCACTTTGCCCGAATGAAAGCAATGCGAGTGTAGTCAATGCAACATGGTTGCCCACACTTTGGCGGCCTGGTGAGATGACCCCGCTTAAAAGACGAGTGTTTCACTAATACGAGTACAGTAGTGTTGATTTTCAACTGCAATATATTTTTATAGTTACCCGTATTGACACGATAATTAGTAAATTATGTTTTAAGTGCCATGCTTAGGCAAATATTGGCCGGCCCGATCGCAGTAATACCAAGGCTTCATAGAAAACCGGTTACCAATAAGGCCACCGGAGGCCCAAAGACCCTTCAAAAGTGCGGTCTGATGGATAGTTTTTCGTGGAAATGAAATTTAAATCATCGCATACAGAACTTAATATGTAAAAGGTAAAACTAATGTGATATACATACATTTAAGAAGAATTAGTAGTGTCATATTAAGTTGTCATTTAAATTAATTTACAAGGAAGCCTAACAAATCAGACTTCTATTAGGATCGCCTCTGGATTTTTTAATAACACCGCTTTGGTTACTAACCATAGTAATTGTTACTTTAATAATGAGTATTATTTCTAGTGAAAAAAATATATGTTCATTTCATTTATTTAGCCATTAATATATACTATATGGTATTGAAGCAGATATATAGTACTTTGAAGAGACAGCGTATAACTAAAACATGTCCTGAAGACTTTTTCCATGTAACTATTAGAAGTAAATTATATAGACAATTTTTTTTATGGGATAGTAGGCAAACCAGCAAACGGGTTATCTGATGGCAAGTGACTACCGCCGCCCATTGACACCCGTCACTAGTGAGTTGCCATTCTTTAGTAGGAGTACGCTCTTTTTTAGGGTTGTATCCGTCCGGAAATACATCTATTTTATTTTTTATTTATTTTTTATTTCAACTTATTAATCAATACTTTTATCAAGTATAAATAAATGTGTTCCGATTTACTGTTAGTGACTTGAAAAAACAACATTTTTTTATTATAATATACAAGCAGTTTTATATTTCGTATTTAATTATAACACTAGACTAGAACAGTCACTGGTATATTCTTTGTAAAAGAATTCTGACATATACTGTTTTTCTGGTCAAACGTCTCTACACAAACGTGCGTATCACAAATATTTAAGCAACAAATACTAATAATACATACACTCGGACAAGTAGTTGTGGATCACGGAAATTTGTATCAAGTGTGAGAATCGAACCCAGCTTTGGCTTAGTAGTCAAGATTACTAACCACTAGACTTAGTCTGTTTATAACCTACCTAACCTATTATTTAAATTATGTCATGTATCTGATCCCTTGTATAATACTTACTTGACTTAATCTATTAAGGACATATTTAGTAAAATGTGTTGCATAATATACAGTACCTGGATAACCGATTTTTGGTAAATCGCGTAAAACAACGAAAAAAAAAAAGTTAAATAAAATAATCATCAGGACTCGAACCGGGGTAATCTGGTTACGGGACCGCCTTATTTCCCACCTGACCTATTACAACCTTATAGATGGTGGCGAAATTTACCTTCGTATACTAATGATATTGTAGCAGTTTTTACCTAAACCTAGCTAGATCGATTTATCGCCCCCGAAACCCCCTATATACTAAATTTCATAAAAATCGTTGGAGCCGATTCCGAGATTCCAATTATATATATACAAGAATTGCTCATTTAAAGATATAAGTGTTTCGGGATCAGCTGTTGGGGTAACTGACCCGATAAGTTTTGGAAGTAGTACTTTTCCTACGTCTGTGCCAGCTGGCTGAATGAGGTGAGGATATCTACTTAGCCGGCCAGGCTGTATAAGCCGTCGAACCGTAGCTAAGTAGATAATACTAGGAGCAAGGAAAGGTGTCTATGTTAGCCGGCCAGACTGGTTAGTCCTTGAACCGTAGCTGAAGTGAAACACCAGAGAATGGTTGGAATCGACTTATATTTGATTAAAAGTGTGCTAGTTATATTTACATTTTTGACTATTAAGTAATGGAGTTAATTTACCGCACATTATATGGATTAACCAATCACATTTCTTATTCTATATTTACAATATTTACTGTGCACGCAACCAATCAGCTTACGTTCCTGTTGTCGTTGTATGTGTGCGTGAGTATAAATTAATGCATCGTATAAAACCGCGGTGTCGCGCGGATCGCGTTCATTCGCCGCTTGGTGTGCTGTGCGAGTGGATGCGTGCTGTCTTGATGCATTTTCAGAGCTATAGAGTACGTGGCATATGTACGCCACAGTACCCCCCCTCAAGCAAAGCGTACATTGGGTTTGACTGTTCTGCCGGTTCGGGTGATGTAGGCGTCGCGGTGAGTAGCGGGAATTGCTGCTGTACTCGGTATTGAGGTGGTTCCACTTGCGGGTGATGTACTTGCGTTCGTTGTTATGTTTGTAGTCGAAGTATTTGTTTGTGAACCTGATTGTAATTTCTCGTCGTTATTCAGATGGGCTGGCTTCAATCGGTCTATGGATATGACTGTGGTACGGAGTGGTAGTTGGATTGTGAATTGTTTACCATTTGCACTTCGTTGAAACACTTTGTAGGGTCCGTCATATGGTGGTGTGAGTGGTGGTCGGACAGTGTCGTTCCGTAAGAACACGTGAGTGCATGTTTCGAGATCTTTATAAATGAATGTGTGCTGATTTGATGAATGTGATCTTTTTTTCGGTGATAGTGACGTCATGGTTTCGGTCAGATGGCGTACAAATTCCGCGTCATCCATCTTCGGCTTTGTAGGCACGAAGAAATCTGACGGGATGCGTAGTGTAGATCCGTAGGTCATTAATGAGGGGCTTACAGAGGTGTCCTGACATAATGCTGTACGTAGTCCGAGTAAAACAGTAGGTAGTTCTTCGCTCCATTTAATACTCGCTGTTCTTGCCATCAATGCTGCTTTGAGAGTTCGATGCCAGCGTTCTATCTGTCCATTTGATTGAGGGTGGAATGCAGTTGTGCGTATACGAGTGACGCCGAGTTTTTTCATTAGTGCATGAAATAGTGATGACTCGAACTGTCTGCCTTGGTCCGTAGTGATTCGTAACGGACAACCAAATCGTGAGATCCATCCGTCGTACACGGCTTTAGCGATTGTCTCGGCGGTGATGTCGCGAGTAGGTATTGCTTCTGGCCACTTTGTGCAGCGATCGATCATTATAACTAAATACCTATATTCGTTTGACGGAGGTAATGGTCCTACTATGTCGACGTGTAGATGCTCGAATCGCGATGACTGTTGAAACTCGCCGAGTGGGCTGATAACGTGTCTTTGAATTTTCGCGCGCTGGCATCCGATGAATGACCTTGACCAAGTTGTTACGTCTTTGTTAATAGAAGGCCAAAAGAATTTGGAAGTTATAATTTTTCTTGTCGTTCGTACGCCGGGGTGACTTAGATCGTGTTGAGCTTTGAAGGCTATAAGACGATAAGTCAGTGGTAGATATGGTCGAATGTTCGATGTTGATATTTCGCACCATATCGGTTGTTGAACTCCGGGTAGATTAATCTGAGTGTATTTGAGATTGGATTGTTTCTTGCAGGCTTGTAACTCTGTGTCGTTTTCTTGGTCTATTGCTAATTGGTTATAGTCGATTGTGCTGTTTAGAATCTCGATATCTGCAATACGTGATAACGCGTCGGCCGCTGCATTTCGTTCGCCGTGAATGTACTTAATGTTTGAACAGAATTGACTTATGTAGTGTAACTGGCGCTCTCTTCTCGGTGTGTCGCTGTTGCTTTGAGTTCTCGTAAGTGCATAGGTAAGTGGCTTGTGATCGGTACATACGGTGAGTTCGTTGCCCTCGATAAGTCGACGTAAACTTTTGATAGCGGTGTATATAGCCAATAATTCGCGGTCGTACACGCTATATCTTCGTTGTGTGTCGCTCATAGTCTTCGAGTAGAAAGCGAGTGGTTTCCAAATATCGTTAATTTTTTGTTGCAACACGGCGCCTAATGTAGTGTCGGAAGCGTCGGTGAGTAGGCATAGTGGTGCGTTAGGTAACGGGTGCGTGAGCGTAGTGGCTTCGAGTATGCTTTGTCGGCATTGCTCAAAGGATTTTTCTGCCTCGGTTGTCCATTGTATCGGTGACTTGTCGTTCTTCTTAGAATTATGTAAATATTTATTAAGTAGGTATTGATGTTCAGCTTGATGAGGTAAACAACTGCGGTAAAAGTTAATCATGCCTAAAAATCGTCTTAATTCTTGTACTGTAGTTGGTTTGGGATACTTTAGTATGGCTTAGATGCGTTCTTCAGTAGGTTTGATTCCGTCCGGTGTAACTTCGTAGCCGAGAAATTGAATTTTGTTTTTTCCGAACTCGCATTTGTCGATGTTGAGAGTGATACCGTATTGGTTTAAACGTTCGAGGACTGTGTGTAGATGTCGCTTGTGTACTTCTTCGTTATTTTCAGAATATATTAATAAATCATCTACAAAACAGTAGCATATGTCGTCGAGTCCGCGTAGTACTTCGTGCATAAATCGCTGAAATGTTTGACCAGAGTTTCGTAGGCCAAATGTCATGCAGTTGAATTCAAAGAGGCCAAACGGGGTGATAATTGCGGTTTTCGCGGCATCTTCTTTTGCCATAGGTATACTATAATAAGCCATCTTCATATCTAACTTAGAAAAGATTGCCTTGCCGTGTAACTGGTAGGTAAAATCTTGGATTCTCGGTATAGGGTACCTATCGGGTATTGTTGCGGCGTTAAGTCGTCTGTAGTCGCCACAAACACGTAGTGAGCCATCTTTCTTTTTGACGACGTGCAGTGGACTTGCCCAGGGGCTGTTTGATGGTTTGCAGATACCCATGTCCATCATTCTTTCGAATTCTAACTTCGCAGCTTTGTACTTGTCAGGCGGTAGAGGTCGCGGTCGTGAATATATGGGTTGTCCGGTGGTTTCAATATGATGCGTGACGTCATGCTTCGCTGTAGTTTTTAATGACATTGGTCGTAGAACATCGGGGTATTGTTTTAGAATATCGTAGTAAGCGTGATTGTGATTAACTGTATAGATGGATTGTTCGGTACTGCATACTTTGATTGCGTTTACGCTGAGATCTGTCACTCGGTCGATAAGTTTTTTCTGATGTAAGTCTACTAATAACTTGTGTTTAGCTAGGAAGTCTGCACCCAGTATTGACGTCTTCACATCGGCGACCGTGAATGTCCATTTGAAACTTCTACGTAGGCCTAGGTTAAGCTCTAGCGTGCGCTGTCCGTAGGTACGAATTTCTGTTCCGTTGGCTGCGTAAAGCTTGTATGAGCTTTCTATTGGTTTCGAGTATTTATTCTTTTTTGCGGCTAAGACTGATATGTCGGCTCCGGTATCGACGAGAAACTTCTCTCGGTTATTGCTGTCTGTAACGCAAAGGCGGTGGCTACCTTGATTGACATCGACTCCCGCCACGGCCGGTGTCTTTATTAGTTTTCCTGATGCTTGCTGGTTTCAGTTGTATTAAACTTTGCTTTGGAACAAGGTAATTCACATTTGAAGCGATAATGATAAAAACATAGCCTATCGGCGTCGCGACTACTTCGAGAGCGCGATCGCATACGGCCTTGAAAATGCGGCGGGCGGTGTGGCGAGCGGTGCGGCGGGCGGCGGTAATCGTGATATTTATTACGAAGTTCGGCTATTTCCAATGATAATTTTTCTATTTGTTTAGTTATTAAATTGATTTGTAGGTTTTTAACTGTAGTGCTACTCGATTCGTGTTGCGAAAATGGTGGTAAGCGTGCCGGCAGAGATATGGTGGCTACGTCGCTCTTGACGGTTATGACTTCTTGGGTGTCTTCCTTGGACATGGTGTTTAACGTAAAAAGTTGAGCGGGGCGGCTGAAACGGTGCGGCGTAGGTACTAGCCGTCAGCTGTGCGGTGGTAGGTACTACGACACGGCGCTACTCGTAGGTACTTTGGTACGGTAATGTTCGTAGTTTTTTGCGGGGTCACCAATTTCGGGATCAGCTGTTGGGGTAACTGACCCGATAAGTTTTGGAAGTAGTACTTTTCCTACGTCTGTGCCAGCTGGCTGAATGAGGTGAGGATATCTACTTAGCCGGCCAGGCTGTATAAGCCGTCGACCCGTAGCTAAGTAGATAATACTAGGAGCAAGGAAAGGTGTCTATGTTAGCCGGCCAGACTGGTTAGTCCTTGAACCGTAGCTGAAGTGAAACACCAGAGAATGGTTGGAATCGACTTATATTTGATTAAAAGTGTGCTAGTTATATTTACATTTTTGACTATTAAGTAATGGAGTTAATTTACCGCACATTATATGGATTAACCAATCACATTTCTTATTCTATATTTACAATATTTACTGTGCACGCAACCAATCAGCTTACGTTCCTGTTGTCGTTGTATGTGTGCGTGAGTATAAATTAATGCATCGTATAAAACCGCGGTGTCGCGCGGATCGCGTTCATTCGCCGCTTGGTGTGCTGTGCGAGTGGATGCGTGCTGTCTTGATGCATTTTCAGAGCTATAGAGTACGTGGCATATGTACGCCACAAGTGAAAAACTCTCAAGTACTTCTCATTCCTTCATGACCTTTAAATACACAACTTTTAATATTAAACAGAGCCTTTACAGTAAAATCAATAATGATATTTATTAAAAGCTAATGGTATATACGTGGATTAAATCATTTACATAAATCTACCTACACACATAGCTAGACATATATTTTTTTTTTTTGAATATCATATCTCAAATATTATCTGTCAATTTTTTAAGTTTGTTGATGGCCAAACAAAGTTATCAAATTATTTTGACAGAATCTTACGTAGTCTCTTCACTAAACATTTCATTAAACTCAATATATATTATAAGATAAGTTACGATCAATTAGATGTTTGCTTTTCTTTATTCAGATAATGAGAAATATTGGATCTCAGAAATGTTTGTGTTCATAGTTTTATTAAATATTTATTAAATAAATAAAGTTTATCGTTTAATTGAAATATGTGGGTATATTTCTCACACTTTGACATTGACACACATTATTTTTATGCAATCCATAAGTTAAATTGTTGGTTATTTCAGAATATTCTAATTTGAGGGTCAGACAGTCCACTATCATTAATATGTATGTTATATTATGTTAACATGTATTATTGTTTTTTTATAATTAGTATCAATGTTCTATTTAGGAACCTATACAGGTTGTGTAATGTTTTTAATATTCATGGAGGTATGAATTCACAGTAACTTTTTAATTTTTTAGGCAAATTTGGCTTTATGGGGTATTATGGGAATTTTTGCATCATCCCGAGTGACACGGGCTTCATTTAAAAAATGTAATAATTAGGATTACAGGCTTCTGTAAGTTGGCCAGTTAAAAAGAAAGACATATATTGTCATCAGAACGGGAGTATACTAAAAACGGCCAAATTAAAAGCACCCGTTACCGATGAGTGAGTATGAAGGGACTAATGAATGTTGAAGAGTTTGTGTGTCAGAATCGTGGCAAATGGCGTTCTAAATTCTCTGTGTATCATGGACGGGAATAAAGCATGAGCATATGGATTTATGTATGAGATTGACATGGCCATATTGCTATAATTAAACTTGAGTACAGGGTATTTATTTGTTTTAATACTTTTTGCACAAAACTTTTTATCGTCTGAGAGCCATACGACTCATAAGTTGCAGGTGTCTATGTAGGGCGATTGTAGCTTACCATCAGCTCCGCTTGTGTCCCCTATCCTATAAAAAAATATTTGGTATTTGAAGTGTGTTAAAGGCTCGCGTAAGGTGTTGTATTTTAATTCAATAGTCTGCCATTCAGCTCCATCAGGGTAGCGCTCTATTATCATGTGGTGCCACAGTACCTAAGGTAGCTAGTTGCAGACTATTTAGAGGAACTTACCGTCATGTACTAGGACCGAGATGGAAATTTGAGTCATCGTCTCATGTCGTGTGGGGTTCCGAAGGGGTCTGTTCTTGGACCACTCCTTCCCTATGGCCCTTCGAGGTGACTTCCTCTTCGGCTGGTTTCACCATCGTCCCCCCATCCCGGAGGGAAAGTCGTCCACCATCCACCCCTATCAGCCCATGCCACACCCCCTTATCGGACGGATAAATATGTGTGACGGGAGAAGGTGCTGTCCACGTGTACCTGGACGATACCTAATTGAGATGTTACTTGTAAGTAGTGTAGTGTAGTGTAATAGTGCTTGCATTAGTGCGTGCGGGGACCGGATGTCGTAATTAAGCTTCCTGGATGCCTCCTTTTATAAGTGCAGTATGGCACGCCGTGTGGCCTTGTGGGATGCCGGCCCGTGACGGTTTTCAAATGCAATAAAAAAAAAATTGGTATAACACTTTACAGGATCTTACGGACTTTGTGATTGATCTAAATTTAATATTTCGAAAGTAATCTTTGAAAATCGCGAGCTTCACAATTTTAAGTTTTTTAAATTAATATCGAGTAATGTGACTATGTCTTGCATGTTATTTAAAGGAAAAAAAAAAAAAACAGCTTATGCACATAGAAAACCTGGAGATCACGACTCGCATAATAGATTAATCCATAAGTTTCTAAACATCATCGTTCGTATCATAATGCTTTTGACGTGGAATCTGACAGATAAAGATAACGCTAACAACTAATTATGTAGTGAGAAAAATAAATAAAGAAAGAAGGTTTATTGTTCGGTTGTATTAGGTATGTTTTATTTTAATTTTATGACTTCGGAAAGAAGGATCTCAAATTGATTTTATTGTTCTTTTTGTTTTTTTTATTATTTATAGAATGATTTAGAAAATTCTTGTTTTATCTGAATTAGGATGCTTCCCGTTTGCTCCATTTAAAATTGAATGGAAAGTGCCACCTGTAAGGTTTAAAATTAATCAGAAATGAAGAATACATGTTAAGCGATATCTTTCTCATTTTTGCACCGATTTTAATACTTCTTTTTTATATGATTTAGTTGTTTCTCTAGCTAGGCCAGTTAATATTTTAAGAAAATATTCCCCAAATAAGGTGCAAAATTAAAGAACAAGCTTTGTTGTCATGACAGGTGCCTTAGAATCGGTTATCTACTTTTTTTTCAGTCAATTCTTTATTTATGTATGTTCACCAATATTTTGGCATTTTTTGTACCCATTTATTCGCCTAGGAAAAGTAGAATAGAATAGAATTCACTTGCAACTTTATAATGCACCGGTTCGGCAGCACATGGAATACTGTTCTCATCTTTTTTCAGGTGCTCCCCAGTACCAGCTTCTCCCTCTTGACCGCATTCAACGGAGAGCGACTCGCATCATCGACTGCCAAGATATTTCTGATCGACTTGACACCTTGGCGTTGCGTAAAGATGTAGCTTCACTCTGCATCCTCTATCGCTTGTATCATGAGGAGTGTTCAGAGGAATTGTTCGGACTTATACCGGCTGCAGGTTTCCGCCATCGTCCAACGCGACAAAATATCCATTCCCATCAGCTGGACGATTGGCACTCTGTGCGCTTCTCCAGAAGCTTTTTGCCTCGCACAATCAGCCTATGGAACAAATTTCGACTACCGTATTACCGGACCGATACGACCTTCAAACCTTCAAGAAAAGAGCCTACTCTGACCTAAAAGGCCGGCAACGAACTTGTGACCCTTCAGTTGCGGGTGTCCATGGGCGGCGGAAGTCACTTACTATCAGCTGACCCGTCTGCTCGTTTACATAAAAAAAAACTGTTCCCCACCATAAAAATATAGCTTATAGTAATATACAAAAATGATAGGTACAAAGGGCGGCCTTCTCGCTAAATAAAAAATTCTGAAAGGTATCCTTAGGATGGATAAAAATATACAAAATATAAAGAAACGAATGGAAAAAGTAATTATATATATTTATTTTTGTGGCACTTAGCGCACTCGGTTATAGCATACACAAGGCTGGGTATTAACTAATAAAAATATCAGAGACATAGACATTGGAACTATTTAATAACTAACATCAAACGATACTCGATTGTTGCAATCTTATGTCACAATGCATATTAAATTTAATTGCGTCGAAGTCAGTATTTAATGGTAAAATTGTGTAGTATTGATATTTTTATTTCTTAAGTCCCCGCTCTATACAAGCTTGTTTCTTTAAGCGGAGTAAAATATATATTATTTTAAATATTTTTCTCAAAGCACCAAATTTAACCACTTCAGTTTTTTATAGTTTCTTTAAACATGTTATTTTGTTGTATTCTTTGGAATTTTTATTCTTTCGTTTCTGTAAATTAGCTTTGACGTTTTAGTAGATAGATAGGATATTTTAGAGTAGGACAATTACCTATCGGAATTATAGGATCTCTGTGTGTCAGACTAATGTAGTTCTATCTAGTAGTTCTAAAATAATTAAGCTCTACGTACAGATAAACAAGTATAATAGATATGTATAAATTCAGGAAATCAAAATGAGATAGAGAAGGAAAGATAAAAGTATTATCCTGAAATGAAAAAGTAAGAATAATGTATGGAATATTTTAGGTTCCTAATTGAATGATAATGATACTGTTAACATTTGGAGCCCCAATATATGTATATTATTTTATGATTGTAATATTATCAGCGAATGACAGATATTACAAAGTTGATAAATGATAGATTATTGAAAATGTCTAAGGGATCGGATTGTTCTCTATCAGACAGTATATATACATACATCGTATAGTGCCCGGATGACGACATTAGCTTGCCCCCTATTACATTAGTTGTTATGGGCATGTGAGTATGTATATATGTATGTATCTATGATTCAAAAGTCAAATGATTTCCCTAAAAAACTTCTGCCTTTCTCGTTCCTTATGTGTGCGAGTATGATGGCATATATCATTACTTTATCGTTGTAAACGTGTTTCTTTATCGTCCAACATGCATCACGAGGGCTTATTTCCAAACTAATGTATCACTGTACACGTATAAATGTTATTTTTGCCCGAGTAGCGTGTTCTCTCACGTACAGTCCTAAGCATTTATTGTGCCTAGTGCAAATTTGCTTGCGGGTCGCAATATCCTAGTGAACGCGCCCTGGGGTGCTATCTTGTTTTATTTGCACGCCAAACCCGATAATGAACGTTTTTTCTCTGCATCTATTCCGAGTATTCAATATACTAAATGTGTAATAAAGGCTAACATATTAGTAGTCCCTCCTTCCTTTTACCACTAAAAATGTATTGACGTATAATATAATCAAAATGTACATTGGATGCATGTATGATCTTTAAAATAAGCTCTTAATACTGCTCACCTAAGGCTCTAAATAATTTGAGTATTTGGAACAAAAGAGGATTTGGCAAATAAAAACAATAGATATTTTTGATAGCCAGTAAAATGTTTAGGCGGCTTTTATGACTCTTATATTCTGTAAGCATCCAGTATCTTATCGGAGTTTAAACCTCCTTGATATGTAGTTGATGTAGTATATACAATACACAGCGCAGGTTGAAGGTAAGATGTCTGAATATGATAAGTCTTAACCTTAACAATTGCCTTTATACCAATATGAAAAACATATGCTTTGGACGTAATACTCATAAATTTAGTTTTCTTTTAAGGAACAACGATACTTCTTCTGCTTTTTTTCTTTTAAGGATCCTAATTCTGTATTTTTTTTTTGCATAATAGTGCAGTAATATCAACTTTCAATCAACCGAGAGCTACCCTGATTATGTGGCCGTTGTTCTCTGACATGACACTTCTATGCTATCTTGAACGGTTATTGATTAGTACTCGAATTTTATGAATCAAATGTACAGATGGCGCAGTTATTTTAGAAATCCATAATATTAACAGAATCCAGAATATTTTAAATCTTATTTTAGTAATAGATATAAATGGAGTCAAATTTCTCAAATAGATAATACCATCGGTAAAAGAATTTGAATAATTGTCCATTTCATGTTGATTGATATTACACAAAATTCTTTACCGTAGCTTGTTATTAAAACAGATACCTATCTGTTTATAACTTATGAAACGGAGCCTTTATAAATACCACTGTACATTTTCAACAATCCAGATTAACAAACTCCAAAACAAAGTTTAAATTCCGCATATTAATGAACAAATTTGTCTCAATGTATTTCTTCGGAATGAGCAAATTGTTTAAGATACAAGAAGGTAGCTAACTGCTGCTTTTATAAGCTACAAAAGATGATCTTTATCATTTTATAGGTTCAAGGAGTAGGGTGAACTCCCGGGGAGAATTTATGTTAGAATATTACCCCTCCTTAGAGACTCTAAAATAAAGTTTTTTAATGCTTTATGTCGGTACTTGCACATATAATGTAGCAGACGTTTTTGCCTAATGTAGCATGTATTTTTACATCGTAAACTGTCATTCATATTTGCCGATGTCTGCGGGCGACTCTTTTATCGTTCAGGAAGAATGCTATTGAATTCCACATGACAGAAAGGCAAGCATTTGCTATTGTTTTTTTTATCGGACTGCAATTGACTTTATTCACCTGTAGTTCGTACACAATTTCACGGCCTTGTTAGAAATGTTATATGCATGGCATTTAAACATCGCTTTTATTTATTACTAGCTGTGTGTGCTAATGTCTAGGAGGTGTTAGATCAGATTTAATAAGCTCTGTCTCGTTTAAAATATAATTTCGTAACTTTTATATTAAACATAGTCTTGCCATAAATATTTTTAGCATGGAAAAATGATTTTTTTGTTTTACATAATACATTTGTTACTGTAATATGTGTTAGTTTAAACATTAATATAATAAATTATTTCTATCTCCCTAATACAGTTACAACGCAAAACAAAACGCGCACTCACTTCATGGTCACATTATTCACTGCCAATCTCTAAAACCGACCACGAATTATAATCTAGTGCAGGGGTGCTCAAACTTGAACTGCTGGCGATCTACCTCAATATTTTTAGACTACTTACGATCGACTTGAGAGGCTGCAAGTATGTGTGATGCAGGGTTGTCGTACATACACGATACACCCTACCTACCTAGGTAGGGTGTACCGTAGCATATATAGATATTAGCTTTCCGCACAATTTACATTATCTTAGTCAAGGTTTGGGTTAGGTTTACTTAAGTTCTTCTCTACAATATCAATGAAAAAACTCCTAGTTATTCAAAATTGCGAGTTTGATTTTGAGTTTGTTACAAAACAAAAGAGTTACATATGGTGTTAAACTCAACTAAGGAGTGACTTTGGATCTTGAAGCGTGGCACTGCATGTCCTCAGCATACTTTTCATAAGATGGTGCGTAACCACTGAGTGCCAATCGCAAGCATGATGACATATGATCGTCAGTTAGTCGATTGCGATATTTTGACTTAATTATCTTCATTTCAGAAAATGCAGACTCGCACAAGTAAGTTGACCCAAATATTGCCGTCAGTTGAAGGGCGATTTGCCTTAGATTCGGATATTTATCTTCAGATATAAAACACCAGAAATTTGTATCAGATGCTGTAGCTTTGAGATGTATATCTGATATAATCTGCACCAACTCATTTTCAACAGAACATGAGTTCATATTAAACTGACTTGCTACTTCAGTGGTTAATTCCTCAATGATTTTACATGAAAAAGGATAACTCATAAATGATGCTATATTTGCCAATTTACTGCAATCATAAAAACGCATTTCGAATTGTCCCAAAATATTTGATAATTCAGCCTCATACGTATCATAATTTAACTGAGGAATCCTTGCTTTCAAAGACGGAAAATGTTTCAGATCCTTTCTTTTCAGTTGATCTATCATAAGTTGCAATTTACTTTTGAATGCGTTTACTGCGCTAATCATCTCAATAATAGTTTTTCCTTTACCTTGAAGCTCCAAGTTAATGGTGTTTAAGTGCATTGTGATGTCAGTCAAAAATGCCAAATCAGTCAGCCATTTTTCGTTTTTCAACATCTCAGTGTCATCACCTCTTTCGTCTAGAAAAGCTGTTATTTCGGGCAATAATTCTTGAAACCTTTCTAGGAATTTTCCGCGACTCAACCACCTGACGTCCGTGTGAAGAACTAAATCAGTGTGTTCAGCTGACTCCCTATCTTCCAACTGCAACTTAAAGAGCCGCCGTTGCAAGCTACGTGCACGGATGGAATTTACAATTTTTGTTGCAATGCCCATAATTTCCTCCGTGTTTAAAACTTTTGAACACAAAACTTGTTGATGTATAATGCAATGGAATGAAAAAAATTAAGGGAATTCTTCATTAGCTCGACACAATGCCACAAAACCGTTCTTGTTTCCAGTCATTGCTAGTGCTCCATCGATTGTAATGCACACTAATTTATATATTGGTAGCTTGTAGTTTTTTACAAAATTGATGAAAACGTCATATATATCTTCGCCACGGGTCTTCCCCTTCAGAGGAATGATTGTCAAAAATTCTTCCTTAGCCAACATGTCATTGAATACCATCCGAATAAAAATACACAGCTGGGCAGTGTCTGTCATATCGGTGGATTCGTCGAACTGTAAAGAAAAGTATGTACATTCCATGATATCATGTTTTAGTTTATCTGCGATGTCCTGACTCATGACTTCAATACGCCTTGTGACAGTCGGACGAGATAACTGAAGTTCTCTAATAGCAGACATGATTTCTGTTTTATTTTTAAAATCTCCAAATAAAGTCTCACCCGCTTCAATAAATGCTACCTTCACAACCGATCCATCTTCGAATGGTTTCTTGTGTTTCGCCAATATATGAGATATTTTAAATGACGCAGTCGTAGCAGCTTTTGATTGTTTGGCTGGTCTTGTGAACATGGTTTGTTCTTTTTTCAAACAAGATATCAAATTACTTACTTTTCGTTTTCTTAATTCACTCTGTGGCGGAAAATCCTTTTCATAGTTTTTATGAACCGTTTTATGATGCCTCTCTAAGTTACCACGCTTAGGTATTGCAACTGACGAACGACAAATAACACAAATGCACTTATCCTTCACCATACAAAAGAAAAATTCTTCCTCCCAATCGTTATTAAAATAATACGTTTTAGATTTCTTCACTGCACTCATTTCGCACTATTTAATAATAAACTTTGTATCGACGTAGTATCGCCTTCAAGTTACAATTCAGAATGACTCCAATTCCTGCAGGCGCAACATTTATATCGGCGTGAACGAAAGTCTCGAATGTTCCCGTCAAACGCGCCGCCCGAAATGGTCTAGTACAGTCTAGTCTAGAAACAACGCGGCTTTTCTTTGACAAGTACCGCGCGTTCCTTTGATAAAGCCGCCTTTTGCCGCAAGCAGTGTTATTACGTAATAAATTTTTGTAGTTTAGTTACCTACTTATTAAAAAATTTTTTCTTCTCAAGATCTACTCAAAAAGCACTCGCGATCGACTGGTCGATCGCGATCGACCGTTTGAGCACCCCTGATCTAGTGGATGAAGATCGGGACTAGACGAAGGCAAGTATTCAGCCCTAATGAAGTCAGAACCTTTCGTTTCTCACCACGCTTGGATCTATCCACGAGCTTTATGATTCGGTTCTGAAAGAAACTTTCTTAGTTTTGGTACATGGTGTTGGTAAAAAGCTTAACCACCTTCTCAATATCGTATCTTCTTTTTCTTTCTTTTTCACAAAACGATTGCTCGGTCACTCCATAAAGTGGACGTGTGAGACGCCTCTGCCTATCCATAGGGGGATATAAGCATGAGTGTATAGTACAGTAGTAGCGTATTTAGTTGGAGTTAAAAAAAATATACAACAATTAGCCTTCACAGAATCAGTTTTTAGGATAATCATGGTGGTAATCGCAATCATACGCGCTACTTGTGTCCAACGCCATAGACACTAAAGAATTTAGATCCACAATGTATAGTAGAGGTAAATACATTAGGTAAGCTAATGTCAATTCACATCTGGTGACTCACAGCCACTGTCAATATTCAGTTGCATCTGTTGTTGAACTAATATGTAGCACTGGTCAATGTGTACTTTATGGTGATTATGTATGGATTCTAGTTATTTGTTTTCTATTCGTTATGATAATAAATTAAAGGGTGTAATGGAAAGACCAAGTTAGAAAACATCTGAAATTATCTGTCTAAAAGTATCTGTCTTGTTTAGTAGATTGTGGGAGAGCCATGCTTGGGCATGAATGGGCCGGCTAGACCCGAGTAATACCACGGCCTTACAGAAAACCAGTAGACAAACAATGCTTACATTGTATTGCCAAGTGAGTGAGGATAGCGGAGGTACAACTCTCCTTTTCCCCTTTCTCCTCCTCTCATACAAATAAACTGATGCCTATACCCTCAAAGTGCAGGCGGAGGCGCAAAAAACGCCCAAATTTTGCCAACCATAATATAATTTAGTCCAATTCACGTAATAGGCAAGCTTATTGCCGTAAATTAGACAATGTATAAAATGTATACATGCTTTTTGCTCCAGAAGCTTTTTGCCTCGCACAACCAGCTTATGGAACAAATTGTCGCCTGCCGTATTTTCGAACCGATACGACCTTCAAACCTTCAAGAAAAGAGCGTACTCCTACCTAAAAGGTCTCCAACGCACTTGTGACTCTTAAGTTGCGGGTGTCCATGGGCGGCGATAGTCACTTACCATCAGGTGACCCGTCTGCTCGTTTGCCCCCTATTGCATAAAAAAAAAACGCTGTTAGATAGATAACAGTCCAATCCCTTAGTCACCTTTCACCAACTTTTACGACACCCACGGAAAGAGACTACTTCTCCATCGAGAGCCGCACGGCACTTAGTTGGTTGTTATTTTAATTAAGATTAAGTCACATCATGTTCGCATAACGAGAAATTTCACAACATATTCTTGCGTTTTATGGGATTCCAGTTTATTTTTTACAGAACGATAAAACCAATAGGCTCTTGAATATTAGCAGCAAATCAAATGGCTTGAAACTCTTTTGTTAACTGCTTCCTGTCAGGCGACTATCATTTGATATAAAAAGTATGTATAAAAAAGTCTGGCGATTTCCTATTTTATCGAAAATAAAATCCAAATATAAATCTGTGAATTTAAATATATATGTATATATAAAAGATAATGATATAAATATATCATACATGTGTTCTTATTCTGAAAAATATTTTAATATTATCCAATAGTAAGCTACAATAGTTTTTCAATAGCTCTAATAAATATATTGTGTTAAAGGCACAATCACTACAAGAATTTATATTAAGACCACAGTTGTAATAGCGTGTCATACATCTATAGCTCACGTAGAGTTCTTACTTAAGGTAAATTTCATTTAAAATATGATAGCCAAGGTGTTTCAATCCCGGAAAAAGATGGTAATTGAGGGGCTCTTCATTTGTTCTGTATTTAATCTTACTTGATATTCTGAGTGGGTCCAGCGTGGAAATATAAAGTTGGTGTAAATTCTACTAAATATAAAAAAGAAAATACAAAACTTACAATGTTATTTTCTTCTCTTCAAAGCCGACCGATTTGTGTTTTTTGTACTTTAGTGGTTACAAGCGTTATCAATAATTTAATGAATTATGGTCCAACTTCTTTTTTTTTTTTATATTAGCCTACCATAGTGACTCCACTTTGCCTGATGGAAAGCAATAGGTGGAGTCAAAGAGTGGTGGTCACCATCCTCATTGCATGTCTAGTCAATTCAGCATGGTGACCCACACCATGGCGGCCTGGTGAGATGCTTTTTCATGCCCCGCTTAAAAGACCTGGGATCAAAGTGGGAAGGAAACACGTGCGCTGGTAGAGAATTCCAGGCTTTTACCAATCGGCACAGGAAAGAAGATCCAAACCGTTTAGTTCGGGTACGTATATTTTCGACGCTCAAACGGTGACTCCTCAGGCCAGCACGTGTAGTCCTGTAGAGGAAGGGAGAAGGTGGGACCAATTGGAAGAGCTCATCAGAACACTCTCCGTTATGTAGGCGATAGAGGACTGCCATAGAGGTGACATCTCTTCGCAACTGCAGAGGCTCAAGAGACTGGGTGATCTCAGGACAGTCGATAAAGCGGACTGCGCGCCGTTGCAACCGATCGAGAGCGTCAAGTAAATACTGCGCATAGCCCAGAGATGAGAGCAGTACTCCACGCAGTAGCAAACCTGGGTCTTGTATAAAAGACACAGTTGCTCGGGCGAGAAGAACCATCTCACCTTGTTCAAAACGCCGAGCTTACGCGAGGCCACCTTAGTGACACTCTCGATGTAATCGCGCGGATTGAGATTCCAGCAAATATCCATACTCAGGATACTAAGCCTATCCTGCAGTGGCAGTTGAGTGCTCTGAAGAGTAGGAAGGGGAAGGAATGGAGACTTTTTGGTAGAGAACGCACATGCTTGTGTTTTCTTGGCGCTGAACTCGACCAGATTCTCACAGCCCCATTGGGAAATGCGGCTCAAAAACCGGTCGAGCTCAGCGACAAGCTCCTGTCGTTTTCACTTAACGTCTGCCAGCTTGGTAGCATGATGTCCAAAATATCGCCCATGTACTGTGCTGTCGTCTGCATAACAATGTATATTGCTTCGGTCACTCAGTAACCACTGGTCACAATAATATATGCCATTGCTATACTGTCAACACTATCCTTTCAAACAAGCCTCGCAGAGGCGGTAGCGTGATGGCTGAGGCGACGGACTTGCGATCAAGTGGTTGCGGGTTCAAACCCCAGCCAGTACACTACCATCGTAAACCCACCCCTAATACAAGCAATAGTATTCTTTAAAAAAAAAAAAATCATATCGTCTTGGGTAGTTATTTTAAGTGCACTAACAAACCTAATGCCGTAAAAAACAATATATATTTTTGTAACCAATAATATTTAGCCAAGACGTTATCGAAGCTCTGCTCTCCTTAATGTATACTTTCTTCCACTATTTTTTTATTGTTTTTTCTCGTTGAGCATCTTTTTTTTCTAAAATTTCAAGATAAATAATTGAAAAGTTGAGACGTGAGAACTTAAGTAACGAATTCACCATTAGATATGATTAGGATAACACAATGTGTTAGCTTTACAATTAATCGATTTATTATTTTTATATGAATTCGACATATTCGATTCGAATGTCAATATTCGGAAGTTCGGATGTACGATTAAAGTGTATTGGAACCAATGCGAATAAATCTA
The DNA here is from genome assembly GCA_947561695.1 of Tyria jacobaeae. NCBI lineage: Eukaryota > Metazoa > Arthropoda > Insecta > Lepidoptera > Erebidae > Tyria > Tyria jacobaeae. Next base: position 10,222,790 of record OX387218.1, read on the forward strand.
TGCTACATTGTTCACGTGAGTTTTATTGTACTTACATTACACCTTTGCTAGAGAGTTTCTTTTTACAAATATTTGAAATACCAGTACAATATATATATATATATATATATATATATATATATATATATATATATATAATATGATATAACAGGATACGATAGAAAGAAAGTTCCGACCATACATATCTACGTATCCTCACGTACGATCAGCGAGGGAATCGAATGCCCAGTGCGATTATCTATGTGTACCTCCACCTGTTCTCGTATCTTGGCTGTAAACAGATGTAGGTGGATGTACTGTCTATTGCTGAGTTGCTTTTCTATGCCATTTTATGTGTGATAATAAATTTTGATCGCTCGACGATCAGTACAATAAAGGTTTTGTTGACAAAGCGTTTAAAATTGAAGGTTCAGTTTAAGTACCGAAAATAACTGGTAGAATATTATTTAAAGTACAATTCGTCCTCTTGCATGTAATTTGGCAAAAAAAAAATTAAGTAAAAACAATTTAAATACCACACTGAAATACACACCTAATGGTAAGTGATTACCGCCGCCCATGGACACTGGCAACTCAAGAGTCACAAGTGCGTTGCCGGCCTTTTTTAGGTAGGAGTACGCTCTTTTCTTGAAGGTTTGAAGGTCGTATTGGTTCGGAAATACGGCAGGCGACAATTTGTTCCATAAGCTGGTTGTGCGAGGCAAAAAAAAGCTTCTGGAGAAGCGTACAGTGGTGGAGTGCCAATCGTGCAGGTGATAGGGATGAATATTTTGTCGCGTAGGATGATGGCGGAAACCTACAGCCGGTATAAGTCCGAACAATTCCTCTGAACACTCCCCATGATACAAGCGATAGAGAATGCAGGGCTACATCTCTACGCAACGCCAAGGTGTCAAGTCGATCAGAAATATCTTGGCAGTCGATGATGCGAGTCGCTCTCCGTTGAATGCGGTCAAGAGGGAGAAGTTGGTACTGGGGTGCACCTGCATAGAGATGAGAACAGTATTCCATGTGCGGCCGAACCTGCGTCTTATAAAGTTGCAGGCGGTGGGCCGGAGTAAAATACTGTCTCGATCTGTTTAGCACACCAAGCTTCTTCGAGGCTAATATAGCCTTACTCTCTAAGTGACCGCGAAACTGGACTTCTCTTGATATATCGACGCCAAGGATTCCGATACTGGCTGATGCAGTTAGGGAAGTGCTCTCAATTGAGGTGAACGACCAATGGCATCTTTTTAGCGGTGAACGCGCAAATCTGTGTCTTTGTGGGGTTAAACTGGACTAGGTTATGTCGACCCCAATCTGAAACTAAATATCTAAATATCTATATCTAAATATCTAATATGTATCTTTACTTTATCTGTGCCTAAATAGATCATAATTGATAAGAGTATATATAATTAAAGATACAGTTCATAATTTATGAATACACTCACACACATTTCTAAATGGGTAGGCAAAGAATTCTAAATCGCCACGTTTTGATAAAAAATAATTTAGTCCCAGTTGCGTAATAGCGGACAAGTCTATTACCGCCAACCACTGCACAGTACTACACTGTATATTTACTGTCCAATCCCTTACTCGTCTTATATGACGCCCACGGAGTGATATGGTGTGGCTCTATTCTACTCGAAGTTTAGTTATTATTAGTTATTATATAGTTATTTTCAGCCAACTAATTCAATTTTTTTTAAGGAATACTAACAACGTGGGTAACACATTACTAGTATTCTTGTTAGCCCCCCCAGCTAAGCTAAATGCTTGTGTTAGGAGTGGGTTTACGACGGATGTATTATTTACATACTATTGGTTTTATAACACGAAATGTTATATCGCTATACTTAATGACTTTCGATTTAAAGTCTTTTCGCAGGTTCATGTATTGTCAAAAGCACTTTTATTTAAATTAAAACATACAGTGGTTAAAATATTCTCCTCACACACTGAATTTTTAATATCTACATCGACTATATTTTCACAAAATATTCTGAAAATAATTTTTGAAAAAAACATTTCTCAACCACACAAGCTGTTAAAATTTGCTGATCAATTTATAGGAATAAAACATTTTCAATTACCGTTTAACAGCAGAATAAAATTACAACGAATGTTTTTAGAACACTTATATGATTGTATTTTGTCAATTATCGGTTGTTTCAATTGTGTATTGTTCATTTTAAAAACAAACAGAATATGAAGAAGTACGCATATAACAGTATCGAATATACCTAAACCATTTTGGAATGATAATGAAAGTATAATTCCTTCGCGGCAAGACCCACCGCAAAGGGTTAACTTGAGAGGTGACATAAAAGTCTTACCAACAGACGTATTTAATATAGAAGTTAATTTTAATTTAAATACCTAATGGCTCAACGGTATTTGGCATGCATAGAAGCCGTTACGATTGGAAGTTTGAATTACCCTGTTAAAATCGTTGTTGTAAAGGGCAAAAACAATTTTTATATTAATTGTTACTTTTTCTATTACAAGACTCAAGAATTTTATTAAATGAAATGAAAGGTATTTCACTGTGTCTTGCTCGGTTTCGACATTAATTATTCATGGATTCATTTCATAGAATTAGTCTCTATTATCTAATATTACTCTACAAAATATGAAGTGATTTTAAAATTCTACACTAAAATACTTAATTAAGTAATTACCTTCTACTCAATTAGAGTAATCAATACCCGAGGTAATCAATGAACTTAAAAATAAATGTGTTTCTTCTCAATCAACATTATTACATTATCACATACAATACCTTAGTAACCTTTTTATAAATGTAAAAATTACAATAGTCCTTGCAAATGCTTGCCCGGCATAAGCTAGTTATCATCTTCGCCTACTTTAATATGTGTATATTTATTCTCTAATAATGTTTTAAACTAGTATAAGAGTCTTGAGACTATAATAGTCAGTAAAGTTTAAAATCGGTTGTTAACATTAATTTAGACAGTTATTATTAGCAAATTTATGAGAAAAGTATATAACCGACATCAATAAGTTGATAATTAAATCGATAAATTGCAATAATCGATGTTATTTGTCCTCTTTATTATCCACTTTAGAGATGAAAAATGTTCTTCAAATTAAAACTGGACCGACGTCGAGGACAACAAATTCAATCATAAAAGATAATATTGAGCAATGATGAAGATATTGTTTAATATGTATGTATGCTTCATCCCTTAATTTCAGGCGAACAGACGTATTCAGAACCTCCTCATTTACCATTTTAAAGTCAGTTAAAAAAAGTACTCATACCTAATCTAAGTATAGTACACAATTATGAATTTGATGCTGTCAATAAAAATATTCAATAATAGCTCGCTGCCTTCATAGAAGTGTCACAACCATTTTAGGTTATTAGTAACATTAAGTGCGAAATATAATAATGTCAGAGAAGAGCGAAGCTACTCACTCGTCAGATGAATACGTCAGAAGTTGTTCCGAGTTGAGTGAAGTTAAATCTTTGTAATGAAACTTTTAGCGTCTGTGTGTTACGTGGCTAATTTTAGTAAAGATATTTTGCCTCTCCATCTCATTTGCAGACTGTACCGCTAGCCGCTTTGTCGACAACCCCCACCGTTACCCGAGACTGGAGATATTCAAACTACTTTGCGTCTATTTGTCAGCCTCGCTGTGATAATGCTTACCAAGAAAACCTTTTATGCAGATATTCTTCGTTAAAGAAATGATGGAAGATATTTTAATTTTTGCAAGAATATTTATTTAAAAGCATTTTTAACTTTTGGTTTTCTGTATGAATTATGAAATTGTTTGTGTTCAAGATATTTTTATTTTTTATTTATTGATTTATATCTCTTTATTATAAACCACAAAAGTATTGACCATACAGACATGATTGTGAACAATTGGCGGTCTTACCACTCGCGGTGATTTCTTACAGACAACCTTTAATGTAATAATTTAGTCAACGCAAAATAGAAAAACAACAATGAGATTGCCGTATTTCCGAACCGATATGACCTTCAAACCTTCAAGAAAAGAGCGTACTCCTACCTAAAAGGCCGGCAACGCACTTGTGACGCTTGAGTTACGGGCGGTACGTGTTCGGCGGTAGTCACTTACCATCAGGTGGCCCGTCTGCTCGTTTGCCCCTATCGTATAAAAAAAAAAAGATTGCGTTGAGTAAATTATTATTATATGAGTTTGATTCAATAGTGCATTTATAAGAATTGAATACATTCATACATACACTCACGCTTGTTACTTCGAAAGAGGAGCATTAACGCCCACAATTTGCCGACTAGTATTTAGTCCAACTATAAATATAGCTAATAAATATATCTAAGCTTAGATATACTTTTTTTAACACTTTTTTGTTACTGTAACGATATCTTCCTTAAACTCACGCTTTGCGATTACTTGAATGTGCCTTCAATTATATTTTTAACTGTTTATCTGCATCACAGCATTGTTATTAAAATATGTCTCGAAAGAAACTCAACGAGCTATTAGCTTGTACTTTTACATGGCTCTGTCGTCAACATTCTAAAGTTACTAGCAGTTACTACATCAAATGCAGCATTTCCGAAACAAATTGAAACATCTTACACTAGTTTTCAAAGTATTAAAATGCATAGGAAAATATTAGAGATTAGCTTTTGACACCTACTTTGTAAGCATGGAATGGACTCAAGTATCTATATTTTCATTTATGAGAAATGCATTGATTCCATAAAGTAGTTTCTGCGTGATGCGTGTACAAACATACAAAAACTGTTGTGTCTGTTACTCTAATAAATGAAATACGAAGAAACTTTTTCTCTAAAAAAAGTTCGTATTTATTTATTATAGATTACAAGACATTATTTTTTCAAAATCTATTTAAAAATAATTATAATATATAAGTGCCAATTTGTTCAATATCTTGTTGCTATTTTGTAGGTAGTGACATAAACCCGTCGCTATAGAAATCTTGAGATTTTTGATCAAAAAATGCATAAACAAAGATATTTGAAAGTCCTTTCTTGATGTTTACCTAACATTAGCCAAATAATTCTAAAGAGACCGAAATAGGTGAAAATCTGGACTATATGGTGGATGCATTAACACTTCCTAACCAAGCTCTCTTAATTACTGTGTAGCCAAAGATGTGTGGTGCATCATAATAACGCCAGGATATTATGATGAAAGGCGACTTCTTTTCTGCTGATCAATACTGGCCGTTTTTTCTCAATTTCTAATACACACAGCATCACCTTATTGAGTGTTAATCTAAAATAATCATAAAATAATAAGAGGAGCTTAGCTACCCTTTGACCATGATCTTTTTCGCACGTACTTCTAGTACTTGATCTACTTTTCATCACCAGTGATCAATCTTTAAAAAAAAGGTTCGGTTTCATTACGATATAGAATAGCTAATGAGTACACGATTCATTAGATTACTTTCAGTAAGCTCGTTGGGCACCTAAATATCGAGTTTTTTTTTGTATAGCCAGACTTTTTCAAGTGGGTCAAATCTGTTTTGTGGTAAATCCTCAGTTCATCCGCTTTGTCGTTATTACTAATATGTCCATCTTGCTCTACTTTTTCAGAAATCAGATCGACTTCGACATCTGTATGAGGGCATTCAGAGCGAGCATCATCTTTGACATAGAAATTCCTAGACTGAAAACGCTTGAACCAACTTTGTGCTACTCTTACAGATACTGCATTATATGCAACTCAAGCCGCGAAAAAATTGGGACATTTTCGGACCAAACGCGGCTTGAGTCGCATTTATTCTTTTATTGCAATAAAAATTCGGAATGTACTAATCGAGTTTCTTCATCCGCCAAAATGAGTGATAATTTTGGCGGACCAAAACACAATTGACGACTTATTACGTACCTATAGACGTAAATTATATTGTAACAACTTTGTAAACTAAAATCATCGTAAATGAATGCTAAGATGAAGTCATTCTAACATGGGGAAAATGCCTAAGAAATTCTAAATAAAAATAAATACCTCTTCCTCATGAAACTAATTATTTGTGACTAATTATTGCCCCGCTTCCTTTTCGAGGCGATTTTAAACTGTACATTCTGCTGGGTTTAAAAGTAAGCAGTATATTATATCACAATACACACACTTTAATCAAATTTTAATAGTTTAAATTTGCTTATTATTTCCACTTCTGTTAGTTAATCGATTTTATATGTTTAATAGCTCTTCATAAGCTTTAGTGTTATCAATAGCAAAAAAAAAAATGGAATCCGCTTTTTTCCTACCTTCGGCAGACTATTATTGGTAATGTTGGCTTATGTGCTGTCAGTCAGAAAATCAAAATATATCAAACAAGTTACAAAAGTATGTATACGTATCTGAGTACATACTTCGACATTATATACAATGAAAAACTAATATTATTTATGGTTAAGTCTTACTATGGATAAGTATTTCGTCTGACGTTTCAATTATAATAATTAGTCAATTTTTATTCATTAAAACTGCCTCTTTTAAAGTGTAAATATAAAAATGTATAGACGATAAATCACCGCAGCGTGATTGTGTAAAGCCTCACTTAATTTAGGGCGATACCTTCAATGGGCGTTATGCAACGGTCGCAAATTATTTGTGCCGTGACTTTGTTGGGAATAACATCGACAGGCAATATTTTCTCTTTACAACGAGCTTACTACAAGGCAACGCTTTCAGGCAATGACTTGTGCCAGCTAGGCCGATATAAATATTTGCGTATCGCATCGCCGCCTGCCGCCTGCCGTTCGGTTGCCGTGTGGTGGTAGCCCCGCGCGCCCGCCCGTTACCCTCGGCTCCTCCAAACGTGGCTCGTCACGCGACCTACCGCTTCAATGTAAGAAGTTTATTCCACTTTAAATATCCCACATGAATCGATAGGTACTATTCATTAAGGTCAGTTATAACCCCCTGTGTAAGGCTGTACATGATGTATTTGCTAACAACCTTAGAAAAACGAAAATTTGATTTTGTCTTCAGGCTATAATAGCTATTATATGAGGGCTTTATATTTATTTATTTATTTACAATAATAATTAACTTATAAAACTTACATCCTTATAGTTTTAATCTAGTACAGACACCACTAACATGCGTCCCCATCATCTGTCATTCTATTATTGTACTTAAATTCCTAACAAAGAAATAACAATATACATATAATCAATCATAAATAATTATATATTTTTAAATACAATCAATTACTTTTAACTTTAACTTTTGGACGTGTGTTTTCATAAATACAATTCACCTAATGTTATTTATTACTCCAACTTGTATTTGTGAACAAAATACGTAAATTATTTAACTTATTTTTTTAAGAACATATTCTGTAATGTTGCTTTGCTGTCTCAAATATGCTTTTATTTTTTTGTGTTGAAATAGTTATCTGTATCTAACATTCTTTTCAGTGGTGAACCCTTACCAAGATTAGTGTGACATATGGGCAAAACAAACATATACGTAATGGGTTGTCGGGGTGGTGGAGGTCAGTACTTTTGAGGCTTTCTTATATTACAAAATTAGACAGTCTAGACTCTAGACAATAATTATTTTGGATATGAATCATAACTAACCAGTACATAGCTATTGATACAAATGACAAACATTAGAGTCGATTATAATTGAGCAAGTACATACATTTCTAAGAAATAAAATAAAAATTTGAAGCTCATCAATAGTGCCCGGATGAGCCCTCCTAAGTAAACGGGACTAAGTTATTGTAAACAAAATGTAGATGTGTCTACCCCTTCGGAGACACAGATGTGAGTGTATGTGATATGTGCGATCAATATCTACTACACAAAAAAAGGTAAAAGGTAAAAGTATACTACTTTACTAAAATTTTGCGAGATAAATAGTTTCCGTTATTATTAAGTACTAAAATTGAGTTTTATTTTTGGATATCTTAAGAATTTCACAAGAGGTTTGGTTTATCTGTAAACAATACCAAACGCCAGGCGATAGTTGTAGGCAGCAAATGTATTATCTGTAGGATCGATACCACTGCCATCTGATCTATTGTTTTCAATGGCTTAGTCATGCCGATGAACTCGGTAGTTAAAGACCGGGGGTTGCATATTAACACAACGCTTGATTGACGTGCCCAAGAAACTCATGTAAGTGAGAAAGTTACTGGAACTCTCTGAACCTTATACCAGTTAAAAAAATTCTTCCCACTCAGACCAAAACTACCCTAATGCAGTCCCTTATCATTCCTATAATCATCTATGGTGATGTGTGTTATTTCGAACTGAATGCAGAGCTTCTCAACAAACTAGACCGTCTTCCTAATAACTGCAATCGATTTATTTTCAATCTTAGCAAGTATGAACCCTTGTCTGCTTTACGTTCCGAGTTAAAATGGTTTCCTATTCGCCAACACTAAAATCTACGAGAATTAACTTCACTGTTCTCTTTACTGAACTCTAGATCTCCATTGTCTTATTAAGCTCTTATTTACGCTTCTGCCTACCCCTATGGGGATACAGCCATGGTTGTAAGTAAATTGAGTGAAAACTTTTAAGATAAGAAGTGTTGTAAAGGAGATTATTTAAAATATTGAGCGAGTAACAAATTTTCAAACGATCGGCGGGATTCGATAACTTTTCACCGAAGTTGGCTGTAAGTTTGTGGAAGTTCCCAGCCATGTTTCTGAACCTTATCGCCCGTGGAAGTAACAAGCCGAGATAAATGAAGTTTAGTTGCTCTTAATTTAATGGCTGGCCGGAAGTTTGGACGACGTGACCGGATTTAAGGAAGCCCCTTTAATACCAATCATTCGACTAATTAATAAGACATTGTATTGATAGGATTATTAATACCTGTAATAACCGATTTTAAATAATGAAGTAAACCAAACGAGCGTTATTGTTTAGTTAGATATAGTTAATACAAAACAAACAAAAAGCTCTATAGTATTTACAGAAAATAAAAGCTTGTTCACGATCAACAAAATTGTTAACTGAAGTAACTACAAGGAAATGTCTTTCAAGACTCTTCAACACCGCAACTGAGCAAATGGCGAACGATTTAAAGGATTTATAGGAAAGGAGTGCTGAATCGGAGGAGATAAAGACGGGGTAGCGGACAATAGAGCGTCTACCAAGATTTATTGAGATACAAATTGTAACCGAATCACTGTAAAAGCTAAACCCTTAATTAGTTTATCAGCCATAAATTAAAATCCTTACGGTCGGCAAGGAAATGAATCGTAAATTTACACTCTTTAATGTCACCGATAAGAAGATTACAAGGTATTTAGTAAATGTAATTAGGTGTTCGTATACCTACATGTTATTCTTTAACTATTATTTAGGTTAACTAAGAATTCAAAGGTAAAGTTGAACCGTATTACTTGACGTTCGTTGTGTATGTTCCAATGAGGTGTGTTAAAATTTTAGAAGCGTTATGTGTAGATGTCAAGTAGTTGATTTCGCTTGAAAAACAAGTGGTGCTTTTTTAATTTTTTTTGTTGGAGCGTGTTTTCCTGGTGGCGTTACGCGTTTCTAAAGAACTTACTATGAATGTTTCTGTTTATGTCAAATATTTTTATTTCCTATTTTTTATATATAAGTACATTTTTAGCAAAATCTTCTTTTTGATATTAAATACAAATTGGTTTAATTATATCAGACCTCTCTTTAAAAAAATTAACTCTGTAGATCGATTTAATATTGAATTGTCAATTTTAAAATTGACTTCTATATAAAAAAAAATGATTTTCTTTAATTTTTTTATCGATTTACGTTATTCAGGGGGTCTACTATCCGGTCCTGAAATATGGCTACATCTTTCTAAAACAACCTGTATATATGTACATATGTATATGTCCATACATAAATACAATATTGTATTATATCATAAACAATAGAAATTTTAACAACATCATTAGGAAATATAAAATTCTATTAGACATGATAGAAAATGTTTGTTCTCGTTTAGGGCGCAATAATTTTATCGAAACGGAACAATCGAAATGTAATTTGCTTTTGCTGCGGAGGATGCAGCCCGATACTACTGCAATGAACACACTCCAAAGTAATACAGATACTACTCTCGTTCCGTACTGAACAATCAGACCTGGTTTAAGTTTTGTAAAAAATGCTCATTCGGTTGTATATAATTGCAGTGAACCTATAAGAAACACGTTCAATTTAATTAGTACATGCATGTGCAGCAATGTGTACAGAAGAATAGAGCCAACGATCGATAGTAGATTTATGAGATAGTATATTATACACACTATATATCTAGTACTTTACATGAATGATTTTAAATGTTACGCTCTACTTCTCTCTTTATGCGAAATAACCTTGTAATTATTCATATAATTGTAAACTTTACCAAGTTCATGTTAAGAGGTTATCTATGAAAACTGTAACTACTTTTGTAGTGTGACTTAGATGTTACCAATACTCTATTTTCAGTGTCATATATTTAATTATCTAGTGACCTTACTCACTTGCCGATGATAACTTAGTACCTATAAAGTACACGACAGAATACATGATATGTAGAATAGTGTTTACGGGTCTTAGGACACTGGCACAATAGACGTTCCTCATATCTTACAACAGGTCGGAACACTACTACTTGATAACGTAATAGGATTGCGGACTATCGGTATATCGACAGCAAATGGCTGGTGATACCTCTGGTGCTGCAAACCTTGGCTTGTAATGAAATACGCTTTTTGTTAAAAGCGTCCAATACTCAATTTTTAGCTGTATATGTACAATATTGTATCATATTATTTTGTGTTCAACATTATTTTATAACATACGTACACTCACGCCTGTTTCCCGAAGGGGGAGACAGAGGCGTAATTAACACCAACACTTTGCGATAATAATTTAGTCCCTTTTACGTAATAATTTTACAATAAAATTATTTATTTAATTACATCTACACAAAATTTTTAGAAAGTGTTTATATTAATCATTAAATTAAATAACTATAAATACTGACGCCCCACGCTCTACGATTTATTCCTGTTGTACTTTACAAGCATTCAAATAAAGGGCACAAAAACACCTATATCCAAACAACAATTACACAAAGTGTTGTCCCATGTGGGGATCAAACCCACAACAATCATCGATGCAGTGTAGTAGTGAGGTGACCACTTACACCACTGCGCTATTGGTGCAGTTGTCATCGTTCAGGCATTATATAGACATTCTAATGATTTCTTACGTACTTGTTTCAACAATTTGTTTTGTAATCAAACTATTAAAACTCTACAATAACGAAGAGTGAATATATAAAGGAGAATCGTTAATTAAACGTCAAATTTATTATGATTACTATTTATTACTTTTAAAGAAATCCTTTTCAGTTTAGGAACCTTTCATCGCAAGGCATGAATGTAATTTGTATTTGAGTATCGTTAAAGTATCATCTCTTATAGCTTTTGGTGCTCCATTATCAATGCGAATTATCTATTCTATTGTCAAAACTTATTTTAAGTTAAATTTACAGTGAGTCTATGAAGTAACTGAGGACGTTTTGTGTAGACTTATCTTTATATATCATTCGAATATGTGTGATGCGGTTCCTTCATAATGTATTTTATACTTAACTAAAGGTAATCTCATCACAAAAGATTTCTTGATCACGAAATGTGATTGAACAATATTGTTTTTCTACCGACATCGCGAGGGAGCTACAAATGTCTCAGTACGAAATAACACAATTTATTTATTATGAGCCAGGTTAAGCCCAGAGCTATTACATTTGGAAGAATTATTTGTTGGAAATCAAACGAGCCACTGTTAAGGACTAAAAACAGTTACAACATTCTTGATTCCTTACAGATATCAAATATGATGTTGTAGTTTAGAAGTGCATTTTCCGAACTAAAGAAATATCACGAACGACGACGACTTCAAGCTTAGATCAAACTTTAATGAAAAACTTCTCGTATATTGAACTAGAATGAGTATAGCATGTTTTACTTGTCAGGTGCTGTAAGTTTGTTAAGTATAAAAAATAAGAAACAATTTTAAAATATTATAAGGCTATTCGCGTTCCACAACTATATACTTACACTAACTTTTATCGTCTTACTGTACGTATTCACTGTTGATATTCAAATTATTTAATTAAGGTAGTGTAATTTAATTTATTTAATTTAATTTAGGCTGCACTTTATTTGTATTTTTGTATATTATTTGAATTTAGTGTGTTTACTTTGAGGCTGTACTCTGACTAATTGTCTCTTTTTATAACACATCTTTTTTTCGAATACTAAGTGTTAGGCGATTTAATCAAGGACGTGTAGCGAAATTAAGTTAAACCCGACACTCAATCCATTGATTCCGATAACAATTTAACCTTGTTGATAAACCAATTACTTATTTTTAAATCAACTGTTCGATTGAATGACCAATTTAGATTTTTACGGAACTGAACAAGATTAAAACTACTTAAATATATAAGTATAATAAATAAAAAAAATAAAAAATAATAAAATATTTTTAAAATTGAAGCATATATGAAAAGGTTCGCTTACGCCACACGTTTTGGTAAAACTTTTTTTATTGGCACCAATTCAAATTTAGAATAACAAATTATTGAAGTAATTACCACGGTCACTATTTCTGATACATACTTTTTAGATCATTTTAAAAAGTGTATAATAACATATTAAAATATGAACACTCCTGTAAAAAAGCAACTGAATTTTGAGGTCATATTAAAAACCGTGGCTCAAGACAAACTCCGTTCAACTTATAATTTTTTGATAGGAGAGTCCTTACACTGATGACTGCATTTCGAATGCACTATCCACGGTCATCTGTAATGAGATTGTATATCCCGCAAAAGTTTGGAGGTCGTGGTCTTTTAAACATTAAGACCCTACACAATCGCGAGATATACAACCTCAGAGAATATTTATTCACACGGATGTAGAAGTGCATCGTAATGTTGTAGCAGTGGACAATGGACTTACTCCGCTCGGTCTGGCTGAAGAAAACTGGCACAAATCTGTAGTACTCAGTACTAATGATCGTAGGGAGGTATGAAAGGGCAAAGAGCTCCATGGTCGGTTCTATCCTGCCCTAAATGGGCCTGATCTAGACGTAAAAGCTTTTACATTCTGGCTACGGTGTGGTGATCTTTTTGGAGAAACTGAGGGTTTCTTTGTAATTATGGATGAAGTTGTTATGACGAATAAGTATCGCAAATTTATTCTGAAGGCCCGATAAAAATGTCCATGTAACTCTTTGCTCTTCCATACATCCCTACGATCTGTAACATTAAGCACTGCAGGTTTGCGCCAGTTCTATAAAGATAATAATAATAATCTTGACACATCTCACATACGGCCGTCTGATCCCAAATTAAGCAGAGCTTGTAATATGGTATAGCATTATAGATAAAATAAATGTCAAATATGGCAAAAGTTTTCTATCGTAGTTTCTTCATAAACATAGGTACCTTTTTAAATCATAAGTTGGAAAATAACACTTCAGCTGCTAGCTTGTTAATAAAAAAAATGCTAAAGCCATAATTTAATCATTTGAGTATGTAAATAGTACTGGGACCTTTAAGAAATAATAGTCTGGTAAGATGCTGTAACAGAAGCCTCTGGATGTGAGCCGGCTTAGCTCATAAAGGGCCAATGCCAGGCCCGCAGTATATACTCACACATAAAGGTTAAATGCCTCGGGGCCTAGAGACTATCGTGTGAATATACCAGGGGTCACGTACATTTATTATTCAGTTAATTTGCCTAGTTTCAGACTTTTTATTAGAAGCCCACGATAGAGTTGAATATGCTCTTAAATTTCTCCCACGGGTAACGATACGCATATGTTAGTGAATTATTAAATAAACGATTAAACTTAGTCTAAAACAGTGTTTTAAGACACTGACACCCTGATCAGCATTAAGAACCATCTGAGTACTGTAGGTAGTAAGGTAACTGCGTAGTTTCCTTTTTTATAGACCAGCTGTTGTTTGCGACTTCGGATGCGTGGAAATTTAGAATATGTAAGTATATAAGTATGTTTATCAGCTTTATCTATAATGTAAAGTTTTGTTTAGAATTTGTTTTGAAAACATAAAAGTGTCTTTGTTGTTTTTTTTTTTACGAAAGCTAGTTCTTTTTTTAAACTATAGTACACGCTTTATTTTTAAGTTTCGTCCCAGATCCTGGTATTCGTGAACACTATGCTGAAAGATATAAGTATCAACAGACGTAAGTATTATCTATCTATGGTTCAATATAATAAAAAGCATCTAATAATGAAGTAGACTCTCTAAACAATGATTGATAGATCTCATAATAAACGTTGATGCCTTGTATGAATATTTGCTGAGGCTCCGTAAAGGTGCATTGGATAAATTTGCTGGTCTTTTCCATAAATGTATATAATAAGATAATTCCAGTATGCCAAGAAGACAGTCATTCTGGCACAGGACTCCAAACGAAAACCAGTAATTTCCTTGAACGGTATGCCCCTTGATACCTACTTTTTGCTACCTATGTTCATATGTATTCAGCATAAATAATCATGGAGCTCTGCTTAGGCACGAATTGTTGCCTCAACCGGAAAAATACCACACCCTTACAGAAAACCGGTAGTCAAACAATGCTTACATTGTATTGCCGAGAGAGTCATTGTACCGGAGGACCCCGGAGTCCCCCCCTTCTCTTTCCTCTCTCTTGCAACTTGAGAGGGAGGAAGAGATGGAAAAGAGGATATAAAGGATGAGAGGAAAACAGGAGAAGGGTTGTTGGGCACCCGGTTTTCCGTGAGATCGTATAATCGCACCCGTCGAGGCGGCCCATTTGTGCCCAAGCATGGCTCTACAACAACAGTATTGCTGAGTTTTTACCTATCTATACTTCTAACTAATATTGGTAATGTATGTAAATAAACTGTTGTCTATTTTTGTGTAAATAAACTGTTGTCTATTAGAAATGACTAACTAACTAACTCCACACCTTCGATAGACAAATATTCCATAGTCCGCCTGGCGGTGTGATCCTGATTCTTGGGCGCTGCTATCTAACCAAGACAACTGATAAACAATGACTGACATTCCAATCTGCACTAACAATCATTTTATCTTATAGAATGATTATTGTGAAATGACCAGTTCGTACAAAAAACAAGGTATTCATCTTTTTTCCCTGACTTCTGCCATTCTTTAATTTTCTAGGAAAATCTTCGAATTTTAACATCCAGATTGTCTTTTGATTTTGGGTTCGTGACAATATGTCCAGTTTTAATCAGCTGTCATATACAGCATTCGAGTCACTACCGTCATACTTTTCAAGCGTTGAGTGGCACCAATCCAGATGTTTTTGATATTCATCGAGTACAAAACTTTTTGACGCCTTAATATTCATGTAAGACTTTTTGTACTTGACTCACACCAATGCCTAAAGCTGCCCGAATTTGTTGATATGTCACCCTTCTATCAGTGTATATCATTAGCCGTACAGCACTTAAGTTATCTTCAATATGAATTCATTACATATCTACAGATCCCAAAGAGTTCCTAATTCCAAATATAAACAATTATTTCATAAGTTGCTTTTCTTACTGGCATATTCTTAAAACTTTCAGTGTAATCCACTTAAGTCAGTCATAACCCTAGTCACCTGTTCCAATACATAGATCCTATGGAGAAGAACAGGCAAAAAACTCCAATTACACTCTTTTCCAAATATTTTCTACAGTTTTCTTATTACACTTTATAAGTGTAAAATAAAATGTGAGGACAAAGCAAACATCATTCCTAAATATAAATTATAATAATTACTACCAGGTATATTTTAAGTTATAGCAGTCCGGAGATGACCACCCCTGATCAACTATACTAGTTCCCTTCGTTCAACCATAGTCCACCACAATCATATTGAAGGGAGCCGAACGACCTCACATATACGTCACCATTGGCAGGACTTCTAGGGAACATAGAAAATAAATCAAAACAAGATATTAATGGGTTCTCACAAGTACAACTCACAATTTACATAAAACATATCATATAATCATAAAATACCTGCAATATAAACGAATTTACCTGCAATATAAAAGATTGAAAGGTAAGGCCGATATCGAAGAGGTAAACATAATGTCAAGTAGGTCTTAACATTATGTTTACCTCTTCGATATCGGTATCTAATAAGAAAACAAAACAAGGTGCTTCTTACTCTGGAGTTAGAGTTCGGACAAGTGCTTTAAATGTCGATTAAATGCCGATTACTTTAAATTAATTATAATATATATTTGAAAAATAATGAAATACACGCTTTCTTCTTTTTTAACAACACTTCACATACAAACAACAACATTTTTGTCCTGTGGGAGAACCGAACCTATGGCTAGAAGTCTTTTACTTACCACTAGACCGAAATGCCAGTCAAAACTATAAAGAACTTTCGGTTGTATTTGGGAATTCTGTCTCGGAATTTGTAATGTTTTTTTTTTTCCGTTTATGGTTCAACGTTTATGGTTTTCAAATTAACCAAAGCGATACGTAGGTAGTACTTATCACATCCACTTATCTACTAATAACAAGGTTTTAGTGTATGTTTAAGTCATGAACTCATTACAATTACTTATTTGTAAAAGTAACGTCAAAAAGAGCACTAAAGTAAAATCCTAATTGATTTATTCTTGCTAAAAATGTTGCCTTATACCGCTTGCATCTTGTTGGCCAACTTTTCATTTTAAAAGTAATAGTCAGTTCTTTACTTAGAAATATGAGTAATTTAAATTTATATAATTTTGTATAAGATAAAAAAAATGTTACAACTGCTAACGATGCTGTAATAAAAACGACTTGAGTGTCATTACATTTTATTTCCTTTAGTGAAGGTATTACTTTGTTAAAACGAAACAAAGACGCACGTTTAAATTAAATCAAAATAATGAGCTTCCTACATTTGTACACACATGCTGGCTCATTATTTTAATTACTTACTTTTCAAAATATAACATAACTACATTTTTTTTATAACAATATTAATTCATACTTTGAAATATGTCTATTTTCAAATGAAGATAAACTTAAAGTAAAACTGTAAGTACTAGTCGGATTCGTAATGGGAAAGGTTAAAGGAATAGGCCGAAAAATCGCGTTTCTAGTTTGTTTTTTTTTTATTGTGACTATAAATATTATGTTCTTCTCTAATATAAATACTCTATTCAAATATAAATACTGTGTGTAATTTGCAATTGTCTACCTATTACGGTACCTGAGACAGACAGCCCGCTGACAGACCGACTGACGGTGAGTGGAGGTTTAGTAATAGGGTTCCGTTGACACCCTTTGTGTACGCAACCCTAAAAAGTAAGGGCATAGTTACACTTACAGAATATTTTTTTTTTCATAAGAAATTATCCTATTTCCGACAATAATCATTCACATGTTAAATTTTGTAACCATATATGTTAGGTGTAAATTTAACTGAGTATGAAAAAAGTTTGGAACTGAGTCATGCATTTATTTGTATCACAATTAAATTGAAAACAAAATTTAATAGTATCTTTATACAAATTTTCGATACTGAATTAATACAATTGATATTAAACAATTTAACAATTCTTAACGGAAGCAATATACATATTATTATAATAATAATAACTTCAGACATCTCACATACAGCCGTCTGATCCCAAATTAAGCAGAGTTTGTACTGTGGTAACCAGACTGGTACTGATATTATATATTTCTAAATACATACATATTTTAGATAAATTACACCCAGATATGAAACAAATATTTGTGTTGGATGGGAATCATACCCACGACTAACAGGCCAGTCAATACGTTAATAAGAATTGAAAACTGTGAGTTTTAAATATTTATCAACGTTATAGAGTAATTTAATATTTATTAATAAATTATGTGGAAAGCTCTACATTCTTATACTTCAAAATCAATGTAACTAATATTTTTTTTTAAGCTAAATTTAAACCTTATTATACTAGAAACAGAATTTATATTCTTGCCAAAGTAACAGCTGTTTAACGTCTAGTATCTACTAATAGCAATAGGTTTAAAAATATTGTTATATTCAAAACAGTACTAAGAACGATCATTAGTCTAGCCTTACTTACTTACTTAATAATTAAACTTATTTATATATAGGTTTTATGATCAAGGATACGCTTACATTTTTGGGACAAACTTGCTTCAAAGAAGTTAAGTTGTTCAAATCAATTACTTTCATTGCATAATTTTTTTTCTTGAGATCGTCTTTTTAACTTAGCACTATAGATGAACGCGTTGTCACTGTAAAGATAGGTTGCTGGTTGTTGGAAGTGAAATAAGTAATATATAAAATTACTAAAATATAAAATTAAAAAAAAAAAAAACTGTTGATTCTATTATTTTTATTTGTAAAGTTTAGTTAAAAGCACCCGTAACCGACGAGCGTGTTTAAAAGGACTGATGAATGTGTAAAAGGCGAAAGTTGTGTGTCAAGATCGTGGAATATGGCTGCCTTCTCTGTCTACCCTGGACGGGAATAAGGTGTGAGCATATGTGTGTTTTACGTATGAAACGCTTACTCTTTTTTTGCATACTTTGTAATTTAAAGCTGACTGAATCGATTGGCCATTGCATCAATATCTAGATGATTTAAACAGTGTCGTTTCGACGGTATGCCAAAAAGACTGTTTAAATCATATTAAATAATTTAAATGCATTAACATAGCGTTCATATTCATATTCTTTATTGTACACATATAATACTGAAATAACAAATTATACATAAGAAGGAAAATAGTATGTATAAAGGCGAGCTTAACCCATAGTTGAGTTTTCTTCCAGCAAACTTTGGGAGTTAAGAGAGGGCAGTAATGAAGAGTCAAAGAGTGTACATAGCAGCATGTAGTAAACACATGGTTTACAAACACTGGTTTTAAAAGGCCGGCAACGCCCTTGTGACTCTTGAGTTGCGGGTATCCATGGGCGGCGGTAGTCACTTACCATCAGGTGACCTGTCTGCTCGTTTGCCCCCTATCGCATAAAAAAAAACATATATAGAAACACATAAACCTGAAACAAGAATACATAAAAAAAAATTCAAGGTCTGATTATAACATTTAAATTATAATATTATTTTGAATATTAAATTAAAAGTATATATTCGAAATAGCTTGTAATTTCATTTCCAAGTTTAAAAATTAAAAAAATGTCTTAACTTTTTCAATTACCAGTTTTATAATTCGTTAGATTAATGCATTTGTTTATATAGGATGCATCATGTGAATTTTTTTTTTTACTTTAGGATATCGATAATAATTGGATTTAAATATTAAAGAAAATAATTTACTTCGGAATTAATTTGAAATGTAGCTGAAGTTGTGGTATAATGTATTTTATTTAGGCGTGTTGTTGTACTGTATTACATATTTATTGATATCTTTAGTATCCCGTTATCATATTTTCATTTCGTAACAATTGATTAAGATGAAACATTCGATTTTAGAGAATACCAAATAGAAGGCAACTGTGGCGGGCTTAGAAAGCAATGGGATGAATTTAACAGCTGCATAACATAATATATTTATGTTTTTATAAGCCACATTAATCACTAATGGCAGGATATAGTACATTTCCTTGTCAATATTTAACATCTTACATTATTCGGGTTCCTGTTGCAATAACTTTATCATTAGTAATTTAATTGATGCTAAATTATAAAGTAGTCGGCTATTTCTCAAATGGGTTATAATAGCGACACTGAGCGTTTTCATGAACAGCGTTACCGTAATGAAAGTAACATAATGCGACGGCAATACCTTCGTATTAAACTTAAGTTTTATTAAGGCATAAAATACTTTAATTTCTAGAGCACTTTAATTTCAGTTATTAATTTTATGGCGTCATATTCCAAATTGAATAAAGAGAAACACAGTCCTTTCCAGCTTATTACTTTTTTTAGTTTGATATCCTAAAAAAAATTCAAAAGTAGAGAGAACTTTAAAACGTTCGATATTCAAAAGACATTTGAATATAAAATGGTAATAAACACCGTTTGTAACTTACCGACGGAGTCCTTAAAACAAATCACAACATGGAAGACAAGTCCAAAGTGTATATAAAACAAAAGTCTTCCCAACAACATTATTCAAGACACATTGTATGTTAGCGAAAAAAACTTCACAGTTTGCGCGGCATACTATGGCGAGTTCGATGAATGCGAAGTTCGTAGCTCGTACCAGCGTAGACAAGCTACGTGCGTCCGCCTACTGAACCGAGGCGCGACTGTAGGCCTGCTACGCTCTGTATGCGGACTTTACTCGGGAAGTTCGCCGGCTCGGTGCACATGCGCTCGTTCAACACTCATTCTACATGAGTGGAATCAAACTTAATAATATTTCCCTTGTTTCCACATCACTAATCAATCGTTACTGGAAGAAACCGGATATGCTTTTCTCTAGTTTGTATTCTTTTTGTGCATATTTGAAAACTTTGGGATCTTACAGAAAATATTAAAATCCATCTTAGAAATTTCATACCAATAAAGTACCAAAACTTATATATTTTATAGATATTTAAAATACGCTTTCCTACTAAGCAAAACGTAGCATAAGCCTATACCAAGCCTGTAAAAACAAGGAAATGTAGATTATTCATTTAGAAAATTATAAAACCTTTTTTATTTAAAAGAAGGTCCTTTAAAACACTTTTTCCTTCTGATTTTTTTATTATCTACTCGCCGTCAATCCAAACGCTATACGAAAGGCTTATATTAAAAAAAAAAAGAAAGCTACACTTACTGTAATGGTTTAAAAGAAATAAAAAGCGAGAGGTATGATTATTTTTTTTATTACGCAGCACTTTGCAGCATGCAAGCGGCCTGTACCTACTGATATGCGGTAGGGTCAACACTTGTAGCACTGTTATTACTTGAGGAATTTATTTACTAGTTATACTACATAATTTTGACTACTACAATTATTTCCAGGTATAAACTGGGCTTAGTGCAACTGATTTTTGTTCTACATAAAACGGTAAACGGCTACAGAAAGAAGGACCGTTAAGTTGTATAAGATAAGATATGGCTAAAAAAAATATACAGAAATCACCGTTTTCTACTTACGTACCACTATGTATGTACACTACATTTAAATTATTTTAAGAATGAATTTGATTTTGTAAAAGCTATGCTGTCTTGTACAGCGCAGCACATTTTTAAGATTGACACACAATTGTATTGTCAGTCATTAATTAACAAATGAATTTTCTCTAGGTCCATAGTTGTGTAGCTTATGGTGCTTATGGTGCTGGCCGGTTCTTCGAGTCGTTCAAATTGTGTTTTGTATTGAAATACTTAGTAATAGCATGGACTCTATTTACGGTAAAAATAATGCATTGCTTTCTCGCTATATATGACTAAAAGTACCTTATGGAAAACCTAAAATAGCTATCAAAATGTATGAAGTATGGATATCGGTGTCTATCAATCTCTAGAACTTATATTTTTATTTACTGCCTCGTCGCGGATGAAAGTTTGTTTGAAAGTGTATTTGTTTGTAGCGACTCCTTACAAACTGTTAAATTTTGCTCTTTAACCCTGCTTTTATAGTCTGCTTGAAGCAACATATAATAGAAGGTGACACAGCCAATTCACAAAAGTCAAACGTACGTCTACACACCTTATAACAATCTCATTTAAGCTCCCCGCTATACATTTCCAAACTTACCAATCTTATAATATTATAATTAAACAAATTTATACACTCTACTTCATCTTAACTTATTGAAAGTAAAGATGTGCCCGACGGTGTTTGTGTGAATTAAATAATTTATTAAACTATGTGCTTTCCAGAAATATTCCCAGACTATCGTAAGTCGTGTCAACAAACTACATATTTGCAGTAGGTAGACACTTGTCGAGCTTTACTGGCATACATTAATTGTTTTAAATTTTGACTGGAGGAATGTAACATATAAAAATAAAAAAATATCTTTAACCATTTTATTTGTAATGTGTCTTACAGTAATAAAAAAAGTAAAATTTACGCCAGCCTACAATTTTTGTACTTTTTTTCATGATTTATCACTTGGTTCCCTAAAGACTTGTAGTGTTGTTGTTAGTAACCATTATTATAAGACATAAAAAGTTTATTAATAATTTCAGAGTTTTATAATTACTTTCATGTTTTATAATATGAGTAGCATAATTGTTAAGCCATCAGATGTTTTTTTTTTTTATAAACCATTAAAAGTTTACAATAAGAACGTACACTTTACACATACTTACGTATTTTTTTATATTTTCATTCCATGTAATACCAGAGTTACGATTTAGTCGAGTAACATACGTACGTACGCTACGTTGGTAGCACGTTTTATTGTATTACAAGTTAACTTACAAATAATGAGTTATCTAGTGCCAACCTTTACTTGTTAGTACAGGAAAAAGGTAACAGATGCTCTCGTTTACGTTGTGATAGGGCTCATTATAGGTAAGAGGCTGTGCACCTGGCCACCAGAGGAGCCTCAATGGTGGTCAGGCGCATCGAGGCGCTGGGCTTACGGGTGGCCCTGGACAAGACGGAGGCCCTTTTATTTCATGGGCCCCGTCGTGGTCCGCCCCCTGGCGCTTCAATCATGGTCAACTCGGTCCTTGTACCGGTTCGGGCCCACATTAAATATCTGGGCCTGATCCTTGACGGGAGGTGGCTCTTCGACGAGCACTTTCGGCAGCTTGCTCCAAAGCTGGTCGGCGCTGCGTCCGCTCTTGGGCGCCTTTTACCCAACTTGGGTGGACCCAGCGTCGCTACAAGACGGCTGTACACGGGGGTTGTCCGGTCAATGGCACTGTACGGTGCACCGGTGTGGGCGGAGGCTCTAACCGCCCAGAATAGGGCACGCCTTTGGCGCCCTCAGAGGGTTATGGCGGTTAGAGCCATACGTGGTTATCGCACCGTGTCGACGGAGGCGGCGTGCGCGTTGGCCGGAACTCCCCCGTGGGATTTGGAGGCGGAAGTGCTCGCCGAAGTTTATCGGCGGACGGCTGAGTTCCGGGCGGGTAGCGGCAGACGGCCCCCGCCCGAAGAGGTACGCGAGTGGCGTGAAGCCGCTCGTCGAGCCACGATGGCTCACTGGTCGTCCCGGCTGGAGGCTCCACGTGCTGGCTTTGCCGCTGTGGAGGCGCTCCAGCCGGTCATCGTCGAATGGGCAGAGCGGCAGCACGGGACTCTTTCTTTCCGCCTAACGCAGGTTCTTTCCGGGCACGGCTGCTTCGGAAAGTACCTGCACTCGGTCGCTAGGAGAGAATTATGTCCCGCCTGCCACCACTGCGACTGCAGTGAGGACTCGGCTCAACATACGCTCGCAGACTGCCCCGCTTGGGCGGCGCAGCGTCGGGTCCTCACTGCAGTTATCGGAGAGGATCTCTCGCTACCGGCCGTCATACGCTCCATGGCCGGTAGCGACAGGAATTTCACCGCGGTCGCAACCTTCTGTGAGGAGGTTATCTCGCAGAAGGAGGCGGCGGAGCGGGCCCGGGAGGACGATCTCCACTCGGACCCAACTCGCCGCCGGCGAACCGGGCGGCGTAGGCGCGCTTACCAGCGCCTCATGCCGCCCTGAGTGTGGCCGCGGGTGGTCGGGACGGGTTTTCCCCTCCATCCGCCATATGGCCAACCGCGAGGAGGCGACGTCCTGGTGTGTCTGGACGTTGCCTAATTGAGAGTTACCAGAAGGTGGTGCCCGCAACGTGCGGGCAACAGGCGCTAGGAGGGGTCCGGATGTCTTACCAAAGCTGTTCCCGGATTCCTCCTATTTTAGGCGCAGTATGGCACACCGTGTGGTTTTAGTCGGTCCGATTCCGACACACCGTTCCACCGAAAACCCCGGTGGGATGACGGCCCGAGGGGGTTTCCACACGTAAAAAAAAAAAAAAAAAAAAAAAAAAAAAAGGGCTCATTATAGGTAATAGGGCACGCCTCTGGCGTCCTCAGAGAGTTATGGCGGTTAGAGCCATACGCGGTTACCGCACCGTATCCACGGAGGCGGCATGCGCATTGGCCGGAACACCCCCGTGGGATTTGGAGGCGGAAGTGCTCGCCGAGGTCTATCGGCGAACGGCTGATTTCCGGGCGGTTGGTGGCAGTCGGCCCCCGCCCGAAGAGGTACGCGAGTGGCGTGAGGCCGCACGCCGAGCCACAATGGTTCGTTGGTCGTCCCGGCTGGGGGCTCCACGTGCTGGCTTTGCCGCCGTGGAGGCGCTCCAGCCGGTCATTGTCGAATGGGCAGGGCGGCAGCACGGGACTCTTTCCTTCCGACTGACGCAGGTTCTTTCCGGGCACGGCTGCTTCGGGAAGTACCTGCACTCGGTCGCTAGGAGGGAAATGAGCCCCGTCTGTCACCACTGCGACTGTAGTGAGGACTCGGCTCAGCACACGCTTGCGGTTTGCCCCTCTTGGGCGTCGCAGCGTCGGGCCCTCACTGCAGTCATCGGAGAGGACCTGTCGCTACTGGCTGTTATACGCTCCATGGCCAGTAGCGACAGTAATTTTACCGCGGTTGCAACCTTCTGCGAGGACGTTATCTCGCGGAAGGAGGCGGCGGAGCGGGCCCGGGAGGACGATCTCCATTCGGACCTAATCCGGCGGCGGAGGCGCGCCTACCAGCGCCTCATGCCGCCCTGAGTGTGGCCGCGGGTGGTCGGGACGGGTTTTCTCCTCCACCCGCTTTAGTGGCCAGCCGCGAGGGGGTGACGTCCGCGTGTGTCTGGACGCCGCCTTATTGATAGGTTACCCGTAGGTGGTGCCCGCATAGTGGGCAGGCGCTAGGAGGGGTCCGGATGTCTTAATAAAGCTGTTCCCGGATTCCTCCTATTTTAAGCGCAGTATGGCACACCGTGTGGTTTTAGTCGGTTCGATTCCGACACACTGTTCCACCGAAAACCCCGGTGGGATGACGGCCCGAGGGGGTTTCCACACGAAAAAAAAAAAAAAAAAAAAAAGGGCTCATTATAGGTTACGAGTGCTATCAATATTAAATTAGTTATAAATACAGATGTGAGTGCTACCCTGAATCATATTCTTATTCTCTTTATTCACATTATTCAACATACAAATTACATTTTTAAATATAAAATAAAAACAAAATATATTTAAAAATATAAAAAATAGTGCCCCACCGGTATCGGGTACAGGGACCAAGCTACCGGTGGTTAGGGCTCCAGAGACAGGAACCTCCTCACAATACGTGCCGTATCAAGAAGGACTGCCTTCTGCATTAGGCCCTTAACCCAGCTGTGTAACGTGAGCCTCTGCAGATGTTGGTCGAGGCTCTTGGCAATCAACCCATGAGCTGATATGACTATCGGCACAATGATTGCAGAACTCACATCCCACATGTCGACCACCTCATGGGCTAAATCCAAATATTTTATTTGTTTATCTTTTTCTGCCTTTATGAGGTTGTCGTCATGTGGAATGGTAATGTCAACAATCATTGATCGGCGCTCTAGTCGGTCTATCACCACTATATCAGGTTTATTGGCAACAATAGTCCTGTCAGTGATGATAGATCGATCCCAATATAATGTTGCACGACTATTTTCAAGAACTGGGTCGGGCACATACCTATAATACGGTAACTCGACATCCACAAGGTTATATCTAAGAGCAAGTTGCTGATGGACTATCCTGGCCACTTGGTTATGTCTGTGCAAGTACTCACCGTTTGCAAGACGAGAGCAACCGGAAATTATATGCCTGAGGGTTTCACCAGGGCGATGACATGCCCGACAAATGTCAATTGTGCCATCCTTCAGGATATGTCTCCTATAATTGTTCGTCATAACAACTTCATCTGTAATTGCACAGATAAAACCTTCAGTTTCTCCAAAGAGGTCACTGAAACGTAGCCAAGACACAGATGATAATAAATCTACATCGGGCCCGTTTAAGGCCCGATAAAAACGTCCATGCAGCTCTTTGCTCTTCCATATCTCCTGACGGTCTTTAACATTAAGTATTGCAGGCTTGCGCCAGTTCTCTTTTCCTAGACCAAGCGGAGTAAGTCCGTTATCAACTGCCACTACATCCCGGTGTACCTCCACATTAACAGAAAGAAAGTAATCTCTAAGATTGCATATTTCGCGATTATGAAGGGTCCTGGCATTTAAGAAACCACGACCCCCACATTTTCGCGGAATATACAATCTCATTACTGATGAACGTGGATGGTGCATTCGGTACGCAGTTAGCAGTGTACGGACTCTTCTATCTAGGGCGTCCAATTCCGTCTGAGTCCATCTAAGTATGCCAAAGGAGTAGGTTAAGACTGGTATGACCCAACCGTTATAGGCACGCACCTTATTACCGCCCGACAAAAGACTTTTCAGTACTTTTTTCAGACGGCCAAAGAAACGCTCCTTAAGCGATTGCTTCATAATCAGTTCATTTATACCCAGCGCCTGTGACATACCGAGATACTTGTACGTTTCATTTGCAGAAAGACGTCTAAGGTGTGTGGAATCTGAAAGTTCAATTCCTTCAGATTCCACAATCCTGCCTATGCTTACATGCATGACTGCACATTTATCTACACCAAATTCCATCTTGATACATTTACTAAAGTTTTCAGTTACCTCTAGTAATCTTATCAACTGGACATTACTGCAGGTAAACAGTTTCAAATCATCCATGAAAAGGAGGTAGGATATAACTTGACCATTTCTCCGCAAACGATAGCCCAGCCCCGAACCCTCTAACACAGTGCTAAGAGGATTCAAAGCCAAGCAGAACCACAAGGGGCTCAAACTATTACCCTGAAATATACCCCGCTTGATATTTATAAATTCGCCGTCACCCTGAGATTGTCGACATCCTGGATAGCAAAGAACTGTTCTCCATTGCTGCATACATGCCTCCAAGAAAGTGCATAAAGTTGTATCAATCTTATACAACTCCATCACCCTTAGGAGCCACGTATGCGGCACGGAGTCGTAAGCTTTTTTATAATCTATCCAACATGTCGCTAAATCCTTTCGGTTCCGTCGAACTTGTTGGTTAATAGCCGTGTCAATAATAAGGAACTCTTTAGTGCCACGTGCCCCACTTCTACATCCATTCTGAGAGAAAGTCATTATATTGTTCTTAGAGACATGTGTTGTTATCTTCACTCTCAAAATGGACGTAAATAATTTATAAAGTGTTGGCAGACAGGTAATGGGTCTGTAGTTTTTGGGGTCCATGGCACTACCAGACTTATAGAGTAGGTGAGTTACGCCAGTTGTCATAAAAGCGGGCAGTGAACCTGCTTCCAAGCATGATTGGAATTGAGATGCCAAACACACATGTGAGCTATGGAGCCACTTTAACTAAAAGTTATGCAGTCCGTCCGGTCCGGCTGATTTCCAGTTCGGCAACGAACGGACCGCACGAGCTATATCTGTACTTGATATTTCTACTGGCTCCATAGTATTAATGGACTCACTTGAACGTTTAACATCTCGCATCCATTCACCCTCAGTATGAGTGACAGGCATCGACCAGATGTTACGCCAAAATGTATTAGTTAGTTCAACATCTGGGAGATGTGTGTCACTCAGTAAGTCAGGCTGATCCCATCTTCTGTAAACCCACCTCTCGTCCCTTTGAAAAGTACGATTCTGAGTATATCGGTCTACTCGGATTTTAAATCTACGTATGCGGTTTGCCCATGCATAAACTTTCTGCTTCAGAAAGTCAATGCGCTCTGTGACACGTGCTGCATAATCACAAGAACTGATATCAGTTCCTGAAAAAGCACGATTCACAAAACGCATTACTCTCGGGCGTGTATTACCCGATCTGAAACAGGTAAGCTTGCCAATGAGTGCCCTCGCCTCAACGATACGTAGCTCAATCCTGTACTGCCACGCCGGAACATAAATCTTTTGTCGAGGAGTAGTGTTAACACGTGGGAGTTTAACACCAGCTACTCGACAAGCTGTAACCGCCGCACAATAAAGAATTGAATGTGTATCCCTGAGGTTTTCACTATTTTCTAAATAAGTAGATAATAAAGAGTCAAGGGCACACACTAGCGCTTTATTTCGTTTATGCATCGGCAAACGCGGTAAACGTGGTCTATCATCAAAACTCACGTGCCGATACTCTCGAATAGCACCTTCCAAAGCGTTCCTTACTTTATCATTATATTGGGTACTTACAGTTAAAGCAGTATTATCCTCCCCTCCCTCAATAGGACTAGGTGGTAGTAGTCCAGCGTCAATAAGAGTCTCCATTTGTGATGGAGGGGGGTCAACAAGGCTATTTTGTAAGTCCAAGCGTAGCCTCTCAAGCACGGAATTATCCAACAGATGACATCGCTGAATGGCCCGATAGTCTTTGTGCCGAAACATTAACAGCTGGTTCAAGTTCCTGAAACAAAGGCAGCATACGATTACGATACGCTCTGTAGCCACAAAATATGCTCGCATGACGTTCTCGTTTATGGATGTCGTCCATCTCATGCGATGCACATTACCACCGGTAGCGGGGGCCCTATTCGAAGCCGGCTGGCCTCGGGGTCCCAAGCAAGTCGGTGGCCGGCCTCTCCCCTGCCGGCGTACTGGTGTTGGTGACGTCGGCGGTGAGAAAAACTCGTCGCTTGATGTCGAGCTCGACGCCTCAACAACAGCCGGAATGCTTGATGCGGTTTCCGGGGGCAGCGAGGCGGAGCTTAGCGACGAGTCCGGAGATGGTTTTGGTGCATTTCGTGCCTTGGATCTTGTTATCATTGAACAGCTTGAATTTTTTCATTTTTGTAAAAGATGACATGACATTTGAAATGTCATGCCTCACATTTTATATTTAAGTTTTTACATATTGTTTTTCTTGTGGTTTTTCTTCTTGTTATTTGTTGCCTTTATATGCATATTGCTTCCGATATATATAGTATATGTGATTTTAATTTGAAATATAAAAGCTGGAAAATTTTATTTATTTACGGACTGAAAAAATTACAGCTGCCATAGAGTGTTGCCAGTACAGGATATATATATTCTTATTATTATTATAGAGATGATACAGTGTAAAACAGATCACAGATTTATATTTATATGTTTTTGCTTGTGGAATACTCCCCAATGAAAAATTAATTAATGTTGAACTCAAATTGACTTGAAGCAGTCCCAAAAAAATATTTAATGAAAAAATTGTGTTGCTACAGTCAATTCTTTTAAGTTAGTCAATTATTAATTCATATACGAAATAGCAGTTAAATTCTACACATGTAAGAAATATGAATAATAAAATATGTGACATCCAATTAATATATTATTTTCATTACAAATTGTATGTGAAATTTTATTTAGGAATATATATGTATAATTTAGGCAAATATGTATCACGAACAAGGGATGTTTCAGTCCCATACGTGCTAATAATCATCATCTTACCTGAGTTGAGACTGTGATTTAGGTTACGAAATACAATAGAACGAACTACAATTTATTTCTGAAAAGTATATTCGTAAGTTAGTTTGCCTGATTTTCATTTAGTACGTGGGTAACTATTTTAAACTTAGGACGTGATGTTTAGTTAGTAAAGACAAACCCGTTAGCTGCTTTATTTGGACTTCAGTTTAAGACCAGGATATGGCGGGTGGCCTGGCCTATGTTTGCAATATCCGCGCTCGATATTTTACGATTTTAATCAAATAACTATATAAGTACAGTGTTGCTACAGGAAGCACTTTCAAACATTGAAAATTTAATCTATAACTTTGTGTAGGTACGGAACTCTCTAAATAATGAATGCGTATATATATGTATATATATATGTGTTTGTATGCGTATCGTATATCGTATCGTATCCGGGCACTTTGGGAATAAGATGGGAAAATTTTGGGTATATTGACAGGAAAGGGATAATAGAAGGGAATGAAAGGGATATTGCTTATACAGATAGATTGGGCTATCGATGTATGGATATGGCTTATAGCTCAAGCAAGTCAGGGTCGCACACCTATAATTCGAACTAGCTGGTATGGGAAGTCCAAGCCCTTTAATTAAACAATTAAAATATTAATAAAAATAATACAATTTTATATAAAAGTTTACTACAAGGTAAGGTGCAAAATGTGACAAATAAGCATGCCGCCTCTGTTAGTCAGATGTTACCAGTGTTTTTTTTTTTTGTGCGGAAACGAAGTTTGTACTAAGTAAGTCAGGTACCCAACAAACCAGAAAAAATACAATATTTTTACTTGTATTTATACAAACGATATTTATTTTTACAGTATCAATGAAAGATAAATTAACGTAATGGTTTCAGTTGTAAAGATAAATTGGAAATGCTCTACCTAATTTGTACGTAACATGTTTGTTGGTGCTTACATAGGGTTCTCTTTTGTATTTCGTGGAAAACAAACTAAGTCCTTTGTCTGCGAGGTCCTACAAGCCTACGGCGGTTTTCTTATCAGAAGCTTGTCCCTTTTACTATATGAACATGTATGAGGTATATGTACATATGTATATAGCTACATACTTATGGTATTGACTATGTTTGCTCCTACGCTATATTCAGTATAAAACTCCTCTTAAACTTTCTGCAGCTGTCCTTGTATTCGAATATTTTATTTCTACTGTCGGTGCAGCATCCTTTCAGAGGCACTTTTTTCAAATATAACTAGCGGAAACAGCGCACTGTTTACACAACGCTTGCCTTTCTGCTCATATCCAATGTAGTTTTCAGTTTAAAATTCATAGCGTAGGTTTCAAACTCGGTGGGATTCTGAATATTGTTCATAAAATCGGTTTGTAAATTAATATTAAGACATGCTAAAGTAGTTTACGACTTTCTGTTTCGTCACCTTGATTAGGTTAATTGATTGAATGTTAGACTGAATTCATTTCATAAAACTGAACAGTAAAAATCCTTGACTACCTGTATCTGAATCACAAATCAACTATTGTATGACGTAACGTAACACCCAAAAGGTTTCTCTCATTTTGTTTTTCCCCGGCCCTAATGATCTGGGGAAGGTTGAGCTTTTTACACCATAATAACAGCGCACGCATAAATAATTGAGGAGCGGAAATACGTTTTGACACTAAGATTGTAACATTATATAGTACCCGAAATATTACGTAAACTCTTATCATGTTCCTCATTTAAAATTTTGTTTTTGTTTATTTGTTTATAAGTAAAATTTCATTTCAGACTTGACCTCTATTCTGTTTCTGTTTCCAAGATAAAGAAGAGAGAATTCGGTACCATTCAAAATCTGAATTCATTTCAAAACAATCGCTGTAAATATTTAACATTTTGAAATATACAAAAACCTAGAACTCTCTTCTCGAAATCTTAAAATTTCCTATGTAACTCCCACTATTGAGACGTTTTAAATGACACCTCACAGCCGTTTAAGCTCTAAGCCTTGACAAAGAAACGACATGCATACATACACTCGAAAAACAGAACCCTACTTTTTTTATACTATAGGGGGACAGACGAACAGACGGGTCACCTGATGGTAAGTGACAACCACCGTCCATGGACACCTGCAACTCGAGGATCGTACGTGAGCTGTCCGCCTTTGAGAGTGATGAGGGATGAGGGATGATAGGAGGGGAAAGATGAGAGGGGGAATGAGGAGAAAGGGAAGAGGAGAGGGGGATGAGAGCAGAGGAAAGGGGATAAGTGGAGTTGGGCCTCCGGAAACCTCACTCATTTCGGGGAAATGCATCGCAAGCGTTAGTTCACAACCGGTTTTCTGTGAAGCCGTGGTGTCGCACCTGTCAAGCTGGCCCATTCGGGAACGAATAGGCGAAGTCAGGTTAAAATACCAAGAACAATATTAATATCAAGTTTTTTTTTTATGCGATAGGGGGCAAACGAGCAGACGGGTCACCTGATGGTAAGTGACTACCGCCGCCCATGGACACAAGCAACTCAAGAGTCACAAGTGCGTTGCCGGCCTTTTAGGTAGGAGTACGCTCTTTTCTTGAAGGTTTGAAGGTCGTATCGGTTCGGAAATACGGCAGGCGACAATTTGTTCCATAAGCTGGTTGTGCGAGGCAAAAAGCTTCTGGAGAAGCGCACAGTGGTGGAGTGCCAATCGTCCAGGTGATGGGGATGGATATTTTGTCGCGTAGGACGATGGCGGAAACCTGTAGCCGGTATAAGTCCGAACAATTCCGCTGAACACTCCCCATGATACAAGCGATAGAGGATGCAGAGTGAAGCTACATCTCTACGCAACGCCAAGGTGTCAAGTCGATCAGAAATATCTTGGCAGTCGATGATGCGAGTCACTCTCCGTTGAATGCGGTCAAGAGAGAGAAACTGGTACTGGGGTGCACCTGCAAAGAGATGAGAATAGTATTCCATGTGCGGCCGAACCTGCGCCTTATAAAGTTGCAGGCGGTGGGCCGGAGTAAAATACTGTCTCGATCTGTTTAGCACACCAAGCTTCTTCGAGGCTAATATGGCTTTACTCTCTAAGTGACCGCGAAACTGGACTTCGCTTGATATATCGACGCCAAGGATTCTGATACTGGCTGATGCAGTTAGAGAAGTGCTCTCAAATTGAGGTGATACGACGCATGGCATCTTTTTAGCGGTGAACGCGCAAACCTGTGTCTTCGTGGGGTTACACTGGACTAGGTTAAGTCGACCCCAATCTGAAACTTTTGATAAAGAAAGTAGTAAGAGTAGTGACAATAGTGAATAAGAGTGAGTAAGAATAGTGTTAAGTTGAGATTTTTTTTATGTCAAAACCATTTAACGATAACATTTTGTATCTGACATACGGATATTTTTTAAATATTTGGCTTTTGATTAGAATCTTTTTTTGTTACATTTATGTCAAATTACGATTAGTGAAGAGAACAAACTTTGTAAAAAAAAAGTAATGATTTGGGAACCTGAATTCTCGAAAGCGAAACATGTATGGTAAAATTATAAAAATAGCGGCAGTCTTTGGGGAATGCCGACAGAAGTGAAAACTTAGTAACTTTTGAATTGTATCGTCGAGCTGTTATATTACACACAATATATATAGCTCATGAAAGAGTTCGGTGACGATGATGCAAGTTCCATGATTTTGTTTACCCAAAAAGTCTTCAACGCGCCTTAAGAAGTTTTCCCTTCAAAAATCCAGCGGATAAAAAATTATGGCTAATTATGGGGATAAGTACGGGGATCACACTGAAAGTTTTTAGAAAATAAAAAAACGGAAAAAGTCTCCGTTATTTTCTAAGCACCGTCGCATGCGATGAAACCATTGACTCAAGCAGTAAGCCCACTCTTTTTAGCAATCGTTTCTACGTTTCCACATTTTCTCTAGTCCAAACTATTCGATTCACGACAGACACATTTTAAATTGCCTCCATTTTGTAAAAACAAATGACATATGAATTCATAACAGATCTTCCCAAAGAGTTCCTGCTTTTCTTACTGGCGTATTCTAAACACTTTCAGTGTGACCTACGTATATCTCACTTTGGAGTGTGTTCGGTTTGCATTCCCTGTCTATGGCAATTCGTTGAGGTTTACAAACCTAGGGTGAGTGGTGAGTTTTCCTTCCTTCATTATTATTTTAATTTATCATCTAAAATTAAAAAAGAAAAATAAAATACACACCTAAAATCAAAGAAAAGAAAGGATATTAGAAGAAGCCTCTTGTAGATAGATAACAATAAATTTAGTAGGTACATATGTAAGTTATGTTCCACAGGTGTGACTGAGATTATTTTCTAAGCCCATAGAATGTACACCTACATATGTCAAAAGTAAATATAATTATGCAACTCAAACCGTAGAAAGGGGGAATATATCAGTTTGTTCAAAGTTGGGATCGGCCGGAGTTTCCATCACGTAGAATAATTAAACGCAAACAAACTGCCGTGTCCACAGGCATTCGAGATAGTTAAGTATATTTTCGATATCTACTCTGATCCAAAATCTATTATATTTATTCGATTTCTTTTACTAGATAACTTTATAGATGAATCGGCTGACCATTTTTATTTATTTACTAAATCTAATGAAAAGAATATTAGGCACTCAAGTTGTGATATGAACATAACTATTACGAGTAACAGCCCATTGTCATCACTTGGCACGTATACACCGCTTATTAGATTTCACGGCACTGAAACTGACGTTAACACACAATGAGGCTCGACTATACGTGTCATTATATAACTAGCCAAATAACACTTGTCTCATCATATCTCACACGTTACAGAAAATTATTATTATTATTTTTTCTCGGAATCTGTGTAGCGACTTATTATAATATAATGGATAATTACCACATATTAGAACGTTAACTTATCTTATTACCATTTATTTAATGTAAAATATCTAAAAGTGTACGAAGTTAAAGAATCTTTCGTAAACATTTAAAAACTGAAAAAGTACCAATAAGATAATGTATGTTTTACTTTGTGGACACTACTAACATTTTAGGTTTTCGACTTTCTCGAATGTAATAGATACACTTGTATGTTGATAACAATGGCCGCATAGACTAACTATGTCCAAAAATTACTAACCTTTTAATAATTTTTGGACATAGTTAGTCTATGTGTGAGTGGCAAAAAATATTCGAAGTTTAATTTCTAATGATATTTTATTTTTCATTTAAAGATTAAGAGATTCTATTTGTGGCCTGAGGATGACACATGTTTAGGCGAAACTCGTGGCATAGCGTTAAAAAACAGCGGACAATAGATTTCCGCCACGTAACCACATACTTTAATTTAGAAATGAATTAATTTCGATAGTATTAATAAAAATAATTCATTGATTCTAATATAATAGCGTCATTAATTTTTTTTACAAAAATTAAACTTGTACGCCACACTGCCAATTGTGTCACACGCCACTACTACTACACAACCTCATGTACTACTTAATGATTGATGAGTCTTGTACTTTTGACCTTTATACTCTATACCTATTTAAAATTCATTAGATTAATTAATCAATCATTATTTATTATGGTTGCGATATTCATTTGTCATCGTCATCAAAATCATCATTCAACATATAACACTCCATTGCACGATTATATATTCATTCTATTACTACTTTACGATTCTAGGCACTTAATAGGTTAAATCGATAGCAATTATCACCATTTTTAACTGGACTATTTTTTACATTTATATTACTCTTATACTATATTGATTCATACATTAATTAAAGACCGTACCTTAACCCAAACTTCTGACATTGGATTCAAACTTAGACCGTTTGCGTAAAGTCACAATTATAGTGATGACTTCATTGTGTTTAAAGCGTTCTTATCTGAACCCCTAGTGACATTAGCAATTGTCTAATTCTGTTCTACAATAATCTTGTAAGTAGCTTAAATAGGCGCTTTAGTATCTGTCTGTTATCTGCGACACTATTTATGAAATTGTTTAATCTTTGAGATAATCATTTGAATCGATTAAACAATTTGTCTCTGATTTTATAAAATAATTAGTTTCAATCAGAAAATATATGTAATACAGTCTTTCACGTATAAAAATGTTAATTAAGATATATACAAGTTTAAACAAACTGCATAAATTTTTCGCGTAAGCGCCAGTAGTAGTAGTTGGACCTGGAGAAGCCGGAGTACCGACGCCAAAATCTGACACGAGTAAAAAAATTCTTTTAAGTGTGTGGTGGGGAATAAACGGAATTACATACTGGGAGCTGTTGCCATTTAACACTACAATCACGGCCTATATTTACTGTGATCAACTGGATAAGGTGGCAGCGAGATTGCCGAAAAATCAAAATAAAGTATACTTTTTGCACGATAATGTTCGACCACATGTAGCAAAAGCGACTCGTGAAAAATTACTTACGCTAGGCTGGGCTGTCCTTCCTCGCCCATCGTACGCTTCAGACATTATGCCCTCAGATTGTCATCTATTTCGTTCTCTAGCCCACTACTTAGCAATTAAAAATTAAGACCAGCTTAAAAGTGAACTTACCACCTTTTTTGATCAAAAGCCTAAAAACTACTACGAGGAAGGCATTATGTCTCTATCAGCTAGTTGACGACAGATGATTGTATACTTAAAAAAATAAATAAATTTCTGTAAAAAAATGGCGGGTTTATTAGTTGCCAACCTAATAATTAAAATATGATAAGAGAAATAGAAGACTGGAATCAAATCTGCTATCGGGTAAATAACATTTTCCCTTTTTATTAGTGACTTTCTGGTGTGAGTGTTGTGCTTGTTTGAATATAATATATCATCGTCAGTTAATATACAAAGTTGCTATGTTATTCGGAGAGTTTCAATAATCCAATAAAATAATCACATACATGCCTACATAATGATACGGCTAATATATCATTACAAATTCACCCACTGCGAATTATGACGTTGCATTATCAATAGGCGTACAAATAATATAAACTATTAAAATACACGCAATTCCATCTCTAACAATGCAATAATGAGAATAATAATTCAATAAACATTCATGTATTAAACACTCAAAATGTTTAATACAGTGAAAGATGGATTTAAGTCCGATAACCCTACTTGGTCCCGCTTGAGTAGATCCTGCTATTCGTTTTGCCTGACCAGTCCAATATCTCGGGTCAGCCGTCCTCGGGGGCTCACGATATCCCATTTTGTTCGTACTCTGTCAAAAATTCCTTGCTTTGTGATCCGGTATGTTGAAAGCAGATAATGTTATGACTTTATATGGCTCACTATGATACAAAACGATTGAGGATTAAAAAAAACAGTCCAAGTTAAAGGCTTAGATAACTTAGTAACTATTTAGTAATCTTTAATTTAGAAATCATAGCTTTTGTCATCTTTATTGATTGTCTGGAATTTATAACATTGTATTTGTCATTATAATCTTATAAAAAAATTATGACTTAACATTTGAAACTTAAAATATATAGCTTAGCCTAAAAATGGTCTTGCCCTAGTTGGAAACGTTATAACAATATGGGTACTTAATGTTTTTTTTAAACAATAAACCGATATTCTAGACCGCATTATTTATATTATTCAAATTTAGAAACTAACTAACTTTCGATAAGCCTCCACAAATATCATAAATTAATTTATATAAAAGAACACGCAAGACTATAAAACTTTACTAGTAACTTTTCCTTCTGCAATCAGATATTACCGCTCGTCGCAGGTCGAAATTAAAGCCATAGATTAAATAAGAATGTAGCTATCTCGCACGTGTAGCATATTAGATTGGCCTAAGTAAATTTACTTGAGGTCCAAATGAACTAATCCTGAGGGACGTAAACAACTGAAGTTTTATTAAAAAGACGCGGCATGTGTATATTATACGTCGTACGTGCATGTCATGTTGTAAGCCTGTAAAAGATAAGTAATAATTGTCGGGTCGAATGTTCCGTTTGAAATCAGTTTTTTGAAAGCAGTGCAGTAGCATATGACGTGCAACTAAGTGGTGTCCATAAATTCAGCCCGTGGCATGTTCTGTCCGGTCGAATGTCGCGTGTCCATTGACTGTATGCATGTTGTAGCTTCACGCACAAATGAGTCAAAGTTATACATAGGTTTAATTACTATTAATGAGCATGCAATATTACTGTATTCTGCAAGCAAATATTATAATAAATGTAATTATTGTAGTTTAGTCTAAATTGATATTTTGAATAACAGAGTTTCTATGTTATGTAATGGTTTAGAAAGTAATTATAGTTTAAATGAAGTACGTATTGTAAAGTTAGTCTTACAACTGATGTCGCCTTATTATCTAGAATCAAGTTTCAATAAAGTAACTGTTATGTTAATAGTCAAAAGCCGATAAAAAGTTTAAAAATTACATTTATGAAATATTACAAACGAATTTGATTTAGTGAAGCAAAACTTAAAGTTAATGGAGCAATTAAACGTTCATAGAATCAGGTGAAAGAATGACATCGAACGGCCATTACCTGCCACTATAAATTCATCTCTCATTGTCAACCGCTACGCTATCAGCGAAATATCCAATATCCACATCATGGTACGCTTTACGCATACGAAAACAAGTTTAAATCGAATTATGATTGCTTTTAACTACAACGAAGCGAAGCGATTGTGTATAAATTATTGATTTGCTATCAACATAGATACGGTAATGCTTACATATAATCAGGGTGTTCTATATTTGAGCGATTTGTTGTAACCATGATCTATATTTGAGATGTGTTGCTGTAAATAAATCGTTGTTCAAAATTAACTATGAGATTAATGCTTGGAGTTTTTTTATTAGTATTTGTTCAAACAATAAAGCACATTTTTTGTTATGGGGGACAGACGAACAGACAAGTTACACAGTGACAACTGCCGTCCATGGACACCTTCAACTAAAGAGTCGTTAGAGCGTTGCTCACGTTTGAGGGTGATAAGGGATGGGGAGATGTGGGGATTGAAAAGAAGATAAGCGGGATGAGAAGATGGGAAAGAAGAGAATTCAAAACCGGTTTTCTGTGAGGCCGTGGCAAGCATTGCTCTACCACTGTTATGGAGGATGCCTTGAAGACACAAATGTAATATTAGTATTATAATGACGTAATAATTATTTGTAATGATATAATTTCTGGGTTAAAAAGTAGCCTATTTGCCTTATTCTAAATTTTAATACATATATCACTGTGCAAAATTTCGTCCAGATCCGTTTAGCCGTTCTGTCGTAATTGAGTAACATTCATTTATAAATTAATATTAATAATTATAATAACCCTTTTGCGCACAAAAAACAAAAACCTCAATAATATACTCACGTTGTGTACATTTCCTAAGGATTACTGTCCTGTTTAAATATTATTTTCATACGCGCTACTAAATATGTTAATGTTGTAATCTGTTTGTGTACCTATTATAAATAAAAAAAACGTGATGTCAGTGATGTGTAACATCCGTTACTAGTTCTACTACCCTTTTTATTACGAAGGACTAGCATAGGACCTCTGATGGATTAAGGTCACGGCAGCCGGTGGTAGTACGGACGCAGGAATCGACGTTGTATAAACCTTTCAGTACCCTTTTCATTTTCATAAAAAGGAATATAAGATCGGTGTAATATAGTACAAAGTTCTTTTAAAATTAGAAATATCATCACTTGTTTTGAACGTTTTTTAAAAAGGGTTATATATTTTTTTTTAAACGAGTAAAACGAGTACGTCATTTATAAACCGATTTACA
Source organism: Tyria jacobaeae (assembly GCA_947561695.1). Classification (NCBI taxonomy): domain Eukaryota; kingdom Metazoa; phylum Arthropoda; class Insecta; order Lepidoptera; family Erebidae; genus Tyria; species Tyria jacobaeae. The sequence goes on from OX387218.1 coordinate 10,261,923, forward strand.
TTTTCTTTTATTTAAAAGGTGTGCTTTCGCATTTGGACCCATTTAAATTTCAAGAAAATACTTAACCTCAAATGTGAAAAAGAAAGAATTAAAAATAATTTAAGCAAAAATATTCGTTATTAGCTGACCGACTAAAATTAAAAAAAAAGTAACGAAGTACAGCCAGAAAGAATATTCTTATGTTATTTATTACATGCCTCTGTTTATATGTATGTGTATGTATAATTACTGAATTCCAGGCTTTAACCGATCGGCACAGGAAGGAGAAGCAGAACCGTTTGGTTCGGGATCGTATGTTTTCCACCCTCAAACGGTAACTCCTCAGGCCAGCACGTGTTATCGTGTAGAGGGAGGGAGAAGGTGGGACCTATTGGAAGAGCTCGTCAGAGTACTCTCCCTGATGTAAGCGATATAGGACTGTCATAGAGGCGATATCTCAACTGCAACTGCAGAGGCTCAATGGACTCGGTGACCTCAGGACTGTCGATAATACGGACTACGTGCCGCTGCGATCGATCGAGAGCATCAAGCAAATACTGCTCATAGCCGTCCCAAAGATGATAGCGGTATTCCTCGCAGGAGCGAACCTGGGTCTTGTATAAAAGAAACAGATGCTCGGGCGAGAAGAATCGTCTCACCTTGTTCAACACACCAAACTTCTGCGAGGTCGCCTTAGTGACTCTCTCGTTGTTAATCACGTGGATTGAAAACCCGGCAAATATCCATACCCAGGATACTAAGCCTATCCTGTAGTGGCAGTTGAGTGTTCTGAAGTAAGTAAGTAGGAAGCTTTTGTTCGTGAAGTATAAAAATAACACATTTTTTTATACTATAGGGGGACAGACGAACAGTCGGGTTACCTGATGATAAGTGACAACCACCGTCCATTGACACCTGCAACTCAAGATTCGTTAGTGCGCTGCCCGCCTTTGAGGGGGAAGAAGGGAGGGGGGTATAAGGAGAGAGGAAAGTTGGGAAAGTAGGGGAAGTTGGGTCTCCGGAAACCTCACTCATTTCGGGGAAATGCAACCCTTGGCGTTACTTCACAACCGGTTTTCTGTGAGGCTGTGGTATCGCACCGGTCGAGCCGATCCATTCGTGCCTAAGCCCATGCTTAACATATACTTTATCGCGGTAGAGCCATCTCTACCGCGATAAAGTTAAAGTTATTTATTGAATGCTGTGGCAGTATCCACAATTGTATATGTTACAGTGGAGTGTATTATTTTATTTTTATATTATATGATAACATTTTGACATCATTATCTGTTTTTCCTTAATACAAATTAAATCTAAATGTTTTGTGCAAATGCATAAAAATAATTTTGAAATGAATTTGATAATGGGCTAGCCGCTCTCCAGCTTGGTAAATTATTACTTTTTTAACTTTAATTTCTTTATTTAATAAAACTGCTCATTAATTATTTCAAATGTCTTACATATATATATATGTATATTACAATATTTTATATACAACACATAGTTTACAATACAATACTATGTTGTCGTGGTATATTGTGTTGCTAAAACTAAATTAATATAAGGTTAGTGATAAGCAGGAAAAAATAATTTACAAAGGAAGAAGAATGAAACGTAATACAAAAAAATAGAAACTGAGAAATATATTAGCTCACATTACATTGTATTGATTATTTGAAATAGCCTGTGAATCTGTAACAGTTCAATTCCAAGCGCTGCTATCCCCCAAGTAATCCACCGCTGAGTAATAAATAGCCTTTAAGGCACAACTTTTATTTTACTGTTGACTTAAATTTATTTATATGTAAAATTTGCATATTATCAGGGACTTTATTATAAAATTGCACACATTGACCTAGAAACGACTTGTTAGTTTCTAGGAGCTTGGAGGTAGGTAGAACAAATTTATGTTTATTACGTGTGTTATTAGTGTATATCACTTTTTTTGAATAAACCGACCTTTATATTTATGAAAGTAAATTAAGTATTGTAGTTACCTTAGTTTGTGTATTTTAACAATGTGCTTGTATTTAATAAACGAGTACTGATAGAACTATGGTTTATTTTTAAGACCTTTAAATAAAAAGGAATCCCAACAAAGCTTTTAATAATTCTTTTTTTAATAATTCATAATAAATTGCAAACCATAGAAATGTTACTTTATATTAATACATATAGGAAAATATTATTTTATTATTCAAGATGGTAAAATTGAGCGTATATTTAAATGGAAATGTAAGAAAGAAAATTGTTAAAAAAGCCTTCCCGGTAATGAAAGGAAAATAAATTTGCTTGTACGGATGGATCTGAGAGTGTAAGCAATAGCAAAACTTTAGTTTTGTAAAAGTTATATCTTTCTTTTCTATAGACCTAACTTTTACAAAAATAAAAATTGTGGTAAATTGCACATCTTTAGTAAATGTTTGTTATGATTAAGTTAATAATTTTATTGAAATTCTTTAAATCGAATTATGTACCACGTGCCAAATCACGCAATGATTATTTCATAATTATTATCCTTATATTAACCCAGACTTAAAGCATAAACAAACATTATCAAAACAGGTTTTTAGTGTTTTAATGTGTCAAGTATACCTACATACATATAAGAACCTGTCATTATTATATGGCCATTGAACTCTTCTATTCTTAGCATATGAACTTTCATTAAGTAATAGTAAGCTTAAAGTTAAAATAGCTGTCTACCTTTCCCCAGTAACTGTTTCACACAGATACCATGTTTGACGAAAGAGTTCTGTAGCGGCCGCCTATTAAAAATAAGATAATAGCTTCCATATCCCACACGAACTATTTTTCAATTTGGGATAAAAAGTAACTCGTCCTTTCAGGTTACGTAAGCTTTGTTCGTTCTAGTTTTTTTGTGATCTATTGTTATTTAGAATGTATTAGAGACAGTTATATAGCATTGACTATAAAAGCTGATGGACCACCTTGTTTATACATGGTATACATTTATATAATGATAAAGGGAAGGCATTCATAATCTTAATACTGCCAAACTTTTAGTTTAGAGAGTACTAAAAAAACATAAACTGCCCGATTGGCGGCAATGGCTTGCCTATTACGTTAGAAACTAACTAACTTTCGATAAGCCTCCACAAATATCATAAATTAATTTATATAAAAGAACACGCAAGACTATAAAACTTTACTAGTAACTTTTCCTTCTGCAATCAGATATTACCGCTCGTCGCAGGTCGAAATTAAAGCCATAGATTAAATAAGAATGTAGCTATCTCGCACGTGTAGCATATTAGATTGGCCTAAGTAAATTTACTTGAGGTCCAAATGAACTAATCCTGAGGGACGTAAACAACTGAAGTTTTATTAAAAAGACGCGGCATGTGTATATTATACGTCGTACGTGCATGTCATGTTGTAAGCCTGTAAAAGATAAGTAATAATTGTCGGGTCGAATGTTCCGTTTGAAATCAGTTTTTTGAAAGCAGTGCAGTAGCATATGACGTGCAACTAAGTGGTGTCCATAAATTCAGCCCGTGGCATGTTCTGTCCGGTCGAATGTCGCGTGTCCATTGACTGTATGCATGTTGTAGCTTCACGCACAAATGAGTCAAAGTTATACATAGGTTTAATTACTATTAATGAGCATGCAATATTACTGTATTCTGCAAGCAAATATTATAATAAATGTAATTATTGTAGTTTAGTCTAAATTGATATTTTGAATAACAGAGTTTCTATGTTATGTAATGGTTTAGAAAGTAATTATAGTTTAAATGAAGTACGTATTGTAAAGTTAGTCTTACAACTGATGTCGCCTTATTATCTAGAATCAAGTTTCAATAAAGTAACTGTTATGTTAATAGTCAAAAGCCGATAAAAAGTTTAAAAATTACATTTATGAAATATTACAAACGAATTTGATTTAGTGAAGCAAAACTTAAAGTTAATGGAGCAATTAAACGTTCATAGAATCAGGTGAAAGAATGACATCGAACGGCCATTACCTGCCACTATAAATTCATCTCTCATTGTCAACCGCTACGCTATCAGCGAAATATCCAATATCCACATCATGGTACGCTTTACGCATACGAAAACAAGTTTAAATCGAATTATGATTGCTTTTAACTACAACGAAGCGAAGCGATTGTGTATAAATTATTGATTTGCTATCAACATAGATACGGTAATGCTTACATATAATCAGGGTGTTCTATATTTGAGCGATTTGTTGTAACCATGATCTATATTTGAGATGTGTTGCTGTAAATAAATCGTTGTTCAAAATTAACTATGAGATTAATGCTTGGAGTTTTTTTATTAGTATTTGTTCAAACAATAAAGCACATTTTTTGTTATGGGGGACAGACGAACAGACAAGTTACACAGTGACAACTGCCGTCCATGGACACCTTCAACTAAAGAGTCGTTAGAGCGTTGCTCACGTTTGAGGGTGATAAGGGATGGGGAGATGTGGGGATTGAAAAGAAGATAAGCGGGATGAGAAGATGGGAAAGAAGAGAATTCAAAACCGGTTTTCTGTGAGGCCGTGGCAAGCATTGCTCTACCACTGTTATGGAGGATGCCTTGAAGACACAAATGTAATATTAGTATTATAATGACGTAATAATTATTTGTAATGATATAATTTCTGGGTTAAAAAGTAGCCTATTTGCCTTATTCTAAATTTTAATACATATATCACTGTGCAAAATTTCGTCCAGATCCGTTTAGCCGTTCTGTCGTAATTGAGTAACATTCATTTATAAATTAATATTAATAATTATAATAACCCTTTTGCGCACAAAAAACAAAAACCTCAATAATATACTCACGTTGTGTACATTTCCTAAGGATTACTGTCCTGTTTAAATATTATTTTCATACGCGCTACTAAATATGTTAATGTTGTAATCTGTTTGTGTACCTATTATAAATAAAAAAAACGTGATGTCAGTGATGTGTAACATCCGTTACTAGTTCTACTACCCTTTTTATTACGAAGGACTAGCATAGGACCTCTGATGGATTAAGGTCACGGCAGCCGGTGGTAGTACGGACGCAGGAATCGACGTTGTATAAACCTTTCAGTACCCTTTTCATTTTCATAAAAAGGAATATAAGATCGGTGTAATATAGTACAAAGTTCTTTTAAAATTAGAAATATCATCACTTGTTTTGAACGTTTTTTAAAAAGGGTTATATATTTTTTTTTAAACGAGTAAAACGAGTACGTCATTTATAAACCGATTTACATTTTCTTTTATTTAAAAGGTGTGCTTTCGAATTTGGACCCATTTAAATTTCAAGAAAATACTTAACCTCAAATGTGAAAAAGAAAGAATTAAAAATAATTTAAGCAAAAATATTCGTTATTAGCTGACCGACTAAAATTAAAAAAAAAGTAACGAAGTACAGCCAGAAAGAATATTCTTATGTTATTTATTACATGCCTCTGTTTATATGTATGTGTATGTATAATTACTGAATTCCAGGCTTTAACCGATCGGCACAGGAAGGAGAAGCAGAACCGTTTGGTTCGGGATCGTATGTTTTCCACCCTCAAACGGTAACTCCTCAGGCCAGCACGTGTTATCGTGTAGAGGGAGGGAGAAGGTGGGACCTATTGGAAGAGCTCGTCAGAGTACTCTCCCTGATGTAAGCGATATAGGACTGTCATAGAGGCGATATCTCAACTGCAACTGCAGAGGCTCAATGGACTCGGTGACCTCAGGACTGTCGATAATACGGACTACGTGCCGCTGCGATCGATCGAGAGCATCAAGCAAATACTGCTCATAGCCGTCCCAAAGATGATAGCGGTATTCCTCGCAGGAGCGAACCTGGGTCTTGTATAAAAGAAACAGATGCTCGGGCGAGAAGAATCGTCTCACCTTGTTCAACACACCAAACTTCTGCGAGGTCGCCTTAGTGACTCTCTCGTTGTTAATCACGTGGATTGAAAACCCGGCAAATATCCATACCCAGGATACTAAGCCTATCCTGTAGTGGCAGTTGAGTGTTCTGAAGTAAGTAAGTAGGAAGCTTTTGTTCGTGAAGTATAAAAATAACACATTTTTTTATACTATAGGGGGACAGACGAACAGTCGGGTTACCTGATGATAAGTGACAACCACCGTCCATTGACACCTGCAACTCAAGATTCGTTAGTGCGCTGCCCGCCTTTGAGGGGGAAGAAGGGAGGGGGGTATAAGGAGAGAGGAAAGTTGGGAAAGTAGGGGAAGTTGGGTCTCCGGAAACCTCACTCATTTCGGGGAAATGCAACCCTTGGCGTTACTTCACAACCGGTTTTCTGTGAGGCTGTGGTATCGCACCGGTCGAGCCGATCCATTCGTGCCTAAGCCCATGCTTAACATATACTTTATCGCGGTAGAGCCATCTCTACCGCGATAAAGTTAAAGTTATTTATTGAATGCTGTGGCAGTATCCACAATTGTATATGTTACAGTGGAGTGTATTATTTTATTTTTATATTATATGATAACATTTTGACATCATTATCTGTTTTTCCTTAATACAAATTAAATCTAAATGTTTTGTGCAAATGCATAAAAATAATTTTGAAATGAATTTGATAATGGGCTAGCCGCTCTCCAGCTTGGTAAATTATTACTTTTTTAACTTTAATTTCTTTATTTAATAAAACTGCTCATTAATTATTTCAAATGTCTTACATATATATATATGTATATTACAATATTTTATATACAACACATAGTTTACAATACAATACTATGTTGTCGTGGTATATTGTGTTGCTAAAACTAAATTAATATAAGGTTAGTGATAAGCAGGAAAAAATAATTTACAAAGGAAGAAGAATGAAACGTAATACAAAAAAATAGAAACTGAGAAATATATTAGCTCACATTACATTGTATTGATTATTTGAAATAGCCTGTGAATCTGTAACAGTTCAATTCCAAGCGCTGCTATCCCCCAAGTAATCCACCGCTGAGTAATAAATAGCCTTTAAGGCACAACTTTTATTTTACTGTTGACTTAAATTTATTTATATGTAAAATTTGCATATTATCAGGGACTTTATTATAAAATTGCACACATTGACCTAGAAACGACTTGTTAGTTTCTAGGAGCTTGGAGGTAGGTAGAACAAATTTATGTTTATTACGTGTGTTATTAGTGTATATCACTTTTTTTGAATAAACCGACCTTTATATTTATGAAAGTAAATTAAGTATTGTAGTTACCTTAGTTTGTGTATTTTAACAATGTGCTTGTATTTAATAAACGAGTACTGATAGAACTATGGTTTATTTTTAAGACCTTTAAATAAAAAGGAATCCCAACAAAGCTTTTAATAATTCTTTTTTTAATAATTCATAATAAATTGCAAACCATAGAAATGTTACTTTATATTAATACATATAGGAAAATATTATTTTATTATTCAAGATGGTAAAATTGAGCGTATATTTAAATGGAAATGTAAGAAAGAAAATTGTTAAAAAAGCCTTCCCGGTAATGAAAGGAAAATAAATTTGCTTGTACGGATGGATCTGAGAGTGTAAGCAATAGCAAAACTTTAGTTTTGTAAAAGTTATATCTTTCTTTTCTATAGACCTAACTTTTACAAAAATAAAAATTGTGGTAAATTGCACATCTTTAGTAAATGTTTGTTATGATTAAGTTAATAATTTTATTGAAATTCTTTAAATCGAATTATGTACCACGTGCCAAATCACGCAATGATTATTTCATAATTATTATCCTTATATTAACCCAGACTTAAAGCATAAACAAACATTATCAAAACAGGTTTTTAGTGTTTTAATGTGTCAAGTATACCTACATACATATAAGAACCTGTCATTATTATATGGCCATTGAACTCTTCTATTCTTAGCATATGAACTTTCATTAAGTAATAGTAAGCTTAAAGTTAAAATAGCTGTCTACCTTTCCCCAGTAACTGTTTCACACAGATACCATGTTTGACGAAAGAGTTCTGTAGCGGCCGCCTATTAAAAATAAGATAATAGCTTCCATATCCCACACGAACTATTTTTCAATTTGGGATAAAAAGTAACTCGTCCTTTCAGGTTACGTAAGCTTTGTTCGTTCTAGTTTTTTTGTGATCTATTGTTATTTAGAATGTATTAGAGACAGTTATATAGCATTGACTATAAAAGCTGATGGACCACCTTGTTTATACATGGTATACATTTATATAATGATAAAGGGAAGGCATTCATAATCTTAATACTGCCAAACTTTTAGTTTAGAGAGTACTAAAAAAACATAAACTGCCCGATTGGCGGCAATGGCTTGCCTATTACGTCAGTGGAACCAAATTTATTATTGGCAAAATGTGGGTGTTTTATACACATCTGCCTACCCCTTCGAGAATACAGGTTTAATTGCACGTGTGTATGTATGTTTTTTTATAAATGAGATATTAAAAAAATACTATCTTTAAAAGAAGCTTTTATGTAAATGCACTGTATGGAAAAAAGAAAAAGATTGAACGAATTTTTAAAAAAGTTTTTATTTCAAAGCACTGTATTGAAGAAAATAAAATTTGAGAAATGAAATATATCATTCAGTTACATTATAAAAGCTTTTAATAATAAAATACCTAAATAATGTTCAGTACGAATTTAAAGGACTTCTATTTTATTTAACAGTGTTAGAGGATTCAAGCGTCTAATTTTGGCTTTCACCCTATGTCCCTTTCACTACTTTAAAGTGTTATTAGAGACTGATGTAATTAAGGTTTGGTGTAAGATTTGTACCAAAAATAAATGCACCATTTTGAACTTCACTCTCTTTGTTTAAAATTTGGGTAAAACCTCCGTGCTACAGCCAGTGCGAGTTAGAGATACGCGAAGCCAACGTCTCACGCACGCAATATCCGTTTATTTCCATTGCTTTGCCGTTTTTTACCTTTCCATTTTAGTATTTTAACATCTTTAATTCCTAAAGTGCCCGGTTGACGGCAATATACTTGCCCCTTATTAGCTTCGGTGATGCTAGTAGCATCTAGAATAAAAATTATAAGCGTTTATCAACCACCACAGTTAAAACCATTTGTTAAAAGTAACATTTCTCTACATTTCTTTATATGTTAATTATGTGCTTTAAACTACGTCATCGCAATTTGTCAACAGAAAAAGTAAAGTGATTAATAACAGTTTCAAATGCAAAAACTTGCATCGTTTACACCTCAGCGGGAAATTATTCAAATTTATTCATGAGCCGCGGGAGTAAGTAATCGTCTCTAGAAACTGCATGAATAAATAGGAAGCAGTGTACAAATCACGAGGATGGACAACCCGCCATATACTCGTAGCTGTACACGTCGTGATTGTTCCGCAAGGGGTTGCTAACTCACCATCGATATACTTTCACCTCTTTACCTAAACACGTACAATGCTCGTCTTTCATACTGTGTCTTATGTACTAGTAGGTAAGGCTTACGTCTGTTTTAATATCGAACAAACTACGTGCATCCTACCTTCTTGATAGGAATTCAAAAATGATTTTCCATTTTATCGTAAAAAAGTCATAAATTATTCATTTACTGTTGTACAGCTAAAAAGAGCATATTATTTGTTAAATTAATATATTCACTACATATTTTAATATATAATAATTTACAATTTAAAAAAAAAATCTAGTAATCAGCACGAGTTTCCTATTATAATAAACATTACTTCTTTAAAATAGGCCGCTTAAAATGTATCATTTTGAAATTAATGTAGATAGAGTTACGTTTTGCATTACAAGTACAATTATTTTGAAATTTAATTTTTCTCATGCTAATTCAGGAAATAGAAGACCCAATTGTGGACGACAAATTAAAGAAAATATTCAGAAAGCCGAAAGCTGTGACATTTTAGGGGATTAAATTTTTTAGTAAAATACCGACGTAATTTATTTTACTCAGTAGTTAATACCAGTTTGGAAAGTAACCGCAAGACAATTATAATTAAATTATTTAAAGGAATACAAAGCATTTTCATTGGATCCAAAACCATCTGTAATTAGTGATCCATTAGTAACATAAAAGCTTTGAATAAAACCCCTAATATTATTTTGACCCAATGTCTTTTAATACCATTAATTAAGAAGACAGCGGTAATGGAAAAATAAAGTTATGCTTTCAGGTAAAAATGACACCGAAAACGTTGATTTTTTTAAGTGTCTTAATTAAATGAGGAAATGAGGACTAGGATTTGGTTTCATGTTTGGATTTCATTGCGAATTATTTTTCTGTAATATTCCAGGAACTAATGGGTAGGGTTTTATCGTTATAATTTTCCTGAATACTTCTAAGCTGTACACTTAGACACAAAAATTGAGGGGTACAAAAATAAAATCACAAAAAAGAAATTAATTGAACTGTATATATAATTTAACACAAGCTAATATTTCTGGGTTTCTTTTCCTATTTACCCAAAATCAAATTTAATTTCTTTATTTCATAAAAAATTTTAACAATTATTCGAAAATGCTTTATTTTAAAAAATAATTAACTATACACTTCTTATATCATTGAAACAAAATACTGCTTTGTATATTTAAAATATAATGTCATACCTGATTTCGTTGATCCATATATAGTCTATGTGTTTGTATAGTCTCTTGTGAGAATAAAATGGGCAAACACATACATTTTTGTTATTATTTTCGTAATATATATTTGAAGAACGTGTTCTACAGATATTCCGAGCTACCATATCATATTCAGCGTAGTCACGCGGTAGTAAATGAGAATTGGGAGACATCAAAAATTATTTCGATAACCTTTTTATTTTCCTTCGGACACGGCCTTGGGCGGAATGGCGGTCGTATGGGTTAACAGCGCGGTCTACCAGAACGCATTAAACCCTTTCTTTGCCCCACGAGGATGTGAAGGCCGCTGCGCTGCGTGGAATTGTCTCGAAATACAAAAAATATTCACTATATTTTCCTTACTTATGCGTGTTATAACAAAATATGCATAGTAATTGAACATTAACGAATAATTATAACAGTTAGAACAGTGTTCACAATTTTATTAACTGACGCAATTCAGAATAGTTTAAATACTAGAATATGGTAATCGAATCTTAATTGATGCATAGAACAAGCTTTGTAGGCTGGTCTTGTTTTTATTGTCTTATTCCAGAAACTTAATAAGTAATTTTACTCCTTACAAGCGATCCTAAGCTGCATATAAGTACAAATTCAGATATAGAATAACTAACAACTTTTATGCAATTTAATTATGTTTTGCAGTATTACAATTAACCTATGCCTATTTAAATATTACAATTAACGTAACGTCAACGATACAATATAAGCCGTGTAGTACTCGGTGGAGTAGAATAGGGGCACCCCCAGTTTTCTCATAAGTGTCATTAAAAAGGTGACTTAGGGTCGCACTGTTGTATATCGGATAGTATAAATATATGAAGTTATACAGTGCTCCAATGACAGCAATAGGCTGCCCCTAATGTATGTACAACAACGCCACACGACACACACGACAAGCCACGTGATACTTGTATATACTTACAATATACTCTATATTTTAAGTTTATTTTTTTCTATTATCAATAGTTATACAAAATAACAATAACCATTTAAAACAGTTGAAAGGCATAAGTCGACAAGTTTGCAATCTCATAAAATGGGCTAATTTGGTATTTCTTTCTCATTCGTCGGTTGGCACTCGTTGTGCTACTGTAGGCAAATTTTAATAACGCTTACTGCGCCAACCACGCCGACGCTATTTCGCACCATTGAATCCTTGAGCACTTTTTACCCTCGATAGAAGTGAGCGCCGCTCTGTGGTTTCAGTGCGATTTTCCTTTTGAATATAATTAGGTACCTACAACGATTGTATACATAAAGTTACTTGTATTTAGCTACCAGTTGCCATTACTTTCAACGTGTTATACTTAATGAGATAGAAATACTCAATTTTAACCAGTTAAACGGAGTAAGACTAAGAAAATGCTTTGAGTATAGAAACGAACACGAGATGTATGAGATCTGAGTTAGCTAAACAGTCTATAATTACATTTATCGATTTTAGCAGAGTAGAGCAGGTAGGATACAATTTTCTTGACTTAATTCTTTTCTGTTTCATATAAAACTCTTGAATAAATATGTAGAGCTATTTAATAAAATATAATACTTGACCTAATACTAACTAGCCAACTATCTGCTTGTGATGTTAAAGAGTGCATAATGTCAATTCATTCAAACGCTGTTGGCAGTGACTGCATAAGTCGTAACATGATTCATCCAATTATAGATGAAATTCTACCTATTTTGTGTCATGTACTAAATCATTCTCTTTGTTGTAGCATATTCCCCAAGTCTTGGAAAGAGGCTCAGATTATCCCTTTGCCAAAGAAATTCAATCCTAATTCCCGTCCTATTTCCATACTTCCGTTTTTGTCTAAAGTTCTGGAACGCCTCGTACATAAACAATTGAATACATTCCTTTCTAAAAATTCTCTCTTAAATCCTATGCAGTCAGGCTTTCGCCCAGGTCACAGCACGGTCAGCGCCCTGATCAACGTCACAGACGACATCAGGCTTGGTATGGAGAAGGGAAATCTAACGGTACTCTCCTTATTAGATTTTAGCAATGCCTTTAATACCGTAGATTTCAACATACTGCTAGGCATCTTGCACTCTATTAACATATCTCCAACAGTGGTTGATTGGTTTCAAAGTTACCTGTTTGGACGCCGGCAGCGTGTGCGCTTTGAAGAATCGTTCTCTTCATGGTGTAATACATCTGTAGGTGTGCCGCAGGGTGGCGTTCTATCACCTCTGCTTTTCAGAATTTTCATAGATTCAATCTCCAAATCATTAGTTTCATCCTACCACCTTTATGCAGATGATCTTCAAATTTACACGCAAGCTCCTTTACACAATTTGGCAGGAGCATTTGGAACAATCAATACGGACTTGGCGCGTATTTGCGAATGGAGCAAGCAATTTGGTCTGGAGGTGAATCCGCTTAAGACACAGATGATAGTTGTAGGAAGTCCCAAGATGATACCTCGGATAATTTGGTCACAATTACCGGACATTGTGTTCAATGGTACTGTGCTGCCAATGAGCACTGTTGTTAAGAACTTAGGCATTTTAATTGACAATACCTTATCCTGGGCTCCTCAATTGCGTGAAGTTAGTAGAAAATTATTCGCGTCAGCAGGATCTCTGAGACGCCTACGTAATTTCTTGCCAACGGTGACTAAGATTACGCTAGCACAATCCCTTCTTCTTCCTATACTCGACTATGCCGATGTCAGCTATCTCGATATCACTGAGGAGCAACTCGATAAGCTTGAACGCCTTCAAAATTTTTGTATTAGATTTATATTTGGTTTACGCAAATATGATCACGTATCAGAATTTCGCACTTTGCTCAAGTGGCTCCCAATTCGTCTTCGACGGGATACTCATATTCTCACTATGCTTTATAATATTCTTTTCAATCCCTTTACTCCTACTTATCTTAAAGAACGTTTTACGTTTCTCAGTGACACACACACCAAAACATTAAGATCCTCGGCATCATTGGAACTGGCAGTACCTCCACATTCAACCAGGTACTATGACCTATCTTTTAGTGTACAGGCTGTGCGCCTGTGGAATAACCTACCTTTACACATTAGACGTGCCCAATCGCTGGCTACATTTAAGAATATGGTTAAAGACTATTACTTGGCTTGCTAGTATATTTTTTGTTTATATCTCATTTATACTTTTTGTCTAACTGCTGCATTTATCGATCTAATAAACCCATTGTATATAATATATGTGTACGTGTATGCATTTTTATATATATAATTGTATGTAGGTATGTTTATTTATATATGTATATATATATATATATATATATATATGTATATATATATATTATAGGTACCTAGTTATAAATTTGATCCTTCTTAAATAAAACGCTTTTTTTTTTTTCTCTCTTCTTTCTACACCTAAACTACCCGTATGTTCTTTTACATCTTGTCTTTTTCTGTCCATCCTAAGGTTGCCTGGCAGAAATTGCATTTAGCGATAAGGCCGCCCATTGTACATTTCTATTCTGCATAAGTACTGTAAATTTTTGTTTAAAGGTGTACAATAAAGTATATTCTATTCTATTCTATTCTAATTGAATATCATGTACATTAAAATCGTATACCCTACTAACCCGTCAATCCAAATATTTAAATTAACACAGAATGTAGGAAACTTGGTAGTCAAGGAGTAGATGTACTCCATAAAATGATTGTACTTAGATACATCCATGAAAAGTTAGTGCGAGATTGTCACACTGAGAACTCGGCAGTACTATGAATAAAATGTTTTCCTTGTTCACATCCTGCGAGGTCTCTGATTTTACACTGGATTTGCTTTGATATTTGAAAGCCAATATTGAACGAACTTCTCTACACACTCACAAAGTATATAAGAGAGTTGAGTACAGTATTAGTGTTTATATGAAAGGGTAATTTCCTCACGACTGTTAAATTAAATTATCATTATTATTTTTTTACTACTTAGGACTCATAGATGACCACATTTCTCTTCACAACCTTCCTACGCTTCTAAAGAGTAATGGGGTCATTTATAATGATGTACAATATTTAGTTTCTTTTTGTTATTTAAAACCTATTATCAACATACATGAATTTAGACATAGGGTTTAAAAAAATAACTTTAAAATATTCAAGGATGTTAAATTCATGTGCGTCAACACTGTAATAAACTTTTTCAATGTAAAAGGATGGCGTGTCTAGTTTTAGAGGTTGTTTATACCGCAACTACATTAAACAAAGCACTAGAAGTATCGGTTTAAAACATTGATTAGTTAACGACTTAATAATCATTTGCACTATTTATATTATTATTTGCAATATTTATATTCTCTTTGTTTAGTAGCTAAATGTATAATTTAATAGGCATACTGTTATTATACATATACATATGTATATAATTGCCTCCAATACAACTTCACCTTAATATTGTAATAACTGCTTGAACGAATTATCCACGCTCTAATTTGAACTTAATATAAGTTGTATCCTATTTTCAACACATAGATATACTCTAAAATATACCTTGAACTTCGAGCTACTAACGCGACCAACACTCGACCTTAATTTATACATTGAGCCATAACAACTCCATTCGCAAGGGCACTAAATTACAGTTACCCGCATATTCAAACATTGTAGCCAATAAAACACCTAACAATGTCTCCAGTAAATTTCCTCCATAGAACGATGTAGGAACGTTGATAACGCGAAGCAAACCCGTCACGCGAAGACAAGGCCGCAAATTATCAGGATTCATAAGTCATCGATAGATAACGTTACAGTTGCCCTTAGGAGCTACAAAAGCTGTACTTTTTTTGCATTTATTATAAATATATAAAGTATTAACCTCCCTAATGGTTATTACTGATTTGCAATATTAACTCAACACCCTGTAACCATGATTCTGATCCTGATTTTTCTTAATACTATTATAAATGTGAAACGGACGAACGGATGTTTATTACTCAATAACGCCAAAAATGATGAACGGATCTGTATTAAATTTGTGACAAAATTGACTAAAACATTAAAGTCGAGAACAGCTTATAGGATTCTTTTTAATGAGCAAATATGCGCAGAAATATACGGTAAAAAAAATATTTATATATACTACATTACATACAATCTTAGGCTAATTTATGGAACACTATTTCGCATAACATGTTGAACCGGAATATATAAGAGAATAAAAAAATATACATACTGATAATTAAAGCAAAAATAGTAGTAGCAAGAAGGCAAAACAAATAGGGCAATATTTCAAAATATATTATTTAAGTGTCTATCCACTCGTTTCTTTTCTTGCCAGGGGGTCTAGCAAATTCTAATAATGCCGACAACACTACTCGTTGCTATGAATATAACGTCTCGACTGCAAATATTGTTGGTACACTTCGACTACCTAAACGAAAACGGTTTTGACTAAATTGATTTTCGTATAGGAGATTACGAAACTATGAGCTCATTCGATATCTGTATTTATGAAAATGTTTATATAGAATTAAAATTCGTAAGAAGTCAGTCGACGCTATTAAGAAGCTGTTCATCAATTTTATGGACCCTAAATTCGTAGTGGTAGGAAACTGCCTCAAAGCATGCGACAGTAAACCTGACTGGCTGGTGACACAGCGACAATGAAGGACAATACTGATAGCCGCACGACTAATAGAAATTAATGAACAAAAAAGACACGGAGTGTTTTGATTGCACTTTTTTTTTAACCAGTTACTATATTTTTAATTCAAAACAATAAATAGGATAAGAAGATAACAAAAATATAATCATCATGCAAGTTTTCAATTTCTACGCTAATCTATAACTTATATATATATATATACATAGTATAACTTATATATATATAACTTAGTATATATACGTTACTTACTACGACGGCTGATAAAACGTAAGTCGTATACTACGACGGCTGATCAGGTCAGATCAATAAAAAAAACACTTTTATTGTTTGCACATGTAGCAACCGTCCACTTTCTTATGATTTTGTACTCAGTTCAAATTCACTGTTACATTTTGATAGATAAAAACGTAGTCTAGTTTAAAGTCGATCAGCGTACTATGCTGGAACGTGTGATGCTGGGTGTTTCTGAAGGCGGTAAAATTCGAAACGAAGTTATTTGGCAGAGAACTAGAGTAACCGAGATATGATGCACAGATAATCAAAGCAAAATCAGACTCATTGTCGCTGGAGCTGACATGTGTTAGAGTGGAGACCATAATTAGGCACACGTAGAGTAGGGTATCCTGCGGCACGATGGATGAACCGATGACTTAAACGAAGGTGGCTGGCAGCAGATGCGTACGGACTGCCCAGGACCGGGATAGTTGGCGTTTAACAGTAGACAGGCTGATGGGTATAAATAATCTCTATTTTAATATGACTTCAATAACATATTACTATAAATTTTGATCTTGAAGAAGAAAGTAAACTAATGATAAAATGTTCTCATGAAGAAATTATTTAATTCTTAAAAAAAAAAAACAAAAAGGATGACTACAAATGTTTATGTGTCATTTTGTTATGTTTAAAAATACTTAACCATGGTTATTTTTTCGTAGTACAGGGTTTGTAAACTTTTCAAGGAAGGTTTTCTCGTTGCGGTGCGGACTTCTTCTTTAAGTAATTGTTGAGAAAACTTGCGCTACAATGGGACATTGGTTGGAATCTTAACAAAACGTTCACCTCGTTGGGCCATTCTTATGGTAATTCGACCTCACCGTCACGCGACCTTCTGTCCACACCCTGATAATATGCAAATAAGTCCCTCTATAAAGTGACCTGAAAGCGCTTCCTCATTAAGTCCATTTTATATTCAGATGAAATTAAAAAGTAGATCATTAAAAAATTCATATTTTAGTCTATACCTCTCTTATTGATCACAAGGTAGACAGAAAAATATTTCTTACACGCTACCTCTCATCATCACACTTTATAATAATTTGGGGTATAATAATAAAATTTATACATATCCATATTTTCGGTAAAAAAAATTATAATAGGTAAAACTTCAAGGGCCATTAGTGTAAAGCCAAGTCATTCTCTCCGTATAAACTCAAGCTTTTTACTGCAATAAACTTTCTGGCAAGCCATTTGTGGCCGAAAAGTGTTCGCTGAAATTAATCACATGACCCATAACTGGCCTTGTTTACCCTACCCCTGCGACTCTTGATAACTTCTTTATTTCATTTTTAATAAATGACTTTAATTGTTACTTGCCAGTATATTTGTACAATCGTCGAAGGGAACATGTCTATGCAGTTTTGAAGTTGTCTTACTGAAAGCAATTTAAACGTACTAATTAAGATTCTAAAATTGAAGTTTTCATTGTTCTTTGTACTGAATCTCACAGTTAATTCAGCGAGACGTAAAATTAGTCGAATCAAAGCAACTCGTGTCAGGCACACAACGTTTCATCATCACGGTGAATCAGATAGAGACTTAATTCAGAATTGCGAATTGCTTTGATATTTGTCTGCGATTCTAAAGTCACGTATTTAATTCAACTTGATCGTCTGAATGCTAAATCTGTATAAATGATCACAATATAAAGTAGATAAGAAGGCGAAGAAGTAAGGTGAGCGTAAAACTGTTAGTATTTAAATGAAAATACCTGTATTTCTGAAAATATAATGCTTGTTTGTTTATCAAGACACGATTTAAGCAAATGGGCCCGCATTCTAACCTCACAGTTTAAATTCTCTGACATTATTCTTATAAATTGGTAAAGAAGGCTGAAGTCAGAAACCCAAATCAAATAAACCGGATTAGGTCATCGCTTTACGGCGAGTGGAAGTGGCGGGTCATCTCGGAAGAAGCAATTCTCGTGGTCGTAGATTGAATGCAAAATTGGATGAGATCCTACTGTTTTTACTGTATAGATCCCGAGAATAGTTACGTACGAACTTTCCGCGTTTTATTTTGTCGAGGGCACACATTGTTTAAATGGTTTGATTGAATGTGACAATAGTTATTGTAACTGGCGCGGCGAGCACTTTCTTCTTTATGAAATGGTTTTCTCAAGAGATAAATTTATTCTTTCATATCGGGATGTTTGACCTCTTTTTGGGTTGGTAGTTAAACATTGTGAGAAATATCGTTGTATCAGATTATTGGTTATTGAATAAAAAATCTTTGAAATATCACTATCATCTAGGCTCATAACGTAACCTATCTCGAAAATATCAATATAGAGAGTTTATTTAAGATATTTACTGTCACCACGATATTACAAATCTGGAGTCAATAAATTTATATACTTACACAAAACACCAGAATACTGCAACAGTATTTTATTTATAACATTCTTATAGAGTAAAAAAAGGAACTGCAAAACCATTTCCCTATTTCAAAAGTTTACTAAAATATTTATACATTCTTGTGACAAAAGCCAACGCTGCTTCAAAGCTCTCATGAACTGATATTGCTAACAGAGCCAATCACGTATTGCGGTGCCGGTTTCCAGGCATGCTGAGAGGTCAAGTGGCATCGCGCACTCACTACAGGCCAATTGCAAAAATACGAGTACCTGTATGCATTTCTAACGAATTCTATTCGCTAAAAGATTATGAATTGAGTTGAAGTGAAGCTTCATTATTTTTCTTGTAGAGTGAGCGAGAAATTATTAAGAGTTTTAACAGACCATAATTATTATTCGACGATTTTTAAGAGAGTCTACTTTTTACATTTTTAAGTATTGTGAATCAATCGTAAAAAAATATGGAAATCAAAGTTAAGATATTGATTTATTTTTATTTTTATAATCATATAAGCCTTCTTCAGAACTTTATCTATAAGTTTTAAAATATATACGGATAACCGTTCTTCAACAGCTACATCGCTACACATCACATGCTTGTTCACAGAACCATACAGAAGATACAGCAGTGATAAACTATCCCATCTTTCCGTGTTCATTACAAGTTGTACAGCGTCGATTTACCTGCCTATGTTTTCTGTGATTCCGTGGTTTCCCTGAAATTAGTGAGGTTTCCAGAGACCTAACTCCTTCTCTCCTCTGTCCCTTCAACGTATTCCCTCATGTCTCATCACCCTCAAAGGCGGGCAAGGCACTTACGACTCACTATTGTGTGAGTTCTATGAATAATCGAAGCCTAAGTGAACATTGAAATGACTATTTCATATAATAATTGATCTAGTTTATACACACCGGGTCACTTGATTACTCTCACTTAAAAAAAACAACTTTTCTTACTTAGTAAAGACGCATATTTATAATAATAGGATAAAATAAAAAAGCACATCAATGAAATACTCTTTGTCATTTACTCCTAGTTTTAGAAAAATAATCAACTAAAAATTCTTCTTCATATTAAATAGAGAAGGTCACTTGATTACTCTCATCAAAGAAAAACTGAAAGCTAAACCATAGTAATAATGTATATAGCCTCCTTTATTTAATATCACTATATAAACATATATATACTTTTGCGGTAACTTTGACCAAGCGAACTTAATCGAAGAAATCAATGATTTTCTATCTTTATATTGCATTCCATCAGCATATACATATTTGTTTTGGAAGCCACCCCCAAATATTTTCTATTATATTAAGGTCAGGTGAATGGGCTGGCCATTGAAGAAAATGAAAATGAATTTTATTCTTGTCAAACCAGCTCTGAACAACCCTTGCAGTGTGAATGCTGGCATTGTCCTGTTGGAATATCCATGTCTGACCATTAAATAATTTATTAATTTCACTAAATTTGCACTGAAGCATTTGTTTATAATTTTCAGCAGTCTGTCTTCCCGATAAAATCTCTAAATTTACCGCCCCATGCACAGAAACGGCACCCCAAATCATTACAGATCCAACGCTACTATGTAGCCTCGATAAAAGTTTTTCATTTTTTCTTAAATCATGAAAGTAATAAGCAAATCCGTCTGGTCCGTCCAAGTTAAACTTTTTTTTCATCAGAAAAGACCAGATTCTTCCACTCATAATTCCACGTCACATGAATTCGAGCAAACTCCAATCGGGTAACACGATGTTGATTAGTTAATGGTGGCTTCTTTTTTATTTTTTTGCGCTGTAAATGAGTCGCTTTGGCGATTATTCGCTTTAAAGTTCTAATACTTACTGAAGTACCAACTCTTGACGCAATTTGTCTTGCTGTACTAGCCGAATTCAATGCTTCTCTTAATATAAGACGACGTTCGCGAGGTGTCGTAGCTAGTTTTGTACGTCCTTTGCGGTTTGTTCCGTAATTTTCTGGGTCTCGCAGATAATTTTTTACAACCCAAGTACTCCGATGAATCATTCCAGTAATTTTTCTATTTGAATACCCTTCTGATTTAAGAGTAAAAAATTTAGTTCTCTCTTCTATGCTCAAGGTCTTTCCTCTACCCATTGTGCTCAACGTATTTAAAACGGTTAGCTATAACACGAAAATGTTTCGAATATACGCAGTATAATGATTCACGCAAAAAAAGTCACACGTTTTGCCAGTGGTAGAGCCATGCTTAGGCACGAATGGGCCGGCTCGACCGGTGCGATACCACGGCCTCACAGAAAACCGGTTGTGAAGTAACGCTTGCGTTGCATTTCCCCGAATTGAGTGAGGTTTTCGGAGGCCCAATTCCTCCTTTTTTCCATCTTCTTTCTCCTTTTTTCCATCTCCTCATCCCTCCTCTCTTCTTTCCGCTCCCTGCATCCCCCATCCCTCATCACCCTCAAAGGCGGGCAGCGCACTTGCGACTCTTGAGTTGCAAGTGTCCATGGACGGCGGTGTCACTTACCATCAGGTGACCCGTCAGTTCGTCTGTCCCCCTATAGTATAAAAAAAAAAAAAGTCTAACGTCAACGATTGCTTCAAAACAACTAATAACAGTAAACAAGTGTCCATCTCATTATATAGTCCTGGCATACTATTCTAGCAATTTCCAGTTCAAAATAGAATTAATCGCAAGGGTATTCCAGAATATTGTGTAATACTGTTAAAGGTAAATTTTAACGAGAAGTCTCCGCCAAGCTCTAGAATGTTCTATATAAAAAAATATTTTTTTGTGTGAGAGTAATCAAGTGACCCGGTGTGTAGAAGGGTGTAAGTAGCAATATCTGTCTGTCCCCCTACATCAGGGGTCGGCAACCGGCGGCCCGTGGACTATCTCGGTGCGGCCCGCAAGACGTCCGCGCGGTCCGTAAGATAAAAATACCAAAGCAAAAGGCCATATAAATTCACCAGAATTTATACGGCCATGCTGCTGGGCCATGAGAGTATTCTTGAAAGCTTGTTCCCACGCGGGGTGATAAAAATGTACCTATTTCATTTCTTAAGAACTGTTTACCAAGATTGTGATGTTATGTATTGTTTCTACATAAAATAAATATTTGCAGTACTTATTCAATTCTTGACAATTTCTTTTGCGTTTATCCGCCGCACGTGGCCGTCAGCGGCGGGCGGCGGCCTTTGAGACAATAGACGGCGGCAGTCTTTGATTAGACGCAGGTATGCGGCGGTGAAAAAATTCAAACGTGAAACTCACGTCTCATCTGGTTGCAGCAGCTGCAGCTACGCGTTTCGTTTAACCTTTCTTCCCTTCTCTGATAGCTTCTCACGCACCACGTAGGAGGTAACTACGTTGTATGTACTCGCGAGCAATTTGTTTTATTTTATTTACTGCTTGTTTATGTGAACCTTCAGATTGATAAGTAAATGTTATAAGGACGGGGATAGTAGTTACATGACATGAGGTTAGTTACGAGTATGTCATGTTTTAATTATTTTTTGAATGTGGAGTTGAATTTGTAGGTGCTAACTGGAACATATATTTTTACAACGAATTTAATTTTTTTCATTATTGTTACAGAATAATTATATAAACATGGCTTCAATAAAAAGGAAGATAGAAGAAGAAAAAAGAGTTTTTAACGAATTATGGACAGAATTATACTTTTTTATCGAGTTTAAAGGAAAACCGTTATGCTTGATTTATCAAAAGAGTATTTCTGTTGTAAAGGAATATAACCTGATGCGACATTACGACACTGAGCACAAAGCTTAATTTGACTGTCTTGAAGGAGAAATACGAAAAAGAAAATTTCCACATTGAAATCGTCATTACAAAATAAACAAAACATATTTAAGGTTGTGGCAGACAACAGCGAATCGAATGTTCTGTCTGACTGCTTCTCTTTAGCGATGGATGAAAGTACGGACGTGTCGGATACAGCACAGCTACTCATATTTGTACGCGACATTGCCAAAAACATTACTGTTTACGAAGAGCTTGTGAAAATGTGCAGTTTGAAAGGTACAAATACGGGAGAACATTTATTTCACTATGTGGAACAAGCTCTAGATTCATTGCAATTAAGCTGGGAAAAGTTAACAAGTGTCACTACCGATGGAGACAAGAACATGAGCGGTCAAAACATAGGTGTTGTTGGGAGAATCATCAGTAAAGTGAAAGATTCTGGATCTACTGTGCCATTGATTTTTCCCTGCATTGTCCATCAAGAGGCATTGTGCTCCAAGGTTATATCCTGGAAAGAAATAATGGATACTGTAACATCCACTGTTAATTTTATAAGAAGAAATGGGCTCACACACCGTCAGTGCCAAAAGTGTTTTGGAAGATCTGGAAGCTGACCATGGTGACGTGGTTTACTACTGTGAAGTGAGGTGACTCAGTTGGTGCCGTTTTGGAACGGTTTTTTTATTTGAGGAAAGAAATTGGCAACTTCATGGAGATGAAAGGAAAGCCAGTGGAAGAGCTTACTAACTAACAGTGGATTATCGATCTTGATTTTTTGACTGATTTGACTAAGGAACTGAATCAGCTCACCAAGCGCTTGCAGGGAAAAAATAAATTGATTTGCAATATGTATTCAGATGTAAAGTTATTTGAGATGAAACTGAAACTGTTTATCAAGCATATTGATGAAAAAAAGCTTCACCATTTTCCTAATTGCAAGATAGCCGTGGAAGAAGCTGGAGATAATTTTGTGTGGCAAAATATTACAATGAGAAACTTGTTAACACAACTACAAACTGAGTTTATAAATCGATTCACCGACCTTAATAAGAGCTCTCTTAATATGGAAATATTAAAAAACTCTTTTGCTATTGATATTAGTGAGGTACCAAGCAAAGTAATAGCACACTTAAAACGGCATTTAAGGAAAGCACTGACTTGATACAGTTCTACGGAGGTTTGAGTTCTGAAAACTTCAAAGAATTGAAAAAGTTTGCTCAGCAGATAATAACTATGTTTGGTAGTACATATTTGTGTAAGCAGACTTTTTCAATTCTCAACTACCGCAAAAATAAGAATTGTTCGCGGTTAACGGATGAACATTTAGACGCGATACTGCGCGTGTCTACTACTAAAATGAAAGCAGACGTTAAAAAACTTGCAAGTCAAATGCAGCCGCAAAAATCTCACTAGTTCTTACTTTTTTGTTAGTATAGTAATTCAATTAAAATAGACATGATTGTATGAATATATGTATATGCGTTTTATTTCAAATATTAAAAATACATGCCCGAACATATAAATATAAAAATAAGTGCGGCCCGCACTGACACTCTGGCAACATATGTGGCCCTGCTATAGCAAAATGTTGCCGACCCCTGCCCTACATAATAAAATATATTTATAATATCTACTTACCGTTAAGTCTTGCAAATTAGTAACCAATAAATGGATGCACACCCTTAACTATGAAGTTGCTTGAAATTATGGACCACGAAAGGGCCTTTTCAATTGCCTGCCAAATTGCCCACAGTAGTCAGTCTATAAGTAACAAACTTCGTTGGCAAAGCGGACTCTAAACCGAGAGATTAGTAAGCTCGTACGATACGACCTCCGATGCTTTAACGCTCTTTCAATTGAAAGGGCGATCGAGCAGAATCGGGGGTCAAAAGAGTTCATACAATCTCTTGGAAGAAGCCACCTGACGAAGTTGACCACAGCAACCGGAGTAGACGTTGCTTCGAAGCCGGCTGTCCTTTCGTTACAATACATTTCTCATTTGCGATTTGCAGACGATATCGTCATCATGGCAGAGACGTTGCAGGACCTACGCATTCTTCTGTACGCATCGGCCTACTGATGAACTTGGATAAAACCAAGATCATGTTTAATAAACATGTACTACCGAAACCGATTGCGGTACACGGGGCCGTTCTGGAACTTGTTCAAAAATATGTATACCTTGGGCAGACATTGCAGTGAACAGAAGAATTCGGCTGAGTTGGGCAGCGTTTGGGAAGCTACGTCGAGTCTTCCCATATTAGCCGCAGAACCGACGACCGTTGGGGAAAACGAGTTCTTGAGTGGAGACCGCGTCTCGGCAAACGTAGCGTAGGACGCCCACAGGCCAGGTGGAGTGACGATTTGCGCAAGATGGCTGGCAGGAGCTGGATGCGAGAACCCGAAAGTAGATCGAAGTGGCGTGCAATGGGAGAGGCCTATGTTCAGCAGTGGACTGCGATAGGCTGATGATGATGATGAGGATGAAGTCACAAACTCCCACTAACACTCATACCCATACACATAGACTTACACACTCGCACACGCACTCTAACGCAGCAGAAAAACGCACACACGCAGTCGAATTCAATCTACTTTTTGTTTTGATTTTTGAAACAAAGTTCTTATGGGGCGTTGCGGAGGGGTACCCTAGACGGCAAAAAAGGTTTAGGGATTTTTGTCTTAAAACTATTACAAAAAACGGAAACTTGAACCTTTCTTTATAATAACGAACTTCGTTACTATCTGGTGTCCCACCACACCATACGGTTTTTTATTTGGAACTTTTATTTTTGGAACTTTGATGGAGCTCTGACGGCCCGTGGCGTTTATGGTTGCAACACAGTTTCTAACGAATGCAAACCTTCTCGCACATATTGTTATTGTACCTACTACTGTCTTAGTTTCCAATAAATAAATCAGTACCTAAAAAAAGTTAAATAAAATAATCATCAGGACTCGAAACGGGGTAATCTGGTTACGGGACCGCCTTATTTCCCACCTGACCTATACCCTTACCTGACCTATGACCTTATAGATGGTGAAATTTACATTCGTATACTAATGATATTGTAGCAGTTTTTCATTGTCTGAAAACACGGATAGAACGACGTTTTCTAAAAATGAAATCTAGCTAGATCGATTTATAGGCCCTGAAATCCCCTGCATACAAAATTTCATGAATATCGTTGGAGCCGTTTCCGAGATTCAGATTATATATATATATATATATATACAAGAATTTCTCGTTTAAAGATATAAGATAAATAAGTACTTTGATCATAATATTGTCACCCAATTCATTACTGTCAAACTTGATGTGAATATACAAATCTTTTTTCGTTCAATAAAATTCGTAATCAAAAAAAAAAAAAAACACTGTGCTCGTAGAATCTTCAATGAAATAGTAGTATTGAAATTTGGCTAAAAGCTTTCATTCGTGTTTACAGAACGTTCGTGATATTTTATTCCATTTGTTTTCTTCGTTTAAGCATATATACATTGTAAACCATTTTGGAAAGTACAATTCTTTACGGAAGTAACAAAAGAGAGAACGTTCAAAGGCGTGAGGCAGTTTTCGCTACGACGTCACTTACCGTCTGTAGTTACGTCGTTGTCGGCCCGCGTCCACACTGTCTACAACTTTAACAGAACATCTACCCCTCTTGTATAGTTTGAAACTTTGATTTGAGTCTTTTGGTTTCTTTTTTCTATGATGTCATTAGACACACAAACAGACGGGTCACCTCAAAAGTCCTATAACTCAAAAGCCGTAAATGCGCTGCCCGCCTGTAAGGATGATAGGGGAGGATGACGGGTAGGGAAAAGGATCGAGGAGAAGAGGACGAGTGATCAGGAGAGGGGAAAGATAATTGGGGGATCAGGGGAGGGGAAAAAGGAAAGGGGGAGGAGAGGGTGAAAGGGAAGAGTGTAATACTCTATCTCACTTGGCAATACAATTCGAGCACTGTTTGTCTACCTGTTCTCTGTGAGGCATTCATTCGTGCCTAAGCATGGCTCTCCTACGGTAAAAGGTCTTCGAGTGTTTTATAACAGTGGTAGAGCCATGCTTAAGTAAAAATGGGCCAGTCTGACCGGTGCTATATCACGGCCTCACAGAAAACCGGTTGTGAAGCAATGCTTGTGTTGCAATTCCCCGAAATGACTGAGGTTTCCGGAGACCCAACTCTACCTCACCTCATCCAACCTCTTCTATTTGCTTTCTCCTCATACTCCCTCTCTTCTTTACATCCTCAAAGGCGGGCAGCGCACTTACGGCTCTTGAATTACAGGTGTCCATGGATGGCGGTTGTCACTTACCATCAGGTGATCCGTATGTTCGTCTGTCCCCCTATAGTATAAAAAAGAAAAGAAAAGGTTTTCAATGCTAACACAGATCTAAATTTAATTTTAAATAAAGATGAGCAGTTTACATTATTGCATTCGTATTGAAGGTATATTCTACAATAAATAATTTAATAAAGAGTAATATTCATAATTATTTTAATGTTTAGGGGTCACTTACGTTTCCTTCTCAATGTATACTTCTGGAGTCAGAATGTAGTTAAATGATCAAATAATTAAAAACCAATCGCCATTTTTCGGTTTATTTTGCTGTGTGGTACTTGATGGAGCTGAATAAGACCAGCCCAGTTCTTGCTGCGGATATCGTAATAGACGATTAAGAATTTGACTGTTTTCCATTGGACAGGTTTTTTATAATATACAATTTATTTAAAGTCCCGTTGACAGCAATATTAAGGAAAGTGTAGTTATTTAATACGCCTCTGAATACCCATTCGGATTTGGGCTAGAGTGTATATATGGAGGTTTGTATATTTTGGTTTTGCCGATCCATTAACGTTGTTGTCAATGTCAAAAGTAATTAATTAAATTACATATTGTGTATATAAAGCATTTCCATAAGATATAAGTATT
This sequence comes from Tyria jacobaeae, assembly GCA_947561695.1. Taxonomy (NCBI): domain Eukaryota; kingdom Metazoa; phylum Arthropoda; class Insecta; order Lepidoptera; family Erebidae; genus Tyria; species Tyria jacobaeae. The sequence continues at coordinate 10,289,424 of OX387218.1, forward strand.
TAATTTATTAATTATATAACGTAAAAAAACCAGGCGTAGGCACGAATGGGAAGGTTCAACCGAAAAAATATCGCAGTCTCACAGAACACCCTTAAACAATCACTGCTTGCATCGTATTACCGAATCAGTGAATGTCCTGGAGGCCCAACTTCCACACTACACACACCCATACACTTTTTCCCCCTTCCCGTCAGCTCACCCATTTTTCTCTCTTCATCCTCCTGACCTCTATTATACCCCTATATTATTAAAAAAAAAATTGTGTGAGTCCTATGAATAGTTATAGAAGCCTAAGTGAACATTTAAATGATTATTTCCTATAATAATTTATCTAGTGTATAGAAGGGTGTAAGTGGCAATTATCTGTCATTTTCACATTACCACAGATAAGCCATTAAAAAAAAACGTTTCCAAAACACTGTATTTTAGTAATCTGCATCCGTCACATTATAATTAATTACATTTCATAATCATGTGTATAAACAAATTAAAAATAAATTTGATCAAACATGCATAACTTTACGTATATACTATAATATGTATATATAAAAAAAGTTCTCTTTTAATTTTTATTCACCGATACTGGAGGCTTTACAGTCTAAATATTTTTTTAGCATTGGAGTTGGCTATTATTTGCTCAGTTTATTTTTCTTCGAGTATGATAGCTCTAGAGTTGAGCACACAGTCTGTGTTTGAGAGAACCTTTTCGCTGCGCAGGCCGCACACGCTAATACACAATATACACATAAACTGTATGTAACGGACTGTATTAACAACATACAATAAAATGTGTTCTCCTTCATTTATGTTCCGTAAATCACTTCTCTCACAAATAATGAATGACATCAATAGAAAATTACGCTGCAATATTGAAGTATGTTGTTTTATTCGTTAAACAACCAGAATGCAGTTAAAATAATTCGAAATGTTGTTTGTTTTGTGTGTTCTGTGTTTGTTCGTTTCGCCTATCAATCAATGTTCCAACGAATAATCAGGTCTGATTCAAGAGGAGCTGCCCATGTTTGCACAGTTTTAAAGTTTCTTAATAAATGTATTTTATAAGACAAAAAAACTACGACGCCTATGCGGTACGATACCAATCTATACAAATAAATAAAATTGGAGTGTCTGTTTGTAATATTAAACCGTTATAACCGTTTTTTACTAATTGCATGTGGATGTATACACGATGCATATAACAAAACAACATTTTGTCTGTCTGTCTGTCTGTTTGTTCGCCTGACGGGACTTTAACTGGCAGATAGCTGATGTAACAAGGAGTAACTTAGGCTACTTTTAATTTAGAAAAAAAAAATAGTACCTCACGAATAAAAATTAAAACCAATTAAAATTTTATAATATTCGATTAAAAGAATTTCATTAAAATTAGTATAGGTATTTCTTAAATACGGAATTAATAAGTTATAGTAAACTCTGCGAACTGAACAATAACTTGTATGTTAAATACCACGCGGACGAAGTCGCGGGTAACAGCTAGTCTACAATAAATTCAAATTTTATTCATTTTATTTTGCATTCCAAAATGTTACAAAGGTTAATAAGGAATTAGAAAATAAATTAAAATATAAGTACTAAAAATACAACTTTTCTGTAGTATATATACAATAAAGAATAGTTCATTATTGTATTGTGTATTATATTATATATTACATTTAAAATGAGTTACTAGTGCACAAATGATCTATTGTAAGAATATGGCTATTTATATGTCATATTTCTATGGCAATTATAATAACAAGAATAATAGTTGAAGAAAATCCCCTAAAAACAGTTTTTGAGGGATTTTCTTCAACTATTATGCTTTTTATTATTCTTCGTTCTTCATTCCTTTAACTATTATATATCTGTAAAGAAAAGATTGGTTTGTTAAAAAAAAATTGAAAACATATCCCTCAATCTTCCCATGCATCGCGTTAGTAGTTGATAAACAGAAAACACCGTTTCACTTTGTAATTCTTTTTTTTTTCTATCAATCCTTAGGGATTAACTTTTTAGAAGTATAAACTTTTAAATGGAGTTGAAGAGACGATTGAGATTGTCTGAATTTAGTTTAACTAGTCTAGTATAGTCTAATAGTCTGTCAGATGTTGGTAAAATAAAGCCGACAAATAAAACTTTAATAAAGAAAACAGATGGCTTTAGCAACGAAATATAACTTTAATATTCTTGTGGAATCCGCAACGGGCCGTCATACCACCGGGGTTTTGGGTTGGACGGTGACTAGGGATTTTTAAGTACTAAAACAACACGGTGTGCCATATTGCGCTGCGACCGGCTGGAGCGCCACCACGGCAGCAAAGCCAGCACGTGGAGCCTCCAGCCGGGACCCGCGTACCGCTTCGAACGGGAGCCGCCTACCGTCACCCGCCCTGAACGAAAGATAACCTAGGCTGACCTTTACTCATCTCTGGAAACATTAAAGTCTTTCTTGAATAAGCAAAGTCTTAGTCTTAAGATTTAAATTAATGTTTTTAATGCGCGAGTTCAACAGCACTGGCATAACACACACACACACACACACACACATCTCTTCGGTATTCATTACATTGGATACGTAAAAATGACATTGTTATCAATGTACATCTTTGTATTAAAATTTATTGATCTACACTACTTTAGCTATTGCTTACATTCCCCAATAAATTCTCAAGATCAATATTCATTTCCTTTTCACTCTATCTGTTGCCCCTATTACTTTATTTTATTTATTTTACACTTTATGCACAAGATGTACAGAGGCGGACTTAATGCCATAGGCATTCTCTGCCTGTCTACCTTTGGGTGATGCAGAAATGTATGACGTAGGTGCAAAATGTTTTGATTTAAATGAATTTAAACTCGGTAAAAATAAAGAAAATGTATCCTGAATAAGCCAGTAAATATGTAATGATACAATATATACGCACAAATTACGTACTTATGTACAACTATTACGTAAGTAGGACAAGGTTATAGGCAATTGGATACATGCATGTATGTATATACATATGTGTTAATATTTAGCATCTTGGTTTATGTTGTTGCTTTATCAGCGTGACAGCATAAAAATACGGAATACAGTTCTTCATTTAACTAATACTGTAGTTTTATTGAAGTCCTTGTCGTAATACTCATAGCATTATATATGGCCACGAAGTAATTTAGTTACCGAAAATAGTAGATAACAAGATCATTTCCATCCAATAAACTTCAATCTTAATAGGAATCAAAGTTATCATATTTGTTAAAAAGATGAAGTACGCTTTTCACTGAAAATTAATCATATACAAAGTTTTTCATGTTACGTATTTCATAATTCCAAGGGCCCTTTTTCAGGATGCACAGTTATTTTTTCATAAAAACATCATGACGCATGACCGCCATAAGTTTGCCCAGAAAAGAGCGGAGAGAGCTGGATCCATGTAATTAGACGGTACGAAGATTTATGTCACGGAAATTCCCAAATTCTTTTAAATTTTTGGCGGCGACACGTGCTTCTTAGAATACTTTTTGTTGAAACATATTACTTTAATAAGCACCAAATTATTCTGCGAATTATAACAAAAGAAATTCTAAAATTGTTAATAAATCTGTCAATTTAAATTTAAATGACTGACCTGTTGGTCTAATGGCCACCGTTTACTGAGCAGGAAATCGTGGTTTCGATTCCCACTTGGGACAAATATTGTCCCAACCACAAATAGATGTCCCGAATCTGGGTGTTCTTTTTGTCTGTTCTTTGTTTATTTGTAAGATCTCCCGTGACAGAGGAATAATTCATTGTGCGAGAGACTAAAATGGATGATATTTTAGCACCTCATTATTATGGGATTAAGGTCTGCGTTACAGAATTGCTGGTGTAAATAACATGCCAACGTTAATCAAAGCAAGCACTTCAGAACATTATTATCCAATTTAATGGCTTATGTATTACAGATTTTAATTAAATTTAAATATCAAAACAAAGCGATTTTAACAAAAAACAACAAACTGATCGTTTTCACATGCGAAAAATCTGATATTTTCTTTAACCAACAGTCTTATTTTTTAAGCAATTGAATGAATGTATTAGATGGATGGATAGTGAAAGCTAAAATGACCCTTAGAAGAGATGAATAAATGTATGTATGAGGTTGTCAATTACCAGCAGGTGACCCGTCTGTTTGTATGTCCCTCAATATCCCTCATAAAGCTGCTTCGTTTTCTGTACGTCTTGATATTGTAATTTTATAGATTACTATTTATAAACATGTGTGCCTAAAAAAAAAAAAAAAAAAACCAAAAAGGTCACTGATCAGTCCAATCGTTTTTAAATTAAAAAAGTTATATTCTCTTAGGTTTATTCGATGTATTGTAAGCGAGAGACCGATGGAAACGAGGATAAATTGTGTAAAAGATATTTAGTACTACGGGTACAATTGACCTTCTTCCCAAATACATCCACATAGGTACATACGTCCCATGTGTATGGCAAAAAGTTCAAATATTAGGTGCATGAAATGTATTGAGGATGATTAGTATAATAGCAATGAAAGCTTGAAGTAAGAATAGAATGGATGAATAGATGTATGAGAAGAAAATCAAATGAGAGATGCATGAATTGTGTTTGAAGTTTTCTGTTTGGTCTTCATTGTCATCAGTTTTATTGAGGATATCTCTGACTGGCAATTTTACTGGAATTTTTAATTTATATGAATTCTTTTTGGGATTATTACAGTGACACATAATTTTTTAAAGTTGTATTTCGGAACAGAAATTGGCAGCTTCTCTTTATATAAAGATTGCAAATTATCTACATGTTATTACTACAACAGTAAAGCTTGTTTTCTTGTCTATATTTTTGGATTTTTTTACCTTCAACAGTAAAGCTTGTTTTCCTTATTCCTTCACCCTTTCCTTTTCCGTGCATCAAACGCCCGGTGCTACCACTGCGTCAATTGTGAGGAAGACACGGAGCGGCATACGGTACAAGTGTGAACTGTTTGGGAAGAACCGAGCCGTGCCTTAGTGACAGAGATAGGGCCTGACCTCTCGCTCCCTGCGCTTATGCGCGGAAGAATCGGAATGGATGCGGAAGAATCTCGCTTTCCCGCGGCCCTCGGCAGCAGGCGCGAGGAACAGGAACACCGTGGTGGTTTTAGCCGGTCAAGTCCGGCACACCCCTCCACCGATGACCCCGGCGAAGGACAGTCCAAGAGGATTTCCCCACGATATAAAAAAAGGTTTAGGTAAGGGTCTAAATTATTTAATAAAATGACTTACATTATTATTCTGAGAAGGAAAAATATTTAGAAACGTATTTTTTTATTGTAAAAATGGTTTTATGTCGTCCAAATATATGTAACGTAAGGGATTTTTATAACGATAGAGAAATTTCAAGTATATCAATCGATAGAGTGGAAAATCTAAAATCCGATGATATACATATACAACTCATTTTTGTCAAAATGACCCTTACGTTAACTGATACTGCTGGTACACATGACCCCTAAACCAATTCATACCTTTTTTGGATTGTAGCGTAATCATCAAATGTATTCTAATAAATGGCATATCCAAAAAAAATACGGCAATACATGTTACAAAGACATCATATATAATGGACAATTCTTCGTATGAATTACACTTTTTGATTAGTTTTCTTTTAATTGATTAAATGGGGTTTTTAACTAAGGAACGCTCTTGACTGGTTTAAAAAAAAAAACTGATTTTCAAAGACTGAGAAATACAGTAAATATTTTAAAAATAAATCATAATATATACATATGTGTTGATATACTTTTTAAATTGTTAAAAAATTTAATATCTGACATTGTTACTTTCAATGGCAATATAAGTATTGTACAACAGGAAAACGGCAGCTTCGTTGAAATATTTATGAGAAAGTTGATCTGATTTTTATAACACTTTTACCTATTAGAGTAGAGTAGGAGTTTACCTATTAGAGATCGCTTAATCTCGGGCTTAGTTAGTTCCAAGTGTACAGTAGGTATAAGAGAGTGATTTGACAAAACTTGAGATTTGTTGAAATGTGTACTGTCTGTCTTTCACTGGCCCTTTAGCCATATCGCAACTGACATGTGATGCTTGAACTATCTTTGTGATATTATTGATCAGAAAAGTAATAATTTTAGACAAGTATGCTTTGAAGGTTTAAAATGTGAAATAAAACAAAATAAACAGTAAGTTTCTCTAAGCTGAAAATCAGGGATTGGAACCAAATATATATCTATTCAATCATTAATATGGTTGTGCAAGCAGCAACAGCAGCTTGTGTCATTACACGCGCGGCATTCAGTCGGTGCACCGTCAACATGTCAGCATGACCGAGATTCAAGACATCACGCGCGTCTTACAACTAGAACTTTGTCGACATCTTGTAACGACCGAGATACAAAGCAGCTGCATCGGCACATCACATACACGCACACTAATAATAATTCGTGTATGTGTACTTAGCAGAACATTAGTATATAAGCAAAACAGTATATAACGATACATCGTCAATTAAACCAGTCACTTTTTCTAATCCGACCTTGACTCATTCATTACCCTTCCCAACCTCTTACTGTGGTCAAGACACCTTTAGCCATCCGTCAAAACTCCAAACTCTGATTCCTCCCCGTCTTCGTCTGATGTCTTAGGCCTCCTGGTAATAGATATGCTGCATCTATCTATATACATATTAAATACTCCCACCGTAGGGTTCGTATATGGATGGGGCTAGGGAGGGGTGCGGGCTAGAAAACCTCCACGTGGTGTTCCCTGGGCAACGTTGGCGACGACGCAGCCTTCTCCTCCTCCACTTTTGAGGAGGGCGTCATCGCCAACGGCTAATATTCTGGCAAGAAGAGATGGCCATTTCCTTTAGCCACTAGGTTGAGGCTCGGCCCAGCAGAGTGGGCTTGTATGCCGATCCCTCTGTTGGCTCTTCGCTCCTCGGAGCTGTGAGGAAGGAAACCTAAATAAAAAATCACCAAAGTGTTACCCTTTCACGGGTCGGTGTTTCTCCACTGTATACAGCGGAGAAAGAGGACGGGCTCGGCGTGCACTCGCACTGCCACCGAGCAGGCATCTGGAGATTTGTCTCAAAGGAGTGTCGTGGTTACGTCTCACGGCTCTGATCGGGGACGAGAGTCTTGGCTTAACTGCCCGGACTGCGAGGAAGAATACCTCTATAAAAAATAACCCCGAATCCCGTGTTCTGGTGCGTGACCATGGGATGCATGGCTGATTGGTGGTTCAGTCGTAAGCGCACTCCCAGCCGGGGCACCTGCGGACCCCTCGGTTGGGAATAAATCTACGCTTACCCGGGTACTGGGGGATCTCTGCCCGGGTGGACCTCTTAATTCTCCCCCACTCGTGGGACTAGTAATGGAATCTCTTAATAATTATAATAAAATTAAAACTGATGGGATGCAGGAGAAGAGCAAGGCGAAGGGGCATAATAAGAAGGCGGACAAGACCTCGCCTAACGACGAGGAGGTTTTGACCAAAATGCCTATCTCAGAGATGCTCCCAGAAGGCAGGTTGACTTCTGGGAGCAGAAGAATTTCGATGCGAGTGCGCTCTAGGACCACCAGTTCCGCGGCTGACTCAGCCGAGGAAATGGAACTAGAGCCCCGCGATTTAGAAAACCGTAAGCGTGGACGGGATGAGGACGTTGATACGCCTCAAGACATGCTGCCGCCAAAAGTACCGAGCAGCAGGCGTGGGAGGTCACGTACGCCAATCCCGGCCCCGTCAGGTTCCGTTTTTTCCAGGGCTGGAGGATACGCCCGGACGCGAGCTGAAGGTGAAATCGTTGCCGAGGAGGAGATCACGGATCTCCTTCTTAAAATGCGTCCACCGGTGGAAAGGGGTTCTGATCCACTTACTCCGGTGGATTTGAAGGAGAGGACGAATGCGGCGGTGGCCATCATCCGGAAAGTGGCCACCAAGTCCACCAACCTAAAGGGCTCTTTTGTCAGGGCCCTGAAGGACTCCTCCTCGGCCATGTCGGAGGCCATGGAAGGCCTCATTCAGGGGGTTTCGCACCTCCAAGAGGCAAACGATCGCCTTACGGCGGCTAACGAGCGCCTGACGCAACAGGTTGCCGAGCTGAGTGCCCAGTTCGCACACTTTCGGGCTGAGGCGAGTGCTGCTAGTCCACAGCAGTCAAATCCTGCCACCTCACCCTCCCCCGTCTCTGATGCCCACTTGCGTCAAATTACAGATGCAGTGTGGCGGATGATGGACGGGCGTCTGGCGGGACTGGAAGCAAGGCTGCCTCCAGCGCCCATTGTTCGGCCGCCACTCGCCGCAATTGCCGCCGTAAAAACAAAGGCCACATCGGGTTCGACGCCACTTCCAGTCTCGGGTGGCCGTCTCGCGGTTTCTTACGCGGCAGCTGCGTCTGCGTCTGTGCCTGCAAAAGCACCGAGGACTAGGCAAGTTCCTAGGGCTGTTGCGGGGGCAGCGTCGGAGTTCCCTCCACTCACCTCTCAAGTACGAAAACGTAAGAGCGCCCCTAGTGCTCCCTCTGGTGTTGAAGCTGTCTTTGCACCCTCCACGTCTGCTCCCTCCAATGATGGGTGGCAGAAAGTTGAGGGAGGTAAGAAAAAGAGGTCCCGAAGAGGTAAAAACAAGGCCCCAAAAAGTGCCGCTTCTGTGACAGATACCGCCACAAAGAAGGCAAGAAAACTGCAGGCGCCCAAAACGGCGGCTGTAGTTGTTACCGTGTTGCCGGAGGCGGCCAGCAATGGGTTATCCTACGCGACTGTTTTCAAGAAAGTCCGGGATAGCCTAGGTGGCGAATTCGGGGCCTCAGGTGTGAGGCTGCGCCTTGCTCAGACAGGGGCTCGAGTTCTGGAGTTCCCCGGTGCTGAAGGTGCCAAGACAGCGGACGTCGTTGCGGAGAATCTGCGGGGAGTATTTACAGCGTCGGATGGTGTTAAGGTGGTTAGGCCCACCAAGTGCGCGGAGCTGCGCATATCGGGCCTGGACGACTCAGTAACGGTGGAAGATGTGCGTGTTTCGATTCGAGAAAAGATGGTATGCAACGCGGACATCATCAGGGTTGGCACCATCCGCCCCGGTCCAGGTGGTCTTGGCGCGGTGTGGGCCAGTTGTCCCGTGGCATCAGCCAAAATTTTGGGTGATGCTGGCAAGATCCTTATCGGTTTCGTCAACACCAGAGTCACAGTCCTGGCGGCGAGACCGATGAGGTGCTTTAAATGCCTAGCGTCGGGACACACCCGCGTCAAGTGTGGAAGCTGTTTTGACTGCAGCGGGCTCTGCTTCCGCTGCGGTCGACCGGGGCATAGAGCGGCGGAATGCTCCGCCGCCCTTCACTGCCCAGCGTGCGCGGCGGGTAATTTACCCGCCAATCACCAGATGGGGCAGGTTGGCTGTAAGCCTCCTCGCACATCTCCGAAAACATCGGTGGCTAGCCAATCGGCCCAGGCTGCCACAGATGCCACTCGTGCGTTGTCGTCGTCGCCCATGGAGGAGGCTGTAGAAACGATCCAGTAATGGATCAAGTTTCCAGCCTCCTTGTCCAGACGAATCTAAACCACTGCGCCGGTGCGCAGGATCTCTTCCTGCAAACCATGGCGGAGTGGTCGATTGGTGTCGCCGTAGCTGCGGAGCCCTATTACGTTCCTCCCCGTCCAAACTGGTTGGGTGACTGGGACGGCTCCGTGGCAGTCATCGGCTCCACAGCGGCTCATTCCCCACCCTTGTCGCTAAGAGACAAGGGTACTGGATATGTTGCCGCTGAATGGGGGGGGATTACCATTTATGGTGTCTACTTCTCCCCCAACCGGAGTCTGAGCGATTTCGAGGTGTTCCTAAATAACCTGGAGACCTCGATACGGCGACTAGCGTCTGGGCACGTTCTAGTGCTGGGGGACTTCAACGCAAAGTCCGTTGCATGGGGTTCCCCCAGGACGGACGCACGGGGCAACGCTGTCGAGGAGTGGGCAACATCAGTGGGCCTCTGTCTTCTAAACAGAGGTACCACCAACACGTGCGTGCGACAGCAGGTCGGGTCGATAGTGGACCTTTCGTTCGCTACCCCTGCTCTTGCCGCACGAGTAAGGAACTGTCGTGTCCTGGAAGAGGTTGAGACGCTCTCGGATCACCTTTATATCCGATTTGAGCTCTCCCGGACCCAGGATCCCAGAAGGGGTCACATGGCGCGGCGCCCTTTCCGCTTTCCGCGGTGGGCTGTCTCAAAGCTTGACCGGGACCTACTGGAGGAGGCAGCCATCATTTACTCTTGGCTGTCTCCGCAGCCTACCGAGGAGGTAGACATGGGGGCAGGCCGCTTTCGTGATGCGATTACGCAGATCTGTGATGCGGCCATACCCCGCGTTCTAGGTCGTCAGCCTCCAAGGAAGGAGGTCTACTGGTGGTCCCAGGAGTTGGCGGATCTCCGCTCAGCGTGTATTCGTGCCCGGAGATCTTACACCCGCAGCCGGCGGCGTCACCGCGAAGAAGGGGAAGAGGACCGGCTTCAAGAGGAGTACCGAGAGGCCTGGAAAACTCTGAAGCTGGCCATTTGCCGCGCCAAGGAGGAGAAAAGAAAGGAGGTGCTGGAGGGTCTCAATCGTGACCCCTGGGGTCGCCCTTATCGTGCGGCGCAACAAAAGCTCCGTGCGATGCCCCCCCCCTTACTGAGACTCTCCAGCCCAGCTTCCTGCAGGGAGTGGTTGAGGGTCTTTTTCCGCGACGAGAGGAGCACTCACCCCCGTCGATGGCCCCCATGGCTAGAAACGACGGGGAGTACGGAGGAGAGGAAGTTCCACCCGTCGCGGAGGCGGAGATATGGGCGGCTGTTCTACGAATCCGCTCCAAGAACACCGCCCCCGGGCCAGACGGGATTCCTGCCCGAGTGTTGGCCCTGGCCCTTGACCACATGGCAGACCGCCTCAGGGAGGTGTTCGACGCTAGTCTAGTGTCCGGGCGCTTCCCTGATTGCTGGAAAAGCGGGAAGCTGGTGCTTTTAAGGAAGCCGGGACGGCCTACCGACTCGGTCGCGGCCTACAGACCCATTGTGCTACTGAACGAGGCGGGTAAACTGTTTGAGAGGGTACTCTCTGCCCGCATCGTCCGGCACCTGAATGAGGTCGGCCCCGATTTGTCGGATGCCCAATTCGGTTTCCGAGCGGGTCGTTCAACGATCGGAGCTGTATTGCGTCTGAGAGCCGTGACCGAAGAGGCGGTGAGCTGTGGCGGCGTTCTGTTGGCGGTGTCATTGGACATCGCCAACGCATTCAATAGTCTGCCACTAGCCAAGTTTCAGCATTATTACTGTTAACTTAGTAATATCTCGCTTATTTTAGAATAAGACTAAAGTAGTTTAAAGTATATGTGAGTAAATTCCTTCAAATTTAGTGTCAATAATTTAATTAAAAATCGTCTAAATTAGGTAAGAGGTTACACTAAATATGATATTTAGAGGCGTAAATTAATTTGTCTCAAAATCTCAATAGACAATTTTAATATGTTTTATCAACTTAAAAGTTGATATTTTAGCACGTATATATGTACATAGATAGTCATGTGATCAAGTAATATGTAATATTTTTACATATATTTATTGAAAACCACCAAATTAAACAGTCTAATTCAAAAAACTTAGTTAAAGGGCTTGGATTTGGCTAAGCACCCGCCAGTTCAAGTTATAGGTATGCAAACCTGACTTGCTTGAGCTTTATACTCCCCAATCTATCTGTTTAAGCGGTATATTTTCCTTCCGGGTAAATAAAAGACGTAGTTAGGTTAGGTTCAACACATATTTAGAGTGACGGTAGTGTGTATTAGATATCAATACCATTTTTTTTTTTTTTTTTTTACGTGTGGAAACCCCCTCGGGCCGTCATCCCACCGGGGTTTTCGGTGGAACGGTGTGTCGGAATCGGACCGACTAAAACCACACGGTGTGCCATACTGCGCCTAAAATAGGAGGAATCCGGGAACAGCTTTGGTAAGACATCCGGACCCCTCCTAGCGCCTGTTGCCCGCACGTTGCGGGCACCACCTTCTGGTAACTCTCAATTAGGCAACGTCCAGACACACCAGGACGTCGCCTCCTCGCGGTTGGCCATATGGCGGATGGAGGGGAAAACCCGTCCCGACCACCCGCGGCCACACTCAGGGCGGCATGAGGCGCTGGTAAGCGCGCCTACGCCGCCCGGTTCGCCGGCGGCGAGTTGGGTCCGAGTGGAGATCGTCCTCCCGGGCCCGCTCCGCCGCCTCCTTCTGCGAGATAACCTCCTCACAGAAGGTTGCGACCGCGGTGAAATTCCTGTCGCTACCGGCCATGGAGCGTATGACGGCCGGTAGCGAGAGATCCTCTCCGATAACTGCAGTGAGGACCCGACGCTGCGCCGCCCAAGCGGGGCAGTCTGCGAGCGTATGTTGAGCCGAGTCCTCACTGCAGTCGCAGTGGTGGCAGGCGGGACATAATTCTCTCCTAGCGACCGAGTGCAGGTACTTTCCGAAGCAGCCGTGCCCGGAAAGAACCTGCGTTAGGCGGAAAGAAAGAGTCCCGTGCTGCCGCTCTGCCCATTCGACGATGACCGGCTGGAGCGCCTCCACAGCGGCAAAGCCAGCACGTGGAGCCTCCAGCCGGGACGACCAGTGAGCCATCGTGGCTCGACGAGCGGCTTCACGCCACTCGCGTACCTCTTCGGGCGGGGGCCGTCTGCCGCTACCCGCCCGGAACTCAGCCGTCCGCCGATAAACTTCGGCGAGCACTTCCGCCTCCAAATCCCACGGGGGAGTTCCGGCCAACGCGCACGCCGCCTCCGTCGACACGGTGCGATAACCACGTATGGCTCTAACCGCCATAACCCTCTGAGGGCGCCAAAGGCGTGCCCTATTCTGGGCGGTTAGAGCCTCCGCCCACACCGGTGCACCGTACAGTGCCATTGACCGGACAACCCCCGTGTACAGCCGTCTTGTAGCGACGCTGGGTCCACCCAAGTTGGGTAAAAGGCGCCCAAGAGCGGACGCAGCGCCGACCAGCTTTGGAGCAAGCTGCCGAAAGTGCTCGTCGAAGAGCCACCTCCCGTCAAGGATCAGGCCCAGATATTTAATGTGGGCCCGAACCGGTACAAGGACCGAGTTGACCATGATTGAAGCGCCAGGGGGCGGACCACGACGGGGCCCATGAAATAAAAGGGCCTCCGTCTTGTCCAGGGCCACCCGTAAGCCCAGCGCCTCGATGCGCCTGACCACCATTGAGGCTCCTCTGGTGGCCAGGTGCACAGCCTCTTGAAAGTTCACCCCCCGAGCTGTGACCAAAGTGTCATCAGCGTAACAAATTACGCCCAGCCCTGGGGGGAAGTCATCTCGGAGGACCCAGTCATATCCCATGTTCCACAGGAGGGGTCCAAGAACAGACCCCTGTGGAACACCGCACGACATGGGCCGACGTCTCAGATTTCCCTCTCGGTCCTCGTACATGACGGTACGCTCCTCTAAATAGTCTGCCACTAGCCGCCTCAGGTACTGTGGCACCCCGTGATAGCGGAGCGCTTCCCTGATGCAGCTGAATGGCAGGCTATTGAATGCGTTGGCGATGTCCAAAGACACCGCCAACAGCACGCCGCCACAGCTCATTGCCTCTTCAGTCACGGCCCGCAGACGCAACACAGCCCCAACTGTTGAACGACCCGTTCGGAAACCGAATTGGGCGTCCGACAAATCGGGGCCGACCTCGTCCAGGTGCTGGACGATGCGGGCAGAGAGTACTCTCTCAAACAGTTTACCCGCCTCATCCAGCAGCACAATGGGTCTGTAGGCCGCTACCGAATCGGCAGGCCGTCCCGGTTTCCTTAAAAGTACCAGCTTCCCGCTTTTCCAGCAATCAGGAAAGCGTCCGGACACCAAGCTAGCGTCGAACACCTCCCTGAGGCGGTCTACCAAATGGTCAAGGGCCAGGGCCAAGACTCGGGCAGGGATCCCGTCTGGCCCAGGGGCGGTGTTTTTGGAGCGGATCCGTAGAACAGCCGCCCCTATCTCCGCCTCGGTGACGGGTGGAAAATCCTCTTCCTCGAACTCCCCGTCGTCTCCGGCCAAGGCGGCCATCGACGGGGGTGAGTAATCCACCCGTTGCGGGAAAAGGCCCTCAACCACTTCCTGCAGGAAGCTGGGCTGGAGAGTCTCAGTAAGGGGGGGGCCCAACGCGCGGAGCTTTTGTTGCACCGCACGATAAGGGCGACCCCAGGGGTCACGATCTAGACCCTCCAGCATCTCCTTTCTCTTTACTTCTTTGGCACGGCTAATGGCCAGCTTCAGAGTACTCCGTGCCTCTCGGTACACTTCATGAAGCCGGTCCTCTTCCCGCTCTTGGCGGTGACGCCGACGACTGCGGGTGTAGGACCTCCGGGCACGAATGCAGGCCGCGCGGAGGTCCGCCAACTCCTGGGACCACCAGTAGACCTCCTTCCTTGGAGGCCGACGACCTTTAATGCGGGGCATGGCCGCATCGCATATCTGCGTAATCGCATTGCGAAAACGACCAGCCCCCATGTCTACCTCCTCGGTCGGAGGCTGCGGAGACAGCCAAGAGTAAACGATGGCTGCCTCCTCTAGTAGATCCCTATCTAATTTAGATACAGCCCACCGCGGAAAGCGGGATGAAAGCCGCGCCGTGTGACCCCTTCTGGGGTCCTGGGTCCGGGAGAGCTCAAATCGGATGTAGAGATGATCCGAGAGCGTCTCAACCTCTACCAGGACACGCCAGTTCCTTACACGTGTAACGAGAGCAGGGGTAGCGAACGAAAGGTCCACTATCGACCCCCCCTGCTGTCGCACACACGTGTTGGTGGAACCTCTGTTTAGGAGACAGAGGCCCACCGATGCTGCCCACTCCTCTACAGCGTCGCCCCGTGCGTCCGTCCTGGGGGATATCAATACCATGGCCCAACTCCCCCTCTCCTCATTCCCCTCCTCACAACCCCTAATCCTCCATCATCCTCAAAGGTGGGCGCACACCAACGACTCTTGAGTTGCAGGTGTCCAAGGACCCGTTTATTCGTCTTGTCCCCCTATAATATAAAAAACGAAAAAATAAAACATATGTTACACTTCTGTCTCTATCCTTCCTTTCCTGTCAATAAGTTCCAAATTTTCCTGTCTAATTCCCAAAAGTGTCCGGTTGACGGCAATGGGTTTGAAATGGGTCTAAATTATAATCGGCAAAATGTGGGCGTTAATAATGCCTCTGCCTACCACTTCTTGGATATAGGTGTGAGTGTATGTTTATTTTCTTTTTATTCTAATTACAAATACCTGCGTTTGTTAATAAATATGATGCAACACAAGAAAACCCTTCATACTGAAAGAGTTTATAATAACGTTCTACTGCATAAACTAATGGATGTCTTAGAACAAATAAAAAGTTTAATATCCACACAAACGATACTTTTCAAATAGACTACACATTTGTCATTTGTTACGTGAGTAAATAATATCGTTGCAATACTTACCCATGTTTTCATAGATAGATAGATAAAGCTGAACGGAAGCTTATAAACAAATGAACGCTATATGTATGTACAACATTAGATTTTATGCATTCAATATTTTTATATCACATGTAGGTACTAAGTCTGAAGGATTTTATAACCCTTTCTATTTTAACGTTATTTTAATATTAAGTTTATACATATTTACAACTACATATTATCATTAATATTAATCACATGAAAATGTAAAAAAATACAATCATTTTGTATTTTTTTTTAAAGTTGGAATAACTCCCGTGTCGCAGGGCGTTTTACAAACATTCAATAAACGGACGCAAGGAACACTCAGATTCGGGACAACTATTTGTAGATCTCAAACAAATATTTGTCCCGGAACCCACGACCTCCGGTTCAGCAGTCAGGGTCACTTTTAAACCTTTTAAAAGTCATAATTGAATATAAAGACGTACTATTGATATAAAAAAAAAACAATCAATTCTTGTGAATGGCGCACAAAATGGATGTTTTTGAAGTATATTTTTTTCACATTAGAAATATTTTTGGAACTCCCGCTATGTTAACCACTTCGTCATTATAACATACATTTATTAAAAAAATTAAAAGTTATTAAATACATACATATATTTCGTTTAAGTGCGTTATGGTTACCGCTTTATTAGTTTCAAAGATAGTCTAAATAAGAAAGTATTAAGTTGTATGAATGATTTATGCAAATAATTCAAACGAGAGAGAGCTCTGAGAGAAATTCTTATGCTAAGTGTATTCAGCATGTTTCTTTTCGGAATATACTGTAAGACCACGCCCTTAATAATATCCAGTAAGCAAGTAATAGTAGGTAGTAGTGCAAATAGAAGTGCGAACGCTCAATTTAGAAAATGTTTATTAACACATGGCTAAACTGCTACGGGAATGTGAACGGGCGAACGTGACGAATTCTGATGAAAACGCACGTAGACAATTAACTGCGGGCTGACGTCTGCAGTGATACATGTACTGAGCCCCAAAGGAGAATCCAAATAAACACATTTATACATTTTCCTATCTTTTTCCTTGCTTAACAAAATTGGGTGAGATAATGATACGATTCTTTTGTTACAATTTGCACGAAAGTAGACTTCACGATGTCTCTTTCAAGATATACGAGATAAGAACAAAAGTTTTGAGCTCGTTAATTGCCAATAGCAGTTTTTTATACCACTATTATATGTATATAATTGCGTAAAAATATGAAATAGTAAGAAAGATGAGCTATAAATAATCGAATAGAAGTTTTCGACCCCAGAAGATTATAGCTAAGATTAATCAACACTAATAGGTAAGTTATTTTTTAATTGTGCACCTTGAAAGCGTTGATAAATCAATATAATCGGACATCAATGTTTTCATTAACAAATTTCAAAAATATGAGATAATACATAATTATCTTACAGCAGTAGAGCCAATATGCATTTAATTAAATGATTAAAAATTTCAAATTAGCGGGAGAAGTTTAAAGGAAGGACATACTTCATCTGGTGTTATTTTCAGACATGTTACAATTACTTTACTGCCATTACCGCTTTGAACTCAAGAACCATCGCCTATTTTTAACTACAGAGGACTTCGTTTGTATTAGAAAAGCAATCTCGTTTATATATCCATTAGCCAAATAGAGATCGCGGCCTCCACACCGCCCTTAACAAAGCAACCGCGGGTTGGTTCCCTCACTATGAAGAACCGTAACATTATTTTGCTTTCGTTTATGTGTGCGCTTTTTTCTAGTTACTTATGTAGCTAACTTATAGGCTTCAAGCAAATGACAAATGATATTTGAGCCAGACCTGAGTGGGTGCCTCAAAAAACAATATTTTGTAAATAAATAAAATAAATGTCGATCTAGTTAAATTTGGATTGAGATTGATAAATAAGTTAGTGTCATAATGGCATAATTAGCCGTGTCAAGTAGGTCACGCGTGTTTATGGTGGCCCCTAAGGGTCGTGATGATAAACAGCAGTTCTCATGAAATGGGCTATAAAATTATAAAATTTCCCAAATTGGATGAAGTTCCAGAGTTAAGTGCTTTTAGCCAAAAAACACTTTTAATTTTATTGAATAAACGCATACGGACAAAAGTGTCTACGTAATTTCGCCATTTCAGTGATCACTGTCATTCAGACGAATTTACCATTTAAAACGTATTTTAGAATTAATATAAACTGTAAATAACTAAAGAATTTTAGTAAAAACGTTGAGAACTAAAAGCATGACATATTCTATTATTACTATCTATATGTTACCTCGGAATATTTTTTTTACTACGAACCATTTCATGGAACTATATTTCACTGTTCCAGGTTCTACAAACATAATAAATAACATTTATACTATACTATTAAAATCTGGTAAGACTTTATTTTTTCAAAGTGGATACTTTTTTGTATATAATGCAACGATGAATTAATATTGAAATATAATTGCATGCAGCACTAACCACCGCCGGTCCGTACCTCGCAACGTGTTATTATGGAAATAGTTTTCAAACTTGAACAGGTCAGTGTTCTTTGTTACGTTGCAAGTACCATTCAATTGGTTACGAAAGTGCCGGATTTTAAAAGGTTTTACTTTTTTAATTATAATTAGTCCTATCTTATACAGTTAAAGGAAAAATGTGTCGCTATTTTTAATAATTAAGCGCTATCGCGCTGGGTTGGCGAATCCAAACATTTTTTTATACTTTATCATTATGAAGTAGGGAGCAGTGTGTAAACAAAATGAACAGACGACGTTGCAATAGTGCCGTTCCATTTCTGTTCTAGAAAATAAAGAGGCCAATAAAATTCTGTTCAGTGCAACAGCCATCGTTCAGTGAAGCGGCTATCTGCATTTTATACTTTCGTCGACATCATTGCCAGGCACTTTGTATGCGCATACAAAGGTGTGAGACACTTGTGTACGATCCCTGGTTGGCAATAAAATACGCAAATAATTGCAGGTGATTATTTTTTATACTAACGGATTAATAAAATAAAATCGGCACTCAAAACGGCACTCAACGTCGTATGTAAAATGGTCAAAAAAAAAACATTGTGTTTCAGAAAATTATCTAAGACTAGTAAAGGTCATCAAGACGTATGACGAAAATTATCTCAATGATCCTAAAGTAATGGTTTGCATAGTACAGCTAGTTGACGACGAGTTGTGTATGGGAGTGCCCTGTATAATCACAACGCAAATACAAGTACTAGAGAGCTACTGCAATCTTAGTCCACATACTCCTTTCCTTATCCGTTTCCTTATTACTCCCAGACGAGATATAGGAAAAAGGCAAATTAATTACTTCTATTTATCTATCCATTTGAAACCATTACTGAAAAGTCAATTTTAGTTTTCTAATCTAAATTATATTCGGATCAATTTCGATTAAAATAGAAACCGAATCCAACATTTCGAAACGTCAACATTACCACAAACCGTATGCCATCCGTAGCGTCACTTCCTAAACAGGATTGAAACTTGGACGGCAAGCAATCTAACGAGAACAACAGTACATACAGCGGTCTACCGACGTAGAGCCCTACGTAATTTAAGGAACAAACAAGCCCCGCAACTGGGTTTACCTCCATTTCAACAAACTCTACGTCGTCGCTGTAACTTACTCATTTGCCGTTTACTTTCAAACGCTTGAATATACAGAAACTTTAAGTCCTTCTAGTAGTTCGTCTCTCTTATCAAAGACTTTTAGTACGCAATTTAGTTTCATAACCGGAATTAATACCGTATAAACCGTTAATAATGTAAATACATTTATAACAAAAAAATTTAGAAGCTATCGGTAAGTCTACTGATATATGTATTAAATTTAGAGGCTCTAAGATGCTGTGCTGCCGTAGATAAGACCGACTCAAGTGAAGCGTTATCAAGCTAGTCTTTTTTTATCTTCTGTTTTATTGAATAAATTGTCCTCCCCTACTGATTTTATGACGATTCTATGTAATGAAAGGATTGGGTTACTGTGGATCTGAAACCTTAAAATATTTTTTTTTTTATAAATTTAAGTTTTTGAATAAAAGTATTGCTATGTATAATTAGACATCGTATTGGAGTTGCTTAGAATGTTGTTGTTACGTGGCTGAGAGCGAGAGGCTGTAAAGAGGTGAGATGTTATTGTTATTATGGTATAAAGCGAGCCATGTATGTATCTAGAGTGAACAGGTGCATAGTGGAAACTGTCGCCGCAAGTCATGAATGAACCTCCTAGACGCCGTACAATGTAACGTTTCACAGTTTGTTGATGTGTGCTAAGTTTTTTGTGGGTTTTAAACACGTTCCTATATATTATTTTATATTTTATTGTTATCTTGCTCTGTGATCTCTTTAGATACTTAGCATTTCTGTATGTACTAACTGGAAATAGTTTGAATAAAAGTAGTAGTATAAATATTTAATAACAAATAGTGATCTCTTAAATAAAAGTGATAAGAATAATGATGCCAATGATTGTATATATAAATGTATATAAGACAGTTAGAGTTATTAAAACCTGTAAATTATACGTAGGTATTTTACGTGAAAAATATGTTATTTGTTCGTACTTAGTGAACTGGTTTTGTAAAATTTTATTTAGCGATGAATATTAAGTAAACAATAATATAGAACTCGTCAATACTACAAGCACAAAGGGTTTATTGACTCGATTTGTTATTGTAACATAATAAAAACCGTTCTGTATTCAAAAACAATACCAGTATGATATTAAATATAGATACATATATATATTGTATATATACATATATAACTGCAAGGTGCAAGAGTGAAGAATACATTGTTTAAATTCTCCGTTGAATATTGCAATATTTTTAATGATGGTTATAATTTCGTTTCTGTTGTTACACATTTCGCATTCTACCGGACCCAATAGGCCCCGCATTTTTCCTTGCTGGACTCTTTTTGTCAAAGGTACATGATTTATAAATTTCTAAGAAACGTGTCTTCCTCGCATCCCAAAGTCTCAATAATGTTTTACAAGGTACCGAACATAAATAATAAATTTCCAGTTTTGTAGCAACAATGTGAGCAAAGACATAGTTGTATAGTGCATTTTATTTTTATATGTGTTTGCAATTTGGAATGGAAGTTTTAAAACAACATTCGGATTTAACATTATCAATGTGTTACGGCACCGAGTAATTGTGTTACTTGTTATTCAATTTCTTTTTATACTATAGGGGGACCGACGAACAGACGGGTCACCTGATGGTAACTTACAACCGCCGTCAACACTTGCAAGTCGAGAGTTGTAAGTGCGCTGCCTACCATTGAGGGTAATGAGGGATGAGGGTATGCGGGGAGGGGAAAAGAGGGGGATGAGGAGATAGGAAAAGAGGCGCGGGGTCTGGTGAGAGGAAAACGAGTGTTGCTCACAACCGGTTTTCTGTGAGGCATTGGTATAGCACCGGTTGAGTCGGCCCATTCGTGCCTAAGCATGACTCTACGACGTTTAAAAGAAGTGATGCCTATAGCGTCATTACCTTTTAATTATATTTAAGTCGTGTGCACAAATTATTACTTAACTATTTAACTGATTCCATACTAAATAATTAAATAATCATACAAAAATATGTACTTTGATTTCCATGAAGCGACAAAATCATTATGATTGTGGTGACAAAGTTCGAATATTGGGATATTGTTTTTATATGCACTAAAGTCATGGGTATAAAATAGGTCATCATATAGGTAATCATGGTATAAAATAGAAAGACACATATATACTCACACTAACACTTATATTTCCTATTATCCATGGACATGGACATTTTTAATATGTTTTTATTTTGTTTAACTTTTTACGTATGTTAAACGATTTTTCCGAAAATCACACAATAGTATAGATAACATTGCAATCTCTCAGTTGCAAATGAGAAAGAAAAAGAAACGTAACAAGTTCTTAAATGAAAGCTGAGATAATATTTTTTTTTTCTCATAAAACAGCCCCTTAGCTAACTTAGGTTCCTATTGCGTACATGATACGATCAAGTTGATGCACAGTCATATATCATGACGTCATAACACAATGTTTTATAGATACTTTTTAGGAATTTGTTTCACACTGTTTAGGTGACGATACATTGGTAAAAAAATTTAATTGTAACATTTGTTGCAGAAATTATTCTTAAAATCAGTTATACATATTTTTGATTATCAATAAATATTTATAAGACCGACTGAAGGTTCTATTCAAAATGAAAATTGAAAGGTTAGTTCTAAAACGATAGATCTTAACTTCGTTCAAGTTTTGTTTGGTAATATAAAGGTTTAGTATGCATACTTTGTTCATTGTTATTAATATTATTTTATTTTTTAAAACTTACCAAATTATAATGATTCCTGTGTAGCGGAGAATTAATGTGTAATTAAAAATACAAAACGGACAAAACTAGAAGACTCAAAGAACACCTAGACTTCGAACAATCTTCACGACCTCGGGCTCATCACATAGGATCACTAACCACTACGACGAACAGGCTGCCTTAGGAATAATTCCTGTGTCACGGTGAGCTTTACCAACATTCGATCAACAAAGAAAACTCAGACTCACAAATTTTTGTACCGTGTTGGAATCGAACCCAAGACCCCAAAGGTTGAGCAGTCAGGGATACTAAGCACTAGACCAACAGGCCCGTCATAATATAAATATACGTAATAGTAATATAAATATACGCTTTTACTATTACAAATAACGAATTCATTTGTAATGCTATAAACGTTATTTACTATCATTTTAAAATACACTTTAATACTCGTATCAGTGTCAGAAGTTCTACTGTTCATAAACACTGTTTTTAACATGTAAGTTTCGTTCTTACTTTATCCTTTATCGGTATTTATAACTTATTTTTTTATTACTGTAAAATATGTTACTTTTTTTAATAAATATA
The DNA here is from genome assembly GCA_947561695.1 of Tyria jacobaeae. Lineage (NCBI taxonomy): Eukaryota > Metazoa > Arthropoda > Insecta > Lepidoptera > Erebidae > Tyria > Tyria jacobaeae. The sequence goes on from OX387218.1 coordinate 10,311,824, forward strand.
AGGCTTAGAATTCAAATTGATTTGAAGAGAAATTCGAAGTAAGCCGGCTATAATTCTACAATGCTCTAATTCTAGATGGCTCAAAGTAATTCTCTTAAAGCCAACATTCTCGGCGTTTCCCAGTTACACCTGCTGCTGGCTTTGTGGCCTAAATCTACGTCTTTTTTAAATAATTTTGTATACTAATACTGTTTCTTTTTATATGTAACCTTATTCGTTATTTAAAGTAAGGACCAGGTGGCGCTAACAGGCGGCATTGCAGCGGAAATTGCTGTCGGTCGGTCTCACCGCTACAGTGGCCATCTGAGAGAAACTTGGCTCGAACCGTACCGCCTACATTAGAACAGGCTTTTGTTAATTGTATGCCAACACAGAAAACAATTAGCAGCTACACTTGTGCGCTAACGGACTGAATATTTCATTCATTACTTAAATAAAATCACAGACGTATATGCCGTACTGAATACAGATCTAACTTTTTTAAAAAAGACAACGCCCGCACTAGGATTAATTCCTATGTCGCGTGTCCTTTACAAACATTCAAACAACGGATACAAAGAACACCCAGACTCAGTACAACAATTTGAGGATTACACAAAGTGTCGTCCCGTGCGGGGATCGAACCCACAACACTCGGTGCGGCAGTGTAGTGGCGAGGTAACCACTTAAACCGCTACGCCACCGTGCAAAACTTAAACAAGGAGATTATTCTGTTAAGACTTTTATTTGTTCTGATATAATAAAAAAACTAATGCTTATACTCAGTTTTGCTTAAACGATTTATGTAAAGAAAGTTTCTCGAATTTTCTCTCTTGCAGAAAACTTTAATTACAAATGACTGGACTAGTCTTGAGGTTAGTGAGCCTGACTGCTGAGCCAGAGTTTTTGGGTCAGTTTCCCACACGTACTTACATAGTTACACACACACACGCGTACACACAAGTCTGGGTGTATGTATGTATGTATGACATATATTTTTAATTAACTGACAATTACCAAAAAAAAACATCCTTAGTGCGCCTTAAATCGTATTTTTTTTTGGGCATTCCTCATGAAAAATCTCTTGAGGTTGGGATGTTGTTGTTTTTGATAGTTTATGTTTTTTTTTCTATCTAGCAGTTATTTACAACACTACAGATTTTTAATTATGCTTGCTGTTTAAATTATGTACAACTGCTCTTTTAAAATCTCTCTTAACCTTTTTAACGTGAAATGAGTGAATGAAGAGAAGAGGTGAAATGAGAACGAAGCACTTATGATTTGTTCTCATTTCACCTTTTAATTAAGGAAATGTATGGCTTTATACGTGTTCAATTGTTAGGCTATGACAATACTCTGTAAAACTAAACAAACTGTTACATCAATTTATGTTGCTGTTATATCAGCAAGCAAAAGGCAAACAAATGGATATCACGCGTACATCTGAAATGAAAAGGGCGTCTTCCTGACTTTACAATGTTTAATGACGTTAAGCCAAGGAGGTAGGCGGTACCTTTGACGTTGCATTAGCGAACAATAGACGCTGAAACTAAAACTAGATCCGCCTTTATCTTCGCAATTGTTATAAAACACAAAGCAGTTAACTAGTTAAAAGCTTTCGGTAGAGCGTTCACATTAGGGGTTCGTGGCCGTACTTACAAACCTAGGGATGACATGGACAGAATGTAAGCCGGTTATTGTATGGCACTCATTGATCTGTGACCATGAATTATTTAATAACAATAAAAATTAAAAAACATTAGAATATATTTTAAATATACATTTCATAACAATGAAATTCGGAATGTTGCACAATCCTTAGTCATACATCGGATAATAGTATATCTAGTTAAGCTGACAATTTTTTTTGACATATGCATTGATCCGATCAGATACAACAATTACTGTGGCTAGACTATGTCTAGTACTCTCCTAATATATCAGATAAGTTATTGATCGTCTCCCGTACTCTTTCTATCATCACCTTAAGATACATAATCTGCACGCTAAATGGAGCAATGAATTGATTTAGACCACGAACAGAGCCGGGGCCTTTAAGGGGATTCTACCTATACCTGACACTGAATTATGGCATGATCATCATTCTTAGAACCAAGAAAATTCATCATCATCATTAGCCTATCGCCGTCTACTGCTTGACGAAGGCCTCCCCTGAGGAGCGCTTCCTTTCTTGGTCTTGCGCAACCCGCTGGAGACATAACTGGCCCGACTAGCTTTTACTCTTATGTATTGTTCTTTTTTTTTTTTGTTAAACCCGAATCAAAACGTGTTGTTAAGTGTATTGTGATGTAAAAATATACCAGATATATTGACATTTCATAATTTAAAGATTTTTTTATGTAACATTTGTATGTCACCATGTGATGAAATAAAAAGTAGTTTCCTCAGCTAAATATATTAGCTTTAAAGTTAAGACATAACTAAATAAATACATTTAAATTTTCAGACTCCCATCAATACGAACTCAATACTAAATAATAATAACCACAGTCAGGGCAGATCATGATTATAGCATGCTGCTTGAACTATTTAGTTTGAATATAGATCGGGGCTAAGACAGTGACGGGGGGTTGCGGTGCGCCGCAGAATAGACGCTCTGTGTCAAACTTAGAAGCTTTCTATAACAATTATAATGAAATTGGCGCAAGTTTAATTCCAAGTGAAATTTTAACAAATCTTCAGTATCTATTACTGTTCCACAAAATTATTAGGAGTACATTTGTAGACAAAAGCGACTTGTCAAATTATTAACATCGAACTCTTTTCTATTAATTTCTTTCAGTGATAGAGCCATGCTTAGGCACGAAAGGGCCGGCTCGACCGGTGCAATACCACGGCCTCACAGAAAACCGGTTGTGAAGTAACGCTTGCGTTGCATTTCCCCGAATTGAGTATTATTGAGGTTTCCGGAGGCCCAATTCCCCCTCCCCCCTTTTCTCTCCCCTCATCTCCTTTCTCCTTTTTTCCATTTCCTCATCCCTCCTCTCTTCTTTCCGCTCCCTGCATCCCCCATCCCTCATCACCCTCAAAGGCGGGCAGCGCACTTGCGAATCTTGAGTTGCAAGTGTCCATGGACTGCGGTGTCACTTACCATCAGGTGACCCGTCTGTTCGTCTGTCCCGCTAAAGTATAAAAAGAAAATAATTAAAATAATGACGACTTTGTGCCAACTCGTTTTGAAACGTTACCAAAAAAAGAATCATTGTTTTTAATATTTTGAATTACCTAGTCATGATATGTCAATTGTTTATTTAGACAAATTTAAGCACGCTCTTTTTTACGAGAAATCTAAACAAGGATTATCTGTAAGAAAATGCCGTGAGTGATAATGCAACATATTTGTTATATAGTATGTATTGTTTTTTAACTAAGAACAATGGAAACAAAAATAAATATTCCCACATGGCGCACAGGAAGATGACCGGCTAATATCACCTTCGGAGCTGGTGGTAGTTTGAAAGATGGCTGGCGGTAGCACCCTGTAACCTCTGGAAAGTAGACCTGCCTGTTGGTCTAAGTGGTTAGTGACCCCGACTGCTAAACCAGAGGTTGTTAAAATCCCACACGGGACAAAACTCAGCGTGATAAACAAATAGTTGTCCCGAGTGTGAGTGTTCTTTGTGTAAGTTGTTTCAATGTTTGTGAAGTCCCCGAGAAAGAAACGGTTGTCTTTAAAAGGAAAAATCGAGTTCAAGACATGAAACATAGTTTAGTAGTTATCACTCATCTTAGTATCTGGGCCTTTAATTAAAATACACGGTTTTAAGGCTTTTTTTTATGGCTCTTTTTAAGTTACATACTACATTACTAAGCAAAACCATAACAACGGAGCTCGGACCGTCTGGGTCTCAGAAGTTTATCAATTGAATATAACGCCAGTCAGTCGATTACAGTAATTTCATAAGCGTTTTAATATCATGGACAATGATATTAAAACGCTTATGAAATTACTGATTACTGAAAAAAAAAAAGTACGTAGTACGTTTGTTGGTGAGTTTGAATACACAATCACTATTTTAGAAATCCTTATCATAATATTCTATTTTTAGAGACAACTACCGCATTAGGAATTATTCCTGTGTTGCAGGGGACTTTACTGATATTCAATCAACGGATACTTTAACGGACACTCGGACTGGGAACAACTATTAGTGGATTTTAAACGATCTCCGGCTCAGCAGTCAAATATTAATATTGTCATTATGATTAATAGTCCTGCATTTAATATGTGGTTTAAGTCGACCTTATTACTAATTAAATATGAATCAATTGATGCGTGATGGTAACGATGAATAAAATATTTGCTCTCCTGCGTATATACGATCATCAATAAATGCACATATAGATATATATAATAATAACTAGTGGACAGAGTAATTGTTATTGAGGAAATAGATATCACATAATATTACATCAGATAGACATAATCGAGAAGGCTGGATTGTGTTGATTCGATTGTGATTAATTCTAAATAGTGAGCTAAGTAACTGTATCTCTAGCTTCCTTCCTATGGGCTTCCCGAGAAACTGTGCAATTGGCTCACCACCACCAGTTTTCTTACAGACAGAAGCATCGAGGTCGTTGTTGACGGTGCATGTTCCGACTCCAAGTCTGTTAATTCTGGTGTCCCACAAGGCTGTGTGCTATCACCCACGCTGTTTCTTCTGCATATCAATGACATGCTGCAGATTAGCAGCATCCATTGCTATGCAGACGATAGCACGAGTGATGCCCTTTACACCGGCCGCGCTAACATTTCTCGGGTAAACATCATCGAAAGCCGATCCAAACTTGTGTCTGAAATCGAAACTTCTTTATCAAAAGTTTCAGATTGGGGTCGACTTAACCTAGTCCAGTTTAACCCCACGAAGATACAGGTTTGCGCGTTCACCGCAAAAAAGATGCCATTAGTCGTAGCACCTCAATTTGAGAGCACTTCCCTAACTGCATCAGCCAGTATCGGAATCCTTGGCGTCGATATATCAAGCGAAGTCCAGTTTTGCGGTCACTTAGAGAGTAAGGCCATATTAGCCTCGAAGAAGCTTGGTGTGCTAAACAGATCGAGACAGTATTTTACTCCGGCCCACCGCCTGCAACTTTATAAGGCGCAGGTTCAGCCGCACATGGAATACTGTTTTCATCTCTATGCAGGTGCACCCCAGTGCCAACTTCTCCATCTTGATCGCATTCAACGGAGAGCGACTCGCATCATCGACTGCCAAGATATTTCTGATCGACTTGACACCTTGGCGTTGCGTAGAGATGTAGCTTCACTCTGCATCCTCTATTGCTTGTATCATGGGGAGTGTTTAGAGGAATTGTTTGGACTTATACTGGCTGCTGGTTTCCGCCATCGTCCTACGCGACAAAATATCCATCCCCATCACCTGGACGATTGGCACTCCACCACTGTGCGCTTCTCCAGAAGCTTTTTGCCTCGCACAACCAGCTTATGGAACAAATTGTCGCCTGCCGTATTTCCGAACCGATACGACCTTCAAATCTTCAAGAAAAGAGCGTACTCCTACCTAAAAAGCCGGTAACGCACTTGTGACTCTTGAGTTGCGGGTGTCCATGGGCGGCGGTAGTCATTTACTATCAGGTGACCCTTCTGCTCGTTTGCCCCCTATCGCATAAAAAAAACAAATCTTTTTTGGCGGGTTAGTTGTTTTTTTTATTTATAACGTGCCACCATATTATTTGTATCAAAAAAATATAGCCGTGTCAGATGATTTCAGGATTCTGACGATACCCAAAAAAATACATTCCTTATAATAGGATAAGATAAGATAGTAAAATTATCTTATCTTATCCTTTTCTTTTAGTCGTAATAAGAAGTCACAATAGAAAATGAGCATAATTATTCTTCTACGTGAACTGACAGTCGCTGGAGTCAATAAGTGTTAGAGTGGAGACCGCGATTAGATAAGTTTATTTTCAAGTAATCAATCTGTAAGGTAATAGAATTGTTTGGAGTCATTCGTCAGTCTCAAGTATTGTATTGAGCTCTTGAGTGAATTCCGCATGTATGTCTGTAACTCTTTCCCACTTCTGATTAATTGCATCCGTCTACCACGTGGGTAAGAAGCCGGAATTCAATTTATGTATTTAGAAAGAATATTTGGCAAAACTAACATCAATATTTATTGATAAACTAATAAGATTAACCTATGACGTGAGGTCACACCGAAAGTGTTTAGAATAGGCCAGTAAGAAAATCAGCTGATGAAAAATTTATGTAACTTTCGAATTAGGAATTCTATGGGAATCTGAATTAGGAATCTTTGGGTATTTGTAATGAATTCATATCGAGAGTTGTAAGTGCGCTGCCCATCTTTGAGGATGATGAGGGAGGGGGGTATGCGGTGAGGGGAAACAGAAGAAGGCGGATGAAGAGATGGGCAAGAGGAGACAGGGGATGAGGAAGTGGGAAAGAGGAGAGGGGGTGTTGGGCCTCCAGTAACCTCACTAATCTCGGGGAAATACAACGCAGGCGTTGCTTCAGAACCGGTCTTCTGTGAGGCCGTAGTGACGCACCGATCGAGCCGGCCCAATCGTGCCTAAGCATGGCTCTACCACGAGAGCCAATTATAATAATAAACTTATATGTACAAGATATAAAATAAGTATGTCTGCTCGTTTGCCCTCTATCGCATAAAAATAATAATAATAATAGAACAAAATTAAAAAATTACGCATGTATATCAGCAATCAGAACATCGCATTTACAGACTTTACTTCATAATTTTAAATAAATCAAGCCTTTAAATTCTGTTAATGATATTAATGCCTACTTTATTAATGTGCGTGTCAACCTAAACACACAAATATTTTACAGTCCTTTCCCCTTAAGTTACCATCAAAGTGCTCATAATTTGCACTACTCTCAGCCGACATACAAGTTAGGTCTTGTATGTCGGCTGAGAGTAGTACACGAATCGACTCATATATCTTCACTCCAAAGTAACTGATTATTAGGAATTGGCGTTATTCTAAGTGAAATACTATAGAAATATATAAGTGTAAGTATACTCAGTTAGAGGGTTACTGTCGGCCCAAGTAAGCGAACGTGCTTGTTGCTTTAATTTTTCTCGTGTATTGTTTTTAATTTGTCAGTTTTGAACATCGGTGCCAATTAGTTCCTCTTACGGTCCTCTTGCCAGTGGAGTATGAGTCAGGGATATAAAATCACCACTATTTGGTTTTGCAATATTTTATATTATTTGCGTCACTTCCGAATAGTCATCTGTCCGGGTTTGAACCAGCGGACACTGGAACTAATAAAAAATTCTGGAAATCATTATAGAACGAGTTAAGAATGGAGTATGTGTATTGTTATAAACCATCCACCAATAGAGGTAGCAAGAGAACGCTTTTAGTCTGCACCTCGTGTTAAAATAATTATTATACTGGCTGTGCAATTTCTAATAAAAAAGTCTGGGCACCGGATGCGGACTTTCAACCTGTGCATAGACACCGCGAGAAAATAATGATGACACTCCTGTTCAAAGCAATAAAATAGTCCAGAACACTTGCGATCCACATAACCCGCTATATTCACGAGCTAAATCCAAAAGAACGTCTTCACGATTTTGAACTACAAGTGGTTCCGTTAGAGTTGTCTTCCGTACTAACGAGCTTGTATCGCCTGTCCTATTCCTCAGGAATTGTTCCGGAGGCCTGGAGAGAAGCGAATGTTCAACCCATTCCCAAAAAAGGCGACCGCTCCGATCCAGCCAATTACCGACCTATAGCCGTCACTTCCATACTCTGTAAGGTGTTCGAGCGGATCATCAACACCCAACTAATCCGCCACCTAGAGGATCACTCCTTGTTAAATGATCGGCAATATGGTTTTAGGCCGAACCAATCCACGGGTGATCGTCTAGCGTACGTCACACACCTTTGGGGTGAGGCTATGGATAGGCATGGGGAGTCCTTGGCCATCAGCCTCGACATTGCCAAGGCCTTCGATAGGGTCTGGCACCGCTCGCTTCTCTCCAAACTTCCTGCATTTGGTCTGCCACCTAAACTCTGTAACTGGGTTGCTGCCTTCCTCCATAAGCGCCGCATTAGGGTTCTCTGCAACGGCGTGGCCTCAGATTTCCACGAGGTAAGCGCTGGTGTACCTCAGGGCTCCGTCCTATCGCCTACGCTGTTTCTTCTGCATATCAATGACATGTTGGCCCTTGGCAATATACATTGTTATGCAGACGACAGTACAGTGCACGGGCGATATTTCGGACATCCTACTGCCAAGCTGGCAGACGTTGAGGAAAAACGACAGGAGCTTGTCGCTGAGCTCGACCGGGTCTTGAGCCGCATTTCCCAATGGGGCTGTGAGAATCTGGTCGAGTTCAGCGCCAAGAAAACACAAGCGTGTGTGTTCTCTACCAAAAAGTCTCCATTCCTTCCCCTTCCTACTCTTCAGCGCGATTAAATAGAGAGTTTCACTAAGGCGGCCTCGCGAAAGCTCGGCGTTTTGAACAAGGTGAGACGGTTCTTCTCGCCCGAGCAACTGTCTTCTGTACAAGACCCAGGTTCGCTCCTGCGTGGAGTACTGCTCTCATCTCTGGGACGGCTATGAGCAGTATTTGCTTGACGCTCTCGATCGGTTGCAGCGGCGCGCAGTCCGCATTATCGACTGTCCTGAGATCACCCAGTCTCTTGAGCCTCTGCAGTTGCGAAGAGATGTCGCCTCTATGGCAGTCCTCTATCGCCTACATCACGGAGAGTGTTCTGATGAGCTCTTCCAATTGGTCCCACCTTCTCCCTTCCTCTACAAGACTACACGTGCTGGCCTGAGGAGTCACCGTTTGTGCGTCGAAAATATAAACGGTTGGGCTCTTCTTTCCTGTGCCGATCGGTAAAAGCCTGGAATTCTCTACCAGCGCACGTGTTTCCTTCCCACTTTGATCCTGGGTCTTTTAAGCGGGGCGTGAAAAAGCATCTCACCAGGCCGCCATAGTGTGGGTCACCATGCTGCATTGACTAGACATGCAATGAGGATGGTGACCACAACTCTTTGACTCCACCTATTGCTTTCCATCAGGCAAAGTGGAGTCACTATGGTAGGCTAATATAAAAAAAAAAAAAAAAAAAAGATCAAGTCAGAAGCATAGGGTGAACCAAAGTGCAGATAGTGATGTTTGAATTAAAAATCTTTATTCATATATTATGCATCACATATCATTATTTATAAGTGAAAAGTACGATATGGCGCATGTATTCATAGAACTTAATGACCAATTGAAAACCATTCTTACTCTTACAAATGACCTTGGCTATATGGATACCAGAACTCGACATGGAACCTGATGGAACAACAACCTGATGGAACTTCTGTCAGTGCAATCATAGTGATTTTACCACGAGAGTGGCGCCTGTGGATAAAAATGAGAGAGATACTAAGAAACATAAGCCGATTATTATTAGATTTATCTCAAGATAAAGAAACGATGAGTTGTTGGCTAAATTACAGATAATAAAAGATTTCAAAGCTTCCGACATAGGTTTTTGCGTGACTTGTCAAGGATTTACTTTAATTATCTTCTTACTAAAACTATTAAATTGCTTTTGTTGAATGCCAAGAAAATTGTTAAAGAAAAAACGTATAACCATGTTTGGATACTTAATTGCTGTATACTAGTAGGTGAAGCTGATACTAGTAATGTGATCCATATAAGCTATAATCAAGATTATTTACAGAAGACACTGTAAGTGTTATTGTATATAATCAATTACTTTATGCTTTAGGATTCTTAATTTTCAGTATTTATAGTTGTATTGTAGTATCTTATCTTTATATTCTAAGTGTTAAACTGCTTCGTTTATACATCAATAAATATATATCATTGTTTCAAATATGATAAAATTGAAAGAGCGTGTTGTATTTATAATTAAGGCTCTTTTATTCGAATAGTTTATTAGATAGCTTTTAAGCTTTTTAGAGAATTTGATTCATAATCTGTGGATTCATATTCATATATTAGAACTATTAGTTGGCTACATATTGCTACCTGCTATTTTAGTTAAAGCTGTCAGTGTTTAGTTACTTTATCTTTCAACAGTTAATATGTGAATTTATTTATATTTATGTGTATCTATTTTTATTGTATCTATTGTATGGTTAATTTAACACTTTTTTCTGTAAGAGTGTGCCTGGGGAGTAAAACGAAAGATTTTTGTTAAAATATCCTTTCATATAACCAAGATATTATCTGTTTAAGACGCGGATGTAACCTGACATATCGGATTCTGAGTTTAATGAACGGTTTGCAGTTTACATAAGCGATCGAGATTACACATCTCGTAATGACTGAAACTGCCTTCGATTAGTGAACGTTCTTTGGACCCAATTTCAATTCGAATAAGTGTGAACAATAGCAGCAACCGTAGATCATGCTGCCATTTTCCCCAAAACTAAGTATCACGATGAAACCGAATTGTTTGAATGCGTTTCTAACATTGTTTATAAAAACCAAGGCGATTGTTTTATAATTGTTGGCGACTTCAATGAAGCTCTTCTAGCTTCATAGAATTACGGAATTGGGGTATCAATTCAACTAGATGGTTTGAGTTGTCCACTTGGATTTGGGCTTGTAATTTTTTTAACATTAAACAACATGAGGCCATTCAATGGTATTCCCAATGCAAATAATAGATATTTGGATCAAGTTATAAGCAACTGTGAGTTCAAGTTCAGCCGGCCTCAATGTCCCTTGTAAAAGAAGATGAGCATCATCCTGTCTTGACTTGACAAACAATTTCTAATAAAACAAAAAATAATTAAGATCAAAAATTAAGCAATTGTCGAATTTAATTCTGAAATTTTATCTTAATTTAATTACAAATATGTTATAAATCATTCAACACACTAAAATTCATCATACTTAAAGAGTTTTAATAGCGGTCTGCTGCAGAAACTAATGAATGTTTTAGAACAAATAATGAGTTTAATATCCGTACAAACGACACTTGGCAAATAGATAACACTAACAGTATTTGTCATTTGTTACGTCAGTAAATAATATAGGCACAATAATTGCCCATATTTTCATTGAACTGGAGATGAAGATTTTATTTCAATTTCCATTTCAACTTTCCGATGTTGTTTCGGAGTCTGATAAAAAAAACAACATTTAACCCCCGACACTAAAAGAGGATTTTTAGAAGGTTTACTTGTTATTCTGTATCCGTATGCAGACATACAGACACAGAATGACACGTATCTGTGGCATTTTCCACAAAAGGAATGGACCGATTTCAATGCGACTGTTTTTATTTGAGACACATATACGTCTATTATGAAATAGAAATTAGATGCAATTAGCGATAACTGTTTGTTTCGGTAATAACATTGATATAAAAGCAAATATTTAATAAAAATTTGTAAGAAACAATAATATGTATTTAGTTTACTACATAACATATTTATTAAGTTGTTTGTGTTTAATTTAAAAAAATGTGAAGTTTCCGGAGGCCTAACTCCTCCTCCTCCTCTTTTCTCTCCTCTCATTATCCCTGTCCTAGTCGCCCCAAGTTTTATTATTTCTATTCTGTAGCTACAAATTGAAGTTGACCTCACGATGTCTCTATCTAATAAAACCAATAGGATAAGGATATAAATTTTGAACTTGTTAATTGCTAATTGTAATTTAGTTTATTAGATATATCACTGCGTAAACCCAAGGAATAGTAGCGCGTAATAGAAATAGTAGCGTATAAAATATGGAATAGATGTTTTCAACCCCAGAAGATCATTGAGAGAGTCAGTTGTGAATTTGTCCTTTGTACATTATGAGTGTGACACTTATATGTACTAATGACGGACAAATAATATTGTTATATGTCTACCTGTCTTGAAATCTGATGAATCAATATAATGCGAGGTCAATGTTTTCATTCCTAAATTTAAAAAAATGTGAGATAGCTCGTAGCTTGATATTACATCCGTACATCCAATATGCATTTAGGGGAGAATTTGAAAGGAAGGACGAAAATCAGCTGATGTTATTTTCAAACATATTCCAATTATTTTACTCCCAGTACCGCTTTAAATTAAGGCACCATCGCGTATTTTTAAATGCAGAGGAGTTCGTTCGTTATTTCGTTCGAGATTGGTTAGAAAACCAATCCCGTTGATATATTCATTAGCCAAATAGAGATCGGGGGTCCTACCACCCTTAACATAACAACCGTGGGTTAGTATCCTCACTATGAAGAACCGTAAAATTATTTTGCTATCATTACTGTGTCCTTCTTTCTAGTTACTAAGAAATAGTATGGCTATATTATATTATAAGCCTATTATAGGCTTGAAACAAATAATGTAAAATGTAAGTTATAAAATCGAAATTTTCAAATGTATGTATTATTATTATAGGAAAACTTGATTTCTCTTAGATATCCTGAGCCAGAGCAGAGCGGATTTTCAAATAAAACAATACTTTAAAAATGGAATTTCATAAAATAAATGTTGATTTTGTTTAATTTACATGCATATTGTGCAAATTCAGATTCATAAGTAAATTAGAAACATTAGGGTATAATTATGTAGCCGTGTCAAAAAGCCATGTGATCGTGATGATAAACAGAAGATGTCATTTAATAGACTATCAAATACATAAATAATAAAATTTCAGAAATCGGACAAAATTCCAAACAACGCTCTTCGTTTTACAGAATAAACTTATAGGGTTGAAAAGTGTCAACTTCGTAATTCCGCCATTTCAGCGATCGCTGTCATTCCGACGAATTCGCCATTTCCAAAATTAAATTAGGTCAATCAAAATAACAATAGTCTAAAACCACAACGTCTGACGTCCACTGAGCACAGATGTCAACGTATTTTAGTACCAATATAAACTGTAAATAACGCGAGATTATTTTAGTTATAACTTAGAACGTATTATTTAGTATAAACGTAGAACGTAATCGTGACATATTCTGTTCACATCTGCTATTTATGTTCGCCTCGGTTTTTTTTTTATACTATAGGGGGACAGACGAACAGACGGGTCACCTGATGGTAAGTGACAACCGCCGTCCACGGACACCCGCATCTCAAGAGTCGCAAATGCGCTGCCCGCCTTTGAGAATGATGAGGGATGGGGGATGCAGGGAGCGGAAAGGGAAGGGGAGAGGAGGGGCCTCCGGAAACCTCACTCATTTCGGGGAAATGCAACGCAAGCGTTACTTCACAACCGGTTTTCTGTGAGGCCGTGGTATCGCACCGGTTGAGCCGGCCCATTCGTGCCTAAGCATGGCTCTAACACTGTTATTTTTTTTTTTTTACTACGAATCTTTCACTATTTTAGGTTCAACAAAGATAATAAATAACATTTATACCATTCTATTAAGTCTGGTAAGTCTGTCTGGTAAGTCAAGTCTGGTAAGACTTTATTTTTACTGAGAAGCTACTTTCATGTAAATAATGTGACGTGCATGGAGCACCAACCATAGCCGGCCCGTGACTCGCAACGTGTTATTATGGAAATAGTTTTCAAACTTGACAGGCCAGTGTTCTTTGTAACGTTGCAAGTACCATTCAATTGATTACGAAAATATTAGATTTTCATAAGGTTTTATTTTTTTCATTTTGTACATAAGATGAGTGGACTGCAGTAGGCTAATTGACTTGTTCACACTTGTTGACAGTCATCGTGCAGTAAGGCGTTCTTATCTGCATTTTATGCTTTCGTCGCGATCATTGCCGGAGCAATTTGTATGCACTTAAAAAGTGTGGGATATTTATATACGAACACTGGTTGATTCACAAAAGGTCCGCTTCTGTTGTGCAATTAAATACGCAATTGATTCAGGTGATTTATAAAAGAACTAGCTTTGCCTCCGACTTCGTTCCAGTTTATGTAAAAAAAAAACAATATTTACGGTTATAAAACAATAGGATTGATCAAGCTTTTTTATACTGTACCTATTAAACACCAGGAGCGTATCTACGAAAAAAAATTATAACTACAGGCGAAGTATGTGCTTAAAGTTGTCCGTGAAAAATCAAAACTTTTCAAGTTCTATATAATTGTGAAATTCGAGTAACCAAACAGCTTGCCTCAAACCGTCGCCAGTGATTCGCCGGTGCAGCAACTTTATGCCTTTAAAAATTTACCCAGCGACAGCCATTTAGAACGCAACCCCGCAGGCTTCAAGCGGGCTGCGTAATAACTGGGCGATGTTCAGACACTCGCTACAGTCTCAACAGCAACTGAAGAATATAAAATCCGTCCCAGCCACCCGCGACCACTTTTAGGGTAGCATGAGTTATGAACAGTAAAAATAGTCCCGATATTTCCACAATCTTCCCTCAAAAGCACTGCAAAATTCTTGCATTAGTCGGTTATGTATTGCTCTGTGTGCCATCGCGCACTGGGTTTTGGACTGGTGTGTTCGGGTGGAGTACTCTAAGCCAGTTAACCTCGTTTGGCTGAGTATATCACTGATATGAAGATTTTTTTTTTTTTTTATGCGATAGGGGGCAAACGAGCAGAAGGGTCACCTGATAGTAAATGACTACCGCCGCCCTTGGACACCCGCAACTCAAGAGTCACAAGTGCGTTGAGTACGCTCTTTTCTTGAAGGTTTGTACATTACAGAGTGACGTTCGCGGTCAGCAGATAACGTTGTGCGTCCTATATATTTTGTATATTATTATGTCGAGAATCAAATGTGGATTCTCGACATCGCGGTGGGCCGGCATTTTGTACCGGCTTAGCAAATAGGGGCAAGGAGGGGCGCAGGCGCAAAATCTCCAACTCCTTATAAAGCGACCACCGGCCATGAGACGACACTCACTTTACCGACTCGAGCGGGTACATTGCCTTATACAAGTTGTACCTACTTACAGCAATATATACCAGCGTTAATTACAGTCTGCTTTTTATTTGGTCACCAACATCAACCTTAACAATTATGATCAAAAAACTTCCAGAACAGAAGTAATTTAATACGCTATAGGCACAAATAATTTTGTAACTCAATAGACAATACATAGAATAGAATAACATAGCCAAGTTAATTTAATGAAATACATCTTAATTTTTTTGAAAATAATTTAAACACTATTGAGATGTTTCATTGGAGTAAACTTAATAACTACTTTATTCTTGAATTTAAGAATAAACAATTTACTTCATCATCATCATCAGTCTATCGCCGTCCACTGTACGACAACGGCATCTCCCAACGCGCAGCAACGTTTCTCATCCAGTCTATCCCAGTGACCTTTCCCAGGTGGACAGTTCATGTGGCCGGGGAGTGCCTAACCTTAATGTCACCTTTTACATTTTTTATTATAAGTATGAAAGTTTACCAAATAAAGTTCTATAACACCAATAAAAACAGCTAACACAGTCCCTCTTTCCTCCTTCCCTCTTTTTGAGGGAGTTTATACATTGATATTACCTAACACACTCGGGTATAATAATTCAGGGACAGTATGGTTGACCAAAAGTATGGAACTAATAATAATAATAGTGCACTAAGTACGTATTCCACGTCTATAGATATAGTATCTATATACATTGTGATATTAGCCGCAGGGTCTTTGAAAGGTCAAATTTTGTAGAACATACACTAATAGAACTATCTGAAATCTTCTACGATCTAATGAGAATAACAGTACATACAGCGGTCTACCAACGCCACGTAGAGCCCTACGTAATTTAAAGAACAAACAAACCCCGCAACTAGTTTTGCCTCCTCTGCAACAAACTCCGCGTCGCGCTTTAACTTACTAATTTACCGTTTACTATGAAACGCTTAAATATATAGATACTTTAAGTCCTCCAAGTGGTTCGTCTCTCCTGATATATGTATATATATATATATATATATATTATATTATATTATACTTTTAGTACGCAATTGAGTTTCATAGCCGAATTAATGCCGCAATTCGTAATGTAAATAACGTTTATAACAAAAGATTTTGAAGCCAATCGCTTCGGTAAGTCTGTTGATATATGAAATTTAGAGGCTCAAAAATGCTGTAATGCCGTAGATAAGCCCGATTCAACTGAAGCGTTATCGAGCTCATTTAATCCTGTCTTCTGTTTTATTGAATAAATTTTCGTACCTGTCGTGTTCTTACCTTTTTATGACGATTCAATGTTATGGAAAAAATCGGGTTATGGAATCTGAAACCTAACAATGATATTTTAATAGGATATTTTTTTTTTATTAATGTATTGCGGTATATATAATAGAAGATCATGTCGTAGTTGTTTAAAATGTTGTTATGTTACGTAGAGCGAAAGGCTGTTAAGGGGTGAGATGTTATTGTAATGATGGCATAAAGCAAGTAATACCAAGTGAGTGAATTGTAAGAAATAAGAATCAGTCAGAATGTTCAGTCAGTCAGTTGTGAAGCTAGTTGCCTGTTACTGCAATAGATTTGAATTTTCATGAACACTATTTTAGCAGCCAAACAATTGTGTTGGGCTGCGACAATACTCCGTAAAAGAAAAGAAACTATAACATTATTTATATCAACAAAGAAAAGGCAAACAAATGGATATCCCACTCTTTCAATCAAAATAAAAAAGGGCGTCTTCCTGATTTTACAATGTTTAATGACGTTAAGCTAAGGAGGTAGGCGGTAACTTTGACGTTGCATTAGTGAAAAATAGTCGCTGAAATTAAAACTAGATCCGCCTTTATCTTCGCAATTGTTATAACACACAAAGCAGTTTACTAGTTTAAAAGCGTCCGCATACCCTCATCCCTCATCACCCTCGTCGTCTGATCCCGTCACTGATCGTCTCCCGTTCTCTTTCCATCATCACCTTAACGTACATCATCTGCATGCTAAATGGAGTAACGAATTGATTTAGATTACGAACAGAGATTAGGCTATTAGGGAAAAGCTACCAATAGCTGTCACTGCATGTTACCATGATACCATTCTTAGAACTAAGAAAGTTCGTCATCATCAGCTCATTATTCTACAGCTGTACGAAGGCCACTTCAGAGGAGGAGCGCTATCTATCCCGGTCTTGGTCAGCCCGAATCTATCCACAGCCAGCCACCTTCCTCAAGTCATCGGTCCATCATGCCGAAGGGCGCCTTTATCTCAAACATTTTTTTTTTCAAATAACATTAATGTGTCATCGTATGATGAAGGGTGAAAAATGATTTCCTCATTTTATTTTATCAGCTTTAATGTTTAAAAACAGCAAATTAAATAAATTTCCATTTTCAGTCTCCAATCAATACGAACTTACTTTTCCTATAACTACTTAGCTAATTTCACATTGAACAGATCACAATTAAAGCATGCTGCTTGAACTATTTAGTGGAAACACAGATCGGGGCTAAGACAGTGACAAGGGGTTGCGGTGCGCCGCAGAATAGACGCTCTGTGATAAACTTTAAAGCTTTCTATAACAATTATCATGAAATTGGCGCAAGTTTAAGTCAAAGGGTTCTTAGAAGTACAGTGAAAGTTTACAAAGTCTTCAGAATATATTACTATACAACAAAAATATCATGAATTACATTTGTAGACAAAAGTGACCATGGCAAAAAGTTAAGATTAAACTCTTTTCAACTACCATGAGTCTGTGCCAATAGTAATTGAACTAGTAATTGTTACCAAAAACTATAGTATTTTTTTTTAATATATTTTATGTCTACTCTTGATTCTTCACTTGTTTTTTTTTTAAATAAATGTAGGTACGAGAAATCTAAACAAGGATTTTCTGAAAGAAATTGCCGTAAGCGATAATATCGCCATTATTTTCATATCAAACATACTTGTAATATATTATGTATTGAATTTTAATAAAGTATAATGGGGACAAAAAGATGGCTCGCGCTAGCATATTATATGTGGAAAAATAGACAGGCCTGTTAGTCTAGTGGTTAGTGACCCTGACTCCTAAACCAGAGGTTGTTCGATTCCCACACGTGACAGAACTTAGTGTTTCAACAAATAACTGTCCCGACTCTGAATTTTCTTTGTGTTCGTAGTTTCAATGTTCGTAAAGTCCCCGAGAGAGTAAGAGATGTCTTTAAATCAAAATATTGAGTTAGGGCACACGAAACTTAATACTATGTTAAAGTCGTATCAGGAATAAAATTGAGTTCTCAAACATATGTAGTTTTCAAAATATTTAATATCCAGCCTCAACTAAAACACAAGTTTTAAGTTTGACTATTTCAATATGTTGCATACTATAGGTATGCTCCACTATTTCACTTTTTTTCTTTTTAAGTTACATAACATTACCGAGCAAAACGATAAGAACGGAGCTCGGACCGTCTGAGTGTCAGGTATACCTATCTGAATGTAACGCCAGTCAGTCGATTGCAATAATTTCATAACGGTGTCCAATTTATAAACTTACTAGTACTATATAAGCTATAAGCTTCATCTTCATAATTTGAGTGTGAGTTTGAATACACAATCACTATTTTAGGAATCCTTATCATAAGGCTCTATTTTTTTAGAGACAAGTACCGCATTAGGAATTATTTAGAATTTTCTAACTGTTTCGAACAGCGATCTATATACAGCTTTATATCTAGGGTAACTATCTGCTTTGGTTCCTTATAAAGCAAGACTTATGCTACAATTAGTAAGGTATCGCAGTTTATTTAGGCTGTATGATATTTGAAACTAAAATATTAGCGAAATACTTTAGATATATAGGTTATTGTATTTTGTCGTAAATCTGTTATTGAATCTAAATGTTAAGCTACGTAGTTCTTTTTTAGTTAGCGAATTACAATTGCTTGTATAATATTGTTATGTGAATAACTAAAATTCAGCAAATGTTTAAATAAATATGTACATAGTACATGTGGGCACCATCGCTTTTGGGACGTAATAAAAATTGGTTTTGGCATATTGGTGGACGTGACTAAATATGTTTAAAGAATTTTGTTTTGTAAATTATATGAATATTAGTTTTAATTTATTTTGTTTACCTGACTGCGAAAGCGGGAGGGTTAGTTTTTCAAGTGTATGTGTATGTGTATGTTAATATGCATGATGTTTCTTTGTTTCAGTCGTCTTAATAGTAGAAATGACATAAGATACAATATATAGAGAAGTTGTCAGTAAAAACGTAGTGCAAAAACGAAGCTGAAGTTAATAGTGCAGTCAGATTTTATAGGGAAAGAAGAACTTATAAAAGAAAATATAAGTACTCGAAAATAGGAAGGGAATGTCTAATTTTTGTTTTAAAATGTATGCTAATATTCAAATTAGGTACATCTTAAAGTTAAAATAACAAACATTGACACTTCCCGAAATCCTTAGTCTGCAACTTAGAATAGAATAGAGTAATTGCTTAAGTGCTAAGCTTGGTAATCAAGTGCATAACCGAGTTTAGTTTTCAAGTAATTAATCTGTGAGGTAGTAGAATTCTTGGAGTCATTCGTCAGTCTCAAGCAGTGTATTGAGCTCGACGTTTGGAGCGAAGGCGTCATGTAATTCTGTTACTCTCTCCCTCTTCTTCTTAATTGAATACGTCTGCCACGTAAGTGAGAAGCCTTTATTCAATTAGTGCATTAAGTATATTTGGAAAAATTACATCAATATCTAATGATATACTAATAAGATAAACCTACTATTAGATACATTAATTACCTTGAGGCTTTTTATTCGTGTTATCGTAATACGTGTACTACAATTATTTTATTGGCTTAAAGATACGTACACTCACACCGAAGGAATAGGTAGACTCGTATCGAAGGCCTACATTTTACCACAAACAATTACACACACAAAGGAGGCCCTATTTTACTCAAAAGAAAACCATACCGCTTGTATGTTGTTGAATAATATGTTGCCTGGCCTGTAGGTTTAATGGTTAGTGACCCTAACTTCTGAGCAAGAGGTTGCACGTTCGATTCCCACAAGAGAAATAAATGTGTAATCCACAAATAATTGTCTCGAGTGTGGGCGTTCTTTGTGTTAGTTGCTTGTTACCCGAAACTAGGGTATAATTCTTAGTGCGGGATTTTAATTTATTGAAAAAGTAATAAAATAATTACAAAGTAAGTACAATAGCAATCTGTAGAAAAAGATCTAGTTATTGCTAATCAAACTAGGTGTTTTCTAAAGAAAAGATTTTCTGCTGATCAAACTGGGTGTTTTCGAAATGTTTATATCCCTGTACATCCTGTCTAATATTAAGTTACAAAAAGATGTCAAGTCACCAAAAACCAACAAGAGTTATTAATAGGTGATTTTAATAAACGCCTATGAGAATCTCAAAGAATGTTAATATGTTTAACTAGAATAAAGGGGATATCAGTATAATTTAGGATAATTTTAAACTACAATCCTGTCTCTAAAAGTTAAATAATTATATGTATACATATATGATAAGATCTTCGACAACTTCTTCAGAAAAATATTTGCAAGAAAAATAGAACAATAGAGGGAAAGAAAAGACGAGGACGACCAATAAAAATCATCATTCAACAAGTAAAGGAGAAAGTGATAGTGGTGAATTATAGAAGAGATCGCGGGGAATAAAGAAGAGTGGCAAATGCTCCACCGACAAGAGCGTAGCTTTTGAGTAGTGGAAGAAGATATATTATATACATATACATATGTTATTTATGCATGCAACGAATGCGACATTTTTATAGTAACTTTGTATGATATTTTTCATTTTAATAGCTTTACTCTCTAACCAAAAAAGAAAAATCTAATATCCAAGAAAATTCTATCACTACCTAACATTTGTGTCATTTATATTGTAAGATATTTATTCCTACATTTTATTATAACAAAATTATTATAATACTTTATCTGTAGACTTGTAATACGTACTTAGTTCACTGTATCAATAGAATTGAAAATGTAAAAAAAAACATTAGAGTACAATCCAGTTTTGATATGAGAGAACATTATTTCGTCATAAGAATACAATTATTTCATTAAACGAGCATTTTTTGTACAGGAACATCAAGGGTAATGTGAAATAATCGTAATGTGATAATTTTATTTCACATAAGACTGTGTACAATTAAGATCTTATATCTAAGTTACATATTGTGACTCCACAGTCTACCCATTCGGATATGTAATAGAAATATGTAAATAATAATCAAAAAGCTCTTACATCATTATTTAACTATATTTAAGAATCTTTATTACAAATAAACTCTTGCAGGTTATGAAATACATTTTCCAATAACCAAGTCTATATTACTGTCTAATGAGTAAGTAATTCAGTCATGAATCATATATTTTTAACACGAACTTTGCAATAGTTTGTTATAAATTAGTTGAGTCTGTTTGTATGATTGTGTTTGTGTATCTGACTGTGGCACCGTAGCTCCCAAACCAAACCAACTTAATTATTCTTTTTTGGATATGCAATTCAATCGAGAGTGTTATTTTATACACATTTAATGGAAATCAGTTCAGCCATTTGCAAGACTTGAGGGGTGAAGGAGACGATGAACTTTGTAATGTTTCATATGTATATGCCCATGTGGTAGAGGGAGTAGTATAAATTGAAAGGAGATGATGTGTACATTACAAAGGTCTTAGTAACATAATAGCTGTCTGTTTTGGCTGTTTTCTCTGTGGGTAGGTTGGTAACATATATTACTGGATTATTTTGTTGGTACGATAAGTAAGTCAGTTCAAACTGGAATTGCGAGATATCTCGACATATATAATTACTTTTAGGACTTGATAAAAATATATTATATTTGGATATCAAAGAATAACAGTTAGGTGTTTTTTGTTTTTGAGTGTAATGTGACTCCCGTTGGATTTTACTCTGAATAAAAACCAATACACATTACAAAAGTGAACATCTCATTTCATACTGTCTGAAAGTGCTCATACCCATTTTCTATACTAAACATTCCTTTATGAAATAAAAATTAAATAGGTAACAGGAAGGTAGGGTGCACCCCATCGACCTAAGAAATAATCCCATCTACGGGATATGGCTGGATGCGAAAGACCGTGGACCGCCTGCTGTGGTACACTTTGGAAGATGCCTTTGTCATGCAGTGGACTGCGATAGCCTGAATGATAAAAAGCTACAAATCTTTAGTTTTGAATATTAAGTATCCTCCAATTAAATACCTCAATATATTTTTTATATGGTATAGGAGGACAAACGAGCAGAACACTTGCAACTCAAGAGCCAAGGGAAAAGGGACTGGGCCTCCGGTAAACTGACTCACTAGGTCAATCAAGGCAAGCTTTGTTAGTAGCTGATATTCTGTGTTGCCGTGGTAATGCTCCGGTCGCCCTGCCCATACGTTCCGAAGCATGCCTCTCCCACGTTAATAGTATGTATAGTAATAGTGTTAAGATTTTTTTGCAAAATTACCTTTGCGCATGTATTTTTTTAAATTAACTTGGATATAGTATTCTAATCTATGTGCTGCCTACTGTTATATTGGTATTGAGTAACAAAGTACTAAATTATTTATGTTCTACAGTTCTGTACTGATTTTTTATTTTAATATAACATATAGGAATATGTATGAGCTTAACTCACTATAGCGTGTGACCAACCTTCACAAATTAAGGCCTAAGTATAATATTTTATACTTAGGAGTTCATTTCAGTAACTACTGAAATGTAGTCAACATTTCAGTATTATACTTAGCCAAACGAGCTTCACTGACTAAGAGTATTCCGGCTCATCACATGAGTCTAAAATCCAGTGCGCGTAGACTGTGGAACCATAGGCACGCGAGCGTGCCAGTAAAAGTGGTCAAGGGTTGCTGAGACGGCTTTTGTATTCACTAGTTGCAGCTAGGCAAGTTGTCTAGACACTCGTTACACGGTAGGTGTCTGGACATATCGTCCAGTTATTGCGCAGCCTGCAGGATTTCGTGCTAAATGGCTGTCACTGGGTCAGACTTTAAAGGCATAACTTTTACAAGCATTTAAACGTTTGGTTACTCAAGGTCCATAATGAGAGTTTCAACTAAAAAAAAAATAAAATAAGAAGGTGTAATTTCGAGTATAAGGAGATATACGAGAAGTTATAAAAATATTTTTATGGATACGCTCTGGGTGTTTAAAAAGTACAGTATAATAGAGCTTTGTTGAACCTCTTGTTTTTAAGCATTGTTTTTTTTCTACATAAAGGCGGATGAAGTTGCAAACTTACATATATCAATATATATATGAATTTCTCGTTTATCAAACTTTATATTCATACTCATATTTTTATAGCAATGTGCTGGTGATTAATATACTGCAATAAAAATTATTCCGAACTAACATAGTTATTCTCTGTGCAGATGAGATTGATTGCCTTTGAGTAAAGTATAATATTTCACATGAATAATTTGATTAAAAAATAACATCAACATTGGGGACCTACTTTAGAATTTAAAACTATGTACAAAACCAGTACTTTTCTGCACGCTACGGTGCGATGTATGTTCATGCGTAGCAGTGGCTGCACTAGCACATTTCGAAAAACGCTACAGGCGCCGGCGTATTATCTTACTCAATATCCAAATATGCTGTCATATTTATTTAATTTAGGAGACCAGCAAATTAAAGTATATTTTCTGTTATACTTATACGTTACCTGAAGATAATTCTTGGCAATGAGTGGTAAAACCATGCTTAGGCACGAATGGGCCGGCTCGACCGGTGCGATACCACAGCCTCACAGTTAACAGGTTGTGAAGCAACGCTTGCGTTTCATTTCCCCGAAATGAGTGAGGTTTCCCCTCTCTTCTTTTCTTTCCCGTCATCACCTCTCTCCTCTTTCCCATCTCCTCCTCCCCTTTCTCTTCTTTTCCTTCCCTGCATTCCCCATATCTCATCACCTTCAAGGCAAGCAGCGTACTTGAGACTCTTGAGTTGCAGGTATCGTTCATATGTCCCCCTGCCGTATAAACAAAAAAAAAAACGTGTGGTGTTATGGGACACCAGATAGGAACGAAATTCCTTATTATAAGAAAAGTTTCAAGATTCCTTTGTTTGTAATAATTTTTCTAGATGGCAGTGTTACACCATGATTTGTTTTTAAACATTTGTTTTAAAATAAAACATACGTTACGGACGTTTTTTGCTGGCTAGGGTCTCCGCAACGCCCCATAAGGAACTTCGTTCCAAAAAAAAAAACCTTTTAGGGAAAAATCTGTAACAGGGAAAAATGAAATGAAATTGTATGTCCAGTAAGACATATTATGATATGACATGACGACATTAATTATGGTCAAAATTCCAATGAGGTGACTATAAATCTTATGATTTTCTGTAAAAACAAAACTTTCTTCTTAATGATAAAACCTTGACATAATCTAAGACTAGAGAAATAAAAATAAATTATAATAATGGTGCCGTGGAACAAAATAGGGACACCCCATATCTTATCGGATGTGTGGTAAAAGGCGACTAAGTGATCGGACTGTTATCTGTCTATCAGACAGTATGTACATATGTCATACAGTGCCTGTACCAGTGAGTGTGTATAGGCTTGCTTTTTTGTGCTTGGCTTTTTTATTACGTTAGTGGGACCAAATTTTAATTCGCAAAATGTGGGTGGTTGATACACCTCTGCCTACCCCTTAGGGGATACAATATGTATGTATATATATTAATAAATAATATAATTATTATAATAATATAATATAAATAAATAATATTACAAGAAAGTAACAGTGAATTAATCTATAATAAAATAAAAAAATACTTATTTTAGTTTTACCTCTAGTGGATATTTCTTGAAAATAAACTTACAATATATCTATTACAGTTTAGCTTTGTTAGTGCTCTAACGATCCGATTTCAACAGACTATCATAAGCTTGCAGAGTTGAGAACGTTATACCGCAGCGTCAATAGAGAGCGGAAACTTGTCGTGTTAGGCATATAACCCTATTACTGACTAATATTCATGCATTTGCAATACCTCGCACGTACTATTTAACGTAATATTCCGGAATAAAAGATTTCATAAAAAAGCGCTGTAATTTGTATATTCAACAATTACACAATTTTCTTTACTACAACATTCAGAACTAAAATAAAAAAGGAGGAGGTTCTATGTTCGACTGTACGTATATTTTTTTTTTTGTTATTTTTGCTAATCGATATCATTGCCAATTGTGGACCAATTTTCAAAATTTTATTCGATAGAGTATTCTCCTACAGTGGTCTCAGTGTAACCACATCAGGATTTGATAATGGGATCCCAGAGAAATCGATTGAAACCCCCAAAGTGACTGCTCGGATGGCGTAGCGGATTAAGTGGTCACCTCGCCACTTAGCCGCCGCGCCTAGTGTTGTGGGTTCGATCCCCGCACGGGACAATACTTTGTGTAATCCTCAAATTGTTGTTCTGAGTCTGGGTGTTCTTTGTGTCCGTTGTTTGAATGTTTGTAAAGTCCCCCGCGACACAGGAATTAATCCTAGTGCGGGAGTTGTCTTTAAAAAAAAAAAAAAAAACTTTACAGGCATTTACAAGGTGTTTATTATGAACCACTACTCTTGGACTCCACTTTTTGTTTTCCAGCAGGCAAAGTGGAGTCACTATGGTAGGCGTATATATAAAAAAAATGTTGTTTAAACCTATTAAAATATTGGCGTCTCATGTTATCGAGCTAATGGCAATTCACACAAACAATTCTTTAATTTAGAATGAGTCTTAAGTGAATTTAACGATTTAAAGGAATAGCGCAAAGGAATTTAGAAAGGCGCATTGAAGGGGGTGGAATCTTCTTTTCCAAAAGTCAATCATGTACTTTTCATTGTGCGATATCCCATCTTTTTCTCTTAATCCTTATATTCAATTCACAAAAAAACCTGTACCCAGCTCTAGGCCTGTGACTGGAAAATCAGTCCTGTAGAAGAAATGATTTTTTTTATATACATACCAACAATTCACTATTATTACCAATATCTTTATATATATAATTCTTCTGTGAGTGTGTATGTCACTGAACTACTCTCAAACGACTGGACGGATTTTGATGAAATTTTTTGTGTGTGTTCAAGGGGATCTGGGAATGGTTTAGATTCCCAAATCAGCCCGGCAGATGGCGCTGCAGTCGGTATCTAGGTTATTTATCTATATTGATCCTAATCGCTTGAAATATCATGCAGGACAACGTCTGTCGGGTCCGCTAGTATATTATAATATGTAAACATAAGAGTAATGTGAGCGCGGAAGTTTCTAAATATAATTTTCAAGTGCTTTGATCTTTTATGAATTTTTGGGTTATCAAAGTCTTCTATCCGTAACATTAATATTTACTAAATACATGCCCGCGATATATTATCCTACATACAAAATGCTGCGACTAATTTAAAAACATCGTTTTTTAATCATGCTAAAAAGCTTCAATTTATAAGTAACAGTGTTATCGAGGAACGGGTGTTGTGACCCTGAGAGCCTCTAACCAGTCAAGGTGGCGGACCTAGGCCCAACGTTGATGTTGGAAGATGTATATGTATATACTAATCGGTGCGAGAACTTTATTATCGTCTTTCAGGATTGTACTATGTCATTAGTATAGATAATATAGGTTTTTTTTGCTGTATGTTGCGGTCGCCACAGTAAATTATCAGTCGGACTTGGCCATGCTCAAGATTTAGTTAAACAAAATGTCAGTGATAAGGTAAGCGGTTAGTGAGGTGAGATTTTGAAAATAGATATTTCATCGTTAAGTTCTCTGAAAAGTAACAACTTATTACACATTTCGGCAGTCTACAAAATAAATAACACTATCACAATTTCTTAAATTACATTTGATTTGAGATTAGTTGGAAGAAATAGAAATTCAATTTAATATTTTATTATATAATTTTAATTTTAACATTTACAAGTTCGACTTCAGTGACCGAAATATTAATTTTAAATGTACTTACAACCTTGTGTCAATATTAGACTGAGTGTGCTCATTTATTTACACTTCTGACTTAGTATTTAAAATCATTATATTTAGAAATATACGTAATAATGATGTGTATATCATGCTGTATTAGAGAGCTGTGTGAGAGTCATGCTTAGGCACGAATGGACCGGCTCGACTGGAGCAGTATTTACAGCCTTACAGAAAATCGCTAGACCTGTTAGTGCTTGCATTGTTTGTCTACCGTTACCGTACCGTTGTCAATCGAGTGAGTGAGGTTACTGAAGGCCCAACTCCCATATTTCTCTTTCCCCTTCCCTCAATCCCACTCTTGTCTTTCCCCTCTTCTTATTCCTCCTCTCATCTTGCCCCACTCTAGTACCCTCCCCCAATCATCACTCTCAAAGGTCCGTCAGCGCACTTTTGACTCTTGTGTTTCAAGTGTTCATGTTTGGGGGTTGTCACTAACCATCAGGTGAACCATGAAATAAAAGAAGGAAAACAAAAAAGAATATGTACGTATATAGAAATTAGGGATCATTTTATTTATAATTAGGGAAAATGATCACTGTGTATATTACTATATACAGTGATCATTTTCTATTACTCATTTGTGTACATATTGTTGGACGAGCTGTTATTATACGCCGAGTTCAAGCTCTTTTTGATAGCCAAGATATGTAGAGTCTCATGCAACAGGACCCCATGGCGCAACATAGCGTGACCTTAGTCAGTTCCAATGCGACATTTAACGTCTTGGCTAAACCCAAGGGCGTGTTGACCCGTTTGGATTTCCACATGCCCCGAAAAAAGTTATGATACTGAGTTAGAAAGATGTTTGATGTTTTTTTTTTTTGTTATGTAGGTATATATGTATATATTATTTTCTAATAACAATTATTCATAAGTTAACTAAGATATAAATAAGAAATGTATTCATTGTAAGTTTGTAAGTGTAATAATAATTTGTATAATAAATATTTGTTCAGGTATTTATATTATAAATTATTCTGTTTGTCAAGATCATAAAAGTTTGTTTAATAAAAAAAATATTACTGATTTTTTTAAATATTTTCAAAAAACCGCTAACCTTAGTTTATTTCGACAATACCCACCAAACACATTAATATATAAGAGGCACTTAAGTGCGTGAACGACAACTATGGTTTGATTAAACTCCAATTGAATGCCGTTCCTTGGGATTAATGTGGATAATGTTTCGGTATATAAACTGGACGTCACCACATTGCGCTTTTCATGATTAAACGGAGTATACGGGTGTATACAATTTTTAAAAGTTTAGCGAATACCCCTCAGAGTTTAGTTTTAGTTACAAGCAGTTCATTGAAAGTTGTGACGAACGACATAAAGTTGCTTCATACTTCATATTCATGTAGTGAAGTAGACGCGAATTTAGTAGCCTCGGTTATTTACTTCTCTCTCTAAAGCTGTTAATATGGAGCTAAATCATAAATATGCTCACGCGTGTATCTCTGAAGGGGGAGACAGAGGTATACAAAACAGTAATAAAACACACACACACAGCCAATAAAAACATAAATACCAAAAAAAAATTTTTGTTTATTGTTTGTTCGAGCTTCACGCCAAACTCCATGAATTGATATTGATTACCTTGTTGTAGTACTAAATGTAATATTATTTTATTATAAATTATCAGTGAACACAACAACCAAAGAGTAAGCTACATCCTATTTATAGGTAGATGCTATGTTTCATTTGAACTAGACGTAACTAGACGTGTTGCTTGTCAGATGTCAGCAGTAGGTTAACCCTTATCACTTTACCACGAGTGCATATCCACGGGCAAAGGCAGTACTTTCACCTCTCGTACCCAGAACAACTCAGCAAATAAATGAAGGTACGTTCAGCGGTTTTCATTGCTGACGCTGTCATCAGTTTCTTCTTACCGCATCTTTATCAAGTGTTGTACGGGTTAAGTGCTTTATGCCGATGATAACAAAAAGCCTTGTAAAGGCTTCATACCATTCTCGGTAAATTCTCTAAAGGCACTTACTAAGAGTAATATCATTATGAATTAAATTATATAAAACGAGATATTAATGCTAGCGGCAAGCACACTAACAAGTAATAGTATGAAAGCTAGTGGATCGTCAGTCAGGTAATTTGGAGGCGGTTCTAGGCGTGTGGCACAGGTTAAAAATGAAGCAGAAGAAAGAGCAATTCCGAGAGATTTTACAATAGCCTTACAAATTATAATTTTACTTACATATTTAGATTGGAATAGACTAGCCTAGAACTATATTTAATATTTAAAAAAAAATGATTTAATTTTTATATTTTCTATATAAATTTCATACATACAACTTTAAACATGCAGTAAATTATTAATATATAAGACCATTCTATTTAATCTATGTTGTTGTGTTATAATAATTCACTTGTTCATGTGTTTATTTCCCCTTCTCGAACATGTTTCTGTTCTTTCCAAAATATTGTAAGATTACACATATTCTATGTTAAACGTTGTGAGTATCATGAGTTTGAAAACATCATACCCAATACAACAAATATACAAAAGTTAAATATTTTAACAAAATAATTAATATTATTAACATAAATGGATATATATTAAACAACGTGTTATGCACGTTAACAACAGCTTTAAATATAAGTTGATGCTCTCATAATAAAATAATCCAGTTGCAATCATAGTAGTGTTCTTGGTGTTATGATACTTCATAATCCAAATTTATTGTAACTACTTATCAAGTACGCGTATATGCGACGATCAAGTGCTTAAGTTCTTTAATTTTTGTTTATAATCAAAAAATTAAAAACACATCATCGTTCGAAAATCGCGTTCGCCTAAAACTTGCCCATCACCAACCATGCCGTAAGTGCTGTGGGTGCAGGAAGCCGCAGGCGCTTCAGCACGACATCGTGTACGGCGTGGCGTGTTACATGCTTTGCACACTTCTACGCTAATTGAATTCATGTCTTCTCTATTCCGATGTGGATTTAGTAACTTTCACCAATTTCCTTGTCTGAACATATCTGCTCATATGTTTTTTACCATTTGTGTGTTTAATCTGTTATTGTTAAAAATACTGATATTGTTAAAGATTTATATTTTCGTTATTATCGTGACGATTTTCATTCCAAATCAAACTAAATCATTGGGCAAAATAACCATGTACCTGCCATGCTATTTTTTTTACATAGAGTTTCAAACGAACAGATGTGTGACCTTATTTATGGTAAGTGACAACCACCGCACATTGTCACCTCGGTTGGACCTCTGGTATCTTCACTCACTCGGTAAATAGGTACAACACAAGCACTGTTAGACAAACGGTTTTCTATGTTTACATGTAGTCCTTTGAGCAACCACTAAATTGCATATTATCTCTTCAATGTTTAAATTTTTTTTTATTCATTAATTCTCATTAAACACAGGATTCAAATTTCGATTTAATCATGTTTATTTTCAAATAAATTACAGAATCAAATTGAGGTTATTACATTTAACGCTTCAATTTAAAGATTGTAATTATTGGGTAGAGTATCAATAAATAAAAACCGGCCAGGTGCGAGTTCCGTACCATTATCTATAAAAACGACAAAAAAATCGTGGCTGTTGTATGAGGTCCCACATAAATATTAATTTTATTTTAATTTTATTATTTATTAATAATATAACTCAATATTCTGTGAATATTTCAAGCGTCTAACTGTTGCTGTTATCAATATCGAGCAAAAACGAGCAAAAAAATCAAGTGTTTGTTGTATGGCAGCCCCCTTAAGTATTTATTTTATTATTTTTTATGTATTTGTTGTTATAACGGCAACAGAAATACATCATCTCTGAAAACTTCAACTCTAACTATCAAGGTTCATGAGATACAGCCTGGTAACAGACAGGTAGACAGACGGATAGCAGAGTCTTAGTAATAGGGTCCCGTTGTACCCTTTGGGTACGGAACCCCAAAAAACGGTCTCATTAAGTGGTTCTGTGAGTGTGTTTTATGTCAAGTGTTTGAAAAGCTTTTTAAATATGAATTAATTAATTTTGTGTCTGTTGTATGAATCTTTGTAAATTTCCCCGCGAGACAGGAATTATTCCAAATGCCAGAGTAGTATAATAATAATAATATATTTATATTATTTATATGACAAGTTTTTGAACATCAGCTTTCAAGACAGTTAAGTTTTCAATTTCATGCTTATTTGTATCGATCAATAATAATAATAAACTCTGGCAGTTAGAAATATGAGCTGGACGGACCTACAAATTCATTTATAATCTTATCAAAGTTTCTCAAGAAATATTACAGATACAGGAAGTATTACTTAACATTACGAATATTGTATTGAAATATTTTTATAAACATAAATTTTGTATAATATGCTTTAAATATTAAGTTTAACGACAACGAAAAAGTACTACGGAAAGCTAATAATATTAATATGATGTAACTAGATATCGGAATCTATATAGTCGGAACCTATCTGATGTCGGAAGTCGGAACCCTCTAATCTAATATAAGGTAACATACCTTCATCATCATCTACACATTTTCTAAGTTTTATTATTGTTTTCAAATAAAAAAATAAACCCCGCCCCCTTTTCACGATCACTTTATAAACAGACGTAACTTCTCAATACCAATCCACTTAGTAGGGGACCCCGGGCGAGAAATAAGCAAGTGTATCATACAGTTTCCGAGGGCCCATACTGAATGAATCAAACCGGAACGAAGTAACGCAGCTTGATTCCTGTATATATATCCATTTATTTACCTGTTCGGGAGCACAGATAGAGTGTTTGCGAAACCCTGTGTAATCAAAATGTTCTTAACCACATTTAGTGAATTGAATTTTCCGTTCATCTTGTAATGGGTGGCCTTTATTCTATTTGGAGCAGCAATTGAAGGTTGCCGAACGTTATGCGAGCATTGAAACAGTCCCGTTGAATACATTATCGATATTGATTACAGCGTCTAATCTGTAGTATCAAGTTCATTACTCACGTTCCCCAATGTAACCGAAGCCAGAGTATTTATCATTTGGCTAAATACTTCACTGTGTTTGCTATAATTTATCAAGAGGCACATCAAATATAGGCAATAGGAAAAGGCAGAAGCATCGGCAAGAGTGCGTGTTACGACACTCACCCAACCGACTATGCAAAGGAATGATTACGTATGGAACAATACTCATACATACAATACTCCGTATAAATCTGAGCATTGAGATTGCCCCTGATCCAAATGAAATCGGTCTTTCCACTATACCAAAACCGGCAAAAACCATTATTGGTCCCCTCCATTTGGATGAACTTCCTGAAAATATATATAATTCTATTGCCAAAAATATTTAGTGTGTTAGTTTATACTTTAAAATAATAGTATTTATATATATAAGATCATTCGAAATGATCTTGGCTTTGATACAGTCTTTTAAACGTTGATGTCAGTTATCAATAGAAACTTGCACTTCCACAAATTCTTCACTAAATATCTTATGGATTGTTTTAGGGACTCAAAAATATCAAGGAGTTAAGAGCATGCCATACTCTCTAAACTAGCCATAAATCACAATCCAGCGGATTAAGATCGGGACTATATGACGGCCTGTCTTTAGCTCTGATTAAGTCAGAAACGTTGGGTGGATCGAACTATGTGCCGAGTCTTGCTGAAAGGACCATCCTCTGTTATGAAACATGGTGTTGTTTAGAGGCTTAACCGCCTTCTCAAGAATCGTATCTTGATACACTTGTGCCCATGTTTTGACACCTTTTTCACAAAAATACGGCTCAGTCACTCCTTGATAGATAATAACACCCTTCCAAACCATCACCGGAGTCGGCTAATGCCTACATTGTACTCTGCTGACTAATTTGGAAGCTTCTATAGAGCTTTGAGCATAAACTTGGTGGTTAACAAACAGAATTGTTTGTTAAAATATTGCTCAATAGGAGAAAAATCCTCGTCAATAAAATACACAAAAAAAAACTGTAAACTCCCTTTGCGTATCGCGTTAGAAGTTGTTTTGATTTTATTACCCAATTCATTTTTAAATTTTCAATTAAATAATGAACAGCGCGTCTCTTATAGACTGAAAGTCCTAAGTCATCTTTTAAAATATGCGAAATGGTTTAAGGTGCTATATTCATTTTCCGAAATAAAATCTTTTGCTTTCAGACAGAATTTTTTCGAATTCTTTCTTACACTGCCAATTTTTGTTTGTACACAGATAGAGAATACACAGTAAATATTCATATAAGAATGACAGATTAAAAATTAAAATGATATTTTTTTTCATTTGTAACAGTATTAATGGTCAGACCAAGTATATATGTATATAAAGATATCAAATTATGGTGTTTTACTTGTATTTCAGACTAAATTCAACATTGTTACATCACGAAATAAAAAAAAAAAAGGACTTAAAGGTAAGGTACATTTTTAGATAAATATGAAACTTCATAAACTTAACGAAGAAATCTGTAATTAATCTTGTTACTCATACCTATAAAGCAAATAAGATTATACAATTCAACTTGCACCTTTTATATCATCAATGACTCCATTCATAAAAGTAAAGTAGACAAGCATCAATGGACCAAGCCTTTTCTTCTAGCGCTACAATGGATTCTGTGTTATTTTATAAATAAAGTTATTGCATCTTAGTAAGCAATGATTTTCTTTTAATATATAGTTGGACAGACAAACAGATGGGTCACCTGATGGTAAGTGACAATCGTCGTCCATGGACACTTGCAACTCAAGAGTCGTAAGTCGTCGCTCGCCTCTGAAGGTGATGAGGGTGATAGAGGATGGAAGAGTAGGGGTATAAGAGGAGAGGAAAGAGGTAGTTGGGCCTCCGGAAACTTCACTCATTTGCAAATGCAACGCAAACGTTACTTCACAGCCGGTTTTCTGTGAGGCCGTGGTATCGCACCGGTCGAGCCGGCCGATTCGTGCCTGAGCATGGCTCTACCAGTGGATATACTTTCAATAAAAGAGAATCTTTAAAAAAAATAGAGGTAAGAAATACACATAATATATTTATACGTTTTATGTGATGTCACATAAATGTTATATGATATAACGTTTTATTATTAATCTAGTAATAAATATTATCGTCATTCTACCAGGTCCAGCCCGTTATAGGCTATGAGAGAAACCCATAATAAGGATATAACTTTTAAAATTAATAGCTCAAACGTGCTGATCATCTGTAATCTGAATTCAGAACTGTAAAGTTAATAATTTTCAGTAGCACCCACAATAGTCCAATAACGAGGCAAAATAGCCAAATAAGAAG
Source organism: Tyria jacobaeae (assembly GCA_947561695.1). NCBI lineage: Eukaryota > Metazoa > Arthropoda > Insecta > Lepidoptera > Erebidae > Tyria > Tyria jacobaeae. The sequence continues at coordinate 10,345,960 of OX387218.1, forward strand.
GTCTTAATGTCGCAGTTAGTTGAGAATTCTCCCTTGTGAATGCTGGCTCATTAGCGCTATGTTATTGCGAATTACCCTTAAGGCTCGGTGTCGGGACTCTGGCAGTCACGTTTAATCTGAATTTTCCTCATACTATACCTACTTTTACAGTACATAATGAGATTTTACGGAATACTCAAAAGCGGCTCACATGTGCAAAATTAAATAACGCTAATAAATTCAAAACGTATTCATGCAATAGTCAAATGAAAAAGCTTTATTTGTTTAACTCTCGTAAAAGGTTTGAGTGATATGTAAATATGGATTCTTTTTTGGAATAACTTAACGAGGTCCTGTACAATATTGAGTCTTTCGTAAAATTATGTACAGATCATAATATTGTAATGGTAATGGTGACCGAAATAGGCAGGGGAGATGTTTGTTTATCTCATTAAGTAAAACAGTCGTAGTTGTTTAAGCTTGGGTTTCATTCATACATAGTTCAGGATTCAAATAACTGAAGTTTTATGAGTTACATTGTTCGTTTTATTCAGAATGAATATTGATATTAACAAATTTTGTAATCATAGGTTTCAAAATAGTAATAGAAATAAACTTAATTGTATACCTAAATATTTTTTTCTCAAGAAATATATCAGGTTAACATAATTTGTGGACAAAGGGCAGCCTTGTCGCTAACAGCAACTTTTTACAGGAACTTTGAGATGAATAAAGACTAAAGAAATTTGATGAAATCGAGGAGAGTTTTGGTTTTAAAAAATGTATTAAAGTTAAATATGAGATGCATTTTCATTGCATCATCATACGATGATCATAATAAAATTCTATGTGCAGATACATGAGTGCTATGACGCGCATTGGGAGAGGCGGAGGTCTCCGTCCTAATGGATTGATTTGATTGATCGATTATATAACAAATTTGAAAATCCCATAATGCCTGGAGAGCATACTTCATACTACAAACATTTTAAGCGCCGTATGGCACACTGTGTGGTTTAGTCGGTTCGATTTCTACATACCGTTCCAATAAAAAATCCTGTGGGATGACGGCTCGAGAGGGCTTACACACGTAAAAAAAAAAATATAATCGGCTTTATATTCCAGGCAAATAAAAAAACACTTTGTAGTATTTAACACAAATAATTTAACGTATAAAGTATTTTTATTCATGTTCTTATTTGGATATAGATAGAAATAAAATTATTTAGTATAAATTTTTGATTCTATCCTAGAGATTGTAAGAGGAACCTGATTTAAAATTACTAAGCGATGGCAGCTCAGTAGGACGAGGGTCTTAAAATCCATCACGCACGACGCAGATCTTATTTAGATAAGTAGCAGTCAGCTGTCGGAAGGCCACCCTGCTTAGTCCGCTTGACTGATTACTGCTAATGAATGTCACACTTTAATCTTTCCGTTAAATCCTCACACCTAACTTTTATTTTTCAATAACGCTTTATCGCTTTACCTATTATTACCGGTTAAGCAGCAAGTCTTAAGTCAAGTCCTCTTTAAAGAACAAACAAATATCATCAACAACTTGTAGCGTGTACTACTTACCTATATGATAAATACTTCGTTACAATATTTGCTTATAGTTAAGGTTAAATACTATGCATTAAGTACTTATTCATAAAAATATACAGACATCCTAACATAACTAACTACGTAATGTAAATGTAAACATATATATGAGACTTTAATTGTTCATTACACCATATGTGTACATATGGTGTAATGAACAATTAAAAAAACGCACAGGTATTAGAATAACCTAAAAAGAGTTCGTCACTCTGTTAATGGAACTACCAATGTGCATCCCAAGTGTTCAAGGTACGGCCTAAATTCTGAATATCTTTCTCTGATCCTCTGATAATATTTAAAAAATCTGTTATCTAAAAGGGAACAGAATACAACAAAAGAACGTTGGTATCAGAGAATCATAGGACTATCCCAGCATAATGGTTACAAATAGATAGAAATTCACTAAGCTCTCCAACTGCTGAGCTTAGAACTGTGATACAATCAAAAGACCAATTGTTTATAAAGAGAGTAGATCTCATCAAAAATCCAAACCAGTACTGCAAGTACTATTTAGGTGGCATTTAAATAAAAAAGAGGACTGATATCATTTAAAAAATCATAAAATAAATAGCCTGGCAGTTTAACCTGCACAATGGTGTAAAACAATTAAATTTTTAAATCTTCATTCAATAAATGATTGTAGAGATTGTTATCAATGTGTATTCCGTCTTAATTTCTGCATTTAATCACTTTTTTTTTAAATATCGTTTGTTTTAAAAGTTATTGCTAATTAAGTAGTTACTAAGTAGTATCTTAGCTCTGTGGCATCTTAGCATAAAGCTTTTTTTTTCTAACAAATATGGATACCTCGCCCGCGGTAGCTGCCCAAGTCATGGCGTTGCTGGATTCAGGGTATAGTCAGCGTGTTGTGGCTGCTCGATTGCATCTTAGCCTATCTGCTGTCAATAGAGTGTATGTATGTATGTAAGACGTTTACTCGACGTCCAGGATCTGGAAGATATTGAGTCACGTTTGAGCAAGATGACCGGTTGTGTCAGTTTCTCTAAGAAATCGTCACTTGAACTCAATTCAACTGCAGCAGCGGCTCCATGAGATTTGATGATTGACTGTAAGCGATTCTACTGTTATTATATTATACTATTAGAAAAATTGAAGGAAGACCACTGAAGAGTGCGCCTTAACTTTGAACGTGAAAAATTAAATTGGTCATACCTTCAATGGAGCAAAGCTCTCTTTTCTGAAGAGAGTATGAACATGCTGTATGATAACGACGGAAGAACGAAGGTGTATCGAAGAGAGGGAGAGTGATTTGCACGGTGCTGCCTTGAAGAAGAAGTCAGTTATGGTGGTTGTTCATGAACGGTTTGGGGAGACATAGGAGCCTACGGAAAAACCGAACCTGCTTTTGTATCTGGGAGGTCCACTGGGAGGGCTAAAAGTCATTAAATAGGTCACGTTACTGAAGAATTCATTTTTATGTAGGACAATGCAAGGGCTCATACCGCAGGCATTGTAAATGAATACCTGAGCGAAGTCGATATTACGTTTATGGGCTGGCCAGCAAGAAGCTCGTATATGAATCCCATAGAACCTATGGGATGAGTTGCAGAGACGAGTCAGAGTGAGTGATCCTGCTCCGGTGACGCTTGGCCAGCCTTAAACAGCTATACAAGAAGAGTGGGATGTACAACACAAGATTGTAACTCTTTTTTTTGTGGAAACCCCCTCGGGCCGTCATCCCACCGGGGTTTTCGAGTTGGGTCTGAGTGGAGATCGTCCATCCGGGCCCGCTCCGCCACCTCCTTCTGCGAGATAACCTCCTCACAGAAAGTTGCGACCGCGGTGAAATTCCTGTCGCTACCAGCCATGGAGCGTATGACGGCCGGTAGCGAGAAATCCTCTCCGAAGACTGCAAACTGGCAAACTGTGTGCTGAGTTCGGCCACCTGCTGGGTCAGACGGTCGTTTGCCGCTTGAAGCCGCACGACGTCTGTAATTAAGGTCCCAACGACCCCAGAGATGGCGGAGCAGGAGTCCTTAAGGGCCTTTACAAAAGTACCCTTAAGATTTTAGGATTTTGTGGCCACTTTGTGAATGATGGCCATCACTGCGTTCGCTCTCTCCTGCTTAATTATGGTGTTTGAAGAGCTGAATCCCCCACCTCAGGCTCACGATTTTTTTGCAGGAGATCTGCAATCTCCTCCTCCGCTAAGTTTTCGCCCTCCTCTCTAGCATGGGCTTGAGCTCCCCTCCGAGAGAAGAGGGAGCTTGTCTGCGCCGAGATCGGCGTCTGCAATCTGCCTCGCTGGCTGCTGAGAACCTTGGGCGGCAACATATCCGCCGACGTGTCGCCATCAGAGTCTTTAGAGCGCCCGCGCTTGCGGTGCTCCAACTCCATTTCTTCGCATGAGTCAGCCGTTATACTAGCCGCTATTTATATATATGATACGGGTGTAACGTGTGTCATTGACACTTGTGTTAATGTGTGTACAAAAATTAAAAAAACTGTGTTAGTTCATCAAAGTATATTGTAAACATACGTATTATAGTGCCATACATTGTAGTAAGTGTTCGCAAGTGTCTTCGTGGATGGAAAACATAATTACGAGAGAGGCAGGCAGAGAATGGCAGGGTGGCAGCACGGGACTCTTTCCTTCCGACTGACACAGGATCTTTCCGGGCACGGCTGCTTCGGGAAGTACCTGCACTCGGTCGCTAGGAGGGAAATGAGCCCCGTCTGTCACCACTGCGACTGTAGTGAGGACTCGGCTCAGCACACGCTTGCGGGTTGCCCTTTTTCGGCGTCGCAGCGTCGGGACCTCACTGCAGTCATCGGAGAGGATCATCGAAGCCATCGAACCTTCTGCGAGATAACGTCCTCGCAGGCGGCGGAGCGGGCCCGGGAGGACGATCTCCATTCGGACCTAATCCGCTGCCGGCGAACCGGGCGGCGGAGGCGCGCCCACCAGCGCCTCATGCCACCCTGAGTGTGGCCGCGGGTGGTCGGGACGGGTTTTCCCCTCCACCCGCTTTAGTGGCCAGCCGCCAGGGAGTGACGTCCGCGTGTGTCTGGACGCCGCCTTATTGATAGGTTACCCGTAGGTGGTGCCCGCATAGTGCGGGCAGGCGCTAGGAGGGGTCCGGATGTCTTAATAAAGCTGTTCCCGGATTCCTCCTATTTTAAGCGCAGTATGGCACACCGTGTGGTTTTAGTCGGTTCGATTCCAAAACACTGTTCCACCGAAAACCCCGGTGGGATGACGACCCGAGGGGGTATCCACACAAAAAAAAAAAAAAAAAAAAAAAAAAAGGATTCAGAAAGGGTCGAGGGACCGCTACAGCATTACTTGACGTGACTGATAACATACTATTAGCACAAGACCAGGGCATGTGTACGTTGCTCGTTTTATTGGATTTTTCCCGGGCTTTCGATAGCATTAATACTTCTTTGTTGCTGTCAAAGTTAACATACTACGGGTTCGATAGCAATACAGTTAAATGGTTCCATAGTTATCTGTCAGGTCGTTGTCAAAGGGTGGAACTACGTCTTGGTGGGGGAGAATCAGTGGTTTCTGAACTCACCCCTATTGCAAGGGGTCTTCCACAGGGATCTATATTGGGACCTATTCTATTTATTATTATAACTAAATGTTTGCTTAATTCACAATATCATATTTATGCTGATGATATTCAAGTTTATATATCATTTAAGTTAAGTAATTTCGATAAAGCAATATCTGACTTGAACGATGATCTGAACAGAATTGTACGTTGGGCGGAGAGAAATTCTTTGGTTCTCAATCCGAATAAAACAAAATATATAATATTCGGCTCTAAAATAAATCTAAACTCACTTCCCAGCTTTAACCTTATGGGCCAGTCAATTGAGCGGATGAACGAGAATTGATTGTAACTTAAGGTTCGAAAAACATGTTGCTGACTTGGTGCGAAACTGCTTTTATAAGTTGCGCATTTTGTACAAAATACGACCGTTTCTGTCTGAGAGCTTGCGAATGCGACTGGTTGAGTCGTTGGTACTGTCATGATTAAACTACGCGAATACTGTGTACGGGCCGCGCCTTCTAGCCCGCACGGATCGGCTGATTCAGAGGGTTCAAAATGCTTGCACTCGTTTTTGCTTTAAGATACCACCTAGAACTCACATCACACCGTTCCTTAACGACAATTTAATATTAAAAATGAAGTCTAGGCGCAAGCTTCACTTAGCATCCCTAATGTTTGGCATTGTTAAATACCGCGAACCAGTTTACCTGTTTTGTAAACTAGAATGGGTTTCCAACAAACGTCATTGTACTGTGAGACAGTGCTCGCAGCAACTCTCTATATTACCTCATAAAACAGCCTCTTTTAAAGGTAGTTTCCGCTATGCGGCTTCTAAGATATGGAACAATTTACCCCCGCCTTTAAGATCTTTAAATACTATTGGCACTTTTAAATATAGACTGCGGCAGTATCTTATAGAAGCACAGCGGAGACTCAATATGGCAACTGTTAACACATCGCTTATATAGCGTTAAGCGATGCATGGTGTGGTGAATGCTGTCGAGCATTTTCAGAGTGAAAGGGTGTGTGTGCAAACTGTGTTGTTATTGTTTTATATTATTGTGTATGTTGGAGTGATGAGCTTTTCTGTTTTGTATTGCAAGTATTGCAGTACGTGCAGACGGCGACAACAAACATCCGCCCTGACGAAAAGACATACCCCAGCCCTCGCGAGGAAGCACTCCTCTAGAACGTATCCGGGATAGTAGAGATATGCCGTGTCGGCAGGGCGGCGTATTTGTGTCTCCGTAAGAAAAAGCATGGCCGGCCGAGCCGTCTCAAGGTGCTGGTGTACGGCGCTGAGGTTTGCATGGAGTCCACGTATGTTAGTGAACTCCACCTCAAAAAGCGGGTTGGTGGGAGAGAAGGATGCCGCTGTTGGACCACTTTTCTTTTTTTGTACTGCCATGATAAGAGTTCGGAAAGGGGGCGTAAAAGGCATGACAGTCATCGTGACTGTGTAAACTGAGACTGAAAATACTGTGTCATCATGTAACGGTGAGGCATGGCGGAGACCGAACCGCCGGACGGAAGGGCCCCCGTACCCTCCCGGAAATGGACGCCGGGTCCCACCGTCCGGTCACCAACCGGCACGACGAGCCACTCCGTGGATTATGCGCGACCTGACGGGGCAGCCTCCCAGGGTGGTTAGCCGTGGTTGGGCCCCTCTCTATGCCGCGGGCGGCCAGTGGCACCACCGTTTCTACGGGTCTCCCTGGCCGACGGTTCGATCCACGCCAACCTCACAATGATTTAACGAGCACTCCACTGCTCACACACATACCACGATAACTGTCACCCCTGCATCATTGGGCCTCCGGCGCACTCACTCACCAGCGAAAGACGACAGCACGAATGATGTCGCTTTAGGCTGGTTTTCTGTGAGCGGGTAGTACTGCCCCGGTCGAGCCGGCCCATTCCTGCTGAAGTCAGCGTGGCTCTACTACCTAACAACCTATTGTTATTTATTGTCTAGTTAGTATGTATGTACCTATTGGCCTGTGATGGTATGGTCTGCAACGGCCCAATTGAAAACCAGCGTCAGGCTTTTGTCTGACACAACGCTGAAATGGGTCTGTTTTTGGCACTGACAGTGAGTCTTTTTGTAAAACTGTTCATGTACCTGTGTTTTTTGTGTGCCAAATAAACATTTTTTTCTTCTTTTCTTCTTCCTTTCTGCTACGCTCGCGGCCCGCGAGCGCACTCGCTCCGAAATTCTTCTGCTCCCAGAAGACAAATTGACTTCTGGGAGCTCCTGCGAGGTAGGCGTTCCTAATAGAACACCCTCGACATTAGACGAAGCGACATCTGCCTCGCTTAACTTTTCCTTTCCTTCCTTTTCTCCTCTTCCTCTTCTTTTGTTTATTTGGCTGCAATACATAGTTAGACCCACAAGTGGGGGAGAACTAAAAGTCCACCCGGGCAGAGATCCCCCAATACCCGGGCAAGCGTAGATTTATGCCCAACCGAGGGGTCCGCAGTTACCCCGGCTGGGAGTGCGCTTGCGACTGAACCACCCATCAGCCTTGTCCCATCCCATGGTCACGCACCAGAACACGAGGTTCGGGGTAATTTTTTATAGAGGTATTCTTCCTCGCGGTCCGGGCGGTTAAGCCAAGACCCTCACCCCCGATCAGAGCCGCAAGACTTAACCACGACACTCCTTCCGGGATGACGATATGCCGACGGTGGCATCGAGATAAATCTCCAGATGCCTGCTCGGTGGCAGTGCGAGTGCACGCCGAGCCCATCCTCTTTCCCCACTGTAGTCAGTGGAGAAGTCAGTGGAGAGAGAGAGTTCTTTTTAAAAGGTAAAAACATAACAAAAAATCACGATGGCTAAATAAATTTAATTTTAATTTGAAACATTGATATATGTACGTTGAACTACACCTCATAATATCCGCAATTAGCTTGCATTGTGATAATTTTTTGTTTAATGTAAAAAAAAATACATAAAGCTTATACAAAGCCTCACTTCCGAAGTGTTTCAATTTTTTTGAGAAGAAGCCATGAAATGATATACTCATCTGCACTGGAATCAACATCATCAACAATCAATCGGAACCTTTTCTTTTTTTATATTTTTTTTACAAAGCCGTAAATGACAACACTAATCATAATTACTACTCAGATACATGCAAGCTATAAAATGCACGCTCTGGATTATATAAAAATAGTTTTCCCATTCCGTCAAAGGCACAAACTAGAATTAAAGTACTTGTTTATTTTGAATACCACCAAGTCCAGAACAATGTGCCAGTTTCGCCTCCTAACTTTAAGACTAAACCGTTTATAAAGTTTAAAAACATACAAATAATGCAAATGACACTGACTGCTTGCGAAAAATGTTACTATTGTATTCAACATCTTTCTGAGCTTATAAATATTTTATACAGGTTTTTATTTAAACCATTTTTTTTGTCTCGTTAAAGACGTTTCTCACTTTATACTGACATACTTCTTGAATGTGAGGAACATATTATTTAGATTTGATTGACCACTTGATTGATTGACTGTACGATACAAAAGTCCCCGGCTCCAATAGGTCTATGCTTAAGGTCTCTAGGGCCAGTCTTGAATGGAGTACCATGGTATCAAAGAAAACACTTTATGCAACAGTGTGTGAGGTTGCCGGAAGATCTGGAGGTACCCATAAAGCCCGGCAAAGCACTTGCGACTCTTGTATAACTCAGGTGACCATGGGCTGTAGTCGCTTACCATCAAGTTACCCATCTGCTGGTTTACCCCTGTACGGTGAAAGACCTTACACTTTGTAACTCCATATTGTGAGTACCACAAAGCGAGGTTTCTTTGATTGAAGCAATAAAAGTTTATTTGGTACAAAAGTAATGTAAAATGTATAATTTAAAGAAGTTAACTTGACATTTTAACCAAAAAATAAAATATGTAAATAAGTAGATTACTTAAAGTTAACTGACAATCGTAATCACTCTTTGTACGAAAATGATGCTTAATGTCTGTATAAGATGCAACGAATTAAAATAGGCTCTGTCGATATATATATATGTATATATATATATATATATATATATACATATATATATATATATATATATATATATATATATATATATATATATATATATATATATATATTTATATTGATATTGATATATATATGTATATATTGAGTACTCGCGATTTTTTATTCAATTTGCTTTCGCAATCGTATTGCACTGTTATTATTATATGTCTATATAATGCTCATCATATAGCCCCCTTTAACTTGGGATATTGAGAATACTTAAAATAATTCGAAAGATTCTCTTCTGATAACAGAAAAACTGTTGTAGGCCAGAATAACATTTACTTGAAGAAGCTAGTTTATATTGCTAAGATTTGCATGGATGTCGCTAATTATATACCGGCACGTGCTTCTTACACTATAAAAAAAAATACATAATATACATATAAAAAAATATTACATTCATGTGTATTAGTGTCTTATAGTCTTTTCCTAACTCGAATACTTGTTTTTAGTTATTGTTTCAAGCATCAGTTTATAGAACAAGTTTTTATTAGAGGTTCATATTTTATTAAAGTTTATTAAAAAAATAAAAGTTAACCAAAACGCTGTTATACTAACCATTTTTAAATAATTGCAAACAAAGAGGCATTTTAAAATCCATTACATACAGATCATTTATTTGTATAGCTGTATACGATTGGATAGATTTACACTGGAAAAAATAAATTTCTATTCTATTGTTTGCGCGTCTATAATTTCATAGTACGTAAATATGAATACTCAATTTGCCATGTTCCTGTAGCCACTATTGAGAAATGTCTTTAACAATTTTAATATACATTTTATATGATATTGCTCTAGTTGCAAAATGTAGGAATCCTCAAACCTGAAAAACTTACAGTATTCCTAAAAAGAAATTATATTTTTGCAAATGCAATTCGAATTCGAATCGAATAGACAAACCTCGTTAAAATGCAATGCAAATAAATATATACAGTCGTGGTCAACTAATTAGGGACACTCTCTAGTTAATCCAAATTGTGAATTTATTTTTTATTTTCCAACGAGTCTAAACAATATTCCACATCTTTTACATGTAAGTATAATTAGTCATTTATGTGCCTAATTATACAAACAATAACAACTTCTTAAACATTAAACCTCTTTACAGTATAGCTGATAGATGATCACAGTGCTATTTGTTCAAAGAATGCTGGCTGGCCATTTAATTAGGGACACTGAGATATTGCGTTCTAGTTTCAAAATCTGCATCTCAATTATTATTTTCTTTCTTCTCCTATTCTTTGTGGTAGTTTTGGCGGCAATCTAGATTTGTAATTTCAAGTTTTGAGAGTTATTTTGAAGAACAATGGGCAAAAATAAAAGTTGCGATGCAACACTACGAAAAATTATCATGAAGTTTGTCGAGCGTGGTTGGTCATACCGAAGGATAGCAGGATATTTAAATTGTTCAAAAACTATGGTATGCAATGCAGTGCAACATTTCAGGCGCAATAACACAACTTTAAATGTGCCCAGAAAAAAAAGATCGAGAAAAACAACTCCGCAAGAAGATAGAATGATAACCAGGTTAACTAAGAAAGATCCGTTTCTAGGCTCTATTTTAATTAAACATGAAGTGTTTGGGGCAGACGAAAGAGTCAGTGTATCAGCGAGGACAGTTCGACGACGTCTGGTAGAAGCAGGGTTGTTCGGAAGAGTGGCTCGCAAAGTACCGTTGTTAAAGAAAGAGCATAGAAATGCACGTTTGGCGTTTGCACGTAAATATGGACATTGGACCTACGACCAATGGCAACATGTATTATTCTCTGACGAGACCAAGGTTAATTTGATTTCTTAAGATGGAAGGCAATACGTACGGCGTCCTGTAAAAGCGGAAATGAATCCAAGATTCACAAAAAAACAGTTGAAACATGGCGGAGGAAACATTAAAATGTGGGGATCATTTTCTGGACGTGGAGTGGGACCTGTGAGGAAAGTTCAGGGTAACTTAGACCAACATCAATACAAGGCAATATTAGAAGAAACTATGCTTCCCTATGCTGAGGAACATCTTCCTATTATATGGACTTTTCAGCATGATAACGACCCAAAACATACAGCCCGTTCAGTCAAGTCGTTTCTTAACAGACAGTCGGTATCAGTGCTAGATTGGCCAGCAAATAGCCCCGACCTCAACCCAATCGAGCACCTTTGGCACGAAATTAAGAAAAAAGTTGCCATTTATCGTACCACAACTTTAGATGAACTTAATGAAGCTTTTTGTGAGGCATGGGCAAACATTCCTGTTGAAATATGTCAGAAACTGATAATGTCTATGCCACATCGGTGTCAAGCGGTAATTACTAACAAAGGTTTTGCTACTGGGTACTGATTTTACCCGTAATAAAATGAAGTTGTTAAAGAAATTAAAATACTGCAGATTATTAGTTCTGTTTAACTCTATTTTTCATTTTACTTTACTGTTCTTAATTAAATGTCCAGCTACAGAATTGTACCTTAAATTGAATACATGGTTAACCTTTGATATTAAACACTTTTTTATATTTATTTAATCTTTTATTTACAGCCATTTATAGTATAATAATCGGATCAAATTATGCAAATAATAGTTACTGAGAAATCAACAGGGTTTTATATTTATATGTACATAGCCGGTTATTGCTGTCCACTATCTTGAATGTCCTTAATTAGTTGACCACGACTGTATATGTCAAATATACATTGTAGGTGAATAGGTAGTGTATAATAATGGTAAGGATAGAAATAGCTAAAGTAAGCTCGTCTACTCCTAATTTCATACCCCGCACACTCTGATCTTGTCTTACCACATAAACGATAAGTGTGTATGACTAGATACTGAACCAAAATAGTTGATAGAGTTTTCTTGCGTGTCAGTATGTTACTATCCCTTTCTTACACGCTATAATACTACAAAACAACTCTAACATCTATGTACTCTTGGACCAAATTTGAAAATAGAATAAGTGCCATGTTTATATGAGCATTTGTTATTATGTAAACCATTTTCCATTTCATTGTTTTCTTTTTATATAAAATCAGTTAGAAGATGATGGTAAAAATGATGGACATCAGTACATAGGTAGGTAGAGGCTATTAAACGCCCAAATTTTGACATTGTAAGTAGTACGAGCACTTTGGGAATGAAGATGGGAAAACTGGTAGTTTATATATGTATAAAGGGTGGGTAAGAAGGAAAGGTAATGGAAAGGGATATTGGTTATCCGGATAGAATAGGGACTACAAGCAAACGGTCGAGCAGGGTCGCATACCTATCCAGAGTTCTACCTCAAGGTGGGTCTTGCCAAAACGAAAGTCCGAGTCCTCTAACAAAAGTGATGAAATAATAGTTTATCCTTATACTAAAAAGTAACAAAAATAAACATAATACATAAGGGGTATGCAGAGGTGTATTAAACACCTACATTTTGCCTATTAGAATTTGGTTCCAATAACATAATAGGAGGCAAGGCTATTGCCGCTAACCAGGCACTGTATGGCAGTATATATACTGTCTGATAAATAACAGTCAAATCCCTTAGTCACCTTTTACGAGAACTCTTTGTGGCCCTATTCTTCTCCACCGTGAACCACACGGCAATGACGAATAATAAAGTTAAGTAACTATTTGTATTTTTAATGTCAGATAAGCACTTATTAGAAGAAAACTATAGTATGCATCATACTATTCAGGAAGAACTTAACTTAAATGTTAGAAGACCGTGCTCAGAAAATTGGAAGAAAATTAACTAAATTTTAGGTTTGAATTCTTACAGTCATTCTGCAGCATCTAAATAACGACGTGCTTTCACGTCATTTTTAGGACTAGAGCCGTAGGGAAAATTAACAATGACAACCATTTCACAGCATATGCGAGAGCTAATCAACGCAATTGATTATCCTAACATGTCGTTAATTCGCCGTCGTAACAGTAAACGCTACCTTATCGCTGTAGAGGAACACGTTATTAATATATAAATACTTTGAAATATACATACATACACTGACGCCTGTGTCCTCGAAAGAGTGGGCCAGCCTAATTAACACCCACATTTTGCCTCTAATAATTAAGCGCTATTTACGTAATAGGGGCAAGCCTATTGCCATCATCCGGGCACTTTTAGAAATGGGATGGCATGACATCAGAAAGAATGTGTACAGTATTATTATTACATATATTATCCTGGAAGAAAAGTGAAGTCTGCTGAACAAAAAAATGCATTTCATGTGCCGTCCTTCGCTATTTAGGTGTAGAACAAAAATCGATCGATTGCAAAAATTCATCCTTGTGGCTCCAAAAGTATGATCAAAAATTCTTGAAGGTTCCGCAGCAAGCGAGTGGTGCTCCTGCAGCGTGTACATCTGCAGTCGATTATCGGTAATTGGTGATGTTTTTGACGAATACAGAACCGCATACTTGGCTTCCGAAAATTGCGGCGTTGCCATCTTGCTCGCTTGGTAGCTTGATGGAATTATATTCGCAATACCATTAGAATGACGCTAACCATAACATTAGAATATTCATTGTCGTACTAACATACACGTTGGATGTGATCCACCAACCACTATCGATATGATTATGCTATTCGCAACAGTGGATTTTGATACTATGACTTTTGAACTTACTTACAGCCACGTTGTTAACAGTACAGGTAGTGTATTTTTATGATATTTATACATAAGCTTTACAGTATTATGAATAGTAGACACAGGAATAAAAATATATAAATACCATAGTTATGTTAACATCGTGGTGAGGATAATGACTTGTTTAACTTTTGTTATTCTTTTTTCGGTTAATTATCTGTGTTCTTTCAATAGCTTTTTTGTGATAATTCTCAGTGTTTGCTATATGGGCACTATATTGTGATAAAAATTTTATTGAATCATCCCAGTTACAAAAGTAACATATTGTCAAACATTTATCATAATAATAATAACACAAATATTTGACCTCAGCTTAGCAATCAAGATCGCTAACCGCTTGACCAACAGGCCAGTAATTGTTTATAATCACCTATTTTCATAAACATGTAAAACTTATTCGCTTTTATTTACCTTCACTTGGTTACTTCTTAATATACTGCAATAATAAATGAGAACAGAAAGTTAAATCGGTAAGATTTCGGTAGCAGAACAAAATTGACTACCCGACTTGATTGACCGATAGCTATAAAATTATACGGATGTCCTATAGCAAATACAGACGTCTAACAACATATACGGATATCAAATAATATCATATTCGGGAATGGAGTTTTATCCTGATAATGTAGTATGAAAATCAGTTCAAAATCTTACATCCACTTTTTACACCTTATTTACTTAGTACTCACTAAGTTTAATAAAATAGAGTTAGATCTCTAGTTTTTCTTACGAACCAAGATTATTATTCAGTTTAGAAAAAGGTCGTCTCAGTGCGCATTTTTTGGCAGTATTTTGAGTGTCGACTAGTTATTCATTGTTTAATATTAGGATGTTTTATTATAACTTGGACCGTCAATATTACCAAGAACCCATTGTGTACCTCTTAATAGACTGCAATAATGGACGAATGACATGAAGTAAATTCGGAAAGATTTTGGAAGCAAAAAAAAAGGTTACTCCCCAGTTTAAAGATGAGAGGTGGGATGGAGAAGGGACAAGAGGAAAAGAGGAGTTGGGCTTTCGATACCCACAATTCAAGCATTGTTTGTCTACCGGTATTCATTGAAGCCGTGGTAAGATTATCTGTGAGGCCATAGTAACTGACTCAGTCTGAAAACAGCTCAAACTCAAATATCCACTTTTTACACCATTTCTCCACAGTGTTTTACAAAATAATCACTTATTTCCGATTATCGGCCTTTTTACACAATGACAACACAATGACAGAAAATTTCTCTTCAATATTACCAAGAAACCGTTACGTACTTCACGACCTTATCTATTAAAGAGCAATAAAAAAACTTTCTCGAACAATAGTAGTAGTTTTTACCTAACCTAGGGAGTATGACTATAGACCAACCGCTTGACAGAGACTGATTACACTAAATTTATTATTATCATGAAGTGATTGCAATTTTATTTTTTATGAAAAAGATCTTACTTAAGATGAACAGTCACAAAGGCTAACTTAATTAGTCACTAAACTATGGTGATAATAAATGTATTGCTATATTACTTATATTACTCATATCTTATTATATTACTAGGTTCTCAAAAATAAACGTGCTTAGAACTGTGGGAAGAAAGGTTTACTCATGATAAAATCATCTCTTAGTATCTAGTTTTTGCATCAGTAATAATACATATTCATATTCCTTATTGTACACATAGAACACAGAAATTACAAATTATATTTTATTTATTTATTTATTTATCTCTTTATTGTACACCACACAAGTAATGGAAAAAAAATATATAGACATGCATGTATTACGGTATAACAATTGGCGGTCTTATCACTCACGGTGATTTCTTCCAGACAACCTTTATACGGATATTATGACATCAAATTAGGGGTAGTCTAAGGTGTACTGTTCTAACAACATGAATATATGTACTTATTATCATATATAATACTAACATATAAGTAAATAAATATATACATATATATACATATGTATATATATATATATATAAATAGGAACATACATATTTATAATGACAAGAAGTACCACTTGCTTTTTAAATATAAGTATGGATTTGGCTTGTCGAATATCCAGTGGTCAATTATACACAATCAGTACATCAGTAATTATTTTATATTATTTTTTTCTAAGCAGCTCTTTCTCGAGCATGCTCTCCAGTAAGTCTCACTCTTCAACTGTCATTCTCAAGAGCAATTATGTGATTGACGGTGTTTTGCCTACGTTTACCAAATGATTATACTTATACTTAACTTTAATATGACACGATGTCAATAAACGCAATAATAAAAAATATGGATCACTACAATTACCACATACCAATAACTACATACATATATATGGTCCCTTGATAGCTATTGATGGCTATTTGTAATAAAAATTGTCACATTACTTAGAAGCACTTTGCCACATACCTATTAAAATATGTTCTATTTACGGACCATCCCAAGTGCTTATGCACAGCAACGCAAAAAAGGCAATATTAGTTATTTGAGAATTATGTTTTGATCTGATGAGGAGTTTCATTCCATATCTCGAAAGTTCATGGTCTGTTCATATCTAACAACATTTTTATAGGACCAAACGGAAAGCATTCCCTCTCCAACATAAAACATTTTTTCACATCAGTTCATAAATGACGGAGTTCTGAGTAAGCAACATAAAAAATACAATCCAATTAAGAACCTTCACTTTTAGGTTAAAAACGGTTTTATTTAATGCGATTTCTCTGAAAGACTCATTATCTGAACAACATAACCATTTAATTTGAGCCAAGATCCTTAGATGCGTAGCTTAGAAATTGAATTGTATGCACAGTAGTACTTACGTTAATCAACTAATCACTCGAAACACATACGAATCCACAAATATATTTGGCAACGTCACATTTACGCGTACCAAGGCAACGGATTTCGTAACGTTCTCGCATTAGATAGATTGCGATCCATATATTGAGGAAGCCAAGCATAAATTATCCTGAATTGGAGGTCATACATGCTTGGCGGCAAATGCAAGAGAAATATTGAGGCAAATAATATCATGGGAAAATGACATGAGACCTCACTGAGACATAAATAAAAAAAAACTAAGCAACATTCGCAGAGAGAAGATAGAAAATAGCAGCGTGATGCGGTGACGCCAGAACGTTGCGAACAACTACGTGCATGACTCCAGAAATGCTTCTGGATGTACATATATATACTTACATACATAAATATTAAAGAATGATTTATCTGCCTTCTTATTGGCAATGGGTCAAATACAAATATACACAGTAGGTAACGATTCTTCAACGGCAACAAACTTTTTTTTTTCGTGTGGTTACCCCCATGGGTCATCACCCCACCGGAGCTGACGGTTGGGTAGTATATCGGACTTGAACCGACTAAAACCACACGGTTTTCCGTTACAACTGGGTTTATTACAAGTGACTTAGATACCCTAGAGCAGGGGTGCTCAAACGGTCGATCGCGAGTGCTTTTTGAGTAGATCTTGAGAAGAAAAAATTTTTTAATAAGTAGGTAACTAAACTACAAAAATTTATTACGTAATAACACTGCTTGCGGCAAAAGGCGGCTTTATCAAAGGAACGCGCGGTACTTGTCAAAGAAAAGCCGCGTTGTTTCTAGACTAGACTGTAGTAGACCATTTCGGGCGGCGCGTTTGACGGAAACATTCGAGACTTTCGTTCACGCCGATATAAATGTTGCGCCTGCAGGAATTGGAGTCATTCTGAATTGTAACTTGAAGGCGATACTACGTCGATACAAAGTTTATTATTAAATAGTGCGAAATGAGTGCAGTGAAGAAATCTAAAACGTATTATTTTAATAACGATTGGGAGGAAGAATTTTTCTTTTGTATGGTGAAGGATAAGTGCATTTGTGTTATTTGTCGTGCGTCAGTTGCAATACCTAAGCGTGGTAACTTAGAGAGGCATCATAAAACGGTTCATAAAAACTATGAAAAGGATTTTCCGCCACAGAGTGAATTAAGAAAATGAAAAGTAAGTAATTTGATATCTTGTTTGAAAAAAGAACAAACCATGTTCACAAGACCAGCCAAACAATCAAAAGCTGCTACGATCGCGTCATTTAAAATATCTCATATATTGGCGAAACACAAGAAACCATTCGAAGATGGATCGGTTGTGAAGGAAGCATTTATTGAAGCGGGTGAGACTTTATTTGGAGATTTTAAAAATAAAACAGAAATCATGTCTGCTACTAGAGAACTTCAGTTATCTCGTCCGACTGTCACAAGGCGTATTGAAGTCATGAGTCAGGACATCGCAGATAAACTAAAACATGATATCATGGAATGTACATACTTTTCTTTACAGTTCGACGAATCCACCGATATGACAGACACTGCCCAACTGTGTATTTTTATTCGGATGGTATTCAATGACATGTTGGCTAAGGAAGAATTTTTGACAATCATTCCTCTGAAGGGGAAGACCCGTGGCGAAGATATATATGACGTTTTCATCAATTTTGTAAAAAACTACAAGCTACCAATATATAAATTAGTGTGCATTACAACCGATGGAGCACTAGCAATGACTGGAAACAAGAACGGTTTTGTGGCATTGTGTCGAGCTAATGAAGAATTCCCTTCATTTTTTTCATTCCATTGCATTATACATCAACAAGTTTTGTGTTCAAAAGTTTTAAACACGGAGGAAATTATGGGCATTGCAACAAAAATTGTGAATTCCATCCGTGCACGTAGCTTGCAACGGCGGCTCTTTAAGTTGCAGTTGGAAGATAGGGAGTCAGCTGAACACACTGATTTAGTTCTTCACACGGACGTCAGGTGGTTGAGTCGCGGAAAATTCCTAGAAAGGTTTCAAGAATTATTGCCCGAAATAACAGCTTTTCTAGACGAAAGAGGTGATGACACTGAGATGTTGAAAAACGAAAAATGGCTGACTGATTTGGCATTTTTGACTGACATCACAATGCACTTAAACACCATTAACTTGGAGCTTCAAGGTAAAGGAAAAACTATTATTGAGATGATTAGCGCAGTAAACGCATTCAAAAGTAAATTGCAACTTATGATAGATCAACTGAAAAGAAAGGATCTGAAACATTTTCCGTCTTTGAAAGCAAGGATTCCTCAGTTGAATTATGATACGTATGAGGCTGAATTATCAAATATTTTGGGACAATTCGAAAAGCGTTTTTATGATTGCAGTAAATTGGCAAATATAGCATCATTTATGAGTTATCCTTTTTCATGTAAAAACATTGAGGAATTAACCACTGAAGTAGCAAGTCAGTTTAATATGAACTCATGTTCTGTTGAAAATGAGTTGGTGCAGATTATATCAGATATACATCTCAAAGCTACAGCATCTGATACAAATTTCTGGTGTTTTATATCTGAAGATAAATATCCGAATCTAAGGCAAATCGCCCTTCAACTGACGGCAATGTTTGGGTCAACTTACTTGTGCGAGTCTGCATTTTCTGAAATGAAGATAATTAAGTCAAAATATCGCAATCGACTAACTGACAATCATATGTCATCATGCTTGCGATTGGCACTCAGTGGTTACGCACCATGTTATGAAAAGTATGCTGAGGACATGCAGTGCCACGCTTCAAGATCCAAAGTCACTCCTTAGTTGAGTTTAACACCATATGTAACTCTTTTGTTTTGTAAAAACGAATAAACTCGCAATTTTGAATAACTAGGAGTTTTTTCATTGATATTGTAGAGAAGAACTTAAGTAAACCTAACCCAAACCTTGACTAAGATAATGTAAATTGTGCGGAAAGCTAATATCTATATATGCTACGGTACACCCTACCTAGGTAGGTAGGTAGGGGGCCTAGGTAGGTAGGGTGTATCGTGTATGTACGACAACCCTGCATCACACATACTTGCAGCCTCTCAAGTCGATCGTAAGTAGTCTAAAAATATTGAGGTAGATCGCCAGCAGTTCAAGTTTGAGCACCCCTGCCCTAGAGGGATGCTTCCAAGAAAAACGAATTACGCAACTAATTATTGGTGAAATATTAACCACATTGTGGTTAAACGCCAATGTTACAGCATGAAGCCGGCTAATTGAACTATCGGATAATTCCACGTTGTTTAATGTGACGTTGTGTAGTGTTAATCTAATAATTTGTAACTCGAGTACGAACATTTTGACATATAGTATAGTTAAAGTAATAGTAATTTTTTTTACAGCGCGCCGTGGGCGTTTTGGGAACTAAATTTTTGACGCGCGAACCTCTTGCATAGACCATAGTAAGTTAACTACGCATTTCCTATAAAAATTAGAGAAGCAGCAAGAACCCTTGTTCGACGTATACATTCGTAACTTTACTGTAGCTATTGAGAAGTTGTCACCGGTATTTTTAAGATGACAGCGCTATCGAGTAACTAAGCGTAGAGAACTTGAAAAAGCGGTCCTAAAGTATACGTACTATTCTAACCAATGGTTTAGCGATATAACATAAATATCAATGATTTTCTTTCTTTTTTTCTAATTAATTTTTGTACATAATGTACAATGGATAAAGATAAATGTAAGTAAGTATTTGTTTTAATACTTTGTGTATCCTTGAGTTCGTGCAATCCATAAATACAAATACATATATCGTATCATCTCCGCAACCACTTTTCTTCAATACAAGATTTACTTATGTCTAGGCTATTAAATAACTCAGATGCTTCCAATTTTACTTTATGAAGCTTTGTGGGTTGAATAAGTTTTCATTTCTAGAATTGGATACAAACTATTAGTAATTCGAACAAATGTTTGTCTACGTGTCTTTTAACAAATAGAACTAATGTGCACTTTGCTATTGCATACTCGCTTTACTAAACTTTACATCTAGTTTTTATTTTATTATATCTTAAGAAATGTAGACGTGTTCTAGAGGATTATAAATATATATTTTGATAAGAGTAGTATGATTTACAACAAGAAACTGCTATGCTTACCATAGCAAAGCCATTGATTTTCATAAGTATAGTATATATAATATGTATATGGCTGCATCTAGAAATCAAAGAACATCGAGAATATTGTCTTAATGCTAAACAATTATTTAAAAAATACACATGTTTTTAGCTGTATAAGCGATTCTAGCGTACTATTAAGAGTATGTTCTTGATATAGACTTACCATAGAGCAGTGTTAAGGGAGCAAAATTTAAGAGTTCGTGCTACTAACATCGCTATAGTACGCTCTCGATATAGTGAGCTCCTTACGATTACTCGACGTAACTTTTGAATGTTCGTGCTTGTGGTTCAGATTACATTTGCCAATTAGTATCAAACATCCTTATATATATGTTATATTTAGTTTATATAGGAGAGCCATGCTTAACCACAAATGTGCCATTGTATTGACGAGTGAGTGAGGCTACCGCACGCTCAACTCCCCCTTTCCCCACCCTTCATCCCCCTCTCCCGTTTCTCACCTCCTCATCCACCCTCTAATCTTCCCGTCCCCGCTACCACGCACCCCTTATCATCCTCAAAGGTTGGCAGCGCACTTATGACCCCTGAGTTTCAGTATCCATGGACGGCGGTTGTCATTACCCATCAAGTGACCTGTCGGTTTGTGTGTCCCCTGTATAAAAAAACAGGAGTAGCTAAATTACACAACCTGCACGTACAAGCTCGTATATAGAATAGGCAAAGAAAGGCGCACCAGTCTGCTGAAAACTGGTTAATAATACTAACTACCTTACAATGTTGATAATGTAAACATAGTAATGTTTAACTAGTAATGCTTAAAGTGTAATGCTCTACACTAACAATATTAAATACAGTAACTTCTTTAATCCACACATGCTAATTATGCAACAGAAAGGGGCTACGGTGAAGACGGTACGTTTCCATTAATAAAAAATAAATAATTAGCAACTCATGATACCCCCCGATAAATTTTAATTCAATTTATCGTTTATCTTTTACCTAAGTGGTAAAAGATTAACCAATCTGATTATAAGACAAATAAATACTTTCCAATCGAGCAGCAGACTAGTGCTTTGAAGTTCTGATCATCTATCATATGAGACATTGTACACATATAGCCTTCCATGGCGTTTTATTCATAATATGGTTGATAAAGCAACACTAAAGGAAATATACATGAATGTATGTATACTATATTTGCCAGGCATATAGTAAATCCAGTCGTAAAATACACATTTACACACAAAACCAGATGTAACCGAATACGTTACGCTGATTCTGACTAGTGTTAATTTAGAGTCCAAATGACAGGCATTGGTTTAGTTGCCGATGTACGTAGATATACCCGATCCCTTTGGGACTTGGAGCTTGGTTAATTACTAGGCACCATACACGCCGGCTTGGATAAAACCGAAACTACAGCCTAAACATGATCATGTTACTTGAAACATTTTACTGAAATAACTGGGAAGAGAACACTTTTGTAAAGGAATAGCAAATTGTTTGATGTTTTATGAGGTCATAAGAAAGTTTTCATGAGTTTTGCGAAAGCAGATATACTTACCAAACTTATTTTAATGATACTTTTGAAATACATTTTTTTATTGCTATAATAACTTTCCTGCTGTACCGTATCTTCGTCAGCAATGGTTCAAGTTCAAGAAAATCCATGTGTTATTTCTATTTCTGTTTATTTTTGTATTTTTAACAAGTCAAGTTTCTGAATACATTTAAATAATTATTAAACATAAAACTCAAATGACACAGATCTCACATCGCTAGTTTTTCCATTACCCTTTTTTAAGGTAAATACATATTTATACATCTACTCTATCACCACTTTACCAAAGTGAACCTACCGGCTTACAGTGGTAAACACACCCTAAACAATAAATACTTTAACGTAAAGCACATTACAGTATTTATTATTGAAGAAAGGAAATGTAGGATGAACGATACAGAAAAATCGTACTAATGACAGAAGCAAATGGAAATTCATTTGTATCTTACCAATACGTAGAATGACTAGATTAAATTTAAAATATTGTGAAAAAACTAGAAAGTGTTGTGTAGAAAACTAGAAAGTTAATGTAATCTGTGGTGTTCAGTATATTGCTTTCATAGTCAAGCTTATTATGTTAAACTAAACTCTTAGTTATTGAACTAATAATAACAATTTATTCACGTATAGCAATTTTCAATTACACCCATTTATGAATCGCTATAAACAGCAAACAGAACTAATCAACGCAACAAAGTAATTACTACGCTAAAGCAGAGCATTTTATTGTTTAATATATGTATGTCTATTCGTAGCTACGTACGCTACGTATATATTCTGTATAAATACTTTGCACTTGTAACTTAGCTAAGTCTCTTTAAAACTTTCCCCGGAGAAACAATGAATAGCGACAGACCTCCACTTAAAATTTCCTCTAAAGAAATATGTAGAATTCTCTCATCTCGAGAGGTGGATTCGTTGCAGGAATCTCGACGGCTGGTTTAATTAGCCGTTTTAATGAATGTCGAGGCACGTACGCTGTAAATGCGGCCCATTACCTGCGTAATTCACGAAATGATAACGAAGACGGGTCCCACGAAGGCTCCTTCTCAAGAACGCTGACGATCGTGATAAAGCTACTCCTTTTCGCTTTTTTGAAAAACATATATCATTTAAATCGCTTCAAAGAAATGAAAGGTCTTTAATTCTAATTAACAATTTACGTCTATCAATAACTACAAGTACATATAAGTAGGCAGTATAGTTTCGTGCTGTATAAAATATTGAAGTAATAAAAACAATTTCTAGAAATTCTGGATACCAGTCTAAAAATAGTAGTATAATATACCAGAAATAGACAGAACTTGACACAACGTTTACTAATAGCATAACAACAGCACGGTATGAGAGCTGTAGCTATTGCTTAATAGACCGTAAAAACTTAGCTTACAAATTACACATATTAACTGAAATATATTTGGTAGGCATTACTTTTTTGATTATTTATTACTTTTAGTGTTATATGAAAGAGTTTTATTAAGGATAGTTCGGAAAGTGCACCAAGGCAAAAATAAATTTGTATATATCGTCTCTCAAAACGGATCTACAAAATTCTTATTTGGCTTCCCTCAATAGATTTTTTCTAAGGATTGCAAGTCTAAGTCCGTTTAATAAGCACAGTTTACAAACAGTTTTCAAGTTACATTTTCTTTAATTCGATTGAAATAACAGGCAAATAAAAATAGCTGGAATAGCACTTTGCAAATTGACTTTTAATGGAACCCATTGAGAGAATAGAATGCGATCGCAGATGTGTATTTAAAAGGAACATTTTTCCATGCTATACTGTAATAAGGAATGACAAATCAAAGCAATTTACAAACATATCCGTCTGTGAATTGTTTGGCGAAAATATTGCATTTAAAAAACCCCCTCAGTTAATGTTCGTGCAAAATAAAGGGCTCATAATGCAAATTACTGTTTATAACATAATAAATAACAATGAGGAACGTAAAAATAAAGATTTGGCTTTTAAAGTAGATTGGATGAATTCGTAAATTAAATTACTTTAAAAAAAAAATGTGTGTGTGTGCATAGATTTTTGTAAACCGGTAATAGGGAATATCACGCTTATATCTTAATGTTTCTTTAAAAGCTTTTTGATATTTTCTCTTATTTATGCTAATCTGAAAGTCAGGAGCAATAATATCGAAAAAATATGGCCAACGGAGACGCGTGTCTTCAGAAAATGGTATAAGTAAGGCCAACTTGAAACATAATTTAGCTCTTTGAGAAGTTGTCTTTGCTTCTAGTTGATATTTTTATTAAGGAGTATTAGCATATGTATATGTTATATGTTTCTATAAATTTTTATGCGACTGATTTGGGGAGCGGGGGGTGGAGGTTGATACATTTTTGGTTACGCACTGATCCTTCAGGGAGGAGAGCCTGAATCAGACAATATTATTGTATTATGCTATTAGGATACGGATTTTGTCGTTTCGTTTTTGACATAAAAAGTTAAAAAGAAACCGACAAAAGCTGTAATGGCTTAGTCTTAAAGAACATAACTTATATTTGAAAAAGAAAACAACTCCGAAGTAACAATCGTCTACCTTCAAACCCGTACTTCTAAACAATTTAACGAGCGTGTTTATACATAATTGCAAATTACTGTTCTCTTTAAGTAGTCGTGTTGTAGACTTAAGTGAGCAATAACAAATAGCTAACGAGAATACTTGGCAGATATTCTACACACTGCACGTGACAAAGGAATGTGTTCCCTCTTAAAATGGAAGCGCTTGATAAATCACTTTTGTTCTTTTCTATAACTTTTTTAATACTATACCTAACTTGTAGACCTTGGTGTATACGTTGCCGCTTTTGGGATGTCCTTGTGCAGTTAGCATACTACTTTTATTGTTTTTAGCATAACAAAGCAGAGAAGTAAACTGAAAAAGACAGTGAAGACTTTTAGTTCTAAACTCAAGCCTATCTAGTGTAGTAATGGTTTTTTTTTTATAAATTACGGTCCTAAGTACATAATTATAATGTAACCTGAAATTAAGCATAAATTTGTATGTATAAATTTTCCTAATGCTATTTATAAATACAATTTCATAAGTAATTTTAAAAAGGTATTAAATTATTAGGAATCTAAACCTACAATTGTAATACTTTAAAACACAGCCAGTAGCGTTCTTAAGACTTTTAGAGAAAGTTGCAGACTTTCAGAGACCACTTAGAAAACAAATTAATTGTTGTATATACTCGTTGAAAACTTTTATGTCGAACGACGGTGAGATATTATAAGCGACAAATATTTGCTATTAACACTAAATATTACATTGGTATTTATTAAAGGCCTGATAATGAGCTGCAGAGTGTATTTAATATATTATTTAACTTTAGCATTATATATTTATACTAAGCAAGTTTAGTTACATTTTCTCTAAAATTCTAACATAATTTACTGAACTGAAAGTATCGTTATCGTTAGCTTTACATATGTTTTTTTTTTGGTATAATAATGAGTACACCTCCACTGATCGGTGTCAGATTTGATATTGTTAAGGAAAATTGGAAATTAAAGAAGACAAGTCTTACACTCCGATTGAGTTAAGATAGCACCGTTAACCCTCTTTCTATTTAACACATGAGGTATGTGTTAAATAGAAAGTTTAATTAATTCAATAAACTCTACAGCTCATTATGAGGCAATTAATAAATACCAATGTAATATTTAGTGTTAATAGCAAAATATATGTCGGTAGACAGGATAATATAAAATACATGTGAAATAAAAGATATAACGTTTGCGTACGCCTCTTCTTTTGAGCTGTTTAGATTTCTTTCAATTGAACCTCATTACCTTTCTTTACAAATATTCATTTGAATCGCCTTTGAGATTATCTGTCTCATACATTAAAATCTCTTTATCTTCTTAAATTAAACATCCTTGGCAATTCCAATGAAATGAAAATGATTATAAGGAAAAATTGTGATAATACATAAGGCGCTCTTCATAATATTTGCATCTAAAACCTAATTAACTGTTAAGTTTTAAGTTTTAGTTAGCAATTCCAGCGTCTCCCTCCCTTAATTTTGGTTTTTGCCTCACTTGGTTATATTAGACGTAAATATGTAGTTATTCAATATCTTATGTACTAGGATTTATATATTTACCTAACTGTTGAGTTGAGTACATGAAGGAGGGTTGTTAGTCATATTTTTCAAGTGTAGGCCGTGACATCATAATTCTCATACATATTATGTACGTACGTAGATATGATGTCTAGGCCTATAGTCTTTTTTTTTCGTGTGGAAATCCCCATGGGTCATCAACTCACCGCAGCTGACGGTGAGGTGGTATGTCGGACTCGAACCGACTAAAACCACACGGTGTTCCGTCACGAGAGCGTCTATTGCTAGGGACCCGGGATGCCCTCAGAAGGAAGCATCCGGACCTAGACGGCTTGATAGATTTCGACATATGTACATATGTTAGGTATCATTTCATTGGCCTTAGTGAGAGTGACATAAAGTATATAAGATTTGGAGATAACATTAGCAGAAATGTGTAAGTTCATAGTGCAATAGGGCGTTATATTTTTTTATAAATTCACTTATTTAATAGAAACACATAAAACGTACACATTACGTTTTATGTGTTTAAAAAAGTATTTCTTATTTATAACTCAAATGGCATAAACAGATACATAAAACAATTAGATTTTTTCATATTCGTGATAAAAATCACCGTTTGCCTGAACTGCGTCTAACTGAGAGGTTAAAATAGGTGATGCCTGCGCTTTTGTGAACAGGCTGTACCATAACAGCGCGTGGTTTTAGTCTGTTAGACTCCGACACACCCGTCCATCGAAAACTTCGGTTGGATGACAAAATAAAGGACGATATACTCCTTGATACGGTTTTTTGGTCCAAAAACTACTAAAGGAAAAATAAACTTTAATAAATAATTATTTTTACATAATAATCACAACCAGGTATAAAAGTAAAGTTGTGTTGCGTTAAAAACACTTCCATTGATTTTAAATGATTAGCGTAGGTACTCAAATCATATTCGCAAATAAACATTTTCCGTTTAATACTTATGGTATCTTTTCAGAAAGGCATAATTTAATGACTTAGATATATTTCTGATCACAATATTTTTTGTCACTGGGTAACACTTCAAATGTCTAGAGAAGATGTCGTTGTAACGAATACCGATAATGTTCCGAAAATGGCTGCTTATGAAAATGTTCTTTGCGTAAAAGTGAGTTTTTCATAGAATTTATAATTTCTGTAGTAACACTTTCATCATTAAACAATTACATATCTATTTTTTTATAATTTTATAAATAAATTACTCCCTTACGGTAAATTATTCAATTTATTGGTCAAATATGTGTGTTGGAAAACACAATACATCGCGTCTACATCTACATAGGCGACCATAGTGAAAGTTTATTTTATTACTATTATTAACAAAGATACCTAACTGTTCCTTATCGCTACTAGTTGCCAAAAAAGGCAATTTTAATAATAAAATATTAGTCTCTTTGATCAGATTCCTAGTTATATGTAAGAATATAACAATAACAAGACCTATTTTCCTTAAATCAAATGGTTAATTGTTATTTTCTTCTTTATATCATTTCAATTTAAATCATGATAGGATTTTTCTTTTTTATTAGGACTGTAGATTTTTTGAGTCTCGAAAATTTGTTCTTTCTTCCCTCAGTTACCGTTTTTCTTTTGTACATAAAGCATAAAGCATGCACAGGGTGTGGTTCAAAAAGAAATTTTGCATGGACGAGAACAGCCTATGCAAAAATTTTTGGGCCCTAGAACTTTCATTAAACGATCATATATTAGTAGCATGTAAATATGTATACAGTTCGGCTTGTCTTGTATATACCTACACATACACACGTCTTTCTTTATAATATTAATATAGATTAATTCCCAATTTTGTAAGTTAGGTGCTGTAATTACGCTGAATTTGGTCATTGTTGGCTTTTACACGAAATTGAAAACCAAAACCCATTTCAAAAAATCCTTTCTTATTACTATTGCCAACTTTTTTCTTGTCAGTAGCGTCAACATTATTGTTTTCAGGGCTGCCAGAATCTTAAATGCTATACAAAATTACCTACTTAGTGTATTATTGTTAGATCATTAAAATTGTGTGCTTTTTCTGACATTAATGTAATTATTTTTTTATTTATTTTTTATATTATATGGGGGTAGACGAACGGACGGGTTACCTGATGGTAAGTGACAACCGCCGTCCATGGACACCTGCAATTGGAGAGAGAGTGATGAGGTATAGGGCGATGCGGGTAGGGGAAAGAGGAGAGGGGAGTTAGGATATAGAAAAGAGGAGAGGAAGGATGAGGAGAGAGGAAAGAGGAGAGGGTGATTTGGGCCTTCGGAAACCTCACTCATTTCGGGAAAATGCAACGCAAGCGTTACTTCACAACCGGGTTTCTAGGTACCACAACCGGTTCCAGTCGAGCCGGCCCATTCGTGCCTAATCATGACTCTACCACTGTTAGACTGTTGACTGTTGACTGAAGCAACAATAAATAAAAGAAATTTCTCCTACTTACTGTGAAAGTAATATACATATCTATATAGTAAATAGTATGGAGTAATAAATCTCCTACAATGACATGAGGATGGTGACCACCACTCTTTGACTCCACCTATTGCTTTCCATCAGGCAAAGTGGAGTCACTATGGTAGGCTAATATAAAAAAAAAAAAAAAAAATCCTTTTAAAAACTACTCATTATTACCGAGATAAGTAAGTATTTATATATTTAATTATATTTCTGAGGGCATAAATTTAAGTATCAAGTAACATATTTTTTATTCCTGTTTTATGTTTATACAGGTCCAATAATAAAAAACCATGAATGAGACCTTTGAGTTGACAGTGTTGACATTGACACTTCGTTAATTCCATGTAAAATCTGCGATTCTACGACAGCGCTGTGTTGTGTCTGATAACTGTTTGTCACTGTACTATTCTATGATAAATATTTATAACTTTACTAAAAGAATAATCATGTTTCAGTATCTTCTAGCGTTTTTGTTAATTAATTCTTGTTACCAAAGTTTTGGAATACCCACGCCAGAAAAACGCTTGATATCCTCCTCCCTTACTATTCTCGCCAATCAGTGTGAAAATAAATTATTGTCTAAAGCAATCAATACGAAAATAGAAGAGTGTAATGTTTTCGCTCCTCCTTATCTGGAAAAGGAAATAAGGTGCTTAATATTTTACGATATAAACAAACAGTTATGCGAAGCAGTGGCTGCGTCAAAGATAGCGGTGACCGCTGAAGTTGTGGCTAAAATAACGGCTGAGCAAGATATCACTACAGTATGTACATTGGCACAGGATTGGGTCTTCACCAATTTAACTGAATATGATAGTTACAAGAACACATCAGAATATTGTTTTAAGAATCTGGTTACATGTGGTGAAATATGTAACCTCGAGGGTACTATCAGCGAAGTGAATAATTATTGCAAATACTACAAGTGGGGTACAGAATTGTTAAAGAGTCAGGTGATTACGACAAGTGAGAATTTAAACACTGTTGCTAACGATTCACTAGTGAAATCACCACCTGATGGTAATATAAAACCTGAGAAAGTACCAGTAATAAGTCATCCCGATGTTGTTGAAATAGCCAAAACTAAAACAGTAGATGGTCAAATAAGGCAGACAGCATCGGCTGTTCTCAACTCCACTCCTGTCAAGACTGAGGAGTCGGGTGATATTGAAATACAGAAATCTACAGCACTAACAACATCTACTAAGCAGATATCACACCAAGAAAATGCACCAAGTGGTGGAAAGAATGTTGAAGTTGATGGACATGGTTTAGAACACCCCATTTTACTTGAAAAAAATACAAAGGAACAAGCTAATAAGTCTGTGGTGACTAATGAGATCAAGCAGACCGGTGAAGAAAATGATCCAGCACCTTTACCTGAATCTGGCCGAGATGCTCCAAGTCTAGACTCTAAGGGCATTGACCAAGTAGATGGTAAAGCTCCTGGTGATGATGATTATGCAGGTAATTAAGATTTAAATAATAACTATAGTAAAGTAAGTGTGGGTGTTTATTTAAATTCTTAAATATTAAACTGAGTACTATGAGATTTTGTATACACCTTGTCAGATCTGTATGTAAAATGGTAGAAAATTTACATTCACATGAGTGCAGCCTGGTTATCAATTCAATATTAATTATACCAGACATTAATTTTTCACTAGGCATCACATGCCTAAGCAATTTTTACAACATGCTTATCATGTCATATACATATAGCTTATTATCTTATCAGTTTCTATAGCAAAAGGCTTGTTAAGTTAAATACTTTTCTGAGCCTAGCTCTTATTGTTTTATATCTACACTGTACAGGGTCAAATTATTTATATTGTTATTGGAATAGGAACAGCAATTCATTATTTCATCATCACTATGTCATAATTATGGTTTTAACTGTTTATAGAGACCTGTGTTTTGTGTATATGAAATCTTTTTGTTTCAATAAGACATATATGCTTTCATTTGAACAGAGGTTTCCATTTATTAGGTTTAATTAAAAACAGATAGAATTATAGAAATAAAAAATAAAATATTTTTAACCTCATCTATTAAAATCAGAGTCAAGTCATGCTTATCATGAAGATGTATTTTTGTATGTACAAGATTTCATCTAAACAAACATACATTTAAAGTTAAATAGAATCTTTAAAAAAATATGTATTCTGAAATTTTGTTTTACAGGAAAAAAAAGGTATACAGATTGTTGTGCATACAAAAATGTTTATTCATAGTACCATTACTTGTTTGTTAACAATAAGAGTACATACTAAGAACAAATGAAGAGAACAGATAACCAAGGGCTATTAATGATTTCTGAAAATTCTTTCACTAATATACACTTTTTACAAAGAGTACTTGTAATGTTGTTTAAAGATTGCACCATTAGGCTTCGTTTTACATAACTGCCCAAACAAAGAATTAGTGAATAGGCCTGTGAGGTCAGTCAAAGGGTTCATGTATGTATGTAAGCATGTGAGTTTCTGTATTTCACATTATATTGCATATATTTTCATGTATGATGTATTCTTGAAAATGAAAAATCAATATGAATATGTATGGTGAGCAACTATTTTATTATTTAATTTTTTTTCACTGGCTTTTTTGTCTTTTTCAATACATTGGGATACAGTATGGATTAATTTACATATTAATTATATTTTTTATATTAAATAAAAAACTATTCTGTAAATGGACTCTCACTATTTCTCTTTTATTTAAATATAAAAATCTTTAATTTTAGACTCTGAAGGCAATGATGGTGGTGATGACGATGGTGAAGACCAAGGCTTGGACATAAAATCAGAAAAGAAACCAGAGCCTTTTTTGAAGAACAAGCTGACAGTATCACATGAGATTGATGTCTCCCAGAAAGGTAATAAGTATGTTATTAATATAACTCATGTGACATTTAGTTTGCATCTTAACTACTCAACTGATCATGGGGACAGTTTACATATTCATTGTAAGAAGTGCCTTAAAATACACAGGATAATTTTAATACAGAAAAGATGTATTGTTTCAAGTGAAAGAAGAGGAGAATGACCTGATTTATTATGTTAGACACTATAGATAACAATATCTGTTGCTAAACATACTTCCTGTACACTATAAGAGAACTCACAACATTTATGTTGCAATGTTGTCAGATGTTTTATAGTACACTAGCTGTTCCATCAGTTTCTTCTTTAGTGACTTCTTTGAATTATTCCTCAATAAATACTCTATCCAGAAGTTCCATCCATCCAGAATCATTAAATCCAATTAATTGATTAACCTGTTTAAACAAACAAACAAAAAACTCTTCCATTTTATTAATCTAGATAGATGGGTGAGCCTTCAGTCATGCAGCAAAAACATTTTAAAAAATATATTGCTCACACCGCATGTAAGCCACCATCCGTTCCTGCTATAAAAACAGCTGTATAAAATAGATAAAAACAGAAACTGTAGTTGTTATAAAATTATAATTAAATCTAAAGTTCACAGACATTTGTAATGTATTTATTATGAGATTTACCTAATTGCATTAATTAACTTCTCACTTAAGTGCATTGGAAAGCTCTTGAGAACCATTTAAAATGTTATATAATAATATGTGTAGTTAAATAATTCTGTTGCTACAAAATAAGCAAATTAAATTATAATTTTAAGACTAGGGTTGCAGAGCAGCCTACCTGTGAAGTTTGTTTTATTATTCTTTGAACTTCCAATGTAGGTAGGACTGCTATTGTTTGTTCAAGTGTAAGCAGTTTACTGCTAACAATATATGTACATACAAATATATTCCATATGGTATGGTACCAAGTTCACTATAAGATAGTAGTACTAATCTGATGCTCACTGAATTATTTAGTAGCAATCTTTTAGACAGTGCATGTCATTGCATAATCATAATAATGTATTAATTTAAATATGGGTTTTGTCATACTAATTTAGATTAGACTGTATAAACTCTTGTGATCAAAATTTAGAGAGATCAATTTAGTGTTTTATCTCTTTGATTTAGTGCTTCTACTGAACTTTTTACTACATTACACTTAACTAGAATTTGTTAGTATTTGTTTAGAATAGATTAGAGTTTAAATTCAAAATTGATTTAAATAAGGTTAAGGTTGCCTGGAAGAGATTGCATACATTAGGCTGCCATTTGTACATTATATATTTGACATGTGTATAACATGTATTGTATTGACCATAACTTAACTTTAAGAAACTGTTTTTGTTTTCAGAGTTTTATCCGAACCCAGTCTCGGATACATACCCTGAGGAAGGTGACCACTTCTTCCCGTTCTTTCTGACTGCCATCATTTTAGTTGTGTTATTGTATGTGCTGTACCACAACAAGAGCAAAGTCAGCAAAGTGGTATGTAAATACTATCATATTTATACCGAATAACAATCTCGTTTTGCTGTGTGATATTATATTTTACAGATATATTGTACAAGTATAAGAATAGATAAACAACATAATGGTAATGTAAAATAGTGGTAATACTTTTAACTACTTCCCTTGTCTACAGTTTATCTACATTGAAATAGCTATTAAAAATGTATGTGCCTGGATTGGAGTAACAGATATTTAGAGCTACTTTTATATATCCTTTGATCATTTCATCAAATTCTCCTTACGCTACTCTTTTTTAACGTTTTTTAACTTGAGGAGAACATAGTTTAGATAAAAAATTAAGAGGGTTTTTTAATAAGAGCAGGTCGCCTTGCTATTCAATGTAATTTACTTTTAAAGGTAAAGAACTCGTGCTGCTATATCAAGGTGGTTTCTGCTACGCAATGGGTAGGGACCCGTTATGGTAATGAGACGAAACAATCGTTCTTGGAAGATATTAGATCTTCCAAGAACGATTGTGGTATACACCATCAGAATTAATATCTCCTAGTAATATCAACCATTAATATCCCTGTTTAACTAGGCTCCTAAATCCTGTATCTCCAATTAATATAATATTGTTGACTTTCAGTTTTTTGGCTTAATACTGGAAGGTCGTCAGGGAGGTCGCCGACGCAACAGTCGAGGTCACGCGTACCGTCGCCTCGATACATTAGAACAAGCAATGAGTGCTAACACTGCAGCACCTCCCAGCAAAATAATATACTGAATTCGGTTTAATATTTATATAAACAGATCTCCAAAAGTTTTTAATAAAAATGTTGGTGAGTGAGACATTCAAATTCATTCTATATCAAATTGTTTATATAAGTGTGTGTACAATAGCTGTGCAAATTAAGACCTATTTCTGTATGATGCTATTTTGATAAAAATATATTCATACATATATTGGGGGAGGATTACCTAGTGGACTGGTTTATTGATTAATATTCATAATAATGATTTTATTTTCACAAAACGTAATAAGAGAAATATGCATGTGATATAAATAAGAGTCAAATGTTATTTTATAAACGGTTTTACTGACTTTAGATTTATATATCCAATATTTTTTTTATTTTAATTACTTTGATGAACAAATGATTTAAAAAAAAAGTGCAAGAATTGTGGTACATTAAAATAGATGAAAAGCAACGCTATTAGTCAGAGCGCATATGACGTAAAAGTCTACAAAAATAAGTGTGCAAAATTGCAGTGCAAAACTAACCTTGGTAGGATTGTCGACATCGGCATCGCGTGCCATAAACAAAAACAGGAGTGTTTTGCGATTGTTATAGACTGTGTCTCACACTAAATTCACCGCTATGGCGGGCTTTTAAAATGCCCTCGTGGATTGTCTATTTTTTACTTTCAATTACTTTTTTGGGGTTGAATATTTGTTACCATTATATACTAATGTAAACTATTGAATAAAAAATACATTCATATTCCCTGTTGTCTGCCTGTAAGCAAGATTATAATTTAATTTACTTTGTAGATACCCGGTACTAGAAGTTGAGAAAGAAACAAACTTAACATCATATTATACCTATTGATTGAAAAAGCTTTTTGAACTGAGTTTATCCTACCAATGGATGTACCGATTTTTACTGTACTATATTTATAACTTAAATATGGCTTATTTATTTTAGAAAAAATCAGCATCATTATGAAATAGAATAGCAGTGCAAATCATTTTATAAATATGCGATTTTATATTTTTACTCCCCTCAAATTCGCTCTATCATAATATGTACATTACGTCACATTCTATGTGTGTACAGCTGTCCTAAGTTTGACATAACAGTGGTATTATCTTAAAATGTTTAGCATAAATACTATTTAGATTCTTGTTTTAAATACATAACATTTTATAATTAAATATACATGCAGTATGTACCTACAGGATATTATATATAGTTTCTCTATTGATGTTTAGGAATGGTCATTACTTTAATGTTGTAACTGCATATTATTGAATGGTATATTGTATGAATAACTGATTATCGGCATGTAAGACAAATATGAATGCCACTCACGAAAGTTTAAATATCTGACGTCCATTTAATTGATCAGTTCCGTATTTGATACAGGTATGTTTCTCTTAATTAAACAGTAGAAAATTAGAATTTAACCTTTCCAAATTTGAGTGGGAATGTCATGTATATCCATGCTAAGCAAATGTACTATTGTATTTGAAAGATCCCTGTTTATCAGAATAACACTCCAAAAATGTAAAATTATATCTAGATGTTTAAGATCAGGAATATCGCGGTCGAATTTATTTATGTTATGGTTTCATATTTATCGAAAAGTGCATAAGATACGAATTGTTTTTCTCATTTTAGGTTCCAGGAGTAGTGTATTGTGAGATAATTCATTGTATATTGAAGAGTATTTTCTTTTCTAACTTGAAGCCTTCTTTGTTTATGTTCTCATAAATTAACTAAGGCATTTTGTTTTTGCAATACTAAAATGACCTATACCATTTACTTTCCCAATTGGGACAGTTGCAAAACTGTGTTGAACATGCTGCTACAGATTTAACGTATTTATCTTACCTTTACTTATCTATGAAACAGTATTGGTACTTATTGTAAAAAGAAATAACTTCAAATCTATACTCGCTTTTATTTTATAAATGAGAAAGTCACTGTTAGTTTCCCTGTCTGTTATCTTTTTTATAGCTAAACGGCTGAATCGATTAAATTTGGTATGTGGATACTTCGGACCGTGGGAAAGGTCAAAAGCTACTTTTTGGCGCAACATCAGGTGGCAAGGCCGCGGGCGGAAGCTAGTAATATTATTAAACAAAAAAACAATTATGTTATATTTGGCTTAGGTTTCAGGTAGCATAGGTATATACAAAATCTCTCAGTTCCACATCGTGTGAAGTAGATAAATGTAATCATCGTTTTAAGGTTATCTGTAAAATAATCAGCTTCTTTGTTCTGAAGTAGATAAATTTAAAGTAATTTTCGAAAATCGGCTTCCACTTTCAAAATGCTCAAGATAAGCTTGCTTTATATATTACACACAAACTCGGAGAGTTCACCAATTCACATTTCACAATTTAGTTATTATATTACTATCACCTTCATATTGAATCTTGTCCTTTGATGTATCCACTAAATATGTATTATAAATAAGCAGCTTCAATTATTAACAAGTACAACATAATAATAAGAAATCAAGAATACAAATAGTGATTATTGTATGCGGACTGTGTTAAGTTAAATAAATTATTTTATTTTGTATTCGTTATATGCTATGACAGGTCCATACACGTCGGGCTGTTCCTAAAAATATTTACCATGTATTTATTATTCATCAGCCCATATGTATAGATTTGGTAACGGTGTGTAAGGATATATCGATAAATATATAATATTGTCAATAATCTTTTTACTTAATTTTAATTCAGTTACTAATATGATGTTTATTAAAGTTGATACATATGTATGTGGTTTATAAAAATTAGACTTTTATTCTTTTATAAAAAAATCGATTTCTGTCTATGGTTGTCGCAACAACATAAAAAAAAATTGAGGTGAAATCTAATCTCTTCTAAATTATGATTGGATTACCTAATTTAGAAGAGAGATGATTATGAATATAAAATCAGCTTGGAGGTTAGCAGGTGGTAAATCTTATTATTATAGTAATCTTTGATAACTATCAATCCATTTAAACATACACGTTAGAATTTTAATAGAACTATAAGTACTTATTAGACTTGAGTACATTCTTCGACCGATCGATTGTGTCAATTCAAATGTTTCTTCTTTCACTTACTTATTTTTTTTAGATAATAATAAACTATACTTAGATGATAAAACGTGTATTTAAATAAATTATTGATAAAATAAAGTTGCTGTTTTCGGACTGTCTGCACGTATATCAAAGTAATGTCAAGAACATACTAAATATTAATGAGTATTCATAGCTTAAATCAATGTAATAAGAAAATTCATCCGTCAGCGCATTATATCGCAAGAATTGATTCTTTTTTGTAGTTGCAGCATACCTTTTTTTAATGGGACACGAAAATTACATAATGCCGTGATGTTTAAGTACTTATGTATACAAATTTCTAAAAAATACCGCCATACTCTTAAAGTTAACAAACCTCACTGGAGCCAACAGTGAAGTGGTATGTCGGACTCGAACCGACTAAAACCACACGGTGTTCCGTCACGGGTCTATTGCAAAGTTAACAAACCTAGGATTGTAACATAATAGATTCTGGGCTTTTGAATTTTTTGTCCATAAATTTACAAACCATCTCTACGTAGTATATAACAAAGCCGCTTTCCGCCGTCTGTACGCTTAAATCTTTCCAACTATGCAACGGATTTTAATACGGCTTTAAAATCTAAAATATTTTTTTTGTCATTGCAAATGCTACTGGCTAAACTTGCTTACGAGAGAATACATAATAATGTACTACGGAATTGTATATCTTAAAAAAATATCTTTTTAAGGTATACAACTTCGTATATTCCGTTATAGCATATGTACGCGAACTTCTTTACTGATAAAGAAGTCCACGATGGCATAATACGGCATAACGGTAGCTACTATGTTTTTAATTGCATAATCAATTTCAAAAACTATTAGTATTAGCAACGCGAATAATAAATGATCCATTTATCAAGTTATTTGCACACCCGCATATCGGCTTAAATGATATATTTACTCCAAGTCATTTATTTATTGGACATTACAAGTCATTTATCTATTTGTTCCGACGTTAAATCTCGTTATAACAAAAAACAAATGTGTAATAATTAAAGGTTAATGTCCGTACGAGAAACGAAAATACTAAATTAACTTATATAGAAAATCACAATGTTTTGTATAAGAAGAATTGCCTCCATTGTAAATGTATGTTGTGACAACAAAGTCGTAATCATTTTATAGTCTGTGTAAATATTTATGAGTGTTTTTAGTAGAATCCTTAATCACACGGCGATTTCACTTTTGGTTCCGGTTGTGATTAGTAGCAATATAGAAATTAAGTATTAATTATGTAATGAGTACTATGCCACTTTAATTTCTTTTTCTATATTGTTCTGAAAATATTACACGTATTAATTTTATTGCTATAAATTGTTCCCTTTTAGGGCTAGTTTAAATTAAGATTAGATTTAATTTACTTTGTATTTAAAATAAAGTGTAATAAGAAATGAATATGGTTATTTATTTTTCTCGAGTATTGTCATAAAGATAGAGATAGCAGCTGATGAAATAATAAAAAAAACACCATTCTTCAAAAGGTTTGTTTTTGGACCATCTATGCTCAAGATGTTTCGGTTTGGAATTGCCCTTGAATTTTAAATAATTTATACAAACGAAAACATTCTAAACTTACATAGCAAGGGCATTGATTTTGTTAAGTGTTTCATAGTGATAAATCACCTGTCGACTGTAACTATTGAAACAGACAACAGCTGGCATGTGTTTCGTAATAATTTGATAAATATAATTTATTATTACATAACGTAGGTGCCTCTTTGTATCAATGGCGCAGGGAGGCTCTAGAGCGGAAGCCGAGTCTCAGTCCCATCAACATCAATGGCCTGACAACGCCATCTATATTGCACATCGTAAAATTTTAAAGCTTTACCAGAAAAAGAAAGTCATCTCAGCATAGAGGTATCCATGCCCACGCTTTATAGTTTCTTTGTCCTTTTTATAGATGACGCTACGTTTGCACCTCCGGCTAGAAATAAAAAGTAAATTATTATGCCATGTAAAATCCTATTTGCTAGTTTGGTATATGGTCACAAATAACGCTTGCATAATATAACGGAGGTAGGACCTCAGAACTGACAACATTCAAAATATTCCCGAATCGGTAATCCTTTTTAACGACGAAGAGCTAATGAATTTTCAACGACAACATTTTTTTTAGCTAAGCACGCTCTAGTCGTCTTTCAATTAAATGAAAATAGTCTATCCGCTTGGGAGCTAAAATGCTACAAACACACACGGATATGTTAAACTTATAATATCCCTCCCTTATGAATCGGGGATAAAAACAAACATTATTTTTATTATCTTAAAGGATTGTTTATTAAAGTGAGGTCCACGGACCCCTTAGGGGTCCGTAACATGTCTGCCAGGGGTCCGCAGCAGCTCAGTAAACAGCTCAGTAAAAAACTCACGCATCGATTGTTTGATGGCGTCTGTGTGGGGGTGTAGGCATTTTGCGCACACATAGCGCATTTTGGAAGTCGCCTGCTGCCGGCGCGCGGCCCCCCTCTCGTTTACTCACTCCCGCGCATGCCCGCGATACGAATAGCCGTGTTTACTGAGCCCTGCGTGTCACGCACGTATCAAAACCACAACTTATCTTACATATTATTACAAGTTACTTTTTTAGTGAAATCAAAAGGTATGATGTACACACTTATA
Source organism: Tyria jacobaeae (assembly GCA_947561695.1). Lineage (NCBI taxonomy): Eukaryota > Metazoa > Arthropoda > Insecta > Lepidoptera > Erebidae > Tyria > Tyria jacobaeae. Next base: position 10,385,616 of record OX387218.1, read on the forward strand.
CTAAAATATTTGTTTAATTTTTTTTAATACGCAAACGTAATGAATTAGATAGTAGTGTGTAATTGTGCGTAATTTTATAGTTTCAGCTCGTTTAAGAAAATGTCTAAGAAACGAAAATATAACGATTCTTATGTCAACTTTGGGTTTACTTTCATGACGGAACGCGATGGAATTCAAAAATCGCAGTGCTTCTTATGTGGTAAAGTGCTTGATAATGGAAGTATGAAGCCAGCAAATTTGTCAAAACATCTTAAAACTGTCCACCCGGGAAATATATATGGCAGTATCGATGAATTTCGCGCTAAAAAGGCTAGGTTTGAAAAAAGCTGGCACTTTACCTTAACTTGGATTGCCCCCGACACAAAAACCATGTCTTGAGGCATCGGACAAGGTAGCTTATCGTATTGTGCAGCAAAAAAAAAACACATTACACTAATAAAGCCTTGTGCACTGGATATTGCGTAGCTTGTGGTGGTAAGAATCAACGAAAAAAAGTTGAATCTGTTTCCTTATCAAAAAATGTCATTCATCCTAGAATTGCTGATATGTCGTCAAATATTTTAAAGCAAATTATTGAAGAATTGAATTCTACGCCGTATCCGTTCAGTATGCAATTGGATGAGAGCATAGATGTGTCACAATGTAGCCATATTTTGGTGTTTGTCTGCTACGTACATCATAAAACGCAAAGTATCAAAGAGGAGTTCCTTTTTTGTGCCTTTTGGAGACTACAAAAGATGTCTTTGAGATGATAAATAGATTTTTTATAGAACAAAATGTAGATTGAAAGTCTAACTACTTTTTTGAAGGAGGTTATATCCACTTGTGTGAAAATAATTAACTTTATCAAAGCAAGAGCCTTAAACCACCACAAAAAACTTGAAGAACATGAAGTACTGCTTTACTATACAGAAGTTCGCTGGCTGACAAGGGGACAAGTATTGAATCGCTTGTTTGAATTAAGAGTGGAAGTGTCATTATTTCTAAAAGATTTTATCTTTTAGGAAATTCGCTTTACGAATCTTTTGATAGCGAAGATTTTGTACAAGGGCTAGCGTACTTAGCAGATATATTCAACCATTTAAACGAGATTTACCTATCTCTTCAGGGGCCTGCAGTGACCATCGTGGATACGACTGAACGATTGAAAGGTTTTTTTAGGTAGACTGCCACTATGACAAATACATCAAGAGTGGTACAAAAAGAGGCGTCTGAGCGTGCTAATGCTATCTGGAAGCACTGCAGAAGTCTTTTCAAGACTTTAGGCCAAGACAGCTCGATAAAGAAACATGGGTACGTAGTCCATTTTAAATTGATGTGGATAATATCAGCGATGAAGATCTTATTAAAGATGATTTAATTGACATGAGATCTAAAGAAGTGTTGAGAGCTGAATTTCATGCCAAAGCTCTTGGTGAGTTTTGGTGTTCTTTGAGACAAGCATAACAAATTCTGGTCAAACGAGCTATGTCCGTTCTGATACCATTTGCGACATATCTTTGTGATACAGGATTCTCGGTTCTAGTTTCAATAAAAACAATCAAAATCGCAATCCAGTCCACAATTTAACTTGCTGATTGAGACCAAACAAGAGCATTCTTCTCACTAATTTAGCCTAAGTGTAAGTAAGCTACCAATAAAAGTCTTTTGTGCAATAAAACTGACTACTTAGTAAAAGGCATAAAAGGTTTGTTTTTTTTTCTAAAATATTCTTTGACAGGGGTCCGTAGAGGTTTTTGAACACAGTTAGTGGGCCGTAACTGCAAAAAGATTAAGAAACCCTGACTTAAAGCAAAGGTTATTACAGCTAAACAAACATTATATACGTTTGCACTATAAAGAGCTATAAAAACATTGTTAAAGCGTTGTCCCACCTATTCAACCTACCTTTCTTTTTCATGTGTAAACCGTTACAAATTGGTTTATTGCAAGGGACCCGGGAATACCCGGAAATTTCCCGGAACCCCTTCAGACCTTGTCCGCTTCTTTATATTCAAGCGGCCACACCTTGGTGTACGAGGGGCTTGCTTCCATTCGTTTTTGAGAGGAGAATATAAAACCAAACTCTGAATTTGACAATAGAATATTAGTAACTACGTCTAATTTTGGCTGTGAAATTATAATTAAATACACATAAGTATATATTTTCTTGCCTCACTCTAATAATACGATAACTTTTCATCAAGGTTCCTCGGTCCTCAATTAATTGTTCAAAGTTTCACAATCACAGGTTCAAACCAAGAAGTTTTTGATCTAAAATACAAGGATCAGCTCCTTGTTTCTTAGACCCTCGCTTTGATTTCCTGATTCATGAACATATAAAAACAAAATCGTTAATACAATAAAAAGGTTTCCTCGTTTTCTTGCAAAAAGTATAATACATGTTTTAAGCTTTCTACTTTCTTGATTTTAACTTCATTTAAACTGTTAAAGCCATTTAAAAGAAAGAGGGAGGGAGGTCACAAGACGAGACAAACTCGTACAAAGTTTTGTTGTAACACGGTAAGGTAATCATGGCTTATTGAAATAATGATAATGACTTCAGACACCTCACATACGCCCTTTTGATCATAAACTAAGCAGAGCTTGTACCTACTATGATAAACAAACTGCTGATAAACATACTTATACATTTATTGCTAAATACATACTTGCTAAATATAGATAAATTACACCCAGACACAGAACAGATGATCATGTTCATCACACAATTATTTGTTCTGGGTGGGAATCGAACCCATGACATCCATCTTAGCAGTCAGGGTCACTAACCACTCTTCTAACAGGCAAGTCAAAAAATGGTGTACTTACTTACCCCCTTTTGAGTTTGATTTTTAGGTGAGCAACTCCGTTATTATTATAGCTTCTGCCTGCAGTTTCAGAAGAAATGTTTTTATAAAACATTATTAATAAAAAAATCAAAATACTTTATTCAAAAATTTGTATATAGCTAACATACGAGACACTCTCGATCTAGTTAAGGCCTTGCAAATATATATAAAAAAAAACTAGAAATCAGTCAATACATTTAGGAGCTGTGCTGCCACTAACAAACACATAGTAACTCGCATGTTTTTTTTTATGCGATAGGGGGCAAACGAGCAGACGGGTCACCTGATGGTAAGTGACTACCGCCGCCCATGGACACCCGCAACTCAAGAGTCACAAGTGCGTTGCCGGCCTTTTAGGTAGGAGTACGCTCTTTTCTTGAAGGTTTGAAGGCCGTATCGGTTCGGAAATACGGCAGGCGTCAATTTGTTCCATAAGCTGGTTATGCGAGGCAAAAAGCTTCTGGAGAAGTACACAGTGGTGGAGTGCCAATCGTCCAGGTGATGGGGATGGATATTTTGTCGCGTAGGACGATGGCGGAAACCAGCAGCCGGTATAAGTCCGAACAATTCCTCTGAACACTCCCTATGATATAAGCGATAGAGGATGCAGAGTGAAGCTACATCTCTACGCAACGCCAAGGTGTCAAGTCGATCAGAAATATCTTGGCAGTCGATGATGCGAGTCGCTCTCCGTTGAATGCGGTCAAGAGGGAGAAGTTGGTACTAGGGTGCACCTGCATAGAGATGAGAACAGTATTCCATGTGCGGCCGAACCTGCGCCTTATAGAGTTGCAGGTGGTGGGCCTGTTGCACGCCAAGCTTCTTCGAGGCTAATATGGCCTTACTCTCTAAGTGACCGCGAAACTGGACTTCGGTTGATATATCGACGCCAAGGATTCCGGTACTGGCTAATACAGTTAGGGAAGTGCTCTCAAATTGAGGTGATACGACCAATGGCATCTTTTTAGCAGTGAACGCGCAAACTTGTGTCTTCGTGGAGTTAAACTGGACTAGGTTTAGTCGACCCCAATCTGAAACTTTTGAGAAAGAAGTTTCGATTTCAGACACAAGTTTGGATCGGCTTTAGCGCGGCCGGTGTAAAGGGCATCACTCGTGCTATCGTCTGCATAGCAATGGATGCTGCTAATCTGCAGCATGTCATTGATATGCAGAAGAAACAGCGTGGGTGATAGCACACAGCCTTGTGGGACACCAGAATTAACAGACTTGGAGTCGGAGCATGCACCGTCAACAACGACCTTGATGTTTCTGTCTGTAAGAAAACTGGTGAGCCAATTGCACAGTTTCTCGGGAAGCCCATAGGAAGGAAGCTTCGCAAGGAGCGCTTTGAACCAGACCCGATCGAAGGCCTTTGCCACTTCCAAACTAACGGCCAATGCTTCCCCCTTGGTCTCGATCGCCTGTGCCCACCGTTGAGTCAAGTAAACAAGAAGATCACCAGCTGAACGACCCCGACGGAAGCCGTATTGTCGATCATTGAGGAGATGGTGGTCTTCTAAGTACCGGAGGAGCTGGCAGTTAATAATGGATTCCATTATCTTGGAGATCAAGGAGGTTATGTCTATGGGTCTGTAGTTGGACGGATCCGAATAATCTTCTTTTTTAGGGATTGGGTGCACTAGAGCTGTCTTCCATGAGTTCGGGACTGCGCCAAGAGCGCGTTAAAGCCGGTGCCAACTCTGGAGCACACGTCTAGTCCGATAGAATCTCTCCTATCGTGCTGATGATAGGAGAGATTCTATCGGGCTCACTCGGCTTAAGAACGTCGAGGGAAAGAAGCGCTTTACGCACTGCCCTTTGTGTAAACTGGACGTTCGGCATGCGGCTCTCGCACTGCGGTATGGTCGGCGGTGCGGCGGAGTTGGACGCAAAGAGTTTGCCCAGAAGATCGGCTTTTTCTTTAGCGTGGAGGGCCAACGAATTATCTCCTATGTGTAGAGGTGGAAGGGATGGCTTACAAAAGTTCCCCTGGACAGCTTTGGCAAGAGACCAGAATGCACGAGTTCCGGAAGGGAGACTCACTAGTCTCTCGCCAATTCTGCCGATGTGAGTCGACTTCGCCCCAGCAATTACTCTTTTGAGGGACCTGGAGGCAAAGTTAAATTGCTTCTTTAATGTGCTGGACTTTACATCCCGTGCTGTCGCTGCATTAGCCCATGCTTGGTAACATTCCTACTTTCGGCGGGACGCCGCTTTGCAGGTTCCGCCAAAACAGGGCTGAGAATTGCCACCTTTGGGAATCAGGGAGAATTTAATGAAAAGTTCCATACCCTGAAGCACAACATCCGCGACACAGTCGGCAACGACATTGGGATCATCCGGCGAGAAGCAAACCTGCTCCATATGTAGGATGCAAAGAATGTTCGCATTCCATCCCAGTCTGCTGACCTATAGTGCCATACGCGGCGACTGCCTGTAACTTGCGGCCGCAGCGAGTGAACGAATGGCACTATACTCCTAATCAGGCAATGGTCCGAAGAGCCAAGAGGGGCCTCAACGGATACTTTGTAGCCGTCAGGATGTGAGGTCAGCAGAAGATCCAACAGTGAACGCACGTGGCTTTCTGCATCTGGGATTCGCGTAGGCGTTGCTACCAGCTGCGTCAAGCCATATGCCAAGGCGAAATCGTGAACAGATCTTCCCGCATGATCGGTTTTGCGCGAACAAAGCCATTCCGCGTGATGGGCGTTAAATTCGCCTAGAATCACGATCTCTGCGGATGGGACCTGCTGGAGCACTGAGTCTGTAGCCATTTGGACGTGGTCGATGAGTCGGTCAGTTTCGGCATCACCGCTATGGGACCTGAAAAGGCATAGGTAGATGCGGGGATGGTCGTCGCAGTCTACACGTAGCCATAAGATGGAGAGGTCCCTACCTTCAAGATTGCCGAGGCGGCGAGAAGTGATATCATCTCTAACGTACACGCATACACCAGCCTTAGGAACAAAGGAGTGTTCCAGTTCGAATCCAGGGTAGCAGAGGTAGGATGTGTCCGCTGGAGATGATATCTGTGTCTCAGTTAAAAAGAGCAAGGCCGGCTTTGCTGTCTCAAGGTGGTGGTGGACAGTGTCGAGGTTAGAATGTAAGCCCCTGATGTTACAAGAATCCACGGTAAACGTGACAGGGGGTGCCATGGTATGCCTTCTCTTGCCCCGAGCAGATTTTGAGAGCGCAGTTGAGCCCCCCCCAGAGTACGAGGGACAGCCTGGGCGTCCACGCTCGGGTATAATCCGTACTGAGGGTGGACGTCCAGGGGGGGATTCTCCAACGCTAGCGCTGGTACCCCCCTGGGGTATCCTTTTTGTTAACAGCGCTATCATTAGGGGGGTGGGGGATTTTGGGCCTCCGGAAACCTCACTCATTTCGGGGAAATGCAACGCAAGCGTTACTTCACAACCGGTTTTCTGTGAGGCCGTGGTATCGCACCGGTCGAGCCGGCCCATTCGTGCCTAAGCATGGCTCTACCACGTACCTAAGCATGGCTCTACCACGTACCTAAGCATGTCTCTACCACGTAAAAATGTGAAAATACTGTCACATATTGATTCATCAAAACCTACTGATTCTGTTTCTTTTTACTTTTATTATTTACTGTTATTAAGTATTAAGAAATAAATTCTAGGTAAGCCTGTCGACCTGTCGACATGTCGACCGTTTAGCAGACGGACAAGTTTAAAAAAAATTGTAGACTAAATTAAATAAAGTATATTTTCGATTTACGTAGGTATATCAATGTTGATCTAGATATTTAAAGTTTATGTAGAATTTTAAAAGTATAATTTCCATGTTAAGATTACAAAATATTCTCTGTCAGTATAAAATAAATAACTTCGGTACAACTTAAACGCTTACCTGCACATTGATTAAAATGTAAATTTGGACATAGAGATCTGTTTACCCACTGATTAGTGCTAGTGGGTAGTAGTTATATGTATAATATAGTATACACTATTCGTGTTCCATGAATATCGGTTTATTTAATTTTCTTTCTTTAAGTTTTGTTTTCAAATTTGAGATATCGCATAATAAGTGAGGTATTGGGTCTTATTAGTAGCACTAATCATTTTGAAAATCCTTTAATTACAGTTATAGATAAATCTATCACAAACTAAAAAGCGGGTAAATAATTAAAATATTTGTAGATAGAATCTTCGTTTTATTTTGTAAAGCTCACGAGGAAAAACGGCTCCAAATTCTTTGTTCTGAACAATCGTTTTGCAAATTTTATGCCCCAATAACCATCCTGTTACAGGGGACTTTAAATGAACAATAAAATATGACGGTGATATAATTTTCAGTTCAACTGATAAAAATGTCACCGTTTTAAAACAGGGCTAAATTCAGAATATAAAAAGAAATGAGTTTCCGGGTGTTCTTTCAGTGTGGGATCAAATAGTACAACACTCGAGGAATAACGTCCTCAATTTAGCGTTGTTCTTGCAAATGTTTTTACTTTGGATAATAGTGTGCTTGGTATTATAAAATGAGTCAGAGAGGAAACACTCCTCTTTGACTTTGACTTTGACATTGCACAACTGAATTACTAAAAGTGTCTGGTCGCGGCAAGAGTAGGATTCCCTTAAAACTATAACTTATATTATATTATTAAGAGTTATAAATTATTCATTCTTGTTGACTCAGTCCTACAATAGGCATACGTGGCAGGGTATAGAATATACGCTTTACTTAATTACAAGCAGCCATAGTTTGGCTTAATAAAACGTTAGTAAAAAATAATTAGGGTAAACAAAGGAAAGCAGCGATAATTAAAAATACCAGCATTATACGCAGGATTGCCGGGGTATCAGTATTGTTTTCAACAAAGCCCTTTAAGGTTGTGTTTGAAATGAACAACGGGAATTTTACAAAACTTAATTATACATACATATGTCTTGTACACCATCCTCACTAGGCATTTCTATTTTAGGTTAGGGATGTGTAAAAGAATCTATTGATATTCAATTAGCTAATGGATAGAGAAGTACATATTAAGTATATTGTATTAGTACACAACACCTGGTCCCTATAACCGTATATAACGGTAAGGTCGGCGAAGGCTTCTATGAAACTAAGACTTTAGATACAATAAGAAGAAATTTATATCACGTTTTAGGTATCGAACTGTAGTCGCGCGGAAGTTCAAATTCGAGCCTATATTATTAAATTATAAATTAAAATATAACTATTATCTTATATGTTCTAAAGCTTTGTTTAATTTGAAGCCTTCAAACTGTTATATTAAAGAGAAAGATAAAAGAGAATTGGTTGACTATTGTATAGTTGTAATAGTTCATTATCTCTGTCTCTGTCTTTTGTTATATGCTTATTTATATTGTATATATATAAATATATATAAATATACATATATATATATATATATTTATATATATTTAATATATATAAATATATATATATATATATATAATATACGATATATATACAATATATATATGTATATATACAATATATATATACGATACGGTTGCCAACTTTGTGTGTAGATTTTGCACTATGATTACAAGTATGGCTATGTTGCTGTTTCGTTTTATTTTAAATCTAATTAGCTTTAGCATTCGGCTTCGGGACGCGTTAGTTCTGAGCTCCCATTTCAGTTACTACATTTTTTATGTGAGATTCCTCATCCTCATCATGTTCGTACAATCAATAAATTATTTCTTTCCGTACCCAGAAAATGTATAACGCATTTGTCTTCAAGAATAGAGTTCGGAGCCAAAATATTCTCAGTAAGCATAGTATTATTGCTTTACGATGTGTTTCCGTATCTTACTCTTTTGATACGAAGCTCACTCAGTCGTAAAACCCATATATCAGATCAATACAAAACTGGGTATTCTGTACGCGATATCAAAACATGTAACACCGGCTTTGGTTCCGACTGACTCGGCGTTTAATAGAAATACTCTATACATTATATCTATAATCTATTATACTTATAGACATATTCCAAAATACCTGCAATAGTCTATCTAAGGAATATTAATAGAGTAGCATAATTTGAATTAGTGTAATAGGTACCACATGAAACCTTTGTAAGGTTCTGACCGATTTGAAATCTGATTCATTTTGCTCCGATTGCGAAATTTCCCATATGAGAATAAAAAGATAAAATCCACATACATATATGTATATTTTTACATTATATTTGGACAAGACAGACGGGTCACCTGATGGTAAGTGACATCCGCCGTCCATGGACACCTGCAACTCGAGAGTCGTAAGCGCGCTGCCCTGCCCGCTTTTGAGGGTGATGAGGGATGAGAGTTGCGGGGAGGGGAAAGATGAGATGGGGTGAGGAGATGGGAAAAGGGGAGGGGACAGGGGAGAGAAAAAAGGCGACGGTGACTATGGAATCAGGGAACCCAACGAATTTCAAGGAAATGTAACGAAAGCGTTGCATCACAACATGCATTGTATTCTCTAAGGCTGTGGTATTCCACCGGTCGAGCCGCCTCATTCGTGCCTAGGCATGGCTCCACAACGTTCAATATAGGTAATTTGTTCCGAGTCTGGGCTCTGAGTCCGTTGTTGTAGCTTTGTAAATTCAACCGCGATACCTATATATATTTATTAGTTCCTAGTACGGGAATTGCCTTTTTCAAAGAAGTTAAGTATCTTTTCATAACTTCGATATTTTTTTATTTTTTGCTTTCTTCAATAAATAGGTCATTACACACAAAAAATAATAATGATTAACATAAACACTTGAGAAATGGTTTGTGTTTAAAAGACTAATGTTATGTATATCGTATAAGGCTTATTAGTATTACACATGATTTCCACATTGCCATAGTTTTGGTTAGCCTATTAGGTACCGTACGTAGGACCTATTTTTTGTATCCGTGAGTAACGAGAAATTTTCAGTACGACAACTCAATAGAAATTTGCTAGATACAAAAATCAAAACTTCACAACTGCAGTGTGAGACACGGGACCAGCGAAAAACTATTTTACTCATTGGACTAGGATAACTCAAATCCTAAAAAAAGGCATTTATTTAAAAAGCCCTTTACTAATTTATTATTCTACTGATAGTTAACAAACAGTGCCCGAAATGTCAATCGGAAATCATTAACTATCTGCTGTTACAATCTGGGTCAATGGTATACGAAACCCAAAAAGGTATCTTAATAGAAATTGATATCGATCTACCGAAAGTGGATAGATAGAATATATGAACGGTTCTCGTTGTTCGCCGCTGAGACTCAACATACATTAATTATGGCTGCCGACTTATCAACGAACTGGGTGAAATATTGCAACTTTAAAATATAGTAATACTAGAACATGAACACAATAGTTTAAATTAAAAAGGAATATACATTATAATATATTAAAAATCTAATTTATTAATACGTACCATTGAGTTAGGTGTGAAACAAAAAAAAAACAAAACAATCACAAACCAAAATATATAGGTACGATTTTATGATTTGAAATAGAAAAAAAAGTGCTGAGTAGATATTTCGATGTAGACGGAATACTATCTACATATATCTGAATTATAACGGTTAGGCCCTGACTGTTTGACTTTTCTCTTAATAGGATTAATGTATTTAAAAAGGGTTCGAATCTTTAGTATCTTCAAATGAATACTTTCGTGAGTGGTGTTTATCTACACATACACACATATTAAAATTGTAACAGGCCGATGTCTGTACATTATAAGAGGGCGAAATAAAGTGAGGGCGTAATTTACACCTCTGCCGGCCTCTTCGGGAATACATGCCTACTACTATCCACTGCAGTACCTTTCACTTCAGCCTCTGGCTAGATAAACCATGCAAAAAATAAATATTCTGATACAAAATATTAAATAAGATAAATATAATATAAGTTAACATAAGTATAAGTTTAAAGATAACTTTTAGGTTAATTGACAAAACCGATAGATGGCGTTGTAAGGTAGCACTTAATCACGATATGGTTTTGTTCACAGCGGCACTATAAATAATTTTGAGGAATCGTTATTAAGTAGAATCATTAGTACTTTTCTGTGAATACACACATTTTTTATTAAATAACAGTGGTATTATTTCTTACTCTACGGACCTAAAATATATAAATAAATATAAAATTGCGACAGCGAGTGCGGTGATACATTGTAGTACATTTTAAACCTTATATGTTGGAGAGATACTAAGCAAGTTGAAAAAAAAAAAGAATATTCAGAAAATTGCATGTAAATTAGAACTTTAAACTTTCAAGACTAGTGGAACTTAGAAGTCAATTTGGCAATAGTGAAGATTTAGACTTAGAATAATTTTAACTAGTTTAGACTTGTATTCGTTTTAAGTAAAAAGTGGTTGAAACGGGGAACCTATGCCTGATTTCAACTAGACTTTTTAACTTTCAATATAACTTTGCCTCCAGGTCCCTCAAAAGAGTAATTGCTGGGGCGAAGTCGGCTCACATCTGCAGAATTGGCGAGAGACTAGTGAGTCTCCCTTCCGAAACTCGTGCATTCAGGTCTCTTGCCAAAGTTATCCAGGGGAACTTTTGTAAGCCATCCCTTCCACCTCTGCGCATAGGAGATAATTCGTTGGCGCACGACGCTAAAGAAAAAGCCGATCTTCTGGGCAAACTCTTTGCGTCCAACTCGACCCTGGACGACGGGCGAAACGCACCGCCGACCATACCGCAGTGCGAGACCCGCATGCCGGAAGTCCGGTTTACACAAAGGGCAGTGCGTAAAGCGCTTCTTTCCCTCGACGTTCTTAAGTCGAGTGGGCCCGATAGAATCTCTCCTATCGTGCTGAAGACGTGTGCTCCAGAGTTGGCACCGGTTTTAACGCGCCTTTATCGGCTTTCCTACTCTCTTGGCGTCGTCCCGAAGTCATGGAAGACAGCTCTAGTGCACCCAATCCCTAAAAAAGGAGATCACTCGGATCCGTCCAAATACAGACCCATAGCCATCACCTCCTTGTTCTCCAAGATAATGGAATCCATTATTAACTGCCAGCTCCTCCGGTACCTAGAAGACCACCAGCTCCTCAATGATCGACAATACGGCTTCCGTCGGGGTCGTTCAGCTAGTGATCTTCTTGTTTACTTGACTCACCGGTGGGCACAGGCGATTGAGACCAAGGGGGAAGCGTTGGCCGTTAGTTTGGACGTGGCGAAGGCCTTCGATCGGGTCTGACACAAAGCGCTCCATGCGAAGCTTCCTTCCTATGGGCTTCCCGAGAAACTGTGCAATTGGCTCACCAATTTTCTTACAGACAGAAACATCAAGGTCGTTGTTGACGGTGCATGCTCCGACTCCAAGTCTGTCAATTCTGGTGTCCCACAAGGCTGTGTGCTATCACCCACGTTGTTTTTCTGCATATCAATGACATGCAGATTAGCAGCATCCATTCCTATGCAGACGATAGCAAGAGTGATGCCCTTTGTGACTCTTGAGTTGCGGGTGTTCATGGGCGGCGGTAGTCACTTACCATCAGGTGACCCGTCTGCTCGTTTGCCTCCTATCGCATTAAAAAAAAAAATATATTGTTGGTCCATCTTTGCAAGCTGAACTTCGCAATACTATTATGTGCTGGAGAAAGTATGAAATATGTCTCGTCGCAGATATAATAAAAATGCATCCGCAGGTTTTAGTTGACAGTAGAGACAGCCCGTTTCAGCGAATACTGTGGAGAGAAAATCCGGAAGATGATGTAGAAGTATACGAATTAATAATAATAATAATAATATATTCTTTATTGTACACCAAACAAATACACAGAAACAGAATTATATAAAAGAACAAGAAATGCACAATGGGCGGCCTTATCGCTAAGAAGCAATATCTTCCAGGCAACCTTAGGATGGACAGGAACGTGATGAAAGTTTAAAGAAGAAGAAGAAAAAAAGAATTAGTTACCGTAACATTCAGAACTGCATCAGCACCATATTTGGCTGTGCGGTCACTGCATCAGGTTGCATATGATGAGTGTCAAAATAATGATGAGATATCTAAAATAATTTTAAATGACTTCTATATGGGTGATCTGATGACAGGAGCTGAGAATGTAGAAAACTGTTTTAATATTTATAGTGAGCTGACTAGAGTATTGCTTAAGGGAGGGTTTCAGTTGCAGAAGTGGATTAGTAATAGCAGGGAATTGTTAGATAAGATAAAGAAGGAAAATAAGGGGCAGGATGAGGACTTAAAGATAAGGATAGATAATATTACAAAGATTCTGGGTCTTACCTGGATTCCTGGTGAAGACGTCTTCCAGTACACCGTCGATCTCACTCCACTAAGTGAACCTGCAACAAAAATTCTTTCGGATTTTTCACAGATATTTGACCCTCTGGGACGGTTAGCACCGTGCATAATTGTAGCAAAAATATTAATTCAGAAGCTGTGGTTATCAGGAGTTTAATGGGACTAAGAAGCTCCAAGCAATTTATTAAGTGAATGGATAACTTACCGTTAAAACTTACCAAACTTGGTAAACATAAAAATTCCTCGATGGATGTACACATTCAATAATTCGGACAATCCTGAATTAAACGGTTTTGCAGATGCTTCAAAACTAGCTTACGTGGCCGTTGTTTATTTAAAAGTGGTGGACGAAATGGGAAATATTCACATATCCTTAGTAGCATCCAAAACAAAGGTAGCGCCCATTAAACAAATATCGATTCCTCGGCTTGAACTTTGCGGGCGGTACTGTTGGCTAAGTTAATGGTAGAGGTAGCTGAAGTATTGGGAATCTATAAGGTCAATCTCCATGCTTATTGGAATCTATAAGGTCAATCAGTATGCCTGGCTGAATCAGCATCCGTGGCACTGGAAAACGTTCGTGGCTAATAGGATGTCGGAGATTATGACCACTTTAGATAAGCACTGGTATCACGTAGCATAGCAGTATAGATTTCCTTAGAGAGAGGGAAATTGAATATAAGAGACGAAAGCAACTAGCCACAAGCCTAGAACAAACCAAAGCACACCCAGCAGTATTTGACATGACCCGGTAGCAGAAGTTCTCTTCTTTAACTAAGCTGCAGATGATTTTTGAACCTCAAGAAAAATTCCACGACAAAACATTGTACAAGATATTTAACAAAACAAAAAATTGATGATGCGAGGGAGCTATGTATAAAGAAATTTTAAGAGGAGGGGTTTCATGAAGAGTTAGAGGAACTGAGGGATAAGGGATGTTTGGTTAACTGAAAAAAGAAGATTAAGTCATTAAATCTATTTTTAAAAATAAAGGGTATAGTAAGAGTCGGCAGGAGACTAGAAATGTCTCAATTAAAGTAGAATGAGAAGCATCCGATTCTTATCCCTAAGGAATCGTTTTTAACTGATCTCTTGATTGCAGTTGCACATCAAAAGACCCGTGTATGGTCTTTTGATGTGCAACTGCAATCAAGAGATCAGTTAAAACGATTCTTTTTAGTAGTAGTTTAACCAAACATCCCTGGTCCACAACTGATGATCTCGTATTTGCGATCGATGTAAGTTATGTTTCTTGCCTGTAACGACATAGTCAAATTATATAATTATTATATTCATTAAGTTAATGTAGTTGCATGGCAAGGGCAAGTTGAAGGACATGCTGCATAATGTCCTTGGTGGGCGGTATGTCCAGATAAACCATGCAAAAAATAAATAGAATAATACAAAATATTAAATAAGATATAACAGTGGTATTATTTCTAACTCTTCGGACCTAAATTGCGTTCAGCCTCCATTAAAAAAAAATATATTTAAGTATGTGCTCGTTCATACACAGATCGCATTTAAATTATCTAATTTTGGTTTCAAATCATATTCTGCTCAGCCTCAAATTAAATATATATGTTTCAAATATTCAATTACAAAACATAGGTTACGTGGCCGCGAATCTTAATTTTGTATTTAAAATTTACTTAAAACTGCTCAGTAAGACGCTTATTATTAGTAAAGTATATGAACCTACGTGAAATATAAATTCCATTCCATTTGCCATTCTTATAAATAAAACAATTACGTGTTTGTCAAATTATTCCTTTTTTGTAACGTGGAAACCATTTTTACACATTTATCTGAGACAACACGAATGCCTCAACAAGAAATGTTTACTCCAACGGGTCATTTACTTAAAAATGAGGCTTGAAGTAGCGTTCCTTCGGTGCCTCTCAGAAATTATGAATATTTCGTGAAGCACAGAAAAGTATGACAAACGTTTATTGGCAGTAGGCTTTCTTGATATTGTTTGTGCTAGTTTTAAACAATTTATATATGATTATTTTTTCCTATCTACTATTTTTTTTTCTCTTAATTTAAGAGACATTTAGTTAATTGCCGCGACATATATTCATAAATATGTACAGTATTAAAACTAGGATAAGTTTTATATATATAATAAATTATACTTAAAATGTATACAGCAGTTAAACATTATTTTTAATAAAACGATGTAATAGTTGTTTTAGAATGCTCCTCGATCTATACGATCTGGGCCACGATTAATAATATAATGATTATAAAAAATATTTTTGGGTTATTTCAATACTGAGGTCTAATCCTGATCCGTGATGCTATAATTCTCGAAATATCAAATTTGATAGTATCTCAAAAAATATTATACTTTGTACGGTACACGATGTTGAGGATCTGCTGGATAAATAACAGAAACAAGAGAAATCTGTTGTTTCTATGTGTTGATTATGTTATCTCATTATAGCTTTACAGAATCATCAGTATAAAGATACGCCATTTATTTATTTCACTGGCCTATTTGGGGAGTGGTTAGTGAAAGAATCACTTCTGTGTCGGTGGTCCGATTCCCACACGGGACAAAAAAAAAAATATTCGAGTCTGGCCGTCATTTGTTGCTGTTGTTTAAATGTTTGTTAAGCCCGTCGCGACACAATAATCGTTCCTAATGAGGGTTGCTGTATTTAATAAAATAAAGTTCACCTATATTTGCTACAATGATGTAGAATAGAATAGAGTACAATTAAGGTGCAATAACATGCAATAACAATGGTAATCGCTGTACATATATATGTACAGCAATTTTAGCCGATTATTGAGTAACAACCGTCCAAGAACAATTTGCTTAGCGAGGTAATAGCAACGCCGGAGATCCAAAAATTAATAATGAGTATTGAGGCCCTCTTAGGTGAGGTCTGCACTACGAGTATAGCAACAGCAACAGAGGGAAAATGGAATTAAGACCATTGAAGGATCCCAAATGGCTGTTTTGTACCAGTCTTTAAAACATTCAGTCACTCCTTTAAGATCATTCATAGGCACACCACAATACAGCACCCGCAAAAACAGCAGACGTGTCGAAATCTTAACGTCAGCTCAAAGAGGTAGTAGTAGACAATTTGAAACCACAAGAGAATACCTGCTTTTATGATATGGAAGGGGTTCCCAATCTTATTTTGTATACTGCCCAATTTGAGAATAAATTATTTTTAGCGTTTCCATTTATTCACCTACTTAAAAACCACTGTAACTTTATTATTATTGTGAGCTGTATTAGCAGAGTTTAAACATTCCTTCCAAATTAGACTTTTACTATAACCCGCAAGAGTTAACTTGAGACCTGAGCGCAGTCGATAGAACACAACAGCCTTCAGGTCTTAGGTTAACTTTTACAGGCTACACCTGCCAATGAAAATGATTATTGAAACGCAACTTTATAGTATTCAAACAAAGTATATTTTACTCTAAATAAAACAAACATTCTAATATAATGTGAAGTGAATTCTAATGTGAAGGATGAATCTGATGCTGTTTAATAAGTTTGTTGATATCAGGTTTCAATTTACTCAAGAACAGCCGCAAGTCACCACCTTCGGTGCCATACAAACGATTTCTCTTTTTAGTATGCAACGTTGCTACAGCACTAAATCCACGTTTACACGAATATGACTATGGAAATGCTATCAAGAATCGTTGAACGATTGACCACAATCCAGGGTACAATTGCTGGATCGGTTTTGGAGCCATAATTCTTGGTAGCCATTTTTGAACTTGATTTTTATTTCCTCGTTCGTTGTCAATTCTATAAGTTCTTCTTCCAGCTTAGGTGATATTGTTGGTAGTTTGAAAACGGATCCAACACCCAGTGTGGTATTTTCAAGGTCAAAATGTCCTGGTATCGTTCGGTGAAGTCAAAGTTGAGGTTTTCCAAATGTTGGCAGTAGGCAAACAAGGCGTCGTTACTGTAGGATACTGATAAATTCGGAAAATTGAGAAAACCTGGACTGCCCATATTCTTTTTGTGTAGAAGCAGTTTGGCTGCGAAAGCAGCAATGACATTTTTTGTTTTAATTAAATTTAGTTTATTGCCTTGCAGTTGTAAGTTTTTTTGATGTAATGAGCTTGTTGTGCAATTCTGTATCTTTACTTTCCAAGAACTCTATCACAGAGTCAAACAGGTTGTAAAATCGAGTCAGACAATGGCCTCTTGATAGCCAACGAACTTCAGTATGAAACAACAGTAGTAACAGTAGTAACACAAAGCCGATGAAATAATCTATCATTCAAAGAGCTGTTACAGATTTATTGACTGCTTTGATGACATATTGCAGTGATTGAAATAGTCGTTCACTTAAATTTCTAGCAACCAAATGTTGTCTGTGAAAAACGCAATGTGTACATTGCAAGGACATCTGGAATTTTATTTTTTAAGTACGCTATGAAGCCTTTATGCTACTCTGTCATAGACGGAGCGCCATCCGTACCAACTGATATAATATTTTTCGAGGGAATCTCTTTCTCATCACAAAACTTTTTCAATGTATTGAATATGGTTTCGCCTTCTGTATCGGTCTCCAAATTTCTAACAAACAATAGTTCTTCACATATTTTCTCATCTTTCATAAACCTCAGGTAAGAAAGGAACAATGCTTCACTAGTTGGTAAAGTGGACTCATCGAGCTGAATTGAGAATTGACTAGTCGTCAGATGATTGCACAGTGATTCTTCAATATTTTCAGCCATTTCCTCAATTCGGTTTTGCACAGAACTATTTACTTCATAAGTCATAGTCCTTTGTACTCCGTTTCCGATATAATAAACTCAAAGGATTTTTTTGGATAATATCTGCGGCAGGTTGATGAAGTACAGTAGTTATTACTTTCTTTATTGCTGGCAAAATTAACTCTTCTCCGAAGTTGTTTGGTTTACCTTTTTGAGCAATTAACTAAGAGATATTGTACGAAGCTCGAAGTTTAAAAAGACTTTCTTTCGAAAAGAGTTTTGCTACACTGTGCTGAGTATTATGCTTCTTCTCTAGGTCTTGAAAACATGCTACATTCTTTCTTATCTGGATGCATTTTATTCAAAAGATCTTGCAGTCTTGAATGCATCATTGCTTCATTCGAAAATGTTTTTAGATATAGAAGGCATAAAGGCGACTATGGGTTTGTGGAATTTTCAATGAATCCGAATTTAATAACAAACAAAGTATTGCCGTCTCTTAAATTTTACTTCCGACATTGTGTTATTTTGAGAAATACGTAAGTAAGTGTTGAACTTAAGTACTGCTTATCTATTGCGTGCGAAACCACAAATGAAAATAAAATAAATATTACGTTGTTCATATAAGATTGCATAAGCAGATAGAATAGAGCAGATAGAAATAAGACAAACATGCATAAACTCATTTACTTATTCGACGCTCAATCGTATTCAACCAGTAAGAACAAGTATTCTATGAACCAGCCGATTGATACAGGAGTGCACAAATCTGGTTATTTTAGAAAAACTTGCTAAAACATGATTGCACGCGGTCTATTATCTACAAAAATTACATATCTAGGAATAGTAATAACTATCAAAATGAGAACGTGTGTCTGTTGCCTTTTTATTTGTTTGTTTGTGTCTACTTTCATTTCGAAACAGAGCGACCGATTGATATGATTTTTATTTTATTTATTAAATAAAACTAGACAGATATATGAACTACACGGAGAGAAATATCGAACCGAGTTAGTTTGCAATCTCTTAATTAATATTAATTGATGTTCACAAGCTGTAGTCCAGAGTGGAGAGCTTAGTCGGTGTCTAAGAGTCCTACTAGATGAAATTGCTAATCGCCCTCTAAGCCTCTACACAACGCCCACATTTTTTTCTGGGTCTCTTGCCGTCCCCCTTAAGGCTTGTAGCGCCTATAACGGGGCGTTATCGCCCACTTTAGGAAAAGCTGTGATATGTTAAAAAGAGGTGCCGCTAAATTTATCCGCCCAAGTAACCTGAGCACAGTTGCTATTTACCCCAGGCATGCATAAAACCAAATCTAGTGACGCTCGTTCAAAAAATTATATCATCTGAAAAGCTTAAACTAACTAAGATAGCCTAAAAGAAGAGCTGCTGGAGACTCTGGATCGGGATCCGTGGGGGCGGCCTTACCATCTGGTAAGGAGCAAACTTCGCCCCTGGGCGCCTCCTCTAACAGAGAGTCTCCGGCCACAGCTGTTGGAACAAGTGGCTACAGCCCTCTTCCCCGCTCGAGCGGCGTACATCCCTCCTACGATGGCTCCACCCATAGTCGCAGAGACTAGAGAGGAGGAACGTGTCCCCGAGGTGACGCAACCAGATCTTCGGGTCGCGGTGTTACGACTCCGAGCGAAGAAAACCGCTCCGGGGCCTAATGGCATACCCGGCCGCGCAATGATACTTGCCCTTAAAGAGCTGGAGCCTCGACTCAGAGAGCTCTTCACAGCATGTCTGGAGCTGGGCCGGTTTCCTTCTATTTGGAAAACCGGCAAGCTGGTACTGCTCCAAAAGGGGGGACGCCCAGCGGACTCACCATCTGCCTACCGGCCTATAGTGTTGCTCGACGAGGTGGCCAAACTCTTTGAGAGGATCATTGCCAACCGCCTTATCGGCCACTTATCCACGTTTGGGCCGGACCTGGATGAACATCAGTTCGGGTTTCGGCGTGATCGCTCCACTATTGGCGCGATTAAACGCGTGAGAACTCTCGCAGAGGAAGCAGTCTGCCGGGGCGGGGTGTTGCTTGCAGTTTCGTTGGATATCTCCAACGCGTTCAACACCCTACCCTGGTCATGTATAATGGAGGCCCTAAGATACCATCAGGTGCCTTCTTACCTCCGCCGTATAGTCGGGGCTTACTTGTCAGGGAGTTGCGTCACCTACGCGGGGAAGGACGGTATTGGCCGTCGAGAGATATCTTGCGGTGTTCCACAGGGGTCGGTGCTAGGACCACACCTGTGGAACATCGGATATGACTGGGTGTTGAGGGCTGCTCTCCTCCCAGGCGTGAACCTCACCTGTTACGCAGACGATATTTGGTCACGGCTTGCTATTTGCTGCGGCTGTAGTCTCAAAAATTGTAGATTGAATCCGGCGGCTCGGCCTACAGGTGGCCCTTGAAAAGTCCGAGGCGATAGCTTTTCACGGTCCTCGAAACCCGCGGCCGCTGGACTTCCACATCGTCGTCAGCGGGGTGCGGATGGCTGTCAAGGACACTATCAAATACTTGGGTTTGGTCCTTGACAGTCGATGGGACTTCCGCCCACATTTCAACCAGCTGTCGACGAAGCTAATGAGTACTGCAGCCGCACTGTCTTCGCTGCTTCCCAATCTTAGGGGGCCGAGTGTGGCGTGTCGGAACTTATACGTTGGGGTCGTGCGGTCCATGGCCCTTTACGGGGCCCCAGTATTGGCCGACCATCTGACGGCAGCCACCGTCGCCATACTGCGCAGGCCGCAGCGGGCGATGGCCGTCAGAGTCGTGAGAGGATACCGCATGATCTCCTATGAAGCGGCGTGCTTACTGGCCGGATCACTACCGTGGGACCTGGAGGCGAAGGCTCTCGCGTCGCTACATCAGTGGCGTGAAGAGGCGCGAGAGAGAGGACACCAACCGACGCCTAGAGAGTACGAGAGGCGTCGGTACGAAGTGAGGGCGGTCCTAGTGGCGGAATGGCGGGTGCGACTACTGCGTCCGTCATATGGCCTCAACACCATCGAGGCCATCCGGCCAGTATTCAGCGACTGTGTCGAACGGAGGCACGGCTCCCTGCCATATAGGGTGACGCAGGTGTTTACCGGTCACGGATGTTTTGGGAACTACCTGCGGGATATTCGCAGGGAGCCGGACGCCCGGTGCCACCACTGCGTCAACTGCGTTGTAGACACGGCGCGGCATACGGTAAAAGAGTGTACTGCTTGGGTTGAGCCGCGCCGTGCCTTAGTAACAGAGATAGGAACTGACCTATCGCTCACAGCGCTTGTGCGCGCCGTGGTCGGGAGCTAGAGGTCATGGGATGCAGTGGTCACTTTTTGTGAAACTGTTATGACACAGAAGGAGGCTGCGGCCCGAGGGCGGGGTACGTGGGGTACTGTCCACCGCCCAAATCGTTTAGCAGGTCCGAGGTTGCAGGCGTGTAGTGTTCCGCGCGCCTCCCTCCTCCCTCATAGGGAGTGATGGTGGGGGAGTGGAACTTTTCCCCCCTTCAGAACGAGATGGGGTCCGCTCCGGACGGTCACCTGCTGGCCACGGAAGAATGTCGTGTTCCCGCGACCCTCGGCAGCAGGTGCGAGGAAGAAACACCGTAGTGGTTTTAGCCGGTCAAGTACAGCGCTCCGCTGATGCCCCCGGCGGAGGATAGTCCATGAGGATTTCCCCACGAAAAAGAGGTATGTCAATGTATGCATGATTCCGTACTATCGGATTTTAGCCGATAATTTTCCTGATTCTTCTCCCCAGTCCTAACTGAATAGTCCCTAAATCAGTTAAAAAAAGTACCTTTAAATATATACCGGTGGTGTCCGCTAACATTAGAAAGGCGCTAATTTTTCAAAGCAGAATCTACATAAATTGATCGGCCTACCCAGTTAGAGAATTTACCGTGGTAACTAGGTGCTTTAACTGAAAGCAGTTTGCACATGCAGGTAAATTAGACATGAAACTAGCTCTATGTGTAGCCATTATGGATCATTACCCGACCAATCCTTTTTGGCGCCATCTCCCATTTGCGTAACATGCAAACGCTTCAAAAGGAAATGCGACCATCTAACTGGCGATGTCACTTTTCCGGCTCGTAAATATGCCGAGAACAAAAATATTAACTCCATAGACTATGAAGGTACCTAAAAGCAACACCGATTACTTTACTGAATTAACCCTTAAACAGTAGGTATCTTAATTTACTAGCGTTAGTTATTACAAATTAAATATGAAAATATTTAATATACCACGGCCTCACAAAGTCAAAATCAAAGTATTTATTACAATTAGGCCCAAAAAGGAACTTTTGAACGTCAACATTTACATTGAAACAGAATTGATTCTTGTCGCCCCTTCCAAAAAAGTAGTTTCGTATGGAGAGGAATGGTCAAGATACTCAATCGTTACTCTAAAATTTTTATTTTTTTAAATACAATTTTTTGTAAAAACGATCTACCCAGAACAAAATACACCACCAGAAACACATGCACTGGTAGTGAATTCCAGGCTTTAACCGATCAGCACAGAAAGGAAGAGCCGAACCGTTTAGTTCGAGATCGTATATTTTTCATTCTCAAACGGTGACTCTTCGCCAGCACGTGTTGTCGTGTAGAGAAAGGGAGAAGGTGAGACCAATTGGAAGAGCTCGTCAGAACACTCTCCGTGATGTACGCGATAGAGGACTGCCAAAGGCTCGAGGTACTCGGTGATCTCAGGACTATCAATAATCTCTCGATGTCATCACGCGGATTGAGATAACGGCAAATGTCCATACCCAGGATACTAAGCCTATCCTGCAGTGGCAGTTGAATGTTTTGAAGAGTAGGAAGGGGAAGGAATGGAGACTTTTTGTTTTGAAAAAATGCGCACGCCTGTGTTTTCTTGGCGCTGAACTTGACCAGATTCTCACATCTCACAAAAACAGAAAAGACGTCACAACTCAACTTATTCACACTAAAATCTGGCTGATGGTGGCGATAGATTTGGAGTTGGATGGGATATCTAATGGCGTACTCAAAAAAATTAAACTTCAACTTGCCCCCATCATAATCACAATTGATAGATAGAGTGCTTAGAGTTTTCTTTAAATTACTCAAAAATGCGATAGATCTTCCGATATTCAAAGCCGGTGATAAAAAATGTATTACCAAGTATAAAAATATAGACCCATTTCGATCTTGTCAGGTTTATCGAAAATTTTAGAAAGGATAATTAACAGCAGGTTAGTGAATTATCTTGAAAGTAATAGCTTGCTTTCAGATAATTTGTTTGGGTTCAGGAGTAAAAGATCAACTAACTAGCTGGTACATTGATTAAACGACTCGGAAGCTACTAAATTGGACATTCGTTTCCACTCCCGGTGTCTGTCGGGCTACACAAAAATGTACTGACATGAAACGCACGCAAAACTAAATATATTTTATTCGCAATGAGAATTGTAAATACGCCGCTTACTAATCTAAACATAAAACTGTTTGCGCTTGTCCCACTTTAATGAAAACAGACGATATAAAATATCACCATTGATGCAAATCTAAATTTCCGTAAACATATCGATTTATTGTGTACTAGAGTCCGTAAATTAATAAACATATTTTAAGAACTTGTGTAGTACAGCACACATTAATCAATATACTTATATTTAGCTCTGTGTCAATCCATACTTACATATAGCATAATATCATGGGGTGGTGCAGCAAAGACAATTTTGCTACTTCTAGAACGCGCACAAAGAGCAATCCTAATGGTAGCTAAGTAGCTACGGTAAGTATCGTCCATTTAACACGTTGTAAGTATGTTGACAGAATATTTAAGTTATCTCAATTATGCAGACAGAAAAACTGCATAACATTTTGAAATAACATTCCATTAATTAAATGAATAAATAAATTTATATTTTGTTATTATATTATATAAGCCACTACTGTATATTGTTAATTTGTATACTTCTAATATTTCCTTGTTATAAGTTTAATTAGGGTATCTATTTATATATTTTACGAAGCACGCGAAAATGTTGGTAGAACTTTCAATAAATAATATCATAAGTGGTAGCCTGAAACATAGGATACAGTAACACAGGCTGACACATACTTAATTTAAAATTTTGTGCCAGGCTAGGTAAAAAAAAAGTTTGTTACTTTTGACATATTTATAAAAATAATCTACTTTATAAATTTATAATCATCAACATTCTTAAGTACATTTTTAGTGCTAAATTGAATATAGATATCTCAATCAATTGAACAAAAACATATATAGTAGCCTCTTAAACAAGAATGTCATCATTCATATTGGTGAAGTTAGTCCAGAATTCGAAGCAATTAACTGCATCAGCCAGTATCGGAATCCTTGGCGTCGATATATCAAGCGAAGTCCAGTTTCGCGGTCACTTAGAGAGTAAGGCCATATTAGCCTCGAAGAAGCTTGGTGTGCTAAACAGATCGAGACAGTATTTTACTCCGGCCCACCGCCTGCAACTTTATAAGGCGCAGGTTCGGCCGCACATGGAATACTGTTCTCATCTCTATGCAGGTGCACCCCAGTACCAGCTTCTCCCTCTTGACCGCATTCAACGGAGAGCGACTGCCAAGATAATAATGATCAGCTTGACACCTTGGCGTTGCGTAGAGATGTAGCTTCACTCTGCATACTCTATTGCTTGTATCATGGGGAGTGTTCAGAGGAATTGTTCGGACTTATACCGGCTGCTGGTTTCCGCCATCGTCCTACGCGACAAAATATCCATCCACATCACCTGGACGATTATCACTCCACCACTGTGCGCTTCTCCAGAAGCTTTAAGCTTCGCACAACCAGCATATACAACAAATTGTTGCCTGCCGTATTTCCGGACCGATACGACCTTCAAACTTTCAAGCAAAGAGCGTACTCCTGCCTAACAGGCTGGCAACGCACTTGTGACTCTTGAGTTGCGGGTGTCCATGGGCGGCGGTAGTCACCAACAGGTGACCTTTTGGCTATCGTTTGAGGTATCACATAAAGAAAAAAAAAAATACTTAAATGAAGGAAACTTATCAGCTTTAAAAATAGTAAATAGCGTGCGTACTGTTCGTGAACGAGGGCCGTTGATCGGGGTTGGTCATCTCCGGACTGCTATTACTTAAAATATATCTGGCAGTAATTATTAGAATTTATACTTCACAATGATGAATTGCGTTGTCCCCATGTTTTATTATACACTTATAAACTGTAATAAGAAAATTGTATAAAGTATTTTTTTTTTTTTATATTAGCCTACCATAGTGACTCCACTTTGCCTGATGGAAAGCAATAGGTGGAGTCAAAGAGTGGTGGTCACCATCCTCATTGCATGTCTAGTCAATGCAGCATGGTGACCCACACTATGGCGGCCTGGTGAGATGCTTTTTCACGCCCCGCTTAAAAGACCCGGGATCATAGTGGGAAGGAAACACGTGCGCTGGTAGAGAATTCCAGGCTTTTACCGATCGGCACAAGAAAGAAGAGCCAAACCGTTTAGTTCGGGTACGTACATTTTCGACGCACAAACGGTGACTCCTCAGGCCAGCACGTGTAGTCCTGTAGAGGAAGGGAGAAGGTGGGACCAATTGGAAGAGCTCATCAGAACACTCCCCGTGATGTAGGCGATAGAGGACTGCCATAGAGGCGACATCTCTTCGCAACTGCAGAGGCTCAAGAGACTGGGTGATTTCAGGACAGTCGATAATGCGGACTGCGCGCCGCTACAACCGATCGAGAGCGTCAAGCAAATACTGCGCATAGCCGTCCCAGAGATGAGAGCAGTACTCCACGCAGGAGCGAACCTGGGTCTTGTACAAAAGACACAGTTGCTCGGGCGAGAAGAACCGTCTCACCTTGTTTAAAACGCCGAGCTTACGCGAGGCCGCCTTAGTGACACTCTCGATGTAATCGCGCGGATTGAGATCCCGGCAAATATCCATACCCAGAATACTAAGCCTATCCTGCAGTGGCAGTTGAGTGCTCTGAAGAGTAGGAAGGGGAAGGAATGGAGACTTTTTGTTAGAGAACACACACGCTTGTGTTTTCTTGGCGCTGAACTCGACCAGATTCTCACAGCCCCATTGGGAAATGCGGCTCAAGACCCGGTCGAGCTCAGCGACAAGCTCCTGTCGTTTTTCCTCAACGTCTGCCAGCTTGGCAGTAGGATGCCCGAAATATCGCCCGTGCACTGTACTGTCGTCTGCATAACAATGTATATTGCCAAGGGCCAACATGTCATTGATATGCAGAAGAAACAGCGTAAGCGATAGGACGGAGCCCTGAGGTACACCAGCGCTTACCTCGTGGAAGTCAGAGGCCGCGCCGTCACAGAGAACCCTAATGCGGCGCTTTTCGAGGAAGGCAGCAACCCAGTTGCAGAGTTTAGGTGGCAGACCAAATGCAGGAAGTTTGGAGAGAAGCGAGCGGTGCTACACCCTATCGAAGGCCTTGGCAATGTCGAGGCTGATGGCCAAGGACTCCCCATGCTTATCCATAGCCTCACCCCAAAGGTGTGTGACGTACGCTAGAAGATCACCCGTGGATCGGTTCGGCCGAAAACCATATTGCCGATCATTTAACAAGGAGTGATCCTCTAGGTGGCGGATTAGTTGGGTGTTGATGATCCGCTCGAACACCTTACAGAGTATGGAAGTGACGGCTATAGGTCGGTAATTGGCTAGATCGGAGCGGTCGCCTTTTTTGGGAATGGGTTGAACATTCGCTTCTCTCCAGGCCTCCGGAACAATTCCTGAGGAATAGGACAGGCGATACAAGCGCGTTAGTACGGGAGACAACTCAGGTGCGCAGTTCTTAAGAACCACCGCCGGAATACCATCGGGTCCACTGGCTTTCCGGACATCGAGTGACCGAAGCTCCGCACGGACATCCCTCTGCTGGATGCGAATATCCCGCATTGCGGAGTCGCAGGACGCAATGGTGGGCGTGTGCGCGCAACGGTCATCGATTCGGGAGTTAGCCGCAAAGAGGTCAGCTAGTAGATTCGCTTTCTCTTGCGGCTCGTGGGCCAGTGATCCGTCAGGGTAGTTCAACGGCGGCAGCGAAGGTTGGCAATAGTTGGACTGCACGGCTTTGGCCAATCGCCAAAACTTACGGCTACCCGTAGGGTACGCGACGAGTTCTTGACCAAACCGTGCAATGCGCTGGGCATCTGCTCTGATGTAAGCCCTCTTGCATTCCCTAGTGGCTCTGTTTAGTGCTGCTTTTAGGCGATCAATGTCTGGGTCACAATGTGCGCGGGCCCTGATCCATGCGCGGTAGGCCGACTGCTTTTGAGCAACGGCCCGGATGCACTCGCGATTGAACCAGGGACGGGTCTTCGTGCTGGCGACTTCACTGTAGGGGATATAATACTCCATACCGACAGTGATTTCGTCAGTCACGGCAGACACACTTTGCGACAGATCCCTATCTTTAAAGCAGCGTTGAGCCCACGGGATGGATGCAAAATATTCCCGCATTCCATCCCAGTCTGCTGACGAGTAGTGCCATAACCGCCGCCTTGTTACCACAGGTCGTGGAGGCGTAACAAGAGGCACTGAGGTCGACACCAGGCAGTGGTCGGAGGATCCCAGAGGGGCGAGAACCGATACGCTGTACTGCGCTGGGTGATTCGTCAGCAGTAGGTCCAGCAAAGAGGGCGCTTGACCCGTTATGTCTGGTATCCTGGTGGGCTGGAGTACCAGTTGGGTAAGGTCATGCGTGAGAGCAAATGCGTGGGCAGTTCGACCATCGTGGTCAGTTTTGGAAGATCCCAGCCAGGACTCATGGTGGGCGTTAAAATCTCCCAAAAACACCAGTTCGGCGGTCGGAAACTGCTCCTGCGCTTTATCCGCTGCTTGACTCAGGTGGTCAAAGAGTCGAGTTGTCTCGGAGTCTCCGGAATGGGAGCGATAGAGGCACACGTAAATCCGGCTCGTAGAGCCAAAATCCACGTGGAGCCAAAGGATGGAGAAGGATGTGTCTTCTAGGCAGTGCAGACGGCGACAACAAACATCCGCCCTGATGAAAAGGCACACTCCAGCCCTTGCGAGGAAGCACTCCTCGAGCACGTAGCCGGGATAGTGGAGATATGCCGTGTCGGCAGGGCGGCGTATTTGTGTCTCCGTAAGAAAGAGCATGGCCGGCCGAGCCGTCTCGAGGTGTTGGTGTACGGCGCTGAGGTTTGCATGGAGTCCACGTATGTTAGTGAACTCCACCTCAAAAAGCGGGTTGGTGGGAGAGGAGGATGCCGCTGTAGGACCACTTTTCTTTTTTTGTGCTGCCATGATAGAAGAGG
The DNA here is from genome assembly GCA_947561695.1 of Tyria jacobaeae. Taxonomy (NCBI): domain Eukaryota; kingdom Metazoa; phylum Arthropoda; class Insecta; order Lepidoptera; family Erebidae; genus Tyria; species Tyria jacobaeae. The sequence continues at coordinate 10,413,701 of OX387218.1, forward strand.
AAGGGGGCGTAAAAGGCATGACAGTCATCGTGGCAATGTAAACTGAGACTAAAAATGCTGTGTCATCATGTATCGGTGAAGCATGACGGTGACCGAACCGCCGGACGGAAGGGCCCCCGTACCCTCCCGGAAGTGGTCGCCGGGTCCCACCATCCGGTCACCAACCGGCACGACGAGCCACTCCGTGGATTATGATCCGTGGATGATTTGAAAAGTGTCCTTGTATGTCGTATTGGAACAGGCAACTAGCTTCACGACTGACTTAGTCTAACCGACTTCTTCTGTTGACAATTCAAAAATACCTATGACTGGTTTAATTGAAATAAAGGGTTTTGATTTGTATTTGGATTTTTCTCTATCGAAGTTGTGAAGTTAGTGAGTCCAGACATCCTCCTTACAGTCCCTACCTACGAACTTGTGACTTGTTGTAATCTTTTATTTATTTCAAAAATAAAAGATAATCTTAAAGGAATTCGTTTTATGAACCCGGAAGATGCCGTGGCTGCGATTGAAAAAGGCGTGGAAGAGATCCTTATAGAAAAATGGGTGCTACAGCTTGTGTTAAAAATAGAACTGAGATTATTACAAAAAGTAAGAAAAATATAGTAACAGGCTTCTATATCATTACATTTTTTATTTTCTAAAAACTTTCAGTGTAAAAAAATATAGTCGTAACTCATATTTAATACTATTTTTGTGTATGGCAATCATAATCTTCATATTGTCGCCAACGCTTCGTAACGTCGAAGTTTGTTACATTTACTATGGGTTTTAGTGAATTATTAAACCGTTACGTAAAGAGGAAGTCAACGGAACCACATAATGTCAAGATTAATGTACGTCCCGGAAATATAGTACCTACATACTGTGTATAATTTTACATATACATATGTATAAAACAATTACTTATAACTTGAGCTTACGGTGTCATATTTTTTTACTGATGAATTATCGATCGTTAAAAATAATAAATTATATTATAATAATAATTAATATGAAACATTAAATAAAATGGAACAATTAAGAAATATGTTTAACTTTTGTTTTGTTGATGTCATATTTACATATGACATATTGTAGTAAGACATTACCTGTGAACCTGCCTTGCACTTGTTACCTGGCTTTTTAAACCAGAATTCTGTAAAAATAACTAAATTTGACGGTAGAGGATGTGTTACGGAAAAACGTATGGGTGTACCATACCATACCAATGAATTTAAAATTCACGAATAGCCGGGTAAGCAACTCGTAATCCACGTTTTAGTTCTTGTCTGTCTGTCCTAGTTTAAAACCCCAGTATATTTCGAGCGCTAGTTATGCAAGCAGCGTGACTTGACTGCTAAGGAGGGCGAACTTCTTTACTCAGTGAACTGAAAACAACTGATCTATTAACCATTGTTGCAAAAATGTTTGGAGGTCAAAGGGTAGGTGGGGCAAGGTAAACGAAATTGACGAAAAATGTGAGTATAAACAATGTGCTGCCGTGCAAATTTAAATTGATTAAAAAATGAATCGTCATGCTATTCTCGAAGATAAATTTATCTTGCCAAAAAGGAAGTATTGAATAATTATTAAAGAAGCTCGAAAAAAGTGAATTTTCTCCATATTATATGCATTTTTTAGTATATAATTTTCTAAATTCTATACATTTGTCTTTTTATTATATATGATAAATATTTAGCCTTGTAATCTTTTTAGTCACGATAAAATAATTGCAGGCTGGGTAAATAGATATATGGTTGTGACAGCTACATATTTTGCTCATACACACTTCAGGCACACTTTATTTTTTGAATTATTGTGTAATTATGGATGGTGCAATGAAATCACAACGACTGTTGTGCCGATTATATCACATAAAATAATAATTTGTCCAAATAATTAATAATAAGCTATTTAAAGTAAAACTCTTTTGCTGGGTACAAGTCATGATGACTTTAAGGCATAATATCTAAAATAAAGGCATAAAGGCTATCGTTTGCGGAGTGGAGGTCAGGTAATTTCCAACTTTTTTTTCATGGATAACTTGAAACAATTTGCGTGCAACAATTTCCAATTAATTAAATTATTAGAGGTAACTGAAACCTTTAGTATATGTATTATTATGGAATTTGGTGTAGATAAATGTGCAGTCATGCATGTAAAGAAAGGCAAAATTGTGGAATCCGAAGGGATTGAACTTTCAGATTCCACAGACCTAAGACGTCTTTCACGTCTCAAAACAAATTCGTCTTCATACGTCTTTCCAAATGAAACGTACAAGTATCTAGGTATGTCACAGGCGTTGGGTATGAATTGACCATGAAGCAATCGCTAAAGGATCGTTTCTTTGGTCGCCTGAAAAAAGTATTAAAAAGTCTCTTGTCGGGCGGTAATAAGGTGCGGGCCTATAACGATTGGGTCATACCAGTCCTAACCTAGTCCTTTAGTGTACTTTGATGGACACAGACTGAATTGGATGCCCTGGATAGAAGAGTCCGTACACTTTTAACCGCACATCGAATGCACCATCCACTTTCATCAGTTATGAGTTTATCCCGCGGAAATGTGGGGGTCGTTTTTTTTTAAATGCCAGGACCCTCCATAATCGCGAGGTATGCAATCTTAGAGATTACTTTGTCTGCACTGCATTACTTAATGTTAAAGATCGTAGGGATGTATGGTAGAGCAAAGAGCTACATGTTTTTATCGGGCCTTAAATGGGCCTATGTATATCTCTTATCATCTGTGCCTTGGCCACGTTTTGGTGATCTCTTCGGATAAACTGAAGGTTTTATCTGTGCAATTACAGATGAAGTTGTTATGACGATCAACTATCGGAAACATATCCTGAAGGATTGATGTCTTGCCAACGGCGAATACTTACATAGACATAATCAAGTAGCCAGGATAGTCTATCAGCAAATTGCTCTTAGATATAACCTTGTTGCTAGCGAGTTACCGTACTACAGGTATGTGCCCGATCCAGTTCTTGAAAATAGTCGTGCAACATTATACGTATTGTGAGATATCGGTGGGACACTATTTTTTACATTTTTAAATGTATTTTGTATTTATATGGTATATTTAAAAATGTTATTTATATGTTTGTATTAATTTAAATAAAGAGAATAATAATATATTTACTATCATAAAATTTGGTACAAAGGCTATCAGATTAAACATGAACAATACGAGCATGATACATTTCGCCATTAGAAGGCATGCAAATACTAAACTGTTGGAGCTACATGAAAACCATAAGCAAAGTGGCATACTCAAAGTATACAGCTCAAACAATGCATTCTTAACATGAAAGGAACGAGAAGCGAATTTTCTAAGGAACTCGTTTAGAGAGTAAAAGCTTTGTTCAATTAAACCAGTTTTTTAGTTCACGACAAAATTTATGGTATGGTAACTATTTCTACTGGTAATGCGTTGTAAACAAGTGGTGCCATGTAGACACCGTTTGCTTTAAACATCTCCAAATGAGGTACAGGTATTTCTAAATAGGTTTGATTTATTTTACGACTGTTTGTGTTATCATTTATCTCAAAAAATCTAAGATTATTCTTAACAAATTTGGCAACTTCAAAAATATACATGCTAGGGACAGTTGACAACAATCTCTCCGTCGTAAATATATAGGCCTAAAGGACTCTGACCATTGCATGTTGAATATTGCTCGAATATATATTTTTTGAGCTAAAAAGACACGGTTTATTTCCGATGAGAACCCGAAACTAGTGTACCATACCTAATTATGGAGCATATACATATATGCATAGTACATCATTAATGTTGATTGACGACAAGCCACAACTTTCACTTTTTTCAAAGCAAACACAAATTTACAAACTTTTTTGCTAGCGCTATCCACGTCTTCCTTCCATTTTAGGTGTTCGTCAATTATAACAAATAAGAATTTTGTGCTATGTGTTTGCTCTATAGCTTGGTTGTTACATTTAACATTTAACTGTTTCTGTTTGACATGAGCAGATCTGAAATGTATAAGTTTAGTTTTATCTATATTTATTTTTAATTTGTTTATATTTTTTTATTCCATTCAGTTATTTATTTTAGAGCATTCTTTATTCTATTTTCCCAGTTAGTAGTATTATTATCACTTTCTACAATTATTGTGGTATCATCCGCGAATAAAATACAGTCATGACTTTGAACGGCGTTAGGAAAATTATTAATATAAATTATAAATAGCAATGGTTTTAAGACGCTTCCTTCCGGCACACCGTGATGGTTAAATCTAGGCTCAGAATCAAAGGTTTCCAAACTGTTATTATTATCATTGAATTTCAATATTCTAGTTACTTGTTTTCTATTACTTATCACGACACCTCGTATGCCATATTTTTCTAACTTGTAAATAAGTATATTATGGTTTACAAAGTCAAATGTTTTACTTAACTCTAAAAAGAGAGCAATACATTGACTTTTATTATTAATTTTGTTTATGATTGATTTAACTAGATTAAAAGTAGCATGTTGAGTTAATCTACCTCTTCGAAACCCATATTGCTGCTCCGTCAATACGTCATTTTTACGTAGAAAGTCAATAACCCTATTATGTACCACATTTAAGAAAACCTTTGATAGTACCTTTAGGTGTTAACGCAATGGGGCGTTAATTGTTTTTGTCAGTTTTCGGACCTTTTTATGAAGTGGTTTTATTACAGAAAATTTTAACCTTCTAGGAAGGAGTTTTATTCAAGCGATAAGTCAATTATATCAGCTAACGGTAGCTATGTATTGAGATATGAGTTTTAGAACTTGCGTGGTAAGGTTATCGTATACGGCAGATTTAGTGTTCCTTAAATATTTAATTATTTTATATATCTATTGGATTAGTGGGTTCGACAAATAGGCTGGGAATATTTACTTTTAAATTATAATATTTACATTTTTTTAGAGTTTTTGTTGTTTGATACACTATGAGAAAAATATTTGTTGAAGATGTTAGCAATTTTCTCACCAGATGTATTTGTTACGTTGTTGTTTATGATATTGTTCATATACGACAAGTGGCTTTACATTTATTATGGAATTTGGCGATATACTTGTGTTTATTAAAAGCTTGTAAGTTTTTAATTACAAAATAGTGTCCAATAATGTTTCTAGTTTTGTTGTAAATTGAAAACAATTGTAAAACTTGTGCTGTATTATGGTCCGATAAGCACAGATTATGCGTTGTTCTAACTGCGTTTGGATCATTGCTAATAATGTTATCAATGCATTTATTTAACCTCGTAGGAACTTGATATGACATTTCATACCGTAGTTGAGAATAAGATAATAAAATTATACACTATTCGAATCATGATCTAGAAAATTCATTTTGAAATCGCTAGTGATAACAATTTTTCAATTTTTATTTTGTATTTTCAATAATAACTTATTAAAATTATCAAAAAAAAAAATTATGATACAGATGCCGAGTTACATAATATATATTTAATACATTTTTGATGTATGCAGGTCTCAAACAACTGGTCGCTACTCCGATATATTACAAAGAGAACTCTTCTCCGTTGATAGATATAATTTGTACTGTTACTAGGTCTATAGTCTAGGGTATACTGTTGTTAGGTCTACAGATGTGGACTGCGGGAATGTTATCGATTGACATGCATTTGTAACATGTGAGTTTCTTCTTAAAAAAACCAAGGTAAATCTCAATCTTATATCCTGTAGGTCTTCTCCAATATTGACCATGATCTATTCACCAAGGATATTGAACAGATTCCTTGGGACCGAATAAAAGCACTCTCAGAAGTTGATGACATCTCTTAGTAAGTTTGTATGACCTGCATGTGCCACTAAAGATTTGTTAGGGAATTACCAGCTATTACCTTGTGGCTCACCAGTAACGTCAGACCTGTGATCCGTTTGCGCGTAGCCACTTAACAAGTACAGGCGTACTAAACATAATATACATATAGATTATTAAAAAATAAAAAAAAAGCAGGCAGAGATTGGCCTTTGCAATAAAAAAAGATGCTGTTACGAACAACACGTAAAAACAACATTAAGAATACAAAACTTTTGTGGGAAATGAATTCCGCAGAAGTCATACAAACTACCTACACAGCTCAACGATCCGGATGCTATGAATAATGACTTCATGACTGTTACCGGGTAAGCTTGCCATTTGTATATGTAGTGTTACATTTTACGAGCCTCATAAGTTTGGACCAGTTAAGCTACCTTTATTTCAAAGCCACTTGAACTCGCTGCAATAACAAGGAGCCTCAGTCAAACTCTGCAGGTACCGACTATTAACTTTGAATATGGTGGCCTTATTATCATCAAATACATTGGATATAATTACTGCAATGGTGAATAAATCGGTCCTGGAGCCTAAGTTTCCGACCGACAAGCTGGAAAACGTTTGTTACTAAGCCCACACCTAAAACTTCTGATGTGACTGACGTAAAAGAACTTAGGCCGTTCATTGAGTCAGGTTATATATTACCAGAAATTCAATCGGGTTTTAGGAAACATCGTAATACAACAACTGGTATTTTGGTTGTTATGGACATAACATGACAACACAAGATAAAGGCATAGGCACTGCTCTAGTCCTACTCGACTTTTTCAGGGCATGTTTGCCTGAATATTATTCTGCTTCTATCTAAGATGGCATATTATGGCTTTGACGTAGACACATGCAAATAGTTCGACTCATATCTGAGTAATTGCTTACAATTTATAGACTTACGTAACACGGAAGGCACAGTTGCTCGATCGTGCCCCAAGGCTTTGTGCTCGATTATATGCTATTATTTTACACATCGAAGATATGGTTAAATATATAACATACTGAAAATATCATATATATGCTGATGATGTACAAGTTTATTACTCATTCCATATTACCGATACTCGAGTAGCTATAAAAAAAAATAACGAAGACTTGGACAGCATTTTGAGATGGGTATAAGTGGTAGAGCCATGCCATAAGTGGTAGAGCCATGCTATAAGTGGTAGAGCCATGCTTGCTTAAGCACGAATGGGCCGGCTCGACCGGTGCGATACCACGGCCTCACAGAAAGCCGGTTGTGAAGTAACGCTTGCGTTGCATTTCCCCGAAATGAGTGAGGTCTCCGGAGGCCCAAAATCCCCCACCCCCCTAATGTTCGCGCTGTTAACAAAAAGGATACCCCAGGGGGGTACCAGCGCTAGCGTTGGAGAATCCCCCCCTGGACGTCCACCCTCAGTACGGATTATGCCTGAGCGTGGACGCCCAGGCTGCCCCTCGTACTCTGGGGGGGGCTCAACTGCGCTCTCAAAATCTGCTCGGGGCAAGAGAAGGCATACCATGGCACCCTCTGTCACGTTTACCGTGGATTTTTGCAACATCAGGGCTTACATTCGAACCTCGACACTGTCCACCACCACCTTGAGACAGCAAAGCCGGCCTTGCTCTTTTTAACCGAGACGCAGATATCATCTCCAGCGGACACATCCTACCTCTGCTACCCTGGGTACGGACTGGAACACTCCTTTGTTCCTAAGGCTGGTGTATGCGTGTACGTTAGAGATGATATCACTTCTCGCCGCCTCGGCAATCTTGAAGGTAGGGACCTCTCCATCTTATGGCTACGTGTAGACTGCGACGACCATCCCCGCATCTACCTATGCCTCTACAGGTCCCATAGCGGTGATGCCGAAACGGACCGACTCATCGACCACGTCCAAATGGCTACAGACTCAGTGCTCCAGCAGGTCCCATCCGCAGAGATCGTGATTCTTGGCGAATTTAACGCCCATCACGCCGAATGGCTTGGTTCGCGCAAAACCGATCATGCGGGAAGATCTGTTCACGATTTCGCCTTGGCATATGGCTTGACGCAGCTGGTAGCAACGCCTACGCGAATCCCATATGCAGAAAGCCACGTGCCTTCACTGTTGGATCTTCTGCTGACCTCACATCCTGACGGCTACAAAGTATCCGTTGAGGCCCCTCTTGGCTCTTCGGACCATTGCCTGATTAGGAGTATGGTGCCACTCGTTCACTCGCTGCGGCCGCGTGTTACAGGCAGTCGCCGCGTATGGCACTATAGGTCAGCAGACTGGGATGGAATGAGAACATTCTTTGCATCCTACCCTGCGAGAGACAAACCTGCTGAGAAACAAACCTGCCTCCATAGGCAGGTTTGTTTCTCGCCGAATGATCCCAATGGCGTTGCTGACTCTGTCGCGGATGTTGTGCTTCAGGGTATGGAACTTTTCATTCCATTCTCCCTGATTCCTACAGGTGGCAAGTCCCAGCCTTGGTTTGGTCGAACCTGCAAAGCGGCGTCCCGCCGAAAGCAGGCATGTTACCAAGCATGGGCTAATGCAGCGACAGCACGGGATGTAAAGACCAGCACATTAAAGAAGCAATTTAACTTTGCCTCCAGGTCCCTCAAAAGAGTAATTGCTGGGGCGAAGTCGGCTCACATCGGCAGAATTGGCGAGAGACTAGTTAGTCTCCCCTCCGGAACTCGGGCATTCTGGTCTCTTGCCAAAGCTGTCCAGGGGAACTTTTGTAAGCCATCCCTTCCACCTCTGCGCATAGGACATAATTCGTTGGCCCACGACGCTAAAGAAAAAGCCGATCTTCTGGGCAAACTCTTTGCGTCCAACTCGACCCTGGACGACGGGGGAAACGCACCGCCGACCATACCGCAGTGCGGGACCCGCATGCCGGAAGTCCGGTTTACACAAAGGGCAGTGCGTAAAGCGCTTCTTTCCCTCGACGTTCATAAGTCGAGTGGGCCCGATAGAATCTCTCCTATCGTGCTGAAGACGTGTGCTCCAGAGTTAGCACCGGTTTTAACGCGCCTTTATCGGCTTTCCTACTCTCTTGGCGTAGTCCCGAACTCATGGAAGACAGCTCTAGTGCACCCAATCCCTAAAAAAGGAGATCGCTCGGATCCGTCCAACTACAGACCCATAGCCATCACCTCCTTGTTCTCCAAGATAATGGAATCCATTGTTAACTGCCAGCTCCTCCGGTACTTAGAAGACCACCAGCTCCTCAATGATCGACAATACGGCTTCCGTCAGGGTCGTTCAGCTGGTGATCTTCTCGTATACTTGACTCACCGGTGGGCACAGGCGATCGAGACCAAGGGGGAAGCGTTGGCCGTTAGTTTGGACGTGGCGAAGGCCTTCGATCGGGTCTGGCACAAAGCGCTCCTTGCGAAGCTTCCTTCCTATGGGCTTCCCGAGAAACTGTGCAATTGGCTCACCAGTTTTCTTACAGACAGAAGCATCAAGGTCGTTGTTGACGGTGCATGCTCCGACTCCGAGTCTGTTAATTCTGGTGTCCCACAAGGCTGTGTGCTATCATCCACGCTGTTTCTTCTGCATATCAACGACACGCTGCAGATTAACAGCATCCATTGCTATGCAGACGATAGCACGAGTGATGCCCTTTACACCGGCCGCGCTAACATTTCTCGGGTAAACGTCATCGAAAGCTGATCCAAACTTGTGTCTGAAATCGAAACTTCTTTATCAAAAGTTTCAGATTGGGGTCGACTTAACCTAGTCCAATTTAACCCCACGAAGACACAGGTTTGCGCGTTCACCGCTTAAAAGATACCATTGTATTGGTCGTATCACCTCAATTTGAGAGTACTTCCCTAACTGCATCAGCCAGTATCGGAATCCTTGGCGTCGATATATCAAGCGAAGTCCAGTTTCGCGGTCATTTAGAGAGTAAGGCCATATTAGCCTCGAAGAAGCTTGGTGTGCTAAACAGATCGAGACAGTATTTTACTCCAGCCCACCGCCTGCAACTTTATAAGGCGCAGGTTCGGCCGCACATGGAATACTGTTCTCATCTCTATGCAGGTGCACCCCAGTACCAACTTCTGCCTCTTGACCGCATTCAACGGAGAGCGACTCGCATCATCGATTGCCAAGATATTTCTGATCGACTTGACACCTTGGCGTTGCGTATAGATGTAGCTTCACTCTGCATCCTCTATCGCTTGTATCATGGGGAGTGTTCAGAGGAATTGTTCGGACTTATACCGGCTGCTGGTTTCCGCCATCGTCCTACGCGACAAAATATCCATCCCCATCACCTGGACGATTGGCACTCCACCACTGTGCGCTTCTCCAGAAGCTTTTTGCGTCGCACAACCAGCTTATGGAACAAATTGTTGCCTGCCGTATTTCCGAACCGATACGACCTTCAAACCTTCAAGAAGAGAGCGTACCTCTACCTAAAAGGCCGGCAACGCACTTGTGACTCTTAAGTTGCGGGTGTCCATGGGCGGCGGTAGTCACTTGCCATCAGGTGGCCCGTCTGCTCGTTTGCCCCCTATCGCATAAAAAAAAAAAAATGGGCACATCATAACTGGGCACGTTAAGCCTATTCATATTATATAACGATTTCACACTACGAACCTAAAAAGTTAAGCAAATATATTTTTTCACTTTATGGACGAAGGTAGGTGGAATAAAAGCGGAGCAGTAACCTTATAAGTTTTAGTGCGAGGCTTTACGATTAAAGAACGTTTCATAGGTAATAAAAGGCAGAGGTTATTTTAGTTTTACAAAAATGCACTTTATATTTGACATATAAGATTATATTTTTAATGTCTTTCTGTTTATTTAATAAAGCATAATTGTTTAATTATATAATTGTTCTATCGCGTAAACGACCAGGAGATTTTAACCGACTACATACTACTGTTATTCCTGTCAGTAAGACCGTTATTATCTTTAACCTTACTTGCTTACATACATCACAAATCATACTACACAGAAGAACAAAGCTCTCCAGGCTAGTACACATTTAGTGCTTTATGTTAGTACATTATTCGCATCATCATACTTGTACCAACTAATTTAATAGGTAAATTGCTGTTTCGAATGTACATAGATTTTTCAAAATTATTAACAACACTAAATTTTCAACAGAGACAAATATGTCGAAATTTGTAATTGTTGTATCAAGGTGTGTAAAAATGCTCAACGCCGATATATCCACACCTCCGTCGAAAAAGGGTTCTAGGCCAAATCTAGAAATTCCTTAGGTCGCTGGGAGTAGGTAAGTCCGACAAGAGACTATTAACAATAACATTGACATCAATGCATTAAATAAACATTTTTGTGCTCCGTCTACTTTTAAACGCAATTAAGTTAAAGACATTAGAATATCTTTTATCTACTCTCTTTCTCTCAATTCACTAGTCCTCTTAATAAAAGTCAGTGGGCCATAACACGGTCATACCCATTATTGACGAAATCCTTGCTATGATTTTGTAACGTCTTCAACTTTTTAATTATTAATAGCGTGCTTTAAGCTGCATTGAAAGACTCCAAAATTATACCGATTCACTAAAACAATAATCCCTTATCTTTTTCTGAATATTGGTCCATCTCTATTCTTACTTTCCTCTCAAAAATCCCCAAAAGACTTATATGTAACCAATTATATTATTTCCTTTCTCCTAAACATCTACTCCTGAACCCTTTCCAATTTGGATTTCACGTTACAGTACTACAACCACCTTAGTTCATATAACGGTGAGATAACAGTATTAGTTTTGTTAGACTTTAGCAATGCCTTTAATAACGTAGAATTCGACATTCTACTCAGCATATTCCATTCTCTTAACATATCTCCTACAGTGAGCGACCGGTTTCATAGTTACATTCATAGTTTGTCTTGGTGTTCAGCATCTGACGTCATTCTGCAGGGCGGCATTCTTTAACTCTAACTCCATCACTTGACTTGTTCTTACAACTTTTACGCACGACCTTCAAATATATTTGAAAGATAAACTAAAATGATTGTGTAGTTTGCATTGTATATTCGTTGAGTTTAATACCTGGTGTACAATAAAGTGTGTTGTTAATATTATTATCAATCCTGTTGTTCAACAAATAATGCAGTTCTAGATTTAACTACATCAGTCATCACCACAGAGAATGAGACAATGACTTTTCAATAGCGAAAAAGACGTTCTTTGTTATTATTACCGACGAAAAACATTTTTGATATTATTACTTAGATATAAACATGATACCAGATGTCTCTTCATGAAGACGACAGCAGCGATGACTTACTCTTTATAGTAACGTAAACTCATCCTTCGTTATATATTTTATATACACCTATACTATAGGAACATCATCACATTATCTCTCTTAATATATGTATATATTTTATGCATTAGCGCTGTTCTGGTCCACCATAAACCAGTGTTAATTAAAATATAGAAAGATAAGGTATTCGGAATATCTTGAAGAAATCAAAATGAAAGATAATTAAGCTGCTGAAACATATCCCTTTCTGAAACATCAAGTAATTGAATTTTACTGTACAAGGATTTTAGTAAAGACGTACTGATACCCTTATATAGTTATCTAAGTGTAACTACTTAGCAATAATAAACGTTTGTTTAAGTTCAGTAAGTAACCGAAGGTTTATTTAAGACAATTTAATGGTAGTTTGTTTTACATAATCTTCATTACCAAACCACATTATGTAGGAGAATTGATGAAATGTTGGAACCGCTTCTGTCTCTTTGAGGAGCTTAAATCGAAATCGTTAGATGTGATGAATTTGACTTTATTATCAAAAATATTTATCACATGCTCAATTTTAATAACTTCCCAGTCAGCCTGTAACATTTAAAGTAGGCTACAGAAACCAAAACATGTATATTTTGGCAAATCGTTTACTCTTATAATAACATTAGATTGCATTTACTCGATACTGTCTAAGAGCATCAAGAAAATATCATCAGATTTAGTGGTAATAGACCAAATTTTACTTAAATTTGTATTGGTGAATTACAGCGGCAAAGTAAAGCCGAATCTACAAACAACGATTTTAGGAATCATAAATATAATAGTATAAATTAGTTCATAAATAGTACGTCTCAAGGCCGTACTCCCAAAGCAAAGCGAATCTGAAACCAAGACTGATTAACTTATGAAAATTATTAGCCTCGTGGAGTGATGCTTTTGATTAGGTTAGTAGAGACTTCATGATTGAGAGTCCTTTATGGTAGTGTAGTTGAATAATAGCTTACAGATATATAAGAAATATGAAGCACATTGATGTTGTATTGCAATTTAGTTTTGTATTTTTTTGTGTCACGTTTCTGCTGTGGATTGTGAGATGTTTTACTTTTAAGGCTTCATGAAATATCAACAAAAAGTATCAATATCACCATTCCGAATTTTGCTATGTTAATGTTTCAGAATACTTGAAATAAATGGTCATCGCTCGTTTACATAAAAATAACTAAAATACGAAACACAAATTAGGATCGGGACAGCTGGAAGAAAAGTGTTTGTGTTTAAGTAGTGTAAGCGAGATTTGAAAACCTCCAACGGCACACAAGCTTTGCTATTTATGAACTGTATTACATACTGATAATGCTGGTTTTGAATTTTTTTTAATATAAATAATATTTATAAAAATAATCAAGGTTCACCATGGTACTAATATTCCGATTCATTCTTTGTATAGAAAGTTGATGGCAAAATTAATCTGACTTGTTTGTTGCAGTGTACATATTGAGGAAAAACATTTTGCCAAACATAACCCATTGTTCAATGTCCATATTACAACGACTACAGAACGGATGCGGGAGGAAATCACAGACAAGGTAATTGCCACTCGTCGCATCAAAGCGTTTGTTGGTGTCCGACAACTTGGAAACAGAAATGAAAGGTTAATTTTTGTACCGTTAGTCTTAGCTCACTTCACTCATTAAAACTTTAGTGCTAATCAAACGTTTTATTTACTAACATAATAACGTACATATGTTGCATGCAATATAAGTGACATATTTTTTAATTAAAACAAATAAGTAATGATGTGTTGCCTTTCCATTATATTAGGTTGGTAACTAATAAGCCCGCCATCTTTGTACACAAATTTATTTATATTTTCAAGTATACAAAATCAAATTATTTCTCAACTTTATAAGCACCGTCGTTTCTATCAGCAGTATATTCACATAATGCCTGCCTCGTAGAAGTTTTTAGGCTTTTGATCAAAAAGGGTGGTAAGGTCACTCTTAAGCTGGTCTTGTCTTTCTTTTTCTCTTCCTTTAACATATCTATTAAGGAATCTAAAATAAATTAAGTTCTATTTCACTTCTGTCATCGATTTCGAAGGGTTCAGATCTTCTCTTGGTCTTATATTTTTCTGTAGATTCTATGTAGAAGAACAGGCTAGAAACTCCAAGGACACTCTTTATCAAATATTTTATAGAATAGTCTTGTTACAGTTTATAAGTGTTGTTACCGTTTCAGTTACTAGTATGTCACGGGTACGTGTCGGGTCGTTCGGATCCCTTTAATACGGTTGAGGTGGACGAAGGCTGCCACGTGCGTCATGCTTGTGAACGAGTGCAGTTGGTCAGGTATAGTCATCTACGGACTGCTATTTCTTAAAACATACTAAGTAATCATTAGAATTAGTTTATATTTCAGAATAATGCCCACACATTTTATTTGCACTTAACCAGAAAATGTTGTAACATATTAAAAAAAGAGTGTCGTTGGAAAATCTTGTCTGTTCTTCTCCATAGAAACTACGTATCAAAACTTCATGACTGACTTCTTATTTTGACAATTCAAATATATACATAATTATTTTAATTAAAATAAATGTTTTATTGCATAATTTGCATATTGATGTTGTAACAGCGTGGAAACAAATGCTGTACCTATATCTCAAAGATCTAACGTAGATAGATACTTTTTAAATATTAGGGTTCTTTTGGGGCAAATTAAGAAAAGTAAAAGAAATGAACACTGTACCATTTGACAAAGACTTTGGCACATTTGGGCCGGCTCGACTGGAGTTATACCAGGGCCTCACAGAATATCGGTTGTAAAGTAAGAAGTACCGGAGGTCCAATCCCTCTGATATATTAGATACGTTTTAGTATATTATAATTACTAACTTGCTTTAGTCTGCAGCCATTGCTTAATAACATGTATAAGTAAATTCACTTCAATCTATACTTACTTCTAGCTTACTTATAGTAAGTACTCTAATAGATGTTCCTGACTAGCTATGTTATCAGTATATTTCAATGAAGAAGCTGTTGTCCGCGATTTCGTTGACGTAAAAATTTTGAACGGTAATTTTTTTTTTCAGGATAAAATGTCGTACATAAGCAGACTGTAATTGTAATCTATCTGTGTGCTATATTTTATGCAGATCCTTAAACCGTATGTATTATTAAAATTAAAGTTTAAGAGTTTTAACTAAATAATTACGTCAAAAACTCTTTGTGGCAAATACTGATGAGATATTTATTAATAAATATCTTCATTTATGTTGAAGGGAAGAATAAAATTATACCTGTAATAGATTCTGAAATGTATTGTCATGAAATATGAACCTTGTAATATCAGTTTTATTTCTTGCTATTAAAGTCTATTTGTTATACATTTATTAAAGCCTGCCCGCATATCTATTCTTGTAATCTTAGGTTTTGTAGATAACTATGACAATGACCTTTTATTATCTTAGTTGACTCTGTGCCAAATGATATAAACCTTTACATCTATCAATTAATGTTTAGACTCTTGTCAGACTACGTATTTAGGAAAAGAAATTAAGGAAGGAAATTGTTGTGTACAATAATGCTCTAAATTTGGGGAGCTTAGAGTGACAACTTTGATAATTATAATCATTAACGACAATGAACTTGGATAAAAAATGAGTATTACGGTCCTGATCGTTAAGAAAAAAATATGGTGGATATAAGATATATATATATATATATATATATATATATATAAATTTACAAACTTATTATTATGTAAGTATATAAGTAATGTTGGCTGACCACAACTAAAATTCATATTTAATAATTTTATCTGTGCTGTTGATCTTTTACTCAGAATGGCCACATAACCCTCTTCGTCTCTAGTATTTTGCTGTGCCCGACAGAGTCCATATTGATTATAATTGTTTTTTTTTATACCACCTTTGTAACATATGGAATACAAATGACAATACATTGTTTTTAAATATATAGGAGACATATGAACAGACGTGTCACCTAATGGTAAGTGACAATCCGCGTTTATGGACGTCTGCAACTGAAGAGCGGCAAGTGTGCGCCTTTGAGACTGATGAGGGGAGGGGAAAGAGGAGAGGGAGGACGAAAGGAAAGGAAAAGAGGAGTTGGGCTCGGCCACCACGGCCTCACAGAAAACCGGTAGTGAAGGAGGCCCAAAATCCCCCCCCCCCCTAATGATAGCGCTGTTAACAAAAAGGATACCCCAGGGGGGCTTTGGTACCAGCGCTAGCGTTGGAGAATCCCCCCTGGACGTCCACCCTCAGTACGGAATATATATGAGCGTGGACCCCCAGGCTGCCCGTCGTACTCTGGGGGGAGCTCAACTGCGCTCTCAAAATCCGCTCGGGGCAAGAGAAGGCATACCACGGGACCCCCTGTCACGTTTACCGTGGATTTTTGTAACATCAGGGGCTTACATTTTAACAGCAAAGCCGGCCTTGCTCTTTTTAACCGAGACGCAGATATCATCTTTAGCGGACACATCTTACCTCTGCTACCCTGGGTACGGACTGGAACACTCCTTTGTTCCTAAAGCTGGTGTATGCGTGTACGTTAGAGATGATATCACTTCTGGCCACTTCGGCAATCTTGAAGGTTGAAGGAAGGACCTCTCCATCTTATGGCTACGTGTAGACTGCGACGACCATCCCCGCATCTACGTATGCCTCTACAGGTCCAATGGCGGTGATGCCGAAACGGACTGACTTACCGACCACGTCCAAATGGCTACAGACTCAGTGTTCCAGCAGTTCTCATCCGCAGAGATCGTGATTCTTGGCGAATTTAACGCCCATCACGCCGAATGGCTTGGTTCACGCAAAACTGATCATGCGGGAAGATCTGTTCACGATTTCGCCTTGGCATATGGCTTGACACAGCTACGCGAAGCCCAGATGCAGAAAGCCACGTGCCTTCACTGTTGGACCTTCTGCTGACCTCACATTCTGACGGCTGCAAAGTATCCGTTGAGGCCCCTCTTGACTCTTCGGACCCTTGCCTGATTAGGAGTATGGTGTCACTCGTTCACTTGCTGCAGCCGCGAGTCACAGGCAGTCGCCGGCACTATAGGTCAGCAGACTGGGATGGAATGCGAACATTCTTTGCATCCTAACCATGGAGGCAGGTTTGCTTCTCGCCGGATGATCCCAATGTCATTGCCGACTTTGTCGCTGATGTTGTGCTTCAGGGTATCGAACTTTTTATTCCATTCTCCCCGATTCCCACAGGTGGCAAGTCCCAGCCCTAGTTTGGTCGAACCTGCAAAGCGGCGTCCCGCCGAAAGAAGGAATGTTACCAAGCATGGGCTATTGCAGAGACAGCACGGGATGTGAAGACCAGCACATTAAAGAAACAATTAAACTTTGCCTCCAGATCGCACAAAAGAGTAATGGCTGGGGCGAAGTCGACTCACATCGGCAGAATTGGCGAGAGACTAGTGAGTCTCTTGCCAAAGCTGTTCTCTACCTACCTCTGCACATAGGAGATAATTCGTTGGCCCACGACGCTAAAGAAAAAGCCGATCTTCTGTGCAAACTCTCTGCGTCCAACTCGATCCTGGACGAAGGGGGAAACGCACCGCCGACCATACCGCAGTGCAAGAGCCGGTCGTGCAAGTCCGGTTTACACAAAGGGCAGTGCGTAAAGCGCTCCTTTCCCTCAACGTTCTTAAGTCGAGAAGACCACCAGCTCCTCAATGATCGACAATACGGCTTCCGTCGGGGTCGTTCAGCTGGTGATCTTCTTGTTTACTTGACTCACCGGTGGGCACAGGCCATTGAGACCAAGGAGGAAGCACTGGCCGTTAGTTTGGACGTGGCGAAGGCCTTCGATCGGGTCTGGCACAAAGCGCTAATTGCGAAGCTTCCTTCCTATGGGCTTCCCGAGAAACTGTGCAATTGGCTCACCAGTTTTCTTACAGACAGAAACATCAAGGTCGTTGTTGACGGTGCATGCTCCGACTCCAAGTCTGTTAATTCTGGTGTCCGACAAGGCTGTGTGCTATCACCCACGCTGTTTCTTCTGCATATCAATGACATGCTGCAGATTAGCAGTTTCAAAAGTTTCAATAAGTAAAATCAAAAGTTTCAGATTGGGGTCGACTTAACCTGAGCAGTTTAACTCCACGAAGACACAGGTTTGCGCGTTCACCGCTTAAAAGATACCATTGTATTGGTCGTATCACCTCAATTTGAGAGCACTTCCCTAACTGCATCAGCCAGTATCGGAATCCTTGGCGTCGATATATCATGTGAAGTCCAGTTTCGCGGGCACTTAGAGAGTAAGGCCATATTAGCCTCGAAGAAGCTTGGTGTGCTAAATAGATCGAGCCAGTACTTTACTCCGGCCCACCGCCTGCAACTTTATAAGGCGCAGGTTCGGCCGCACATGAAATACTGTTCTCATCTCTATGCAGGTGCACCCCAGTACCAGCTTCTCCCTCTTGACCGCATTCAACGGAGAGCGACTCGTATCATCGACTGCCAAGATATTTCTGATTGGCTTTACACCTTGACGTTGCGTAGAGATGTAGCTTCACTCTGCATCCTCTATCGCTTGTATCATGAGGAGTGTTCAGAGGAATTGTTCGGACTTACACTGGCTGCAGGCTTCCGCCATCGTCCTACGCGACAAAATATCCATCCCCACCACCTGGACAATTGGCACTCCACCACTGTGCGCTTTCCCAGAAGCTTTTTGCCTCGCACAACCAGCCTATGGAACAAATTGTCACCTGTCGTATTTTCGAACCGATACGACCTTCAAACCTTCAAGAAAAGAGCGTACTCCTACCTAAAAGGCTGGCAACGCACTTGTGACTCTTGAGTTGCGGGTGTCCATGGGTGGCGGTAGTCACTTACCAGCAGGTGACAAGTCTGTCGTATGTCATAATTTCTAACTTTTTTTGTCGTGTTGTAGCCCCCAGGCGTGAACATTCCACCGAGGCGCGTGTGTCGAAATACTAATTAAAACGTCCCCCACTTAAAGATTGGAGGATTACCGAAAATATTATAAAAAGCTGCTTTATATTTAACCGATGAACCTATAGGGAAGGAAAATAATTATCGTTTTATCGTGTTATACAGTTTATCAAGTTTAGTATTATAATGATACTCCCCCATTCCATCTGTTTAAGCAATATCCATTTACTTACTTTTGTAGCCTCCTTTTCCTGGCAATATACCCTAAGTTATCTATATAAATATCCACGTCAAAAAGTGTCCGGATGACGGCAATAGGTTTGCCCCTGTTACGTAAATGAGACAAATGGGTATTAAGATATTTTAATTCCTGAATTCTTCAATTTGTACTAAAATGTTTATATATACATATATATATATATATATATATATATATAATAATTTTGAACGAATAAGCAAGTTACTAAAAACATTTTGAATCATCAATAATATCCGTTATATAAAACAATGAAATAAAAAAATAAATACGCTTTCTAGTAAGTTCATAATTATATTAAATTATACATATTCATTTTCTCTACTATTTTCTATATATTCTATTTATATTCTATCTATTCTACTGTACTCTCTACCCATGAAGGCTAAGGGATGGGACTGTTTGCTATCAGACATTATGTATACAATCATATAGTGCCTGGTTGACGACAATAGGCTTGCCCCCAATTTTCATTGCCAAAATGCTATGTGTGGATGTTTAAATATTGATACCTTCAATACAGTCAAAGAAGAAACACATTGTCTAGAGTTAAGTGTGTAATTTATATTCCAAGCGCGTCCGAAGTTCCTATATAAAGGTGATTGATTAGACTTAATCACGAGCTCCATTATGCGGATGAACACAAATAAACACAATTCCCCTGGTTTTTTCTATTTATCATTATTTGAAATAAAGTTGTAGTACTAAAATATATTTTAATTTGCCTGTATATCAAATCCAAGTTTCTAGATAATATTAGGTGCGTTTTCAAGAAAAAAAATTAGTCAAAAAATATACCTAAACAAAATAGGACTAAGACAAAAAAAATTGAAAAAGTTAAATTCATTTTCTATTCTGAGTCAAGCTGGAAGTAAAATAAAGTTCCGTTTTAAGCATTTCAAGACTGTAGCCGAAATGTTGAAAGGTTGGTAATTTGTAGTAAGTACTAAGACGTGCCAAGATATTTTCCATTTGGGGACCAACTGGTGATATACTACATAATACAGTAACACAATACTATGCAGCAACTGTCGTTAATTTAAACTTTATAAATAACTCGTTTCCCGACGCCTGAATGGTCCAATTTAGATTTTATATCCACACGAGACAACGGCTGTCGCCTTTTTGGAGAAAATTGTCGACTCTATTCAAATAAATATTTGTCTTTTTATACAAAGCTGGGTGAGGCGTGTCTGCCCATACTAAAACAATATTGTGGTGAATTTGTAATACTTTACTTCTAGTGCTTTAACAGTAATCTGATTTTACTTTTAAGAATAAATATATAGAATTATGGCAAACAATGAATTAATTAGTTCTAAATGTTTTGCAGTATTCATTTGAAGTCTCTATTTAAAGGAGTTGGCGGCCTGGTGAGATGCTTTTTCACGCCCCGCTTAAAAGACCCGGGATCAAATTGGGAAGGAAACCCTTGCGCTGGTAGGGAATTCCAGGCTTTCACCGATCGGCACAGGAAAGAAGAGCCAAACCGTTTCGTTCGGGAT
The DNA here is from genome assembly GCA_947561695.1 of Tyria jacobaeae. Taxonomy (NCBI): domain Eukaryota; kingdom Metazoa; phylum Arthropoda; class Insecta; order Lepidoptera; family Erebidae; genus Tyria; species Tyria jacobaeae. The sequence goes on from OX387218.1 coordinate 10,434,441, forward strand.
CGCATATCTTCGACTCGCAAACGGTGACTCCTCAGGCCAGCACGTGTAGTCCTGTAGAGGAAGGGAGAAGGTGGGACCAATTGGAAGAGCTCGTCAGAACACTCCCCGTGATGTAGGCGATAGAGAACTGCCATAGAGGCGACATCTATCCCAAAGATGAGAGCAGTATTCCACGCAGGAGCGAACCTGGGTCTTATATAAAAGACACAGATGCTCGGGCGAGAAGAACCGTCTCACCTTGTTCAATACACCGAGCTTCCGCGAGGCCGCCTTAGTGACGCTCTCGATGTAATCACGCGGATTGAGATCCCGACAGATGTCCATACCCAGTATACTAAGCCTATCCTGTAGTGGCAGTTGAGTGTTCTGAAGAGTAGGAAGGGGAAGGAATGGAGACTTTTTGTTTGAAAACGCGCACGCCTGTGTTTTCTTGGCGCTGAACTCGACCAGATTCTCACAACCCCATTGAGAGATGCGGCTCAAGACCCGGTCGAGTTCAGCAACAAGCTCCTGTCGTTTTCCCTCAACGTCTGCTAGCTTGGCAGCAGGATGTCCAAAGTATCGCCCGTGTACTGTGCTGTCGTCTGCATAACAATGTATGTTGCCAAGAGCCAACATATCATTGATATGCAGAAGGAACAGCGTGGGCGATAGGACAGAGCCCTGAGGTACACCAGCGCTAACCTCCTGGAAGTCAGAGACACAGAGAACCCTAATGCGGCGCTTGTGGAGGAAGGCAGCAACCCAGTTGCATAGCTTAGATGGCAGACCAAATGCAGGAAGTTTGGAGAGAAGCGAGCGATGCCAGTCCCTATCGAAGGCCTTGGCAATGTCGAGGCTGATGGCCAAGGACTCCCCATGCCTATCCATAGCCTCACCCCAAAGGTGTGTGACGTACGCTAGAAGATCACCCGTGGATCGGTTTGGCCTAAAACCATATTGCCGATCATTTAACAAGGAGTGATCCTCTAGGTGGCGGATTAATTGGGTGTTGATTATCCGCTCGAGCACCTTACAGAGTATGGAGGTGACGGCTATAGGACGGTAATTAGCTGGATCGGAGCGGTCGCCTTTTTTGGGAATGGGTTGGACGTTTTGTCGTCAATCGGGTACTTTGGGAAAGAAATGGAAATATCGTGAGTCTTTATAAATTGGTTGGGAAAGGAAAGGGAAATAGCTTATAGCTGGAGAATGTATGCAATAGCTTAATCAGGTTAGGGTTGAATATCATGTAACTCGAATTGGCTGATGCCGTTTGGTTCACAGCTGAGTAGAACGGAGTTTTCCCATCTCTTCCCGTGTCTGATTGGACAGTTAATAACCAAATTGAAGATAATTACTTATACTAATTATTTTCAACTACTTGTATTTTAATAACTTTAGGTATAGTTACTTAATATTATAGATTCATATCGTACATAAAAATAAGCTTAAATACCTCATTATAGTGCGCTTATGTACAATTAGCCGCGTATCATCAAAGGGCCGGTTTAGTTAATAATAAAAATAAGTTTATTCCCAGAAATAATAATTGATGCATTTACAATGATAATGAAAACAATTATCAGAAGAAGTGAATAGTATTTTTCCCTGTGACCTGTCCTACTGAAAATTCTAGTGAAAATAAGTGAATGTTGTGAGCCTGTTTTGTTGTATAAAATAATTTTGTATGTATGTCGTTTCATGAAAAATGTTTAAAATAAAGACAACATACAATTGAAAGCTCTTGTCGAGCTTATATCTATGTACCTTAATCGGCTTATAAAAATGAACAGGAAATTTTAAAAGCACAATGTTATTGTTTTTAAATGTGTTTTTGTGTACGTCATTATATATGTATATATATGAATATGATAGTAGTATATATTACATTTGAACATATGTTTGTCGTTAACTTATAATATCGAACCATGATCATATAATACTGCGCTTTAGACTATCCAAATCTGATCTGATAATTTTCTAATATAATTTGTACTTTTAAATAATATAAAAAATATTACCGCAATGCCGAGGTTAATATAAAAAAAAATGTACAATTATAAATTAAATAAGCAGTTAAAAAATATGATCTAATAGAGCTTAAACCTAGGGGTGCCGGACTAGAGGGGTGCTGGGCTAGAAAACCTCCTCGTGGTGCACCCTGGGCAACATTGACGACGACGCTACTTTATTTCGGAGTGAGCGTCGTCGCCGGCGGCTAATATTCTGGTAAGAAGGACCCTACTTGCAGGGTTACTCTGTGTTTCTCCCACTGTTCTCTGTTTGAAGCAGAGGCCATTGTGGGCAGAAACAACAAGGGACGACGAGTCAACTTTCAGTGAATTCACTCAGTGTTAGGGTTCCTCGTTCCAACCGTAACCCAGTTCTGCAATGAACCGGTGCGGTGGCTCTTCGGGGCTGCGAGGAAGACAACCTCTTTAAAAAATTACAACACGGGGCAGACGGGTTCAGTGTCTCAGACAGATGAGCATGGTCTGGCACAGACCACCGTCTGGCCAAGCCGTAACCCTGAATGGACAGGACCGGTAGCTCTTCGGAGTTGCGAGGAAGAAAACCTCTATAAAAAATTACCCCAATCCTAAGCTCTGACGCCTGGCAAGGGGATGAATAGCTGAAGGGAATTCGGTTCCCAGGGCGTCCCCGTCGCAGGACGTAAAGCTTACGCAATGGCAAAGGTAAGCAAAGATATATCTACCCAGGTGGGTCCCGGACGCTCCTTGTCTGGGGAATCCCACTCGGCACCAATCGGTGTTGACAGTCCCCAATCGTATTCTGGGGTGGGGCAACCAATGCCTTACGAGCCCCGTAGTCAGTTCTAAATCGGCTACCAACATAAACGCGGAGGTCGCGATGATGGAAACGGAAGGAGAGATCAATGGCAAATATTGGCGAGCTGAAAAACGCCCACATCCCAGCAGGTCTGGATCTGGAGGGAGCCGAAGTCGCTCCGGCTTCGCCTCGGAGATATCGTCGAGTGACGAAGCGATACTGGCTGCAAAAATGCCAACTACACGTCGCGGTAGAGGTCATCCTCCTACAACAGGCACCTACATCGGCATTAGCAAGGCTCGTAAACAGGCAGCAGCTTTACGAGCCGCTGATAAAGCTGCGGTTGAGAAGGAAGAGGAACAGAGATTGAAAGAACTGTTCCTCTACATTGCTGCTAAAAGAGCAGAGCGAGTTGAAGCCAGAAGGAGCCCGCACAAGAGAACAAACTCCGCCCCCAACTAGGAGGCCAAAATTCAGGAGGCTCTTACATGCATAGGAGAGGTTGCCAGAACCTCTAAGGGCTTAAAATACACTAACCAGAAAGCCCTGAAAGAGGCAGCGTCTTCCACCAAAGAGGCCACGGAGGCGCTCTTGAAATACTCTTCCTCTGAGGAGACAATTAAACGTCTTGAAGATCGTTTAGCTGATTCCGGAAAGAAGAATGAAGAGTTGCGCCAAGAAATACTTGCCCTGCGCGAAGATGTGCAAAACCGGCGTAGTGTCCGACATGAAAGTGCCCCGGCCCAGGTATTAGAGCCAAATTTAAACAGACTCTTGTCGGAACTAGAAAAGTGGCTCATGAAGCGAATCTCAGCGATGGAAAGTGCGAGGCTTCGACCACCTCTGACGTCATCCAGACCCTCGAGGTACGCGGCCGCAAGCAAAGCGGGTCTCACTGCTCGTTCAAGCACAAAAAAGATATCTTCTCAGAATTCTCCAAATTCTTCTGCTTTGAAATCTGGACGGAATCTTAAAGAAAAACAGCCAGAGAGGGAAAAGAAGTCATCAGGGCCTACTCCTATAGCTTCAGTGACTCCTGCCCAGCCTCTCATTCAGGAGGGATGGCAGGTAGCTGGAGTAAAGAGAAAAAAGAAGGCAGCCAAGAAGATAGCCATAAAAGCGGAAAAGGAGAACAAAGCTGCTACAGTCAAGACACCGAAATTGCGTGTGCCACGCTCTACAGCCGTCGTACTGACGTTGACGGAGGAAGCTGCTGGGAAGGGAATGAGGTACGAAGATGAAATTTTAAAGGTGAAGGAAAACGTGGACCTCCAGGCTCTTGATATCCCGGGAGTCCGGTGTAAATCTACCAGAACCGGAGCGCGTCTACTGGAAATCTCCGGTGCTACCAGCGGTCCTAAAGCAGACGCATTAGCGATGAAGCTTAAAGAATCGCTGGATGCCGCAGAAGTCCGCGTATCCAGACCCATGAAGTGCGCTGATATACGCGTAATGGGCTTGGAAGATGCGATAACGGTCCCTGAGATAGTAACTGCTATTTCATAGCTTGGAGGTTGTCCCAAAGACCATATTAAAGCTGGTAAAATTTGCTCTGGCACCGATGGTTTGGGTACAGTTTTAGTGGGACAGACGAACAGACGGGTCACGGGATGTTAAGTGACGACCTCTGTCCATGGACATCTGAAACTCGAGAGTCGTAAGTGCACGGGCTGCCTTTGAGGCTGATAAGAGGATGCGGGGAGGTAAAAGAAGAGAGGGGGATAAGGAAACGGGGAGGGAGACAAGGGTGAGGAAAAATAGAGCGGGAATTAGGCCTCCGGAAACTTCACTAATTTCGTCCGTTGGTATCGTGGTATCGAGCCGGCCCATTCGTGCCTAAACATGGCTCTACCAAAGTTTTTTGTGTGAAAACTAGCTTTCGACTGCAATAGATAAGGATTAACAGGCATCAATGTAATGTGAAAATTTAATTATAATTATATATCTTACTGCTTTTTTATTTTAACTAGATACTATTCTGCAAAAAAAAAATATTTCAAAAAATGTTATTATCACCTAATAAGTCAGAATTGTTATTTTAGCTAAGTATAAAGGAAACTTATTAATATAGGTACTTTGTACGCTGGATCGGTTACCCATAGCTTTTCATATAGCTGCCTCTTGATATTGTTCTTTAAAACGCTTTTATAATATATAGAAATTGTTTTTACAAAAAACTATGCCAAACAATAATATTGATTTTACGTGAGGAGCAACGATTAAAGCCATATAGCCACTCGACCGCATCGAATGTTAGTGGTTCAATTTCTACAATTTCCAAAAAATATTGTTGTAAGTCAATTAAAAAAAAATCGCATTAAACATATTAGTTAGGAATTTCTTTCATAACATGGTCAATAGGAAAAACAAGAGACCCCCCACACGTCTGCCTGTAAGTTTTATATTTTCTTTGCTATTAATAGCACACGCTAGTCAGGACTTGTTATAATATTAGAATTAGAGAGGCAACAGATGTTACCGCTGCCGTTCCCTCAGGTACGCCACGAAAGTTTCAAAGCATATACCAGAAATAGTAACTTAACGATTATATTTACTTAGATTGTATCTTATATGTACTGACAGTAGAAGCTTGTGAGGTATGGGATAAAAGCAAGTGGCGGGCTATAATGTGTACCTACCTATAGTTTATGTATGTATTCCAATGGACACCCGCATCTCAAGAGTCGCAAGTGCGCTGCCTGCCTTTGAGGGTGATGAATGATGGGGGATGCAGGGAGCGGAAAGAAGAGAGGGAGGATGAGGAGAAAGGAGATGAGGGGAGAGGAAAGGGGAGAGGGGGAGTTGGGCCTCCGGAAACCTCACTCATTTCGGGGAAATGCAACGCAAGCGTTACTTCACAACCGGTTTTCTGTGAGGCCGTGGTATCGCACCGGTCGAGCCGGCCCATTCGTGAAATTCATATTATACTAACTAATTTAATAAAGGTGCCAACAATTCACAGAGTCAGTAACGGTCATGACACACCGAATACGAGACATCACGAATATTCTAAAACCCTTATTTTGTTCAATTAGTGAAATTGTTCTTATATCTTTCTCATTTGATACATTTTCTGTTGGGCGATCTGTTGATAAAAAGTACTAGAAAATATTATCAATGGCTTTTGTATTGTTCCCCGTCGTATTATTTTAAATAATGCCATTTTTTGCAATAATTATGATTAAAATTTGGGATAGAGAATGATGTATGAATATATGAGCGGGATGGCAATAGGCTTGCCCCTATAAGTGGGACCGAATTATATTTGGCAAAATGTGGGTGTTTAATACACCTCTGCCTGACCCTTAGGGAATGTAGGCTTGAGTGTATGTATGTAGAAAAATAAAAGTAGGTCAAGACAACACTAAGACTGCCTATAGAAACTGAGAGCCATTATACAAACCTTCAATGATTATGGTAGTGATAGTATTACTATCAAACAATTCATAAACGAAATTATAAGAAATTTAAAAGTAGATTTAAATATACGGGTGTACTTGTCTTTTAGTCGTCCAACCGGTACGGCAACGGACGTCAAACTCATAGTGTGACATACGGTGCCGGTGCCGGTGCGGTCGCGGCATTCTTACACGAGTGCAAAGGGCTCATAAGCTAGTCAAAACTAAAGGCTGTACAAAAAATGGATACTGTTACCCCATAAGATCTTATATTTTATTATCGTAAGTGGGAAGTTCTGTGGATTGCAGATTGAAACAGGTAGTGTACTTTGCTAAGTGTTGGTCATTGAGATATAGTCAATAAGTATGTTATGTATCATGAAAAAAGGATCGCTGTTGAATATTCCGGGACAAGTGTAACATGGCTGGGGATGCTGGGAAAAGAGAGTCAGTGTTTGAGCTTTGGGGAGGAAGATTGAGTTTGGGTTATAGCAAGGCGGACGAGGTCGGAGTCACGACAGCATATGTTGCCATTAGACTACGTAAGTCTCAACATATACATTGGGGCATCACGGTGAATCATAAACATTTTTTTTTTAATTTGAGTATGTATATTTATATTGAATATTAAATGTATCTGTGGCCCAGACGGAGCGATACAGTAATCGTAAAGTAGTTAAATGTATATATCAGTATGGTGGCGTAATAATATTGCCATTACATCTGGTACTGGTTCACCTTTAAAATAAATTAATGGTTACTAATGGTTAGTAGTCTGTAAAGTTCCTAATTATGGAATTCGAGGTCTGATTGCGGGTCGAGACATCGGCTGCTGTCATCTGATGTTTAAGCCATATCTCGGGAAAACCATTGGTTGCCAAACGAATGGTTTTTAAAAACTTTAGTACGAAGCAGTTTAATGCACTGCAACTTTAGCCTGCGGTCGTATACTGCTACCTTACTTACTAAGTAAATGTTAATTGTACAAGTTAAAGTTTTGAACTAATCTTATTTACTTTGTAATTGGTTTTCCGAATCATCGAAAGCCAGTGGAAAGATGTTCAGCCCGTCGTCGAGTCTTACAGTCTAACACAAAAAAAAGGCAAGGCGTTGAGTCTAGGATTTCCAGGGTACCATCATATGGTCACCATAGCTTGTTGAAAACTTTGATTACACAGTGGTGTAGCGGAAATAATTCATACCGTTGTTGTATTGTAGCACATTGTGTACTAGATTATTTTGTGTAGGATAACTCACTAGCGTCAAGATATATACAGATTTTCGGTATATTAGGATGGAATAACAGTTTTATCTCTTTAATATTACACTTATATTTGGAGCATAAATTATTTATTATAATAATAAACATTCTTAAACTGCCGAGCAGTCTTAGACCATTCCTCTAGCTTCAACTTCACTTCAAGTTCGTCCTTTTTGCCTTTCTATTTCCTTTGATAAACACATTTTCAATTCAAATATATCTCTGACAGAGATCTGTAAATCACTCAGCTTACACTCGATTTCTCTCGTTTTTGTAATACTATATTTCACTCTGTATACTATCTACATATGTATATATATTATCTATCTCTATATAAGTACAAGCAGATACCCGGCGTGTGCTACTACGCTAAAAAATAAATACATTGTGATTGTTTTAAAGTCTAAAACCATTTTCATATTATTGCCTTTATAATGAAAGCGGTTTGGGGCATATCTGTTAGATGGTTTTAAAATCGATAAGGGATATGTAGTAGAGACATTTTGTGTTTTATATATACATATATTAGTATAACATTCATAATACATCTTTCCATGTTGGATAGCTTTTTATTTATATTTTTCTTTTCGCGTAGGGTATAATTTACATCAGTAAATAATATTAAAGGAACAATAATTGAAATACGTACCTACTAATTTATTTGTTAAATAAAACATACATTGTTGTAGTTCCATATTTCCCAAAAAAGGTATTTTAGTTGTTTTTAAAGTACATCTAGTAGTACAAAATCTCATATTTTTTAGATATTAACTGTTCATAGGCAGCTAAATATCCTTTAACCTTTCACCATAAAGGTCTAACTAACAAAATAAAAAATATGCAATATGTACCAAACTACGTATTAGAAAATATTAAACAATCCGTTAAATACCAGCTTCCATTTAAGAGAGTGATAGTCGCTATAGTATAGTCCGGTACTGGACTGGATTGACTAACTAGTTTACTGAACTGAAATAATATGAAGCAGGCATAAATATTCATATATCATTAGATGAATTATTCATAAAATAACAGTTAAAGGTATGTATATAAAGCTTATTGATTTAAACAAAACGTTCAAAATTTGATGTATCCTCAACACTATTTTAGCCTTTTAGTCGGTTCTTTGAACCTTACGAATGCTTCTGAAACTCTAACTTTGTAAATCGTTCACCTGAAAATCACGTCTTCATCTATAGAAATTTACGACCCTCCTAATAAATATTACTGTCTCTAAGAAGCAAAGATGTTAAAAGAATCTTTATTTCATCGCTCTAAGAAAAGACATTTTCAACGGGCGACAGTAAATTAAAAACGAGTCACAATAACTTAAAGATTTCTATCACTTAGTACGTGACCTTTGAAAAAATGTACAATTAAGTAATTTTAACACCTGTCTGTTGCACTTTAGTGAATAATGTAGAAAGGACGCTTTGATCCTTATGCGTGTTCAGTGTTAAGTTCAGTCGAGTCCCGACCGCGGTTCTGATGTCACGCGCCTTCGGTGTTGACGGTTGTTCTATTAAAACAAGAGTATTGTGACTAAATAAACATAATACTTAATTTAAAACATTTTAGTTCTGTTTTAGTTATTAAATAACTGTCATGTTCTTGAAGTGTTGTTAAAAAGTTAGATCGGAAAGTTTATTAAAGAAGTTGGTGTTACGAAAAAGTAATTGATGTATTATTTCTAAATTATTTATGAGGTTACTATCAGTTGATATAAAAAAAAAGATATTCCAAACTGCTTATACTTGTAATTAAAGGACAGGTACTTCCTTTAATTACAAGTATAAGTATAAGCAGTTTGTAATTTATAGGAGAAAAAAGGCTTCGTACTCTTATTAAAATATAAATTTAAAGCTGGGTACAATGTAAGTGCTCTTACTTATTACGTCTATGTCTTTAAATATGTATTGACATCAATAATTTTAAAGCAGAAGTAATTTTATGGGTGCCGTTTTCAAGATCTATTTGTTTAAATTTACGTTATAGGCGTTTTGGGGACGCTGACAATTCAAATAAAACATATATAAATTCGTACGTGTTCAAGGTTTCATGAAAAATGTTTAAAATAAAGACAACATACAATTGAAAGCTCTTGTCGAGCTTATATCTATGAACCTTAATCGGCTTACAAAAATGAACAGGAAATTTTAAAAGCACAATGTTATTGTTTTTAAATGTGTTTTTGTGTACGTCATTATATAGGTATATATATGAATATGATAGTAGTATATATTACATTTAAACATATGTTTGTCGTTAACTTATAATATCGAACCATGATCATATAATAGTGCGCTTTAGACTATCCAAATCTGATCTGATAATTTTCGTATATAATTTGGACTTTTAAATAATATAAAAAATATTACCGCAATGCCGAGGTTAATATAAAAAAAATGTACAATAACAAATTAAATTAGCAGTTTTTAACCTTTGTTTAATTAAACTTAAGATTAAAAAAATATGATCTAATAGGGCTTAAACCTAAAAAAAGTTTAATTATTATTGGTAGCGGTTCTATTAATATAAAACAGACTAAATATTTTTTACTTTAAAGCGGTGCGCCTTAATCTTCATAACTCGTTTTTTTATGTAATTAGTCTCAATTAATACAAGTATTTTTATTTATTTAGCTGTTAAGTGTCATAACCAGGTATAACATTTAAAAGTAATAATAGTATAGATATCCTTATTAGTGTAATTTAATGCTTTTTCTGACAGACTTAACAAAAAGGACCAATTTTTATTTTAGTATTTAACTAGTCCAACGGATTTGACGGATTTAATTAAAAAAAAAAAAAAAAAACAATTGGTAATTTAGGAAGGGATACTCACGATGCAGTTAAAGTATAACTACACTTTTTTTGGGGTTTAAAACAAATAGCTACGAAGGAAAGTGTTAGGTAAAGTTAGAATTTGGTATATACTCGTAATGGTAGTTTTTCTACCAATCTGAAGAAAGTGAATACTAGTTATTTTTAACATGATTTTGTGTAACGTTAACTATTTTGTTTTTAATTTATTGTGTGGTAATCTGGGTATCACCTCACTGGAGCTAACAGTCAAGTGGTATGTCGGACTCGAACCGAGTAAAACTAAACGGTGTTCCTTCACGAGTGTGTTTTAGTGAGTGTGTATGCTTCTGAGTAACCTACAGACCTTTGTCGTTTGACCGTCAAGTGACCACACCGTGGAAAAAGGGGGGCTTTGCCTCTCCAGATTAGAGAGGTGACTTGTCTTATATTAAGGTTATCTGGTATCATATTTGCACGAATGTTTTAGCGTAGCGTTAAATGTGTAAATGGTCACCTCGCCACTACGTTGCCGCGCCAAGTATTGTGGGTTCGATCCCCGCACGGGACAACACTGTGTACTCCTCAAATTGTTGTGCTGAGTCTGGGTGTTCTTTGTGTCCTTTGCTTGGATTTGCCAGCCCCCCGCTACACAGGAATTAATCCTAATGCGGGAATCGTCTTTCACTGCATTATTTTTATTCAGTAGTCGTCCTCTACATATTTACTTGTGTTTATTATCTGATCTCTATTCCTAAGTTTTATATCTAAGTTTTGTAGTAAAGGCTAAAACACATCACACATGTGTTATAGCCTCCTCAATAAATATTCTATCCAATACATTTTGTTTTCCCTTCCAAGGTAGTTTTAGAGATTATCTCACATAAAGTGACAAATAAACCTCTTTATTTTATTAAGTATAAATACTTCTTTCGACATAAAATATTATGGTATTTACATACAAATCTGAGTTCAAAAAAAACTTATAAAAAGGATTTGACTGCAGTATGCAGACTTTTGTGACTTTGTAAACAAGTCCAGTGAAATACTATCACGTTAAATGTCACCTTATAGCACACATTAGAGTGATTAGAGATAACAGACATTATAGTAATTAGGGAACTGAATGTGCCATTACTATCATTTCATGAGCAATGTTTTTTCCTCCGTAGAATACATATATATAACATCTATATAAGTTAAATTAAATTGACAAGTTAGATAGATGATTAGAATGGGCCGGCGCGACCGGTGCGATACCACGGCCTCACAGGAAACCGGTTGTGAAGCAACACTTATGTTGCATTTCCGCGAAATTAGTGAGATTTCCGGAGAAGTATCGATTCATAAACTCTGTTTCAATCTTGGGGAACTTTGTTCAGTCGTGATTTTCCAACAACAAGTGATCGAAGTAATTCTCTTAGCCGGCTCGTTTTCAATAGAGGAATGGATGTATCGGCGTTGTGCATTCCTAAAAGCTTTATTGCGATCTCTGATTGCGACGTATTTCTCCCAATTTAAACTTATCAGACTTTTGAATCTTAATTTGTCTACGGTTTTTCTAGTGAGGAGCAATTTATATATACAGTGTTTTAGAAAAAATGTCGTTAAATTTAGAAGCGTTATGTGTAACCGACAAATGGCTGATTCAGCTAGATTTCTAGTAAAAATGTTTTTGAATCTTTATATCCACGGATAATACTTTTCCTAATGTTGGTATAATTTTTTTTATAACATGGCACAAGTCATCCAAAGGTAAGTGATAACTGCCGCCAATGGACACCTTTAACTCAAGACTTGTTAGTAGCATACCAACAACCGCCTTTAAGAGTGATGAGGGAAGGGTAAACAGGACTCTCCTCTTTTTTCAGAGGGGTTACTTTGCTTGATATAGGCGTTTTTGTGAGGTTGAGGTATTATTCGGTGACTTTTGTTCTGTGTGGGAATCGAACCCACTACCTCCGGTTCAGCAGTCAGAGTCACTAAGCACTAGACCAACACGCCCATCTAAATTATTAGTTCTGTACTGAATAAAAATGTTTTCTAAAAGTGTGATCTAATGAATTATGAAAAAAATTAAATGCAGAACTATGTTGTTTTTCTGTAATCTCTTATTTTATTATTGTATTTGTACTTTCTGTTGTGAAATCTGTGGTCGGTTACCTATTTCACACGATCACGCTTTTAGAGAAGTCTTTTTGTTCCAAGTACTTAGTGTACTGATTTATGACTATAAAATCCATAGATAGATGACTATTTAAAACCCCCTACTATGGCTTCGAAATTGAAAAAATGTATAAAATATATCTAATAGAATGAAGAAGTTTCTTTAAACTAGTTCTGAGAATATGATGGATAAGTTAGCTCTTCAAAGTCTTGATTTATTAACTTCGGACATGTGTTGTGCTATTGTGTGTGTAGTGTGTTCCTGGTTAAAAGAAATTAACCAGTCACAGACCCATTTCATCATCATCTTGAAAAAAGCAATGGTAGGTCTACAGCTAAACTGTCGTCTGTTGAGTTTATTAGTGAGAAGTCCATATACCAACTTCATACACTGTAACCGATATTTATATATAAATACATATGTGTGGATAAACATATATTTATTACCACATACAATACGTTTTTATCATCTGACCGATTTGAATCACAAATTTGATGGATACAATGTATGTACATAATTTTTTATCATATATGTATTATGATCGTGGATGTGCCTGATGTATTTAGAGTCAAAAGTCTGTCGTGTAACGATAGGACGAGACCTGGTGGTGCTTTTCTAATGATATAAAAATATGGTCAGTCCTTCGTGTAGGACGTAACATGTTTTTGAGGTCTCAGCAGTTGTTTTCTTCTTCAGTTTATAGTTTTGTATCTAAATGGAAGTTAGTGGGTTGGTTTATCTGACTGTGTAGACCATGTTTCTCAAGCACACGAAAGAGTTTCAAGACGTAATTAGTGTTAAATACTTACATCCACGACCCCTGAAACTTTTGAGAAATAAGATCGTTTATTTTTTATTACGATGGGTTACGTAATATAAATAAATAATTTATGTAAAAGTAAAGTAAAATCTTAGTGTAAAGTAGCTTTGTCCCATAATATTGCTGGAAAGAAGCTAATTTATGATTACAACACCCTAACTTGCTCTTTGAGAATTACCGCTGAAGCAAATAAATGAATAGTATATTATGCGGAGAGCGATGCGACGCATGTTTGTTTTGAGCTAAACTTACACGTCCTTCTTGAATTTCCTTAAGTTAATTAGACTCACCTTTTTTGCGATACATGGGTTATCAATTTTCCACATGACTAAGTTTGTACGTAATTCTCAAGACCAAACTCTCGTTCGCACTTTTTGTTTTTTTTTACCGTCACCGTCACTTGCCGTGTGGCATGGCGTGGCGCTTACGGTATAGCTTGTCATAAAAATGTCTGTTAACTCATTTTATTAAATATGTACAGTTTTATGTATCTTATATAGTTTCCCTATTTTTAACATTATAAATACTTACTAGGTTTTGATGTGGCGATAACACTTACGCGATGGGGGCAAGACTTTTGCCGTCAGCCGGGCACTGTGTAAACTGTATACATACACACACATATATATGGGATAGATAATCCTTCGTCGGTTTTAACGACTTCCACGGGACGAGATGGGTTGGTCCTATTTTACTCCACCGAGAACGTGTTATCACCAAGAGTACATATACTGTTATGTCTATTAATACTACTAAACAATTTTTTTATTATTATTTTAACGACACGATGACTATTAGTTATTAACGACGGTGATGTTTTAATATTATCCAGTCCTTTGTACGACTAGGGTCAAGGATATAGTAATCGATAATGAAGTATAGAATCAGACTATCTATCAGAGATATACTAAACAACATTTTGTTAAATATTGATGATCTCATAACAGTGACTTATATTTGATAAATTGGGATAAATAGACTTTACTATTTATATATATATATTTAGGCAACTAAACTTTACTATTAAATTCTTGGAACTATTCCTAGTTAACTTAATAAACAGGATGTTAACTGTTATCATTATTACGTTAACGGTAAACTAAATGTTTCAATCGCAAAGTCTGTAGAAAAATATCTGATTACTTTATTGTATAAATAGGAGACCTTTTTCAATCAAAAATGCATATTAAGAAACTTTTTTAAGATTTAGTTAGTCAAATCTGATTGAAGAAACGTTAAAGATATACAGAAATAAAAACAAAAAGATAACAAAAACCTCATTTAATGCTCATGTACGGTTTTTTTTTTAAATAAATTACTAGCTTTTGATGTCATGCTTGCTCGTAAAAGTACGGCTTATGTCTGTTAGGGAAAGGTTTTTTAAATACAGTATACTGAAAGCTATGGAACAAATTGTCGCCTGCCGTATTTCCGAACCCATACGACCTTCGAACCTTCAAGAAAAGAGCATACTCCTACCTAAACCCGGCAAAGCACTCGTGACTCTTGAGTTGCGGGTGTCCATGGGCGACGGTAGTCACTTACCATCACGTGACCCGTCTGAAAAAAAAAGGGAAAAGTAACAAGGGGATGCAATTGACAGTGGTAGAGCTATGCTTAGGCACGAATGGGCCGGCTCGACCGGTGCGATACCACGGCCTCACAGAAAACCGGTTGTGAAGTAACGCTTGCGTTGCATTTCCCCGAATTGAGTGAGGTTTCCGGAGGCCCAATTCCCCCTCCCCCTTTTCTCTCCCCTCTTCTCCTTTCTCCTTTTTACCATCTCCTCATCCCCCCTCTCTTCTTTCCACTCCCTGTATTCCCCATCCCTCATCACCCTCAAAGGCGGGCAGCGCACTTGAGTTGCAAGTGTCCATGGACGGCGGTGTCACTTACCATCAGGTGACCCGTCTGTTCCTCTGTCCCCCTATAGTATAAAAAAAAAAAAAAAAAAAAAATTCAAAGCGAAGAGAGCAATAGCTCATAAGAATGGATTGGGAAGTGGACAATAGCTCGCGGACGTCGGAGTCGCAAACCTGTAATTCAAACTGACGGTAGTCAGGAAGTATGTATATTGATACAATTATTATTTAAAAAGAAGCGTTACATCTTTCAACTTAATATCCTCTAACTTGGAATTTTCTTCATGTTACGTAGATAATCGTGTCAACCAACCATTACTTTTGTATATTAAAATAGTTGCCATTGATTCAATCTCATTTGAAATAAATTGTTCTTTTCTATACATAATTTAAACTATCATGATGTTACTACGATATAAAATGCTTCAAATTATTATGTAACCAGTATCTTGTTTGTTGTTTAGTTTGTTTCTATTTCATAGAATAACTGCCAAAGAAATAAGAACGCAGCCTGTCCGAAATGCCTAGAACGATGTGATGTATCTAATGTAATATACATACATATTGTTCGCTACATGGTGGCTAAGAAAACTGGTTTAGAAGTCCAAATATAGTCCTTTGAAGGCATACAATAAGAAATAATATACTATATACACATACACACAAATACACACACACTATACACACACACACTATACACACACACACTATACACTATACACAGTATAATCCAGTTATCAAAACATTTTGTTAATGCATTTTCCGGAATCGACTTCAGTTCTTGCCACGAATTCTCTTTGATGCGTTCTATCGAATGAAAACGGACGTGGTAAATTGAGTTTTGGAAAGAGAAAAAAGTCGGTCAACGCCATATCGGGTGAATACGTTCGTTGTTCGGTGGTATTTGTAGTTCGTTGGTCAAAAATTCGTTCGCCTTGTGCGATGGCGCGTTGTCGTGCTGTAATATCCAAGAACTTTTTTCCACAAATTTGGCCTTTTTCGACTAATTTGCTTTCTAAAATGCCTCATAATGCTCAAATAATATTCTTTATTACAGTAACATTCTTTATTCTTTAGTCTAACCTTCAAAAAGAATTCCGTGTGCACAATACCAAAGATCGATAGTCAAAAAAAGCAGTCAATATGACCTTAACTTTTGTACGAGTTTGTCGTGGTTTTTCGGTTATGGTTCAGTTGGAAGTCACCATTCCGAAGCTTGTTGACTAGTTTGTATGTCATATTCTAGCATGTCCCCAGCGACTTTTACGCGGTTGAGTTTTTGAAGAAAATTCAGATCTTTCGGGATTAGTCGATCGGTAATATGATTTAAAATGGTACGAACCGATTAGTGAGACAAAGAAAATTCGGCTGCTATCTCTCTCAGACTTGAAGTAGGATTTTCAGTGTCAATTTCTTTCACTTTACATCATTTTTAATGAACTAACAATTATTTTAGTTGAAATAAAATGAACATTAGAACTGACATTCAAACTTTAATATAAACTTAAAACTGTGTTAAAACTTTCAAAAAAATTGTAACAAGTGTTGTTAAATTTAAATTCTAAATATTCACCAAACGACTTTATTGGTGAAGTGTAAGTGAAATATGTTGCCATGGACTCTGAAATAGATATTCAGCTGTTCATCAATTGCACCCAGCAGATATTGGGGCGGCAGACGTCCTGGGATCAGCTCAATGTCACCCAAATATTGGATGTGCTTCCGACAAGGATTCTCGAAGACATAAATCTTAAGTAAGTGTTATACCTTCATAATTACCTAATGTTCAGATTTTGATTTTTTTTAACTGTACTACTAGTATTTTTAAATTCTTACTATCTGACTTTTTTTTACTTTTTTATACAAATTTCTAGGTTATTGTGTTATTCAAGTGAAATGTGAAGAAAATGAAACAATTTGTTCTAAAAATATAACATTTTAGCAATTTATTACTTAAATAATAGCAGGTAGAAGATGATCAGCCCCAACCAAGAAAACTCGTTGACAAGCATGATGCACACTCGTTGACAGCAATCGTAAAATAAAAATATTTTGAAAGGAGATCAATGACCCAACATACGAGTACAGCACCATCGGGGAAACTTGAAGGCGAGAATGATATACTCAGAAGCCAGGCAACTTGAATCAAAACTTTACAACTAATTTCTTAGTTCTCATATAAACAATTTAAAATTTTCTAAATGAAACATAGATTCATATAATTACTACAATGTCTTATATAAGAAGGTGCGGTTTAAAACTTCAATAACTTAAAACCGAAATACAACAAGCCTTTGGTTTTAAAGTAAAAACTATTTGATATGAGATATCTTATTATATTAAAATTCAATCAGAACCAAAATGTTTCAATTCTTATAATATCTTCCTATAATAACTAAAACCTGCGTCAAAAATGTGGCATGTTATCAGATAATGCTATTTTTATATTATACCTAAATCAAATCGTTACATCGTTTTATACCCTTGTTTTCAAGTCTGCTTAAATTTAAACTAGATAATAATTAATAATAATAATATTATGTTCAGACATCCCACGGCTGTTTGATCCCAAGCTAATCACTATGGTAACCAGACTGCTGATATACATACTTATAATTCTAAATATATATGTACATATTGTGCGGTTTAATATGATAAATAAAAGATAAACTTGTTAGGAGAAATAACTGTATTTATGAACAAGAGAAATTTAAACAGATACATCTATTTGATTGTTAAATATCGATATGCGGCGAAAGAATGAATTGTGCGATAGGTCGCCCGAAATGATGTTGCAACAACTAGTGTTATATCGTTGAGAAATTAAATTTATATGGTAAATGTGTTTTGCTGCGTATCGATGTCAGCATAATGTATAACTATATAAATGTACGGGTTTTGTCGTACACATATTATACATAAATTACACCCAGACACTGAACAAATACTCGTGCTAATCATACAATTATTTGTCTTGGATGGGAATCGAACCCATGACCTCTGGCTTAGCAGTCAGAATCACTAACCACTAGACCAACAGACGGGTCAGTAGTCAGCCGCAGCAATGGGTGTAACTAATCAGAACTATGTATGCATGTACATATGTTGGAATACATTTCTATATATACTGCTGTTAAACATGTTTTTGATTTGGAGCTATATAAAACAGTTTATCAGCACTCCGATTCCCATAGTAGAAGTTTGATATCAGTTTGATATCAGTGATATCAGTGATCTATGAGGTTTATCGATAGTGCAGTCAAAGTGACCAAAACTACATAGTATCTCTATTATCAGAATGATGCCAGAAAAAATGGCATTCAATCATCACGAAAATTGCTCCTTAACTTACCGATTGGTGATATTCACTATTTCTGAGGAGAGTCTCAACAGCGTCCTTCGAGGTGAAAATAAATTAAAGAATAAATAACTAATAAATGAAAATAGATTATCCAGAGAGTACCAATAAGCCCGTCTCATTATAATAATACACAACATTGAACTCTAGGAAGGTCACTACAAAACTTACCACTTATTAAATTATGTACGCAGGGTGCACAAACAAGAAATATGAAAGCAAAGCAACTTCCTTTTAACCACTGTGTGAAAATCTACATAATATGCCTTTAAACGTAGATTTCCACTGGACCCCTAAAGTTGTCAAATAATTTCAATTTTCTATCGGTTTAAGAATTCTTAGTTCAATAACATTAAAAAAAAACCTGGTTTCGTTTAATGTAAGGTCGCGCCACCATTTCGGGCCTGATTCTGCTAAGACGACGGATAGCCTTGTCCGTAGCCCCCAAGATAGCGCTCATGGAGGCCGGAGATCATTTTGCGCTCTCCGGCGCCTGGTGCGTTTCAGCGGGACGGGAGAGTGCTAGTTTTCTCCCTACTCTACCCTACTATTATGATGATCAAATTTATATTCGTTGTATTCTCGGAAGCTGTTGGGATCGCAACATGTTTTCTTTAATAGTTTTTTTTTTCCGTATGTAATTTTGTGATATCTTTATCAACTCTAAATAGATTTCAATTATTAAAAAAAAAGTTCCAATACTCAATGTTGGGTTGACATACTTTAGATACACTACTACTGAACTTAAGAATTCACCTTCAAACTCCAAACTTCTTATAACAGAGTCTCTACGGAAGAACATCTAGCACGTCGCTAATTTGCTTGTAGAGGATGACGCCAAAGTAACAACAACACACATTTTTCTACCTCATATTAAATACATATATTAGTAGTTAAGTAATTTTCTGTGTATTTTAAATGGCATCGTTTACTTCAAGTAAATTAATTTTATGTACGGCGAATAACACAAAATTATTAGAACTCTGAGGTTTAATATTTCAGAAACGTGATTCGCACAAAGAGCCGAGTTACGTGTATCGGTAATTGCGCACCCTATTAAGTATTTTGATTTATCGTGGGCCAGTTATCCGTTCTTTTCGATTGTTATGGTAAGTTTTCTTCATTTAAACCAGGTGGTCTATTAGAAAACAAGAAATGCTATGGATCTAATGGTATTAGGGAAGAAAAATAACATCAGGCAAGCTGTTATCTTGTAGACCCAAAAAAATATTGTATAAAAAAAATTTGAGCAGCCCTGAAAGTTTAGGTTTGTCAAACTTTTACTAAATAAGACTGTTTAGTAAAAAAATAATAAAACTAGTAAACTCTCAGAAGAATTAAAATTTTTATTACGCTTACAGTCATAAATCATAAATAAAAACGATTTCAATAAACTTTGTCAAACTTTTCAAATGTCTACGTGCCACGTAAAACAGGATGCAAATTACCGGTTTCACTTAAAAATAACATTCCTAAATACACAATTATTATTAAGTACTCTTAAAGAACCTGCTGGCGTAATTGTTGACCCCTGAAAAAGCGAAGCACTTGGAACAGTCGACCACTTCTTAGGAAAAATGGTCTTTGTTTCAGTTTTGCTTAATGACCGGCATCATTAAATTCGTACATTTGTAATATTAAAAGGCTATATTTTTATTTCTTGGGTTTTTCCTAGTAACTTATATTTCTCCACAAAATATGCCTGTACTTGATATAAATACACTTTACTTATTACAAATATACCGGTGCTAGTATTTAAGTGTATTAGATAAAGTTCCACTCTAAATGATAATTAATAATGAGTAAAAGTACCTAATTTATAGTCGTTGGAAACTTTGCGAATCTATTGCATGAATTGTGTTATTATTAACTAGGTGGATTATTTTCATTTTTATTCTAAAATATTTTTTTTTTAGTACCTCCATAGATTGTGACGTTGAACAGAAATATGAACAAATCAACAAGTTTCTAAAATATAATCCTAACTCAATCTTTACGACTTGTGAACAGATAAAGTTTATTGGAACTTAGATAGTGCGCTGCGCTCTATTTTGATTAAATAAATTCTTGTTAGATGAACTATAAAGAACTGAGAAAGAAGTTTCAACTTCAAAACAGATATTGAAACGTATTCTAATGAAAAGTGCATATTTATTGTAACTGTCCTCGTAAACCTACAGTACAACGTTCCGTTATTAATATGGTGCCTTACTTAGTTCACGTTCTTATTTCCCATTTTAAATTTTCACTAACATTTGACTATCATATTTTTTTTTAATTCTAATCAGGACAAACATTTCTAAGTTCTATAAAATAGTTTGGAATCGATTTATATTAAATACAATACGTTTCCCTTTTTATAGTGTATCTATTAATTTAAAAAATAACAGTTAACACATAACAATGCAGATATAAGAACATCGATTTGAGGCAAAGCACCTAACTTGTAAAAAATAAAAAAAGATTTACACACAAACAATTTTAGAATTTTTATTATATATTTGATTAATAGAATTCATAAGTTCATCTTTATTTTCAATTTTACAAATTGACGTAATTGAATTAATCGCTACAAACGGGAATTCCATTGAGTATGTTCAGGAGTACACCTACACACACAAACCTAAAACTTAGGAATAGAATTAATTATTGGTCACTTAAGGAGACGGTAAAAACAAAGGAATGAGTGTAACTATCAAGAGGAAAATACAATAAATAGATCCTTCTCGTCCTAACACACAGTTGCCAAACATAGGCCCTCACCTAATCACATGCCCAAAAACACAGAAGTCTGCCAGAGATTTATGTGAAGAAATGCTTCTATAAAGAAACAAAAAGATAAAAGAAGAAACAACACACACACAGATAGATAGAAGAAAAAACACGCATAAGAAAAATCTCTAATGGCTTTTTTTTTTGGCGATAGGCGGCAAACGAGCAGACCGGTCACCTGATGGTAAGTAACTACCGCCGCCCATGGACACCCGCAACTCAAGAGTCACAAGTGCGTTGCCGGCCTTTTAGGCAGGAGTACGCTCTTTTCTTGAAGGTTTGAAGGTCGTATCGGTTCGGAAATACGGCAGGCGACAATTTTTTCAGTAAGCTGGTTGTGCGAGGCAAAAAGATTCCGGAGAAGTGCACAGTGGTGGAGTGCCAATCGTCCAGGTGATGGAGATGGATATTTTGTCACGTAGGACGATGGCGGAACCTTGCAGCCGGTATAAGTCCGAACAATTCCTATGAACATTACCCAGGATACAAGCGATAGAGGATGCAGAGTGAAGCTACATCTCTACGCAACGCCAAGTCGATCAGAAATATCTTGGCAGTCGATGATGCGAGTCGCTCGCCGTTGAATGCGGTCAAGAGGGAGAAGCTGGTACTGGGGTGCACCTGTATAGAGATGAGAACAGTATTCCATGTGCGGCCGAACCTGCACCTTATAAAGTTGCAGGCGGTTGGCCGGACTAAAATACTGTCTCGATCTGTTTAGCACACCAAGCTTCTTCGAGGCTAATCTGGCCTTATCCTCTAAGTGACTGCGAAACTGGACTTCGCTTGATATAGCGACGCCATGGATTCTGATGCTTGCTGATGCAGTTAGGAAAGTACTCTCAAAGCGAGGTGATACCACCAATAGCATCGTTTTAAGGGTAAACGTGCAAACATGTGTCTTCGTGGGGTTAAATTGGACTGCATTAAGTCGATCCCAATCTGAAACTTTTTCTAAAGATGTTTCGATTTCAAACACAAGTTTGGATCGGCTCTCTATGACGTTAACCCGAGAAATGTTAGCGCGGCCGATGTAAAGGGCATCACTCGTGCTATCATCCGAATGGATGCTGCTAATCTGCATCATATCATTGATATGCAGAAGAAATAGCATAGGTGACAGTACACAGTCATGTGGGACACCAGAGTTACCATACTTGGAATCGGAGCATGCACCTTCTAAAACGACCTTAATTCCTCTGTCTATAACAAAACTGGTGAGCCAGATGCACAGTTTCTCGGGAAGCCCATAATAATTTTTTTTTTTGATCTTACCGACATAATAATAAGAAAATAATTCAATGCTTCTATCATAAAATTTTAAATTAAATTAAATTTATTTATATTTAAGGTTTTCTCATGGATGCCATTATCAGAACCTAACCAAATTCTCATTTAACTACCCTTTCCAATAGAAAAAAAAAATCATCGAAATCGGTTGCATGATATTGAGTTATTGGTCCATTTGTCGCACACACACATAATGCAAATTTAAGACTTATATAGTTTTCTTATTGATGCAGTTGTCAGAACTGGAACAAATTGAATGGGACTACACGGGAAGCGCCAGCTCGGTTCACCGAGGTAACAAACATAATAAAAAAAAAACAACCGTCGAATTGTGAACCTCCTTCTTTTTGAATTCGGTTGAAAATATGGACTGGTTATTTAAATAAAAAATCACGAGTGCAATTACTTTAACATTAATAAAACCGGGATGTTCTGGTTTCGTGACCGCCCGATTTTCCACCTGAGCTGCTATGACCTTGTGATGGTGGCGAAATTTACTTTCATATTTTAATCTTATTGTAGCAGTTTTTCATTGCCTGAAAACACGGCTAAAACGACGTTTTTTTTTGAAAATGAAACCTACTAGATCGATTTATTGCCCTCGAAACCCTGTGCGTACTAAATTTTATGAAAATCGCTGGAGCCGTTTCCGAGATTCAGATTATATATATGCAAGAATTGCTAATTTAAAGAGAGAGAGATATCAGAACGTATTATTTATTAAACAAGAAGATTAGATTATGTTTTTAGTTCAATCCCCTTCATTGAACAATCTCAAACTAAGGTTCTCTTCTTAAGATTTGCCTTCTCAGACACGCCCTAGCAATTATAATAGCAATTATATATTTAACTATATTAAGAACTATAATGAACGATCCATCTATGTCTCTTTTGTATCCTCATGTCTCGTTATATTCTATCTTTGTTACTTCTCCTGCGTGGCTCCTATTATATTAATAAAAAACACTTTCATTGCAATGATATAAAAGAAAGACATTTCCCACAAACAGACGCTACAAAATTATCTACATTCAATGTATACACGCTTTATACATTGAAACGTATGGCGGAAACCCAAGTCAATGCACGGAACGTGTCTTGTTTTGTTCAAGAGGAATCGAGAAAACTCAGAAAGAAAAATGTATGTTTGAAAGAGCTAAGTAGTTATGAAATATGATAACCCATTGTTCTATTGTAACAACTTGCTCTTTCGGACGAATAATCATGTCTAAATATTGAAATGTTAGAATTGTACCTATAGAAATATGTCACCTCTAAATCATGTTATACAAATATCGCTATTAGTTTAGTCGATTTAAAAAGAAACAAGTTGATTCGTTTAATTCTGTCAAAAGAATATCCTCAATCATTCGAAAAGGAAATTGGCAAAAGTCGATGACTTTGTTGTCGTTTGGACTGTAACAATTAATATAATAAATAGTTGGCCAAACGCCGGTCTATCTTCGTATTGCTCTATAAAAACAAAATTGTTCTTGTTAGTTTCCTTTTAGGCAACTATTATTTTAGTTTTTGTTTACTGGTCTTTTCATAATGGCGCCGTTCCTCTTATAACCTCAATATTAGACTTACATCAATACACTTTAACTATTTAAATTAAATTGTGTTAAACGGTACTCCTAATACTATTCTTCAATATATTAGTATTCATTATCCTAAGACTGCTTTATCAGAAGTAAGTTAGTAAGTTTAGAGTAAAGTTTGTAAGTTTAGAGCGAAAACTAATACAGTTTTAGGTAAAGGTCAAATATACTTTTTTTACACATTTCTATTTTTTACTTGTTATTTACACATATGTACATGCATTATGGAAATATTATGTATTATCGATACCTTAAATTGTCGCTGTATACTACAACATTTTTTTCTATCACGGTAGTGGATAGATGTTGATCCTAAATATGTCCCTGGAACTTCTAAAGATGGTGTTTTGATGCAAATTGAATTTCGAAGTTTAATAGGATTTTAACCGTGGGCCTGCTTTATTGGAACAGCATCCTAGTTCTTATTATCCATCCCACCTCTCTAAAAGTGCAAATGAAGGCTAAGTTCTTTGTTGCAAATAAAGCTTTCAAAAGTAAGTTATTCAGGAAGAAAATGTCATGTGAAAACCGAAAACAGGCTGTTAAGTATTTGTATTTATTAATCTCGATGAAGAAACAATATTATTGCTCATTTGCTTTGTTCAGAAACTGACCCTAATAATAAGTTTGAAATAAGGTCACGTACTTAAGTATACAGCGCGTATAACAAACATTTTCGTTAGATGAGAACTATGTTTCACAAGTAAGACTGATGAGGTACAAAGTTAACTTGTAAGAAACGGCCTTTTCATGCTTTTAACTTGATCAAACGCATGAGATCAGATGTTTGATTATGTTGAAAGCGTTTTTTTCAGGCTACTTTTCAGCTATTTTTCGTCCTTTACTCCTGAAGTCTTTATCGTTAGACAAACACTTTTGGAAATGTAACCTATTTGTTGTATGTATTGTTACGGAAGTGGGTTGGATTGGAAGGAAACTAATGTCACTGACGAGAGTAACAATTTATTTGCGTTTCACAATATTCCGAACGCGTAACACTCACTGCACAGAACGAGTTGTACTGCACAAACCGCGTAGCACTGTTCCACACTGTCCCCGCGGACTATACTTAAGTCCAACGGAAGCACTGCACCACTCACTATTCACTTTCACTGTTCACTTCACTTCACTGTACTACTTTTTCATTTCTTCTTCTTATTCTTCACTTAAGAGCACTTTCCACTGAACTGCCCTGCAGGCGCATCTGGACCTCTTTATATACCCCTTTTTTCTTTTTTTTTTTTCTCCGTGCGGAAATCCCCTCGGATACCACCTTCTGGTGGCATGTCGGACTCGAACCGACTAAAACCGCACGCCATCTTGGGTACTAGATGCCGGGGAACCAGGTACACCCTAGAAAGGAAAACCCTGGAACCCCGACGTACCTCGGGCCACCTACGGTTTGTAGATAGCCCCCTCCTGTGTGGGAACCCCAATGTTCCCGTAACTATCCCCCAAGGGCGCGCACGCTCCGCAGCGTCCGCGCCGCCACCCAAGCCTGCTTCTGCTAGGGTGACAGATGGCCTCATCTGTCACCCCCAGGCCTGCGCTTATGGAGGACGGAGATCATTCTCCGATCTCCGGCGCCTGAGTCGCCTGTGGTACCTGGCCCGTTCCCGAGCCTGGTGGGCCGGAAGAGTTCTAAACCTCTCCCGATCCCGCTCCGCCGTCTCCTTGGCAAGCATAACTTGCTCGCAGAAAGAGACGGCGGAGTTCCACGCGTTCTCTTTCGATCGTAATTTGTTGAATTTTGACTGTCATTTCGTTATTCTTTTCGATTGTCTTCTACAACTTAATTTATTTATTCATTTTGCTTAATCTAGTACTTTCCATTATATTCGAATTTTTTTAAAGAAACATCTCCATTTACTAGAATTTTCTATAAAACACCGAAATCACAAACAAAAACCCACAGAGTTCGCCAGGGCTTGAACTCACGGCATTCGGCCCGCAGCCGTAGCCACTACCGCTCAGCTACCGTGACTTGTCAATGTTCCTTCAAAAAACAAACGAGCAGAAGGGTCACCTGATGGTAAGTGACTACCGCCGCCCATGGACACCCGCAACTCAAGAGTTACAAGTGCGTTGTAGGCCTTTTCTTCTTGTTTGTCTGTGCGGTGATGTAAGCATGGCATCACAGTATGTTACATTTATTTACTTCTTTGTAAGTAATGTCTGGGTATTGAGCTAAATACACAAATAATATTAAAGATTATTAACTTATCTTTAAAATAAATAGCATTTTCAAGGAGTTTCAACGGTAACTTTTCTTCATTTATATACATATACGTATGTCAGTTATTCTTTTTTTTTGTATATAGAGAACGTAAAACAAAATGTTTATGCTTGTTGTTTATTATATGTTTATAGTTAAAGACATAAAAATTCCATAAAAATAAGTCAATCAATTATCCGTAAACTCTTCACAAGCTTCATTATAAACACGAAAGCCAAGTGTACTATACGAACAAAAAATAAAATAAAAGTGTTTTTTACGTGCCAGATTTCATATCAGTTTAAGAACCATGACATTTACTTATAATATGTGAATGATTTTAGTTCTTAAGAATCTTTTAGTTACATTTTTTTAAATGTACATATTTCTGTTTATTCTAATTATTTACACAAATTATCACTAGATAACTAATAAGTATGTTTCTCTTATTGTTGGGAATAAACTATACATGAGCAAGTGGTTTTAAAAACTTTTTATAGAAATGAGACATATCCGTATGACCACGATATTTCTGCACGGTCATGATAAAATATGATACGTATTACCGGCCAAGAGATTCTTAAAGAATGTTCCAAAGCAAGGTGGTAATTTATTTACTATCTTTCTCGAGTCCCTGCATGGAAAGGCGCTGAACGCTGATTCAATTTGGCGAGTAATGAAATCTGATCTCTGTCTGCAGCTTCACAATAGAAATGTATTATGTTCAGTGAACCCAATTTATTACCGTCAAACATACTTTACTGGTAACATCCAAGAGACATCAAGCAACAGATTTTAATCTGCTCTTATAAAATAATGTTGTTTTTACCTTGAAAAATATCACGTGTTCTATGTTCCATTTACACAAGAGAAAATCTATTTCTATGACCTACAGATAGTGGTTGTATTCTCAACAGTTATTTCTAGGTGTACTTTGTGTCTGTGAATCCTATATAATATCCTTCTAGATCGAAACTCCTCCACCTCGTCCTTAGCGACAATATGTATTACTAGTTTAGAAATATTTTAAATGAAATTGGATTTGCTGCAAAAAAAATATTATTTATTACGCAAGTAGTATTGTTACTCATCCTAATTTACTTCATTTTCTCCCAACTTTTAAGATACCGCCTTGAATCCTCCTAAACGTTTTAATCTTTAAAATCCAATTAGGGAATGTCAAAGTATTTTTGGACAACTTTAATCTAATAATGTCAACGTAATCTTGAAGCTTTAAGATTGTTTATATCTCTAATCCTAACTTGAAATATTAACTTTATTAACAGAGTATTTCAAAGTATAATTCCGATTTGTAGGGCTCGTAAACTCGATAATGTTGTTAAAGTAAGTCTCATTGAATAAAGATAAAAACGTCACAGCCCTGTTGCATCAACTTGTTGATTACTATAACTAATTTCTGACTTTTATACAAACATCAAAGATTTCACTACATACTACTAACAAAAAAAATCACATTATCAATCAATCAATCTCATGTACGTATGATAGAATATGTATTTTTTAATTACGTTAAATAAACTGTACTTTTTAAAGTTAACTCTAATAAGAATGTCTCATTTAGTGTAGGAATATACAATTTTAACCAAAAATCTCTATTTAATATTAAAAGCTCCTACAGTAGTCATTTATTGATACGCTCATAAATGTGGATTTCTAAAACAACTCAAGGGGTTTCCTATACGCCTTCACCAGAATACTCATGTTCTTACTACTACAATATGACAACATCTACCGCTACTCTTTCAAATTTCTATAGAGACCAACTGAATATGCATTCCGGTCCAATAGTATTTTTCCTTATTAAAAAATACCACTCGTCGTCGTCAAGGTAAAAAATTTTAGGATACGTAATGTTTGCCTGAGTTATGCAATAAGTATTATATAATGGTATCATCCTGGTATACAAAAGTTTTAAGTATGTATGAAGGTAATAAACCTTGAAAAAAATATGTTAGAACGCAGATATAAGTATGTATTACGAGTATGTAACTCAAATTATCATCGGCAAGATCGATCATCGGTTTCGATGTTTACAACCAAATAATGAGATATCTCTGTACATAGGTTACTACATAGGTTTGCATCTTTCACACCTCCTTTCTTTGCCAAACCATTAAAATATAGAACTCATTACTAGCCCACATTTCCCCTCACTTATAACTTCCTGGTACCTGGAACCTGGCCTCCAATCTTTGGACTTCAATTTAGGCTACCATCAATCAAGTTGACTACACATCAGTATGAAGTCTTCTGTAACAAAAAACCTTATAAATATATTTTTGTTTCAGGATCACGCTTGGCAATTGCATGGGTCTTGGAGAAAGGCCGTTCAGCCCACCATGGTGGGGACAATTAGCGTGGTTCATGATCTTCGCCATCATGCTACTGCTTGCTGTTGTGGGGAATACCCTTGTCATATGGATCGTTTTAGGTGAATATAACTTTTTTTTTATATGCGCTCACAGTTGGTTAAAAAAATCTGCACAAATGACACTACACGTGTTCCTTGTTTCATTGACACTTGTGAAATTCGATTTGTCAATGACCGTAATTTCTTAAGTTTGATAGATTGATTTCCAGTCTATAATCGGCCAGAGTAAGATGAACGTGCTCTCCTCCCTGTAAGTAACGATCTTTACAAATTTATCGTAAGAGTTGTATTAGTGAGTAAAATTCTCATGAATGATTTATTTCTCTTTTCTTTGATTTATTTCTCTTTAAAATTGTAACTATTTTAGGTAGTGATAGGAAAAGAAGGATGAACAGAATTATGGAGTGTGATACAATGATATGGAGCTTCACTTTGTTAATTCCTTTAATATTTCTAATACCTACATGCTCAGTTTTAAACACAGAATAAAAAAATACTTGTTTAAAATAGGGGAAACGGTATAGTTATTGGCCAGTTAAGCGACCTCAACATCGATAATTTCATATTTTTTATAAACAACTGTATTACTGTAATACTTAAATAGGATGAAAAATCATCATAAATCTATAGGTATATATTTATGACGATTTTTATCCTAAGAAGGTTCAGACTCATCATGTAATAAAAAACAGTTATGACACATAAAATCAGAAAGTTCATCGTCATCGGGAATGTGCACTTGGTGCTACTAATAGGTATGCAATGACGATGATAATATTTTTTACAAGACCTACATAATAAGGACTTATTTTTAGCCGCTAGTCGTCGGCATGTATCGCAAAGAAACACTTCCAAATTAGATAATGTCTTTGGCTTACGGCTGTCGTTTATCGTTGCAGTCTTGAATTTATTTTCAATTTTCTCTTTGGAATTATCATTACTAGTCTCAATGTTAATATTTTCTTTACCATTTTCATCTTTTTTGTTTTTTTTTTTTTTATTTTTTCCTTTACCTTTTATGGTCTTCAGAGCATTTTCTTCCCGCGCAGCTACCTTCTCCTCTCTTTTTCTTTTTCTTTCCATTTTTTAATTCTTTTTTTCTTGCTTTTCTAGTTCTTTTTTTTTTCAACTACGCATCTAAAATTCAAAGTAGTTATAACAAATGGTATTTTTTCTGTCTTTCGAAAAAAAAATCTCTTATTTTCCGGAGCATTATATAGGTAATCATTAATTGATCTGTTAAGATGAGCAGTTTCTGTCAAAGCGGATACAGTAGTAGAAGTGGAAGGCTGGCACAAATCAGTTTTTGTAGGAGTCATAGTAATTTTTACTGTAGTTACATTATTGCCACTGCTAAGATTTACATTTGTTGTTGTGTTATGAGCAGATTGTATTTCAATACTGGTTGATTCTTTCTGTGGGAGATCTATTTGAAAAAAAAATACAAATTTTAAATAATGTAGGAGACGAATTATTCGGGATGACACCCTGATATTTTAGTGTTTTCATCTTGTCAATCATTTTGGCCCCTACAATATTTTCAATTTCCTTTAGGGACATGGGTTTGTTTTCGCCGTTGTACTGTTCAACGTTCTTTACTATAGATAGACATTTGGAGTAATCTATTGCATTTTCGTCAAAGGTACACAATCCACATGCTCTAAAACCACTAATTATAGTCAGGCTTTATATCATCTACGACTGATTTTAAGATTATAGCGATGTTCAATTTCGTTAAAACCTCGCCAACGTTTTCAGATTTAAATTTTCAAACTGATTTTCGGTACATTTTCTTAATAGGCCCAAAGACGGAAACGTCTGCTGGCTGAGTGATACGGGTTGTATTTCGGTAAAGAGCAATCAGTTCAACTCCTAGCTCTTTACAAGTCAAACTAAGCTGTAATGTGATGTGGCTTTTGTGGCCATCAATAAATAAAATAACTGGTCTTTTTATTTTGTTCGCATTAAGGTAGTGTCACTGCGTCAGTACCGCCTCAATACCCCATTGAGGCGGTACTGATGTCGCAATTTTTTCAGGTAGTCTTTTGTAGGGGAATTTAATCAATGGAGGATATGTCTTGCCGTCTGCAGAAAATGTGAATAGAACTGTAACATGTTCCTTGGAGTTTTCCAGTTCCGCAAAATAAATGTTTTTATCTCCTTTAGCAGCGAGCACGCGACCAGTCGAAGGACAGTGCTGAAATCCTGTCTCGTCTGCGTTAAATACACGTTGTGGATCGTTGATTGCCTCTAACAGGTTTTCACTAGTGAAATAATTATTTATTTTGAGAAACTATTTCTTTATGTCGGCTTCAGACACGCAGGCACTGGCTTTAGTAACTCCGTCACTTGTTCTTTTTACTAAACTGGGATGTCGTTTTAAAAAGCTTTGACCTACCCTTGACCAGGCCTATTATTGGGAAAAGGTGTAAAAAAATTTTGAACGGTGTCGAGAACATCATCAGACTACCTAGGAAAGCCTTAACGAGCCAATTTAATTAACCAGTCCGCGATGGTATTTTCTTCCTCACATCTTAAATACGGTGTTGGTCCAAATTGTGACTTGGATTGAGGATTTTTAAGTTTAAACTGTAGAGTAGCCCTTGGTATATTATACTTTTTGCTACTGCTCTAGAATACATTGTTTTTGTTTTTGCTGATGCACTAGAAAAAATAAATACAGGTCAAATCGAGGGACTCTTTTGTGTGCATTATTCTCCTTAAGACCCTAATATAGACAAGAAAACAATTTAAAATTAATGTATACAAAATCAAAACATAGTAATTTAGCTTAGCATTACAAGTGACACAGTTATTGGCCTAGGCTAACTGTTTTTAACGTTTTAAAATTTCTGATAATTGAATACCACTCTTATAATAGAAGACGTTTTACTTATTAACAACGCTGTTTATTTTTATTTATTTTAATATAGTAATTGGAATAGGAGGCCAATAACTGTAAGTTATTCAAATAATTGTGACAGTTATTGCCACTACAAAAAATTGAGGTTATGAAGAAAATAGGTTATATCACACCTTAAATCTGTTTATAACGCATAACAACAACATATTTTTTAGGACTTAAACAACAGTACTACTGCATATACTTGTCAAAATATCATATCAAAAAAAATTGCAGTCTTAACAATGTTTTAACAAACTTACCTAAGTTCGCTCCGCCGTTAAGAAATGACACAGCCAAAAAGAAAGATTCCACCTTGCGGATTTTTTTTAAAACTTTATGACAGCTATTGAAAGTGTTATCATCGATATTTTTTCAAATCTACCATGTGTCAAAGATTTTGCTAGTTTTTGAAAATCAAAGTTGAAAAGGCTAATAACTGTATAGGGGCCAATTACTCTAGTGTTTCCCCTAGATTTATTCTGCTTATAATCTTTTTTTGTATTTTTTTTGTTGTATACTATAGGGGGACAGACGAACAGACGGGTCACCTGATGGTAAGTGACACCGCCGTCCATGGACACTTGCAGCTCAAGAGTCGCAAGTGCGCTGCCCGCCTTTGAGGGTGATGAGGGATGGGGGATGAAGGGAGCGCAAAGAAGAGAGGAGGGATGAGGAGATGGAAAAAAGGAGAAAGGAGATGAGGGGAGAGAAAAGGGGGAGGGGGAATTGGGCCACCGGAAACCTCACTCAATTCGGGGAAATGCAGCGCAAGCGATACTTCACAACCGGTTTTCTGTGAGGCCGTGGTATCGCACCGGCAGCACCCGCAGCCGGCCCATTCGTGCCTAAGCATGGCTCTACCACTGAACAAATGATAGATGAACAATCATCATAGATGTATATTTTGCTACTGCAAATTATTATGAAAATAAATTGTTTTATCTAAAATAATGATGCCTATTATATTTACAAGAACTTTTGGCAAGGATTTGCACTCTTTCGATGCAGTAAATATGAGTGGACATTTCTTGTTCAGCGTCCACTTGTTATGAACTATCTATCGGTGCTATCTGGTTTGGCTGTAATAAGAATATTATTAGCGTTTATTGTAGCAGTTTAGTGTATATCATGTTATATAGTAGAATGTTTTACAATATTTTATTATATCCACAATAATGAAATTGCAAGCGTGGTAGTGGTTCTGTATTCAGTGCTAATCTTCTGCTATGCAATAATATAAACAGCTGCCAAAGAGTTTTTCGCCATAATTTTAAGAGAGAGGATTATGTTGTATGTTGTTTATTTATAAGTTGTTATTTACTTGTTCATTGACAAGAACGTTGTTATTTTATATGTGAAATCTTTATATTGTTTATATAATGAGAATAGATTTGCTAAGGAACATATTGCATAATAAGCTTGAAAATCGCGTTATGCGCATTTCTGTATAGTTTTATAGAACGAAAAGAGGGGGAAGTATATTATTCTATTATCTAATAACGTTAGGAAATACAGTCACATAAGCAAGGGAAAAGCAATGTTACAAAAAATCTATGAAGGAACTACCCTCGACGACAGTGGCTGCATATAAATGGACAAAATTGGTATAAATATGAATTAGTATTCAGGAACTGTTTAGGTATCTTTTTTTTACCAAGAACCCTAGCAATTCTATTATATCTGTGCGTACATCTGTTTAAACCGTACTCGTACGAACACATAATTTTAAATCTATTGAACACTTTTTATATCGATTATTAGTACTTAGTGAGTACACGGCGGCATGACGTGTCTAAATGCGTGCGTGCCTGTCTAAATATGAGGGGAGGGGATTGGATTGGATTCCCAAAATCCATTCTGTACGGGTCAACATTAGCGGTGGAAAGTTTGAGCTCCATCGGTTGGATGATTTACAAACTCAAATACATAAGGTAAACCAAATACAAATATTAATTTTTATTTATGTGCAGATATACCTAGACAGTAATATACATTTTGCATCCAGTACGGTCTGATTAAAATATTGACTTATTTTAATACTAGTCGGGCCAACAAACGTTTTATGTCATTTTGTCTATTTACAATAATATGTTTGTAATCGCTTTCTTTCAACCTACTTCAAAAAAGGAGGAGGTGTTTTCTTTTATGTTTGTTACCTCAGAACTTTCGAGCAGGTGAACCGATTTTGATATTTTTTTTAATTGAAGCTGGTGCTTCCCGTTTGATCTCAATTAAATTTATTCCATTTCTGAAAATGGCATCTATGAGAAAACCATATGAGTCTTAAATTTTATGATAGACGATTTGAAGTCGGTTGTCTACTTTTTAAAGTGAATTATTGTTGTTCTGCTACCTTCCTTTTTTTTTAATTTTACGCAATTGCGAAAGAAGAGGGGTGTAGATCAAGTTTATCTACGTATGTGTAATGTTTCTTTGTCATGCCTTGGGACTTGCTGGACTTTTACATGTGCGGTGTCGTTTGAAACGCCTTAATAGTAGCAGGTATATAAGATATTTTTTTTTATGGTATACGGTGACAAATGAGCAGATGGGTCACCTGATGGTAAGTGACTAGCGCTGCCTATGGACACCTCTAACTCAAGAATTATAAGTGTGCTCATCAGTAATATAATAAAACGCAAAGATTGTTTTCTCCGAGGGACCTATGTCGAGATCAGGTTTTATAGATTTTGCCTGTTAGTTAAAAACCTAGTTCGTACTATGACAGTTATTTAAAAAACATGTTATGCATCTATATGCATACCTATCATTTAATTTTACACTACTCAATTTCTATTTTACACACTACATAGGTACTTAAACTTAAAATTGTAACAATATCTTACAATTCTGACTGCATA
Source organism: Tyria jacobaeae (assembly GCA_947561695.1). NCBI lineage: Eukaryota > Metazoa > Arthropoda > Insecta > Lepidoptera > Erebidae > Tyria > Tyria jacobaeae. Next base: position 10,468,916 of record OX387218.1, read on the forward strand.
GATGACGTAGCGGTGTAAGTGACTACCTCGCCACCATGCCGAGTGTTGTGGGTTCGATCCCCACAGACAACACTTTGTATAATCCTCAAATAGTTGTTCTGAGTCTGGGTGTTCTTTGTGTCCGTTGTTAGAAAGTTTGTATAGTCCATATTAAACCTAATGCGTTGTCAAATAAAAAAAATACTTAAAGTAGGTTTCACATAAAAGTTTGATTGAAGTCATTACAGTTAATGGACTAAAATATTTAAATTTGTACTTCTGTGACTATTTCTGATTAAAAATTTACTTCTTAATGTGCTTATTATTCTTATAATGCTTATAATTCGAAACAAAGTCATTAAATTATGTATAACTTTCTACTTGTTTCCAAGTTACAATAATTGATGTTTAAAAAGTAGATAACCGACTTTAATACGCCACCTGTTATGAAACATTATAGAAAGCTGTATTCTTAATCCCTTATTTTTTAACCTCACAGGTTTTTTTTTATCAAATTTAAATGGGACCTAAGTGTAAGCATACTCTTCGAGATAAAAGAATCTCTATAAAATTTGAAAAGTTCCCTCGATATATCCAGGATCCCATCTCCTGACCTGATCAATTTGTGACCACCTGGGAAGTATACCTTATCAAACAAAAAAGAATTTTCCAAATCTATCCAGGCATGTGAGTAATCGAGGAATATACATAAAAAAATAAGAAACTTAAAAGTTTCTGAAAACCTCCTTTTCTATGCAATCTAATCTGTTCATATTCTCATTACCTTTCAGTGAATTGGTACAATTGGAGTTTGAAAGAAGGGCGTTAGATTGAGCTTCACACTTAGGTGTGCTACACTTACACCGTGTAAGTGTAGCACTATGAATATATATATTAAAGTTATACAAAAATAAAATGGTGAAATTTAGGGAGCCTTTGAATTTTTTTTTCCAAACCTTTAAAAAGCTTTATTTATATATACGTTTATTAATGAATATTTTAACAATTTATTTTTATTTTCTTTTATATTAAGTAGATATCTACTAGTTTTTTTTTTTTATAATATAATGATGGTAAGTCACAACCGCCGTCAATGGACACCTGCAACTCAAGAGTCGTAAGTGCGCCGCCCGCCTTTAAGGGTGATGAGAGTTGGGAAAGAATAGAAGAGGGATGAGGAGAGGGGGAATGAGGGGAGAGGAAAGAGTAGAGGGGGAGTTGGGCTTCTGGAAACCCCACTCATTTCGGGGAAATGCAACACAAGCGCTACTTCAAAACCGGTTTTCTGTGAGGCCGTAGTATAGCACCGGTCGAGCCGCACTGCACTGTTAAAATAGTACAGCAGAAGTATTGTTAGATTATATTTATCAACGACTGTCACAATTTGAATTGATTAGCATTGCTAAGCTGTCCATAGAGTTTAATATTCGATGTTAAGGCTAAGTGACTAGTTCTTTTCATTCCGATAGGTGTAAATAACATACTGGTATTTTTAGGTAGGGGTATATTGAACATCTACATTTTGGCGGTAACAATTTGATATTACTTATACTGACTAATCTGGAAGTGCAAGCAAAAGCTCGAGATCGTCGGGTTCACATACCTGTTACTGGATCTGGCTGTAGACGGGAGGTCCGAGACCTCTACCCTACGCTCCCCTAATTTATAAATAGTGCATGGAAAAAATAACACAAAAACCCCACAGCTAATGAACTATAAAAAAAATCTACAACTTTTTTTTACGCCGTAAACATGTTGGTACTTGTAGTTTTTATAAATAAACGTTAGTCTAAACAAAGTATCTATTTCTGTTTGTCGGGTACTGTTAATAAAAATAAAAAAACTAACCTTTATAATACCCGTCGGTCTGCCTGTCATTCAAGACAAATTTTCCGGATCGCTGAAGAAAAATTAAGCTTCTAATCGAACGAAATCTAAAGATATAGACATTAAAGTCTTAAATTTTAACAAGAAACATTTCGTGGTTAAATTAAAACCGTTTCTTTTTTTAATATAGGGGGACAGACGAACGGACCAGTCATCTGATGGTATGTGACAAGTCCGTAGACACTTGCAACTCAAGAGTCGTAATTGCGCTGCCCGCCTTTGATGGTGATGAGGGATTGGATGATGAGGTGAGGGGGATGAAAGAGAGTAAAGAGGAGAGGCGGAGTTGGGCCTCTGGAAACCTCACTAATTTCGGGGAAATGCAAGTTGTTCATAACGGATTTCGGTTTTCTGTGAAATCTGTAAAATTAACTTACATTTATCTTAATTTAAATTAAAAAATTACAGGATGTCTTGGTAGGAGTCAAGTACTCAAATTAAAAAAAAGAAAAGTGATTGTCTAAAAAACACCCCATGGAGTGAGTTTAAGCAGTACTATTTCCTAAAATACATTTCACAAACTAAAGCTCTTCACGTTGTGTAACCGTGGTTTTATGAAATATGATACCACTTACACTTTCAAATAATCACGATATTACTAAAAAGGTATTTAAAATCCTAAAAAGAAGCTTCGCTACTATCAATTAAATTCCCGCAGCCCACTGTAGTTCACTGTTGGAAATACGTCACACCTCCCCCAGTGTGCGTCATAACACTCGGTCCTCCGACTTAAACGCCCAGTCGATTCTAGCCTGAGGGAGATTTCTCTGAGGGCTTATTATGTCTAATAACAAAACCAATTATCACTGTTTAGACTACAGTTTATTAAAAATATTAGTCATGTTTATATTAGGCATGTTGTAGTAATTAACTATAGGTAAATCAAACAGAGTAAGTTAGACAGTTAAGTTGGCAGCTGGTAGACGTATTAGTATATAGACGTAGTATTCGTGATAGAGGTTTTCGATTTACGGATGAAGTAAGATTGTAGGCATATATCTTTACTGGTACTTAGGTCACGCTAATGATTATCTGAATAAATGGATACATGTACTTATTTATTAATATGTATTATTTTATTATTTATTTAGTTTAATTTGAACGACCATTGGCTAATAATACTAACTAAACAGTAACAAATATAATAGTATAATAATAAACCGATCATGCATCTTTCTCACTAAACTCCAAATATACAAACAAAACGCTATAACCACAATGATCATAAATAATATGATGAATAATTATAATCTTTCGTAATATTATATCTATTGTTATATAATAACATTTACAAGGATAGCTGTGATTTGATATCTAAATACTACATAATGTACATCTATGGGCGGCTGCTCTTTTGCATATCCCATAAAAAACCCGCCAAGTGTGAGTCGGACTCCCGCACGAAGGGTTCCGTCCGTTCCGCTCTATAAAAACGGCAAAATATCATGTTTGTTGTATGAGAGCCACCCTTGAATGTTTATTTTATTTTAATTTAATTATTTATTTTTAAAGTGAATATATAACTAAATATTCCGTGACTATTTTAATATCGAGTAAAAGTGAGCAAAAAAATCACGTTTATCGTATGGGAGCCCCCTTAAATACTTTTTATTCTGTTTGTTAGTATTTATTGTTGTAGCATATATGTATATAACATCATGGTCATCAACTGTCAAATGGTCAGACTAACCTAGGCTTTTAACTCAGCAATAACTAGAATGACCAAATAGTATAAAGAACTTTTTTGAATGTTAGAGGTAGATAGGTAGATAACCTGTCAATTTATGATTTTAAGCAAAAAAATGTGATTATTTTGAGTCTAAACTTACCACCTAGCTTACCACTAGCAGTGGACTGTGATAAGCAGAATGGGAACGGCCTATGTCTGGTAACATCAGATGAATTATTTATTTATGTTATTTTAAATTTTTATTTTGTTTGTTTGTTTGATGTTTGACCGTGAGTTTGATTTAATTTAACTATACAAGCTCAATTGTTTCAGTTCTATTGTCATATTTGTTGTATTATTTGTTGGCGATCTTAACAAATACATTAGATATATGTATTTTCCTCTATTGTCCTTCTTTTCGACCTTTCTATAACTACCAAATTCCGAATCTTGCATTTCAATATTTTTTTCCATTTGATCCTAATAGGTTTGCTCCCAGTTATGATATATAAAAATCATGTTATTGTTTACGTTGCAAATAGTTTAGGTTACTTAATAAAAGTGATATCCATTTGCATTAATAACTGAACGGCTTAAACTCTTTCAAAGACTTTTCAACAAAGAAGAGAAGAAGTCATGAATTAATCTTTACAATTGCAATAAATGTAAAATTTATTTGATTGTACAAAAAATGCATAGTATTTGAAGGTGTATATGTTTAATAACGTTTTAAAACACAAGTAGAACTAAATGTTTGGATAAATGCTATTTATCATAATGATTTTATAAAATGATTGATCTAAATTGATATAAACATTAACAATAGATTCCATATTCATATTTTTCGCACTCCTAATGTCAATATTTGTCAAACAAACATCTCATTTTTCAAGCTGATCCCTAAAACAATGCTATTTAAATTTTTTATATCTTTTTCATTCTTCACATGTTATTATTCTCGAAATAGCTGAAATATTTGATAAATTTTTTAAATCATCATTATATATATGATATTTAATAAAACATTCACGCCTGCATCTCCGAAGGGGTAGGTAGAGATGTTATTAACGCCCACATTTTGCGTTTCATAATTTTGGTCCCATTTACATAAGGCGGTAAGGCCGTCATCCAGGATATTACATATTCAGATGGATTGGGGAGTATAAGCAATAGCTCAAGCAAGTCAAGGTCGCATGCCTGTAACTCAAAGTAGCTGGTGCCAGGAAGCCTGAGTTCTCTAACTAATATAATAAAAGATATTCTTTAATTTTTTGTTTCAGTTTGCTTTTTTATCGTTTTAATTATCAGTATTATACAATTAGGCGTATTTTCGTTCATTTTGGGTATATTGTTCAAAATAAAGTTAAACACTATACTTATGTTAGATTTTTAATTAGTACATACATGAGCTTACGCCTGTCTTCCATTAGGGTAGGTAGAAACAGACTGCACCTACTTCTATCCTTAGATACATTAGATTACTAGCTTCCTAAACTGTCAGTAAATCTTTCATACAAGCTCGTCGGTTACGGGTACCTCGGACTTGTCCTTTCTTTAGTAATAATAATATCCCATGCGTACATGCGTACCTTTTCGAATATCTTATATCGAAACAAAATTGCATATTAATCGGTAAGGTTTAGGTAAGGTTTTAAATAGGCCAGTTAACACTTTTTTTTTAATCATTCGAGGTAAGTAGGCATATCATTATTCAGCGAACCCAAAAAAATAATATTTTAAGACTTTGAACAACGCAAACCTTTAATTCTAAAATCAACCTTTGACAAAAATACTAAAAGTTTGTCCGCTATGTAGACTATGTCGTAGATTATGTGTAATTTACTGACAAGCGATTTGTAAACGTGCATTTATATTCGTTCGATTTATATTATTGCATTTCGATTTATTTCAATTAAACCATTCACATTATCGCGGGAGAGTTATGCTTAGGCATGAAAGGGAAGACTCGCTTGCGTTGCATTTCCAGGTTTCCGAAGGCCCAACTAACCCTCTCCTCTTTCCCTTCCCCTCATACCCCTCTCCTCTTTTCCATCTCCTCACCCCCCTCTCCTCTTTCCCATCCCCACATCTCCCATCACCCCCCTCAAAAACGGGCAGACGACTATTGACTTGACTAAGTGTCCAGGGACGGCGGCTGTCACTTATAATCAGGTGACCCGTCTGTTCGTCTGTCTGCTATACAATAAAGAAAAAACAGGTATTTCCAAATTGTGAAGAGACGAAATCAGTGAGACTAAGTCAGTCGTGAAGCTAGTTGCCTGTTCCAATGCGTAGATCCTATGGAGAAGAACAGTTTAAACACTTCAAGGATTTCCCTTTTCAAATATTTTACACAATTTTCTGCTTACAGTTTATAAGTGCAAAGTAAAACGTGACAAAAATGCAATACATCATTCTGAAATATAGACGAATTCTAATAATAACTACCAAGAAAATGTTGAGTAATATATACGCGGAGATCACCAGTCCTGACCAACGGCACTCGTTATTTACATATGTATGTATTTACTTAATTTGTTAAAGAAATTTGTGTTATGGTTACTGGTTGTGTAACTTTATGTGTTACTAAAAATCTATTTTTTGGTATCATCATCAAGTAACATGCGCCTAAATACAAAAGTATAGGACGTCTTGGTCTTTAGAATCTTTAGTAGCAAATAGTTTAAGCCACTTTCTTATAAAATATAAGAAGACGTCGTTTGTGTTACGTGACTTTAGAAGGTTTGTAAGTTTGGTTTCGACCCGAACATAATAAAGCTATCAGGATTGACCTTTCTCCCTCGGCCCTTTATGGGCGAACGTGTTTTATATGTTCTACTGAGGTCAAAATTATTTATATTTTTTAAATGATGAAACACTTTTTATTTCTAAGAGATTTGCCGTGTATTTTGGTGAAATAGAATATTGAAATATTTTAATTTATAACCTTTATATATTGAAATATTAACATATTTAGTTTTAAAATACAACAAAAAAAAATGTTTTATTGAATTTGAAATGAAATGATTGATGTTTGGAATGAATCTACGATGTTTTATAAAAAAAAACTGTTTAAAAACGGATTAGTTTACGTTATATTCACATACGGCCTTAATTAAATATTTGGCTTACAAAAGGTATTGGACTAATCATATGAGTTAAGTTATTACATTAACATATGTTGTGGAGGGATTTTGCAGAGATACATATTTACCGTTGTAGGTAAATATTAACAACGCTAGACTCGGTCCTCAAGTAACATATAAACTTAATTTTAAAGCTCCATAAAAATATAAACTAACCGTTTGTAGCCCTACAAAGAGAAAGATTACTTATCTTTCTCTTTCGCCTTATTAAATTCAACATAAAAGTGAATTGGCAAGTCCATATAAATTTGTATTTTTTTCTATATTTTCAAAAAGTACAGTGACGGTTCCGTTATAATTTTCCATCTTGTATTTTTTTTTTCACCATATTGAATGAATAGAAAGAAGAGTTATAAAAATATACTACGTGCTTTCATCGATGAACATATAGATATGGTTTATTCCTTAGTAAATAATGACAAAGTTAACCTTTTATGTGTACTGTTAATTTCGTGTATAAGTTAAGCCATATTATCGTAAAATCACATATTTTTTTTTCAACAGCTCATCGTCGAATGCGGACTGTCACTAATTGCTTCTTGGTAAATCTGGCGGTGGCGGACTTGCTTATGGCTACATTGAACGGTGCACCAAACTTCATATTCCTGGTCACAGCAGACTGGCCATTCGGGGCTGTGACTTGCACAGCCAGTAACTTTACAGCCAACCTCACTGTCTCAGCGGGCGTGTTCACATTAGTAGCCATTACTGTTGACAGGTAAGTGAATTGTCCTGTTGTGTTATAAACACTGATAATTACTAGATTGGTAACTTTAAGTCAAGTTGGGTGTGAAATTTTCATTATCATATTGCTGATCACAGGGTTGGTATTAACGTGCCTATTTTGTGATTTGGTTTACAAGCATAAAACATATGTAAAATTCAGTGTCCACAAATAACATGGCCTTATAGATTTATATATAACATTTCTTGAATATTAGCAGATTAGCAGCATCCATTGCTATGCAGACGATAGCACGAGTGATGCCCTTTACACCGTCCGCGCTAACATTTCTCGGGCAAACGTCATCGAAAGCCGATCCAAACTTGTGTCTAAAATCGAAACTTCTTTATCAAAAGTTTCAGATTGGGGTCGACTTAACCTAGTCCAGTTTAACTCCACGAAGACACTGGTTTGCGCGTTCACCGCTAAAAAGATGCCATTGGTCGTATCACCTCAATTTGAGAGCACTTCTCTAACTGCATCAGCCAGTATCGGAATCCTTGGCGTCGATATATTAAGCGAAGTCCAGTTTTGCGGTCACTTAGAGAGTAAGGCCATATGCCTCGAAGAAGCTTGGTGTGCTAAACAGATCGAGACAGTATTTTACTCCGACCGACCGCCTGCAACTTTATAAGGCGCAGGTTCGGCCGCACATGAAATACTGTTCTCATCTCTATGCAGGTGCACCCCAGTACCAACTTCTCCCTCTTGACCGCAGTCAACGGAGAGCGACTCGAATCATCGACTGCCAAGATATTTCTGATCGACTTGACACCTTGGCGTCGCGTAGAGATGTAGCTTCACTCTGCATCCTCTATCGCTTGTATCGTGGGAACTGTTCAGAGGAATTGTTCAGACTTATACCGGCTGCAGGTTTCCACCATCGTCCTACGCGACAAAATATCCATCCCCATCACCTGGACGATTGGCACTCCACCACTGTGCGCTTCTCCAGAAGCATTTTGGATCGCACAACCAGCTTATGGAACAAATTGTCGCCTGCCGTATTTCCGAACCGATACGACCTTCAAACCTTCAAGAAAAGAGCGTACCTAAAAGGCCGGCAACGCACTTGTGACTCTTGAGTTGCGGGTGTCCATGGGCGGCGGTAGTCACTTACCATCAGGTGACCCGTCTGCTCGTTTGCCCCGTATCGCATAAAAAAAAAAGAATAATTAATGACATGTTTGATTATTGGTAGGTACCTAATACAAATTTGTTAGACTACATACATACATTAAAAAATATATACATATGTAAGTAAGTGGCTGTACTTACATATATCTTGATCTACTTAGGATAAAGATATATGTAAGTACAGCCACTTACTTATGTATATATTTTTTTACTTAGACATATGACCTACCTGTATGAGAATAGCAATATTTTTTTTTTTTTTTTATACTATAGGGGGACAGACGATCAGACGGGTCACCTGATGGTAAGTGACACCGCCGTCCATGGACACTTGCAACTCAAGTGCGCTGCCCGCCTTTGAGGGTGATGAGGGATGGGGAATGCAGGGAGCGGAAAGAAGAGAAGAGGGATGAGGAGATGGAAAAAAGGAGAAAGGAGATGAGGGGAGAGAAAAGGGGAGAGGGGGAATTGGGCCTCCGGAGACCTCACTCAATTTGGGAAAATGCAACGCAAGCGTTACTTCACAACCGGTTTTCTGTGAGGCCGTGGTATCGCACCGGTCGAGCCGGCCCATTCTTGCCTAAGCATATCTCTACCACTGTTAGAGTGTTTATTTTTTAAGAAATTAAACACAACATTTAATATGCAATTATATTATTTGAAGTTTTATGTATATTGTGATATTAGCTTAATATAAACCCGTTCATGTGTTCAGAAAGCATATAAAGAGCGTCAATCTGTATTGCCATTGTTTATTCCTAATAATACATCAGTGAATGATAAACATTGGCCCAAGATTTCATTTACAAAATGATTAAGTTGGATCTAATTATAACTAGTTTTTACTGAAGTCAGGTCTTACTGCCTATTAAAATAGTTAGTTTTTCTGTTCCAAAAGTATTTTACTTTAGTCTTAGGTATATGCCATCGAACCGACACCTAAAACCTAATAATGACAAACTGCTTTTGTTCCCCTGTGACTACTCATTTAGTTAAATAACAATTTAACAATTTGCTAGCAAGCAAACATCATGGTCATGAGCAAAACACATAGGCTCCTTCACTTTTATACTTAAATATGGAAGTCGAAAATTATAGGCCTCTTCTGAGGAACAAATTACATGTAATATGTAACCCGTAATAAATTTAGTTACAATGGTGTGTGATTGTACATTCTGTGGTAAATTTTCCTGACATGCAATAAATAAAATAAATTTTTAGTCTCACAGAATGCTGTATTTTGTTATTATGTTGTATTACCTTTGCCTAATAAATCTTGTCAAATATGTAACAGCCTTACACTTTACTTAATCGATTCTATATCTAAAGCTATCTTTATTGCTGTTGGAATATATAATGTAGTTCTGTTATTTGTTCATTATTGCATAAGAATACAGCGAAATGACAACTCATAACTAACTTTTATTGGACTTCGAACGCTTGCAATGTTTTACAGCCTATTTAATCTCAGTAGTAACACAATCAGTCATTATTTATATAAAAAAACTATTTGACTATAACATAATTACACACTTCTTTATATTTTCATCTGTATTGTATTTTCGTTATTTAACTTTCAAGCTAAGCTTGAAAACGGCATATACTCATTCGGCTATTTGCATTCACAAAGCCAAAAGATTATTATTTTTAAAACACGCTTCGAGACAATTTTGTGTAGACGAAATACTTTTTTTTTTCTTTTTATGTCCATCCAAATAACTTCCTTACTTACCCTAACTTTACTTACTGAGAGAGAAAAGTTTCTTTCAGCGAAAAGTAAAAAAGCTACGTTTCAGTAATCTTTCGTCATCACATCATCACGTCGTCTACGTGCCCCAAAATAAAATGTAAGCTTCATTGTAAACAATAAAAACAAACCAAAACCTGCATTTTTTTTTTACTATTGTACTAATTAAATTTAAATCTATTATCTGGATCTGTTTTTAAACTTTGAGGCTAGTGGCCAAAGATACTTTTTTTTTTAATTTAAATATACGATGTTACCCATGTGTGTATTTGGGGGATGATGTACACAAACAACTGACTGTGTATTAAGAATAATATTAATCTAAATAAGGTAGTAACATCACCGCAACACATAACGTAACAACAACGTAACATTCTTCATCCGCTAGGTCTCAGTGTGACGTCCGGTACCGACACGGCAGGACGACTTACCCTTTGAAAAATCATCTCCGAAATACACACTTGTGTAAAACCGTATATTTAAATAAATATGAATGTAACTCACGAAAGTTTTTATTTGACTTTATTTTGAAGTTTAGATGTTGTTCTGACATTACAAGAAAATTACAAATTCAACAAGACATCCTCTATATTTTTTTTTTCTAATATACAGAGTAACAGACAGTTCACCTGATGGTAAGTGACAACTACTCGGAGTTCAATTGTAGTACATCTATTCAGAAAAAAATGGTGATAGAATTATACTTCAAATCTTTGCCCAATTGCCGCTTTTATCCGTTTATTTTTATTCTATTGAAAGTGCTAAAAATGAAACGAAAAACTGGAACTAAAAGCAAACCATATCTTAATCTAATATTACAATACTATTGACAATTACAAATATGGTTTACTAAGCTGTTAAGCTTAATAAACCATCTTTTATCTTTTTCTGTGGTATAACGAAAGGAAATACCTATAACAATTGTGCGATCTTCAGCATCGGTCTTTAATCGTCCACTGTTCAACACAGACCTCTCCCAATGTAACAATAAATCTAGAAATCCTGCTTACATAATAGGTATAATATAATAGGTTCTACGCTTGTTCAGTGTATTTCACATCTGCTTCACATAGTGTTTCCAAAACGTCTTCCCATTTCATTCACATTTTTTTCACCTTTCATTGTTTTTGTCTTCGAAATCATTATTATAACGTGTTTTGACCTATTTCTTGTCGCCTTCTAAAAATCATTTAATAAATTTAAAGAAAGCAATAGATAAAATATTTTATTAAGATAAGTTCCCTGTTCCTAATGACTGTATTTGAAACTTGGGTGAAATGAAATGAATGGTCAGTAATGTGAGGTCCAGGTGTCTATATTTCATTAGGGTACCTTTTTGTTTTATTTGGACACTAGAACGCTTTGGACTTTTAGATCAAATATGAAATTCATTAATTCCTTCATTGTTAAAATATATTTCAAAATATTACCGTTAACTGTTGTGTAATACATTTAAATACGTAAAACAACACAAAATCCATATGTACCCCAGTTCTTCCTATAGCAGTCTCCTCAATTGTAATCCCTCTAATAATTTTATGATAATTAACTGTCAGTACCAAAGGATTCCTGATGATAACGATTTGCATGTTAAACCCGGAATATTAAAGGAATTATTTCTCTCTAATTATGACAAAGTATGCCTCTACACGTATAAAATCTTTTGGGATTCAAAGCATTACTTAGATAATATTAAATTATAATAGAGCCTGTTTTTCTCGCTGACGGTTTAAAAAATATGAGAAATTCTACAAATTTTATATATAAAAACCTTCCTCAGAATTCCACGGATATTTTAAAATAATCCTAAGATTTAAAAAAAAACAGGCCAATTAATTTTTTTTTTTTAATATTAGGATTATTTAAATTTAGATTATAAAAAAATATGAGAAATTCTACAAATTTTATATACAATAATCAATTGGCCTGTTTTTTTTTTTAATCTTAGGATTATTTTAAAATATCCGTGGAATTCTGAGGAAGGTATTTATATATAAAATTTGTAGAATTTCTCATATTTTTTTAGAATGTCATATTCTAATAGCCTTTGACAGAACGATGCCAGTTGGTAATAATTAATAAAAACATTCTGCAATGTAATCAAGTGCTGGTGTTATACACAGTTCATTATTCTTATGTAATCAGATATGAAAAATGCATATATAGGTACACAGTACAGTTATAACAGTTTTACAGTTTTATTTTGTATAAACTATAAAAAGTGTAAAAGATAAACATTCTACTATCAAGTAAGGTACTAAGTTGGAGCACAGATGTGAGTGTTTTTTAAACATTTTTAATATTTTTAATAGATTTTGCTATCGATTTTTGATTCCGATTTGAAAAACCAATGATTTTCTTCAATTAACATCCTTAAAGTCTTCAACATTAAATAAAACAGTTAAATTTCTTTTGTTGGAAGAATCTTTTGTTTCTTTATCCTGATGGGTGTGCTTTGAGACGTAAGACTTACTCGACCGCATAGTCAACTTCGCTTACAACTTGTCAAACATTCAATACTCCCGTCGCATTGAATCCTATTGAAATATATAGTATATATTTAATGTGTAATTAAAAACATACGATAGAAAAGATTATAGATACAATGTGCAAACAAGTATCTATTAAAATTCAGTGTTGTGATTTCTTTTCCTTTTCGTAGTTGTATGTTTTCTCTTGTTGTTGTATGTTTTCTCTTCAGGGTATTTCGTTAAGTCTTCAGGGTAAGTCTTTGTAACAGTTTTATTAATTTATTTTTAATATTAAATTAATTATTAGTTATAAATTAGTATTAGTTTGGGGACCTATGCATTTCATACTAAATTATAAAAATGTAAGTTGCTGTTTGGTTAAAAAGTATCCAAAGTTAGTGAATCTTTATTCTATTGTTTATAAAATATATGTCCTATACCAGTACGAGGTTTGTTCGTATTCCTGTCAGAATCTATGGACTCTGCTATAGTTTTGAGTGTATATTCAATGCTGCCACTATTTTTGGAGTGAAAATTTATTTTAGCGCGGTACGCATAATTTTAGATGAGATAAAATCTATGGACTCGCGACACCGTTACGAGACGTAATGTCCAATCAACGCAATATTAGCACAACGAGATTAAAAGTACAATTGATGCGGTATTCACGAGATATTTAAATAACTTTAAATCAAAATTGTTTATTTCCTATTTTAGTTACCATGAACCTATAGTTTCTATTTTATATTGTAATAATTTTAATGATAATGATGATGATACAAGAGTTGTTCATAAAAGAGTGAGATTCATAAAATATTAAATGTATTTTAAAGTTTCTAATAATTAATAAAATACAATTCATAAATAAAATCCACTTCATTACCCAATAACCCAATAACCCTAGTACCCATCTAAAAAAGTCTAGCACGCCAAAATAAGTTTTCACTTCTGTCGGCACTGCCGGAGTGCATTTGCATTTTTTTTTTAATTTAATACTTTATGCACGAAATGTACATAGGTGGACTTAAGGCGTTTTCTGCCAGTGTACCATAGGGTGGTGTGAAATGAGTGAGGTAGGTGTACTAAAACTATGTACTGTATCTATCTGAGTTTTGCTCTTTGCAGTGCCTACTTGCAGTTTTATTGTTTAAATCTCGTCAATTCATTGTATTTATTTACTTTGAATATTCTATTCTATTTTATGGCAAATAAGTGCAGCTGAGCCGTTTAACTCTCCTGCATCGTTGTATTTAATATTTTGAGTGCTATAATATATTTAGGTATCTATCTCGCCGGTTAGGTACCATTTCTAAAGAAACAACATATGTAAAAGATGGACTTAAATTAAAAAATGAGACAGCTACGCACAGAGCGGGGTAAAAAGACCGGATGAGCCAGTCATAAGTCATGTGAATAATGTAGCGTTTTTATTCTTATTACATCAAAACTAATGTACACAATCATGAAATAAACTGTAATAAGTTATTTTGCAAATTATTGTTACAGGAGAATTCTAAATGTTTTTAATCTTTCCCCTTGTCGTATCAACTGGTCCCATTGATGTGAATTTGAGTAAATTCTCATCTCGCCACTGCTAGCTTTAGCTACTCAGTTCAGTCAGCGTAATATTTGTCTTACAATACAAGCGCTACCAGTCAACATACTACTTAACAGCATATAACTCTTGAATTCGTGTGATGGTATAATTTTATTCCTGGAATGGTAGAAACTGGTACACATCAAATTGGTTTTTAATTAACTGCAAGTTTAGTAGGTAAATGAAAACAATAAAATATACCGTATGTATTACTACGATTGTTGTTGTGATACTATATTTTAATCATAATATTTGTAGTTATTGTAGCTATAGCTATAAAAGTATAGAATGAAATCTCTATAAATAGCAAAAGTAACATGTGTAGTTACGTACTTAAATAAGGTGTAACGAGTCAAATCTCGTTGTATTTTATTAAGACAATAAACCCTTTACATTCAGGAAACAAAATTTAACGACATATGCACAAGGGAATATGAAAGTAGGACATAAAAGTCTAAAAATGAGCTGTTTGATTATATTGTTACACCTCTTTTAGGCTGATGTCAATAATGGGCTTGTCTGTGGGATTTTCTTTAGGCAAAGAAGAAAGTGTCAATAGATAGTGAAGTCTGTTATTTTGTTCATAGGTTTGACGTTTGAGACGAAAATGTTCTGATTACTTATCATAAATATTATCACATACACAAAATAAAAGAAACTTTAAAAAAAATACCAACTGCTATTCGTCTGTGTATGTCTGTGTATGTCTTTTCTTGCTACTTGAAACTTTAGGTAACTGTTTTGCTATCTGAGTAACAGCTTTTTTAAATTTTGTTATATAATTAGAAATATTTAAATATTGTCCTGGCAACTTGTAAAGAAGAAACAAATACACACACAAACCTACAAGCAAACTAGGAATTTCCTTCTTTATTTTTACACTAGTTCACCTGGCAAACGTTGTTCTGCCAAAAAAAAAAAACTGGATAGGGACACCCTAATCACTTAACGGTATGAAATATACTTTACGACCTATTTTCATACCTACCAAATATGTTTAAAAAATCATAAAAATCGGTCCAGCAGTATCGGAGGACTGCGAACACAAACACCGTGATTTATTGCGCAGACCAAAGTTTCATCTGATATTTTATATACATGTACTTAATATTATAAATACAAAACTATTAATTTAAACGGCGGCACCGATTTTCATTAAATTTAGGGTTTCTAGTATGTGGATACTTCAAACCCAGGGGAAGGAGATAGGCTTCTTTTCTCTGTCATATTATATAAATTAATGATATTAACATAATTCAAAATAATAATATAAAATATTGTTAATTCACACTCTAATCACTGAAGAAATTTAAATGAAATTGTTTAGCATCTATCCTAATGCTAAATAAACATATTGGCACATGGAACTAGCTAGTATACAAGTATATGTCGAATCCTTGGGTCGGAAAGGGCGTATGGGACATAAAATTATATGTGCTATACGCCCTGTGATACCAGAGGTATAAGGTTACGTTATAAGGATCTCGTGTATTTGAAATCCTTACTAATATTGACTCTCTTTGTTTGATGTCTCGGGGGTGTAATGTACATATTTGACCGGTTTTCCATCATATTCCAAAAATGATTTTAAATGAAGTATCAGTAGACTTAAATGCATAATTCGGTTAGGAATACTATTTCTAGTAAAATTAACTAATGTGAAAGTGCCATACACTTACGAGAATATACCTACTTACATGATAAGATTTTCTTTGTAATTATTTTCGACCGTTCCCTTCGTTTATATGGCAAAGTAGAATACCTTATAATTATAACCATAGAACTACAAAAGTTATTGTTATAGTAAGAATGATTTTAGTCTAACTTTCAGCTGATTTATAATATACGTACTAAAGTCTTTAGAATAGTAAGATTTTTTATCGGCTGCTTGCAAATGAAAAAATTATTAAAATTAAAATTAGGAACTCTTTCGAAATCTGTGATTTGATGATAAATTCATATTACGTCATTTATATTTACAAATTGCCGGCAATTTGTGTCGTGCATCAAAATGGATTTGACTAGAGAAAATTTTCGCTCAATGATTCTCGAGAAGGGCGTCGGACAGCGACTACTGAAGATACGTAACGTGAGTGCTTTGCGGCACAAAAGGGTGACATATCAACAGATTCGGGCAGCTTTAGGTATTGATATAAGTCTAGTATAAAAAGTCATACATAAACATTTAGGCATCAGAAAGCTTTGTACTAGATGGATAACTCATCATTTGTTGAAGATTAAAAACGCTACAGTTTGGATTGGTGCCCCTCAATGCTTGAAAAGTATGACGGATTCGAATTCTTTCTATGACATCGTCACGGTGATGAAAGCTGTATATATTGCTAAGGTCCAGAAACCAAAAGACAATATTCGCAATGGGTGTTTCCAGTCAGTCAGTCAGTGAAGATTTGCTGACAAAAAGATAGAAAGGCAGAAAGAAATCAAGAGAAAAAGAGCCTCGTTCTATGACGGTCGAATCATTTTGCATAAATCATTCTAGAAAAATAAAAGAGTTAATGCAGATTGGTATGTCAGTCCTTGTTTATCAGTTGTCTTGAAAAATTCAAGATAGCAGTGCCAAAGAAGCAGGATCCTCCACCACGATGCTTCAGCTCACTCCTCCAGACGGACTACTGAATATTTGTTTATAGAAGGTGCGGAGTTAATAATTTATACTCCTTACAGTCGTAACTTGGCAGCTAGTGACTTCTGTTTGTATAAAAAAATAAAAGATTATATTTATTTATATGTATATACGGTTTTACTCGCTCGGTCCCGAGGGGAGGCTTTTTTCAAGGAGTAAGTTTATTCTTATAAAAGATAAACTTAGAGTAATTCATTTTATGAACCCTGGAGATACCGTCGCTGCGTTTGAAAACGGTGTGGAAGAGATCACTAAAGAAGAGTGGGCTCACTGCTTCAGACAATGGTTCCATCGCATGCAGCGGTGCTTAGAAAGGAACGGAGACTACTTCAAAAAGCAATACAAATATTAACTAGCTTCTATATCATTCCGTTTTTTATTTTCTAAAATCTTTCAGTGTGAAGTATGTGCTAACATATCAAAACTATATAAATTCCAATTTCATTACCAGGATTTACTCTGGGTCGTCCTCTATCATTTCGACAGCGGGTCCTGCGATATTATCGTTCCTTCATTCCGATCATTTGCTCTAATATAAATGGATAGAAACAAGATAAAATAGGGTTATGTGTAGTAGTAAGCTTATATAGCTTTAGTTTGGAAGTTCATAGCAGGTTATTTTGGTAAACTTATCGAAGTTATTACATGCTCTAGTGAATTGTCAGTAATGCCAATTCACTTCATTCATGCAAAAATTTTCTTATGATTATTTAATTGGTGGTTCCTATTTGTATTTTTTCAATAAATTGTGTTATTAAGATAGATCCTGTCACGAGGTGATTAATTAGATTATCCGTTTTCAATGCTGAGCTATTTTGATTACGAAAACAAGCGAATAACTATAGTAATTGGTTAATGTACCTCGTTTTAAGAATTATTTAATTTTTCCGATTGGCCTGAGATCAAATATGTATGTACATTACACTAAAGTGATACATATTTTTTTCTGATTATTTTTATAATAACAAAGAACCTCAATTATTGTTTTCCTTCATAGATTGCACAAAAGTCTTTCCTATTATCAACATTAAATGTATTTCTAAAGTCAAAAATTGCTCAATTTTAACTTAGTTAAAGTTTAAAAAATACATGTACCCACACCTGTATTCCTAAACGTTAATTACGCCGCGGCCTACCCTTAAGGCGGAATTATTGCCCACATTTTGCTGATTATAAATATATATTATAATTTAACGTAATAGTGGAATTCTACCCGATTCCCTTTTTAGGGAAAAAATGGATTATATTGTCAAAAAAGGAGGACAGAAAAGCAAGGAAAGCGATATTGCTTAAATCTACAGATGAATAAGGGAGTATAAGCAATAGCTCAAGCAAATCAGGCTCATACATATATCCATAACTCGAACTGGGTCATGCCGAAGTCCGAGCTTCTGAATTAAAAAAAAAAAGAAACAAATAAAGTTAGTTTTTTGTTTACACTTTCACGTCTTAATAAATACACTGGTATTCATGAGTTGAATAGACATTGCCAAGGGTTATAAAAAGGGCATAAGTGAAGCCTACATGACTATGATACAGCAATATCATAATAGATGTCAGATATATGTATGTCATTACAGCATTTCAGTTGTGTAGGAAAATACATAACAAGTGTAGTTATGTATATATATATACATACGTACGTATGTACTTCGTTGAGATCTTGTTCCTGTAGTCGTGATGTAGACAAAGTTCAGGTTACCACTTGTGCAGAAGCCCGAACTTTCTCTTGAACTAGTACCTACATTATTGTAAGAAGATATAGAGTTATTATTACAGTTAATTAAGTATCATACAACAACGGTGTACAAAAACATCTTCTACACGACTGCCCGTGAACAGAGGGGAAGATTATTTAGGATTCATAAAAGGCTTGAAATATGCATGAAAATTTGTAAATTATACAACATTAACGTTTTAGAAAGCGAAAAAGAGGAAGAAAGTTGTAAGTTTTATTTTTTCTATTTCTAAATCAGTCTACAATTAGTGAATTATTCGATCATAAATTATCAATACCAAAAGTAACAACTTTGTAGTAAGTAATAACTTGATAATAATGCACAAAAACTAAAATTATGAAAAAAATTAAACGTAAACAATCAGGTAGGTAGGTATTCTAAATGTATAGTTTTCAATAAATCAAAATGTTTCTATCACTGAAAGTTGTGTGTATTTGGCGAAATGTTGGTTAAAGAGTTTATTGTTTTTCTTATCAATAACTATATTATAACCAAGATGCATCATCAATAGATTTTTTTTTTATTTTTTTATTTTTTTATTCGTAAGCCTACCATAATGACTCCACTTTGCCTGATGGTAAGCAATAAATGGAGTCCAAGAGTGGTGGTCACCATCCTCATTGCATGTCTAGTCAATGCAGCATGGTGACCCACACTATGGCGGCCTGGTGAGATGCTTTTTCACGCCCCGCTTTAAAGACCCGGGATCAAATTGGGAAGGAAACACGTGCGCTGGTAGGGAATTCCAGGCTTTCACTGATCGGCACAGGAAAGAAGAGCCAAACCGTTTCGTTCGGAATCGCATATCTTCGACTCGCAAACGGTGACTCCTCAGGCCAGCACGTGTAGTCCTGTAGAGGAAGGGAGAAGGTGGGACCAATTGGAAGAGCTCGTCAGAACACTCCCCGTGATGTAGGCGATAGAGAACTGCCATAGAGGCGACATCTCTTCGCAACTGCAGGGGCTCAAGAGACTGGGTGACCTCCGGACAGTCTATAATACGGACTGCGCGTCGCTGCAACCGATCGAGAGCGTCAAGCAGATACTGTGCATAGCCATCCCAAAGATGAGAGCAGTACTCCACGCAGGAGCGAACCTGGGTCTTATATAAAAGACACAGATGCTCGGGCGAGAAGAACCGTCTCACCTTGTTCAATACACCGAGCTTCCGCGAGGCCGCCTTAGTGACGCTCTCGATGTAATCACGCGGATTGAGATCCCGACAGATGTCCATACCCAGTATACTAAGCCTATCCTGCAGTGGCAGTTGAGTGTTCTGAAGAGTAGGAAAGGGAAGGAATGGAGACTTTTTGTTTGAAAACGCGCACGCCTGTGTTTTCTTGGCGCTGAACTCGACCAGATTCTCACAACCCCATTGAGAGATGCGGCTCAGGACCCGGTCGAGCTCAGCAACAAGCTCCTGTCGTTTTCCCTCAACGTCTGCTAGCTTGGCAGCAGGATGTCCAAAGTATCGCCCGTGTACTGTGCTGTCGTCTGCATAACAATGTATGTTGCCAAGAGCCAGCATATCATTGATATGCAGAAGGAACAGCGTGGGCGATAGGACGGAGCCCTGAGGTACACCAGCGCTAACCTCCTGGAAGTCAGAGGCCGCGCCGTCACAGAGAACCCTAATGCGGCGCTTGTGGAGGAAGGCAGCAACCCAGTTGCATAGCTGAGATGGCAGACCAAATGCAGGAAGTTTGGAGAGAAGCGAGCGATGCCAGACCCTATCGAAGGCCTTGGCAATGTCGAGGCTGATGGCCAAGGACTCCCCATGCCTATCCATAGCCTCACCCCAAAGGTGTGTGACGTACGCTAGAAGATCACCCGTGGATCGGTTCGGCCTAAAACCATATTGCCGATCATTTAACAAGGAGTGATCCTCTAGGTGGCGGATTAATTGGGCGTTGATTATCCGCTCGAGCACCTTACAGAGTATGGAGGTGACGGCTATAGGACGGTAATTAGCTGGATCGGAGCGGTCGCCTTTTTTGGGAATGGGTTGGACGTTCGCCTCTCTCCAGGCCTCCGGAACAATTCCCGAGGAATAGGACAGGCGATACAGGCGCGTCAGTACAGGAGACAACTCTGGTGCACAGTTTTTAAGAACCACCGCCGGAATACTGTCGGGTCCACTGGCTTTCCGAACATCGAGTGACCGAAGCTCCGCACGGACATCCCTCTGCCGGATGCGAATATCCCGCATTGCGGAGTCGCAGGTCGCAATGGTGGGCGTGTGCGCGCCACGGTCGTCGATTCGGGAGTTAGCCGCAAAGAGGTTAGCTAGTAGATTCGCTTTCTCTTGCGGCTCGTGGGCCAGTGATCCGTCAGGGTACTTCAGCGGTGGCAGCGAAGGCTGGCAGTTGGACTGCACGGCTTTGGCCAATCGCCAAAACTTACGGCTACCCGTAGGGTATGCGACGAGTTCTTGACCAAACCGTGCAATGCGCTGGGCATCAGCTCTGATGTAAGCCCTCTTGCATTCCTTAGTGGCTTTGTTAAACGCTGCTTTTAGGCGATCAACGTCTGGGTCACAATGAGCGCGGGCACTGATCCATGCGCGGTAGGCTGCTTTTGAGCGACAGCACGGGTGCACTCGCGATTGAACCAGGGACGGGTCTTTGTGCTGGCGACTTCACTGTAGGGGATATAGTACTCCATACCGACAGTGATTTCGTCAGCCACGGCAGACGCACTTTGCGACAGATCCCTGTCTTTAAAGCAGCGTTGAGCCCACGGGATGGATGCAAAATAATCCCGCATTCCATCCCAGTCTGCTGACGAGTAGTGCCATAACCGTCGCCTTGTTACCACAGGCCGTGGTGGGGCAACAAGAGGCACCGAGGTGGACACCAGGCAGTGGTCGGAGGATCCCAGAGGGGCGTGAACCGTTACACTGTACTGCGCTGGGTGACTCGTCAGCAGAAGGTCTAGCAAAGAGGGCGCTTGACCCGATATGTCTGGTATCCTATAGATATTAGATATAATATGCTGTTTTCGCTGAGAATGGGGTAAATATGCAATTTCATATGTCAATATGCAAATGCGGTCTCTAAAAATTAGTTATAAAGTTTAAATTATTAAGTTATTAAGTACATTTTTATAAAGACGTCGACTAAGCCACTATTCTACCGAAGCCGTCGCGCGCCGCTTTAAAAGTTAAAATGTTCAATGTTTAAAGTTACATTAAATGTGCAAATACATATAGTATATATATTTGCAATCGAATTAAATGTATAGTAGTAATATTTAATTATATGAAATAACGTGGAACTTTGGAACTTCGCTTACACAGTGTAACAACTAAAAAAATATAATGAATCAGTAACCCGTTTTTAATGTTATATCATCACTTCTGATTTTGTTTTAAATAGATAAATATTTTACTACACACTATTTTTAAAACGGATCAGATACTTGTAAGGTCGTATAAAGTATTCAAAAAGGATTTTTTTTTATTTCTAAAAGTACCTACCTATATCGGTAGTCAAAATCATGGAATTCTATTAGAATGTTTATTACCTCTTTATTTTCAGTCCTTCATTCCATTATAGTAATTTTACTTTCAAATTGCTTAAATTAAAAATATTTCTAAAATCGAATCTTTAAAGATTCAGTTAATAAAAATAACTTCTTAGAAATTTTATTAAAATACTTTTATTACATATTTCTAAAATATTCTTCAAAAAAGAAGCAGGACGGAACAGGAAATCAGAGATATTATACTATTATAGTGTACACCATATATCAAGAAAATGATATTTATTTTACCAAACATTATATATTTTTTTAGCTACTAATACCTGTTCCATACACGACACATGTAACTTTGAATAGGACAGTGGGTGCCTTGAAACGGAGTTAGAACTAATACTATATTTTGTGCAATATACATACGTAATTTTAGACTAATTCTTTGTTTTTTTTTTACAATAACTCTTATTCAGAATCTTTGGTACTAGATCAATTGAGATCAAAAATTTATAAAAATACAAAATAAACAATATCTTCAATAAATTCAATAAACGAAATTATTTCCGAAGGCCCAGTAGATGGTATTTCAGCACACATTTCAATAGTATCATCAGGTATGCTCCAGCATTTTGGACCTCAACATCAGGTCTTTTCTGACAACAGTTGTAAAAAAATCATCCTTAGAAAACTCTCTTCTGTTGTCCAACGAGTCGGGTCGTCTTAGCCCAATGAGCCTTTTGACCGCCTTGTAGCATAAACTCCTTGAAGTTGATTCAGGAAACACAAAAACCGGAGGTACGGTGCGACCAAATACAAGCATTGTGACTAACTGTCCTCTTTCTGCCGATGTCACGTTTCCAACTAGTAAACCATCGGGTTTCAACTATTTTTGGTGAATCAGTCACAGTTCATCAAGATCCTATATCATATGAGGTTTCATTTTTTTTTTATTTATTCGAAAGTTTTTGTAAAACCTATTAACATTTTCTTGGTTAAAAGAGATAGATAAAGAAGTATTTTTGTGTTTACGAACTGGTAATGATGGATTTCTAGGACAATGCTAACTAGGCTTTTTCCGCTCAATCCTCTTTTCGGATGATACCTTATTTGCAGCAACAAATTGGTAACACAGCTCTTTCACCTTGATTGTAGTTAGTACATAGCACATCTTCGAAGATCTTTTTAAATAATCAGCAAATTGTTCATCTTGTTTAAGGGTAAAAACCATTCTGTTTCTAATATTAGGATCATGAGTAAGAAGGAAGACACTTAACGATACCCGCCAAATAATATTTAGATACATATATTATATGCTGATGCAGATGGAGCGTATTGACTCACCTTTTTTTAATACTTTTTACACAGCAGACTCAATTGCAGCTTTCAGTCGACAAACTTTTGGGCGGCATCTGATGAACAAATAACACTCATATTACAGCACTAGGTACACAGTAGTAACGAATCGGATAGGCACTAACGCGATGAAACGGATGGTTTCTGTCTGTCGGTTTCATTGCAAATCTAACTTTACTCACCAAATTCCACAATAAGTATTGATAAGAATATAACTCACTACTCCTTGTATTCTATCCATCCATCCATCTATTTTTTTTTTTAAATTATAGAACAAAAGTTTAATGTACTTCCTTGGCCTCGAAAGGAAGGAAGTTGGAATTGTAAGTGTATGTACTTACACTTCCCAGTCCGTCTATATAAGTAATATTCCTTTCCTACCATTTGCTTCTTACCCATCGTTCCCTTGCAACCTATATACCTTCTATTTATCTCATCATCATCATCATCATTAGCCTATCGCAGTCCACTGCTGGATATAGGCCTCTCCTATTGCACGCCACTTCGATCTATTTTCGGCTTATCGCAACTAGCTTATGCAAGCCATCTTGCGCAAATCGTCACTCCACCTGGCTTGTGGGCGTCCTACGCTACGTTTGCAGAGACGCGGTCTCCACTTAAGAACTCGTTTTCCCCAACGGTCGTCGGTTCTGCTGCTAATATGGCCAGCCAGTGACAGTGGCCACTTCAGACTGCTGATCCGGTGAGCTATGTCGATTACTCTGGTTTTCTGCCGAATCACCTCATTCCTGACGCGATCTCTTAAAGAAACACCGAGCATAGCCCTTTCCATAGCACGCTGAGCAACTTTGAGTTTGTGGACCAGCCGCACCGTAAGTGTCCACGTTTCGGCTCCGTAAGTCATGACGGGTAGGATACACTCATTGAAGACTCTTGTCTTAAGGCACTACATCGACGATAAGAAGACTCGACGTAGCTTCCCAAATGCTGCTCATCTAATTCCTTATTTATAGCAATAATTTATCTTGATGAATTATAGTTGGCTAAATTATATAGGTTATTTACATTGGCAATGGCTTATGTAAATAACCTATATAATATTATATTAATTTATATTCATTTGGTTTTAGGATAATTTAACTATTTCAAGTTTTTAACAGAGAAAATAGAATAAAACTAAAAGGCCTTCTTCTATACAATGAAAATGGGTACAAACAAATTTATGGCAAATTGAGAACAAAACGTCTTGTTTTGTCAGCTTGTAGACTACAAAAAGGTCGTTTGTAGAAAGTTTATATTTCTGATACTAATTGTTCTATAACTCACAAAGCTTGTCGGTCATCAGCTATTCGGCTATTAATTTGTTTGTTTGTTATCTGTATTCCACAGACGAGGTCAAAATTATACCCATTTTCATTCATGTTCACAAGATGGCTTGCCAGGTTGGTTAATTAAACCAATATCTTACCAAGATTGTTCTTAGTGTCAATAAAGGAGCCCAACGTTGTGTAGGTTTCTTCGTATACCGCAAGATAGATATAATATATATGTGAGTTTATTTATGTAACTTTATTTGTTTATTCCTTGTGAATGCTATGAAAAACTTCAGACGTGCTTGCATACTTCCTTAGTCCTGAAAGTCTATAATTTCAAAATAATTGTACTTAAAGCGCATTTGTTTTGTAACTCTGTTTTATTTTATACGAATATCTTATTTTGTACTTAATGTTAGAAATTTTGAGAAAAAAAGCTAATATTTCCTATCATTAATAACAAGGACATTACTTCCACAAAAACTTGGCAAAAAATCAATGAAATCGACGGGAAATGGCTTACTTAACTTTATATCGGTTAGACATATGATCTTAAATTATGACCACAATTTTCTATGATATTACTTTTTTTTTTCTTTTTCTAATAATTCACTTTAAAAAAGTAGACAACCGACTCCAATGCGTCTATCATAAAATTTAAGACTTATATGGTTTTCTCATGGATATCATTGTCAGAACTGGACCAAATTAGACCACACGGGAAGCACCAGCTATCAAATAAAAAAAAAATCCATCAAAATCGGTTCACCCAATCGAAAGTTCTGAGGTAACAAATATAAAAGAAAATAGACAATACAGTCGAATTGAGTACCTCCTCCTTTTTTGAAGTCGGTCGAAAAGACAACTCCCGCACTAGGAATGGTTTTTGTGTTGTGGAGGACTTTACAGGCATACAATTTGACACAAAGAACATCAATTTTAGATCAACTATTTCTGAATCACAGTCAGCTAGTCAATTTATAATCATATATTACTAACTATAAGGGGAAAGAAATATCTACTGTTTTCTTAATATGCCTTTTTTAATCTGTATTTATGCAGCAAAAGACTCGTGACCTAATTTTTAATGATAAATATATTAGCCTTGGTTTCACCCCTTATTCAGTGCTGTACTGTTGTTTTTTTTTTCTTATTGACAATATACAATACTTAAGTAATGGTAAATTATTGACCGCAACTCCAATTTAATCCTGCCAAACCGCAACTCCATTTAAGTTTGCAAACTACTTTCTGAGGATGAAGGGATTCCTCTATGGTGACTTGTGTTGGTTATATGACATAAACTATACATTACATATCTAATATATTCATAGTGGTTATTTCTCTTAATAATGTCTTACAAGAATGAGTACCTAACACAAGTTAGAATCTGAACTCTATATCACACTTACGCAAATACAATGACGGAGAAATCGATTGTAAAATGGAGTATACTGCATAAATGAGAGTAAAATGTGTAGAATAGGATAAAATACTTAAAACAGGATTTTTTTTTTTTCTAGTTGCATAAGGTTATTAAATTATTTTCCTTATAAAAATGATATCTTATTGCCTGCAGGTATGTGGCGATAGTGAAGCCGTTGCAACACAGACTGAGTCGGCGTGTGGCTCGTGCGGCGCTATTCACCGTGTGGTGTGCTGGCACGCTACTCGCATTACCCAGTCTACTTTACTCCGACACATATAAGAAACAGTAAGTCCAATTAATAGTAGGACACGTTCGTATCATCGTTACATCCATTAGTTTATGCGTACCAACATAAAGACTATAAACAAGTAAACGTCATAAAGAATATAATCTCGACTGCACTAATAACTTCTTTCTCTCAATTCTTTATTTCAATTAAAACGATTCCAGTGACACCTCACATCACAAAATCCATCAAGAAGTCAAAACTATAAAAACAAAAAACATCATACATTCATACATAATACACACTCGATAAACATAGTCCAGCGTAAAAAAAAACATTACCATTTTACCTCTATAATTTGCAGAAAAGTCATTTTACTTTTGTGCAATACGTTTTGGAAACGTTAAACAAACCAAACTTGACAGTTCATAATAAATACTTAAACTGGTATATGAATTTCTACTTTTCTTAATGTCTTTGATCCATTCATGTTCTGCACAATGTAAACGAGTTTCGTAATATTATTATTTACTGTTGTTAAATATAACGTGCAGTACATAGTACACGTGAAACTTTGCAACTCAGAGTTTCAACTAATCTATTTATACATAGTTAGTTGCCCTACTCGTTTAACGTATTTAGGTTATATTGCATATTTAGAGCTGTTACTATACTATTTATTATTGTACATATCACATTTCCAGCTTTGTTAATTAAATATGTTTCAAAACGACCTAATCAACCGACAATTAACACACCTTTACATAAAATAACTATTAGTTAATAGAATGTATCACATAAAATGTATCAATAATTAGTGTGAAAGCTATTCTCGCGGTCCTTATTTCGATGAACACGCGTTTTAACATTGAGCGGAGACACAGTTCTGAATGTTATTTTTTATTATTATTTTTTTTATGAAGGGGGACAGACAGTAAGTGACAACTACCGTCCATGGATACCTGTTACTCAAGAGTCGTAAGTGCGCTGTTCTCCTTTGAGGGCGATGAGGGATTGGGGGTGGAATGAGGAAACGGGAAAGAGGAGAGTGGGAACGAGGGGAGAGGAAAGAGGAGACGGGAAATTTTGCCGCCGGAAACCTCACGAATTTCTGGGAAATGCAACGCTTGCGTTGCTTCACAACCGGTTTAGGACTGTGTTATTACCGTTGGTTAATATAAAATAATCGGGCAATGTGGTTGTAAAAAAATATAAAATATGTAATATATTTATGGTACCTCTTTCAGAGATAACAGTAATGTTCTGTATACTCTCTACTCACTCACTTTTTCCTTCAGGCTTATTAGTTAACGACTGCAATATACTATATCTTCGCGTAAACCATAAAAGCAGAAAGTCTAATGTGGCACAAGGATCGTTATTTTATTCTAAAAATGTTACAGCATATCGTTTCTAAGATTGTTTCACAACTAGCCTTTTAAAAAAAAGTCTTTCGATACCCACATCAATTTTGTGTCCTTATCTAGTCAAAGTTAGGCATGCATGTAAAAGGCTGACAACCGATGTCCATTTACTAGCGCATGCAATCATGTATGATACGGGTACGAAGAGTTTCTATAAATTTATGCCAGATGGCTTTAGACGGTCCGATCAATAATGGTATTTAGATCCGACTCACCTTCCAAGAAAGATACTAAAAGACGATTTTCGTTGACAAATACTTCACAGAGGAAAGAATTACGTGCTTTGTTAGGTAAAATTGATAATTGGTGAAATTTAATTTTAAAGTTAAAATAACGTAGGATATATTTATTTAATAATATTACAGAAACAAAATCTTAAATTTCATAACAATAACGTTCGCCAAATTTCATGTCACACCAAAGCTATTTGTGGTAAATAAAATGTTAAATTACAAGGTTAATAGTCAATTAAAAATATCAAATCATTACTATTAATTAAAAAGATAACTTACAGGATTCACAACTTTTAAATTTCGTAAAAGTATCGAATTCGCTTCTAAGTCGAGGTTCAACGACCCTGTTAACAGTTTTAATTGTTGTTAAAGAGTTTTAATTATAAGTTAAATTGAGTTTTAATTTATTAGTTTTAACTTTTAAGATTAGTTGTTAAGAAACACTTTACAATTAGAGGTTACGAGACAAGAATATTGATTAATAAGATAATGGTGGTATATACACACTAATTCCATGAATCCAAACCAATATCAGACAAATAATTTTATGTTACATTTTATATTACAGGTAGTTGGTGTTTTTTGTTGGGGTTTTTTTGTTGTAGTTCACTTGTTTAAAACTCGCAACAAAGAAATTCTACCAATACGGAGTTGGTCTTTTAAAAATAGAGTTAGATTCAGACTAGCAAATAAAAAGAAAACGGCCAAGTGCTAGTCGGACTCCCGCACGAAGGGTTTCTCCGTACCATTATTTATAAAATGGTACAAAACACGTTTGTTGAATGGGAGCCCCCTTAAATATTTGTTTTATTTTAATTTAATTATTTATTTTTAAAGTGATTATATAACTAAATATTCTGTGAATATTTCAAGTTTCTACCTATTGCCGTTATCAATATCGAGCAAAAAACGAGCAAAAAAATCACGCTTGTTGTATGGGAGCCCCTTAAATTTATATTTTATTCTATTTTTTAGTATTTTCTATTATAGCGGCAACAGAAATTCATCATCTGTGAAAATTTCAACCGTCTAACTATCACGGTTCATGAGATACAGCCTAGTGACAGATGGACAGACAGACAGACAGACAGACGGACAGAAGATTATTAGTAATAGGATCCCGTTTTACCCTTTGGGTACGGAACCCTAAAAACCAAGATTTTTTATTCTAATCGATTTTTCGATTTCAAACAAACGAGACTTAGCCCATGGTCGTTCTTACCTCAGATATCCTCAGGAACCCAATGATCACATGTTGTTCTTGGCCGCTACTTTACATACTCTCTTTATGTATGCATTGGTGTACACTTCTATAAAAAAGAACTGAAAAAGTTCAAAAGGGTCTTTCATTTTATCTTTTACAAATGTTGATGAAAAAACTTTTCACCGCAAATCCAAAAAAGGGCCCTTTCGAAATGTAGCAAATTTAATTCTGAGGTAAAATTATCTACATAAAGTTTTTTCTTTCTTTTGCGGATATACATACATTCTGGCTACCACTGTCGCTAAACTAGTAATTTGTTATTTAAAACGAATGCAACATCAGCCGATTTCTTGTTAACTTTCAATTAACTCTAAGTGGAATTAGTCAGTTACGCTTATGCTCACTGTTCCAATCCTAAAGGCCTAAATTAATTGTTCCGAGAGATATTTATATTTATATATGTATATGTATTATTTGTAGCTTTATAGCCACCCTAAGCTGGTTGACTAGCCTGTGGGGTTAGTGGTTAGTGATGCTGACTGCTAAGCCATAGTTCGAGGGTTCGATTCCCACAAGGGATAAAAACTTTTGTAAACCACAAATACTTGTTCCGAGTCTGGGTGATCTTTGTGTCCATCAGATGTATGTTTATAAAGACAATTCAAAAGAAGATTATTTAAAATTAAGAAAACACAATAAATAGAACACAATTATTGTTCTGTTGTTACAATAATTGTTAGTGTTATTATTGTTAATATTAATAATATGCGCTAATTATGCTACTATACAATTATTTATGTCAAAATTAATGCAATAATGAATCATTAATTAACTGCATCAGCTACAAAATCTATAATACTTTATCTACAACATGGGAGCCATGCTTCGGCACATATGGGCCGGCTCAACCGGAGTATTACAATGGCCTGACAGAAAACCAGCTGTTAAATAAAGCTTGCATTGTGTGACATTGATAATTCTTGTCATTGGCGAAAATGTTTTTTATTTTTTATTTTAATTTCAAAAATATTATAGGGGGCAGACGAACAGACGGGTCACCTGATGGTAAGTGACAAGACACAATACAATACAATACAATACAATATTCTTTATTATACACACACAAAAAATATAAAACAATATGAAACAAATAATATACGAGCAACTGGTACAATCGGCGGTCTTATCGCTAGCTGCGATCTCTTCCAGACAACCTTTGTAATGGACAAGTGCAATGGATTAGTAAGTAGGGCAGTTTGCAGATGTACAAATGAAGAAGTTCAGAAGAAGGTTACTCTAATACTATATTAAGAAATATGTTGACACGTTTATATACATACACTAAATATACATACCACTACATATACCAACATACAGATATAAACATACACATACCATATACATACAACACAAAATAATAAATATATGCATGCAACTATAAGGACAAATAGTGTTCAAAGACTAATTTTTTTAAATTGGCTGGCGATTTAGCACGTCTCGCTGTTTCAGGCAATGCATTCCACAGGTGAGCTGCTTGCACTGCAAAGGATTTGTGGAGGAAATTTGTGGAGTGCGATGGTATTTTCAGGCGTTGGTTTTCCGATGACCTCAGTGTTCTTACATGTGTTTCACTTAGGAACTCGAAACGATCCTTGAATTAGAAAGGGGTAGAGGAATTAAACGGAATATTATAAAGAAGGGAGAGAATATGAGCATTTCGGCGAAGCCGTATAGGGAGCCAATTGAGCTTATTACGAAATTCAGATACGTGGTCATATTTGCGTAACCCAAATATAAACCTAATACAGACATTTTGAAGACACTCAAGTTTATCAAGTTGGTCTACAGTAAGATCAAGATAGCTGGCGTCGGCGTAGTCGAGGACTGGAAGGAGGAGAGATTGAACCAGCGCAATTATAGTGTCAATGTGACGATAGTTACGCAATCTACTCAATGACCCTATTGACGCAAACAACTTTCGACTGACTTCCTGCAGCTGTGGACCCCATGACAATGTTTTGTCTATACAAATCCCCAGATTTTTCACCGTTTCACAAAAAGGTAAAATAGTGCCATTAAATTCGACCTGTGGGAGACTCGACCACTCAATTTTCGGTATGAGTCTAGGGCTTCCAACTATAATAATCTGGCTTTTAACAGGATTTACTGTAAGTCCATGCTCAAAGCTCCATTCAGCTATGTGGGCTAAATCAATATTTATAATGTTAATTGCTTCGGATAGCTTTCCTAGCGGAGCTTGTGTATAAATCTGCAGGTCATCAGCATAAAGGTGGTACGATGAAACAAGTTTAGAGGATATACTACTAATGAATATTGTGAAGAGTAATGGAGATAAAACGCCACCCTGCGTTACACCAACAGATGTGTTACACCATGAAGAAAATGTTTCTTCGATTCAAACACGTTGACGGTGGCCAGACAGGTAACTATGAAACAAATCGAGCACCGTTGGAGATATGTTAATAGAGCGGAGTGTGGCTATTAGTATGTCCAAATCGACAGTGTTAAATGCATTGCTAAAGTCCAGTAAAAATAATACTGTAAGGTAGCCATTTTCCATACCTGATCTAATGTCATCTGTAATATTGACTAGGGTTGTAGTAGTGCTATGTCCAGGTCGGAAGCCGGACTGTCCTGTTGTAATTAGACGAAGATGTGAAATGTTGATTAAGTAAATCAAAATTAAAAATTTTAGGAAATATTTCTTGTCTAGATTTTCCAACTCCAAGTGATTTAAGGAAGTTCCAGACTTTAGCTGGATCGCTATTTTCAACAGACTTATGAATGTGTTGGCGTTGGGCTTTCCTACACACCTTGCTTCAGTGATTACGGATAGATATGTACTTATCTAGATTTAGTTGGGTCGGTCGACGTTTGTATCTGGTTTTGGCTGCAGCCTTTTTGGCAATAAAAACTTTAATTTCCTGTGTGAGCCATGGTGTAGGTAAATGATTAAGTTTAATTTCTCGAACCGGAGCGTGTTTATCATACAGCTGAGTGAGCTTTGCAGTAAATATGTCCACTTTCTCGTCTATGTTGTCAGAGGCCAAATGAATTGCCCAGTCGATACTGTTCGCATCCGCAAGAAGCTCATCAAGATCCATTGCACCAAAACTGCGCTGATGAAGAATTTTAGGCTTTCCTGCAACTGGAGAGTCGCAAGTGCGCTGCCCGCCTTTGAGGGTGAAGGGGGATGAAGATATGCGGGGAGGGGAAAGAGAAGGGGATGAGGAGATTTGAAAAGGGGGATAATTTCAGTCTTATTAATATTATTCTTTAAGCTCTTAATACCTTTTTTTTAACGTGAGGTAACCGGGAAACCGGGAGTGGTATGTCGGAATAAAACCGACTAAAACACACGGTGTTCCGTCACAATCTTATTATATACTAGCTATTACACGCGGCTTCAATTTTTAATAAACAATCATATCTGCTATATTTTTTTAATAAAATCTATCCTTGGCTATCGTCACTTTATAATTTGGAAAACATAAATTATAAAAGAGCATAAACCGTTCTGTAAAACCGTTGTAGGCTACGTTATATATGTTTCTGAAAAACTGGAGCCATTTATGCACTGATTAAACTTTTCCTTGTTTGTTTTATTATAATACAACCCTGACAACCGTGAGAGATATATCGCAATCTTTCGATAGGAAAAAGGCAAATACTCCTAGCTTTCCGCAATTCGTGTTTGCAATCTTCTTGTGATGTTAAGAAGAGTATAATGTCTATCACTTCTAACGCTGTTGGCAGTGATTGCGTAGGTCGCAAAATGATAATGCCTATCCTTGATGAAATCCTTCCTTCAATTTCCTTTATCCTAAATTACTCCCTTGCTAGTGGCACCTTCCCATCAGCATGAAAAGAAGCCCAAATAACTCCCTTACCCAAAAAATCTAACCCCTTATCCTTTTGTGACTATCCACCCATTTCTATCCTACCATTCCTATCCAAAGTCATTGAACGCCTTGTCCATACCCTACTTCACTCTTTTCTATGTCAAAATACCCTTCTCAATCCTTTTCAATCTGGCTTTCGACCTGGCCATAGCACAGTAACAGCCTTAGACAATATTACAGACGATGTCAGAGTCGAAATGGAAAGAGGCAATCTGACAGTAATCACGCTCCTGGATTTTTCCAATGGGTTTAATACGGTGGATTACGATATTCTGCTCGGTATACTTAGCTCACTTAACATATCTCCAACGGTAATTGATTGGTTTCGTAACTACCTGTGTGGCCGCCAACAACGTATCCGCATCGACGATACTCTATCTGCTTGGTGTAAAACGTCATTTGGTGTGCCCCAGGGTGGCGTTCTCTCTACTTTACTCTTCGCAATCTTTATAAACTCTATCTCAAACAAACTTCGTTCTTCCTACCACTTGTATGCTGATGACCTACAGATATACACTCATGCACCATTGGAGAAATTATCTGAAGCCCTTAATATCATTAACAAGGATTTGGAAGAGATTAGTTGTTGGAGTAAATCGCATGTTCTTCAGGTGAATCCTTCGAAGACTCAGTTAATTATTGTCGGAAGTTCAAGAAAGGTCTCAAAGATTGAGTGGACACTACTTCCACAGGTCCTATTTGATGGCACTGTCATCAATATCAGTCAAGTAGTGAAAAACTTGGGTATAAATATCGACAGGGAATTTACTTGGACTGCACAGATTCAGGAAATAAGTCGACGAATGTTTGCATCTGCAGGATCCTTGAAACGACTACGGAATTTTCTCCCAACCGCCAAAATTGCACTTGCTAACTCTCTTCTTCTTCCAATCCTAGACTATGCAGATGCCAGCTATCCCGATCTCACCGAGAACCAACTAGATAAACTTGAGAGACTACAAAACTTCTGCATCAGATTTATATTTGGGTTGCGTAAATAAGACCATATTTCTGAATTTCGAAAACAACTGAAGTGGTTACCTATTCGCTTTCGCCGGAACACTCATATACTTTCCCTTTTATACAATATTTTGTTTAACCCGTCGTTACCCTCCTACCTCAAAGAACGATTTGAGTTTCTTCACTGTACACATTCACGATCTTTAAGGTCATCAGAAAACCTACAACTGAAAGTACCTGCTCATACTACTTCGTTCCTTGAAAAATCTTTTACGGTTACTGCAATCCGTTTGTGGAATGCACTACCAGTGGAAATTAGACAAGCTCAAAGTCTATGCTCCTTTAAGTCACTAGTGAAAAAGCACTACCTAGCACTGTAAGTCCGTTCCGCTACTGTGACTTATTGGTACCTTGTTATATATATGTATGTATCTACATGAGTGTGTGAATATATATTTGTATATATTTTTGTATGTATTTATACATATTGGAATGTTTATGTATGTGTATTTAACTACTCTATGTATCTCCATAAATGTTATATTATCGCTCAGTCCTTTAACATCTATAGTACGCCACCATCTACCGCTTTTTTCTTTCCGTTGTTTCCATACAAAGGTTGTCTGGAAGACATCGCTTTTAGCGATAAGACTGCCCATTGTACATACATACCGCCTTGTATCAACTGTTTAACTTTGCGTCTGTTTAAATTCGTGGTGTACAATAAAGAATTTTCTATAATTACGAGTCATAGCACTTGTCGTTAAAACATGCTTTATCTGCAGGGCATTTCAATAGTTGTGCTTTATAGTTTGTAGCTGGGTTGCAATTTAGTATAATGGATTCAAATTCCTTCGATTGACAATTAGATTTCCATACGAGGATTTGGAAATCTAATTGTCAATCTGCGCTCAACTCGTTTTCTAAGTATATGCGTGACGTGTCGCGTACCCCGCGCCTATCCCCCGCTCAACGAATTTTATTGGCATAGCAACTCAAAATACAATGATTACAAGACAACGCATTGTGCAAGTGACATAAACCATATATCGACTTGAAGCTTGTTTCATAAGCTTCTCTAATATATATTTATAAACTCATTGTTTTCACAAAAAAAAAAAAAACAAAACACAATCACGACTTTCAAATATATAATATGACGTCACATAATGGCTTCCCGCTGTTGATCGGCCGCCGGGAGCGCGGGGAACTTTACAGAACATGATATTGGAATTGGATACAATATTGTGTATACATACATACATTAAACTACCTATCAAAATATGTTTATAGACGAATTATCAAGAAAGTATGTATATTTTAGGTAATCACTTTTACCACTATTAATTAGTACAATTACTTTTGAATGGAACAAAAAAAAATTGATTTCAAAAGTATGTAACTTTTTTATAATGTTAAATTATAATTATACACAATTATGTCACTATGCAAATATTCTTTATATATTTGTCAGTAATTACGTATAAGAATCAAGTAGAATAACTGACCTTCTCCTACTTAAAAAAACTTTTAACGCAACACAAAAATTCAAATGACAGTGCGAATATGGCCGACAGTTGATAAAATCAACAAATAATTTTATTTTAAAATTTTTTCAAGAGTACCCCACAAAATAATTTTTAAAATGCATAGCTAGGTATAAGACCATTACGTAAAAGAATATTTCAGGCTGAAATAGCTTCACAAATCGTCACAAAGATGCTTTGCACAGCTTATGTGCGCGTGACACTTCACGAACTCTCGTTCGATGCACATACGTATGTGCTCGCGATGTTCCACGGGATATACATATTATGTATCTAGATTAGAATCAATTACAACATTTTTGTACTTTTTAGTTATAATATGTTAGAATTCTATAATTAATCGATTCAAGAACTCATTTACCTTACTGTTTGGTGTGCTAACAAATACATCAGAAAATAATATTATACTTTATGAGTTCAATTGCACAACACTCAAATTAGAACACTATTACATTTACTATATTTCTTGGTAGATTTATCTTGTGGTGGAGCCATGCTTATGCACTAATGGGCCGGTGCTATACGTCCTCACTGAAAACCGGTTGCGTTGCATTTCTTAATTGCGTAGCAGCTGCTGAATAGTGAGGTTTCCGGAGGCCCAACTCCCTCTCTCCTCTTTCCATCTCACCCCCCCCCTCCTCTTTCCCATCTCATCCCCTTTTCCTTTTTCCCACCCCCTTCTTCTCTTTCTCTTCTCACCTCCCTCTCCTCTTTCCCTTCTCGTCCCCCCCTCTTCTCTATCCCTTCGCCGCATACCCCACCCCCATCCCTCATTACCCTCAAAGGCAGGAAGCGGCACAATCATTCGCCCCTACCTAATAAACAAAAAAAAAAACAAAAGAATTTTCAATTTATTAAGCAGTCGATGTTCAAGATGATTGATAAATCGACGATCAGAAGGATAAAAAGTTTATGTAGGATACATAGGACGATTGCAGACACTTTTTATAGAGAGGAACCCTAATAACGATAAAATTCATAAGTTTAACGGTAACACTTTGTCCAATCAAGCTCGCAGAGTAATAAAATAGAATATCATATCACAAGAGTTACTAGATCTGCTACTGAGAACTCTGAACATATTTCACATGCAACCCAAGAACGACATGTAACACCACCACTGCTGCAGAATACACAAGAAATCATACCACATGCACAATACTCTTCAGAACAAGCAGAAACAATAGACTAATTTACAAAAACATAGAAGTAAACGATGATCAGGACTCATTAGTATTACACTACATATACAATTAACAATTCATCCAAAATCTACATGCTCTTGACAGTTATCTACCTAACCTATTAGTTACTAACACTAATCTAAGCGAAATAAATAATATAATTTATGCATCAAAGATCCAAGCGAATGGCAATTCCGCATAAAGTACCTGATCAAGCCAACGTAGATGCAGAGCTTTCTTTTAAATGAATGATGAAACAGCATATATCTCCCACACTAGAATCATCAATATTTTCCATACAAGACCAAGCCATCATGACCCGAGAGCATCAGCGCGATATACTGAAAGAACCAGTAGACGGAAAATGTCGCCTATGTGCCTGCAAGGATGAGACCACTCAGCATATCATATCGGAATGCAAAAAACTGGCGGGGTCCTATTATATTAAACATCATAATAACCTTGTCCAATAAGTCTACTAGTGTCTGGCCAAAATACACAAAATTGAAGTCTCTGATCTTTTGTGGAAAGAAACACTTATACAACCACAAGCTTAAGAAAATGAATCCACTAAAATCATTTGGGAAATGCCCGTTCAGTACATACAAGCAGCCATACACACATTATCCATACTCAAAAAAGTTTTGGGAGATACTTTATCCGTACACAACACCCAGGAAACACATGCATCAGTCACAGGACTCACAAAGCCCGCAACAATAGCCAAACATATCGCAATCACCAGTCACACTAGACACTCAATATAACATACGAAGGGTACTGATATGATACGTAAGAGGAAGGGGAAGGGCTGCGACTGATACACACCACACGACAGATACACATTAGCTCCTTTCATACAATGAAATTACACATTAAATTTTAATATATTTATTCATACATACCGTTTAATTTTTATGAAATTATAACGACAAAAATATCCTTTTTCTTGTAGGCTCGGGACGGGCTAGTTTTTAAAAATGTTTAAGTCGAAATGTTGAAATAAACTAATTTTATATTAAATATCGTATAGATAATAATTGAACAATACTCCATTAACCGGTCCTTGCAACGCCTAAAGTGCTCGGCTCTTTCAATATAAAAAGTAAGATAAAAAGTACAAGTATGTATATCATATGTTTTGTGTTTGTAAAATGTTTTTTTTCTGCAAAATAAACATTTTAAATTATTTTTGGTTTAAAACTTCAATATAAATTGAATTATATAAACTTAAAATGTTTAAACTAAACGTAAAACTACGTATGTGAATTACAATGTTGTAATTTACTCGATGCGATTCACATAAAATTACTGGAGCGATGTTTACGCAAGCTTTAAAGAAATGGCTTTTGGATAAAAGGTATAAAAACTACGTTCGAGATTTATAAAACAGAAATTAAAGCCACTTACTATTTGCATTTTGATATTCATTGTTCCATGTGAATACGTTTTTTTTTGTGTGTTGTAGTTTGTTTGTATGTATGCATTGTTTCAGGTACGTAAATGGCGAGAGAGAAATATGTTTTATAAAGTGGCCCGACGGTAGCAGCTACCCTTCATCTAAACCAGATTACTAGTAAGTATTTCACTTTAAATTTAGAATATTCAAGTACAAGCATAGGTATGTGTCAATTGAAGACTTAGATATTTAAATCCAAATTTTCAGTTAATTAATGACTTTTATTGAGGTATTTAAGAAAAAGGCAGTTCACCTGCT
Organism: Tyria jacobaeae; assembly: GCA_947561695.1. NCBI lineage: Eukaryota > Metazoa > Arthropoda > Insecta > Lepidoptera > Erebidae > Tyria > Tyria jacobaeae. Next base: position 10,507,607 of record OX387218.1, read on the forward strand.
AGTACGAGTATGTATCGATAGACTTCACTAAGCTTCATCAACGTGTTGAACCTTTAATAAAAGCGATATATTTAAAGGAGAAACAAAAAATATTTCAATACACTTATAATAAATTATTATGAAAGTGACTTTCATATCAACCTTGAATTATAAACGTTGTTGTTTTCACATGCCAATATCTTTAGCGTTATAAAAAAATGTAATTCCAAAGAACGCCTTGCTCATTCTTTCATTTCAACAGATTTTATATTTGTTTGTAAGTAAAGTTAGACACGTATATATTTAAAGAACCTAAAATATGCCATCCTTACTCTTATATATTATTACAGTTGAGGATATCAACTGTAATAATATACACACACACAATTTCATACGAGTATATATTTATTTTTCCACGTTTAACTCGTATTTATTTGCGCAGTTACACATGCGAGTGTTAAATGCTCTTTGACTGACATCAAACCTAACATAACTCAATTTCATCTATACAAAATTAGATTACTAAAGTTTTTAAAACAAAAGCGTCTACCAACAAGCATCTTAGTAGTACTACCCACAATGAATAAGGCTTCTAACAAATGTTTTTTTGTAAACTAAATTGCTTGTTTTAAACGTATAGTCTTATAAATGTATATAGGGTTTATTATTAATGATTCAGACTTGTTCAATTATAACATTAAGGTCCAAGCTGATCAAGTTTTCTTTGGAAGCTGAAAGTTTTACCATATCTTATATGAGCCCGTTAATAGCGGACAAAGTAGAAATTAACCCTTTGTTTTATTGCGGTATTAAAACCAATTTGTATTGCATTCTCAGGTGTATAGAGTGGACAACCACATTGATCTTCAGAATAAAATTGGTTGTTACTGATATGATGCTGAAGAGATAAATGATTATGCCAAATACAATTATTTTCTTGACTCAAAGAAATATGCTACCTAAATACATAAAACGATAAAAACCCGTAAAAGATTAAAAGAGTTTGCACACTATACAATTGTGAGGTTTGAGGTGTCAACTCTGTGCCCACAGCGTGCAATGTGATGTTCAATTTTCAATGGCCTTTTGCAATAATTGAGCTATCAATCACAGATATTAGAAATAAGAGTTTTAAAACGCGCAAGTAGCGCATTTCGGACACCGAACAGACTGTAGAGATTGTAAATGTGTGATTAAATACTTGACCCATATATTTTAGACTTTCGAGACAATAGAAGATCTTGTAACTTCTAGGTACACATGTTTTTGAAAGTCTACACAGCACACCTTTATTTTACACAAAAATTAAACTATAATAAGTGGTTTTGTAAAAAACGTTATGCAAGAAAAAAATTAACATAGTAGGTATATATGATCATCGTTATTGCCGTAAATGAGTTCCAAAAATACCGGTTTTAAATAGTACCTAAAAATATCTTCTAGAGATATTTAGTTACAATACATATGTATGAGTTTGTATGTACACGCCACAGACACTTAATTAAAAATGTATTTTTCAGTGTCTAAAGATTATCATTCTTATTAATGTTTTTGTTTATTAGCTACAACTTGGTATTTCTGGCGGTAACATACGTCGTACCAATGTCGGTGATGGTGTGGGCTTATGCAAAGATGAGTGCAGCCCTCAGAGGACGAGCTATAGGAGAGTGCACACATCACCAAATGCAAGTCGTCAGAGCTAAGAGAAAGGTGAGTGCGTCATCATTTATCGGCCGACATTTCGACTTTCGACAAACTTACTGATATCAATGACTCTGGTATTTGTAAACTTCTCAACTTAAGTTTACTCAAGTTGTAGTAATGTTTTTTATACGTTGTGCATACGCCTAACAATTCTTTAAAAATGACCAAATCATTAAATCCTTGGTATAGCTATATTACAAGAAAATTTTAGTTATTTTTTATTAAAATTGTAGTAATTGTATAAAAAGTAAGAAAGAAAACGTCGCTTGCGGCCTTTTCTGTTAAATTTTCAGGCGACAGTGATTTTCTCTGTTATAACATTTTGACACAAAATATTTTCAATTAAAAAGAAATAGACGTAATCACGCAATCCGATCCTAAACAAATATCCTAAAATAGTAATACTGTAAAATTATTAGGGATTATCAGGTTACCACAGGCCGATGTTCGTTTATTTTTCGTGTGCGTCCGTAGTTGTACCACTACTTGTGTAATACCAGACATAATATTGTACTGAGTATTTAGTCTATACATTCTGCTCTGTACCAAAATTGATGTAATAATATCAAAAAAGAAGATAGTAAATGGTAAATGTTTTTTATATACGTGCGAATTCACATAGAAACGTAATATGAATTTACACCAAACTTTTTTTAAAAATACATAAAAAATGTTTATTAACTAGTTAAACAAAATAGAACAAAAAAAAAGAATTAAAAAAAAATGTATTATTCTATTTGGAAACTAGTTAACACTATTTCACCGACTTCAAAAAAAAATAGGAGTTGCTATGTTCTGCTGTATATATCCTTTTTTTATGTATGTTAATCAATTTATATCGACTATAGTTTTCAAATTTTCTTTTTTTTTTTGATAGAATTTACTTGTGTGGTGGTCCCATTGTAACCTAGTTGCGAATCCCAGGGACATCCAGAGAAACCATCAAATTTCATAGGTATTAACAATATATTTTTTATATACTTTCTAAAGCTATTAAGATATTTACCTCTTAAATTGCTGTTGGTGGAAGGTACAATTCCTTAAGGGTGCGGCTTTCGGAGATGATTATGTAAATTACGTTACAAATGAGTCATTAAATTGCACATTTTACGATTTATCATAATAAGCGCATCAAAGACATAACTTTTTTGAAAGTCCAATGTATATTCTCTTCTTGTTTCTATAAAAGCAACCTTTGAAAACATAAAAAAAAATCTAATAATGACAAAATCATCCATCCACATCCAAATATTATCATGTTTACACACACTGATAACCACCTCTCTCGTGCCACATTTCTTTGATTCTGTAAAACCTCTAAGATGATTTATCTTAGACACAAGGCATACTTTCCAATCAAAGTAATAATTCTACAGTTATATAATAAATATGAAGGAAAATCTGTCCAGAAAAAATGGAGACCATCCTTTGTCAATCAACAGTAACGTTGATGGCATCAAAGGTCCTTTTTGTAAATAGCTTTCGTACATTTCCATGTCCTTTTTACTTATCTAAAAAAATAAGGTCATTAGACCGTGCCGGGCTAAAATGTTCAAATCAATTTGAGTTCATTTCACTATAACAAAATATTCTTTACACGTACTAAGCTCGTGGGTAGCATAATGTGTTTGAGTTTACCCCAAACACGTCATAGCTGCCAAAATGTCGTTTAGTACGTCGTTAGTTTAGTATATACTGTTAAAGTACTTACTTTTTATTGATACCCTGACAGTAAAATATTTTTTATTTATGTTCTATTCAAAAGGCCTAAACTGCTGAATGAAGATACATATTCTTGTAAGCTTTTACTATCATACTCTACAACTACAACTCCATATATATCTTTTAACAGTTTGAAACGCACGTTAAACTGTTTTATGGTAGATAGATATTTTAATATAGTTCTTATTTGTTCTTAGTTTGTTGTTTTGTTTGTTTAGTTGTTGGTACAACAGTATTTTACGCCTGCCTTAACTACTCAACTACTATAATCTATTTCGGCGCCAAATTACATATATATTCGTTCAGCCGTTCTGACATGATTGATTGATTTATGAGTAACAAACCTCCATCAAATCTTTCAACTTAGAATAGTAGTAAGATTCATTTCGTTTCATTTTTTTCTTCCATTACATTTTTCAAAATTCGTATAAAATATTTAGTTTCAGATTTTTTAAAAAAGGTTACAAATTATTTGCAAAATTAAAACTTAAATTTTGCATATTTTATAGTAATGATTGTGAATGAAAGTATTAATTAGGATAGATATTTCTAAGTTAATTTTCACACCGTGAACGCCTAAATAACACTTGCACAGTTTGAGTTCACGTAGACTTGGATCTTTGAATTTGTTTCGGTGTTTCTTCTCAAGCCTTGTCATAGGAAATTCCGGCATCATACAATTTTAAGAAAAAATATACTTTTGCAATTGACTGAAAAGGTTTGCAAAAAATAAAGTCATTTATCATTTTCAAAGATACTATGGTGCTCCAGATTGTCCAGGGACCTACAATAGGTACAAATACACATACGTAATTAGCAATGACAACAGTAAGTGACGGAGTTTTTGGTAAGAAAACCTTTGTCAGGAAGTGACATTCTATGACCGGGATTGGGTATATTTTAATTAATACTTTGTAAAAGCATAACATTCAATTCGTTAACATCGGGCTTATATATTTTATAATTGGATGCAAAATCAGCATAAATTATGATCTTCAATTTATATTTGATTTCAATATTTGCTTATCCAACATTTCAACATCGTTATATTGAAATGTACTTTTTTTAGGAAATTGACTAAGAAGCATATTTAAGGAGAAATAACTGAATGTAAATGTCAATGACGGTGTTAAAGTAATAATAAATTTATAGAAGCAGAAAATTGCTGAGCTGCACGAAGGACGTATATTTACAATAAACCTTTGCTATTTATAGGTGTAAGTAAACAGGAAGTATAACGAAGTATAACGCTTGAACTAGAAGCACGTATATATTTATGTTTTAGGATGAAACGGATATATTTTTTTAAAACGAAGAACACATTCACATAATTATTTTTTGTATAGATGTAATAATATATAATAATTACTGATGCCTAAACTTGTAGAGGCTTAAGTTTAAGAACATTTAAAATTGTATTCAAGATACACATCACTGTCGTAAAGATTAAGCTATTAAATAACAATATGAATTTAAATACGATTTCTTTTCATCCCAGGGTTGTCTGTAAGATTTTATTCATTTGTTTTAAAGCCGAAAATTTTACTATTCACTTTTAGCTTTAATTTAGTTATTGTTTTATAAAATTGGTATACAATTAAGAGGTTTTTTTTATTATTAATATTGTTTGTGGTCACAATATAACATTAGATTAAAGATGTATAATGATTTCCCACACATTTTGAACTCAATACAAAAATATAGGTTCTTAAATCCATGGGCAATGTTGCATTACTGCGGCGCCTCAGCGGGCGATGGCCGCTAGAGTCATAAGAGGATACCGCACGATATCCTTCCAAGCAGCGAGTCTCTTAGCCGGTTCTGCCCCCTGGGACCTGGATGCCAAAGTCCTTGCGGTATTATACCTGTGGCGCAAGGAAGCGCTGGAGCGAAACCTGAGACCCGCGCCTCGGGAAATCGAAGAGCAACGGTCCCAGCTCTACCAGGTTCTAGTGAGTGAGTGGAAGGAACGGCTTGAGCGGCGGCAAGCGCAGGGCATGCCACAATTGTGGCGATAAGACCCATTCTGGAGGATTGGGTGGAGAGGCAACATGGCAGCCTCTCCTACCGGCTGACACAGGTGCTCACCAGTCACGGCTGTTTCGGTAAGTACCTGTGTGGCATAGGACGGGAGCCAACGTCTAACTGCCACCAGTGCGGAGGCTGTCAGGAGGATACTGCACTCCACACCCTAGTACAAGTATTATAGAGGACAAGTACTCTCCCATACCGCAGAAGACACACCAGACGTCGGAGAGCAAACACTGATCTCCGACCTCCATAAGCGCTAGCCTGGGGGTATCGGGCTGGGCTGACCGTTACCCCAGCAGAAGCAGGCCTGAGACGGTGGCGTGACGTACGTGTTCCACGCGCGCCTATTTGATGTGGGGAGCGTAAGGCCCCCATATTCCAAAGTGTGGTCGCCTGCTAGCTTGCAGGTGGCCAAGGTCTGCTGGGGTTCCCGGATGTTTCCTTCTGAGGGTATCCCGGACGCTGACGGAATACCGTGTGGTTTTAGTCGGTTCGAGTCCGACATACCACCTTACCATCAGCTCTGGTGAGGTGATGACCCGTGGGGGTTTCCACACGAAAAAAAAAAAGGTTCTCAAATCCAATAGATTTGTTAAGAATTAGTTTGTTGTTGTTGTTGATTAATGATTTCATTTAAATGAAATTTTCTATTATTTATTGTTTTAATCTGACAATAAAAGTGTTGTGGTTTCATCCTATTTAGTTATACCCACCAAAAAAGACTACGGTAACTAATCAGTTGAACAGCTACTGTTCAGCGCACAACCCACGTATTACATTACTATATAATTCATAAAAATTTACTAACATTGAGAAGTCAACCATTTACAACAATAATGTTACACAAACCTGTTACCATTTTCAAATAAAGCTTTGTAATAAATAACGTATTTTGTCTCCTCAGTAAAAGGGTCACGGTTACCCTTTTTGCATATTGAACCCACTAAAAGTAATAGAGCAAATTATTCTCCACCCGAAAATACGAAATCCTTTCATTAAAATTTGTGTATAAATTTAATTAAGTTTCTGCTAAACTAATGAGTTTATTCGTTTTACGTATTTAACAATTTTATATTTGTTGAAGTCCTTACCAGCCCCCGTGGTACCTTTATAACTTTATTTATAGTACGACTGTATTAAAAAGACGTAAGGGGTCTATGGATTACCGCCGAAATGAAGTTCATACATGGCTGTAACTATTGCTATAGTTTACAGCCTATAGAAGTGTCAGGAACATGTGTTATTACACTTATCCAGGTCGCGCTCCCATCCGCTCAGAGCGTCTAACGCGGATAAGGAACTTCGAACGTTAGACGCTCTGACGCTCTGACGCGAGGAGTAACTGCTACTGTTATCGTGTGTTAACGTATACGAAATACATATATGTTTTAACAGTTTACGGCATCATAAAAACCACAACCTCATTAGTTGACATCAAATCTACATACAAACTTGTACTAACATAAATATCAGAGCACTTACAGTTTAAATTATAAGGTGCTCAGTCTACAGAAACAAAAGAAAAAATAAATTAGGGCCTAAAACAATTAAAATAAATGACCTTTTGTTGGAAAACAATGAGTCCCATGATTCTATTCTCCACAATCTCTGAACTGTTCAGACTCTTAAAATTCATTACGATAATATGAAAAATACTACAAATATAATAAACCCTTGGCAAGATATTTGTGAATTATTAATATATTTATGAAATCGCCGAGGAGCATACTTAGTCGAATGTTGATTTGATATCTATTTATGATCAAAGTAGGTGAACAGTAAATATTTAAGTATATGGGCGATGAGGGGCAGTGACCGCCATTGTAAATGATAAATCGACTTTTATTCACATAGACTATGTTTCAGCTCACCAACTTACATACATTCCTACAATAATTATATTATAAAACTGTCAACGTCATTAAGTATTAGGTGTTGAAGTATGACATTGCCGTTTTGTACTGAAACATGATAGGAGGTAATATATATTTATTTAATCAAAGTAGAAAGAACTCATGGGACCAAGAGTCAACAAATTGTTTGAAGGCATTTAGCATTGCATCCTAGGAATATTTATTTTACCATGTAAAAAATTGTCTAAATCGCAAATACAGGTATTCGGTTGGAGATAGTTCCAGCGATTACGTAAGATGTCGGATGGCTTCTGGTGTAAAAATTGTGGTGGGCTGGTGTATAATGATTGTTGTTAAGATTTCGGTAGGTATTAAAGTAGGAGGAGCTTGGTAAATCTACGAGTAATTATACGATAGATAGTTATACTCTACACAGTTGCTTATACTCTGCTTCTTTCACAGGTGGTGAAGATGTTCGTTCTCGTAGTGATGGTGTTCGCCTTGTGCTGGCTGCCGTATCACGCTTACTTCGTGTTGACATACCACTATCAGTCGCTAGCATCGGCACCATTTGCCCAACACATATATCTCTTCTTCTATTGGTTGGCAATGGCCAATTCTATGTTTAATCCATTAATCTATTACTGGATGAGCAACAAGTAAGTACCTACAGATATCTTAAGGTATTATTGGCTGGTATAAATGAAAAAAATATTATTTTCTAATCTACAAAACATTGAAGTGCACGTTTGCATGGAATTAGGCGGCGGTCTCTAGTTAATTAATTAAGTATTAAGATTTTTTAAAGTTAATTTGTTTAAGGCATAGAAAACCGCAAAAAAACATCTTCTGTTTAGCTGAAGGTATGTTGAAATATTAGACGTTATCATCCAGGCTGTAGAGCGTGATAAAGAAACCTCATACATACATATAATACAATATTCTTTATTGTACATCATTTAGGATAGTTCACAGTATTTCAAACATAAATATATAATATAATAATATACCCAGTCTTGTCATAAATATTGTTACAAGGAAAAATCTTTTTTGTTCTATTGCACAAAACATTTATAACTGTAATACATGTTAGTATATACATTAATACGTACATTAATAATATATGAAGCTCATTCGAAATCATCTCTAATGGCTTTAATACAGTCCTTTAAACGTTGAAGCCAGTTATCAATAGAAACACGCACTCTCACCACGGGAAAATTCTTCAGTCTTATGGATCGTTTTAGGAACTCATTGATTATCATAGCGTTTAGAGCATGCTATACTCACTAAAACTGACTATAAATCATATTTCAGCCGATTAAAATCGGGTTGGAATGATGGTTAATCTTCAGCTCTGAGAACTCTCTCTCTCTCTCAGAACTGTTCGTTTCCAACCACGAGGGACACAAGGGATCTTGGGCTGAGTCTTGCTGAAAGGACGATTCTTGGTTATGTAATACGATGTTGTTACGAGTTTAACCTCCTCCTCAAGAATTGTATCTTGATACACGTGTGCCGAGGTTTTGACACCTTTTTCACAAAAATACGACTCAGTCACTCTTTGATACTTAACAGCCCACCAAACCATCACGGAATTTGGATAATGTCTGCGTTATACTCTGCTGGCTAATTGTTTAGCTTCTATAGAGCTTTAAGTATAAAATCGGTCATTCTGCTTTTTAAAATATTGCTCAAAAATAAGAAATTTCTCGTCAGTAATTTTTTTTTTGTTCTCCCTTTGCGTACTGCTTAAGTTGTTCTGATTGTACCACCCTATTTATTTTTAAATTATCTATGAAATAAAGACCATTATGCCTCTTATGGGCTGCAAGTTCTAAGTCATCTTTGGAAATACGCGAAATTTTCTACGTGCTTCATTTCCCGAGATAAAATCTTTTGCTTTCGGACAGGATTTCTTCAAATTCTTTCCTTCGCTACTGTAATCGCCTTTTTCATACAAATACTATGTCGAGGGCCAAATCATTTCTTTCATAAACAGAGGAGGTTTCATTGTACATATCAATAGCCCGGTACATAAACAATTTACTGCGGCAGAGATGAACATTTGACTACTAAGCGAATGGAGAGTTTCAAATATTGCATTTGACTCCATACCTACTTTGTGTAATGCTATCACAGTACTTCGGTTCTCTCTATTACCCCTACTCCATTTTTATATCACATAAATATACAACACCGTTTGGCGCAAAAATTAGAAAACAAAATGAATATTCATATAAGAATGTGACATTCCAAATTCAAAATATGTAAAATTATATAATTGTTTATTGTATCAGTATTTATGGCCAGATTAAGGATATCAAGTATTACAAATAAGTGAAACACAGTCATTGAGGAACTCGAAACATTCTCTGAACTAGGAGGGAGTAGAGGGATTAAACAAGATATTGTAAAGTAGGTAAAGAATATGAGTATTTTCGGAGTATCAAATTAGTGTAGTCCACAAATAGTCACAGCTTTATAAAACCAATACGTAAAAGTCTATACTTTATATGTAGATATAATAAATTATTTGAAGTCGTGGTATAATAATCGTAACCAAGGAAGATGCGAAAATTTAAATTGATAAATGGTAATTTAAAACAAAACCCGCCTTACTTATGTTGAAAAAGCTGCTTTGCGTTTATTTATTAGAATCGAAATATTCCGTTTATTTTATTTTTAAACGCGAATGTTTGATTTCTGCTGCTAACTAGAAACCCGCTGTAAAATACAGAAATAATACTATTAATAATAAAAAGGGCAAATACGAAAATATCCGTTTGCTCAAAATAAAAATCAAGCTTGTTTTTGTAAACTTTTTTTACAAGAGTAAAGAAAACATTATCTGTAGATAAAGTACAAGTAAGTGTATATTTTGAATTGTGTGTAAGTTTATTCAATTTAAGCATTTTCATTTTCACACACTTGAACCCTCACTGAACCACCCAAAGGAAATAACCTTTAAGTTTTAAAATAAATGTTATAAAACATTAAGCATTAAAATACAAAAGTCAAATTTGTTTTTTTGTTTTCACGCTTTAAACTTCTCATGTGAGAAGTACAGAACACTTTTTTTTGTTTTTTTTTTTTTAATATTACTTAAGTCGAGTACTATGAGGCGAATTTTATCTTAATTTAGTTACCTCAGTTACTTATATGCTTTTATTTTAATCATGTTGACTTATTACTACTTATTAAATATTCACGTAATGTTTTACCAAATTATACACCAGTTCTTTAAGGAACAATTACACAGAAGCTAAAAATCCCCAAATGCGATTGTGACTGGTCGCCAGCCACGTTTTAATTGCTTAAAAAAATCCGTTGTTATAGTGCAGTGATAGACGACGATTATCACGAACTTTTATTTTTGCTCACAAAAACCCTAAAAAAAACTGTGTTTGAAAGTTTTATAGCTGGAGAATTATTAACTACACTGTTCTGTTTAATTGCTCACTACCTTTCTTTGAAGAAAATGTTCATAGTTGTAGTTTTAAACAGTATTTTTTTACAAAACAAATATTTAGTTTTAATTAAGTAAATTTTATCGTGTAGTATTAAGTATGTAAATAGAGCCTGTAACGAAATAAACAATGATGTCATAATTATTTGCCTTTTCTGAAGATGGTCATATTATCTTGTGCATAGTTGCGTAGTTCTATGTACTGTTACGATGTCAGTATTTCATAGTTTGTATTCTACATTACAATAATGTTTTTTTTTAACAAGTTAGTGAGAAATTAAGCAGAAAATGGTAAAATGCAGCAGTGTTGATTTCTCAAAAATTATAGTCTAGTCACTCCACAACCAATATTGTATTCGTGCTCAACTCTTTTGATAGGAGATTATTCTGTGTTTTTTTGTGGGATTGAAATAACCAACCTCAACAGCCTGACCCATCTGATACTATTTAGGCGTTACTTCAGCTGTTCTTCAAGCTTTGATTTTGATGTTAAATATTTCTGATTATACTTATTAATTTATTACTAATTGTGACAAAGCAATCACAGTTTCATTCCATTTGTATCAAATTTTCAAAGTCAAATTAAATATCTTTATTTCTTAAAGTTGCTAAACAATTATTTGAAATAGTCTTATTTAAAAACCTATATATAATTATAGGCCAATACACACAGTGTCACCGCAACTATAGGTTGCCTTGTCAAATCAGTAAAAAAAAAATTAAATACTTGCCTGTGTTGATCTTAACCTCCCGTTTCCAAAAGGTTGAGCCTTATGAGAAGAAATCGGACTAACCAACTAAAGTCCACTCTTTTAATTCACCAGATACACATACATATCCTATTAAATAAAACACTATTTTTATTGTGTGTTATTATATTGCTCAAAGTAAATAAACTAAAATTAGGCTATGGAAATAAGATAGTAAGCAAGTTAAAAAGAAAAAGAAAGAAATATAATAAAAGAAGATTGAAAATCAGAAATATAGTAGCTCACATTACATTTTACTGATTATTTGAAAAAGCCTGAGTATCTCTAACAGTTCAATCTCAAGCGCTTCTATCTTTCATGTAGTTCCACCACTGAGAAAATACCTTTAAAGCACAACTTTTGTTTTACTTTTTTTTTATACTATAGGGGGACAGACGAACAGACGGGTCACCTGATGGTAAGTGACACCGCCGTCCATGGACACTAGCAACTCAAGTGCGCTGCCCGCCTTTGAGGGTGATGAGGGATGGGGAATGCAGGGAGCGGAAAGAAGAAAGGAGGGATGAGGAGATGGAAAAAGGAGAAAGGAGATGAGGGGAGAGAAAAGGGGGGAGGGGAATTAGGTCTCCGGAAACCTCACTCAATTCGGGGAAATGCAACGCAAGCGGTTTTCTGTGAGGCCGTGGTATCGCACCGGTCGAGCCGGCCCATTCGTGCCTAAGCATGGCTCTACCACTGTTGTACGTTTACGAGCCAAGAGGCAAGCACATCAAATTTATGTTTATTACGTGTGTTATAAGAGTGTATATCACTTTTTTAAGAAACTCACCTTTATTTTTATGAAAGTAAATTAAGTTTTCATACATATAATGATATGCTACTGTCATTATGTTTATTTCTTTGAATTTCTTCCTCCGCGAATGATGATTACCTAAATTATAAATTGCTCGGATAAGCCTCTTCTGCAGCACAGAGATAAATACTTACTGATCCGTCTACATGGGTAAGCATATATACATAGATTGTAAACTTCTTCTGCCAGACTTAAATGACTTTGAGCAAAGCATGTAATTGAGAGGCTACTTCATGAATTGGATATTAAAATGAAAGAACCCTAGAAATTCTTCTTTCTCTTGTTCAATGTTTGTCTTATGTATTTTTTTTAATTTTTGTAAACGTTCCTTCCTGTACCTGATATTACCTTATTACTTGCTAGATTTGGAAGAAAGCAAAAAAACAATCATTAAAAGGATTGCTGTCGAATACACATACACTTTATGACGAAGTTGGTTATATCCTCGAAAGAAAATGAACTGAAATTGATTTCTGTCCTTTGTTATAAACATAATATCATAAGAAAAATATTAAAGTACAGCAAATTTTTCAAAAATAATTAATACTTGAAATATGCTGCCCCGCGTAAGGTACAAAGGAATTCTTCGTCAGTGATATTTGTATAAATGTTTATTTACCTAACTAGCCTTAAAAAAATAGCTTTCACCTTTTGAAAAAAATATAGCCTTAAAGTCAATCAAATCAATGTCCTTAGAATAAATTCAGAATTAAAAAACACGTGATATTTTGTAGAAAATATTTTCTGACTATAATATAGTAAAAGTGTGATCAAAGAAAATAATACTTTTATATTTTCTTGAAATTTAGTTAAGCAATATTGTGTTTATTGGTCTATTTAGTCTAAAATTTTGATAATATGTTTTTGCTATATTTATATTCACTGCGTTTTTTTTTTCATTTTCGTTCAGTTCAGTGTTAAATATTTTTGTGCTATTAAAATGTAGGGGCTTAGAATGCACCAGGATTTGGATTTAAACTTTTTCCCGAGAGATGTAGTGTTTCGTCGCCATTGTGCCATTCAATCGCACAGTATGCTACTAACCTAGATTTAAGTTATTTACTAACATATTAGGTAATATTAAAATATATATGTTTAGGTATGGGCCTATGCAGCCTGGAATAATATTGTTGTTCATTTAACGAAACATTTATTCTATTATTGAATTAAACAAACATATGAATTACACTTTTAAATATAAAAGAAAAAAGAAAATATATTTTTTAAATTAATTAATTTTAATTTATTATTATTATTATCTCTTTATTCTAGTTAATATACATATAAATTACATTTTTAAATATACAATATAAATATAAAATACATTTAAAAATATAAAAATAGTGGACCACCGATACCGGGTACAGGGACCAAGACACCGGTGGTTAGGGCTCCAAAGATAGGAACCTCCTGACAATGCGGGCCGTGTCAAGGAGAACTGCCTTCTGCATCAGTCCCTTGATCCAACCATCTAACGAGAGCCTCTTAAGGTGTTGGTCGAAGCTCTTAGCTATTAATCCGTGAGCAGATATGATTATCGGAACAATGATCGCCGAATCGATATTCCACATATCGACAATCTCGTGAGACAAATCCAAATATTTTATTTGTTTATCTTTTTCAACTTTCACGAGATTATCGTCATGAGGAACAGCAATATCGACAATCATTGCGCGGCGCTCTAATCGGTCTATCACGACTATATCAGGCTTATTGGCAATTATAGTCCTGTCAGTGATGATAGATCGATCCCAAAACAATGTAGCACGACCATTTTCGAGAACTGGGTCGGGCACATACCTGTAATATGGCACCTCTAAACTCACAAGATTGTATTTAAGGGCAAGTTGTTGATGTACTATTCTGGCCACTTGGTTATGTCTATGCAAATACTCACCGTTTGCAAGACGAGAACAACCAGAAATAATATGCCTGATAGATTCACCGGGACGGTGGCATGCCCGACATATGTCGACCGTACCGTCTTTCAGAATAAATTTCCGATAGTTATTCGTCATAACAACTTCATCCATAATTGCAAAGACAAAACCTTCAGTTTCTCCAAAAAGATCACCACACCGTAGCCAGAATGTAGAAGCTTTTACGTCTACATCAGGCCCATTTAGGGCCCGATAGAACCGACCATGGAGCTCTTTGCCCTTCCATACCTCCGTGCGATCATTAGTACTGAGTACTACAGGTTTGCGCCAGTTCTCTTTAGCCAGACCGAGCGGAGTAAGTCCTTTGTCCACTGCTACAACATTAAGATGCACTTCTACATCGGTATGAAGAAAATATTCTCTGAGGTTGTATATCTCGCGATTTTGTAGGGTCTTAATGTTTAAAAGACCACGACCTCCAAACTTTCGCGGGATATACAATCTCATTACCGATGACCGCGGATGGTGCATTCGAAATGCAGTCATCAGTGTATGAACTCGCCTATCAATAGCATCTAGTTCAGTCTGAGTCCATCTGAGCATACCAAAGGAATACGTGAGAACTGGTATAACCCAACTATTGCAGGCGCGTATCTTGTTAGCGCCCGACAAAAGACTTTTAAGTACTTTTTTCAGGCGGCCAAAAAATCGGTCCCGCAATGCCTGTTTCACACTAGACTCAGGTATTCCCAATGACTGTGATATACCCAGATACTTGTAGGTTTCAGCAGCAGAAAGAGATCTAAGTTTAGTTGAATCTGAAAGTTCAACTCCTTCAGATTCCACTACTACGCCTTTCTTTACGTGCATGACTGCACACTTGTCTACACCAAATTCCATCTTGATAGAGTTACTAAAGTTTTCAGTCACCTTTAGTAACGCTGTCAGTTGTAATTTACTGGGGGCAAATAGTTTCAAATCATCCATATATAGAAAGTGAGATATAACTTGATCATCTTTCCGCAACTTAAAACCTAGCCCTGAACCCTCTAACAGAGTGCTGAGAGGATTCAAAGCTAGACAGAACCACAAGGGACTCAGACTATCCCCTTGAAATATGCCTCGCTCGATCTCTAATGGTACATCGTTAGCTATAATCTGCTGACATCCTGGATAACGAAGAACCGTTCTCCATTGGCCCATACATGACTTCAAGAAAGTGCATAGAGTTGTATCAATTTTATACAAGTCCAGCACCCTCAAAAGCCATGTATGTGGAACCGAGTCATAGGCCTTCTTGTAATCTATCCAACATGTCTCCAGATTCTTGCGATTACGACGTACTTGTTGGCTAATGGCCATATCCATGATAAGGAGCTCTTTGGTGCCACGAGTCCCACTCCTACATCCATTCTGAAAAACAGAAATGATCGAATTTTTATTTAAATGATATGTAATTTTTACTCTCAGAATAGATGTAAGAAGCTTATAGACAGTTGGTAAACATGTTATTGGTCTATAATTCTTAGGATCCATGGCACCACCAGATTTGTAGAGTAAGTGGGTTACGCCAGTGGTCATAAATTGGGGTAATGAACCTAAATCTAGAGCTGCTTGGAACTGAGATGCCAAACGAGCATGTGAGCTACGGAACCATTTAAGCCAAAAGTTGTGCAGTCCGTCTGCACCAGGTGATTTCCAATTTGATAATGAACGAACTGCACAACCCACGTCCTCAGTGGTTATGGTTATAGGTTCCATTTGTTGTATTGTCTCACACGATCGTCCGACATCTTGCATCCAGTCAGCTTCTGTATGGGTGACGGGTATGGACCAGATGCTACGCCAAAATGTACTTGTAGCAACAGAATCTGGCAAACACCCATCACTCACACGTGGATCAGGTTCTTCCCATTTTCGGTAAACCCACCTCTCATTCCTTTGAAACATACGATTCTGATTAAATCGATCTACTCGCTTTTTGTAACGTTTAATCCTATTTGCCCATGCATAAACTTTTTGCTTTAGAAAGTCTATGCGCTCTGTGACACATGACATATATTGTTGAGGACTAATGTCAGTACCCAAGAATGCCTGTTTCACAAAGCGCATCACTCTCGGTCGCAAATTGCCTGATCGAAAGCTGATTAGCTTACCAATGAGTGTCCTAGTCTCAGCGATACGTTGTTCAATTCTATACTGCCAGGCTGGCATAGAAGGTTTACATTTAGTAGTAGCGGTATTTACTGAGGAAAGTTTTACTCCAGCTACTCGACATACTGCAACAGCCGCAAAATACAGAATAGAGTGCGTATCACTAAGATTTTCACTGTTATCCAAATAGTTAGACAACAGCGAATCCAGGGCACACATTAGCGCTATATTTTTTTTATTCATAGGCAAACGGGATAAACGTGGCCTAATCTGATGATTCATAGATCTATATTCCAGAATCGTATCTTCCAAAGCACTCCTTAGTCTCTCATTGTATTGGGTACTTACAGATATAGCTTCACTCTCCACAACTTCATCAACAGGTAGTATGGACATTAACTGTGGTGTATTGTTTGTCACCAAATGCACAGTGTGTGATGAAGACGGGATAGCCAAACTATTCCTTACGTCAGAGCGTATCCTCTCAAGTACGGTATCAGCAAGCAGGTGACAGCGCTGTATAGCTCGCACTTGATCCGATAATCGTTGTGCTAACACGTTGACAGCTGGCTCAAGCTCCTGAAACAGAGACACCAAACGAACACGGTACGCAGTAAGGTTAGTTCCCAACTCCGTAGCCCGATAATATGCCCGCATGACATTTTCATTCATAGCAGTAGTCCATTTCATGCGGCGCACATCACCACCGGCAGCGGGGACCCTGTTCGAGGGCAGTTGTCCTCGGGGTCCTAAACACGACGGTGGCCGGCCTCTCCCCTGCCGACGTACAGGTGTTGGCGACGTCGGCGGAGAGAAATACTCGTCACTGGAAGTGGAGCTCGACGTCTCATTGCTCGCCGATCTCACTGTTGTGTGCGATGGAGGCTGCGAGACGGAGCTTTGCGACGAATCCGGAGGTAGAGGGTGTGCATCTCTGTGTCTGGCTTTTGCTCTTGTTATCATTATATATTTATTTCTATTTCAGTTTGGTGGTGGTTGGTGATGTGACTATGACGTCTGTCATCTTGATAAATATTTGCTTTGTATTTTTCCATAATTTTTCTTCTTATATTGTAGTATTTATATATATAGTAAGTCCAAAATGTATAACGTGAATTTTATGTTATTTTTGTTAATTTTTTGAGAATTCAATATTTATTATTATTATTTATTAATTTTAATAGAGCGTGAGTAATAAAGTATCATTAATACTATTGTCTATTTTCGTTTTTGGGAGCATTTCCCTAATACCCCGTAATTGCAATTAGGGCATTTCATTGTTCTGAGATGAGTAAAATTTATTCATTTTATAATATTTACTCGATGGCGGGCAGAATTAACTGTGTATAGTTCTATCATCAAATCAAAGATCAAATTTAATGTAATTTATTTTTAATTTGATGATGTTGCTTTTTATAAACTATACTCAAAACGTAGGTACGTATTTATTGTACGGTTTACGAAATATAGTAAAACATGAGTTCAACTTTTACTTTATTTATGAAATCAATCATTGAGTTATATTGCTACAGAAAAGAATTAACATAACATGTATATACTATTAGAATATTAGTTGAAACTAGAAGGACTATGTCACACTTTTTAAGCACTACCTACCAATGAGCAATATTGGTACAAACATCGCACGAACAGCACCGGCTATGACTTCAGTGGACATTTTCTGCTGCCTGGCTGACTGCCATTTTATGTGATCGAATATTTTGAGTTCTATTTCGTTTACATACATCGACAGACTACTGGCTAACTTGAACTAACCTAAATCCAAAATAAAACACACTGAAGTTCTAAAGTACACAGTTAGAAAAATAATACGATATAATAATAATAATTGAAAATATAATCCAGTGAATTTCATAATTTATATTAATATTACCAAATTATATAACGTTACGTTACGTTACGAATAAAATAGTTCTAAGCACTGAAGATTAATTTGAATTGTTAATGCGGACCATCTCATCGTAAGTATCTCAGTATTAAAGTTTAATTCTTTAACGAGATATATATAAATATAGTGCGGTGCTATTTGCTAAGAATTCATAAAAGTTAGTAAAATGTCAGCTTAATAACAGTTGAGTTACAGGGGGATCAATCTTAATTTCTTGTAAAGTGTTTTATTTTTATCGTTAATTTAAACACGTAATTAAACTGATAGAATGTGAATAATACGGTAAATACATATTTGGAAAAAACCTTTTCGAAAAGAAGTGGAGTTGGAGTGGAGTTTTTTGCCTGTTCTTCTTTAGTGGTTCTATGTATTAAAACAGGAAACTACCTTCACGACTATCTTAGTCTAATTAACTTTAACTTCTGACAATTTAAGAAACCTACCTTGAAAGAAATCATTTCGAATGCGGGCAAAAATATCAGTACCTGCCTATATTCTAAAGTAAAAGGTATTATATTACTATTCTACCTATTAATTACTATATAAGATAACACGTAAAAATATTTATACCAGTATGCTTAAAGGAACTAGTAAACACGTCTCAAATCCTTGTATTCCAGTAAATTGGGCCCTCTCCCATACGCATGACAAATACATTAGACATCAGTGAAGGACATTCATATCAGATGTATTTGGCGTATTAACAGATCCTTTCAAAAATGTTCTTTTTTTAAGTGACCGATTGAAATTTGCTGCGTACAATATGATAACAAATATATTTCTTTTTTTGTTAATGCACCGAGTATTTTGTAATCGATTTTAAAGCAGAATTCATTACTTTTACAAAACTTTATGTATCGAGAGAAAACGAATTACCTAAGTATTTTGTGCATCAATAAGTGCCTTATGTGGTTTTTATACATACATATTGGAGAAAACACTGGTACCATGGTGGTCTTCATGATAATTATAATTTATAATTATGTTCCTGATATAATTATCTGATCAAGTAAACTTGTACTGCTTACTAAATTTATTGAATAGGTTCTTATAAGTTAAAACTTAGAACTATATAATATAGTTATACAAAACGCTACAACACATATTCTAATATAACAATTTAACAGACATCCACAGGCGCGGACAGGCGTGAACCTATATAATACGTTCACCACCGTATGGGTATAAATCAGAGGCGTAATCATACAGGCAAATTTATTATATAGTTCACGTCTGTATCTCTCATATATTAAACACCCACAATTTGACAATTAGAATTCATAGTTTTTTATAATTAGAATTTGGGCCGACTAACGTAGTAGAGTAAGCCTATTGCCGACAACTGGTCATTTAAGAAATGAATGGGAACACAAAATTCAAGAAGAAGAAGAAGTCCGAGGGTAGCCTATAGGTTCGAGCCCTCTACCCATTAAATATTTAAGTTTTTGAAGTATCTTAAATTTGACGTTTTAAAAATATAAAGTATTAACGATTACCTGCCATCTTGTTTTTTTTTCTTGAGATTATAACAATGATCGACTCTTATTATCTTATATTGCAAAAGACTTTTTAATAGAACTTAACTTAGATAAAGTCAGACAAAGAGTTGTGGGTGATGCTTTGTCATATGTAATATCCTATTATATAATAAAAACAAAATGATAAGGAACGGGTTTTTTTTTTTCGTTTTATATAAAACCCTCCAGAAAATAATCAATTAAATTATTAAGGGCGTTGGTCTGACTTCAAATTCACTTTGTATTCTAAATGACAACATAAGAACTATTACTACCAGGCAGTAACTAACAGCTGTGTACCAAACTGTGGTAGGTATATCTTCTCGTTCGTCTATCGTTTATTGCGATCAAGTTGAAGTAGAACCCTCAAACAACAGACGATCTAGTGATACGTTAATACTGTTAGGTATATCGCCAGCTCTTTTAAAGGTTATTTTATATATCCCTCGTGAACATTAATTTTATTACTGGTAAGGTTCCCTTTGTTATCTTCTGTACCCCTGGCAATATATATGCAAATTACAATAACTTAAAACAAACAATCACACTTGCACATTTGTAATATTAGTAATGATCAATACATCAGGGGACTTTTAAAAAGGGTATATTTCAAAAAGTCATTGACTCTAACAGATTGCAGTCAGACCTTAGTATTAGTAAGGCAGAGGTCTCTTCCAGGCAGTGCCCACTTGATTGCCTCTGAACAAGAGACGGCTTAACAGCCCACCTCTGTTTCCTGCATTTCAGACCTATAGACATTAGTTTAATGAAGGTCAGGATTTTGAGTTGGCAGATGCTATTCTTCATCGCGGCTTTGTCCTACGGCTTCGGGAAAATAAATCCGCTAAGTTCTTTAAAGTACAGCACTTCCTCAAAAAAACTACCCTCTAGGGACCAAGCCTAAAGCGTAACTACTACAGCCTTACAACTACTAACTTACTATTATTAATTCAATTTGTTTCTTGTGCAGGTTTAGAATCTACTTCCAACTGGTTTTGTGTTGGTGTTGGACACCAAAAACTACAGCACCAAATGACTTGAAGAAGTTAGAAATGAATAAGTCATTTTCTGGTAAGTTTTTTAAGCTAAAAATTTGTAAGTAAAATCATTACCTGCGATTTGACGTCAATGGTATACCATGAATTGCAAACTCTGTCGCCTGTTTCGTTTTTTAGAAGATAAGGATACAAATCTGGTGTCTTACTCATTTAACTAAATATTACTTATTTTAGGATTATTTAAGTCTTGCCTCAACTTTCTCATCTTATCATGCAGATATACTTAACCGCATTGTTAAAATCAAAGAAAATCAATTAAAATAATTACTCTTCCTGGCTGAGCTCACAGTTCACAAGAGTTTGTAAGTTATAGTATTAATGTCCATAATTATGTATAGTAATATATATATATACATATATAGTACACATATATATACATATAGTATACATATATACATATAGTATGATATATTTCCGTCTCTAAATTAAATTTTAATTTCCACTTTGCAGGGTTTTTCTTTTCTACTCATCGTGACAGGGGTCATTAATGTTTAAAAAAAAATCTACCATTTTTTACTGTGCAGGTGCAGGGTGCAATGTTATTTCAGCCTTTATCCAAGAATGAAATACCTACTTATAACATCGAAACTTATTGTTGAATATTTATTATTACTACATATGTGTAAGTAATGTTATCTAATATCAATTTAATATTTTAATTGATGCCATAAACAATTATAATTCTATAGAAATACGATTCAATTCAGAGAATTTGACTGTTCAGAATGGCTAAATACCAGAATATCTGCATCTGGTTTTTAAATAATCCCTTGGCTCTCTAAAAATCTCTTTAGCAACAGAGATTTTAGTTTTGCAGGACACAATTTAAAATATTTCTATTCACAATTTCTTTGACAAGTTTATTCTGATTTACGAATATTTGATAAATAGCATAGCATAAATAATTGCTAGGTCTTTTCACAATCGTCACATTCGTCATTCTCTTGCATGTAGATAGAAACATTATAAAACACTGGAAAAAAGAGAATTAGACATTTTGAAGTTTGCCATCGCCATTGACTACTGGAAGAAGACCTCCCCAAGGAGCGCCATCTATCCTGGTCTCGGGCAGTCAGCTTCTATCGATCCGCTGCCAGTTATCCTCTTTAAGTCGTCGGTCCATGGTACCGTAGGGTGCCCTACACTATTCGTGTGTGCCTATTCGTGGTCTCCACTCTAGTACAAGTCGGTTCTAGCGACTATTAGTCCACCTGGAGTCAAGACCGGCCAGCCTTTACTTCAGCATACTGATTCTCGTTGCGATGTTGATTACTCTAGTTTTCTGCCGAATGGCTTCTGCGTTACGTCTGGCTTATGTTTTGTGATACCTTAGTGTAGAATATGGTTAATATATCACCTGAGTGAAGTTTTGTATCATGGTGACTACACCTTTACGAAGTAACTGTAAGCTGTCGCGTGTTTAATTTTAACTTGCAGCCAAACGTTCCTTGAAAGTTTGAATTAAGTTTATAGTGTGTTTTATGTTTGAGGTATAATACGCTGTGCTATAATAAATAAATAACGCATATAGTTATATTTTACATATTACAAGCTGGCAAGATATTTACGGAAAGGCTTATTGTTAAGTGTTCTCATACCAAAAAATGCTTAGAGAAACAGCGAAACGCTTAAGGGCTTTAATCCCAGCTTTTCCGAACATATTATGAAGGCAGTGCAACGCCTTGATTTTTAGGTTAGAGTTCAACAAACCCCTTGGCCGTCAGAATCATCACCAAATATTCCACACCGTCAACAACAAGTGCTTTGCGTTACATAATGATTAGAAACCTAAAGCCTTACTTTGCTTATGTATGCTTTGGTCAACCTTTGCTTTATAAAGCAAAGGTTGATCAAAGCATACTCGTATTAATGTTATCTGAAACATTGTTCTTCTAAAGCTATATTAGAATATTATCCACCTACTTTTAAATTTATGTATATTTTTGTTAGTATTCATTTTTACAATATCAATTTAAATACTAAAACAATGATACAGATTTTACAATATCAATTTAAATACTAAAACAATGATACAGAAGTTATCGTATTTGCAAAGTTTAACTTAAACAACTTTGTTGAAATACCTCATGATAGGCATCCCAATAAATTTAAAATTATCGTTGTAAAAATTAGAAACAAAAGAAAAAAAAAAAAAATGGCCGATATAGCTACAGGCTCACAACAATAGTGATAAGTAAATTAGATCAAGTGCCGAAGTAGGACTCATCTAGATTTCATCCTAGTAATAAATTGGTGGGTTATTGTTGTTACTATTTTTTTATTATTTGTTACAGTAAGCCAGAGAAACTATCGAGATATTTCATCTTTTAGCAGAACATGACAGTCAAAACGGCGAAGCAACGTCTCGCGGTCAACTCCACAGCATGGTATGTCGCATCTATGGGCTTTTGACGTCTATAAATTAGCATACTTGTTTTGCTTGTTAGTCCTGAAGTCCGGTGGAATTAGCTAATTTTTTGTCTTTTTAAGAGTCATTAAACTAACCTCACAACGGTTAACGGCTCCCTTTCAAATATAAATAAATAAAAGGGATACATATAAAAAACTATGCGTTACCCATTAGTAAAATACTTTAACTGGTAATACCTATGTATATAAGCACAGAATATCACATGGCTCTATCCCTGAAGAGATAGGCAGAGGTGTTTTTAACACCCACATTTTGTCACTTAGAATTTGGTTCTTCTAACGTAATAGGGGAAAAACAGTTTCAGTCTGGCCTGCACTTTTGGAGCATATTGAAAGAGAAAGATAAGAACAAAGAGAGGCAATGGACGAAAAATATAATGGACGGGTTTGGAAGTAATATATACATATAATAGTAATAAAATGCTTATGCTTATACTTACACACAATTGGGCTAGCTGAAAAACACTTGCGTTCCATTTTCCCAACTCACCCCCTACTCTTTCCCCGCCCCGCACACCTTCATCCCTGACTTCACCTCAAAGGCGGGCAGCGCACTTACGACTCTTGAGTTGCAGGTGTCCATGGACGGCGGTTGTCACTTACCATCAGGTGACCCGTCTGTTCGTCTGTCCTCCTACAATATAAAAAAATATAGCAATAGCTAGAGGACGTCAGGGTCGCATATCTCTAACTTGAAATGTGAACACCCGGGAGTTTCGAGCCTACGTACGTACACTAAAATAGATTAAAAGTTATGCTCTATGTAACTAAATATGTGTGTTACTTGATTAATATATGTAGTGTAAGTGTAGTATAAGTGTAAAAACCATAGAGGCTTTTACACTTACACTTTTTCTTTTTCGTGCCGTGTTACACTATTTCATTGTTTACGTACAGGTATGCTGCAAAAGGCAATTCATATCACATTATTTTTTTTTATTTTTAATACCGTCTACGCAAGAAAGCTGGTTGTATCATTCGAGTGTATGTACATAATATATGATTTTTATTTTTTAAACTTTTATATTTTTAAAGAGATATAACATTAACAATATGTACTTATCTATAAAATTAATGGTAATAATAATAATATAAGGAAGTTTTATTTGAAATACAATTACTTTTATATCATACAATAAGTTAACTACTTTATATAAAGTTATATAATAAACATAATCTGGATTATTCAAACGTAAATGTTTTATTGCATTCCGTGTCTGACTTTCACGTTAACCTACTAAAAATACAAGGCGACCTTCATGAAATTTTATTCGCTTGTGTACATTGAGGTTTATAGTTTTAGTATGAACCCTTAGCCATTAAGAGATGACGTATAGAAACGGCTAATTATAATGTTCCAACGCTGGTGTATTAACATTTTTCTTAAAATAATCTCTTGTCATGGTTTGTTTTTTGTATGATAGATTTTGAAGCAATTTATTGAAACATTAGCTTCTGGTCGCGGCTACGTTCGCGGTATTTGAAATTTTGGCAATCAATTCACTTATCCTCAGATTTTTTTAAATTGTATTTGTGAGTATCTATATATTACATACAAACGCACATCTATATCTTTTTATTATAATATTATTTCTGATCGCTACTAACGTTACTAAAGACGAGGAACGATTCAAATGTGGACTTTAATTTATGCCTTAATTAGTTAAGATATCAGCTGTTGCATAAGAGTCTAGATGCGGATGTGATTTCACTGTATAAAAGTTATACCGAATCTAATCAAATTTTTAACAACTGTTTAGAATTAGCCGACCAGCTGATTTATGTATAATATCCCCGAGGGTGTAGGCAGAAGCGTCTCCAACACCCACTTTGTGCCAACGACAATTTCGTCCTACTTACATAATAGGAGAAGAGACTATGACCGTCATCCCGGCACTGTATAACTGTACGTACTGACTCTATCTATACTGTTTGATAGATAACAGTCCGATTCCTTAGTCACTGTATACTTTTTGTGCATTAAAAATAGCCCATTTCAGAGTCCACTCAGAGTCGAACTGAGTGGTATATTTTGTTTTGGCTATTCATACATTTACGATATCTTCGTTTGTAACAGACTTCGAGAAAGGAGGAGGTTCTCGTATTTTTTTTTTTTTGTTTTTTACCTCAGAACTTTCGACTGGGTGAACTGTTTTTGTTTTTTTTTTTTATTTGAAAGCTGGCGCTTCCCGTTTGGCCCTATTTCAATTTGGTCAAGTTCTAAAAATGGCATCCATGAGAAAACCATATAAGTTTCAAATTTTATGATAGACGCATTGAAGTCGGTTGTCTACTTTTTTTAAATGAATTATTGTTTTAGCAAACTCCTTTTAAAAATAAAATAACCATAAAGCCTCCATGTTCGTTATTTTATTTTACATCGAAAGCCATTCCGATCTTAATGACCAAACTTGCCGAAAGACACAAACTAATAAAGTTTCAATATCTGTTCTATTTGACTTGTACGTATATATTTGTTTCTTTCTCGCTAATAAATAGTTGTTTGTGGTGCCATCTTGCAGTGATTTGTCGAGATACATTATATCGAAATGGAGCGAGATTAGTGAAAGCTTTCGTGAATTATCTAGACCCGTAAAGTTAGAAATATATAGAGGAAATGTGTAGCCGTACATTGTGTACAGGTATAAATATCTCTTAATAGGTATGGGCTGAAAATATCTATCTTATTACACTGGTATCTGTAGAGAAAATTATATTAAAAACAATTTATTATTACTTATTTTTGGTGTCATATTTAATAATAACAAACCGAAACAGGTACGTACGTGCACATATTTTTGAAAGAATTTATTTAGAATAACTTACCGCACGTACGGAACATAGTAGTAGACCCGGTTGTCAAACACTACTTTATACTTTCGCCCGCAGCCCCACAAATTTTAAAACCTTCTTCTCTCGCTTAAAATTCCCCCAAAAAAAGTTTTTATTTTCTGCATAAGAGGTACCCTATTTTCTATTACCCTAATATAACGTATGAAATCAATATGCGTAATAATGTCTACATATTTGGATTAATCTTAAATATGATCAAATATGATCATATCTCAAATTATTCGGAATGTGCATATTCTTTTTCACAGTACTCTGTTCCATTCACATACTCCCTCTTATCTTAAAGAAAAAAAAAAGTTTCCTTTTCTTCCACAGTACCCTAGCAGGGATCTGAGATCATCGAAGAATTTGAAGGTGAAAATTCCCACGCGTTCCACACCTTTTATAAATAAGTCATGACTCGGGAAACATATGGAATGTTGGACCAGAGACGGTATCTTTGCAAAGTGGGGCCTGACGGAGAACGGCACAAGATCACGAGATGATCTAATCTTATGTATATTATATCTAATCTTAGCTTATATTTTATTCAAGGCCATTCAAGGTGCTCCGAGACAGCCTGCCTAGATGTCTGTGGCTCCACCGCAGATGTCTAGGAAGAAACCAATATAACGTTTTTTGTGGGTTAACGTTTAATGTTGTTTAATTATAGTTGTACAATACTAATATAACACATGTTACGATTAATAAATTTCAGGGTAATATGCTCAGTTACAACCGCTTGACAGTTGTTGCTGACTATCGTTGATTTATAATAACACCGATATTTTTGTTTGTCTCACATTCTTTGTTGAGTTCACTTGCTATGTTAAAATACGAGTTCTAATACCAAGATTTTGAATAGTAGTACATTATCATTTTTTTTTTCTTTTAATAAATACACAGGATTTAGTGTCGCATTTATATTTATATTCTATTACTATTACTTCTGATAATTGACTTGTAAATACTACTGCTAAACTTTTTATTAAGTGTATGTGTAACTTTTTTTGATATTATTTATTCAATATTATTACTGTTTCTATTTATTATTTCTCACTTTTTTTTTACTTATTTCTTAAATTTTATGATAGACGCAGTGAAGTCGGTTGTCTACTTTTTTAAAGTCCGATTATCATATTTATATTCGTTCAATACATAATATATGCTTGTTGCGAGAATGCATTGAGAATATCTTTTTGTTTTTACTTGGCTTCCTTAAATCCTAGTTTACACAACCAGAATATGCACTGAAGATAATAAATACAGTAAGCTTAGTAATTTTTAGTTTAGTTGCTACGAACTACGTAGCAACTACACTAATGATGTAGTACTCGCCCCGATTAGTACGAGTATAAATAAATACGACTTCCCAACATCAACTGTCCGCCAGTAATGATCAAGTTGCAAGATACCCTTTGTGTTGGAGAGACATAACAGCCGTTCCTCCCCATGTTTAAGGAAGGCACGAAACTCTTATTGAACCCTGTGAGTCCGACTTGATCTTGGTTGGTATTTTGGTCTAAAAGCACTGTAGCTTGTGTTATCGATATTAAATGTAGTGTATATTATACAGACTGTTTTTATTTTATTTTTTATTAATTATTTTATATTAAATTATATATATAGTTTAGTTTAGTTCTACAAAACCAGAATCGAAACCAGTCTGCTATATGTTTACAAACACTATATAATATCTACCTAATGACCTGTTACATTCTCGGAACTGGCAACATATTAAATCTTATTCAATACCGTAGGTAAATACGATATTTTTTGTTACGCACAAACGATACGATTTTTTTGTTGAACAAAGATAAGAACAATAATATTGTTCTTATGTAACCAGTGTCGGAACTTTTCTCTCACAACTAGCAACACTGTGCTGTGATAATTTAGGTTATTAGAATTTTTGTTTAGTGATTGATTTAAAAATAAAATGAAGTCGGCGATAGTCACTTACCATCAGGTGACCCGTCTGCTCGTCCCCCCCCCCCCACACCATGGCATAAAAATTTGTGAAATTTTATATGTGAAATAATGCAACACTAAACATGAAGTTGTATATAGTTGAATCCTGCAAAGATGTAATGAACCTATTATTTTGACAAAGATGTTGGTGGATTGCTTTGGTAGAGACCCTTACCACGTAACTTTATGTTATTAAGAAGAATAGACTAGAATAAGCATGTTATATAAAATAATTGAATTAATAATTGCCCCTTGTGGTGCTACCTGTTCCTGTACTTGCGGTAGGATTCCGTCAGTAGTGTTAAATAGTCTAAAGTGATAATGAACCAACAACAAGCATATCTATGTCACAAATAAATAACTCAGGACAGGTAATTGGGAACTCCCACTATGTATTTCTTAATTATTAGTTTAATTTTATTAGGCTTGAGCTGACAAGCTGTGTGTAATATTTATATATTAAATCCCGCCAGCCACTTTAGGGACTGGCCACTGTAATTTAAAAATCTGTGTTACGAAAAAAAAAAAAACAACGTCACTAGGAATGGACTGCTACCTAACGTGTAGCAGTCCATTCCTCTATGCGATGAAGAATCTGCTCGTCTTTTTACCATTACAGGCATAATGTTCACGTATCCCCGTTGGTCCGTTTTTATGCAATATATTTTTTTCTATAGGTCCACAGTGTCACTTTATTTATTTTTTTAGGTTAGGTTGTGTGTGTGAATGTAGTTCTGCATACACAGGTCGATTTGAAAATTGACCTTTAATTCATAAATTTTACTGTTTGTTCACAGATCATTCAAACGCGACAGAACTGATGACAAATGGTATCGCAGTCCGAATGAATCCTCGTGGTGAGCCCGATGAAAATCATTTTCATATCTGTGATGACAGATTATAAAATCTTATATGTGTATATTGCGACTTTTGATTCTAGTTTTGTACAGATAAGTCCTATTGTGAAATATCTCCTGGATATGAGAAAATATAGTTTTATATATAATAATCTTACCTATTCAGTGAAATAATCGCATAAATACATATTTAATAGTATACATATACTATAATATAATGGACCCGAAAATAATGTTGTTTTGTTTCTTTCTTGACTAAAAACTGGAACTTAAAGTTGGATTTGAATAATTCTTTTGTATTAGGTAGAGTATTTATCGAGAAATAATATAGGGTATAAAACAACACTTTTCGATATTAAGGAGCGGAGTTGAAAACTGTTTTAACTCTTTTGAAATAAGTATGTAGGTCTCATATATGAAATACTTTTATGTTTATATGAAATATCCTAATTTAATAATTAGCCCCTTTGTCAGTGTCGCATAAAAAATCTGTATCTCCTCACAAGTGAGGTTTTAGTAACTAACACATAGCCACACACATGGCAGTGCCATGCTTAGGCATGTATGGGTAGTCTGGACTGGAGTAGTACCAGGACCTCTCAGAAAATCGGTGGCAAAGCAATGCTTGCATTATGTTTTGCCCTGTGAGTGCGGTTACTGGACCCCAAACCTCCTGTGGGGGAGGGCACCTATGATTATGTTTTAACTCTCTTAATATTTTTAATACTGTAACCAAGGTTTCACGAAACCACATTTCAGATGGTCAATTTGAAGCTAGAATAATAAATCCATTTAAATACGTGTATAAATTATACTAAACTACATACTAGTATTCAATCTTAACACGTAATTGAGATTTTTTAATACGTAAATATAATATTTATTTTCATTTCATTGATTTACACAGGTAAATCAATGAAATGAAAATAAATACGTATTTGTATGAAAATAAATCGAAAATATATACGTTGTGTTTATTTTTAATAACATTGTTGACCGTATCATAAAATTATATGCGTAAATATTAAACTATTTTAGTCTAAGAAGTTCTTTTCAATAAAATGTTGTTGTTTGTAAAAAATAAAGTTCTTTTATTTAATAAAATAAAAAGCATTCATATATGTACATATAACTATGATAACCTACAATTCTGAATTAAGTGTACTGGACTTGGACAAAGTCATAAAGAAATCATTAGAGGAACTCTTAACTAACACACTTCTTAACTAAGTATCCAATATATCTCTTGCCATTAGTAATATGTCTACAGGAAGGATATTGCGGTGCAGAGTGGCCTGTCCCTTCTGACGCAGATATCAATTTCGGACACAGTACATTTCCCTACATCATTAACTAGAGAACGGTGTAAGAGCTCTTCAATGAAAGTGGCAAATGACTGGTAAAGTGTACCTTTAGTATGAAGTATATATACATATGTAGTACTTGGCATTTTATATCTTTTGTTAATTATTTTTCATTGATCCTACAGGATATAGAAATAATATTAAGAAGGTCATACTAAGAAAAGTGTACATATGATATTATTTCTTATCCTGCTACTTCATACTTTCATATTGTTGACGACGATACCTCAGTGGAGTGTAAAAATAAGAATATTGGAGTCGTTTAAAGTTGTATAATGGTAAAAAAAATAACAAAATTTTGTGAATTGAATATCTGCGTGAATATAATGAGTAAAAATGACATGCGTGAGCGCGGCCGTATGCGATCGTGTCTGTGGGACTGTGGCTGACTGCCTGTGCCAGCGGGCGAACGCCGGTGGCTGGCTGGAACAGGGCGGCCGAGGCGACGAGATCGCTGACGCAGACTCGACTCGGCATATTATGCCTTACTTTATAACATTCATAAATGTTTACTTCTTTGACGTTTCATAAGTATATATTTAAAATATTTTTATACGATTTAAACTGAAATTAAAATGAATAAAAGAAAAACATTAAAAGAATAAGTTTTTAAATTTATAAAAGGTATTGACGTATATTATTTTAAATGTCCTAGTGACCATTTCAACTTATAGAAATTTGATTGTTACGAATATATTATGCTTTTTTGCAATTACATACGATCTATTCTCCTTTTAATGTATATAAATATTATTATTCGTTTATAATACAAATATTATATGATTAGTAAAAAATTTTAAAAATAACTTTTTTTTTTCTTTTGTTTTTTTTTTGTCTCAAGATCAACATTTCGTTACTTAGTTCTTTACATAAAATAAAATTCAGGAATCAGGTATTTAAAGTCGTATCGATGTTAATTTCCATTCTAGCAACATTATTACTAATTGTTGGACCACTTGGGAGGAGGAAACAACGTTAGGTGATTGACCGTAAGTTTTATTCTCATAATTATTAACTGATATAATCGGTTTATATACTAATTACTTATCTACAATTAGTGTGTGTGGAAATGTTTGTTGATTTATTTATCTAGCCGTGATATTTGTTCGATGCTCATTTAACAGAAGTGCTGGTTTAAGTCGAATCAGTATATATGTTCATTGTTTTGTTATTGTAGTTTATTGAATCATATTATTTTGACTTATTTATTACTTTGAAAGGGTCTTTATAAGGCGCGGTTACGCTCTTCTTCAGTCGGTCGCATCTTACGACTACGTGTGCGGGGTAGACGAATATTGCCTGATGTGTGCTGGAGATGGCTGCCAGTCTGTTGATATTTTCCCGAATCTGCTGCACGTCATCTGCAAAATAGTTTCGTTTTTAAGTTCTTTTTAGAAATTCTCCGGGTAAATTGATAAGTAATCCGTAAATCATCTTGACTGCACTGACCCCATGTCATTCTGGATATACATGTTCGAAGTCAAATTAGGACAGTTAGTATCTAAATCAAAATGAGTTATTTTAATTAAACCAATTAAAGGTATTTTGGAACTGACAAGAGAGGAAGTCAGTCAGACTAAGTCAGTCGTGAAGCTAGTTGCCTGTTTTAATAAGTAGATCCTATGGAGAAAAAATAGGCAAGAAATTCAGGTGACACCCTTTTTCAAATATTTTACACAGTTTTTTGGTTATAGTTAAAGCTCAAATAAAATAAATTAGATGTGAGGATAATGACATACATATATCCTTCCGAAATATGTTGACAATAGCAGTCCGGATATGAGCAGCCCCGATAAACAGCACTCGTTCACGATGATGCACGAGCCAGCCATCATCCATATCAAAGGGAATCTAACGACCCAACACCGACGCTACCATTGACATGATTTCTAGACGAGCATAGCAAATATATATGAAAAACATTGGTGGTGCAATTGAGGGTTTCCTTCGATTTCCCGGGAGCCCATCATAAAATTCTGACTTAGTTACAATGAGTCCACAGGAATAATATTATACTCTTTTGATCATAAAAAATCAAAATAGGTCGACAATTGGCAGACAAATCGATTAACATACATAAGAAAGATACATACAGTGAAATATGGAGCCTTCTACTTTTTTCGGTGTTTAAACTGGGTGATCTCTGTAAATACCAGTCGGATAAAGCAAAAATCTTATTATGTAGGAGCGAAACATTAAGCATAATATACGACAATAAACGTCCTTTCGACATCCACTAAGACACTATACTAAATAAAGAGTCCAAAGCTTTGGGGTTTCTGCATTGTGAATTAATGTTGTGAAACTAGTGTATTCTTTTTTAAAGATAGAAACTTGTAATTGGCAATCGTTCTCATCTACACCTGTTATAAATACTGATGATATTAGCCTGTAAGGCTTCTGTACAATCAATAAAATTAAATAAACATAGGTGAAAGTGGCTAATAAGAAATAAAGGACAATAGTATGGAGAAAAACATCCTGCATTCGTAAAATTACAAGGAATTCCTTAAGAGAAATTACAATTGACAATTGAAACTCCCTTAAACCACATTAAAGCTGGGTGCTGACTATCGACCTTATTGAACAAGACACCGAAACACGGAGATTAATTTCGACAATTAAGTCTCTGTTTTTCAACTGGATACTATTTAATTTTTGTTTATTTACAATTTATTAATCTCTTTTAAAGCAGTGACATTCCTGTCAATTAGTTATTGACATCATGAAAATAACTTGTAATTTATTTACGGAGAAATCCTAGATTGCGACACAACATAAAATAATGGGACATTTCATATAAATTGCAGTGAAATAAATACTTTATTATTAATAAGAAGTGAAATAAGTAAGCTTGTTAGAAGTAGCTGTATAAAGGTTGTAGTATTATCAGTCCTATTCATTTCTACTGACTCAAAAAATTAATAATTTTTTTTTAGAAGATAGCATTAAATGCCTACAATTAGTCTACACCTCTAAAGGATTACTTATTGTGAATAATTTTAATGGTGCATCTAAAAGAGGCCGTTTTCTGAGGTTGTTATGATGAGTGCGAAGAAATATTTTGCTAAGTATTTCAGAACAGTCAATTGTTCTATTCACAATATAATCCAAGAAGCAGATATCACTAATCTTGCGTATTACCTCCAACGCTCAGGAAGTGGTATCGCTTACACCAGTATTTGTAGTCAGGTAATGATTATTTTGCCTTGAAAGTCTATATACCGCATAATAAATACAATACGAGTTTTGTAAATTGCATATTGAAGATTCCAGACCTGGAAACCCTTTATGTTTAAAATACAACTGTCTTAATGTAAATAGTTAACTTTTTTATAAGTACAGGGACTTTGTTGGGAATCCTTATAGTTCATATCATAAGTCATTGCCTTAACTAGCGATCTTTTAGCTCTTTCTAGGTTACTGACAAAAACTTTCTCATAATACGTGTCGTATGAAGAAGGACTAGCTTCTGCATCAGGCCTTTAAATTCATGACATGTCAAAGGACCTTTGAGCTAATCTTTTCAGAAGATGTCTTCGTATTGTAATAACTGCATGAATTTCAATTTAAAAATTATATTAAATACTTATTTTCCAGTAAATAAATGTTAAATGCAATAAAATAAAACACTCACCTGCTCGGTTCAGACCTCAGATATTGCAACATACATTTCGATTGGATACTTTTATAGGTTGCTTAGCAATCAGCCGCATTATCTTAACTTTGAAATCTATACAAACAAGTCACTTTCGGAGTTAAACTTCATAACGTTTATAAATATAGACACATACGCTAACGCAGGATAATGTAGAGTAGGAATTAAGATATTGCAAAGGGCAGATAATGTTTACTTTTCATTAGTATAGAAGTAATTGAAGCATATTCATACAATATATCAACAAACAGTGTTATGATATCAAATATTGTGTAGAAAGCTGCAGTAAAAATACATAATTGCATTATTACGCTATTAACATTAAATCAAAGGCAACCATACCCCCCTGTATTAGTATTAAGTAACAATTAGTTGACAACATAAAAGAAGTGTAAAACATAATTTATGTTCAAAGTCTTTACAGAAGTGGACTTTGGTTTGTTTTTTTTTTTTTTTTAATCTGAATTGTATCACAAAACAGAGCACAGTGATTCAATTCACTTAAGCTTTCTTAATTTAAAGTTCTCGTTTTTAGTAGAGAATACTCATAAATAATGTAATGATTATATTCCCCTTCATTAAAATAACAACAAATACAAAACAACGTACAATTAATGATAGTTAGTTGAAGTAATAACAAACCAGAAACTGTCCTATAATACAAACAACACATTCTTGGCAAAGCAATAATTACCATATGAGTAAATTAAATAGCCATTTCCTCTTTTTATTATGGCATATATAAGCCACGATTGTGTATTATTATTAAACCTTATCGTCAATCAGTAAATACCTTAACGATATTTCCGTTTGCATCGATTTTACGAATGTCAATTGTAAAATAAAATGTAAATGTGTGTTTTAGTAATTTTCCCTAATAGCTTACTGCTTTCCGTATTTTGGAAGGTATCTTTTGTTGACGTAGTTATTTTTTTGCACTTATAATAATACTGTAGTATCTGTTATACAATTTTAGTATAAAGTGACCATTTGAAATGATTATTGCAATATATTCTCTGATGTCTAAACCGAGAGAATATTCATTTACTGCTAAATAAATAGTTACCGTGATTTACAAAATTCATTCAATTGTTACATTACGAAGACATCTTTTAGAAAGATAAATTCAAAAGTCCTTTGACATGAATTTCAAAAATACGCTTGAGTTATTTCACACTATTAAAGGTAAGAAAATAATAATAAAAAACGTGAAAAGGTTACGCATGTGCTTGGTAATTTTTATGAGTTATTTTTAAGTGCAGTTTTATGACAAACTGTATGTTAAAGTAAGATTTTAATGTTGTTAATTTAAAGGTTCATTACCACAATTAATTAGCCTATTCTTTATTATGTTTTGATACGATTTCTTGTATTATATTACTCTTTCTTAAAACGAACCTTAGAACATGGGTATTCTACTTCATTTTCTTAGTAAGTATCGTCATTAGTATCGTCATCATCATCATAAATTCGGTTAATTATTTTATCATTCAATATTTGTATGATAAAAACGTTTTATTCCTGATTTCAGTGGGATTTGCAATCTATAATGGCATAAATGGAAAAACTATTAATTTGAAAATGGATACAGAAGACATTGTTAACATGTTTAACCGTGTTATGGGTTCTAATATCATCACAAACCTGGCTGACCACATTTTTCGGAGAACTATAAATTCAAAACTTAGCTATGATAATCCTTACCACCCGGAAGATAAATTCTCATTAGATGAAACCACAATAAGTCACCAACAAAAATACAAACATGTATCACAAAATTTGCCTAAAGATTACTTAGATAAAGAAAATGAAAACTTTGCTGATGGTCATATCAGTGAAGACGTACTTACAGATAATGGAGTGGATAGTTCTGAAGTACGAAACTTGCATAGAAATGATGAACAAAAGTTGTTAAAAACCCGAACTAATAACAATACAATAACACTTAGCTCTGAAAACACAAACGAAAATATTAAATTTGAGAATAAAACATTGATTGCTGACACTTATCAAATGTATTCAAGACATGATAGAGCAGTTCTAAAACCAATACTAAGAAGATTTATTGTTAAAAGAAGAAAAATTGGTGCTTAATATTCGATTTAATTATCTGTAGTTCTGTTTGCTTTCCTCATAGTTTTCACAAACCCTTAAAGTAAAAAGGCTTTACTTAATCTTAATATTTTTTTTTATAAAAATAAAACGACAGACTTCTTTCTCTTTAAGAATTTTTCAGAAGTCTTCAGTTACGTAACTGATTCAGAGGCTTAAGTAAACGAGGCAGAGTTATACAAGTTTGCTTTGTAGAGTTGTTCTCATGATTACGTTACGGCCACGGGATTTGTAATGAAGACGTAGTTTTATGTATAATTACAGCGCTATAAAAGCAATATAAACAATTATAGAGAATCAATGTATAAATGTACTATTCAGCAATAACGAGAGGACGGAATTTGTAATGTTTAACATATTTTTAGTGGCAGGTGCAAGGCGGAAATTTAAATCACTCGGCAATTCAGTCGGTCTAAACGATAATTCTAATTCGATTCGAGGTGCGAGCAGATGGTTATTACAGCGATTCAGTTCGACATGACTATTTTTTAGTTGGATCAACATCCATTTTTTTTTATGATAAAAAGTTTGTGAGGATATAAGAATGTTTGTTACACTTTAACAAAAACACTATTAAATGGATATTAATTAAACTTTACAACGATAAGTGTTAAATAAGTCAGAAAAAAACTCTAACATTTGCAAGCTATTTTGGCGTGCGCAGCAAAATCTGTAAGAGTTATACGAATGTAATGTATGGTGTAAATATTTCTATAAATAAGTCTATGACAGCATATATATTTTTTTTGTGTCTGAGCCATTACTGCGAAAAAGTTCGACCCTCAGTCTATGACCTGAGTGTCATCGGAGTTACAGATTACGCCCAGCTGGAAGTGAAGACACCTCGAAGGGTCAAGTCGTATCCCATACTCAATCAACCATAATAAATCACACAAAGCATCCATAATCATGTTGACTCCTTATAAGTGATATACATATCTTACGTTTATGCTTACTGAGTATTCTTACAGAACTACTTTCAATAGGTTGAGATATTTCAAACATTTTAACACGTTCACTGCGGGAGCTCAAAACATGTTCTGTTTTCTAGTGCGCTACGGGATACATTGCGCTCCGCACTGTATTACGCCATTGTGCGTTACGGGTACTAAGTGCCCCGTACACCCATGTTATTTAGTTCCCATATAACTCACTGAAATTTTAATATTCTTATTCTTTAACTTGATAGATTAATAAATCTTCCACGTTTTAGTCTCTTCGCCGGTAGATTTTACAAAAAGTAATGAAATAATAAAGAATAATAATGTACACACTACTACTACACTGCCCCGTAATGCACATAATTACTGTTTATCGATAAAACTATAGTGTTGGGAATAAAATAAACTATAATTTTAATAATAAAATAAATTTAGTTAAAATATTAAATTCTAAACAAAATTTATATATTCAACATTACTTGAAATGCTTGACATCCGCTTGTTTTATGACAACGTTTTCCAAAAGTGCGATCTCAGGTTTTTGTTTGTTGTGGGTTAATTTGTGGGTTTAAACATTACTTAGAAGTAAACCCGCAACTGTACTTTTGCTTCGAGAACTAGTAGCAAGCTATTTTGTGAGTAGATAACGTCATCAACATAAGTAGAATATAGATGAAACTATAGGAAATCCCTGGAACGGAATCAACTGGAAAGTCGTAGAGAGGGGAGTTGGGCCTCCGGAAACCTCACTAATTTCGGGGAAATGCAACGCAAGTGTTGCTTCACACCTGGTTTTCTGTGAGGCCGTGGTATCGCGCCAGTGGAGGCGGTAGCCAAATAAACTGAGCTTTTGAACCATATGTCATATATTTAACACTCTCATTGGGGTGATCTCGCCCCTATATATTTTACAATGAGGTGTATTCAGAGCTGTCTGACACAGTTTTGAACATGAGTTTTATGTCAGTTGCGATATAAAAACAGATCCCTTTGGACTGAAAGCACATTTAAATTTAAATCATTCAAGGATAGCCCCCGGTTAGTTTTTATTGAGCCATCAAATACTGTGCGCCGCTTTGTGGTTTTACTTTTCTATATCATAATGAAAAAAAAAAAAAAATTACACTGTATCTTTACTTAAATGCTAATGAGTTTATGTTAAAACCGGATATACTTATTTTTGTCTGAGGTAATTTGCATGTTATCTTGTCTACTACTTTACAAGTAATGGTACATTTATATAAATAATTTAGGGAATATATCTATAAAGGTAAACTAAACCTTATGGTGCTTCTCATATTAGTAATTACAATTATGTTGCACAAGTGAACTTGTGGCGAATGACAGTTGGCCCTGACTCATTA
The DNA here is from genome assembly GCA_947561695.1 of Tyria jacobaeae. Taxonomy (NCBI): domain Eukaryota; kingdom Metazoa; phylum Arthropoda; class Insecta; order Lepidoptera; family Erebidae; genus Tyria; species Tyria jacobaeae. The sequence goes on from OX387218.1 coordinate 10,545,975, forward strand.
TGGGCAAAAAATAATAATTTTCGCTGTTGGAAGAAGTAAATTATTGCCTGTCATTCATGTGACAAGAAGTGCGTTTACAGTAGGATTGATATGCAATAAAATGTTGTGATCTTGTTTGCGCTACTTGTATCGAAGGTTAAATTTAAATTTTCCTGCATATATTGCAAAGTTTATTGCTTGTTGCCATTTCTACAGTCTCATTTTAGTTTCGTAAGCAACATTTCAGCCACCTTTGCTGTTTGTCGTTTTGTTCTCTGTTTGTTCAACGTTCTCCAGCGCAAGTGCTCTCAGTAGATGTAATTGTTGCATCTCGTTCCAGCTGTCAGCCTGGAGTACCATTGACGAGCCGAAACTCGTCACGCAGTCAAGCAATTTACACCGTGCACTAGTACACCTGGCACCTTGCCGCTTTAAGTCGAACCTTAAGCATCGGCGCATCACAAACACGAGATATGGCATCTGAAAAAATACGGCTCAGCAATCGCAGTGGTATTAAGAGACCACTGTGCCTTATTCTGCAACGGTTTAATCGGGACAGGTATTTCTCCCACCTGACATGGCACTCGTTTTGATGCAGTTTCAGAGCAAGCAACACTGCCCGCCGGGTGTGCATGCATGTGGAATCGCTTTACACGCATCAGCCTTATGTCCGGCCTGTACGCAGCGAAAACATTTGTTTCTGCATTGACTGTCTGAAGTGCACCCCACGCTCCCATGTCCTATCGAGAGGCAGAAATAGCATCTCATCGGCCTGCCTTTCAGGTTTGGCCTGCACAGATAACCAATTACGTATCAGCAGTCGTTGAGCATCAGCATCTTATCTTTTAGTCTGCTAGACGACAACTCACGACAATGGAGCCAAGCCTTTTAGCACCAAAGCGGATATGACCTTCTATTACTTGGTCTGATATGACCCTCCTTTACCTCCAATTATTGCAATAGCCACCATGATTTCAGCTGACGATGCGGCGACATCTAGACCTTGAATTTGTAGCTCCGCACATTTAATAGGTCTTGAAAATTAGGGAAAAACTTTTGAGTGACAGCCTAATAATCGAAAGAGTCGAAATTGGTAACTTTGTTCTTGTATCGTCAAAGGGTATTTTTTTTGTCATTGACAATTGGAATTGACAGTTACGTTATACATATCGGGTCACTTAGTGTAAAATATAAATCGGAATATAACATTGTAGGTGCACTAGAGGCTGTACCCTAATCAATAATTATACATAAGGTAAGGTGTACATTAATTGTGCAGACAAACTATTTTAGACAGCACCAGGAAACTAAACTTTGTAGTCGCACTGCGTCTGAGTCGGACAGAGCCGGAATCTGCTGACCGGCGAAGACTTCGATACGTATTCACACGAAGTATGCATGAAATCCGCACCAACTACGAAAGCATTGCACTGTCAAACTTTGTGAAAAAAAATATGTGTGGGCCTAAGGAATTCTTGCTGAGTTTTGCTCCAATTAGAAGGACCGTGTGCGGGATGATGATTGGTTAATGATTATCGTCAACTCCATTGTAAATTGTTGTGTGATCCATTGTTGCTGAAAACTGACTCGCCCAAGTGCAATTTGAAAACATTAAATTTTAGAAATTAGGAAGCAGGAATAGTTTTAGGTGTAAATACGATTTACGGAACAAAAAAATATAAAGATATGAAAAACTTTTTTTTTTTTTTCAAAAGAGTACTCCTGCGTTGGTTCAAATCAGGATTTGATCGTGGGATACGTATGAAATAACAAATAAATTTATAAAACTGCACGTTGTTATCATTTAAAAATATTGCGCAAAAGAATTGAAATTAAGGATAGAAGGCGGTTAGCTACTTCTTTAAAAGTTAATTATATTATTAGCCGTAAATGTGGCGTCGTTTTATTTTAACATCACTAAAAACCTTATGAGTTAATATTTTAATTGAAACAAAGTTACTACATCAAAGCGGTGAAATATAATAATTTCAAAGTTGTCCCACAGGTTCAAGAGAAAACAGTATTTTTTTCTTAACCTTGAACAGACATTTTTGTTATCATTCTCTTTGTTGCTACACGATCTTTGTCAATGGTAATTGAACGACGCGTGTTGCCTTGATTATTATGTATCGGTGTGTTGTATGTACACTATGTACAGGCATGTTTACTGTCAGTCATTTGTTTCTTGACACTATTTTGTAGATGCCCTAGAACATATCAGTTGGTATGTTAACAGAAATACAAACAGATAAGATAAGAGGTCACTCAATTTTTCATACAAGGTTATATAAGCAGCTGACGAATAATCCCCCACTATCTTTCAAATGGCTGTTTTGTCATTTCATAAGTTAAAATAATTATTTTCATTTTCAATTTTTTAATGGGGTAAGACCGCCCCCTCATAAATGCTATTGTCTCAACATGACTGTAACAGTTGGCACTGGTTTCTATTAATAACTGTATCAATATTGATTAAATATTTATATTTCGACCTAAAACTAGTATCCTTAATCACAGTTGCGCACCGTATTTTAAGCATTTCACGCGCAACCTGGTCCCATTTAACAACTTAGGAGGATTGAGATTTAGTAGCATTACTGGAGCAAACTTAATATCAAACTGTAGAGGCTCTGGTTGGGAGGCTGTTCATAAGGTGGGAGCTAAAACTTACCAGCAATTCAGCACATGCCGGGTGCCTCATCTTTCCACCTGAGAGCATTGCACCATTAGTACTTTTTGGAACTTGTTTGGAACCACCTAAGGCCACTGTGCTGTCAATTTCAAAGTCTGTAACGACATCATATGCCATGCCGGAGTGAACTTGGGTTTCCCGGTTCATTTTGCTCATATTGTAATTATGCGCCATGTGCACCTCAAAGTTTTGTGGTACCTAGCCACTGCTTTTCTGAATATCAGGATAAGTACAATGGTATTTCGCTATTGTTCCTCGGTGAACCTCAATATTCCTTTTTTTGATATTTGGACACAGCATAATAGGGAAAGGTTGGTTTATTGTTAACATACTTTAAAAAGTTTTTTTTATGCGATAGGGGGAAAACGAGCAGACGGGTCACCTGATAGTAAGTGACTACCGCCGCCCATGGACACCCGCAACTCAAGAGTCACAAGTGCGTTGCTGGCCTTTTAGGTAGAAGTACGCTCTTTTCTTGAAGGTTTGAAGGTCGTATTGGTTCGGAAATACGGCAGGCGACAATTTGTTCCATAAGCTGGTTGTGCGAGGCAAAAAGCTTCTGGAGAAGCGCACAGTGGTGGAGTGCCAATCGTCCAGGTGATGGGGATGGATATTTTGTCGCGTAGGACGATGGCGGAAACCAGCAGCCGGTATAAGTCCGAACAATTCCTCTGAACACTCCCCATGATACAAGCGATAGAGGATGCAGAGTGAAGCTACATCTCTACGCAACGCCAAGGTATCAAGCCGATCAGAAATATCTTGGCAGTCGATGATGCGAGTCGCTCTCCGTTGAATGCGAGGATGCATATTATTTATTACGTTGTAGAACTTAACCCATTACTTTTAATAAATATAACGTAATAATTATAACGTAACAAACTAAATTTACCTAACAGCGAATCTTTTCTCTTGCACTAAAAATCTGCCTGTTTTCTTACACTAAGTAAAACAATAAGTGAAATAAAAAAAATATAGCAGAACAAAATGCTTTATAAAGAAGAATATCAATTAGTAAATAAAATTAAATCAATTTGAAGAAGATAAGAATAAAATTTTGGAAAATGGAAAATAATCCTTTGGTTACCATTGACCATTATGGGTAGAAGGATCATAGCTGGAACGGCATACAGACCACCACCGTTATGCGTAGATCGATTTAGTCCAAAAATCGATCTTGAGTGATAGCAGTTTTGCATTGGCTCCCTTACATTATTATCTTAGGTGATTTCAATATTAATATGCTGAGTGCGTCTAGTACTAACACTAAAAGACTTTACCAATTCTTAAACTACACTAATATACATCAAATAGTAAACACCCCAAACCATTTTGTAGGGGACAGCAGTACTTGAATTGATTTAATATGCACTGACATAAATGTTTAAAATGTCTCAATTGCTCATGTCCCCAAACTGGGCCAACACTCAATCGTAACCTGTGAGTCACGTTTTAAAAAAAAGAAGGAAAACCTAGGTGGGTTACCTACAGAGCATATGGGAATATCTTGATGGACCTTTTCTATGGGGATCTAGGTAACATTCCATGGTACATGCTAGAACTACAGGGTGGCGTTAATGATATAGTTGAATAGTTATCCTCATGGCTTGTGCTCGTCTTCGATATGCATACTCCTGACAAACATAAACAATTTAAATCAAGATGCAACTCAAGGATAAGTGAAAATGTAAAGTTACTTTTTAGGATGTGTGACAAAGCTAGGACAATTTTTTTGAAATTCCTTCCTGCCTGATCATTTTGACAATCCACATAGTATTAACAAAGCCTTTTTGGATATGTCAAGAGAATGTAAAGTGAGCATGACTAAACTGACATATTATAAGTTTCACAGATATAATACCCAAAATACATTTGAACTAAAACGTTTAGATGAAGAAAAAATACTGAAAGTAATAAAAATATAGAAACAAAGGCACAAGGAATAGACAAAATTAATATACAGATGCTAAAACTACACTACACATACACTAGGTGCCATCACTAAAATAATAAACACATCTATACACACAGGAATACTCAAGGCTATGGAAATAATCTATGGTACGTAACTATACCCAAAGTTTCCCTCCAAATACTAACAACGTCCTACGTCCCATTAGTATACTCCTATGTATGTCTAAGGTGCTAGAAAAGGTAGTGTATTTGCAAGTCATGGAATATCTAAAAAAGTATAATATCCTCCCTGACAAACAATCAGGTTTCAGAAAAGTGAGGAGGAACTGCTCCAGCTTTAACTGACGTAGTTAGTAACATACTGGAAACTAGGGACCGGGGGGAGGTAACAGCGTTAGTGCTATAAGACTATTCACGCGCCTTTGATACTCTGGATACATCCCCATTATTATCCAAATTGGCCTATTATGGGTTTATATCGGATACAATTAAATAGTGTCATAGCTCTTTCTCAAATATATAGAGAAGATGGCACTGTGAAGTCATCGACCTTGCTAAATGTGACGAGGTGAGTACCACAGGGGTCAATATTAGAAATTGCTCTTTATTTTATACACAAAGATGTAATTGTCTTTTAAGATTAGTGAAACACTCTCAGCAATGGCAAGAATCACTGATGACCTAGAAAGAGTAGTTGGGTGGACTAGGGAACACTCACTGACATTAAACCCACTTAAATCAAAATTAATGATACAGGACAGTAAGAAGCAAATTCAGTCATCTCTAGAATATGTTCCCACAATCACTTTAAATAGCCAAAGGATTGAAAGGGTTGAGGAAACCACAAATTTTGGGTTTAGGATGGATAGGAGCTACGGTTTGAAGGAAACATAAATAGAATTGTCAATAATTGCTTCTATAGGTTCTTTACAACATACGTGACTATCTCAGTACAAATTTTATATTTTTATAACAAAATAATATGAAATTCGTATTTATTGTGTTAAAAACTCAATAATTACCATAGCTTCTTAATTTAACGTATCTTAATTTAACGATAGATTTAACGATAGACGAGGTTTCACTATTAAAGTAGCCAACTATAAAAGCAACTAAAAATAATTGTCACTAGGCATTCTTTTAGTTCTCCGTAAATTAACTAGTAAAATACTCTAGTTTTATGCTTATAAATATTTTTATAAAAAGGGTTTTAGCTGAGTTGTTTAAGAAAAGTCATATCTTTATTTTTATAGCATTTTTCTTATCAAGTGCTATATTAACATCTTTGTAAAAATAGTTTTAGGAACTTAAATGCAGTTCAATGTCTCGGAGATAATTTGTATGTATTTTAGCAATCTATCTCTATCAGTATGTTTCTTTAGACTAATCCCCGGAATAGGTAGACAGATTTTTTACACGAGACTTTTAATCTTAAATAGCTGATGACCTCATTCGAATTCCGCTTTAATGATTTCTTACCATGAACAGTATTACTATGAAGCTACAACACTTTCATAGCAATAAAAATATATTATATTTCTAATAAGACACTGTTAAATTAAAGAAAAATACACTTAAATTATACAGTTTTATAATGTTTTAGTTGTATTTATATTAGTTAGCACTGAACGATAAGTAAGAAATCATGAAATAATAATAAAAATAGTGAAACAACGTGGTTGATATAATATATGTGACATTACATGTTCTTGAGTTCTTTTAATGAAACAAATATATTTTATACTAGCTTTCTTTAATTTAAAGTTAAACATTATAATTATATACATTATGTTTATATCTCAAAAGTTGTTGATTTGAGAAAACATGAGCAAACATTTTATATCTTAAAGTGCACATTTATAAACAGCAAGTAAAAACACTTTTTATTTTTACATTTCATATTTCAAAATGTTTTGTGTAAAATAGTTTTATTTACTTTCAATTCTCTTTCTAAAGAAATATTGGCTTTATCGGTGAATTATTTTGTCCAATTAGTCAAGGGTAAATTCGATTTTATAACTAAAATTTTATTTTAACACAGATTTCAAACTATATACTCAGATTGGATAATGCATCGTTATCTGTATACATGCAGTTGCTTTTAGTTCCAAGGACACTATCTGTTTCAAGAAGATCTGATGAAATCAACTGGGACAATACAACAGATACTAGTGTTAAGTAAATTATTTATTTTGCATAAAGAGTTGTCAGTACATATTTAATAAACATTTAGTTTAATATATCAGTATATCATACTATGAGTGGTAAACCAGTGTCTTAAAGATAACCTCAAAACGCTTAATCTACTCTTGTAACTTAAATAAAATAAATATTAAAAACACTAAGGCTACATAATACAAAGGATACCTATAAAGGTACTGATAAAACTGTAATTAAATGAACAAATTAGAATACTGTAGTAATTTAAACCTTGATAGATAAGTTTAATGACTTGTTTAATTACTTATACATGTATGTTATAATGAGAGTGACAAGGCATTTCATTTGCTATTCAACCGTTGTACATAGCGTCAGAGTTTTTTAAAAGTTTAAGCAGTGAAGTGAACTAAATAGAATTTAAAGGATTCAGTTTCAAGGATTATAACTAAATTATTTTAGGCAAGCATACCTATCCCATCAAATCATATGTAAAATACTATGTTCTGAAGTCATTTAGAAATTTACATTACAGGCATTTTAAATTTGAAAATGGAACTTCGTATTTCGTTGTCTTTATAATTAACAATTGTAAATTACTATAACAGATTAAAGCAATCAGAATCAGATTAGTTAATATTTTTTGCTGTATTTTAACTAATCTGATTTCAAGATCTTCAGATTTTTCTTAAATTCTTTTAATAATTAATTTTCAAAGCAGATACAATGGCATTATCAAGGACATTTACAATGTTATTGGTACTATATGGTACGATAGAGAGTTATCAACAAGCTAATAAATCATCGCCTCCTTCTTTGAATAATGATTCATCAGGTCTTCATGAAAATGAATTTAAACGGTAAGTAGGATAATTTCCAATATTTTATTATAATTTTTTATATCTGTTATTTTATATACCGGAGAAAATCTGATCTGATAATAGCCGGGCCATAGAATCGAAACTTACTGGTACCTGACCATTATATGACCTCTAAATGCATAAAATTAACGCGTGTGTGTATATATATGTATATTAGGGTGTTCGTTGAAAATTATTTTTTTTCAGGCGCCCAAAAAAAAACTTTCCTTTTTACGAAAAACTACGGGGAAAATTTTATTTTTTAAAAAAAAAAAAACTCGTGCCGCCGGCCAATTGAAGTTTGTTTTTCGATAAAATTGCAGTTTTTTTCAATATATTCTGAAGATTTATTAACTTCATTCAAAATTGAAAGACACTATTATGTAGAGAATTTATTATCCTACAAGCACGTTTTCATCATTTTTCATTAAAATTTGAATCTTCAAATTTTCCCAGTAGTTTTTCGTCAAAAGGAAAGTTTTTTTGGGCGCCTGAAAAAAAATAATATTCAACGACCACCCTAATGTATATAGTGTGTAAAAGCAACAATTACAATCAAGTACAAATCAACATTTTTTTTTTATGGCAACGTATGCAGTTTATGTCAGTCGAGAAAGTTTGAGCTAAAGTGCATTCTCAAGTCCATAAACAGTGTCACACACTTATTTAAGAAATATGGATAAAAATGAATCTGATGCCAAATCATTTGCTTTTCAAAACAACGTTTATATATAATTACCAGACTCACAAAAGAGGTGGGGTGTATCTATTTTTATACAAAACAGCCTCAGATATGATATATTAGAAGATATTTGTGAAAATAGCGTACACTATCTATGGATTTATTTGCATGAATATTTTTTTTTTTTTTCGTGTGGAAACCCCCTCGGGTCATCATCTCACAGGAGCTGAGGGTGAGATAGTATGTAGGACTCGAACCGACTAAACCACACGGTGTTCCGTCACAGTGGCTATATCGCAGAGGACCCGTAATACCCTAACAAGGAAGCCTTCAGGAACCCCTGCAAGCCTTGGCCACCTGATTAGCAGGTGACAACTCTATGGTTTATTGGGGTCCTTACCCACATCTAAATCGAAAAGGAGCGCTCGGAACACATCGCGCCACCGTCTCGGGACTGCTACTGCTAGGGTAACGGTCAACCCAACCCGTTACCCCGCTATTTATAAACCTGGAAGAATAAATGTAAATGCATTTTCTAAAATGTACTCAGAACAGTTTAATACTAAGAAGCAAAGTAATTTTTTTTAGACTATAACATTGATCTATTAAGTGAGAGCAAAGACTTCAAATTATCAAGATATGTTATAAGTAGCCGGATTTGATGTTCTGAATACAACAGACCCTAAAAACTGCACTCGAGAGGCAAAGTCACCACACACACAGTCATTGATTCACCTCTATCTGATCATAAACAAATATATTTAGAATTACTTAATCAAAAAAATATCCCCTACAGCGCACTTTATACCAGGCAATAGACTACTCGGCACTATACTACAGCGTCAAAAAAGAAACATTTATAAAAGAACAGCACAGCTATTCAGAGTTGAAGTTCTATATATTGACACAATTAAAGCTACATAAATGAAATAAAATGAATATTAAAATTACTGCAAAAAGACATGATCAACAAAAACGTAACAGATGGTATACATAAAAGATTTACGGATAAAATTCAAACCCAACAACCTCAACGATCCCAACAACAGGAACTTGAACAACAATTTACCACGGAAAGAAATAATATAGATAGATTAATCAAACATACAAAAGAAGACTTATATCATGCTTTTGAAACGATTTCTTTTCCTTATGGGGCGTTGCGGAGTGTCCCTAGCCGTCAAAAAACCTCCATAACGTTAAACAAAAAAGCGTAAGATTTTTTTATTTATGGATAATACTGTCATCTAGTGTTTCTATTATGAGCTACAAAAGAAGTTTAGGATTTTTTTTAAACCAAACATGTTGTAACACTGCTATCTAGTAAAAGTATTAAAATGTATGTAATATAAAGTAATAAACAACAGAAACTTGAACCTTTCCATTTTATGGACGGCGGGTGTGACTTGTGTTCGTCTATCCCCCTAAAATATAAAAAAAAAACCTTGTGTGGTACAAGGTTTACAGTACATTATTGCAAAGGCCGTGAAACAGGCAATAACAGGTCGAGTATGAGTTTGAAGGCCGAGCCGTAGGCGAGGACTTTACTAATACGAGACAGGCAAATGCACATTTCCGCCGAGGCAAATATAGTGCTGTTCTCAAAAGAATGCAGGTAAATAAAACATACTTTTTATATTAAACATTTAATTTCATTAATATTAAAAGTTACATTTGTCATATATGGGCAATTATTAAGAGAAAACTTGAACTTCTGATGAGGTTTGGAGGTGGGCATTGGATGTAGTGGTAGATGGCCTAATATACTGTTTTGAGGTGGATGGCTATGGACTTAGATGTTGGCAAGTGGCCAGCGTGTGAGATTAGTTTCCGAATTAGGTTGCAATGTGATGTTTTGATTTATTTTATTATTTATTTCAGTTTTGTTTTCATTTGAGTCCTCAATGTAGCCTTCAGCCACTTTATCGGACTTCCAGCCTCCGTGTCTTTTCAGAGTCGTCAAATTCGCTCCAGAATCAGTCAGAAGAGTGGCTGAAGACTACAGTGTTACATTAAGGATTAAGGAAAGGATTAAGGAAGGACGGATATCAAGTTTAAATAAGTTAAAGTTAAAATATTTCTTTAGGTATTTTAGCTACTTTGTGACTTCCAATGACCTGCTTCGTGCACTTCCCTTTCTGAAAGTTAAGAAACAACCTATCTGATGTTGTGTTCGCTGGACGAAGATTATAATATTTTTTTACATATGTTAGGAACTCTCCTCGATATATCTGTTCAATCTTTATTTTAGTGTTGCGCAATGTTATTTTTGTTTTGTCATCAAGAAATTCTGTCTTTTGTGATAATATTATAGAGTTCAATACTCCGACATGCTCCGTTAACGCCTTATATCATAGCAACCTGTAACAAACAAAACTAAATATCAAGCTGCAGCCACAGACACATATCAAAATTCATCCAAATCCATCCAGCCATTTTGGCTTAACTGTGTCTCAAATAAATAATACATAATTATATTTACCTTTGTCGCTAAATATATATAATTTGGTGCTTTACAATTTTTTGCATTTGAATCCGGTCGATTGTCGTTTAAGAAAAATAATTAAAGTTTAAATTATAATAAATAAATAAAGGTTTTTTTTTTAGTTAGTATATTTATTGTATACAAAATTATTATTTTTTTTGCGTTCCGAGTTTTCTCTATTATATAGCAAATTTCTTTTCCCGTATTGTATTTTGCTGTTAAAGGTTTAATTTATTTTTATTTCTTAAGTTTTGTGTATATTTTCTCTTAGTTAAGGATGTCTCAATATGAATTAGACTCGACATGATTTTTGAAATTAACTTACACATATTTTTGGTATATATTTGGTTAAGGTTAAATATTTTAGTTGTTTGTCAGCTGTATGTTGTTGTTGTAAGAAATTATTTAGATCAGACATTATTACAAGCTGTAATAACAGCTACAAGGTCAAATTATTCAAGGTTGGCAACATGTAAATGAACTAACTTCATTAAACATGTTGAAAGTAATTTATTTGTTTGTATGTGTACAAGTATATATTCATTTCAATATAATCGTTATTCTTTTCTGATGTTAAACTGTGTTTATTTACATTATGTAGTTTTATTTATTACACTTTTCATGTGCATTTGGTATTTATCTTTATACAATGCAAGGTGCCATATTACTATAATCGGCTCTTGGTATCCAGATATTTTATCTTTATTGGCAGCAAACAAAATGATTTATTTTGATTGTGTCGAAAAAAATGACAATGTATTAGGTACGTTCGTGATGGCGACTGTAGGTGGTGCAATTCAAATATTAAAAACTTTATTTATAATTAGTTCAAGGCATTTTTATCCAAATATCTAACGCGCACTGTATAACACAATCGAAAACAATGTCTTGAATACCCGTTTCTCCAATATATGTAAATATTTAGTGATTCTAAAACCCTTTCGGCTCTTATTTCGAACTCCTGACCCATTTAGCGATGATAGAAAGCGATAGCTGTACATACTTTCTATATGGTAAATGATTAATTAGTACAGAGACGGAGGGGAGGAAGCGTTGGGTCGTGCGTCAAGCAATGGGAAATAAACTATTTAAAAATTGGGTTGTCTGTTTGACTTGAATTAAGTTTCTCTCCATTTCTTGCCTGTGATAGAAATGGACTATGGCACAAAAGTGCTATAGTCCATTTGAAATTTCCATAATATAGAATTATGAAAATAAAAACTATTTTCAGAAAAAAATAACAAAGCCTTGTATAATAATATTTTCAATTTAGTATAAATTATTTTTACACAGTGGTGGATGCCCATTTCAACTACAAAGACCGACGCCTGATCCAGGCACAATATGTGCTCCATCACCAAAGGTTTGCACTAAATCCCGGTATAGGTCATTTGATGGATCCTGCAACAACCTACAAAGACCGAACTGGGGAGCGGCAATGACGCCTTATGTAAGATTGACGAAGAACCATTACGCTGACGGTACGCTTAATTTCTAGTTTTTGCCTGCTTGCCTATTTTCGTTCTACTAAAGTTATTTTTCAACTGGCAATCTGGATACAGGGTACACATAGGTCAATGATGATCAGTTGAACAGTTAGAGCGTAAAACCGTAACAAATTAAGAAATCCACATGAACACACTAGTTTTTTTAGATGTTTCAAACCGTCGAGACCGCTAGCTGGTCTACTCTGAAAGGAGTTAAAGGCTGTTAAAACATCGTTAGTAGTAGTTGGGTCACGGAAAAAGAGGTCATAATGAGGAGTGGGGTGTTTACTCTTAAGATTTATTTTAGATTACAATAATAGGTTACAATGATGCACCTATAAATGTCAACATTTACACTGCCGATGAGTATTTTGTAAAAGAAAACTTCTTTTAGCGCGGTACGCATATTTTTAGACGAGATAAAATCTATGGACTCGCGACACCGTTACGAGACGCATTTGTCCAATCAACGCAATATTAGCACAACGAGATATTAAAGCACAATTGATGCGGTATTCACGAGATATTTAAATAACTTCGAATCAAAATTGTTTAATTCCTATTTTAGTTACCATGAACCTATAGTTTCTATTTTAGATTGTAATCATTTTAATGATAATGATAATGATACAAGAGTTGTCGACATTGTTAACGATGATTCATAAAAAAATATTAAACGTATTTTAAAGTTTCTAATAATTAATAAAATACAATTCATAAATAAAATGCAGTTCATTACCTAATAACCCAATAACCTTAGTACCCCTCTAAAAAATGTCTAACGCGCCAAAATAAGTTTTCACTTCTGTCGGCACTCCCTATTGCATTTTTTTTTATTTTTGAATATAAGACACCTCTGTCCTGTTAGTGTACATTATGTTTAGTTTTTATGTATCAAGAGCCAGTGATCAGATAAGGCCAGGGGAGAGTAATTTCAAGCTACTCGCAACAAAAAAAAGTGACTGTTGTAAACGTTCACTTTTGTTGTTGCAAGCTAGTCAAAAGCATGATGTTGCAATTAATGTTAAAATATGAATACTTTACCTACAATTTACAATTCTATTTTCTCCTTCTATTTTTTTTTATTCATCTTACCAACAATTGCTTACACTATCAATAAAACACAATACATTAAGTAAACTTAGGTACTAGTGTAACAATTACAAAAAAACATAACATTCACAAAAAAAAAAGATGATTTGAAAGCCTTTTCTGTTTTGTAGTTGGTTAACAACACTAAAAGGTAGGCAATATGCAATGCCACTGGATCGATATTTGCATAGCATATGAAGTTGTTCAGTCGAAGCAGGCTTATCATAAAAAAAAACTATATACATAATCATACGTTAAACGGCTATACAAGAAACAGATAATAAAATGTAAGTTTCATGAGTACTACAAAAAATTAATTCGTATCACATTTTCAGATATACATGAAATGCCAAAATCCGTAACCGGTAGTCAACTTCCATATGCCCGTGAACTAAGTTTTCGCATTTTCCTAAACAAACACGTTGTGAGTCCAGTCTATAACTTGAACGCGGCGCAATGGGGACAAATTATTACTCATGACATGTCACTCACGGCTGGTGTTCCACAGATCAGTAAGTCCTTAATAAAAAATCTCTATTTACACAAATTAAAATACAAAAAGTTAAAAATAAGTGTATTCCAGAAAAAATAAGGAAGTCTTCCAATGTCAGAAAATCTTACACCTAAAGTAATATAATATATTCTTGATATATATATTATAATGTACCTATGCCTTGAAATAAAATTGTGTGATAAGAAAGGTAGCTAAATGCAAATTTATGACTAGTACAGTTGTTTTCTTATTTGTGGTATAGGGGTTAAACCAGCAGATGACTCAAATGATGGTAAGTAACTACCGTCTATGGAGACCTGCAAGTCTGCGCTACTGGCATTTTAAGGGGACCAGCGAAACACAGCACAAGTGGTGTTATGTGAAGCCGTTTAATTACTTCAGTCAAGCCAGCTCATACGTGTCTCAACGTGGCTCTCCTACATTCTTTACAATAGTTCACAACGAAGAATTATTGCAGTCTTAGTCTTAATAATCTTAAATAATAATTGCCAAAATGTAGGTATACAATACAATTCTATTCTATTCTTATGTAAATATAGGCGGGACGATATTTATGTATGTAAAAGTAAAGAGCGTGGTACTTTTATTTACCTACATGAACATTTTCATGTCTGATGAACTAGTTCTAAGGTACAACATTCAATAAGTCTGTTTATATTGCAAGTAGAAAGACGGAAAATGACCCATCCTTTCTCTAATAACGCATTTTTTTAGTGTAGCTTAATAAAAAGATCGGACATGCCTTTAGTTTGCATAATTATCACTGTCCGTTCTACCGTTTGCAATTGATTAGACTACAATTACTTATATGTATTTTTAGCTCCTTCACTAAAATGTTGCACCTATCAGGGGCAGCTGACAGAGGAGGCACACAATACTTCTGCCTGCACACCAATATTAATTCCTCGTAATGATCCAATTTATCGTGCCGAAGGAAGACAGTGCATAGGCTTTGTAAGAACCACGACTACTATAGACAAAGGATGTACAGATCACGGCACTGCTGCTCAACCGGTAACAAATATTCCTAACATCTACTACTGTAATATAGGTTCCATTACTAGTATAACATGATAATAACTCAAAAGTGATAATACTGCCAAAAGGAATGTCATGTGCTAGAAATGACTAATGAGTGAGAAGTATTCGAATTGCCTTAATAATGGGAGCTATATAGGATACCACATTTCGACATAACGTCAGCAAAAAAGGAGGAAGCCAATAATGCAGTAATGCCAATGCCAATAATGCAAAAAAATAAAACAAGCAATTCTTGTATATATATGTACATATATCATTTGAATCTGGGAAACGGCTTCAACGATTTTCACGAAATTTAGTATGCAGGGGGTTTTGGGGAAAATAAATTGATTTAGCTAGGTTTTATATTTGGAAAACGCCATTTTATCCGTGTTATCAGGCAATGAAAAACTGCCACAATATCATTAGAATACGAAGGTACATTTCGCCACCGTCTACAAAGTTATAATAGCACAGGTGGGAAATGGGGCAGTCATTTAACTAGATGCCGCCCCCGGTTCAAGTTCAAATGGTTATTTTTTCCCTTTTTTGGAAGTTCCTTCTTTTACACGATTTACCAAAAAAAAGCTTGGTAAGCAGGTAGTATTACCTGGATGACCGAGCTTTGCTTTGCATATACATATGTTTTAATATAAAAATGTATATTTTAGTTATAATAAATAAATATCTTTTTTAACAATTTTACTTGTTTCTTGAAAGGGATTATTCGACAATAATGCATGTATAAATGGTTCTTTTATAGTTAACAGCTGTAACAGGATTTATGGATCTTTCCCTGGTATATAGTAATAATGCCAGTCAGACAGACTCTCTTCGGACGAAAAAAGGCGGGAGAATGTTGACACTTGTCAGAAATGAACAAGAATGGCCGCCCCAACAATCTAAGCCAACGGTAGTCTGTGCAGCGACGTCCGACAACGAACCTTGTTTTAAAGCTGGTAATAACCCATATTTATTATGGATAAGTGTATCGCACTTAGGTGTAAGTAAATTTGATAAAAAACACCTTTTTGGGTAATATCTTATTACTAGGTGTATTTGTAATTAAAATGTATCAGAATGTAGCAATGTCTAAGTAATGATAGAAAACGTGTTATAATCATTGGTGTGTGTAATATTATTTATATCGTACGTATCGTACGTACGCTTTCGATGGGAAATTCTACCGTGATAATTTTAATTTTAAATTTAGGATGTCATTGTTACATCTATTTTATGTTTCCATTTACTTATAAAATTTATTTCGAATATACTATCACAATTTTTATTATATTACTTGCATATGAAATTCAAATATTTATCAACTAATAATAATTTTAAAGCCTAAGTCTTTGTGTGTCTTGATGACAAAACATAGCGCAAATAAGATTTATCTTATCTCTATTATTTATAAGATGATATATTGGAAATCAAAGAGGGACTCAGGCGCATCATTTAATATTTATGCATAACATTTACATGCAGCTGCTACAACCAATCTGATAGCCTTCAACCAAGCGTCCCGGAAGTTTTGGGGTTTTCATGCAAAAATAAACTGTATATTTTTCGGCGCACTCCACACTATCACCGCTGAAAAACAGCGCTGTTTGGCGTGCCGCGATTCCATCCATTGCCATTCAGAATAATTGCTGAGCGGTGACCAGTTTCAGTAAATAACGTGCAAGTGCGAGGAATGTAAATTTGTTGCCGTTTTATATTGTTCTTCTTTTTATTTTTATTTTTTATATATTTTTTTTGTATAACGACACTTCCCGTAGAAAAGATTTATTTCTTTTTAGTGTTATAGAAATCTAACAAGTAGTTTATAACAAGATCCATTTCTGTACTAAATAAATAACTGTAAAAATTATGATCTACTCCAAATTTTTTTTTTTTTTTAGCAATCATGTATGGTCTTTGTGGTAACATTGCAGGACTATAAACTATTTTGCAGGTGACGTTCGTGTGAACCAAAATTCCCAACTGTCTGCATTACAAGTGATTTTGCTTCGTGATCACAATCGTATAGCAGACAAACTCGCACACTTAAACCCCCATTGGAACGATGAGACTCTCTTCCAGGAAGCAAGACGCATCCTTATCGCTCAAATACAACACATAAATTATTATGAATATTTACCTAATCTTCTCGGTAAGTATTCTCTTCATCATCATCGTCACCATTCTCAGTTCTTAGCAAATAGGTTAAGTTTAAATACAAAATTTATATATTTCATGTTGATCTTTTCAGTTTTCAGCTTATATCTTCTTTCAATCTAGATTTAGTAGTTCTTATTAGTCGTTTTATTATTTTTTATTTGGATAATAATATAAACAATAATCCTATTGCTTACACTCAATAAGAATAAGGAATAATTGTGATATCAGGTTTCGAAAATATGGCCGAGAGAAAGATGATCTACCCTAAGGCTACCGGTTACGTGAATGACTACGATCCCAACGTGAACCCTTCAATTATTAACGAGCATGCTACTGCTGCCTTTAGGCATTTTCATACTCTCATTCGTGGATTTCTAAAGTAAGTACATCAACTAATATCACCTATTGCCACATCCTTCTTTTTTATACTATAGGGGGACAGACGACCAGACCCGATGGTAAGTGACAACGCCGTCTATTGACACCTGCGACTCAAAAGTCGCAAGTGCGCCGCCTTTGAAGGTGATGGGTGATGGGGTTTGCGGGGAGAGGAAGAAAGAGAAGAGGGATGCGGAGATGGGAAGAGGAGAGGGGGATGAGGGAAGAGGAAAGAGGAGAGGAGGAGTGGGGCCTCCGGAAGCCTCACTCATTTCAAGGAAATGCAACGCAAACATTGCTTTACAGCCCGTTTTCTGTGAGGCCCTGGTATCGCACCGTTCGAGCCGGCCCATTCGTGCCTAAGCATGGCTCTACCACTGTTAAGTAATTTTATTTATATTAATGTATTCGTTTTTGTTTTATATAAAAATAGACGTGTATCCGAAAATCGAACACTAGCTGGGGTTGTACGCTTGAGCGATTGGATGAACAAACCTTCACTTTTGGAAGTCAATAATACATTCAACGAATTGATTAGAGGCCTTACTATGCAAAAAATGAGTGTTAGTGATCAGTACTATACCGACGAATTAACAGATTTCCTTTTCAAGTAAGTAATTTTAAACTTTAGAAACTTAGAATTGTAATTTTTACAATATCTTAGATTAGACTGAATTTTGAAAGATCAAGAGAATTTTGATTGTTGCAATATTAAAAAAACAAATATTTTGTAATTCACATAAGCTCATGCAATTGTATGAATAATATTGCAATTTTAATAATTTGAATTGTCTATTACCACCTTAACAGAGCCAACAGAACTTTCGGCGATGATTTGCGAGCAATTGACATACAACGTGGTCGCGACCATGGTCTCGGTAGTTATGTTTCGACCCGTGCTGCTTGCCAATTACCCGTTCCAAAGACATTCTTTGATATGCGTGACTATATCTCTGAAAAGGTACGTAACAATTCACGGCATCTAATTTTTATACATATAAGATTGTATACATTTCTAAATAATTATACCATGTTCTTTGTGTTTAGAATGTAGGATTGTTACAACACTTGTACAAGTCACCTGAAGACGTGGACCTAGTTGTGGCTGGTTCTTTGGAGCGTCATGTCCCTGGCGCCATGGCTGGCCCTACCTTCTTTTGCATTTTAACTAAACAATTCTACAGAACACGGGTAGGCGACAGATATTTCTATGAAAATGGCGCGGATCCCCATATAGCCTTTACTCCGTGTAAGTAGTAGTAGTAAATATAAATGTTTAGTAATTCAATTTTGAAAATGATGTATCAATTTCCAAGCCAAACCTCACTTAGAAATATCGATGTATCCTACGCATACCTGCATTTAGAAGCATACTTAACACAAGCATAATTGTAACTTTACAGGAGAGCGAATCAAAGATTCTTAAGTTCGTACTTTAACATAATTACACAGAATTTCTTGATATTTTGATATGTAAAAACTTAGTAGAAAAAGGAATGTGTAATTTTTATGACAAAAATAGCTTCAGTTGCATTTCTGCAGCCTACTTTCCCTTAAGTATTAAAACACGTAAACTAGTGCAAGAGATCCCTTGTATCAGTATACATTTACTGATTTTAGTGCCAATGTAGGAATATAGAATATGTATGTGCATACTGATAAATAACTAAAACTTGAAATAATATAAATAACAATCTTATAGCAGTTATATCACTTGCACCAGTATAGCGAGTACTGGAGGAGCATTTGTTAAAATATAAAAATAAAATCAAAATTATTTATTGCAAACATCATGGCCGTACAAATAAATTTTGGTTGCTTTTATTATTGTTTTATCATTTTGATGGATAATAGATAAACGAAGACAAATATTAACTTAGGTAGGAACTATCGTCAATTTATGAGGTCACTATTAATGTTAATACACTCCTGCCTACTCCTTAGTGCATACAGGCGTGAGCGTATGTATGTATGTACGTATTAATTGTTCAGTAAACATCTAAGAGATAACCCATTTTACTGAAATTATGTAAATAAGCTTTAGTAAAAACTAAACATAAAAAAATGCAACAAAAACAAAGGATTACTCAGATTAATTATTATATTTGCCGTGTGATTATCGGTGGATTAGAATGTTATCTATCAAAAAGTATATATACAGTCATAAAGTGACAAATTGACGTCATTAGGCTTGCCCCCTGTTATGTTAGTGGGATCAAATTCTTATTTTCAAATTGAGGATATTTGATACAACTCTGCCTACCGTTTAAGGAATACAGGCGTGAGAGAATGTAAGTATAGATTTTTAATCAAAATAAATACATTCACTCAGTTTTTCAAGCTTACCAAAATAAAATGTCGCTTTATGACCTAATTTAATAAAACAATAACACACAAAAAAGGTCTCTTTTAAATGTTATTTCTTAATTATAGTAGTGCCTAGTCAGATAGTTTATTAAAATTTTCTATGTATAGTTTTGTAGGCACTCTCTTCAAAAATATACCTGTAATTAAGTTTAAAAAAATATTTACATTTTAACTTTAACTTACATTACAATAACATATATTAACTTAACAATTTTTTTTCTACATCAGAAGGTTTCCAGTAAAGTTCCTCTTCCAATTATAAAAAAAAAAGACGTGACTTAAAATCGCACAAAAGATTAAATAACCTCTTTTACAATGTATGGTTTTACATTTATCCTTTTTAGGAATATGAAAAGAAAGATTAAGTTTCCTGCAATTTCTTTTTTATCAGATCATTCTTTAAAAATGTTTATATTAGGTAACTTTTTTGAATATAAAAAAACTCATACTAAAAAAATGCTAATTTTTTAATAACTTCATACGTAAATTTCAAACGCATTACAGATGTACCAATCTTGCGCGTTACGCGTACGGTAACACCTCCACGCGTTATACTGATGTAAAGCTCAGTTGCTCTCGCCCGCCGCGTGGATTCCAACCGACATAGACCTGTGTTCTCACATCGTCGGATAATTTAAGATTAATTTATTAATGACCACTAAACGAATTTTTGTCTCTAAATAGGCAGTCATATAAGTTTCAAAACATTTACGAAATGAATATTCAAGATTTGATAAATTCCTAGACAGCCTTATATTCTCCGAAGGTAATAAATACCGTTATTACTAGCGCTAAAGACATGTCATTAATTTCAGTGTAAACAAAAGATGTAATACTTATACACATTATACAGTTATAACTATGACGTATTAAATGTTTTTCTTAATAAACGGTTGTTTGTCAAACAGCTCAGTTGGAGGCGATACGCAAGGGCGCGAATATGGCACGCTTACTCTGTGATAATGCTGTAGGCATACGTCATATGCAACGCAAAGCATTTATACTGGTGTCTAAAGAGTAAGTACAAGCGTTATTCACATTTTTCTTCCGGAATTCTAGCTTTCTGAGAAAACCAAAACCGTCAGGACTAGGATTATGAGTGGACCCGATTATATTCTATCTTTGCTAGGGAGCATAAGCTCTCCTATCATCGTTGATTTCATTGTCGGTCAAGGATTGTGACAGGTCATGTTTACAAGTCTCCTAAACACATGTAATGACGGCAAAGTCTTGGCTTAACACCGTTTCTAACTTTAGGCTCTAGCGTCAAGTCACACGGATAGTCAAAGCAGACTAAACAAAGTCAGCCTTTAATTGGACATAAAAAAACTCCAAAGACGAAAGAACGTAGCATTGTAATTCTCTATAACCTTTTTCACAGTGTAATTAATACCTTATGCATACAATTACTAGTAATGTGCTCAAAAGAATATATGACATGAAGGTGAATATAATGAGTGAATAACATAATTCATGTATTTTTAAATATTACTTAGGATAATATATGGACTTTTTATTTTGCAGAAATCCAATATTACCGTGTGATCAACTGCCCTTCATCGATCTAAGTCAGTGGCAAGAATAAATCGTAGAGAAATATGAAAGATTCACTTTAAGACCTACGTGGACCTAAATTTGTAATTGAAATTATTGTAACATAAAATCAATCAATCAATCAAATTATTAGATGTGTAACTCGGAACTTTATCGCATTAACATTAAAAAGGTACAACAAATTGCACCAGCCGTGGTCACTCCGTGGACTATTATATAAATAGAACTAATCAGAAAACTTACATGAATATGGCAGTTTGTAGAACAATTTACTGCGAATCTATAAAACTCAGTTAAATGTATGTCCACTTTCTCTATTTACAATAATAATTTTAGTTGTATGTACGAGTGGTTCGCTATGCTTTCTTTGTGCCACGTAATAGTTCGTCGTAGTGTTCGCCAATATGTATAAATATGAAATACAAGGTACATTTAATAGATTTAATGCTTTCAAATTAGTTTATTGTTAAGAATGATACAAGGGTGTCGCCAGCCGAAGGCCCAGGGGGGGGGGGGGGGGGGCAAGTTGATATCTAGAATGAGAAAAGTATGAATTGTAGGTAAAGACGATAGCACATGAAGCTTTTCACTTGAAGCTTTTCACTTGAAAAGCTTCATGTGTTCATGTGTTTGTTTTTTTTTTTTCAGTTATTTTCACATCTACAGCGATTGTAATATTAACGGTAAAGAGTCTAACTTGTAAAGCTTCACGAGTTCGATTAAGCAATGTAAAGTCAAAGACTTGGGACGTTTTTTAGAATCTCTAGAGGGGGGCAGCTGCCCCTCCCTGCCCCCCCTTGGAATGATACAATTATGTTGTTGTAAAAAAAATTAGTGATGTAACAAATAAAATTTAATTATTCATGGTTCTACAAATAAAATATTATTTCAGAAAGAAAGAAAATACGTTTATTATTGACTTTGCCTAATTTAGAGTTACCCAAAGGTGGTGCCCGTGCTTTTGCGGGCAACAGGCGCTAGAAGGGGTCCGGATGTCTTACTAAAGCTGTTCCCGGATTCCTCCTATTTTAAGCACAGTACGCACATCAAGTAGTTTTAGTCGATCCGATTCGGACACACCGTTCCACTGAAATGGTGGATGGTGGGATGACGGCCCGAGAGGCTTTCCACGCGTTAAAAAAAAGTGACATCCATTTAGCACCCAACCCCAGGCTTTAAGTGTTGATATTCAGACACTCGCTACATGGGTGGCTCAACTGCGACTGAAGAATATAAAACCCGTCTCCGTCATCCGCGACCCCTTTTAGGATAGCATGAGGCGCGCTCACGTACATGTGGAGATATTTTTGATAAAAAAAAATACTCATTTTGTTTCCAAAATTTACTAGGTCTTTTAGTACCGCCATACTATCTGACAGTATATGGATGTTGTACTCCTTAACGCCTCTTGTCATAAGGTGTGTGTGTACATTGAAAAATGGAACTGTGTTCGCCTAACGCCAGTGAAATTTTTATGTTTAGGTCTAGTGAGAACACTCCTGCTCCAGTCCCCACCTGGGAACCGTCCCTGTATATCCGGACTTCATTTATGCCGCAATGGTCACTATCATTCTCATGTGGTTGTATACAATATGATGTTTTCTGAATCCTGTCACATTGGGCACCTATCAGGGGTTGGTAGTGCACTAGTTGCCATTAGGTATAATTTCTGCACTACTAATCAAAAACTCATCGCCGCGGCCACCGACTATAAATACATTGCGATAGAAAGCTACTTACTACATCTTACGACTATTTTTTTTTTCATATCATATCGGCATATAATGATATAATTAATGGAAGTGACAGTTGTGTTTAAGTGTTTTGGGGTTTAATAAGTGAAATTGTTCAAAATTAAAGTTAATTTGAGTTCGTTCGCTGTTTCTAACATGAAATTTTCTTTGGCTATTAAAAAATAGTTCAAATTTAAAATAATATTGTTCTTATCGTGGTTACAAAATGACATATTTACCGTTACCAATAATAGATACTCTTTTACATAAACGGTCGCATTTCGTAATCAGCCTGTGGCTCCATTGATATTTTAAGGCACCATTTCCGTAAACGGAAAAAGGAACCCTTATAGGATCACTTTGCTGTCTATTTGCCTGTCTGTCTGTCAAGACCCTTTTTCTTAGGAATTCTTATAAATATTAAGTTTAAATTAACATCAAATGCGTATGTCTGCGGTGCCTTCAAGCTATAAATAAATAAACTTTCTAAGAAAACACAATTCAATAAATCCAACCCCTTAGTAAATATGAATATGTAATGAATGTACTATATACCTATATGTATATGTAATTAATGTACTACATATACATATGTATGTACATGAAATTTAGCAAGAACTTGCTTCTGTTTCTTCCAGCACAAGTAAAGGAACACATTTAAAAGTTATTTATTTGTTGTTATATAATATGAAAATATATTATTTGTGATAATTTTTAGGTTAGAAAATGTTGTGTAAAGTTGTCAAAAATTAACAATGTGTAGGAGGAGACAATTTTATTTTTAAAAACTATATACTATATATACTTCAAAATTAGGTTTGTCTTTCGAAAAACATGGAAACAAAAATATCCTAATTTTCAAGATCAAGATTGAGAAACTATATAAGTTGCCTACGGAACCCTCGGTGCACGAGTCAGACTCGTACTTTCCTTTTTTTGGCATAATTAGGGATACTGAATATTTTAACTTTGCCTTCTACAATCTGCTTTAAGTGGTTTCATTTTCACAGGATAGCTACTTCCTTAATATCATCGTTTAATTAAGTTTCATAATTTCTAACTCGGTGATTTCGTATTTCTCTCACTTTTTGAAGGATTTATTGAAATAAACCTTAATCAGTACTTTGCTCTTCGTTCTAAGGCAATACTAAACTTCTTAAAAATTTGATAAAAAATATAATAAAGAGGCATAATAATAAAGTACTGTGATTAATTTATATTTTGCATTTTTGTGTTAACAAGTTGAAAAAGTTTAACCACTCTTTGTAATCATATAAATAAATGTAATAGGAATTATGCAATATGTAATTTATAAACCAGTAACATAAACAGTAAACATAAAATCATTTAAAAGTATTACATAACCAACAAACCAAAGCAAAACGTATATCGATAACTTCTCTAACGTTTAGTAAGAGTACATTTTAAGCATTAAGAGTACAAGCTAGGTACCGATTTGTAGACAACGATGATCTGGACCAATTTGTAGATAATGGATGGACCGATTTGTTGACAGTGGACGTGATGGATTCTCCGGACTTATGTGACGTAGACAATGATTTACTAACTCACTGAAGTGAAATATTTATAGACAATCGATTATAAATATATGTACATACATAGCTAAATTAAAATCCTAGGCTGTACTGGTTTACTTCGTAACTGCTAGATATTGAAACTAAAATTGGAGTGGTAGAGCCATGCTTAGGCACGAAAGGGCCGGCTCGACCGGTGCCTTACCACGGCCTCACAAAAAACCGGTTGTGAAGCAACGCTTGCGTCGCATTTCCCCGACATAATTCTCGTTTCCGGGAATCTTGAAAACCCAACTCCTCCTCTCCTCTTTCCCATCTCCTTACTCTCCTTTCTTCTGTCCCCTTAACGCATCCACCTATCCTTCATCACCCTCAAAGGCAGACAGTGCACTTACAATTCTTAAGTTGCAGTTGTTCACGGACGGCGGTTGTCACTTACCATCAGGTGACCCGTCTGTCCACCTATAGTATAAAAAAAATAAAAAATAATCGAGTTGAACTGCAAAAACATGTTTAAATATTAAAATTAGTCTGTGGTTGCAGTACATATCTTAAATACATTATGTACTGCACTGTTCGGTTTATTTTTAATTTTTTTATACTAATTTGAAATGTAAATTTATCAGTAAATAAAAAGTATAGTTCGAATACTCTTCCACAACTCGTTAAAATTATACAATTTATAGGCATAACACAGTGTAGCAATGTATGCATCTTTTAGAAATGCAACAAATATATATTATGTAGTTAAATATATCAAAAGTATTTTTAAAGGCTTCGTTGAACAATAGACGCCAACTTCTCGATCTATTATTCTTATTTAACTTATTAGGTAATAGAATATATTGTCGTGAATTGTTGTCTTTAATTAATATTTCCACTCCATGTACATGTACAAGCTGCTCATTGTCTGTAGATACAAGGGTAACATCGGTGATAATTTGATTAGCTTTAAGAAAAACATCATTGAATACTTGGGTTCCAAGCTTCGTTAATTCATTAATACTAGACTAGGGTTCAATTTCTATTTTTAGTTTAATATTTATGATCTATTTTTTATTTTATTTTAATATTTGGTATATAAAACTGTTTATTTAATTTTAGTAGCGAAAAGTTGTAGCTTTATCAGAAAGTTGCTTGTAAGTAAATGAGCACAGGGCGTGTTTGTAAATTGGAGTTAAGAAAGTGTATCATTTTTTCGATCCAAATATGTAAATCAAAGGCTACATTGATCCAGCTACTATAACTTTTTGCATCACTAGTTGACGTATGTAAGCGTCTTCGCTTTCAGCTTTAATGAGCATCAGTGCATAGCCCTAATTGTCATTGAACGAACGTATTATTATATTTAATGATAAATGTGGACAGAGGAACAGACGGGTCACCTGATGGTACATGACAGTCGCTGCCCATGGACACTTGTTACTCAAGAGTCGTAAGTGCGCTGTCCCCCTTTGAGGATGATAAGGGCAGGGGATGAAGGAGATGGGGAATGAGGGGAAGGATAAGAGGGAGGGAACAAAGGAGAGGGACGATGAGGGGAGGGAAAAGAGGAGGGCGAAATTAGGCATGGGAAAGACGTTAGGGGGGATAAGGAGAGAGGGGGAGTTGGGCCTCCGGTACCCTCACTCACTTGAAAATACAAGGCAAGCATTGTTTGTCTACTGGTTTTCTGTAAGGCCCTGGTAATACTCCGGTAGTGCCTAAGCATGGCTCTCCCATGGTGAACTCTTTCGCAATAAAAGTTATAATAACAATAGTCAATTCACTTTTTCCAGTCGTGTGAATAATAATAAGAAACATAAATATTTTCGATTTCCTTCATAGGTTGTTTATTAATATAAGCAGTAGTCTTAATTTCTCACAATGATTTCAAAATTTCAAGCAGAACATTTTTATGTAACTTAATTAGGTGGGAAAGTAAAAAGTATTCGATAATGATTGATGAACAGAATTGAATAAAACTTACCACAAAATAATCAATATATTTTCTGGGATTTGAGTCAATAGAGGAGAAATAAGTGCTTCTAAGCTTATTTGTAGCTTACAAAATAAATGTGGCTTTGATTAAACACCCCAACAATGTATTGAAATTAAGTATCATTTTAATCAAATACACAAAGTTTAAATAACACTAAAAAAAGCCCTAAAAGTCATTAATATTATAATCGCATTGAATGGTATTGACAGTTAAGAAAGAATACGACGGGTTTCAGTTTTCCTTTTGTTCGACTTAGTTTTAATAGGATTACTTTTTTAAATAGATATCCATTTTCTTCGGCGACAGCTAACACTGACTGAAATTATAGCTGCATTCATGAATATCTGAATAATATGGTTTTTTATTTTAAATTGTACAATTCTTAGAAAATTACTCCAAATCAATGCAAACATACTAATAACAACGTTCGTAGAGTTAAAGTTATGATAGTTTTTAAATCAACAAAATAAAATAAAATGTTTAAAAACTTAAAATACAATGCATTTTCTATGAAATTGCTATTTTAAAACCTATTAAGTTCTAGTGCGTTGCCCGTAATATGTATAAAATTTATGGGTTCATTTTCGACTTAATATTATTACAAACTTCAATGCTTTTAGGGTGTAATATGGTTTACAAAATTTTAATTGTTATATTTGCATTCATATTTACGCTTTATCTGTTATGAATTATTCAAAGCTGAAACGGGTTTATTTTAAAGTAATTACGAGTTTAAATTTATAAGTGATGTTATTCTGCTACAAAGCAATTCAATTTTGATTGTTATTTAATTATCATGTTAAGATGTCCTACGATGCAAACGTAATGTCTCAAGGTAACAAAGTAAGGAGAAGGTAAGTTGCGGTTGTCTATAATCTCTAAATAAGCAGCCATTCAACTAAAGATTATATAGTGTATAAATAAATAAAAACTTATTTTAGAATATAAATATTATGTAGTTATGTCTCATTTTGCCCTCTATTGGGCGAACGTCATCAGTTTCTTTTGTGATGTTTACGATACAGCCCTGCGGTGTCGCAGAACGATATTTTGTTCTATGAAGTAGACAATACCAGATTTAAATGATCGTGGATATTTTATTACGGTTATCTTGTCATACATTGGTTTAAAAGAGCGTGTGTGAAGTGTTATCATTAAACGATTTCTTCCTAGCGTCGCGTATGATTAACTTGATCAAACATACACTTCAATGAAATGTTTGACATTGAAAAAGTACAAATGAATATCAAATTAATATTGCCACCAATGATTACTATTACTATTACGACATGCAACAACTACTTACTGCTACGTGATCTTAATCTTTTTTTTTGTTACGACACAAAATTCATATAAAAGAATTATTTATGACAGAACATGAGCCGGGACTAGAACGGCTATTCTCTTTGTTTGTGTTAATATATATACTTTAAATTGAAAATAGACCAGAAGGGCAAATCAGAATATAATAGACGTGTTCAATGGAGTATTTAAAAATACATTTTTAAAGAGAACATAATGAAGACAAAATTAGTTTATAAACGCATAAGTACTACTTTACTATTCTATATATATTTATATTAAATAAGATTGCGAAGATTTTTTACTATATAATATTAGATACCTATTATATTCGGTTACCTTTTTTTATTAGAGCGTATCAATAAAATATTTTATTCACTGTACTTAAAAACCTTGTCTGTTAATATTTAGTTGATACAAAACGTCTTACACAAATGTAAAAAAAATACAAATGGTAGAAGTTAGCCTAAAATAAAGACAAATACGTGATCGTATGTATGTATGTAGGTAAGTACATTATTTTCATGACGTGTTTTTACGATTGTTTTTAAGCATATTCCATTTTCCTTTCTAAAGCTTATATGCTATATATAGCTTCCTATAATGCAAAATGCCTACTCCTGTAATGCTTTTATCCGATTTTGAACCAATTTTGATTAAATTTGTTATGTTGAAACATCGAAACCCGGAGAAAGATATAGGTTACCTTTTATTAACATACCACGCGAAAGCTTTTTAATTACTACTGTTATATATTATTGTTATGTATGAGCGCACTGTTATAACTTATCCATCAAAGTTTTACAACTGAGACTAAGGTTGCTTGCTGTGTAATTATTGTACAATAATAAATAATTACAATTAATATTTTTTCATTATTAGTCATCACTAAGAATGCCATTGACCAGTTTGTGAATTTGAATCACACTAGAAGTGTAAATAAGTTTGTTACAGAGAGCGAACTAGATAAACAAAATGCAGAATGTAGAACACAACATTGAATTTTAAATAACGTGAAAAGCTTCCACAAATGAAATCTAAATCCCAGACAAGAAGGAAAGGCTGCCGCAAAGACAGTGTTTACATAATGTTCTAAACCATTTGTTTGTACAACGATAGATGATGTTATGCTTATTATTCCCTTATATATAGTAAGTATTATTGACCCGAAAAATCTCGGTAAACAAAGTCCATAATTGTTCGTTTCCAAGTAGAAAAAAAACAAAGGGCATTTTCGTCTCGGCGTCGGTTAAGTGGTTGAATATCATCTGCTTCTAGTCGATGTATAATAGGTAAAATTAATCTAATCTTTCTCTTAAATGGTAAGTCAGACTTGCAATCAAGTGTCCCTTGTTTGATTGAATCAAAGGTTCCATTGAATAACGTTGTGTTACGTTTAATATTTAACATATACGTAACATATAATATGAAGACAACACTTTTGCTCGCTCACACATGCACTTAATAATTGCATAAAATGAAACACGCTAACTTAAATTTAAAATGGGATGAAGATGAAACGAGAAAGCCGATGGTATAAAAACCCAAAACTTGTGACTTGATAAATGAATATGATAATGACTTGTAATTACGAATCTCCCAGTATGCTACCTTAAGCTGTCTAATTACAAAACGTACATGGACGTGAATTGTGATGTTCATGAAACATATTCTTTTGTTGACTTTTTTCAAAACTTCAAGAAGGGGTAGACAATTGTGTGTCTGTGACCTCTCTATGTTACCTTTATTATTTTATTTTCAATTTGTTAGATGAGTAACGAAAACGTACACATAAATAAGACAAAATGTTATTAATGTTATAGCCTCGTATTTATATTTAAATGGCGTATGCAGTCTGTATTGACGCAATTGTTAGAATGACGCATTTTGCGACGCGACGGTACGGAGCTTGTCCTAGAAAGAAAGAACATTAGTGTGTTTTACATAGTATATATGTACGTATTTCTATTATTATTTTTATAACTTTTTGGCTTTTTTCTGCCTTCCTAAATATTTTTCAAAAGGATGCGTAGGTATAACATTACAGCATGTACGTCGATTACAAAGTAGGGATAGTTGCTTATTAATATTATTTCAATGTTAGTAATTGACATCATGAATGAATTAAGAATAACTCTAAATCTAAATAAATTGAAAAATAGAACTTTTCCGGAACGCGGCTCATGTTACTAACACTAGTATGATATAATTATTTTTTAGGACTAGAATCCAAAGCAATAAGTAGCAGTCGTACTAGTAGATAAATCTTTAAATTATACAATAAACCACAATACACAAAAAGAAATAACAACAGATGGACGAGAGAGAGAGGAGAGACTACACCCACAGAAGGGTACTTCCTTGTTCAGATTGTTATCTTTCATTTAAAATAATTTAAGATTGTAGGCCTATGGATATTGCAAATATCTATAAAGCTGGAAATAAATAAATCGAATTAGTTAATAATAGAACGTTGAAAGGATGAAATGGGTGTAAATACTCTTACTCACGTATGTCATTGGGTTTTTAGTTTTGGAATTGTAATGGTTTTGTGAAAGTACCATTACACACTTTTATAAGCATCCTGATTGATAGTTGATTTTCTAATTTTAATCAAAATTTAAAGAGTAATAATAAGGATCCAAAAAAAGTTAAAATAATAAGCCTCAATAGCGGCGATAACCTAAAACGTACTCGATCCCTAGACAGTTAATGTTTGTAAATCGACTAAGTTCAGCCGAATTACAACACTTTACTGTAAAGACAGATTCTATAACATATTTTTACGATGAATTCTGAACCAACTTTGCAGACGACGTTGATACATCCTCAATTGGCATCCGATTCGTCTTTGGCGGTATCCTTATATCATGTCTCCGCTTTATAATATACTATTCACCTCTATATCTCAAAGAACTTTTTAAGTTCCTCTGTGACACTCATTCATATTTCTTGAGATTATCTGAAACTTGCAACTTCAAATTCCAGTATATACTACAAAGTTCAACGACAAATCCTTTACTATCGCAGCACGCCTTTGGAATGCACTATCACTACCTACCAGACGAGCGCTTATATCATCATCATTCAAAAAAATGGTAAAGGAATACTATCTGTTAAAACAATTTGATGTTAAACGTCACATCAATTGCATTTCAATTTCTTCTTTATTATTCGTAACAGTGTTTATGAAATGTATAAATATGTAAGTATGTACTTGTTTACATATATTAATATTCTAGTCGTATATAAATACTTATATCAAATACATACATACATACATAATATCACGACTCTTTCCCGTAGGGGTAGGCAGAGACCACTTCCTTCCATTTGCTACGATTCTGACATACCTTTCTCGCTTCTTCAACTTTCATTCCGTTCCGCATACAGGCTCGTCGGTTAAAGTAGTAGTAGTACCGCGAAGCGCGGAGGACTCTAAAGCTGGCCATAAGCCGCGCCAAAGAAGATAAAAGAAAGGAGATGCTGGAGGGTCTCGATCGTGACCCCTGGGGTCGTCCGTATCGCGCTGCACAGCTAAGGCTCCGCGCGTCGCCCCCCCCCCCCCCCTTACCGAGACTCTCCAGCCCAGCTTCCTGCAAAAGGTGGTCGAGGCTCCTGGAACGGCCGGAGCATACGCCCCCATCAATGCTGGGGGCAGCCATTCTACGAATTCGTTCAAAGAACACCGGATGGCATACCTGCCAGAGTGTTGGCTCTGGCCCTCGGCTATTTGGAGGACCAAGAGTATGCTAGAGGGACGGTTCCCTGAATGCTTGAAAAGTGGGAAGCTGGTCCTTTTGGCGAAGCCAGGACGGCCAGCTGATTCGGTCACGGCCTACAGGCCCATTGTATTGCTGGACGAGGCGGTAAATTATTTGAGAGAGTTCTCTCTGCTCGCATCGCCCAGCACATGAACACGGTAGGGCCCGATCTGTCGTGCTACCCAGTTTGGTTTCCGGGCGGGGCGCTCGACGATCGACGCTGTGTTGCGCCTAAGGGTTGTGACC
Organism: Tyria jacobaeae; assembly: GCA_947561695.1. Lineage (NCBI taxonomy): Eukaryota > Metazoa > Arthropoda > Insecta > Lepidoptera > Erebidae > Tyria > Tyria jacobaeae. The sequence continues at coordinate 10,577,877 of OX387218.1, forward strand.
GAAGAGGCCGTGAGTAACGGAGACGTTCTGTTGGCGGTGTCGCTGGACATCGCCACCGCATTTGGTAGTCTGCCATTTAGCTGCATCAGAGGTGCTCTCCACTACCATGGGGTACCCCAATACCTGCGGCGGCTGGTGGCAGACTACTTACAGGAGCGTACCGTCATGTACGAGGATCGGGAGGGAAATTTAAGACGTCGGGCCATGTCGTGCGTTGTTCCGCAGGGTTCTGTTCTGGGCCCACTCCTGTGGAACATGGGCTACGACTGGGCCCTTCGTAGTTACTTCCCCTCTGGGCTGGGCGGCCCGGGGGGCAAACTTTCAACAGGCGGCACGCTTGGCCACCATAGGAGTCTGCCTGGTGGCCGAGCGCATCGAGGCACTGGGCCTACGGGTGGCCCTGGATAAGACGGAGGCCCTTTTATTTCACGGGCCCCGTCGTGGTCCACCCCCCGGTGCCTCGATCGAAGTAAACTCGGTCCTCGTACCAATCCGGGCCCAGATGAAGTACCTGGGTCTGATGCTTGACGGGAGGTGGCGCTTCGACGAGCACTCCCGGCAGCTCGCTCCAAGGCTGGTCGGTGCTGCGTCCGCCCTTGGGCGACTTTTGCCCAAATGGGTGGGCCTAGCATCGCTACAAGACGGCTATACATCGGGGTAATCCGGTCAATGGCACTATATGGTGCACCGGTGTGGGCGGAGGCTCTAACAGTGCGCCTATAGCGCCCTCAGAGAGTAATGGCGGTTAGAGCCATACGCGGATACCGCACCTTGTCAACGGAGGCAGCATGCGCATTGGCTGGTTCTCCCCCGTGGGATTTGGAGGCGGAAGTGCTTGCCGAAATATATCGGTGGATGGCTGAGTTTTGAATGGGCAGGAGCAGTAGGCCCCCTCCCGAAGAGGTGCGCGAGTGGCGCGAAGCCGCCCGCCAAGCCCCGATTGCTCGTTGGTCGTCCCGGCTGGAGGCTCCAGCCGGTTATCTTCGAGTGGTCGGGGAGGCAGCTCGGGACTCTTTCCTTCCGGCTGACGCAGGTGCTTTCCGGGCATGGTTGCTTCGGCAAGTACCTGCACTCGGTTGCCAGGAGGGAACTGAGTCCCGCCTGCCACCACTGCAACTGCAGTGAGGACTCGCCTCGGCACACGCTTGTGGATTGCCCAGCCTGGGTGACGCAGCGTCGGGCCCTCACTGCAGTCATTGGAGAGGATCTGTCATTGCCGGCCGTCATACGCTCTATGGCCGGAGTTATAGATGTTTTACCGCGGTCGCATCCTTGCGAGGATGTCATCTCGCAGAAGGAGGCGGCGGAACGGGCCCGTGAGGAAGATCTCCACTCGGACCCCATTCGCCGCCGGCGAACCGGGCGGCAAAGACGCAATTTCCAGCGACTCATGCCGCCCGGGCGCGCCCTGAGTGTGTTTCCCCTCCACCCGCTATAGTGACCAGCCGCAAGTTTTAGTCGGTTCAATTCCAACACACCACACCACTGAAAGCACACACGTAAAAAAAAAAAGTCTTCCTCATCCGACAAAATAAATATCATATAAAAATTATATATATCATATAAATACACCTAAATATACGAATGTATTAATACAAAAGTATTAAACTCATATAGGTTACGAGTAGTATCTATATCTAATATTTATTGAATTTGTTGAAGATTGTGGTTTTTTAGCGGAAAGGGCCCCCATTGAGCATTTTTTATTTTTCTGTTATAATATCTATTCCTGTGTCTTTATTTGGTATACAATGTTTATTGTATACCAAACAAAGAGTTTAATTTATTATTGATTATTATTATTCTCTTTATTTTTCTTTAAAAACTTATTGATATTATATTATTACATATTGACCTGAGAAACATAGCATCGAATGTCTTTGAACTCTACCCTAAGATTCATTAAATTAAGTAAAATAACTGTTTTAACTCTTGGGAGAGAAAAACAACTTTAGGAGTTTTACCGTGTTTTAACTCTTGGGAGAGAAAAACAACTTTAGGAGTTTTACCGTAACTTTTATTCTCTCAATTATTAAGTAGTATAATGGCTCTATTTACGAGTACTGATTACTTATCTGAAATATTCATCGAGGTCATGAACGCACAGAAATCGCGTGACTAATCTGTTGCCAGATAGCTGTAACAATAATTTCTATTTTATTTAATAAACCTAGTGTTTAAAGTATTTTGTAATACATGATTCATAGAAACGTTCATTTGCCCTCATATCTTTTATAGAACATGTGTTTCTGACCTCAATCAGTAACAAACACTGTATTTTTTTCATCTACAAGTTCTATAGTTATATCTGTGGCAGCCTTTTAGCCTTGTCTAGAAGTCGATAAACACAAAAGTTTTGGGACTCTTAGGGCTAGGCTACATCTGACGATGACTTTCGTCGGCTAGACATACATAAGCCAGACTAACTGATTTGTAAAAATATCGATGAATACTAACTTCTTTGACAGGCGCGTGACGGCTCTCCTGACGACACTCCAGTTGCTCGGAATCGATCATTAACACGCTTCGTTAGATTTGCAATGGCCCTTATTGTACTCGACATAAGGGCCAGAATTATATAAAAAATGGAACATCGCTGAAAACGTCAACAGTTGCGATAAATGTTTCTTTGTATTGACGCTTTGTAAACCTTTTTCTGTTTGTAGTGACCACATAACAACTTTCAGCTGGACATTATATACACTGGCGGCCTCCTACTTACCTTTCAAACAGTACGTTTTATTTGCTTTCCGCTAAATAATAAAATGAAAACAAGTTTGTTGACCAAAATAAAAACAAAACTTATTCTCGACGTAGCTGTCATAAGCAATCTTGGATTAGCTTCGTTTTCACTGCATCAAAATGCCGATATATGTAAACTTTTATAAGATTCATAATTCAAAACGCTTTAAATGACGACGACCATGAGGCCGATAAACTTCATAATTATAAAAAAGAATCCACTTTTCAACTAACTTTCTTATAACACATTTACTAGGGTAGATATAGGTGGCTTGAAAACTGTTTTTGAAACCGTTTTTTTTATTTTGAGAGAACTGAGAACTGTTTTTTAGTTTTCTATAGGTAAAACAAACTACTAAGCAAAGTTTACTAGCACAATGTTTATTAATATAAAAGTTTAACATCTAACCTTAACGAAATACATGACATTATCGTCGTCTTACAACTTCTTCCAGGTAACATATAATATATTATATATTATATTATATACAATAATATATTAGTAGGGATGACCAAAACTTATGACGGCACAAGTAAAAGCAAAACTTCCATTTTTCTCTGAATGGTAATCGGTGGTTGGCCCTAGAGATTTGATAACTTTAGAAAAATATTGTAGCCCACATAAAACAATCCTCAATATCAGATCAGATAGTCGATCGTAAGTAAATACATATATAACTCATTGACCTCGCTGTCTTTGGAATAAAAGAGAAAAAGAGGAATAGCTAGCTTGGCAAAGGTAAGAATGAAAGCAATGTAAGGTTACCTTTGCTGAAAAAGAATTCTATAAGATAATTCTTATACTACTATGTTAAGAAATAGTTGGAAGTTTTAGGTGTCAAATAATGTTACGCGATAGGGGTGAAAAGTGTTTGATCGGAAACTATTTTAATGGAAAGTGGAAGCTGGTGGTTTTGCAAGGATGATATTTTTACCCTAATGCGCAACAAGGGCTGGCTGCTTATGTTTTAAGTCGAAATATAATATTAGTAATAAAATACAAGACCAAACTGCATTTAAAACTTCCATTCCATTCCATTATTTTTTGCTGACGGTATCTCAAAATTTTACTATTAGTAGTTATATATTTATATCTATCTATATGTATAACTATTTATGTGTATTTCAAATAGTACGCCATCAACTATAGGTTTTTTAATCATAATTTGTAATAATATCCATACTCGGTTATCTGGTAGAGATCACTTTTAGCGGTAAGACTGTGCATTGTACTAATATTTTTAAGATTATATTGTTTTCAACTATTATTTATTAATGGTAAGCAATAAATGGAGTCTAAGAGTGGTGGTCACCATCCTCCTTGCATGTCTAGTCACTGTAGCATGGTGACCCACACTTTGGCGACCTGGTGAGATGCTTTTTCACGCCCCGCTTAAAAGACCCAGGATCAAAGTGGGAAGGAAACCCGTACGCTGGTAGTGAATTCCAGGCTTTCACCGATCAACACAGGAAAGAGGAGCCAAACCGTTTCGTTCGGGATCGCATAACTTCGACTCTCAAACGGTGACTCCTCAGGCCAGCACGTGTTGTCCTGTAGAGGAAGGGAGAAGGTATAGGTATAAGTAGACCCAATAAGTGAATAATGATATTAAACTTTAATAAAATAAGGCAAACTTAATACATATATATATACACACGTACAGCATGGGTAGCGTTTTTAATCGTTAATGTAATTCAACATTTGATTGTTTTTTTTTTTTTTTAATTCTCTCCCTAAAACGAAATTTAGAAAAAAAATGAATATCATTACTCAGTATAAAAAGAACGACTGTATTTGTATTAAATAAATGTATCAACAATTACACCACACCTGTAAAATGTTAATCAATTTAGTGTAAAATTCATTATTTATAATTGAATACTTTGCAAGTTTTAAAGGGTATAATTTCATTTATTTGTAAAACAACATTAAAGTACCTACTTTCAATTCTTTATAAATAAATCACTCTTACAACTGAGTATGGATTGAGGAAAATACTTTACGGGAATATTAATAAAATACTTTACGACAAATTCGATACGATCCCTGACTGTATCTAATGTCGAATCAATCTCGCTTCAGTAGTGAACTGTCAAAGGCAGTATTTATGAATGAATAAGGAGCCAGTCGTTACCAGTTTCACGTCAAAATCTTCCAATATATAGAAGCACACTCATATTAAGAAAAAGCGAATTATTTATAGGAGATAATTTGTTTCGTACATATTTTCAAAATCTCTAAATCATCCAAACAGATTAAAGCAAAATAAAGTTTAAGGAAACTAAGAAATCTTTATAGAATGATTCAGTATTTTATTGTTGTTGCCTGGCTGTCTTAAATCTAGACGACTGTTACGCGCCTTTTATTCAGTTACATTATAAGTTTCATATACAGTGTACTGCCTCTAATTAATTATCACCGAGAACTTTAATTATTTATCTTTTTACTAAAATGAAAACTAAAAATACACAAATTAACACAAAAAGTACCAAGTACATTTTACAAACTGATAAATAATACGTTGTAGGTAATGTGAAATAATGTTAGTTCAATATTTTTGCTCGAATTCAATTTTAGACAGGTTGGGCGTAATACGAGTAGATGTGTCTTTACGTTATTAATATCACAAAGTATTTTTCTCTTTTATGCTGTTAGGTTTTAAGCTTAGGGCAAAATTAGTGTTACTTTTTTTACAATTAGTATTACCCGTTGGAGTCTAGATTTAAAGCCAAATTAATATTAAGGAATATACATGATTGTGTTTTTTTTTGTATATCAACAATGTTGAATTTTTCTTTATTTGAAAATATTTTATTATAGCATTCAGGAATAAAAAAACCCAAAGAAAGCAAACAGAAACAAAAATTATGACATGTATCATATATTTTTAACCTCTGAGGCGTAAAATTTTGTTATTTTAGTTTAACATGATTTGTTTTTTTTTAAAGGGATAGGAGGTAAACGAGCACCTGATGGTAAGTGACTACCGCCACCCATGGACACCCGCCACTCAAGGGTCACAAGTGCTCGGCCGGCCTTTAAGGTAGGAGTTCGCTCTTTTCTTGAAGGTTAGAAGTTTGTCTCGGTCCGGAAACACGACAGGCGACAATTTGTTCCACTCTGGAGAAGCGCACAGTGGTGGAGTGCCTATCATCCAGGTGATAGGGAAATTTTGTGGCCTAGAACGATGGTAGAAACCTGCGGCCGCATTGTTTGTGTATTTGTGTGTTTATGCGTATGTCTATGGCACCGTAGCAACCAAACCGCTAAACCGATTTTGTTGCTGTTTTTGTTATAAAATTAATTCAGTCGAGATCGTTTTTAGCTATATTTGATCGAAATATGTTTAGTTTAGGTAAAGTATCGAATGTTTTCAATTTTATATACCCAAGTGGGGTATTACATGAAAGGGCATGATGTGTACATTTCAACTTATATTTTACTGTCTACCTAATTATATTTTTACATACTATTTTTAATAATATTTTAGACACCAGATATTATAAGAGATAATTTTATTTTAGTGGGATTTTAAGACCATATAAAGCACAAAACTTTGCTAATCCTATGCCAGCCTAACGGGTGCTCAACAAAAAGAAATTAAAAGTTTGTGGTTTATTTTGTTGATGAGATTACTAAAACAAGGATCACGGGAACTATGAGATATCAATAAATATAAAAAGAATCTTATGAAAGCGTTGTTTCAAATGTGATATATATCTTAGTTACCTCTAGGACTTGAAGAAAATGTATTATTAAACTTTATTTAGGTATCAAAGTGTGTGAGTGTGATGTATTTTTGTTACAAAGGTATACAATAAACAGGTATGGTGACCGGGTGCTATGGCGCACATTAGGAAATGCCTATGTCCGCAGTGGACTGAGTTAAGCTGAGTAATAACGATTAGTTAAAAGATAATTTAAAAGGTTTATTCTTCAATTCAATACTAATGTAGGTATTAATTACCTCCAATGAAATACCTCAATAATGTTTAGATTCTTTTCGAAGTAGGTACTTAATTACTTTTGTGTATTTTTTTTTATTATGTATGAATGTATTTTATTTTCCCGATCAGCAGACTGAAGTGGCAGTGGGCTGGCCTTATTAGCCGCAGAATCAACGACCGTTGGGGCAAGCGAGTTCCTTAGTGGAGACCGCGTCTCGGCAAACGTAGCGTAGGACGTCCACAGGCCAGGTCGAATGTCGATTCGCGCAAGATGGCTGGCAGGAGCTGGATGCGAGCGTGAGCGATAGGCTGATGATGATTATGATGATGATGATAATGTGTTTCTTTGAATGAATTAGGCTATGATGGTTTATAGACTTTCCTCACTTTAGATGTGTAAATCGGGACTTAATCGCGATAATGTATAATATAATGTATAATGTATATAATATAATAATGATAATGTGTATAATGTAATAATAATGGTTAGTACGAGGAGTGTAAATTAAAAAATACAAAAAATTCAATAGAGACACCGCACTGCTTGTCAACATCTTGGAATCCTGTCATCAGAAAATGCTGTCGACATCAAGTACACCCTATACCTAGTGTGCCACAAATAAAAATAAAAATAATGAAGACCAAATTAATGTACTTTCCGAAAGCACGCGGAGCTCTCATCAGTCCATCCGTGACCTCGGTCGGTGCGATTCGATCGAAACATCGGGTAAACAAAGCTATTTGGCCTTATAAAAATGTATTATCGCGGCTTACACGTCTAACTTGACTATGGTATATTGCATGTCCTTGTCAAGGTATTACCGTTATTCCCGTTGGAAAACCATGCTTAGGCACGAATGGGCTGGCTCGTCCGGAGTGTTGTTGTGCCTCACAAAAAACCGATAGGCAAACGATGCTTGCATGCTATTGCCGAGTGAGTGAGGGTACCGGAGACCCAACCTCCTCTTTCTCCTTCCCCCATACACTTCTCCTCTTTCCCATCCCCTCGTCCTCGATCTCCACTTTTCACCCCCTCATCACCCTTAAAGGCGGGCAACGCACTTACGACTCTCGAGTTGGAAGTGTCCATGTACGGCGGTTGTCACTTGTTCATCTGTCCCCCTATATTATAAAAAAAATATAGTTAACATTTTAAATTAAATTAATTATTATTCATTAACGTAACACTCAGTATTGCGCAATACTTGCATAAACAGAACCAAGCGGAAATGCTGTTGACACGCTTAGATACTCAGACGCTATATATTAATACTTAATTAAGCAGAAAAAAAAAACATATCTGTGTCAGATAATAAAAACAGTAAGACTGGGTCAAGGATATAACAAAAGAAATGTATTCTGGTAAGACAATTTCGCTTATTTATGGGTGATGTATACATTGCGGCGTAGAGCTACGTACAAGATTACGTCGTAAAATGCTTATGGAAATATTACATCTATATTTTAAATGAAAATTTGCATGTGATAGCAGGTGTGTTGGTTCTGCAATATATTCGGTCATTACAATTAATGTACCTTTCAATGTATACAATTAAAAAATAACAGCAGCAGCATTGATATTTTCATAAGACGATCATCGCTACCCTCTCATATTACTCTACGAAATTCACTAAATAGGTATATGGTACTTATGTTTGTAACTTATTGTGTGTGTAAATAGTGTCTATATTATTTGCTCACTTTTGTTTTCACATTTATATTAGAAGTTAATTTATGTTTTAAGTTATGTCTATGTTTTACACTATGCTACAAAACCTGGAATTTATGAATAATTGTAAACCTTTCAACTGGCAGGTGGACTATACTGCTAGTTGCCGTAAAACCATACTTTTATTTTGTAATCGTACATACATATATGTGTATCACATAAGGATATTTATATATATTATTTATACTTGTTTGTGTACAGTTTTTTTTTTTTATATATTTTACAAAATATTTCTAGTATTTATTTATATTTTTCATTCATTGTCTTTATCTATTATGGAAATTAATAGTGATAGTGAAGACTATTATTCGCTTAGTAGTGATGACGACAATAGCTTTGTTAGTGTTTCATGTCTAGCTGATACACTTCAGATGCAATTTTCCAATGCTTTACGTAATTTTAATGTCGTTTGACATTCTCCTTGCAATACTTCACTCTATCAACATATCTCCAACTGCTATTGACTGGTTTCGCACTTACCTGTTTGGCCGTCGGCAGCGTGTCAGACTGGATGATAACTTCTCCACCTGGTCTGACACTGCTGCTGGGGTGCCAAAGGGTGGCGTTTTATCTCCTTTTTTTTTTTCAATATTTATTAACACAATCTCAAACAATCTCTTCTCTTCCTACCACCTTTATGCAGACGATTTGCAAATATACTGTCAAGCCAATTTTGCCATGGTGCCCCATGGCATTGATAAAATCAATAAAGATTTATCTACTATAAGCAAATGGGCCACCATGTTTGGACTCAAAGTTAACCCTAAGAAGACTCAAGCAGTAATTGTCGGTAGCCCAAGATATATTGCTAAGATTAACAACTCAACACTTCCACAAATCTCATTTGAAGGCGTTACCATTACTGTAAGAGACAGCGTAAAGAGCTTAGGGATATACATCGACAAAAGTGGAGTGTCCAGATCAAAAATGTCAGCCGTAAAATCTTTGCCTCTGCAGCTTCTCTAAGAAGGTTACGTAATTTTCTTCCAACATCTACTAAAATTGAACTAGTGCAATCTATTCTTCTTCCCATTCTTGACTATGCCGACGTCAGCTATCTAGATCTCAATGAAGACCAACTTGATAAACTTGAGAGACTTCAGAATTTCTGTATAAGATTCATGTACGGATTACGCAAATATGATCATATCTCACAATTCCGCACTAAACTCAAGTGGCTTCCGATTCGCCTTCGCCGGAATACTCATATCCTTTCTTTACTGTATAATATCTTGTTTCACCCATCTACCCCTATCTACCTAAAACAACGTTTCTCATTTATACGTGACACACACAATAGGTGCTTGAGATCATCAGAAAATCTGACGTTGGAAATACCAACTCACTCTACAATGTTTTCTGATAAATCGTTCACTGTGCAATCCGCACGCATTTGAAATGCATTGCCAGAGGATATCCGACGGGCTCAATCACTAGCTGTCTTTCAGAAACTCGTCAAGGATCACTACCTATCTCAGTAATACTTGTTTATTGCATATATTTATGTATGTGTATATGTATTTGTGTATGTGTATGTATGTGTATATATATGTATATATTACCTGTTTTTAATTGTAATTTGTTTTTACTTAGTTTTTTTTTCTATCTCTAATTTTTGTTTATAATTGTTTAACTTTTTATTTCCTTTTCTTTTTATCTTTTTTTTTTTTACTCTATGTGCACCACTATTACCTAATACTTTGCAGTATAGTCCATCAGGTTGTCTGGAAGAGATCGCAGATTGTGATAAGACCGCCGTTTGTACTCACCTATTGTTTGATACCTCACGTGTACAATAAAGAGTATATATATGTATATCTATCTATCTATCTATTTCAGGTGGATTTCAAAAGTATACTTCGATACTGTCTATGTTATTCATTGCTGTATTTTCCCCTTTGAGTCATTTTGTTTGTTATGTTTTATCGCCTTAACTGCTCAGTAACGTACGTACATGATGTACGTTGGCGGGTACAATTGTCTGTAGACAAGTACCTGACTATTTTAAAAATAAAATCAAAACTTTCCTGTCAATTACAAATATACACTGGATACATTTAAAAATGTTAATATACATTACATTTTGTTTTATTTTACAATACAGCGAATTTCATTCTGAAAGATATAAGGATTCTAATGATACGTCCAAATCTGATCAGGCATTTAGAAGTTATACTGGAATAAAAATACATACATAAATTAACCATAAAACATCACATTTTTGTTTAGCAGTTGGGTGTAAAATGTTCTTTTCCCGAGAGATAGTTTTTTTTTTTTTTTTTTGGAGAAATTAAACTAAGCTAAAATCAAAGTGGGGGCGTGTATAAATCAAGGTTTTGTTATTCCCCAAACATATTTAAACCATGAAGCTTATAGAAAACATTACTTATAAATCCGTTTTATAGTTCACCCATAGTATTAAGGTTCGACTTTATATGCCGTAGAGTTATTAGGTATATAACGTAGACGTAGACAAAATAAACTAACCCTTGACTTATATAGATGTTCAATAGATTATGTTGTTATTGAATATACTTTGCACATTAATAAATAGTTGTTTTTTTTATTTATTTTTTTCAATTAGCATAGCGCGCCTAATAGTAAACTGTTACCGTGGCCTATGGACGCTTTTAAAACCTTTACACTTCCTTCTTGAACAGCCTCTTACTTTAGCCTATATAGAAAAACCACGTCAGGTTATTCTAGAGCCGGAGCGTTCTCGGAAGCAAATTCCTTTGGAGCCGTCCAATGCCCGGCCATTTTGGTTTCAGAGTGTGCGGATGAACAAACTGGTGGCGAGAGGCCGGAAGATTTGGAACAAACTTACAGCAACGTGTTGCGGCCAACTTTTTTATCTTTTTTTTTTTAAAGTGTGGAAACCCCCTCGGGCCGTCATCCCACCGGGGTTTTCGGTGGAACGGTGTGTCGGAATCGGACCGACTAAAACCACACGGTGTGCCATCCTGCGCCTAAAATAGGAGGAATCCGGGAACAGTTTTGGTAAGACATCCGGACCCCTCCTAGCGCCTGTTGCCCGCAACAGTGCGGGCACCACAGTTTAACTCTCAATTAGGCAACGTCCAGACACACCAGGACGTCGCCTCCTCGCGGCTGGCCATATGGCGGATGGAGGGGAAAACCCGTCCCGACCACCCGCGGCCTCACTCAGGGTGGCATGAGGCGCTGGTAAGCGCGCCTACGCCGCCCGGTTCGCAGGCGGCGAGTTAGGTCCGAGTGGAGATCGTCCTCCCGGGCCCGCTCCGCCGCCTCCTTCTGCGAGATAACCTCCTCACAGAAGGTTGCCACCGCGGTGAAACTCCTGTCGCTACCGGCCATGGAGCGTATGACGGCCGGTAGAGATCCTCTCCGATGACTGCAGTGAGGACCCGACGCTGCGCCGCCTAAGCGGGGCAGTCTGCGAGCGTATGTTGAGCCGAGTCCTCACTGCAGTCGCAGTGGTGGCAGGCGGGACATAATTCTCTCCTAGCGACCGAGTGCAGGTACTTTCCGAAGCAGCCGTGCCCGGAAAGAACCTGCGTCCGCCTAGGAAAGAAAGAGTCCCGTGCTGCCGCTCTGCCCATTCGACGATGACCGGCTGGAGCGCCTCCACAGCGGCAAAGCCAGCACGTGGAGCCTCCAGCCGGGACGATCAGTGAGCCATCGTGGCTCGACGAGCGGCTTCACGCCACTCGCGTACCTCTTCGGGCGGGGGCCGTCTGGTGTTGCGGCCACCTGGCGCAAGTGGCGGGAGTTGAATGAGCTTTTTCAGACTTGTTCTAACGTATGGCAGTAAAACGTGGGCAGTTACCCAACATCAGATTTTTTTTTATATTGTAGAGGGACAGACGAACAGACGGGTCACCTAATGGTAAGTGACAACCGCCGCATATAGACATCTCCAACCCAAGAGTCGTAAGTGCATTGCCCGCCTTTGAGGGTGAAGAGGGAGTGGAAAGTGGAGATAGGGCATGAGGGTAGGGGAAAGAGGAAAGAGGAAAGGGGGAGTTGGGCCTCCGGTACCCTTACTCACTCGGCAATAGAATGGATACATTGTTTATCTACCGGTTTTCTGTGAGGCCGTGGTAACTCTCCGGTCGAGCCGGCCCATTCGTGATAACGGTAATACCTCGACAAGGACATGCAATATACATATGTAAAAGTATATCAGGTGGAATAAATCTTATTCTTGGCGATTTGTCATTGTCAGAAGATAGGTATCAAAACCAGCTGCCAATGTATAAATGATTTTGTATCTATTTATGTCCGCGTAGGCAATCGCGCATTGCTCAGCTGACGTTCAGATATATATATAAATACGAAGTTCATGCATATACTTATTGATTTTGGTATATATTTCGTTTATTTACGAGTTTCCTATAATAAATGTGTTTTTTTTTTTGTGTTATTGATTTCAATGGTGTCGATAAGTTTAGCTATTTTGTTAATATAAGGGATTTTAATCGAGACTTCCCTCTTCACATTTACTGCTCAGACTTATGTACCTTATGTACGACTAAATGAAATAAGTGATGGCCAAAACATGTTTGCAATAAAAGAGAAATATTAAAACTGTTTTATAAATATCGAAGATATAACAAGTAACGAACACACGTTTTCTTATGAAGTCGATATATGTATGAATGTAACATCGATAGAATAATATAAGAGTGTAGCTAACGTATTTAGTTATACATGTATAAACATTACGTGTATTTAATAGACCAAATCGATTAATATGCAAACACATCACGTAATCATTGACGATCCAAAAACATTATAATAATCCTCAATTGCAGCGTTACTCTAAAACGTACTTGATAACTGAGATACTTTTGACGTGTGTATATTAATTTGTTTACAGCACATCATATCTAAATATGTGTGTTCAGACAAGCAACTATGTGTGTATTTCTGTCTATGTCCGTTATAAACTTTGAAACCATCCAACCAATGTGCCCCAGTGCAGTTTCATTAGAAGAGCTATGCGAAGATGGTTTTAAACCTATAAAACAATGTATTTTGCACGTTTCTTTTGCTAGCGTAGTAACTCATGCCTGGTATCCGCTGGTAAATTATGATATAATTATTTGTAGATTTCATTAAAGTGTGGTATCGTATTTTCCGATTTACATATTACAACTCAAAAGTCAATGTAAAAAAGTCGATGTGTCAAGCAAATTGTGAGCGTCCTTGAGTCTCAGAAGTTTGGATTTCAAAGGCACACACAAGGATTTCGAATACAGTTTCTCTTTATACAAACACTACGACAGTAGAAACTTTGAGATCATACAAACATTTGTAATACTATCGCTATTGCGGTTCATTTGTAACTCTGTACAACAAAATTATTTTCTTTGATGTGAGTAGTCACATAACAAGTTGATTGACAATGTGCCCCAATTTTCGTATAACCTTGGTAGTTTATTTAAAAAATAATACAATAATAATACAATAAAAAGTACTATGTTACAATCAATTTATTTCCTTTTATGTACCTCACACGCCAGCTGAATAGGACCTGGTTCAGCATTTGCTAGACAGCTAGCACTGGTTAGACCTTTATTGTATTATATATTTTTTGATGATATTTGCTGTTTTGAATAGTAATTATTATTATGACCCGGAATACGCCAACCCAATTGAAGTTCGTGCTAGAAACTCAAATAATTATAAAAATAAACTACATACATACTATGACTATATGATGACTGTATGTCATCCCGGATGGGGTAGCAAGAGGTGTAATTAACGCCCAGAATTTAGTCTCATTTACGTAATAAGGGGCAAGCCTATTACCGTCATCTGGGCACTTTTAGGAATTAGATGGGAACATTTATAGTATACTGACAGGAAAAGGAGGATGGTAAGAAAAGGTAAGGGATATAATAAGCAATAGCCCAAACAATTCAGTTGCACACATTTTACTCCAAGTGACTGGTGCCGGGAAGTCCGAGCCCCTAACTATCTCTCGTTGGGGGTGGGGTCTGCCCTCTTCGTATTCTTTTTCCACGTCACTCTGTTTGAGGTGTCTAACTCAGTAACTCCGTGGAAACTAAGATCTTTATTGAAAGTATCTAACCACCTGGTCTTCGGTCTTTCTCTTCTTGGGAACCCCCTATATATTTAGGTTCACCATTGTATTTCTTATGTAATCTGGAGGTCTTATCCCGTGTCTAATCTTTCGCAGTCGACTCTATAGCAACTTGTCGGCGATGTCGTGCAAGCCGAGACTACTTGTGAACTACGCGAACGTACTCGTTGCTTATTTTGTTGAGCCTCGTCTTTCCGCACATCCACTGGAGCATCTTCATTTTGGCAACTTGGCTGGTATTAACTTGGTGTTGGGTAACTGCCAACGTGACGACACATTGGTAACAGCCCGGGGGTGAATTTTCAAGAGGCGTCGTGCCTGGCTACTAGGGGAGTATCTCTGGTAGTCGGGCGCATCGAGGCGCTGGGTGGCCTCGTCGTGGTACGCCCTCCGGAGCCTCAATTGTGGTCAACTCGGTCCTCATACCAATTCGGGCCAGTATAAAATATTTGGGCCTGATAATTGACGGTAGTTGGCGCTTCGACGATCACTTCCTACAGCTACGCTCCGAAGCTGGTCGGCACTGCGTCCGCCCTTGGGCGTCTCTTGCCCAATTTGGGTGGACCAAGTTTCGCGACGCAACGGCTGTACACGGGGGTGGTCCGGTCAATGGCACTGTACGGTGCACCGGTGTGGGCGGAGGCTCTGTCCGCCCAGAATAGGGCACGTCTTTGGCGGCCTCAGAGGGTCTTGGCCGTCAAAGCCATACGCGGCTACCGCACCGTATCCACGGAAGCGGCGTGCGCGTTGGCCGGAACTCCCCCATGGGATTTGGAGGCGGAAGTGCTCGCCGAAGTGTATAGGCGGACGGCTGAGTTCCGAGCGGGTAGCGGCGGTCAACCCCCGCCCGAAGAGGTGCGCGAATGGCGCGAAGCCGCCCGCTGAGCCACGATGGCTCATTGGTCCTCTCGGCTGGAGGCTCCACTTGCTAGCTTTGCCACCGTGGAGGCGCTCCAGCCAATCATCATCGAATGGGCAGGGCGGCAACACGGGGCTCTTTCCTTCCGACTGACGCAGGTTCTTTCCGGGACTGCACTTTCTTTCCGGTGGGATGACGGCCCGAAGGGGTTTCCACACGTAATAAAAAAAAAAAAAAAAAAAAAACATGGATAACTGCCAACGTTTTACTGCCATAAAATGCATCTTGTATGTGAGTCCATTCAATTTTACAGGCATTCTACGGTCGCAGGTTATGCCAGTCAGCTCCCGCCACTTGCGACAGGTGGCCGCAATACAATGCTGTATGTTTGCTTCGAAATCCCCTGTGGTGTGCAACATTGTAGCTATTTATACTAGTCACCTCTCATATCCGTCGATTACGAGAGGGTCTTCCAAAGAGCCTGGTTACACATCATGTACTGGGTCTTAGAAACGCTCTGCATTACACCACCGTCTGCAGATGACTCTTCCACTTGTTAAGTGCATGTTCTAACTTTCTTCGATATGTTGTGCAGATAGCTACATCGTCTGTATATATAAAAGACCATAGTACCAGTTTTTGAGAATTCTCTCCGAGCCTTCTAAGTATACTGACCTTAAATTGAAAGCTTAGTATATTTTATTTATTTATTTATCTCTTTTTATTTATTTATCTATCTTTGTACACCTTAAAAGTAATGGAAGAAAATACAGACATAATTGCATAAATTACTTTATAACAATTGGCGACCTTATCACTCACGGTGATTTCTTACAGACAACCTTTATACGGATATTATTACATAAAATTAGGGGTAGTCTAGTGTACTATTCTTACAATATGAATATATGTACTTATTATGATATACAATACTAACATATAAGTAAATAAATATATATATATAAATAGGCACATACATAGTATTGATAACGACAAAAAGTAATTTAGCACGTACTTTTTAAATATATGTATGAATTTGGCTTGTCTAATTTCACTGGTAAATTATTCCACAGCCTAACTGCTTGCACCGAGAACGATTTTTCAGTGAATTGTTTGGTATGTCTAAGCATTTTCAGCTTCAAATAGTATTGTGAAGTTTTGATGATGAAGTTTTAAGTAAAGTTACTTTTACAGAAGAAGGCAGAAGTTTTAATATTACTTTGATTGCTATCTCATGGACCTTTTGTTTAAATACCTCAATATTTCAAAATATAATTATACTAAACACAAGAGTATCCCAGAACGGGTCGATGAAATATATTTCTTAAGCCGTAAGCCCTCTGGACTTCTGAAGGATTCCCTATTTTAAGTACAAAAGACCTATCACTGCCTCCCGTCTGGCGACGGGCGCTGAAACTTGCGCCAAACGAAACAGCTCCGAAACGGGTTGCAAAACCCGACACGGTCTCTTGTTTGTGTACTACAGCGCCTGGTAATAACAGCAACGCAACAATTGGTTGTCCCGGGTCTGGGTGTTCTTAGTGCCCAATAATTATTCCTAATGCAGGAGTTGTATTTTTAAATAATGAAAAATTTCATTTATTGAAGGCTTTTCAGATATTTTCCCCCACTCATTCGGGGATACTAGAAGTAAGTATACTAAACAATTATTAACACAATCCAGACACACTATTTAAAAATAGTTGATACGAGTACACGAATAGAGTATATGGATTGTATTATTTGTTTTAAAACAATTTAAATTAAAAGAACAATAATTAAGACCCCTAATACTTTCCGGTTTAACTTATGTTGATGTCATCTCATAATCTCATGTCATGAACTCCACTTTTCAAAAACTAAACATTAGCTTGTCTCGTTTGCGTTCGCAAAGTGATATCTCGTTAGATACCATTTTGGATCCGTTCATTTTCTTCTTATTTCCTAAATAAACAATATTTACCAATAAATAATAGTACTTCAGTAACATATTCTTGGATCAACTAACATTCTCGTTTTTCAAGACTTTTTCAACGGACACCAAAGTTTTTTTTGCTTTTAAATACTGCTCTAATCTTTGTTGTTTTATTTAGTTAAATATCGCCGGTCAACTCATTTTACATTATTTATAAAACATTTACCATTAACTCATGTACGATATTCGCTACTATATAATGCAAACTCTGAATTTTACAACTTTTTACCCAAAAATTTAAGAATTTGTGCCTCAATTTTGAGTTGAAAAAATAGGAGAGGTATCTATATTCAAAAATATTTTATAATGCTGTGTTACGCTATATCTTCCCCCCTTACGATAGAAATAAGATCTTTTTTACGCGACTGGCCAAGGAGTGTAATGCTTTTAGGGTTCACGTATATAGGTCCGGATGTCTTAATAAAGCTGTTCCTGGATTCCTCCCATTTTAAGCGCAGTATGACACACAATGTAGAAAAAAAATGTTTGTATGTACATATATGAGTTTCTTATTCTACTATAACTTCCTAAAACTTCCACAGGTTGGAATATATGGGGTATAGTTAGAATGGGGAGTTGGGTTTCAAATACTATAATTTAGCCAGATTGTTGTAGGCTGTACTGTTTACAAAAATATAATTATTATGTTCATCACAATATTGTTTGATCTTAGAATAAAAACTTAGAAGTTACATTCATATTTATTGTAATATACGGTTTTACTCACGTGTGTATTTCGGGGAGGCCCGAGTAGTTTCGGTAGGTATCGTTGTGTTGTGTTTTCTCAAAGTAGGTAGGTATCGTTGTGCCTGGACGAGTAAGTAAGTAAGACGTCACACTGTGTAGGCGATATTGGCATCTATTTTGATATCTTCTAAAAAGTAAGGTGAAGGGAGTGTAAAATGTTTTGGTATGTTTGTATGTTTAGGTTGCCCATATTCACACTAGCGCGTGGCGTTAATATCGTTAACAGAATTCAAAGGATTCATTGAATTAATAAGGTCTATAGGGGTTGTGATTGTTGGTAAAAGTAATTGTTTTATTCCACAACATTTTCTGTATTATATTACATTTAGTAAGTTCACCGTAGTACTCCAGATCTAGTCTTAAATTAATCCCACAGAAAAGAATTTGTATTCCTATTGATTGTAAACGTTCGAAGTAGTGGATATTGCCCCTTAGGTACAATAGAAAACTTTGTACATACAGACCCTCGTCTATCGACATTAACAAAGTCGGATGCCGCTTAGATTGAAATTCATGGATTTTTGCAGCTCTAAACAAGTTCTCGACTTTATCAACGGCTCAAAAAGGGTATTTGAAGTTGTGTTAAGTTAAACATAAATATGTATTAAACGATAATATACTACAGTTATGTACTCAACTTTGTACGTATTATGTACATTTTGAAAGAAAAATGGTACGTAGTACTTTAAAGATATTATCGAAATTGAGTTATGTTTTATGATTATTTACATTCTTGTTTATGATTATTTCTTATAAGTTGTGTCACTAACTAATTGTATAATACCGAAATCGTAAGTTCTGAAAATAAAATATGATAAAAAATCAAAACCATTGATTTATACCTAGTAATCTCCTTAAACAAAGAAAATTAAAGTCATTGCGTCGGGCTCTTTTCTTTGTAAACTCTTTTTTACAATTTGCCTGACTTTATTGATTGCATTTTTACTGTTTTCAATTACTAGCAAAACCTCTACTTGATTATAATTTCAAAATAGAATTGAATAAATATCTCCATATTTCTCTCACCGTATAAGTATTCTGTATGTCGTTGAACTGAAATGAAATATGAAAGTCTAGCAGCCACGTGATTATAGTTTACACTCTCTGTTAACTAGCATAGAATACAAAAGTGACCAAAATTACAATTTTGTACGTGATTTGAAAGATTCTAATCAAAGCCCTCAGAAATTCTGATAGAATTTCAAATAAACATAAACATGATGTCTTTGCTAATGAAGCAGTTCAGGGATTGAAAAGAATAATCAGTAATGAGTAAATCAATACCTGTCTAAGTAATTTGAATAGGCACTTTGTGAAATCCGTATGTATGATGTAATTGACTAGCAAGTTGTAATCCTGACTGCTCAACTAGAGCTCGTCGGTTCGATTCTCACACGGGACAAAAAATTGTATGATCCACAAAGAGTTGCGTCGAGTCTGGTTGTCCTTTGTTCCGTTGTTTGAATGTGAAGACTCCCACGACGTAGAAATTATTCCTAATGCGGTAGTTGTTTTGAAAAATAAAGAAAAAATAATAAAAGTAATTTGTGCAGTCTTGTATTTATTTCTTTATTTAGTCGATTTAAAATAATGTAGGTATAGTTTATTATGGTAAAGCAAGTGTTTAGCAACGCTGTGAACTACCTTGTGTTTGTAGAACATTATGCTTTTCCACGCACAGACAACTGGGTCACTCGACGTTGGGAAATCTAGTTTGTCTTCAAGATTTGCAAAATAAAGTAAAGGAAACTATTCTGATCTGTTTGAGTCTAGCTAATCTTTGAAATGCTGAGATTAATAGAGATTCTTAGATCAACCTTATGTTGTTTCTCATAATAATTGGGAGCCTATTTCATCAGCTATCAAACTAACTACGAAAAAAATAAAAAAAATATGACTGTTCTTATAGTCTTATTATCAGTGCCTACTTATAATAAATAATTACTTAAACTGTCTAAAACATTTTTAAATGTTTCTAGTTAATGTGTGTGTATTAAAGTAAACACATATGAAATTGTCCAACAAATTTTTCAGCTATAATTCTTGTTTAGTTTATAATTCTAATCACTATCTTAGGATCAGTACTCATAAACTTAAATTGAAAAGGTAAGACATTTTTTATAGGTAGATCCTAACAGAGAAAAAAGTGATGAAAATGATGACACACCGATATATTCAATACAAATATTAAAATTATCCATAAAAGGAATATGAGTACGATGCCATATATAATAAATAACGGCTTACCAATTTTATGCTTCAATGTTTTAATATGCTTCATAAAGCATATTACAAAAATATTCCGCGACACAGGAATTAATCTTAACGCGTGAGTTGTCTTTTAAAAAAGAAAAGAAAAAAGAACTCAGACGTATAGGCGTCGCTAATGCGTTCATTTAACTAACCATAATTTAGCCCTTAAGTAATATAAAACTATGAATCAAAATATACTGTATAAAATATATAAGGTAACTTGTAGCATTTGACGGGTCTGTTGTTCTAATGGTTACTGATCCTGACTGCTAAAATGGAGGTCATGGGTTCGAATGCCACGAGAGACAAACATTTGTGTGACCTACAAATAGTTTTCCCGAGTCTGGGTGTTCTTTGTGTCCGTTGATTGAATGTCTATAAAGGCCCCCGCGATACAGGAATTATTCCTAATGCGGAAATTGTCTTTTTAGAAAAGTAGATGAAACAATAGACACATCCATTATTTACAACGACCGTGAATATTCTATGGAATTACATCCTTACAAGCTGAGTAGACCATCGCCGGCAACGTTTGTGATCGGTATGTGCACATATGTTTAAGTATTTAACAAATTATTGTTTAAGTAGACCTACTATGAAAGTATATTATTGAATATTATTGAATTTGCCGTAATAGCGGAATATAAAAAAGTGTGATTTATTTACCATAAATGCTGTAAAACAATGTTCAAAGTTTATCTCGGAATCTTAATTGTACAAAACAGGCATAAGTAATTTGAGTCTGTTTGAGATTTGAGTCAATTAATTTATATTTGTAATGTTGCTATAACACTACAAATAAACAACAATGAATTACTAGTAAAGGCCTTGAAACATTTCGGTGCAATTCGGTGCCATCCTATTATTTCCAAAAGAGATCAAGACTATTTTGTTCGGTATATTTTCATTTCCTCGTAAATTCTCTTATAAAAGAATGTTCCCGAGTACTTAACAGGAAAGTTCTCGCTACGAGAATATTCTGAACCATGACTGCACACAACACACTACGTGTTAGTCTACCCTTTAGTACTATGTTAAGCTATTTGGACCCTTAAGTGCATAGTTTGCATATTAAGTTTACTTCCCACTGAAATCATTGCTTGTATGAAAGGATTGATGATAGTAGTAGTAGATGATAGAAGCATGTGGCGGACTGTTGACCTACTCATAGTAGCGTAAGCTTTTGAGATGAGTAAGTCTACATTGAACCAATTAAAGTAGATAGGTCCTTATCATTCGCTTAAACTGTAGGTAACGAATATTAATCTTGTCTCTCTCTGAATATTAGCAGTCACGTCCGTATTAAGATAATAACTTATAATTAATAAATACTAAAAGCAATTGTGTTAAATATTATAAGAATTTTTTAGCATTTTTATTTCGATTGTCATTATAATTTTATGATTGATGTCACTGACGTTTATAAGAGATTCTTAAAACTTTTCCTATAATTATTATGAAGACTGTCTATGAGAAATAAGTCAAGTAACATTTATTATAATATAGAATTATGTTTTCTGAGGTAGGTACTCGTTGTTACGTGCACTTTCCCTGCCATCAATTCCCATTAAAGTTTGCTATTGTGCTCAATATACACTCGACCCTTATCACTCCCAATTTTTCATAATACACTTTTGTATGAAGAAAAGTATAAGCTAAATATCAATATGAATGTACTTGACTTTTTTTTTGTATGCTTTATTTTGTATGCTTTGAAACAAATAATCGGCGACGATTTAAATTAGATACTTTATGATTCGTAAAACAAAGTACTTATCTATAAACACATTTGATGTTTATGTCTTATATTTTCCAAGCAATATTTCAAATATATATTTTCCTATGTTAATTACGAGAAGTCAAAAGAATTCGTTTTGAATACCAAAATTATAATATTCAAACTGAAATAAATTTATGAAAAACTTGTACAACCTCTCTATGCATATACAAACAACTCGCGTCACGGTGTTTATGGTCGCAATCCTCGGCTCTACCGATTTGTATGATTTTATTTATGTACATTTGGTAGGTATAAGAAGATATCGTAAAGTAAAGTATATTTCATATTGCTAGGTGATTAGCATGTCCCTATCTAGGGTAAACTAGTTTCTTATAAATATCCCTGCGTTGATTTCAAGCTCAGTGAGGCACATAACAACATATATGAGATAGCCTTGAAGATGTTTTTGGTAACATTAACTATCAAACAAATAAACAGCAGCCTGCCTCGTAAAACTAATTTATTAATGGATTCCCACATGAAATGTCAAAAATATTCTAAGAGTACACTTAAAGTATCTATTAACTACATTACAAAGATTTTGTAAGTATTTGATTCAGAGTACAAACATTATAAGTATTAAACAGTTTAAAGTATATTCTACACTATACTATTATAAGGTAATGTAGGAAAACAAAAATTGATAGCATTTCTTCAAGTTGATTAAGTTTAGATCTATTTAAAGTATATGTATCTATTTCTAAAGAAATAGTTATTTGTAAAATTAATGCAGTCAACAGTCGTGAACATTTTAACAGCGAACCGCTTCAGGAGTAATCTTGGCCTTTTTTAAATAGGCCGTTCCTGTTTAATTGGCCGCGACTAAACGGTTGACACTGCTCAGTTCTTTATTGTAGATCTTTATTTACTACGTAGTTGCTTATCTTCACTAAATATTGCTATCAAAAGTACCTTGCTGTGTGTGGATGTCGCCATAAACATAAAGCTTTACATGCGGGGGACAGCTATACAACTAGAATTAAATTTGTCGATAATTTTCCCCATTTTATCTTTATAACCCATTATACGTTCAAGAGATATTAAACGGCTACTAAACGGCAGCCCGATCACTACAGAGCAAAAGAATGTTTAACTTAAATGCAAGATTCACTAAAGTTGGAATCGTAACTTTGTAATCGCAAGAAAATTGCGTCTAGCAGCTTCTATCTTACTGTTGTTGCCAAACTTGATCAAGGAAGTTCTAGAGTAAAGGGCATGCCTCTCATTGTCCGTACTTCCACAAATTGACAATATTGTAATATCACAGCAAAATACGGATTTGCCTTTATTCATTCATACATATCTGATGATTTTTATTTGAATATCTACAGTTACAGTACGTAATACAGAGATATAAATGCTGTCGTAGGTAGTATTGTAACATTTATATTAAAAACTATACAAAATTAATAATTCCACGCCTTCTTTATTCTTATAGATTTTTGCCCAAGGAGCTGCAGTTTGGTTGCATGGCGCATTACCTGGGTTGTTGGTCCGGGCGCTGCTTTGGTGCTTTTGGTAATAATATTATTATTTTTAAAATCCATTTATGTATCCATCTCTTTGTACTTCTGTACTCATCTAGGGACGTTGCGTCAGAAGGCACACAAGTAACGAAGTAACGATAATCACCAGAAGTAACAAAGAAATACTCGTCCCCTGACAAAAGACAGGCCGAACAAGGTAAGATGACATTGCCTTCTCGCCCGTTCTCAGCCCTCACCAGGGAAAGAGCTCTCACCAGGCGGCATTCTGACGGGACGCCGTAGCCGCATGACTGGAGGTAGTTAGTGTCGGGAGAACTCCGGGTGATTGATTGATTGATTGATTTTTATATAAATTGGAAAGATGAAGTTACTTATATAGAAAATGCAGTTATCTCTGTATGTTATGTTCTTAGGAGCTTGAGAAATGAGACGAATTTTGACAAACTTAAAATTATTTACTATACGCTAGTTGAATCCAATCTGAGGTACAGGTTTATCGCACAGAAAAGGAACATTATAAATATGATCCGGGTATAGTTACAAGAGTCTTGTAAACAGTACTTCAAGGAACTTGAAACTCCAACTGTACCTAGTTTATACGAGATGGTTCTAATAATGAATTTTGCTAGAAATATTCATAAGTATAGAAACTTATGAAGAAAGAAAACTACGTGAGAAAACAAGATGAACAGATGTGCCGTCTAATACAAAGCCTACTCTGAATTAAGTGGAGCATAGCTCAATTTACATGGCGGTGAAAATATTTAGTAAACTTCCCTTAAAAGTACAGACGGCTATTTATTTTAAAGATTTAAAATGTGAAATTAAGGCTTTTCTTGGTCAGCTTACATTATGTAAGACAGTAAGAAGTAAATTGAAATTGGAGCGAACGAGTAGTATACTCATGAATTTGCATGCCATGCAATATATTATATTTAATTACCTAATTGTTAATTGATACCTACTGTGAAATATAGTTCAAGGCCTAGACTATATTCAGAAAATAATTGTAAATATGAAATCTGCTGAAAGAGAGTCTATCGAAATATATCTTCAACGGGAAGTGCAGATGAATAGCTACAGGCGATCGTATGACGCCACTGTGAAAGTACGCAATTCACCATTTAATAATAAGCAATGTTTAAGGACGAATCGAACTTTATTAATATTCAATTCAATCAAAAAAGAACTATTCACAAAACAAATATTCCTCTTTGGCTTTACTTCTTTACTTATCTTTAACTGTTACACTACATACATATGTATTTCCCTTTTACCTACTCTAAGATTATTTTACAAGAATTAAAATAAAATAAATAATCATTACATTCAAATTTGAAGTCAATATTGATAAATGAAGGCCAATGTTTGGCCTATATATCCCTAAGGAAATAGCAATCTCGATAACTAAAACCCTTGTGGAAGAACTGAACCGTACATTCAAAATGTACTACGGGTAAACGAGATCGATCATGTGAACGAGAGTATGGTTAACGAAACTCTTACAAGATACCACGTATTATCACATGCCTTTTATTTATTAAAGTACCAAGTAAAAGGTTAAACTTATGTATTAATTTTAGTAATGGGATATCTTGTTCTTCTCTGGGCAATCTTGTATACTAAGTGTATTAGAAATTATGGCCTGTCGGTCTAATCGTTAGTAATCCAGAACTTGTGTTAGTTGTGTGTTAGAATGGGATGAGAATGTTCATTCGTTCCGTGCCTGTGTGTAATTTAAATATAATATGTATTTATTTAGAAATATATAAGTATGTTTATCAACAGTCTAGTTAATATAATACAAGCTCTGTTATAATACAAGTTTTGAATCATACGGCCGTGTGTTCAAACGTGGAGTTATTACCATTATATCTAAGTACAATTTTCAGAATAAAAAAAAAAGTTCAACTTGCTTTTTATATTTTTAACGTTAGAAGTTTATCGCAGTAGAGCCGACAAATCTTTATACATACAAACAATTTTATTAGGTTATTAAGTGTAACTGTGACGGTTGCAGACCCTGCAAATACTTTTTATAGCTTTTTAAGCACGTAATTATTAACTTTTCCTCTATTTGTAGTTTTTTTAAACTATAGAGGGACAGACGAACAGACGGGTCACCTGATGGTAAGTGCAACCGCCGTCCATGGACACCTGCAACTTGGAGTCGTAAGTGCGCTGCCCCTCTTTGTGGTTGATGAGGGATGGGAGATGCGGGGAGGGGAAGAAGAGAGGAGGGATGACTGGAGGGGGATTAGGAGAGACAAAAGAGTAGAGGAGAAGTTGGGACTCCGGAAACCTCACTCGTTTCGGGGAAATGGAATGCAAGTGTTGCTTCACAACCAGTTTTCTGTGAGGCCGTGGTATCGCCCATTCGTGCCTAAGCACACTTAACACAACACACAACTTACATATTGATGTTGCTGTCTCGAAATGTGCCCCATAATATACCATATGTCACTCCAACTATTAAGACTATTAAAATGTCACCTCACATGTTGTAGTCTTTCAAGCTGTCTAGGCTCTAAAGCGTGACTAAGACACAGCATATATACATACATATATACATACATTCACTATAAAAATATAACTCTTTCTCTTGCATTCAGGTAAAAAGAGAAAAATAAGATAATTGAAATCAGTAGGGAGAGTTAACGCTTAATGAATCTTTGTAATTAATGTCGGCAAATACCTGCTACGATCTTGAGTTACCCCTTGGAATGGCTTGCATACTCTTGGTAATTTAATTTAGTTTATTACTTGTGTAGACGGATATAAGTGCCGTTAATTAATATTAATTTACTAAATTTTATTTGTTATAATAATTTGATTGGGTTTAAGTTTAGGTTTTAACAAGTTCCTCTCAATTCTTAAATATATTCTTTGATAAGAATATAATACGTTGAATCGATTATTTATACACTGGTAACGTCCCAAGTGCGCGATATGGCATTTACTTGGCACGGATGTGAAAGCTACAAGCTTTTTATAAGTTGTTAATTTAACAGCTTACGGCGCCTGCGACACATCTGTCACGCGCATACCCCGGTACGGTCAAATAGGTATAATCCTAAGATTAATAACGAGCAATGAGATAGATATCTATAATGAGATAGAACCTGTGACAAAAATGACGGAAAATTAAAGGTGATTTTCATGTTTGTTTAAATTTACAAACGACTTGAAATGGTTATGACTTACTTATGTTTTGTAGGTAAGTAATTACATTTAAAATGATGAAGATGACGAATATAATAAATGTCTTCATATATACATAATCAACAACATGAATGATTTGTTATTGACTGTTATCCTAAATAAGACACATCTGATGATATCGCAGTGATTGTATAATTCTCTAGATCTTTTCCCAGTAATAAAAGATTTATTTATTTATCTCAGGCTTAACACTGCAATACTATTTCTTACTACTCGTATTACTTATTCTTTAAACAATTATGAACATTTAATTATGACACTAGAGATAAAACAATTCTTTATCTAGCAGATGAGTAAGTCTTGTTTTATTGAAGGCTTATAAGCTTTATCTTTATCTATCTTATTCCCAAAGCATGAAAACCCATATAGCTTAGTAAAAACAAATTCTGTATATTTGTAAGGGATTTTTGTAAATCTGTTGTAATTTGTCCTGTGTCGACTACGTTACATTGATTTTTGTGTTAATTATGTGATTTGTGTAAAGTGAATTGAATTTTTATATGTTTCAAAAATAATAATATAATAATAATAATAATAACATTTTATAGCTTTTATATAATAAATCACAACACATATATATATACCATATCAAAACCAACATGAAAGAGCAATATAAAAAGAAGCAAAACCACAAGGACACCATTAAAAATACTAAATCTAAAATGTGAGGCATGACGTTTCAAACGTCATGTCATCATATAAATAATGAAAAAAAATCAATAAATAAAGCAGCTGCTATGTTAACGAGATCCAGGGCACGATATGCACCCAAACCATCTTCGGGCTCGTCTCTAAGCTCCGCCTCGCTGCTCTCGGAAACCGCATCAAGCTTTCCGGTTGTTGTTGAGGCGTCGAGCTCGACTTCAAGCAACGAGTTTTTCTCACCGCCAACGTCGCCAACACCTGTACGTCGGCAGGGGAGAGGCCGGCCACCGACTTGCTTGGGACTTTCGGCGACTTTGGAATGTTTCGGCGCAAAGACTATCTGATCAAGTATGGGCCATCCAGCGATGTCATCTGTTGGATAACTCCGTGCTTGAGAGGCTACGCTTGGGCTTACAAAACAGCTTTGTTGCCCCCCCTCCATCACAAGTAGTGACTCCTGTTGACTCTGGACTACTACCACCTAGTCCTGTGGAGGGAGGGGAGGATACTACTGCTTTAACTGTAAGTACCCAATATAATGATAAAGTAAGGAACGCTTTGGAAGGTGCTATTCGTGAATATCGGCAAGTAAGTTTTGATTGTAGACCACGTTTACCGCGTTTGCCGATGCATAAACGAAATAAAGCTCTAGTGTGTGCTCTGGACTCTTTACTATCTTATCTTATTTAGAAAATAGTGTAAACCTCAGGGATACGCATTCAATTCTTTATTGTGCGGCGGTTGCAGCTTGTCGAGCTGGTGTTAAATTCCTACGAGTTCACACTACTCCCACAGGATTGAGAAACGTATCGCTGAGGCCAGAGCACTTATTGGCAAGCTTATCTGTTTCAGATCGGGTAATACACGCCCTAGAGTAATGCGTTTTGTGATTCGGGCTTTTTCAGGAACTGATATCAGCTCCTTTGATTATGCAGCACATGTTACAGATCGCATTGATTTTCTGAATCAGAAAGTTTATACATGGGCAAACCGCAGACGTAGATTTAAAATTCGAGTAGACCGATATACTCAGAATCGTACTTTTCAAAGGGATGAGAGGTGGGTTTATAGAAGATGGGAGCAACCTGACTTACTAAGCGACACACATCGGGGGATGTGTGTCGCTTAGTAAGTCAACGGGGGATGGATGTTGAACTAACTAACACATTTTGGCGTAACATCTGGTTGACGCCTGTGGCTCATACTGAGGGTGAATGGATGCGAGATGTTGAACGTTCATGTGAGTCAATTAATACTATGGAGCCAGTATCAATATTAAGTAAAGATGTAGCTTGTGCGGTCCGTTCATTGCCAAATTGGAAATCAGCCGGACCGGACGGACTGCATAACTTTTGGTTAAAGTGGCTCCACAGCTCACATTTGTGTTTGGCATCTCAATTTCAATCATGCTTGGAAGCAGGTTCGCTGCCCGCTTTTATGACAACTGGTGTAACTCACCTCCTCTACAAGTCTGGTAGTACCATGGATCCCAAAAACTACAGACCTATTACCTGTCTGCCAACAGTTTATAAATTATTTACGTCCATTCTGAGAGTGAAGATAACAAATCATGTCTCTAAAAACAATAATGGCTTTCTCTCAGAATGGATGTAAAAGTGGGGCACGTGGCACTAAAGAGTTCCTTATTATTGACACGGCTATTAACCAACAAGTTCGATGTAACCGCAAGGATTTCGCGACATGTCATATGATGGATGGATTATATAAAAGATGGATTATAAAAAAGCCTACGACTCTGTGCCGCATACATGGCTCCTAAGGGTGATGGAGTTGTATAAGATTGATACAATTTTA
The DNA here is from genome assembly GCA_947561695.1 of Tyria jacobaeae. NCBI lineage: Eukaryota > Metazoa > Arthropoda > Insecta > Lepidoptera > Erebidae > Tyria > Tyria jacobaeae. Next base: position 10,607,170 of record OX387218.1, read on the forward strand.
TGCACTTTCATGGAGGCATGTATGCAGCAATGGAGAACATTTCTTTGCTATCCAGGATGTCGGCAATCTCAGGGTGCCGGCGAATTTATAAATATCAAGCGGGGTATATTTCAGGGTGACAGTTTGAGCCCCTTGTGGTTCTGCTTGGCTTTGAATCCTCTTAGCACTATGTTAGAAGGTTCGGGGCTAGGCTATCGTTTGCGGAGAAATGGTCAAGTTATATCCTACCTCCTTTTCATGGATGATTTGAAACTGTTTGCCTGCAGCAATGTCCAGTTGAAAAGTTTACTAGAGGTAACTGAAACTTTTAGTAAATGTATCAACATGGGATTTGGTGTAGATAAATGTGCAGTCATGTATATAAGCAAAGGCAGGATTGTGGAATCTGAAGGAATTGCACTTTCAGATTCGACACACTTTAGACGTCTTTCTGCAAATTAAACGTACAAGTATGTAGGTATGACACAGGCGTTGGGTATAAATGAATTGACTATGAAGCAATCGCTGAAGGAACGTTTCTTTGGCCGCCTGAAAAAAAGTACTCAAAAGTCTTTTGTCGGGCGGTAATAAGATGCGTGCCTATAACGGTTGGGTCATACCAGTCCTTACCTACTCCTTTGGCATACTTAGATGGACTCAGACGGAATTGGACGCCCTGGATAGAAGAGTCCGTACACTGCTAACTGCGTACCGAATGCACCATCCACGTTCATCAGTAATGAGATTGTATATCGTGGTATAGGGTCGTGGTTTCTTAAATGCCAGGACCCTTCATAATCGCGAAGTATGCAATCTTAGAGATTACTTTCTCTCTGTCGACGTGGAGGTACCCCTGGATGTAGTGGCAGTTGATAACGGACTTACTCCGCTTGGTCTAGGGAAAGAGAACTGGCGCAAACCTGCAGTACTTAATGTTACAGACCGTCGGGAGATATGGAAGAGCAAAGCGCTGCATGGACGTTTTTATCGGGCCTTAAACGGGCCCGATGTAGACCTATTATCATCTGTGTCTTGACTACGTTTCAGTGATCTCTTCGGAGAAACTGAAGGTTTTATCTGTGCTATTACAGATGAGCTTGTAATGACGAATAATTATCGGAGACATATCCTGAAGGATGGCACAATTGACGGGCATGTCATCGCCCCGGTGAAACCCTCAGGTTGAAAATAGTCGTGCAATATTATATTGGGATCGATCTATCATCACTGACAGAAATATTGTTGCCAATAAACCTGATATAGTGGTGATAGACCGACTAGAGCACCGAGCAATGATTGTAGACATTACCATTCCACATGACGACAATCTCATAAAGGCTGAAAAAGATAAACAAATAAGTGGTTGACATGTGGGATGTTAGTTCTGTAATCATTGTGCCGATCCTTTTTTATACGGCACGTATTGTGAGGAGGTTCCTGTTTCTGGAGCCCTAACCACCGGTAACTTGGTCCCTGTACCCGATACCGGTGGGACACTATTTTTTATATTTTTAAATATATTTTGTTTTTATTTTATATTTAAAAATGTAATTTGTATGTTTAATAATGTGAATAAAGAGAATAATAATAATAAGCCCCTAAACAACCACACGTCCTGATTGACCATCTGATCACGTGGGGGGCAGACACACGAATGAGAAATTACTGGCGTGGCTAACGTGGCTCTGGAAACCCATTCAATATGGAGACGCGTTCAAAAAGAAAACGCATAAGACCGCTGCCTGGGGGTGATCGCCGGGGCAAACCTGGAGCTAACGCAAGGTGTGACCGAAGAGGCTGTGAGTAACGGAGACGTTCTGTTGGCGGTGTCGTTGGACATCGCGTACGCATTTGGTACTCTGCCATTTAGCTGCATCAGAGGTGCTTTCCACTACCATGGGGTGCCCCAATACCTGCATCGGCTAGTGGCAGACTACTTACAGGAGCGTACCGTCATTTACGAGGATCGAGAGGGAAATTTAAGACGTCGGGCCATGTCGTGCGGTGTTCCGCAGGGTTCTGTTCTAGGCCCACTCCTGTGGAACATGGGCTACGACTGGGCCCTTCGTGGTGACTTCCCCTCTGGGCTGGGCGTAATATGTTACGCCGACGATACCCTCGTCACAGCCCAGGGGGCAACATTTCAACAGGCGGCACGCTTGGGCACCATAGGAGTCTGCCTGGTGGTCGAGCGCATCGAGGCACTGGGCCTACGGGTGGCCCTGGATAAGACGGAGGCCCTTTTATTTCACGGGCCCCATCGTGGTCCACCCCCCGGTGCCTCGATCGAAGTAAACTGCCTACTTACCTGCCTCCACCAAAGCAGGGAACGTAGAGTTCGCATGAAAAGGAACAAAGAAGTAAATATATTCATTACGCGAAGTTACTTTTACATCACCAAATTAGAGACAGATATGACCACCTACAGGAAAAAAACTACACTAACTATTTACACGATAATATCCTGAAATCACAGTTACTGAACTGAGAGTCTCCGATCAAAGACGAACTATAATTAGGAATAAACTTCTATCACAAGAAATAATAGAACAACTAAAGAAAGAAACACAGACACAACTTCAACAAACAGAAAACAACATTGCCAGTAACGTTACTCCGTTACTACAAAATATTAGTGAATTTACTGCAGAACAACAACTCAACACAGAACCTTACACACAAAACAACGAATATACATCTGACTCACAAGCATTTACACAAACGTCACACAATTCCCACACACACAGAAACTATTACATTAGTCTTTGAAAATGATATCCAGACGTTAACAGACACAGATCAAAACCTAATAAATAATACGGATACCAAAGACATCTATGATAAATTTACAAGAACCTTAGCACCATACTCTGGGATGGATTCCTTACTTAGACCAAAACTACCTAAACTGAGATGTAGTCCTAATCTAAGTCGTTTAGTTAATTTATTTAATGATAACATTCTAAAACCATACATATCCGATGACGCACAACTTATAGACTAACATACTCTTAGTTATTGTAAGGCATTAGTTCTATCCGAAGAACTTAACTTTAAAACCACAGATTGCACACGAAAAACAAGACCAAGACACGGTAGCCAGCCTCCATGGCAACAGAGACTGGAGATCGCCATTGAAATGTTAAGAGCAGACTGTGGTAGACTTACGCAATACATCATTGAACATTGAAGCTATATTTAAAACGAGATTAATCCACACTCGACATGAAAATAATAATAGAAAGCCTGAAGAATTTCTGGACACCTTAAAACCAAAACTAGCACTTAAAGTTAATAAACAATATAAAAAAGCACAGCAACGTATAAATGATAATGCTATATTTTCTACCAACGAAAAAGTATTTTATAGGAACCTAAATAAACCGCATATTGAATCAAACGCAGAGAATAACATAGACATACCTTCCCAAGAACACTTAGAAACCTTTTGGTCTAACATTTGGGAAGAACAATCTCTACATAATGCCAGAGCATTCTGGATAACAGAAGAAGAAACAAAATGGGGTTCAGTAAATGAAATGGAGTTTGAAGAAATAACAGAGGGTAATATCGCATACAAAACAGGTAGATTACACTACTGGAAGTCACCGTTTAGACAAAATACACAATTTCTTGTACTAAAAAATTAACTTCATTACGCAAACTCGTAGCAAAAAACTTAACAGACAGTATTAGGCAAACAAAATATACCTTAATTTATTGCAACAGGAATCACTTACACCCAATTTAGACCTATAACATGCTTACTGTGGGTTAGCAGGTAGACTACCAAAAAGCTTTTGATAGTGTCCCGCAGTCCTGGTTTATTAGAAATTTATAGAATTAACCCCATAGTAACAAATTTCCTGTGTGATATCATGTATTATTGGAATACTACACTTCAAATAAATTACAATGATAAATAATGAGATATTCATTGAGTCCCAAGTGGTTCTGCCTTGCCCTAAATCACCTGTCCTCTGTCCTGAAGAGATCTCAAGCTGGCTTTTCTCTCAACCATACAACAGGAAAGACAAATATATATATACGCACAAACTAAAACAGATATGATGCAAAACACTTCACATAGAGCGTGGCAAAATACAATCTGGTGACTATACAATACATGACACAGAAACAATCACAGCATTGGAAACGACTTACGTTTATAAATATTTAGGATACACACAACTGAAAGGTCAAGTTCACATAAAAATTAAAAATACACTTACCGTAAAATACAAAAAGAGACTTAACTCCATATGCAAAACCCAACTATCTAGTCGACGTCTTATAAATGCCATAAACACTTTCGCCATTCCTATACTTACCTATTCATGCGGAGTTGTTAAATTTACAAAAACAAATACTGAGCAGTTAGACCGAATCAGTCGCAGTACACTGACAAAACAAACAACTTACACCCCAAATCAGCAATAGAAAGACTCACTATCAAATGACAATATCTAGGGAGAGGTCATATGGATATTTAGAATCTTTGGCAAAAACAAATAAATAGACTACAAGTATTTTTCCACGCTAAATCTGGAACTAGTAACATCCATAAAGCTATAATTTCACGCGATTTGAACTACACCCCACTTAACTTAAATAGGGAAACAGGCACATACACTCATAACGATGACCCGCTGAAACATAAAAAAGTGATAACTGGAAAAAGAAAGTACTACACGGGCGGCATCCTCATGATTTATAACCATCACATGTGAATAAAATAGCTCCAAATAAGTGGCTGAAAATAGGTAACTGAGCAGAAACTGAAGGAATTATAATATCTATCCAGATTATTAACACCAAAAGCTATAAGAAATTTATAATAAAAGACACAACAACAACAAATGACAAATGTAGCTGATGCCACAGTCAGTCGGAAACCATTCAACACATAACTGGAGCATGCCAAGCTGAGTGCTTACAAACATACTACACTCACAGACATAACCAAGTAGCAAACGTTATTCACCAATAATTAGCACTCAAATGTACACTCATACAGGACAAATAAACACCCTATTACAAATACACACCACAGACTGCCTTGGAAAATGATACCCACAAGCTCTACTATGACCGCGCTATACTTACCAACAAAACAGTACATTACAATAGACCCGATATAACGCTACAAGATAAAATTAAGAAAATAACTTCGCAGAACTTAAAGAACTTACTAGAATCTGGAAACAACAAAAAGCATATGTAGTGCCTATAGTCATCTCAACAACTGGTGTTATCCCAAGTCATCTCTTTCCATAGCCTAAAACCTTATTAGACCTTAAAGAAAATATTTACACAACCCTACAAAAATCTGCAATCTTAAACACTTGTAGAATAGTTAGAAGGTTCATGCAGATTGATGAAAATGAAACAGGCTCTCCTCACAACACAGCATAAAAATGTAACACACCACACTCCACATTTATAAGTTAAATTTTTATTAGGATCAGAAAGAGAAATGCGGTGATTGTTCTCCCCTAAAAAAATGTTTAGTATAAAATATTTCAACCGTCAAACAAAAGAAAACCTTTATACTTCTTCGCCTGGTAAGTGCTCAATGAACTTGTGACCAGGCAAATTCTTGATGTAATTTTTATATCTATAAAAATGAAATATCTAGCAAAATCAATTTTGTTAAATATGTAAATTGGGAATAAGGCACTGTAATCTTTATACGACTTGTGTCTTAAAACTTGTATCGATATCATGAGAGAGAGAGGTTGTATATCATGTTGATCGGCGCCCGGTGGTACAAAAATCAACCTAGGAGATTACTAGATATTTTATTTTGCTTCTTTTCATAATTGTTTTTCTATCTATTTTGTTTGTCTACTTTATCATTACACAGCACACTTAAAATTTAAGAAATTACATGAAAAACCTTTATTACTAAATAATAAGATATCGATATATATCAACATTTTTAGAAAGTACCCATTAATTAACTCTCAATTACAATTTATTGCCGTGCAAATAATTTACCTTTTCCACTTTCATTACTATAATGTATTGTTCTCGGATGTTTAATGGTCTTACATAATTTTATAGGTATCTTATAATTAACCAGCGTATGATCAATTATTAAAAAACTCATTACAGTAATGATCAACTATTGTAGATTCATTTAACATGATGGCAAAATTATATGAAATAGGAACGTAAATTGGTTTACAATGAAAAGAAAATCGTTTTTACGTATTTTTAACGATAACTTTAAGTTTATATTGGTAGTGTGACAATAATTTTGGTCTCCTTACCCCTACCCGATTATATATATGTATATAAAAAGAAAAATATTTTTTTTTCTATTGCATTAAAAAATTATTACTGCACTTAGTATAGTAACATTAAAAATATATGAAGCTGATTCAAAATAATCTCTACTGGCCTTAATACAGCCAATTTTATGGATTATTTTAGGGACTCCAAATAATCATGACTTATCAAGTGACGTGACGTAATCATGCCATTTCTTTTATATTAAAGAATGGCAGATGACAAGCGGGTCACCTGATGGTAAGTGACAACCTCCGTCCATGGACACCTGTGACTGGAGAGTCGTAAGTGCGCTGCCTGCCTTTGAGGGTGAAGAGGGATGAGGGTATACGGTTAGGGGAAAGAGACGAAGATGACGAGATGGGAAAAAGGGCAGGAAGGTCAGGGGAGAGGAATAAGGAAAGGGGAGTTGGGCCTCCGGAAACCTCACTAATTTCGGGAAAATGCAACGCAAGCGTTACTTTACAACCGGTTTCCTGTGAGGCCATGGTATCGCACCGGTCGAGCCGGCCCATTATTAAAGCATGGCTCTGCCACTGTTAATATACTCTCTTAATCTAAATGATAATCATAATCCAGCAAATGAAGATCAGGACTAGATGGTGGCCAGCTAGAAACGTTCAATTCCAACCACTGCTAAGTCTTGCTGAAAGGACCATTCTCGGTTATGGAATATGGTGTTGTTAAGAGGCTTAACCACATTCCCAAGAATCGTATCAGGATACACTTTTGCCAATGTTTTGACACCTCTTTCATAAAAATATGAACCCAGTCACTCTAACTAAGAACCCAGCAAACCATCACTCAAGTCGGATAATGCCCGATTGTACTCTGCTGACTAACTTTAGCTTCTATAGAGCTTCTATAGAGCGTCGAGCATAAATACGGTCATTTTCTTTGTTAAAATATTGCTCAATAGTAAAGTCCTAGTGTAAAAAATCTCATACAATATTTTTTATACGTGACCTCCCTTTGCGTACCTGAATTATGAAGCTATTTTGATTTTACTACCTGTTAGCGTGCATCTCAAGCAACATTTCATTTTATCCTTATTAACTGACACAAATAATATACATAAAATAGCTATAAGACATAATTTTGACTTCCGGTTGATGCAACTCAATCGTTACGTTACTATTTGACATAATCTAAGTAAGTAGTCTAATGATTGCTCGAGCGCAGAAGTGCGGACACACTTACAGTTCGACCGTCGGATGGAGGGGTTGTGTGCAAAAAAGCTATAATATGTGTTGGTGATAATTTTCAGTAATATTAATTGTGACGTTGAATAAACGTTCTGATTTGGAATATGGAGTTGGGCTTGTTTGGGTAAACCCTTAACAATGTTAGGTTAGAAGTAGGCGTAAAGGCTGAAACGTCTATATACCCTAGCCTGGCACACAAACATACCACTAAGCGAATGGAGAGTTTTAAAAATAGCATTTGGATCCATACATACTTTTTTATTGTTTATTTGTTTTTGAAAAAACAACTGCCGCATAAGAATATTTTTTGTGCCATGATTTGTCTTTATCAACATTTAATCAACGGTCACAAGAAACACGCAGATTCGGGATTTTTGTATCACACAAATTTTTGTAGCGAACCCACGACTTCCGTTTTAGCAGGCAGGGTCACTAGTGGTAAGGTACCTTCCAACAGGCCCATCAGTTTGTGTAATGCTTTCACAGCAATTCGATTCTCTTTATCACCCCACTCCACTTTAATTTCACAAAAATATTTAACACCGATTTTAGCGAAAATGAGAAAACAATGAACATTCATATAAGAATGACAGATTCTAAATTCAAATGTAATAGTATTTTTTTTATTGTTACAGTAGTTATAACCAGACTGAGTATATAACAAGTATGTGTATGTAATAACTAATATATTCGGTAAGTTCGTGATGGTTTTCGAAAATCTTAATCTCTTCGAACTTGAAATATTAGATAGCAATAGATTTCCTTTTGGCTTATTATTTATTATATTTTATTTTACATACGTAGAAATAATATCTAATAACTGAAATATATACATCAAATAATATAATTATGTCAGCTAATAAAGATGTTCAAAACTATTTTATAAGACTGCACATAGCGTACTATTTACACCAACGGCTGAACGAAACGAACTTGTGTCTCACAAAAGGGCAATGCTCAACAAGTCCTAAGCCTTTGTTACTACAAAATTTACCTAAAAACTCCCAACGACTGTCTCACTTTTAATGAACGAATAAATGCCAGTTAATTAACTTTAACAGAGTACTTTTAAACTGTATTTTAATATCAAAGGGTTATATGTTTCCTTCATGTTAAATATTATAATCTGAAGATTAGACTGAGATGATAGAGATTAGATTAGATAATAATTTCTGAAATTAATTAAAAGAAGAGCTTCAAAGAACCGTTTGGTTATTATTTCAGTGGCTGTGACGTAAGAGCTACAGTCCTTCTTGATCTCTTTTCCCCACAATCAGATTCAGATAAGATCAAATTCAGCGTTTAGTATGTCCAATCATTTCAATATATGTTAAAACGTATGTGTAAAATGTATTTTTTTTTTGTTTTCAAGGCGAGTTGAAAAGGAAACTCACTGAATTGGAAGCTCTTTCACCAGACTTGTTGTCGTTTGACACATGTCAAAAAAGTACGGAGGACGGGGAAACATTTAGAAATTGATTGCTTGATTGGTATCTGGTTTGGTATCGGTACCTGCGAGGTGTGATTTCAATCGTATTCTTGTTCGTTGTAATATGTGAGGGTATATTCTATTTTGTGTGTTATTGTTGTGTTGTGTTTTACTCGATATCTTCAATTCTTCTATAATAACAAAAAAAAAATTTTGAAGGTAAAACTTGTTTACGCCAGTCGAGCACTTTTTATGTCAACAAAAATCATGGAACTCGCGGCATCGTCACCGAACGCTTTCCATGAGCTATAGGTATACTGTATATAATCTAATAGCTCGACTATACAATTCTCAAGTTACTTAGTTTTCACTTCTATGGACGGAGGTTGTCACTTACTATCAGGTGACCCGTCTGTTCATCTAACCCCCTATGTTATAAAAAGAAACATAAAAAGATAAATTAATTATAATGGGGAATATTGTTAATGTTGAACTTTTTATTTTTTTTTAATAAAGTTATCACATCAAATGAGAAACTCACGCTTCGCGGTCGCTCACGTAGCTCTGTGAATTTATTTAATACTGAATCTTGAAACACATACTGAATCTTGATTTACAGTATAAATCAAGATTGTGCATTTCAGAAAAATCGCAGATGCCATAAAAACTTCAACTAAATGTTTCAAGAAACAAAACCGATGAAAGCTTAGAAAAATAACGTAAATAAGAAAAAACCATACAACATAGGAATAAATTTTCTTCTTCCGCCATATGTTCATAATATACATTTTGATAACTGTAATATATACATATATCTATGGAGATGTAACTAATAAGATAAGATCTGTGCATAATGGGCGTACTTAATAATATCCTGGTACATCAAAGAATATCTGAAAGCAATTGTTTCCTATTTGTACAGCTACGTGGGCAAGTATGCCCTCTACGAATCTGGTAAGTACTTACATGTTATATAGTGATGCTGCCAACAAAAAACCTGAAATGTTCTAAGTAAACCCTGTAGTATGTATATTTTCTTGATTGATAGTAACAACATAGATAAATTTTCGATAATTGATAAGTAAGTCAATAAACGTACTTATAAACTATAAGTAATTAATTGTAGTACCATGACACATATTTCTTTAAAGAAGGATTTTTTGTTGATAATGATAACAACAGCAATTTCTTCCTGTAATGGGTATATTGCTATAAGATACTTGAAACCTCTTTTCCAAGGCACTGGTATAATCAGCCACTCACTCAATTAGAAACCTTGTGGCCTTTATCGTTGCGTCATCGTTCGGCACGATATTTACAATACGCACGCTATATAACATTACAAAATTACAAACAAAGCTATGGCGAGCACGCGCGTATTTTGCCGCCTGACTGATATTATACATAAGTAATGAGCTTATGCGGTATTGACTTTATGAAGGAAGAATTTAATGATTGAGTTAATCACTCAATGTCAGATCTGGACAATTGGAGGAGTTTGTAATGGTAATGACAATAATCGATCTATCAAAACAGAATACGAATAAGCACTAAACATAAAAACATCAATACTTCTAATGAAAAGGAGCAGGAGCAGAACGATATCTTTAACAGTTTCATAGCAAGAAAGGCTATTTAGTTTACCGTGAGAGACCCTTGCTTTTGCAGGAGTCGGCCGGCTGGACCGGAGTAATACTATGGTCTCACAGAAAACCGGTAGACAAACAATGCTTGCTGAGTGAGTGAAGGTAGTGGAGGTCCCAGTCTTCTTTTTCATCTCTCTGCTCCTCTTTCCCCTCCCCTCATCACCCCCAAAAGGTTGACAGAGCACTCGCAACTATTGAGTTGCAATTGTCCATAGACAGCCGTTTTCACTTACCATAAGGTTAGAAAATTAAAGTTCTTCGCATAAAAAAATGTTTTGTCAACATTAGGCAAAACTCGTAGTTATTTGTGGTTTTCTTAGGTAGTATTTTCAAAGTCTTAGCAGTAGTTTTTAAATATCATAATAAATAGTACAATGAAGCTGAAGAAGCTTTTGTTTGCTTGTTGAAACGGGCTAATCTTTGAAGCATCGAATCGGGTTTAAAAAAATGTTCTTAATAATGATAATACATGTATTCTGTAATACAACATTTTTATATTCCTAACTATTATGCTGTTTCAAGCGTATATCAAATAGAGTATTAAATGGCAAATAATATATACTAAAAAAATCACAATGAATGTTACCGAAATTGCAGGGAACAGCTAATTTCTGATTAAACCAGACTTACTCGTATCAATAAAGATGCACTGATAATAGATGGCATCTTAATTGCAATACAAATATTGTATTTCTTATAGATAAATAGAAGGTCAGTCGACACCAACTGTAGTACAAGCTGTGATTTAGCTAAAACTGCCGAATCAGTAGCCATACATACACTCACGCCCATTTCCAAGAAGGGAAATTGGCGTGAGTGTATTAAACTTTTTTTTTAAGTAAAAATTTGAAGTATATTGACAGGAACGGATAGAAAGGGATGGCAAGGTATATTGCTTATACAAGTGGATTGGGGAATATAAGCAATAGCTCGATTAAGTGAGGGTCGCATACTTATAATTCGAAATTACTGGTGCCGGGAAATTCGAGGCCTCTAATTATAATCATGGGAGAAATCATTAGTCACCCCTTTGAAATTACTGTCTGTATTATATGATATCACAAATAGAGCACAGACTTATCGTTTTTAAAAGTACGAGATTCCGCTGCAGAATTATCTTCATCGAGTATTTACAAAAATAATATACATATATATAAATAGTGCTCAGCGACAGGTATCACATTTTAAGCCCTCTACGTACGTGGGCCACACTGAAAGTTTTAGAATAGGCCAGTAAGAAAAGCAGCTAATGACAAATTTATTTAAATTTCGAATTAGCAACTCTTTGCGAATCTGTAGATGTGTAATTAATTTAATTTAAAAAGTGTCTGTCATGCATCGAAAGTGATTTGACTAGAAAAACTTTTGCTCAATAATTTATTACCATTTTCGTTGCGTTCTTCCTTAACAACAATGTTATCTAATAGACTGGCATTTCATTACGAAGCCCATCACGTGCTAGTGTTAACAACTAGTTTAATAAGTTTAAACGTGGTCAAAGCAAACTCAATCGTTTCGAAAATCGATAGGTTAACTGCATGATTCTGGGTAAGCTTTTTATCTGACTTCTAGCTTTCCCACAACAATTAATTCTGACTTTTGGTACTCATGAAGCATGAGTACCTTCGTGCATCGCTCAAGGCAGATGCTCAAGAAATAATAAAAAACATAGATTTTAAGGGCGATCAATATCAAATGGCATGGAATTTGTTGTGTGAGCGATATGACAATAGCAGTCTTTTAGTCAACAATCACGTGCAGGCCTTGTTCAATGTTTCAGCTGTATGTAAAGAATCTTGTGTAGCTTTACGTCAATTTGTTGACACTATTAACAAAAACGTTAGGGCACTAAAAACACTGAACGAACCCACAGAGTATTGGGATACAATCTTACTGTACATGTTGACTAACAAAGTAGATAAAATCACTAACAGGGACTGGCAGGAGTATTGCGATAGTTTACCGAAACGTGCTACTTTGCCACAATTTTGTTTATTTGTTAGCAAGAGAGTTGATTTGTTGGAGACGGTTGAACGTAGTGAACAATCAAATCAAAAGGTAGATAATAGTACTAACAGTTATATAGTAGTTACACAAAATTCTAATAAAGGCAACAATTCAAACAATAATAAACACAAAAAGGATACAAAAAATTACAATAAATGTCCTATGTGCAAAAAAGACCACTTTATGTTTGTCTGCGAAGATTTCCGTAAGTTAACAGTAGAAAATCGCTTGTTGAAGGTAAAAGATCTTAAGTTGTGCTTTAATTGTTTACGGTCTGGCCATTCATGTAAACGTAGACATAATACTCTTTTACATGTAGACCAACCTAACTCAACCAACTTCCAAGATCCTATGCCCAGTATTGCTTTACCTACTGACATTTCTGAAAGTGCACATTTTCAAAACAACGCGTCTGAAAACGTCGTCTTATCAAGTGACACTACAGATAACTCTACCCGTTCTGTTTTGCTATCCACAGCTCTGGTGACAGTGGTCAATAACCGGGGTGAGAAGCTCGATGCCAGGATCCTGCTTGATAACGGTAGCACAGCCAACTTTATTACTGAAACACTGTGTCACAAGCTAGGATTGTCCAAACGTAACGCTAACTCCACGATATCAGGTATAAATAATCAGAAGTCCAATAGCACACAGTCTTGTAGGTTTACAATTCAGTCTAGTAATAGTGTCTACAAGGAGACTATCAGTTGTATTGTATTGCCTGAGATTACTAGAATTTTACCTTCATCTATGGTGGACATAAGAATCGTCAACATTCCAACAGATATTCAACTGGCTGATCCTTCATTCTACATTCCATCAGTTATTGATATTCTTGTCGGCGCTGAAGTCTTTTGGAATGTCTTAGGAACCTCAACAATTAATCTAGGTAAGAATCAACCCAAACTTCACGCGACAAGATTCGGGTGGATAGTGTCAGGTCAAGTTCCAGTGGTTTCGTCTTCTGGAAAACAATCACACTATTGTAACGTGTCTATGGATGAATTGAATAGTAATATGAACAGGTTCTGGGAGTTAGATTCTGTGTCATCTATACATTCATTCTCTCGAGAAGAACGTGTGTGCGAAGAATCCTTTCGTAATGACACTATTCGTGATAAGCAGGGTCACTTTGTTGTAACAATTCCATTAAAGAACAATCCCAACGTTTTAGGTGAGTCATATGAAATGGCTAAACGTCGATTTTTATCTCTGGAGCGTCGTTTCCTGCGTGATACAAGTTTCAAGGAACAATATGTTGCCTTCATGAAGGAGTACGAGCGTCTTGGTCACATGACAAAAAATCGACCGTCTATGAAGCCTCACACAGGTGATAATGTTGAGTATTTCTTGCCTCACCATGGGGTCATGAAGGAGTCTAGCTCAACTCCACTCCGGACAGTCTTCGATGCCTCAGCGGCAACCTCTTCTGGAATATCGTTCAATGATATTCAGATGGTAGGTCCAACTATCCAAGAAGATCTATTTTCAATTTTGTTAAGATTTCGGCAACACAAATATGTAATTTCTGGTGACATAGCTAGAATGTATCGTGTATTGCTGTCACAGCTTCACAACATGCTTTACAGCAAATTATTTTCAGGACTGATCCCAAGTTACCGTTAAAAACGTACAGTCTCAATACCGTAACCTATGGCACCGCTTCCGCTCCATATTTAGCAACAAAGTGCTTAGTAAGTTTGGCTAAAGTTGCTACTAGTAAAACCGTCAAATCTTCAATTGCACGTGATTTTTACGTTGATGACTATCTTTCAGGAGGCAATTCAGTTTCAGACGTGGTAGATATGGTTAAAGAGGTTATTTCTGTTTTGTCATCAGCGAATTTTCATTTACGGAAATGGCAATCTAATAATTCGTTTATTTTAAACCAAATTACTAACTCTTCAGAAGTTTCTGGTTACTTAAACTTGTCTGAGGACAGGAATGTGGCATCGAAAACATTAGGTTTACGTTATGTGTGCAGTAGTTTTCAATTCATGTTGAATCCGAAAAACAAGTAACTAAACGACAAATTTTATCTGTCATAAGTCAAATATTCGACCCGTTAGGTTTGGTTGGTCCATGTGTTGTCGAGGCAAAATTTGTAATGCAACAATTATGGTTAGCCAAGTGTGATTGGGATGAGCAGGTCCCGGAGTCAGTTTGTAATCTCTGGTACAATTTCATAAACACTCTTCCAAGTTTAAATGATTTAAAAATTCCACGATGGGTTGTGTGTGACAATGCTTTATTACATTAAATTCATGTTTTTACAGATGCATCAGAGAAAGTGTTTGGTTGTTGTGTGTATCTCCGATCATTGAACGAGCAAGGGATAGTTCAGGTACAACTTTTTGCATCTAAGAATCGAAATGCACCAATAAAGCCCACCACCATTCTTCGTCTTGAACTTTGTGGGGCATTGCTAGGAGCAAGGCTATGTGCTAAGGTCCTGAGTTCGATTACTCTGCCTATTACCAAATGCCAGTTTTGGAGTGATTCAACCATTGTATTGAGTTGGTTGGCAATGTCACCGAGTCTATTAAAACCTTTCGTGCGTAATCGTGTCAATGAGATTCAGGAGAGCACAGCAGGGTACACGTGGAGTTACGTTCCGTCTAAGGGCAATCCGGCGGATCTTGTTTCTCGTGGGCTGAAGGCTGACCTTATCAGCGAGTGTTCTTTATGGTAGTCGGGCCCACAATTTTTGTTAAATCATGAAAGAGACTGGCCAGTCATGCCCAATAGAAGAGTGAAACAAGATCTACCAGAAATCATTACATCTAACATCATTGATCACTCGTTTCTAACACAGTTAAAAAATCCCATACATTCGTCTCTCACAAATCCATCAATCATTCAGTCATTAATTCATAAATATTCAAACTTAAATGTTTTACAAAGGATAGTGGCATATATATATAGATTTATATATAATTAAAAAAATCGAAATTCTAAAGTAACAGGTCCTATTTCTTGTAAGGAACTTAAAAATGTCTTATCTATAATTCTACGTGTAGCTCAATATGAAATGTTTCCTGATGAGTACGCGATTCTTCGATCGGGCAAGTCATTGCCACGCAGGAATAGACATATTTCTCTGACTCCCTTTTTAGATAGTGAAGACATTATTCGTGTAGGTGGCAGAGTGGACAACTCCCCATACGAATATGGGGTAAAGCATCCAGTTTTGCTTTGCGGCAAGCACCACTTCACAAAAATGGTCTTTCAAATGCAACATAGAGTTTTACTTCATGCCGGCCCTCAGTTATTGTTAGCAAGCATACGTCAAATGTATGGGCTCCTTGGCGGTAGAAACCTGTCTAAATCTGTAGTAAAACGCTGCATACAATGTTTTAGGTATAAAAATCAAAATGTGCAACCAATCATGGGACAGTTGCCCTCTGACAGGACTCATTTGGAGTTCCCTTTTTTAAACAGCAGTGTTGATTATGCCGGGCTAATATTGATAGCTGATCGAAAGGGGCGAGGGTGCAAACTTTTGAAGGCATATATATGCATCTTTGTATGTCTGGCAGTAAAGGCTGTCCATATTGAGCTCGTTACAGACCTTACTAAAGAGGGTTACATGGCAGCTTTAAGCCGTTTTATTGCTCGCCGTGGCAAACCTAAGAGCATCTTGTCTGATAATGGGACGAATTTTGTCGGTACTTGTAAGGAATTATATAAGTTTTTACAAGACGTCAATATACCTTATGAAATTTCACAGAATGGCATTGAATTTAATTTCGCCCCTCCATACTCTCCACATTTCAACGGTATTGCTGAGGCTGCTGTTTGCTCCACAAAACATCATTTGAAAAGGTTCTGCGTTTAACACATTTAACATACGAGGAAATGATCACATGTTTAGCTCAAATTGAAGCTGTTCTTAATTCACGTCCTCTAACTCCACTTTCCTCTGATCCATTAGATTTTACTGCCCTTACTCCTTCCCATTTTTTGATTGGACGATCACTTATGGCTGTTCCGCATCCACAGGTGGCTGAAATCAACATCGGTTGTTTGGAGCGCTACCACAGAGTGGAGCACCTAAAACAACATTTTTGGAAGCGGTTCCATTTGGAATATATTTCTCTGCTTCAGCAAAAGACCAAGTGGACTACATCAACAGGACAACTGTCAGAGGGAACTTTGGTTCTCGTGAGAGAGCGAGGACAACCGCCGTTGCTGTGGCCACTGGGACGTGTCACCAAGGTCTTCCCGGGAGGTGACGGGACTATACGCGTGGTGGAGTTGAAGACGAAGAAGGGGACGCTACTGCGGTCCTTTAATAATATCTGCCCACTTCCTTTAGATTAAATTCTTCAACCCGGGGAGTATGTTCAAGCGCACAGCGCTCGAATCGTGCCCCTCGCGGAGAGGCGCGCGGAGGGTGTAACCGGCATCGCAACGCGCGGGCTGCCGACCGACACTCCACGACCGACCGGACATCGACGCGTGCGCATTGAAGTTCTCCAACTTGTATTGTTTTTAACTACAAATTATATTTTTATACAGTCTACTTTGTTATCATTAATTCGCTACAGAAGATATATAAACAAGTACGATTGAGCATCGAATAAGGTAAATGAGTTTATGCTTGCTTGTCTAATTCCTGCCGGTACGTGCTGCTTATGCAATCCTATATAAACAACGTAATATTTATTTTATTTTCATTTGCGGTTAAAAATATTAAAGAATCATTGTGCAATCATCTGAGGACTAGTCAATTCTCAATTCAGCTCGATGAGTCCACTTTTGTGATGAGAAGTTTTGTGATGAGAAAGAGATTCCCTTGAAAAATATTATATCAGTTGTAAGGATAGCGCTCCGGCTATGACAGGGTGCCATAAAGGCTTCATAGCTTACTTAAAAAATAAATTCCACATGTTCTTGCTGTATATTGCGTTATTCTTAGACAACATTCGGTTGATAGAAATTTAAGTTAATATGTCATTCAAGCAGTCATAAAATCCGTAACAGCTATTTGAATGATAGATTATTTCATTGGCTTAGTGTGTTTGTGCTTTCATACTGAAGTTCGTTGGCTGTCTAGAGGCAATTGTCTGACTCGATTTTACAACCTGTTTGACTCTGTGAAAGAGTTCTTGGAAGCTAAAGATACACAATTGCGCAACAAGGTCATTACATCTAAAAATATTATAGCTGACATGACAGAACTGTATGAATTTATCAGCAGTAGCGACGACTTTTTTGCCTGCTGCCAAAATGTTTAAAACCTAAACATTGACTTCACCGAACGATACCAGGACATTTTGAATTTGGAAATACCAGATTGGGTGTTGGATCCGTTTTCAAATGTCAACACAGCAATATCACCTCAGCTGAAAGAAGAACTTATAGAATTGACATCGATCGAGGAAATAAAAATCAAGTTCAAAAATGGCTACCAAGAATTTTGGCTACAAAAACTAATACCGCAATTTTTTTTTTACATGTGGAAACCACCACAGGCCGTCCCATTCCCATTATCATATTTGTGTGAACGTAGATTTAGTTTTTATATTAAAATCGTTTTGTTTTGAGAGAGAGAGAATTATGTTTGTTTTATTTTCAATAAAAGATACTCTGTCTGAATACTATAAAGTTGCGTTTCAATAATCATTCTCATTGACAGATGTAGCCCGTAAAAGTTAATTTGAGACCTGAGTGCCGTTGTGTACTACCTACTGCACTCAGGTCTCAAGTTAACTCTTGCGGGTTATGGCAAAAGTTAAATAGAATAAATGTCTAATCTTCGCTTATATAGCTTACAATAATTAATTCAATTTGAAGTTATAGTGGTTTTTAAGTAGGTGAAAAAATGGGCGAGCTAAAAATAATATATATACCCCTGATATATATTGTATATGTATGTACTAACTTACTGTTCATGTTTGTTAAAACAAGTGTATCTAAGAATTCCTGGTACTTTTCAAGTAATTAAATAATGTTACGCTTAATTTTTTGCCGGTTTCTATTCTAGTCTACATCAAACACAAATGTAAATGAAAGTAATGTTGTAAGTATTTAGAATAATTTTATACGTACAGAATAATCAATAGTACGAATGACTTCGGTTAACAAAAGTTTAACAAAATTTATCATATGTTGCTACAAGTGAAGATGCATCTTAGATATTTATTTAATAACAGTGTTATTAGTACCTTACTCCTCGGCGGGTATAATATGAACGTCATAACAAATGAATGACGAACAGCCAAATCCAGTTTAACAAGAACCATATGCACCAAAACGTTAATTTTTATACTTAACCGTCGGAAATCTCATTTGTCGTAGTACTCGTAATTGACAAGAACCCTGTTTATAAATTGATGTATAAAACTCATAAAAATTAAATATTTTATTTCTTTATGAAAATGAATGAAGTAGAGATGTACAGTGTTAAGAAGAGAGAAGAGCATCTCGACAATATGTCCAATAAGAATGGTACGTATGTATATATGTTGCTCCTTCGCAAGGAATGGTACTTAGTCTATTTTAAAATACATTTTACTATTATTTTGCTGTTGATGATGATGCAATCAATAACACATCAAATATGTTTAGGATTCTCTGATGGTAAGTCCTCAAAGTTCATTCTCAAATTAGTGGTCCCTACTGCAAACATTCTATAACCCAAATGACTTACCACCACACTGTTAGTGGTAGCTTGGATCAATAAAAGCGACAAAAACTAGAAGTAAACAATACTAAAGTAGTTAGGACAGCACAAGGGACCCTTTCACGTATTGTATGTTGGCTTATCTAAATAGCTGAACGTTTACTAACTATAGGTAAACCAAAATCCCATTTCACAAAAAAAACCGGCCAAGTGCGATTCGGACTCGCCATACCATTATCTATAAAAGCGGCAAAAAAATTATGTCTGTTGTATGGGAGACCCCTTAAATATGAATTTTATTTTAAAATAATTACTTATTTTTAAAGTCAATATATAACTATATATTCTGTGAATATTTCAAGTTCAACCTTTCGCCGTTCTCGATATCGAGGAGAAACGAGCAAAAAAATCACGTTTTTTGCGTGGGAGCTCCACGCAAAAAACGTGATTTTTTTGCTCGTTAAATATTTATTTTATTCTGTTTTTTAGTATTTATTGTTATAGTTTAATGTTATATGCAATGTTATTCTGTCGTTCATGAAGTCACAGTACGAATAATTCCGTACCAGGCGTTTGGCTTTTTTTACCGCACACACCAAACTAACTTAAAAAAAGAATAGATTTAATTTACAGAAAAAACGTAAACGTAAAAATGACTGCCCTCAAAAGTATGCATTTTCGACTTGTTAACTTATTCGCGCCTGTCCAGGGTTGTAAGTCCGCAACATAGGTGACACTGTTGCTGGATTTATTGATATAAACTATAATTATTGGAATTTTATAAATTTATATATTGAAAACATGACTAACACAAGAATAAATAAGTAAAAAAGTATGCACTTACAACTGACAAAGGTCATTGTTCAGCGTAGCTCATATATATTAAACCACTTAAAACCATAAACAAGAAAATACAAATGTCTAATAAAATTAATAGTAACGCCTGGTCAAGACTTTCTTTTTTTGTAATGGATACTCTTGTGGCAATAAACAAATACACATATATCAACATAGGCTAATACTACGGGTGTCATCACTTGTATCGTATATTTATTTCACTAACTACATAACCTATTCCGATAGTGTAACTACCTACGCCAAGTTCCGCTCAAATATAAATAAATAGCAATACCTTTATATAAAAGCCCGATATTTGTTGAAAACGGTTCATCCGATTAATAAAGCTAGAAATAAGGATTGATTAAATAGGACAGCTTTTAGTTGTCCAATTTAATCAGTCCCTTGATAAATCTATTTTGCTCCCCGAACAAAGTCACTGTGAATTATTTACATCAAATAAACATATACAGTAGTTAACACATTTAACACATACACTTATTATTAGATAAAATAAAACAGATTTGACTGGCCTGATGGTGTGGTGGGTTCGATTCCCACACGGGACAAAAATTTGTGTGATCTACATATACATAGCTGTTTCATAGTTGAGTCAGTCCGGAGTTTTCTTTTGAAAGAAAAACAAAAAACCAAAAAGAATTACAAAATCTTTAAATCTCTTCTGTTGGCGCCACCTCGCGCCAATCAGCTGTCGACAAAGTGACGTGTGTGTGTGCTGGCCAACCAAGACGCGTGTCCCGTGCACGGTTGCTTTCGTCGTTATTAAAACCAAAAGGAACCAACATATCTACTACATGGTGCACGCGCTGCATACCGGTTTTTTATAATATATTGTTGTGTGTGTATTTATTATACCAATACAACCAAAATACTAAAATCTACATATTTATTTCGTTCCCATCGTGAACAAAAAACTGGCAACCGTGACCTGTGCGCTAATCGTGAACCAAGTCCGTACAGGTCTATTCCAGAGTTACAGTGGGTACGAGGTGCCATCCCAAAGCCGAACGTGAAAGGATTTGTCTAACTCGGCGCGTTGAAGAGCATCCCAGGGCAGCCAAGCTTATCCCCACGAAGCAATTGACGTCCCGGAGAGGTCATACTTGAAGAAGTCAGCTACATTCTGGAACTGCATAAATCACAGACAGCCGACCCTTCATGACGGATCATTAGGGATCTGCCTACCTCCTACTAATCGTGAGCTCGTTCCTGTTTATTTCCCATCTTTCCTCTTCTATCTTTGTTACGCACTGGTTGATTTCCTTGAACGTTTTGTGATTTCCAAGTAAATCTCAATCAAAAATCTAAATCTATAAAATTACTACCATAAGTCACCTCACTATTACTACTATGCCTATTTGCCTATTTTTCCTAAGTTTTAGCTTTTAACTACAAGCTTGATAAGCAATATTTTACAACTAATCTTACAGCTAGCAATATTAAAATAATTAACCTATTTATATTTCTTTTTGTGCTATATTTCATTTCCATAGCACTTTTGAGCTCATTTCTCATTTCTCATTCAAAGTAGCCCGTTTGCACGATTATCGCAAACAGTACTTTTGTTTTCAGAGTGATCGTTTGAGTGCGCGCACTGCCGTCGGCTTCGCCGCCTGCTACAGCACCCGTGCATACAGCTGATAAGAAACCGGTTTCGCATCATCGTCGGCGTATCGAATTCTTTTGTTATTTAATTCGAATTATTTGTTTGTTAGTTGATATTTTATCGCTATGTCCTCCGAAGCAAATCTTAAATGTTAAACGCGGTTTTATTAAAGGTCGTGTGACCAAGTTTAAAGCATATTTAGATTCCTTATTGCCACTAGAACATATTTCTTCTGTGGAAGTTAGTAAGTTAGCGATGAAATTGACACGAATGGAAGCGTTATTCATTGAGTTTGACAAGCTGCAGAGACAAATAGAGGAACTGAACACCGCTAATTTGGATAGTGAATTAACCACTCGCGATTTAATTGAACAGAATTTTGATTATTGCATTTGTATCGCCCAAGACTTTATACGATCTAACAGCTCTCCTCCCAAACCGGATGAAAAGAATATTTCTAGCTATTCTCATGGTTGTCATCATGACTGATGTGATGACAGCTTATCATTCAAGCTTCCTATTATTAATATACCTAAGTTTGACGGAACTTATTACAAGTGGTTAGAGTTTAAGGAAATATACTCGTCATTGATTCACGATAAAAATAAAAAATATACATAAATTTCATTACTTCTGTTCGTATTTGGATGGAGAAGATGCTCGTGTATTGAGTAACTTAGAGTTTCCGAAAAAAAAATGATGTTGAAGCCTGGACTATCCTTTGCAAACGCTACGATAATAAAAGGCAATTAATAAACAATCACTTAAGGTCATTATTTAATATTGAATCCGTTCGTGAAACTGATAGGTCTCTCTGGTTTATTATTGATCACGCCACATCAGCATATTAGAGCTGCCCACCGATAAGTGGGACGTCCTAATCATTCACATTTTGCTGTCCAAGTTGGACAATAGCACTATTGTTAAATGGGAAGAACATAGGAACACTATTACAGAGATACCTTCTCTCGAGGATTTCTTTTCATTCCTAAAAAATCGTGCCAATGTTTTAGAAACCGTTAATCGTAATAAAACCGATAAATTAGATAACCGTAAACTAAACACCCACATACAACACATTAAATTACAATCCAAGTCATTTGTCGCAACTTCCAAAGAGACTACTACTTCTTCTTCTTCTAAAATTGAGCGTGTCTTATGCCAAGGTAATCACCGCCTATATGAGTGCACCTCTTTTAAATGTAAATTTCCCGAAGATAGGAACTCAACGGTTGTTAAGCTTAATCTCTGCCTTCTTTGTTTAAGGCCCGGACACCGTCTCCATGATTGTAAGCTACCCGGTTCTTGCCGGCTATGTAGAAAGAGAAATAACTCCTTGCTTCACTTGCCAAATAATACTGCTTCTTCTAATTTGAGTAACGCGCTTTCTATAGCCATGTCTGCTTTGTCGTCGCCTACTAACTTATTATGTACTGCCAAGGTACGCCTATCTAACCCGCAAACTCATGGACTATTACAGTTCGGGCTGTACTTGACAGCGGGAGTCAGTCTTCCTTTATCACTGAGAGTGTAAAGCAAAGACTCGATCTGACTTCTCAGCCTTCAAATGTCAGTATTGTCGATATAGGTTACTCACCCCTTAACAGAATTCCTGAACGTTGTGCTTTGCAACTCCAATCTAATACAACTTCGTACTAAGTATCAATGTTTTGTTTGGTTTTGAAGTCAATCACCGATAAAATACCTAACACGTTTTTTGATATTAGTCATCTCAGCTTGTTTAATTTTCAATTGGCAGACCCCAGCTTCAATGAACCTTCACCGATTGATATGCTTATAGCAGCGGACCTATTTTGGGATTTGATAGGTACTAAACATCATTCCCTAGGAGCCAATGCTCCTAATCTTCGAAGCTCTAAGCTAGAATGGCTTATAGCGGGGCATATAACAAATAAGGAAATTCAAACCCCGCCCACTAAACCTCTTGTTTGCAACTTTCTATTAAAAGACAGCGGTTCTCCTAACATTGATCAGGAACTAGCCAAATTTTGAGAGTTGGAAAGCGTCCCTCTATCTAAACACTGTACCGAAGAGGAAAAGTTTTGCGAAAAACACTGTTTCTAATACATGTAGAGACGATGATGGTCGATTTTGTGTAGGCTTGCCAGTAAAAGACGATGTAGCCTGTCTTGGTGAGTCCTATTTCGTAGCCAAAAAACGCTTTCTCAGTTTATAAACGCGTTTTAGTAGGAATCCAGAGCTAAAGGCACGGTACTGTCAATTCATTCACGAGTATGGTAAGCTCGGTCACCTGACTGAGTTCACTAAACCCCCTCTTGATCATTATTTCCTCTCTCATCATCCCGTAATAAAGGACAAGAGTGAATCTACAAAGCTCAGGGTTGTATTTAATGCTTCTGAACCCACTACTTCTGTTGATACCATATACCATCCATATAACATACTTAAAACTATTGTAACCAAACGAGCGATTCTATCTTCTACTTTTAAAATTTTCGATCCCCTTGGCTTGTTATCTCTTTGCACTGTTAGGCTAAAATTTTGCTTCACAACCTATGGGCTGAAAATCTCGATTGGGATGAGCCTATTAGAAACTCTATTCAGATGTTTTGGTTAAGGTTTTATGAAGAAATAAAATCTTTATCATCGCTGGGAATTCCAAGGCAAGTTTCGATTGATAACTCAGATTACATTGAGCTTCAGTGATTTTGCGACGCCTCTCAACAAGCTTATGGCTGTTGTATTTACCTAAAGTCTCTTAATAAACTAAACAACATAGAAGTAAATTTATTGTGTGCCAAGTCTCGCATAGCTCCTATCAAAACATGCACAATCACGCGCCTGGAGCTTTGTGATGCGGTTCTAGGCGCTCAGTTGACTTCTGCTGTCACGAAGGCTTTAAGGCGTGATGTGAATAGTCAGTTCTTTTGGTCTTACTCTAATGTAGTACTCACCCCACAAAACTAAAATATTCGTTACCAACAGGCTCGCCGCTATTATTGAGCTCACTGATACGGCTAACTGGCGTCACGTGCCTTCCCTACAAAATCCTGCAGACCTTGTGTCACGAGGCGTGAACCCCCAAGATGTTGCCGATGCTATCCTACGATGGCATGGCCCATTGTTTCTTAAACAACCAGAAACATCCTGGCCAGTCATTCCTTCTGCAAACATAAATCTACCTGCAATGAAGGCGACGCCTGCCTTGGTAGCTGAGTGTTTAGTCACGGTGCCTAGGAGTATAATAAACTTCCAAAAATTCTCGAAATTACGGACCCTTCAAAGAGTATATGCCCTCATACTTAGATTCATACATAATTGTCAAAATTCAAAGAGCAAGCTCACGGCAACTCTCCAGGTTTAAGAACTTCAAAGGGTTCTTGTTAATCTCACTAAAGTAGCTCAGCAAGAGTCGTTTTCAAAAGAAATAAATTTATTACTATCCAAAAAAACCCTCAAAGCCAAGTCTGCACTGTGCTCATTAAACCCATTTATTGATGAGGTGGGATTACTTCGAGTTGGAGGACGCATTGATAACTCCGCTTATTCATTTGATGAACGGCATCCTATTCTAATTAGAGCTAATCATTACTTTAGTAAACTCATTTTCCAACAGGAACACTAACACTTAATCCATTCCGGGCCACAACATTTACTTTCATCCATCAGAGAACGCTATTGGATTATAGGCGGCCGAAAATTAGCCAGAGACGTTACGAAAAATGCCTTGAATGTCGTCGTTTCAAAGGACAGGCTATGTCAAATATAATGAGAAATTTACCAACTGATCATGTGGAACCTGATTTTCCTTTTAGTACTGTTGGCACTGACTTTGCCGGTCCATTTAAGATTACGGACCGCAAGGGCAGGGGCTGTAAAACAGCCAAATGCTATCTGCGCCTATTTGTTTGTTTTAGGTACAAATGTCTACATTTGGAAGTAGTTTCAGAATTAAGTAAAGAGACATTTATTCTAACCTTAAAAAGATTTATTGCCCGTAGAGGATTGCCTAAACAATATATTGTGATAACGGCCGCAATTTCGTAGCGGCCGCTAAGGACATCGGTCAATTTTTTAATTCTAACAAGGACTCTATTTGTGATTTTGCTTCTGGTCGGGGCATTGAATTTCGCTTTTCTCCTGCGTACGCTCCTCATTTGAACGGTCTCTCCGAGGTGAGTGTAAAATCAGCAAAATTCCATTTGAACAGAATATTAGGTCATTCTCACCTGACGTTTGAGGAGTTACTTCTGTGTTTACTCAGATAGAAGCTATACTAAATAGCCGACCCCTGTGTCCTTTGAGTCCATCCCCTAATGACTTTCAGACCCTTACCCCTACTCACTTCTTAATTGGCAGACCATTAACTTCATTGCCGGCAACGAGCTACGAGATGGACAGCGCTCACCACCTTACTCGCTTCCAACGCCTAGAGCAAGTAAGGCAGCACTTTTGGAGACAGATCAGCTGTGGACAAAGTGACGTGATGTGTGGTGGCCAACCAAGACGCGTCTCCCGTGCGCGGTTGCATTCGTCGTTATTAAAACCAAAAGGAACCAACATATCTACTACATGCTGCATGCGCTGCATACCGGTTTTATATAATATATTGTTGTGTGTGTGTTTATTATACCAATACAACCAAAATACTAAAATCAACATATTTATTTCGTTCCCATCGTGAACATCTTCGATTTCATGAAATGTTTGCTGTTTCTAAAATCTTTTCTTAAATATTTATCATGGTTGTTAATGTCGTCGAATACCTTTAAAGTTCCTTGAAAAGGTCACTCGCTAGTAAATTAGAAAGAGATTCACGGAAGAAAACTAAGGTACTGGCACTCTGGACATAGGCCTTCCCAAAATGTGCACCATAGCATCCGGTCATCTACCTGTCGTATCCAATCTGTCTTACTAAATTTACTACTACTACTTATTATACTTCAATATTTTAATTTTAAAGAGAAGAGGACCCGTGCTGCTTCCATGCTTTGTGTTGTGAAACGCATATTGAAAGTGTAGTTGAATGTTCACATCTAGTTTCCCTCCAACTGAACCAATTTAAAGGAAGAGGCGCGCTCTAACAAGTGTTCATAGATTGAAACAATCCGTGTTCTTTGATTAGAATAGTTAAAGTATAGAGAAAAATAACTAAGAACTCCATAAGAAATATAGTGTAAACAACTTGTATTAAGAATGACTTGAGTAGCGTTAGTTAGGTGATTACTAATGCCTGTATACAAATCTGTACATTAATTATCAAATGTTTTCCCTTTTCATTTGAGTAAATAGGGTCAGGATTAATAGATAATATAGATAATCGGATAATCGTCAAACTTATTATTATAATTCGAGTCCCATTAAATGGGGCCGCTGAAAACATTTTTAGACTTTCAGTCAGATTTTTACAATGCTTCTGACTTTTAAATATGAAACAATTTATGTTGGTCTATGAGTTAATACAGGTTTAACATTTATTAAAAAGAAAAAAGTGTGTATATACTATAAATATTAAATAAAATACAAAACCATAAATCTTTTCTATGTGGACTGGATGTAGGGTATTACGCCATATGGGGTAAATAGAAAAAAATGCTAGGGCTGCTACTGTTTTTATAGTACGTGCACTGACTACCTTGGGTAAGTTGCCTAATTATGTTTGTGAATATTATTGTGTTTGTGAAATGAAACCAAATACTTTGTGTAGTTACCAAATACTATTTACTTTGTTATAATATTTTAATTGAACTCAGAAGTTCAAATCACAGTCGATATAATTATCCATAGAAGATTACAATAGTCATCTCTTATTTATTATATAATCAGTGTTATTAATTTTAAATGGCTTCCTCACCTCACCTCAAATGAGATCCTCTTAATTTAGTTATAGCTACATATTTATTAGAGTGGTAGAGCCATGCTTGCTTAAGCACGAATGGGCCGGCTCGACCGGTGCGATACCACGGCCTCACAGAAAACCGGTTGTGAAGTAACGCTTGCGTTGCATTTCCCCGAAATGAGTGAGGTCTCCGGAGGCCCAAAATCCCCCACCCCCCTAATGATAGCGCTGTTAACGAAAAGGATACCCCAGGGGGGTACCAGCGCTAGCGTTGGAGAATCCCCCCCTGGACGTCCACCCTCAGTACGGATTATGTCTGAGCGTGGACGCCCAGGCTGCCCCTCGTACTCTGGGGGGGGCTCAACTGCGCTCTCAAAATCTGCTCGGGGCAAGAGAAGGCATACCATGGCACCCCCTGTCACGTTTACCGTGGATTTTTGCAACATTAGGGGCTTACATTCGAACCTCGACACTGTCCACCACCACCTTGAGATAGCAAAGCCGGCCTTGCTCTTTTTAACCGAGACGCAGATATCATCTCCAGCGGACACATCCTACCTCTGCTACCCTGGGTACGGACTGGAACACTCCTTTGTTCCTAAGGCTGGTGTATGCGTGTACGTTAGAGATGATATCACTTCTCGCCGCCTCGGCAATCTTGAAGGTAGGGACCTCTCCATCTTATGGCTACGTGTAGACTGCGACGACCATCCCCGCATCTACCTATGCCTCTACAGGTCCCATAGCGGTGATGCCGAAACGGACCGACTCATCGACCACGTCCAAATGGCTACAGACTCAGTGCTCCAGCAGGTCCCATCCGCAGAGATCGTGATTCTTGGCGACTTTAACGCCCATCACGCCGAATGGCTTGGTTCGCGCAAAACCGATCATGCGGGAAGATCTGTTCACGATTTCGCCTTGGCATATGGCTTGACGCAGCTGGTAGCAACGCCTACGCGAATCCCAGATGCAGAAAGCCACGTGCCTTCACTGTTGGATCTTCTGCTGACCTCACATCCTGACGGCTACAAAGTATCCGTTGAGGCCCCTCTTGGCTCTTCGGACCATTGCCTGATTAGGAGTATGGTGCCACTCGTTCACTCGCTGCGGCCGCGTGTTACAGGCAGTCGCCGCGTATGGCACTATAGGTCAGCAGACTGGGATGGAATGAGAACATTCTTTGCATCCTACCCATGGAGGCAGGTTTGCTTCTCGCCGGATGATCCCAATGTCGTTGCTGACTCTGTCGCGGATGTTGTGCTTCAGGGTATGGAACTTTTCATTCCATTCTCCCTGATTCCCACAGGTGGCAAGTCCCAGCCTTGGTTTGGTCGAACCTGCAAAGCGGCGTCCCGCCGAAAGCAGGAATGTTACCAAGCATGGGCTAATGCAGCGACAGCACGGGATGTAAAGACCAGCACATTAAAGAAGCAATTTAACTTTGCCTCCAGGTCCCTCAAAAGAGTAATTGCTGGGGCGAAGTCGGCTCACATCGGCAGAATTGGCGAGAGACTAGTTAGTCTCCCCTCCGGAACTCGTGCATTCTGGTCTCTTGCCAAAGCTGTCCAGGGGAACTTTTGTAAGCCATCCCTTCCACCTCTGCGCATAGGAGATAATTCGTTGGCCCACGACGCTAAAGAAAAAGCCGATCTTCTGGGCAAACTCTTTGCGTCCAACTCGACCCTGGACGACGGGGGAAACGCACCGCCGACCATACCGCAGTGCGAGACCCGTATGCCGGAAGTCCGGTTTACACAAAGGGCAGTGCGTAAAGCGCTTCTTTCCCTCGACGTTCATAAGTCGAGTGGGCCCGATAGAATCTCTCCTATCGTGCTGAAGACGTGTGCTCCAGAGTTGGCACCGGTTTTAACGCGCCTTTATCGGCTTTCTTACTCTCTTGGCGTAGTCCCGAACTCATGGAAGACAGCTCTAGTGCACCCAATCCCTAAAAAAGGAGATCGCTCGGATCCGTCCAACTACAGACCCATAGCCATCACCTCCTTGTTCTCCAAGATAATGGAATCCATTGTTAACTGCCAGCTCCTCCGGTACTTAGAAGACCACCAGCTCCTCAATGATCGACAATACGGCTTCCGTCAGGGTCGTTCAGCTGGTGATCTTCTCGTATACTTGACTCACCGGTGGGCACAGGCGATCGAGACCAAGGGGGAAGCGTTGGCCGTTAGTTTGGACGTGGCGAAGGCCTTCGATCGGGTCTGGCACAAAGCGCTCCTTGCGAAGCTTCCTTCCTATGGGCTTCCCGAGAAACTGTGCAATTGGCTCACCAGTTTTCTTACAGACAGAAGCATCAAGGTCGTTGTTGACGGTGCATGCTCCGACTCGAAGTCTGTTAATTCTGGTGTCCCACAAGGCTGTGTGCTATCACCCACGCTGTTTCTTCTGCATATCAACGACATGCTGCAGATTAGCAGCATCCATTGCTATGCAGACGATAGCACGAGTGATGCCCTTTACACCGGCCGCGCTAACATTTCTCGGGTAAACGTCATCGAAAGCCGATCCAAACTTGTGTCTGAAATCGAAACTTCTTTATCAAAAGTTTCAGATTGGGGTCGACTTAACCTAGTCCAATTTAACCCCACGAAGACACAGGTTTGCGCGTTCACCGCTAAAAAGATGCCATTGGTCGTATCACCTCAATTTGAGAGCACTTCCCTAACTGCATCAGCCAGTATCGGAATCCTTGGCGTCGATATATCAAGCGAAGTCCAGTTTCGCGGTCACTTAGAGAGTAAGGCCATATTAGCCTCGAAGAAGCTTGGTGTGCTAAACAGATCGAGACAGTATTTTACTCCGGCCCACCGCCTGCAACTTTATAAGGCGCAGGTTCGGCCGCACATGGAATACTGTTCTCATCTCTATGCAGGTGCACCCCAGTACCAACTTCTCCCTCTTGACCGCATTCAACGGAGAGCGACTCGCATCATCGACTGCCAAGATATCTCTGATCGACTTGACACCTTGGCGTTGCGTAGAGATGTAGCTTCACTCTGCATCCTCTATCGCTTGTATCATGGGGAGTGTTCAGAGGAATTGTTCGGACTTATACCGGCTGCTGGTTTCCGCCATCGTTCTACGCGACAAAATATCCATCCCCATCACCTGGACGATTGGCACTCCACCACTGTGCGCTTCTCCAGAAGCTTTTTGCCTCGCACAACCAGCTTATGGAACAAATTGTCGCCTGCCGTATTTCCGAACCGATACGACCTTCAAACCTTCAAGAAAAGAGCGTACTCCTACCTAAAAGGCCGGCAGCGCACTTGTGACCCTTGAGTTGCGGGTGTCCATGGGCGGCGGTAGTCATTTACCATCAGGTGACCCGTCTGCTCGTTTGCCCCCTATCGCATAAAAAAAAAAAAAAAAAAAAAAAAAAAAAAATATTTTCATTATCCATCAAATCATTGAGAATATCAGTATCATTATTGTAGTACGACGATCGCCGTACAGGGATCACATCGCCACACACCTTAGGTAAAACACATCAAACTTAAGGTTTTTTTTTTTATGCGATAGGGGGCAAACGAGCAGACGGGTCACCTGATGGTAAGTGACTACCGCCGCCCATGGACACCCGCAACTCAAGAGTCACAAGTGCGTTGCCGGCCTTTTAGGTAGAGGTACGCTCTCTTCTTGAAGGTTTGAAGGTCGTATCGGTTCGGAAATACGGCAGGCGACAATTTGTTCCATAAGCTGGTTGTGCGAGGCAAAAAGCTTCTGGAGAACCGCACAGTGGTGGAGTGCCATTCGTCCAGGTGATGGGGATGGATATTTTGTCGCGTAGGACGATGGCGGAAACCAGCAGCCGGTATAAGTCCGAACAATTCCTCTGAACATTCCCCATGATACAAGCGATAGAGGATGCAGAGTGAAGTTACATCTCTACGCAACGCCAAGGTGTCAAGTCGATCAGAAATATCTTGGCAGTCGATGATGCGAGTCGCTCTCCGTTGAATGCGGTCAAGAGGCAGATGTTGGTACTGGGGTGCACCTGCATAGAGATGAGAACAGTATTCCATGTGCGGCCGAACCTGCGCCTTATAAAGTTGCAGGCGGTGGGCCGGAGTAAAAAACTGTCTCGATCTGTTTAGCACACCAAGCTTCTTCGAGGCTAATATGGCCTTACTCTCTAAGTGACCGCGAAACTGGAGTTCGCTTGATATATCGACGCCAGGGATTCCGATACTGGCTGATGCAGTTAGGGAAGTGCTCTCAAATTGAGGTGATACGACCAACGGCATCTTTTTAGCGGTGAACGCGCAAACCTGTGTCTTCGTGGGGTTAAATTGGACTAGGTTAAGTCGACCCCAATCTGAAACTTTTGATAAAGAAGTTTCGATTTCAGACACAAGTTTGGATTGGCTTTCGATGACGTTTACCCGAGAAATGTTAGCGCGGCCGGTGTAAAGGGCATCACTCGTGCTATGAGATAATGGATGCTGCTATTCTGCAGCATGTCGTTGATATGCAGAAGAAACAGCGTGGGTGATAGCACACAGCCTTGTGGGACACCAGAATTAACAGACTTGGAGTCGGAGCATGCACCGTCAACAACGACCTTGATGCTTCTGTCTGTAAGAAAACTGGTGAGCCAATTGCACAATTTCTCGGGAAGCCCATAGGAAGGAAGCTTCGCAAGGAGCGCTTTGTGCCAGACCCGATCGAAGGCCTTCGCCACGTCCAAACTAACGGCCAACGCTTCCCCCTTGGTCTCGATCGCCTGTGCCCACCGGTGAGTCAAGTATACGAGAAGATCACCAGCTGAACGACCCTGACGGAAGCCGTATTGTCGATCATTGAGGAGCTGGTGGTCTTCTAAGTACCGGAGGAGCTGGCAGTTAACAATGGATTCCATTATCTTGGAGAACAAGGAGGTGATGGCTATGGGTCTGTAGTTGGACGGCTTTGGTAAGAGACCAGAATGCACGAGTTCCGGAGGGGAGACTAACTAGTCTCTCGCCAATTCTGCCGATGTGAGCCGACTTCGCCCCAGCAATTACTCTTTTGAGGGACCATGAGGCAAAGTTAAATTGCTTCTTTAATGTGCTGGTCTTTACATCCCGTGCTGTCGCTGCATTAGCCCATGCTTGGTAACATTCCTGCTTTCGGCGGGACGCCGCTTTGCAGGTTCGACCAAACCAAGGCTGGGACTTGCCACCTGTGGGAATCAGGGAGAATGGAATGAAAAGTTCC
The DNA here is from genome assembly GCA_947561695.1 of Tyria jacobaeae. Lineage (NCBI taxonomy): Eukaryota > Metazoa > Arthropoda > Insecta > Lepidoptera > Erebidae > Tyria > Tyria jacobaeae. The sequence goes on from OX387218.1 coordinate 10,639,860, forward strand.
ATACCCTGAAGCACAACATCCGCGACAGAGTCAGCAACGACATTGGGATCATCTGGCGAGAAGCAAACCTGCCTCCATGGGTAGGATGCAAAGAATGTTCTCATTCCATCCCAGTCTGCTGACCTATAGTGCCATACGCGGCGACTGCCTGTAACTCGCGGCCGCAGCGAGTGAACGAGTGGCACTATACTCCTAATCAGGCAATGGTCCGAAGAGCCAAGAGGGGCCTCAACGGATACTTTGTAGCCGTCAGGATGTGAGGTCAGCAGAAGATCCAACAGTGAAGGCACGTGGCTTTCTGCATCTGGGATTCGCGTAGGCGTTGCTACCAGCTGCGTCAAGCCATATGCCAAGGCGAAATCGTGAACAGATCTTCCCGCATGATCGGTTTTGCGCGAACCAAGCCATTCGGCGTGATGGGCGTTAAAGTCGCCAAGAATCACGATCTCTGCGGATGGGACCTGCTGGAGCACTGAGTCTGTAGCCATTTGGACGTGGTCGATGAGTCGGTCCGTTTCGGCATCACCGCTATGGGACCTGTAGAGGCATAGGTAGATGCGGGGATGGTCGTCGCAGTCTACACGTAGCCATAAGATGGAGAGGTCCCGACCTTCAAGATTGCCGAGGCGGCGAGAAGTGATATCATCTCTAACGTACACGCATACACCAGCCTTAGGAACAAAGGAGTGTTCCAGTCCGTACCCAGGGTAGCAGAGGTAGGATGTGTCCGCTGGAGATGATATCTGCGTCTCGGTTAAAAAGAGCAAGGCCGGCTTTGCTGTCTCAAGGTGGTGGTGGACAGTATCGAGGTTCGAATGTAAGCCCCTGATGTTACAAAAATCCACGGTAAACGTGACAGGGGGTGCCATGGTATGCCTTCTCTTGCCCCGAGCAGATTTTGAGAGCGCAGTTGAGCCCCCCCCAGAGTACGAGGGGCAGCCTGGGCGTCCACGCTCAGGCATAATCCATACTGAGGGTGGACGTCCAGGGGGGGATTCTCCAACGCTAGCGCTGGTACCCCCCTGGGGTATCCTTTTCGTTAACAGCGCTATCATTAGGGGGGTGGGGGATTTTGGGCCTCCGGAGACCTCACTCATTTCGGGGAAATGCAACGCAAGCGTTACTTCACAACCGGTTTTCTGTGAGGCCGTGGTATCGCACCGGTCGAGCCGGCCCATTCGTGCTTAAGCATGGCTCTACCACTATAAATCACTATAAATCAAAAAAGGTAAAAAGGTAAAAAGTTAAGTTTATATATTTATTTAAAAAAATGTTTGTGAACAAAATGAAATATATATTACGTAAATAGTAACAGATTTACTAACAAAAATTATTGGATATTATGGTATTAAAATTTTGCAAACAAATACAAATAAACTTTCTTTGAACTGAAAATAAAAAAAAATGTTTTGAAGAATAAGCAATCCAATCCAATCTTAAGACTAACAAATAATCTTGTACTTCAAACGTTTACAGCTGATGATGAATAAGTTTAAAAATGCTTGGTACACAACATTCAAGTTACGTGATACTTGTCATTAAACTGCCGTATTTCCGAACCGATACGACCTTCAAACCTTCAAGAAAAGAGCCTAAAACCTAGCCCTTACCTACAAGGCCGGCAACGCACTTATGACACTTAGTCACTTACCATCAGGTGACCCGTCTGCTCGTTTGCCCCCTATCACATAAAAAAAAGGTCAAAATAAAATTTCTTTGTTTAATTTTATCTTTTTTTCATTTCTTTTTAAAAATCAACAATTAGTAGGTGAAAATACATTGGTTGCTTTATAAAGAAAGCGTTTTCCCAAAGTTTTTATGTGCTATCAAGTATATACAAAGGTTAAACACTTATATTTTAAAAGCGTAATTTTCATTTCAATACTAGTAAATTGATAGAAATAGTAAATTGAATATTTTCATTCAAATGTACTATACTATAAAAAGTAAGTCCTGGGTTTGACTCCTGCATGTACTGTAAGAAATCAATTTTTTATGGTGGGTGTGCTGTAAGAATTTAATTTTATATGGGTTAAGTGACTACCTCGACCTTAACAATTAAGTTAACCTTGTTAAGTAGTCTTGTAATCTGCGATATCCGCTGAACTTGTAAAAATTACATTAGTTTGATTTATGATTAACTTTTTAAAAGTATGTTACTCACTACAAAGATACACAGAGGTGATAGATATTCTTCAAAGTTAAATGGAATGCAAAATTAAAATTAAAAAAAACACTGAGTGCAAAATTTAAATAAAAAACAATGTTTATTTTTTTAATTATCGAATAGTGAAAATATCGTCATATTAGCAACATACACATATAAAACAATCAATCAAGGGCCCTCCTTCATTTTGAAGTCGTCTAAAAATTAGTCTTTTCTACAACAAGAAATTGATATATTTCTTGAACGTAACATATCGCTAATCTAATCTTTTGGCATCGTTCCTTCGCCAAATGAAAATAGTCTAATTTCTAATATATATCTATGCATACCAGATATCCTTTCCTTCAGCGGTAAGATAGCATCACCTAGTCAGTCGCCTATCAGTCTTGCTCTCTACGCAAGTGACGACAACATGAAATCCATAACTTATTATAAGATATAAGTACATGATAGCACATCCTTTCCTTAGCTCGTAGGCTGTTTTTTAAATGATTAAGCATCGACAGTAAAATTCACTACCGGCTACTACACCATTTAATTATAAGACCGGATCTACTTTTGATTTTACAAACCGTATAGTGTCTTTAACTAATAAAACCTCGTAAAATAATAAGTCGAACTTAAGTACTACGAGCTACTTAAGTAGCTTGTTATAGAAAATACAGACTCATTCCCAAGGGTTTCACTAAACAAATTTCCGCTATCACTGTTATAGGTACTGCGAAAAAATCCAATCTAATGTAGATTGGTTTATATTAAAAATTGAGTAAGAAACTGTACAGAATATACTCGATTCTGATTAAATAATGAACAGCCTTGAGTTATCTAATTCAGGTAAAATAATATTGCAAAATATTAACACTACACTACAGTCAATTCCTTAGAAGCCAATATTTAGAGGCATTGAACCCAAATCGAACTTGTTGCCAAGCATCCAACGACACCGTTGAGACAGACGAAGATATTTTTTCTTTACGGAGTGCCCGAACAAAAAAGGAAGATTGTAAATGTGGTTGTTGATCACATTTGAATTTGAAGGATTTGAAGTTTCCTTAATTCACCGTCACTGATATCAAAAGGTGCCATCGCATGGGTCGTTCTTCGAGTGGCACTAAGGCAAGACCAATAGCTATCAAGTTTGAAACAACTGATTTTTATTGTTATTCTGTTGTTATTTGGTTGTTATTATTTAGTTCTTTTTCCATATTTTTTTTTATAGAATAAGGAAACAAACAAGCAAATGGGTCACATGATGGTAAGCGACTTGTGCCGCCCATGAACACTTGCAACTCAAGAGTCAGAAGAGTGCTGTCCGCCTTTTCGGGTAGGGGATAGGAAGGAAAGAGAAGATGTGAAAATAGGGAGAGGTGAGAGGGGCATCGGGGAAAGGGGGTTGGGCCTTCGGTAACCTCACTCGGTCACACAATGCAAACATTGCTTATCAGGTTTTCTGTGAGGCCGTATCGCACCAGTCGAGCCGGCCCATTCGTGCCTAATCATGGCTCTACCACTGTTGATGTTGTTCATATCTGTAGTATAATCACTATTTAGTTTACATATATAGTTTATTTAATTATCTCTTTATGACTTATCAGAGTAACAGCGATGGTGAGAGTTTTTATTCTGTCTTCAGCAACAATAGTAGTTTTGCAAGCCTTCTTTCTTTAAGTAAAGCTCTAAAAATTACATTTTCTAATGTTCCTAAGCATTTTAATATAGTACACATCAATTCTCAAAGTGTTCCGGCACATTTTCCAGATATGCTGGCCAATTTCGACTGTGGGAATATATGTAAACGCAATATCACACCAGAGTCCTGGCTCAAACCATGTCTCCCCTCCACATGTGATTCCTTTCTTGGATTGCAATATAAATAATTGCAAAATATAATAATTAGGAATGATCGCGTGCCTGATGGTGTGGGTAGAAGAACTATCTTAAGCTCCTGAAATGCAGTTTAATAGTTTGCGAAATTTTTCCCCAACTGCCACTAAAATTGCCCTTGCAAACTAACTTCTACTTTCTATTCTTGACTATTGACGAACTTACTATTGGAGCTGGAATTCACATGAATGCCAGCAGCATGATCGTATTGATAAATCCAGGACTTATCACCTATAATGATGTGGTAAATACGCTGAGACGAGCCTGCTTCAAATTTGTTTATCATATCACAGCACCATTCCACCCGGCCTGCTTCCGAGCATCGGTGAAGTTGTGCGGCACCCAGCCTAAAACTATCCTCCTTCTATCCAATCTGCAGTATGTGTTATATCTCCTGATACATAATTCGAGTATTGTCTATGATTAAACTTTTCACTGCTAGCACGTTTTCCTCTGTAACAGCCGTCAAAGGGCGACCACTTCTTTCGTCATCCCCCAAAGTTAGTCGACCACATTTGAATTCGTTATATAAACGATACACAGTTACCATAGATGGGCCTTCATCCATGAATGCAATTTCAAGTCTATCGTATAATTCGTCAGGTTTCAGGCGACACTTCAAATCGTAGTCGCAAGTCCATTTTTCAATCAGACACGATAATTTAATTAGCTTGCAAAAAAATGTGAAGAATTTGCTTCTAATAATAATCATTATTTTTATAATCGTTTATAACTGGCCAGTCTCTCATACAAAAAAAAAAACATTTTTCGAAATACTTTCTGAGTAGCCTGGTACTGTTTAACCCTTATGCACCTTCCTATTTGAAATGACTACTTGAGTTCCTTCTCGATACACATTAGAGGATAAGGTTGTCTGGTAATCCCCACATTTTTCTTCTGACGGCATAAATTTAGGGAATAACTAGCCTTCGTAGCCGAAGGATCTTTAAAACAACGTTTTAGAATCACTCTATATCAAAGTAGAAAAGGTATTTACGTATTAGAAATGAATGAAAATGAATGAACTGACATTGGCAATTAGCGTCGTTGAACTGCTGATTGCATGAGAAATCTTATTGATTTCTCTCTCCTTACATTAGTGGTTAACAATTGACTAGAAAAAAATCAATTATCTCCAAGTTCGTATTAATATTGTAGAAAAGCGAAAAAATATAAGATGAAATCTATCATATTTATATGACAGTAATTAAAAACAAACAGTAAAATTTATCAGATATAAATTAATAGGATTATTCATAAACATGAAATGATTTACATTGAAGTTTTAAAAAAATATATGTAAATTTTTAATCTGTATACCCAATTTTGAGATACAAAATAGCATCGTTATTATTACAGAAAATTTCATAATTACATATATTAAATATACAAACTATATTATTACTTAATAATTTTATAGTATGTACGTATGTATGTAAATCATTATTTATTGTAATATATTATCATAAATGCAACAGTGAATTTGTTTGTTTGCTAGCTTTGACGTCTTAACAACAGAACAGAGCACGACAAAAACTTGCATTTCTACAAATTGAATTGTTAGAGGAAAGATAATCCGTGTCACTCACAAAATAGGTCTTGTTCCCGAGGGGTACACAAAACTAGTATACTATAAACGAGCGATGAGTTAACCCGGGTTTATACCCAACGGCTTAAATGAATTAAATTATTTGAAGTTGTGGAATAATAAGTCGGAGCTAATTCGTATTATTTGAAAACAAATGCCTGAGATGAGAAATATTAATATTAAACAAAACAGGCCTTACTTTATTGATAGAGCAGCTTTTGCTTTAATTTGACTTAGAAGATTGCCTTGATTTTATTTCAAAACTCCCTTGAAGACCTTTGTTATACATGGCTATATGATTCTTCTTCTAACTAGAAAATTGCTATAAAATAAAAACATAATAATATAAGTAAAAAATAATTGCTCATAAAAGGAAAATAAAAAAGTGTGTTTATGTTTGTCTCACTACAAGTTACACCGTTGTTCTAAACTAATATCACAAGAGTAAAAAATACATACTTATAACCTGTGGTAAATAATAATAAATACGAAACTTTAATAACCAGTTCTTTCAGCAATAATGACACATAGACCAACTGCACTAAATTTATATATGATATGTCATATGTCATGTCATATGATATATCATGGCGTAAATTTTTTGCAATAATTTATATATGACATATCATATATAAATTTCAGCCTCACGTTTCCATTCGTGTTCGAAGAAAAAACGTCAAACGTGCCAGTGGTGCACGCGACAAAATATTGACGAATCTACTTACTACTTAAAACACATTTTTCGTAATCAGGTAAATGTCATAGAGAATAATATTACGGGACCATAAATGTATCGATGTCCGACCCAAAGAGAGATTTATAACACAGAGTAATTTCAATGAATTGAACGTAAAACTTCAAGATCTAAATGTTTAGTTTGTTTATGTTTTATTTTTTTAAAAAGACAACTCCCGCACCAGGATTAATTCCTGTGTCGCGAGGGACTTTACAAACATTCAAACAACTAACAACGAAATACATATGTACATGAGCCAGACGATGAAAGTTAAAAAAAAAAACAATCTACTGTTTCATCCACGATTTGGAGAATTTGCAGGAAGGTTTTATCTATTCACAGAGTTGTAGGCAACATTTTAGTTTATTATGTATCCTGTAACTTTGATTGATAAATTAAACATATCTTTATTTGCTTGGTTGGAAATTGAAGAAACTGTTCAGTCCAATACAATATGTTCTCAAAAATTGTAAAGAAGCTGGGTTTTGTTTCTTGCGTTTTGCTAAAAGTTACAAAGTTTGAACCTAATAATAATTTGAGATGAATAACATCTAATTTGTAACAGCAAAAGTCGCACTAGCGCTCTGGTTTTGGCAGCATTTTTTTTTTTTTTTTTCATAAATAATGGTATGTGAACCTGTAAAGGTTCGCCACCGCTGACGTTTATAGGTTTATTAGATTTGAGAGGGTTCTAATATAAGGAATTTATAAAAAGCCTTATTAGATGTTCTATCTCCTTATGATAAAAGGCGCATTTCCTTTTCTTTTTCTGAAAAAGTGATATCGAGTATGTAATTAGTTCACTGCTGCTAATTTAGTGCCAAACAGAAGAAAAACGAAATTTATAAGATTCTCTGACTCTCTGCCAAAACGTGAGATATACAGAATATGATATGTTATTTAAGAAGAAAATCTAGAATTTATAACGGAAACAGTTTTATCGCTAAATTCTGGATGAGTCTTACATTTAACTTCTCTATCAGATCGGTTAAGTTCTGCAACATAATATGCTATAAGGATGGTTGCCGCCAGCTAACAGACTTACGAGTAGATACTGCATGTCTTGTTTATTTCAGTTGTTTCCAGTATCATATCTTACGGTATTATATATATTATGGGGACGTTCTGCAGAAATGTAATTTACATACATATTGCAGACAAGAGCTAGCAGAGTTATTTATCATCTAAGGAGTCACGACTCCCTTACGGATCTGTTTAAGGATATTAACATCCTGACGGTGCCTTGTCAGTATATTTACGAAAACATGTATATTGGGAACAATTTTTCTTCTTTACACAAAACGGTAATACACAATTACGTTACTAGACATGATAAAAATTAGTTAAACCATACTGTAGATTTAAAAAGTGCAAACTTTTATGGGGTATGCATTTGCATATAATATGCGTACTGCATTAATTCTACAGTAAAAATTTAATGTATTTAACTAAATAATCAGAAATTACGACGCACTCTATGTAAACGATTTTACTATAAACTAAATGATTATCCAGTTGATAGATACTCGTATGCTTGGCAGAAAGATGACCCTGCTCCTGCTAGACAGCCACACTATAAATGAATAGGCACACCTAATGAAGTTTTGTTCTTGTTTTTTTTTTTTATTTAGGATATTATTTTTGAACTGTGTATGTGTAAAATTGTATTCGATTGATTTTTAACAGTACTGAGTATAAACATACTACTCGTCTAGATGTCCTGCCGATGGTAGCGATGTGTCGTGTCATTCAGTTCCATTCGATATGGTTAAGTTGAACAATGGACCGGATGGCGGAGGCACTCTTACCAGTGCCTCATGCCGCTCTGAGTGTGGCCGTGGGTGATCAGGATGGGTTTTCCCCTCCCCCCGCTATTAGCCAGCTGCCAGGAGGTGTTGCCTGCGTACTGCGGGCTGATGCTATTCTTATTCAGGTGGATCCGGATGTCTAAAAAAAGCTGTTCCCGCATTCCTCCTATTTTAGGCGCGGAATGGCACACCGAGTGGTTTTAATCGGTTTGATCCGACACACCGTCCTACTGAAAACCCCGGTATCATATCAGCCTCGTCCTCAACAACCTTCTTTGTGCTACTTTCTTTCAAATGAGGAGACCAACCAGTTATCTCGCTTCAGGGAACTTGATTCAGTATTAAAAAAGCTGTTTATCCTTTATAGAAAAAAAACTTGTAGAATTTTTGCTCGTCTGGTCCCTCCTGTCCTGTCCCCCAAAAAAATAAAAATAAAATCTAAGCATAACTATTTTATGCCACGTCACGGTTCAGTGCGAGAGTCCACTTCGACCTCTAAACTTAGCGTGGTATACGATGCCTCTGCTATAATCACCTCTGATAAATCTCTCAATGGCATTCAGATGATAAGGCCAACCTAGCAGGAAAATCTTATGTCCATATTGACAGTTAGACAATATAAGTTTATCATAAAGGATGACATTGAGAAATGTATCGTGGCATATTAGTTACAGGGTCCGAGCGCTCGTTACAATAAATCGTCTAAACATCAAACCTAAAGACGATTTCTGAACCCTTTAACATCATATTGCATCGAATCACTGTATACAATTAATTACGGCACTTCTTCAGCGCCATATTACAAAAAAAGTATTTAATTTTTCTTGCAGATATTTATGGGTCTATACAATCAACAGACCTTTGTTTGTGTAGATTGCTTACTAAGTATTTTAGCTATTCCATATTTTTTTTTTGTAGACGATTACTTGTCTGGAAGCGATACCATAAAGTCTATCATAGATGTATGTCAAAGGGTAATCAGCACGCTTAAATCAGCACATTGTCATCTTATAAAATGGCATTCTAATAATCATTGAGAGACATGAGTTAACTTATTGAAACTTACTTACTTATTGAAAGCCATGAGTTAAAAAAAAAATACTTAAATGAAAACGCTATGGCTGTATCAGGGCTGCAATTTAGATAGTTAATATTTCTTTGTAGATTAAAATTTCTAAATAGAACTATTACAAAACGTGTTATTTTATCTATAATTAGTCAGGTATTTGATATTCTTGGCCTCGTTGCCTTGCATATGTCAGGCAAAACGTATATTCCAATGTCGGCGCACGAGCACCGGTAAGCGGCGGGGAGAGGACGACGGCGGTGCGGGGGCACATATGAATATCGTTTTGAAACATCCGCCCGCGATACTCGCTTTTAATATAAGTACTACTTTATACAGTCCAGTATCTTTTATTTACACCAAAGTCGAGCTACCTACTGGACAACAATAACTATAACATTTATAAACCAACTTTAACATCATTATACTAAAACTTTATATATTTTATATACTTTATACTTTATAGTTTTATGAATAAAATGAAACTTTTTGTATAAAATGAAAGTGGGGTATTAAACACCCTTATCTTGCCCATTCCAATTTCATTTAGCTAACGTTTTGAAGGGCAGCCTTCAACCGGGCAGATTTAAAAATTGAGAATATATTGATAGGTATATGTAAGAACAACGAAAGGCAATTAAAGGTCTGGGATACTGCTTATACAGATCAATCTTCGTGTATTAGCAATAGCTCCAGGACGTTAGGAACGCCTGCCTGTAATATAACTCTAACTGTAGCCGGAAGGTTCGAGAGACCTCCACCTACAATACTTATAACAATTTAAATAAAGGAGTTTAAATTAAATAAGTTATGTTTTACCTTTAAATATTTTAGTGTTTGAAGTACCTTACCTCTTTAATCATGAAAATATAAAAAAGCTAACAATGTACTGTATTCATGTTCCTTATTGTTTTCTTGTGAACTAAACAATGGTTTACTTTTATCAGAAACACGGTATACTGCAAAAGACTTTTGAATAGAACTTGACGTAGACGAAGTAAGACAAAAAGTAGTGGGCGATGCTTTGTAATTTGAAATATCCTATAATATTATACAAACAAACTGATAATGAAAGTTTTTAAAAACCTACGGATAATAATCTCTCATTACGAACGTTGGCTGACTTAATTTCCCCGAAATTAGTAAGGTTTCCGCAGGGCCAACTCTCCCCTGTCTCTCTCCCCTTTTCCCATATCCTCATCCCCCTCTGATCTTTCCCCTCCCCGCATCCCCTCATCCCTCAACCCCAGTGTCCATTAACGGTCACTTCGTCACTTTCCATGAGGTGACCCGTCTGTTTGTCTTGTCTTACCCCCTATAATTAAAAAAAAAAAAACAAATATTCAAAAACTGTGATTTTGTCAATAACAGACATACAAAAATCTTACATACATATTAAAAATAAACGATTGTTATTTTCATTTCGAAGTCTATTGTTTTGAATTTAACTAATATTGAATAAATATACTTAAATGAAATCGAAACCTCAAATATTTTAAAACAAATAAATGTGTACTTATTTTTAAAATCAATGGAATTTAAAACCATAACAATAATTTTATTTGAATTATAATCTCTTCAAAACGTACTTGTCGCACTTTGAGTAAGCCAACAAACAAATCGCTGCAAATTGTAGCACTGACATAGTATCATAGTCTTGAGACAACTTGAAACCGACGGAACCCAATCAAAATTTAAACAGTATATTAATATTGTAAAGATGTAATTAATCGATAACCTCAAATTAAAAAACTCACTATGATCTCATGCATCAAAATGGACCATTTATTTTCTTTATTTTTATATTATTTTAATAAATATATACCTTATAATCCAAATTTTATGTAGACTAAGAAATTTAACTTATATGTTTTCAATAACATATCTGAGACAGAAGATTTTTAAGAAACTCTTAAGTTTGTTGAACAAGACATTTAAAAAAAGATTCCAAGTTGATACAAAGACTAATGGAGACTTTTTACATACTCCTCGCGACTGAAGCTTTTAAAATATTAGAATACAAATGACTTTTAATTAAAGTAAGCTTTTTCTTTGTCGACTTTAAACCGACCGCAAACATACCACTTTACTTTGTCTAACAAAGGTAGTTAAATATGTTACCTAAAGAATTTTCTTTTAGGGCTATGTCAGAATATTACATACTTTTTAATGTACGTTTTGCACGTATTTTCAAAGCTCCATCCGGCCGAACCTTGGCCCCAAAGAGGCTATTTTACGATTGATTGAGGGCGGCACAATGTATCTGCTAACGCAAAAGTTGCCGCACAAATACCTTTAAAATAAATGTGAGTTACTTACATAAATATCCGTTGTACTTTGGTATTGCATTGCGGTAAGTAGGTAGATTCCAGTTAGTTTAAATATTGCGTTAATCACTATCATAAGCAATTGCAATAGTTTACAGTCTGAAAACATAAAAAATACCTACTGGACCGGCTAGATTTTTATGGTGATGATGAGGAGTAACACAATTTTGTGTAGCATGTGAGTTATCGCTCCTATTATTTACTCCTACGCTGCTCAAAATCTTATTGCAAAGTGTCAGTCTTAGTGAATATAAAAGCACTATTTATTGTAACCATTTTATTCATGGTGTAGAATAAGCTTTTTGCCTAGCTTATGGAACAAATTGTCGCCTGCCGTATTTCCGAACCGATACGATCTTCAAACCTTCAAGAAAAGAGCGTACTCTTACCTAAAAGGCAGGCAACGCACTTGTGACTCTTGTGTCCATGGGCGGCGGTAGTCACTTACCATCAGGTGATCCGTCTGCTCGTTTGCCCCCAAACGCATAAAAAAAAAATCACCGTGTTTCAAATTCAAATTTAAATAAAATTTTATAAAATTTCTCAACAAGTATTGGAAATCGACTAATTTAAGAAATATTTAAAATTATAGTTCATTTTTTTAATCCTAAATGGCACATTTACGACTAAAAAATAAAGACTAAGACAATGATATTCTTTCTATTACTAAAATAATAAAACAAGAGTTAATGTACTATTGGAAAGTTTAAATCTAGTTTAACTTTATTGAAAGACCTCATAATTATTTTCTTGCTGTATATATTAGCTATAAATGTCAAAAAATGGTCGAAGTAGGTGTCAACAATGGTAATCTATAGATCATGTCTAGTGCCGAAGTTAGCAAAACTTAGGCCGCTATTTCATCCTAGTAATAATTTGGTACGATAGTGTCGTTAATAAAATGTTTATTGCTTATTGTTTGTTATAGTAAGCCAGAGAAACTACCTAGATCATCATCTTTTAGCAGAGCATGACAGTCAAAGCGGCGAAGCAACGTATCGCGGTCGATTCCACAGCATTGTATGTTATATCTGTGTTCTTCCTGAATTCTGTTTATAAACATGGTTTTAATTGTAAGTACTGAAGTCCCATTGAATCAGCTAAATCCTTATTTTTGTCCTTTTGTCGTTTTTGAAGTACTAAACTCCAGAACCTAAAAAGAACTAACCTCACAAGTGTTACGGCTGTCTCAATTATCCAATATTAGTCAATAAAAAAGCTATAAATAATGACGTTATAAGTTATAATGACATACTTGAAGGAAAAAATTAAACCAATAAATCTGTAGATTGCTGTAATAGCTGGTGGTCGAGTTATATTGTTTTCTTATATTGCTCTAATACATACAAATTACTAGTTGAGAGAAAAAAATCCACGAAGAAATTAAGTTCAATGAAAATATGTTACACAGATCTTTAGAAAACCGGAGAGTTGTTAGTGTTGCAGAAATATCTACATAAGCCCACGACTGTCTCCCTGAAGCGATAGGTCAGGATCTAGTTAACATCCACCTTTTGCCAATTGGAGTTTGTTTTCACTGACGTAATATGGACAAACCTTTTACGACAAAATATTAGGAGTTTATTGAAAGGGACGGAAAAAGGATATTGGATTGGTTGGAAAGTGTATAACGTGTGCAATAGCTTGAGAACGTCGGGGTCGCATACCTCTAACTTGATCTGTTAACAGGCCGAGCCCTCTACCGGCTACCACTACTGTACAAAATGTATTTTAAATCTATCACTCATGCTAAGGCACAAATGGACCGTCTTGACCGGTGCGATACCACGGCCTCACTGAAAACCGGTTGTAAAGCAACGCTTGCGTTGTATTTTCACAAAATGGGTAAGGTTTCTATAGGCCCATTTCCACACGACTCTTGAGTTGCATCATTATAATGATAGAATTAATTTGTAGTTTCCCTTTTTTATATTGTATGATTATTTTTGAATAATTTATGAATAATATTCATCTTAGAAGAGTAGCACCAAGTATAATTATTCTGAAAGAATCTCATAAAATTGATAATGCTTATTTTCTTCTCTGCTCATAGAAAACCTATCTTCAAATCCCAAATGCTCGGCTGTAAAAATACAATCTGTCGTAGCTCTATATAAATAGTGCTAAACTCAATAGCTCAAAGAGGCTCTTTGAGCTATTGAGTTTAGCACTATTTATATAAAAAATATACAGACTGGAACTGCTGTTCGTATTTATAATATATTTTTTTTTTATTTAGCAACCTGCTTATACAAATAATATAACCTAAATAGAGGCAAAATTAGTAAAGACTTATTTAATATTATTTATGCTATTGAAAACCTTCACACTCGTATAAACAGCAAATATCTCTGCAGTTCCGTCAAAGCCATTTATCGAAAACGCCTAAACCATTATTTCTGCTGAAATATTCAACATTGAAAGCCTTCCATCACAATGAGAAATATTGCCAAAATACACAATCAAATAAAGCGTCTATTTCTGTTCTACTTGACTGCACGTGTTTGTCTCTATCATACTAATAAATAGTTGTTTCTGGTGTTCTTAGAGTGATTTGTCGAGATGCAATATGTTAAAAGGAAACCAGATCACGGCGAGATTTTCTGTGTCCGTTTAGTAAGTTTTCGTGAATTATATTCTCTATTATATTCTCTGATATTATTTTTATTTCTACTTATGCCTTATGTATATATTATTTGTTTCTTTTTATTACTTTGCTTATAATATTAATGCAATATATTATAAATATACCTCTTGCTTTTTGTCCATATACATATGTATATCAGATTAATGTTAACTTTACATAATATGTTACTTAGCTCCAGTTCTACTGCCATTTTTTTCTCACCGAATTCCAGAAGTAAGATCTTTATTAGCTATGCTATACCAATCTTAAAACAATCGTGACTGATTACGTTCATATGTATTACTGCGTGACTTACTTAACAACTAAATTCCATATGGAACGTTAACTAGTTTCATTCAACACAAGTGTACGACGTGTACTGGGTGTAAAACTTATCACTCATTCTTTCCATGAGGGTAGCATCGGAGGTGGTCTTCTTCAAGAAATCACCTGTGGTGTGCCTGTTGGTATACCTTATCATGAGCCATAATAACTTTGTGAAAATCGTATAGCGCAAAACAGCAACGCATTCTCTATTTCTATTGTTATCATCTTGTAGAAATAAATTCTGGGAAAATATTGATATAAGTTTTCATAAATCAACTTTCTTTTGAGAAAAACAAGCGCTGGTTGAAATTTTATTTACGTTCCTTACATTTCATAGGGAAATAACTAACCGAGGTCTTATTGAAAGAGGAAAATAAATTTGAAAACCTCTAGCGTTTAAATTCCTCCGACTAACTCCGACCTACTTGATTAATAGTCGCTATCCAATCAAAGTGACTATATAAAAATAGGCCTTTGTCAAGGCGTTTTACAGTAAGATGTATAAGTCCTGTGAATATTATATAGTATAGGTATATGGAAAGATAATATTAAAACATAGGTTATTTAGTAACATATAAAAGGGAGAGTTTCAAAACATGTAGGTATTCTTTTTTTGCTTTCTGGGTTACACATAAACTGAGAAATTATTAAATAATTATTATTGTTACAGGATTTAAACTTTTCATTCTCTTTCTCTATAAAATATAAATATATTTCTGTTAACCAAGACAAAACTTTGCTTATAACGATAAAGCCGCTCTTTTTATATATATTTTTTTTTTGTGATTTCTTTGTAAGCACTTAATTCTGTAAGGTGTACAATAAATTTGGGTATTATATTTTAAAATGTAGTTTAGAGTGAGAGTCACGTAGTATATATAGAATACAGTGTCTAAAATGTATCACTTTTTTGAAGAAAACTCTTCACGGGTAGACTAACCACCTCACCGTATCATCGGCAAGGTGGTATAATGGACTTGAACCGATTAGAACCACACGGTGTCACATCTCGGAGTCTTCGCCACCTGTTTAATCAGGTTACCCCACCAACCTATTTGTCATCTCAGATTGCTGGCACTTAAAGTGACTTTAACAGTGGTAGAGCCATGCTTAGGCACGTATGGGCCAGCTCGACCGGCGCGATACCACGGCCTCACAGAAAACCAGTTGTGAAGCTAGTAAGGTTAGAAAAAATTTATAACAATACTTTTGTGGTTTTAGTTCAAGAAAACATAAAATATTTTGGAGCTGAATTTATTAATGTAAGTGTTTCCACAACACATTTCTTATGATTATAACGTAATTACTGTAATGTTATATAAATAATAGATAATGTATATAAAGAACATAGACTTCAAGTAATTGTATCATTATCATCTCTCAGGTCGTAAGTCGATCTGGTTGGGAGCGACCTTATTCTTTTTAACAATTCGTGGTCACTAAGATAAGATAAGATAAAGATTTATTTACATTAATTTGGCACAAAAGTACATCAACAGCGTCACAAACACGATATATAGTATTTACGATAAACTCTGGCACCCAGAATAAGATTCAACTTGTGTTTAGGGTACCAGCGTTCTCGCGTACACTGTAAACATATAAAGTCAGTAGTACAAATTAAGAAGCATACCACAAAAATAATAGTGTTACGAAAAACAAAAAATCGAATTAAAAACTACTACCTAGTTGTTAACATTTTAATTTAAGTACTGTAGCCTCTTATTACGAATAGGTATACATGTGTGTGTGTGTGTGTGTGTGTGTGTGTGTGTGTGTGTGTGTGTTTGTTTGTGTGTGTGTGTAAATTTATATTTATAGGAAACATATGTAGGTCATTAATTAGTGAGTCGGAAGGCTTAGGATCCACATCGAATTAAATTCTCTGTCTCTTTATAATCCAGGGTCATCAACCATTTAGACACACAAGCTTTACAATTATTGCGACACATGAGCGCAATGGCACAGAGTCTATTAATTTTATTGTACAGATGATTAGACAAGTAGGTATAATTACGCTGTGCGAGGGTCGTTCTGCATTTTTGTTGCATTTCACACACATTAAAGTATCTGCGTTTGTTAAAACTATTAGAATCATGCGGCAAGCATACTGTCGGATGCTTACGGAGGATGGTACTGAGAACGAAGAGCTGCCTCACCGTCAGAACTTGACACTCACTGTAGAGAGCCGTGGTAGGGTACCGAAAGGGCTTTGAAATTATCACTTTGAGAACAGCTCTTTGTGCTCGCTCCAATGAAAGAAGGGAAGTTGTAGATGCACCACCCCATACAACAATACAATAACTAATGATGGATTGGCACAATGCAAAATAAACAGTCTTTATAGTCTCAGGATCTGCAGAGCACCTTAGTTTTTTAAAGATAAACGTACACTTGCGTACCCGACTTGTCAGTTTATTGATATGGGGCTTCCAGCATAAAGAACTGTCTATATAAACACCAAGATATTTAACATTCGCCGAACTAGTTATTTGTGGACAGTCACATTGTGAAGAGGATAGATCGAGAGAGCAAGTATGGGCTTTGAGCGTCATAGCATCAGCGGGAGCAAGATTATTGGAGCGCAACGAGAAAGGTAAGTAGACCGTTTTATTAATGTTTAGGGTTAGGACATTATCTGATAGCCATTTCATCACTGATCTGAGAGCATTCTCTGCGTGTTTCATAGTTTCAGGCCAGTTTTTACCGTGAATTACAAGTGCTGTATCATCTGCATAAGTAAATATTGAGCAATGAGGTATGGACATATTACATAGATTATTAATATAAATTAGGAAAAGAGTTGGGCCCAAGATTGAACCTTGAGGAACGCCATAATTTAACGTTAAAGTGTCACTTTACTTAATAACGTACTTAATACCGTCATTAATTTTTACGCACTGAGTTCTGTCATACAGATAGTCTTGGAAGATTTTTAGAGTATCTCCACGGATGCCGGTGACTTCCATCTTGCGTAAGAGAAGTGGAACAGACACGGTGTCAAATGCCTTAGAAAGGTCCAGAAAGATAGCAAGACATTTTAGTTTACTATCTAATTTTTCTACAACATCATTTACCAGGGCGGCAACTGCAACCTCAGTTGATTTGCCACCCCTAAAACCATACTGATTGTTACTTAGGATTTTATAAGCCTCAAGAAAGTGAACTAATCTGTTGTTAAGAATTTTTTCCAATATCTTTGAAATTGCAGGCAGGACTGAGATAGGTCTATAGTTATTGACGCTGTGTCTGTCCCCACTCTTAAATATGGGATGGACAATTGCCTTTTTAAAAACTCTAGGGAAACGCCCGTTGAAAGTGAGCAATTGCAAATGTGAACAATGACCGGCACCAGAGCGGGTAGACAAGACTTTAACAGCCTCGGTGATATACCGTCCCAGCCAACGGCAGCATCTGGTTTCAACCCAAGGATCAAATTAGTGACTTCCACTTCATCAGTGGGAAGGAGAACTAGTGAGTTACATGTCACCGCATCATAACAATTTTCAGGGTTGTTCGTGCTGTTTAGGATTATTTCAGCTAATGTCTTGCCCACACCTGCAAAAAACTCGTTGACAGTATTAACCAAAGACTTTTCATTATAGGATGACTTTAATAATTCATTAGGAAAGATAGTATTGACACTAGTCCCAGTTACACTCCTAATGATTTTCCATATAGCTTTAGGGTTATTTTTAGCCTTGTGGAACTGTTCTTTCTCGTAAGCTGTTTTAATGTTTTTGAGGAGCTTATTACAAAAGTTTCGATATCTTATATAAGTAACCTTAATAGTATAGTTGTCAGGGTCCTTCTTCAGAGTACGTGCCATATTATCCCTATTTCGGATACACTACTACAGGAAACTCCACTCTTATGTTACCTCCTATTTCTAATGCTATACTTACATCACTACCATAATTAAATTTAAAAAAAGAAGTCGATAACTGACTTCAATACGCCACCTATCACAAAAAATCGTAAAAATCTTTATTTTTAATCCCTTAATATTCCACCTTAGTGGCGAATTTTTTTCTTCAAGTATAAGTGGGAAAATCGTTCAAGTGTGCCTACAACATTTGAAGAGTTCTCTCGATTTTTCCAGGATTCCATCATCAGATTCTGACCACCTGGTAAGTATACCCTTTTAAACCAAAAAGAAAAATTCCTTTTCGGTCCATGCGTCGCCCAGTTATTACACATTCTCGTTGAAGCCCGCGGGGTTGCGTGCTAAATTGCTGACGCTTAGTGACCACGGGTAAAAGACTTTTTTATGCGTTTAAAAAACCCAAATTTAAAACAAAAAGCATTGGCAACAGGCAATTCATAATAAATAAATTAATTGTTTGTTTTAGGAGTGATTCCTGTGTCGAGAATTGCTTTAGAAACTTTCAATCAACGGGCACAAAGAAAACCTAGACTCGGGACAACTATTTGTAGTTCACACAAAAAGTTTGTAGTTTGTCTAGTGTGGGTTTCGAATCCACGACCTCTGGTTCAGCAGTCAAGGTCTCTAACCACTATAACAACACGCCCGTCAATTATATTAACTAATACACTGCTAAACTAAGTATTCCATTTATGTCTTGCCATTAGCAATACGTCAATGGGAAGGGTATTGTAATACTGAAAGGTTATCCTTTCTGAGGAAGAGATCATTTTCTGAAAAGGTACATAGACCTAAAATATAAATTGTTGACCGGTGCAGTGCCAGGGAGCACTTGAATTAAAACGGCGCTTGACTAGTTAATTGTAGCTTTTAAAAATTAAGAAATGTATGTAGTAGTTAACATCTAACGTCCTTATTTAATGATATAATTATAACTAACGTAAACCTATACTCATATGTTTAAGCTAAAGATTTTTTTGTTGGTTTAAAAGGCCTAATCTCTGGAAGTACCAGAAGAATTAGATTTATTTTTTGTGTTACATAGCGTATTTATTTATTCATTACAGGTAACCATACACCACAGTTCGGCCCTTAGAAGTACAAGGCGGGGAATGGCTAGTAAGAAATAAAGGCAAACGTACGGTGATCACAAAAAAATCTAAGTTTCGTAAAATTAAAAGGGATTCCTTTTGCGAAATTACAAGGGATAATTGGGAGTCCCTTAAACCACATTAAAGCAGGGTGGTGACTAACGACCTCCGTGATCAAGACACCGAAACACGGAGATTAATTTCCCAGGAAAGCAAATACAACTAACAAATTAAATAAACCCTCTTTCTGCTGATTTAAGTAGGGACGACAATTAGGAACCTTCAGTTTTTGTACTATATACTCTTTCATTTACGTCTATTTATAATCTATTAATTTATTGTTTCATCATCATCATTCTCCTGTTGTTTGTGAGCAGTAATTAATATTTATGTCTATAAGTAAGTATTTTATAACATTTATATAATTATACGTATTTATAGACGTGTATATTGCATTCATAGGTAAATGTGTTTATATAGTTTATATAGTTATATATATATTTATTATTATATATGTAGTACACCTCAGCTACCACTCACTCTTGACACTTAATCGATCTTATGTAGAGTAGACCCATTGTGAAATAAGTTCAACTTAATCTTTAATCCGTGATGATTGTGAAACAAGAGTGTTAGTCACTTCCCATTCTGTTTCTACTGTTTCTTTGGCGTACATCAGTGTCCTATAAAATAAACCTGGTAAGTCAACATGCAATAATAGAGCTAAACGACTGTCTACCTCGTGTTAAGTATTATAAGAGCGATATATTTAAATGGTGTATAGTAGTCTCATAATACTGTTTTAATTAAATATTATTTCTAATCGGTTCATAAACGAAAAAATATGACAGCATACAGAAGTATGAATATATCATTTGGAACTACCGACATTTGTTTCTGATGTCACAAGTAATATTTACTGTTCAATTACTTAATCATTGTCAAAAGTTTGATAACAGAAATAAAATCCTTCTGCCTCTAGGGTAATCGCAATGTAAAGAAGAACAAACTACCTTATAATTAAGAAATGTCTGAAGAAAAGGACACTGGAAATACGGGTCAGGG
Organism: Tyria jacobaeae; assembly: GCA_947561695.1. Taxonomy (NCBI): domain Eukaryota; kingdom Metazoa; phylum Arthropoda; class Insecta; order Lepidoptera; family Erebidae; genus Tyria; species Tyria jacobaeae. The sequence goes on from OX387218.1 coordinate 10,660,431, forward strand.
CTTTAAATCCAACGTTGAATGTTATACTACTTCGTTTTTTTTTATACCGTTATTTGCATATAAAAGTAAAATCAAGGTTAAGTAAAGTCGGAGCTTGTACATATAAAGGAAATAGGATTTACTTACAAATATACCAAAATAACCAATACTACCTTGTTGTTACAGATTCAATAAAAAGGATAATGGATGTTACCTTAACACTCACCAAAATGAAAATATCGTATTTAATGAGATTATTCTAGGAAAGAAATTAAATAAATAAATAAATTCAACGTTGTAATAATATGTATATACAGATAGGCATAGGTTTATTTAATATTTTATATGTGTAAATAGTTTAAACATATAAAATAATACATAATACTTAAAAAATGGTAACAAATACAGCTTTATGCAATCAAAGAAGAACACAAACTTTTTCAAAAGTTGGTTTTCGATGCATGACCGAGCGCTCTCCCCTTGTACTATAAAACACGGTACAAATTATTGATAGTACAGAATATGTATAGCGATAGCGACTGGCAGCAATAGATATTGATTTGTTTGTTTGCTTATTATAGCCTGGTTTAGTTATGTATATACATTATATTTATGCTTTCATAGCCATTGTGGACTGAGTTCTAGATTTGATTTTATAATTTGAAGAGATTTGATTTGAATATTGTATATATTGTATATCTAGAATATGTAGTAATAAGTTGATATAACACCTTGCGACTCATCATTAGAGTTTGCATAGCCCCAGCTATGAATATTGTGAAATATTTTTATTGGTATAAATATCAGAGTATATTACAATAATGTGCACAGTTTTGTCAAAAATGTTTACGCAAATAGTTCTCAGACATTTGAATACACTTTCACGTGCAAAATTGTGAAGTCATTATGAATTACAATAATAACTAAGGTTTGTTTTCCTCTACTATGCGTTTGTTTAACTTCAGGCCACCAACAATGAGTACCGGTGAGGCTGTAAAGCGATAATTTCTAATTGGTTAGTTGTTGAGCAAATCAGCATATTTTTAGGTAACGGCATAACGGTAGGTTTGGTAGATTTTTTATATGAAATTCGTATCCGTGGAGTCACGTCTACGTATTGACAATTAATTTTCTTATAATGTTACTTTGGTAACTTTAAAATAAAATAAAAACCTTAAAGTAATACGAGACAAAAATTGCCAATTTTTTTAAGAAATGTAATTGCCTGATTGAAATAATTTAATTTAAGCATAATCATCTACCCAATTAATTAAATGCTTCAACAATAATTGTAAAATTTCTATACAAGAACGTGATTTGAAGGCCCTATTATACAAACATAATGAATAAGATATGTACCTATTGAATGAATTGTAAGTCTAATCAAGGTTAACTTTCATAAATAAAGCTACTTATTTATAATAAAGGATCTATGGAAAACTGTTGTCTTGGTGTCTGTTGCGGAAATAAAGAACCCACATGTTAGGTTTTCTTCAATGTCTATAATGTACAGGCATCGGTCTATTAAAATGTTATCATAGGTAAGGATTGGTTGCTAAAATCTACATATATGCGGTGTTATGATGTTGTGTTTGTTAGTGGGCTTTTTTAAAATATGAAATATATTTAAGAACAGTATTTCATAAAAAATAAATACGAAATAGAACATAACAGTTTATTTTATTTGTATTTAGATCCACCTGCCATAGGAAATACCTCTGCTTACAGAAACTGTTGTGAATCAGCTGCTTTCCTTCGTTCTTGGTTTTTTCTGTACTTATGTGAGAACTTGCATTGCATGATGATGCATCATACTGGATAGGAAAGTTGTCCTTGTTTAGATGTTGTAAGATGTTAAAAGGATAACATGTCCATCTATCCATGTCAGACGATTCACACGATTCCATATACCTTACTTATGCAGGAATAAAAATCTTGATACTTTGGTGTGATACCCATTTAACCGATACTCTTTCATGGTAAATTAAATGTGTCATGCAATCTCAAGCCACTTAACTGTAATTGTTTTGTTTTGTTTCTTAAATACCCAATGTAATATTTAATTACAGGGATAGCGCAGGATTGCTTTAGTGCCTACGTAAAAAGAAAAAAAATTAAGCGTCTTTTTAAACACCTAGACGATATTAATTGCATTTGAAAACTACATTAAAGAGTGTTCATGCATACTAAATGAACGGGGATCGTATTAAGATTACCTGACCAATTAAAAATATGCTTATTTTTTAATACTCGTCGGGGATGGCATCTCTTAGGAAATATATTAAAAAAAATCGGTCCTATTTTCGTAAGAGAGAGTTGAGACTGGATAAATTTACGTTCAGGTATGTTATGTTACAGCATTATGTTTTTCAACTCAACAAACTCTTGCAAAGCATACAGTTTTATAGCATATTTTATACATAATACGATGCAATATTTTACTAAGTACTCAATATTGTTATTATACTCTTATTTATAGTTGCTCGTTAAGAATACAATTTGCCAATGTTTGTGCTACTAGTCAATAGAAAATTTAATAAAATTTTAATACGTTTTATGTTACGTGACATACAGTTTTGTAAAATAACTAAAACTACCTGTATCTGAGACTTGCACTCAGGATCACACAAATTTTTGTCCCGTGTAGGAATCGAACCTTCGACCTCCGGCTCAGCATTTAGGTTCACTAACCACTAGACCAGGGGTTCCCAAACTTATTTTGTCCACTGCCCACTTTGTGAATAAATTATTTTTTAGCGCCCCCATTTTTTCAGTTACTTGAAAACCACTATAACTCCAAATTAAATTAATTATTGTAAGCTATATTATAAAAAATAAAAACTAAAAATAAAAAGCCTTTATTGTTGTTTCTGTTACAATACAATACAATACAATATTCTTTATTGTACACACACAAAAAAAATAAAAACAATATGAAACAAATAATATACGAGCAACTGGTACAATCGGCGGTATTATCGCTAGCTGCGATCTCTTCCAGACAACCTTTGTAATGGACAAGTGCAATGGATTAGTAAGTAGGGCAGTTTGCAGATGTACAAATGAAGGAGTTCAGAAGAAGGTTACTCTAATACTATATTAAGAAATATGTTGACACGTTTATATACATACACTAAATATACATACCACTACATATACCAACGTATAAACATACACATACTATATACATACAACACAAAATAATATATATCTATATATATATATATATATATACGAAAATAATGTCAGTAATATATGCATGCAACTATAAGGACAAATAGTGTTCAAAGACTAGTTTTTTAATAATGGCTTTCGATTTAGCACGTCTCGCTATTTCAGGCAATGCATTCCACAGGCAAGCTGCTTGCACTGCAATGGATTTGTGGAGGAAATTTGTGGAGTGCGATGGTATTTTCAGGCGTTGGTTTTCCGGTGACCTCAGTGTTCTCACATGTGTTTCACTTAGGAACTCGAAACGATCCTTGAGGTAGAAAGGGGTAGAGGGATAAAACAAAATATTATAAAGAAGGGAGAGAATATGAGCATTTCGGCGAAGCCGTATAGGGAGCCAATTAAGCTTATTACGAAATTTAGATACGTGGTCATATTTGCGTAATCCAAATATAAACCTAATACAGACATTTTGAAGACGCTCAAGTTTATCAAGTTGGTCTACAGTAAGATCAAGATAGCTGGCGTCGGCGTAGTCGAGGACTGGAAGGAGGAGAGATTGAACCAGCGCAATTTTAGTGTCAATAGGAAGATAGTTACGCAATCTTCTCAATCTTCTCTTGTTTGCGTCAATAGGGTTATTGACGCAAACAGCTTTCGACTGATTTCCTGCAGCTGTGGACCCCATGACAATGTTTTGTCTATACAAATCCCCAGATTTTTCACCATTTCAAAAAAAGGTAAAATAGTGCCATTAAATTCGACCTGTGGGAGACTCGGCCACTCAATTTTCGGTATGAGTCTAGGGCTTCCAACTATAATAATCTGGCTTTTAACAGGATTTACTGTAAGTCCATGCTCAAAGCTCCATTCAGCTATGTGGGCTTAATAATTATTTATAATTTTAATTGCTTCGGATAGCTTTCCTAGCGGAGCTTGTGTATAAATCTGCAGGTCATCAGCATAAAGGTGGTACGATGAAACAAGTTTAGAGGATATACTGCTAATGAATATTGTGAAGAGTAATGGAGATAAAACGCCACCCTGCGGCACACCAACAGATGTGTTACACCATGAAGAAAATGTTTCTTCGATTCGAACACATTGACGGCGGCCAGACAGGTAACTATGAAACCAATCGGGCACCGTTGGAGAAATGTTAATAGAGCGGAGTGTGGCTATTAGTATGTCCAAATCGACAGTGTTAAATGCATTGCTAAAGTCCAGCAAAGAAAATACTGTAAGGTAGCCATTTTCCATAGACTAGGGCTATGTCCAGGTCGGAAGTTGGACTGGAAAGGATTCAAGAGGTTGTTTAGGTTAAGAAACGTGCTAATTTGTTTATAAACTAGGCGTTCCATAACTTTCGACAGGAATGGTAGTATGGAGATAGAACGGTAGTCATTAAAGGATCAGGATTCGGCTTATTTGGTAAGGGAACAATTTTAGTCTAAGTACATAGTGCCTTTTCTTTGCCTTTTTTTTGCCGAGAAATGTAAAATAATTATTGAATGTCGGCAAACGGTTATTTCGATACAACTTGTCTTCCGACAAAGGCCTCCTCTAAAGATCTCCATTCATTTCTGTTCCTAGCTGTACGGGTCCATGTTGGACCCGCTACTCTTCTAATGTCATCTTCCCATCTCTTGATCTGTTTACCTCTGCTTCTTTTATTGTCTAGTGGGCACCATTCCGTTAAGAGCCTTGCCCATTTTTCTGTCTTCTCCCTAATCATATACCCCGTCCATCTCCACTTCAGTAGTTTATAAGTTGTGTATACATTTTAAAATTTTGTTTTACTTTTTATATGTGTAAGTTTTTGTCGATCTTTTCTTATAACTCCTAGTGTACTTCTTTCCATTCCATTTTGACAAATCTGTATTTTGTTTGACAGTTCCTCTGTCAATAACCAAGTTTGACATCCATATAGTAAACATGGTAGGATACACATATTATAAACCTGAGCTATATTAGCTAATATTAAAAATTCATTCTATTTAATTTTTGATATAACCCCCAAGAGTTAACTTGAGACCTGAGTGCAGTAGGTAGTACACAACGATGTTCAGGTCTCAAATTAACTTTTACGGGCTACACCTGCCCGAATGAGATGAGAATGATTATTGAAATGCAACTTTATAGTATTCAGACAGAGTATCTTTTATTCAAAATAAAGCAAACATAATCGATTCTAATATAAAAACTAAAATGTACGATCAATCTGATGCTGTTTAATAAGTTTGTTGATATCAGGTTCCAATTTACTCAAGAACAGCCGCAAGTCACGTTCGGTAGCATGAAAACGATTTCTCTTTTTAGTAAGCATAGTTGCCACAGCACTAAATCCACGTTCACACAATATGAAATGGGAATATATGAATATGATAATGGGAATGCTATGAAGAATCGTTCAATGATTGACTACAATCCAACTGCAACTGATATATTATATTATATATATAATATTAATATTATATATATAATATAATATTATATATCAGTTGCTAAGTATAGCGCTCTATATATTTTTCAAGGGAATCTCTTTCTATCACAAACTTTTCCAATGTATTGAATATGGTTTTGCCTTTTGTATCGTTCTCTAAATTTCTAGCAAACAAATAGTTCTTCACATATTTTCTCATCTTTAATAAACCTCACGTAAGACAGCAAAATGCTTCATTCGTTGATAAAGTAGACTCATCGAGCTGAATTGAGAATTGACTAGTCCTCAGATAATTGCACAATGATTCTTCAATGTTTTCAGCCATTTCATCGATTCGTCTTTGCACAGAATTATTACTCAAAGGAATTTTTCGGATAATATCAGCGGCCGGTTTATGAAACACAGTAGTTATTACTTCCTTTATTGCTCGCAAAATTAACTCTACTCTGATGTCGTGTGGTTTGCCTTTTTGAGCAATTAACAAAGATATATTGTACGAAGCTCGAAGTCCGTCATCATCTTGCTTATTAAAATGATCTTGCAGTCTTGAAGGCTTCATTGCTTTATTCGAAAATGTTTTAGATATATAAGTTACAATGGCGACGATGGGTTTGTGGAATTTTCAATGAATCCGAATTTAATATATTCCGCACAGTATTGCGGTCTCTTCTCTTTTATTCCGACATTGTTTTGTTTTGAGAAATACGTAAGTAAGTGTTGAACTTAAGTACTGCGCATCTATTACGCGCGAAACCGCAAATGAAAACAAAATAAATATTAGGTTGTTTATATACGATTGCATAAGTAGCACGCAGCGGCAGGAATAAGACAAACATGCATAAACTCGTTTATCTCATTCGACGCTCAATCGTACTTAACAAGTATTCTATAAACTAGCAGATTGATATAGGAATGCACAAATCGGGTTATTTAACAAAAGTTTGCTAAAACATGAATGCCCGCGGTCTATTATCTACAAAAATTATCTATCTAGGAATAAAAATAACTATTAAAATGCGAAAGTGTCGGTTGTCTTTTTATTTGTTTGTTTGTGTCTACTCCTCCCCCTAAGCCTCTACACAACACCCCCATTTTTTTCTGTGTCTTTTACCGCCCCCCTTTAGGCGTGCAACTATCGCCCACATTGGGAAAAGCTGCACTAGACCAACAGGCCAAGACAGGAACCGAGCAATCATACATACATTGCAAGTTAAACAAAAGCTTTAAAATAAAGTAGCACCCCAACACATTGTTCCTTTTTTGTTTTTTTTTTTAATATTGAAATGCCTGCAATGCTATATTTTTTTATTGGGTGTAGAACATGGTAGTTACTTTTATGTAGGACACCAAACTGAAAACAAATAAAATACGTATTTATAAAATAACAGTAATAGCTTACATCTTTAGAAGGTTTTATAGCATTATCACTGCTACCAGTGTTATTAAAAGAATTTTAACTGATATTGAGTTTGGCAAACACGTACAGAAAGGGACGTGACTTAAGGTACGGAATCGTAGAACTGTATGTACATACAGTTCTACAATTCCGTATCCTATAAAAATAAAACAAATTTACTTCAATTTAGCCATATATGTACATACTTTAATGTTTTGTTGATTAAATTATTCAAACTGCGTCATTTGTAATTTGTAGGTCTGTCCCTACAAACTGTTTAGAACTCTCTGAATTTAATCGTGGCCAATATATCCGAAATTTAAAAATTGTTTGTCCGATTCAGACCCACTATTTAATATGATTCTAAAAATGCATTTTAGATGTTTACTTAGAATGTACTTTTTATAATCTAATAAGTAATATAACACTTAGCAGTGTGAAGCACTATAAAAATAGCTAAAATACAACAGTCTGATAGTTTCACTGTGAGCTATCTGAGCTAATGACAGTAGAAGTCTTGCCACAGAGTTTGCCTACCAGACATGACATAATAACTTATTGAGAACTAGTTAGTCTTTAGAGATCTTCAAAAATAACATTAAAGATACAACTATTGGTACAACGAAGATTTTGGACTCCACACAGCACCTTTATTTGTGGTATTTATTAAACGGTTATTACTATTACATCGTAGTATAAAATATGTTTGTTAGATAAACATTCGCGTAACGTCTAAAAACATATTGAAAACAAGAAGACAATTTGAAATTATTTTTTTTCGAAACATCGACTTTCGACACACGATCGTATCTTATGATGTCACAACGAGTTAAACACCTATTCTTTTCAAATCGGTGTAAATAAAACAAAGTCTCGGATACAACTCCTATAGCTTTATAAAATCGTATAATTAACTTTCACAAGTGTACTCAGCATCATGCAGTAAAAATATGGGCAATCATTTCACAGTGACATTTACAGAAATGTAAGTTAAAAAGGTTGTTTATAGTAAATTAGAAATTGGTAAACTAGTATTCGAAAATCAGCAATCCCCAATCGCCTCCCACAGACTTTCCGAAAATGTTTAATTTCTTTTTTGTTCTTTTTTAAATAATTGGTATAGTTAGCAAGGTTTGAATGGAACTTTGATATTTCCCTTTGTATTGAGTAATGTAATGCAAAATAAATATGCAATGGGACTATCTAAGCAAGTATGTTATGACATTTTTTTTGTATATTATATTATTTTACTTTTGTACATATTCTCTCAACGACATTAATCTGGTAAAATCAGGAATTCCAATTAACGGAACCTAACAAAGTTATAAGGTCTGTAAATAAATATTTGCCTGTAATTCATTCTGATATTGACCAACATCGATGATATTGAAAAGGGTTTCCTTCGGGATCGGTTTACACTTCACCACTAGGGACTGGTATTATAGCAGAATTTATAATCAAATGCTATCACTAAGCAAACAATAATTATAAAAAAACTGTTCTATAATGGTTTTCCAAACAAATTGCTAATTATCGAGCTAATTGTCTTTTCATGTTTTTGACACAACTTATTGAAATCAGAAACAAATTTCAATTTGAACATAATTAATTTTAAAATAACTACATTATGATACTGATCTATAATCGTTAAAAACATACATGTAAATTTATGAGTAATTATACACAAGATCTTGAAAAGTCTAACCCGAAGGCGACTTAGAAGATTTTATCACAACATTATATTTTTTTTTGGAAATCGCTAAGATATTACACACATTTGCAAATTGTATTAAACATTGAGTGTTCATTAATCTATATGAAGAAGAAGCATTACAAGAACATAGTTTAAATTTTTACAAAGACTAAGTATAAACCTAAAATATCCTAACAAGATTATATAAAAGGTAAGCAACTTAAAAACACTCTGCATACATTGTGCATCGGAAAAATACAAGTCAATGTTACAACGTGAACTAGTGGAAACATTTTATCAGCTCGAGTTCGTTTTTATTTCAATAAACACGACACCCATTCCATGAACAGACCACAAACAATGAATTTCTAACATACTCAGATAAGGAACAAAATATCCTATTTCTATACCATCTAATGATCCTCTACTCACCCTCTAAAGTTCTATGTCTGTTATTTACGGTAAACAAAGGTTGGAAAATGTAATTCGACTGTACGCCAGGGTAACCTGTTTTACAAGAATTGAATATATTTTTAGTATTTGGTAGATAGACCGTACTTTCCTTATCTAAGGAGTTTTTTAGCTGAGTATGTATACGGTGGGTCTATTGTACATATACTTTATAAAACCTTAACATTAACGAAGGTTTTAGATAAGTACTTATTTATTGATGGGTTCATTAAAAATAAACATATAATATGGTGGAATGAGGTTTGTAAGTAACATTATCGTGTCAGTAACACCACTGTATGTGCTAAGTTATATACATATTTTGATAGTTCATCTAATTACTATCAACATTCATTTGAATAAGAAGAAACATAGATTATTTAACAGCGCAGTGTAAATGCCCTAATTAGAATTAGATGCTTCGTCGAATATACCAGTATAATTGTGATGAACGACAGTGTAGTCTACAAATATCATATTACAACAGAGAAAGTTTTGATTTACTCGTAAAAATACATTAAAATCGATAAGCTGTAGAATAGAACATTTTGTTTAGCTGTACAGTTTGCAAATATACATAATTTTCTTATTAAACCCAAGATGGTTAATTTATTTAAAGTAGTAACTTTAATCTGTCCATTATCACAGAGATCTCTTAGTATAATATAGCAACTGCTACGGTCTCGGCATATAAACTTTCGCGAGTCGTATTCATACATAATCCATTTGGATGTGTTAACTAATAAGTGTAAATTGAGTACATTTAAAATTTATTAATATAATACATCAAATTAACATCAAAGCCCACAAGAGTCTTATACCACACTCAGTCAGTTCTATTAAATTCATACAAATAACTAGAAGAACTCCTCTCGACTTTACTCCTTTTATACTAGGCTTATCCTAGGCTGTCTGAGTCCTAAACATAAGAGAATACGCATACAGAAAAGCAAATTACACTTATTCATATTCCCTCAATTTCAGACAGAATGCTAAAGGGCATGTGCGCTATTATATAGTACCACTTAGTCAAATATACATTTCTTTGCTCGTTGGTAAAACATGTACATAAATCTAGTTGCTTTTTTAAAACATTGCTTTGTTTAATCAATACTACTTAGTTTATATTCTTTGACTAGCCTGTGACGTACCTAGTAATATAACGAAACCTTTTTGTGGTTTACAAGCATAAAGACAGTTTATTTCCCACTTTTTATGAGGCACACTATGGTGTTATAAAGATACTTATTTCTCTACTACCCTTAGATGAGGTAAAGGCGAGGGTTAATAATATTGCATCTATAAAGTTTTCCCTACAATGAAATAATTTATTGTGACACAATCAAATACACACACACTCTACACAATATTTCCGTAGAATATAGGTTGACATGTTACGATAATACTATTTGTTATATTTAGGACATTAAGACTATAGGTACACCTCTTAATTGAGTCCTCGCCGGGATACAGGGGCGCGGGGGTAGAACGAGAACAGGCACCGGGAGAGGTGCGCGTGGAGCGCTCATAGAGATACGCAAGAGGCACAGTAGTTAACGGTGAACAGGTGGTGCTTTTTTATTAGAAAACGAATGGCTAGATAATGAAGCAACTATGCGTGGGTAAAAAATTAAATATTAGCTAATAAACTTATGTACTATTACTATATGCAAAGTTTATTAAAATTATAAATCAATCACTTATGTCCATATCAATGTCACTGGAACTTGGTTCTCCGCACTCTAAGTAGCCATCATCAGAATCACCTGAATCGTCTTACGCATTAATAATAAAATCAACAATATCATCCAGAACTATGCCATATTTGCAGCATTCATCCTCGACTTTAGTTGCACAAAGCTCCTATTTCTCTACGGAATATATACTTTTTTTTATCCAAATCCAAATAAGTATAGTCCAAATTATTATATGTTTTATACTATTATGTATTAGGCATGAGTTTTTCACTTATCAATTTACTGAAATTCAGTAAATTCACAGAATAGTGAAAATCACCTGATTACATTTGGATTTAAATATAACACGTGCTTAGTCTAAAAAACCAGATCAAACGGTCTCCTTTATCGATATGAGACAGCACGCCGTGATCTTCCTTTAATTGCTAATATATTAAAACGTTATGAGACTCATTAACATAAGTTTCGGCAAGATATAAAAACGTTCAGGTATTTCAATCTCCACGATGTTACAATTGGCTCTTCGATAAGGAATTTCCTTTTATATCCGCATTTCTTAATTTTAACCTAGGTTATGTAAAGTAACATAACCTAGGTTAAAATTATTAATTGACATAGTGTAATACATTCTCTTCTGTAAGTACAGCATTCAAAGTTTTCAGAGTTGGTATTTTCTTTTTTTAATTGTATAAAACTCTTCCCACGCCTTTTCTGAAATCGTCTACTTCCACGGTTTTTCTGCGAATCTGTTTTGGTTTTCTCGGGGATTTAAATCTTTCGTAAAGACATTAATTAAAGACATTAAATAATTTTTATTATACAATTCTTAGATACTGAGTTTTCCAGTAGTCCAGTATATTTTGCAACGAGTTTGTTTTAAGGTATATTCGGTTGATATTCAGCAGAATTAGATCTAATTTTTTTTCTAAAATACATATATATTTTAGAATACGTATACCTTAAAAATCATTTGCTTGCATTGACTATTAATTTTATATCCTTACCTATTTCGACTCATTTTGAGAATGTAATCTGATGTATAACTCACAAAACTTCCGCAACTGTCAAGACGTGCGCTCCCTAACCACGTAGAGAAGTTTGTGAGTTTTGTTAAAAATGCGCCAACCTCCTGCACCTCTCCCGGTCACGTTCTTATCCTACCTCGGCACCTCTGTGCCCTACAGGCGAGGACTCTATTAAGCGGTCTGTCTATAGATCAAGACTGAACTTTGAACATTTTTAATAAGGAGCCTTCAGATCACTCTGTCAATAGGAATGGGGTGATAACAAAATTTGACCCAAAAAGCAACAACAATAAACTTTTGTCTCGATAGAATACCTATTACTGAAAAAGGGTTGAAGGCTATGTATTTAACACGGGTCAAACTAGTCAGGTCTATTTACTAAAAGTTTTATTCAGAAACACCTCGCTGTGGTCTCAAAAGGTACTCACATTGCTAGCTCTATCATGCTTTTCAAAATTTGCACGATTCAGAATTGTAAATATCCCTAAATATACTTTTTGTAGAACTATTTTTATGAGGATAGATACCTTCCTATACGGATAGATGCCGCAGCATGGAAATACTAAGGAGGACAGATGCCCTATGGAATAAAATAAGTAAAATGCATAGAATGAAATGTTTTATTTGCAATCTTTATAAGATTAACTAATATGGCATGCATAACTATAAATAAACTTCAGTATATGTTAACAAAAATAATGATATTTAAGTTTGGTTTCATGTAACCACTTTAGGCACATTTAACAATGAATTCAGTCGAATTCTGACTTTGTATTTCTATACTTTTGAAAGCATTAGATGCAATAAGCTTTGTCTATATATTTAAGGTCTTTTGATTCATCTCTCTTTGTTTTCTATATGAAAACCTATGCAAACCTTCCTTTTCCTAAGATTCTAGTCGTCGTCATTTCAGTTTTAATTTTTTTTCTTTAAATTAAATTACATAAAATATCGTGGCATAGTTTACATACAATCAGTAGACCGCAAAACATACTAATTCAACATGATTCGATTACGATTAATGTATCGACGCCAAGGATTCCGATGCTGGCTGTCTTCGTGGGGTTAAACTGGACTAGGTTAAATCGACCCCAACTTTTACTAAAAAGTTTTGATTTCAGACACAAGTTTGTAAAGGGCATCACTCGTGCTATCGTCCGCATAGCTTCTAAACTGCAGCATGTGATTGATGGATGTTAAAGTCACCAAGAATCACGATCTTTGCAGATGGGACCTTCTGGCGCACTGAGTCTGTAGCCATTTGGACGTGGTCGATGAGTCGGTCCGTTTCGGCATTACCGCTATGGGACCTGTAGAGGCATGCGTACTGAGCGTGGACGTCCAGAGGAGGATTCTCCAACTCTAGCGCAACTGGAACTCCCCTGGGGTATCATCTTTGTTAACAGTGCTATCATAGGCCGTAGGCCCAAAATCCCCCACCCTCCCTGTGGGGGATTTTGGGCCTACGGAAACCTCACTCATTTCGGGGAAATGCAACACAAAAGTAGCTTCACAACCAGTTTTCGGTTCGGCCCATTCGTGACTAAGCATGGCTCTATCACGTAGAATTTAAGAACGTACTCACACGTAGGTTTAAGAAAAAGGGTTATTTTTTAAAACGAGTCGTCTATCCTACGGAACATCTATCTCGGTTTACCCTATTGTAAAAATAATTACTTCACAAATTTATAAATTGATGCCAACCATCAAAAAACTTTGGCGCAAACTGAAGTATCTAGGCCTCAGTGCTCGTGCTCAGGCACGATAGACATCAGCTGCTACAGTAAATTTTGAAGGAAAAAGTAGAGGGAAGGTGAGGCTCAACATGCGGGAGTTGACCAGTATTCTGCGTTGAACAATTACTTGAGATGAGAAGACTCAATATAGGCGTAGAAATTTTAAACACTAATATTAAATTTTGGCCGAGTAGATACTTGATGTAAATAATATGTTAATTGATAATGTTCGTTAGATAATAGTTGTATTTATATGTATACCGTTTTATAAGACGTTATTTCTTTTTTTTTTTGTATTTTTATTAATATAATCAAACTTACCAAGCACCTCGACTGACGCAAAATTTAGCTGTTTCCCCATTGATATATTATCATATCAAAACACCATAAATATCATTGGCAGGAATTTCATAGATCCATTTTAAATATAATTTATTTACATCTTTTAGTACTAGTATTGTATGGTCTACAGAATTTTAGAGAGTAAACATTTTACTCGGAATATAACGATTTTTATGTTGTTACTACTTTTGTCCTTGTAGTCAAAAATAAGCAGTGACACCTGGTTTTATATAAACAAGTTTATAGCACGATGACAGTAGGAGGTATAAAACACCATCAATCATTCAGTTTGAATACGTAAACACTTAAGCTTAAACAATACTTTACATAAACATCACTCACGCCAAGTTTTAATAAAACTTATTTTGTATACATTTTGGCTTAAAAGTAATACCGTTCCCAAAAAGTAAGGAGGTTACGTCATCTTCTCACTTAGTTGTGATTGTTAAGAGGTATTTTTATATCTACTCGTAGGAAAATATTGTCTTATGTTTTGTGGTAGCTGAAGACAAGATTACCACTAAACAGAATTGTGTAAAAATGTTTTATCCTTAACATCCAAAAAAAAAAAAATAACGGATACACTGTCACAATGAAATGGTTTAATGATTTTGTTCTGATAAATAAGGCGCTTTTATACAACGTTATATCGATTAAACTCTTTACGATAAAAGTTTATACTTGAGTTGCAGGTGTTCATGGGCAGCGGTCTTAACTTACCATTAAGTGACCCATCTGAAAGTCTGTCCCCCTATGTCATATAAAAGAAGTCAATTAAAGGAAAAATATATTGCTTATACGGACGGGTCTGAAAGAATAAGCTCGAGGACGTCGTAGGAGTATTCATGTAGCTCGAACTGGCTCTAAAATAGCCAAGAAGTGTTAGATAACATAACTATTTAGTTATGACTGATGATAACATAACTATATAGTTCAAACTCATTTGAGTTCAATGATGGAAAAGTACGTCGTATTGTGTATGATCCTTTCATAAGCTACGCTATAGAAATGACCTTCCTCTTATGATCACTGTAAAATATACCACATAATACACATTTATATTCGGGCGTAATGAATTTATTACCTACTGTAAATGACTTATTTCTGAAAAAAGAACACGTCAAACACATCGTTAGTACTTACATAAAAAAATATTGATTTACAGCGATGTTAAAGCCTGTCTGAGTATACGATATTGAACTACAGGGCTCTGCAAAAATTCAAATTTCAGAACTCTGCAGCATTTCTAAAACAAAGCCCTCAGAATTTCTTCATGGTTCATCAAGACAAAATAATTACATATACACCTACAAATGAAGAATATTAAACACGAAATAGAACACAGAACGACAATGTACAAAGATCGACTACAATTACATACGAATGGCCTGGCCACAGTACTTGCTATACCACACTGAGGAAAAGGCTGAAACGATACCATATGTTACATAATGTTACCAAGAGGCAGATTCTTCACTGGAAGAATGAACTTCACCTGCCAAGTTACCCTTACAACAAATCTGCTACTGGTTAAACAAACGATTTTACGATAAATGAAGAAAGATAGAGTAAATACGAGTTATGTTTCTGCAAAGTAAATCATGAGTTTCTTCAAATAACATTATTTTGCCTTGCCTTGTAGAATTATTCATATACGATATAAAAATACCCATATGTCATAATTATATTGTTCATTTCAATCGAAGTATATGGTTGTGAAGATCGAGAGGTAATCTGAGGTATCTGTTTTTGTCCTGTCAAAGTATAAAAGTTTCCATTTCAAAGCGAGAAAATTAAGCGATGAATGAACATATACTTATTGGCAGAGACTTGCTTAGGTACGAATGGGTCGGCTCCACCGGTGCCATACCACGGCCTCACAGAAACCCGGTTTTGATCGGTTGCGTTGATCGGTTCCCGAAACTAGTGAGTTTCCAGACGCCCAACTCCTCCTCACCTCTTTCCTCTTGGCTCATCTAACCTCTCTTCTTTTCAATCTCCTCATTCTCTTTCTCTTCTTTCCCCTCCCCGCATCCTCCATCCCTCATTACCCTCAAAGGCGGGCAGCATGCTTATGACTCTTGAGTTAAAGTGGTCTATGGACGACAAAAGTCACTTGCCCTTAAGTTTGAGTGACCCATCTGTTCGTCTGTATATACGGTTATATTATAAAAAAAGAAGTTGTACATAAATTTAAATATTGCTTTATTTTTATAAAGAAGTAGTGAGATTATTTATTTCCTCACAGTTTTTAATATATATTTAACAAACCCACAGTGTTAGTCCTTGCATCTCTTTATTATGATGTAGCTTCAAATACGATGTAGATTAAAAAAAATCATTAGTTATATCTAACCGACAAAAGAAAACATCCCTATTTTGAGATGACATTATAATGACATATTTGTGAAAATGCGAACAATGCCCAAGAGGCATTTCCTTGACTTACGAACTCCCCTGATCAAGTTCTGAAACAACAATAAGATAGAAGCCAACATTATACAAGACGCAATTATCTTGCGATTACAAAGTTACGATTTTAACTTTAGAGAATCTTGCTCTGTATTTATTTGCCTGCCATTTAATAGCGCAATTGTTTATAGCGTATTGCCTGTACAGTAAAACACGGGAACTTTTGTCAAGTTTCATTCTAGCTTTAGTACTCTTGGAGTTCCGCGCATGTGTCCTGCTGCTTCTCCAGGTCCAAGCCATTGGCGCTTACGCGAAAAATTTATGAACATAACCCCGTAATTACATCCCTCAGCCACTCATTGGTAAGATGATAATCTGTTGTCTTTTTATTTATTTGTTTCTGTCTATGATTTTTATTTTATATATTCAATAAAATAGGACAGATATACGAACTACACGGTTGTTGAACCGAGTTAGTTTGAACAATCTCTTAATTAATATTATCCCCGCGTTATATGGGGGAATTCCCGTTTATATGGGGGATTGAAATCGCGTAATATGAAAACGCGTTATAAGGGTATCGGTTAAGGGGATTACTGTACTTACATATATCTCCCACGAGGGAATGATATTGTCAACATTTTGGGCACACTATTTTTGAACTGGAACACCTTTTCGACGTTTGGCCAAATCTCTTTTTTCATGAATCAATATTTTTTTTCCTACCTGCAACTAATTAAATAATTCTTCATTTTCTTCCCGCATTCTTTTAGGTTAGGTTAGGTTTTTCTACGCTTTCCTCTCTTGTAATGTTATTACAACATGCAACAGTTACAGTAATTGTCGCGATTACTGTTAAATCACAATTTAATGCTAAATATTCTATAATACTATTATCTATTTTGCATTCCTCATCTTCTATTACTGCACGGAAAATTTCACTAACTTCCATTGTAGATAAAGTTCATAATCGCCTTTCGCCCCGCCCGGCTCTCGAACAGGTAAACAATATTTATTACAGAATTGATAGAACCGATTACTCGTAGCTAACAGACACTATATACACAATTTGAATACGTCTGTCGTTTACGAGGTCGACATATTAACTGAATTGGGAATGTTAAACAAAAAATCATTACAGTACAACTCAGCTGGAGCAGGAGGGAATTTTATTGTATCATAAATATTACATACATGAGCAATACTTTTACAGGAACATCAAAACTATTTTGATATGCAATAATTAAAACTAAATATACGAAAGAACAAAAACAATAAGTACATTAAAGGTAATGTGAAATTGACTTTTAGACAAATTATGCGTAATGGATGTGTCTTATGTTATTCACGTAACACGGTACGGTACTTTGAGTCTTATATCTGTTATATATTAATACTTTAGTCCAGTAGATCTCAATATGATGTTGTTAGAAAATCATATTAATATTAAGGAATATACTTGATTGTATTTTTTTTGTGAAGCAACCATTTTTATATTTGAACAAAAACTTTCGTGAATTAGATTCATATTTATTTTAATATACGGTTTTACTCACTTGTGTGTCTCAGGGATGCCCCGCTAGTTTCGGTCTCGACAGGAGGTCTGTTTCAAGGAGTAAGTCGTCCAGCCGCGACGGTACCGAGACCGAAACTATACGTATATACCAATAACAATGTATATGATTGAATTCAGTAATAAATAGTTTATCAAAGTAGGCAAGAAAGTGCAAATGCAGTTATGAATCATATATTTATTTGACAGGCCTGTTGGTCTAGTAGCTAGTGACCAGAGTTGAGAGAGAGTTGTCCCGAGTCTGGGTGTTCTTTGTTACCATTGATTGAATGTTTGTAAACCCCCCTGCGACACAGGAATTATTGCAAATGAGCGAATTTAATAAAAAAAGGGTTTGTGTGATTGTGTGTCTGCCTGTGGCATCATAGCTCTCACACTGCTGAACTGATTTTGGTGCAGTTTTTTTTATTTAAATGGTAATACAATCAAAAGTATTCTTCCATATTTCGTATTAAGTCAAAATCAGTGCAACCGTTTACAAGATTTGGGGTGTGAAGGAATTGATGAACAATGGAATCAAATCGAAAATACTCGAGTGAAGTATCAAAAGTAAGGGCATTATAAAGGTATAAGTAACATAAAAAATGGTTAAGCTGCTTGAAAGTTATGGGAAGTGATAGTAATAATGATTCAGCACCTGTAAGCCAATCTTAAGCCCCCGTGTGCTCAAATATGTCGTAAACCATAGAGTAATCGAATATCATTTTATCTCGACTCTAACCAAATTCTTTAAATATGTCCGTCACCAAAAAAGTATGAACTTATCAAGCCAGTAACCAAGTTGAAAACAAGGTTATTTACATGCTCTACATTCATTTAGTAAAGTAACTACACCGACATTACAATACAATGCATGGCATGTATTAACAGAAGCAATTAACCAATGTCGCTTGACATCCTAATAGCAAAGATATCGTGAAACTGGAATAGAAAATTCACTCGATTTTAAATGACACCACTGGTTAGTTTTGTTTCGTGTTTATTAATTTAGAAGAAATATTTAGAATGATCAACCGACGACTGTTTTTTTTTTTTTTTTTATCACTCAGTATTTTCATTTTTTGAGAACAGAATTTAATAATATTCAAAAGAGTAACTCGAAGTTGGTCCCACTTAAAGAAAATCTACATATAAGGAACAAAATTAGGAGATGTAAAATATAGCTTATTAACATTTTTCATGACATAGGCGCACTGAGGTCGGTTATACTTTAAGGAAAATGCCTAGATACATTTTAGATATTCCGGTAGCACACAATTATTATATCTATGATAAGTACTGAACATGAAATGTTTATTACATCGCGTGATAAGTGTCACTCATTTGTCTTGTTATAAATATACTAGCGGACCCGACAGACGTTGTCCTGCATGATATTTCAAGCGATTAGGATCAATATAGATAAATAACCTAGATACCGACTGCAGCGCCATCTGCCGGGCTGATTTGTGAATCTACACCATTCCCAGATCCCCTTGAACACACACAAAAAATTTCATCAAAATCCGTCCAGTCGTTTGAGAGTAGTTCAGTGACATACACACTCACAGAAGAATTATATACATATATAAAGATTAGGGCTAAACGAAATAGTCATGAACGTTTAACAAATTCCTGTTATTGCACTTGGCTTTCGAATTTTTTTAACGAATGAAAAAGTCGAATTTATTGGATTATTTATCACTTTTCTTTGATTTATGAATGTCATTTATATTGTAAATCATTTTTGTTTAAGCTTTTTAAGTACATAACTTAATACACATCTGTATATATTATACGTTTTTATACTTTACTTTGAAAAGCACCCAGTGCTTGACGCTCTTGCTAACTTAAATGTGGACAATTAATTATTACCTGTTATATAAATAGCAATAAAGACTCTATTATTCCGGGTAATTGGGAAATACTCGAATTGACTGTTAAGTCTTTAAAAATTAATTGACACTAAACATATAGAATACCTGCCATTCCAATTCAATTGTCTAGTTTTAAGTGTTAGTGACAAAAACATGCAGAGCGGGGATAGACAAAATCATTATTGATTATGCTAGTCATTATATCAAGTTACTGTGCGAGTATTCATTAAATTTTAACAACTTTTCTAAGAACAAAATTTGCCTTAAAAGTACTTTTTTAAACCAATGAGGAACTAATTTTGTTTTGGATGCAAACAGCGTGAACATAAACTTCTATTCAGCTAGCATTATTTCCATTGGATCCCATTATCAAAATGAAGAAAAGACATCAGTAAAAGTTCTTATATTACTGATACTCTGTTCTCAACATTCGTAGGCTGTTTGTATGTAAATGTTTCTTTCTTTGCGCTTCATTTAGCTGAATTGGGTTTAGGAAAAAAATGAATGGATTTAGAGGCTTACACTATTGAATACCAAAACAAACATTAGATTAGATAAGAGATGATTTAGGTAACGCTCTTTACGTACCTATCGTAACTTTAAAATACCACGTGTCGCTTTCGCCGCGCTGTACGTGTGCGGCGGCAAGCGATGCCCTGCGCGGTAATTGCTCAGTTGCCCGCCTGACTAGTCCGTGCACCTTCGTAGGTCGTAGACGACAAGCACGCACTTGCACTTCTTGTCATAAATTGTAATATTAGAAGCAGCACAAACGAAGGGCTAGTTGTTGAAAGCAATAACAATAACTATAGATGAAAAAATATTACTTATATTTTCGTTTCTTTCACCGTTCTATTGTTCTATAGCAACCCTCTTTACAACGATTAGTTAAATCAATAAAATTACTTACAATACAATAATTACATACAATCACAACAATAGCGCTATCAGTTTTTGCTATCAATATAAGTCCCACTTGCGTAACAGGATGCAAACCTATTGCCGTCATCTGGGCACTGTGACATTGTATATTATATACTGTAGACAGTATACAATTTACAGTGTGTATAAATTACTGTCCTATCGCTTAGGCTAAGTCTATATGACCGCGTGGCACCACGCGTCGCCACGTGGTGGGAGCGTTCACATGACAGCATTATTCGCGAGCCAGTCAGTCATCAACATTGATTGAGAATGGACGTGGAGGCAGCGATTTGCTTATGGTTTCTGTACTGAAAACTGAAACGTCGCAGAAGACAAAGACTAAACTCGGTGCATCCTATTTTAAGCGCAACACTTTTCAAGCCTATTTGTCCCTTTATATCCCGACCTGATACTACACGATGTTTTTTTTTAGAATGTCGGTTATCGAAGATAAAAGTATTTAGTTTCATCTTGTATAGCGTTATAAGCCACCTTTTATGACACCCATGGGAAAAGATTGGGTGGCCTTATTCTATTCCACTGAGAACCGCAACGCATTCAATTCAAAGTTTTATATAACCTGATCTTTAAATCAAAAATACATGCATGAATAAGAGAATTTGTTCTTCCCAACCCAACCTACCTACTTATCCTTTCAACGATTCTACTATAAACTGGTAAAATTTCCTTGTTTCATCTTCTATAAATTTTTATAACATCAATAGGCGTAGGATCTCCAATAATTTTAAA
The DNA here is from genome assembly GCA_947561695.1 of Tyria jacobaeae. NCBI lineage: Eukaryota > Metazoa > Arthropoda > Insecta > Lepidoptera > Erebidae > Tyria > Tyria jacobaeae. The sequence goes on from OX387218.1 coordinate 10,681,878, forward strand.
TAGAATATAACAATTTGAATAAAGAGGTACGCTTTTGTGGGTGTAGTTAGTTCTTGGTTTCAGAGAGCTGTACCGTTATTGAATTTAATCGAGTTTCTTTCATCTCCTTTGTTGTACTTTCTTTTATTTAAAAAGAAACTTTAAAAAGGATTGTCGTATAGTTTGATGATGTATCTACTGGTACGTCTAAAAAAACCTAGGCTTATATCTTGTCTCCATGTTAAAAGGTTAAGAAGTAATATTCAAAGAATTGGCAGACTTCAGTCCTCCACAGTTTATAATTGATTGAAGTTATATACATTCATAAATACTAAGTTAATTAGGTTTTTCCCAGAACTGGTACAACCTAGACTATCGCCCCGTACCCGCCACGTCACTTTGAGTTTCAGGACATCCAGTATATATATATATATATATATGTAAGTATATGTGTGTATTCTTTTTTAAAACTTTTAGTTTGTTTCAATATAATTCTCAGAGCGCCTAAGTCTTTCATTTTTTATCTGCGTCACCCATAGCTCACTCATTCCACACCACCCTAAGGTAGACTGGCAGAAAATGCCTTTGGCATTAAGTCCACCTATGTTCATTTTTATTAAAAGCTTTTCTGCATTTCAAAACTACAGTAAAGAATGTTCATGTATACTGAATGTACGGGGCCGTATTAAGATAAACTGACCAATAAAAAATATTTTTATTTGTTCATATTGGTCGTATCACTGTCGGAGACTGATATTAATAGAAATCCTACTAAAAAATGATTTAATAATGCTGCTTGAGTCCCATTTACGTCATTTCAAAAGAAAGTTTCTGAAAATTTGAAGGCAACCCGCTTTTCCACAGAAGCTTTACAAAAGGAAGGTATGTTTTTTTTTTTTTTTTTATATTAGCCTACCATAGTGACTCCACTTTGCCTGATGGAAAGCAATAAGTGGAGTCAAAGAGTGGTGGTCACCATCCTCATTGCATGTCTAGTCAATGCAGCATGGTGACCCACACTATGGCGGCCTGGTGAGATGCTTTTTCACGCCCCGCTTAAAAGACCCGGGATCAAAGTGGGAAGGAAACACGTGCGCTGGTAGAGAATTCCAGGCTTTTACCGATCGGCACAAGAAAGAAGAGCCAAACCGTTTAGTTCGGGTACGTATATTTTCGACGCACAAACGGTGACTCCTCAGGCCAGCACGTGTAGTCCTGTAGAGGAAGGGAGAAGGTGGGACCAATTGGAAGAGCTCATCAGAACACTCCCCGTGATGTAGGCGATAGAGGACTGCCATAGAGGCGACATCTCTTCGCAACTGCAGAGGCTCAAGAGACTGGGTGATCTCAGGACAGTCGATAATGCGGACTGCGCGCCGCTGCAACCGATCGAGATCGTCAAGCAAATACTGCGCATAGCCGTCCCAGAGATGAGAGCAGTACTCCACGCAGGAGCGAACCTGGGCCTTGTACAAAAGACACAGTTGCTCGGGCGAGAAGAACCGTCTCACCTTGTTCAAAACGCCGAGCATGAGAGACCGAGAATGTAAATAAAGCGTAAAGTCTTTGATTTATGTTTTACTGATTCTTGTTCCCTTTTCTATGCAGAAGGTAACACAAATATATATTTTTTTTTTTTTTTATATTAGCCTACCATAGTGACTCCACTTTGCCTGATGGAAAGCAATAGGTGGAGTCAAAGAGTGGTGGTCACCATCCTCATTGCATGTCTAGTCAATGCAGCATGGTGACTCACACTATGGCGGCCTGGTGAGATGCTTTTCCACGCTCCGCTTAAAAGACCTGGGATCAAAGTGGGAAGAAGAAGAGCCAAACCGTTTAGTTCGGGTACGTATATGTTCGACGCTCAAACGGTGACTCCTCAGGCCAGCACGTGTAGTCCTGTAGACGAAGGGAGAAGGTGGGACCAATTGGAAAAGCCGATCAGAACACTCCCCGTGATGTAGGCGATAAAGGACTGCCATAGAGGCGACATCTCTTCGCAACTGCAGAGGCTCAAGAGACTGGGTGATCTCAGATCTCAAATATACATCGACAAAATAATTTACAGTAATTCACTGGCAGTCGCCTTTTTTCACGAACTTTAAATTACAGCACAAACATTGTAAGACACAATTAATTTTGATTTAGCTTTAGTTAGTACTGTGCTGGATATGAGTTATATTAATGTTTGTTTAAGAAATCTTAATTTATAACGTATGTTTGAATTAGTTTAGGATAATACACGAAGTAGAGTTTGGTCTTAAATAAACGTAGAAATAACACGATTTTAGCTTTAAAACCCCGTTTCACATTAGTCAAATTTAGTTCAAAACAAAGTTCAGTTAATTTGCTGGAATGAAGTGCCATTTTGTGAGAGGCTACCTCTCAAGAATAGTTTAGACCAGGGGTGCTCAAACGGTCGATCGCGAGTGCTTTTTGAGTAGATCTTGAGAAGAAAAAAAATTTAATAAGTAGGTAACTAAACTACAAAAATTTATTACGTAATAACACTGCTTGCGGCAAAAGGCGGCTTTATCAAAGGAACGCGCGGTACTTGTCAAAGAAAAGCCGCGTTGTTTCTAGACTAGACTGTACTAGACCATTTCGGGCGGCGCGTTTGACGGGAACATTCGAGACATTCGTTCACGCCGATATAAATGTTGAGCCTGCATGAATTGGAGTCATTCTGAATTGTAACTTGAAGGCGATACTACGTCAATACAAAGTTTATTATTAAATAGTGCGAAATGAGTGCAGTGAAGAAATCTAAAACGTATTATTTTAATAACGATTGGGAGGAAGAATTTTTCTTTTGTATGGTGAAGGATAAGTGCATTTGTGTTATTTGTCGTGCGTCAGTTGCAATACCTAAGCGTGGTAACTTAGAGAGGCATCATAAAACTGTTCATAAAAACTATGAAAAGGATTTTCCGCCACAGAGTAAATTAAGAAAACGAAAAGTAAGTAATTTGATATCTTGTTTGAAAAAAGAACAAACCATGTTCACAAGACCAGCCAAACAATCAAAAGCTGCTACGATCGCGTCATTTAAAATATCTCATATATTGGCGAAACACAAGAAACCATTCGAAGATGGATCGGTTGTGAAGGAAGCATTTATTGAAGCGGGTGAGACTTTATTTGGAGATTTTAAAAATAAAACAGAAATCATGTCTGCTATTAGAGAACTTCAGTTATCTCGTCCGACTGTCACAAGGCGTATTGAAGTTATGAGTCAGGACATCGCAGATAAACTAAAACATGATATCATGGAATGTACATACTTTTCTTTACAGTTCGACGAATCCACCGATATGACAGACACTGCCCAGATGTGTATTTTTATTCGGATGGTATTCAATGACATGTTGGCTAAGGAAGAATTTTTGACAATCATTCCTCTGAAGGGGAAGACCCGTGGCGAAGATATATATGACGTTTTCATCAATTTTGTAAAAAACTACAAGCTACCAATATATAAATTAGTGTGCATTACAACCGATGGAGCACTAGCAATGACTGGAAACAAGAACGGTTTTGTGGCATTGTGTCGAGCTAATGAAGAATTCCCTTCATTTTTTTCATTCCATTGCATTATACATCAACAAGTTTTGTGTTCAAAAGTTTTAAACACGGAGGAAATTATGGGCATTGCAACAAAAATTGTGAATTCCATCCGTGCACGTAGCTTGCAACGGCGGCTCTTTAAGTTGCAGTTGGAAGATAGGGAGTCAGCTGAACACACTGATTTAGTTCTTCACACGGACGTCAGGTGGTTGAGTCGCGTAAAATTCCTAGAAAGGTTTCAAGAATTATTGCCCGAAATAACAGCTTTTCTAGACAAAAGAGGTGATGACACTGAGATGTTGAAAAACGAAAAATGGCTGACTGATTTGGCATTTTTGACTGACATCACAATGCACTTAAACACCATTAACTTGGAGCTTCAAGGTAAAGGAAAAACTATTATTGAGATGATTAGCGCAGTAAACGCATTCAAAAGTAAATTGCAACTTATGATAGATCAACTGAAAAGAAAGGATCTGAAACATTTTCCGTCTTTGAAAGCAAGGATTCCTCAGTTGAATTATGATACGTATGAGGCTGAATTATCAAATATTTTGGGACAATTCGAAATGCGTTTTTATGATTGCAGGAAATTGGCAAATATAGCATCATTTATGAGTTATCCTTTTTCATGTAAAAACATTGAGGAATTAACCACTGAAGTAGCAAGTCAGTTTAATATGAACTCATGTTCTGTTGAAAATGAGTTGATGCAGATTATATCAGATATACATCTCAAAGCTACAGCATCTGATACAAATTTCTGGTGTTTTATATCTGAAGATAAATATCCGAATCTAAGGCAAATCGCCCTTCAACTGACGGCAATGTTTGGGTCAACTTACTTGTGCGAGTCTGCATTTTCTGAAATGAAGATAATTAAGTCAAAATATCGCAATCGACTAACTGACGATCATATGTCATCATGCTTGCGATTGGCACTCAGTGGTTACGCACCATCTTATGAAAAGTATGCTGAGGACATGCAGTGCCACGCTTCAAGATCCAAAGTCACTCCTTAGTTGAGTTTAACACCATATGTAACTCTTTTGTTTTGTAACAACGAATAAACTCGCAATTTTGAATAACTAGGAGTTTTTTCATTGATATTGTAGAGAAGAACTTAAGTAAACCTAACCCAAACCTTGACTAAGATAATGTAAATTGTGCGGAAAGCTAATATCTATATATGCTACGGTACACCCTACCTAGGTAGGTAGGGTGTATCGTGTATGTACGAAAACCCTGCATCACACATACTTGCAGCCTCTTAAGTTGATCGTAAGTAGTCTAAAAATATTGAGGTAGATCGCCAGCAGTTCCAGTTTGAGCACCCCTGGTTTAGACGATGGAAAGCTATGAAAAGTGGGTTTGAAGTAGTATAAAAAATAAAGTTGTGATGCTCTAAATTATTTAATATAATAATCCTACCTGTTACCCACACTCATGCCGATATCCCTTAAGTTGTAAGAATAGGCATATGAAATGGTTTAATGGCTTAAAAAGCAGTTAGATTTTAAGAGTTTCTGTGCTTAAAAAAATGTTTACTTAACACTTGACAGCTTTGTTTTTTTGCATCTGTTTTTCTTACATCTATTCCGCAACTAGGATTACAACCTGTTTATTTCAGCACAGAACGCCTTTCACCCCGGCTTTTCGATAAAGATACAGTACAAAATTAACATAAGGAAATTTTAGGGGCAGGGTTTTAATTTTAACTTGTTTTTATTTTAAATTTACGTATTTGTGGCAACAACTGTCCTTTATTTGTGTAAATAGTTTAAATATATAAAAAGAACATTAAAGTATTAATTTTAAATGATAAGTAAGGAAGTCGTTGAGTTGAAATATAATTTCATATATTTCATTTTTAGTCCAACTCTTTGTTTTCTCTTCGTACATACACGTCTTTACGTAACCGATTGAATAACAAAAAAGACGGACAGCTAAAAAGGTAGGTAGTATTTTCTCTGATCAAACAATAAGTGTCGTTGTAACTTTTTCTGTACAATTCATAAATGTTGTAAGAAAAAAAAATTAAACGAATTCCTTTATAGGTCACATCAGAAAATAATAAAATCTGATTTTCGGTAGTCCTAACTATTTAATAAAATTAACAAATTTATATAAAATATAACATTGGGGATAAAGCAAAGTTGTATATTATTTATGTCTTTGTTTCGTTCGTTGTATATCTATTATGGCATAGTATGCCGGGGCAACATTTTGTATATTAAGAACCTTTTTAGCATTTTTCTTTTTCGAGTTTTTCGATTCTCAGAACAGTGTTTTCACGTTGTTTTATAATTAAATGCCTCAAAAATTTTTGAGGCATTTAAATTTTTAAAACGCAATCAGACAAAATGTTGTGTGGAATGTTTTGTTCTCAAAAGAGTGACAAGAAAATTATTCAATTCGGGTTGAGTAGAATACCATTATTTTGACAATTCATAAGCATTTTATGAATTGTGGAGTAATTAACATTCACAACCCTTTTGTTTTACTTCTTAATTATATAAAGGCAAACTTAATCACTTATTGCTATTTTGTAAATTGTATATAAAATAACCCACTCAATAATAACACATTTCGAAGTTGTCCAACACCGTTCAGTCAAATTTATGTTTTGTGCTGATGTTTATAGCTCACTAACTGAAACCAATGTATTTCCACTTATCTATGCAGTAATGACCCACATGTCGAAGTCAGCTAATACTGTTCCTCCAAACTTATTAAATTTCGACATGGAACCATTTAAAATAAACATCAGATTATAAAGAAGCAACAAGGAGTGCAATAGTTGAAATTTTTCCCAACAAAATAATTATGAAAGGCTGTTTTTAACATTTTAACAACAAAGCATAAAAAATATTACTATTTATCTCAGAGATCTGTACTTACAGAAAAAGAGTCTTTGTATGAAGGGCACTTTAGCAAGGTAGATTGTGTGTCAAATTTTCGGTTTTCAAGAATAGAGAGAAGCTTGGTCTATTTTTTTATGCAGCTAAAAAAGTTTATTGGATTGAAATCTTGTTTTCAAAGGCAACCAATACTCGAGGCTCTATATTCTGATTTCATACACGTGTATAGAGATCTAGGGCATCTTTCAAATGTTGCGGTGGATCATTAGGAAATTAATTATTTTCTTCCAATTCATTGTCAATTCATGTTAACATTATTTTAGTCCACGATATCAGTTAAATAAAAAATATTTCATCTGTGCACAAGTTACGTATAAGTACACGTTAATTTATTCGTAGATAATCCTTTTTTTGCAGGTCAGAAGCATGTCAATGAAAACATTTTCAGTTAAAACTAATCTTTCGAATAAGATTAATGAAATACAAACAATAATACGCGTCACTGCAGTTAAAACAAAGTAAAATTGATTGATCTAGAATATTCGTATACGATTGATTCAAATGAAATTCCATTAGATTAAATATTTCGTTAAGAGTACCCCAAACGTAATTACTTTTCATTGAACATTCTGTAAACGAAAGTCCTCGACAGATTTCGTATTTTAGTGAAAAATGTTGCTATATGGCTTAAATCCCACCGAGGTGAAAGTGGGTTGCTTTGCTAAAGACACAATCGATATACAAAGTTTAGTACTTCTTCTTATGTTTATAGTATAAAAACTAAATCCTAGGCTAGGTCTTATGGATGAGATTGATTTGAAGCCGGATTATGATTCTAGATTATTAACTTTAATTACTACAGTCTCTGCAATTGATTTTACGTGTATATTTAAAAGAAATATTTTACTTTTAAGTAATAAGTATAAATTTACGCATAATTCTATTGCAGTTCGTTGACGTTTAAAAAAAATACAAATTATCAAAAAAATCAGGATCAAATTAGAAAAAAATACGTATGTTTACACTGTTTAGCGGATAATCTTGTATCTCCACATATTTAGCGTGACTTCGCAATAACGCATACAGAGCTGTCAAAAAATATATAGACTCAACAATATTTTCAATTTTTATTTTAAAATAAGTACCAATTATTAAATATCGTTTTATTAAGTAAATGATACAAAGTCATTACTCTCTTCATATAAATAGAATGTTATTATATTACTGTGTGATGAAGAAAAAACCTGATGATAAAAAATAATAATGTATGTTTGTTGTGAAAAACTATAAACTCAGCGTACATAATGCATGTTATATTTAGCTAATATTTTGTCCATTTACCCTTATTTTTAATAACGTCTATTAATCTGTTAGGTACGCTATCAGTTAACTCCTTAACTACAGTGGGCAAAACTTCAGACCAAGAAGATTGCAATCTCTGTTTGAGTTGTTGAATATTATTTATAGGAGGCTTTTCTGTGTCGTAAACTTTCCTTGCTAGAATCCCCCACATATTCTCTATCGGATTTAAGTCCGGACTACACGCTGGCCATTGTAATGTCGATATACCAAAATCATGCAACCACTTTTTTGTACTTTCGGCAACATGTATCTTGTTGAAAAATAACGTTTTCGTCTTCAGTAAGGGTTATGAAAGGTAAAAGGTAATCATGTAGCAGATCTTGATATTTAGCAGCGTTCATTCGACCATTACAAAACGCCAATTCTGTCTTTAGATGGCCATAGATGCCACCCAATACCATGACTGATCCACCTCCGCGTGCTCGACGTGACATTATCTTTGTGTCGTGTCTTAAATCATGCCAGTAATATTTGAAACCGTCGGGACCATCAAAATTAAACTTCTTTTCATCACAGAATATAACGTGTTGCCAAAAATATTGCCCTTTTTTAAATATTTTTCAGCGAATCTAAGTCTGTCTGCAATGAGATGCTTAGTCAAAGCAGGTTTACTGAGATATTTCCGATATTTCAAATGTCCGGATGCTTTTGCCCACTTCCTAATAAGACTCGGATCACAGTCTAAGTTATATCTGTTCACCAGCGCCGAAGACGATGCTCCAGTGTTCGACAATTCCCTTAGAATGGCGCGTTTCACGGTAGAAGAAAATTTAGGTGGTCGGCCAGATCGTTTACTTTTGCCATAATTCTCAATTCCTAGCTTCAAAAAGTTCTTTACTACACTCTGTGATCTACCAATAATGTTGGCTATTTGTCTTTGAGTTTTAATACAGCTTCTCAAATCAATAATTCTTTGTTTTTCTATATCACTTAATTGTTTACAGCGAGGCATCATCGAAGGTAATTAAAATATAATGACCACAAAAAACACTAACATATGACTACAAACTTCTAAAATAACAAATAAAAGATGCAAGCACTTTCCCCTATCACGTTCTAATTGCGACGATTGCGAGTTTATAATTATTCACAGTGCAAGTCGATACGTGTTACAACAAGCGTTGCGCTCGACGTCAAGGTCACGCAGAGACAAACTGTATTATACGTACCATGCATGTCAACATATTTAGTATTAGATGACTTTGTTAGAGCTTAAGTTTGTTTAGTTTAATCTTTAAAACATTGAAAAAAATATTTGAGTCTATATTTTTTCACAGCACTGTATAGCGTTGTTCTTATCTAATTAAGATATGAGAAGTATATGCTTTAGAACATTAACATAGATATTAGAAGTAAATGTTAAGTATGAGATTACATTTTAGAAGTGAGAATGATGTAGTGAGATATACCTTTGATTACATAATTAAAGTTTAATGCCTGTTCTTTTTTATCGGTTAAATAAATTATTTAAAGGTAGTTATTTATAAAAACATAGGAATTCTGGTGGATATTAATACTACCGAAACCTGAAAGAAAAGGATTACCTAAAAAAATACAGGGTTTATGTACTGATTGGATATGAATGAGTGTATTTCATATGTTTTAGTTCACTATTTGCTCCCATCCACAGAGGTAAGCTGTCCCCTTCAATCTTGTTATTAATATCTAATGCAATGGAGATATTATCAACAATCATCATTAAAAGGTAACAAGGTTCTTGCACTTATTATTTTTTACATGAAAAACATAAGGGGAAATTTGCAAGTGTTAATGAGACATAATATTTTTAACTATTATTGTAAGGTATTTTTCCAGCCATGGTTTCCAACTACTATATGCCGATAATTAAGGTTTATTAAAAACTATACTAGTACCTATACTTTTTTAGTGGTAGAACCATGCTTAGGCACGAATGGGCCGGCTCGACCGGTGCGATACAAAGGCCTCACAGAAAACCGGTTGTGAAGTAACGCGTTGCATTTCCCCGAATTGAGGGAGGTTTCCAGAGTCCCAATTCCCACTCCCCCCTTTTCTCTCGCCTCATCTCCTTTCTCCTCTTTCCCATCTTCAGATCCCTCTTCTCTTCTTTCCGCTCCCTGCATCCCCCATCACTCATCACCCTCAAAGGCAGGCAGCGCACTTGCGACTCTTGAGTTGCAAGTGTCCATGGACGTCGGTGTCACTTACCATCAGGTGACCCGTCTGTTCGTCTGTCCCCCTATAGTATAAAAAAAAGCTAAGTACAGTTTATTATATAGACGCTTTTGTTTGGACTTTTGTTATAAATTCAGTTCAATACATCAGCATTATAAGTCTGTATCTGTAAACCGATATTTATGTTAGAAAAAAAATATGTGCTGATTAAGTTTTGATGAAGAAAAAGCTTTGTTGTTTTTAAAGTGAAAACTTCTTTTAGCGCGGTGCGGTTTCTTTTGCGCATATTTTTAGATGAGATAAAATCTATGGACTCGCGACACCGTTATGTTATGTTACGCATATGTCCAATCAACGCAATATTAGCACAATGAGATATAAAAGTACAATTGATGCGGTATTCACGAGATATTTACATAACTTCGAATCAAAATTGTTTATTTCCTATTTTAGTTACCATGAACCTATAGTTTATATTTTAGATAGTAATAATTTTAATGATAATGATGATGATACAAGAGTTGTCGAAATTGTTAACGATGATTTATAAATCATCGTTAACAATTTTTCACAAGTACAATAGAGAATAGATTTCACAAGAATATTAAATGTATTTTAAAGTTTCTAATAATTAATAAAATACAATTCATAAATAAAATGCAATTCAGTACCCAATAACCCTAGTACCCATCTAAAAAACGTTCAACATAAGATTTCACTTCTGTCGGCACTGCCGGAGTTCATTTTTTTTCTTAAATTGCACATTTCTTTACATTATCTGTAGAATATAAATTTAACCATCTACTATTTTAGCAAGTATGTACTTAACTTTGTGATATAGGAAATTTGTTAGTCAGATTCATGGCCCACATTCATTAAATATTTTTCATAAATATTGGTATGCATCTTTCTAAAATCTCACATTGTAACATTATCTGTACACCAATAATTTAAAGTAAATATTATATCGTCCAATTCACTGTTCAGTGAAAAAATGCACGTAATCCCAGTACTGTATTAAAAAAGATTTTTTTTTGAGAATGGAATGGTGTTTTACTCTTAAAAGTGAAACGGAACGAATTTAGATTTATGATAATATAGTCAGAATAAGAAGGCTATAATTTGTAGGTAAAGGTGATTATTCAGACATATTCAGACATCTTAAGCATTACAAGTTCTAAATAAATATATTTTCTATCTTTTTTTTCTTTCTTTCTTTCTTTTCTCTCGGGAGATAACACCCTTTTTGAGATTTATGAACAACGAAACAATTTTTGTGTTTTAGGAACAGTTGTCCCGCTGGTGTAGTTCGTGTTGTTTCAAGTTGATGTTTGAAATGATTCATGAAGCGACTATTTCTAGAGGAAAACTCTATAATTGACAATATATTATATCACCAAGTATTTCAATTTTATAAGGAAAGTTAAATATTCATTTCATATCACGTGGTCATAATGTAAACACGGGAACATCTCATCAAAGACAACATTTTTTAACTCTGTCTCGTTAACTGAAGACTCAGACTCACTAATATCACTGATGTCGTCTGGAAATTCTTTGAAAAACGGAAATTTCTCTCTTTACGAACATGTGCTCAAAGTGTATTTTATTTGTTGAATATTGACGTCAGCTTACTATGGTGCACTGTACAAGAAACATTTAAAGAACCTGTTTTGGTTAATAGAAATTAATACTTTCTATCAACTTTGGTTTGGCGGTGAATTTGTTCCGCTTGGAGCTCTTTTTTCCTCCTGATATTACCACAATTTGCTCTCAAAACCACCGCAATTTCTGTCATTGCTCATTGTGCCATCACGTACTGGGTTTCAGACTCGTGTGACGAGCCGCAGTACGCTCAGTCAGTTAAATAAAGTAATCAGTAGATTAATCGCTTTGCATTCCTATATGCTATTTTATGTTATGATTGAACATCCGCCAGAATATAATTATTATGGTAATTTGTAAATACATAGGTGCAACTAATTTGGCAAACCAATAAATAACACAAACTATGATACTATAGTCAAGTTAATTTAACGAAATTCATGCGCATCTTGAACTGAACTGTAATCATGTTTAAAAACATTCCCAAATATATGGATTGAGTGAAATAAGTACGTATTCGACTGTTACAAATATGGTATTTGTATGGCTTGTATTAATATAAAAGGCAGGAATAAATATCTTAAAATATAAATGACTCAAATGTTAGCTAATGATACACTTCTGTCGGAAATTTTAAAATATTTTTATATGGTTAGTAAATAAACTCCGAATTACACACAGTATAAATGCATGAACATTGTGATATACATACATGACGTGCGTGATAATAAACAAACGCATGCACAACGTATTCGAGTCTAGATTAATTTAATATAATTTATTAAGCTAAGTCATGAGTTTTAAAAATGATGTAAAAATAAAGTACAAATTTTATTAGTGTTAATCTATCAAACTTAATATACAAAGTCTTCATAATAACTAATTTTAATAAAATTGTATAAAGAAATAAACAATTTTATTATTTAAGTAAAACATTTTTAAGATTTTGTGTGAACTGTAACTAATGCAAAAGTTATTCTAGATAACAAAGTCTAATATCAAGCCCCAACTTTTCTTCTTTTAACAATAAATGTTCTTGGTATTAGTTTTAGAAATACTGTATCATGTCTTATATACATAACTTGATCAGCGTTGCAGTCAATGTTTATTTTTCAATATTCGTTTTTGTTTTCAGTGTGTGTTATCTTATCATTAGTATTTGTTAAATCAATAGTTATGCTTTTGAACAAACTTTGCTCATTATTTCTATTTTTTTTTTGTACTTCAGAGCTATAAACTGCATTATCTAGCATTAGCAAAGTTTTCATCTTCTTAATCTAAATAATCTTTACGCAAATTTTGTGATACGCGTTTTATTTTTAAGTAGTTACGTTTTGTTTATTCACCTTACTAGAAAATTATTAATTATCTCCCGTGTTTTAAGGATTGCCCTAGCTATATACTAAGACTAAAGCTCTTCGGAAAATGTATCAGAATGTTGTTTTATGTTTTTATGTTATTCTATTTTATATTATGCTCTTTTAGCTTACATATCCCACTGAAATTAGAAACAATTAGATCAAGAAATAGAGAGAGAAATAGAACAAGAAATTAAATCATACAAAACTATTAAATGATCCGTGAGTGAAACGAATTAAAACCGAAGAAGAATTCCATGTTTTTAAGGTAAAAGTACCAGTCATTGACACTGCCCCTTATGTATTTTGCTTCAACTCTTTTCATTTAAAATTCGTTCGTTTCAATAACTACTTATGCCACTTATGACATTTTTTTTACGTGTGGATACCGTCTCGGGCTGTCATCCTACCGGGGTTTCGGTGAAACGTTGTGTCTTAATCGGACCGACTAAAACCACACGGTGTGCCATACTGCCCTTAAAATATGAGGAATCTGGGAACAGCTTTATTAAGACATCCGGACTCCTCCTAGTGTCCGTCGTCTTTAAATATTGATTATACCTACATTATGTTATTTATTTAAGTACAACTAACAAAGCATATCGTAAAATTCATTAAAATTACCATATTTTTACATTTTATAATGTAGCCTTAATTAAATAGTTAATATAGTAAAATCAAAGTTCAAACTATAAACATATTTTGATGATAAAGCAAATGAAGAGTAAATGACAATTTACATACAAAGTCTCACTTTTTTTCGTTATCTGTGTTTTACTACAATTCAACACGAAACAGGTAAAATATTCAAGTTCTCTGTTTTACAAAATAGTCATAAATGTTCTAAGTAATCAGAAATATTATATTCTCAGTCATCAAACATAATTACACTTCGTGTTAGTAGGTTGAAGTAATAAAAAGTGTAAGTTTCCTGCTACACAAACATAATATTCTTGGTAAAGCAATAACTGCCATATGCGAATAATTAATGGCCGCAATTTCATTTTTTATTATAGCTTATATAAACCAGTATAGTGCATTATTATTAAACCTTATCCACCATTAGTAATACTTATACACAAAGGCCCTTTGGTAATTCCTCTAACCAATACCATACTATAATTTTAAGCCCAAAAAAATAATCAACAAAAGCTTTAGATGTATTTCTAAAACAACTCAAGGAAACAACGGGTAATAACCACTCATATGAACACTAGGTAATCTAGTATTTTTCAATCGGTAATACTGCCATGTTTTGTCTAAATATTTTTACCTGAACTAAAAATAATTATTGCAGAGATGCATACACACACACATTGAATCACGCCACGCAAGGCGTAATTAACGAGGATATTTTGCCAATTATAATAATAATTTAGTCTGATTTACGTAGGAATGCCACGCCTTAAAACCAGCTAGTTTAGTCGGAAATTTTGTTAATAAGGCCGGAGACAATTTTTTTTGTAAAAAGCCAAGGTATTCCACCATTAAAATAAAATCTTCATAAATAACAATGAAGCAACAATAGTATTCTTATTAATCATTCAATATTCATTATAATATTAATTTCAATAATTGCAATAGTAATTAGCAGTAACTACTATTGCAATATAAAATAAATTCAAATAAAACGTTTACATTTTTATCATAACATCTACTTAAAGTTTTATTTAACAACAAATTTAAACGCCTAACAAAAACCTGATAACAAATTAGACGAACAACGGCTCATTTGGCCGCATACAAAACTAAAAAGCTTGACTGTGTCAAGCTACATATGTCAGGATGCCTGGCTACATTTATGCACGTAATTTACCGTCTTAGCAAGCCTATTGCCTTTACTATTGGAAATAATATGAGAAAGTTAAGAGTATATTGACAGCAAAAAGATAATACATTTAGGGAACTCATTTCTACTATTAAGAAGATTTTAGTAGAACTCATTTCTACTACAAGATAATTACTATAAAAGGCAGTGCACGCCCAAGAAACATGAATTTTACTTGTTGGCTTCGGTACGGAACGGTAGTTGTCGACGCGATTTGTGAGTGTTTAGTTATAATTTAAATTGCTGAAAGTCTTAACTCTGTAAGTAGATAACATTTTGTTTGTATAAGTGATTGGTGTTTTATTTTTATATTTATGTTATGAAAATGTTCAAGTAAATGAGATTATTAGTTCGTAATATTTCTTTATTAAATTATGTCTAATGTGTAAGTTAATTGTTTTTCTTTTATTTATTTTTTCTGCTTCTAAATCCTAAATATACTTATATAAAATGGAATGGGGGGTATAAGCAAAAGCTCAAGCAAATCACGGTCGTATAACTAGAACTGGTTAGTGCCGACCGCTAACGAAATCTTATTAGTTTTCCATTCAAATTTATTGGTAGATTTTGGTCGGTTTAGTTGGTTATACATATTAGAAAGAAGAAAGAAGAAAGAAAGAAAATATATTTATTTTGTACTCATACAAGGCAAGGATAACAATTTCATCAGACGTTAGTGCCAACAAGTACCACTATATGAGACAAAAATGGCCGTTAGCTCAGCTTCGTGCTACCTCGTAAGAAGCAGCGCTGGTATTATGCTAACACCTAGTGAATGTCACGGACAGAGAGCCATCTTATTAGTATATATATATATATATATATATATATATATATATATATATATATATTATATATATATATATGTAAGAGTGAATGAGAGAGAAAGAGTACCTACAAAGAGTATTCATAACCAACTTTATCAATGCATGCTAAATTACAGATTATGTAAATGACATTTTTATGTGTATATATGTATAATTGTGTATATTTAAAATATACTACTTATCCGAAAATAAACTAAGAACATGATTTCTAGCGTATTCGTGTTATATGCAGAGACCAAACAAAACGTCATGTCATTCCTATTTAATCTGTGCCCCATACGCGGGGTTTTCAGTAGTTCTAAACAAGAGAAAACTGAGCAAGTAAAAGTTTTAAAATTAGGTAAAAGGCAAACGTTTATCCCCGGCAGAGTGAACGGTTAATGGAAATTTAATACAAATATATTAGCACACTTCGAAGATAATTATAGTTGTCTCAATTATGATCACAACAGTTTAGTTGACGTTGACTTTTAAACTATAGAGAGAGTTGAAAATAGAATAGTGGTGAGGGCGCGCAGCTGACAGCACGAGCGAATTGGGAGCCAAACCAACAGAGCTACATATAGTTCTGTTTGTGTGGATCCCAAAATAATGTATCCAATCAATCCAGTATAGTTAATTAATTTCAGTTATAATGTATGCGCTATAGCTGAAATTCATTGACTGGCTTTTAAAAAATATATAATATATGTCCAGGGATTCCTAACCATCATAAAAAAATGTTCATATAAAAGCTGTACATGGGCAGTAACAAAAAATGGGTACAGGGGCTATCGACCTTGTAAAACACTTTTTATAAATTATATATCCTAGAAGGTAAATACCTTCTATTTATATATAATTTATTTGTCCAAATGGACAAACAACAGGTTATTTTTGCTGTAATCATTAATTTTTTTTACAAAAAAAAAAACATCGCATAGATCATGATGAATGCAGAACTGACTGAGAAAACCATGCTTACCACGAATGCCTCACAAGAAACCGGTAGACAAACAATGATGGCATTGTATTGCCTAGTGATGAAGGTACCAGAGGTACCCACTCAACCTTTCCCCTTTCCCCCCTTCCTCACCAACCCCCTTCATCATTCTCAGTGGCGGGCAGCGCACTTACGACTCTTCAGTTGCACATGTTCATGGGCATAAATATATTTATCGATGAATGACCACGACCACGTAATAAGCAAATACGACCAAACTAAAAATCTTAATATCGCGACACGACAGGAGTACCATGTTTATAATATAATTAACTCGCCCCCATACTGACAGTTGAAGTTTTATCGTTTAATCTTGTATCGTTTTATTTTGGGGGATATTTTCAACTTATCTTAAATAGGTAGATAGCTTCGGATAAATCTCCATTCTTCCCGATTATTTACGCATAAAGCGGAAGTTGGAGCTACCTAATTATTGGTCCTAAAAATGAGAGTACAATTTCGACACGATTTTATTAGTTTAAATAATTTTAACCTAATTCTCATTTTAAGTAATTGAAGTATTGAAACGAAACTGTATATATACGTAGTTTGAATGAAAACACTAAATTTGCTATCTTTAAGCTATTCTGATGATGGAGACAGCAGGTGGTCAGTGGACCTCTTAAATGGTTATTAGAATACTCTTCCAGTTCGGGCTTATTTGTATTATAGTAACGAACGAGTATTTTTTTTAAGTTTTTTAAATCATTGGCATAAAAAATTGTATTAGATAACAATTTTGTAGTACTGCAAGTTAGAGTAATATGTTTTTAAAACGTAGATAGATCAGAATTTTACTTTTAGGGATCTACTCGTTAGGGGCGTAAATAAAATAAGAGATAAGTTGACTTATGTACAACCCTTTTATGGTACTACTGCAAAATATTTAAACCAAATAAAATTTTGAGTTGAGACTAAATTAATGGAGGGTATTTATTTATTTTTTATTTATTTAATCTTTGTTATACACAAATTACATTTATTTATAAAAATAAAGAAATCGTATGTACAAAGACGTGCTTAACACAAAACTGAGCTGTCTTCCAGCAAACCTAGTAAATGGAGGATAGTAAAAAAAATAGCTAGTCATCTGTACCTCGTAAGTGAAAAGAATAAGAAGAAAAAGGAAGGAAAAAACAAAAAAATACTATGTAACCTACATACACTGTACACCAATATATGTATATATATATAAATATATATATTCATACATACAAAAATACATACATACATATAATCTGTCTGATTATTATTATTGTGAGAGAAAATGGTCCTCTATTCTACTCCTAAACAAGTTCAGAGAAGAGCTATTGCGTATTGAGTGCGGTAGGCCAGGCATTGTAGCGAGTGGATGTATGGGAGGGAGTTCGGAGAAGAAGAGAAGAAGAGGTGTGACAGGGTTCGCTCTTGGGAACAAATTGCTCAAAGCGCTCACGCAGATATAAAAGGGAAACTAGGTTTGTGTACAATTGAATATAATAAGGAAAGGATTTGAACATCTAGACGACACCGCCGCAGCCAGTTCAGTTTTTTCGGAATTCCGAGGCATGAATATATTTTTTTTCTGGCCAAAAATATAGGGAATACAAGGATTTCGCAACCTTTCCGGCTTCTACAGTGCTTTGGTAGCGTCGGGAAAAGTGACATCAGCGTAGACAAGAAGAGGAAGGACTAGAACTTGAGCAAGATAGACTTTGGTCTGAAATGAGAGAAAATTTTGAAGACGTTTAAGGCAGTGTTATGTTCCAAACACTTTTATGCTTATTTCAGTTATATGAGTGGTCCATGACAAGTGGCATTCTATGAAAACCCCGAGATCTTGGATATGGGTCCAATATGGGATAGAAGTATCGTTATATAAGATTGTAGGCAGTGAAGTATGGTCGAGTCTATTATACATGTACCTTCCACCAACAATGACGGCTTGCGATTTGGTAGGATTGACAAGCAATCCAAACGATTTTGCTCATTTACCGGTGTTTTGTAAAAGGTCCTTGTTTATGGTAGTGACAGCCTCTGTAAGTTCAGCAGCCCCAAAACGTCGGTACAGCTGCAAATCGTCTGCATAAAGATGATATTGAGAAGAGATAATTTTGGTGACAGCATTAATAAAAAAAGAGAATATATATAATATAGGGTACATAGGTTGTTCCTTATTATAATCGCGATTAGTTTTCCTTCATTACCTTATTGACGCTGTATTCAAAGTATTAATAACAAAACATTTTTTAACAACAACAATCTAATTCAAAATTAACTAGTTAACAAAGTGTGTGTTATTAACATCCTTTCAATTGCTTTATGTTAAAATTGTGTCCGATTAAGGAACATTTAAATTATTGGCAAATAAAACCATTAAGCATGCATATTTCATAATAATAATAAATTATTTCAAGTAGTATGTCAGTTTAAAAAAGATTTTATAAATTCTAGGTTTAGGTTTTTATAAATTCTTCTTGCCAGGTTATAAGACTGTAGAATGGCCTAGAAGTAAATTACATAATTGGACCAGACCAGACCAGACGTTCCCGTAAATTAGCACTTACTTTTAAACCCCCGGTAGTAGAAAGAACGAAGAAGTTTGTAAATGAACATCCATGTTTTTAAACTTATAAAAATCCTGCGCAGCATACAGTTTTACAGCAAATAATTTTACGATACGATATTTTTCAATGTACTCAAGACGCTTATAAAATTCTTGTTAATAGACATCGATCGCTGTTGGTTAGAAGTAATATCTGCAATATTTTGTGGGCACTATCTAAAGAACATATCTAACATAATCATAACATGAATCTTATTTACACGCATTATCTTACAGCTTCTAAAAACCACTAACATCTGAGGCTTCAACTCAGGTAACCTATACCTTTTCAACATTAACATCTTATTACGGCTAAAGATAGGTAGGGTTACAATTATGTGTGAGGTTACAGTATAAAGTAAGTGTGCTATATTTTGCCATGTGGCGTACAAATATTTTTAAAATAAAATATCTATCGCTTATACAACTTTTTTTTTTTTCAATATAGTGCAATTAAATGTATGAGAAATAACTTATGCAAAAAATATAATTTTAATAACGTCAAAATAATACTGAATCATCATAAAAAATTATGTTAGGGTCAATTATGAATAGTTTAAGAAATAGTTACAGTAAAGCAGTCCTATAATGTCCCAAAAAGGTGGCGGAACGGGAAAGGGAGAGGGAGCACTCTTCCATCCCACAGAAGACGCACCAAACGTCGGAGAGCAAACACTGATCTCCGACCTCCATGAGACGGTGGCCTGACGTACGTGTTCCACGCGCGCCTATTTGATGTGGGGGGCGTAAGGCCCCCATACTCCAAAGTCCGATATACCACCTCACCCTCAGGTTATGTGGTAAAAATTTAATTAAAAAAAAATATATCTCAGGTAACTTGCTAAATATTTTTGGCCACAAAGAAAAAAACTCACTCATAAGAGCAGTTTCTCCATATGGCATGTTGAGTACTAGTTTATTTTTGTCCCTTAATTTTCTATATTCTCTTTTAAAAGTGATTTCAAGTGAAATGTTTGTTTTTACAAATACCTCATAAATAGAAATATAAAGGTATTATAAATATAGGTTGACAGCTGTCTATGCTAAACAAGCCACATATACGCCGTATACCGTTTTTGAGCTCTAAAAGTGAAGTCTCTATCCACTGGGTTACTCCAATATATCGATTACCATTCCTTAAGAATCGATACGTAACCATGGTAAGCCTTTAGAACTGATTCTAGACGTACAATTTTTGAGAGTTTATAACCGACATTTTTTTTTATACAAATTTTGTTTTTCTGGGATCTGAAGGTTAAATGATATAATGATAATACCACGGAATTTATTTTCAGTCGTTGGCTCTATTTTAGTCTCTAGTTATTTAAAATTAAGATTCATGTTTAGAATTCTGTGTTGCATAATTTTGTCTTTTCTTAGTTTATTTTTATATTATTATTATTTAACCATGCTACTATATAATTTAATGTCATATTTATTTCATTTTGGTTAGCATTAGGATCATTACTACTGTGATAGCATCAATTAGCACCACGGGATGGTTTATTTGTCTAGTTAAGTTACTTCTGTATAGTAAAAAAAGAAGGAGTTCTAAAGGTTATTGTTGAAGTTTTTAATGCTTCTAGGAAAGTTCCACTGGAAAAAAGTTAAACAAAACATACATATTAATAATCTTACTGAGATTTGGGACTATGTAGTGAAAATCTTTTTTGATGGTTTTAGTGCATATGCCATCATAATTGACACTATTAGTATTCCTTAAAGCTCTAATATGGCTAATTAAGTTACAGATTAAATTGTGAAACTACCTATGAGTTTCAAAAATAAAAATGGATATGGATGTACGTACAGCAACCAGTTTAAATATAATTTTATATTCTTCTCCCCTTAGGGGTAGGCAGAAGAGCAAATAGCGCTCACATTTTGCTGATTACAACTTAATCCCATTTACGTAATACGGGGCAGGCCTATTGCCGTTATCCGGGAGCTTTTGGCCATAAGATGAGAAAATTTGTGATTCGGTCGAGAGCGGAAGCTCTGCCGGTTTGCGTCGGTGTGACTTGTAAGTCCTTTATAATTAATAAATTGATTTGTTACTTGTTTTAATTACTGTTACCCGTGTGAAATTGTAATTATTTCATGTAAATAAATTTTATAATTGTAGTAAGTTGTTTAATCAAGATCTCCTCTCAAGGGGTATTGTTCTTTTTTTTTTAATGAATATTCCACGTCAGATCCAAAAATGTTATTTACATACACACTTTTTGTTTTCGTTTTATGATAATACTAGCTTCTGTAAACACGCATTAATCTGCTGTCTGTTTTTGTATCTTAAAATAAAAGAAATTAAAATGATCTACTTTCGTGTCAGTCAGTTACCTATCGCTCTCTTTTATCAGAGCGATCTCTTAGTACATTGGTATTCATTTTAATCGATCTCTCTGAGGACGCTTCACACCTTGATAAGTTGCCCCTATCGAAATACTGATGTGGGTGTTGTGGGTTTGGTATTCTCATACTATACAGTAAGCCAGTATTTGGGGGCTAGTCATAATTCCCCGACGTCTCACGTATCTATACAACACATTATCTTTCTATGTTTTCCTCATCACCTATAAAACGGTATAACCTTAATTAATATGTATATATGTAGTGTGTCTTCAGCTTCGGGGTAGAAGAATTTGCATCCTATTATCAAAATCTTATCAAGAATACTAGAGATCTATAAATTAGAAAATTCAAAACAGTTTACTACCTAAATAATGTTCTAAGGCAGTTACTTTATACGATATTGTTATATATTTACTTTACATTCTTTCGAAAGGGGTTGCCCTATCTCTTTCCGTGCGTTTTTTTTATAGGGGCAGACGGACAGACGGGTCACCTGATCGTAAGTGACAACCGCCGTCCATAGATACCTTTAACTGGAGAGTCCTAAGTGCCTTTGAGGGTGAAGAGGGATGAGGGTATGTGGGGGGGGAAAGAGACGGGGATGAGGAGATGAGTAAAGGGGCGTTAGGTCAGGGGGGAGGAATAAGGAGGGGAGTTGGGCCTGCGGAAACCTCACTAATTTTGGGGAAATGTAACGCAAGTGTTGCTGCACAACCGGTTTTCTGAGAGGCCGTGGTATCGCACCGGTCAAACCGGCCCATTCGTGACTAAGCATGGCTCTACAACCTTATAAAAGGCCACTAATCGATTGAACTGTTATCAATTCGATAGTGTGTATTTATACAGTACCCGTTGAATGCTATGGGCTTGCCCCCTATTATGTAAGTGGGACTAAATTAAATTATGGTTGGCAAAACGTGGTCGCAAATTTGATGCGCCTCTCCCTACCCTTTCGGAGATACAGGCGTAAGTATATGTATGCTTGTACGTAGAACGTACGTACGTACACATACAAAGTACTTCATTCATTTTCTCAATATCTAGTTTATAGCCGATTGCGGTCTCGTATACGTGACTTCAAAGCCCACAAGAGACTAATGCCGCACTTAGTCAGCTCTAATACAGTATATAAATAACTAGAACGAACCCTTTTTAATACCACCTAGTATTTAAGCCCAAAACAAAAGAGAATACGCCTGTATGCGTATTCTAAAAGCATTTATAATTTTTTGATATTCAATTCCTTCCTATCCCTTTAATTTCAGACAGAATACATGGCAATAGTCTATCTTTTTAAAATAAAGTACTACTTAGTTAAGTATACCTGTTTTTGCTCGTTGGTAAGAAATGTTACTTTTTAATACAAAAATTGATTTGTTTAATCAAGACTCCTAAGTTTATATCTTCATTAGCCTGTGCAGTGTCTAGTTATATGATGGACCCTTTAAATAGCTTTAAAGCAAAGTCAGATTATTTCCTGCTGTTTATGAGTCACACTAATGTGCTATAAAGATGCTTATTTCTCTATAACCGTGATAACCGGCTTTGGGATGTAATAAAATTTTATCTATAAGGTTTTCAGGTTTTATTGTGACATGAATGAATGCTTTGTAGAATGAGAGTTCTTACCAGTTTTAGACCTACAGATCATTCTTCAGAATGACGTCTTTGTAGCTTTTATAATGATGAGTGTTTGACTCCTTATAGATTTTTTACACTTCATGATTTTAGTTTTTAGTGTTACGATGACCGGTACCTATTGTTGTTGACCGGTTATTTTTTGCGACATATTTTAAGCATCACTAATTATATTATAAGATGCCAAGTTTTTTTTTTTGTATAGACCTATATCCTTGCATTGCATTTTGGATTTACATACATTTTAGATAATTTTCGCTAGATTGCCTATTATTGAAAAAGGTTGTAGGCTATGTATTTTACACGGGTCAAACTAGACCTATTATTAGAGCGCTATTTACTACTAAAATTTTATTCAGAGAAATAGCTTTGGGATCTTAAAATGTTCTCAAACATAGCAGGCTCCATTGTACTTTACAAAATTTGTACGACTCAGAATTGTAAATATCCCAAAGTATTTGTATATTATGTGACTCTATTTAATAAGAGTAAAACTGAAAAAACGCATCTTTGAGCCTTACGATATATTTTACCAACTTTGTGCGAGTTTCATATAGCAAGATTATATTTGTAAAATAGAGTAAAGATAATCTACACGAATATATTTAAATACATTAACTTACATCAGCTCACAGTATATTGTGAAACATAGTACTTAATAAATTAAATTCCTACTAACCATCAAAAAGCACAAGGTGAAATATCTTGCATAGATATCACCTGCTACAGTTAATTTTAATTAGAATAGTACAGGAAAGGAGACACGCAACATCCGGGAGTGGATTGCTATTCCCTCTGTCGAACAACTACTTCGCCATGCAATTAACAGTGAACAAGCTTGAAGAGCCACTACAAGGGGAAGAAAAGTCACTATCTATATTGTGATAAATTACTTCTAATCTAAGCAATGATTTCTACAATTTTTAATGTTGGCAGGGTTATAGACAGGCTGTAAAACAAGAAAAACTTCAGCTACTAAAAAGTGTTTCAACTGACGTTGATCGAAATGGATTTGACTAATAAAATTTTCGCGTGATGATCTAGAAAGTTAAGGTGTCTCCTATTGTCAATTAATTAACTTTCTTTATTCCTGATCCTTGTAAACGTTGTAAAAGTAAGTTTAAAAACAACGTAATCAACCTTTGAACTGAAACCTTTTATTTAGTCACTTTTTAGGGAACATTATCTTACTATAATTCAGTTTATTTGTTGATGAATTGACCAGAGGTCTATAGGTTTCAGGTAAGTATCAGTGTCGTCGTCGGAAGCTGTCGCGAGGACACTGCACTTGACACTTTAGAGGAGTGCACAGCGTGGGCGCACCAGCGCCTCAATCTCGCGACGGCTATTGGTTCAGGAAGTCTCGGCGTGGGATTCCGCCACCTTATTTTGCGAAGAGGTCATGTTGGCTAAAGAGACGGCGGAGCGGATACGGGAGAGGGCAAGTACTCTCCCGTCCCGCAGAACACGCAGTACGCGCCGGAGAGCACAAAACGATCTCAGGCCTTCATGAGCGCTGGCCTGGGGGTAACGGGTAGGACTACCCTTACCCTAACAGAAGCAGGCCTGAGACGGTGGTGCGACGTGTTCCACGCTCACCTCTCAAACTGGAGGGAGGCTAGGCCCCTCGTATTCAATGCTGGTGGTGCCTCTTGCAAAAGAGGTGGCCAAGGTCTGCAGGATTCCTGGAATCATCCCTCCTAGGGTATACCCAGGTCCCTTGCAAAAGACCCACTTGTGACGGAACACCGTGTGATTTTAGTCGGTTAAAGTCCGAAATACCACTTCACCGTGCCTCCGGCTCCGGCTCCAGCTCCGGTGAGGTGAAGACCCGTGGGGGTTTCCACACGCAAAAAATAAAAATATTTATTTAGAATTTAGATGCAGAAAATGAGTGTTAGTGATCAGTACTTTACCGATGAATTAACAGATTTCCTTTTCAGATAAGTAATTTTAAACTTTAATTTATTTTTATTTTTAATATGCTGAAATGTTACTTTAACCGTAAATCAGTTAACCTAATTATATTTTGTAAAGGAGGGTAGAACGCATGCGAATTTCAAAAATATATGATGTAAACTATTGTGTAAAATATTTCGTATTTAATGGAAGTAGAAACTTGCAATATTAAAAAAAAAAAACATATTTGTATATCTATCGTACGCATATCTACGTCGTACGTCTATCTACGTATCATGACCGTATACCACCTATCTGTGATAATACTCGAGATAGTGTTAGTACTGCTGAGGAGTAGCGTAAGCAAAACCATCTATTCAAACCACATTTCCATGGCAGGCCCACCAGTATCCAGAGTGCGTTATTATACTAGACACGTAGATCGCTGTATGTACGCAGACTATATTTACCGCATTCAAGCAGGTTATTGTACCTTAACTTTTGGTGACGACTGTATATTTTAAGAAAAGTGATAAAAATCGTACTATACCATAAAAGTACTTTCATGTTCTTATACGAAATAAAAATTATCATTATTAAGCAAGTTCATATCACCAAACTGATTGTATTAGGAAAATTTATACAATAATAATCAATTAGGAAGCAAATCTTTTTAAAACCCTTGATGAAAATAGTCTTTAAACTGAATCATTTATCTATATTTATAGATGTTAAATGTAGGTTTGTTACAACATTAATACTAATCACCTGAAGATGTGAATCTTATTGTGGCCATAGCTGGGCCTACCTTCTTCTTCATTTTGACTAAACAGTCCTACAGAACGCAGGTTGGGTACAGATATGTATATCAATGAAAAAAGAAAGAAAAATTATTTGATCGTTGACATTTGAGATACACGTGCAAATTAAAGCTACAATAAATAAAAAAAATAACAATAAAATTATTTCCTTTTACGCACCTGTCTCCAGCTGAAAATTATCTTTTTTTTTTTCGTGTGGAAACCCCCTCGGGCCGTCATTCCACCGGGGTTTTCGGTGTGTCGGAATTGAACAGACTAAAACCACACGGTGTGCCATACTGCGCTTAAAATAGGAGGAATCCGGGAACAGCTTTATTAAGACATCCGGACCCCTCCTAGCGCCAGCCGCCACTATGCGGGCACCACTTGCGGGAAACCTATTAATAAGGCGGCGTCCAGACATACGTTAACGTCACCCCCTCGCGGCTGGCCATACGGCAGATGGAGGGGAAAACCCGACCCGCGGCCACACTTAGGGCGGCATGAAGCGCTGGTATGCGCGCCTACGACGCTCGGGTCCGACTGGAGATCGTCCTCCTGGGCTCGCTCTGCCACCTCCTTCTGCGAGATGACTTCCTCACGGAAGGTTGCGACCGCTGTGAAATTCCTGACGCTAAGCTGAAAAGGACCTAGTTCAGCATTTGCTAGACCGCTGTCTACGGCTCGTTTTCAACCAGACCTTTATGGTTATATGATGTAAGATATAAGTATGATGAAAGTCGGTTTCTTTTCTTTGACAAGTAAAAATGTGTCTAATACTAAAATAAAAATTAAAAACCATCACAATCATTGTCCATCTACATCCTACCAGCTCACACAACCACACATTGGAATGTCATAAATATATTAAATTTTGCTTTTATTATCTTAGATATAAAATTCTCGTGTCACAAAGTTGGTTACCATACTCCTCCGAAACGGCTGGACCCATTTTTATGAAATTTTGTGTGCATATCGGGTAAGTCTGAGAATATGCCAACATCTGTTTTTTATCTCCAATGTCTTATGTTTTTGACTAAATTTTTTTTCGCGGGAACTTTACTAATGCGTACGAAGTTGCGGGCAACAGCTAGTATTATATATTATACGTAGATACCTTATTATCTATGTATAATATATATGGAACGCTGCCATCCCACTCTAATATTCGAATCAGATAAGAGATATATTTTTATTTACCATAGTATCAAGTTCTCTCTGTGCATTGGTTAAGTACCGCCATAACTTAATTCTAAAGTTTTTCATTGTCTTAAGTGACATTAGCGGAGGGAGAGGGCTGTTCCAGATTTTACTTGCAGAGAAACGAAAAACTACCCTTGAATGCAGCCGTTTTATAGTGGGAGATGGACAATTGCAGTGAGCAAAAACCACAGTTACGTCTACTAGTCACCCATTTCAGTTTATTATATAGGTGGGTTGGTTCTTGATGTTTAATTATCATGCAGCATACAAGGTTGAGTTTACGCCTTGTTTTAATTTTTATTAAGTAAACGTTATTGAGGAACGGGGTAATATGTCTTCGAGGAGGTACCACGTAACAAAAACGTGCACAGGCATTTTGAAGTCTTTGAATTAGTCGGTCCGCTGCTGCTGCTAGCTGTGATAATAAGCGCGTGCTATAAATAGTGTCAGTGTAGTTTAGCTTAGAGAGAACTAACAACTCCACCAACTGTACCCGTAAATCCTTTGACAAATATAGTCTCGGTCTGTACAACAATTTTACACAATAAAAACAGTTTCAGTAAAATAGTTTCAGTAACAATTTCGGCAACGTGTTTACCGAACTTCAGGTTGAAATCTGTAACTGAGCCCAAATTGCACCTACTTTCAATACTCTCGCCCATAAGTGTAATGTTTAGTGTAAGCAGACAAGTAAGCTGTTTCTTTGTACCCAGTATCGTGTATTTTGATTTCAGGGGGTTGAGTACTAAGGAGTGACTTTCAGACCACGCGAGAATTCCTTGGAGGTCGTTGTTGTCTGTCAGCTCCAGCTCAGGTTTAAATGAGACCACCTGATAGTATTAGAGTTAAACCCATAGTAGTTCAATATTTAAGCTATTGAAAGCACGGGCATAGTCTAACAGCACCAGCTGCGTACACATTCGATGGTCTTGGGTTGATAGCATATTATCCGTCATTTCCAATAGGGCAGTTCTGGCACTAAGTTGATTAGCGACAGATCTTTAAAAGTTACTGGGTTAATTAGTGTTCTTTGGCATGGGTCTCACGATAGATCTTCCAGAGGTCTGGGAATGTTGATGTTATGATTGATGTTTATTATATCTTTTATAGTCTGAAGTGTATAGGGCAGGGCCAGCAAAAGCATATCACGAGTTATTTTCTCATATATTTCCGCATTAGTAATCAGGCACAATAAGTACTTCAGAATGTCTTCACTCTTGACAGGTGCTAAAGTAAAGCGATCCACGCTGTACCTGTTTGATTCGTAAAACATTGCGGTGGGTAGGCTGACTATTAGATTGCCAGACATATTTAGAAAATGAAAATAAATGTGGTGTGACTGATAAGTCGTTTATTAGGTATTAATGTATCTTTGAGATTTTTCCACAGTAGTTTAGGTTATCAATCTTATTATTTATATTATGCTTGAAGTAAGCGACCTTTTCATTACATAACTAGCTGTAAATAGTGTTTTTTTTTCATATCTGACTTTGTTTTGCAATACTTTGCTAGTGCCAGGTCACGTAGTTGCATCATAATTTTATATTATTCATTACTCTTTTGAGGGACCGGGAGGCAAAGAAATTATTATCCACGTATTGTCCGTTATCCACGGAAGTGACGGCCTTGATAACACTGGTTTTAAATGACGCGTAGACATCGAATGCTGTCAGTATAAATGTACACAGTGCGTTAAGGATGTCATTCAATGTGCCTAACCTTACAATACGGTCCCAGTCAGCCCTGGATAAAGCACCATCTAGGCTTTCCTCCATGAGAATGGGGCGTATCCTCATATAGGCACTTCGGGTAAGTTGTATCAGTTTATATAAATGTACAGTAAATTAATTTTAGGAAGCCGCCCCCCAGCCAGACGGATGAACAACCTAAATAAGATTTTGTGGATAGACTGGATTCAGAAGGCGGAAGAAACACAAATAACACAGGTACTTTATTTCATTACGAATACCATATATATTTTAATGTGTGTATTCGGAAATACATATTTGTGAATATATATAGTTGTAAGGTACGGTTATATATAATGGTTTTTAGAGTTAGTCGACATTGGTTCTTTTTTACGACTCTCGCACTAAGAACTAGTTCTGAGTCGCGGAGGATTCGTCAAACTCATAAACAACGGACACAAAGAAAACTCTTCTATATCTTACTAACTACTAGACTAATACAAGCCACATTTAATAAAACTGATGCTCAAAAAAAATTAATTACTCAAATAAAGATTGAAATTTTGAATAAAAATTGTACAAATATATTTATTTGCACCAACATTTTTTTTGTATGTATTTGCTAGTATTACAAAGTATTGTGATATTACGATTATTCAAAGGGGGATGAATAACGTGACATTTTTTGGGTATACTGATTTAAACAACTTTTTTTTTTTTCAGGTTACAAACCTGATGATGTTTTTAAATTATTAATTGTTGTTTATGTTATAAGAGCAATAACAAGCATGAACATTACATAACATACTAACAGCAACAGTACACTAATGTTTCGCGAAAGTAACATAAATGTATGTATGTAGACTTAAAACATAATAAATTAAAAGGTAATAATGCAAATAACCATAAATAACCATAATCCATAATCCTTATGTTTATTTGAGTATGTATACTATACGGACTTATACCTTCAATTATCAATTAGTTTAATTAAAAGAAAAAATATTGCTGACAAAATGGTGAGAAATAGGTAAATTTCAAAGATCTATGACGAAGATCATTGCCGAAATTGAGATGTAATTTTAGTTACAATTCAAATTTATGACCTCATTAAAGTTAATAGCCTGTTAATATCTACGCTGATAAATATTTTTAGTGATGAAAATTAGAAAACCATTAGAATGGTCTGTTATGGGTTCTTAAGAAATTCCTTCTAAACTGAAATGACCTTCCGTTTTCAAGCCACAAGGCACACATTATATGCAGATACTATGATAAAAGTAGTAAAATATTTAAATAGAAAATTAAGAAGAATGAAATAGTAATTTATTTTGGCATATTTAAATTAATTCATATACGGAAATAATTTGAAACAAAGATGAAAAAACCATTAAAACATGTATAATGAAAATATGCACACACGGGCCTAAACACATTATATACAGATACTATGATAAAAGTAGTAAAATAATTAAATAGACAATTAAGAACAATGAAATAGTAATTTATTTTGGCATATTTAAATTAATTCATAGAGGGAAATAATTTGAAACAAAGATGAAAAAAACATTAAAAACATGTATAATGAAAATACATGTGGTAGAGCCATGCTTAGGCACGAATGGGCCGGCTCGACCGGCAATACCACGGCCTCACAGAAAACCGTTTGTGAAGTAACGCTTGCGTTGCATTTCCCCGAAATGAGTGAGGTTTCCGGAGGCCCTAAATCCCCCCCCCCCCCTAATGATAGCGCTGTTAACAAAAAGGATACCCCAGGGGGGTACCAGCACTAGCGTTGAAGAATCCCCCCCTGGACGTCCACCCTCAGTACGGATTATACCTGAGCGTGGACGCCCAGGCTGCCCCTCGTACTCTGGGTGGGGCTCAACTGCGCTCTCAAAATCTGCTCGGGGCAAGAGAAGGCATACCATGGCACCCCCTGTCACGTTTACCGTGGATTTTTGTAACATCAGGGGCTTCCATTCTAACCTCGACACTGTCCACCACCCCCTGGAGACAGCAAAGCCGGCCTTGCTCTTTTTAACCGAGATGCAGATATTATCTCCAGAGGACACATTCTACCTCTGCTACCCTTGGTACGGACTGGAACACTACTTTGTTCCTAAGGCTGGTGTATGCGTGTACGTTTGAGATGATATCACTTCTCGCCTCGCCTATGGCTTGACGCAGCTGGTAGCAACGCCTACACGAAACCCAGATGCAGAAAGCCATGTGCCTTCACAGTTGGATCTTCTGCTGACCTCAAATCTTGACGGCTACAAAATATCGGCTATACAGTGCCACTCGTTCACTCGCTGCGGCCGCGAGTTATAGGCAGTCGCCGCGTATAGCACTATAGGTCAGCAGACTGGATTGGAATGCTAACATTCTTTGCATCCTACCCATGGAGGCAGGTTTGCTTCTCGCCGGATGATCCCAATGTCGTTGCTGACTCTGTTGCTGATGTTGTGCTTCAGGGTATGGAACTTTTCATTCCATTCTCCCTGATTCCCACAGGTGGCAAGTCCCAGCCCTGGTTTGGTCAACCTGCAAAGCGGCGTCCCGCCGAAAGCAGGAATGTTACCAAGCATGGGCTAATACAGCGACAGCACGGAATGTAACCACCAGCACATTAAAGAAGCAATTTAACTTTGCCTCCAGGTCCCTCAAAAGAGTAATTGCTGGGGCGAAGTCGGCTCACATCGGCAGAATTGGCGAGAGACTAGTTAGTCTCCCTTCCGGAACTCGTGCATTCTAGTCTATTGCCAAAGCTGTCCAGAGGAACTTTTTTAAGCCATCCCTTCCACCTCTGCACATAGAAGATAATTCGTTGGCCCACGACGCTAAAGAAAAAGCCGATCTTCTGGGCAAACTCTTTGCGTCCAACTCGTCCCTGGACGACGGGGGAAACGCATCGCCAACCATACCGCAGTGCGAGAGCCGCATGCCGTAAGTCCGGTTTACACAAAGGGCAGTGCGTAAAGCGCTCCTTTCCTTCGACGTTCTTAAGTCGAGTGGGCCCGATAGAATCTCTCCTATCGTGCTGAAGACGTGTGCTCCAGAGTTGGCACCGGTTTTAACGCGCCTTTATC
Organism: Tyria jacobaeae; assembly: GCA_947561695.1. Lineage (NCBI taxonomy): Eukaryota > Metazoa > Arthropoda > Insecta > Lepidoptera > Erebidae > Tyria > Tyria jacobaeae. Next base: position 10,713,660 of record OX387218.1, read on the forward strand.
GGCTTTACTACTCTCTTGGCGTAGTCCCAAACTCATGGAAGACAGCCCTAGTGCACCCAATCCCTAAAAAAGGAGATCACTCGGATCCGTCCAACTATAGACCTATAGCCATCACCTCCTTGTTCTCCTAGATAATGGAATCCATTGTTAACTGCCAGCTCCTCCGGTACTTAGAAGACCACCAGTTCCTCAATGATGGACAATACGGCTTCCGTTGGGGTCGTTCAGCTGGTGATCTTCTTGTTTACTTGACTCACCGGTGGGCACAGGCGATCAAGACCAAGGGGGAAGCGTCGGCCGTTAGTTTGGACGTGGCGAAGGCCTTCGGTCGGGTCTGGCACAAAGCGCTCCTTGCGAAGCTTCCTTCCTATGGGCTTCCCGAGGAACTGTGCAATTGGCTCACCAGTTTTCTTACAGACAGAAGCATCAAGGTCGTTGTTGACGGTACATGCTGCGACTCCAAGTCTGTTAATTCTGGTGTCCCACAAGGCTGTGTGCTATCCCACGCTGTTTCTTCTGCATATCAATGAACACCGTCCATGGACACCTGCAACTCAAGAGTCGTAGGTGCGTTGCCCGCCTTTGAGGGTGATGAGTGATGGGGGGATACGCTAAGCGAAAGAAGATTGAGGATGAGGAGATAGGAAATAGGAGAGGGAGGGGAAGGGGAGTTGGGCCTCCGGAAACCTCACTCATTTCGGGGAAATGCAACACAAGCGTTACTTCACGACCGGTTTTCTGTCAGGCCGTGGTATCGCACCGGTCGAGCCGGTCCATTCGTGCCTAAGCATGGCTCTAACCATGTTTTTATCTGCTAAGTAGTGGGCTAGAGAACGAAATAGATGACAATCTGAGGGCATAATGTCTGGAGAGTACGGTGGGTGAGGAAGGACAGCCGCGCCAAGCGAAAGTAATTTTTCACGACTCTCTTTTGCTACATGTGGTCGAGCATTATCGTGCAAAAAGATTTTTGATTTTTCAGTAATCTCGCTGCTACGCCGACAGCCACAGTACGTTGGCTGGAACCAGCTTGCAAAGTTCCGACGACTCTTATCTTTCTACTCGTGTTAAATGATGTCATCGCATCTTATAATGTTTTTTCAGTTCCGACGCTGAAATCGTAATGGTCGAAATCGTAATCGTAAGCTGAAATCGTGCTTTGTAAAAGCACTATTATCCACTTTTATAGGAATTAACAGTTTATTTTAATCAAAATTTATTTTTATTTAAATAGTGAAATTTACTATAAAAATTCAATATTGATCGGACCGGTCGGAACGTAGTTCATATCGCTTTTTGGTTCATATCGCGTTTGCTATGATCGGCTGTTTTAGATGCCAACAGCTTCCAGTTTATAATTCCATTTACTCCCCACCACACACTTAAAATAACTTTTTTACCAAGCCACGTGCGTTTCATACCCCGTAATTACATCCCTCAGCCACTCATTGGTTGTTGATATAGCCGATGATAACTAAGTAGTTCCACGCACACGTTAGCTATCTTCTGAAGTTGAAACTTCGTCATCAAGGTGTGGTCATGTGGCAACCAAACTGAATATTTCCAGGTCTTCTCTAAAGCGTGGAGTTGTTTTTCTACTGCAGTATGAGAACACTGAAGCTGCTCTGCCAGACAACGTGAAGCGAACCTATGATCCATTTCTATGAATATTTTTAACTCATCTACATCTATTGTAGGAGGTCGTCCTAGATGAGGTTCATCAGATAGGTCATAATTTTAATCCTTAAATCTTCTGAACCAATGTTTGGTGGTATCGTAAGAGAGCACGCCTTCGCCCACCATTTGCACATACATATATTGCGCACTGTTTCAGTCGCTTTTCGACCTAAGGGAAATTCGTGAAGTAAAAGCAGCCGAAGTTATCTACGTGAAATATCCATAATTTACTGTAGTTTTACTATTCGAGATCCAGTTTTCAACTGATCTGACACACAACTCTTGCTTAATTTATATATTTCTCTACTATTATGAAAACAATATCAAACAATCATCTAAATTGATAAACGTTTGTTAGTAGAACAGATGTGAGACGTCTTGCCTTTGCAAAGCTTTAATTTTTATTTTTTAATTTGAGTGTAAAGAAAATAAGTCTATAAACGCATAAGTATGTAATTATTAACTATTATATTTGTTCATGCGTTGATCTACATTGATTTTATTTTTAACTTTTATATCCGGTTCCCTTTTTTTAAGGCAATTTATCAACAAACAGTTTTATCCAATGAAAATATGAACCATTTCTACTTAGTACAAAACGGCTTACACATTTTAATTTTTTATATTATAGCAAAATTAACTGGAAGTTTTACAAGTTAACATCCCAGACATTAAATATCTAATTGACTGAAACATTATTTTCATTGATTATGTTTTCAACAGATCCTTTTCCTAGGCATAGAATTGTATTCTTAAGCAATATCATTATCCATATAATTTGAGTTCTTGTACAAATCCAAATTAATATATTTGTAGAAATTCAATGTCACTAGGATTAAATATGCATATTCTTAATTGTATACAAAGTATGTAAGATATTATATAACTTTAAATTGAAACCTTTGTGACTACATAATAAGTTTCAATAAAGAAATAAAAAATTACTACTAAATTATGACCAATGGTTCTTTTACTGGCTATACTTACTTATGTTTAAAATTTATATTCTCTTCTATTTTCATTTTTATTATCTGTTATTTACATTATTATATTTGTAAAATTTTGACGTATAAATAAATTTTATTTATTGATACCATTTCGTACGTATTTTCAACTGTTAGTAAGTTTTTTTTAAAGACAATTCCCGCATTAAGATTAATTCCGGTGTCGCGAGGGACTTTACAAACATTCTAACAACGAACACAAAAGACACCCAGACTCAGAACAATATTTTGAGGATTCCACAAAGTGCTGTCCCATGCTGGGATCGAACCTACAACAGCAGCGTGGTGGCGAGGTGTCCACTTAAACGCCATCTATGCAGGCAATTATGTTATTCCTATTTTAGTCCCGAATAATATTTTTATGTTTGTTTGTTACCTCATAACTATCAAGTGTGTGAACCGATTCAGAGGTTTTTTTTTTATTTATTTAAAAGCTAATGCTTTCGTGTGGATGCTTTTTTATTTGGTTCAGTTATGACAATTTCATCCATGAGAAAACGATATAAATCTTAAATTTGTTTTAAGCATGTGCGCGAGAAATGGACGAATAACTCAATATCACTACAAACGATTTTGATGATTCTTTTTTTATTGGAAAGAATGTCCTTCAAGGGTAGTTAGATGAGTTTGGTCCAGTTGTGACAATGGCAACCATGAGAAAACCCTATTAATCTTAAATTTTATGATAGACGCATTCGGTTCGGTTCGCAAGTCGGTTGTCTACTTTTTTTAAATTTAAATTTAGATTATGTTTATTAAAAACTACAAAAAGGTAATCAGAAACGAAAAGACTCCCCTGAAAGATGAATGAGGATTTAAATTGTATCTCTATTCTTTTCTTCCATCAGATGTCAGTTGTATTTGCTTCAACGTAATTACTGACATGTAGAAAATTTCCAAATATCGTTTCAGTATAAGTCCTTTGCTAAGCTTGACCTATTTCAGTGGTAGAGCCATGCTTAGGCACGAATGGGCCGGCTCGACCGGTGCGATACCACGGCCTCACAGAAAACCGGTTGTGAAGTAACGCTTGCGTTGCATTTCCCTGAATTGAGTGAGGTTTCGGAGGCCCAATTCCCCCTCCCCCCTTTTCTCTCCCCTCATCTCTTTTCTCATTTTTTCCATCTCCTCATCCCTCCTCTCTTCTTTCCGCTCCCTGCATCCCCCATCCCTCATCACCCTCAAAGGCGGGCAGCGCACTTGCGACTCTTGAGTTGCAAGTGTCCATGGACGGCGGTGTCACTTACCATCAGGTGACCCGTCTGTTCGTCTATCCCCCTATAGTATAAAAAAAAAAAAAAAAAAAAATTCTGTTGACCACATTTTCAACAAAATCTTTCTTGATAACTCCAATCGAATCAGTATTGTAAAATTAATTTAAATTAACTTCAATGACTTTGTTGAAATATCCATTCGATATTTTGACTTTACGTCAAACAAGCAAAAAATACTTTTAATAATATTCAAATTTTTTAGGGGATACGAGTTGTGATCGAGGTATTATAAATATTAGATATTTCACTTTTATTTGTGAAAAAGTTAACCTGTTGTGACCTTGCTATTTCTAATCATCAACATTTGTCTTGGGACTTGGGACTTATAACAGCGATGAGACTAAGGAGATATTAATTTACTATAAATCTTAATATTTAGGACCTATTGCTTAAAATGCCAAAGTCAAATCGCGGCTGATGACGAATTTTGTTCAGCTAGACATGCATTCGCCACACTATTTTTTTTTTAAATATTGATACACACTAGCTCCTGTGACAGTTGCGTGACGACATGACAGCCTAAGCGCTCGGAATCGATTAGAACCACGCCTCGGCAGGTTTGCACTGGCCCTTATTCTTTTCTCCATAAGGGCCAAAATTACATAAAAAATTTACTTAGCCGAAAACACCCACAGCTGTGGTAAATTCTTCTTTGTTCTGAAGCTTTCTGAACCTTTTGTGTTTGTAGTGACCGCATAACAACTTTCAGATAATAATAACACACAAAACAACTTTCAAATAAATAAACACTGGTGGTCCTCTGTACTCCTAATTACGTTTTAAAACAGTACTAACTATGTATTTGCTTTCTGCTTTATTGAAAATTTAATAAATGTATGTAAAATGAGAGCAAGTGCAACTGAAGCTTTGAGAGATTAAATGCTTTTTAGTGTTTGTACTTAACGACAGCTTAGTTGGTTAAGTAAGTTATAATTGATTAATTCTTGACGTGACGTCATTAGCAATCAAGTATAATTAAGTCATTTAGAACTCAATCTACTTTCCAAATAACTTTTTCATCATTCATATACATGTAGGCATATAATAGTGGTCAGTCGAGGTTACTTAAAGAATTACTTCTTGTATAGTTTCGTACAGTTAAAACAAATTATGAGGCAAAATCTAGTCTCTTTGTCTATGATTAAAGCTGATTTATTAAACAGTTTTATTTTTATTAATAATAAATGGATGCCATCATTGTCGTCCAACGTCTACTGGGTTATTACTACCAATAAGATTAATGATGATAACAACAAATTATGACTGCACGAATTTCTTTCTAACATTAAATTCATAAAGAACTTCCAATTCGTTATTTAATACAAGAATAATTTGTCTTCAGAGACAACCATAGCATTGAATTATGTATAAGTTCTCTGAACGTCAATCGGGGATTGGCCTTAGAGACTTGTAAACTTCAGACAAATGATTTAGCCGATATATTTGTTTTTATCAAATAATCGATACTAAATACATACATACTCGTCCTCCCCGCTGTCATTCGTATAAAAAGAGTGCGTAAAAGAAATGGATGTGATTTTAAACGCCTATTAGTTACTTTAAGTTTTTTCAAAATATTAAAAGACGAGTTTTTGTGTAGGACTTAGTATTAGCATCTAAAATTACCTTGTACCTTGTAAAATCATTAAATAAATCAGTATATACTAATAGTAATAAGACAGTATGAAGAAAAAATCTTGACAATGCTAAAAATGCAATATGCAAACCCGTATGGATCTTTATATGTCCGGGATTGTCTCTAAAGCTACTCATACGATTTTGATGTAATGTTCGATATTAAAAGGCATATTTTAAGTGATAGTATGGGATACTAAAAAAAAAAAAACAAATAATAACGATTGTCAAGTCATACGTGGATTGTATATACATATGTCGTTTTTATCAAATAAGATAATTAAAATATTATCTTTACTGATTTTATTTTATAGATACCGTTCATCTTGCATTATTTAAAAAAATGTTTCATTAATAAGGAAATGCAACATATATCTATACTCTAGTTAAAGAAAATCGATTGATTATATTTGGTAGTAACAGTCACTTCATTGTTATACAGTGACCACTTCATTTTTAAGTATTCTATAATACCACTTGTAGATTGACAATTTTTAAACAAAAGAAATGAAGTAATACCACCGAAACGTAAGATATTTTTTGTTCAGTGCTAATATAGTATGAAAGCCTGACGCCTGTAGCTTGCCACTATTATTACAGCACAGCTAATAAAAAAATAAGATAATAATAACAATTAAAGAAGTAATTACAAAAAGTAATCGTGGTTGCAACCAATTTTAGTAGTTTAAAATGTCAAATACTTTACGTGAATATTAATAACATATTTTACGACATATTCGATACGTTGACTGACTGTATCTAATATCGAATCAATCTCGCTTTACTCATAAACCGTCAAGAGAAGTATTTTCCAATGTATCAGAAGCCAGTCGTAAACATTTTCATGCATTATATTGGAGGACTTGAAGCATACCTATATTAAAACAAAGCATTTTCTTTACGGGAGATATTTTTATTTCCTACATTTGAGATAAATTTGATACAAACTAACATCTTATACTTACCTATATACCTACTTACGTATATACTTAAATTAGCATCAAACTTATGTAACAGTAAAGTTACCCTAAAGTACCATGTACAGAAAAATGTCGAAGATCTGCACTACAAAAAAATGTCTGGAAGAAAGGGTTAGCAGGAATTGGAAATCGAGGGGACACACGTGAAAACAAGGACTGTAAAAAAAGATTCGTCATATAAGATAAATATTTTATAAAATAGTAGTAATTATTAACATTCAAACAAGATAGACAACATTATTCCTCTACAAAAATCTTGACAAAGTTTTTCTTTAACATAAAAACTAGATAACCAGAGATCACTTGCTAAAAGTCTTATTAGACTTACACTTTTGTCTTAGGTACTAATAGTCATATTGTTTACAATCACAGCATAATTATACAATAGGGTGCTTTGGTGCTGCGACTTTTAAAAAATTACTGCGTCAACCCGCCTTTCACTTCTATCACCTAATAAAAGAACCTTTATTTATTTTTAGATTGGGTTTTGGAGGTCGCTAGCTAGTGTTAAAGTTTGAAAAAATTGTGAAATGATAACTTGCAGCTCAATGTACATAAAACATTCATCATTCAAAAATGATAAAACATACTAATGTAACTCATGGTCACATTATTCCATCCAAGGACGCTCATACCCCCTGCATGCACCTGTCACGGGTTAGCAAACTAGTAATAAACGCGCTGTAATAGAGAATGCACGTCCTCGTCTAGCTCGCTATTGTTTACTAGAAACAAAACAGATATTTCGTTAGTTGGACAAACTCTGACCACTTTATTCAAAGCAAGATACCAATGACAAAAAAGTGCCGAGAATTTGAAAAAAGATATAAAGAAGATGGAAAGCAAGTTCAATGAATGGCAAAAGGTGAAACAAAAAAAAAGAAAAGAAAATAAAGCCAAACTCTCTGAAGGTCTACAAAATAAAGAAAAGAAGTGACAAGATAGTTTGGAAGACCTGTTTGACAAAGCACACGCTGATGCTCTAAACATCGTTAAGGATCACCATTAAGGAAGATAGACTATTTTTGATTGAGCAGGGAAAAAGAGGACGGCCTGGTACAATAGGTGAAGTGAAAAAAGTTCTTTTTGAAAAAATAATGAAAGATAGGAGAAATACGCTCGCCTTCAACGTTTTTTAGATCGAGAAAAACGCTACAATGAATCTCTGCGAGAAAAGTGCGTTCTATCTTCTTCGACTACCAATACAGTCGTTCTGGGTAACTTTTGACCACATATGAGACAATTTCCAGTAGTTAGTCAATAAAATGTATAGAATTACTACAAATTAATTGCGATTTAAGTGATCCTTTGATTTTGTTAATACCAATTACATAGAAAAATTTACAGATTGTGTGAATCCTGAAATAAAGACAGAAATAGTTGTGGTCCAAAGTTGTATTGATTTTGGGGTAATATTAGACCAACATTTTTTCTCGCCCTAAACCCCGTATTATCTCATTTTTTTACATTCTAGGTAAAACTTGACCACTGTAAATGGTTTTATAATCATCGAGTTGCCATTTCGAACAGTTTTACTACCACATATGAAAAAAATCATACTAACAAGCTCGATGAAGTGAAAGGCCCTATCTCATTGGAAACGGCTTAGGAACTTACTGAGGTGTTTTTTTATATTTTTTGATAAAATTAAGATGTCAATGTGTCATTTAGAAAAAATCTATAATCTCTGGGCATTATAACAACATGAGTTTCATTGCTTACACATTTAATAGGAACAGACAGATTGGGATCAATCAGAAAAGCTACATACTTAATCAAGAATCATATAAACTAGGATGAACAGTCTTTTACACTTATACAAAAAATCAACTATCTTAGCATAAAATGGACCTTCAGTTAAATATTAGATAATTTTTACTATAAAATCACTAATCATTCACAATCATCACAATCATTACTAGGCCATATCCCCCCATTCTAGGCACAAAAAGTCATCCTGAATATTAATCACGTTCCCTTGCCGAGTGATGTTTTCATCCGCTATTTTAACATCTTTGAATCGGTAATTGTAGTTATATCCGGATCTACTGGCCATGTCCAGCCTCCTTCAAACCTTTTATTCAAGCAGCTCACCCAGATTTCAAATGGTGATTCCTGATTTTTGTGATGCGCCCTGGGAAAAGGGTTCCTTCATCTTGAATTACGCAATATTTGTTTACTTCGTATTATTCTTCATTGTCTTGAAGTTTGACAAGTTGTCCATTGTCTTGATCAACCATGTACTCTCCAGGGATTGTTTCACGAAAATCCCCTATCAGTAACTCTATCTCATCGGTAGCATTAGGGATAAATTCATTAATCACCACTACCTCAATATCATGGAATGGCACATGATTGTCGCTCCATTGCTCTATGATTTCTAGGTCAGTATCATTTGTTTTTGTGTCATTTTCATCGAATTTCGTTTTTGTTGTTGAATTTAAGCTGGTTTCACGCATTTTTCAGTTTATTCTGTTGTATTTTACAAGTTTCTTTTTCTTTTTTGTCTTTTATACTTTCAGTTTCTTGGTTTTCTATGTAACTCTTGGCTTTTTTGTACATTAGGATTTTTATCTTCTTTCTGCTGTTCTTTTTGGGAAAAATCTGCCGTGCAGTCATCTGTCACCTCTACTTCATTTTCGGGGATCGGTACGTTGCCCACAAACCATTCCTCAATTTTGTCCAATTTGGAATCTATGTTTTTCGGTGCCTCAAGTTTTTCGGCTCATTGTATACTTGAGCTGTTGCGACCAGCAATTGAAAAGATTCAGTTTGTGACGCTTTCTCGTCCTCTAGCTCGTGCTTATCGGATATTTTGTCTTATCCATCAATTTCGCTGCTGCTGCCTGTCCACCTATTTCGATCGTTACTTCCTTTTCTACCTCTAATTTCTTCGTCGTCTTTTTGTTTTTAGAACATCTGGGCCTCCCTTTTTTTACGGATTTTTCCTTCTCCTGCTCTTTCTGTCTATTTATATAAAAGTTTTCCACTTCTTCAGCGGAAATTGACTTTCCTGCTTTAACAGACAGTTGGAATGTCTTAGTTGTTATTATATTTAAGTCCGACGCTCTTATTTCTTGTAAATATTCCCTAAACGTTTCCCCAACAGTAGCTTGGATTTAGCCTGTATATGCGGTAGGCTTGAAGGCTTACACATAAAAAAAAATAGGTAAAGATTGTAGGACTTTAACACGTGAGTTCCGATCATCCATTGTCAGTTACCTATGAATTGTATCTATAGAACATATGATTAAATTATACTGTTAACCATGTTATGCTAGCGTATTATGTTCTTATTTTCATTGTTATTTATATAAATAAAATTGTCACTAGGTTTGAAAAACTAAGTATGAAGGAATGATGTATGATATATATGCATATGTACGCACATCGGCTCGCTGCCGCGGCGCGCTGCGGCGCGCTCCGTCGGGCAGTTATAAACTTGTGTTAAACGTGTAAACTCGTTTCATTAACTTAACTTCGTCTCTGTACATATCAGGGACAGTCAAATCAAAAACCAATAATTAAATATCATAAAAATTCAAAAAACTTACCGCTTTTGAGCTCAAAAACTTACATTAAAGATCTATCACAGCGAATATTTGTTTACCGTCTGCAATTCTACAAAAGATCGGCTGTTTATTTTGACACGTGACACTGTTTGACAAATTTCTTTTTTTTTCCATGGATTCCATACTTCATGTTCGGATACATGCATTACTACAACTAAAGCAAGTTCGGATACGGATAAAAATAATGAAAAGTGTTTGTTCAAGCTGTAGTCCAATGTTATACCGCTGGTCTAATTTTACCCAGAATGACTGTAGTAGTAATGATGAAAGTAATAGTTCAATGTCAAAAAATTCAGTGAGATGATTCGAGGCAACATGTTGTAGTTTATTTAATTCAGCCGGTGTAGTTATTATGCCGCAAGATCACTATCTGGAAGAAGACTGGGGAACATTCTCCTTTTTTATGGATAAAAGATAGTCTATATATCCTTTTCCTATTATTCTGACAACTTGTATGCGATATTTCACGATGTTCCATCCGATTGTGTAGTTCAGGCTGTAAACGTATATAAAAAGTCTATCATGAAATATGTCGATTACTTACTCAGATTCATCTGGAGCATCGCATATCGAATGAGACAGACATTTTTAGGGTTTCTTTTTAAGTCACCTAATTTGCCCCGCGGAACCGCTCGCGTAAAAGTATTTTGCATGAAGGGTCTTTTTTTGGATGAAACGGTTTTGGCAAAGTGTATAAAAAAATCACATTAATCGATTGAGTATTTACTTAGTTATAGACGTGAAAGCACATCAATCAAAGAAACTTACTTTTTTATTTATTATATAAGTTAGGCTAATTGCTATCTGACCACGATAGTTTATAATAACATATTTCTAATATGTATTAAGTTTGATCCCCGAGACAGTTGCGTGATGTTTGATCATTAATTATCAAAGTTTCGGTGACATGCTTGTTTACTCAAATAACTTCGATTCGGTGTCACAAACAAATGTATCTATCACATAACCACGTATTGATGTTACATTCATATTTATTAACCGACTTTAAAGAGGAGGAGGTTCACAATTCGACTGTTTTTAGCGTATATGTTACTCGATATCATCGCAATTTTTAAACCGTATTCAGTTATTTTCCTTTAAATGAATTAGTGGTACAATATGCAAACATGTTTATTGCATCTCTTATTTATTAATATAATTAGTCTAGGCATAGAATTGAGGGCGGATTATACCGATTAAAATCCTTTAATTTCTAATCAACACCACATATGTAATTTAACTGAATACAAATAGAATTACGAATCCATCTTCGAAATATATACGATAATCAATCAGTTTATTTATTTTATTTCAGAAATATGGCCAAGTGGTGCACGTCTGCCTACGCGGAAAATGTAATCTAAAAAGCCTCGTATGTATACCTCTACAAAGACATGCAATTCATATTCAAGGGTACCAGATGAATGAATCTTCTATTCTTGGCAATTACTCATCGTCGAGTAAGTATATATTTGAAGCAGCTGCTAATGTCTAAATAAATGATTTTTCACGTGTGTATACACGGGAGAGAATAATGTTTTTTTGTATCATTATGCACACAGGGACATAGAGATTCGATCAGTCTACGATATCAGCTCATGTTTAGTTAAAAGTAATATCTTGTAACATAAGGATTCGGAACAAATTCTGCTCGATAGTCAATTAATTTCAAGGTTTGTTAGCACCAATTAATGTGGCAATTAAAACGCAACGGAAAGAGTTTTTTTATATCAAAACTGTAAAATGCTTAAGCGTTCATTTTTAAGATTTTTATTTTCTGAATTCTATTATCATACGCCCAACAAACAAGATTCGTTTTATTCAATTTTATAATATGTCTTTTGTCATATATTTTCTCAGTAAGTACGAGCACTCATAAATGTAATAAAAATAATGTTGTAATCTCATCATAATGACTGATAAATATAATTTAATATTTTAGTGGTTTTACTAACCTGTTCTGATACAGATGGTAAATACGTAAATTTAGAAGTAGACACCGAGGATCTATTTAAATTTTTCAAAGAAATAATAAACTCTGCCATTGTAAAGAAGTTTGCTAACCATGTCTACCGACGCAGTGTAGGCTTAAAAAAAGGCTATAATAACCCTTTTCACCCAGAAGATGAGCTCACATCATTTTTTGATGAGGCTTTTTTGAAAAATGTAAGAAGTTCTAATGCGAAAACGACATCAAACACTAATAAGAAAAAAAATATAGTAGATATTTTTGAAAAAGAAAAAGAAGACATTGCAGACGGTCATGGGGGCGAAAACGTATTAACCGATGATGAACGTATCCCAGGAGCAGCTGTTAGATCAAACACATTAGTCACCCAAATACATCCTATAGTAGAACTATTGACTCATAAAACCAATGAAAATACAAAAACAGCTCAAAATAATGAAACTGTCATTTTGGTGAATAATTTTGACAAAAGTACCAATCAGGTTTACAAAAAAGATTTCACCCGATGAAAAAAATGATATTAGAATTAAATCTATGCTAATTTAATAGAATTTGATTAATATTTTAAACGCAAACATATCAACCTTAACTAAATTAAAAGTGCAGTAGTTCAAGAATCAAAATGTATATTATAGTTTCAGATGTCAAGATGTTTCTCTTAGAATTTATGTAGTTTGAAAGAGATGGCAACAATCTATTTCTAAATAATTGAGTTGTTGCAAGTATTTTATTTTAATTATAAACAGTTCTTAAAATAAACAGTCCAAGTGAGATACAGCCTGGTGACGGATGGATAGAAGGATGGACAGACGGACAGCGGATTCTTAGTAATAGGGTCCCGTTTTAAGCTTTGGGTACGGAACCCTAAAACTCGAACTCAGCAGGTTTATAGTTAACTTAATCGCTTGTATTTTTTGTTAATTAATATTATTACCAAAATGCAAGACTTGTGTGTAAAGAAGGTGTAAAAACGATGGTTCCAAGGTAAATAAGAATGAAGGAGGTACTTACCACAAGTAAATATTTAAAAGTCCGTAAAATTTCTTTCGTCATGGTTTTGATGCCCATTTATCAAAATTTTTAAATGAAATCCGGTATTATTAAAGTCACGTTAAAAGAAGGATGGAGAATATGATTGCAACTCCAGTGCGACAAGGACAAATAACGGGCACCTTACGTAAGTCATAGATTAATCAAACAGAAGGGATATCGTAGGTACAATGCATAACATCCTCGTCCTATACCGTCTAATTAAATCTTAGTAGTTTTTTTTTATTTCATACATATGCTCATATTACTGCCGCGTAACATCACTTCTCAAAATTCATACATACATAATGGAGACACATACATAGACTCACGCCTGTACCCCCGAAGGAGTCTGCAGAGGCGTAATTGACGTCCACATTTTTGTACCATTTACGTAGGGAGCAATAGACAACCCGGTGGCAAACCTGAAGAAAACTGGAGTATATTGAAAGGAAAGGTAGGATACAAAGGGAAGGACGAATATTGCTTATATATTGATCGGGAACTATGAGCAATAGTTCAAAAAATAAAATAATTTTAATTTTAATACTGAATACTACTAATACTGACCAATTTAAGGTCGGCATCGCACTTGTGACTCTTGAGTAGCGGGTGTCCATGAGCGGCTGTAGCCACTTACTATCAGGTAATCCGTCTGCTCGTTTGCCCCCAATCGCTTAAAAAAATAACGAATAAAACTACTCAAACTACCACAAAAAACTATTATTTATATTCCAAAACCTTTTTGATTCACCCTCGTGTATAACCTTCTTTATCTGTGCATATTTATACAGTTGTATTGTTTTTACTACATATTTTTTTACGGAACACTCATTACCAATCAGAAGCTATTAAAAAACATTCACATTGCGATATTCAATGTCTTGTCTATAACAGTTCTAACTATTATATAATTTACTATGTACTTCAAGCGCAACTGACAAAAGATAGCTATCTCTTTCTCTACCAAGGATTCCGCATCATCTTTCGCATTCTCAATTTAATGTATGGTATACCTGCACTTATAAATAAGTAAGTTATGTCATACAGCAACAATAACCTGAGCTGTTATATCATTGGTATACTCGTACCTATATAAAAAGCTTTCTTTTTTGAAAATAGAAATCAAAGGAACACGCAATTCTTAATTTTGAAGGTTTTATGCAAGTCTTTGAGTAATACAAAATCTCGTTATTTAAATCTTTATTACAACTAAATACAATCATTAATTTAATTTAGTATTATGGCCTATAACAAAACAATTATGATCACTAAATTCAATCAATTCGTAATTATTAGCACCTGTACACTTAATTAAAAAATGTTTTCACATTCTTACACAACAAACTTAGTACCTGGCAAACAAATAACAAAAAGTGGTAAGGTAAACAAAAAAAATACAAAAAAAAATATGAGAGAAGTTTAGGTAAGGTAAGTAAGCCGCCAGCCTAATCCAAAAATCCGATGTACCGTAAAATATTATAATTATTTAATTAGCTTCCGCCTCCCGCTTTGGCACTTCGATAAGAAATAGATAGAATTCGATTCGATAGAAAATAACAGATTTTTTCTTCTAAAAAAAGTTATTTAAAAACATCAACTTCAATTTTTAATAATATTTTATATTACTTAACTTACTTTTCTTTATAATAGAAACAGGTTTAATATTGTAAATCAGATACAGTTCACATGTAAACACATTTTGCTCTTTTTAATTTTATTGGAGTAGACATGTCACAAGAAAATTAGTACTTATATACAATAAAACAAACGGTATATGATGCTGATTGTAACCAAATTTTGGTTGGAACTTATACAGAACCCTTGTTGTTATTACATCTCTTACAGTAAAGACACTTTAGTACACTATAGTTCTTCAAAAACTAACTGATTTTTGCCAATTCTTCTAAAGATATATGGTAACTCCTCTTAAATTAAGTTATTTTTCTAGATATGTAAGTAAAGAATATGTTTTAATAATCATTGTAATCGTTATTTTGAATATGACCTTCAGCATCTTGCCACAGGGATAAATCGATGAACGGCAGTTGATCACATGGTACTATCTCGTTGCTGTAAAAAAAAACTTTTTTTAATGTAGATTCTAAAAGTTTACACGTAAGTGTTGAGTATAGGATTCGGCTTTATTTTAAGTAAATGATTTACTAGAAATAATTAAATATCGCGTCATTACACCCTTAACCAAGGCCGAAATTCGACACAATATCACATAAAAATTACAGCTCGTCGTAAGCGTCTTATACTATTTGTTTTCATAATTAAAATATATATATATGTACATATATATAAGTACGGCTACTATCCCTTGAAAACTGAAAAACATTTCATTCTATATTAATTATTATACAAATTAATCAAGAAGCTGTACTTTTGTACACATCGCTTAGGAAAGAAAAAGTCCTAGTATATAGAAAAAGTCCTATAACATTATCAAATGAAGAATTAGACTGTTGAGATTGTTCAAGATGCTTCGTGATCTGTGACATGAATACTTACTCAAGTGACACCAATCGGAACGCCCTGGGCTGCATGTGGTTTATGCTATCAACATTGTCGCATAGAACACGCGCCATATTCGCACCCTTGCGTATTGCACTCAGCTGACCTGTTTGTTTGATATACATAATTTACAGTATGTTTTAAAAAGTTGAGGTCAAAATATAGGAGCGCAATCATCAAATGATTGATTCAGCTTGAAAAAAATTTATTGTTCTCTTGAACATGTTTTTCCTGGTGTGGATACACTAAGCAGCTTATTATGAATATTCCTGTTAATTTCAAAAAATTTAATTACGAGTATACACACATTCAGAAAAGTCATGAAATATGAACATACGTTTTTGGAACATTCTGTGTATGTGCTTAAGGTTCTTTTTTACATATTCTTTTGTTAGACGTACTTTAATCTAAAACTTAGGGTTCGTAAGAAAGCCTCACAAGAAAGTACTCACTGGGAGTAAAGGCAATATTCGGATCGGCACCATTCTCGTAAAAGAACCTATCGCCAACTCTTGTCCTGTAGAACTGTTCAGTCAAGATGCAAAGGAAGGTTGGTCCAGTCATCGCTCCAGGAACGTTACGCTCAAGGGAACCACCCACAACAAGGTCCACGTCTTCAGGTGAAGCGTACATACTTTGCAGCACGGCAACATTCTGAGCAAGAGAGAATAACAATTATTATTTATATCCTCCAACTGCACTAACGTAATAAGAGGCAACCTTATTTCTGTTTCAACTGGGCAATGTGTATATACTGATCGAACTAATAGATAACAGTCGAATCCCTTAGTCGCCATATCGACAACCACAGGAACAGATCGGGTGGGCCTCGGGTACGTTTCGAAATGTGTGTGTGTGTTTAATAACCGCATTAAACACACTCACATTTTGCCAGTTTGAATCTGTTCCCACTAATGCTATTACGGCCAACCCATTTGGCGTTTAGCATAGCATTGGGAGTATATTCAAAGGGAATGATAGCAAGGAAAGGCAATTTTAGGAAAGAGACGTTTCTTACAGGGATGGTTTCAGAAGTATAAGCAATAGCTCGAAGACGTCGCATACCTGTATCTCTAACTTACTGTAACTGGCAGCCGAGAGCTTTCCCAAATTTTAGCCAACTATCTCTATTTTACTTCACTAAGAACCACACAGCTACACTACAAATACGTTAATATACTATTCCAATTCAACATAAAAAAAATCCTAGTCAGTTGGCAACCTAAGTAGAAAGAAGTTTCATTCTAAATCCTTGAAAATAATTTATTATAAGGAACTTTTAACCGCATCAGGTACACTCTATATTATATTAAAATTTTGCATCGATATAACATTTGGTAGCCTCTTAAACGTGTGTGGTTATATACATGCTGTTTGATAGATAAAAGTCCAATCCCTTAATAGCCTTTTAGGACTCTCACAGGAAGAGAGGGTGCCCTGCCGTGTGGTTTTCGGTGAAGTATTCTACAGTTTTCAACGGTTATCGATCCTTCGGTAGATGAGATCTGTCCATTACCACTTCAGCGTGTTTATTCTGCGAGCTAAATATGTCGGTAACTTCAGTTCTTTGTCGGATCACCACATTATGGATTTTATACTCGAAAGAAACTCGGAGCAGAGCTCGCTCTAGTCCCACCACTAAGATAAGGGTAATAAGAAAACTCGTTGTTTACGAAAAACGTAGTTTACGCAATGCTGCCCATCCCAACTGGATGCATCCTTTTGGAGTCTACTGAGCTGGAAAGCCTACCCAAGCTGGATATATTCTTGAACAACTTCGATTGTCGACCTTTCAACGTCAAGCGTTCTGGGTGTAAAACGTTCATTGATCATACTTTGGTTTTTGATGGCCTTGACCAACTTGGACCTTGACCGACGAGTCGAGAAGCATCATTAGGCATCACATAGGCTATGCAGTATTTCACAAAGCTTTTTGAGCAATCTGTCTCTGTCCCGGTCCAGTCCAACCCTAGTCCTTAAAGAAGTTGATATATAGTTTGAGAGATATAAAAGCCCCCTGTCTGACTCCACGTTTCAAACTTATGGAATTCTTTCTTTGAACTTGGGATCTTGACTGTCATCGTGGCAGTATCATATAAACATCTCAGTATATATATCGCCAGTCGGTGCGACATCATTGCAGAGTATTCAGAAATGCCTAGGTCTCGGTCTCGATGGAGTCAAAGGCTTTTTCATAGTCCACAAATGTTGATTGCATTTCTTAGTAACACTATGCATGCGGTCTAAACTTGTGCTAAAACCGTTTTGAAACCCGGCTTGTTCTGGTGGCTGGAATTCATCGAGCTTTTTTCGAGTCACGATTTGTGATTACTCTCGAGAACACTTTGTAAAAATGGCTCGGTGTGTAGTGCTTCAATAAAATCTTACACTAAGAAAAATAATTTTAAATATTTCTTTTTCATTCCAACGTGCATTGTGCGGCCTATAACGAATAAAATACCTGACAAAACAATAAAATTCACATATGGAACAATATACCCTCCTTCTTGCGCAGCCGGTAATGAACTACAGTGGTTTCCCACACAAGGCTAAAGACGAAAACCACATTAGGCAAATTGATCAATTTCAATAAACGGGTGTCCTATACGAATGTCGCTAATTGATTTAGATTATTTTTAAATAGAAATCGACTTACTGCGTAAATACGGTCCACTACAAAGTTCATAAATATATTCCAATTTATAAAACAACTGGACACAATATATGTACATAATTGCCATAAGTAACCGTCGCAACTGCAGTACAAAATAATCCTAACAATCTGATGTTAAGAATTACATAATTCACTAAACACCACTTTCCCATTCATTGCCTAACGTCTGTATTCCAAAAGTAAACGAACTTTAATATGCACGTTAGTGAATTTTTATGTGCACATTAATCATTTCTATATCTACCAGTTGCGGCTGTTTGTAAAGCGACCCAAGATGCCGCAACCTGTGTTTTATTCAAAGTTAAAATTACATACCTCTTTAGAGATATAATCGAGCATATCATGGAAGCTGGTCGGAACGGGTAGTTCACAAGCTGCTCTCGAAGCAATGTAACTACCGAGACCGTGGTCGCGACCACGTTGAATGTCCGTCGCCCGCAAATCACCACCGAAGGTATTGTTGCCTCTGTTATATCAAAAACTCATGTTATAGAACCATAAATAATGTAGGTAAAAGTGATAAAGGAATATATACATATATCCATGCATAGCAGTAGGATAGTTTAAAAAACATATATAGAATTACACACGTACATTGGTTAGGTAATTGATATTTGTGGCAGACAATATAAGTAAGATAATAGTACGTATAAAAGAGGAAAGAACTAAAAAAGGAACCGAGTATATAAGACTATTAATTTATACTCTAAAGATGCAAGAAATCCTAAAATCTATTTTCTATACTATATTGATTTGCCCGTAGAACGGATGATCGCTGTGGTAGACGCGTTCTGGAGTGGAGACAGCTGCTAGGGAAACGCAGTGTAGGACGCTCTCGAGCCAAGTAAAGTGACAATCTGCTCAATACCAATGCCAATACTGGATGACAATCGCACTCAGGGGCGTACATAAGAAGAGTTAAATTAGACAGGCTGATTTGTTGACATCATATTTAAATCAGTGTGTGTTGAAAAACAAACACCGACTAATTATAAATCTTGAACGTTTTTTGTAGATTTCATTAACGCCTGAAATCGTATTGTAAAATAACAAAAGACAATATTACATCTGAAATCTGAATGTAAAAAGTCCATGCCTCAAGCAAATTGCGAGTGTCGGGGAGTTTTATGTTTGTATTTCAAAGCGTATTGTATAAGGTGTATCTTATGATTATATTGTTATCGCAGAACAATTAGTGACTATTGGCTAAGTTACAATCACGTCTTAAATAGCTTATAAAGTAATTATAAAAAGCTACGTTTCTTATCAGGAATTATGCGTTGTGCGTTGCAACGACGATGTAACGACAGTTTGTGCGTTAAATAGTGAAAGTTATTCGTTACTTAGAATAATTAAAAACACCGAACTTTCCATCTAGGAAAAGAATAATAAAATAATAAGAAAAACAATGGAGTTTATGTCTAATCCAACTAACTCTAAACTATGTTATTTATAAATTAAAGCAATTTATAGTTCAGTCGGCTCCTTCTTTAAGTCCAAAGTAAATTACATACAACACATTATTTGAACGCTTAAACAAAAGTTCATAGATTTTTTTCTAACTGTGATATAACTAAAGACTAAGTTATGTTATGTGCTGTATATACTTGTATAATACTTTAAAAAATCTATAAAACATCATTACGTACCCTAAAACACGTGTTGTTCGTATCTTTGTTAGTAACCTTACTATTATATTTTTATCTACATTCGCCACTCTTGAATTGTAATAAAAACATATGGTCTATTTGTATTACATTATATAAAATATACATTGTACACTTACACCAAACAAAGTTGCTCTTCACATAAAAGCTCTTTGCATAAAATAATTGTTACTGATACTGGACTTTGCCTTGACTTGACTTTGTATAAATTAATATATTATTATCATTATTATAAACATTTGTAATACTATTGCTATTGCGGTTCATTTTAACTCTGACAAAATAATTTTCTCCTATGTAAGTAGTGACATAACGAGTTGTTTATAGAACTTTCTTCAGTGGTAGAGCCATGCTTAGGCACGAATGGGCCGGCTCGACCGGTGCGATACCACGGTCTCTCAGAAAACCGGTTGTGAAGTAACGCTTGCGTTGCATTTCCCCGAATTGAGTGAGGTTTCCGGAGGACCAATTCCCAATCCCCCTTTTTCTCTCCCCTCATCTCCTTTCTCCTTTTTTTCCATCTCCTCATCCCTCCTCTCTTCTTTCCGCTCCCTGCACCCCCATCCCTCATTACCCTCAAATGCGGGCAGCGCACTTGCGATTCTTGAGTTGCAAGTGTCCATGGACGGCGGTGTCACTTACCATCAGGACCCGTCTGTTCGTCTGTCCCCCTATAGTAAAAAAAAAAAAAAAACTATGTGCCGCAATTTTCGTATAACTATGGTAGTTTATTTACTGTTTTGAATAGTAATTATTGTTGTGATCTGGAGTTTGACGACTCCAGACTCCTTTGGAGTTTTTTTCGTGTTAAAAACTTAAATGGTTTTAATAAAATTAATGAGACCTTAAATTATAAGTTTATTTTGAAGTTTGATGATGATGGAAGTTTTAACCGTAGTTACTCTTTCATAAAAAGTCAGAAGTTTTAAACGTTCTAAGATATGCTTAAAATATCTAAATGTTTAAAAAATACAATAATTATAAACATACTTAAAAAAGAATTGCGTTAATTCAGCATCCCAGAACTGGTCGCTGAAATCCATTTCTTGAACCGTGAGTCCTCTGGCCAATTTGCTGAAGGAATTCTCAATTTCGAGTACCAGAGGCCTATTTAGCCAATCACTCAAACGAATGGTTCCAGCCAACCGACGGCTTTCTGTTACTAGCCTGTTAAAGATAAAACCACATTGAGAACAATGATTACGTGAATTGTAATAAAATAAAGCTATGACTATCTTTTTCATGATCGATTGTAATATGTCTAAAGTACACTACCTACTTAAAATTTATACGATACCACGGCTTCACAGAAAACCGGTTGTGTCCATCGCATTTCCCCGAATTGAGTGAGGTTTCCGAAAGCCCAACTCCCCCTCTTCCCTCATCTCCTTTCTCCTCTTTCTCATATCCTCACCCCCCTCTCTACTTTCCCGTCCCCGCATTCCTGGATCCCTCATCACCCTCAAAGGCGGGCAGCGCACTCTTGAGTTGCAGGTTTCCCTAGATTGTTGTTTTCGGTTGTCACTTACCATCAGGTGACCCGTCTATTTTTCTGTCCCCCTATAGTAAAAAAAAAGGGTCAAGTAAAAAACAGCATTACATTCTTGTCATAAGTGGTGAATACATCGCGGAACATAGCATTAATAAATACAGATATATAGATATACTTTTGATTACAGATATCTCTCATACTTTTTTGTTTTGCTATTGGTATTATTATAGTCAAGTTTTAATGCTCAAAATCTGCATATTATAGAAGTAAGTAAAGTACGAGAGTTCACGGTAATTGTGTCATAAATCACGTTAAATGAATTTACCGACAGTAATGGTTCATTTCATGTAACGTTCTCAAACAAAACAAGCTAAGAGCGGTATTTAAAAGCCAAGAAACTTTGCTGTCCGTCCACTTTTTATGAAAAAGTCTATTAAATTTGATCTAACAACATGGTAGTGAAGTACATGGTGAAAACCTTGTTTATTTAGATAATGAGACGGAAGATGATTATTTACGAAACATATCGTACGAGAAATTACTTTGGGATTGCACATCCCCTTATACCGCAAATGAAACAAGCCAATGCAAAGTTTTCGAAAAGTGGAGATCATGATACCGGAACCGGAAAGTATATTAAGTGTCTTTAATATAATGTTTTCCAATATGTTAATTGTTTTGAAAACATATTATACAATGACTCTTATCGACTATATTGTACATAGTGGATCCGGCAATTTTAATAATTATTTAGTATACGTACTTCAAGTATCCCCGAATTAGTGTATGAAAATGTCTGAAGGCAGCAGTAGCATGTTCATCAAGAACTGAAGGGTCCACGCCAGCATTGTAGTCATTTATATAGCCATGAGCTTCTGGATATATTAACTTGTTCTGCACCATATTTTCGTATCCTATCAAAACACAATAGATAATAATCAATCAAAAATCATGCACCCATGCCCATGAAACTCTCGCTTGCAGATAGATAGATTAAAAATCTACACCCACTCTTTCTTAAGATATCAAATTGCATTAAAGCAAATATCAACAATTTTACAATATAATATATTTCCATTAGCAAATAAAGTCAGTTAACTTTAACGACAACTTTGAATACAATGATAACTTACCAAGAAGAATGGGTAAATATTCGTAATAGTTGATATGTTGCATTTCGGCGATATGGATACGTCTAGCTTCTTGAAAAAGGGTTTCATCATTCCAATGGGGATTTAGATGCTCTAGTGCATCTGCTATGCGGTTGTGTTCTCGCAGCAAAATTACTTGCAGTACCGTCAGCTGGGGATTTTGGTTCACGCGAATGTCACCTGTGTGAAATTCACGTATGAGACAGATTTAATGTTCTTACACTTTACTAGTATCTAACACCACTTCAGCTCATATTTACATATATAAATAAATGTTTGTATAAAACACTTTTACAAGTTCCTACATACACTAAAAGTTTAGTAGGTGTTAATTCCTAAATAAAATGACCTAAATTGTTATTTATTCCACTACGATGAGCGTAGAGCTGTTTTTTTGTTGTTCATTACTTTGTTAAATAGATATAACTCCAGATCTATGCTTTTAATGTAGAGTGAATTCTATTAGTAGTATAATGAAAAAGCCATTTATTTTTATGTTGCAAATAATATGGTGGTCTGCATTTGAGTTTCACTTTAATTCTGACCCGAACATTAAACTGCAGCCAGCTAGTCTAGTACACTACGTTTGTTACACATGTTGTGCGAACAAGGAGCGAAACATACCCTTATTTTGAATGATAACTCTAGTAAAAATAACATAGACCTACCAGCTAAGTAGCACGGTTCATTTAATGACTGTGCTGGCGGACAAGCAAGTGTTACATTGGGATCTTGTGGGGGCCACTCCTGGTTTTTTCTAACGAGCGTCAACAGCCTTCCACCTGTTCTAGCCCGAATAGGAGCAGCTTGAATAGCACTACTGCCGTACACTAGTGATAGATCCATAAATGCTGTTACTGCTGAGATCTGGCATCAGATAATGTATTATGATTTACAATTTATTATAAACATAAGAAAAAAATGTGTGAGTATAAGTAATGTTAGCTACTACTATTTTCTACTATAATTAGACTGTCGTTGTTAAGTAGGTACTTTATCTATCTAATAGCGAAGTAGACAAGAATTTCGTCTCAAAAATAGGAATATCCAATCAAAATTACATGAGGCCTCCTTATTTTATCTATAATGTAACTTATAAGTTTGTAACTTATAATATCCTATTTAAGCATATTTGTTTTTTAATTAAACGCGCTCATCTAGTGTTACTATTTTAACTATAAATTTAATAATATTATGTCCAAAGTGCGTATGTGTTCCATTTCTGAAGAAAAAGAATAGAAGATTTCAATATGCACGTATTTTTTTTTAATTAACTAATCTTACAAATCTATTTGATTCTTATAATGAGATATATTGATTGTTAGTCAGATGTATCTAAAAAAACAAATTATGTTGATACTTTTCTTCAGTTTTTGTAGTATAGTAGATATATCTGACTACAATACAAAAACTAAAGATAAGTATCAAAATCAAAATCATTATGTGTAAATTAAATATCTATTTCTTACCGGTTCAGCAGGAGCAGTAGGAGCTGTGCATCCCCTATCTCTAGTAGTTCCAGTCCTAAGAAAGTTTTGGCACTGTACCCCTTCGGGTGCATGGATCGGATCATTTGGTGGGAACAATATAGGAGCGCAGGAAGGGTTATCTACATCTTGAGCCAATTGTCCTCTATTATCGCAGCAAACTAGTGGTGGCGCACCTCCTACAAAATGATCGAGGTTTTTGAAGTCAAATTGAGCACTTAAATTTTATTGTTTTATATTTTAGGAATAGTAATTAAAAAGTAAAAGTAAAGTAAAAGTAAGGTTTTTAAATATTGAACATACGTAACAGTGGTAAAAGAACACAAATTAAAACATGTTTAAAAATAATTAAAAAGAGTAGCACATTGCGTATCCATACCGAATTTTAGAATAAAGAATAGGTATGGCCCTGAGGACTGTGCTTAGTGAATAGTTATGTTATACCTAACTTACATTTAATTTATCCATTAACCCAAGTAATTACACTTAGCCCATCCCCAGGTGCCGTTACAGTATCATAACCATGGTATATAAATATAACTTAGAACGCCAGCTTAACGTCTGAAGTTAATCACACAGAGAGGGATTTGTATTTCTATTTATGGTAAATATTTTCCGTACCGATATTGCCTCTTTGGTTACAATAGAAAATTTTATACATACAGACCCTCGTCTATCGACATTAACAAAGCCGGTAGCCGTTTACATGGAAATTTATGGGTTTTTGCAGCTCTAATCAAGTTCTCGACTCACAAAACGGCTCAAAAAAGGGTCTTTAGAGTTGTATGAAGTTATTACATAAATATGTATTAAACGATAATATACTGCCTACTCCTATTATTAACTTGAAAAGTGGCAGTTAGTAAGCTTTAGAAGTCGTGCGTTGAACAGTAGAAAAAATTGTACATGTTATTTTACAGATGTTAATTACGTACGACATGGACAGATCCGATGCTGACCAGTGATAATTAGAAATAATAATGTGTTTTCTAGTTATTATTCGTATTTATTTTAGTCTTCTCTATCTATTTTCTTACTTAACACTAACTTAACCACGCAAAGAGAAATTTATTAATACATGGGGCACACTGAAAGTTTTGCACTTCTGGTTTCTCAGAACTGTTTGAATTTCGAATGATTTATTTTTTTACACACGAGTCCTTGATAAATTAAAAAAAAAATAGCGGGAAATCATCTTTCACTTGTTTTTTATCGCCCTTTGAATTTCGTCATTCGCAGTGAAAATGGAATTAACGCGAAAACATTGATGAGCGATGATTTTTTAAGATTTTAAAAGTGCTTTCCCTCCGCAAGATTGTGCCGTTCGCCTTCAAAATGCTTTTGGGTCGGAAGCACCTCATCTGAGCACCGTGAGGCAATGGTATGCCGAATTTGAGCGGGGCGGATTTCACTTCATGATGCAATTTGTGAAGGACGGCCCACTGAGGAAAATGTGGCTACTGTGAAGAAGCTAATTGAAGAAAACAGACGCATCACCTATGAGACGATTTGGGGACATTGGGGATTGGTATGAGTCAAATTCAAAAAATTCTATATGAAGAATTAAAAATTCTACATGAAGAAAAATTTGTTGTCTTTGGATTTCCCATGAACTGACTACAGAACAAAAACAGGCTCGTGTGGATTGGTGCAAAAAGATGATACTTAGGTACGACCATTCAAATTTTAATACTGTCTACGACATCATCACAGGAGGCGAAACGGATCGAATCGGATTTATTGTTTTAAACCAGAGAAAAAACATTAATCTTGTGAATGGGTCTTGGAAATCGAGAACAGACCGACAAACTTGAAGCAGGCGAGGAACGTCGAAAGAAAAATGATTGCATTTTTTTTTTCGCACACGGATCCTGTTAACACAGTGCCACTTAAAGATCAACAAGGAAGAAGAACACAAGGAGTGTTAATACGGAAAGGTACGCCACAATTTGTTTACCCACTGTTCTTGAAAAAGTACAAGAAAGAAGACCGAGAAGCCGTATCTTCTTACACCACGACAATGCTTCTTCGCCAATAAAACAAAAACATTTTTGGCCTCTAAAATGTATTGCTCGTGACCCATCCAGCAAGTTCGGACCTCGCACCCTGTGATTTCTTTGTTTTTTCTAAAATTAAGGATTTGCTGAGAGGCTTCACTTTTACAAGGCTCCTAAGACCCAGTTACGGCGTTCAAGTTATCTTAATCGTAACACGAAATGGTCATATTGTTTTGAAAAATGGTTCGGACGTATGAAAAAATGTTTAAAATGTAAAGAAGAATACTTCGAAAAACAATGCATATATTTTTATATTTACAACTTGTTTACTCATTAGGTTACGCAAAACTTTCAGTGTGATAAGATTAAGATACTCGTATAAAACATACTACTGTATATTATTTGACAAGAGCTCTACTATAACAATTTATGATTTATCAGTATCATATACTTCACACTTTTGTGTCGAATAAGAGATATCCAATAATACAAATTTAATATTTTAGATTATTTTCCAGTATTTAAAGAGGAATTTAAAAACTATTGCTTACCAGATTGAGGTGCCCCAGCTGTGAGAGACATATCGTGGGTGATGATTTGACCCCATTGTTGCGCATTCAGGTTCCATACGGGATCGACAAGATTTTTGTCTATAAAGAGCACCATACTAAGCTCTCTAGCATTAGGCAATTGACGGCCGGTGACAGACCGTGTCATTTCACTTATACCTGAAAATGTACAAACTAATGAATTGAGCTTACAGACTAATATTCTATTAACTTAGACGAATAGTTAAAACGCCGTACCGCACCGTATTCAGTACCGTACTTCACAAATAACTTTACAAAGAACATACTGAATTGTATCCTTCCCTTTCAAAGGACGTTGCTCACAAAGACATATTCTAAGCCGTTGAGTTGCCAACAAATCTTCATTGATTATATTACCTCCAAGGGAAGAAAGACTTGACTTACTATTTATTGGTTTGTATTAGTTAACTTCAACTTTAGTTCTACACCTATACATCAAATGATAAATTTGTGAAGTATTTTTGATAATAAAACCTAATTTCTTTACTGGTTATGAAATTAAATTTATATTAGGAAGAATAACTTCCAAATTGTAGAAAATAACTGAGGAAATTAAAATAATATAAAACTTAAAAATAAGGTCTCGTCATGTATCTTGTTAGACATTATAATTCTGTACACTTGTTAGGAGAGGCCTATGTCCAGCAGTGGACTGCGATAGGCTGATGATGATGATGATGATGATGATGATGACACTTGTTATAGGTATAATACATATAAACAATTAGATTTTAATTTACGCCCAATTAATTAAGAACTATTTGTCACTCGATAGTCTGTTCTCTCGTTAGGTCATCACCCCTCTGAATGTCCATGAAATGATAAATTATTAAGTAACACCCCAGAGTTCCCAGCCATACTATATTTTCTGATAGGTAAAATGTAGGACTGCAATTAGTGTTTATATGTACACTGAATCCTAGCATACTACTAAGTTGGTAAAACGGCCGAATTACGAGATAGTACTCGACCTCTCAATTTTATCAAGCAAATTATATTTCACGTATATGGAATACTGCTAATATAAAAAGGCTGAGCATTTTCACTTCAGAGAACAATGACTGGATATGGGAAGAGAACCATTACCAGTTTCACTGGTTTGGTGGTGACTTTTGTTAGTCGATCGCTTCAGGAGAACAAGTATTTTACATTGACTTAAAAATTTGAATTTTAATATATACTATTTATTTGTTTTTTAATTTGTTCTTACAGGAGAAGCTGCTAGTGACGATAATGATATAGATTAAGCTGATGATGACTTGCATATAGAGAGTACCAGTACATATACCATAATTGGCTTGATGATGAAGTTTCTAATGACGCTAATGATGATGACCAGGACGATTTAGAAACAGTGAAATATATACATACACTCACACTTGTATAAGTGTGAAGGTACCTCAGTAGGGGTAGGGAGAGGCCTAATTAACGCTCACATTTTGTAGGATATAATTAAGTCCCATTTACGTAATTGGGGCAAACGTATTGCTGTCATCCGCGCACTATTTTTCAGTGGTAGAGCCATGCTTAGGCACGAATAGGCCGGCTCGACCGGTGCGATACCACGGCCTCACAGAAAACCGGTTGTGAAGTAACGCTTGCGTTGCATTTCCCCGAATTGAGTGAGGTTTCCGGAGGCCCAATTCCCGCTCCCCCCCCTTTCTCTACCTCATCTCCTTTCTCCTTTTTTCCATCTCCTCATCCCTCTTCTCTTCTTTCCGCTCCCTGCATCCCCCATCCCTCATCACCCTCAAAGACGGGCATCGTACTTGCGACTCTTGAGTTGCAAGTGTCCATGGACGGCGGTCTCACTTACCATCAGGTGACCCGTCTGTTCGTCTGTCCCCCTATAGTATAAAAAAAAGAAAAAAAAACTATTGGAAAGTGGATGGATAAATTTTAGGTGTACGAATATTGTTTATAGAGATGGATTGGAGAGTATAAGCAATACCTCAAGCCAGTCAGGGTCATAAAAGGTCACAAAATAAGAGAAAAAAGAGTTATAACTTTTGAGAGAGAGAATTGGGTGGTGCCGGAAGATCTGAGCCCTCTAACTTTATTTTATATTTATATTAAATTAATAATTGTAGATATTGAATTATCTTAATCGTAACACGAAATGTTGATATTTTTTATATAAATTGCTAAATTTATATCAATATCGTTCATATTATATTATGAATAAAGTTTAGGACTTAATAAAAAACTTAATCAGTGAAGATGGAAAACTATTCAATATCTAATCTATACATGGAAAATTTTATGAAGTTACTTAAATTAATCTTATACACCTATCTCAAATATCTAAGGTCATCGGAAAATTTGAGACTGGAGATGCCATTGCATTCCACAACGGAATCATTGAATATTTTTAAGAAAATGGTTCATGACTATTATTTATCAATTTAGTTCTGTTATCTAGTATCTATTATTTCCATATTAATGGTATGTATGTATGTATTGTTGTATGTATTTATATGCGTATGAATGTATTTTTATCTGTATGTGTGTTAGTATGTATGTATGTTTATCTGTATTTGTATTAGTATGTATGTTATATGTTGTACATAAATATGTTTAGATTTTTAAATAAGTTTTATATTTGAACATAAGTTAGTATAGTTTTCATTAAAATGTTGAAGTGATCCTCCTACTACCTCTGTCTCTCCGAATGATTATATTCCATCCTAGGGTTGCCTGGAAGAGATTGCATATAGCAATAAGGCCGCCATTTGTACATTATATAGTTGACACTTGTACTGTATGTATTGTATTTAACTGTAAGAATGGTGTACAAATAAAGAGTATTCTATCTATCTATCTATCTATCTTATAAAACATCTGTTGATAAAAGAAGACACTTTCGGTTTTCCATCTCAAACTTGTTACATCAACTATTCAACCTTTTACATAGGGGTGACGACGTAATCTAAGACATAATAATCTCCTTAGCGGCTATGAAATGTAATCAATGTAATCATAAACAAATCTACTCCCCCCTATAAAAATAAAATAAAATGATTGGTGCAATTAGTAAGCCGTCACTTATACAAACACCTTTTTAACACATACACTAGCCTGTATTCCCAAAGGGTCAGCAGCGGCGTAAACACCCATGTTCTTTTAACTGTTGTTTGAATAATAGGAGGCAGAAGATAAGGAGTTGGGACAGTAAAGAGGGGGGCAGTTGGGCCTTCTGAAACCTCACTACTTTTGGTTTTGGCAGCTGCGCAGCAGCGCACGTACCACTCCTGAGTTGGTTTCCCAATTCATTTCTTATATCTAAGAAAAACTGTTTAAGTCATAACGCCAAACGCCACGCCGTCTGTGATGTGTAAATATGTTTTTGTGTTCATCACCTTCATAAAGTGATTTAAAACACAACACAATGTAAACTATTATTCACAGTTACTCTTATCAAAATATGACAATATATCTATATATAAGCAATAAATATTGTGTTTATGTTCCCTTTGAACGATTGAGCTACGTTAGATCGATTTTAATGATTCTTTAATCTTCAGCGCAGTCGTATCATCAAAAACTTGGTGCTACTCGTCCGAAACCGAAACATATTGCTACTCGTTAGTTACTTTATACTAATTTTTTTTTAATTTGTTTTGTTTTAAATTTAAATTTATGTTATGACGTTATGTTAATACCTTAATATGATACTTAAGTTATAATGAAAGTTCCTACCATCAGCATAGTTGTACTGTGTCAATCGTCCGTAAGGTGTCTGGGGCATTCCCCAGCTTGGTTTACGAAGATTATTGCAAGAACCATCAATAGATCGATAACGTGAATTAGTACAAAATGACGGTGTCAGACCACATGTCTGTGTGGCCGGATCTTGAGCAGCTCCTACTGGCGGAGGTGGATTACTGAAACTGTTTGAATGGATTAATTTAAAAACATGTTTTCAACCTTTAATAGCAAGGTGTTACTTCGTGATAACCTTATTACAGCATGAGATATGTACTAATATGTACCGATTAAAATAGCACAAAATGTTTACAAAATATTATTTTTTGTAATCTTTTGTATACTTTTTGTGCTATTTCAGTCATTAATTTATAATGGTAATATGACATGATGAATAATAAAAATACACAAAAATATGGATTATATGATATAATCAATAAACAAATATCAATAGTAAGCACTTATATATAAAATAAATTACAAATATATATATTTATACAACTAATATTACAAATCACCAAGCAAGCTTTGTACAAAAGCAATGATTTTATATGTAAAAAATCTACAGCTCAATTAATAACGTAAAGTGATATCAACAAAAATAATTTAAGAGCATCTCTTATTTTTAACAAACTATATACATGGTCCTTAATTATTATTTCTACAATTACGTTTCCATAAGAAATGATTTAATTAATATGCTGCACACTTTTACTTTATCTACATGTTGTGGGACATAGCCGTAAGGCTGGCAGAGTTGTTAATATAAAAATAAATAGTAAATAAATGTGCATAATTATACTGCAATGTTATTAAACGGCATTGAATCATTTCAGGAAATCAGCTGCTTGAAAAACGCGTAGGAAGTACGATACGATAACGCAACGAGGTTTTATGATTTTTTAATTTTACTATTGAATTTTATGTTCACTGGAAACAATCCTATTTACGATTAGTTCTTTACATAACATAAAATTGGATATAATTTTTTTACACTATAATATTTACTAATTGACACTACAATACTAGTTTATGGGTAGTGTTGTAATTATAATATTTGCAATACGGTCAATAGATATTATATAATAATTCTTTACTTGTTTTCTAAATATACAAATAAGTCAAATATAATAATAAAGTCACTTTAATCTTAAACTATTAATTCAATTCAACGTTCAATATTAATAAAATATTTTCTCTTGTAACGACTAATATGTTAAAATTATGCATGTTATATATACATATTATATGTAAGATCCCTAGTAGACCATTGTGAAAAAGAAATGATTGATAAATGAAATAGTCAATCGTAAAACGTTAACGATAAGATGACATATAGATGAAGTATTGCAAAAAATAATGTAAAGTCTTATCAAAGTAAATGAAATATGCATTTGCAACCGGTGAATATTATATTTTTTATGTTAGTTATTTTTGATAATTAACCTTTTTACAGGTGCACTGGTAGATTCACCTACGTTTGCTGTTGTGCTTGATGATTCGGAATACGTTGCGCTGTAGACAGAATCGGTGCATTCACTTTCAGAACAATTGTGCACTATACACAACATATTAGTTTCAATATTAGTTTTACAAGTATAATTTAACATTAATACACTAAATTCCACATTTAATTAATTACTGTATCTATACTATGTGTAATGTTAGTGTTAACAAAGCAGTCAATATTAAATACGTAGTACATTATTTTAAAGCTAAATACAGATCATGGTCAATTACTTATGTTTCAATAAAAGGTATATTTGCCAACCCACTAATTATATATATGTATGTAACTATGTTTCTTTACCAAATACTAAAAGAGATAACAGTTTTATTAATTCTTTATTTTATAGTTTAGAGTTAAAGCTATTCTGACCTTCACCAACAGGCTTAAGACAATACTATTTTTAGACTCTACTCATGAAACATTGTAGGATTAGACAGTAATAGACTGTGTTACCAGAAAGCTTGCTACGGAAGAATGCACATGAGTTCATTCAACTATTTATTTTGTAGATCTCACCCGTATCCACCGACATTTGTTCTCTCAGGAGGTAGAGTGAATGGAATAAAATTCACAGACTCTGGTCCAGAGCTATTCAGTCGAAATCCTGCTAACGTCTCTTGGAATAAGGAAGGTCCCGACCAGAAAGTGTCTTGATAGCTCTGAATAGTGCCACATAATGCCAGTGTAAGGCATATTTTTGAAAAAATAAAAAAGGCCATTGTATCTGAAAAGAAAAAAAGTGGTTATGTATTCATATTATAAAATAATATAAAAACTAAGGTCTGAAACAGGCAGATAAATTGTTAGGCAAATGAAGAGATATTATTCAGATTGCTATAGAATATTACCGAGACTTATATTTTGAGGAACAGAAGTCAGAAATAAACATTTATATGAAAATAACCGTCACTCTATATAGCCTGCATTGATAACCGAAAGACTTTTAATACTATTTTATATTCAAATATCTGGGAAGCCTTGAAAGGTCAAGGAGTAGATAAAGAGTATATACGAGTAATTAAAGGCATATATGTACATAGTAAAAGCACAAGTAGAGTCAAATTAGAAACAATTAGGACAAGCTTCCCAATGTTTAAAAAAGTAAGACAAGAACGTGGAACGTGTCATGGGCAAGCTATAATGTAAAGTCCTGTCGTTTGAATATAAAGGGACACTTGAGCCATCTAAGATTAGGTGTTGATGATGATGATGCATGATAAATACTCTAATACACAGGCAGCAGAAAAATCTTGAATATGTTAGACATTACATATACCTTGAAGAGCAAATCAGCCTTGAAAGCAATTACAATTGTCTAGAAGAAACCTGTAGTACTACTAAAACTATGGCATTGTAGCACCAAAAAAGAAAGTTATAGACTCATGTATTCTTCCCTAAGTAAGGTACGCGTGAGTCTTAGAAATTTACAAAGAAATTTAAAAGCAAGATAACGATACGTTACGTAGCTATTAAATGCTCTAAACTATGCTCACAACAACATACATTCAGATAGGCTGGCCATGAAGTACGAGGACGATAGATGAAGTTCCACCGTAATCTCGTCAAATGGCACTCAAGATAAAAGACGCACCGGTTGTTAAAAAACTTATGACAATGTTTAAAACAATAAAAATGTCTTTTTTATTATTTATTTTATTTATCAATTGTCTTAATAAAGTGGAGAGTTAATAATGCAGCCGGGTTTTATATTTTTTATTCGAAACTGTCGGTTTATAATGTATCCCAAATTATTATTGTTATTATTTTATTATAGCTTTATTTTGTTGTCTCATTTATTAATTACAACTGGTAATTGTTGTAATACAACATTTGTTTACCAGGTTTTGTGTTTTGTTAAAGTGATAACTTCTTATGGGAGGGCAAACCGCTTCGTAACGTAACGCGTTACGGCGCATGTCTGTCCGGCTCCCCTTTCTCTCAGGCATACGGTAGTTTAGTTTAGTTTATGACTTCTGTCGGCCGTCCCGAGAGGCACACGTTTTTTGTTTTATACTTAAACTTTAGTTTGTAAGTATATTTATAACTATAAAAATGTAATTCTTTGATGTACAATAAAGAGAGATGAAAGAGATGTACATCTATCTATCTACAACGTGCATTATATAAAAGGCAAGAAACTAGTCCTTGGAGTTTCTTGCCTGTTATTCTTCATAGGATCTATGTATCGAAACAGGCAACTCTAATCAAGACTGTCTTAGTCTGACTGACTTTTTCTCTTCACAATTCAAAAATACCTATGATTGATGTAATAAATGTGTGTTGAAATAAATGTGTTATTGTTTTTTTTTTAATTTTTTAAACCATCCCATTTATGCAAAAGACGCCTGCCAAATATTCTACTGCAATTATGGAAGAGAACAAATCCATCTTTTTTGACAACGTCCTATAAAATACACTAAAGTTCTGTATTTTTACTTTTTATTTAAGACGACTTATATGATACATTGCAATCATAAATCAAAGAAAAGTGATGCATAGTTTTGTTAAATTTAAATAAATTTAATTAATAAAAAATGTTCAACAGCCAGACTTAATACATGAATTTGGTCAAGGTTAATGACTATTTCCTCAATATTTTATAACAAGACAAATTATTGATATTTATTACTCGATATAATAAACATTTCATCATCAGTAGCCTACGATAGTAACAGTAACAAAAATACATCTAACTGAATGTAGACCTACGGGAACATATACAAAATATCACTCACTTTATATAATATTTAACTTTTTTAAAGTATAACCGACTTTAATTCGCCATTCATCTGACGTCACATTCCTGGTTTTAATCATTCGATTCTATTGAAATACTTGATTTTTTCCATAGATCAACGGGTTTAAAATATTTTTGGTTGCTGCCTATTGGCAAGCATATATTTTTATTTGTTGGTAAAAGTAACACAAAAGGTAGGCTATATATGGCAGAGAACGAACTAAACAGTTAAAAAAGCAGGTTGTATTAGTTAAGCTAATATAAACAAAGCAACTTATTTACTAACCAGTCAACCAGAATTGTCTTTGCAGTCGGAGGACCTCTTACATGAATTACTTACCACAGAAGAATAAATGAGTATGTCTAAATCTAATCATAAATAATATCAGAAATCATAATCTATGAGTTTAAAATATGCACATTAAATTCTAATACCTTACGAATGAGTCTATCTATTGTACGTTTTTATGATTTATCATGATAGAAGGCAGCTTTTCCTTACTTCGTTATAAGGCAACAGATGGCGTTGCTAATATTTATTTATTTCTTTTTTCTTTAATTCCTTTCTTTTTGTATTTAATGATAACTAAATCACTAATGAAAAAAATAACATACTTCGTAGTCTTAGTAAAATAAACATAAATATATATAACGACCAAATACTGATTTGTTCTTTTTTAACAAAACCTACTTTTGTAATATTTCGCAATTAATTATTAATAACATTCAATATTTTCTAAGAGCTAATTCATTAGGCTAAGAGCCTCTTAAAAATATGAAACTCAAAGTCAGTCTACATAAATAGTGATTAATGGAAGACAATACGGAAACCTAGTTTTAGAGTAATAATTCATTCATATTTTATTATTACAACCAAGTTTTTAGTTTTCAGAGACATAAAGTTACAAAGCTTATTGAAATGTCGTCTAGTAAAACATTTTCGAAACTGAAATCAGAAGCTCCACAGCTATTATTGTAAACGTCGACAATAAAGGTTGGCTTATAGAAGAAATTTCATTAAAACGTAATGTTACTTCTTTTATTATTATTTTGTCGCATTTCTCTTTAAACTACTCCACTCCTACATCTTTAATTCTTTATTTTCAGTTTGATAAACTGTAAACAGACGTACGAATATGGTTCGTACTAAAGAAGTACATGCTCGCCTTGTTTGAACTTTCTGTATTTTTTCTTGTGTAGGTACCTAGTACAATAATAAATTTAAATATTAAAACACAGGCGTTGATTATAAAAGAGGCGATGATCTTAGAACGGGTAAGAGGACTATTCTTATTGAAAGTGGTAATTCCGTTGTTCAGCTCTGATGCCACAGGCACGTACAACTTAAAAAAACCTCTACTTATTGCATCGAAGATTAACCCCGTTATAACAATTTACCTATCTTCTGAACTCACCACATTATCTCTCCTCCTCCTACTCCAAGTATCTGTTATCCACTTTCTTAAAGTTTAGTTTTGACGAGCAACCTACTGTTGCGATAACGTTGTGTGTCTTGATTTATAATCTTTACTGTTTAAAAAAGAACAAGGAGACAAATTCAAATAATTATAATAATAATAATAATGATTTAGTACTAATGCAAATTACGAATACTAATTACTAGTATTTAAATTATTATAATAATAATAATTGAAATAACTGCAATAGCTATTCGTACATCACACATCCTGCCAGTTCTCTATATCATTATCGTATATTAAAGTAACCCTGATTTACTCGTTGTAGAGATGTATCAAAGGTAGATATACCATCTACTTCTACTTATACTCTACAAATAAACATTGGACGTGATACCCTAACTAAATACTACTTTTAAATGACTGCGTTGGCGCAAAAAGGAGGGTTATCATTTTGACTTGCAAAAAAAACAATATATTCTAACAGTAGGAAACGATCATGGACTAAGCGGCATATGCTATCCTCTGAGTATTACTATGAATACCTTAAAAATATATGACGTGTTAGTTCTTTATTGAATCGAAGATAGAAACTGAATAATTTATAAATAATCAATTTACAATATAAGAAAACATTACTGATCCATTTGCACTGACTTATCGTCGTACATCTGTGACCAAAAGCTTTACAGAAAAAAGAGCATACAACCGCATCTAGTCGTCTTGTGGCTACTTCGCCAAACTGCATGATCAGATTCTCTGCAAAATCAAGAAAAAACCTCTCCAGCTCAGATTTAGATATAGCTGGTACCCCCGTGACAGAATATTTCAACAAAAGACTTATGAGTAAAAAGATAATGTTATTTCGTGACACCAGAATCAGATAAAAAACTAAGAATAAACATACTGCTGGATCTATCGTGGTGCAATATATATTAGAGATAGTCCGAGAAAATCTGCAATACTTGTTTCGACGCAAGATACCCTGGAACGAATGCTCCCCTCTACAGCTGACACCAACAAAACAATAATTTACGTCCATTGCGTATCCACCTGCAGCTACAGCTATTGTCAAAAGAAATATTACACTCATTGGTTATTGTTTATTATATATATATATATGTATATATATTGTATTACAATATATCAAAACCACGTCTGTGGTTATATCTTATAATTATTTATCAGATAAAAATATAATTATGTATACATTGTGATCTATCTTATAAAAAAACCATCTAAAGTCGTATTTAATACATAGTTCTTCAGTTTATAGGAGATTACTAGATAAAAAAAACCATATACATAGGTACCCCGCGGTAAAACTTTATCAAGAGTGTGAGGCACTTATTTAAATCAAAAAATTCACTTGTAGATCACATGGATGTATCAGATTATTTTCATTATACGTCACTAAGAGTTTATCACTTACATGTTCCACATGAAAACACCAAATTTGGTTTTGTCAATCCACAGCGGTAAAGCTATGCTTAAGCTCGAATGGGCCGACTCCACCAGTGCGATACTACGGTCTCACAGAGAGCCGGTTTTGAAGTAAAGCTTGCGTTGCATTTCCCCGAAATGCAGCAGCCGCAGAAGAGAATTGGTTAGCGGATATCATTGCAAACAGCAGGTGCAAAGCTCTCAAGTTGCTAACTCTATTATAGTAAAGTGGCTAAGGTCATAATAGTCACCTATGTAGAGTATATATAGTTTTATGTCGCCATCTGTATTAGGACACTTTTCCTATAAACTTGATAAAGGTTGTCATGCGAAATCAAATGAAATGTTGAGAAGTTAGTTATTAAGATTATTCTAGAATCGAGCCGCTCTGATTACAGTATTTTATTTCGTTTTCGAGTAATTTAAAATAAGTCGCGAACCATGTTTTAAGTCTTAAATGGCATAATACACCAGTTAAGCGGTAGCGGAGGCCCTTTTCTCCCTCTACTCTTTCCCCTCCCCTTATTCTCCCCTCATGCACAGACACGGCAGCGCGGCACGGATAACGCACTTCCGACTCTTGACTTGCAGGTGATACTTAACAGAAGGTGACCCATCTGTTCGTCTGTCCAACCCCATCATAACTAAATTTTAAAAATTTAAATTAGTTGAGTTGAAAACTGAGTTTAGAAAACTTAGTTTTATATATAACATGTTTAATTATTATATGTATATTAAACGATGTTAATAAAGTTTCATAGTGTGCGGTGACATATTGCTGACCCATGAATGTTAGTCTCCTTATTACTCAATAAACAAATAACAGATTTTCTCTTAAATTTTCTCTTGTAAGCATGACCGCATCGATAGCAATTACGTTTAGACATACATTTGTAAAGTACATGTACCGGATCATAAAAGTTAAAAAAAAAATAAGAAATAAAATGATATAGAAGCCCGTTAATATTTTGATTGTTATTCGTAGTATGTAGTAGAGGATGACACACCTGCTTCTTGCGCACTTCTGTCTAACGTTTTCCAAGATAACTGGTAAACAAGGACTGATATACCAAATTGTTGCAAAATGATCCGTCTGCCCAAACAAGTGGGCAATCATCTTTTAAACTTGACATCTGCATTCCCTCCTCCCTTCTTTACTTTAGTCGTTAAATCTTCGAATAGAAACATCCATTGCCAGATTGTCTTTTGGTTTCGGGTTCGTAAAAATACATCTAGCTTTAATCACCACCATCATACTTTTCAAGCATTGAGCGGCTTTTTGACACCTAAATGTAAGACTTTGATATGGTATTTTTTCATTATTATTTGGTTTGGTATGGACTATTGGTATGAGTCAAGTATTGATACTTGAGTCATACCAAGGCCTAAATCTGCAGGAATATGTTAATTTGTCACCCTTTTACCAGCTTCTATCATTAGCCGCACAACACTTACGTTATCTTGAGTAGTCGCCGTAGAAGACCGCAGTAACGAAATACCAATCGAACTCTATCATAACATTGTTATTGAGTAAGATCACAACTAAAATAGTTATAAATCATTGAGCGAAAAGTTTCTCTAGTCAAATCCATTTCCTTCAGTCAGACCTTTTTTAAATTACCGCCAATTTATAATAACAAATGACATATGAATTCATTACACATCTACAGATTCCCAAAGAATTTATTTAGAAATTTAAATAAATTTTTCATGGCCTACTTTTTAACTAAAACTTTCATATATTTTTGAAGCCAGCTATAGCTATGTGTAAAAATGTATTACGGTAATCATGCAGATGAACACTCCTAAATATTTTAACATCTAACCACTTTAAGAGTAAATGAATGAGTGAGTGATCTTGGCTTTTACCAGGTTGGCCGATAATATTTGATGGGCCCCGACTAAACGTTTGACATTGCACAGTCGTATATAGACCAAAAACATTCATTGTTCTATACACGATCTTTATTAACTGCAATGTTACCCTTAAACAATGTTACCCTGAAAAGAAATAAATAATCCCACGCCTCTTTTATTCTTACAAACAATATTTGAATTTATTAACAAGATTTAAATCGATTGCTATCGTATCAGCAGTAAGCTGAGATACCGATTAAAATTAAAGAAATCAATAGTAATGCTATATCTAGCCCCTGTTACAAATAAATTTCCTAATGAAAACTCGTCTTCTAGTGATATATAGTGTGAAACGAACATAAGATCTATTGATATTCAATCTATGTTTCCCATGAAACTGTGATTCTTAGCAATCTACTTTTTGATTTTCTCACCATATAATTATATGCCATGGTTCATTAATGCACGGCATGTGAGATTCTTATTAATTACTCATGAAAATATATTATAATGTTTTTATAAACAATAAATGGGTACTATATATCTACAAGGTTTATAAAAAAATACTTTATTGTTACTCAGTCAGTACCTATGCCTCTTTATAGAGAGTCAGTTTTGTAATTAAACGAATAAATAAAAAATAAAGTGCAATCATTATTGATGTCCACCAAGCATGCATGCGTGCATATATGTACATATGTTCGGATTTTGATATTTTGTGGGTGAGATAATGATAATAAATTATTGCTTTTAGGATTACGTCACACACACTAACAAATCTCTACTGCATACCAGAAAATAGAGTGGAAAATCGAGATAATGAAATATATTACAGGACATTTAATTAATACGTAACTAACACTAGAATATGCATGTTCTGAAGTTGTGAGCATAACAGTGTTTAGGTGTCATAGAGTACTGGTTTCCTGTTTACCAGTATATGTATAGTACTAATCAGTTAAATATTTTGACTGCATAGCTACGTTGTTGCCTTACTGGAAGACATGTGATACCCTAACAGTCAATCACTATTAGGTATGTTTCCGGGAATAAATGGAGCTGTATAAATTGCGTATCACTACGCAATTATCTTCAAAATCACAAGAAGTTTTCATTTGTATTTGGCTGTTTATTATTTTAAATAGTCGAGGATATGCTTAATAGCTTTCATAATATCCCAGAAAGATAAAATTTGTTCATACCCGAGCATTATGTTCTGATATGTTTAGATAAATAATAATGTTCCCGGAGGCTTCCTTGTTAGGGTATTCCCGGGTCCCTTGCAATAGACTCTTTGTGACGGAGCACCGTATGGTTTTAGGCGGTTCGAGTCCAACATACCACCTCTCCGTTAGCTCCGGTGAGGTGATGACCCGTGGGGGTCTCCACACGAAAAAAAAAAGTACAAAAGTGACAAATGCGACACAAGTAATATTGGCCCAAGAGCCCACGACGGCCAGACCTTCGTTATTTTATAAAAGCTGAAAGTTTTTCTGTGCATGTCCCCTATACAGGTAAGAACGACCAGCGACTATAGAGTTTGGGTTGTGGTTACTTGGGCAGGTTACAGGTATTAAAGGTGTATAAAATAGTATCTTAAATTCGTTAAAGTGTAAAGCTCAATTTTTTTATATTTTCTTTTGGGATAACTTTAGAAATTTCGTCATCCATTGCCAGACACTTCTGACAGTTGCTACCCCCTGCCAGACATCCCTAAACTTTCGTTATATTATAAAAGCAAAATTTTATATATGTTACTTGGGGACTTATAAAAAAATGTTACCTTAATAGCCGGACAGTTTCAACGGTTTTTAAATCTAGCCAGACACATTGAAGTTCAAGCGGGTGCGAGTGAGATAGCCATCGTCGCATCATCTGTTATTTTGTGAACAGTTATGCGTACATTGATTTGTTTTGTTTGTTATAAAAACAAAACAACATAACATAACATAACATGCATCACCTTAAAAGTGATTCGGTTGTTCGGATGCTTACGGGTACTGGCAATGATTTAAGATATGTAAACCTAACCAAATAAAAACAGCGTGTTATTGGGACTGTTAATTTGTCAGAGCTTACCTAGATTTCATGCCATCACAGATTGTAATTTTAATCCTGCGTTCTTCAGAAAAGGAAAATTAAAACCATACAAGACATTAAAAAAATATCCCGAGTACCAACAGCGAATTAATTGAAAATTTAGATCATCAACAAAACATCTTTAATATTATTCAGAGATTTATATGCAATGTTTACAATGTATGTAATTGACGTGGATGCCGCTAGACTTCAAATATTCATCGACTCGTATACAGTCTCCCATGTAAACGAATCTTTTGACCGAAAGAAGTTGCGAAATTTTGACGCTAGCAATCTACCACCTTGCAAAAGCCATGCCATCATTACGACGACGATCATGCCATCGACTGGAGTAGCAGTGACGAAGAAAATGAAAGTATCGACGACATTGATGAAATTATTAAAAAATATTGAATATTTTTTTTACTTGTAATCATACTTTTTTATATTTTATGTCATTTTTTTACTTTATGCTAATGACAAAACGAAATGGCTATGAACGTAATAAAATTATTTCTTTATTGGATATCTTAAAAAACCGTAATCGACTAAGCATTCGCGCTCGTACCTACAGCGGACTATCAATGTGTCTGGTAAGATGTAAAACTATTCAAACTGTCCGGCTATTGAGGTAACATTTTTTTATAGGTCCCCAAGTAACATATATAAAATTTAGCTTTTATACTATGACGAAAGTATAATTATAATTAATTAAAGTTTAGGGGTGTCTGGCAGGGGGTAGCAACTGTCAGAAGTGTCTGGCAATGGATGACGAGATTTCTAAAGTTATCCCAAAGAAAATTTAAAAAAGTTGAGCTTTACACTTTAACGAATTTAAGAGACTATTTTATACACCTTTAATACCTGTAACCTGCCCAAGTAACCACAACCCAAACTCTATAGTCGCTGGTCGTTCTTACCTGTATAGGGGACATGCACAGAAAAACTTTCAGCTTTTATAAAATAACGAAGGTCTGGCCGTCGTGGGCTCTTGCTCTATCCAGGTTAGTGGGCATGGTAATTTTGTTGTGTATTCACTTCGATTGATTTACATAATTATATATATACGATAAAATCTTAAGTGAACATTAATACATGTAGGTCAAGGTTTGGCCTATATATCCTTAAGGAAAATGTCAGCTCGATAACTAAAATCATATTAAGTATAAGAACTGAACCGTACATCCAAAATGTACTACGGAAGGTAAACGAGGTCGATGATGGGAAATTGCGTACAGTATACATAAATCGTTCAAGATACCATGTCTATTCATCACTTGCCTTTACTTTAAGTGCGAAGTTATACTTAGCTTCTGTATAAAGTTTTGATAATTTTCTATCTTGTTCTTTTTGGTGCCATCTTTGAAACCTAAGATAGCAAGAAGCTAACTGTTCGTCAGGTCTAGTAGTTACTAATACTGACTACCAAGCTAGAGCACGTGTGTTCGATATCCACCAAAAAACAAGTCACTGTGTGATGAGTTTGGTGTCTACATGTAAAGTCACTGCTGAAAACCAGCGCTGTCTCGCAGTTTTTGAGCGCATGTGGCTGGCACAAGCCATTATTTTAAAATTACAATAGTTTTAGATTTATGATCACTTTTCTGTACGCCGCGGTGCTTCAAAAACAAATCATTTTGTTTATCCCTAACAGATAAGTGCGTCTGGTTTTATATAAAGATTGGTTACTTTAACTATTTCACGTTATCCTAAACAAAGATCTTGAAAAGTTGAAGGTTATGCTGAAACGTCATTAAACGATATGAAACATAGACAGCCACTCCTCTTTACTGTTCCTAAAG
This sequence comes from Tyria jacobaeae, assembly GCA_947561695.1. Lineage (NCBI taxonomy): Eukaryota > Metazoa > Arthropoda > Insecta > Lepidoptera > Erebidae > Tyria > Tyria jacobaeae. The sequence continues at coordinate 10,756,929 of OX387218.1, forward strand.
TACAAAAAATCCATTTAGGTCGCCCATTATTTTACTTTTACTTTTATGGCTCCGTAAAAACCAAAATGTATTATTATTTCTATATAAGACTTTTTGTTTAATGAGTAAATTTGTAGTAATTCGTTTTGTGAACTGATACATTACTTTATGACTATGAGTGATTTCTGTAACGCGTAATGAATTTTCCATCAGTTTGCTATTATATATATATATATTAAATAAAATATATATATATATATATTAATATTAATATATATATATTAAATGAAATATATATATTAAATGAAATATATTTCATTTCACGACACATCTCATATTTCACGATAATCTAGATGGGATTTTATATATACATATATAAAATCCTATCTAGATTATCGTGAAATGTCCTGTTAGCTTTTTTTAAATAAGTTCTTTTATCAATAAAAAAGTATGTGGCGATTTTTTTTCCTACAAGATTTTTAGTTTATTTTTTTTTGAATAATATTCCATAATATATTGCACAATATTCTATTATAATATTTCTATTACCCCTACTTATTTTCTTTTTATATATAACCACAATTATTATTTTTTTTTTTTGAAAGTAGCTGACAGACATCGTTTTGTCAAATGCTGTTAAGACAACCAGTGTTTTGGAAATCCCTCATTTTTTTTTAAAGAACCTTTTTATGACTACAACGAATAGTTGGAAAAACAAATTTTCCAAATTGTTCCCGACTTCCGAGCTAGCCGACATTTGGTCTGAGCAACACATTAAGCTATTTATTTTTATATATATAGAAGATGTAAAAGCTGCTATACACCTGATAACTCCCGATACAATTTGACATACAACAACACTATAAGATAACTAACACCATCCTTAAAGTGTACAGTCTAAAATTTTGGTAGGTACTAACACGAAATATTCACTGTCACAAATGTTTTTGTAAGCTGTGATTGAGCAAAAGCCTTACGTGCTTAATAAATCAGGGTGACTTATAGGCCTGACTCTATTTATCCAGTTATTCAAGAACACGACACCACATAAATTTGTACATTATCACGTAATAATTTAACAAGGTTATGTTCGTTTTGTTACGAATTCTTGTAGCAGCAACAATTATTTAGAGCAGCGTTTCCCATTAGAGGGGTCGCGACCCGGTACCGGGCCATCAGAATAAAATGCCGGGTCGCAACATTCCCGCCTAGACTTAAAAATGATACCTGCTATCGATCGACGCATCGTAAATATTAGTAAGCGGTGAGCGCCGTCAGCGGAAATATAGAAACCGACTTGAAGAGGAACCAGACCTTAGGATAAAACTTTCGTCTTTTTTCGCGAACTTGGATTCTTTTGTACAAAATAAGTAGCAGCTCCATACTTCGTACTAAAATTTTTTGACTAAATAGGCGATACCAAATTTTAGTATTAATAAATGTGTTTTATTTTACCTAATGGAACCAACTTGGGTTTAAAAGTATTAAGTGGGTCACGAAGGGCAATGGCAGAACAACGTTTGGGAAACACTGATTTAGAGATTTAGGAGGCAATTACTTGTTATCTGAGAGTGCTGGCTAGCCAGCTAATCATTTAATTTTAAATACTACCCCATCCATAGAGATAAATTTAAGACAAATAATACCAACTACTCCATCTATTGTTCACTACTATGGTTAAATATCCTAAGTACCTACGGGCAGAGATTACTGCCGTCAACCGGGCACTTTGGTAATTTTACTTTTAGTAAAATTACCTACCATTGAGAGTTTATTGGCAATGGAAGGACGGAAGGCAATGGATTAAAAATATATTGCTTATTCGGATTGATTGGGGAGCTGGTCAGGGTGGCGTACTTGTAACTCAAAGTGAGAACAGCAGAGACCTGTAGTCATAATTAAAAGTGTATAATTCAATTAAATATATATATACATATATATATATATATATATATATATATAAAGTAATTAAAAAAAAATCACTTACATAGCAGAGTAAAAAAATATTCGGTAACCTTTACAACATATTGTCATACATCGAAATAGCATTCGTTCACAACAAAAAAGTCTCATCAACTATATACTATACAATAAGAGAAAGCAGTGCACAATAAAGACTTCTTGGAAGAAAAGGTAATTTGATAGGTATTTTAGGGTAGCTATAAAAGAACATTTCGAAAGCGAAAAATAGATAAGAAAGAGCTCCTTCTAATATACTTCTTAAAAATACAGAACGTTTGTTGTGTTCAATGAACTGGTGATGAGCCATACACTGGATGAAGTAATTTTTGTTTGCATATAAATGCTTATTTGTGTGAATCTTAAAAAAAATCGTATACTGGTCACCATTATTTGTAGTGTTTTCTTTATCTTATTACTGTGACGCCATTGATGTGTATACTGTATAATGTGCTATACATTAATATATATGTATATATATATATATATATATGTATATATATATATATATATATACACAAGAATATGTAACGTCGTCTCGCTGTATTTAAATTAAATATAGTATTCATTAATTAAGGGATCGGACTGTTATCTATCTGACACTAAATATCCCGTCATACAGATCCCGTATGATGGCAATAACTTTGCCCCCTATTACGTAAGTGGGGCTAAATTGGTTGGCAAAAAGTGGGCTTTTTCGACGCATCTGTCCAAGTAAGTACCGTGATTGCAATTTATTGCCCTGCAAGTAATGTATTTTACTTTTAGATGTTTTTTAAGATAATTTTAATAGGTATCTTGTAAATTGTCAGCGAATGTTGAATTATAAAAAACATTAAGTATCTGGCTACTAGATGCAATTCATATAACAAAATTATATGTAAATTGTCATACAATGAACAAAACCTCACGTACCTATCTTTCATATAAAGTTTAAACTAATATTGGTTGTGGTATGTCTTCAGAAGGTGATCCGGATGTCTTAATAAAGCTATTCCCGGATTCCTCCTATTTTAAGCGCAGTATGTCACACTGTGGGGTTTTAGTCGGTTCAATTCCGACACAACGTTCTAAAGAAAACCCCGGTAGAATGATTTTCCTAAGGGGGTTTTCACACGAAAAAAAAATGTTTACAGAAGGTAGGAAAGAAGTAGTTTACCCCTAACCTATATATTTATATATATATATGAGTTAAAAAAACTAATATATTAAGTAAGTTCATGAAGGTTTGCTTAATCAGGATTTAGGTTTCCATTACATTTCCTCTTTGCTTAAGCAATCTATAATTTATTTTACGTTATTTTACATACCAACGCGATAGCAGACGAATCGAGTATCACCAACGAATAAAATAATTTCGACTAAAAAATATATTTGAGATTATTTCATAAGACTTCACACAGCGTTCCAATTAAAATAAATACCACCAAAAGGTGAACGAAGTACCAACGCGCACTAAGTCTTAAGCCTTTGTCGTTGCAATGTTTAACTCAAAACTCCTAAAAACCTTCTCCATTTTAATAAATGAATTATTTCTTTATATTTTCTTCGTTGTAAATGTAATCTGCATTGGAGACTGTGATGATGTCCGTATCATATATGATTACGTGTGTAAATATACCTGTGTTTCCGAATTCAATTAGTAAATAATAGTGTATGTATTATCAAGTCTATTTCTCTCGCGTCTCAGTCAGAATCTCAATAACGTTCAAATTTGTTGAGAAGTGCTCGATGACAAAGTTGTGTAAGTATATTTTAGGTAAATTAAATGCTTACCTACGTCTAGAACACTGTTCGCACACCAAAGAAAAAATCTCTACGCCAGCTCATGGGAGGATACCACTGTTTGTAAGTACTATTGTTATATACATATGCAAGCATTTGTTACCAATTGTTAGAACTCGAAAGCATATCGAAGTGGTTACCTTTATAAGAAATTTCATTTAAACAACATAAGTTAATGAAAGAGTAAATTCTCAGTGTGTACCATATCTAATTGTTACAACACAATACATATGACTCAATCATAATCATTTTAGGTCACATCGCCTATTTTGTTTCACTCACAACCATAAACAAATCTAGTTTTTTTTTTGCTTACTTTTTACTTACATACGTTCGGGCTGGACAATGCTCTATTTAAACGAATCGCAGATCTCAAGAGCACCGATTCTTTTGATGAAATGTAAACAGTACAATGTTTAATTGTGGTACAATTAAATAGAATAAGTACAAGTATCGTAACCTTCGTGTTGACAGGAAGCAATGCGATTTGTCACAGTCATTATACACTCGGTCCAAAAACATAAACTAATTACTTTAATATATATTCGGTATATATTAAAGTAATTAGTTTATGTTTTTGGACCGAGTGCATAAGTACCTACTTTTGTTTTAATCTGGTCACCAGTTACAATTTAAATGACAATGACTTCGATAATTGCAGGTAAGGAACCTTACTTTACAAAAAACTTAAACCTTTATTAATATAAGTTACGCTCCTGCAATGACAAATATCAAAACTTAGACAAATAGAACCTAAGAATCACGAAAACTTTCAATTAAAAATACTAATAGTTTTTTTTTATTAAATGATCGACTTTATCCGTACTTTGTTTTTTCAGAATACAAAGTGGGCCTTCATTACACGCACAGAAAATCTGTTAGGAAATAATTTGCTAAAAGTTCTGAGTCGACAGTAATTAAAATTTTTTAAGACTACTCTTTGGACTGATTTAAGAAAAGTTAAGTTTTGTTACGTTTATTTTTTAACCTAGTAGCTATATGACACATATACCTTATCACGTTTATGAAACTGTATCAATTTAATGTACAAATAACATAACTATACTCGTAACATTTAATGATTTTCTGTTCAATGTCTTTTAACTTCATCCCTATTATATATGTATTTTTTAATATGCTACTTAACTGTAAAAACTTAGTATTTAGTATCAGTGAGAGACGACACGTTCAACTTCAAGTCGTCCGATGAACTTAAGGATTTTGAGTGTGCCTCATGAATGAATGTATGTAATACGTCATTTTAGGTACGATGGAATACGTGGGTTAAACAATATACATATTTATATGTATGGGTAACCACTTGAGCTTTATGCGATACTCAGAAACATGGTCATAATTGCAAAGTCCAAATGTCCACATATAAATCTTATACAACAATATTGAAGTCAGATGTGTCTAACTTCAACGTCAGTCTTTCAAATTCAATATAGACCTATTATTACCTGTCTCCGAAAATTTATTTTCGTCGTTAAAAACCTTAGACAGTGGCTGAGCAGTGTATGATGAGATGGATCTATAATTCAATAATGTATAAAACTAACCCAGAGGTCTGTCAACCGACCTTCAAGATCAGTACATTTCACTCATACCAGTATCGTACATATCACCTATATTAGTCCTGCGAGGTTCTGACGATTCGCCAATTAAGTCATATGCTCACGCTACCAAAGCAACACTCAGAAAAAGAAGACGTTATTACTGTTATTGCTCTAAATATGGGTGTACACCATGGTGTGGTAGCGTTGCTTAACAGGATCCGAATCAGAGTCTGCCGGGGTCACATTGTATTCCTATCAAGGGTATATTGAAGGTCTCGGCCACAATATGCGATGACGGAATACTGTATGGTTTTAGTTGGTTCGAGCTCCACACACTATCTTACCGGCCCCGCTCAGCTGAACGGCTAACAAACGGCTTGGACTTCCACAAGTGAGGAGGTATTTGAATGTTTTTAAAAGTGTAAGTGACATAGGGTATAACTTTTAGAGACAACATTGGTTAAATAAATATATAAATGAGGCACGTGATGTAATATTTTTAAAATTATTTTGCTTGTTAAGAAACTGATTCCATACAATATTAGCTAGGAAGTGTATATGAATATTAAGAATATATTACGTGGAGATTTTTTATTTGAACACAGTACACTGTTAATGTAAAGTAAATAGCATTGTTGCTGGATTTTTTTTTTATAAATCAAATAACTCAAATCATTTCAATTTTTTGTAGTTTTAGTACTTATCAGTATTTCATGTCTTGATGAATCAAACCACAATTACATTACGGGACAACTCCTCCAATCGTCTAGAGCCGAAGTGATTAGCTCCTTGGAGGATTCCCTATTTTGTAAATATTAAGTCAATGCAGCATAAGCTCATTCTTTTTTAATCTTCTGTAAGGCGTTAATGTTGGAATATCGCGTGCGTATTGTAAATATTGTGCGAAGCGCCATGACGTAATAATGAAGGCTGCAATACTTCTAATTGATTGAGTGAGTGATTATACAAGTGCCTTGAAAAAAAGATTATAAGTTTCTCACTAAAAGGAAGCAATTGCCTTCATCGTCATATTATCAACAATATTCAAAACCTCATTTAAAGAAAAATGTGACATGGCACTACTAAGTATACTGTAGTACGTATAGTTCAAAATAGAACATTTGTGGTATAGCGAATAGCTATGTAGTACATATTAGCAATTCCTGTTAAACTTCATACAATCAAAGCCCAAATATACATGGTAAAAGTCGGAGATCAGTCTAATAGGGTTCTATTGTACGCACACTACCGAATAAGATAAGTAAAGATTATTCTTGAATCAACCAAACATAAAATAATTCCGTAATAATCATTCTTGAATAAAAAAAAATAAACATTTACATAATAAAAGGGTCCCTTTTCCCTCAATACAAAGTAAGTACCACTATTCACTTTTATAACTTAATACTTATGCTGCCTACCATGGACTGTAATGATGCGTCAGCTAACCATTAATGTATGTATTTATGTACGTATGTATTCTTCTTATATTAATAGTAATATTTATTGATTTGCCTACATAATGTAGCAACTATCGTAAATTCTTGTTCTAAATTTCTATGACTTCTGAATTGAATAACCTGTTACTCTGTCTAAACAAAGTCCGTTTTTTGGGTAACATGTAAGACTTGTCAGAGTACTGCGAATAACGTGTAAATTACCTACCAGTGTGAGACTACTTGCCCTCGTAGTCTTATAAATAAGAAACAATTGCTTTCAGATTTTCTTTGATATACCAGGAAATCAGGAGTTAATTGAGCAGTCCCATTATGTATAGATCTCACCTGATCAGTTACGTCTCCTTAGATATTACGTGTTATCAACCTGTATATAACATAATAATATGGCGGAAAAACAAAATTACTACCAACAAGTATCTGAAAGAGTTATTAGAAATATATTAAATAAATTATTTACATTGGTGGCCTCTGTGCTATTTACGTTCAAAACTATTCTGGGTATTTCAGTAAGGGTCTAGCACCCGTTTGGTGCTCCAAAAAGTAATTAAAAATATTTCTTCCTATTCCACTTGGCGCACCAACGGTTATAACGTGTATAATGGTGGGAACAGTATACTAACGGGTGATAAAAAATAAATAAGATTTCTAATAGTGACATTGATTTTATACCTAGATATTAACCTTTTATTAAAGGCTTCTTCAGAATATGATTGCTCCCTTACTTATATAATAAAAATTATCATTTATTCCTAATTAACATTCTACTTTTCAGTTCAGCAATTAATCACACAGATGGCTTCATAATAACATAAATTGTACAGCAAGGAGACAGGAGGAGACGGAGAAGGGACATGACACTTCGTGTTGATGCATGTCTTTCTTATATGTGGTGGTTGGGGACGGAATCACACTCGCTGACCTGAGGTTTTTTATATTTTATCCGGTATATTGTATAAAACTTTACTTTAGAACTTTAAGACTTTAAAAAGGAGGTTATCTTATAGACTCGAATGTGTCTATGTATAAGTATTTGTATGTCTGAGATTTTTCCAAAATTTATTGATATTAAAATGCATATTAAAAATGTATAATAGTAATGTATTAGTTATCTGATGAATATCTTCGGAGACAGACAATCGAACTCTGTAATAATAAACTTCAAACGATACTCCATTACTGCGAACGTTTAAACTTCACGTGTTTACAATCTTTATATATATCATTCTTCTGTGAGTGTGTATGTCACTGAACTACTCTCAAACGACTGGACGGATTTTGATGAAATTTTTTGTGTGTGTTCAAGGGGATCTGGGAATGGTTTAGATTCCCAAATCAGCCCGGCAGATGGCGCTGCAGTCGGTAACTAGGTTAATTATCTATATTGATCCTAATCGCTTGAAATATCATGCAGGACAACGTCTGTCGGGTCCGCTAGTTTACTATAAACGTTCATAGTGAGCTAAGTGAAATAAAAAATATGTATTTTTATATTATATTTTGGACTGACACGCTAATTGGAACACTGGGAGTATTTTTTATCAATATTTTTATTAGTTAATACCTCGCACTATGTGGAATAAAATTTAAATATTTTATTATTTTTCATAGCAGGCGAACCCGTCTCTTGGGCTATGAAAAATAATTAATTAGTAAGGAAAGGTTTTGGTGGATTCGAATTGGTGCGATGAGCTTGGTACAGGTTTTGTTTAGACAAGACGGGATGCAACGCGGACATCATCAGAGTCGGCACCATCCGCCCCGGTCCAGGTGGTCTTGGCGCGGTATGGGCCAGTTGTCCCGTGGTGTAAGCCAAAATCTTGGGTGATGCCGGCAAAATCCTCATCGGTTTCGTGAACGCCAGAGTCACAGTCCTGGCGGCGAGACCAATGAGGTGTTTCAAATGCCTTGGATCGGGACATACCCGCGTCAAGTGTGGTAGTTGCTTCGACTGCAGCGGACTCTGCTTCCGCTGTGGTCGACAGGGGCACAAAGCGGCGGAATGTTCCGCCGCCCCTCACTGCCCAGCGTGTGCGGTGGGTAATTTGCCCGCCAATCACCAGATGGGACAGGGGGGCTGCAAGCCTCCCCGCACTTCTCCGCAAACATCGGTGGTTAGCCAATCGGCCCAGGCTGCCTCCGATGCCAATCGAACATCATCGCCGTCGCCCATGGAGGAGGCTGTAGAGACGATCCAATAATGGACCACGTCTCCAGCCTCCTTGTCCAGACGAACCTGAACCACTGTGCCGGTGCGCAGGACCTCTTTCTGCAAACTATGGCAGAGTGGTCTATTGGTGTGGCCGTAGCCGCGGAGCCCTATTACGTTCCTACCTGTCCAAACTGGCGGGGTGACGGGGACGGCTCCGTGGCAGTCATCGGCTCTACGGCGGCTCATTCCCCGCCCTTGTCGCTAAGAGACAAGGGTACTGGATATGTTGCTGCCGAATGGGGGGGATCATCATATACGGTGTCTACTTCTCCCCCAACCGGAGTCTGAGCGACTTCGAGGTCTTCCTCAACAACCTAGAGACCTCGATACGGCGACAAGCGTCTGGGCACGTCTTAGTGCTGGGGGACTTCAACGCCAAGTCTGTTGCTTGGGGTTCTCCTAGGACGGACGCACGGGGCGATGCGGTAGAAGAGTGGGCAACATCGGTGGGCCTTTGTCTCCTAAACAGAGGTTCCACCAACACATGCGTTCGACAGCAGGGGGGGTCGATAGTGGACCTTTCGTTCGCTACCCCTGCTCTCGCAGCACGAGTAAGGAACTGGCATGTCCTGGAAGAGGTTGAGACGCTCTCGGATCATCTCTATATCCGATTTGAGCTCTCCCGGACCCAGGATCCCAGTAGGGGTCACACGGCGCGGCTTTCATCCCGCTTTCCGCGGTGGGCTGTATCTAAGCTAGATAGGGATCTACTGGAGGAGGCAGCCATCATCTGTTCCTGGCTGTCTTCGCAGCCTCCAACCGAGGAGGTAGACATGGGAGCTGGCCGCTTTCGCGATGTGATTACGCAGATATGCGATGCGGCCATGCCCCGGGTTAAAGTTTGTCGGCCTCCAAGAAAGGAGGTCTACTGGTGGTCCCAGGAGTTGGCGGATCTCCGTTTGGCCTGCATTCGTGCACGGAGATCCTACACCCGCAGCCGTCGGCGTCACCGCGAAGAAGGGGAAGAGGACCGGCTTCATGAAGAGTACCGAGAGGCACGGAAAACTCTGAAGCTGGCCATTTGCCGCGCCAAAGAGGAGAAAAGAAAGGAGTTGCTGGAGGGTCTCGATCGTGACCCCTGGGGTCGCCCTTGTCATGCGGCGCAACAAAAGCTCCACGCATTGGGCTCCCCCCTTACCGAGACTCTCCAGCCCAGCTTCCTGCAAAAAGTGGTTGAGGGCCTTTTCCCGTGACGACGGGGAGTTAGAAGAGGAAGATGTTTCACCCGTCACGGAGGCGGAGATAGGGGCGGCTGTTTTACGGATTCGCTCCAAGAAAACCGCCCCCGGACCAGACGGAATCCCTGCCCGAGTCCTGGCCCTGGCCCTTGACCACTTGGCGGACCGCCTCAGGGAGTTGTTCGACGCTAGCCTGTCGTCCGGACGCTTTCCTGATTGCTGGAAAAGCGGGAAGCTGGTGCTTTTAAAGAAGCCGGGACGGCCTGCCGACTCGGTAGCGGCCTACAGACCCATCGTGCTGCTGGATGAGGCGGATAAACTGTTTGAGAGGGTACTCTCTGCCCGCATCGTCCGGCACCTGGACGAGGTCGGCCCCGATTTGTCGGACGCCCAATTCGGTTTCCGAGCGGGTCGATCGACGATCGGTGCTGTGTTGCGTCTGAGGGCCGTAACCGAAGAGGCAGTGAGCTGTGGCGGCGTGCTGTTGGCGGTGTCATTGGACATCGCCAATGCATTCAATAGTCTGCCATTCAGTTGCATCAGGGAAGCACTCCTCTATCACGGGGTGCCACAGTACCTGAGGCGACTAGTGGCAGACTATTTAGAGGAGCGTACCGTCATGTACGAGGACCGAGAGGGACATATCTGAGTCGTCGGCCCATGTCGTGCGGTGTTCCGCAGGGATCTGTCCTTGGACCGCTCCTGTGGAACATGGGGTACGACTGGGCCCTTCGAGGTGACTTCCCCCCCGGGCTGGGCGTAATCTGTTACGCCGATGACACTTTGGTCACGGCTCGGGGGGTGAACTTTCAGGAGGCGGTGCGTTTGGCCACCAGAGGAGCCTCACTGGTGGTCGGGCGCATCGAGGCGCTGGGCCTGCGGGTGGCCCTGGACAAGACGGAGGCCTTTCTATTCCATGGGCCCCGTCGTGGTCCACTCCCTGGCGCCTCAATCATGGTCAACTCGGTTCTCGTACCGGTTCGGGCCCACATAAAATATCTGGGCCTGATCCTTGACGGGAGGTGGCTCTTCGACAAGCACTTACGGCAGCTTGCTCCAAAGCTGGTCGGCGCTGCGTCCGCCCTTGGGCGACTTTTGCCCAACTTGGGAGGACCCAGCGTCGCAACAAGACGGCTGTACACGGGGGTTATCCGGTCAATGGCACTATACGGTGCACCGGTGTGGACGGAGGCTCTGACCGCCCAGAATAGGGCACGCCTCTGGCACCCTCAGAGAGTTATGGCGGTTAGAGCCATACGCGGTTACCGCACCGTATCCACGGAGGCGGCATGCGCGTTGGCCAGAACGCCCCCGTGGGATTTGGAGGCGGAAGTGCTCGCCGAGGTCTATCGGCGAACGGCTGATTTCCGGGCGGTTAGTGGCAGTCGGCCCCCGCCCGAAGAGGTACGCGAGTGGCGTGAGGCCGCACGCCGAGCCACAATGGTTCGTTGGTCATCCCGGCTGGAGGCTCCACGTGCTGACTTTGCCTCCGTGGAGGCGCTCCAGCCGGTCATTGTCGAATGGGCAGGGCGGCAGCACGGGACTCTTTCCTTCCGACTGACACAGGTTCTTTCCGGGCACGGCTGCTTCGGGAAGTACCTGCATTCGGTCGCTAGGAGGGAAATGAGCCCCGTCTGTCACCACTGCGACTGTAGTGAGGACTCGGCTCAGCACACGCTTGCGGTTTGCCCTTCTTGGGCGTCGCAGCGTCGGGACCTTACTGCAGTCATCGGAGAGGATCTGTCGCTACTGGCTGTTATACGCTCCATGGCCAGTAGCGACAGTAATTTTACCGCGGTTGCAACCTTCTGCGAGGACGTTATCTCGCGGAAGGAGGCGGCGGAGTGGGCCCGGGAGGACGATCTCCATTCGGACCTAATCCGCCGCCGGCGAACCGGGCGGCGGAGACGCGCTTACCAGCGCCTCATGCCGCCCTGAGTGTGGCCGCGGGTGGTCGGGACGGGTTTTCCCCTCCACCCGCTTTAGTGGCCAGCCGCGAGGGGGTGACGTCCGCGTGTGTCTGGACGCCGCCTTATTGATAGGTTACCCGCAGGTGGAGGGGTCCGGATGTCTTAATAAAGCTGTTCCCGGATTCCTCCTATTTTAAGCGCAGTATGGCACACCGTGTGGTTTTAGTCGGTTCGATTCCGACACACTGTTCCACCGAAAACCCCGGTGGAATGACGGCCCGAGGGGGTTTCCATACGAAAAAAAAAAAAAAAAAGGACATAGACATAGATAGACATAGACTTTAGACATAGAGTAACAGCTCTGTAGTTGATAACAACGATATAGAAATTTACGACAGTTGCTATATTATGAAAGCGAATCAATAAACATTACTATTAAAATAATAAATATACATATTATGCTCATTATTCTTTTTTCCATTCTTCCATATTTAACAGTCCTTTTATACACGCTCGTCAGATACGAGTGCTTTTAATATACTGCCTATCTGGTTCCTATAAAACTTTCTGCGCGCCGACCCGACTGGACCACTAACAGGAGCCCTACAGATTCCTATACATAGTTCTCCTAACTAATTCTATCAACGGGACGGTGTATCTTAATCTGACCGACTACAGCTAACTAACAGCTTCTTTAAAACCCATTCCAAAGACGCAATTAGCAATCTTCATTCCGTGTAAATCCGCTATTCGATTTTTTTTGTTAACGAAAATAAAAAAGCTTTTATTTTGTATGAAGATCAGAAATCATCAAGAGAAATCAAAATATATTCTTTGATTTTTGACGTAAAACGACAGCAGTATTTCATGTCTTTTTAGATCGATTCTCGTGGTTATCATTACAAACTCCTCCAATTTATAGATATGGCATTGAGTGGAAGGTTTTTTTTTTCCGTAAAAAAAAAACCGATTAAAAAGTAAAGAAGTAAAAAGGCGATTATATTTTTATAACTGTTTATTTCTCTCGATATACTTGACACTGACCAAATCTCTGGGTTGAATTTACACGCAATAGAAAGTCCATAAACAACTTCTAATATAATAGCAATAATTTTAATTAATACAAACTGGACATTGGCGAAATTATGGGTCTACTCCACAAAGGCCACAATGAAGAATTGAATTGATTGACATTGAGTGATTAACTCAACTGTTAAATTAAATTCTTCGTTGGTTCGTTGTAATATCGCGTGCGTATTATAAATATTATGCCTAGTGCTATGACGTAAGGACAAAGGCCTCAACGCTTCTAATTGAGTGAGCCACTCACTGGTATGTTCCTAGTTTTACACTAACTTATATATTTACATAACGTAGACACGAATATCAAGTTAACAAAGTAATGAACCACTAACAATATCATTTCTACGAGTAAATCAAAGTACAAGAAGTTTTATAACCAAACAATTTATTAGCGTATACTTTGTAACACTCAGTTTCCTACTACATCACGCAGTTTAATAAATCAATGAATGTAAACTACTCATGAAATTAATTCTAATTTAAAAGTTACAGTAAAAGCAACTAATTGAAGATGAGAGACAGGATGGACGAAATCTGTAATGTCAGATGTTGCGGGCCTATTGTTAACCTAAGTTTGGGCGAGACGGTGACGCGATATGTACTTCGCGCGCCTGTCTAACCCGGGGGAGTGTCAAAGTCCCCCGTACTCTACGCTGTGGTCGCCTGTTGATCAGGTGACCAACGTATGCAGGGTTCTCGGAAGCTTCATACGGTAAACGCACAAGCACTATACAAGAAGTTTGACCAATGCAAGCACCTTTACTCGACACTTAGTGTGGAAGCGTAACAGAATGGAAATGGCGCGATTAAAAATGTTAAAATTATCTGTTCATTTGTAAGACTAACAGTCTACATTATTATTGTTATAATTTAGTAACCATATACCAAAAACTTACTTCTAGATTATAAGTACGTGTTAGTTACAGAACTTATAAATGTTTTTTTTTTATTAATTTAAGAAAGATTTACTTCAATTTAATTGTTCAGAAGTATTTTATTTAATAATCATGAAATAGTAATATCGTCTCCAAATACATAAAAAGCAATGAATAAAATAAACTACATATTTCTAGAACCAAAGAAGTTTAAATCCTAAGGCGTGAGAGTTTCAGGTATGTTTTTTAAACGAATGATATTTTTTTTATGTTATTTTATTTGGACCGGCGAACAGACGGTTCACCTGATTGTAGTAAGTGACAACTACAGCCCATGGACACCTGCAATTCAAGAGTCATAAGTGCACTGCCCGCCTTTGAGGGTGATGAGGTGTGCATGCACACCAAAGTGACAAGGTGAGAGGTTGGGACTATAAGGAGGATGACTCAATAACTCATCACCTTCGATAGACCGTCCAGCGGTGTGACGCTGGATCGTTGTCGTGGTGCAGAATCCTCTCCTGATTCTTAGGCGCTGTTATCTAACATTTTCCAAGGCATCTGGTACACAATGACTGATATACCAATCTGTAGTAACATTCCTTTTATTTTCTACAATGATTGTTGCTAAAAGACCCTCGTTTATTATAGTTTAAATGCTTCGACAACGTTTAAACTCATTAAACCAGTTGTAAACAGTAGCACGAGATTGGGCTTCGTAATGAAATGTCAATAAAAGTCTATCATGGTTGTTGAGTAAGATTGCAACGAAAGTCGTAATAAATCATTGAGCGAAAATGTTCTCTAGTCAAATCTATTTTGATGCCTGACAGACATTTTTTAATTGCCGCCAATTTGTTACAACAAATGAGAAATAAATTCAAAATTTAAATATTTTTTTATCAGCTGCTTGGCTTACTGTCCTCTTCTAAAACACTTTCAATGTGACCCCGGATACAACCCCCATGAAATAGAAATTAAAAAAGATATATGTTAAAATATATAAATATATATAAATAATACAACAAGTAGCTATCTTTTGGCTGTTTTACCTATATTTCAAATGTAATTTAAAAATATTAATAATGTATCTTAGAATATATGAGATATACATGTATGAAAATGTAAAAATAGTATATTAAATATATTTTTAAATGTCTTATATTTATCGTCAGTGTTAGCATAACTTTGAATACAATGAATTAATACTTAGACAATATTGATATGAAGTAGAATTAAATAATAAATATTTTAGAAAAATCTATATTTTACGTCATTATCAGTAATAGAAGTGGGTTTATTTTTTTGTTTTGACATTACATAATAAACTATTGATAATTATTCCATGTAATTTCTTTCCAATTCCAATCTCAATATGTTTCTTTTCGGTGTGATATGGCTGAACAAATTAAAGGAACGAGTTGAGACACAATTATTGATACAAAAAAATAAAAAACAATTCTTTTCGATTAGGTATTAGCACTACTACTTCATAACATTACAAATTTGTATATTTGTACAGAACGTACTTTATATTAAGGTTAAGTTTTATATATATATATTACATTTACAATATGAAAATTATTATACCGTGAAATTACGAACTTATGATGAAAATAAAGCAGTTTTGTCAAGGTTTAAACTAATGAAATAAAATGCTTAACTTTCTAAAACTTTGGATTTAATATAAAATTGTAAATATAATCAAAGGTAATTTCACTAATTTGACTACTTTGTTCAAATTAGTTGTTTAACTTAGCACAAGATAATAATATGACGTACTTTATATTAAGGTTACGGTAATTGTAACGTGGCGTTGTGATTCTTGCAAGCATTGTAAACATCACAACAGTAAATTACCATTAACCTAAATATACAGTACGTTCTGTACACAGAAAGAAAGGATGTAAAATATACATACGTATTTATAGTGTTATGATTTATGAAGCAGTAGTACACAATACCTAATCAAAAACGATTTTTATGTTTTTTTATGAATAACTATGTCTCATAGTTATATCCTAGCTCCTTTAGTTTGCTCTCCATTACGGTAAAACGATCCCCGGCCTGCACAAGCCTTACCTGAGGGCGAAGGAGGGGGTCCTAGCGGAAGCAAGCCTGAGATGGTGTCGCGACGTGTTCCGCGCGCGCTTCTTCATATCAGACCTTGGATTACACCATAGTGGGGTCGGTCCTAGTTCAAGAGGCGGCCAAGTCTGCCGGGGTCACAGGGTTTTCCTTTTTATTGTATACCTGAGGTCCCGGCCACAAGACGCGATGACGGAACACTGTGTGGTTTTACTCGGTTCGGTAGGGGTTTCCACACCAAAAGAAAAGGTAAACATATAAGGTAGAAGGAAAATTTGACTACCTCCTCTGGCCCAAGGATCCTCCCTTTGTGTTAAAGAGTCATGACGCCCGTTCTCAAACAGATGCATGCAGACTAAAGTTTTTATTGTTGAACGAAAAGTATGCACAGATACAAATATCACTAGACCTCCAAGACTATTACGTGAGATATTATAAGCTAATAATACCTACAGTCTTGCTCTTACTCATTTGTTAGTTTTATT
Organism: Tyria jacobaeae; assembly: GCA_947561695.1. NCBI lineage: Eukaryota > Metazoa > Arthropoda > Insecta > Lepidoptera > Erebidae > Tyria > Tyria jacobaeae. The sequence goes on from OX387218.1 coordinate 10,773,499, forward strand.
AAAAAAGTCATTTCTATATTTTTGCATATCTGTGTTGTGAAGGTTAATTCGTTTTTCTTTTGGTTTATTAGGACAGACATTATTATAGCATATTAGGAAATATAGTGACAACCGCCGCCCATGGACACCTGCAACTCAACAGTTGTAAGTGCGCTGCCCACCTTAGAAGGTGATTAGAGCAGATTTAAAGCTTATTTAATGTCTAAATGGTAATTTTAGACGGTGAAGAACAAACTAGACTTTAAGAATTATCATATTCAGACCCACGGAGCAAACATATTTGCTCCGCGTTTAGACCTATAAAGGTAAATTACGTTACATAAAAGTTTGAAATAGTATTCTCAATGAAAATCCCAAAAATATATTTACATTTATAGGATAATTTCAACACGAAACACGTAATCCTAAATAACTTCATTTCTTTCAGTATAATAACTTGAGCCTCTTTGTAAACAATAATAACTATGTTTAAGCGTTCACCTGTGCCACTTTCATAAACTGTAATATAACACAGCTGACATATTATAGCCGTAGTAAAATAAGAGAAATCAGCTTTTCAGGAAAGTAAATGACCGATTGTACGTGACTTGATTGAGAGGCCCCGAACGGTCCTAAAACGCGTTAAAGTTAAATTTATAAAATAAAGATCTCACGATTTCCCCGTTCAGCGCATTTTTCAAATATATCTTCGTAGTAACGGCCTAGAGGATTTCTATGCATTTAGAATCTTTATACTTATTAAAAGGGCTCTCTTTAGGTAATGTCGGTACTCCAAAACCAATATTGACCATTTGATGTTAAACAACAAAAATAAGGTTTTTGTTAATATATCAAATGTTTCGTAAAACTAATAGAACTAATAGTACGTATACGTTCAAAGTATATGAGAAGATTATTGAAGAGTCACACACAGTGATTAACATAGCAAAAGCATAACTCAAAAATCAACACTGCCAAGAAATGTAACCCCTACCTAATGCAATAGCCATGTGTTCATTAGCGTAATCATATGTAATTTTGTATGCACCTCTCAGTGCTTTCCTCTTGCATTGTGTACTAACAAAGACTTCTACCCACAGTAACATGACGCAACGTGATAAAAGCCGTGCCATGCTGGTAACATATTATTTGTATAGTTCTATACTAAGAAGCCTTTACAGACATGAACTCTTGAACTGACTAGTCCTTATACTACTGTTCTTTCATAATCAACAACTCCTCATTTTGAAGCACCATTTTGTGATACATGTTCTACATTAACCTGACTGAATATACATACCTCATTGTTGTGCGGTTAGTGATCCTGACTGCTAAATTAATGGTTGAATATGATCAACAGGGCTTTATGATTAGATTAGATTATGCTTCTATGGACACAAAGTGCACCTACTAAATTGGAAGCAATAAATCTGTAAATAATTTAATTATAAAATCGTTTTTGTTCTGTAGTCATAACATTTACACCAGTGAGAGTCGACAAAGGAAACACTAATTAAAACGCCTTGAATTTAGAGGATCAATAAGAGCGGTGTTGAGAATAACAACTACTATTTATAATCGGATTATATAAACATAATATCATATCATATCATAATATCAAAAACAACTTCCTTAATAGAGAGGCGTTTGGGCGCCACCAAATACTTAGTCAATAGGCAAACCAAGGTCGCTAACCCAAAAACTGGGATCTTTACTTACGGCAGTAAGTATACTAGGCCTGACAATATTTGTTAGAGCTAAGTGCCGGCTGAATTCTTAACCTCAATCTTTAAAATTTGAAAGAGATACTCCTTGAAAGAGGTCGATGCGCAAGGCCTGGTACCTTGCTAATAAACTTTTTATTAACCATCTAGCGTTGCACTCAAACGGTTTAACTCAGCCTTTTTGTGCTATTGTTATGTAGTGTACGAGGCCGAACAGTGAAGCAATATTATTTATTTATAATAATATGCATTTCAATTGTTTTTGTCGTATCTGTATTCAATTGTTTTATTTTCGTCATTAAGTAAACATTATTGGTTTTCGCAATAATACATAACCCCATTCATGGTTTAACTGATTGAAGAGAGTAAATAAACCATTCTCCAGTAACTCACCTTAAATGATTTATCGTATCGAGAATGTTAAAATTTTATTAATCCCGAGAATCCTTGAATGTATTCGTTATTTATCTATTAGTTATTTAACTTGAAATTTTTAGTTTGCTTCCAAACATGAACATAACTAAACCATATTGTATGAGAATTACCTAAGTCGTACGGAATTCTAAAGCTATGCTATGCATGAAGCTCTAGATCTATAGTTACAGAACCCCATTATTCTTAAAGTATTCAGTTGTCTTGTTTGATATTATGTCTCGAGAAAAATATGAAAAGCCGATTGAATTGCTTTAAGCACTCTCTTGTATTTTAGAAAGCGTTTAGGTTTGTGTATAGAGCATTTGAGTTTAAACCGATATGTTACAGGACTATGCTACAGGACAGGGTTAAATAAATATACTTTTCTTAACTTTGCATTCACCATAAATTGTAGAGCATTTTATTGCAACGTGAGCGGTAAAGTAAGTGGTACAGCTGGAAATACATATATTTTGTCAGATAAAAAATGAGTTAAACTCGCTCAGAAGAGTGCTCATAAAATACATACTTTATATGAAATGAAAAAAACAATTCGCGAAAAGAATACAATACTACAAGTATCATTAAAATATATAAATATATAATTAATAGACTACAGTCACCACACTACACTCTTTCCGAGATTGTCGTAAAAGGCGACTAAGGGATCGGACTGTTATCTATCTGACACTGTAATATCAAGTCATACAGATCCCGGATGAAAGCAATAGCTTTGCCCGCTATTAGGAAAGTGGACCTAAATTTTAGTTGATTAAAAGTACCAGTAATACGCCTCAGCCTACAACTTTGGGACTTTGAGCGTGTGTATGAAAATAGATAACTTTAAACGAGACGGTTTATAGTAAAGCAGGAAAACTGTAGATCTAAATTAGTTACTAAATATTACTCGTAGATTCCTTTAGAATGTTATGACATAAATAAATCTTAGAACGTGCGCAACGTGCCTTCATAAAATAATGTATTTTTAAAAGATGAGACACCATCTGACCATTTTATATCAAATTAGTGATTTGCTCTCTGTAAGAAAGCTCTATATAATCCTTAATAAAATTGATAGAACCCTGCACATTAGAGGACTCAGAGGTATTGCCGCACCAAATAATATAACATTTTTATTCGTAATGACATTGTTACACACATACACACACATGTTATAATTTTAATTCTCTCTCTCTAAGTAATTTTATTTTGTAAGAATTGTTGTGGCAGATCGGAGTTTAGGAGACTACAGGCATATCTTGCTTAAAAGGACACTCCTGTCACAAAGTTATGAAAAACTATAACAGTGTAACGATAATAAATTGTTATTATTATTCCGGTAATGAAAATGAAAACCCGTATAAATTACATTTTTAAATACACAAAAATATTTGTGGGTACAGAGACCAAGACACCGCTGGTTAAGGCTTTAAAGATAGGAACCTCCTATTATTTTTTTTATTATCATAACAATATCTGTGTAAACGTATGTACAATTTTATACAATTTTCTTTTCCTGCATAACTGGTGTTCGACTAAACAGAAGTGACAGCATCGATTATGATGATGCGCTGTAGAGCGTTTCGTCCGGAGTTGAGTAATCTGTATTATATACATAACATATGTATGTGTGTACATTACGAAATCAAATAACTTTAAACAATAAATTCTTGAATATAAGCTATACACTTATAGCGCATCTCAAAAACTTACTCAATCATTTAAATTTAATTGTATAGTTATTTTGATATGGTTAAGCTTTGTATCTTAATAAAAGCAACAAGCGGTCTGTTTTTAAATTGGACTTTATTCGATATTGTCCCATTGAAGCGAACCTAATAAAGATTGCCTAGTTACCCAAAAAATATTGTACTTTGAGCCAAGATCCCAATTTCAGCGACATTTGTTGTGCAAAGTGAGCAATCCATTCAACAAGCAAAATTGTTTCAAAAGTATGAAACCCGGGTGGATCATTACCGTTAACTCTTTCTTTCACACATCTTTTGTGTAAATTCAGAAATTACTTAATAAAAATAAGAATACAAAGCAAATACGTCAATAAAACCTATTGTGTACTAATGATGGAAAGATTTTTTACTGTCACTCAATCTCACGCAAGTCACACGTACAATGTTGAATCTAGAAAACAAGAAAGTTATAGTACTTGTTTTGTCTTTTTGATCCTTCACTGTTCTTTTCGCTTTAGGTTATTAACAAAAGATAACAGTAATTTATTAAAAACTGAAATTATTCTCCTGATTGCAGGAATCGGATAACTATAAATTTATACCTGCAAAGAAATAGACCAATATTACATTACACATATTAGCACTTAGCGGGGCACAAATCTTGGACCACAGCACGCATACATGCAATAAAATGCTTTATGGCCATAAGCATAGGACATCATTCGCTGTCATATTAAAATTATTAAGGCATTCGGCCTTAATAATTTTAATATGACGTGCGACATCTTCTATGTTGCCTAGTGTCAAACATTCATTCCTTCGGTGTGTGGGAGGAGGCTGAACTCTTTAGATCGCTAAAATTGAATTGTTACAATATCTTGTTTAATGATATCAATTATCATAAGAATAGAAAATAGTGGAATAGAGACATCAGAGTGGGCAGAATAAGATGATGTCTTTAAGACGTATGAAATTATATTATTTATGAGAATTGTAATTAAAGTAGTATCAAGACAGAGTTATTTGAAAAGTCACATTTTGAGTAGTGTAGCACCTGAGGTAGCCGAACTGACCTTCGCATGTAAAACTGTCAATTTATAAGTGTGACCTCTCTTAAAATTGAATATCAGGGCTCGCGGGTGCCATATCTACAAGGCGCAAACATTAAAAAAACTTTATGTGTTTAAGATATACCTAAATGTGTTTATTCTATTCTAAAGAAAGCGTGAAATTTGTCCCAGGATAAAATTATAGACAAATAAGCATGTCATTTCTTTTATATATGGTTATGAGAAGATTTCAAACATGAACACCATAATTAGACTATATTGTCAAGACAAAACTTTATTGGAGCGTTAAATTGTTACATTACACATACATACACTGAAGGATCAAGGATTGAGAACTAAAAGTAATTATCACGAGTAAGTAATGAAACACGCCTTAGTGGCTTAAAGGCTCCAATCACGTGTTTATTTAATTAAGCCTTAAAGTAAGTGTTAATGATCTTACTAAGTTGTGTGCCACTAGTTAACAATGACTGTTTGCTATTTTTTATAATTGTATTCCAGCTGGATATACAAAATATTTGCAACAAATGCACTAGAAATATAATGTATTTATATATTTAATATGCTTTTAACATCATCAACTACATCACCGATTAACTTAGGAATTAGTAAATCCAACAAATAATATTTAATGTGGCAATCACTTTATATATACGGACTGTTTTAGGGTCAGAGCACGAAGCGTTTCTCGCGCGCCTCTCTAAATGTGAGGGAGGGGTTAGGACCCTCAGTAAATGATAATAGGTCTGCCAGAGTACATAAGGTCTTCCTTTCTAGGGTACACTTGAGGCCCGGGCTATGAGATCGAATGACAGAATATTACATGGTTTTAGTCGGTTTAAGTATTCATTTGTGGAGGATTGGTAAATGTTAAGCTCTTCTAAATAGGTCGATTCCTGCACGAGACTACACTTTGTGTAATCCTCCAATTTTCGTTCTGAGTCTGGGTGTCCTTTGTTTGAATGTTTGTAAAGTCCCCCGCGCCACAGAAATTAATCCTAGTGCAGGAGTTGTCTTATTTAACAAAAACAAAAAAAAAACAAAAAACATACATACGCTCACGCCTGCATGAGATTCGCATTCAACACCCACATTTTGATTAGAATTTGGTCTCACTAACTGAGTAATGAGATATATACATATAAAATACACTAAAATAAAAAGATTTTAGTAGGGAAAATATAAGTTGCATAAACTCTATCTAAAAATATAACTGCATTGTTATATTTTTGTATATACATATAGTTTTTTGCTTATTTTTCTTTTATTCGTTTGAAGTAACTCTGAATAATACTTGTAAACACCTCGAACGACTAGAAAAGTGCTGATGACTTTATACGACCGATCGGATTTTCTTAAACAGCTGATAGCAGTCTCGATTACGTAAGCTAACACGTAAAAACCCCATCAAAATCGTACTATTCGTTAAGAAGCTACGATGCCACAGACAGATACACCTTTACACAGATACAAACGTCAAACTTTTAACAGACCTCTTTTACTTTGGGGCTTAAACATTTTTTTGCTTACATTAGGCGTCAGTCATTATCACTTTCACTTCCCATAACTTTCAGACAAATTAACCTGATTTCACGTAACTAATGTTACGTATATTATCATGGCCTTTCATTTGACTCCGAATTACATACAACATAAGTGCATAAAGAGGTTCTTTGCATTTTTTGTATATTGTTACTTGGTGCATGCGCAACAAATTCGGGTTTACAGATATATAATATACTAGCTCACTTTACGAACACCATAGTTGTAGCTATACTAAAAAAGACGGGTGATGTGATAGAACCATCGTATTTTGTACCTATTTCATTGGCTACCACGACGGCTAAAGTGCTGGACTGTCTGCTTGTCTTGCTTTAAATGATACGATGCAGAATTCTTGTTTAGACCCGGTCTATCGTCTGAGACGATATATATTGTGTGTGTACACAAAATTATACACAATATTCCTGCATAAAAAGTTATTACTCGTGTAGTTTAAGTGATGTATGCACAATATAAACGGCTGTTCAATGTTATTATATATATACAGACATGCAGATTACATCGGGAATATACGTACGTACGTTTTTATTTGCCTGACGTTTATTATAAGTCATGAAACGCGAAAATTTAAAAGTCAGTAAACTTGTAAGACTTGTGAAAAAACATATGAACTTTATATTTTACAATGTTACCTCAAATAGATATGTGACAATACTTTTATGTCTTTTTTGCTTCTGGCATGGACACCTCTACACTTTTGAGTTTGATGAGGGGGGAGGATACATATTGTATTATATACATAAATACTTATGTCCTCAAAGGGTAATTAAAGATGTATTAAAGGTAAGATAAGAACATTGCAAGATATGTAAGCAGAAAAAGCAGTGGAAGATAAGGGATATTGTTAATTCAGGTGGTTAATTCTGAATAACTGATAAGATTTAAAGCTTCTTGAGTCTTGGTGTTAAATTATCAAAAAAAAAATCTAAATCTTCAGACATCTCACACATAGCAGTCTGATCCAAAACTAAGCAGAACTTGTATTATGGTAACCAGACTATATATTTCTAAGTACCTAGTAAAGCCATATATTATTTATTGTGTAAGGAATATTTTTTTTGTATTGGATAAAACATTTATTACTATTAAGAATATATGAAGCTCATTGGAAAGGTTTTCCATTTTCTTTAATACAGTCCTTTAAACATTGAGGCCCGTTATCAAGAGAAACATGCACTCTCTTCATGGGAAGATACTTTAAAAATACTCCAAATGATCATGGTGTTTAGAGCATGCCCTAGTCTAAACTCATAATGACTAGATGTCGGCCAGTCTTCAGCTCTGATGAAGGCAGAAACGTTCGTTTCCAACCACCCTTGAGTGGATCGAGCTTTATGACTGGGGCTGAGTCTTGCTGAAAAGACCATTCTTGCTTACAAGGTTACAACATGGTGTTGTACGAAACCATCACTGAAGTCGGATAATGGCCACAATGTACTCTGCTGACTAATTGGAAAGCTTTTATAGAGCTTTGAGCATAAATTCGAGCATTCTGTTTGTAAAAATATTGCTCAACAATAAAAAAAACTCGTCTTTTTCTGTGACCTCCCTTTGCGTACCGCTTAATTAGTTGTGTTGATTTTAGTACTCTATTCATTTTTAAATGACCAGTTAAATAATGACCTCGAATACAACGTTGACGGCCAGATCTATTTCTGTCACACACAGAAGAGGTTTCATTGTACCCATCAATAGCCCGGTCCACAAACGTCCACAGTACCACGACACTAAGCGGATGGAGAGTTTCAAAAATTGCATTGGGCTCTAAATACATTTTATGTAATGGTTAAAACAGCAATTCGTTTCTCTTTATCACGACACTCCATTCAATATCACAAAAATATTTAACACCGATTGGCGCGAAAATGAGAAAACAGTGAATATTCATATGACAAATTCCAAATTCAAATTTTTATTGTTACAGCATTTATGGTCAGACTAAGTATACATATTATAGATCCAGTCCCGTAGCAAATGATCATGCGTATCAGTCATTTGTACTGGACCGGAATCAAACTCACGACCAGTAAACAGGTTCACTATCCCCTGGAATAATAGTAACAATACATGACTCACCTATTTAAATTAGGTATAATATTCGAATTTATGAAATAGGATTGCTAATGTACAATGTTACAAACAATTTCCTGTATAATTACTGAAAATGATGCTACCAAACGGAAATAGAAAAAAAAAACTATCTTTAACGGATACTACACAATGTAACTTTGTGTAGTATCCGTATACTACAATATGTACTGTCATAAAAAAAACTAGACTTTCTAGCACCCCTATTACCGAACCACATCAGACGCTTGGATGCGTAAAATAGAAACACTTTGATTACATATACGGCAAAGGTTATTAAACAAAGCAATTAATCTTTTCTTAGGTGATAAACTTGTGTCTCCTATTTAGAGATTTTTCTTTGCTTTGTGACTTAGATTGTAATGATAAAAATTATCCAGCATCAAAGTTTATTCCATTATACATATATATTTTCCTTAAACGTATTAAACCAGTTGTCAATAGTTTAAAATAGAAAAATTAGTTTCTGTCCTTATGTCCTTATGATCATTTATGATACTTGTACAGAATATATAAAAAAAGGGTTATCAAATGTACTTGTTTCATAATCTCTGTATTTATTTTTGTTTTTTTTTAATAATCCAATCAACGATATGGAAATTAAATATCCATAAAATCTAGAAATGACCGCATAAAAATTAATAAACCAAGTGATTATGTCAAAAACGACTCATAACCTGTCATTTTGCTATCAATGTCGAAGAAAGGAAATCTGACTGAAGGTCACACGTGGGCACTACACTATAATAATATTTTTTTCTTATTTCACGTAAACACGTTAAATATATAGCCCGTGTCAGTTATAATATAACGCAAGGTCTTGCATTCATGCGTGTTATTTTGTAACAATCCTGGCTTAATGTAAGCTAAATTTTAGAGGAAAACCCCGTTTTGGAACAATAAAGTACAGTCTCCAATATAAACCAAATATGTAACAATATAATTTTATCGTTACTAAATAAACAAAAGGTTACTAAACTAAACAACTAAACAACTCTTTTATTTATATATATATACATACTCTATTAGTTTTAGTGGACAAAATGTAGTGTGTGTTATAAATAGTTATAAGATTTTAGTAGTGGTAGAGCCATGCTTGCTTAAGCACGAATGGGCCGGCTCGACCGGTGCGATACCACGGCCTCACAGAAAACCGGTTGTGAAGTAACGCTTGCGTTGCATTTCCCCGAAATGAGTGAGGTCTCCGGAGGCCCAAAATCCCCCACCCCCCTAATGAAAGCGCTGTTAACGAAAAGGATACCCCAGGGGGGTACCAGCGCTAGCGTTGGAGAATCCCCCCCTGGACGTCCACCCTCAGTACGAATTATGCCTGAGCGTGGACGCCCAGGCTGCCCCTCGTACTCTGGGGGGGGCTCAACTGCGCTCTCAAAATCTGCTCGGGGCAAGAGAAGGCCTACCATGGCACCCCCTGTCACGTTTACCGTGGATTTTTGCAACATTAGGGGCTTACATTCGAACCTCGACACTGTCCACCACCACCTTGAGACAGCAAAGCCGGCCTTGCTCTTTTTAACCGAGACGCAGATATCGTCTCCAGCGGACACATCCTACCTCTGCTACCCTGGGTACGGACTGGAACACTCCTTTGTTCCTAAGGCTGGTGTATGCGTGTACGTTAGAGATGATATCACTTCTCGCCGCCTCGGCAATCTTGAAGGTAGGGACCTCTCCATCTTATGGCTACGTGTAGACTGCGACGACCATCCCCGCATCTACCTATGCCTCTACAGGTCCCATAGCGGTGATGCCGAAACGGACCGACTCATCGACCACGTCCAAATGGCTACAGACTCAGTGCTCCAGCAGGTCCCATCCGCAGAGATCGTGATTCTTGGCGACTTTAACGCCCATCACGCCGAATGGCTTGGTTCGCGCAAAACCGATCATGCGGGAAGATCTGTTCACGATTTCGCCTTGGCATATGGCTTGACGCAGCTGGTAGCAACGCCTACGCGAATCCCAGATGCAGAAAGCCACGTGCCTTCACTGTTGGATCTTCTGCTGACCTCACATCCTGACGGCTACAAAGTATCCGTTGAGGCCCCTCTTGGCTCTTCGGACCATTGCCTGATTAGGAGTATGGTGCCACTCGTTCACTCGCTGCGGCCGCGTGTTACAGGCAGTCGCCGCGTATGGCACTATAGGTCAGCAGACTGGGATGGAATGAGAACATTCTTTGCATCCTACCCATGGAGGCAGGTTTGCTTCTCGCCGGATGATCCCAATGTCGTTGCTGACTCTGTCGCGGATGTTGTGCTTCAGGGTATGGAACTTTTCATTCCATTCTCCCTGATTCCCACAGGTGGCAAGTCCCAGACTTGGTTTGGTCGAACCTGCAAAGCGGCGTCCCGCCGAAAGCAGGAATGTTACCAAGCATGGGCTAATGCAGCGACAGCACGGGATGTAAAGACCAGCACATTAAAGAAGCAATTTAACTTTGCCTCCAGGTCCCTCAAAAGAGTAATTGCTGGGGCGAAGTCGGCTCACATCGGCAGAATTGGCGAGAGACTAGTGAGTCTCCCCTCCGGAACTCGTGCATTCTGGTCTCTTGCCAAAGCTGTCCAGGGGAACTTTTGTAAGCCATCCCTTCCACCTCTGCGCATAGGAGATAATTCGTTGGCCCACGACGCTAAAGAAAAAGCCGATCTTCTGGGCAAACTCTTTGCGTCCAACTCGACCCTGGACGACGGGGGAAACGCACCGCCGACCATACCGCAGTGCGAGACCCGCATGCCGGAAGTCCGGTTTACACAAAGGGCAGTGCGTAAAGCGCTTCTTTCCCTCGACGTTCATAAGTCGAGTGGGCCCGATAGAATCTCTCCTATCGTGCTGAAGACGTGTGCTCCAGAGTTAGCACCGGTTTTAACGCGCCTTTATCGGCTTTCCTATTCTCTTGGCGTAGTCCCGAACTCATGGAAGACAGCTCTAGTGCACCCAATCCCTAAAAAAGGAGATCGTTCGGATCCGTCCAACTACAGACCCATAGCCATCACCTCCTTGTTCTCCAAGATAATGGAATCCATTGTGAACTGCCAGCTCCTCCGGTACTTAGAAGACCACCAGCTTCTCAATGATCGACAATACGGCTTCCGTCAGGGTCGTTCAGCTGGTGATCTTCTCGTATACTTGACTCACCGGTGGGCACAGGCGATCGAGACCAAGGGGGAAGCGTTGGCCGTTAGTTTGGACGTGGCGAAGGCCTTCGATCGGGTCTGGCACAAAGCGCTCCTTGCGAAGCTTCCTTCCTATGGGCTTCCCGAGAAACTGTGCAATTGGCTCACCAGTTTTCTTACAGACAGAAGCATCAAGGTCGTTGTTGACGGTGCATGCTCGGACTCGAAGTCTGTTAATTCTGGTGTCCCACAAGGCTGTGTGCTATCACCCACGCTGTTTCTTCTGCATATCAACGACATGCTGCAGATTAGCAGCATCCATTGCTATGCAGACGATAGCACGAGTGATGCCCTTTACACCGGCCGCGCTAACATTTCTCGGGTAAACGTCATCGTAAGCCGATCCAAACTTGTGTCTGAAATCGAAACTTCTTTATCAAAAGTTTCAGATTGGGGTCGACTTAACCTAGTCCAATTTAACCCCACGAAGACACAGGTTTGCGCGTTCACCGCTAAAAAGATGCCATTGGTCGTATCACCTCAATTTAAGAGCACTTCCCTAACTGCATCAGCCAGTATCGGAATCCTTGGCGTCGATATATCAAGCGAAGTCCAGTTTCGCGGTCACTTAGAGAGTAAGGCCATATTAGCCTCGAAGAAGCTTGGTGTGCTAAACAGATCGAGACAGTATTTTACTCCGGCCCACCGCCTGCAACTTTATAAGGCGCAGGTTCGGCCGCACATGGAATACTGTTCTCATCTCTATGCAGGTGCACCCCAGTACCAACTTCTGCCTCTTGACCGCATTCAACGGAGAGCGACTCGCATCATCGACTGCCAAGATATTTCTGATCGACTTGACACCTTGGCGTTGCGTAGAGATGTAGCTTCACTCTGCATCCTCTATCGCTTGTATCATGGGGAGTGTTCAGAGGAATTGTTCGGACTTATACCGGCTGCTGGTTTCCGCCATCGTCCTACGCGACAAAATATCCATCCCCATCACCTGGACGATTGGCACTCCACCACTGTGCGCTTCTCCAGAAGCTTTTTGCCTCGCACAACCAGCTTATGGAACAAATTGTCGCCTGCCGTATTTCCGAACCGATACGACCTTCAAACCTTCAAGAAGAGAGCGTACCTCTACCTAAAAGGCCGGCAACGCACTTGTGACTCTTGAGTTGCGGGTGTCCATGGGCGGCGGTAGTCACTTACCATCAGGTGACCCGTCTGCTCGTTTGCCCCCTATCGCATAAAAAAAAAAAAAAAAAAAAAAAAAGATCAAAACAATGCATCTACCTCAATTACAACCGAGTATATGAAAGAAAGTTATGAACACGTAAGAAATAGGGGAGGAAATTGCATTGAGAATAACTTGAGTAGAGTTAGTAGTTAGGGGTTTCCAATACTTGATTAGAAATTAACTATCACCTTTCATTGAAATAAAAAATTAAGTCAAGGGTTATTAGAAGCGCCGCGTCGGTCCAACTCATAATCGGATAGTCGTCAAACTTATATTTAGTTTCATAAAACTTATATTTTATATTAATGTTGATCTAACAGGAATCAACTTTTGATCTAAAACGAATAAACTTTCGTTGAAATGGAAATATTTAGATTAAAATTAAATCTTTGTCTTTGATAAATCTAAAGAATGCATTCCAGCCTTAAGACAATCTATTCGCTTTGTATTGCAAACGTTAACACCGGAGTTCTCAACGTGTTGTGTAGGACATTTGTACACAACTATGAAGTTACATGATATGTGTCATCAAATTCTAAGTCAAAAAATAAAATTTCATTATTTCATTTCTTTTTTAAATCTAAAATAAAAAAATATGGGTCATAACACAACAAAGGTTGCTTTATCGAAATAAAACTGATGTTAAATATAATATAACTTAACTAACAAATAAAATTCTAAATTCACTTTAAAAAATATATAACAGACTTCAATGCTCTATTATTATAAATCGTAAAAAGCTGTAATCTTCAACCCATTTTTTTCACCTTAGAGTTAAAATGTTTTCTTCAAATTTTGAATTATAATTAGAATCGGAATCGTTAATTAATATCGGATAAAAGTATAATTAGAATCGGTTTATAAATGACAAAGTTATCGCTTAACATGTATTATTCATAACTTTAATGCTCCACCTGATAGGTGGATTTTTTGTTAAATTAAATGGATCCATACGGAAAGCATACGCATTAAATAAAAGAAAAACTACGAAGACTTTTACCGTGGTAGAGCCATGCTTAGGCACGTATGGACCAGCTCCACCTGATGGTTGCTATTTCGACGAAATTAGTGAGATTTCCGGAGGCGAAACTCGGACTCTCCTCTTTCCCGTGCCCTCATTCTTCCTCTTCTCTTTCCAATCTAATCGTCCCTGCTCTCCTTTTTCCCTTCTCATCCCCCCATCCCTCATCACAATCAAAGGTGGCAGCCCACTTACGACTCTTGAGTTGCAGGTGTCCATGGACGGCGGTTGTCACTTACCATCAGGTTATCTGATTTTCTACATCGGTTAATAATTGACGGAGTTATGTGGCAACAAACATAAAAAAGTAAAACCGAATTGAACACCTCAAATAAGTAAATGCGTCAAGAGCATAAACGATTACAATTTAAAACACGTGCAATAGTCGCACGTATCTAATTTTCATTTCAATATGAGTAAATTGATAAGCAATATTTTCATTCAAATGAAGTGGTAACAACACACTTGACTACGTGACGTTAATACATTAAAAATTAAGCCTGGGATTGACTTCTATATGTTCTGGAAGAAATTACTTCTTTATGGTATAGGGGGCAAATGACTATCGCCGACCGAGTTGATAGTTATTCTTATGTTTCGCAGCGAACGCTATAAACCAAAAAAAAATAAAAGCAGTGATGAGTGCTAAATGAAATAATACAAACAGAAACTCATTCACTCAGGTCATTATATGTCTCATATCAAATTAAGGAGTTTCATGAGAAATATCATTAAATTTTGTTCATAATACTACAACTGGAAATTGGCGAAAACAGGACTTTTTGGTCACGTTAGCAACAAGGACCTTGGCCTGCTCCAAGAATTCTTGATTTCTGAAAGTGAATTGTGAAATTTAATTTTGTAGGTATCAACTTCAGAATTGGCAATTATACCAATATACATTCTAAGGCCATAGAGCTGTACAATTCTTATGTATGTAAGTCAAGGGTGCTCTGGAACCATTCATAATTACAAAGCGACATCTGTATGACCACGTTATTTTTTATTTTACGTCGCTAACGAGAGTATAGTTTTACTTTTGTAAACATACATACAAGTTATAGTTATACAAACGGGCCTAACAAGCAAGACTAAGTAAGTAGTTCTATTTAAAAGCACTATCCTGTAGCGTGAACTAGTAATTCCGCGGCCACGCTGTTACCATTTAATGGATAAATCCTCAATTCGTTGAACTAATAAAAAGTTTCATTAGTTTCATTTATAATTAAAAAGTATATAACTGACTTCAATGCGACTGAATCCTAACAAATTATAATAAGTTGTGTTCGTCAACCTTTAATTTACAACCCTTGGAGGTGAACTATTTTCTTCAAAGTTAAATGGGTTAAGCTTGGGTGCAGAATTATTGAAATCAGTTTAATGGCACAGTTAAATAGTAAAAATAAAACATTAGTAACATAAATACAAAAACAGTCGAATTGAGTACGTTATTTTTTTAAGTCGTTTCTAAATTAACCTTCTTCGTAATTTTAGTTGAATAACAAATTGTTAACCGTGACCGTTACTTCGCTGAATGAGAATACTCACTAACAACCTCTAATTCTAGATTTACACTCATTCCAGATGTCTTTTTCTTCATAGTATCGCTCACGTAGGCTTAGACTCAACGCAATGAATTCCGTCTTTTTATTAATTATAAGCATACATCCTTTCCTTATGTCGAAGGTTTTTTTTAAACGATTTGGCCTCTACAGTAATATTCACTACCGGCTACTACACCATTTCAATCATAAGACCGGATCTACTTTTGATTGAACAATCTGTACGTCCATGGCGAATAAAACCACATAAAACAATAAGCCGAACAGTGGTTAGACATGCAAGAATATATAACTAGCTGGTTAAAGAAAATACAGACTCAATCCCAAGGGTATAAATGAACAGATTTCCTCAATCACAGTATCATAAAACTATAAACAGCCTCGTATAATGTAATACAAATGATTTAAGGCAAAAAATATACTGTGTAGATAAACTCTAGTTTTTTAGTAAAACATTTTTTCTGCATAAAATGCTAAAAAATGTTTTAATTACACTATATACTCTATATATCTCTCACTATATTCCCTTTGTCGGGAACTAAAAATGGTTCTGAAAAACAATCTTAACTGAACGATCCGGATACTTTTAAAATCCAAAGATTTTTTATTGAATGGGTATGCCATATTGTTTTGTTATGTAATTCTTTTTTTTGACCGGATTTGTACTATTGTATTTGTGTGTACAACCCTAGTTAAATTTAACTTAAAATTTGTTTACGGCCTAAAACGTTTTTAATATTGTTTCCTAAATAAAAATGAAGATAATACAGATAAAATAATATTATAAAATACTAGAATTCGATAAAAAATAAATAAAATAATAAAATAGGTACGAATCAGTTAGGTAGATTTACGGGTATTCATTTGATCGAATATGTTTAAATCTCCATTTAAATATATAATATACATTATTCTTCTATACATTTCTTTGGAGTACGTGGAGTATGTGTGTTGTTCGTGCGTATATCTGCTCTCATTTGAAGCTAAGCTTCTAAATCATCGCACTCAAAAGATGCGATCATTAGGTCATTATACATTAGGCCTCAAATAAAAAAAAAATATTTCAAATTGCATTTGCAAAAAAAACAAGGCCTAACAGTAAATAAAATATCGAATCGTATCTTGAACGTATATATGTTTCATATAATTTTAACTGACTTCAAAAAGGTTCTCTATTAGAATTTTGGTTCAACTCAAAGTTGGTTTCATTTGAATTTGAGTACAATATACATTAAACATATAAAACATATTACGCGATTAGTCCGATATTGGTGGATCGATAATAATAATTCTGGTTTTTATTGAATTGGTTGAACAAGTTGAACAAGGTTTAGTGGTCCAGTTTTAATTTGAAGACCATTTTTTTGTAGTGTGGAAACCCGATCGGGAGCGCAGCATGGCATATGGCGATCATGGCGATCGGACCGTCATCCTACCGGGGTTTTCGGTGGAACGGTGTGTCGGAATTAGACTCACTGAAGTCTAATTCCGACACACCGTTCCACCGAAAACCCCTACCTAAAACTACCGGGGTTTTCGGTGGAACGGTGTGTCGGAATTAGACTTCAGTGAGTCTAATTCCGACACACCGTTCCACCGAAAACCCCGGTACGATGACGGTCCGATCGCCATGATCGCCATATGCCATGCTGCGCTTACAATAGGAGGAATCGGGGAACAGCTTTGGTAAGACATCCGGACCCCTCCTAGTGCCTGTTGCACTATCTACGGGTACCTCTCAACTAGACAACGTGAAGGCACACCAGGACGTCGTCCCTTTGGCCACTATATCGGTTGGAATAGAAAACTTTCCCAACCACCCGCAGCCACACTCAGGGCGGCATGAGACGTTGGCAAGCGCGCCTCCGCTACCTGGTTAGCCGGTGGTGAATTGGGTCCTAGTGGAGGTCGTCCTCCCAGGCCCGTTCCGCCACCTCCTTCTGCGAGATGACCTCCCCCAGAAGGTTGCAACCGCTGTAAAATTCCTGTCTCTACCGGCCATGGAGCGTATGATGCCCGGTAGCGACAGATCCTCACCGATCACTGCGGTGGGGGCCCGACGCTGCGACGCCCAAACGGGGCAATCAGCAAGCGTATGCTGAGCAGAGTCCTCACTGCAGTCGCAGTGGTGTCAGGCGAGACTCAATTCCCTCCTAGCGACCAAAGAATCCGTGCTGCCGCTCAGCTAGCCAGCACCACCAGCACATTGTGACTCCAGCCGAGACGACCAACGAGCCATAGACTTCCTCTAAGGTGAAAATTACTTGTTCTTCGTTATTTGTCGGTCTCGGTCGGTAATCGGTTTAAATATATTTTAGTTGTACTGAAGATTGGTCTTTTTTACATTAGAAGGAAGTATTCCACCACTAAAGTGTAAAATTAAAGTATGGAAAATATAGTTAATTACAAATTACCACGGTAAACACGGTGAAGTCGGTTATATATATTTTTAAAGTCTCATATCTTACGGAACCCTTAGTGAACGAGTCAGACTCGTACTTACCTGGTTTTTATTCAATGACGTAGATTACTCAAATTAATTATTATAGACTTAAAAAAATTCAAACCAATGAAAACTGCGAACTAAACAATATCTTTTTTTTAAATAACACGCGGACGAAGTCGCAGGTAACATACAGATTACATAAAACTGCAAAACAATTACAAAATGGCCTGTAGGTAACAATCATAATACGCTTTTTAAATATTTTGCATTTTATTTACTTCAAGTTTTCCTAGTTAATATAATTTCCTTTTTTATGGTTATTATTTATTTATTTTGCACTCTGTCTACAGTTGATTTAGACATAACGCCACTTCATTAATTTTGATATCGGTTAAAAAGTAAATATAATTTAGAATTCATCGACTATTTTATAAACACATCCGTCAGTTTCATGAAAAAAAAAACACTACATATTATCGAGCAGACAGTGCAGCGCATGATCAATTAACTTAAGTAAACAGTTTATAATCTTCTCGAACAAACACTTCAACTACGTACACGCTTGGAGACGTTTCATATTCACATAATTTGCATAAATAATTTTACTGAACGTATGATTATTTTTAATATGACATGTAAAATGTGGTAGTATATAATATGAAAGTCTTATTGTTATTGACGTCGTCTACACGACCTCCGTAAATATTAAGATCTCTGATTCGACTCATATCCTTGCGTAATCCTACTAATGGGTGTGGAAACCTTTAGCAAAAGATACCGAAAGACACTTCAAGACAATAATGGTAAGTTCTCAATTAGCAGCTAAACTGAACTCTAGTACTAAAAGAGATATGATATCTTCTTAACCTTTAATAGATCCACACCACAAATCACAGTAAGTAAATATTTAACTTTACTGTACAAAAATATATTGCTGAGTCATAAATGTATGAGGAAACTACATATATCTAGCCAGTACTTAACGGACTGGAATTATCTTCTATTCAACAGATCAAAAAAGATTCGCTAATGTAAAAAATATTATTGGCAAAGTCACACGTACTTTACTAGTAACTTTTATTAAATCGTCAGGTGACATAAAAAGTCTCTTGAGGTTCGAAAGTACGACCTTATGGTTCCAAGTCTGACGTGACGCCCTTGGATGACGTTATTTTTTATGTATATTTTACGTTGTAATCATAAATTATGCCAAAAATTATATTTATAATAATTTCACGAAGTGAACAATGTTTCTCAATCCTAAAATTCCTTTCACGTAATTTTATATCTTGAAGTATGGAAACTAGTTCAAAGGGAAAAATAGATAAACACATTGTGCTTTTATTTTCTTTTGTTTCGAATTGTTGAAAAGAAGAAACATCTGTTTGTCACTAGCGTGAAATCTGTTGTGTACTTTAACATAATATGTTTAAGTAAAAAAAACATAAGACCTCTTTACGTATACTTTTTGTAAGATAATCTTTCTTAAAGCTTTTTGTTTGTATATTTTCTTGTTTAAAGACAACTCCCGCATTTGAAAGGAATATTGTTTCGCAGAGGACTCAACAAACGTTTAATTACGGACACATGGAGCAAATTGACTCTTGTCGACATCGGCACAGTTTGCCATATTCAAAAATAATAAAAACACTTTATTAGGGATTACATGTGGAACAAATAAAATTTTGTCACGGGTAGAAATCGAACCCATCCTGATGGGCGGCGAGTGGTCGTCTCTCGCCTGTCGGGATGGCTAACCACTAGACATACAGACGAGTCATTTTCTTTCTCTCTTTTCTCATGATTGTTTAGTATAAACGAGTCTACAGGTCTAAGGTTTGCGTCTCTCTGTAAGTACACTTCTTATATATTAATGAGCTACACAAGTTATTAGAAGAAAGAAAAAGTGATACTTTGTAATCATAACATTTTTATATGTGAATTAGTAAGCTATTTACTATATTAGTACAACCTCATTGTGTTCAGGTCGGCTACTAGTGCAGTAACCACAGACTGCGTTTTGCAATTCTTTGGTTGGAAACAAAAGATACATTTTATAAATATACCTAATTTATAAAGCTACTTTTTATTCACCACAGTAAGTAAGTTTATTTTACTGTTAAGTTTCTATACACGTTCTGTAATGGCACCTCAATCTCCTTAAAGGCAAGTTGATATTTTTTTATGCGTAATGTTTACGTTAGAAAATTTAGAGAGAACGTTACACACCAGATTAATTTGAAATTTAAATGTTAATATTATCTATTTCTACTTTTAGTAATATTTAATTGTATTATCGCCAACAATAATATCTAGCTACTACTTTTTTCAACAGTTTTGGATGCATCATTATCGATCGATACCACTGATAATTTAATTTAATAGTATATATGAAACCCTTATTGATTAATGTTTATTTTAATTATTTATACAGGTAGTAGAAATCTCTACCCGTGGGTTTAGTAAAAACCGACTAAGGGACAGCACTGTTATCTCTCAGACTGTCATAAATTGCCGTGTCAGTGATTGACGGCAATAGGATAGCCCCCTATTACGTTAGTGGGACCAAATTCAGAGAATTTTAGTAATCAACAATGCCATTTAAAAATGACGATAATTTATTACACGCACCCAAAGCAAAGTCACAGACCTTCTTTCACAACAGGTCATGCTTAAACCGTGACAAGGAAAAACGTGCGACAGTGGAAAATAATAAGTCATTGTAACAAAACAATAATAGTTACACCGACAATATACTTGGAATGACATTGTTTCGAATTCATAGTATATTGACTGCGAACGCAACTATCAAAAGGCGATTCAGAGTATCTATTTCTCAAACTGAACAATTTAATTTTGAACAACATTCACGCGGTAGCCCACCATGTACATGGTTACGGCTTCTTTAATTAAGGTGTCATAGTGTGATGTTAAACACTTTATGATGTACCCTTAGAATTGGGATATCAAACACATTGATATTTTTTTACATCCGAAGTTTTTGATTGATAATATTGTTCAATAAAAAAAGTTAAATTATTAAAGATATATCAAACTCCACTGCATAATTAATTTCATCTCATTTTGTATGCTGACGTTATCACGAAATGTTATACTCCATCTCTATATTACTCTCACTATTAAGGTGAATCAAATGACAACTTGTCGAAAACCATTAGTCTCCATGCGCAGTCGGTTGAAACTCAAACTTATTTTATTACTGTGGATAAGAACAATATATAACAGATAGCTTATTAGTAGTTTAGTCTAGTCGAAATTTCGAATGGTCTTGAACTCGTTATTTTGCAATATATAAGAAATTGAAGTATATCAGATTTTTTCTTGATGATTTTTTAGTTAAAATTGGAAGTTATTTTTAACCTACGTCTAATTTACTCATAGAAATGAAGATATGCAGTTTGGAGGTGAAGTTAGAAATGATGTGATGAGACATAATTGCGTAATACGGTGTCGAACCCAAACTGCATGGAATCCCACAATTATACCAGATCTCGTACTCTCGTACTAATAAGATCTCATCTATATATAACAGATTTTCAGTGGGGTCGGTGTTATCTATAAAATAATGGTTTAAAAAACAAAAGTGCAGACAAGATTCGAACTCACAACATCACAACGTCCCTACGACCAATTTTCCCATTTTTAACTCCTAAAGTGCCTGATATTATGTTAGCTGGATCTAATTTTAAGTCGCAAAATATAGGTATTTCATACACCTTTGCCTGCTCTCATACGTTTCTACAGGCGTGAGCGTATGTGTGCAACCTCTTGAGAGGTGTCCATGTGCATGAGTAAATAATTGACTATCGAGTTCACTATGTCTATCCTAAGTAGTATATAAACGAGGAACCTAATATTCTATATTCTCTAACAAAAGGTTTACATGGCCCTAGACACACACTAGAATGTTGTGGGATTAAATCTCTAAAGTTACAAAACAATAGGAAGTATGTACCCACTGCTTGTAAAGACTTGCATAAGATGATCTTATTATACTGCAGTGTAATAAATGGGTTCTTATCAATAAAATGCAGTTGATGAATCTACATTTAATCTGTCGCCCGTTCAAAGAAAAATATTGACAGAAATATCAAGTAATGCACGATATTGTTTCAGATATTTTTAGCGTTGTGGTTTTCTGTGAAGTAGAATAAAGCAACCCCGTCCTTTTCCGTGGAAGTCGCAAAAGGCGACTAAATGTTATGTAACAGACAGTAAGGCCGTTAATACGTAAGTGGAACTAAGTTATAGTGCGCAAAAAGTGGATGGTCAAGACGCCTCTGCCTACCCCTCACGCTATAACATATACATCTAAGTATATTTTAAAATAGTATAAATTGACTATACTTATAACACAGAAATATATTCCCATGCGGTCTTATGAATTTGTGACTTACTGATGACCAGAATATTTGGTTACAAGTTTTTTTTAACTAAATATTCTGGAGAATATGTGTAAGTACATACATAAAATATTTATTTACATGAGCAATCAATTTAAACGATCAATTATAAGGAAAAATATATAATGAAGTTTTATGATCGACCAAGCTATGTATTTTACATAACAATATAGTAGAAAACAGAAAAGGCTTACCAATATTCGTAACAATCAATGTAATTCAAAATCACTTCACTTTAGACATAAGTACACCTCGCGTTTCGGCTGCACAGATCGGACCGTTGAAAGTACTGCCACCACGCTAACAGCAGTTAACTAAGCCGCGGGAAGGGCGCACTTGCAAATATATAGCCTACAAACGGGGATAAATTCTATCGAAATATTTACCTGCTTATTGTTTTTATAAGAACATTTTTGTGATGTCTAAATAGGTCAGCTGCAATAATAAAACCTTAATTTTCTTTCTAAAGTTATAACAATAATAAAATTTACTTTAATGGAATCTGCTTACCTTAATTTCTTGATGAATATCTCGGTATCGGAGCGATTCCTTAAAATAATATACACAATTTTTAACCCATATTGGTTAAGCGGATCAGTTCGGAAAGCATAATTAATACATATATTGACATTCAGAGTTAATATTAGTACTGATAAATATAAGTACGTAAAGATACACATAAAGTTAATTGAGTACAGGGTTGACAATGTATACACCTACAATATACACATTCAAAGCCACTTTGAGGACCAAGGGAATTTACCTTCCCACATCACGAGTATTGATGGCAATTTGCTATACACATCAGGCGAAGATCTTATAATCTATGAAATTCAGGCAAGGAAAAAGAAAGCATACATCTGAATACTGGGTCCAAGTCAGAGATGGTTCTATTTCGCGTACGGTGCTCACCACAGTAGGGGATTTCTCTTCTCCAAGATAAAGAAGTCATTAGAAGAGGACAAGATCTGCCAGACATACATGTACTCACTCGTATATCGACCAGGGTAGGCACAGGCACATCAAACATCTACATTGTGCCAACCATAATACAATTTAGTATCATTTACATAACTGCACTCTATAAAATGTATACTTCCCAAGGGAAAGATAACCGTTCAATCCCTTAGTCGCCTTTACGGAAAGAGATGGGGTGGAACTCGGTGTTGTGTGAGTACTCTACTCCAACGAGTACCACACGGCTAACTATGTTATCGTCTGATCTAGTTCACCGACATAATCCGCCTGACTACATGTCATCATCATCATCATCATCAGCCTATCGCAGTCCACTGCTGGACATAGGCCTCTCCCATTGCACGCCACTTCGATCTATTTTCGGCTTCTCGCATCCAGCTCCTGCTAGCCATCTTGCGCAAATCGTCACTCCACCTGGCCTGTGGGCGTCCTACGCTACGTTTGCCGAGACACAGTCTCCACTCAAGAACTCGTTTTCCCCAAACGGTCGTCAGTTCTGCGGCTAATATAGCCAGCCCATTGCCACTTCAGCCTGCTGATCCGGTGGGCTATGTCGATTACTCTGGTTTTCTGCCGGATCACCTCATTCCTGATGCGATCCCTTAAAGAAACACCGAGCATAGCCCTTTCCATAGCACTCTGAGCAACTTTAAGCTTGTGGACCAGCCCAGCCGTACCGTATGTGTCCACGTTTCGGCTCCGTATGTCATGACGGGAAACGGACGCTCATTGAAGACTTTCGTCTTAAGGCACTATGGGATCGACGATGAGAAGACTCGGCGTAGCTTCCCAAAGGCTGCCCAACCCAGCTGAATTCTTCTGTTCACCTCGTCCTCAAAGTTGTTTCTACCTAACTGCAATGTCTGCCCGAGGTATACATATTTTTGAACAACTTCCAGAACGGCCCCGTGTACCGCAATCGGTTCCGGTAGTACATGTTTATTGAACATGATCTTGGTTTTATCCAAGTTCATCCATAGGCCCATGCGTACAGAAGAGTCAGCTAGGTTATTCAGCATCTGCTGTAGGTCTTGCAGCGTGTCTGCCATGATGACGATATCGTCTGTAAATCGCAAATGAGAAATGTGTTCGCCGTTGATGTTGATGCCATGCCATTTCCAGTGCAGCGTCTTGAACATGTCCTCCATTGCAGTTGTGAACAATTTCGGGGAGATAACATCCCCTTGTCTCACTCCTCGATGCAATGGTATTGGCCTTGTTTGCTGGCTCTGTACTTGGACGGACATGGTGGCGGCTTCGTAGAGACATCTCATCACTTGGATATATCGCCAATCTACTTGGCAACGCTGCAGGGACTCCATAACAGCCCAGATCTCGATCGAGTTAAAGGCCTTCTCATAGTCCACGAATGCTAGACACAGGGGCTGATTATATTCTTCGGTCTTCTGTATAATCTGCCGCACTGTGTGGATGTAGTCTATGGTGCCATATCCTCTTCGAAACCCAGCCTGCTCCGGTGGTTGGAATTCGTCGAGTGTTCGCGCAAGACGGTTCGTGATGATTCTTGAAAACAGCTTGTAGACGTGGCTTAGAAGGGAAATTGGTCGATAGTTTTTCAACATTGTCTTGTCACCATTTTTGAAGAACAAGACGACCATACTCCACGCCTCCGGAGTTCTCCCTTCAAACAGGACAGCGTTGAAGAGCTTTTTGCTCCGGTTGAGATGCATGCGAAGCGTATAACCGGCCATAGAAGCTTTCTACTTCCGAAAGGACTGCCGGCTTCGAAGCAACGACTTCTCCGGTTGCTGTAGTCAACTTCGTCAGGTGGCTTCTTCCAAGAGATTGTACGAACACTTTTGACCCCCGATTCTGCTCGATCGCCCTTTCAATCGAGAGGCGACAGAGCAGAGTCGATTCTAATCGGAAATTTCGCTGCAATTCACAAAATCTCGTACCTTCTTCCTTGAGAACCCGAACCACGTTTTCGAGGTGCTGGTTTACGTCTCTTGTGGTTTCCACGGAAGCGAATCGGTTTTCCAGCTTTGCCTGGAACGTTTCAGATCCTATCATGGCTTGAAGCAGAGTTGGTCGGAGCCTGGACTTCATCAAACGAACACGTTCAGCCTTAAAGTCGATATTTAGAGAGCCTCGGACAAGTCGGTGGTCACTACCGGTATTAAACCTATTGATCACTGAGACATCTCTGAATATGTGCTTCCTGTCCGACATGACTTTAGGCACGAATGGGCCGGCTCGACCGGTGCGATACCACGGCCTCACAGAAAACCGGTTGTGAAGTAACGCTTGCGTTGATTTTCCCCGAAATGAGTGAGGTCTCCGGAGGCCCAAAATCCCCCATCCCCCCCTAATGATAGCGCTGTTAACAAAAAGGATACCCCAGGGGGGTAACAGCGCTAGCGTTGGAGAATCCCCCCCTGGACGTCCACCCTCAGTACGGATTATACCTGAGCGTGGACGCCCAGGCTGCCCCTCGTACTCTGGGGGGGGGCTCAACTGCGCTATCGAAATCTCGGGGCAAGAGAAGGCATACCATGGCACCCCCTATCACGTTAACCGTGGATTTTTGTAACATCAGGGGCTTACATTCGAACCCCGACACTGTCCACCACCACCTTGAGACAGCAAAGCCGGCCTTGCTCTTTTTGACCGAGACGCAGATATCATCTCTAGCGGACACATCCTACCTCTGGTACCCTGGGTACGGACTGGAACACTCCTTTATGCCTAAGGCTGGTGTATGCGTGTACGTTAGAGATGATATCACCTCTCGCCGCCTCGGCAATCTTGAAGGTAGGGACCTCTCCATCTTATGGCTACGTGTAGACTGCGACGACGATCCCCGCATCTACGTATGCCTCTATAGGTCCCATAGCGGTGATGCCGAAACGGACCGACTCATCGACCACGTCCAAATGGCTACAGATTCAGTGCTCCAGCAGGTCCCATCCGCAGAGATGGTGATTCTTGGCGACTTTAACGCACATCACATCACCATTTTGGCATATGGCTTGACGCAGCTGGTAGCAACGCCTACGCGAATCCCAGATGCAGAAAGCCACGTGCCTTCACTGTTGGATCTTCTGCTGACCTCACATCCTAACGGCTACAAAGTATCCGTTGAGGTCCCTCTTGGCTCTTCGGATCATATCAGGGCAGTGCGTAAAGCGCTTCTTTCCCTCGACGTTCTTAAGTCGAGTGGGCCCGATAAAATCTCTCCTATCGTGCTGAACACGTATGCTCCTGAGTTGGCACCGGTTTTAACGCGCCTTTATCGGCTTTCCTATTCTCTTGGTGTAGTCCCGAACTCATGGAAGACAGCTCTAGTGCACCCAATCCCTAAAAAAGGAGATCACTCGGATCCGTCCAACTACAGACCCATAGCCATCACCTCCTTGTTCTCCAAGATAATGGAATCCATTATTAACTGCCAGCTCCTCCGGTACTTAGAAGACCACCAGCTCCTCAATGATCGACAATACGGCTTCCGTCGGGGTCGTTCAGCTGGTGATCATCTTGTTTACTTGACTCACCGGTGGGCACAGGCGATCGAGACCAAGGGGGAAGCGTTGGCCGTTAGTTTGGACGTGGCGAAGGCCTTCGATCGGGTCTGGCACAAAGCGCTCCTTGCGAAGCTTCCTTCCTATGGGCTTCCCGAGAAACTGTGCAATTGGCTCACCAGTTTTCTTACAGACAGAAGCATCAAGGTCGTTGTTGATGCATGCTCCGACTCCAAGTCTAATATCTATCTGTTAGTTCTGGTGTCCCACAAGGCTGTGTGCTATCACCCACGCTGTTTCTTCTGCATATCGATGACATACTGCAGATTAGCAGCATCCATTGCTATGCAGACGATAGCACGAGTGATGCCCTTTACACCGGCCGCGCTAACATTTCTCGGGTAAACGTCATCGAAAGCCGATCCAAACTTGTGTCTGAAATCGAAACTTCTTTATCAAAAGTTTCAGATTGGGGTCGACTTAACCTAGTCCAATTTAACCCCACGAAGACACAGGTTTGCGCGTTCACCGCTAAAAAGATGACATTGGTCGTATCACCTCAATTTGAGAGCACTTCCCTAACTGCATCAGCCAGTATCGGAATCCTTGGCGTCGATATATCAAGCGAAGTCCAGTTTCGCGGTCACCTAGAGAGTAAGGCCATATTAGCCTCGAAGAAGCTTGGTGTGCTAAACAGATCGATACAGTATTTTACTCCGGCCCACCGCCTGCAACTTTATAAGGCGCAGGTTCGGCCGCACATGGAATACTGTTCTCATCTCTATGCAGGTGCACCCCAGTACCAACTTCTCCCTCTTGACCGCATTCAACGGAGAGCGACTCGCATCATCGACTGCCAAGATATTTCTGATCGACTTGACACCTTGGCGTTGCGTAGAGATGTAGCTTCACTCTGCATTCTCTATCGCTTATATCATGGGGAGTGTTCAGAGGAATTGTTCGGACTTATACCGGCTGCTGGTTTTCGCCATCGTCCTACGCGACAAAATATCCATCCCCATCACCTGGACGATTGGCACTCCACCACTGTGCGCTTCTCCAGAAGCTTTTTGCCTCGCACAACCAGCTTATGGAACAAATTGTCGCCTGCCGTATTTCCGAACCAATACGACCTTCAAACCTTCAAGAAAAGAGCGTACTCCTACCTAAAAGGCCGGCAACGCACTTGTGACTCTTGAGTTGCGGGTATCCATGGGCGGCGGTAGTCATTTACCATCAGGTGACCCGTCTGCTCGTTTGCCCCCTATCGCATAAAAAAAAAAAAAAAAAACATGATGAAGTCGATCTCATTTTTGGTCATCGGCGTCGGGACTTTGCCACGTCCACTTACTCTGGGGATGTTTCTTGAAAAATGAATTCATCAAGAAGAGCCCCCTCCCGTTCGAGGAAGTTAACTAGCATTTGCCCCCTATGATTCCTGCTTCCAAATCCATGGGATCCTGTTCCCGATTCGCTAAAATTCTGTACTCCCACTTTAGCGTGGAAGTCACCACTAACAAGTGGGTCTTAGTGGTACAGTGGAGAGCCTTCGATATGTCATCAAACATATCCTCCACCTCGTCATCCGAGTGTGCCGAGGTCGGTGCTAACTTTGAGGCTATACCTCTCGGTTAGCTTGACAATGAGGTACCCTACCCTGCTCGACACACTGGATATTTCCACAACGTTGTCAGAAAGGGACTTATTTACCAGAAACCCAACGCCACCTTGGGATTGTTGGTCCCCCTCCCGGAAGTACATCAGGTGGCCTGACTTGAGGGTTATGGTGTCCTCCCCCTCTCTTCGGACTTCACATAGCCCTAGGATATGCCACCTAATCTTCTCGAGTTCAACCTCAAGTTGCGCCAGATGCAAGACTAGCTGTAACGTGCGCCCGTTAAACGTAGCCAGGGTCAGTGGGTTTTGGTTGCCTCTCGTAACGCGGAGATTCATAGAGCACACAGACCAGGAATAGTGGGGCCACCGGGAACTGGGGGTCGTGGCTGATGTTGCGTCTGCATTGGGAGGAGATTTGTCCATAATCGCCACGCTGGGCAGGCGGGTTGGCGATCGCAGGGCATAGCTTCTCGCACCGGTGAC
This sequence comes from Tyria jacobaeae, assembly GCA_947561695.1. Lineage (NCBI taxonomy): Eukaryota > Metazoa > Arthropoda > Insecta > Lepidoptera > Erebidae > Tyria > Tyria jacobaeae. Next base: position 10,802,415 of record OX387218.1, read on the forward strand.
GCTGCTGCCCGTCACCGGCCTGTCGAATTTAGCTACGCCTATTGCGATGGATATACCGCCATCGGTCGGTCGCAGAGCCTCGTTCGTCGTTTAGCGGAATGCAACACTCTCACCGTTCCACCTACTCACTAATTAAATGGAAAACTTGGGGAAAGGAATTAAATGGATATTGCTTATACGGACGGAATGGAAGGTATAAGCAATAGCTCGAGCACGGCAGGGTCGCACCCCTGTAATCTGACAGGAAGGTCAAGCCCTCTACAGTAGGACTACATGTCCTAGGCGGAATTTAAAAAAACAAACGACAGTGGTTTGTTTCTTATCGTATGCAATTTGATTCCTTGTACATACCGATTAATATCAAATGGTCTATAATGGTATAAGAAAGTTCTTCAAAAGGTAAATGTCGACGTGTTTAATCTTTATCGCACTTGACAGTTTTATCAGAACTACAGTTGATAGCCAACAAAGTAAACGAGTGTAGTAAAAGGGCTTGTCTGTGGATTAATGTGACCAAAACCAAGGTAATGGTCATCTCTAAGCCTCCCTTGGGTCTATCAATCTCCATTTCTGGGAAAATACCAGTAAGAGTCAATAAATACAAGTATTTGTGTACCTGGCAGACTAAAAATTAGAAGTGTGATACTAAAATAAAAAGCAGCATTGAAATCGCTAGGAGTGCATTTTCTACCATAAAAAAGGTTTTCCTAGTCGGAAGAGAGAGAACATGTCTGATACACTGCTGCACTGTGACATCATGCCTATACTCTTATACAGATGCTAGGCGTAGACTATTAAAGAAGACTTCAGGAAAATTATAGAAACATTTAAAATATGGGACTACAGACGCATGTTAAGAATAACTTGGACCCAGAAACTCACGTTAGAAAAGTTGGGTACCTGAGACATGTCCTTAGACATGAAAGACACGGGCTCTTGCATGATGGGAAAAGTTGCCGTCAAGAAGTAGTGCCTGAGAAATATTCGGAATGGACTGTCTTGCGAGTGCTGCAGAGTTGTTTCGCCTCGCAAGAGACATTATGCGATATGCAGAGCTGAATGTCAACTTTCGCTAGTCGGAAAGACACATTAAGAAGAATAAGAATATTTTAGTTCTACCAATTCTTGTTATGAGTCCATTTTTTATTCATCACCAGGGTTTGGTATAAATATCCTTCATCTCATACTAATAAAATGACTTTACACTATCTATCTATGTAACTAACTATCTATATATATTATGTATATGATAGATATATAATATATCTATATATAGATAAATAATATATGTATCTATCAGCCGATGCTTTGTGATAAGCCTTTTTTATAAAATTGAAACGCAACTGGTCTATAAATCAATCTCAACTTCTTATCCAACTGATTCTCTAGCACTGATTCTCTTTCGGTCTAGAACCCCATACTTAAGAAACCGATCAATCGAAAATCGATCTCGCAACAGACGATTCGATATGTTCCAAATTGGTTTACTCAGTGCGTTATTTATGCTGCAGTTGTTATAATAAAGTTCAGACATGACCATGATTAATCCGCATATAAAATCTCATATAAACCTTTCAATAGCGGACCTATTCAAGTTCATTAGTAACCGTGTAATTCTCAGTTGTAGAATAAGGCATCATCCCCTCTTTACGCGTGTGTCAAAAACGGCGACTAGAAGATCGAACTGTTAGCTAGCATACAGTATATAAACAGTACCCGGTTGAGGGCAAGAGGCTTGCCTTCTATTACTTATATATACATATATATATATACCCACATAGTCGCATAAGTATTTTTTTAATTAATCCTTTTATTAAAATAAATACTTATATAGCATCTGGTATTAAAGGTAAATAAACTTTGTCATTTGGACAAATACTTATTACGGTTGTTACTTATTACTTTAATTACTTAGGAGTTTTTTTTTATTTTAATTACTTAGGTTGGTATTTGCTTTTTATAGTAATTATAATAATAACAACTACTTATAATAAAACCACGAAAGCGTAATTAGTTTGTGGTTAATAGTTAATTATAAGGAAATACTTCGTTTTTATTTTAATTACATAGGTTATTATTTGATTTTCTTTTTGGTAATAATAATAATAAAATGTACTACTTTCCATAAAACAACAAAAGCGTAATATGTTTCTGATTAGCAGTTAAGTTTAGTAGTAGGAATTACTTCGTTTTTATCTTCATTACATAGGTAGGTAATTGTTCTTTTTTTTTGTAACAATAAACATTTATGTGATAATATTAGGTTGGCAACTAATAAACCCGACCCGATCTTTGTACACAAATTTATTTCATTTTTTAACTATACAAAATCAAATTATTTCTCAACTATACAAGCACCTTCACTTTTTATCACCTGTCGCCAACGCACAGACATAATGCCTTCCTCGTAGAAGTTTTTAGGCTTTCGATCAAAAAAGGTGATAAGGTCACTTTTAAGCTGGTCTTAATTTTTAAATATTTATCTGCTAAGTAGTGGGCTAGACAACGAAATAGATAATCTGAGGGCATAATGTCTGGAGAGTACGGTGGGTGAGGAAGGAGTAATTTTTCACGAGTCGCTTTTGCTACATGTGGTCGAGCATTATCGTGCAAAAAGTATATTTTATTTTGATTTTTTGGTAATCTCGCTGCTGCTTGTAGTATTAGGTGGCAACAGCTCCCAGTATATAATCATTATTCCCCACCACACACTTAAAATAACTTTTTTACTCGTGTCAGATTTTGGCGTAGGTACTCCTGCTTCTCCACGTCCAAGCCACTGGTGCTTACGCCAAAAATGTATGTACATAACCCACTTTTCATCCCCCGTAATTAGATCCCTCAGCCACTCATTAGTACGATGATAACTAAGTAGTTCCACGCATACGTTAGCTCTCTTCTGAAGTAGAAACGGCTTCAACTCATGTGGTAACCAAACTGAATATTTCCAGGTCTTTCTAAAGCGTGGAATTGTTTTTCTACTGCAGTATGAGAACACTGAAGCTGCTCTGCCAGATAACGTGAAGTGAACCTGGGATCCATTTCTATGAGTCTTTTTAACTCATCTACATCTATTGTAGGCGGTCGCCCTGGATGAGGTTCATCAGATAGGTCATAATTTCCATCCTTAAATCTTCTGAAACAATGTTTGGTGGTATCGTAAGAGAGCACGCCTGCGCCCATCATTGCACATATATTGCGTACTGCTTCAGTAGCTTTTCGACCTAAGCGAAATTCGTGAAGTAAAAGCAGCCGAAGTTCTCTACGAGAAATATCTATATCTATATATGTATATATATACTATACGTGAAGCGTGTCGTTGAAAGAATGGAAACGTCGTTTACGTGGAACACCTGTCGACGGCTTGCCAGGTGTGAAGGCAGGAGATGCTCTTGGGCGCATTTACACATACATGTTAGTAACTTCGAAAGTTACTGTTTGCTAATGCTGCTAAATGTTATACAGGGCCCCCCTAATTTCTCGTGTTATAAAACAGCTGCCGGCCAAGATCTTGAAACTTTTCAACAAGCGTGTGAGAAGTTAGGGTTGTTGGAAGATGACAACCACTGGGATGCCACAATGTAAGGTTCCGTACTGTGTCGCTCTCCTTCACAAATAAGGGAGCTATTTGCAATATTGATATGCACTTGTGGTTTATTTAATCCTCTTCAACTATGGATAAATATAAAACTGCATTATCAGAAGATATCTTTCGCAGATTTGAAATGATGGATAAAGTCAACAATAAACTGTTTGAATGAAGCACTGATACTTATAGAGGACAAAATGATAACAATTTCCAGAAAGAAATTATCCGACTTCGGTATGCCAATACCACAGCGTCGAGGAGAGTACGTAATACCGCTTTATTAGATGCTCAGGTCAGCGACACGGAGCCCCGACTGCTACACGAGAAAAAGACATTTACAACAAAATATTACAACGAGTTGAGCTTGGTGAAGGCGGCCTTTTTTACTGGATGCCCCGGGGGGGTAGAGGCAAAACATTTTTGCTTAATTTGCACCTAGCAAAAATTCGTAAGGACCGTAATGTTGCATTAGCAGTGGCTTCCTCTGAGATCGTTACTACATTACTAAGGTGGACGGATGGCACACTTGGCCTTAAAATTACCTCTTAATCTGGGAAGCGAAGAAACCCCAACGTGCAACATCACGTAAGAACAGTGCCAGCGACGCCCTGTTGCAGCAATGTAAGCTGATCGTGTGGGACGAGTGCCATCGAGGCACTTGACCGCTGTCTACAAGACATTCAAAGCAATCGAAAGTTGATGGGTGGTGTGGTAGTGTCATTGGCAGGGGACTTCAGACAGACTTTACCTGTTATCAAGAGAGACAAGATTAATGGATATCTGTTAGCATCATATCTATGGACTAAAGTTGAAAAGCTTTATCTTACCGTTAACATGCAAATCCAGCTATTCAGCGATTTCGAGTCAGGAGCATATGCTCAAAAATTCCTAGAAATCGGTGAAGGCCGCCTACACACCGACATAGAAGCTATGGTTCTCTTCACAGACCAAATTTGCCAAGTCCTGGAGTCGGAAGACGAACTCATTGATCAAATTTTTCCGAATCTGCAACAATATATTGACAAAAAATGAGACTGTTGCGAAATTAAATATAAAAATCTTGGACGTAATAACCAGCGAAACATCAGTGAATAACTCCATCGACACAGTTTTGTCATCCTATGATACAACGAGCCACCCCGTGGAGTTCCTAAACTCTTTGGAGTTATCTAGGGTGCCATCACATAAGTAGGAATTAAAAGTAGGTGTACCCGTTTTGCTACTTTATTATGCAACGGTACTCGGTTGTAAATCCCCGAACTAGGAAGGCATATTGTGAAGGCCACAATATTAACTGGAGAAGCCAAGGAAAACAATGTTCTTATCCCACGTATCCCAATCATACCCAATAACTTAGAATTTCATTATAAACGCCTGCAGTTCGCATTATAAGTTACATTTTAAATGACTATCAACAAATCGCAGGTTCAAACCCTAAAGGTAGCAGGCATACATTTGGGCACGCCATTTTTTCCACGACCAGCTCTACGTGGCTTGCTCACGCGTTTCAAAATCACAAAATATGCATATTTATGGTGACCAAAATAAATCGTTTGACATAGTTTATAGGAGTATATTGCAGTAGCTACCTTTATCTTTTGCATTACCATCAATCATCATATACATCCGTACCTATTTTTCCTTACAAACTATAGCTTTTATTATACCTATAGTGAGATAATCATAGAAAATGCTTAGTTCCAATTTACATACTTAACACAATATAGTTGTTCGAACACTTATAACTGGAAACGGCTATACCGATTTTCATAATTTTTAATTTGTTAGATTTGTATCCGTCCCGAATAGCAGAATAATATAAAAACATTGAGAAATTTACATAAAAATAAAATACTTTCTATCATCATTATACCAATTTTCCATCACCGCGCAGGTGAAACCGCGGGGCGTAGCTGGTATTTTAATACACTCTTTATAGTATCCAACTTTCACGTTTTATATTATTTCAAATTAAACTACTTTATATCCAAAATAATTGACTTGTTTTTCTCACTATCAATAACAATCACTATTGATTTAAAATTTTGTTAGTTAGGGTTAACAAATTGATTGGTTCTCTTTCATTTCTCGGTAATGTCCATTAAGTTCTACTTTAGCTTCGTGCTGCGCTAACGTGTGTTTTTCTATCACAATACTAACACATAAACAGCATGTTCATTTTTGTGAAAAACAGAATCGAACGTCTTGAGTACAACTAAAAATATGAATAATATTATCGCTTTGTTGTTTAAGGCTGTAAGTTATTTATCTAACTAAAGGGAAACTTACAGGAAACTGGATTATTTTTTTTTTTTTTTATGCCATAGGGGGCAAACGAGCAGACGGGTCACCTGATGGTAAGTGACTACCGCCGCCCATGGACACCCGCAACTCAAGAGTCACAAGTGCGTTGCCGGCCTTTTAGGTAGAGGTACGCTCTCTTCTTGAAGGTTTGAAGGTCGTATCGGTTCGGAAATACGGCAGGCGACAATTTGTTCCATAAGCTGGTTGTGCGAGGCAAAAAGCTTCTCGAGAAGCGCACAGTGGTGGAGTGCCAATCGTCCAGGTGATGGGGATGGATATTTTGTCGCGTAGGACGATGGCGGAAACCAGCAGCCGGTATAAGTCCGAACAATTCCTCTGAACACTCCCCATGATACAAGCGATAGAGGATGCAGAGTGAAGCTACATCTCTACGCAACGCCAAGGTGTCAAGTCGATCAGAAATATCTTGGCAGTCGAATTCTGATTTCTATTATCTGTGTTGCTGTAATGTTCAAATATTATTGAACTTTTTACCTACTACCTTACTACATAATTGTTTCTGATACTTCTATATGACCGTTAGGGCGGAAGTCAGATTAATCCTTATCATATATTTCCAACAGTGGTAGATCCATGCTCAGGTACGAATAGGCTGCCTCGACCGGTGCGATACCATGGCCTCAAAGTAAACCGGTTGTGAAGCCCTGCGTTGCATATCCCCGAAATTAGTGAGGTTTCCAGAGGCCCAACTCCCCCTCTCCTTCCTCCTCACCCTATTCCCCTACCCTTTTCCCATATCCTCATCCCCCTCTCTTCTTTCCCCTCCCCTCATCCCTCATCACCCTCAAGGCGGGCAGAGCACTTACGACTCTCAAGTTGCAGGTAACAGTTAACAAAAAAACAAGGTTTTGTAAGTTACATAAGTTATATTGATTAACATTTTAGGCCTGTAAGAAGTTAACCTTCGGCATATTCATAAACGGGTGAAGCAAGCTTATGACACATTTTACGCACACGATTTTTTTATCTTTTATTACTGCATGGTTCAAGCCTTTTATTTGACTTATATTTTAATAGCTTTATCATATTTATATCGAAAGGAAATAATAAACTGTGTTACTCAATAATTTATCTTAGGAATGTTGGCAGAGGAAGTCATCAGAGCAGAGCAGAGTTTAATCTAATATACATATTTAAGCTTCGACAACGATGGCGTCTTGGCAAAATATTTTTTTGTATTGTATGCTTCATGTTATTAATGATAACCAAAATATAATGTGAATGATGTATGAGTAGGTTATGTTTTGTCTAATAATATAAAATGAAATTGTATTCCAACGTTCTTGCTATGTTTTGTTATACTCGTAGAGCACCAATATTCATCATATTAGCAAACTAATAAGAAACAAAAGGATATCGCAAATCGCATCCTATTCTCGTTTAATTCACATTGTTTGTTAAAACCATTCATACCGACGCCTTAGGCCATATTCAAATAGATTTTTTGTATTTTTCAACTTTTATAGTGCACTTGACTGCACTGGATGGTATAGCAATTTAAGGGGTCACCTCGCCACTACGCTGCCGAGCGGAGTGTTGTGGGTTCCATCCCCACACCGGTCAACACTTTGTGTAGTCCTCAAATTGTTGTTCTGAGTCTGTTGTGAAGTCCCCCGCCAAATAGGAATTAATCCTAATGCGGGAGTTTTCTTATAAAAAAAAATATTTAAAAAATGTTAAATAAACTGTATAATCGAGGTTACATTTAGTGTTATATTCTGAAGTATTTTATTTGAGTGTTTGCTCAATAAATACAATAAAGCCCCAAGTGTTATGTTTGAACAGCCAAAATTAACATATATAAACATGTTACCAAAACAATGATAGGGCCAGATCTATGTACCAAGTTAATCATTCAAGTATGAAGACTAAAAAGTTCAATTGAATGCCATTAAGTTCAAGAAAATTGTTTACAAATTTGATACTCGAATAGTATTTAGTAGGCATGTATACATATATCTACGCTTTTAAACAAAGATTGAATTGATTTAACTACTAAAGGTAAGTTTAAATTGGAAAAGTCTAACCTCATGAGACGACTATTTCCGGACGAACTGAAAGTTTCTTATTATAGATATACTATATAAAAATTAAACCAGCCAGTTCGAGTTGTAAGTACGAGTATGCGTCCCTGACTAGCTAGCTATTACTTAAAGATTCCAATCCATCCGTATAAGCAATGTCCTTTTCATTCCATTTCTATCCTCCCTTCTCTGTAAATATACTTCAAATTTTCCCATCCAATTCCCAAAAGTGCCCGTATGATGGCAATACGCTTGCCTCCTGTTACGTAAATAGGACAAAATTACAATCAGAAAATTACACCTCTGCCTACCCCTTCGCTTCGGCACGTATAGGCCGGCTTAACTGGATTATTACCACGGCCTCACAGAAAACCGACTGTTAAACAATGTTTGCATTGTGTGACCGAGTGAATGAGGTTGCCGGAGGTCCAACCCCCTTTCCCTTTACCCTTCTCCTCTTTCCCCTCCCCATTTGTACTTCCAATCTTTCCCCTCCTCCCTTTCCAGTAGCCAAAAAGACGGAGAGCACTCTTGTGACACTTGAGTTGCAAGTGTTCATGGGAGGCGGAATTTACTTACCATCGACCCGTGACCCGTTGGCTCGTTTGTCCCCTATATTATAAATAAAAAAACAAAGTTCATGATTTCATATTAATTCGTGTATTGAACCTGGATGTTTACTCATGTAATAAATATGGTCAATCTTTGCTTTCAAATAAATATAGTATTATATAAGAAACTTCATATGTTTGATTTGGATTCATATCATGATTTTCCAAGTTTCTGAGGTTAAGGGACACAGTTGTCCGACCCCGAAATGTGCAGTGCAATAAATGAAAGAACTTTAAAACTTTTTATAAGTCCATTTGATTCCGAACACTAATACGACACAATCTGTATATGAATCTGTGGCGTCGGTGCAAACAGTTTACATTATTACGTAATTGCATAGATAGTCTGGCTTCTGAACCTAACCCCTTATACAATTAAAGTTTTATTCACATCAAAACATAACCGCAGCGAAAGCATCGTCTGTACATATGTTTTGTGTAAGATAACCTGCTGTATTTAATTGGCAGTAAAAATTCTTACGTGTCCTACTTTTAAAAAAAATTGTTATTGGTTTGAACGTCTCTCTATAAAAAATATATATAGAAGTCTTCCTGGACTTTTGAAAGAGCAAATTCCACTCGAAGAATGATTTGAGTAATTTAGTCTGGGTGTAAAGTTTAAATACATCTGAGGGTATTGAAATTCCTTAAGGGTACAGTACTAGTAGGATATTTTGATGCTGACTGGGCTAATTGTCCTATTGACAGTAAGTTGTCCACAGGCTAATCTTCAAATAAACTAGTGCACCAGTGGCTTTTGATTCGAAGAAATATCTCTAGTCCACGGAAGGAATTGTATACAATGTGGTTATGGCAAGAGACGTCACACTCGTTTATTTTTATTCTCCAAAGCTAGAAATTAGAAAAAAAAGGGGTTTTCATTATTGAGATTGACTCGTGTTCAGTTTTTATTTTTTTTAATTTTTAACGGTCTTTATTTACATAACAATTTGTAAACTATGATGTTATTGTTTATTTATGTCTGAATAGTAATTATACATAATTGTTGATTTCCAATACGCTTATTTCCAAGAAACAAATTTTGGAAGTCAATTTTAATTTGTAATCTTTTGTGTTTTGAGTGCAAAAAAGTAGAAATCCTATGCTGATACGTCATGAGAATGAATAGGCAAGTGAGAATGAATAGGCTTCTAGTACATCTTATGTGCCTCAGTACGTTACGGAAATGAATTTCAATACAATTATTTATCAATAAATCATATGAGAACTGACCCAAACTCAATATTGATCACGAATATTATGCCAATTAAGTTAATGGTTGTTAATGGTTTCTAATTTTTTAAATATTTCTTCTTAAAGACGCGGAAGGAAAATATAGCGAAAATATCAGGAAAAATATGTGATTTTTGTGGAAGATAAAAATTAAAAACGTTAAAGATGTTTTTCATTGATGTATTTATTTTAAACTTTATGCACATTTAGTACATCGGCGAACTTAATGCCTTTGGCATTCTCTACCAGTCAACCTTTAGGTGCTGCAGAGAAAGGAAGAAGTATGTGCACTTAAATATTTCGTTCAAATTAAAGTAAAGCTAATTCAAGTAAAATTTTATCATTCAATACAAAAAAAATGAAATAACTCTTTTACCTTTGCCTTAAAAATTACCGATTTGTGGCCATCGTGGCTTTGAGAGGAAGAGCATTTCATAGGAGAATAGGTTAAACGGGGAAAGAAGAAACGACAAACCCAGCTTTGTAAGAAAATAAAATTTGCGTACACTTGGAAGACTATTTAATCCTGCTAATCACTAGTAACTAATAATGGAAGTTGCAATACATCTTTAACCAAAAATAAAGTTTGTAAGAATTTCATTTTATATTTCGTCGGTGACTCAATGTCGAGCCTCATATCTCATAGTCAATGAATAAAATTTCTCCCCAAAAACACTATAATATAAAGACCTGTTTTCTATACCTGGCTTAACAGCTGTTTACGAATCTGAGAGAAAACGACACATAATAAAGTGCCTGTCAAAATAATGGCACTTTAGATTTTAAGAGTTGATAAGACTTGTGCTTGTTTTTGAATATCCTTAGTTCTGTCTAAATTAATTTAAACTGGAAAAACAAGTTGAAATTAAAAAAACATTCATCGCGGTCAGTTTACTACGACATTATCGTTCAACTTAAATGACATGGAGCCTTAGGCGGCTAAATAAACTAAAGGACTAAATCAACTAAATATACATATATGTATAAATATTGAAAAACAAATATTCAGAATGTTTCTATTGCAAACTCCGACCTAAAAAACTATTCAGAAAAAAACACGCTAGAAGTATCTACTGTAGTTATGTAACTATCGAGTTACCATTATTCACTTTAAAAAGTAGAAAACCGACTTCAATGCGTCTATTACAAAATTTTAGATTTATAGAAGCACTAGCTTTAAAAAAAATTATCAAAATCGGTTCACTCAGACAAAAGTTCTGAGGTAACAAACATAAAAAAAATACAGTCGAATTGGGAATCTCTTGCTTTTTTTAAGTAGGTTGAAAGGTTGGTAGAAAAAAATACTAGCCAAAGGATTTTTTATCCGTTTGGCTAGTTTGAGTGCAGATGAATAAATAGTATCGTAAGGAAATAATACTAAACTTTTATTATAAAATACACACTAACACACGTCTGTCATATACCTAGCCTTTCAAATCAAATAGGATAAGATGATGGCTCAACTATAACACACCCTTTAAAAATTTTCTTAAGCGTAATATTACTCATAATATTCTATTCCATCATTGACTGCTATCAATTTATATTGTATTATTTATGCCAAACAACTGTGTGTTCATATACTTAGTCTGACCATAAATAAAAGCAGTATTATGTTTTTCAATAGTAACTATTAACATTTTTGAAACTGTACTGTTCTTTACTGTACCTGTACAATGAAACCTCATCTGTTTGTGACAGAAAAGATCTGATCGGCTTAGGCATATAAGAGACGAACTGGTAATTATTCAGCTGATAATTTAATCATGAATAGGGTAGTAAAATCAACAACTTCTTAAACTGTAAGCAAAGAAAGTCACATAAAAAATAAAATTACCTATTGACGAGAAATTTATTTCTATTGAGCAATATTTTAACAAACAAAATGATTGAGTTATTCCTTAAATATATATAGCAGCTTCTCAACTAGTCAGCAGAATTCAGTGATAGTTTGATGGAATGATGATCAGTGATAGTTATATATCGGGGAGTGACTGAGCCATATTTTTGTAAAAAAGGTAAGAGTGAAGTAGGTTCAGCAAGACTTAACACCGGGTCATAAAGCTCTTCTTTGATTTAGGGAGAGTTTGGCATACTCTAAACGCCATGATAATTTGTCCCTAAAACAATCCATAAGATTGGCAATAAAGAATTTTTCCATGGAGAGAGTGCGTGTTACCGGCCTCAACGCTTAAAGGACTGTATTAATGAATGGAGATCATATTGAAATGAACTTCATGTATTTTGAATGCTACGATATTAATGTATAAACTAACATACGTTACTGTAATAAATGTTTTATGCAATAAAAGAAAAATACGTTTTTCCTTGTAACAATATTTATGGCAAGACTAGTAATATGTATTTATAACCTATATATCTATCTAGCTGTATAGGTATTACAAATATATCTTAAATAATTAGTACGCCATAAACTAATCTTTTCATGACGATTTTACTATTATCTCGCTTCTAAGGTTGTCTGGCAGGGACTGCTTTTAGCGATAAGACCGCCCATTGTACTTTTATTTGTAAGAGAATGATTTATTTATTTTTCAACTGTATTTATAAGTGGTTCAAATAAAGAATATTCTATGTTTTATCTATTTACGATTGGTCTATTCTATTTATATATCTAATTCATTGCCATATATATGATAAGACTTTTTAGATTTTCTTTATTTATACATGCACCGCCTCTACCTTAACAGTCAGTTTCACTAACGACAGTCAATCCAATTCTTCTTGTATACCTGTTTTAAGCCTAGCGTCTCCGGAGCAGGATCTCTCACTCTGACTAGTGTCTTCAACTCATGCCATAGGTGTTCTATGGGATTCATGTCAGGGCTCTAGCTGGCAAGCCCATTACCGTAATACCGACTTCGCTCAGGTATTTATTTACAATACCTGCGGTAGGATCCCTTGCAGTGTCCTGCATCAAATTGAACTCTTCGCCAATAAAACGTGCGTAGGGTACCACATGTGGCTCCAGACACTCTTCAATGTAACGTGACCCATTTAATGACAGTAAGCGAGGACAAGGCATGTTCGGTTTTTCCATCGGCGCTTATGCCTCCCCAAACCGTCCACCTTCAGTCGCCTTAAATGAATTCTTCAATGCAGCAACTTGCTAAACCCTCTCCCTCTCTTCGATACACCTTCTTTCTTCCGTCGTTAGCATGCAGCATGAAGATCATGCTGTATGGTAACGACTCTCATCAGTAAAGAGAACTTTGCTCCATTGAAAATATGACCAATTTAACTGCTCACGCACAAAGTTGAAGCACATTCTTCGGTGGTCTACCGTCAATTTTTAACCGACTTCAAAAAGGAGGAGGTTCTCAATTCTACTGTATTTTTTTATGTTTGTTACCTCAGAACTTTCGTCTGGATGAACCGATTTTGATGAGCTGGTGCTTTCCGTGTCCCGTGTGGTCCCATTTCAATTTGGTCCAGTTCTGACAATGGCATCATTTAGAATAGACATATTAAAGTCGGTTATATACTTTGTTAAAGTGAATTATTATGGGCTATTAGCTGGTTTACGAGGTTACACAGTGACCACCACCAGAAACCAGCAATGCCACCACTTGGGCGCCTACCATGGGTGAGGTATCCTAAAGGAGGTATAAAAAAATCTCTTTACTAGGACGTCAGAGACTATCAGATTACTTAGTTAACAATCGATATAAAAAAGGATATATTTTTCAAAAGAAATGTGATAAATTCAGATGGAATACACATTGAAAACGATCTCTACAATCATCTATACTGGATAAAAAATTTAAAATTTGGAATTGTGGTACTCCACTGTGTAGACTAAACTGCCAGCTATTTATTGGCGTATTTTTTTATATCAGCCCTAAATAGTACTTTCAGAACTGTTTCGTTTCTTTTTTATGAGAAGTGTATAATTGTTTATATAGTGCCTCTTTCACGATAATAGGCTTGCCGTTTTATTATTAAAATTATATTATGGTCAGCAAAATGTGGGCTTTTGATGCACCTCTACTTACCTTACCTACTATATATAGGCGTGAGTATATGTATGTATAAAAGAAAAACTTCAATCAAAAACAAAATGATTTAACAAATAAGGTAAATAGGTTTTATTTGTGTTAAAAAACTTATATAATCTAGTATTCAAATTGTATAGTTACATTTATTAACTACAAGACAACTTTAAGCTGTAAGACATGCAGTAGAATAATTTATTCATAAGGCACAGGTATTTGACATACCTCGCTTTTGAGATTACTTAAGTAAAAAAAAATACATGTTCAGTACTTAATAAATACATTTTAACAGGTACATATATTAATATCTTAAATAACACTGATATATGTTAAAATCTCTTTGTGCTCATGACTTGCATTTCTTTATTTGTATATTGTATAAAAAATATGAAACTGAATTTATTTTTATATCTTACAACTTTTTTTCAAAAAGACATCTCCTGCTCCTGAATTGCAGGGGCCTTTACAAACATTCAAATAACGGATACAAAGAAAACTCAGAACAACTATTCGGTCGACCCTTAATTTTTGTGCCGATCGGTTAAAGGCTGGAACTCACTACCAGCGCACGTGTTTCTCTCCCACGTTGTGATCCCGGATCTTTTAAACACCATCACTGGGTCACCATGCTGCATTGACTACACTTGCAATGAGGATGGTGACCTCCACTCTTAGACTCCACTTGTTGCTTTCCATCAGGCAGAGTGGAGTCATTATGGTAGGCTAATAAAAAAAAGATTTGAGGATTACACAATTTTTTTTTTTTGTTGTCCCCTGTGGGCGTCGAGGTGACAACTTAATTTACTGTTTGTGCAGTCATTTCATTCTGTATGTACCTAGTACAGACTAATTAAAAGTAAACTTAATACAACAAATCAACATTACCTAAATCACACTTGTCAAACATTCTGACAGTAACTGACATCATAAAAGTAAATTAGGTTAGTAATGTCAACTTGAAATAAATTACAGAAAATATTTTAAATCTCTTTCTGTTTTCATTAGTTTTTGTGCGTATCTTAGGCAATAAAGATGGAACCACTACATTTATAATTTCAATCAATTTTACAAAAAGTAGCTTGCCCTTGCTTGTCTTAACCTAAGAAAAAAATAAAGATAAGATTAAACTCGAACATAAAACTGTAGAGAAAATTATACCAAGAATTGTAGAATGACTTACATTTAATCGAGTACAATAATCTGCAGTAAAATATAAAAACAACACAGTTTATATGGCCACGTTATTCAAGCGACAATTTCATCATTTCAAGTCTCCAGATTTTATACCATAAAAAATGTGTTTTAATGCACTAACTACTAAACATAAGTTATAAGTCAACCCACGTTGGATAATAATTAATTATTCTTTATTGCTACAACCAACAACTGCATATGAATTAAACAAGAATGATTCAAGCCTCGTTAGACTACAGTTTTTGATTCTTTATTGCGAAAATACAACAACTGAGGACAAACCAATGTGGGCAAATTGAATCCCCTCCAATATATTTCAATAGGACTAAAGCTTTTTATTAGTTAATTTTACCTTTAATGTTTTAATCAGTCCCCGTATTTTAGCATAAAACCACAAGAATCATATACGTACTCCCGTCTCATGTTCGAGTCTTCTCTCAGTTAGTGGATATAAACCACTTATCACAGCCACTGTACGACACGGTACAATTTTATAATAATTTACTATAAAAAGTAGAGTTACACTATTATTACTAATTACTAAACTACAAGAAAACTTACATTTATCAGACTAATAAAAACTTAAATGTTAGCTTATTTTAAATCTAGGAACGTGGTATTTGCCTTATATCTAAGTAAGCACACTTCACAATCAACATAAATACTGAATCACTGTACTAGATTTAACAATTACCACGAAAACGATTTTCCTGAGTTTAAAAATGATAGCAATAAATAATTTCTATATTATTTTAACTTAAAAACAGTTTTCGAAATGTGCAAAAGAGTAAGAAGAGTAGTAATTAGTCTGTTAAAACGAAAACGCCTTTTGATACTTCCACTGACGCTCTAGAAAACCGTAGTTGACATATTTTATAAACGTGTATCAGATATGTGTTATTGATATATGTAAGTACGTAACAAGATTAGACTTAGCTCATACCAGGTATACAAATATTCACTTAATAACATTTAAACTGTAACAATATAACTTACATAATAATAGAAGTTCATGAACGACTTGTATTTATTGTTAATCTGAGTCTACTTGGTGGAATTACTTCCCACTTTATTTTTGATCCATTTATTGGTGCGAGTCAAAATGTCCGGCTGTTGCGCTGGGATCTGCCAAGCTTCTAAATTAACCTTCTTTATCTCCTCGCAAGCTACTGATGGATTACTGTAAAGATGAGAAAGCGACATCATTGAAATTGTATTGGGAAAATAAAACAATGGACATGAATTCAGTGTGTTTCTTGTAAATGTGACGTGATTATGAGATTATGATAGTAGGTACAACCTAAAAAAGTTTTATGAAGCTATTGCAGAGATGAACGAAAGAACACTTGTAAAGTGGACAAAAACAACTTTTAATTTGACTAGCCTGTTGCTCAAGTGGTTAAATAGGCTGCTGAAAGGTCGTGGGTTACTCGAAGGACAAAACTATGCGTGATCTACAAATACTTCATAAGCACAGGGGAACAAAATTTAACACTTTTTTGTTGCATTTAAGTTTATGGCTGTTGTTAACTAATTCTAAATCACTGATTTCAAATCTGCCTTCCGTTTTTTTGATAGCTTTAGTTTTAAAGACACAGCTACCCGTAAAAAGTATTCCAACAATTTCTGTAACATCTGTGGCCAATATACACTCAGATAAAGTGTAATATTAGTCAAAATAGTTCATGCAACAAAAATGCTGTACCCTTGTAAATAGATCTACCGAGTCAGGACTTGAGACAACTATGTCCTAACACGAACACCCTGATGTTCTGTCTCCGTTGTTGAAATGTTTGTAAAGTCCTCTGCGATACAGGAATCTTTCCTAAGACTTGAAAAAAACGACTTAATCTTTTCAAAAATGCACACAACCATACAACTTTTTTATGCTTTCTTCATACAAAAGCATTTTAATTTAACGGTAAGTACTTTTCCAATTAACGTTGTGTAAATACATATTCAGAATATTATTAGGCCTAAATGTTAACTAAGTAGCATAGGTGATCATTAAGAAAGATGTTTGCAAATATATATGCTGCAGTGTTTCATACGGTAGGAAATTTATACGAGAAAATTCTTACGTCTCAGAGGGTGGCTGGAAAACGTCCCTATGTATGGTGGTGAAGCCGGCGTTATCACAGAGCAGTCTGGCGAGTGAGGCGCGCTTCAGTTCCGCGAGCTGCCTCTTGCTGAACCGGCCGGCCTCGTCCATGTGGGTATAGAAGTACCTGTCACCGTTCTTTGTGCGCCATAGCTGTTCCTCTGAAAAACAAAAGAAATATAAAGTTTTAACCTCCCTGTAGTTACTTTTTCTACATCTATATAAAACAGTAAAATTGTGTTATTCGGATAGATTATTCAATTTACAAATGAAGACATTACGAAAGCAACGAAATGAAGAAATATGTGCCCTTCATTACACTCACTTCTTTTTCAACATAAGAATTACAGAACTAATTATGCACTACCACAGATTAAAATTAAATTCAAGTTTTATTTAAACCACTCATTTGTTACAACTAATAATGGCTAATGATTTTAAATTTAATTCAATTTAAATGCTAACGTTAATAAGGCAAATTGTAGATATTTTTTTAATGTACTTGTATTTAGAATCCTAAGGGGATAAGATTAACGCTACACAAGCCAGTACTAAAATCTGACATACATACAATACATGTGCTACGCCTTATTCCCATTCAGGGTAGGCAGAGACGGCAGAACGCTATTTATCACGATCCTGACATGCAACTCGAACTTTTTATACATTCATAAGACCTTTCAAATCTATGAAATCATAATTAGTAAATAAGTGTGTCGGGGTCTACCCGCACCGTTTCGCCCACTCACTGAAGCCTTATAAAATAAATAACCTGGCATATACTAAGTAAAATTAGAACACATTTATTTTTTACTCCACAAAAAAAACATGTTTGCAGATATTGTCAATGTAGTACCAGAATAACTTACTTATCAAACAAGTAGCTGTCGGCCCGAGCAGTGAACCGGGTATGGGTTTCTCAGCCATGAGTCCAATCACTAAGTCGATATCGCCGGGCTGCTCGTAGAGCTGAGACAGTTTGTCAACTATCTGTAATCCAGAACATATTGTAAGCGTAATATAAACGGTTTGGCTCTTCTTTCCTGTGCCAATCGGTGAAAGCCTGGAATTTACTACCAGCGCACGTGTTTCCTTCCCACTTTGATCCCGGGTCTTTTAAGCGGGGCGTGAAAAAGCATCTCACCAGGCTGCCATAGTGTGGGTCACCATGCTGCATTGACTATACATGCAATGAGGATGGTGACCACCAGTCTTGGACTCCACTTATTGCTTTCCATCAGGCAAAGTGGAGTCACTATGGTAGGCTAATATAAAAAAAAATAAGATGATAATAAATAAATATTTCGGAAGTACAAAAATATTTCAGGAATCCTTCTAATTGAGGTTAAGTGGCCTTAAAATGATTGAAACTTACGGTTTTTTTTTAGGTTGACCATTCTTGAATATTTTGTAATAAAAATTATCTCAGTTAAATATAATATAAAGATGTCGATGGCACTCATAAACGATATATAATAAAACTTATACAAGGAGTGCATGTTACAAAACCAATAATTCCTAATTTTAATAGACAATATACATACCTCTTGTGGAATAATGTCAGCAAGTTGCTGGAAGCTGGTCGCAGCTGGTTGGCCGCAGAGCGTCCTGTACTGGTTATATCCAGGCAGTCCATGGTCGCGACCACGCTGCACATCCACGGCCAGAACATCAAGGCCGCCCAACCATTTGTTTCGAAGCTGTCGAAGATAAATAAAATCAATGATAAAGAACTGTAAAGATAGCTAAATGCTAAGTAAAATCAGTCAGTCAAAAAGCGTTTTTATATTTTTTTATGAAACAAAGCAGTGACGTCATGTCGTATTTCTCTAATAAATAAAAGCCAAATAAAATCTGACTATCTCAGGATATTATATTGTCCAGCCTAAGAGATAATATTGACTTAAAGAATGGAATACTACTCAATTGTTTTATTGTGCCAATTAATTTCTTCAATTACTCTATGCTGTGGTGGCTTATTAAAGAAGTACCTAACTAAATAAATACGGACTTTTTTATCAACTGCTATCAAAAGTATAAACCGGAAGCATAATAATGTTTCATTGTGTTTTTATTTAACAAAAACTGTTAATATATTTGTATCAGTCAATGTCAATGTTACCATCCCTCTAACATAAATTGTCAATTAACTTTTGCTCCATAATAAAAATAAATTGGTCTTTTAAATGCTCTGTTACATAGAATAGAATTAATTAGTTTTATGTATAAGCGTAAATAGCGCGCAAATTCCTTATAGGTTCTAGTTATACATAGATAGTCGATAGATAAGTCAGCTATTCCGTGTCAATCGTGTTCCATCGTAAGATTTTGAAAAGTTGATCGCATTTATTGACTGGCCGCTTAGTCTAGTGATTAGTGATCCTGACTGCTAAGCCACCGGGTCGTTGCTTCGATTACCATAAGACAACTATTTGTGTGATGAGCACAATTATTTAGTAGTATGGTTATCTTTACCCTCTATTTAGAAATAAATAATGTTTATCAGATCTGGTTAAGTACATAGAACAAGCTTTTAGTTTGAGATCAGACGGCCGTGAGGGAGACGTCTGAAGTTATTATTATATACCTAACTACTCACAAAGAATAGGTACCTACTCGCCATTGCGCTTTTACGTAAATATTTACCTCGCATAGTATTATCACTAACAAAACAAAGGGCTATTTTCCTTTAAGATAAATCAGTAGATAAGGTAATAAAATCTGTCAACTGCAAGGACGCAGATTGCTGTAAGAGTAAAAATGTTTTCGAAGTAGATAATTGATAATTGAGTAGATTTAACACATTTAGTTTTCTCAATACTGTTATGATATAAACGTGTTAATACCTAAGAATTACAATTAAAAGAATACAATCCCAAGTACCTCGCTGCTTACAGTTATTGATTTGAAAATATAACAAACCGGCCAAGTGCATTTGTTATGCGTTGTTATCGAGTGTTTGTTCCCTCTAGCCTTGAACATAAGCTGTAGATATAGACAGATATGTATTACTGTAGTATAATGAAACCAATGTAACATTGAGTATAATTGTTTTTAAAGTGAATAATGCACTTTGCTTAGTGCTCTTATGCAAATGCTGTTTTGTTGAAAAGAACAAATTTATGAGATGTATTTTGTTTGTTACGTTTAAGTTTCAAATATATCGCTACTACTCACGACTACGCTATGTATATCTATTTTGGTCTGGCCAGATCATGGATTTGATCATTTTATGATGAGACCAACCATTTCATAATCATTGAATAATCAACATTTAATAATGTGAACAGCTAGACGCACGCCTATTTCAGCGATACGATCAAACGTTAATAATAATATCATGAAATAGTTAAGCACTTATCCATTGTAAAAGGTGCTGATGTCGTGTTATTTTGTTTATGCAAATATCAAATAAAAATGCTGTGAAATAACGTTATGAAAACTCGACTTTTAGGATTAGTATTAAACCTTCAATAAGATGGATATCCTAAATTAATATTACGCCAAAACGTGGAATGACATATCATTAAATGTTGAAGTTTTAACGATATGGCCAGTCAACCCACCATTTCATGAAATACGACCAATTTAAGGAGTGGTCAATTCTATGATCTGGCCCCTAGATATATATGTACTACATTAATATATCAGACAGTTAGACAGACTGCTTTGTTTTTAAATTGCTAGGTACCTACATTTTGAAATTTAAATACACTTATTAAAAAAATAACTAGGTTCCTAACACGTTTTTTTTTTAAGACTGAAAAGCATATTGTTCTTTTTCAGCTGTGGAGTACAATCGACAGAGCTTTGTTGATAGGTAGTGGGATAGGGTTGTTAACGTGTAACTAAAATTACTGGAGTTTATAGTGATAGCAAGTAAGAGAAGTGCCAAAAGTGTCAAACTTACATCATCATCGTAATTCAAATCCATTCCCTGACTCCTCTGGGTGGCCATGCCTCTTAATGTCTTTTCCAATCCACCCTTCTGAGTTACAAGGGTTGGTTTGTAGTAATGTTCTTTAAGACGGTATGACGTCACAGTATTGTCTTTAGCCATCAACTCTATGTCCTGGTCAAGGAGGCTATTGACGAAGTGAAAAGCGGCTGTCGCGAAAGAATTAGTAATGCTTGGGTTCACATCGGAATTGAAACCAGCATCGTAGCTTTGGTACAATTCATCGAATGTTTTACCTGCAAAAAATGTTGCTTGTGTATGCATGTACTTATTTAATACTATTTGGACGAAATACAAAAAAATTAGAAATGCTTATGCAATTAAGTGAATATGTATTGTTAAAATTTACTTACTAGTAGGTACATTTTTTTGTGCAGTTTTATTTATACCCTTAGTTTTATACAAGTAACAACATTATTTTATATTATAATGTTTATTTTACCTCACGTTACTGGTAGTGGACATCCGAAATTGTATCTAGGAAATGGTCTCCTATTGTATATTTATTTCAAATTACATGACAAATCCCTGTCGTGGGGCCTACTAAAGTAGAATAAAGAAAAATAATGGTTGAATAATTAGCAAAGCGCTGTTAGGATTAAAAAAAAAAACTTATTTAGTGCAAAAATTAAAAATCAGAAAACATACCAGTCAATGCCGGCAACCAAAACTTATACGTAATATGCTGTAGTTCGGCAACAACGATTCTTCGGGCCTCGTGATACAGTTTGTCAGAGTTCCATTCAGAATTCAGGGCAGATAAACCACGAGCCACACGGTTGTGCTCCCGTACCCAGATGGCGTACATGCTCGTCAGCCAAGGATGCGAGTTGGCTCGGGAATCTCCTGTTCATGGAACAAAGAATAATTAATTTATACGATTACTTATAAATTATCTATACGTAATAATGCATAATTAAAATAAACTGCAAATTTTGTGAGTTTTTTGTGATATTCAGGACATTACTAATCTGATAAGTTATTACGCAAAGGTTTGGAGAAGAAGGAAAACTTTGAAATCACTGCACCTTTTACTTACATGACAAGATATTACAACATTTAAATGGTACTTTATGATACTACATAGACATAGGCTCTATATTATAGATATAACTTGTTTGTTAAGCTCGAGTTGTTTGTTAAGATAAGAATATTATGAGATTAATTATAAATAGTAGGTCAGTTGCAATATTTCCGGGATTATCTAAGTATATGCGTCAGAACTACAAGTGTCTCTTTATTAAACGGCGATAACATCTTCGTGTACATAGCTTCAAATTTACTTTACTGACAGAGCAACTTACGAAATTGTTCAAATATCATCGTTGTTAACCGAGATTTTTAACCGTTACTCTTTTCATTGACTGGCTGAATGACTTGCTGGTGATGATAAGCAAGATCATTTGTTTCATGTCTGGGTGTACTTTATATAAAAAAAATATCGGTGTGGAGTGTAAATGAAGTAGAATAGGGGCAAATTACCTCTTTCCGTGGGCGGACTGTTATCTTTCAGACAGTATATATACAGTCACACAGTGCCCGGATGACTTCAATACGTTTGCCCCCTATTCAAATAATGGTTGGCAAAATGTGGACTTTTGAGACGCCTCTCCCTTTCCTTTTAGGAATGTAGTCGGGCAGATCCAGGGGGGTCAGGTGGGACTACTGTTGCTATTGTTAATCTCATTAATAAATTGAATGCAATAAACACTCTGTATCATTTCAAACACTTAAGCAAAAGACGCTCATATAATAAAATTATATTACGCTACATAATCTACGTTAATATGGAGAGCCTTGGTTCGTTTGATTGTTTAAATCTCTGGAACTATCAGTCGTATTTAAGAGATTTTTATTGTTTTGACTAGACAATTTATTGAATATTAATTTGGCTATTAAACGCTGCTTGCACGCTGCCACCTTTAGGAGAGGGGCAGTGAGCTTAACGCAGGTGAAACTGCGAGAAACGGTTAGTCTACAAATAATCAAAACGCTTTAATAGCAAATTCAAAGAACTCTAATTTTTTTTCACAGTGGCATAAGTCCATCATCGATCTTATTATTTATCCACCAATTTACATCAATGCGATGGCCACATACCGATATTGCAAATAATGTTTCGATGAAATAAATTAATTACAGCATGATACCTGTCGACAAGGGAAGAGTATTTTCTTCTTAGCTAAACAAACAGGCACAATAAATTAAAGGTGATCATCACCTTTAATTTATTGTGCCTGTTCGGTTTTCATGCAGATAAAATAGATAAATGATTTGTAGAAGATAACAATGAACAAGTGAAACCCAGGATTTTCGATTATTTTTTAAATTGATTGATACAGAGTATACAGATATATTCAGTATTTAAAACTTTTATTTTGACCATTTTTTCAATAATTGTGTCGCCGGTAATCGCAAAAAAAACATGCGGGACTCAAAAGTTCACGCTTTACAATTTATCCTCGGACCTCGCATATTCGTATCATATTATTTTACCTGTTAATTTCGATATATTTTTCCCCTTCCAACAGGTTTATTATTTTTTTAACAGTTTTATCAGTTTTATAGTTATCTGCATTGGACTAATTACAATGGCTACATTATTTTCAGGTTTAAGAAATATGAATAAAAGATTTTGCTGCTGAAAATCGGTCATGAAAGCCTTAAATTTTAACATTTCGTGGGTAAATCCAAATTTACCCACCGTTCCCATTCATTTCTTGGTAATGAAGAGAAAAAGGAGAAAATTACAAGGGTTTTAAGAACACGTAGTCTTTATTGCCGTAGATATCGATGTTCATAATTGAAGTGTTGAGGATACCGCAAGCTATGCAGATTATATATTAGGCAAATCTAAGAAAAACAATATACTGAGATAATAATTATGTATTTATAAAAGACTATTAGAGTATTTATAAGATTTATAAAAGACAAGACATCTGTAGGAGAATTCTCAAAAATGATAGTAAAGAAAAGTGCAATTAGTCAATCTGCATTAGACAAACTTTTCCGAAGAGAACCGTGAACCAAGGGTTATAAACAAAGGCTTAATATAGTACGACCAATTAGCAATCACTGACGTCGTTCGTGTTTAATACTTTTTGGAATGCGAAGCTTACAACTGGGTTATCAAATAAGCAGTTCGAATTGCATTCAGCAAGCACTGATAGTGTCAAATTCATTACTGATAGTTTCACAACAATAATATTTTGCTATTGTAACATAACAAATATCAAAATAATAATTATGAAGTTTTATTGCTTACACTTATGACAACGTGAGGTACCTACTGTGATTACATTAGTAGTAAACATTTTTCTTATTTACTACAATAATATCACGGCCTATGTACTGTGATAATTGTAAATATGTAATTATGTGATTTAAAATTAGGTTAGAAAACCAAATGGCACAAAACAGTTTGGAGGAGAGCTGCTCCAAGAGGATGGCTGAACTTGAGACACAGCTACATACTGCTGGGAGCACAAAGGAGACAGTGGCCCGAATTTCAGAAGACTTTGGGACTTTCTTTTTTCTTCTCGCAGTTTGCACAAAGGTTACAGTTCTAGCCCTGATTGACTTTTCTGATGCCTTCAACACCGTCAGTCAGGATGTCCTGTTATCCATCCTGAACTATCTTATGACCTCATCAGAAGCATTGGAATAGTTCTCCACTTATCTTCAGAGACGACAACAGTGCGTTCACGTTGATGACCTGTCTTCAAATTGGTGTGATCTCTACACAGGCGTCCCTTCAGGCGGAATTCTATCTCCACTTTTGTTTTCAATTTACATTAATCTCATAACCTTTCAGTGTACGTATCACCTTACTGGCAGCTGTACACGCAGGCCAGCATTGAAGATATACCGCAAGCCATTGACAAAATTAACAAAAACTTAGATTTAATAAGAAGCTGGTCGGTAAGGTTTGGATTTTTCGAGAATCCCACTAAATGTCAGGCAGAAAAGACTTATGGGTAGGATTGATATGACTTCCATCTCATCTGTTAATAGCTCTGGCATACCTCTAAGCTCAGTGGTTATAGAACTGAGCCCACATATAGACTGTTGATTGGCATACCATCGGGGCTCAGGTGAGTCGAAAAGTGACTGGAAATCTCCGAAGTCTGTCGCCAAAAAAAAATTTCTTCCGACTAAAACTAAGACAATCCTAATGTAGTCCCTTATCATCCCTATTATCGACTATGTTAATGTATGTTATTTCGACCTGAATGCAGATCTGCTCAATAAACAACAGCCTTGTGTCCCGCTTTACGTTTTAAGTTAAAATGGCTTCCGATTCGGCAGCGACGTAATCTTAACGCACTGACTTCTCTCTTCTTAACTCTCCATCTCCTCCATCTTATTTAGCACCCTATCTCCCGTTTACTGTGTTCGAATCATGACAGAAACCTTCGTTCCTCACACAACAATCTTCTTTTATGTCCTCTCATAACTCCGACTTCGTGAACGCTTCGTTCTATGTCTAATATGTTCTTCTTCGCTCTCCCACTCGAAATCAGGATGTCTACACACTGCTTCATCTTTAAAAAAAGGATACGTGATCACGTACCCTTTTTTTTTGTTTTTTTTTTCTTATTATTGTCACATATTTTTTTTGGCCTCTTTCTTCTCTTTTTTTAACGTAAGTAAAACTGTATATATGTATAATAATGTATATATAATATAATAATGTATACGCTACCGTCCAAAAGTTTGGAAGCAACAAGATAAAATCAAATAAAATAAAAGTAAGCCATCTTAATTTTTTTTTATTGATACAGAATTAAAAAAATAGACAAAACACACTTCTACAACAATGAAATTAAATAAGTAATATAAAAATTAAATTAAATATTAGCTTCATCGAAGTGTCCACCCCTCCTTTAATTACCTTCTCGCATATTCTAGGCATCCTACTAATTAATTTCATAAAATACTGTTCATCTAACTTCTTCCATTCGCTCTGTAATAGTTGCCACAAATGTTCTGAGCTCGTAGGAGATTGATTTTTCACCCTTCTATCTAGTTCATCCCAAACAAGTTCAATGGGAGAAAGGTCAGGTGATTGAGACGGCCACTGCATGATTTTCACATCTTTTTTCTTCCTTAAAAAGTTCTGGCACAGTTTGGACGAATGTTTCGGGTCGTTATCTTGCTGAAAAACGAACCCAGGACCAATAAGATTCAGTCCACTGGGTATGGCGAAATCCTTAAGAATTTTCAAATAGCGTTCCTTGTTTAGTTTTTCGGTTATCCTCACAAGACTTCCGAGTTTATTGTTGCCGAAACACCCCCAAACCATGACATTACCACCACCATGTTTGATAGTAGGCACTGTACAAGCTTCTGAAGCTCTCTCTCCTTTAGATCGGCGCACAAAAACACGTCTATTGGACCCGAAAATCTGAAACTTCGATTCGTCACTCCAAAGAACTTTTTTCCATTGGTTTATTGTCCAGTTTTTATGTTCCTTTGCCCATTCTAGTCTGTTTTTCTTATGCCGAATTGTTAGTTTTGGTTTTTTAACTGCAACACAACCTCTTAGCCCCGCAGACAGTAGTCGTCTTTTAACTGTTGTTATTGACACGGGTGTTCCTCGCGTTTCATTCAGAGATGCGGTAATTTGTGGTGCAGTTAAGCGACGATTCCGTTTAGAAAGAACTCTGATGAAGTTATCCTCTTGACTTGTAGTGGATTTGGGCCTACCAGACCTTTTTCTATCTTCATTTTTGCCAGTTTCTTTTTTTCTAGCGAGGGTGTAGTGGACACCTTTACAAGAAATTCCGAGTTTTTTTGCGATTTGGCGTTCACTGTAGCCTTCCTCACGCAGAGTACAAATAGCGCTTCGCTGTTCAAGTGTGATTTGCTTGCGTTTTGCCATTTTCAATAAAAAAAGACGGTCAAGGAAGTAGTCGAAATCTTTTGAATACAGACGATGTTAATATCACAACCTTCGCGTTCTAATGCTCAAGTGTGACTAAATAAGGTCCAAAAAAGATAAAACTACAAAATATTTTCAATAAAACCGCATCAATGCATGAAAGAAAGTCCCCGGCGGATGAAGTAATAAAACACGTGTTTCGTCAAAATCCAGGAATTTGTTAAAACTCAAGGAATATGCACTAGTAATCCTTTTGTTTTGTGTTAAAAAATCACAAAAGGTCATAAAACTTTATTTTATTGCTATTATTTACCGCAGGGAGTCGGCAATCTTTTGTTTTGTTTGAAATCAGGTGTGCTTCCAAACTTTTGGACGGTAGTGTATGTAATAATGTGTATAACATTTTTTTTCTTGTATTTATACTACTTTTAAACTAGTTTCTTCTTTTCTCCCTTATTCTTCGCACCTATTACTATTATTTCTGCATCATCCGAAGGTTGACTGGCAGACTGCCTAAGGCATTAAGTCCGCCTTGTACAAGATGTGCATTAAGTTAAATAAATAAATCATAGGTTTACCTTTTAATAACCTAACACAAATCTTTTCTTTTCCTTTAAAATTGTTATAATAATGATTAATATAGTAAAAAGATATATAACCAAATGAAGCTGTTTTTTGTGGGATAAAGATGATTCACGTAATTTTATAGTCACTCATCCGAAACTATACAATATATGGTATGGATTGTTCTATGTGTAACAATACGACTTCTTTGGTATGTGAGAGTGAGCTGAATTGTTTATAGCTCTCTTTCAGATCTACAAATACTTGAATTTTAAAAGATGTTAACAAGAATAAAAGAAGAAAAATACTTTAAGTGTGACCAGCAACAGTCCAGTCCTAAAGTGTTTCAATCTCAGATATCCCCTAAATAAACCATCTATCCCATTTATTTCTGTTGCAAGCCAAGCAAGTCACACAGACACATAAAACTCACCCAGGTGTGTTACAGTATGAAGGCATTATGTTTCTTGTATAAGTATGTAATACAATATTTCTTACCATCTTATAAACTTTCCGTATGGAAAACTAACATCGACACGTGAAAGAAGGGCAAACCAATAAACCAAGAAAGATACATGTATATTAATTATATTACCACTAAAGCATTATCTTATAATGAAGAAACATTAATCAAATACACATGATAGTTGTATTAATATTCTTATTAACGCTGTTGGCAATAATTTTCTCAATAGACCTACGTTTTTAAACGAGTCAGTTTTGATGTATTTCGAAGTTTCAAAACCATTTAAGTTATCAGTGTTCTCACATTTGCTCCTTTTATTTAAAAAAAAAATACTTTCGAAAAGTTCTAAGATGAAGAAGATGATTAATAAAGATTAGAGATATGCTAATTAAACGTGTTACAATTGAGGGTAAATGTTCTCAAGGGATTGCAAATTTTGCATTAACCTTTATGTTGGCTGGAAAGGAGCCTGAAAACATGAAAACAAGTCAATTTAGTGCACCACCTCATCACCTCTGCAAGAAGCTTACAAAATGCTTGCATAGTATGAAAATGTTACTTTCTCAGTAAGGTGAATGTTTGAGACGTTAATGCTAAGAAAGATACATAATCGATATGTTCTGAGGTAACTTACCAGCATTAAAACAAGTAGCTGAATCGTTCTCCACAAGACATTTCTCAGTAGAGTTGATCACTAAAGGCATGTGCTCTTCATTTTCAATACTAGAAGTCTTTAGTAGACCACCAGTCTTCTCTCTCAAAGCCGCTGCATCTCGACTGCTTGATCCGTATATGTTCGAGCCGTCGAGGAAATGAGTTGCTTGGTTCATCTGGTGAACAAGTACAATATTATTAAAAATAAAATAATTTGAAAAAAATCAATCGACTTCAAAATACTACAACTAATATTTTTTATATATAAATTATATTATGTACTGAATTCACATATTCACATTTACGTTTTATCGGTCGGTACCAGCCAAGACTTTCTCTTATCATAAAAATAGATTATAATAAAAATACAAACAAAAGAGATACCCCATACTAAATATAGTATTAGGTAATCAATCAAAAGTCAGTGGATGAACAAACACTCATCTCATATTTTTATACCCTAATAGGGTTGATTTGACTGCAGGGGAGAGTCCGGCCACCGATCTGCTTAGGACCCCGAGGACCACTGACCTCAATAGAGCCCCCACTCCCGGTATTGATGTCCCCCGCATGACATGGAATAAATCTATGAATTAAAACGTCATGGGCTACAAATCTAGGAACTACTTGGGAACTGTACTGAGTGCCCTGTTGTCTCTCTTTCAACGTCAGTGTCAGCACAATGACTGTCGGTACAAGTGCGGGTAATACAGCGCTGCTCATGCTCGATCATACCATACTTGAGAGGATACGCTCTGACCTAAGAAATAGTTTTACTTTCCCTTCTTGATCACAAACTGTGCATTTAGTGACAAACAATAGTGAAGTAAGCCTAGTACCTAATACAATGAGAGACTAAGAAAGGAGCGCTTTGGAAAATACGCTTCTAGTACATAGATTTGAGAACCATCAAATTAGGTCGCGTTTACCCCGTTTGCCTTTGATAAAAAAATATAGCGCTCAAGTGAGCCACTTAAGTGTGTAACGGATCTCAAAAAAACATGTGCCAAGTAATAACTGTGATTTTGTACATCAAAGTAAAATAATGAATTAAACAATTATGTATTTCTAATAATTGTTTAATTCATTTAGTTGTATGAAGATATAATAAGCTCAATAAAATATATTATACATGTATAAAAAATACATTTATTAAATGATCTTCAAAAAGTCGAATGGTTAGCTTTTCATGTGTACTTCGGAACGCTATCTAGGGTTAATAGCTAATTATTAATAATTTAGGCAGAACCCTGATGACTATTCTACGGAACTGCCTGCCCTACAAGAATATTCATTGTGTTTGCTCATTTTCGAGTCAATCAGTGTTAAATGTTTTGTGTTATTTAAAGAGAGTAGTGTGATAAAGAGAACCGAATTGCTGTGATAGTATTATACAAAGTAGGTACCGAGCCAAATGCAATTTTTGTAACTCTCCATCTATTGGGTATTTGTCGAATGTTTGTGTACCGAGCTATTGACGCTATACATTAAAACCTACTTAGCTTGTGATTCTGAGCTAAACGTCGGTCGCCTGCTTCGGTTCCTACCGCATTCGAAGTGATCGTCATTGCGCTTTTCTTAACATCACAACTAGTAAGTTAAGAGGATGAGAACGGAGTACAGCCGAGAGAATGATGAAAGGTGTTGTATGTCTTAAACTTATTTGATGAGTCTGAGTCAAAAGTTGACGGAGCACAAAAATGCTGATTTACCGCATTGTTGTCGATGTTATTACTAACAGTCTTGTCAAGGTTTACCTTCTCCCAGTGAATTCTTAGACTTAAGAATTTTCAGAATTGGGCTGAAGTCTTAGGTACGGACATGTCGGCGTTGAGCATTCCTACAAATCTTGCTACAACGATTTCGAATGTCCACATATTTGTTCCAGTTTAAATTTGTTAGCCATGTTTTGTACTTTCCCTTAGCTGCATTCTTTGCAAGTAGCCTTTTTAATTTTTGTAGTCAGCCAAGGCGAGGGTTGATGACCTTAATTTTGTGAAAAATTATTGGTACGCAGTTTTACTTTTTTTTCATTACAATAAGAGTCTCATTGTTCTCAAGTAAAGTATTCTGATCTCATTGTATTGAGGTAAAGTAAAGTAGAAGAGCTGATTTCAATCGATACAGTCAGCATCCTACGATGATTGTCGAGACTAGTGCTAATAATATTGCGCTGCATGAGGAACTTAGGTTTATGTTTTGGTGGACGGATTGGAAGGATTGTTATAACAGACTGTGATACAGGAATAAGTGAGCAGAGCACTGCCGATGGTTCTGTACACTTGAAGAGGAAACAAGAATGAGATCAAGTAGGGAAAGTGTACAGTTGGGAAAAATAGAGGAGTAAAAGAGATTAAAATTTTAAGTAAAAACGTGACTATGACTAGGTTTTTATATAAAAAAGGGGCTAATGCATGCCACTTCTAGTCCAGGTTTGGGTAAAATCTTTTAAAAGTGAAAAAAAGTTCTCATGTTCTGAGCAAATACAAAACGCAGTAATAAATAATTATTATATATGATGCTACTGAATACAACGTGAGCTATGGAACGCAACCTTTCAAGTTGTCCCGTCAGTAGTGGACCATGGGAGTATGGGGAAATAGATCGAACTATACTACGGTAGCAGGGTAGAATGAATTTCGTACAATTACCTCTTTGCCTACTGACAGTGGTCACAAACATAATTGTAAAGAAAATCTAAATCATCTTTAACTTATGATTATTCAGCAGATCACACATGTGTACTGAGTAGAATGTACACGAAGCCTTATTAACTAGTGCGTCTGCTTTCTGATTGACAAAATTAGGGTTCGATTCCCAGTCTGGACCCCAATCTGTTAATGGTAACCCAGAAATACAAGTGAACAGTTAAAATAATCGTGTCATAAGTGTATTACAACGAGTAATATAACAAGATAATGAAACATCTTATAATGAAAATAATACAACAAAACACAAAAAACTTCATAAACTATATCACTTCGTCAGAAAGCTGAGTGATCACTAGCGCATCCCAGAATGCAATGTCGATTGATTTCAACAAAAAGTAAAAGTTATGCAATCCCTGTTGACGGCGCGGCGGTCATAGCATAATATGTACGAGCGCCGCGGCTGAGCAACAGAGACGGGTGTTACGAGGTTCATTGTTAATGCACAAATTTCTTCCTCTATCGCGGGTTCACTATAATATCTAAGAAAAACACTAAAGTTTATTGTTCAAGCTTTTGTGGTTTGAAGATATGTTTTATTCTAAAATTAACGTACTATTTACACAACATTTTAAATATTACATAATCTGTTACCTACTTTATTAACTTACTTTTTTTTATCTTTGTTAAAGGTAGTTAAGAGTAAATAGATCTTCCTAATTAAAATGATATTCGAGTGTCATGTCCTAATTAAAATGAATAATATTCGAGTATCAGGAACATGAATATTAAAAAATGAAACGTGCATTTTTTATATTTGAAAATGTTCTAAGTGGTATTTGAACAAAACTGTGAATTGAAAAGTATTGAAAAAATAAGATTTTTTTTTTTCAATACTTTCAACCACAGTGTGTAATTGGTACGATATGAAGATGTTTTTAAAATAAAGTTCCACAAGTCTATAATATTTTTTTATACCAGCCTTATTCAAATATAGAAGTTGCATGTGTTTTATTTGTTAATTTACATCTTGCTGGTAAGTTCACTTCAATATTATTTTAATTCCTAATTAAAATGATATTGTATTCTTAGCTGCGACGACCAAAAAATAACAAAAGAATCAAGTGAGCAATATATTTTGTATGAATTAAAATTTGTGTAATGAGTACAATAATTGTGTCTTATTATTTAGAAAAATCATAACTTAAAAACAAGACCTAGGACAGTAAACATCAGTGTTGTCTTGGATAATAGTTCCCTCTATCTCCTACA
The DNA here is from genome assembly GCA_947561695.1 of Tyria jacobaeae. NCBI lineage: Eukaryota > Metazoa > Arthropoda > Insecta > Lepidoptera > Erebidae > Tyria > Tyria jacobaeae. The sequence goes on from OX387218.1 coordinate 10,834,954, forward strand.
CATTTTTGGTTCACTACTTACGGGACGTCCATTATCATGAGCAAAGGTACTATTTGGGTTTACCCTAATACTGTTTATTTATAGATAGATAGCAGGTAGAGTGAATGTGAAACAATGCGTTGATCCCCATACCTGGACTGTGTATTGAATAAAGTGATAGTTTTTACATCTTGGAGTGTCCGCTGTACTCTTGGTCTTCGTTGAGACTGTAAAAAGAGACACTGTAAAAACACTTCAAATTTACTGATAACTGACAATTCAGAATGAATAACTGCACATACAACCATACCCGTATCCTCATCCTATTCCAAGGCCGTGAAATACTTGTAATGAATATTTACGATACATATCAAGTGTGTACAGTCATGGTGGTAGGTCTTTCACGTAATACACGGTTTATAAATAGTAACATATTTACTTAAACAGTTGGTAAGTATTCGATGGTCGCAGTTATTGTGCCTTGTCTGTTTATAAATACATTTTATTTCACATCTTAGTACCTTGACTGCATTACCTACTGCGTGTTATTTATAAACATGAAAACAGAGTTTACACAATTGTATATGTACTTCATTTTCGCATACGTGCACAACGCATATTAATCAATTATTTGTACATGAATGTCTGTATCCCTTAAGGGTAGGTAGAGGTGTATGAAACACCCACATTTTGCCAATTATAATTTGTTCGCACTAAAGTAACAGGACACAGGCAAGCCTCTCAAAAGGAAGGGTATTATAAAATACTACATGTTTGAGCAGATAAGTACCTCTATATGAGATAAAAATGGCCGTTAGCTCTGAATTGTCAAACTTCGTAAGAAGCAGCTAACGCCGTGATATTCAACAGTGTACACCTAGTAAATATCACGGATAAGGAGCCATTGTCTGGTTTTTCAGTAAGAGTGATATATAGATATATCCCTAAGCCGCCTCTAACTAGACCCACGGGAAGAGAATGGGGAGCTATCACATGTTGTAATTTGTGTGGGATTATGATGCTTTTAAGTACTGTAACTTGGCTTGTGTAAATAAATATATTTTGAATTCGAATTTAACAAAACTTACTATTCCAAATAAACAAATAATAACTGCTATCAAATAACGTAATAAAATATCATAGTAATATATAATACCGCATATGTTTACAATGATGGTAAAAATAAACATTGTTTTGATACATCGTACCAATTGGCACGTTTTCAATTTATGTTTATATCAACTTCATTGTAAAGATGCATACATGTCAAAGTCCTACAAATGCTATCGTTTTGTTATATAAATGATAAATATGTAAACAATTCTTACGATGCATGATTCTAGAAAATAATGCAATGTTTGACGGTTACAGGAAACAACCGATATGTAAATAACATATCGGTTGTTTCCTGTAACGCAACCCGTTCCCTCGTAACACGAAAGAAATGAAGATGTGCAAATGCAACGCAACAAATTCATTCCTCTGTAAAAAATTTAGACCCATGTATGGATATTTCTTAGATCACTAGGAGTTGGATGTTTCTTTGGAAGGGAAAAAATATTTTGATAATGCGCTTAATATCTCTAACGGCAATTGACTGATTTTGTAAATATCTGTCTGGCCGCTGACAGCGCTTCCGCATTGAAGACACCTTCTCTGCATGGTGGTTCACTTCACCTTCTGGTGTACATCACTCAAAAGTAGATGATCAAAAATAAATCGGACAAGGCAACCTCAGATTTGCTGCGAAGGTGCCCTCATTCCCATCTAAGATACTATCAAGAATCTTTGAATATACATTGCTAAAGATTTATCCTGAGTTGCACAACTGCAAGAAGTCAGTAGGAAACTTTTTGCAGCTGCAGGGTCAATTAGAAGATTGTAAGTACCCATACTGTTTCGGCGAAAAACTCGTATCATTTCACTTTTAAACAATATTTAGTTTAGTCCTAGCGCTCCTCATTATCCTAAAAATCGTTTTAAATTTTTACACACTACGCATTACAGGTTTCTGAGGTCGTTTGAAAATTTAAGATTAAAAATGCCGCCGGCAAATATCACAAAATTTATGAACAACTGTTTTGCAAACTTTTATAAAGGATGGCCGTCTGTGAAATGAATAGCCACTGACCATCAGTCGTGCACAAACCTTAACCAATTTTAATAAACTAGTGAAAGAACACTGACATACAAACTTGGTAGTATTATGTATATATTTCCTTTTCTTTCCTTTATGCGATAGAGGGCAAACTAGCAGACGGGTCATCTGACCATCAGGTGGACGGCGGTTGTTACTTACAACCAGTCTGTTCGTCTGTCCTACTATAATCTAAAAAAAATGTATCTGCTTGTGCAATAAAGTGTTCATCTATCTATATATCTGTATCTGTGATAAATTTTATCCAGATCTCAAGTCAGTAACAAACTAAATTATACGTTTATAAAAGCCATTCACATCCATATATAAGGAAATTAAAAACCTGTTTGGTAGGGAACCGTGATGCAAACTTTCGTAACCAAATAAACAGTTAGAGGTGGGATATTCAAGGCGACGTTCCACTAGAGTGGAACAGAGAGCCCTAAAATCAACATATGTATGTACATACGTTTTATAGCAAGTATTAGAAAGCGATAAAAGCACATTTGCAGTTATTTGATGATGAAAGTAATCTAAAAAAAAATATTTTATGGTTTAAAAGAAAACTTTAATTACAGAAATGCGTTGCACAGTTTTAAAAGTACATGTTTAAACAGACACGTGTATCTTACCAATGCCAATTGTCCATTTAAGAGGTGTTACATACCGAAAGGTCTCAGTTATACTTTTCATGTTATGTATTAATACAAACTACTGACCACGCTACCGACGCATGAACATAGATTTATTAATACATTCCAAGAAAACTGTATTGACATGCTCTTAACAATAGCAATTAATGACGCAATGTAGCACTGCACAAAAGTAATTATGATCGGAACATTACTGGATAAAAATGCCTCTGTGCTTTTCCAGGCTATAATCTATCTCTGTTCCAAATTATATCCATGTCATTTGAGCCGTTCCAGCGTGTAATCGAAGTAACAAACATCGATCCACACTTTCCCATTTATCATATTAGCAAAATAAATTAAACGTCTTTAGAAAACAAGATTCGAATTAAATTTACGAAAGATTTTATAACAAGTAGATAAATCACACTAAGTAAATCATAATTTAAGGGTTTAAGACTTAAACCATACGAGGGCGAATATTCGTCGTAGTATTCAATCAAAGATAGCATTCCAAAAAAAATAAACTTTACAAGAAACTACCGAGTCCATGGCCTTCAAAAAAGCTTTTCATGGTCATGTTTGGAATATTGACAACGAAATAAAAATCAATTAGATTTACTACTATATTAACAAATAATACTCAAAATTAAACAAGATGGATGTCACATACGAATAAGCTTAGATTTCTACACGACTTTGTAATTAACGTTACTTTCAGGTGTCTCGAAATAAATCATATTTGTGAATCTGTTCTGTTATCTGTGAACTCTGATATTTAAAAAAAATACCGTAAAAATCGTGCATTTCATTTTTTGTCTAATAAAAAGATTACAAAATAATCGTGTTATACCTATTACCTTAAGAATATTCTTGCACGTATAGCACCTTAAATTATAATGAATATAAGCTCTCTACACCGCATCCTACTCTCGATAGCAGCCTTTAAAATACAAGAAAAAAAATAACTTACTTGTTCAGCAGCTCCAAAAGTGCAGTCTCCTCTGTACGTTGTGACAGACCTTGTGTATTCCATGCAAGAAATGTACTGTCCTTTAAAGAAGGGATCGTCATGAGGCACTGTAATCGGCATGCAGCTGGGGTGAATGTACCGTGGAGACAGAGGGTAGCCATCGTTATCGCAGCATCGGATCGATTGATTTGTGTGAACTGTTGGAGAACATTTTGAAATATATAATTAACCATATTCATACACAAATATACATTATGTACGTAGAGTCATGTGTTATCATATCACTTACTTGTCCTCCGGACAGAAGTATGAACCATATCGTGGTAGATAAATTGACTCCACACAGCCAAGGCTATGGTTTTCTTACGGTTAATCTCATCTACGTTGTTGGTGAGTTTCGTACTAACAGCACGAGCTGAAGGTAAAGCTCTATGGTTTAAAGCGCGACGAGGCTAAAATTAAATACATTATACGTTAGATTTTAATGGAATGTTATCAAACCTGCATCTAGGATATTACCAGAAACCTATATGTTTATAGAAATTTGTACTTTTTTCAATAAGTTCTATTTAATTATTTAAACAATAACCATTAAAAAACTGTCATTTTATGTCAATAAACTTGATTATACCAACCTCTTCGATGCCGTCAGCGTATTTCGGATGCAGGAGACGTTTGTATCCAGTCATGGCCTGACCCCAAGAAGAACGTACAGGGTTGTTACAAGACCCATCAAAAGTACGATACTTTGAAGACAGCTTGTTTGTACGACACGTAAATCGCTCCAGAGCCGCACATTCTGGTCCTAGCTCCGTATTCTTTAAATTAAGTGTACTAATAAAACTCGCGCACTCGTCATTAGGCAAACCAAATCTACAAAACGGAAATAGGCTTTACATTGATTGATACACTTGTATAAATAAGCCTTAGAATCCATTAATAAGTTACAAACCGCCTGCATCTGGTGTAAGCTAAATTTTGAGACGCTTTCGTGACAACCATTGAAGACTTCTCGTAATGCATAGCATCTCTTGAAATTGATCCTTCGATGACAAACCCATGTGAAACCGAACCAGTTTTAGGAGAAATCCCAGCCGATTGTAAATTTATTTCAAATCTTTTCATCATGGATAATTCTAAGTTACTAATCTGAATTGATCGATTCACGTGCATCGTAGTCACAGGCGGTAGCTTCTTTAACATTTCAGAACTTGGAAACAGAAAATCGTACATAGGCGGTGGATGAATTATGTCTGCAATGAAATAAACAGCCTTAGCGCGATCTGAGAACTGATACTAAATTTGTCAGACTTCTTTAGATCGTACATACCAGTATTTACTATGAGGTTTAGCGGGTACGGAGCTACGTGGCTTCCAAAAGTAACTCCTACCCAGAGCACTACACCGAGCAATACCATCTTCATTATTTCTTCCAATACCCTGTAACAAAGACATATTATAAGTCACTATACACAATTTGTATAATTAAGCAATTTTAGTTTAAGGGACTGACCGATGACGAAATATAAGCAGCGGTAACATTCTCAGATGCGATATCCGTGATGTTTGTAGTCGAACTGATCAACAAACGAGTTGGTAAACAGTTTTATGGAGATGTACATTAAAGGGATAACGAGAACTCCGATAACCAGCCTCTGACCTTATACCAACGATGATAGCGTGGTTTCGTCATAAGTGTGTATCTGTTACAATGAGTAGATTTGTGCAGACGAGCCCCCAAACATTTTTGGCCAGAATATACGAATCGAACACAATATGTTCATTTGAATATTACGAAGTGCAATAACAGTTGCGTTAAAATTGTTCGATATGCTAATTATAACAACGCAGTAACTAAAATGCTCTCTTAAACACCAGACTGCCTAATTGAGTACTTGTTATATAAAAAATGTGGCAAACTTAATGTTTTCATCGAAACTTTCGATTCGAAAATATCTAATTCAAGCTTTATAAATATCCGTAGGACTGTCATAGTTACAATTTCAACAACGATATAGCAACCAAAATACACCGCACCAGTGTACATGCACAAACTATCGCAATTTTATCTTGTTAAAGTTAGTAAGTAGTTAAAGCTGTTTCTTAATTTTAAGAAAGACAAGAACAACAGCGCAATCAAATGCAAAACTTTTTTAATTCCTTCTAGACACAAAAGCGTTCAATCAAAAAATATTTTTTAGTCTAAACAGTTCAACACAGTATAGGAGGGGCTAATCACGATTTCATTTCGAATATCAATGATTACCCATAAAGAATTTAAAAAAGAACATCTAAAAGCTATTTGGAGTACGAATATATTTAATGGCAGTAGGAATGCCTAACACAATATTAAAACACGAGTATGTACATAGGTATGTAGTCGTGTTAACATCATTATTCCTTTATTGCGGAAAAAATTACAAACAACGAAAACAAAAACACCCAGACAACTTAACAAATTAATGGTTAACACATATTTTTGTCCCGTGTGGGAATCGAACTCACGACCGTCATAATCACGAACCACTAACACTATTACTATTACACACATAGTTAAGTTTTACTAAGTAAATTCTTCATGCGTCTGTTAAAGTTTCAAATGTTATTAATTTCACGACTTTCCTTTTACAAGCAAATATAAAGAATTAATTACTCCATCATGTCTCAGAAGCCAAATTCAAATAAAGGTTCCGTTAAGAAATATTTATGTAGTTCCCTATTTATTTAGGTACTTACATAGGTTCAATTTAATGTCGCTTTTAGTTTTTATTTCTAAAAGCACAACACATCTTCATGACATTGTATTTAAACAAGTTATTAAGAGTAAAGATCTGTAGGATTAGAATACTTTTAAAAAAGATAAAATATTCGTTTACAAGATGGAGGAAAGCCGAATTTAGGAAACTTTGTAAAAGGTTATGTTCGGTTGTTGCTTCATAATCATATCATTGCATTGTCAAAAACCTTTACTACGTTTTTAAGGAATCAAGATCAATGTAATATTTACAGGCCAGCCACAATGAAAAATTGTATAGCCAAAATGTAAACAAAAAACTTAAGTAAACAAAACTTACATAGAAACGATACATCTTTTCGAATTGTTATCTACTAGATCGAGAAGCAAGCTATATTATTGTTTGTCATTTAAATAATTAGTAATTTTATACCTTATTGTATTTACTAAGCCTTTAGTGTCTGTGGCTGTTATATACTGATACCATACCAACCCACCTGTAATAATCATAATAAATATTTTTATGTATATTATCAATTTATCAACCAAGGTCGTTGGTCTTAAGTGCCACAGGTTAAAAATTATGATAACATTCACTGTTCAAACATCGATCACAAATATAGGTCATTATTTTACTACAAATAAACTATTATTGCAGCTCGTGTGTCAGGAAAATTTAGAATAGTACAGATGAACCTCGACTTACATGGAATGTTCAGCACATCCATCGCATTCAGACCTCCTTCTAGAACATTTCTCCGGAGCCTTACTCTTGGCATTAGTGTTCAACATGGATTTTCCTTCAATGATCCGTTTAAACAGCATAACAGTAACAGCAGTATTTGTGTTTTACGGCAGTTATCGCGTTTGTGGCGAATGTTGGATTTGTTTAACACGATTGCAGACAACACTTGCTCAAAAGAGCGATTTTCCATTAGATTGACAAAGAAGCCAATTTCACCGTTACTGTCAATCTATACTAGTTAGTCTGGTTACTTCGAGCAAAGCAGCAAGGCAACGTGTGTTGAACCATCAATACACTTCCACTACGTCCAGTACACTACTTAATTCTATTGACAACGCACCAGCACGCAAGTCCCCTCTCCGCGACCCCTTTGCCTCCGATCAAACCTTTCCCACAGATTAAAAATTACTGTTCAGTTTTTGAAACTATAAATAGAAATAAAATGTAACGTTTTCGTATACTTTATTCTAATGGTCCATTAAAGTGGTTGGAACTACTGAGAAGGAATGCTTCTTAAGGAAATATATATGTCCAAAATTCCCCTGTAACACATTTCGTTAAATGGCTTTTAATACTGATTGAATTAGGCTGTGACATTGTTGCGTTTATTAGTGTGCTCGTAACATTTATGTATATTGTTTAACTCGTTAACTAACTTCGTTTTAACTTGATATTCCTAAATACCGTCTCTGTTCTCCTTATTACAAAGAATTATGAATGTAGGTACAAACTGATTTTCCATAGTAAAATAATTTAATGGTTCTTACTCCTTTTGCCCGACTGCGCATTTATGACGTTTCTTTCATGCAATATCAGTATCAAGCTACCTAGGCTTTACGCATACATTTAGGGGTAACATTACAATATTAATAATAGAGTATAACGTTTAACTTCTTTTTATTCTGACATTACAAAAAAATAAATAAAAGCAAATAAAAAAATTATAGGTTTTCTACTTTTTTACCTATTTTTTCTTGCCTTTCCTTCCTCGTTACTTTAAATTAATTCAAGTAATTTTTACTGCATTAAAATAAAACTCAAAGTAATAAAATATCTACAGATTTTTCGGTGACGTACACCAATAAATTCCCACGTGTACTGCGCATGTTCATAGCGTGGTTCACCCCTCTCCGTTGCTTCCTCTCCCCGTCGATGCCAACATTCCCCCGCGGCAATGCATCAGCTGATCATGCATTGAAAGCGTGCACAAAAGCCGGTTGAATTGCAATTACACATTCGTTCATTACACAGAATTATGTTTTTGCTTAATTTCGTTAGGTATACGTACCTTTACGTGTACATTAATAAAAATATAAAGATGCCTTTGTAATAAATGCCTTTCAGGTTGGGCATACTGTTAAAGTATTAAGTATTATTACTATTTATTAACTTTTTACTTGTATATATGCATGTATGTGCAGGTGTGAAAGATATGTGTGTGGTGAAAGATATATTTCGGAATGAATTTCAGACATAATAATAAACATAAAGCACCAAATAAAAAAAAAATAAGAAAACTATAACGTAAGCGCGGTATACCCCTCCATGCCACGATTTCATACATAATTTCATTGATTACATAGTTTAGCGCACTATACTAACATTTCTGAGCTCTGGAAGCCCTTTGCTCACTTTACTGTCACTCGATCTTGCGCTCTATATTTTAGTGATGTTCCGGTGATGCGTATCCGCAGATATCCGAGGGAGACAAAATTATTTGTATCCGTATTCGTTACTTGTTAGCAGATTTTGAGCGGATCTTTTAATATATTACAAATAAATTATAACGCTGGTAATTCTATATGTTCTTTTTGTTTTAGTGTTATTTTATTTATTTTTATTGAATACTTTATGCACAAAATGTACATAAGTGGACTTAATGCCAAAGGCATTTTCTGCCAGTCTACCTTAGGGTGGTGTGAAATAGGTGAGGTAGGTGCACTAAAAAGCATGAAAATAGGTATGCTAAGAAAAAAGTTGGACAAAAGATAAATAGTAGTATAACCATAATATATATTGACATTAGATACAAACATACATAAATAATAAATAAATACGATAATATATATAAATAAAATAATATATAATTATATATAAATATATACATAGTCATATGGTACTAACGTTCTGATGACTCTCCCAGCTTACGGACGAGAAGAGCACGAACCATAGTTTTGAAAGATAGACGACTTGGTGCCATCCAAATTTCCTGCGGCAGGGCGTTCCAGAGGAGGACCGACTGTACAATGAAGGAGGAATTGACTCCAGCAGAAGAACAACTGGGGCATAATAGAAGAAGATTATTTGAAGGACGGAGGTTTCTGTTATGATTAGAGCGAAGATACTGGAAAAAAGTGGTAAGATATAAGGGAGAAGTAGGTGAATTAAGAATTGAGTACAGAGTGGTGAGGGCGTGCATGTGATGGCGTTCACGAATCGGAAGCCAATTTAGATCAGAACGGAAGGAGGAAACGGGGTCATACTTACGAAGATTGTACATGAACCGAGTGCAGTTATTAAGAAGATGGTCATATTTGTTGAGAGGATCTGCATTCAGGTCGTAATAGCATACATCACCATAGTCCATAATGGGGATGATCAAGGTTTGAACCAACATGGTTTTAGTTTTAGGGGTCTGTCTGTACAATGATGGATTGGCATTTAGAGGGGTTCACCGTTAAGCCAAATCTGACGGACCAATCACTGAAAGCTCCAAATTCTCGATTCACCATCAAAATTGCCGCAGATATATCTTCTACAGTTGCTTGATAGTAGAGCTGCAAGTCATCGGCGTAAAGATGATACGCACACTGAAGATTCTTTGTGATGTAATTGATAAATAAATGAATAATAGAGGGGATTGTGGAACACCAGAACTAAGATCACGCCAACTCGAGGAGGATTCACTGACGCGAACGGTCTGCTGGCGCCCCGAGAGATATGATGAGAACCATTCCAGTGCATCAGGTGGGATCATAAGATGGGAGAGGATAGATAAAAGGATGTTGTGATTGACTTAAACTTAAAAGCGTTCGAGAAATCGAACAAAGCCAATACTGTGACTTTGGAGTTCTCTATGCCTATCCTGATGTCACTAGTCACTTTCAGAAGGGCAGAAGTAGTGCTATGACCAGGCCTAAACCCTGATTGAAAAGGGCTTAGTAGGTTGGTCCGTAATATAAATTGTGATAGCTGTTTGTTGACACAGGCTTCAAACACTTTGAAAGGAAAGGAAGTATGGAAATTGGTCGTAAATGATTCAGATGGGAAGGATTAGGGATCTTGGGGAAAGGAATGACAAAGGCATTGCGCCACATGGTAGGCTAATGTTATACTAAACGATTTTATTTAAGAAGGAATTTCAAGTCAATATCACGAGTATGGATTACTTACAGAGAACCGAGGTAAACCGATGCAACATTTGTGTTAGCAAGAGCACAGTCAGCAAGGTATATTATTGAAATTCGAATTAATTCTTATGTCTCTTTTTAAAGAAGCAAAAAGAAAGACACAAAGCAATTAAATAGAAGCTTACATACAAACTTATGTGGATATGTATATAACTATGTTTGACTGTTTAATATGGTATTTTACAGTCCTACATAATTTTATAAATCTCCTTATTAAAATTTGTTAGTACGCCTGTCAACTTCAGGTAATGCTTTCCCAAGGTGAGCAGCATGGACCGTGGAAGATTTTTAGAAGTTATAGTTAATAGAAGGTAGAGGTATTTTCAAGAGCTGATTTTCTGATGACCTCAGGAACCCCCCAGCGTAATTTAGCAGCAATATAGCCAGTAGTAAAGCTTTTGGCTTCTAAACTAGAAGGCGCAGGATCACGAAATACCAAGATCTCAACGTTGCGGGATGGAGCGCCTTATTGAGCTTATTACTAAATTCGGAAATAGAGCAACTAATATAGACGTTAGAAAGACGCACAGGTTTATAAAGTTCTCAGTGAGATCAAAATAGATAACATCCACAGAAACGATTATTCCCAGGAGGAGAGATTAATCCAATACAGGTTTAGACCCGATGTGAAGAACTCTTATTATTCTATATTATATATATTTCTTTCACCTGCAGAATTGTACCCCAAGACAACGTTTCATCGCTGAAAAGCCCCAGATTATTTACTTTGTCACTATAAGGCAAGACATTGAAGTTAAATGAAACTTGAAGTAGTATTGACCATACTGTTTTTTCTGTTGTCTTATTTGGAAATAGCATATTATTATTAGAAAAATAATAAATCTTAAACACAATTTCCAAGAACTATAACTTGATGACTTTTTACTTTTCATACAATTAGCTATATGTTTTAGATATTTGTTCGTTTTAAGAAGACAATTCCCAACACTAGGATTAATTCCTGTGTCGCGAGGAACTTTACAAACATTCTAATAATGGACACAAAGAACATTCAGACTCAGAACAACAATTTGAGGATTACACAAAGTGTTGTCCCACGCGGATATCAAACCCACAATACTCGGCGCGGCAGCGTGGTACTGAGGTGACCACTTAAACCACTACGACATTCGAGCAGTTAATTCAATTCATTTTATAGACAATTTATTTAACATTTCATTGCCTTCCGGGATTTTTACCCTATAAGACATTTTTACCCTAACAAGCGTAGATTTGATTTGATAGTATAAAGAGATGAAATATGTTCTGTAACAAACATCACATAGTCAGAATAACGCGGTAAAACGGCTGAACAAATCGCGATGAAATTTTGCACATAGATAGATTATTGCCTTGAACGGTACATTGGCTAGGCTATTTATCCCAGAAAATGTACTGTTAAAAATTACAACGTGAACGATTTTACGGACAATAGCAAGTATACATTTCAAGTCTTATATTTGTTTATTACATTAAGTTTAAATTAATTTTTCATCATTTTCATGTCGTTTATTGCAAATAAAACTATAAATAGCTGTAGAAAAAAATACTTTGATGCTGACTTAATAATAGTTACTCTCTCAATTTATAAATACGCAGTATACCAAAACATTTAGTTAGTTTGCTGCGTAGAATAGAACGTAACTCTGAATAATATGCAAAACATTAACCATTCATATAAAAAGTACCATATTTACAGTATCATACCTATGCTATTTATTAACTATGCTAAACCATGCTTTTTATTAATTATGCTAAACTATGTTATTTATTAACCTTTATATAAAATAGCATAATTGAATTAAAATGTGTAATTTCTATATTTTTCTTACTGAGCGTTTTCGAGTTTAATTTTACCAACTTTCGCATAGCCTCGTTCTCAAGTAATGAGAAAAATAAATCTGTCATTAAGAAAAATAAATGGAGAGCATAGTAAATTATAATTTAATTAATTACATTGCATACATACACATTTTCATATTTATTATAGTGAGTTACTTACATTATACATTACTCATATAATTTGAATAAATTTTATAGCTTACTGACATGTATAATTTTAATAATTAATTTAAAACACTTGCTCATTTGGCGAAGGTCACATCAAGTTTCAAAAATAATTGAGATCTGATTTTGTTTTTGTGATCTTTTGTCATCTGCAATTAGTATTCCAATTTACTTTTATCAGATTTGATAGGGGCTAAAGGGTTATTCAGGCGTTTATCAGGATTTAGACACTAATAATCGGTATTGGTATCCGTTTTCGCGGACGAATACATATACATTCTTATTGATTCAGCACATCCCTACGACATGCCTACCGGCCGACGATGGTCCGCCGCCGGACCTGACCGCAGTAGTCACGCACACGGCACACCGTAGATTGCCGAAAGCTGCTTCGCGCGATCATTCTTGTATTTTTGAAGAAGAAATACTGTAATTCAAATATCTTTATAATACTGCAAGAAAATATTGACATGGTCTCTGGTAGTTTATGTGCTGTACGCGGATGTAGATCCAGTAAGAGAAGAAATGAAGATAACATTTCTTTTTTCCATTTACCTGTTGATGATGAAAGGTGAGTAAATTGGTTTCATTGTATACTGTCTATTTAGAAATATTTTAGTGTGGTAGAGCCATGCTTGCTTAAGCACGAATGGGCCGGCTCGACCGGTGCGATACCACGGCCTCACAGAAAACCGGTTGTGAAGTAACGCTTGCGTTGCATTTCCCCGAAATGAGTGAGGTCTCCGGAGGCCCAAAATCCCCCCACCCCCCTAATGATAGCGCTGTTAACGAAAAGGATACCCCAGGGGGGTACCAGCGCTAGCGTTGGAGAATCCCCCCCTGGACGTCCACCCTCAGTACAGATTATGTCTGAGCGTGGACGCCCAGGCTGCCCCTCGTACTCTGGGGGGGGCTCAACTGCGCTCTCAAAATCTGCTCGGGGCAAGAGAAGGCATACCATGGCACCCCCTGTCACGTTTACCGTGGATTTTTGCAACATTAGGGGCTTACATTCGAACCTCGACACTGTCCACCACCACCTTGAGACAGCAAAGCCGGCCTTGCTCTTTTTAACCGAGACGCAGATATCGTCTCCAGCGGACACATCCTACCTCTGCTACCCTGGGTACGGACTGGAACACTCCTTTGTTCCTAAGGCTGGTGTATGCGTGTACGTTAGAGATGATATCACTTCTCGCCGCCTCGGCAATCTTGAAGGTAGGGACCTCTCCATCTTATGGCTACGTGTAGACTGCGACGACCATCCCCGCATCTACCTATGCCTCTACAGGTCCCATAGCGGTGATGCCGAAACGGACCGACTCATCGACCACGTCCAAATGGCTACAGACTCAGTGCTCCAGCAGGTCCCATCCGCAGAGATCGTGATTCTTGGCGACTTTAACGCCCATCACGCCGAATGGCTTGGTTCGCGCAAAACCGATCATGCGGGAAGATATGTTCACGATTTCGCCTTGGCATATGGCTTGACGCAGCTGGTAGCAACGCCTACGCGAATCCCAGATGCAGAAAGCCACGTGCCTTCACTGTTGGATCTTCTGCTGACCTCACATCCTGACGGCTACAAAGTATCCGTTGAGGCCCCTCTTGGCTCTTCGGACCATTGCCTGATTAGGAGTATGGTGCCACTTGTTCACTCGCTGCGGCCGCGTGTTACAGGCAGTCGCCGCGTATGGCACTATAGGTCAGCAGACTGGGATGGAATGAGAACATTCTTTGCATCCTACCCATGGAGGCAGGTTTGCTTCTCGCCGGATGATCCCAATGTCGTTGCTGACTCTGTCGCGGATGTTGTGCTTCAGGGTATGGAACTTTTCATTCCATTCTCCCTGATTCCCACAGGTGGCAAGTCCCAGCCTTGGTTTGGTCGAACCTGCAAAGCGGCGTCCCGCCGAAAGCAGGAATGTTACCAAGCATGGGCTAATGCAGTGACAGCACGGGATGTAAAGACCAGCACATTAAAGAAGCAATTTAACTTTGCCTCCAGGTCCCTCAAAAGAGTAATTGCTGGGGCGAAGTCGGCTCACATCGGCAGAATTGGCGAGAGACTAGTTAGTCTCCCCTCCGGAACTCGTGCATTCTGGTCTCTTGCCAAAGCTGTCCAGGGGAACTTTTGTAAGCCATCCCTTCCACCTCTGCGCATAGGAGATAATTCGTTGGCCCACGACGCTAAAGAAGAAGCCGATCTTCTGGGCAAACTCTTTGCGTCCAACTCGACCCTGGACGACGGGGGAAACGCACCGCCGACCATACCGCAGTGCGAGACCCGCATGCCGGAAGTCCGGTTTACACAAAGGGCAGTGCGTAAAGCGCTTCTTTCCCTCGACGTTCATAAGTCGAGTGGGCCCGATAGAATCTCTCCTATCGTGCTGAAGACGTGTGCTCCAGAGTTAGCACCGGTTTTAACGCGCCTTTATCGGCTTTCCTACTCTCTTGGCGTAGTCCCGAACTCATGGAAGACAGCTTTAGTGCACCCAATCCCTAAAAAAGGAGATCGCTCGGATCCGTCCAACTACAGACCCATAGCCATCACCTCCTTGTTCTCCAAGATAATGGAATCCATTGTTAACTGCCAGCTCCTCCGGTACTTAGAAGACCACCAGCTCCTCAATGATCGACAATACGGCTTCCGTCAGGGTCGTTCAGCTGGTGATCTTCTCGTATACTTGACTCACCGGTGGGCACAGGCGATCGAGACCAAGGGGGAAGCGTTGGCCGTTAGTTTGGACGTGGCGAAGGCCTTCGATCGGGTCTGGCACAAAGCGCTCCTTGCGAAGCTTCCTTCCTATGGGCTTCCCGAGAAACTGTGCAATTGGCTCACCAGTTT
Source organism: Tyria jacobaeae (assembly GCA_947561695.1). Lineage (NCBI taxonomy): Eukaryota > Metazoa > Arthropoda > Insecta > Lepidoptera > Erebidae > Tyria > Tyria jacobaeae. Next base: position 10,850,419 of record OX387218.1, read on the forward strand.
TCTTACAGACAGAAGCATCAAGGTCGTTGTTGACGGTGCATGCTCCGACTCGAAGTCTGTTAATTCTGGTGTCCCACAAGGCTGTGTGCTATCACCCACGCTGTTTCTTCTGCATATCAACGACATGCTGCAGATTAGCAGCATCCATTGCTATGCAGACGATAGCACGAGTGATGCCCTTTACACCGGCCGCGCTAACATTTCTCGGGTGAACGTCATCGAAAGCCGATCCAAACTTGTGTCTGAAATCGAAACTTCTTTATCAAAAGTTTCAGATTGGGGTCGACTTAACCTAGTCCAATTTAACCCCACGAAGACACAGGTTTGCGCGTTCACCGCTAAAAAGATGCCATTGGTCGTATCACCTCAATTTGAGAGCACTTCCCTAACTGCATCAGCCAGTATCGGAATCCTTGGCGTCGATATATCAAGCGAAGTCCAGTTTCGCGGTCACTTAGAGAGTAAGGCCATATTAGCCTCGAAGAAGCTTGGTGTGCTAAACAGATCGAGACAGTATTTTACTCCGGCCCACCGCCTGCAACTTTATAAGGCGCAGGTTCGGCCGCACATGGAATACTGTTCTCATCTCTATGCAGGTGCACCCCAGTACCAACTTCTCCCTCTTGACCGCATTCAACGGAGAGCGACTCGCATCATCGACTGCCAAGATATCTCTGATCGACTTGACACCTTGGCGTTGCGTAGAGATGTAGCTTCACTCTGCATCCTCTATCGCTTGTATCATGGGGAGTGTTCAGAGGAATTGTTCGGACTTATACCGGCTGCTGGTTTCCGCCATCGTTCTACGCGACAAAATATCCATCCCCATCACCTGGACGATTGGCACTCCACCACTGTGCGCTTCTCCAGAAGCTTTTTGCCTCGCACAACCAGCTTATGGAACAAATTGTCGCCTGCCGTATTTCCGAACCGATACGACCTTCAAACCTTCAAGAAAAGAGCGTACTCCTACCTAAAAGGCCGGCAACGCACTTGTGACCCTTGAGTTGCGGGTGTCCATGGGCGGCGGTAGTCATTTACCATCAGGTGACCCGTCTGCTCGTTTGCCCCCTATCGCATAAAAAAAAAAAAAAAAAAAAAAAAAAAAAAAATATTTTACTAACGGTTTTCTATTTTGATTTCTGTAATACCTGAGTAAATACGGTTTAGACGGTAATTTAGTTTTTAAGAGAAAAGTAAATACTTTTTTAGTATATGTTTTTCTGTAGGTGGTATTTAAATAACATTATACCAATGCCAAATCCTCGAGAAATAAACTTATAATGTGTATGTAGTTTACCTTCTTTTTTCTTTCCTTTTTTTTTATGAAAAAGCAAACACCACATATGACCACAAAAAAAACCTACATGTTCCAAAGCGCTGTGCCAGCTGTACGTCTTCCTCGGCACGAGTAATTTCAAATACGATGAATACGGATTTTTTTGTTGGAGAATCAACGACAGACGTATAATAAATATAATGTACCTACTTGAAAGTTCTAGCGTAGGTAGTATTTCTATACTCTTAGACTCAACACAACATAGCACACTGTGATTGGTGTTTCGCTCGAGTCGAGGAACAGATAACAAATACTTAAATATTATATTTTATTTCATCATCATCATCATCATCATCAGCCTATCGCAGTCCACTGCTGGACATAGGCCTCTCCCATTGCCACTTCGATCTATTTTCGGCTTCTCGCATCCAGCTCATGCCCGCCATCTTGCGCAAATCGTCACTCCACCTGGCCTGTGGGCGTCCTATTTTATTTCTTAGTTTAAAATTACAATGATTTTTTATTTGGCAAAAAATATCAAGCAGATAATCTTTTTACTCTATGAATGTTTGTTCTAACTACATTTTAGATTTGTTCTGATTCCTGTCCGGTCTTCTATTATTAATCTACTCGTCTCATCTGTCGCCTGCTGAACGGGAAAAGATTTGGATGTACACAACTTGAGATAATTTTTTTAATAATCGAACTCGAACACTTATCTTAAAATACATACATACTGCAAGTACTATTAAAAATATCTATAAATAGCTGACAGTTTAGCCTACACAATGGTGTACTAAAATACCGAATTTGAATTTTGAAATTTTTATATTTTATTTTTTTTTTCTAGCATTTTACAAATTTTTCCAAAAGGGTAAAAACATAAATGTTGAACAAAACACGATAGCTTAGTAAATTTAATTACTGTTTTTTTTTATTTTTTCATTTTATACTGCCAATGTCGATGTACATACTTCTCTCTTCACTAAAGTGCCTCTGTTGGGCGTAATTGTGGATTATAAACCTGTACTGGTCTGGTTTGAAGATACTGTGGCGTTGCTCTTTTTGATATTCGTTGAAAGATACTTTATAATATCCGCAATTAACTGGCATTATTATTATTTTTGGGTAAATGTAAAACAATACATAAAACTTATACAAAACCAACGAAGTGTTTATTTTTTTTTATTTAGAAGTGTATTAGCGATAAAAAAAGTAAGTGCTAATATGAAGGAACTTTTAACAAAAATCTTCTCTTTTTTTTTTTAATACAAAGAGGTGCAAAATTAATTGAGAAAAATATGTTTTGGCATTGACGAGCTTTTATAAACTACTTAAATATCTAATTCTATTTGCTCTATAGTTTGCACATGAAAACTTAACAAATAAAGAAACATATAGGTAAACATATAGGTATAGGATTAGGAATACCTCATTAAATATAAGTACTTATTTCCTTTTTCAGACGCAAGAAATGGGCAGAATTAATAGGTAGATGTGATTTAGCTAAGCCAAAGACAAAAATAAAAACTCATTTCGTGTGTTCACTACATTTTGATCCATCTGTTATTACATATACGCCAAAACTGCGGCCAAATGCACTGCCGTCGTTATTACTGCCATCTGGAGTCGTGACGGGAAATCCAGAACCTGGACCATCCACTTCCAACTCCACAATTAATGAAAACAAAAAAGAAATATTGACTCAAATTAAGAACTCTACTGTAAGTATATTTTCATTTACTAAGATTTAAGGATCTTTTGTAATATAAGAGTCAGTTCAGGCAACCAGCATCCTTTCCTCTGAAAAGAAATCACAGTCCAAGGAAGGAAGGTTAATTGACAGGAAGAATGATTCAGTTTCCTTACGTGTTAGCTGTTGCATGAAGTTTTCTTCGGTAAGGCAGAAGGGTGGTAATACTAATACAGAGGCATTTTCAGCAAGGAGCATTTTCAAAATTCTTTCTGTCTAACATTGTAAAGAACTAACTAAATATTAACTGTAAGGACGTCGATCGACGACAGACGAATAATATATGGGTCATTTGGAGGTAAATAACAGTCGTCATCCAATAACACCTGCAACTCGTCGTAAGTGCGCTGCCCTCAGTTTATAGGTGATGAGGGATGGGGGGATTCAGAGAGGGAAAAGAGAAGTGCGGAATGAGGAGATGGGAAAGGGGATAGGGTCGTATTTTGGCCTCCGGGAACCTTACTAACTTCAAATGTAACGTATATGGGGACGCGTTACTTCGCAACCGGTTTTCTGTGAGGCCGTGATATAAAACCGATCGAGATGGCCCATCCATGCCAAGCATGGCTCTTCAACGATATGTAAACTGCTTCATAGAAATAACAATTTTTTTGGATTGATCTCCCGAGAACCCGACCGTCGTACTGTTCCTTCAGCTGTGACTATGCAGAGCAAAACTAACTACCGATTGGACGCACACAAAATATTTTGGTGTAAATTGTAAAATATTTTCTTAACAAATGCATCAACTCCTGTCCGAAGTTCGTTGCCGAATTAAATAATATTCCCGATAGAGGTAAATAAGGATTGATAACCAAGAGCTTAGATTTAGACATTAACAGCTCTCATTAGATAACTGTATCAGGGACTGATGCAGAAGGCAGTTCTCTTTGACAAGGCCTGCATCGTGAGGAGGTTCCTATTTTTGGAGCCGTAATCACCGTGTCTTGGTCCCTGTATCCGGTGTCGGTGATCTACTATTTTTATATTTTTAAATGTGTTTTGTATTGATATGGTATATATAAAATGTTATGTATATGTATATATTCATTTAAATAAAGGGAATAATAATAATAACTTATTCAATATAACTTGTCATTTTAGCTAGAGACCATATTTATAAAAAAAGTTGAAAAAAAATACATGAGGTAGAAGCATCAGCAGCATAAAGTTCCTTTTTAGTCTATTTTCCATTGTTTCCATAAAGATTAATTGATTTTAAATATATCACTTTATTGTACACCACTACAGGGAAATGTATGTAATAGTGTGCAATTATTGTCAATTGACCTGTACCTGTGTATGACAATTGGCGGTCTTATCACTCGCAGTGATCTCTTCCAGACGCATTATACCTACGGATATTGACTAGGTATTGCGTTAACTCTGTAAGATTTAGAATAGTCTCTAATCAAAATTGTATAAACGGTATAATAATAAACACATCAAGAATTTAATAAAGCACTTGAAATGAAAAATAAACTATCCTACTATATAGCAAATTTTTAAATTTATATTTATTTAACTTAATATTATTATTTTTTTATGCCATAGGGCGCAAACGAGCAGACGGGTCCCCTGATGGTAAGTGACTACCGCCGGCCATGGACACCCGCAACTCAAGAGTCACAAGTGCGTTGCCAGCCTTTTAGGTAGGAGTACGCTCTTTTCTTGAAGGTTTGAAGGTCGTATCGGTTCGGAAATACGGCAGGTGATAATTTATTCCATAAGCTGGTTGTGTGAGGCAAAAAGCTTTTGGAGAAGCGCACAGTGGTGGAGTGCCAATCGTCCAGGTGATGGGGATGGAAATTTTGTTGCGTAGGACGATGGCGGAAACCTGCAGCCGGTATAAGTCCGACCAATTCCTCTGAACACTCCCCATGATACAAGCGATAGAGGATGCAGAGTGAAGCTACATCTCTACGCAACGCCAAGGTGTCAAGCCGATCAGAAATATCTTTAATATACATTAGTAACACTCACTCACTTATTTCAATCATGTTAAAATAACATTAGAATGTTTTCTGGGCTCTTAACGAACAGATCTTCTAGGTATGTCTACTTGTTGAAACAGTAATTCTTTCATAATTTATTTTTGACAGTCTTATATTGCAGGATATTGGTGACGAACGAAATCGATTGTTCGACTCTACAGATAGCGCCAATGGTTCAGAATACCTCAGTGATTCAGAATACCAATCCAAACGAAAACGAAAAGAAATCCAAGAAATTTTAGTAGTGGAAACACAAAGCAGTACTGGAAATGGAAGGACTGAGTGTGAAATGTACGCCGTACTGTTATTACACAAACTTATGAAATTAGAGGAAGACGATAGATTGATCCTCATGAATAAAATTGATAATGTAGTCTTTGAGACTACTATGGAATCTTACGCAAAAAGGAAATTGAAACAAAATTCATCTGATCAGATTCTGTGTTATAACACAGAATCATCAAGTCATCATGAAGTCCGATCATCCTCTTACCTGCAAGAGTCACCACCACAATTGAGGACAGAAAATAACATTTTTCTCCCAGCAACATCTTCCAGCTATTCTCCTTCTATTGTCAGTAATAACTCCCAATTTATTTCTTTGACGGAGAATATAGAAATAAAACAAGAACCATAATATACTTCTTTTATTTAGCTACATTTTCTTAAACTTCTACCTAAAAACCAGGTGTTTATAAAATATAAATAATAAAGACGTGTTAAGTGAAATAGTCATATTTCACTTAACACGTCTTTATTATTTATAATGAAAAAAAAATTATTTGAAGCTTGTTTAGTTGCTCAGAAACTACTAACGAATTTCCTTACACTGGCCTGCAGGTGTAGTGGTCAATGACCCTGACTGTAAGGCAGAGGTCGTGGTTTCGATTCAAACTCAGGACTAATGTTTATGTGATGAGCATGATTATTTATTCTGTATCTGGGTGTAATTTATCTATTATATGTATGTATTTAGAAATATATAAGTATGTTTATCAGCAGCCTGGTTTCCATAGTAGGTACAAGCTCTCTTAGTTTGGGATTAGACAGCCATATAAAAAAAAGATATTTACTAAATACGAATCGTCAACAGATTGACAAAAGTTCATAAGAAATATTAACCTTAGGTACTTAATTTATATGAAGTTTAAGATTTTAGTGTAATTTTGGCAAATAAAAATAAAACACTTCTGTTACAAACTTACACGTTTCATGATAAATGTATACAATGGAAACTTCAGGCAATTCTAATTACTATAACTGAAGTAATCATGTTAATTGTGTGGAGGACTTTACGATAGATATAAAGAACTTTAGATAAACAAGATCCTAGACTTGGAGCAACTGATTTCGATGTGTTGTGTAGAAATGAAACTTACCGTAGCGTCTCGTATCATAATTGAATGCATAAGTAGGTCTACAACATTTTGAAAAAATCTCCGATTTTATTTCCACACACAGTAAATCGTGTTGCCAGTGTGTACGTGTGCGAATATGCCTTTCGGTGGTTGTGGTGGATGAGGTTTTGCTTGATTGTCCCGAAATATTCATACAGCGACTTTTACACTATCTATTTGTTATTATAAATGTAAACGCTCGAGGGTCATTTTTTAGAATGTTTATTTGGACTTCGTACGAGGCTTTCTCAGTTGTATATCAGTTATAGTCATTAAATAGCAGTGCTAACTATTCTGCCAAACTTTGCCTGAGACAAACGATGGGTGTTCATGGCAACTGTTCAAGAAAATCGAAAATGTTTTATGTTATATTTGGCAACACTGATTATTTATGGTTAACTATAATCAACTGTCATAATTTGTCTTTTTTACTCTATAACACTATAACATAGATTATACACAAATACTCACTATAAACTTTTAGAGATCTTAAGATATTTTGTAGTGAGATTATATTTCGTATTGTTGTGTGAAAGTAATCGGTACTAAGAATACCATGGCGTCCCATTTAAGTACAAAGGATCGCCTTTTAGCTCTAATAGACGATATTGAATTGATAGCAAAGTGAGTTGTGAAGTTGTGACCTGTTCGAGTTTAACATACAATTTATTTATTAATATATTTCTGTGGTATTACAGGGAAATGATCGAAGTATCGATAGCACCAAAACCTCAGAAGCTTTCCGCAGCGGATCATGCACAACTTACAGATCTATTACTTTCTAAAGATTCAGAGTTCAAAAAAACTTTAGATTTGGCTGATGAGCAAGCCAATATACAACAAAAGATGAATGAATTAAAAGCTGAAGTTGAAAATAAGGTAAGCCGGGAGAACACATTTAGAAAGTCAGGGAAAAATAGAGATTTTGCACCCTTAGCTGCTTCAATTGTACCTGTTAATACCTTGTTATTGCAGTAATATGATTGATTAAATCTCAGTCAGCATAATTTAAGTTAGTTTAAAAGGGATGCATTGTGGAGGGTTTTATCAGTGAATGGGGTGAACAGCAAACTGATCCAAGCACTGAAATCTCTATATGAGAATTCCAGTGTGTCAGTGTGAACGGCGCCTACACTGATTGGTTTAAGATTGAGAAAAGACAAGGATGTGTAGCTTTGCCATGGCTGTTTAACTTATTCATTGATGATTGTCTGAAAGAAATTTATGTTAAGTTATATATAATAAGTTACTCATCAAATGTCTTCTATATGCAGATGACCAAGTAATACTTGCATCATCAGCTGAGGAGTTACAGGAGATGGTACAAAGCTTGCATAGGGTATTAGACAGAAAGGGTATGAAAATGAATGTGAGCAAGACGAAAACTATGGTTTTTGAAAGAGATGAAAAAATTATGTTTTGTGAAATTATGATATGTGGTAAATAAGTGGATGAATTTGTATATCTGGGATCAAAGTTTAGTTTAGTTTTTTATTGAGTAACAGAGTGAGGAATAGTGTGATAAGGGATCAGTGTGGTGTGAAAGAGGATGTAGTGACTAAAATAGAAGAAAAGTATGCTGTACTTGGTTTGGTCAAATCGAAAGGATGAATGAAAGAAGATTGACAAAAGGTGATTATATGGCAGAGGTAAATGGAGTTATTAGAAGAGGAAGACCTAGGCGAATGTTCTTGGACCAAGTTCAAGACAATCTAAGCAAAGGCCAGATCAAAAGTACCTTTAACCGATGAGCCTGTATGGGAAACAGAATGAAAGTTGAAGAAGCGAGAAAGGTATGTCAGAATCCAATGAAGAGAGAGATCCAGAGTCAAATGGGAGGAAGTGGTCTTTGCCAACCCTTATGGGACAGGCGTGATATTATGTATGTATAATTTAAGTATTAAAAATTTATAAACCAACTCATTTGGTCTATCAAATTTGATATGATTTATATTATACTATATTCATATTATTTCCTACTAAATTTAAACTGAAAAAAAAAGACTTATTTTATGATAAAGTTAAACACTAAGGTCTGCTTGTATCCCACTATTTCCCAGTGATTGTAAAATGAGAAATATAATGAACTCATGCTCTAGTCTGACTATTAAAGCATTTTTTTCAGGTTTGAAGTGATTTACATTTTTAAATTGTTTTAGGTCATAAATAAAATATTAACTTTTTTACAAATTTAAGTTTTAGTTGTCATTTAATTTAAAACACAGCAAAGAAAGTTAATCCTTATCTCTCTTCAAAATTAATATAGCAAAGGAAATTTGATAAAATGGTAAGAGTTTTTTTTGGAAATTAGCAGCAGACACAGATTTTAGATAAAAAAACTTTCCTGAGCTACATTTATATTTATTTAAATATACAGTTTTACTCAGGTGTGTATTTCGGTGATGCCCAAATAGTTTGGTCTAGACGGGAGACGTGACGAAGACGTCCCATACCTCACGGCTGAACGACTTACTCCTTGAGAAAGGTTGTCTGTATATTTAAATAAATAGATACAGATTTGTAAGAAAGGATAAGATTTTAAGTCTTTCCTATTTTTTATTAAATAATATGTTATTAATATTTGATTTCACTTCACTATATAGGATCAAGATATTTTTCATTTACAAAGACAACTCAAAGATGCAGAGCAAATCCTTGCTACATCTCTATATCAAGCAAGACAAAAGCTTGCATCAATTGTCAAGTCTAGAAAGAAACCAGTTTCATCTGAAGAATTGATTAAGTTTGCTCACAGGTAGGTTTATAATTAGGCTGACATATATTTAGTAGAATAATTAAAAAAATGTAATCAGAAGAAATTAAATAACATAGATAAAGAAAGTTTCTGTTACTTACCGCTACTGAATTTTCAATATGAAAATTATATATCTTCAGGATCAGTGCTTCCAATGCAGTGAGTGCACCTCTTTCGTGGCAGCCAGGAGATCCCCGTCGGCCTTACCCAACAGACTTGGAAATGAGGTTAGGAATGCTTGGCCGCCTCAGTGACCTACCACTCAATGGTCACACTCCATCAACACTAAATGAACTGCACAGAATGACCACTGGTGGAGGTGAGTAATTTATTTATAATTTTCTCAGAAATGGGTAGGAGTTATTCTCATGCATAATATTAAAAGTTTATGTTATGTAATTAAGCGTATTTCCGTCATAACTGTGTTCCATACTCTTGTGGTGTGATATAAACAGATTGATATAAGCATGTACATGATTCATACATTCCATGAGATGTAACAGAATTATATGGGTCTTAAAATCCTTGTATTGGAATATTTATTATAATAATATAAATAAATATATACCTGTATTTAACTTCTTAAAAAAAAAACAAATGAGCCCATACTCAACAGCTTTACTCATATCATTCAAAAGTTCAACTTGTTGAAAGGTTGTTACAGACTGGGCTTCTAAACTAACTGACTTCTAACTTCACCTTTCCATCAACGATATGCCCAATCTGTTGGACATATCAATAGGAGATAATCTTGAGGAGTTTACTAGTATCTAATGACTATTTCTATCTATCCACCTTCTGGCTGCATTATCAGATCAGCTCCATGATGCCAAATTATAGTATTTTCATGCTAACTAAATTAAATACTAATAAAAGTGTGTTAAACACTCCTGCATGATGATTTTCTGGTATATATTGTTCATCTATTTGTTTCGTAGTTCCGGCTACACCAACCAATCAATTTACCTGGCATCCAACTGGCGAGCTTCATATGTCAGTTGGAGGGGGCAATTCAGTCGCAATTGACGGCCGCGGCAAAGATGCGCCGAATCAGGAAGATGTGGAAGTTATGTCGACCGACTCCAGTTCAAGTTCAAGTAGTGATTCTCAATGAATAACAGAGCAGAACAAATATTGTGTGAAAAGATTCACAACATATAAAAAGACAGTATAGTTTTTGAACTGTATTAGTGCAGTGATATTTGTTAAATATAATATATGTAACATAAGACTGTTTTCTCGATTCTATTATTTAGATATAATTTTCTAAATAAAGTTGTATTAATCTACCACTTACTTTTGAATAGTGGTTTTAATCGAAACATTTGTCATTATTTTTATCAAATGTGTTATGTAGTATTATCCTATATTATTTTAAATCATTTATTATTTAGCATAAGACGAACTCTCACTGAAAACCTTGTTTCTCGTTTATTCTTGATTTTCTGTAATGAAACCTTTGGATACCACCCTTTTGAGAATATGATAATAGCTTTGACCAGACCCCCTGAATAATCTATTCAGGGGGTCTGGTCAAAGCTAGGGGTCTGGACATATTATTTATTCTATAAAAACTGACTAACATAAGATGTTATCTCCAAAAAAAGATTCAATTGTTTCATATATACATACATTTCGGGTGTTGCAAATATTACAATAAAATAGTTTTAATTCAGTGACTGTGTCTCTAACGTCAGACCTGTAGATAGTGAAGAAGGTTTATCATCTGTCTAGTGGAGCATTTCAGTGATTCGAAGCTGTCATCCAATTACATTGAACTGCTTTGAAGTGTTCCTGTAATATGCCTATGTAGATGTTAAATAGGTCCTAGGACCCAGTCTGCAACTATTACATTCAACACCATTAAATAGTAAACAAAAAAACCTCTTTAATAGCTTTTTGTAATTTTGTTCTTTCTCTTTCTGTTTGTAGCCATGATGAGTACATTAGGTATTTTTCCAGTTATTAGGTATAATATCAATCGGTATATAAGAATCACATCAGAAGAGTACTGAAAAATAACTGTATTCTGTTGTGATAGTCGAAACAAATTATTTGTAATAGTGTCCTTGGAGTTTCTTGCCTGTCTTGTCTTCAATATGTTTTGATAGGTTGTGCCACTGATTGAAACAAAATTTCGAATTATGAACTTTTAGCAAAACTAGTTGGTTCATGAATCTAATCTCGGTTATGAACGAATGGCTCGCTCAGAGGTTCTCATCGCTCTAAGAGAATCAAGATGAGAAGAGTGAGATGCTCACCACCTAGATTCCCCCATTTCAACATATCTGCTTGGGGCCTTGAGTGCTTGTGGCAGCTTTGTGACCGTAACATAATCTAGATATGATCTAAAAAGAGTCAGTACAATATTTACTTATCACCATTTTAATACAGATATTTTTTCTTCACTGAAACTTAAAGCGTTGTGATTTTGGGTTATCTCACAGGTGACTAAACCGACTTAACAAAAAAAATCGCAGTTTACCAAATTTTTTGCCAAATAATTTATTTGAACGGGGTACGACCTGAGGGATCTTTATTACTACATATATTAAAATTACTGGAGCTTAGTTTAAAAGTAAGTTTTAGGACTCCTTCGACTCCTTTGCCTGCATGGTTGTGTTTATGTTATGTATTTAGGTTGCGTAGCAATGATGCTTTGCAACAATAATCAGTTACTATGGATACTAAATATTTATATATCTATTAAAAGTTGTTTGACGTTTTCAAAAACCTTAAATCATAATAAATTAATATTAATAGTTTTTAAGAATGGCTGAGAGGGCACCAGTATCTGCCGAAGAAACTTTGGTCCGTTACGACAATCCCGTTTTGGTAACAAAAAAGCCAGAAAAAGTCGTAAGTACTTATATCATGATAATTTCTTTCATTTTTGTTATGTATATAGCTACAATTAAAAAACACACCAAAGAGGTACTTGCAATTTTTATTAAGTACCAGCTACATCGATCTGATTGTTTTTACCAAATAGCACTTATTTTTTAATACCATCAACTTTACAGCCTTCTCCTCGCGCTGGTGCATCGGTACAGCCATGCATACCGACTGAGGCAAAACGGGAGACTGAAGAGATATTAAATGCTATATTGCCGCCTAAAGAATGGGAAGAAGATGGTCAAATATGGACACAAAAAGTAAGTGTGATAACAGCATTTCCCATGTGAAGATCATTGAATCACTTTATAAAAGTCAAATCAATTCTAAGCATTTCATGGACTAGGCAAAGGTACCCAAAATCATAAAATCTTTTTTAGATATCTTCGACGCCCGCAACACGGTTGGATGTGATAAATCTCCAAGAAATGCTTGATACACGTTTACAACAAAGACAAGCGAGAGAAACCGGTATTTGTCCAGTACGGAGGCAGCTATACACTCAATGCTTCGATGAGCTTATACGACAAGTAGGTGCACCGAAATTTACTTACAAAACCTTAACCTTACCCTGTTTTATAGTTAACTATGCATTCTCAGAGGAAAACCAGTTCCGGTACCTGACATTTTCTCTTATATTAGACTTTCTTTTTATATTATATTTCCGAAAATTAACAAATATAGGAATTCGCTAATATATCTACATATTTTTGCAGGTTACTATAAACTGTGGTGAACGAGGTCTCTTATTACTACGAGTTCGTGATGAGGCAAGAATCACGATGGAAGCTTACCAAACCCTTTACTGCAGCTCTATCGCATTCGGCATGAGAAAAGCTTTGCAGGTTTGTTATAGAATCAAATTAATTAAGTTATCCAGAGAGTGTGCTAACCAACTGTGAGGTACCTAAGGACTATTCCAATGTTTGATTATGTGTTTTATGTAAACGATTAATTAAGCAATAGGTACTTTAATTTATGTTTTTTTTGGCATTTTTGGTAAACGCTTTGTTTATAGTTTTGGAGTAACTGCATAAATCAAATTGAAACCATTGTAGAGTGAAAAAATAAAATATAATATTAAATTAAATATTATTAAATATAGTCAGAACAAGGAAAATCAGACCTTATGGATCAAGTGGCAAAGCTTGAGGCGGAACGTTCAGCTTTGGAAAAAACGTGCTTGGAATTGAAGCAAAAGACTGAACAGCTGGAGCGAAGGGCAGCCGAGTTGCGAGCTGCTGAGGAGAAACGTCACCAAGAAGAGTTGTTGGCGCTGAAGAAGACTAACGCTCAATTAAAGGCGAGAGACAAACTTCTATTTATCAATATAATTTATTCAAGTATATTTGAGAATAGATGCATTCAGGTGTTTTGTATCTTAATACGACTTGTGGTAAATGTTTGGTATAGCCACTAGCCCACCTCAGTTGCGAAACATAGTAGCAAAATCGTGACCGAGAGCAAGTCTCGCTAGAATAGGTAGGTGTAAAAAGAGTTTAGTCTGAAATTAATGTTATCAGCTTGGGGAATAACCTTCTAAAGACTTCCGCAGATCTTACTGTGCTGTTGGTAACTAAAGCTCCAGTTCCGGAGGTGTGTTACAAGTTTAGACTCTGAGGGTTCTATAATCAGCGGCCTTATTGTTGTTGTCTATTGAAGTTCTAACATATTTACACGTACATACAAATCTAATACAGGGTGTAACAAAAAGGTGTCGTCAAGTTTAGGAGAATTATGTTTAGCATACAAATAGTTTATTTTTAATTAAAAACAGATTACAGATATTCTTCACGAAATACTTTTCTTTGTGTATGTACATGTTATTAAATAGCATATGATATATATTTTTTGTAATTTTTACAGATTTAATTTTTTTATTGCACTTATTTTCCCCATTTTTCGGTGTCGTGAAAGGCGACTAAGGGATCGGACTGTTATCTATCTATCAGACAGTATGTATACAGACATTAAGTTCTAATTGGCAACACGTGGGTGTTTTATACACCTCTGCTTACCCATACAGGCGTATGCGTGCGTCATTTTCGAAAAAATCCGGATATGCCACCGACATCCATTATTACATATACATATCTTTAGTTTCATTCCCGTCTCATCTCTCTCTGTAAATTTTAGGATCAACTGTCAATAAGATTTTTGTATTAGTCACGAATTTTCCTAAAACTTAGCGATTTACGTTATTCAACGTTCGTTCGGGGTCAACTATACGACCCAATAATATGACTACACCTTTCTGAAACAGCCTGTATGTGCAACCAGCTAGTAGATGGCTACAGACTAAAGTGTTATCAGGCTTATAGGTGAGTTATGTTATAGCTCGCAATAAAACGAACTTACACATAAACTTTAACTGCTTACTATTTAACATTCCAGGCGCAACTGGAGGGCATCATCGCGCCGAAGAAATAAGCTTGTTTTATGGATGGATTGTTTTTAAGATCATTTTGTTGCCTATTAGATTATAGTCATTTAAATTGTGATTCTAAATATATTGCTATTAATAAATAAAATATACTTAATTAGGGTATTGCAGTTTTTTATTCTTAGTGTAGTTTGTAATAAAAGGACATCATAATTTTATTAAAATATATATTAAAACATTTAATTGGGACAAACATACAATGTTTTTAATAGTTTACAATGCACGTATCACTAAAAAGGTATAAAGGGCACACTTTCTTCCATTCAACGATTCAATTTATTTACCGTGATACATATTAAATTAAATATTATCAATTCAAATAATACATTTCATACAACTGGAAATGTACAGTTTGTTGTACCTGGAAAATTCCAGGTCATTTACAGACAATACAAAGCTTAAAAATACACTACGGTCGTAACTGATACAAATGCGTAATGCATCACTTCCTGTAGTATTACAAATATTACAATTATGTAATCTTATCGTAAATATCGTTCGAAACAAAGTTACAGTAATGTTAAGAAATCATCAACTGTATAATAATAAAACTATATATTTATATAAAATTGATTTTATGAAATCAAGGCACCACATAAAATTAAATTATTATTAAATTACAATTTAAATATTAAACACCAGAAAACACAAAATACTGAATGAATTAACAAATAAGTAAAGGATTGTATAATGTAATAAATTTATATAATAATGATGACCTGACAAGTGATGTCTGTATCGTACACTCACTCTGTGTTGTCGTTAGTATGTACAGTTGTACACCTACAGGCCACCTCACACTCGAACCACATTTACAATCTAATCGATCATCCACTCACATTTACCAGCAGGTACAGCATCAACATTCAGTCAAAAAATAAAACCTTACACGGAATGAAAATTATTTAAAATTAAATATATAAAGTATTCAAAGAATAATAACTATTTTATATTTCCGAAAATATATAATAACACCTATCGTTAACCTAAAATCTCCGTCGGAAAACTAAAATACAAAAATAAAAATTGTGATCAAGGTAGAATAGCGCAAAACGCATCTCGTTGGTGGATTTCTTCAAGCGCCTTTAAGTAACATAACAAGTCGGTGGAATCTAAATATTATTATCACAGTTACAATACAAAATTAAGATGGAAACTCGTTTAACTATCGTTCGTTTCGTTGAAGAAATCTACAATCGAGTTCTATACTCAACACTGAACTGAGTGGTGTCTCTGTTTGAAATAAATTATGGATATCGCCGATATTGTCATGGAATCATCATGTGTCTAGATATTTAGGAGCGGAGATTGAGACGTACGAAGTACTGGTGGAGACCACACACATTGTTGAGTGTGGCCTATTGTTGTGTTTCTGTGTATGCTGTAACCCTATGCGCGGGTCCTACTGGGATAGCGGTGACCTGTCCAGCCCCACCATCCAGTAGAGGGTTGACAACTTGCACGATATCTGGTTGTAGAGAGTGATCTCCAGTTTCCCCTTCACCTAAGCTGATGCCGGCTTCTTCAAGGTCAGTAGGAGCGGTCTCGCTACTTGGGCTAGTTGTCAATTCCAGAGATATTATCTTTTCTTGCGTTGTTTCCACCTGTGTACATAGTTATTTAATAACTACCATTGTATGTAGGTTTCTCAATAATTCGCGAATGATAAATGCCATGAACAATTTACTTAAACATTTTATGGTATATTATGATGCTGTGACAGCTACAGACTTTCAAACATTCAGCTACTAATTTTCAAGTAATGTAATAATGCATATGATTTAAACATATTTTTGTTTCTAATTAAATGTAATGGTTACTGGTTGTTGTGTGCTCGGAAGTAATTTTGAGCACGACTATACGAGTATGGACGATGAATTATGGAAATGTTGTTTACCTATGGAAAAAAATTACATGCACTAAACAGTCGTTACTTTTCTATTATTATATGCATTAGTGAATTAGTATCGCTTCTACAGCATAAGCGATGAGAAAGCTTTAGTATATATGGTGTTGAAGAGTAATAAACGCAACAAACCATTGGTTCGACGAAGCTTGCCGTGTCTAGAATCCAGGTATCGTCTGACAAATTATACAATAAATTAAGTTAGCATGCCATGCCAAAATATCATGCAACACTCGTGAGGACCATTAAATAGATAAGATTAAATAGACTAAATGAAATATAAGATACGGGATACTGTCAAACAAATTGTATATTACATGGGACTGACAAACAACGTTATACGTTAACATACAAGTCTTGTTATTGCCGTATATTTAGTACTACATGTACGTGAATATAACTACGTGAGTATGTCTACAGTCAAAACTACCTCAATTGTGGTGTTCGCGTTTGTGCAGTGTTGTCGTTATGTGCACTCACAGAGGCCCCATTACAATTCGGTGTTTATACAATTAGAAATACATTTCGTCAGTCAATCTTTGCTGTTTTTAGCGAACAACTTAATCGTGTAGTACACGTTAGTTCAATTTGTCATAGTCTTAAATGTCATTGTTTGTGTCGTCCGTCTTATAGTCGCACGTTGAAAGCTAAGCGTAGTTTGTAGGATGTACAAACAAAGATATAAACCCACACACGATACGGCATTGCTTGTGTACAGCATTTTACGTAGCACAATGTACAAGTCGCGGCGTTACTCGTACCTCTTTCTCAATGACTTTCTCAATGTACTCGACGGTTCGCACTTTAGTCTCGCCAGTTGCCGGGCACACGAACTCTTCTGTGCGGAGAGTAATGCGCTCGTCTAACAACTTTTCTTTCTCCTTGACGGCCAGTATAGGGCCCGGTTTTGTACGTAACGCGATACGGGGTAGGGGCCATTTCTATAATTTGTAAAGCTAATTTTGACAATTGCACCCCAATTTGAACGTACAACAATATGCCAGCAAAGCGACATTGAGCTCAAACAACGACGATATCACAACCACAACATGTTAGTTTTAGTCATATTAGAATAAATACTTGATCTTGCAAGTACAGATTACAAATGTTCAAGTTCAATACAGATGATAAAACACCGGCGCTTATTTAAACGCTGATGTCATGAGAACTCAGTGTTAATTACAATGTTAACAGTTACTGACAAACAATTAATACATTGGATTATAATGGAATATTCTAAATCTGTAAAGGAAAATAATAACTGTTGGATCTCTTCAGTAACTTAATACAAGTGTAAAACAGAATACAAACGGAATATGCCTAAAATCCTAACAATTATTATTTTCAATATACAGATCTGGTTGCTTTAGTGGTTTAATTTGGACAACATTCAACATAACTCTTATGGCAACATGTATTACTTATAGAATTACCTCGGACGGCGACTTGTCTCTCAGTGATACATCTTCCAAGATGTCGCTAGCCGGTCCCACCATGCTCTTTATTACCTTTTGTGACTCGATCGCCTCCTATGCATATAAAAAGTATCCATCAAATTAGTGATCAACGGATGCGCCGACACTGCTGATGCTTGGTATCACAAGACTTATGTAAGACATGCTTTGTAGGGATATAACAGTACACAAATTTTACAAAAAATAAAATGAACTACTTTAAAACATACATATTTTATCCCCTATTTTTCAATCCTTAAGGACCACCCGGTCCTTAAGAAAATATCACCTCTCAAATAAAACAAAACAAAACCCGTTATAATTGGCTTAAAAACTAAATGCCTTCAATCTAGCTTTAGCAAGATTTTCAAACGCAAAAACATGCAATTTAAAATCTTTTTCGTAATTTCCTTAGTATCTGATGGTCAAATTCTAATTTGGTTACCATACCTCAGGTGTATACTCTTTTAAATAAAATTAAAATCGGTCGATATATAAAAAATAAAGAATACACAATCGAGCATTGAACCTCCTCCATTTTAAAGTTGGTAAATCAATGATGTGGCACTGAGATACCAAACATACATAAACATCAACCAAATTACGCAACACCTTTATTTTTGAAAGAAAATATAAAAAAAGAACCACTCACGAAGTACTTAAAACCTCGATGTTGATCAGCATAATATGACAAATATAATAAAATAAGGTTGCAACAGACCTGTTCGAGTGAGCGCAGTCTGGCGGCTCGCCAAGCCGCCCGCCTGGCAGCGCGTGTTGCCGCATCTTCTACCTCGCCGTCGCGACCGGCTCGTCTGCGTTGAGACTTTGCTGACGGACTCACACCGCCAGACACACTAAAATAAAAACGTTTTTCTTTTTATTGATTTGTATTCTATCAAAGATAAAGTTACAAACAGCTTGATCGTCGTCGTAAAGTGGGCCTGTGGAAGTGGTAATATCGACAAATATTATGTCGAGCGTAGTGGTTTCGACACCCACATTGCACACACAACACAATTTACTTGTTATTCCTAGCTTTATCTGTGCGTACCGACCATCGCCAAAAAGTACCTTTTAAAAACACAAGATCACTACACACTTGCATACAATGAAACTTCGGGAACTGTTACATCACACCGCACGTATTCCGAAAAAATTAAGTATCTTCGCATCCGTTGTTAATATCATTATATTGTAACTGTTAAAATATCAAACCAAGTGTTAATAATTGAATAATAAACTATTTGCAATAACTATAAACTATTAAAGTAGTAAGTATGTCACAACCGCTGGTGATGAGGGGCATCCCTCATCACCCTCAAATGGGGGGGAAAGAGAGGGGGGTGAGGGCAGAGGAAAATTAAAGGGGGAGTTAGGCCTCCGGAAACCTCACTCATTTCAGGGAAATGCAACGCATGGGTTACTTCACAACCGGTTTTCTGTGAGGCCGAGGAATCACACCGGTCGAGCCGGCCCATTCGTACCTAAGCATGGCTCTACCACTGACGCCTGCATTACTCAAGGTACGTATGCAGCCAAATTATTGAAGCTCGGTTTTAATTAAATGTTTGTGTACCGGCCTATTGATAGGTGCAATAAATTCTGCTCTGTGACAAAAATGATCAGACCGTCCACGTAGTATTCGTAGCATAAAAAGCGATCAAAGCAGTAAAGAATTGCAAGAAATCCTGTCCGACAGCAAGAGATTATCTCGGGAAATAAACATAGCACCAAGAGCCATGTCGCGTATTTCATAAGATGACTTGGGACTTGCTGCCTATAAGAGACGTACTTCTCATTATTTAACTGATAATTTATAATTTTTAAAATGAAAAGGGCTGTGGGATGTTAGCTATCACGGAGTGACTGAGCTATATTTTTGTGAAAAAGGTGTCAACACACAAGCAAAAGTTAAGATACGATTCTTGAGAAGGTGGTTAAGTCTTTTGATAACACTATTATGACGCTGGATTATGATTTATGGTCAGTTATAGAGAGTATGGCATACTCAAACGTCACGACAGTTTGGAGTTCCCAAAAAAATCCATAAGATTGGCAGAGTGCGTGGTTTTTATTGATAAGTGACCTCAACGTTTAACTGACTGTATTAAAGCAAATGGAGATTATTGTGAATGAGCTTCATATGTTTTGAATGCTATTATATTAATGTATAAACTAACACACATTACAGTAATAAATGTTTTATGCAATAGAATAAAAAATATTTTTACACAAAATCTATGGCAAGACTAGGTATATTACAACAAGATATTAATGTTAGATAAAGACTTGCTCTTGTTGTTCCTATTAATTATGATTGTCGCATTAAAATATTTTAATGTACCGAAGAAATGTTGAATACTAGGTACCTATGGCCGTTCTCATAGGGTTCGTCGTCGGAATGCGAGCTATCCCCACTCTGGTGGTCCTCCCCCGGGGACCACGAGCCGAGCTCTGACCGCGACAGAGACGCCATTTTCCTCTCCTCTTCTTGCTTCAATTTTTCCACCTCATCCGCAGATAGGAATGTGAATACTTTATCTGTTAACAATAATAAACAATATTTTCAAACAGAATTGAGTAAGGGTAAGGCTCAGAGGACTACTATTAAAAGATATTTACCTGGCTTAGGCGATGGTTTATGACTTTCCTCCATAGCACTTTCGAAGAATCTTTTCTTATCGCTGACAGATGCTTTCACAAAATTACCAGAATGAGGTGGGGAAGCCTGAGAACATTTATACATATTACCAACTTTGAATTAATATCACCGTATATTTTTTTTTTCAAATAAAAACAATGAGTTAAAAAGCTTAATATGATATTTACAAGCTATGAAAACCCTTCTCCACAAGGCTTAACACCCATGCAGTCAATGTATTAGTTGTTAATAACGACGATAAAATAAAGTTATTGCGGTAAATAAATTATTCATGCAAAATATAAATAATTGCAAGTTAAAAACAATTAAATTCGATGAGGGTAAGTAACAAAAATGGGATATGGAGGAATGACAGAATACACGTGTTTTAGTCAAAGTCTAGGTTGGGTTGTCGACGAACACAATCAAAAAAAGCTGAGTGTGTGTGCGAGGATTAGATGCCGATTGATGTTTACCTCGCCGATGGCGAAGGCTTTGATTTTGCTGCTCCATGCGGGTTTCAAGGTAGATGCAGGCGTAGGGCTGCTTTCCTTCAAGAGTTCCGAACTGTCTGACAATTTATCGATTTCGGCCAGTGTCGTTACCTCACCGAAACGAACTCTTCTCTCTGATTGAACACTTTTATGCGCAATATCGTCAGTAATGGGTGTAGCAGATGTAACGTTTGCATTTATATCCTGTCCTAAAGTACTGACTAGAACGGTTTGTGGATTGTGACTCACAGTATAACTAGTTTGATTTGAAAAGCACACTGGTACAGTGCAAGTGTATGGATTGTAAGTTCCGGCCACAGTAGTCAAAGATGGATAAGGATTTATAGGTGGATACGTATTAGAATGAACCAAGCCGGATGAAACACTGTCTGTCCTTAAATCTTTTAAAGAACGGTGGATGGGAACATGCATGATACGATCATCAAAATATGTTTGGTCTGGGTGTAAACTGCATGGAGAATTAGGTACATGTGATACAGTAGGTAGAGTTTTATATTGAGCATGTAACAACTCGGGTGTATTAGGTTGCCCAATAGGACTAACAGAAATCTCGTTATAATATCCATCATTTTCAACTGCAGCAAGGTCAGGTGTACGGAAGACTTGAGTCGAAGGCACTTCTGATACAATTACAGAACGAATAGGTGCGACAGCTACGACCGGCCCCGAGATCGGATAGGCATTATAATTTACAGGAGGAGGATGTTCGGTTTCAGGAGAATTGGTGGAGTTAGAGGACTGCATGGATGTTTCAGCCACCGCGGGCTCTGGTAGCACGATCCGGTCGGGTATAACTGTGATAGGTGGTAAAATCGCCTCGTAATCTTCATCGTCAACTAATTCACTATCACTTACGTAAGTATCGAACAAAGGCGGAGGAGGGATGATGAGATCAGCGTGAAGGACTCGACTCGCTTTGGGGACCGGTCTCGAGAGTTCCAGCTCAGTTGAAGTTTGATTTCGGATTAGTAAAGGGCTCATTCCCTCGCATGCGTCGTTAGTATCGATGATTTGGCGCGTCTGCTCATCATCATGCTCATGCATCGAACATCGGAATATTGTATTCGTGTCGTTCGTCAACAAGGGGTATCGTTCGGGCTCATTCATCGTTTCTTGAATGAAACTAACTCGCTTTGTGTGTGGTTTGCGAGGCACTTGAGGTTTTTGTTTGGCGGGGTAAGGCTGTGTGGGCGGCGCGGGTGGCGGCTGCAACGGTCGCCGAAGCGGTGACGGCGGCGGGTCCACAGACGTGCCTTCGGCGGGCGTGGGCGGGGGGGTCGGTGCGGAGGGGGGCGGCGTCTTCACTTTCTGCTGGGTGGGGGGCGCCACTTGCGAACTAGACGACTAACCAAAACCAACATAATATACTGCACCTTTCGGTACTTACGCAACTCATTACTTCAGCTAAGTAAGGCTAAAAGAAAGACCAAAACAATGTGCTAAATACTCGTAGCGTATTACAAACTGAGCCTAATACATGTATTTACGACCGTTGGAGTCGGGCACCTGCGAAACTACTTGCACGAAACAAAATACGAAAACAACAAGTAACCAATATTTCATCTAGCATAAAACCAAAACCTTACTTGTCAAAAAATCTTCCAAAATAAATGTCATCGATAAATGCTAACACATATAAAGAAAAGTCATCTGAAACATCATGTATTTTAATGCAACACTAAACATAACGTCAATTCGAACAATATGTATGTATGTTTAAAAAATACACTAATAAATAGTAGTTTAAAAAATAAATACACAATAGTTAATTATTATTAAATGTGAAATGTTTGGCAGTTGGGAACATTAATTTGGCCAAAATCTTATATTTAATTAAATATTTATACAAAAGTCAATAAAACATATATAACACTTCCGGGATCGAATCGCCTCAAAAAACTAACTTATTTTTAAGGAAATAAAAAGGAAAGTGACAAGTAGATAACAATTTCAAAACTGTTAGAAGAATACTGGGTCACTTCTATAACAATATAGATATGGATTGTTTACATTCATATATTATAGACAGGTTAGAGAAACATGAATACATAAAATATAATATGAAATAGAGTATATAAAATTGGTCTTTTCGAGCGTGATCATAGAAATGCTACGTGTTACAAAATATATATAGTACATGTGGTCCTCGAATAATGCCTACTCAGTTTATAGAAGATATTGATGAAATTACATATTATATGAAAGTTTAGCAATTCCCATACTGATAAATATTTGAACGTCGCGATTTGCATATTTAAAGACTGAAACATTAATGTTATGTTTAATGAATGTGACTCATACGATATTGTTTGTTTTAGAGTATAAATTAAAATATCTTCTAAAAATTGAGAAGTTTTATTGAGAGTGTTAAAGTAGTAGTAGTTGGGTTCAAGCTATGGCGTAATATTATGATCATATAAGGTGGTCATATCGGACTAAATGTTATATGCTATGTGCATATTCATTATTTGTTATATTTATATCAAAATACTGTTTAAGTTTGTTTATTTGCAAGATTAATCTGAAAGATAACCACTGTTTAAATTTTGAAAATACAATTTACACAAGATATATTTATAAACAATTTTGATATCGTTACGTAGAAACATCAATTAGGAATAATTTCTTTCAAATGCTACGTTCAGTAGACAAAAACATAAACTAAAAAGGTTTTATCTTACCTATACCCTTGTCCTTAATCCTAAATACAGTGATTCATTTTGTTATTTATGTACATTCATCATTTCATTATACATAAACATTATTATATCAAACATCTCATGTTTTACATGTTCTGATTAAATAACTCTAAACAGCATTAAGCCATAACGCATTTAAGGAAATTGTTTGATTAAACACGAAACCTTAAGAGTTTCTTTTAATAATTATTATTATCAATGGAATTATAACAAACATTCACCATCGCAACGTAAACCGCACTGTTTGGTGTAACGCATGTATATAAAGCTAGTTAGATTAAAACATTTAATTTATAAATTTGTATAAACACTCATTATATCTGTCAGCATAAATAAGAGATATGCAACTAAAATGTTTACTGTAGAACTGTTTCGTCTGTCTGAGACCTGAGCAGGTTTAAACGGTCATTTCATTCATATCCATAGTTTCACCAAACTACGTATTTACAATAAAAATGTATTGGACAGAAGTTCATATTGCCATACTATGTGTTTGCCTCCTTTTCCTCTGGATTTGCGTTCTGCAATGAACGTAACATGCTCTCAGTATTTTTCATTATAAACTGCACTAATTAGGTCCGTCTTCTAGACAGAAATCTTGTACAAGCTAACACTTGACGACATTTATCTAAGCTACATTAAATGAAAGAAATAACGGAAGATCGAATCGCCTTTCTCTATTTATGCTAATAGTTCTAGGGTACATTTAGAAAATTGATTACATATGTTATTCAAACGTCCCAACAGATAGATCTTAAAGAAATTGAGGGTACATGCAAAACCAATTTAAACAGTAAACACGAATAATGCTTGTAATAACTTATTACACTAACAGTTATAAAACAGAAAGATTGCCTTAAAAGAAAAGTATAAGGTTTTGGTAAGTGCCACCAGTCCCGTCATAACAGCCCAGCTACGTTATCGAGGTATGCTAAACAACATTTATTTTGGAAGATAGGGAGTTACACATACGTATAGTACTTCAAATATTTCAATACAGATATTTACGTATATTTTCTCATGCAAGTAAATTTTATACTATAAATATATATTACTACAGTGCATGCTGTCGAATAGATTGAAAAAATACTGTGCAATAGTCATACAGCAGTATTGTTTCGGCCTTTAGTTAATTGTAATATAGTATATTTATGTAACAAAGCTACATTATAATTTGCATGCTATCATCAAAATTTTAGATAAATATTAAGCTTATAAATTTGGAATAAAATAAAATATACAAATATAATTTTGTAACTACATGCAATTAAAATTACTGTATAAGCCATTTGACATACAATAAGAATGATTAAAGATTGCGTTGTTTAGCGAAAGAACTTCACTTAAACCATTTTGTATAACTTTGGTGTTATATACAGAAATTTTAACAGTGGTAGAGCCATGCTTAGGCACGAATGGGCCGGCTCGACTGGTGCGACGGCCTCACAGAAAACCGGTTGTGAAGTATGCATTTCCCCGAAATGAGTGAGGTTTCCGGAGGCCCACCGCCCCCTCTCCTCTCCCCTCATTCCCTCCCTGCGTCCCTCATCACCCTCAAAGGCGGGCAGCGCACTTACGACTCTTGAGTTGCAGGTGTCAATGGACGGCGGTTGTCGTTTACCATCAGGTGACCCGTCTGTTCGTCTGTCCCCCATAGTATAAAAAAAGTTCAATAAATAACATCAATAAATTAATGATATCGAATAAATTTAACTTTGAATTTCGAAGTGAAGTTACAGCCTTATTGTATGTCCTGCCGATATTGTTTATTTCTCTTCACAAGTCTGTTCTGTTGCATCTTGCTTTTAGTTTCACTAGCAGTCACAGTTTAAATGCTACATTCTGGCAACTAGCAGCTTAACTGTTTTATATAGGTTTATTTCTCAAAATGGTAAAGGAGAAAATCGCCTTACAAGAACGATAGTCATTTCTTTGCTTTATAGCATAATAATTTTCTTGAAATCTAATTGATCACCATTCGAGTAAGACTTAAAGATGGTTGTATTTTAATATATATACAGTCTACTTTGTTATGTTTCTAACCTGAGGTTGAAGCGTGTGTTTGGACATAACGACAGTTGTCGTTTTGTGCTGCAGTTCGGGCGATATTGGAGGGGCAGGCTCTAGAGCCATGCTTTCTACCGCGTGGACTATGTCTAGCACCTGCAAAACAGAATTAAATACACGACTTCATTGATGATGCAATTGGCTTAACTTTACGTTATATACTTTTTAAAGTCTTCTTACCGATAAGTCTACAATTAAGCTTTATAAGTTATAACAGTTTTTATATCCTAATCCCCTTTTGAAAAGCAATTTCACTTATTATAAGTGAATAATTTCAACTGACAATAGCTTAATTACGTCTTTAGTTCTTGGTCATACTACTCGTATTACGGATGTCAAAAAGGCTGCCAAAAAAATTGTTTACCTTCAGTAATACGCCCGAGCTAAACAAATCTGACAACAATCTATGTAAAATAAAATATTTGTAAGCCAATTGACTTCCATCTATCTGGAATAATCAACTCGGTCTGTAACTAAATAAGTGCTATATGCATATTTTTAACTAACTGTGTATGGTTTCACATTACAGACAAATACTGGGTACATGATAATTATGATCGTTCATATATTTAGGGAAATTTTAAATTCCAAACGTAAATCTTCAAAGCTCTATTAAAACACTGTATTTGCGATATGTGATATTTTTACCATTGTAAGGTGTTTTATGCATTTAAATAAATAAAAAAAAAACAATGTGACAAATTGAGAAGACGGCAAGTTACCTATTGACCTTCTTGAACGTATACGATTGTGGATCTTAAGTTTTTAGAAATTAAACTTCTACCGTAAACCGTCATATTATATACCGTATATATTGGAAATTGCATTACCTTTTCAGGAGTAGATTTCTCCCTCATTTCGGCGACTTGTTTCTCGTGTTCAAACTCAACTAGATCCTGCTGGAACTGTTGCTCCTGAAGTGAAAAATTAAAAAAAAAATCTGAAATACGTTTTACAGAAAATAATAAATAAAAACGAATTTTACAATTTTATTTCCCTATGGTTACTGTAAGTTAGAAGCACGCATATTCTGAAAATAAAAACTCGTGCAAAATCAATGTATGTAAAAATACGTAGTTATGTAAAATATACAAAAAATTAAAACTTCAAACAAACCTGTTGATGATGATGCAACGGTTCGTCTCTATCCAGGCTTGACGTTGAGTGCGACAGAGAGCCGCCAGTATCCGCCGTCCCGCTTTCGCTACCGGTCTGTGCAAACATTCGCATCGTCTATCTCTTTTTAATAAGCAAGCAAAGGCCCTCGAACCGTTTATTCGAGTAACATCAGACGCACACGGTGCTTTAACTACAATTATTGTAGTTCTAATACAAAATAATATCAGTGTTATTTTAAAGCGTGATTTTGTGAACACAAGCATGATATAATTATGCTAGCTTTACACACACATTGATTTGTGATGTAAAAGTATCACCTACGTGAATAAAACTTGTGCAAATATATATTTTATAGTTATTTCAAGTAAATAACAGTGCACTACAGAATCAGATCGTATACTAACACAAACGGCAATGTACCATAGAAACCGTACTGTAGTGTCAAACCATTTACTACTATCTTCTAATCTTAAAGTAAAATAGGTAATAGGTAATAGGTGGCCCAACCCCCTCTCCACTTTACCCTCCCCTCAAAGGCGGCCAGCGGACTTGTGACTCTTGAAATGCCAAGACCGACCATAGTCACTTACCATCAGGTGACTCGTCAGCTCGTTTGCCTCAATATACTATAAAATGAAGTGAATATAGACTTACAGTGTTGTACTTCTCAGGGCGGGTGTACCCCTGGCACACGACGAGGTGTAGCGGCGCATGTGTGGCGGAGCGAAGTGCGTTGACCGCTTCGTTGTGTGTCGCGCCTAACAGCGACACTCCGTTCACCTCTAACAGCCGCATCCCAACCTACACAGTACAATAAACGAGAATTCAGATAATTCTATTAGACTGATACAAGTTTTATGTTTCTACTTTTACACAGTCGAAACATAATATAGGGTATATTATGTTTCGACTTACTGACTCTAACTGAGACCAATAAAAGTGCACTTTTTAAATTTTGAATCAATTTGACAGCTATCACCTATGTTTATTCCGATTATTAAAAATGGAGCGCTTTCGAAAAATCAACGCGTTATAATTATGAAAACTTATTACAAAAATGGAGAAAGTTAGGCTGAAACCGCTCGCAAACTACCAAATTTTCAGTCGAGAAAGTGCACCAAATGTGTCAACCGTTCGAAGAGTGGTCAAAAAATTTGAAGAAACTGGGTCGATTATGGATATTAAGAATCCTTTGCATACGTAACTTACCGGTCGGTCCCTCAAAAACATTTCTGCTGTAAACGAGAGTCTTGCCGAAAACCAGAAAACATCAATTCGGCATCATTCTCAACACTACGCAGCGAATTTTGGCAAAAGACCTCCACCTTCATCCGTACAAGATTCAGCTAACTCAAGAGCTCAAACCAGCAGATCATGGAACGGGCGTAAATTCATTCAATGGGTAATGGAGCAAAGTAAAGTCGATGCCAATCGACTAATTGCAGCAACGATTTCCAGAATACATTATTTCACTAATTCAGAAATTAGCTCAACTGGCCACCAAGATCGTGCGGTTTTTTTCTTTGGGGTTTGTGAACACTCGGGTTTATGCGAATAAACCGGAAACAACTCCTGAGCTCAAATCAGAGATCCCGCTTGTCATCGTTGCGATACAGCCACATCTCTGTCATGTCAGTCATGGAAAATTTCATGAAAAGAGTAATGGCCTGTCGACAGAGCCGTGGGGGCATTTGCCGGATATTGGATTTCATACTTAATCGGAACATGTCTTCTTTACAGTCTAATAAAAATATCACAACTCTGTCATAAAATACGTGTTTTCCTTATGGGACGTTGCGGAGGGGTAGCCCAGCCGGTAAAAAACGTCCGTAACGTAAGATTTTTTAACTACTTACTACTTTTTAAAGTTTATTTTAAAATGAAAAAGTGCACTCTTACTGAGAAAATACTTCTGTCTATATAAAGGTATATAGACAGAAGTATTGTGCTTTCAGACAAAGCACTTTGTTTTTTTTGCTTTATTATAAATTATTATTATTTTATTACATGCTTTAGGTAGTTTACAGAAAAAAGTTTTATATCTAACAACAATGACGAAAAAATATATAATGATAGGAATTAGTACTTTTATCTGTACACATACTATTTGGAAGTATAAATTAAATTTGTTCTGTTTTAGTTTATAGCTTTTCTTTATAGATATAGAACCAAAATACATTAATATTGATTTTTCAAGAGCTTTAAATTCGTTTGCTACCAACCTTCAGTCTACCATCTCTTCTGGCAGCACCGCCACTGTTTATCTTTGATATAAACACACCTTCATCGTTAGGGTCGTTAGGGTTGCCGCGTTGACCATTCAAACCACCCTTAATGTGCATCCCCAACTTTTCGCCTTCTTGTTTGACTATAGTTAAGTCCTGGAAAACATAAAATTATTTTAGGTACAGAAACAAACAATGTGGTTTATTTTTCGTTTTGCATAAATATATATACTAAGAAAATATTTACTTCACCAAATGACCTTGGATATATTTATCTAAAACAGCTACATCCACAAAGACTTGTAGCATGCAAAGCCAATCCCATGCATTCAAGGTAACACAAGCTTCATCTATACAACAAAATACTAGATGAAACAAAACATAGCTTAAAACATACAAAATTGTATTTGAGGAATGTATTGTATGTATGAATGTATTGTAGGGGCATAACAGTAGTAAGAGCTATAAGCAACAAAAAAATTCTCGATGTAAGATCATAAAACGCGTTCTCTACTTAACAGAAAAGTTTTCGTACAAAATAACCATTCAGAACACGACGATAGCTGGGCACACGGACTCATTGGATGGGGTTAGACTGACATTTATAGTTGTTAAAGTAACACACATAATTTCGAGATCGCCGAGCGACGTTCACACTTACAGTTGCGTCAACAATCTCAACTTGAATGAGACCCTGATCGTGTGTGGAGGTGGCCGTGTAGTGCGCACGTGTGGAAAAAACAACATTTAGCGTTTTATAACGAAGAAATAAGTCAGACCGTAATGTTAAATGTACCTTCCAAACCTTAAGCGCTTCAATAGAAAACGGACACTAGTAAACAAGCGACAGAAATCGCAGCAAAGAGATTATGCTTTTGTCAGTATATTATGTGAAAATATATTCGAACAATCATGTGCATTATAAGCGTTATGCAATTAATTTCATATTACGTCCCGCCAAATGACTACTGTAAGCGACATACTCAAATTATTCTACTTGTGAATCCACATTATGCTTTCAACTTCTCACCATTAGAATCCACAGAACTTGGTTACTTGCATAACATGCAAAACATTGCGCGGTCACGTATGTGTATGTATGTTCACACAGATTACGAATATTCAGTGCAAGACATACCCAATGTTGGGGACTGAGTTTGTCAAATTAAAAGCATTATATTACTAATTACACTGTTAGCCATTTAAATATACTTATAACAATATTATATGACACGAGACAAACAAACACTTCATAGAAATTTTATTTAGATTAATGTTGATTGAAGACTACATATTGTTAAGACAGAGGAAAGGAGGACTGCGGCTTTTAGAATAAACACCTTTTTATAATTTACATGAAATGCCTAGAACTATATGTATGTATGTTACAATTTTGTCCTTATATTATAGTAAAGCCTTGGAGCCAGTCATTCTTTCCTCGACACTCGATACAGTGTTATATTCTTAATCAATCTTACATAGATTTATGATATGTTTAATTACAGATTTGGGAATATTCATATATAAAAAATTGGTGGTTTAAAAAATAATTCAGACACCGTTTATTTATAAATCCCTGCTCATCACATTTAGATATTGTGAAACGGATCATTAAATGGAACAACAACTATGGAAAACTTCAACTTAGTATCATGGATGATGACCCACACCAAGTCTGTTTCAGTAACCAAGTACTAAAATAGCTTTTAAGATTACACAGTGGACCTTTTTATGATTTAAAATGTAAAGAAACTATAGTTAAAGGAGCCAACAAACCTGGAAGCCCTGGGGTAATGGATCGTGTCGCACGGTGAGCATAAGTGTGGGGCCAGGTTGTAGCAGCAACTGCACGGCGTCACGGTGAGTAGCGCCTGTTAGCTCTGAGCCGTTTACTTTAATGAGACGGTCACCCATACGAAGCTTGCCTGATTTCGCGGCAACACCACCTGGCACCACCTATATGTTCCGAGACAAGACCTTTAGAATATATATGTATATATATAATAGGGACATCAATAAAGGCTGTTTAGTGAGAGTAAATTAGCAATAGCTTACCCATCCCTTGCTAATTTAATATAATTTATATATTTTTTCATTCATATTGTTATACGAGTAGCCGTACATATATTAAATGTCAAATACGTTTAAGTTCTAGTGATGACTCGTTATATTGATATAAACATATTTACGATGTACATTATGTAAAAGATGAGGGAACGAAAATAATTCCATTTTCAATGAATGAGTGATTGGTGGCATTATGTATATCATGTATAATTTTGACACAGTTGCTCATCTACCTCTACTTACATGAGTTCATGTCTCAGTTATCAGTTCAGCATCATTCATATAGTGGTAACTTTTGTCAAAACAAATCAATAGTAGAAGTAATTGCAAAATTTACTAGGCTTTACATTAAAAGTTTCCAACCCTATTAAGGACTAATAAATTACTTGAGCTTACAACTTGAATCCGTCATTCATCTTGTAGATGATACCAGATGACGTATTTGTTTAACAATAAAAACTTACATGTGATATGAAAATGCCCGGTTCCTTGCCGCCGAAAGGTACGCAAGAGTGATCAGTGCCACCGATGATACTAAAGCCGAGTGACCCTCCTTCTTTGAGTAACGTCACATCCTAGAACAAACAAACATTGTATTTAATTATTTGTCAGAATAAACATTATAACCATAAAAAGTAGTTAAATGTAGATGCGGCTAAAATGCTGAATCTCGTGACTATCATATTAGCGTCGAGAAGGGAGCTCTCACTTCCCGAAGTTAACATAACAGTTAGTGAGATTTAGAATGCCTTATAACATTCCCGTTGCATTAAACATCTGCAGGAAAAATATACAAATATTTTATATTTATCGATTTTATGTTGTTGACATGTAAATTGCAGTCGACATGTGAATTGTAATTTTATTGGTCTTAGTAATGGGACTGCATGTGGTATAAGATTTAATTATAATGCAGTCGGTTCTTTTTTAATTTAACTTGTTTCATTTAAATCCGGGAGTAAGAAGTGCTGATACTATAAATTAATGTTGTATATTTGTTTTTATTATTTTCTGCAATAATAGAAATTATTAGTGATGTAATGGAACTCTGTATATTTAAAAGTTAATAATATGCAACTTATATCAATATACAATTAGGTACAATATTCTCGTAGATTACAATCCCAAGTAGCTTTATTTCCCTTTAGAGCTTTATTTTTTGTATATATCATCATCATATCATCCACTATTTATTTTTAAGGATTTCAATAATATAACATTTATAAAAATAATAATTAAATACTCAGCCAATATTATTAAAACCCACATTTTTCATTGCAGAAGATATATAATATAGCCTTAGTCGGGAGTGGACGAAGAATTACCAGAGTGATGTAGAACGAAGTGATTAAAACCTAACAATAAATAAGGCTAAATGTCAATGTTTAATGTACTCATTGAAAATGAAGCTATTTCAAACAACATACGTATAACTTAATTTTCAATGACAAGAGTAATTTAATTAATACATTTTATTAATACATTTAATAATAAACATGCATTTTACCTTTCATTTTCCGTGATAAGTTTTATGGATTTTAATAAATACAAGTAACGATTATTTTTGTATAGGGCTTCGATTTCGCAATATTTTATTTTGGAGTTGTCAGCATAATTTCTCAAGGGCGTCCAAACCACAATCAATTGTAAGTTAACACTAAGTAGCACTAATGAGGTGGTCAACACAAATAACTTGTTCGTGCACATACGGCTGATTACAGGAGTCAGGGTAACTGTAGATTAAGGGGTAAAGGAGATAATTTAGTAAGGTCGGATCATACTAATGAGTGAAACACCGCTTAGTAGCTGATGTTGCCTCCCACACCCCAAGCGCTCTAATACCGTGGTCACGATTGACTACGGTAGTAGATAGAGACAGTCACGTCAACAGGCAAGAAATAACTATTGTTATCTGTTATTTCGTGTTGTATGCTTGTATAGTATTTATTGTAATAATGTTTTAACTTAAATTTCTTCTGCTTCTATGCACATTTTGTTCTCAATAACTTTTATTGAACTACAATAAAGTATTTTGTGTTGGGATACAATACGTCAGCAACCAGTTTAAAATCCCTCTAGATATTGCAACAGTAACACTAAAACAAATATTCTAAAGAGAAAACAAGACATGTACTACTTGATTTATGTAATATAAAGTTATTTGAAATAACAAAAATAAATGTTGATGGATATTATAATTATGTCTTTATATTTTTTTTGTACCGTAATGTTATTTATTTATTTATTTCGACTTATTGCAAATATTGTACAAAGGCGGACTATATGCCTCAGGCATCCTCGCCCAGTCAACCTTGGGGTGTCGCAAAAATAAATGGTAGTAGGTGGAAATAGGTGAGAGGGGTACCAGTTTAATTATTATAAAATATTACCTAATTATATACATATATTACTTTTATACATCAAATACTAATATAATCATATATATAAATAAATACAAACATATAAACATATACATACATACTACGCATATAATAAACACTATAAAAGTCTGGTAAATGTGTACTAACGCTGTGACATTTCTGCCAACTCATTATACAGGAGGTCACGTACCCTCCTCTCAAAAATAAAGTGGTTAGTGGACATCCTGATTTCGAGTGGAAGTGCATTCCAGAGTGGGACTGATTGGACATAGAAGGAAGAATTAACAAAGTCAGAGCTATGAGGAGGATATAAGAGAAGATTGTTGTGAGTGGAACAAAGATTTCTATCGTGATAAATAAAAACCGAATGTAGGGAGCCAAGTAAGATGGTGGAGACGAAAAGTTAAGAAAAGAGAAGAGGGAAGTTAATGCTCGTGGATTTCGGCGTTGGAGAATAGGGAGCCATTTTAACTCGGAGCGTAAAGCAGACACGTGGTCATACTTGCGAAGATTTAAAATAAATCGAATGCAGTTATTAAGAAGACGGTCTAGTTTGTTGAGAAGCTCTGCATTCAGGTCGAAATAGCACACATCACCATATATGAATATAGGAATGATAAGGGACTGCATTAGGATAATTTTGGACTTAGTGGGAAGGAAATTTTATAAACGGTATTTTCGGACTTCCAGTAACTTTCTGACATGAGTTACTTGGGCTCGCCAATCAAGCGTTGTGTCAATATGTTATTGTGTACTAGTGAAGTATACGACTGTATAATGGAGGAGTAAGGTTTCTAAGAGACATATATTTTCAGTTACAATAATAATCATAATGTAATTGCAAACTGTTCCTCTTCAGAATATCCAAAAATATTTTTTTATAGTATCAACAAGTTAGTATGGATATAATCGGTGTTACCGTTTTTATTTATTGTGATTGAACATAACGTGCATACCTATGAATAAAAACACTTTTTCCTTGAAGATTTAATAATCTTTTTAGATTTTATTTTAGATCAGAGTGATTTAGCGATAAACCTTTTAATTATCTACTGTAGCCCACACAGAGGTACTTTTCACTTGTAATGAAACGCAGAAAAGGTTGATAGTTTTGTCAACAGCCTGGTAAGTTATGTTAATTAGTTTCCGTTTACCCTAAACACCCTTTCGTGCCAAAAGCGTTTTTGCGAAACCGAGCCCTATGTTGTAATGTGTAAACGCTCTCCGGGCGCCTTACTTCGATGATGAGTGGTGCGACGAGTTGATTGTCTGTGATGCGAGTGACCGTCGTCTCGGTGAAGGTCGACTTGGTGATAGTTTCAGTGACGCGGCCGAGCGCGGCGGGCGGAGGGGGGAGGAGGACGGCGGGCGGCGCTCGCTCCACGATGACGCGCACCCCGCTGTTGGGAGGCTCGCTCGCGGGCCGCGGCCGCGCTCCGCCCAGGAAGTGTGCAGGAATCATCGCTTGGAACTCCTCGTTCGTCATTGGTCGCGAAGGCTGCGCGTTTAACACGTTCACATCGCATCAGTCTATGCATTAGTAAAGGTACCTAGAGACCCGTAACAGTCATGGTAGCGTATCACTTTTACAGCTACCCATTAAGTAAAACCTATATTTAAATATTCGAAATGAAGTAAAGTAAAACTGTTACTTATTTGGCTACTCACTACTAGAGAATTTAGAATAATAAGGAAAAATTTGAAAATTTGTAGGGCCTTACATTTTCTTTAAATTATAAGGCTTGTAAGGAAACCGGCATGCGTAAGACAATATGGGGTATACACATTTAGTATGTGTATTAGCAACTATAGGTAAGGGTCACTTTTAGTGTCTTGTGTCTTTATATGATACACCTATTTTATTTTATAATTTAGATCTGACTTTCTCAGGGAATTTTCTTAATCGCAGTTTGTTCTGAAAATTAATGTATAGATAAATTAAAACTGCAATCTTTAAAAGTTATTTCTATTGTATACTAAAATGAATATACGGCGGCTTTGGGAAATGGAGAACATTCTTCATAACATAAATTACAAAAAAAGAAAAGGATCACAGTTAAGTTATCACAAATGAATGTCTCGTTAAAAACAGTGAAGACGAATGTGATTATACAACATAAAGCAAGCAAGCATATAGGAAATATACTATTTAACTAATTAACTCACAATAGATAATAATTCTCAATTGATTGTAGAAATGCAAAAGAACTAAGCACTAAAATATATTGATAATACTACAGTTATAAATTAATTGCAATGATACGTTAGCATGTACTTTAATTCATGTAAATAATTAAACAAAACTAGCGCTTGTTAAAAAATGCACCAGTCTATTTTAGATTGAGCCTGAGAGTTCCTGAAAAGATACTAATATTACAACTGTAGGCGACAGCATGAAGAAATGATACCGAGAAAGTACAGAGATCGCCTTTAGTCTCATTAAAGAGGTTATGAAGGATAGCATTATCCTAACATGTCGAAATATGAGCTCTATATTTCGAATGCAGTGGATCCGCTCTCTTTCGTAACCATTCAGACTAAATGCCATCACTGACTTTCAACTAATCTACATATGTAGTGTGATAAGCTAAGCCATCGGACAATATGGTGGTAAAGCCGTGATGTACAAGCTCTGATGTGAACGTGTTAAACCAAAAACCATCACCTGCGTACTTATTGTATACGTATTATATACTGTTATTTAATACTATCTCACCTGAATGTCATCGAAGACGTCGTCGGTGGATCCGTGCGTTTTATCTGCACTGGGTGTTAGTGGCGTGCTCGCGCTGTTAGTTGATGTTTTGGCCTGAAGTGCAAGATACATCATTTAGAATTCTTTGGCATTCCATTTTTGTGAAAACTAGAAGCGATTGTTATGTCTACGTGTAGGTATGATCTATGACTATATCTGAGGACTATCTCAAAGTGCAAAATAAGAATTTACTATGCCATAAACTGTAATATGTACAGGCTAAAATAGACGGGGGAAACATTAATATACGGATGGAAATACTATAAAATATTATTATGCACTAAAAATATATTCGCTACATACATATATGACACTTTTGGACCGTGACAGCTAATCCAGGTTGATAATTGAATCGATCCAATAACAAATATTTCAATGTACCTCATAAGAATATTTTAATAATGTTTAAAGACAGTACTGTCTTCAAACATTATATCATAATACTAAAAGAGCCACCGTATGGCTATACTCAAAGTAAAAGCACGAAACTCACACCCCCTAATACATTTCTAGAACTTGCAAACAGTATAAGAAATAACCAAGCTTCACCTGTCCGTTAGTTTGACTCAGTTTACGCGGTGCGGGTTGCGGTGGGACGGTACTTGTGGGTGCGAAAGTTGCTTGTTTCTGCTGTTGTACAACATGTTGTACTGCGGGCTGTACGGTAGGTTGTGAGTGTGCAGGCGGTGCGATGTGTGTGGACACACGCGGTGATGTGTGAGTGTTAGTATGGTTGCCAACTAAAGGTGCGCTTATGTGGTTTGTGGTGGGTTTTGGAGTCGGTGCGATGTTCACATTCTGCAGGCTCGTTTTGTGTTCTCTCACTTCGTCTGAAGTCGACTTGCGCGGCAGTAACTCGCCTATGATAGAAAGAAATATTTTATTTACTAATATACTATATATCCTTTTGATTCTTTTGGTTTAAAAACAGTAAGATGATTTCAGATTATAATTAATTAAATATTATTAGCTGATATAGCAAAACGCTAATAATTATCTCACTAACAACATACATTGTCGGCATCAAGTTTTTAATTTAAGTTCATCTGGTCCATACAACTGCGTTTTTCTAGCTTAGGCAATAAACATTGGCGTTAACATTATTTACTCTGTTCTGTAGTGATGGTGCGTTGTAGAACCAGCCTCACAAATCTCTCGTGGCCAGTGAGAAGGGATACAGCAGCTTCATGTGGAGCGCTCTCCATATCCACGCCGTTTATCTGTAGAAACAAACCTATATTAAAACTTTCAATTTATTTATCTATAAGCTTTCTCTATGTTGTCTTTAAATATTTCATCACTAGAGCAAACACATAAATAATAAAATAATTGGTATACTTTACATCTTTAAGCATTTTGTAAACTGTATTAAGTTTGAACACCGATTGGAATTTCTAATAATATAGTAAAAACCATCAATCAGTTATCCTCATACAATTTATTTTGTTTGGAAGCTAAACAGATATTTAATTATAATGTTGTAATATGTTAATAAGTAACAATTTTGACTAACATGTTTTAATAACACAATTTTTTTGCTTTCAAAGTCAAAGTCAAAGCATTTATTTCAATTAAGCCCAAAAGGCACTTTCGAACGTCTACATTTACATTTAAATAGAATTGATTTTAGTCGCCCATTCCAAAATGTAATTTCGTATGGAGAAGAATGGGCAAGAAACTCCACCGTTACTCTTTTAAAATGTTTTGTTTACATACAATCATTATATATATTTAATTTTATGTGTGAAAACGATGCACCCAGAACAATATCACTATACCGAAACAGGTAAAAAGTTTTAAACGACAACGACAGATAACATAATTTTATGATGGATACTTGGTGCTCACACATTAACAAACATAGTAAAAGTAGTATACGATTTACACATACATATATAGAAAATATTAACAAGTCATAAGTCAGTGTGTGGGTTAAACAATTGTGTAAAACAATGTTACAAATTATAGTTCCTTATAAAATACAATTACAAGACTATTTTTTTTTCTATGGAGCAGGACCAGCATGTTTCCAAGCGTAGTTATCTTGGATATAATCTACTTATTTCTAATAGTGCTTAATCGCATCAATGGATCTTATACATTGTCAGTCAAACCTTGAACGTCTCTAACTCTTACGGTTATCGTGACGAGAAATACTCACTGAGACAACTTTATCACCGACTTGCATCTTGCCGTCCTTAGCGGCGGCGCCTTGCGGTGAAATGCGAGAGATGTATATAGCATCGCTATCTTCCCTGTATGGAGGCGAGCCCTTGCCGCCGGCTATGCTGAAACCGAGGCCTGCTCCGTCCCGAATCAGTGTTGTATGGACTAACACCTTTTGTTGATATACTAGAAAATTGAAAAAATCCATGTTAGTTATACTATAGAAGAACATGTTTGAAAATCTTCGATTTAAATTTATTTAAATCGTTATAACGTGTAATTTAAAGACTCATTCGTAACACAAAGTAATGTATGCCCGGTTTCTATAGTAAAAAAGAACGACTCGTTTTGCATACGAATGGTTAAAGTTTGACATATGTCCCGTACATTTTATGTCGAAATTCTATCGTCCGTAAGCAAATCTAGGCGTTCTTCAGATATAGATACCGGCCATTAAAGAAGAATCCTCTGACTCCTAAGTTGTGCCTTTAACCATCAGCTTTAAAAAGTATATAAACATGAACTTTGTTAATCTACAAATTTTAGGGGGTTCCTTTCGATTTCGATGGGATTCAATCCCGATATGGTTACAATGGGAGCACCACATGGTTGCTCTCATTCGTCAGTGTGTAAAAATAAATAATGAAAATCGGTCCAAAATTGGGGGAGAAATCGAGTAACATACATATATAACATAAAGATACATACAGTGAAATATAGAATTTCTCCTTTTTTAAACCAGTTAATAAATAGATACCTCAGTAAAAAAGAAATATCTAAATCAAGCCAATCACGGTTAAAGGTATACTGCAGTCGGATCGGTGCAATTCAATAGCAACGGCGTCAGTTGAACAACAAAACACTGATAATATTAATAAATAGACCAATGACGATGAATTACGTGATAGAGCCATGCTTAGGCATGAATGGGCCAGCTCGACCGGTGCGATACCACGGCCTCACAGAAAACCGGTTGTGAAGCAACACTTGCGATGCATTACCCCGAAATTATTGAGGTTTCCGGAGGCCCCAACTCCCCTCTCCTCATTCCTCTCCCCTGACCTCCCGCCGCTTTTCCCATCTCCTCATCCCCACCTCTTTCCCCTCCCCGCATACCCTCATCCCTCTTCACCCTAAAAGGCGGGCAGCGCACTTATGACTCTCTAGTTATGACGGCGGTTGTCACTTACCATAAGGTGATCCGTCTGTTCGTCTGCCCCCCTAATATATATAAAAAAAAAGAAGATTTTAAACTGACCGGGTGGTATATAAGGTGAAGTAGCGGGCGGTGGAGGCGATGCTTGCAGTCGTTGATAACTATCCGAAGGAGCCTGTCTTGTAGGCGACGGACTATAGTTTTCAACATTCGTCACCACCATAGGCACGGCCTGATTGTGATTCAATGGCGTACTTGGCCTCATATCTTTATATTCAGGTTCAAACTCCTGCGCATACTGGTTGCTAATGATGAGCGGTAAAGTCGGTATACCCCGGCCCGTTGGAACCTGTAACACGTTTATTAGCTATTGTAATTACTAGTTACGCTTCTAAGGGAAAAGACTTACAATGTTATGGGTCAATGAAATAATTTACATAAATAATTCAAGGCGAGTAAGCAAGTAACCTTCTTATTGGCCAATGTACTTACTTGTCCATTTTCTAAAGTGGATACGGTATCAGTGGTACTTGATACGGAATGATGACTTGCTCCGCTGGGTGCTCGACTGTGAGTTCTTGAAACAAATTTCATTTTATGGTGAGTAAAGGCAGGTTATATATGTAGACAGGTAAGCTAGACTTTTAAAACAAAAAAAAAATGCTTGAAATTAAAATCATTCTGTTATTCATTTTCACATAATATACACATAGTAATGTAATTGCTAAATGTTATTTATTTGTTTCTCTTTCCCGCCTAACTATCTTACAGGTTATAATATTGTTGTGTATAGTCGTTATTACTAAAAAAGTCTTAGGATATTTTTTTCTAGCAAAAAAAAGAATGATTTCAGAGGGACCTTTTAATAAATTCTACATGAATGCGCGCAAAGCAGATAACTAAACTCGCATCTTATAAGACCTTAAGAAAGACCACATAGCAAGAACGAAATAGAAATAAAACGAGATAGAAACGAAAAGCATGACGTAATTATTATTACATACATTTCTGCATCACCCAAAGGTAGACAGGCAGAGAATGCCTATGGCATTAAGTCCGCCTCTGTACATCTTGTGCATAAAGTGTAAAAATAAATAATTATGCAGATTGAAAGAAACTTAAACCCTCTTTATACGTGTTCTCTGGCACTTGTTTTATATTCAAGCAAACTATATTGTTTGATGGAATATTTAGATAAGGAACAATACGAAACCTGGTTGAATTGGGTGAATCTCTGGTCACGACAAGTGTGAGCGTGGATCCGCTTGCTTTAAGTACTTCAACTGCATAATAATGATCCACATCTATCACGGATGTACCGTTCACGGAGAGCACTTTATCGCCAACCTGAACAAGTGTATACATAGTTTAAAGTCTCTTCATTTTAATCTTAAGCGGTGTTTAAGATTTTACAGCTAATAGTCGAAAAAACGTTATGCGACGAGAAAGTAAAATTGTAAGTGCGTCGTACAGTATGTTTACCGATGACCATGATATATGTATTATGCTAATTATGATGAAGCTAGTTTGTAAGAAATTTACCATTAGAACACAAAGTTGACTGTCATGTGGTAATTACCTGTCATTGTACATCTTTTGATAAATTCAGATTCATTAAAATAAACACATGTTTAAAGTATATACTCAATAATACGGATCAATAAAGTTTTGGCCCATCTATCATTATCAAAGCTTTTCTAAATTAGTGGCAAGAGTATAGACTCAAAACTCTTGAAGACATATTGTTAAGCAAGATGGATGATTGATGAGTTCTTATTACTTTGAAGTAATTAACTCTGTAAGCAGTAATAAATATGAATAAATAACTGCATTAACGTAGTACACTTTCGCTCAATGATTAAACCAAGAGGTACTTACCAATGATTAATCGTCAAGCTCTACTGATTACTACCATGAATACTTTATAAATAGGAAACAACTCACCCTAAGTCCAGCATTATAAGCAGGACCATTCTGCGTGACCCTCGATATGAATATGCCATCATCGCTACCGATGTATGGCGTTGAGCCTCGTCCGCCAGCTATGCTCAAACCAAGTCCGCCGGCAGTGCGCGCGATTCGAACTTCGATACATCGTTGGTCGTTTACTACACGCGCTTCGCTCTCTGCTCGCTCAGACACAGATTCACCTATTAAAAACAATTAGTAATATTAGAAGTTTAAAAAATACGGCCACCATACTGCTTCAAACAATATAACCAGTGTTATTTGATATGCCTTAAGGATGTCCGAACAGTTACAGGCCTAAGAGGCAGCGCGCAGAGTTCTGTGCGTGCTTCTTAGAGGACTGCGACCGAAGGGTGACGGTCGCACCGGGTGACGAGACCCGTCTCGGGTGAGACGGGTCAATGCCTGTCGGGGGTGGCGGAAGAATTTAATTGCGATCCTCGCCTCCCCGATCATTGGCAAGAAGAGGAACACCGGGGTGGTTTTTAGTCGGTAAGAGTCCGACAGACCCCTTCGCCCTTCCCAGAGGGCGGAGGACATCCAAGAGGATCTTCCACCCCGTAAACAAAAAAAAATGTATTAAGGATTTTAACTATAAATTTGCATTAAAGGGTTCAAAAACAACAAAAAGATTTTTAGCGTAACCACACCATTTTACTTAAATAAACTTAAAGGTGTTGCGCTGCTCGATATTTTTATACAAAGATGCCTATTATACTTTTTCTCTAGAATCTCCTAAACAAAAACTGTTTCTATTTCATGCCTTCAACTGAAAATAAAGATAAACTTCATTTACTTATCGAAATCCCCTCGGGCCGTCATCCCACCGAGGTTTTTGGTGAAACGGACTTATCACATACACTACCGTCCAAAAGTTTGGAAGCAACAAGATAAAATCAAATAAAATAAAAGTAAGCCATCTTAAATTTTTTTTATTGATACAGAATTAAAAAAATAGACAAAACACACTTCTACAACAATGAAATTAAATAAGTAATATAAAAATTAAATTAAATTTTAGCTTCATCGAAGTGTCTACCCCTCTCTTTAATTACCTTCTCGCATATTCTAGGCATCCTACTAATTAATTTCATAAAATACTGTTCATCTAACTTCTTCCATTCGCTCTGTAATAGTTTCCACAAATGTTCTGAGCTCGTAGGAGATTGATTTTTCACCCTTCTATCTAGTTCATCCCAAACAAGTTCAATGGGAGAAAGGTCAGGTGATTGAGACGGCCACTGCATGATTTTCACATCTTTTTTCTTCCTT
Source organism: Tyria jacobaeae (assembly GCA_947561695.1). Classification (NCBI taxonomy): domain Eukaryota; kingdom Metazoa; phylum Arthropoda; class Insecta; order Lepidoptera; family Erebidae; genus Tyria; species Tyria jacobaeae. The sequence goes on from OX387218.1 coordinate 10,893,329, forward strand.
AAAAAGTTCTGGCACAGTTTGGACGAATGTTTCGGGTCGTTATCTTGCTGAAAAACGAACCCAGGACCAATAAGATTCAGTCCACTGGGTATGGCGAAATCCTTAAGAATTTTCAAATAGCGTTCCTTGTTTAGTTTTTCGGTTATCCTCACAAGACTTCCGAGTTTATTGTTGCCGAAACACCCCCAAACCATGACATTACCACCACCATGTTTGATAGTAGGCACTGTACAAGCTTCTGAAGCTCTCTCTCCTTTAGATCGGCGCACAAAAACACGTCTATTGGACCCGAAAATCTGAAACTTCGATTCGTCACTCCAAAGAACTTTTTTCCATTGGTTTATTGTCCAGTTTTTATGTTCCTTTGCCCATTCTAGTCTGTTTTTCTTATGCCGAATTGTTAGTTTTGGTTTTTTAACTGCAACACAACCTCTTAGCCCCGCAGACAGTAGTCGTCTTTTAACTGTTGTTATTGACACGGGTGTTCCTCGCGTTTCATTCAGAGATGCGGTAATTTGTGGTGCAGTTAAGCGACGATTCCGTTTAGAAAGAACTCTGATGAAGTTATCCTCTTGACTTGTAGTGGATTTGGGCCTACCAGACCTTTTTCTATCTTCATTTTTGCCAGTTTCTTTTTTTCTAGCGAGGGTGTAGTGGACACCTTTACAAGAAATTCCGAGTTTTTTTGCGATTTGGCGTTCACTGTAGCCTTCCTCACGCAGAGTACAAATAGCGCTTCGCTGTTCAAGTGTGATTTGCTTGCGTTTTGCCATTTTCAATAAAAAAAGACGGTCAAGGAAGTAGTCGAAATCTTTTGAATACAGACGATGTTAATATCACAACCTTCGCGTTCTAATGCTCAAGTGTGACTAAATAAGGTCCAAAAAAGATAAAACTACAAAATATTTTCAATAAAACCGCATCAATGCATGAAAGAAAGTCCCCGGCGGATGAAGTAATAAAACACGTGTTTCGTCAAAATCCAGGAATTTGTTAAAACTCAAGGAATATGCACTAGTAATCCTTTTGTTTTGTGTTAAAAAATCACAAAAGGTCATAAAACTTTATTTTATTGCTATTATTTACCGCAGGGAGTCGGCAATCTTTTGTTTTGTTTGAAATCAGGTGTGCTTCCAAACTTTTGGACGGTAGTGTATATACCAACCCTGACATACGTTTAATCCTCAACTAGCCGTACTTTTTAGAACTATGCAAAACTGCAACTGGCTTGACGATAACGGACCATTGTTCAAAAAACTGTAATAATGAGCGAAGCTGCATTTATTAAATTATATAAACTAATAATATAATACAGGATTGCAAATTTTAGAAGTTGGTTCTTGGAGGATAAATAACCGAAATCTATGAACGTTTAAAAAAAATCAGGCAGCATTTAAAAATTAAATTGGTATACAATAGATCGTAAAATTTTAAATACATTATTACCCGAATGTAACGTTGCAATAAACAGGTTAAACTGAATACAGCCATATCCACTGTGATAGTCAGGTCATTGTTCCAAGTCACGGTGCCTTGGTCAGTTTCTACTACTAATAGCTTTTTTATATCCTCGTAAAAGAAATGTGTGTCTAGCAGTTTAAAATAGCATATATTTTAATAAACTAGATTTTCGAACGCAGTTATTCTTGTTATTATTTTAAAGGGCAATGCCTGCATGTCACCTTGGTCATTAAAAAAATATTTAAAAGAAACAGAATGCAAGATCAATAAACAAAACAAATGTGTATTTTCATAAGTATAGTTAAGTCGAGCCTTTCGGTCCTTTTTTTATAGTGGTAGAGCCATGCTTAGGCATCGCATCTCCATCGTCGTATCGCACCGGTGGCACCCGAATGGGCCGGCTCGACCGGTGCGATACCACGGCCTCACAGAAAACCGGTTGTGAAGTAACGCTTGCTTTGCATTTCCCCAAAATGAGTGAGGTTTCCGGAGGCCCACCTCCTTCTCTCCCCTCATCCCCCTCTCCTCATCTCTCTTCTCTTTTTTAACCCCATCGCAACCCCCATCCCTCATCACCTTCAAATTCGGGCAGCGCACTTGTCACTCTTGTGTTGCAGGTGTCCATGGACGGTTGTCACTTACCATCAGGTGACAAGTCTGTTCGTCTGTCTCCCTATAGTATAAAATAAGAAAAAAAAAGTCAAAGTAAATTGTTTACTTTGACTGAATATAACGAAATTAAAACATTCCTTAAGATTTCATGACAACAATACAACAACATACAAGATAAAGAAAAACATAGTATAGTTTTATATGTATTTAGTACGCTTTATAATCTTAAAAGTTATTTATTGTAAAAAAACACTTCATAAAAGTAAATGTTGCCATCGTTATAAGCGTGAACTACTAAATCCTATTTATTGTTAATGGATTTTCGATAAGCATCCATCAACTGTTATCAAATATAATGTAGGTACATTAAAACAAAGTTAAACATAATACAATGTACCCAAATATTTTTATCACAATTCAGCACTTATCGCGATTAATCACCACTCCTTAGACTCACTGTATTTGATACATAATAATGATAAGTAATTGAGGATTGAACCGTGAACTCAACAAATTGATCGATGACGAATAGACATTACACAATAATAATTAGTTCCGAGATAAATATATACATACATTATCTGTAACAATATAACTGTAACATATATCTATTGTTTCGGATCACTGAGATTACTCGCTTCCGTAACCAGTAAATACAATACATGAGGCGAATTGTAAATATGTATATGAATACCTAATCAGAAGAATAAGGGAACGTAATATGAGAAGACTAACTAATTGCTAGGTTAAAGCAATTTCAATGACATTTAGAGTTGAGTTTGATACAAAGCGAGCAAGGAGGTTTTACCTTGAGTTACTAGGATAGGGTGCGTTTTGTAAAAATAGCGTTGACAGTGAAGTAATTATTGACCCTCCTGGGGGCACGGGTAATGAGTTGCATGCAATGTAGTGCACATGTACACAAGGTCGGCGCCTATATGGACATGAGTACCTACATAAAAGTTCACTCACGATGTAGACATTACGAACATTACACTTAAAATAAAGCTTATGAAATTTTGACTTAGTTATGTCGAGTGATGACTACATACTAGACAGACAGACAATTAATCATTCTATACAACGAGATTTCTAATTCCTGAGATCTTCAATGCTACAGTACAGAATTGAATAACAAATGGTCGCACGAATGTATGTTGCTAACGTTCGCACGACAATCAATGCGTCGAGACGAATGAAAGGCCCTCAGTGAAATCATAATCCAGAATGGTCGGGCCGGCGTCCTGTCTTTTAAACTACAATAGTCAATCAGTTGTGATACTTTCACCCCCGGATAAGCTTAATGGAATAACTACACAACTATTGTACCCCATAACAAGTCGTGATAGTTTACAGAAGGATTCGTGACTCGTCTTACAGTAGTCTTATTGGAAAATGCTCTTTTCTAGGAATGATGGTAATTTAGTTCCAATCTAAATGTAACGGACAGGTGAAAGTAACTGTTGTGAAATGATTCTGTGAGTAATTTATCGAATAAGCCTGTAACTGATAAATAATTGCTAGAAATACTTTAATAAAGTAATTTAGTAGTTTTTGTGATTCAGGTGAAGTGCTTTGCAGAATGTACACGTGCGAAGTACATATGTAAGTAAGAAATTGTAGCCGTGATGACAGTAATAAATCTTAAGCTAGGCGATCAAAAGTTCTTCCTTAATGGTTTATTAGGATAGGCAATTCGATTTAATGGCGATAGTGAGCATACCTAACATGAGTAACATGTGCCAAATACAAGTAATGGATGTAAATACCTTAACATCTGCGGTGTCTGTATTGCAGGGTGCATATCTACATATACATACGGAACGGTCTCAAGATTACTACGTCGTAATTCACTAAATGTACATATGACTTCATACATCGTGAAAAACGGTATAACACCATTATGTTAAGTGTATTACGTCTTGAGTAAGTTTGGTACTTAGGGAGTTATTTTCTTACTCAATGTAAGTAAATAATATTAGACTTGATGTGTTCCTCATATTATCTGCGAATGGTCTCCACCATCTACCATTAATAGATGTGTCGGTAGACCCGGATATCTAGACATTAAAGTTAGCATATTTCCTATTAAATACGAAAAACATATCTATGTAATAATCCGGGGCAATTCCTTGTAAAATTACTATGGCAGTAACCAGTAATATATTAATGTGAAAACGACATAAATCACCTTTAATAGCTATGAAAGCTTGTTGTAAGAAGTATGTCCACTCGTATTCAGAAAATGGGGAGACGTAAAGAAAATGAATTATATAAAGAGTACTAATTACACTATGCAAGACATTAATGCGTTGCAGAAATTTAAAAGGCATGTAATAAATGCAGCCATTTAATAAAAGGATTACGGTGTTAAACAACTGACACAAACACGAACTCTGTTTAACATAGACAAAGCAACAACAGGTGTTATTAAAATTCCATTAAACACTACTAATAAACAGAGTATTGGATATATCACATATTTTTGAATGGTATTGAGGTATGTATCTATCAAGGTCAATATATATGTAAGTATAGTTGTCACTTTTTTATTTAAAGTGTTTGTTATTGTTCAAGGTGCGAACTAACTGCGCAGTTACAGGCATTCAAAGTGGATAGTCAGTTATCATATTAATGGGACCTACCCAAAGTATTAAGCGATGACCACATAACGTAACGAATACTGCTTAACCTTCACACGTGCGTATTTACAAAACACCTAAAATAAGTTATGCATGGACCATTGTACAGAGGCACTAAGCTATTAAATGTATAGAAGGGTAAGTGCGCTGCTATAATGTGTTTATTGTTTTGCGGTTTGCGGCGAGGTGAATGCCTATGCCTACTAGGTATGTAGGTAACATTAATACTAAAGATGGCGAAGTTTTGCACAATAATAATATTTATTTTAATAGTTCTACGTACGCAGTAATACAATTTAATTAACAGCTATGACCTACTAGCCAATATACGTACGTTATTTCGTTAAACAATATCGTATGAGAAGAAACCATTAGAGAAAGCATTACAAAATATAAATATTTAATCCATTAACACCTGGTAAAAATCGGTTACACCTTTGGTAATAAAACATTTTGTTACGTTAATTCTACGTGTAGGTACTGTTACTACACAATTATTTTTAGGCCTAAATTTTATCATGATTTGGTACACATAACATTTTATGATACAGCATTGTTCGTAAAATAAACATTTCAATGATTGCGCGGACAATTCAAAAGTAGTATACTTGTTATTAGATATAAATCTTATATGTATATGTTTACATATGTAGGTTGCCTAGATTGACACTGAGCACAAGTTAAAGATCTTCACTACTATGGCAAGTCCATGTACGTTCGTGCTTGTGCAGCCACGATTTATTAGTGTTTAAATAGTAGGTTTATCTACTTACAACGGTCATTGCTACACGAACAGTAAAAGACATTATGAATATTAAAGGTTAGGCATTGCACGAAGCTAAAGTTTAAGGCCTGATTCATCTCACGAACTGTATACTTACACTCTAATATTTGTGTTACGTAAAATATACAGGGAATAAATAATTAAAATGTAATATATTACACCGTTCGTGTATATTTATATAAAAGAGGACATTATTTTAAACCTTGGGGCAGCCTTTTCAAAGACCGCAATATCCGCTGAACCAACAATAATGATGGCTAAGTTAACAAAGACTCATTAAACATGTTCGGGAGTAGTTATGTTTTAGACAACTACAAAAGTTATATTGCAATAACAAACAAAACAGTCATCACAAGGAGTTCCTCGAAGACTACAGCGAATAAAATGAGCAATTTCGAAATAGCTCATAAGCAAAACATTACAGGTAAAGATATTGTTATCCCTGCTTACATAGTTAACTAATCAGAGATAAAGTGAACTTACGCTTTTTTCTTCTGATCACACCCATTTCCTCGACTTAAACTAGTCCCGGACTGTTTCCTGAACGAAGAACGAATTTGTCCGTAATAAGCGGAGGTTGATTTATCAGCTCTATTTATAATAGGATCTTGTACGTCAATCAACGAAGCACCGGCCGGCTATTCGCCTTAATGCATTCCGACTAGGTCATTGTCTATTTTATTGTGATAATTTTTTCTATCTACGTACAAGAATGGCACTGAACATGAATTTAGATTTGTTTACGCTTAATGCAGTTCGAATGCGAATACGTAACCGGCTCCGAATTTGGTAAGCCAAATCAAAACAAACAAGTCGTGAACACCAAGCTGAATGTAATAAACGCGTATTGCGCGCGTTGCCCGGGGCGCATGCGGTGACGGAATGTGCGCGCAGCAACCACCACGAGATCGGAGGCTGTGGCGCCGGCGCCCGCACCGCGACCTCTCCGCCCGATTAAAAATAGAAAGTCTCAACCGGGCGAACACCAATTCCTTTATTTTTACCCTCGCGTTACCTACCCATTATCAGAACTGATAGATTTAATCTACATCCAAACTTGTTACAAACACTTTCCATTCTTATGTGCATTATTATAGTAATAATATGATATGTTATTTACGTCGTTTAGCATATCGCTTAGAAGTGCAGTTGATCGCATTAAATGATTGATATAAACGACGGATTTGGTGTTATATATGTATCAATCTATAATAAAATAGTATGTAAATATATGGCCCTAGTCATTGGTTGTATTGGAGAATATTTTTTATTTCTCAATGATGATTCAAAAAATAAATCGATGCGCGCTACGACCCACTTGGGAGCTAATTTATAAGCGACACTCGCAAAGGTATGTCCTACGATAAAATAGGCAATACCATACTATTTCACAAATCTATTATTTTTAGTAACATTACTTGATTTAGATAAAAAATAATACAACAACACACTATTTACTTATCTGTATTATTATCATAAACTAAACTCATCAGTCAGCTAATTTAGAAAGTTTTGATAGCATCGCAGTACGACTCTGGATAAGCAGGCGTGAAACCTTCCTATAATCTAAATATTTCGTACTATGGAACTTTTTTTATTATTTACTGACACAATCAATCAATGTAATTGCTACTAGTTTTTTATTGCAGTGCATACATAAGCCGTTAATTACCGAAAAAAGTTATGGTAAAACCTATGTAAAGAACACACTCATCGTAAACCATAAATGCAGATAATGATCGACCCCACAATGATTAAAAAGTTGAAGTGTTCGAATAGTTTTGAGGTTCATGCCTGAAATCGCGAAGATTACATGAATGTGGAAAGTAGCAACGATACTCGCTAAACGATATTATATTGCTTACGATCGATCGGACAAAATTAGAAATCGTGTAGCGAACCGGGATATATAGCTTTCAGTTTAATTGCAGATTAATAAACAGGGCTTCCCTTCAAAAAGTAGTCCCACAAGTGACTGATCACAGTTGCACACTTTGCAAGGTGATTAAATTATGCAAGGATGCCAATCAGATAAGGCACGTGTCACTAGTCAGATTTGATGGAGGTAATGTCCTACTTAATATAGCACTAAAAAACTTGTTTTCGAAAGGACAATTTTCTCACTATGTTTTATATGTCTGCGTTTGGAGCTAACGGTTGTGGTGACATAGCTCTGTAAGAATTTGATACTGTTTCTCCGTAGGTGGAGACGCTGGTGCATCAAAGCCGTGTTAATCCGTAAAGTTTTTCGAACACAGTAAACCGTGCTGTGTTCACAATTAGTAGTCCGTTAAGAGTTTTGCTTTTGTAGGTAAATGAGGTTTAATTTTGAAAGTTGAAACCTATTTATTATAAAACATTTGTAATTCAGACACGAAATGTTAAGGGATAACTAAGCATTTTTTTAGGTTGCTGATAATTTCCGGTTATAAAAAATAACTTAGTTCCATTACAAAAATACCCAAGAACTAACAGTAATGGTTTTTAAGTGAAGATTTCATAAAGATTAGTTTAATTGCACAAAATTGCTATAACAATTTTATATGTGCGTAGAGTTCAGTACTAAATAAAACTACTGTTGTGTATTGACAACAGAATAAAATAGTTGAAGAAGATTCACTCTCTATCATTATTAAATGAACTTATTTCAATCTTTAGTCTAAAGTTCTGTGTGCATTTTATGGTCAAATAATCCAACACTCAAATTACAGTTTTCATGAAATTAGGTTTATAAGATAATCTGATCACGTTTAATCTCCTCTAGATGCATTAATCGATGTGTTTTCTTGTTGCATCTGTTAAGTTATATACATGGTTTCTTTTTGTAAATACTATAATTCCTTGAACGATTAGTTTGGCAACCCAAAATAAATTGGCACATTCATGACGACAATAATTAGACTCCAAAAATAAAATAACGACTACTTCTTACAAGAAGATAAATTCAATTAAAACAAATGAAAGATACAATTATATTATCGACCATGTATTATGTTCACAGGGTATCATATTATTGATGCGCTTCAATAACTCATTTCACAGGTTGACTTTCAAGATCTGCACGGGTCTTAACCGGTTTTCTGTGCAAACTGATGATTTTATTTTCTCAAAAACCAAATTTCATTTTCTGAAAATATCGCAGGAGAATATTTACATAGGTTCAAATGATTAAATTTGTTTTAGGTGCTGTTGTGATAAAAAAGAAAGCATACAGGATCGGCTGCACCTGCACAAGCGAATATGGTTGCGCCGCTCTACATTGTTTGCTTATTATCACTACTACGAACGCTTGTATGTCATCTTAATGGCATGAAAGAAATAACAGAAAATAGGTTAATGCTACGCAATAAGATTGGCTAGTGACACACTTTTAATCACTGAAGGTCCTACGTTACTAAAATAACAGGACTACGTTACTTACTAATCCATATTAGTTTTGCCGTGTGGTGGTGGAATAGATTAGAGCTACACCATTTCTACTCGTCAGTGTCGTAAAGGCAGCTAAGGGACGGACTTTTATCTATCAGACAGTATGTATACAATCATAAAGTGAACGAATGACGACAATAGGCTTGCTCTCTATTACGTTAGTCGGACCAAATTCTTATTGGCAAAATGTGGATGTATTACACACCTCTGCTTACCCCTTAGGGGATACAGGCTTAAGCGTATGTATGTATGTATGTAGTTTTAGCTTAAAACAAGAAAGTCTACACAACGCGTTTACTTCGCGTTGCAGGCGAATTTTATGAAATTGCGTGTTGTTGGTTTTTGCTGATTTACGTTATTTAATTTATATCATTTCGTCGATTGTTTTTGCTCGTGACATATTCACGCACATTCCGGCAAAGATCAACTCAGATAATATATTATGTGCAAACCACATTAAGTAGTACTATATTTAGATAACATTTCTAAAATAATATCGATAACAGACATCAATTATTTTAGCAAGAATAAGATCAAGTCAAAATGGTCCGAAATTGAGCCTTATATATCAATTATCAATACGATAATATTAATACGTTGAGGCCATTAAACAATAACAAGGACTTTCACGGCGTTAACTAAGACACGGGTGTACAAAAGATTGATAGTGTAAAAGAAAAACGTGAGTGCACTACCTACAGTAATTACTGTTACAGAGAAAGGTGTTTTATATCTAACATTATAATAACGAATAGAAATTATTATCTATGACATTTATTTATTGCGTTTCGAAAGTGAAGCCTAGTAATTTACGTTCATTTGACGTGACTGATCCTCTTGCTTAGGTCTATTGCATAACACGTATATTTACACTAAGAATATGCTTTAATATATCCAAGAAATGTAACTATGCTAATGGGGATAGGATAATATAATAATTAATAGGTTCTTCAGTTCTTATTCATATTTTCAGGTTGGCAGGAAAAGATGGCATAGCGAGAAAGCAATAATGTAAATTTAAAACAATTGTGCTTTAAATGTGTATGATTGATGCATGTGCCTGAGGTAAGTATTAGTTTAATTATCTTCTCTGTATTAAATAACATAACAAGATTCATACATAACTTTTAAAAATACAATAAATAACAACTGTATTTGCTTTTGTTTTGTAAGTAACAACAGTTATAACAACCGGTAGTATAATGTGAGTGCAATATTATTTTAGTAGGTATAGCTATGAGTTCACGAATGTCGATTGTGCTCGTGCTCGTTCTCTTTTCTATCAGGCATCAGTGCACGAGTGACACAAACGCGTAGACGAGCACTACCCTGCTGAGCAAACGTTATTTCAAACTCTAAAGCTCACCCAATAATATTTATTTATTGATCTCTTTATTGTACACGATAAAAGTAATGGAAAAAACACAGACATGATTGCATGTATTATAAAACTGTTTCTTATAGTTAAATAACCTACAATGTAGGTTATTTAACTATAAGTCTATAACTATGTACTTTCTATCCAATATCGCCAGCTATTACAAAACTGCAAGATGTAGATTAGGATATACAAACCATTTGTAAGTTACCTTTTGTACCGTTACTTACATAAACTCGTATCTAAATAAACAGCACAAAAAATAACGGAAAGTTTTAAACGTGAACTTTCAAATAAGGCTATCCTGCATAAACCTCCAAGATGACTAAATATATAATAAGCCTATAATGTCTACATTTAAACCGAACATGTTTCTTGTTTTTGTATTGTGTATAAATTAGAAACGCATTTCCAAAAGTGTGAATATAATGAAGACAATAAATATGCTTGACCTTGTATCTAAAATTGTATGTTCCTTTTGTGTAAATGCTAAAATGGTGACAAGCAAATACCAAACGTTTCGATCATAACGGTACCAGCTATTCTTAGGGGATTATCAAAAATTAAGACTAATAGGAAACATAGTATCCACGTAAAAGATATAGCCAAATTTGTAGCTTGCAATAAATATTTTAAGTTTAATTGATTATTGCTATTTCTTTATCTATGTAATTTAGCTTTTTATTTTATGGATATATAGTTTAAATAGAACCTTACTTGCTTTAAATGTGAATTCCATGATAGAACACATAATGCCCCGAACCGCTGATTTTGTGACCGCCATTACAAAATACTAATTTGAAAGGAATTAGGAACACCATGGAATTTATATATGAGTACTTGTGGTAGAGGTAAATGAAATACTGAGACAAGAGGCAGCTAACACAATACGGTCTGGTTCATTAGAGCGCACCAGTTAATGCGGGGAGTGTGCCCTGCTGCAGCTATTGTTGTCCGTCCCTCGGGAGGGTTGGCCCAGATGTCGGCCTACTTACGCACACACGCATATAGTTAACTTTTATAGACATATTTATAACGGCTGAAAATATGTGGACCGTTTAAAGATTACGACTTTTACTCGTATACTACATTATACATATATGTATGTATATATAGCCTTGTATTCAAGAAATTTTAATCAAGGTGTAAGATCAGTAAGAATAAACACTGCTCTCCATTTTATACTATGTTTAACGCCAGGTTAGGGTATTGATAGTAAAGCATGGAAAAGGCAATCATATTAATACCAGCTGAAAGTAGAATATTTTATGGTAGTTATACCTTGAGACAACGTGATATACTGCAGGTTAACGACTAGATTAGTTTCTATTCAAAACGACTTTCTACTGCAAATTTCTCTTCAGAATTAACTATGCGATGTGCAATACAGTATTAATTCAACAAAATAGGTAACATTTTCTAATCTGAACGGTTATTTACGAACTAAAATAAAAATATTTGCGATAATAAGACATTGTGAAAGATTTGGTTCAATCCCTTTCATTAAAAGTTTAGTTTTTCTTAGTTTTTTTTAAGTATTCCATGAATATAAATGACTACGGCATTAAGTACAGAACGTGTACAATAACAAGAAGGCAGCATGTAGACTATTAACAATACTTACCGTATCCGTGCACTATTGGCTGCAACTCACTAATGCGCACGCGTCTTGGGCCATATCTGGCAGGTAATGTGTGATGACTATTTGGATATATGGGTCCGTCCCTTGGCTCATCCGACCGGCTCACTGATCGTGGTAATGTTCCGTGCAATCGAATAGATGCATCATTATAAACAGGTTGATATTGCTTCTGTCCTGCGTTATTCAGTTGCTGTGATTGGTAATAATAAGGCTTCTGCGAGTTTTTATAATCAAAGTAGGAATTGTTTGTACCACGAATAATATAAGGATTGTTTTGAGATTGTTGGTAATAATTTAATGCTTCCAGACTCTGTGCTGGATATCCATATTGATTCGGTTGCTTGCGGTGCTTATTGAGCATATCAAAGGATCTATTGTAAGGTATGTCTGTGAAACGATCGTTGTTAAATATCTCGCGTACAGGTATCCCATTACTGTTACTGCTTAAATTGCTGCGGTTACTACGTGTGCTGCTCCTGAGACTGTTTCGACTCAGTGAACCATCACCACGAACACTTAATTTCACTTCCAGTCTTTTGTCTTTCATGATTTATTATATTTACACTCTCATGTGAAGCAACTTAGTATCACAGTCTGTTACTGTGGTTAGAAGTGTAGAGACAATTAAAAAATTAGAAACTACATCACAAAGATTACAAAATAATTATAGCTCTATGATATACAATATATCTACTAACATATCACGCTCAAGAAAGTAAATTACTCTTCCAAGGAATGATGAGTAATGATCGTGATTAATAAATGATTATGGACACAAGAACAAGACCTCCGTTGTCTATAGAGGTTAAAAAGTATAGGAGAAACATAGACACGACTTTTGAACAAAGGTACTGTCAGTTTGATGTCACGCAAAATAACGTGTAACAGTTGAACAATAAAATAGTGAAGAGAAAACGCTTAGATCTTACGATTAGCATGTCCGATCGCTGACTTTAACATCGATAGCACAGTATATAAATATACATGTATGGTTCCGTTTTCTAACAATTAAATCTATTTTAATAATAAACAGACAAAGTAAATAAAATGTATCAACAAAAACAACACGAATCGTGACTATGGAAGTATAAATAATTGCTAAATAAGTTACACTACCAACAACGTAGCTTGATAAACAACTTCTTCACATGCAATATCTGCGCACACGATATAATATAGCTTAGTTAATTTTCTGAGAAGATAGAGAGATATTTATATTTTCTTTTAAAACTAGCAAAACGTAACTAATTAAGTGTATTCTACATTTCCTCTTCCTCCGAGGAGTACCTAATCGCAACTGACAGTAAGTCTCGTTGGAATAATTTAGTATTGAAGCTGATAAGATAATGCCGTCAATTCAATAACTCTTATCAACAAATATGTATACTATGCCCCAGAGGCACAACATAACTACGCGACCTTAGTAATAAGTTATTGTTTGCAAATGTACTATGTAACTTTTATCAGTTTGACATGCAGCGCGTGAACTATGTACTTTTTTACTTGACGCTTCGCCATTGATACCATTTAGGGAAAATATAGTGGGTCAAGGTTAGTTTCTTTAGAGTAATTTTAAACAGGAAAGAAAATGGAATGGAAAAACATAAGCCACTGATGATTCTAGGGACTATGGATAGTACTATAAAGTAAAAAAAAGTAGGAGTACAATAAACTATTATTAAGATAATAAATTAAGATATAAAGCAAGTACTACAAGTAATTTAGTATAAGTATAGTAAATTAATAAGCGAGTGCTAGTGTAATAACACTAATAACAGAAGGCGCATAGTTGAACTCCAAAGTAAAATAAAAAGTAATATTTTGTATTTTACTTTTTGTTAATCCTATTAGCACTACCGATTTATAATTATGTTAGTCTTGTTCAAATACTTTAAATTCCTTTTGATCAATCACTACAAACAAGTAAATGAAATGTAGGTAAAATAACTGTAAGATAGGATTAAATATTGTCAAAATCAAAATATATACGAAAAATGTAGTAGCAAGCAGACTGGTTTTGCGTTCAAAAGTAAATCACAGGGAAAGTAGGTAGGTGTGCAACTGTGCACGTAAGTACAGGGTATATAGCCTGCAATTTGAAAGAAAATAGAGCAGTAGATTGCAGAGATTTAGTGCGCAACATTAAGATTATTATCGTCCAAACATAAGAGACAATTTTCTATTAATCATAAACTCATTTTGACCTTGATTCGTTACGTCTGTAGAGACTCTTGATTCTAAATACAATAATTACGTATTTTTACAATATATAGTATTTACTGAATATCAAATTACAGTTATAACACCGTAAACCGTTGACCAAATGCTTATATTACATTATTTTATCACAAGCATATCCAGCACTGGCTAAAGAGCTCAACAAATGATGTTTCAATTTAATCTTACAGATTTGGGATGTGTAGTAAATTGCGTCAACTTATATTCTTGCGTTATGTGTACTTAATCAGATTACACGGCTGACTCATTTCATTATAACGTACACACGTATAACACACAATTTCGGCACAAATCACGGTTTATACAGAACTATTCCGAAGTTTGTTGGGCAACTAGAACACCTATTATTAATTTTCACTGAACAAGAAGGTAGTACCAGTAACAAACTCGGCACAGGTGAGCGAAACACTGCGGGGTTTCGTTCAACGAAACAAAATGGCATGCCGACTAGAGATAAGCTGATAACGGAGCGATAACGGAGCGATACCGATCTTATAATGCTTACATTTCGTACCGTAGACATGTAGTTCCATTCCGTCGTTTATGATGACAATATATAAGCAATGCAGTAAAATTAGAGGAGCATGAATTTTACGGTCAATAGAATGGTATAGTTGCACACCATTATTCTATAGCTGTTAATACGGATCAAACATTATATATAATTAATCATTAACTAGTACATATGTATTTTCGAGTTGGAAAGTTTGTATTACACAGCAAGGTATTCATTCCCACATAAAAATAGTGAAGACGAAGCCTTTGTGTGATGCGAGAGTGACAGACGGGGACCGCGAGGTTCACACTCGTGATCGCAAAACGACCGAGTATGGTCACGAATATGTAAAATAATGTCGCAACTATCGAATATTAGGTAGGTCGTGCATCGCCTTACTATCTATCACCTATAAGTTTATAATTAAAAAACACTAAAAAAATAAGTACTCACCATCATGGACGTCGTCGGTGGTTTCCTCATCATCAGTCTTCTGTTCTTCTTGTTGCTCACGTTTCTTTATTGCCTGTAACAGACAACACGTTACATCTCCATTCTAACTCTTGATGCTTAGGCTTTTTAACAGGAAAATTATGAGTAAAATAAAAATAAGCCACACTAATTACAGCTAATAAGATTCCAAATGTCATTATACTATATATGCCAGTGAAATGGTATGATCGTGACACGACAATACATAAGCTAAGCAAGCCAACAAACTATGCAACCGAATCTAAATTGAAATCTTTTGCTAAATGTCTTTCTATCTTGAATACGCATCTCACCCGGGCCAGCCATCCTCCTGCCGCTTTCAAACACCTCATTTTAATATACAGGTACACTTTGGAAGTTGGCCTGTATTTGTTGGTGATTTATTTTACACTACACTTGTATTGGAAAGCGGCACTTCACTTATCGATTAATCGCGGTACACGAAGCATTGTTACAAAGAGCACGATGGCAGGCACTCATTTCTGCGAGCCTCGCGGAGGGTCTACGGAGAGCGTTGTCAGCGTTGTGGTCGAGGGCCCGCGCGCATCAGTCCGTAACAGCCGCGGTATTCCGACAATTACCCACGGTTGGGTCGTGCTTACGGATACGGAGCAATTCTCCGACAGATTTAATTCTTATTTACACGCGTTTCAGTCGACCAATATGCTTTATATAATAGTGATAAAGCATATATATTAATATCTTATAACTAGGTATAACATTTGTGGTGTAAGTAGGTGTACATTCTTGCTCCGATGATCGTTTTATGGTAATATGGTCATAGAGAACCTACTGGTGTGACGCGAAAGAGATCTCACGATGCTATTGTTTCTGCTATTCTCACGTGAACAAGAAATTTCGATGCGGACTGTGCGTCAGCTTTTACCCTTTCGGGATAGTGTAGTGTAGATGTAATTGTGATGCTCGACACGATTGCGTGATAGTTATGTATGTATGCGGTATTTAATTGATGGCTGTTTTTTAATAAACGTCATCATCATCAGCCTATTGCCATATACTGCTGGACGAAGGCCTCACCCAAAGAGCGACAACATTCATTACACGTCCGTTTTGCAAAAAAAAAAAATAATTTCAAAGTGATTCTAGTAATAATATATATAATAATATATATAATAATATATATAATAATATATATTAGGTCGAGTAGCTATTACCCTGAGACAGTGCAGATATTAAATATTTTATCTAGGTAAATATAGTTACTTAGTTGATTACTAATGTTGCCTTAAAGTTGACATTTCAATGCTAAACGTTATGATAGAGGCGATAAAAATTCAAGTGTATTGCGTGCATTTTATGATATCTATGTAAGTATGATGATTTTCTAGGTCTCAATATCATTTATGTTTCTGATACCTTAAATTTGTGTGTGTATATTGCATGGTTTTCCTACAAAGTAGTGGCTACTTCCGAAATATCTCTCGCAAATTAAATCTCGTACGTAGGTATAACTAGATCAAAAATTGAGCTAGTGAAAAAAATCCAGCATTTTACATTACTCTAATGTTCAATCAGAACGAAATAGTAAAATACTTTATTTGGTTTACTAAGAAATAGCACCATGAACGATTGTCTAATAAGCAAATGCCCTACGCAGTTGCAGCTAGGGGTTCGAATTCTTTATTACTGTTCTATTTAATTTCAATTACAATTAAAGTGTATTTATGTAATCTAAAATCAAAATCAAAAATGAAATTCGTTTTTCTCATATTTAAAATTTGTTAAAGATATGTTAATTTTAATATACGCAAACCCGAAATAAGTATCTTTTGAATATAAATTTAAGATAACATCTTATGTTACACAGTTTTTCTGCAATAAAAATATGATATTTTATTTCAAAAATGGGAGAATAAGAGAGTATTAACTCTTAATATCTTATCTTAAATGCCTATCATTTGAACATGGGAGAGAAAATGTGACAATAAAATTTTGCGAAAACCGTCGAAAGTTAAACAACAAGTTTATGGATTTAGATAAACAGTCTATGTATGCTGAACGCTAAAAAGCAACTTTACGTTATTTACTAGCTAAGTGTACATAAAGTGGTATTGGATAGATATGTTCAATAAGTAATAAATTTATAGATCTTTTAATATAGTAAATACATCAAAGGGACTGATTCGGAAAACATGTTTTAAGACGTTCCATCGAAATTCATAACGTAAAAATTTTTTTGAAAGGTCACTGATGCATAACAATCGTTGCCTATCTGAAGTACACGAGACAGTCACTCGTACAGTATTAAGACTACGATGACATTAAAGTTTCAATTCGATTTGTAATTGCCAATGAAATTTGTTTAGAGGGTTCGTAAAACAAATGAGATTAGTATATTTTTCTCCTTTATTTGTTTAAAAGCTATTAGTAAGCTTCATTGTCAACAATAAAGAAGGTTACACTGTTGTGGACAGTTAAGATATCATGGTCTAAATACACAATCAACCATTAAAACGAACGACGTCTTCTATCTGTGTTACTGTTGCAAGTGTCTTTTTTTTGGACACTTGCAACAGTAACACAGATAGAAGATATACACATATATACACTATTTGAAAATAAGTTTTTTTATCACAAAGAAACGAAACAAGAATGGAACTGAAAATTGAAAATAATTAAACAAAAAAACATGTTAGCCCACCTAAACTCCTACGTCTCGTTCCTTTCTTCGTTTTTTTTTTGGAGGATTAAGTATAAAATACTAAGTATAAAATTTTGTTAGGTTAGAAATTCTCGTTTAGACGCATTAATAAAAACAAACGTTGGCGTTAAACCGTTCAATAGTTCTCTCGATTGTCCTAAATGTCCATCATCAAATCAAACTACGTATGTGTTAGTAGTTTCAAGCAGAATCGGTTTACATATAAAAATATCAGTGGGAGAACAAACTTTAAATGTAATTATTATTATTTTTAATACTTTTATTATTTATTTTATAATATAATTAACTTTGAAGTATTCCTTGGCCAGTAATTAAAAAGAAGCATAATTATCCAAATCGGAGTACTCCGCAAAAAGTAATACGACATACATTAAAAAAATATATAGAGAAGGTGACTCCTTGAATCCCTGAAAACGAATTACCATACAAATATTTTAGTTTAGCAAGTAGTATTCGGGTATAGTTTGCCATTTCGTATTGCTGTGTTTAAACGATTGATCACCATGTTATTCTTATGGAATTATTTGCTCGTCATTGCCAGTAGTAGTTTCAGTTAATAATACTTATTCACTTTAAAAAGGTAGACAACCGACTTCAATGCGTCCATCAAAAAATTTAAGACTTAATTGGTTGTCAGAACCAAACTCTCGTCTAACTTGAAGTACATCCTTAGCAATAAAAAAGTAATCATCGAAATCGGATGGTGTGATGTTGAGTTATTCGTTAATTTGTCGTGCACAAACAATGCAAATTTAAGACTTATATGGTTTTCTCAAGGATGCCATGGTCAGAACTGGACCAAATTGAAATGGGACCACACCGGAAGCACGAGCTTTCAAATAAAATCAGCGAAATCGGTTCACCCACTCATAAGCTTTGCGGTAACAAACATAAAAAAAAATACAGTCGAATTGAGAACCTCCTCCTTTTTTGAAATAGGTTGAAAAAAATTGCTTTTTCACGCGTCTTTCTTCTTCATCTTCTACAGGTTGTTACAAAAATGTGTTAACAAGTTTTAGTTATAGTTTTATTAGCCGATAAATAATTGATTCAAAAACGTGATAAAAAGGTTAGAAATTCAACACTTTCCATCAACATCCTTTTTTTAAACAATACTTATACATTTATTTATTAGTGCGGGCTCTCGCTTGATATCTCTCGCTCTCTCTCTTTCGAAATATTCACATGAAAAATAATTTTTCACTTTATAAATAATATTTTCTGTTAAAAATCACGATGTTTTACATATTATTACCGTATTACGTTACTTATGTCATATGTGTCTACTAATTTATAGTTTTGTTCAAGTATGTGTTATTTATTGTTTGTTTTATTTCAAAACTATATAAATATTGTGGAATATTTTTAATAAAAGGTTGGAAATTCATTATTTGTTATTTCTTCCATAAATCTTATTAGTTGCATTAGGATTCTAAACCTTAACATTTTTGTATTTTTTATAACATAGGGAGACAGACGAACAGACGGGTCATTTGATGCTAAGCGACAACTGCCGTCCATGGACACCTGCAACTCAAGAGTCGTACGTGCACTGCCCGCCTTTAGGGTGATGAGGGGAGAGGAAAGTGGGGGAGTTGGGCCTCCAGAAACCTCACTAATTTCGGGGAAATGCAACGCAAGCGTTGCTTCACACTTCTGTGATTCCGATGTATCGCACCGGTCGAGCCGGCCCATTCGTTGCAAGCATGGCTCTAAAACTGTTGAATTAATATTATTATATACTGTTGATATTTCTAGCGAATACGAATACGAATATCTAAATTTGTACTAATATTCGTTACATCACCGGTCTGTGCATGTGTACGAGTACGTAGCTAGAATCTAATATGTACATATATTCAAACCCCCTACGCACAATAAAGAGTCTATTCTATAACGCGTGTATCTGTGTAAGTTTGTCTATCTGTGACATCATAACTTTTAAACAGATGAACCGATTTTGATTATTATTTTTGGGGACTTAGCCATAATTCGAGGACATCTGTTCAGACGTTTGAAGATAATTATGAACCCTATTTAATCTTTGAAACATACATATTTACGCTCAGGCATATTTACCCTAAGGAGTAGGCAGAAGTGTATTAAACTCACACATTTTGCCAATTAGAATTTGGAAACACTAACGCAATAGGTTACAAGCCTATTGCCGTCAACCGGACACTATATGCCTGTACGTACTGTACGTACTCTCTAATAGAAAATAATCAGATCGTTTAGTCGCCGTTTAAGACAACTGTGGGCACCACACGGCTAATCTACGAATGTTTAACCTAAACTAGTAGATTAAAAAAAATAGCCTCCAGTAACATTAATAATATTGCAATAGAATGGCAAACTTGATCTGATGCTGCTACATCTGGAATCAGCTGAGTATAGAACGCCTCATTAAATAACAGAAGTAATAATTTTACGTAACAGGCGGGCTAACAAAAACATCATTGGATCCACCTGCTGATTATACATATTATATATTTTAAGATAATATCAGAATCACACAATTGTTTTATGTAATTAAGTTGCAAGTCATAGTAAAAATAAAATACAAAACCAATGATTATCTATAATGGCCAGAGTTTAATGAGCAATGCCGTAAGAATACATAATAACACATGCATAAATAAACAAGATTACACATTTAAATTTGATTACACTGAATGTCGATCGATGATCAGATAATACAAAAACCAAGGTTTAAAGCGATAATCTAATAATAACAAGAACATGAATGAGTTATGACAGACATATAATGTAGAGACAGAAAGTGCAGTGAATTATAAACACTATTATACACATAGCAATTTAGTAATGTTACATGTTCCCATGGACCCCGAACATAGTTTATAGAGTAGTCACTATTAGTTATTAGATACATGCAAACAGTTTTACAACCATTTAGTAGAAAACAATACGTCTACTACATCATGTTGCTAGGTACACAACTTGTGGAGGTTGACAGGTTCCATTGAATTACCGACATTTTGTATCTGAATTATGTATGTATATTAGCCAACATCAAGAGACAATTACCTTCTTATAAGAACCGGATTTAATTATAAAAAAATCTGTGGAAACATAAAGCAACAGTAGAAATATAAATTTCATTGTGAAGAAGTAGGAATAAGAACTTTTTAATTAGATATTATAATAATTATAGTTCAGCAGCTTAGGAATGCGTTCATTTCTTTAACTGGTCTATATTGGTCCTGACTCGTGTATAATGTTCCTTAATAAAAATGCGGTTTTGATTTAATAATTGCGGTTTTGCTTTTAATAATCATAATTATCGCCATCCACTGCTGGACGAAGGCTTCACCTGTGACCGCCAACTATCCCCGTCTTGGAGACAGCCCGTATCCCCAAAAGGAAGCATATTAAAGTTAAAGTTTATTTGTACTTTTTTATTTCAAAAGTGTATGATAGAGTTTTCTCAATTATATAATTGAAGAAAATCTTTTCGGTCATTTGGACAAGTTTCAAAGCCTAAAAGCCTAAAGGTCGTATACAGAAAGGGTAGGAGATAACAAGGCGTATATTGGACGTACTATTCTGTTTACGAGAGAGGTACCTACGCATCGTAATAAGTTATAGTAAGTTTACACATTTACAATAAATTTGTGAGTTGTATACCTAGCATCAATATAACCAAGCAATACATAACTACCACCAAACATTAGTCAAGACAAATAGCACTATATAATGCGCACCTGCGCAATAAGGTCACGCGCGCGTCTCGCGTCCATCTGATTGACGCGTTTGTTCTTCAAGTGGTGCGGCGTGTCGCGTCTGTGAAGCCGGCCTCCGGCCACAGCACCGCGCTCTTCGACTGTCGCACGCCACGCCACACGTCGCGGCGCGCTCTAAACCACCACCACACACACACCCATGTAATCCAACCATTGTCAAACCTTACTGAAATCGATGACTGAGCCGACGACATTAGACTCCTAAGAAAAGTCCCAAACAACCTCAATTTTCAAGGCTTTATTAAAGCGCACGCGTCATCAGAAAAAAATAACAAAATTACCGGAATGCAGAAAGTACCGGAAAATGAAAATAAAAAAAATCGAGTAAGGCCAATGACAATGTCAGGACTCCCATACGTAGACTCCCCTGAGTGGACTTGTGAGTGATTTTTTTTTATATTTATTCGCAGTAAAAACTAAAATATATTTTTCATTACTTAGAACTACTAGAATTAATACTTACAATGGAAGTATAAAACTGTATATGCTATACAAACTAAAGTCTCTTCTACTGTTAACTTTTATCGGGCTGCTAATCTATTATCTTTAAGTTGCAATAATAGCTGGTATACACTTCTGTTTATATCCGAGGGTATGACGTTATACTAAAGGTTTTCATCTTAACAGATAAGGAGGATAAGATAGTCTTGCGTTGTGATAACTACGTTAAAATTCAGTTCATAAAGTATTTTAAGCCTTTCATAGACTCGAAATAGAGGTTGTATTAAATAGCCGGAACCTGGACGAAAAGTAACGAGAGAAAGTTTGCTTAGGAATGTAATATGAAGTTTTAAATATGATTAAAATATATTTTAATTCAAAACCTAAAAAAAATAGTGAGTTTTATCAATATACTTAAGAAAGAGACACATTCCCGCTTTTGTTTTGGGCTATAAATAGTTAATTTACAAAATGAACATGAAAGGATCAAAGATTGTTTATGCTTGCTCATTTGGGATAAATTAAGTATACTTTACTAATAAGTCATTTCATATATTATTTATTAATAAGTAAATAGTTTAAGCAACTATTTATATTAATGAGGACTTACTAACACCGTAAGGATTAAAGACTATAATTTACCTGATCCACTACTACACCACTACTGTCTACAGCTATTGTTAATCCCAAATTAGTGTTGTGCTTAATTTTAAGTTATACTTTTCTTTTTTTCACCGCAAATGTCGTTAATTATTAGGTACTTAAAATAGGCCAATCATGTTAGAGTAACCCGACGGAATTTAATGAATACATATATGTTTCGAAGAGCATACCTCCAGTTCATCAGAATCGTCGTTGTCATCGTTTTCGCCCTCAGAAGACTCTCGATCAGCAGCCGTTTGGGTGTCGCTATCGTCCTCTTTCGTTTGTTCTGGAGGTGATGCCGCCTGGAAATTAAATCTTGTTCAATAATAGTAAAAAAATAACACAAACTGAAACAACAACAGAAAACTGAAAAGAAGTGGCCAGTATTTTGAACTTTACTTTCGTCAAAGTGAGTGTGCACATTGGTACTCTCACCAGCTGTGTAAGACCAAAAAACAAAAAACTACTTAAAAAAATTGAACCACAACATAAGATAATTTGATTTTCGTGACTTCTTTAACTATATTAAATAATAATAAATTGGTATATAAACAATATTAAATTAACTAAAAAGAAGTTCGTATTTGTTAATTAGTTCATAAACATCGATGTACATTAGAATCAAGATCCGAACTTAAAAAATAAAACTAATTTCGCTAACGACGTAAAAGTGCTGGACGTCCCCGCCAGTAAAGTGACTAGGAAGTAATTGGTTTCCTATTCAAATAATAATATCCGTTAAATTGTCGCCATACATATAATTGATGCTAACACTTTCGCGGTCGAATATATCCTGCAAAAGTATGTCTTTGACATGTTTATGTCAATCGAAAATTTAACTAATAAAGAAACTTCCTTTCGCTAATCTGTAATGATTACTTCCGTATCTAAAAAGCTTCTGGAGGAGAGGAAGTAAAACAACTAATTTACTGCCTTTTCAATAAAATGTATGAGATAAGACCTAGATACAGATTACATAGTCTATGGTCTGACACCATAAAGGATGTTAATACTATCCCTTTTACTGATGCGCTCAGAAAAATTAGGGAGGGTAAAAGCAGGTACGTACGTAACGAAGAAAATGAAAAGAAAAGAACTTACTTCAATTGGTTCCACAGTGTCTTGGACGGACGGACTTGGTGGAGACATAGGTATTCCGTTAGTAGTAGGTGGGGCTTCTTGTTTAACAGCCTGAATGTTCGCTTCTGGAGATCTCCCAGCAAGGAGCTTATGTGCCTTTGCCTTAAGGTCTTTCGGGTGAGGTGTATTTTGACGGACAAATGGTGTCTGAGGAAATAATAATATGTTTAACAAGTGCAATATAAACTATACAATCATCGTTTAAACAAAATTAATAGAACATGCGCATGCTTTGTGGCCTAAATAGTTTATTACGGTGCCTGTGATTTTAACAAGAAATACAAAACATATCTTCATACTGTATTTCAAAAGTGTATAACACGTATGAACAATGCATAATCAATAAAATGTATGGCTGAATATCAGAAAAAGCAAGCATGTGTGTATTTACAGTTTGTTATGAGTATTACAGTAATTTAGGTGTAGGTTACAATGTTGGGTTTGAAACATTTGACACAAATGTTAGTAAAATGTGACTCAATACCTCTCGAGAGGTCCGTCGAATACCTGACAAAGAATCATTTTACTAAACTTCCGAAAAAAATAACATAATTGTCACTTAACCTATTAACTGGTATGTCACAATGCGTGAGACAGAGCGGCATTATTAACAAGGATATGATATCATACGCAGCCTTTGTTTCGTGACAAAAGGACGTGAGTATCTGTTAGAAAGTTTTAATTTCATAAGTGCAGATTAGTATTGTGAAAAAATAAAATAGAGCAGATCTTTGGTAATTTGGAGTCGAGTAAATTAAGTAAATGCTACGGAGGTCATTACTTCGTACGGGTTGTGATTATGTTGGAGTCAAGTGATTTAACTTCTGTTAAGGTGTGGTCAATGTTACGTAATCAATGTTAGGTTGTCTGTGTATAACTCGCTACGCATAAAAAAATTAAAATGAATGAGTTTCCAAGAATGACAACACTAACTTATCTAGAATTGCATTAATCTACTTTGAGCTAAAACAAACAATTATCTATGTACTGATAGAGAGCAAGAGGCTTATTGGCGGATTCATTCATACGATGGCAGTGCATTCACAATAATTTATACCTAGATGTATTTTTATTAATAAAGAAGATTATTTCAAGTCATTTTATTTAAAAACAAAATACAAAAGCAGGCAAAGGTTTCATAATTTTTCCATTCGTTTCCTTTTTAAATATTTTACTAGGGGACATAACATTTTTATTTTCATTCTAAACTAAGGCAATCGGAAATAGAGAGTCGCTGAATTGTTTTATTTTGTGAATGCACGCCTTGCGACTCGTTGCCGCATACCTCCGCCAGATTAGTAATAGAGGAGGAGTGCCGTTGCAGGGAATTCCTCCGCTGTGTTGTAACTAGCTTGCGAACTACGTTAATAGGCCGCCTCAGTGCAAGCATTGGCTGTTGATCGAAGAACGAGTCAGAAGGTGTCTCCTCATCGTCCTCCTGAATCGACGAAACCTTAAAATGGAAATTTGATTTTCCAGGAACATTTCAACCTGTAATGTGCGCTACTGAAGAGTTCCACAAAGTTATTTATGAATTTGTTTTAAATAACTATGTTTACCGCGAAAAGAATAAATTAATCATTTATGGCGTTTGAACAATTTCTTAACCTCTCTTTTTAGCAGATTTATAATATGAGTAGGATACAGTATCAATGTTTATTACATTACCCAGTGTCAGTGTAAATTCTCGTTTTAATTCAGACCTTGCAGAACTTTTTTAGAAAAGAATCTAATTATATATTTGTTACTTATATTTTATTTAATATTATCATATCGAAAATTTCTATTTAGTAAATATACAATAGTACAAGTTAATAAAACTTACAAAGATAGACTTGACGACGCATAACTTAAACCGGAAGGTCTACAATCTAGCTTAACACTTTCCGAGGGTACTTCTTTTTATATAGCTGAGTTCTAATAGAATACATAAAGTAATGATAATAAATAAATGGTATATATTAATGGTTTCTACTAATGTGTAATATTATTACTAGAAAAACTATCAAACAAGACTTTTTTTACAATTTTTATTATACTATTCATTCCAAATACAAGGGGTATACGGTATATGTTTATTTTTTTAATAATATAGGGGGACAGACGAACAGACGGGTCACCTGATGGTAAGCGCCAACTGCCGTTCATGGACACCTGCAACATGGACACCTCAAGAGTCGTAAGTGCGATGCCCGCCTTTGAGTGTGATGTGTGATGAGGGATGCGGGGAGGGGAAAGACGAGAGATGAGATAAGAAGGGAAGAGGAGAGGGGGATGAAACGAGAGGAAAGACGAGAGGGGCAGCTGGGCCTCTGGAAACCTCACTATAAATCATGTATACCAAACCCAAGAAGGAGAAGAATTTATTTCAAGCTTAATCATTTTTTTAAAACTAAGATGTCAGTCCCTTAAAATAGAAACTATAATTGCAATCCGTTATCGTGGAAACTATTTATTTACCCGTTGAATATAACAGTTTGATTATTTTTATCTTATGATATCGTGCATAATATCTTACAGCTTCATCAAAAATTTCATCCCTTCAGATAAATTTGATCACGTAGTAAGGAATTATCAGTAAACATATTAAAAAGGAGCAGAATAAGAAAATATTTTGTAAAAAATGTTGGTGAAATACTAAAATAAGTAGTTATCAATTTCACACTATAAAGACTTGTTAACAACCCATATATCAGTAGATAACAACTTCGGTCATTACGTTAATGCGTATTTTAACGACAGTATATCACCTAAGATTACTTTTACTTTTGACTGTAAATTGTCAAAGGTGTTAAAACAAAAACATGCAACACAAAATAAAAGAAATAAATGTTAATAATATTTAAATTTTATTATATAATAAAATACATTGAGATTAGCGATATTAATACACAGTAGAGTGTCTTAAAAGCTTTTTAAAAATAATAATAAAAAAATGTGACCCCGGAACTCCATTGTATTTATATCCTTTAGTGAGATTAGAATCATTGTATAATACATGTCGAATAATAAACATGCTTTAAACGTTAACAATACAACAATCACTTTGCTTATAGTTTTGATTTCGAAAGGTAAATCTTCTAAAAGCAAACTTCATGTAATATTGTGTGTACACAAAAGGTATTAAAATATTCTTGTTAGTTTTTCTCGAACTTTCAGTTTTAGTGTAAATGACGCACAATTTGCCTACATTTTTTATGCTTTCGTTATTTTTGCCAATATAAGGTGTAGCACAAACAGATAAAAAAACTTGTGTAAATATTGTTTCATTCTAAAATTGCAAATAATGTACCGAGCGCTAAATAAGCTGTGTGTCGCGAGCCCGTCTCGCATACATTCGTTCGTATCCAAGAGCCTACTTTCCGCCACCGAACTTTAAGTGTCTTACCTACATCGCGAAAGCATCTTGGAAAATGATATTCAGAAGATCTTTTACCGTGTATAATAAAACTCCGCTGGTGAGGTTGGTTGCGTTTTGTACTATTGTTGAAGAATTTACAACAGCAAAAGCTCACCTCTTTGAGTTCTGGAATATCTTCGGTAAATTTGACAGAGTGCGTGCGTGAATTCTCCTTTTGTTCCCAGTCCTCGTTGTCCGAATCTCGATCGCGTGATATACATGATTCTGTTGAACCAATTTATATTAGAACACAACTGAAACATTATTAATACTGAAACAAAACAATTTATATATGAAATGAAATGGGCATCTCCGTTACTGAAAACATGTTTCAACTAAACACTTTCACTAAAATATTCAAATATAAAATAACAATTATACACCTTAGTACACCGTGTTTTATTTACACAACCATGTAAATAAACAGCTGACATTTACAGACAAACACAGTAAGAGGTAATAAACAAAACGAACATTGAAAGCTTATGAATTCTACATTAAAAGCAATAATATGATTGTGCCCTGCACTTCTCTTCACACCTTCTTTCTATAATGGAGCTTGCCGCAAGGTTCAGTAATCGGCTTCAACCCCAATATAATACTACATATTACCTACTATAATATTGCGACCTCTACTGATATGTTATTATAGAAAAGACTTCAACCCACTTCTATAAAAATTAAGGGACCAATATTTTTTTACTATTCTCTCTTTACTACAATAATGTTTTTAAATTATCAATCACGTATCAATTCAATTCTTACTACAATTCTTTACCCATATTAGCTCTGAATAAATGGTTCCAAAGACGCTCCTTTATGATTCCCCTATTTGGCTATATGTATTAAAAGGAGACCTTATATAAATGCATAGTTACGATAAAATTTAAGCTAATATTATTTATTAATAACATAATTACACTAAAGTGCTGTACCCGCAATGGTGACCATGAATTGCATTGTGCAGGAAAAGTAATATAGGTAGACAATTAGCGCTACAATAGGTATATCTTTTCAGCCTTGATAAATTATCACACCCATCCGATAGTTAACAACACGAAGATTTTATTAAATATGCTCTACTTCCGTGTATGTGTAAAAAACTGTCATTTGATAATACATGTCAACATGGTAATTTACAGGTGAAAGTAGATAGCTATTAAAACGCCACGTTGCACATTGTAAAACGGAAAAAGATAACGCGACAAAATACAAATATGTATTTTTATTAAACAAATCTGAGTAACATATTCATATAAATCTTAGTATATTGTGTATGAACAAGAAAACTTGTGCAAAAATTCCGATTCTTCCTTAAATGATGATTAATATATACAATATACATATATATAAAAAACAAAACAAAGACTAAAGTAGGTGAGTAATGAACGGTATTTGGTTCAATGTTCCAATGCTATACGTCGAGGAAACTCATCATAAAAAAACAACGATTTTCCTACTATTATTAATATACCATATTATTGATTGTTGACACTTGATGGAACTTGACTACACACCTTGAGTAAAATGACTTGTGCTGTTCCACAATATTCATTTAATAAACCTGGCCGGTTTCGTCATTACGGCATTTTCAAACGAATTTCCCCCAACTCCTAATTGATATCTAAAATATCTCAATAGTAGTTAATTATGTTCGTCAAAAACGAAGGAAAACGTCTAATCCAAATATTTATTTATTTCGACGTATTGCAAATATTTTACAAAGGCGGATTATATGCCTCAGGCATTCTCGCCCAGTCAACCTTGGGGTGTCGCAAAAATAAATGGTAGTAGGTGGAAATAGGTGAGAGGGGTACCAGTTTAATTTTTATAAAATATTACCTAATTATATACATATATTACTTTTATACATCAAATACTAATATATACATACATACATATATATAAATAAATACAAACATATATACACATACGTACATTCAACGCATATAATAATAATAATATCAAGTCAATCAAAAATAATATCAGTTATAATGAAAAGTTTTAAGTTATAAAATTTAAATAAGTTCAGTAAATAAGTTCTTGATAGACTCTTACGGTCGTGTTGTAAGATTTTTGTATAAATAAATTCCTGACAGCCTGATAGATCAGAAAATATAATAAAAACTGCGGGCAATTTGGTGTTTTTAAGAGTTGTGGTGAATAGTAGCACTATTTAGGTATAAGATAAAAAAAAATCTTAAGCATATTTGAGAAATTGTCATCGTGGTCGTTCAAAATATCATGAAGGGTGTAAATTTTCAAAGAAATTCTAAATTTTTCTTGTAACTAAAAAAAAAAATAGGTATATTTTTTTTATTTTTTTTTCCTTATGTACTCATGAGCAGGTCTACCTTTTGGCGCCCGCTTATCGTTGAATTTTGGGACACATTGTATAATTAAACTGATGATAGTAAAGACGATTCTAAGCTATGCTGCTATTTTGTGTCACGAGATTCTATATACGGATTTAAAAGAACTCTAATAGTTTTTCATCAGCTAGCACAGTGCCGTTAGTCCATTATCTACCTAATTATTTATCCAACATTTAACCATGCTCGCGATGGCAACGTAGCGATATTTGTGCAATATGCATATTTTTATAAGGAAAAAATAACAGCGGGAAACCTGTCGAAATTACAAGAAAATACAGGGAAACAATCAGGATAAAAAAATGCGCTATTGGGAAAAATAAGAAAGAAAAACGTTGAAATAAAAACTGGTCTTTTTAGTATTTACAACTTTCAGACGTTTCTTTCGAAGGTTATCATAAAATTTTAGCGAAATTGTTAAGTTATAGTATACTTTTAAGAAAAAAATTACTTGTGCCATTTTGTAGATCATGTAATTCTTTATAAATATTGCCCTTACAATTGTGTTCCTTTAGTGCCGTTAAAGAAGCCACAGATACATGACATTTCTTCGGTGCATTATTTTCTTTGTTTTTCTTTTGTGTAACACCGCACTACCATGTGTACGTAATAGTACGGTGGTACATGGTAGCGCACGTTACCTTTTTCCCAGAGATAAATTAGGTAATCGCAGTGTGCCAACTGATAAAGAAAATTTTAATAGCTCTTATGAAATTATGCATACCATCTTGTTGAAACAAGATCAGCATTATTTAGACACGCCCTTTGTTTTTGTTGCATTCTTATAATAAAAAAATATGTTTTACTTTTTAGGCCGGTTATGAAAGTGTATTTATTTTGTTATTTTATTTAACTTAACTTCTAGTTTTAAGTAATTTGGAACCGATCCTGAGTCCTAACTAGACCTATGACTATGACATCTGAAGCTGGATCCGCCCCTGGTCATATATGATATATTAAAGAACATGACAAACGTAAAGCATTGACATTAATTGATATAGCTGTTAATAAAATCAGTAGCAACATATTTTTTTCAAAATGACTTTATGGTAAGTGATTATCCGTATTTTTCCAGGAAAGGTATGCATCATTGTCTTATTCCTATAGTAGTAGTAGTAGTTTTAAGAAGGAAGAAAGGCATCGGTTCGACTTCGTGTTCATGTTCACACAATTGCTATTGCTATTTGAAGTAATTATCATTTTTACGATCTCTATGCTTTAGTCTATTCTCTATTTAATAAAACTCTTCTCTAAAGAACTTCCAATCCGTGGAAGAAAGTGCAGCAATAGAACAATATCATGTCTTTTACAGCCTTAGTTTTCTCTGGCCGAAACGTAATATCAACGACAACGCGATTGTTCTTTATGTACTTAAATATGTTATCTTCATTTGGAATCACGATTAACTATCAAATGGTTGCAATACTTGGAGACATAGCAAGTACTACGTCAAAATACTTAACGTACATTCTTTTGAACCTTACCTCTTACTCTATCTAGCTCTTGCGATTGTGAGTTAAATCTGTGTGTGTTGAACACATGTCCACTGCCGACCTCTGATGTGTGTTCCAGCTCTATGTGTGACGTGACAAGTGCCTTTAGTACATTTACACAGCAAAAACAAAACAATACAGCAAAGTGACAGTTAACAATACACCATTTCTATGAAAAAAAGTTGATTCGTCGTATCGAGAATCGGGACGATGAATCATTCATCAAAAATTAAGCAATAAAATATTCAGAACTCAATTCAACCGTCGAATGTTTTCGTCATTGCATAATAATGAAAAAAAAATGTAATTAAGACTCACGACGAATTCGAATTATATTACAAATATGTAAAATTCCGTGTTCCAAGGTCTTTGTATTGTTGATGACCGATTGATTGGCTCTGAAACCATCTCTGTACCGAGACTATTGGCGAATATAATACGATATTAATATCACTTAGTAAGCTTATCGCGCGCCCATTTTTCTATGATACCAAAATTAATGTTTTTTATTTTATTGTTACCTGTCACTTAAATTGCATAATTAAATAAAAGCACGAGAAGCATGACCATAAACGACATTTATATTTCACAACGCGAACGAAAAATAAGCTAACATACAGTGATTGTTTATCATCTTTATCACAGTACGATTGCTATGCTTTCTGTTTATGTACAGCATTTGGAATTAAAAACCAATATGGCATAAATAAAAAAAAATTACATTATGATTGCAAAAAGCTCATGGCCCACCTGATAAATAGAACAGAACTCAAATGCTGGTGCTTGAATAACTTTTAAAGATGAAAGTAAGCCATAAATTTAAAAAAAATCCCGTAAACAGCATTGATAAGAGGTGAAAATTGAACGAACCACCAAAATACTAAATTCTACTAGCAGAACATTAAAAGCTGTGTTTTGTTCGGTACCTGGTTGCTGTGTATAAGTAAGCTGAGGTAGCAAAAAGCAGGTAAGAACATTTTCCCCCGTTGTCTCGTCTCTATCCGTTTGGAAGGTCAGCAACGGTTGTGCCTGGTTCTCCGATAGCCAAACTGCTTTCAACTCCAAGTTCACTAAAGTGTATGGTAAGTACTGTAACCTGGAACATCGAAGATAGACAAAATTATTTTCTGTTTTAAAACCAAAATGAGGTATTATACAGTTATGTTGTAGGTACAATAAATACAATTCATGAAAGTTTAACCTCAATAAATCTTTAGAACTGAAAAACATGAATACAATTGTAAACAATAATATTAAGTGATTATTGTTTACACACGACACGACGATAATTTGGTCTTTGTCCAGTCGTGTATACTTTTGGTGTAAATGTACAATACATTTTTAAACCTTTTATTAGCTGTATACGTATCTAAGTTAGTATGTAACGGAAACTTTGAACATGATATTGGCCCCCTTCAAAATGTTGCCGCGTCGGAATAACTCGAAATTTGGCATATTTATCAAGGACCGATGACAATTCAATATTTGAAACAGTTAGACCCGTTATCCTTACTAGGATAATCAGGATTAGCTATTTTTTGTTTTCCTAAAACTGGTAGTGTTTTTACGCCAAGACCAAGAAGGGAAACTACCGCCGATAACCTATTTCTATAAAAGCGTGTTTTTTTTTAATATTCGGTCGTCGTTTGGTAGGCGGTCGCCGGAGTCTATAAACACATAATATGCACAATAAGTAAGCTCATCTATCACTAGTATCACTAATTCAAAAAGATTAGAAATCTAGTGTGACCCTTCGTGCTTCGATTTCTCGAATTTCGCTGTTAAATCTCATCTTGCTTCATCTGAACTGAATGAAGCCATAGCAAAAACCAATATTTGTGCATATGGTAACAACTTCATGTCATGTCATGTCATGTTTATGATTAAAATAGGCGATATAACATGATGTAAATAAATATTTATGAATATATGACTTGAATATGTGACTCACCTATTTCCGCTTACATCCAGAACATGTAGCGATTTGCAATTTCCCAGTTCGTTTGGTAATCTCGTAAGTTTATTATCTCTTAAGCATAGCACACCCAGTAACGACATATTACCGATATCAACTGGTATTTCAGCCAATGTATTCCTATCTACATTCAGTACCGTTAGTTCCTTGAGATTCCCTATAGAGTTAGGCAGCTCCAATAAAAAATTCTCCGTTAATATAAGCTCTTGAAGGTTGGTACACCTAAAAAGAAAATACGACAGTGTTAAAAATACTTCCAAGATTGAGTAATAAAATAATGTCGTAAATAGCGTTATATACTGACCTTCCTACATTTTCGTTTAACGTATGTAATCTATTTTGGTCCAACTTCAATATAGCTAACTTGGATAAATCACCGATACCGTCTGGTACCGTTTCCAACATATTTTGAGATAGGTGCAAGTCGGTTAAGGAACAGAGACCTCCGATTTCTTCAGTAATTTTCTCTAGTTTGTTCTCACTTACATCGAGACATATAAGTGCCTTTAGGTTTCCTATTTCTGGGGGTAAATACTGCAGTTTGTTATGATCTAACCATAACTCTTCCAAAGCGGGTAGCTCACCAATAAATCCCGGCTGTAAATATGAAAAGTATAATAAGATCAACCATTGTCCCTGAATTTATTTATTGACTTTATCCGAGAAATACTCAAACGCTACACAATTATACGATGTCTATAAATCTCCTATGTACACTGCACTGAGTACTCCTATAGCACTGAGGCCGAACGAGGCATTATGATCAAGCGGCGTAAAAGTATTTTGCCGTATGACTATCTATCTATCTATCTATACTAAGTAAATCTTACCAATTCTTCAATATCATTGTCACCGAGATCAAGCCTCTGCAATCTAGTGAGGTTCTTCAAGGACTCGGGAAGAGACTTCAATAAATTTTCTCTCAACTCTAGGGACTGAAGAGACACTAGGCTGAAAGAAAATACGTGAGTTTTTATTAAAAAGCATAACCATCAACATGAATGCAGACCCTGGTGATGTGATAAAAATAGATTAAAAAAAAAAACAATAAAAAAGAATATAACCGACCTAAATCACGTCATGTTATATTGTAATAAGCTTTATTTTTCATGTTAAAGGTAGCATATTTTTAAATATAAAAAAAGGATAATTTTTGAAATCGCTTTTCAAAGTGCGTAACAAGGTTATATTCTTCATGCCTTAGTTTACTGCCTAACAGGTAGAATATTTTCTTCTTTAAATGGGAATAACCTTGAGTAGAACACTACAAAAAAAAAGCTATCGAATTAACAAACCTTCAAGTCGGTTAAAAATTATGTTGTTTGTCAACTTTAAACAATATTTAAAAAAATGTTTATTTTTTTCATTAACTATAAAATGTGTAACAAAATTTATTTGTAATAAATAATCAGGGTTTTTTAGCATGTATACGTTCACACCTGTACTCCTAACGAGTAGTCAGAGGTGTATTAAACACCTACATTTCGCCATTAAACATTTGGTTTCACTAACATAACACCCACGGGAAGAAATTAGGTGGCTCTATCCTACTCCACCAGAACCATTCGGCACGGTTTTTTCTTAGAAGGAGCAATAATCTGTCTAAGTGTTCCCCGGCATTTGAACGTCCGTGCAACGGTATCACATTAAAAAAAACCGTTGCAACATTATATAAGTTATAAGAATATACGGCTGCTCGCTGTTAAGGAACATAGTATTTTTTTATATACTATAGGGGGACGAACGAACAGAGGCGTCATCTGATGGTGAGTGACAACAGCCGTCCATGGACACCTGCAAATCAAGAGTCGTAAGTGCGCTGCCTGCCTTTGAGGGTGATGAGGGATAGGGAATGCGAGGAGAGGGGCGATGAGGGGAGAGGAAAGAGGAGAGGGGGAGTTGGGCCTCCGGAAACCTCATTTCGGGGAAATTTTTGATTGATTGATTGATTGATTGACTCTTTATTGTACAGTCAGATACAATATTAACTGCAACGCAAGCGTTAATTCAACACTTCTTGTGAGGCCGTGGTGTCGCACTGGTCGAGCCGGCCCATTTGTGCCTAAGCATGGGCCTCAACATAGGCTGTACACTTACAGGCACGTGTAAACAAACTACAAAAGGAAGTAATATCAGTTGAAAAACTTATATTACGTATAACCTTCATAGCCTAACAATTGTGACATAACCATTTGATGAGACAACCCAGCGAGCTGGAAACACAATGGTACGAATGACAGTAATATCATTTGAAAGGCTCCTACTGCACACAGCTGCAAGGTTAATTTAACACTAATGTTATCTATCTAAGATAAACACCTACACAAGTACATCGGGAAATACAGGGTTATTGACTTCTCGCAGGGAACAAAGGTTATTTACTTTCAAAATGTCAAATTTATTTACTCTCTTAACTGTATCAATCGGTGACTTCAACACAAATTAAAGGTACCTAGAATTCGTATAGAAAGTAACATACTAATGTAGGGTCATGTCTAGCACCTCATGATGTGTCATTACCTCTTACAAAAAACTAATAGCTAATGGACAGTTATCAGGTTAATCGCCGTAACCACTTTTTGTAAGAAATTCAACGATATTTTCTTACACCCGACTTGAGTATTTAGAAAAAAAATTATGAAGTTTTATACAAAAAGCTAGAAGAATTAATTAGATTTTTAATAAGTACCTACTTGCTTGTCGTAATTATAACTCAGTTCTGTGTTAAAGATGTCCTGTGTGTCACCATATTATAAAAAACAAGACATTTAGTTTACTTTAAAACCAGTGAATACAGAATATAGACTTTAGTAACTATGTTTATAATGAACACTTAACTTGTTTTGACATTAGCGCCTGATTTTAGTGATGATAGGTATCCCCAATTATTATTATATTTCACCAAGAAAAAAAAATATTAATAAGTTTCAAATTATCAAAATACATTCTTAGTAGGCTGTTCCTACATTAAGACATACAAGACATCCGTTAATACTTTTTAATAAATAAGTCTTACATCAAAATTGCTTTTAAAATAAATATAATGTTTATTCTAAAGCAGCCTCTGAAAATTAAATTAACTTAATAACACAAATCACGATGATGGTAATAAAGTAATGAACTAAAAAAGCCACGTTATTCTGAACATGGAATTACAAAGTTCTTAGAAAGATGAATCAATTTAAAATTTACAGAGAAACGCCATGTTTATGTATTATTCAAGAGGTCTCCCAATTAATTTTACATCACATTACTGTTATTAGACATTCGAACTTCAATAAGAAGCAGAGTTATTCTTGAATTAGCATACTGAAATATTTTGTGCGTAAAAAGCTAAAAATATACATCAACAAACACTGAGTTTACCGCAATAAACTGCAGAGTGTATTCATAATAATGTATTGCAGTTGAATTTGTCAACACTGTAACTAGCTTAATACCGGTTATATAAGTAAAACCGGTTCGAGAGCCATTATTAAATGCATAATTTTTTGAGTAAAGTCTCGTCCAACGCCGTACTTTAACCAGCAACGAATGTCGGATAAACTGTTTTGCAAAGTAACATGTTGTTAAAGTACTCAAACTGGTTTTAAATTACAATTATCCACATAATGTTTATTTTGAATTTTAAATAAGAGTTAGTAAACAAATAACATTCAGAATTTACGAAGATAACACTTAAGAGGATAGACGTAATGTAACACAATCTTAACCAAATGTTAGAGTGAAGGCGGAAAAGTGTCGAAATACACATTCAATTCAATGCCCGAAAACAATGCTCTGTTAATGTAAGTATCATTCTGAATCACTTCGTGCACCCAATTCCCACGAACTTACAACAAATTTAATACATAACTTCTCCTTTCTAACCAAATAAAGCGCGTTATTTAGGTTTAAATCATAAAAACTAAATATTTACGTAGATCTACATTTCTTGGTTTACTAACTTTTGTTAAATATTCTGTAAGACAGGCTAACTTGCCACTTCGAGATTTAGGACCTATAATGTATTATTAGCAAAGTGGACAAGGTTATTGATTTTGTAAAACAAACGTCTATAAAAATTTTGATTCCGCTTTTCCTAAGTCAAATGGAGGACAAAACAAATCGTCATCAATTAAGCTAATGTTTTTAATCCTTGATTCTTGCTTGATGTGAATGCTTGCGTGTTACTCTGATAATTGATTCGGAGATAAAATACACAACAGTAATAAAATGTATGCCTTCATTAACTGCGACATGGGTAGAATTGTTTTGAATTCCTTCACTCCATATTTATTTTTAAGATTAGCCTATTGTGAAACATTATAGTGTTATATAAAGTCTATTGTTTACTGATAGTACACGGTTAACACACATCGTGTTTGGTTTAAGCCTTGAGGCCGCATTCCGGAGTCGATGTCATACTACTTAGCGATGGTTTTGTACTACAAGTAACTTGCTCTGACTCACTGTGCTAAACATCACTTATGTATTGAAGTAATTAGCATGTGAGTAAACATCTTACATATAACTTCAGTCCAAATGGTTTAATGTTTGTGACCCCATTTCAGAAATAGCATAATAAAGTTGTAAGCTTGTGGAATATGTTATCTGAAACCGCAAAAATCACAAACATTTTAATGGCAGATAAAAATGAGGTTTATTACACAATAACAGTTTTGTATGGTACGTTCAAAGACGATATTAATTAAGAAACAGTCGGAAACATTAATTT
Source organism: Tyria jacobaeae (assembly GCA_947561695.1). Lineage (NCBI taxonomy): Eukaryota > Metazoa > Arthropoda > Insecta > Lepidoptera > Erebidae > Tyria > Tyria jacobaeae. Next base: position 10,931,133 of record OX387218.1, read on the forward strand.
AGGCGAAGAAAGCAACAGGTTTCTTGGACGGTTTTTTACAAAGATGCATAAATATTGTAAAGACAGAATTACAACAGGTATCTGACTAATAAACAGATATTACAGGAGGCTGAATTAACACACCCACATGTTTTCATCATAACTTATTCCCATTTACGTAATAGGCGGCAAGTCTATTGCCGTCATCCGAACACTTATGGGAAAGGGTTGGGAAAATTTGAAGGACAGGAAAGATAGGTTGGTAAGGGAAGGAAAGGGTTATTGCATACTGTCAGAGTCAGAGTTGCATACTGGGCCGCAGCCGGGGGAAGTCAGGGCCCTCTTTCAGATATAATGAAAAAATATTTTTAGTCATCATTATAAAATATTTTTGACTACATAAATTAAACAAATCACGTATTTGGCTAATTATGGTATATAGTTAGAGGTATCAAACATTTCATCAACCGCTGCGATTACGTTGTATTGTTAGAATCAGTCGCATAAAAGCAATTGTTCAATAAAAGACTAACTACGAATGCTTGGATATTTTTTTATGATATTGGTGAACAGACGTGTCTCCTCATGGTCATAAGTGCACTGCCCGCCTTTGGGGTGGGAATAACGGGAGGTGAAAGAGGAGAGGGGGAGTATGGTCTCCAGTACCCTCACTCACTCGGCAATACATACATACACATAACATAGTTCGTTAGAGCCGGCTTATACTCTGAATGGCTCTCCCACGTCATAGTTTAGTTAAATCGACCATGACATTGTCATGCTTAGGAACGAATGAGCTGGCTCGATGCCCAACGCCCTACCTCTGGGGCGGAAAGCCTTAAAGGCCTCATCGAACTTGCAACTTTTGCGACGTTGCAGGTGTCCATGGGCAGCGGTAGTCACCTAAGATCGGGTGACCCGTCTGCTTTTTAGCCTTATATGCCACAAAGGCACAAAAGACAAGTTATTTATTGAACAAAGTGATACCATATATACTTATGATGTATATATATGTACATGTATATGATAAAATCCATCATAACTAGTGAATTCATACCTAGTCAAATGAGAGGACTATCAAATATTAATAATAAAATTGGATTTTAGATAAAAGTGATTCACGTATAATGAGGAGTCTACGAGGTCGGTAAATATATTCAACATTCAATTGCGGGTTCGGAATTAAACGTTAATTGATGTTATTATTGAACACGAATCTATTCCAGTTTGCCCTTTATAATAAAGGGAAATATTCCCAATTTTACTTATATTTTCTTCTCTATGCGTTTTTAATAAAATAAAACGATATTTAACCACATAACAAAACGAACACATTACAGAACGTACAATTAAAATCTTTAATATCTATTCACCTACAAAGCAACCTCTTGGACGCCTGTACGGTATTCTTCTAGATAAGGTACTATAGCATTACCATGTTATTATAATACTTAAAACAATACAAAAGAAACCAAATGTTAAGATGAGGTAATATGGTAAAGAAAATTGAACCGAAAGCTAACTGTGACCTCGACAAGTAGTAATGTGAAAATTGTATAACTGACACAGGTATACGTATACTGCATGCACCTTGACGTAACTGATAGTCACGAGCATTAGTCATCAAGTTCAGACGGCGTATGTTCACTAGACGATGACGATGTTATAAATCTTACAGTTAATAGAATATGTATCGAATTACTTGTCACCAACAATAATGTACATACATCTTTATATACTAACTCATATTGTGGGTTTTTGTTGTGTCAATTACAAACATTGTTATTGATTGATATCAATATCAAGATGGATGGTGGCTAGTGGATTTCGTCTGGCATCTCATTGCTAATAAAGTTCAGTTATCTGCCACTGATGACATTTTTAGAAGGTCCTCTTAAAACGTTGAATAATCTACATCATCGGGTATACCAAATTCTCAAACCCTTCCAGTGGGAAATATACCAAATTCTTAAAACAAACTTAACTGACGTATTGTTTGTTTGCGTATAGACAGGTTCGGAAGGTTATTCTAAAAGACTGAAAAAGCTTTCCAGTGCTACTTTCGCTTTCTCCTCGAGCTCACACAGAGCTTACCGGCACAAGAAGTCGGAAGATACATACACATATACGTTGCACGTCTCCCTTCATTTCGGAACCATAATAACAGGAATCTTGTTTTAATTATCTTGGTGAGCGTTGGTGCTCTAAAAATAGGCGCTTAGTGGAGATATTCTTAATGATAATTTCAAAGCCCCTTTTAAACATGAATTCCGCCTTGAATCTCTGTTGTCTTATTATTTTATTTAGTTTATAGGACAGGAACCATATTCAAATATTTTATTTCATAAAATTGCTTACCATTTAAAATCATTCGAAACCGTAAAAAAATTTAAACAATTAAGTCGTGTTTATCTATAACCTATGCCAAATGGATAAAGAAGCCCGGACCCGCTCATAACACATCTATGACGAACTAAAACCTAACTAACAGTAATAAATGAAGTCAGGTGACCTTGTAGAAGTCCATACGTACAAACATTTTTTTTTTTTTTTATGCGATAGGGGGCAAACTAGCAGACGGGTCACCTGATGGTAAGTGACTACCGCCGCCCATGGACACCCGCAACTCAAGAGTCACAAGTGCGTTGCCGGCCTTTTAGGTAGAGGTACGCTCTCTTCTTGAAGGTTTGAAGGTCGTATCGGTTCGGAAATACGGCAGGCGACAATTTGTTCCATAAGCTGGTTGTGCGAGGCAAAAAGCTTCTGGAGAAGCGCACAGTGTTGGAGTGCCAATCGTCCAGGTGATGGGGATGGATATTTTCTCGCGTAGGACGATGGCGGAAACCAGCAGCCGGTATAAGTCCGAACAATTCCTCTGAACACTCCCCATGATACAAGCGATAGAGGATGCAGAGTGAAGCTACATCTCTACGCAACGCCAAGGTGTCAAGTCGATCAGAAATATCTTGGCAGTCGATGATGCGAGTCGCTCTCCGTTGAATGCGGTCAAGAGGCAGAAGTTGGTACTGGGGTGCACCTGCATAGAGATGAGAACAGTATTCCATGTGCGGCCGAACCTGCGCCTTATAAAGTTGCAGGCGGTGGGCCGGAGTAAAATACTGTCTCGATCTGTTTAGCACACCAAGCTTCTTCGAGGCTAATATGGCCTTACTCTCTAAGTGACCGCGAAACTGGACTTCGCTTGATATATCGACGCCAAGGATTCCGATACTGGCTGATGCAGTTAGGGAAGTGCTCTCAAATTGAGGTGATACGACCAATGGCATCTTTTTAGCTGTGTCTTTGTGGGGTTAAATTGGACTAGGTTAAGTCGACCCCAATCTGAAACTTTTGATAAAGAAGTTTCGATTTCAGACACAAGTTTGGATCGGCTTTCGATGACGTTTACCCGAGAAATGTTAGCGCGGCCGGTGTAAAGGGCATCACTCGTGCTATCGTCTGCATAGCAATGGATGCTGCTAATCTGCAGCATGTCGTTGATATGCAGAAGAAACAGCGTGGGTGATAGCACACAGCCTTGTGGGACACCAGAATTAACAGACTTCGAGTCGGAGCATGCACCGTCAACAACGACCTTGATGCTTCTGTCTGTAAGAAAACTGGTGAGCCAATTGCACAGTTTCTCGGGAAGCCCATAGGAAGGAAGCTTCGCAAGGAGCGCTTTGTGCCAGACCCGATCGAAGGCCTTCGCCACGTCCAAACTAACGGCCAACGCTTCCCCCTTGGTCTCGATCGCCTGTGCCCACCGGTGAGTCAAGTATACGAGAAGATCACCAGCTGAACGACCCTGACGGAAGCCGTATTGTCGATCATTGAGGAGCTGGTGGTCTTCTAAGTACCGGAGGAGCTGGCAGTTAACAATGGATTCCATTATCTTGGAGAACAAGGAGGTGATGGCTATGGGTCTGTAGTTGGACGGATCCGAGCGATCTCCTTTTTTAGGGATTGGGTGCACTAGAGCTGTCTTCCATGAGTTCGGGACTACGCCAAGAGAGTAGGAAAGCCGATAAAGGCGCGTTAAAACCGGTGCTAACTCTGGAGCACACGTCTTCAGCACGATAGGAGAGATTCTATCGGGCCCACTCGACTTATGAACGTCGAGGGAAAGAAGCGCTTTACGCACTGCCCTTTGTGTAAACCAGACTTCCGGCATGCGGGTCTCGCACTGCGGTATGGTCGGCGATGCGTTTCCCCCGTCGTCCAGGGTCGAGTTGGACGCAAAGAGTTTGCCCAGAAGATCGGCTTTTTCTTTAGCGTCGTGGGCCAACGAATTATCTCCTATGCGCAGAGGTGGAAGGGATGGCTTACAAAAGTTCCCCTGGACAGCTTTGGCAAGAGACCAGAATGCACGAGTTCCGGAGGGGAGACTAACTAGTCTCTCGCCAATTCTGCCGACTTCGCCCCAGCAATTACTCTTTTGAGGGATCTGGAGGCAAAGTTAAATTGCTTCTTTAATGTGCTGGTCTTTACATCCCGTGCTGTCGCTGCATTAGCCCATGCTTGGTAACAATCCTGCTTTCGGCGGGACGCCGCTTTGCAGGTTCGACCAAACCAAGGCTGGGACTTGCCACCTGTGGGAATCAGGGAGAATGGAATGAAAAGTTCCATACCCTGAAGCACAACATCCGCGACAGAGTCAGCAACGACATTGGGATCATCCGGCGAGAAGCAAACCTGCCTCCATGGGTAGGATGCAAAGAATGTTCTCATTCCATCCCAGTCTGCTGACCTATAGTGCCATACGCGGCGACTGCCTGTAACACGCGGCCGCAGCGAGTGAACGAGTGGCACCATACTCCTAATCAGGCAATGGTCCGAAGAGCCAAGAGGGGCCTCAACGGATACTTTGTAGCCGTCAGGATGTGAGGTCAGCAGAAGATCCAACAGTGAAGGCACGTGGCTTTCTGCATCTGGGATTCGCGTAGGCGTTGCTACCAGCTGCGTCAAGCCATATGCCAAGGCGAAATCGTGAACAGATCTTCCCGCATGATCGGTTTTGCGCGAACCAAGCCATTCGGCGTGATGGGCGTTAAAGTCGCCAAGAATCACGATCTCTGCGGATGGGACCTGCTGGAGCACTGAGTCTGTAGCCATTTGGACGTGGTCGATGATTCGGTCCGTTTCGGCATCACCGCTATGGGACCTGTAGAGGCATAGGTAGATGCGGGGATGGTCGTCGCAGTCTACACGTAGCCATAAGATGGAGAGGTCCCTACCTTCAAGATTGCCGAGGCGGCGAGAAGTGATATCATCTCTAACGTACACGCATACACCAGCCTTAGGAACAAAGGAGTGTTCCAGTCCGTACCCAGGGTAGCAGAGGTAGGATGTGTCCGCTGGAGATGATATCTGCGTCTCGGTTAAAAAGAGCAAGGCCGGCTTTGCTGTCTCAAGGTGGTGGTGGACAGTGTCGAGGTTCGAATGTAAGCCCCTAATGTTGCAAAAATCCACGGTAAACGTGACAGGGGGTGCCATGGTATGCCTTCTCTTGCCCCGAGCAGATTTTGAGAGCGCAGTTGAGCCCCCCCCAGAGTACGAGGGGCAGCCTGGGCGTCCACGCTCAGGCATAATCCGTACTGAGGGTGGACGTCCAGGGGGGGATTCTCCAACGCTAGCGCTGGTACCCCCCTGGGGTATCCTTTTCGTTAACAGCGCTATCATTAGGGGGGTGGGGGATTTTGGGCCTCCGGAGACCTCACTCATTTCGGGGAAATGCAACGCAAGCGTTACTTCACAACCGGTTTTCTGTGAGGCCGTGGTATCGCACCGGTCGAGCCGGCCCATTCGTGCTTAAGCAAGCATGGCTCTACCACTACATGCAAGGTAATAATTACTGTGTACTGTATCATGAAAAAGGTCTCATAGGTATGGATAAGTAATTTGCATTACTTTATATTCTATACACACACAATTAAACAAAAAGCCAATGAAAAGTGTTTGAGATGACTTGACCTGACTTGACTTGACTGACACGTTTAAGATGTTAGGGTATATTTTAATTAAATGTTTCTGAAGTGTACACTGGCGAAAATTATTACTGCAATCAAATCAAGTTGCACAATCATGCCTTTCTTCTCTTCAGCTTCCTATATTAGTTAATTTATTCATTCATTATTTGCACATCCAAAACCAAACCTATTTTAATTTTTATCACTACGTCCGTCCTCTTTCAAGCCCCACTTCTCCCGAATAACAGAAATCAAAATCAGTCCATCTGGTTAGGAGCTATGATACCACAGACACACACAAGTTAAACTTATTACACACCTTTTTAGATCGGGGGTTAAAAACACAAATTATATGAAACACATGCGACGTCAAATCAAATTAGTGTTAAGTTTTCTTACCTGCCGAAGTCGTTTGGCAGGGTAGTGAGCGACATATCGTTGAGGCCGAGGACTGTGAGGGCCCGTAACTGGCTAAAGCCGGCCGGCAGTCGCGGTATAGGATTGCTGCTGAAGTCCGCGATCTGCAGCGCCCGTAGCTTTCTAATATCATCAGGGATGTCAGGAATGTCTGTAGACAATTAAAGTTGAACTTAATAAGTAAACATCAAATGCGAAAGTAACACCACCTAAATAGGTTAAACGGCTGGTCTGATTTTGATCAAGTATGGCGTAGACATAGGCGAGTATTATTCATATTTTTCTATATACCAAGCCAGAGATGCCGCGGGCGGAAGATAGTACATATTTACAATATAGTTCAAATGTGTAACTTGACGTGTTTATGTTAGGTAATCGTTTAAATACGTGTAGGGGGTAAATTTGATAAAAAATCCACGGGGTTTCCTATTTTTACTCATTTTAAATTTTAACCTGTATTAACTATCTTTGCAGAGTTAATGGTGTTTTTGAGTGGACCGTTGGGCATCTGTTTAATATGTATCTAGGTCACGTGCTACTTATAAGCTGTTGTTACTGAACATAGTACATATACATACGCAACTTGCACTCTATTTGGCTGTACAACGAATATATAATTTCAGTTAAATTGTATTTATCTTAACCTGCTCTACAAGCTCTACAAAATTAAGTTAAATATAGTTATTTAAATTATTACACGTATGTAACGTAAAAGTAACGGTACATATGTATGTACGGATGTACGAGTATACTTACATAGTATAAAGTGTTTTGTATTAATATATGAAGCTTTGAATAAAAATTTAGATTTTATTGTATATGGTAGAGCCATGCTTAGGCACAAATGGGCCGGCTCGACAGGTGCGATACCACGGCGTCACAGAAAACCGGATTCCCCGAAATTAGTCAGGTTTCCGAAGGCCCAACTCCCCCCTCCTTTTTCTCACCCTTGTCCCCCACCCTTTTCTCATCTTCTTATCCCCCTTTCTTCTTTGCCCTCCCCTCATCGGTCATTACTTTCAAAAGCGGGCAGCGCACTTACGACTCGAGTTACAGGTGTGCAAGGACGGCGGTTGTCACTTACCATCAGGTGACCCATCTGATCATCTCAACTAGATCTAACAAAAAAAAAATTGAAGTGCACCTACTTATTCTTTTCTCACGTATAATTTAAATAATAATTTAATGGTCTTCGTTATTTATTAAACCTACATTGTTTTGTTACTCTTTATTTATGAGAAACGGGTAAGCAGACGGGTCACTTGATGGAAAGCGAGTACTGTGAATCATGGACACCTGTAATTCAGAAGTCACAAGTGCTTTTTAGATGGAAGTACCCTTTTTTTTAACGTTCGTTTGAGTAATGGTAGGTGAGTAAAAAAAACTGGTGATCCAGGTGAACACTTTCTAGAGAAGTCCATAGGAAGAAAGCTTCGAAAGAAGCGATTTCTGCCAGACCCAATCGAAAGCCTTTGCTATGTCTAAAGTAACCGCCTACACCTACTTAACCTTGGTCTTAATCAACTGTGCCCGCCCATAAGTCAGGTATACGAAAAGATCCCGAACGAGCTGATCGACACCGACTGAAGCCGTATGTCGTCTAAGCACTGAAGGAGCTAGCAGTACATGATGGATTCCAATATCTTGGAGAACAAGAAGGTTATGGCCATGGTTTATAATTAGACGTGGCCTTTTCTAGGGATCGGGTGCACTAAAGCAGCCTTACATGAGTTACATGAGTTGACATGATGCCTAGACGGTAGGAAAGCCTATAAAGCGCATTAAAACTGGTTCCAATTCTGAAGCACCAGTCTTCAGGACGATAGGAGAAATTCCATAGGGCCCATTCGACTTATGGATTGTGTATATATACATATATGTATATACATATATATCTATATAGGGGAAGATGTGCTTTAAGCACTGAGCTCTGTGTGATTAGGACTTTCGTCGTACAGCTTTCGCATTGCAGTATGGTTGTTGACAATACGTTTCCGTCATCCAAGGTTATTCAGACAATTTCTCGTGGAAAGGCAGAACAAAAACTTGTTTATTCGTATTACCTATTTAGTCTACTTTATAAAAATAGTAAACGATTAACCAAAAACGAAAAAAGGTCTTTACTTACCTACAAATAAAATAATACTGTTTAATTTTTTATAATCAATAATAAACTGAAACATGTATTTTTTATTCATTAAACACTAAAGCTTATCAATAGCTGCTAAAAAAAATGATATAGATTTTATGTCTAAAAATCGCCAATAGCTAGCAGAAAAAAATCGAAGACAGAAAAAAAGCAAATCTGTAGACAAATATAGGAGAAATTGTTTCTGAACGGTTTCGTCTTGTCTATTTATATGTACATATATAAATAAACCTATATACATAAGTTCAACAATAGTATATTGAATCCATTTATCTTTCCTCTCTTTGGAAGCACATCAATTCTTTATAATAGACGTAAAGCGACTTTTTGTTATTTCTCCCATATCCTGATTTGGTTACAATGGGACCATTGCAGGAGTATACAATTTTACTTACCTACAAATAAAATAATACTGTTTAATTTTTTATAATCAATAATAAACTGAAACATGTATTTTTTATTCATTAAACACTAAAGCTTATCAATAGCTGCTAAAAAAAATGATATAGATTTTATGTCTAAAAAAAAATATATACAATTAGCGGACAAATTCATAAAAAAATCAAAATAATACAGTCAAACAGAGAACTTCCTCCTTTTTTAGGTCAGTTAAAATTAAAATGGTGTTTCATGTTTAATTTTTTAACAAGTTACTTATCATTGAGCACATACCCTGTTTAACAACCGGACCGTCAAGACCCAATTGGAATTTCGATCAATTGAGTGTGATGAAGATATGCGTACACGTTAAAACTATATATACATACATACGTTAAAACATCTAATGCTGCATTCGTGCATAAGCTATGAGAGATAAACGTAATCACACGTCATGTATGCACATGAAAATTACTTGATGTAGGTTACAACATTGAGTAGCCAAATACGGCTGGCATCGTTTCGCAGTTTCGGCATATGGCACCGTTGCCACAACTACACAAGGACCTATCGCATTGCATTCATTCACGCGTTAAAGACTAAAGGGCTGCAGAAGGTCAACATATAAAATAATAACATGGACAATGGTCATCAGTGGTCATGAAAATTAATTGTGATTTTTTCTCTTTTCGAGATGTTTAACAAAAGAGAAGACTGTCAAAAATAAGGTTAAAAAAGCTTGAAAATAACACTTGATCTTAAAAGTTACTTTTTCATAAAAGTAACATCAACAATACGTATACATATATAGATAAGAGTTATTTAATTTTTATATTATTATAGACATAAATATTAATAACTCTAATAAATAAATAAAGAAAAAGTAAGATAGAATTTAAAAGTTTGCGTGATTTTACTTTCCTTTAAAAGTTTAACAATCAACACGCTAGCTAGAGGCTAAAACATTTGCACACTTGTTAATTGGAGAGTAATTATACTCCTGAAGCAAAAGTAATAACCTAAACATAACCAACGTAAAAATATTAATATTTGCATTGTAAGTGTTGTCTCTTCACCGTGACATGTCCCACTTAATTAATAGGATAAAATACGAGATTCATATTGATAAAAATTTTGTCGAACTGATTAAATTTCATTGGTACCAATTGAAAGCACCATTAAGACCGGCATATAAAAATATCAAAAATCGTGCATCAATGTGTTAAAGTCTTTATGATTCTTCGCTATCACAGCAATCACCCGAAACGTATCTAATCTAAAGAGAGAGTTAGGAACAATACTTTTAAGAAATTATATAGGTAGTCCAAAGTCTAGACTATCTATGTATGTCATTCCTGCTCTTTAGAAGCCCGTAATAGACTCAAGAATAATTGTAAAGAACTGGCTGAACATATCGACGGTTGTTATAATCCAGATTGATAGCTTCTGTTTGACTTGACTTTTCCTCTTTCTCGCAGTATATACAACTTAGCTATTAACAACAAGTGCAATACAAGTTTTTTTACATTTATATTTCAGGTCAAACAAAACTTAAAACTTTTTTTTATTTTTTGTATATTTATATATTTTACGAGAAATGACAAGAACATAATCAAAACATCTTGTTTATTATTCCCGTCACATTTATGTATATGTACATACGTAACATAAAATACAAATATCTAGTCGGGGTTGACTTGTAAAAGTATATGTAAACTATCCGGTGTGAAAAGGATCCAATCTCATTCATTTGGAAGTCGGGTATTATTAAAAGTAATTTTTAATTATTTGATTTAAATAATTTCAACCCTAACAGTCTAACTTATATCTACAACTATTCCTATTTCTATCCAACAGTTAGGCTGACTGTACAATTTATTTTTTTGTTTAGGTATTTATGTGAAGTTTTATAGATGAAATGTATATTTAAAAACTCATAGCTTTGAAGATATGCGAATGTTATTGGGGAATTACCTATTTGTAGTTAATGTATTGCAAATCGTTACCGTTACAGGTATTTTATTGTCAATAATCACCAAGACACGAAAATGTGGATAAACTTGGTGATTAGAATCTTTTTTTTATGATAACATTTATAAACTCTATTATTTAGGTTGTTCAAAACTGGTTTTCTAATTTCATGATGGTAACGGTAGTGCGCCCCGGTTTCCGGTTTGCACTCGAGCATTCCAATGGGCGTGTCGTCATCAATTATTTGTCAAGCCAAAACCATTGTGCATCTGTAATATGTAGTTCCGATTGTGTAAAAAGAGGAAAAAAATTAAAAGTGAAAAAATATTAAGAGAGAAAAGTTTCGACCCAATAATATTTTTGATCAGTTGAGGAGGACCGGGTGCTATAGAAAGCCTATGTCCAACAGAGGACTATTTGATTGATTAATGTAAAAAATAACAGCTTTTCAGAATGAAAACTGCAGTTATTATAAAGTAACTCGTGCTAAAAGTAGTAATACCCATCGACGAACATTTTTGTGAGGAATATTCTATAGGAGCAGAAATGTTACCGTCCGTTGAAGTGTGTTTAGCTATTTTAAGAAAGGTGCGTTACTATGTGGAATGTAAGTGCAACGTTTTGTTTATTTGAAGGGTGCTACAAGACGTTCAATATGGATCTCGGTAATGATACTTCCGCTGTTATTTGAACAATGATGGATGGAATATACTCATAACAAATACTGTTTATATATTTCCACTGTCTGCCCGTTTAGTTTATAATAGCGTATCTAAAAAAGGAAAATAAGCTGAAACAGAATGTTAAAATAGTGGGGTCTTCGGAACCGGGACCGCTCTCCCGATATCCAGATATATATTGTATGCTAAAGACCAGTATGCATGGCGTCCTTTAGCCGAGGCCTTTATCCAGCAGTAGTACCTACGCTCGATAAAATATAAGTGTAAGTATATAAATCAAAAATATAAATGGTATTTATTTTAGAAAAGGTATGTATACTTTATTAGGTAGAGAGTGACATAGACTGATGATGATAAATTAATATTAGAGCGGGTCAGCGCTTCTCTTGTCGTGGGCAAGGGGCCGTGTATAAAGTTTAGAAGCACCAACGATTAAGCGTGTTAACTATTCATCTTATTAAACTGGTACAGAATCTTAGAGAGCGATTCCTATTCGCACCTGCCGGTTATAATTGGTTCTTAAAATCTTCATATTGTTTATAAAAAAACTACTAATAAACGTTTTATTTATTGTTTAACAATTTTAAGGACATAAAACAAAAACGATCGACACGATCTAAGTATCTCCGCATATGTCCGGGAACACGTAATATCCGCTGCAGAACATAGCACAAACGAAAATCGAATTGGCATAGAAACGACTGTAAAGGAGAGGAAATTAATCTTCGACTTGTGGAAGACGTAGGAAATCTATTACAATGATGATTCAGTTACCAGTTAAGACGTGTACGTACACATAAATACATATAATTATGTTACACGGCGAAAACGTTTTGCGATAAATGGCAAATCTTTGTAAGTCTTACGATATTTGATAAATAGCATGGAAAAAAACATTCAATAAGCAGGTGAATGAATCAGATTCATTATAAATTCTATTTGCGAATTGTGGTCAAGATGACACTATACTGTTGTTGCAAGACGCCTTCGGCATACCTAAAAAGAATTAATTGAAAATTCCTCAACAACCTTCAGCGAACCATTTTCTATGAAATATTAAGTATAGAAAGGAATTATTAAAACTTGTTTTATTTTTATTGCAGAGTATATTTGTCTAATTATTTTTGCTATTTAACCACCAGAACTTTGCTATATATACAAAATGAATTAAACTAATTTTTAATTTATTTTTAAGCGATGATGTTACAAGTGGACGTCGGCTGATTTCTATTAAGATTCGACGTCGCCGATTCTTAAACCTCATTTGTGTCAAAAGAAGTGTCATATTAAATGTTTTTATTGAATATTTTTGGTTTTTAGTATAATATTGCGATCTCAAACCAACAAGGGGCCTTCCGAGCGGTAAAAGATAACTATATGCATCTCTTTATCTAAGCTGTAAAATCTACAACAAAAATTACTTCATTACAATATTATTGTCCACATACATTTTCAACTTTTATAGGTCACACCGCGTAGTCAAATAGGTTTTATAAACGAATAGTAAAAGTTCACTGGTCTAGCGGCGGTCTCGCGTGGCTTGCCACAGCTGGAATCCCATTAAAACGTTATTGAGTTGTTCATCATACATACCGATGCACCGCTACCCTTATCTGACTACTGTTCTGCAAGCTACTATAATAGACATCGGGAGACGATAGACATTCGGAGAACAATATTTTATTTTATTAATCTTTCCATCGAGGGGCATATTAATAGGTATGAAGCACAGTTATATGTTTACTCCATTCTATACTATAAAAGTAAATATTAATATAATACAATTTTGAACGTGGAACAGATGCTTCGGCACGTATGTGCCGGCTCGACCGGCGTATTACCACGGCGTATTCCTAGAAAACCAGCTCTTAAACAATGCTTGCATTGCGTGACCGAGTGAGTAAGGTTACCGGAGGCCCAACCCCCTTTTCCTTTCCTTCTATCCCCTCCTCGCTTTCCATTTCCATGTTTCCGCTACCCTAAAAGGAAGTCAGAACTCTTGCAGCCACGAGTTGCAAATATTCATGGGTAGCGGAGGTCACTGAACATCAATACAACCAATACAATAAAAAAAAATGTGATGTGAAAAGAACTTCTGGCCCTCAAAACAGACTCTAACCGTTTTTAAAACGGATTCTAACAAGAAAAAGAGCCGGTATCATATCAGGCCCACAAATTTGGTTATATGTGTAGTTGTAAAGCTGACACAGATATCATAAGTTCATATGTATGACTTGTAATGTCTCTTTTTGCGTCGCTGGGCCGTTAAAAAATAGGTGTAAACTACACTATCGAGCTCAGATAAGTATATATATTTTTTAATAAATACTCCACACATCTCACACACGGCCGTCTGATCCCAAACTAAGCAGAGCTTCTATTATGGTAACCAGACTGCTGATAAACATGATTACATATTTCTAAATACATACAAATTATAGATAAATAACACCTAGACACAGAACAAATGATCGTGCTCATCACACAAATATTTGTCCAGGGTGGGAAACGGCTTAGCAGCCAGGATCGCTAAGCGCGAGACCAACAGGGTAGACGACTTTACAGACTTTACTTTAATCGACAGTAATTTTGTATGATAACATTAGCCTACGTACTAGACCAAAAACTTAGTATGGACATATTTAATTATATGTAGCTTTCAACGCCGACCAGAAAACCGGAACAATCAACTTAATTTCAGTAACAGTCTTTACAGTAACCTCATGTAGACTCTAGACAGGAGAACTGTAAAATTTCCTATTCGTCATTCCCAAACTAGATGACAGAAACTACTACTTGCCTTTGCTAAAAAAATATATATGTAACGTCGTCATCATTAAATTTATAACATTGCTTTGTGTCAAATATGTATATAATGGCACATGCAGACACACAGGGAAGGTTTAAAGTACAATGCGTGTTGTTTGACATAATAAAATCGTTATAGTAAATGTAACAAGCTCATATGTGATGTTATGTTGTACATGACTGATGATGATAATGAAAATGATAGAAACGAATATATAATACTCTGTCGAGATAAGTGCTTTTCAGATAATCAAACGATTAAAAGTGGGAATTTACGTTATTTTATTTGTTCAGGTATAATAACAGTCCGGCACATTTAAGTACGCGATCAAGACCTACGAAACCCCATGAGACCTACGTAACAAATGCATACCAATGCATTATAATATCCCTTTAATGCAATTCTTAAATAGTGCATTGGTACATACATTCGGTCTGTCCTTCCTCCTTTCGATACTATCTTAATCAATCTCCTTTTTAGAGATAGGGAGCAAACAAGTAGATGTGTCACCTGATGGTAAGCCCATGGATACCTGCAATTCTAGTGCGTTACCGGCCTTTTAGTTAAGTCATATATGAGCTACATAAACAATTGTATAGCAGCTAAAACTGTGCAAATTTAACATGTCATAAAGTACCAAAAAAAAGATGAAAACCACCTGAATAGAAATGTCACTTTACTTTTTTTATCTTACTAAAGCTGTTACACGTTTTGTAAAACGAATTTATCATAAACAACAAACTACCAGTGCCAGTTCGTAATCACATTTCGTGATAACATGTCGTCACGCGGTAAAGGAATATCTATCTCTACCGGTTGCGACTGTAAAGATAGAGTACCATGTGCACATGAACAACATTTGGTATTGACGAAACGCCTGATTACGCCCGTACAATTAAATGTCACATAACATTGCAACGTCATCATGTCATTGACTGACAGTAAGTATTAATTCACGTTTAGTGTGATTTTTAGGTCCGCATACAGCTTATCTAACATTTTTTTTTGTAAAAATTGTAAAGTTTTCACTTAAACAATAAAATATGTAATGTTTTGACCGGCCTATTATACTCTCATTCATATTAAGTCTCATAGCAATATTACCCAAGTATGGATGAGTGTGAGTACAAGTGTACTGTTAACTTTATATGATAGGTATGTATATTCGGGCGCTTTTATTTTATTACTTCGTGATTGAATATTGTATGCTACCAGACGCAGTTTAGAAATGTTTTGTAAAGTGTAAAGTAGATGAAAATCTATTCCATAAAAATACCACTCTTGGACTCCACTTATTGCTTTCTATCAGGCAAAGTGGAGTCACTATGGTAGGCTAATATATATATATACAAATGTATATATATTCTTACATTTTAATTAACTCACTTATGTTATACTATTATATTTGAGGAACTCAGATCTCAACTAGATCTTACACACTAAGCTTGACGTGGGAGAGTGACATATAAGTTTTTAGGTTTCGAAAAATTGCTTTTGTATAGCAATATAATAATGCCGCCAATAATTTTATTTGTTCAAAAATCAATTCTGACGATAAAAACCTCAGCAAAATCTCATAAAATTCTGTACCCATAACATTGTACTCAATTTAACGTAACCAAACCGGTTCAAACGTGACCTCACTGCGATGATCCAATGTTCTATAACGAAAACCAGCTTTTTTAAAAAAATCCTATGATAGGCGTAACATATTACGCTGAATACATGTTGTATATTAAACAAAACCTTCATTAAGTGTGGTGAGAAATGCTTGATATGGGAGAGTTGTTGAACTGTTAGGCGTCTTGCAGTGGCGTTCAGTGTGCGTGGGAGTACGAGCGACAATACAACGGTAGACGTTTCTGTCGGTTCAATAGCCCCGAAGCTATTAAGACACTTCAACTCTAATCCCGGCAACTGACAAGTTAGCAACAACATGGCTAGGGCGAAAGTATTTGTAATCATCTACTACGTAATTTGCGTATGCGACACGCATAACGATCTTCACAAATGAATAATAATGAAAAAAAAAGTTATTGTGCTAGACATGGTTATTAGCTAACAGTAATATTGTTTTTGTTGATTATTGTTTACCGTCATACTAAATTGCCAATTATAATGAAATTGAAAATCTCTTCGTATAGTGTAATCACCTTCCAGACGAGCAATGTTAACCAACCCGACTGTAATCCCTAATGTATTGTAATCTAAAATACGGCCGGTGAGGTGAAGCAACCGACCTAGGATGTATCCGTGAACAATGTACAACTTCAAATCATGTTTAGGTGAATATAGCAATACGAGTATAATAAAGTAAATGGTAACCCAATAGGTTTTGTTGTGAGTTAAATAGTGGATCCTAGATAAGTATATGAATATAATATCTTCACATTCAATTCAATTCTGTGTAACATCGAATATAAAATAAAGGAGCTTTAGTTAAGTGATCGATTAATGTAAAATTTACAGGGTTAGGAAAGAGGGCAACATCAGTCATTTAACCTGCTCCAATCAACAAAGCAGATACTGCAGTAGCTATGTACTTAAACCATTTCCCCAACGTTTGAAAAAGATCGAAGTATAGGATTAATCGACTTGTCAGGAAAATCTTAATGTTAATTTATGAAACAGTTTTTGGTACAAACTTAGGCAACGAGAAATCTCCTTCGATGCGGCGAGTGTTCTAATCGGTTTTGCCCCATGGGACCTGGATGCCAAAGAAGTCCTTGCGGCATTATATATAAGGCGCAGGGCGGCGCTGGAGCGTAACCTATATCAAATAAGCTGGGAGTCAATGTCTGTGTTCCACCACGGAGGTTGACGTGTAAGAAAAAAAGGAACAAGGGAAAGGACATGCACTCTCTCATCCTGCAGTAGACGCAGCCGGCGTCGGAAAGGGCCGAATGATCTCTGAGTAAAGTGACCGTTACCCTAGCAGAAGCAAGCCTGAGACGGAGGCGCAAAGTATCCGCGCGCATGTTCCCAATACTCTACGGTGTGCTCGTCTGTAAATCAGGTGGCCAAGTTCTGCAGGGGTTTACCGGAGCCTTCCTTTTGAAGGTATCCTTGGCCACCTGCAATAGACCCATTTGGGATGGAACACCGTGTGGTATTAGTAGGATCGAGTCATACCATTTTACCGTCAGGTTCGGTGAGGTGATTACCCTTGTTTCCAAAAAAAGGCAACTACAATTCATTTTGTTTGTTTAAATTACCTGGATACTTAAGACTTAAAAAATATGGATTTTCTCGTTTCGTCAGAATAATTCTCTTTTACCAAGATATGTTATTTCAAGAATAATTTTAAGGGTAATTTAAATCTAAAAAAAAATGTTATCCTAAAATGGAACTATATTATTTTAGTGCTATGATTTAGGTATAACGGAAGCTATTAGTATTTATTGAAAAGTAATTTGTCAAGATTTAAACTCAAACCAGCATGACGTAAAACTATATAAATAGAACTTGTGTTAATGACGCTTCATTAGAAAATATCATAAGTTAACTAAAAAATCAAATCTGCGTTATTTTCAAACTATTACACAAATTCAAGTTATACCACAAGAATAGTTTAATACAATAAGCTACTAACATCTCTAACTAGGTCTATAGCTACTTACATCATGAATCATGACTTAAAATATAACAGAAGAAACGCGTTTTAATCAAACGAGTCAGTATTATGGCTTTTGTTTACATATCAAGATCTCTTCGTGCTTTCGAGAGCACGTACGCCAGTTGTGGCATTGATGAATATGATAGTTTGTAACTTTTAAGAGTTTCACTAAATCTGCCTTGAGAGGTTCTACTCGATTCAATATCTAGTTAGAAATCAATATTCAACCGAGGTATTTAACAAATAAACACTGTTCTAAAGTTGACCCAGGTAAGTTAATAACTACAGAAGGAGGCGGCGGAGCGGGCCCGGGAGGACGATCTCCACTCGGACCCAACTCGCCGCCGGCGAACCGGGCGGCGTAGGGGCGCTTACCAGCACCTCATGCCGCCCTGAGTGTGGCCGCGGGTGGTCGGGACGGGTTTTCCCCTCCATCCGCCATAAGGCCAGCCGCGAGGAGGCGACGTCCTGGTGTGCCTGGACGTTGCATAATTGAGAGTTACCCGAAGGTGGTGCCCGCGCTGTTGTGGGCAACAGGCGCTAGGAGGGGTCCGGATGTCTTACCAAAGCTGTTCCCGGATTCCTCCTATTTTAGGCGCAGGATGGCACACCGTGTGGTTTTAGTCGGTCCGATTCCGACACACCGTTCCACCGAAAACCCCGGTGGAGTGACGGCCCGAGGGGGTTTCCACACGTTAAAAAAAAAAAAAAAAGGTAAGTTAATAACTAAACACCAGCAACTGTTCTGATATATCTGTTTAGTATGAATATAAAGTTGCTTATAGGAGTTTCCAAGTAAGGTTTTATCTAGTTTTGTAGCACAACTACGGCTAGAATCTTCACCACGTTGTTGTAAAGCATGTCTAGATTGAATAAAGATAGTGCAAGCGGTGAACCGCGAAAGGCATATTCGCATAAAATAGCAGTAGACTAAGAAACAAATCACAATCATGATTTGCATAAGGTAAACTACTTTATTTAACCTAAACTTTTGCACAAAATACACTAGGCACAAATTTAATAAAGTAAAAGTAACGACATTATTTCTGTCGATAGTATATTAGGACATCTTCATGTATAAACTCAGACAGATAACTTATGGCATCCCGTATTGATTTTAAGGTAAAATGTAGCTTAAACAGAATAAATTAAATAAAATCATTAAATACCGCAACACAACACCATAATATGTAGGTTTATTATTATTTGTTATACTGAATGTTAGTCACCTTGTCCACGTAATTAGTCTGAAATTAATGTTGTACTACAAAGGTAATTCAGTTACCTACTGTTAGCGGGATTTTATAATTAACTATCTGGTTTAATGTGGGATGAAAAACGGTCTTTAAACTCAAATAAATGCAAAATTTATATATTTGCGTATTTATGAACTAAGAAATGTGACTACAAAGGAAGGAAGCCAGAAAGGTTAAATAGCGTACATACATATATGTATGTAAGGCAACACAATAAAATTGCAATATACTTGCATTGTTTTAAATTTAGAGCGGAGCAGTTAACTGTGAATAATACACAGGTTAACATACAACACAGCACTAACCGCTTGATGTCGAGTTTAACTGGAAATCTAGTTCATCTACACGGGTCGTTGGAGACGTACGGGAATCACCCGTCGCAATCTTTTAACATTTAAATCGAATATTATTAACAAATATTACTTTTCGTTTAACCACATTTGTTTTTTCTAGTATAAAAGATACTAGAAAAAATAAATGTGGTTAAACGAAAAGATATATTAACATAAACATTTAGTCCTAAAAGCACAAAAACGTCGAGAGCAGATTAAATAAAATAATTGTCAAAAAAGATATAAAAAGATATACGGAGTACCAGTGTCATAAATTTTGGTAACAGTATCCCTTTGGTGCGGCTTTGTCGACTAACGATGCACTTAAAAGCTGAGGAACCCACGTCAAATAAATTAATGAAGTGAACATCAGTCAAGAGTATGGTTCTGCGTTCAAAATTTTAAGTTGACTGATTCTGATCAATTTCTAGCACATCTTTAATTAAACTTTGTATGTTGGGTAAATTCTAAATTATACAGAGACCTGATTTTTTTAATTTGAAACTTTCCTTTTTTTTATACTATAGGGGGACAGACGAATAGACGGGTCACCTGATGGTAAGTGACACTGCCGTCTATGGACACTTGCAACTCAAGAAGACACAAGTGCGCTGCCCGCCTTTGAGGGTGATGAGGGATAGGGGATGCAGGGAGCGGAAAGAAGAGAGGAGGGATGAGGAGATGGAAAAAAGGAGAAAGGAGATGAGGGGAGAGAAAAGGGGGGCGGGGAAATTGGGCCTCCGGAAACCTCACTCAATTCGGGGAAATGCAACGCAAGCGTTACTTCACAACCGGTTTTCTGTTAGGCCGTGGTATCGCACCGGTCGAGCCGCCCCATTCGTGCCTAAGCATGGCTCACCACTGAAATTAACAGTGTCTAAACTTGATATTCACCTCGAACTGGACTAATTTCATCTCTGATCAACACTTTTGATTCGTCAGAAAGACTTCAAATGGTCTGGAACGAATAAAATTTATGTCACGGCTATCATTATAAGCGAATCTTTTGTAACAAAGACGACGGATTAGGTAAGATTACAGGCTGTCGAGTCTGACTAGAAGCTGTTGAAATGAACTCGTTACAAGAAGTAACGAGTAAAAATGTACAGCCAAAGGTATAAATAAGTTTAATAGAGGGATATTAAATTGTCACCAGTGTAGTAAGATTGAGACGAGGGACGTGTCATTTGTAACTTGTGAGACTAACTATAATGAAGCATGATAACGTAGGGCGCCTTTCATCCAAGGTGATGCCAAATTAACTTTTATGCGCCGAGCCGGGGATGAAAGTCTACCGCACAGTTATATATAACACATTTTAAGGACTGCAAATTTACTGTAATGTTTATCATTCAAGATTCAAATTTGCAGTCCTTGAGATGTAATAATTG
The DNA here is from genome assembly GCA_947561695.1 of Tyria jacobaeae. Classification (NCBI taxonomy): domain Eukaryota; kingdom Metazoa; phylum Arthropoda; class Insecta; order Lepidoptera; family Erebidae; genus Tyria; species Tyria jacobaeae. Next base: position 10,952,080 of record OX387218.1, read on the forward strand.
ATTTCTCACACACATATGTACGTACGTAAACTTTTTGAACAAAAAATAATATTAATATATTATATTAATGAAACGAAGTAGCTATTTACAAATTTAATGCAAATCAAAATCACGGTGAACGGCTAATGAGTACCTCAAAACATTGATATTGATATAGCATTCCAATCTAAATTCCTTTCAGTTATCTACTATTTTCCTTCGGTTTCGCTTGATACAAAATTAAGGTTATCTTTAGCAAATACATACCTACAACATGTTTATCATTAAATAACACTCTCGGAATCATAAAAATACTATTAATGTTCTTAAAAAATTAGGTAACATAGTTTGTAATCATTACAGAATTTAGCGAATTCATTGCTAGTGCATTAATGGTAAATGGTAAATTCTTGGTTGTTCTGCTAATATGGGAAATTGTTTAGTAAAAAGGTCTCCGATACTTGCCTTGACGTCAGATTAACAGTAAAAATAATAGCCGTGTCGTTCAAATTTAAATGATGAACGCAACATGTTAGTTTCAATATGAAACTATGAACACAGTAATAATATTTTTCTAAGAGAATAGAAGGAGAGTCAGAGGAAAAGTAACTAAACTCGTACAAAGAATTTAAGAGACCTAGACGACTCATTTTCAAAAAAAATGTGTGTATATTTAAGACCGATTTCCGTAAGTTATTAATAAAGTTTATTTTGGCCTTTCGCATCTTACCAGGGTATAGGGTTGTCAATATAATATTCAGATGAAGGTAGTAGAAAATCGATTCATTTAGAAAACCAGAACGTGTAAACGTTAAAAAACTTATAAGTAACTATGGGCATATGAAGCTAATAAATATACATTAAGCAATAATGACTTAGCAAAAAAGACAGTTAAGAGAGTTCGTACTTCTAAGTAATGAACAAAACTTTTATATAAATTCTGTATGCTGAGGATATATTATGTGTTTGTATAAATACAATGAGACAGACCTTAGGAAAATTATTTAGGTCACAATTATTGCATATATTGTTTGTCTCGCCCTTGTTTAAAATATTTGAAGTTAATCATAAACTCGGTGAGAGATGCAACAGCAGAGGTGGAGACAAAACCTAACGGAACGGCACCCAATGAGCGGAAGACAGAACGTGGAACGTCCGGCAAAACCATGGGTCAATGACACAAACAAGGGTCATACCTGGATCCCATGCTAAAAGCACAGTATAAAGTAACCAAAGTATATAGGTTTATAAATACCTGTACATATACTCGGACATAAATAATTTTGGCAATAAACGACGACGCTCTGTTACTATAGTATACTAATGCAATATTTTTAGCATAAATTCTTAATGTCAACTTTCTCAAATAAAATAGGGTAAGGAAAATATATTTGAACCATTGCAAGACGACCTGTTCGCAACATTGAAATTGTTTCAAGATAGAATGTGGCGCTTAAATGACAACTTAACTTAACAAGATTAGTGTCAGCATTTTATAAATGCAATGCATTACAGATTCACACAAGAAAAATCCAAAGAAGTGAAAGCAAGGACAACAAGGTGTAACAATAGAGCAGATCACAAGGCTAAAGCTAAAAGTTGTAGAGACCATTTCTATAGAAAGGTACCAGTGACCGAATCACGTCAAAGACAGCTAGCTATCAAGAAGATATACTAGTATTACAAGAATTATCTACCGACTTTAAAAAGAAGGAGGTTCTCAATTTGTTATTGGTGAACCGATTTCAATCATTCTTTCATACGTGATATTTTTATTTAACTAGCTGCACTCAAGCTTTTATTTTTTAAGGTGAAAAGTATATGTATTTTTCATAAATTTGTATCATACATATATCTTGCCCATTTGTGAACGGATTTTTATAATTCTTTAAAAAAAAAAAACAAAGAGATAAATATTCCACATCTAAGGGTGGAAATTAAGGGCGAAGAAAAAACTTCTTACAATTTAATTACATTTTAGTTTCAAAATTTTATAGGAAAATGTATCTAATTACTGTTAAGTGTTTATGAATGTAGACATCTACCGGGTGCACCGGTAGTGAGTTGTTTTGCACGTTCGTCATGCTAAATGGTGTCACGTTAACTTAAACATGTCGCTTGTTGCAGTATTGTCGGTGTGTATTTAAAATCCTGACATTTAATATGATTGGCACAATTACGAATTGATTTCAACAGGCATATCAGTTAGCAATCTAAACCCAAAATGATTCAAATTACAATTATTGAATCTTAGGCTTTCCGATACTGTCGCCGAATGCTTCTGAGATTTTATATATTATCCAAAGCAACTTTTACGGTACACAGCCATAAAATGTTTCTTAAACATGCTTGTCATTTAGAAAAAGATAGCCAAATAATATTTTATTACACTGAAAAACAGTTTTTCTATTAGGTGATACATTAGATACCGGTAGTTTGCAATTAATATAGCTTTACCATTAAAATACTTTCGGGAAGGCACAAATCAATATTTGTAATGTATAAAGCACAAATCAATAGTCCCTTAGAGACAGCAGAATATAGAAATACGCTTATAGAGATTTGCAACAACGTGGCTTATTTTTTCAAGGCGAGGTCACTGGAAACCTCATGTGAGCAAGCAACCGCATATTGTTTATTATTGAAACAGAATAAATAGTACGGTTTGAAGAGAATTTCATTGTTTACTCTAATTCTAAGTGAAGGTTACATCGCTAAGGCAGGCCAAAGCTTTACTATTTTTTAGAGTAGTCGAGTGTAGTGTTACTTTGTAAGCATTATGTATTTTGTTATAACGCAAATCGGCGTGTACTTTTCGTTGCAATTTTAATAGTTCGTTGTAATTTTGGCAGATGCATATGTTCAATGGGCTGTTTGCTATTGTTAAAGAATTTAATGATTATGTTGTCATGCTGCAGTTATTGACAACACAAATACCCCCGCCTGTATCACTTAAGGACTAGGCAGAGGCGATCCAAACGCCAACTTTTTGCCAATAAGAATTTAGTAATCCTTACGTAAAGGACGCCCGGCCTATTGCCATGTAATCATCCGGGCACTATAGGATTGTATATGTTCTCTAATAGATAACAATCGGATCCCTTAGACGACTCTTAAGACACCCACGGGACGAGGTACGGTAGCTCTAATCAACTGAACCGAGAAACACACGGTTAATTACTCAATCGAGGTATACATACGTCAAGTATAATATCATATTAATGTTTTGTATATCAATACTGATACAACATTACATTTTATACGGAATACCTATTTCACTTTATACACAAATTGACGGTGAAGTGGTATGTCGGACTCGAACCGACTAAAACCACATGGTGTTCCGTCACAAGTCGCGTCTATTGCAAGGGACTATGAGGACTACCCTAGGAGGAATGCTTCCAGGAACATCACTTACAAATAAAATGGCTCTTATTTTTTTCTTCTAGGGCTTTATATATTTTTTTTATGCTATAGGGGGCAAACGAGCAGACAGGTCACCCGATGGTAAGTGACTACCGCCGCCCATGGAGACTAGACATGGAGTCACAAGTACGTTGCCATATATAATAATAATAGCTTAGTTTAGTGGCCCACCGGAAGTCAGCTTAGGAACTTTTAAAATTGTAAACTTTTTTAAATTAATTTTTCTTACTTTTATATTTATATTCTATAATAGATTATTTCTTTTCATTCTCATTATCATCCCATAAAAACAAAGTATGTATTATATTGAAAATATTCTCAAACACAACACTTTCCAGACAAAAACTAGAAAACGTTTTTACTACTGGTTCTTAATCAAACATATGATCAAAAAAAGCCTGACCCACGCTGAGAGATATTTTCAACATACTGACACTTTTACTCAGAATCGAACCCTAGTCCCCGGATATTCAGCGGATTCAATGTTAATAAATATAAATACTAAAGCAATGTTATACTAAGGAATAACTTGCAGTTTTATAGAATCCATTATTCTAACTGCATCATAATGATAATTGTGACTGCTAATGGGGACTACAAATTACAGTAATGGTATCATCAGTTTAATATACCTACTACTGATTACGATATTTTAAAAAATAATGATGTCTTAAAATAGATTCGACTACCATTTACACAACATTTAATTAAAAAACGTGAAATCGATTTGTATCGAGATGCAGAATGACTCTGATGATGTTGAAGCTTTATAAGTAAAAATTATTTTTTTCTCTTATGATATTTCATACACGAGTGTTTTCGCACCTGCTGCGTACGTGAAGTTATGCGCCTCATGGACTAACACGCCACATGCATACTGATAACTGGTTACATATTTAAAACGTTTACAGCTAAGAAATTGTCATTTTGATGTAGCAATATTTTTGGTGCAGCCATTGTGAATTAGATTAAGGGAGAGCATAGAATTCAAACAGAATCTAATTTTATCGTTATAACTATTCTAAAAAATAAGAGGAACCGCTTTAAAAAGGTACTGCGCAACAAATAAAAGGTTATAAGTGTACCAACTTTCTCCAAGTTGCCGTTCTATAGTAAATGACGTAATTTGGTGCAAAAGCATTATGACTTCCTTTCTACGCTTAATAAAGTGTAATCGATTGGAAATTTTCTGTAAGATAAGATATTGAAGAAAATGCATAAGACGGCGATTCGAGATAAAGTTTGTTTGAGGTGAAATAAATATTATTTTACACTACATTGGCAGTTTGAAATTATAAACAGGCAATTGAATTTAAGTATCTAGCTGATTCAATTGCCTCTTTGTAATTGCAATATCAAAATTAAGGGAGATTGGAAATAGGGGAAGATGAAGATTACGATTTATCATCATCCTGAACTTATTCTCCTTTTAAGTCAATTATTATTTTCTTGCTCAAACTACGGTATTGTCAAAAAGCAATATTTTTATTAATTTATTTAGATATGTTTTAGTAAGTAATCCAAATACAATAAAGATTATAAAATATAATTTACCTTATAATAGATAAAAACCGAATATTGCTTTGGTGAGGTTTCTCCTGATTCATCCAAAAAGGATTACATCATTTTTTGTATGCTGCAACCCAAGTGTTGATATTTGGATATTGTATATTCTAATCATAAATATTTACAAACATATGTAGTATTCACAAGTGACAATAGTTATGTTGTTGGTAAGTAGTTGTCTTTTAAAAGAGAGAGATGATAAAATGTGATAGGTTATATTAAGGGACCATATTATTTCTTTTGGTTTTATTTGTATTGATAAAGCATTTATCTAAAGTAATGTATTAAGAAAAGAGGCCTTAAGTAAAGCAGCTATATTCAGTAAAAATCCATATCAATTACCAGAAATAACCCATTAATGATATTATGAGATATTAACAAATTGTTCTTAATAGCAATATTTAACATTTTGTACTACATACTTCTTTTATATTGGGCAAACATTCAGACAGGTCACCTAATGGTGACTTCTGCTGACCATTGACATCTGTAGGTCAGGAGTTGCAAGTGCGTTGCCACCCTTTGAGGCCATTCTGCCTCTACTGTATGTCATCAAATGATGATCAATCTTCTCGAAGGGTCAGGCAAGAGATATATCAAAACTCACACACATTTTAACAATCATATACTATTCATGAGTCCTTCTGAGAGACAATAATTTGTTCAATTTGTAAATTGTTGTTTTGTAATTATTTTGCAATTTGCTGAAGAATAAAAAAAATATTAATGAAGAATTTCAATAGGTTCAGTTACTGGAAGATACCTATTGGTATTAAGTGGTTATAATGTATCCTGTAAGAGAAAATATAACTTACCAGAGCACTCTACAACATATTTCTTTTACGATTTAGAACATTTTAGCATGCATAATTATGTACATACATAACACGCATAGAGTATTCTCCTATTTATACAAAAATACATACACACGGTCATGCCTGTATCCCTGAAGAGATAGGCAGAGGTGTATTGAAAAAGATTGGGAGTATATGGAAATGGAAAGGTATGAACAAGGGTACAAAGGTAACAGAAAGAAAGAGTAGAGGGTATGGGTTATAGCTATGGGTTGAGGACTCAGACCTCCCAGTTACAACCAGTTCTGAGTTATAGGTAGCAACCCTAAGATCCTTGAGGGATTGCTCTTACAACACTTCCCAATCTATCACTATAAGCCATATCCCCATACAAAATTGTAAACTCATAATGTAAAAAATTCCAAGACTTACCATTTCGAGATACATCTAGCTCAACTAAATTTTCAAAATTCTGTATATCTGCTGGAAGCTTGTGAATTTCGTTATCACTGAGGCCCAGTCTTCTTAGCCTATGAAGCCTGAAGAAGTTCTGTAACAAAATATTTTTACAACTTATCTTTAAAGTTAGATTATAATACTTGGTCCCTAAATCCAAATTCAAGCTATAAAAAAAATCAAATTTCAAGTATTATGTTTATGGATATGAAGAATAGTCACTTTTAATGGCTTGATATTTAAATTTGTACTGACAGAAACTCACTTTATTATATGAAACGGAAACTAAATATGAACCTATATTTTTTCTAATAAATACTTATTATATATATTAATACCCAATACTTAAAATATAAACATAAAAAGCTTTTGTATTTAGTGCTATACATTTAACTACAAGTGAGAGTGACAGGCCTTCATGCTAAATAAATTAACTTGAAGTATTTTCTTCATTTAGCATTGTATAAAAGTTCATGAATGTAAGCTAGTTAATAATGTAACATTTAAATTTACTTTACAGTATAAATACAAGAGGTTTTATGATATCACAGATTAATAAGTAATAAATTTCGTTATCCTAGACATTAAGAAAATGCCATAATGTGTACAAAAACCAACACTGCTAATAATCTTAATTTTTAATACATGGGAATTATTAGTTTGGTGGCTAGATGGATTTAAATATCTTATGAAAGTTTAACACTTGCTTCAGTAAAAAAATAAAGAATTTCTAACTTCAGGAATAATACACATTCCCTATCAATAACAACAATAAGACGTACTGATATTATTTACACCTACACAGTGATAAGGTGAACGCCCACGAGTGAAGTGATCAATTTATTTAGGTTACGATAATACTTACCTTCGGCAGGTCTCTGATGTGATTGGCATCCAAAAAGAGTTCCTCTAAACTTCTGGAATATCGCAAAATGTCTTCAGGTACTGTTGGCAACGAGCAATGCCGCTTGTCGACACATTCCACTTGGCGATTACATTTGAACAAAGGTATACATCGAAACATGTTGGACACTACACTTCATACAAACTATAACTGATGGTATCACTACAACCACACATATTTGAGCACTTTTAATATAATAGCACTATTTTCGCATAATAAAATTGATAACGATATCAAAATAATCCAAATAACACAACTTACACCTCACCCTACAAAATGAAGCCACAAACTGTCAGGGTTGCCATGTAATTAAGATAATTGGCAAGAGTAGAAAAATACTACTACTTATCTCCTCTAAATTTAGTTGTGTTAGAAATCTGTATTAAAAAGAAAACGTTTGTATGGTGGATACAATACATATATCTACTTTGAAACATATTTTTTCATTTTAAATAAAATGATTTTAATGAAATGGAACTGCCCCTAAACAAATATCGCAGGAAGACATCTTAAGCATTTTTGTTAATACAAAGAATAAAGCCCCAAAGTAAAATAAAGCAACAAAAAAAGAAACGTTATAAGAAAAAAATAGTACTTTACTACTAATACTATCTCTATTAGTTAAATCCCGATAGTAGTACCAATACTTCATAACAATCATAATTAACCCAGGAAGACCGATGCTATTAAGTTCATTTAATAAGTCACATTTGACATTTATTAACAACGTAGCTTAGTAACATAGAGATGAAATGAGTGGTGATGGGAGTCAGCTAAGGTGAACCTGTCTGTATGTGTCGGTTTTCTGTATACTGTATGTGTTAGATACCCGTTCGAGCATCGGATAATTAACACGTCTAGAAACCCTTTACCTCTTCTTCGACCGTGCACTATATCTTTTTATGTACTGTGTTATACAGGTGTTTGCTTAGCGCTTTTAGTGAGTTCCTGTCGACAACTGTAAATATGTCATCTACAACCCAAACAGCAGATTTACTATAAAACAATTTACTACTGAATGTGCAAAGTGTTTTTTACTTAAACCTTTATTACCTTTCTTCGATCAAAGCTGGGTATAATTAATTATTATTATTATTTTTTTACGGACTCTCTCTCCCGTGTATTGTCAAATATTTCGAGAGAAAATATAACGGTATAATTCATCTTTACTGTTTACTGTAACGTGAAATGTCATGCCAATCCTATGTCACTGTCAGACTATGACAATGACATATTTCTATTCATAATTCGTGATAAATACGTTTTTCTCAGGAGTTATTCAGAGAGCATATTTAATTTCATAGTAATAACTAGTATTCACTGTGTAAATTATACGGCACAGCAATAGATAACTACACACATCTACAATATAAACAAACTGACCATAACTAACCTAACAACAATTACCATGACTTTTAATTTAGGATTTATTGGTGGCGGCAATATGTCTACAGCTATTTTCAAAGGAATAATAGAAAGCAGTATGTATTGATTGTAGTGATGTACATTTTACAAATTGTCATGATTTAGAGATGTTCCGTACGTACGTAGTTTTAAATTCATTATGTTTTGCTAATTACATATTAATTAACAAGTCTTAGCTGTTGGGGTTTTAATAATTTTTTATATGAATGGACTTAATCATTACAGGAAATTTTAGCCTAAAATTGAATTAAAATATACGAGTACTTAACCTTATCATCAAAAAATGCTTTCAAAATAGTTATTACTCAAAGAGTAATCAAGGGGTACTGACTAAATAAAATAAAGTGTAAGGTCTTACTATTATCTTATTTCTCATTTTTATAAATGTATAATGTACATACATATTGGTATTAATATTGTATTATGTATACATTTAAAACTCATCCCATGTTCTCCACACTCTTTCCAGTGAGGTTCCAATGAAATGAGAGAACTGAAATGTAAATCATAACCATAATTACCTTAATTCACTTAGGTACCAATAAATGTACATACAAAATATTATAAATTACTAGAACATACAAAGCAATAATATTCTGATGATGATCTTCCTTCCTTCCTTGTAGTTGTGCATAATTATACACTAGGTTGTGCATTTATAATTCATAAGCTAAGTACTGATAAATACTTAATGAAATTAATTACTTTTTTATTTCTTGGATTTTAGTTTTAGTTTAGGGGGTGTACCATTTAATTATTATTTCTTATAATATTGTTAGGTCTCCTTATTTTGAATATTTTTTTTGCAGATGGTCATCCCTCTTCAAAAATTTGGGTGTCAGGCCCTCATATTGAGCATCTCAATTATTGGACTGAAAAAGGAGCAACTGCTACAATACAAAATGGTGTTGTATTTGATAATTGTGATATAATATTTCTAGGGGTTAAACCTGACAAATTAGATACAGCTTTAAGAACAATCAATAGCACACATAAAATTGTGGAAAAGAAAGTGTTATTTGTGTCTATGCTGGCTGGAAAGACACTTGAGACACTAAGAAAGGTTTGTATCTTGTTAACTTTATTCAAATGTCTAAACTGTCTCTTTTTTAACTATAACATATTATGTTATTTAAAATAAATTGCTAACAGAATGAGATTTGTTTTACTATAGAAGATAGGCCTTTTGTCTTTCATTTGTTGGTTTATTTATGATCATTTAATAAAAGTGTGGCAGTAGTCACTAATGACCCAAAACTGCAACAAACATTGTCCATATAAAAAAATGTATTAATATTCACTATTCAGTCTAGCTGGAGACAAAGTGATAACCGAGTTTATTCAATTCAAATGTTTTGTTTTGTTATTAGATTCAAATCTCTTAATAATTGAATTATATGACACAAGGGTTCATTTGTGAACTGTACTAGAGTACCTTTATTCTATACCATTTATAATTTATTATTGTCTTTGTCAGTCAGTTTAAGTTTACTAAAAGAAAGTATAGTATAATTTTCTAACAATGTTGAGTATACTTATGTTTTTTTATGCATTTGTGTGTGTGACATAATTTATATGTAAATAGATGTTTCTATGTAACCTTTGAGAGTAGGGTGAATAGGTTTCCCTAGAATAGGCATACACCATCTTCATCTTCATCATTACTTCCCATCAGGTCGGTTGGTAAACAAAGCCCTATTTCAATAAACTACAACAAAAACTTCGCTTACTCTTATAATAGGGTGGTGTAAATCAGTAGTAGACTTAAAATTCATTAGTATTAAAATTTTATGTCACACTTCAATATCATGCCTACAAGTCTTTTTATTATTTTTATAATCTATACAATTTAGGCATATTTACAATGTCCAAGAGACTAAAATGTATATCCCTTATAAAGTATGTGATTGTTGAAGCCTATTGAATTAAAATCCTTTGAACATAATCTAACATTTCAGGCAACTCATGGTTACCTAAGTGATGCTCGCATTAGTCTACTACGCATTATGCCCAATACTCCAATAACTGTTGGAGCCGGCATATGTTTATACACACCAGATCCAACAGTATCTGACAGTGAATGTCAGATCATAGAGAAACTTCTTGGCAGTTCTGCATTGTGTGAAAAAGTACCAGAAAGTTTGATGGACTCTTTGGGTTCACTGACAGCTTGCGGTCCAGCTTTTGTGAGTATGCTTTGTTAAGTATTTATATTAGTATAGTAATTTATTTATTATATTCAAACAGCAGTCCATATACTGATGGACTGTCAGGCGATTGCAGAACACTTGGCTAAATACCCTTGGTTCACCAGGGTCACTCTCCATGATTGTTGGTAACATGAACATTAAATCCTTGCTGGTATTCTTTAGGGCATCAGGTTGACTCGACTAGCTTATTCCCATCAATGCAAAATACACGCTTCGCTTCAGTGACTGAAAGGTGGAATTACGAAAGTTTCTAAATAGTCATGTAATTATCAAGGGTTGTTGAAAACATCTGTCGTTTATTGCAACGTTTGGTAATTGGCTAATAAAAAGATGCCATTGGTCGTATCACCTCAATTTGAGAGCACTTCCCTAACTGCATCAGCCAGTATCGGAATCCTTGGCGTCGATATATCAAGCGAAGTCCAGTTTCGCGGTCACTTGTAGAGTAAGGCCATATTAGCCTCGAAGAAGATTGGTGTGCTAAACAGATCGAGACAGTATTTTACTCCGGCCCACAGCCTGCAACTTTATGAGGCGCAGGTTCGGCCGCACATGGAATACTGTTCTCATCTCTATGCAAGTGCACCCCAGTACCAACTTCTCCCTTTTGACCGCATTCAACGGAGAGTGACTTGCATCATCGACTGCCAAGATATTTCTGATCGACTTGACACCTTGGCGTTGCGTAGAAATGTAGCTTCACTCTGCATCCTCTATCGCTTGTATCATGGGGAGTGTTCAGAGGAATTGTTCGGACTTATACCGGCTGCAGGTTTCCGCCATCGTCCTACGCGACAAAATATCCATCCCCATCACCTGGACGATTGGAACTCCACCACTGTGCGATTCTCCAGAAGCTTTTTGCCTCGCACAACCAGCTTATGGAACAAATTGTCGCCTGCCGTATTTCCGAACCGATACGACCTTCAAACCTTCAAGAAAAGAGCGTACTCCTACCTAAAAGGCCGGCAACGCACTTGTGGCTCTTGAGTCTCTCTCCTCCTCTCCTCACTCTCGTCAACATTCCTGAGCCCGTAACACCAAAATTCAACCATGGAATATGATTATGAATAATGAATTTCTTCTAAAGTACTTGAAATTTCATAAAAAATGGCTTTGTTAGACATTTTTTTCAGAAAGAAGTATTATATTACGGCCAGTATTTCTGATTTTTCCATTTTTAGCTTAGATCGAAGATTTACAGTTTTGAAAAAAGTATTGTAAAGCACAGAAAGCAAATTGCAATATTACATCCACCAAAGACAGTCCAACTGAAATAAAAAATAAATGAACGTCAAAAAACAATTGCAATTATCGAATACCGGAAACTTTTTGATCGCCCTCGTATGTTTTAAAAATTCACCAAATAAAATTTGTTGTGTGTGAGCTTTCCAATTATGTAGATGATTGTTTTTAGTCCAGTGTGGCATTCGATCGAAATCGAAATTCAGTCAAGGACAATTGGAACCAGCTATTTACTGTTGCTTCCTTAATTGAACATCGAAAAGCAAAAGAAAAGTCATTGACCACATTGAACCTTATGAAATTAAAATAATCTTTAACGATGAACTATTTCTTAATTAACTTAAAAAATAGTTCATCATTAATTTTGTTAAAATTAGTTATGCTTTTAACGTAGGTAGGCTTCAAGGTACCGCTGTATCTATAAATATAGACTGCTTAGAATAGCTAAACTTTTAATTTCTACGAGCCACCCGTCCAGGTTCGCACGGCTGGGACAACTATATGTCAATTTATATCTTTTCATAGTAAGAGAACTATAAATTTTTTTTTTTAATTTTCTTGTATACAAAGTTGTCCTGGCTATAAATACAAAATAAAACAATTTGGTGCAGTCGTTCGATAGTTACGCGCGTACATACAATTCAGTCAGTCTTCATTTTTACTTATATAGATTGTATGATGTGAACACTTAAACCAGATGATTAAAGAAAAATGAGATTCTTAGTTTGTATTTCTGTATGTTTGTTACTGCATAAATCCGTCATAAATTACACGATTAAAAAAAAACGATAATTATGTGATTCTGATGTATTCTTTATACAGTTTTTATACAATTTATCATGATAATAATTTGAATGTATTTATGTAATTCAAAAAAGTCAGTTATTCTATTACATATTTCAGATGTACTTAGTGATCGAGGCTTTGGCAGATGGAGCGGTTAAGCAAGGTGTACCGAGAGCGCTGGCGCTTCGTCATGCTGCTCAGATGGTTGCTGGGAGTGGACAAATGGTACTGAACTCGGGAAAGCACCCTGGCTTATTGAAGGATGAAGTTTGTTCTCCTGGTGGTTCAACGATTTGTGGTGTTACTGCACTGGAAAATGGTGGTCTTAGGTTCGTAAAAGAGTAAAAATTTATTTCTGTAATAACAAGTATCAGATGTACAACTATATACTGTAATGCGGCAGACACGAAAATAAATAAAACTACCTATATATAAACTAAAACTTGCTATATATACACTCACAGGCACAATTAACCGCCCACCTTGTATTTCTTTCAATTTTCAGTAGTCGGAAAATTTTGACCACATTTGATGGAAGTTATGTTAAAAGCAACCATTAAGGATAAATAAAATCACAAAAGTCTTTAGACAAAACCGTTTAGTAAAAAAAAATATGCCAAAAATCGATTTTGAAAAAATTTGCATGAAAATGTGATGACTTTAATTTTGAAAAAAATCGTCCGCTTTCTTTTTATTTAAATTTTAATAATGAGTATTACTACCTCGGGCCCTGGTGACTTCTTGTAGTCGGTTTGGTAATCCATCTACGAGGTCTTGAATATCCGACTGAGGGATATTATGCCACTCCTCTATCGCAGCCGTCTTGAGCTCTTGTAAGGTCGCAGGGGCTGATATTCTTGCTCGAATACGTCTTTTTAGGTTGTCCCAAATGTGCTCAATTCCCCTCCAACTGTATCCTTACGTTGTCGTCGTGGGGGGGCTTGCGCGGGTCAATGATCCCTGGGGCTGTGCCGGTAGGGCCACTCATGCCGGATTGGCCCAGGGGGAGACTCCAGACTAAGCAGGATACCCTGTGGGACTCTTCCAAGGGTCATTCAGAGTTGCTCCGCTGTCCTCAGCGGAGGAACGAGGACGGGCTCGGCGTGCACTCACACTGCCACCGAGCAGGCATTTGGAGATTTTAGCTCGATGCCACCGTCGGTATATCGTAATCCCGATAGGAGTCTCGCGGCTTCGATTGGGGGCGAGGGTCTTGGCTTAGCCGCCCGGACTGCGAGGAAGAAAACCTCTATAAAAAATTACCCCGAATCCCGTGTTCTGGTGCGTGACCATGGGATGCATGGCTGATGGGTGGTTCAGTCGCAAGCGCACTCCCAGCCGGGGCACCTGCGGACCCCTCGGTTGGGCATAAATTTACGCTTGCCCGGGTATTGGGGGATCTCTGCCCGGGTGGACCTTTAGTTCTCCCCCACTCGTGGGATTAAATATGGAATTAAATTTAAATAACAAAATTAAAAATGACGAAAAGAAGGAGAAAAGTAAGAGGAAGGACAAGAATACGAAGGCGGATGACACATCGTCTAATGACGAGGTTTTGACTGAGACGCCTATCTCGGTGGTGCTCCCAGAAGTGAGTCTATCTTCTGGGAGCAGAAGAATGTCGGTGCGAGTTCGTTCCAGGGCTGCCAGTTCCGCGGCTGACTCAGCAGAGGAGATGGAACTGGAAGCAGAAAGTCGAAAGCGCGGGCGGGATGAGGACGGCGACACGTCGCAAAACATGTTGCCGCCGAAAGTGCCGAGTAGCAGGCGTGGTCGATCACGCACACCGATCTCGGCCCCGACGAGTTCCGTCTTTTCCAGGGCTGAAGCGTACGCCCGGGTGCGAGCGGAGGGCGAAATCGTTGCAGAGGAGGAGATCGCAGATCTCCTTCTTAAAATAAGTCGGCCGGTGGAGGGAGGTTCTGATCCTCTTACACCGGTTGCTTTGAAGGAGAGAACAAATGCGGCGGTGGCCATTATTCAGAAAGTGGCCACTAAGTCCACCAACCTAAAGGGCTCTTTTGTCAGGGCCCTGAAGGGCTCTTCCTCTGTAGTTTCGGAGGCCATGGAAGGCCTCATTCAAGATGTTTCGTGCCTCCAAGAGGCAAATAATCGACTTTCGGCGGCAAATGAGCGCCTGACCCAGCAGGTTGCTGAACTGAGTGCTCAGTTCGCCCAGTTTCGGGCTGGAACGAGTTCTACTAGCCCTGCGCACTCCAATCTGGTGGCGCAGCAGCCTGCTGCCTCGGCCTCCCCCTCCCTTGTTTCTGATGCCCACTTGCGTCAAATCGTAGACGTAGTGTGGCGAATGTTGGACGGACGCCTGGCGGGACTTGAGGCAAGGCTGCCTCCAGCACCTATAGTTCGGCCGCCCCTCGCCACAGACAAGCCGAGGGCTGCGCCAGTGCCGATGCCATCCACCGCCTCAGGAGGTCGTGCCGGTGTAACCTACGCGACTGCAGCGTCGGTGACGGTACAAAAAACTGGACGGCTTTCTAAGACACCGGCCAAGGTGGCGGAGAAATTCCCTCCGCTTCCCACTAAAAGGCCTAAAAAGACTGTGGTGCCTCCGGTTTCTTCCAACGCTGAACCTGTGCCTGGCTCATCCACGTCTGCCCCCTCAAACGACGAATGGCGGATGGTTGAAGGAGGAAAAAAGTCCCGCCGAAACAGAAATAAGGGCAACCGGAAACTCGCCTCACTGCAAGCTCCGGAAGGAGCAAAGGAAGTCACAACACCGAAGAAAAGGAAGCTGCAACCGCCGAAAACGGCAGCTGTTGTAGTTACGGTGAGTCCGGAGGCAGCAAATAGCGGACTATCCTACGCTGCTGTCTTCAAAAAGGCCCGAGACTGCCTCACATCTGAGTTCGTAAGTGCAGGCGCTCGGCTGCGCACCGCCCAGACGGGGGCTCGGATTCTCGAGTTCCCCGGAGCTGAGGGTGCGAAGACGGCAGACATATTTGCTGAGAAGCTACGGGGCGTGTTTGCAGAGGCGAGTGGGATACGGATCGCCAGGCCTACTAAATGCGCAGAGATGCGCATATCAGGCTTGGACGACTCCGTCACAGTCGACGAAGTCCGGAGGGCAATCCAACAGAAAACAGGCTGCCCCCTAGATAACCTTAGGGTCATCGTCATACGCCCCGGACAAGGAGGACTTGGCGCGGTGTGGGTTAGCTGTCCTGTGGCAGCCGCCAAGATATTAGGCGATGCTGGAAGAATCCTCATCGGTTTTGTGAATGCCAAAATTACAATTTTGGCGGCAAGACCGATGAGGTGTTTTAAATGTTTGGCTTCAGGACACACCCGCGTCAAGTGCGGAAGTTGTTTTGACTGCAGTGGACTCTGTTTCCGCTGCGGTCGACCGGGGCATAAGGCGGTGGATTGTTCGGCCGCCCCTCACTGCCCAGTGTGTGCGGCGGGTAATTGCCCGCCAATCACCAGATGGGACAGGGAGGCTGCAAGCCTCCTCGTGCTTCTCAGAAAACATCGCAGGCCAGCCAGTCGACCCAGGCTGCCTCAGATGTCAATCGTTCGTCGCCACCATTGCCCATGGAGGAGGCTGTAGAGACGGTTCAGTAATGGACCACGTCTCCGGCCTCCTTGTCCAGACGAACCTGAACCACTGTGCCGGTGCGCAGGACCTCTTCCTGCAAACCATGGCAGAGTGGTCAGTTGGTGTGGCCGTAGCCGCGGAGCCCTATTACGTTCCTCCCCGACCAAACTGGCTGGGTGACTGGGACGGCTCCGTGGCAGTCGTTGGCTCCACGGCGGCTCATTCCCCGCCCTTGTCGCTAAGTGAAAAGGAAATCACCATTTATGGTGTCTACTTCTCCCCCAACCGGAGTCTGAGCGATTTCGAGGTTTTCCTTAACAACCTGGAGACCTCGATACGGCGATTAGCGTCTGGGCACGTTCTAGTGCTGGGGGACTTTAACGCTAAGTCCATCGCGTGGGGTTCCCCCAGGACGGACGCACGGGGCGATGCTGTAGAGGAGTGGGCAACTTCAGTGGGCCTCTGTCTCCTAAACAGAGGCACTACCAACACGTGTGTGCGACAGCAGGGGGGGTCGATAGTGGACCTTTCGTTCGCTACCCCTGCACTCGCAGCACGAGTAAGGAACTGGCGTGTCCTGGAAGAGGTTGAGACGCTCTCGGATCATCTCTATATCCGATTTGAGCTCTCCCGGACCCAGGACTCCAGAAGGGGTCACATGGCGCGGCGTACTTCCCGTTTTCCGCGGTGGGCTGTATCGAAGTTAGATAGGGATCTACTGGAGGAGGCAGCCATCATTTACTCTTGGCTGTCTCCGCAGCCTTCAACCGAGGAGGTAGACATGGGGGCGGGCCGCTTTCGTAATGCGATCACGCAGATCTGTGATGCGGCCATGCCCCGCGTTCTAGGTCGTCGGCCTCCAAGGAAGGAGGTCTACTGGTGGTCCCAGGAGTTGGCGGACCTCCGCGCGGCCTGCACTCGTGCCCGGAGGTCCTACACTCGCAGTCGTCGGCGTCACTGCGAAGAGGGGGAGGAAGACCGGCTTCATGAGGAGTACCGAGAGGCACGGAAAACTCTGAAGCTGGCCATCAGCCGCGCTAAAGAGGTGAAGAGAAAGGAGATGCTGGAGGGTCTCAATCGTGACCCCTGGGGTCGCCCATATCGTGCGGCGCAACAAAAGCTCCGCGCGCTGGGCCCCCCCCTTACGGAGACTCTCCAGCCCAGCTTCCTGCAGGAAGTGGTTGAGGGTCTTTTTCCGCGACGAGTGGAGCACTCACCCCCATCGATAGCCCCTTTGGCTGGAGACGACGGGGAGTTTGGGGTGGGGGATGCTCTACCCGTCGCGGAGGCGGAGATAGGGGCGGCTGTTCTTCGGATCCGCTCCAAGAACACCACCCCCGGGCCAGACGGGATTCCTGCCCGAGTGTTGGCCCTGGCCCTTGATCACATGGCAGACCGCCTCAGGGAGGTGTTCGACGCTAGCTTAGTGTCCGGGCGCTTTCCTGATTGCTGGAAAAGCGGGAAGCTGGTGCTTTTAAGGAAGCCGGGACGGCTGGCCGACTCGGTCGCGGCCTACAGGCCCATTGTGCTGCTGGACGAGGCGGGTAAACTGTTTGAGAGGGTACTCTCTGCCCGCATCGTCCGGCACCTGGATGAGGTTGGCCCCGATTTGTCGGACGCCCAATTCGGTTTCCGAGCGGGTCGTTCGACGATCGGAGCTGTAATGCGTCTGAGAGCCGTGACCGAAGAGGCTGTGAGCTGTGGCGGCGTGCTGTTGGCGGTGTCGTTGGACATCGCCAACGCATTCAATAGTCTGCCATTCAGTTGCATTAGGGAAGCTCTCCGCTATCACGGAGTACCACAGTACCTGATGCGACTAGTGGCAGACTATTTAGAGGAGCGTACCGTCATGTACGAGGACCGAGATGGAATCCTATGTCATCGGCCCATGTCGTGCGGTGTTCCGCAGGGGTCTGTCCTTGGACCACTCCTGTGGAACATGGGGTACGACTGGGCTCTTCGTGGTGACTTCCCCCCCGGGCTGGGCGTAATCTGTTACGCCGATGACACTCTGGTCACAGCCCGGGGATCGAACTTTCAGGAGGCGGCGCGCCTGGCCACCAGGGGAGCCTCACTGGTGGTCCAGCGCATAGAGGCGCTAGGCTTGCGGGTGGCCCTGGACAAGACGGAGGCCATTTTATTTCATGGTCCCCGTCGTGGTCCACCCGCTGGCGCTGCCATCATGGTCGGCTCGGTCCTCGTACCAGTTCGGGCCCACATTAAATATCTGGGCCTGATCCTTGACGGGAGGTGGCTCTTCGACGAGCACTTCCGGCAGCTTGCTCCAAAGCTGGTCGCCGCTGCGTCCGCCCTTGGGCGACTTTTGCCCAACTTGGGTGGACCCAGCGTCGCAACAAGACTGCTGTACACGGGGGTTGTCAGGTCAATGGCACTATACGGTGCACCGGTGTGGGCGGAAGCTCTGACCGCCCAGAATAGGGCACGCCTCTGGCGCCCTCAGAGGGTCATGGCGGTTAGAGCCATACGTGGTTACCGCACCGTGTCGACGGAAGCGGCGTGCGCGTTGGCCGGAACTCCCCCGTGGGACTTGGAGGCGGAAGTGCTCGCCGAAGTATATCGGCGGACGACTGATTTCGATAGTGGCAATCGACCCCCGTCCGAAGAGGTACGCGAGTGGCGCGAGGCCGCTCGCCGAGTCACTATGCTCGTTGGTCGTCCCGGCTGGAGGCTCCACGTGCTGGCTTAGCCACCGGGGAGGCGCTCCAGCCGGTCATCGTCGAGTGGGCAGGGCGGCAGCACGGGACCCTTTCTTTCCGACTAACGAAGGTTCTTTCCGGGCACGGTTGCTTCGGAAAGTACCTGCACTCGGTCGCTAGGAGAGAATTGAGTCCCGTCTGTCACCACTGCGACTGTAGTGAGGACTCGGCCCAGCATACGCTCGCGGATTGCCCCGCTTGAGCGACGCAGCGTCGGGCCCTCACTTCAGTCATTGGAGAGGATCTGTCACTGCCGGCCATCATACGCTCCGTGGTCGGCAGTGACAGGAATTTTACCGCGGTCGCAGCCTTCTGTGAGGAGGTCATCTCACAGAAGGAGGCGGCGGAGCGGGCCCGGGAGGATAATCTCCACTCGGACCCAATTCGCCGCCGGCGAACCGGGCGGCGGAGGCGCGCTTACCAGCGCCTCATGCCGCCCTGAGTGTGGCTGCGGGTGGTCGGGACGGGTTTTCCCCTCCATCCGCCATATAGCTAGCCGCGAGGGGGTGACGTCCGCGTGTGTCTGGACGCCGCCTAATTGATAGGTTACCCGCAGGTGGTGCCCGCATAGTGCGGGCAGGCGCTAGGAGGGGTCCGGATGTCTTAATAAAGCTGTTCCCGGATTCCTCCTATTTTAAGCGCAGTATGGCACACCGTGTGGTTTTAGTCGGTTCGATTCCGACACACCGTTCCACTGAAAACCCAGGTGGAATGACGGCCCGAGGGGGTTTCCACACGAAAAAAAAAAAAATAAAAATGTGCTCAATTGGGTTAAGATCGGGACTGCGTGACGGCCATGGCAAAACTGGAATCCCGACCTCATCGAGGTATTGAGTGACGGATTTTGCGGTATGGCATCGAGCATTGTCGTGCATTAATTTAAAGTTTTCACCAATAAATGGTGCGAAAGGTATGACGTGGTCTTGTAAGACTTCCTCCACGTATCTTTGAGCAGTCACACTGCCTCTATCAAACACCACTAGATCGGTACGAGCCTCGTAAGAGATACCTCCCCAAACCATTATGGATCCTCCCTGATAACCCACGGTTTCGATTATTGCACATGGAGCAAACCGTTCATTTTGGCGCCTATAAACACGCTGACGTCCATCTGGACCCCTTAAGGCTATTCTGCTCTCATCTGAGAACAGTACGTTCTTCCATTGTTCCGTAGTCCAGTCAGCATATTCTCGTGCAAAGGCAAGTCTTGCTCTACGATGCTGTGCAAACAGCTGTGGACCGCGAGTTGGACGAAAAGCTCTCAGATTCCTTTCAGCCAGTCTTCTTCTTATCGTACGTTCACTTACAGTGACATTTCTCACCTCAAACAGACGTGTGCGCGCTTCAGTAGCGGTGCAAAAGCGATTTCTTAGCACGTTACTGACAACAAAGCGGTCATCCAGAGCCGAGGTGCACCGATGTCGGCCTTGACCTGGCCTTCTCGTGTATGAACCAGTCTCCCGAAAGCGTCTTTTGGCATCCCGCACTGTAGTTCGAGGTACACCAAGCGTACGAGCGATGCGACGTTGGCTATACCCAGCGTCAGCTGGTCACTGCCCTAGCAGCACCAGTTGCATCCAGTGGCATTTTTTTCAGTCACAAACAATAATCGTACACTGAAAACTCAAATTAAACAATGTTCGTACACGATAGCAGACAAGAACAAGAAATGTAATCAATGTAACGTTACTGCAACAATGTCAAACAGAGACTAAATTCTAAAAACGCTTCGGCGATACAAGTTTAAGGGTCTAAATAAGGGTTTTTAAGTGTTTAGTTTATTGCTAAAGTACCCAGTTAACTAAAAACAAAACAGTACATAAGCCACAGTTAACATAAACAAACAGGGTGACGAAAAATATAGGTGAGCGGTTAATTGTGCCTGTGAGTGTATTTATGGGTACGGAACGGTTTCACTGTTATCTGACAGTCAGTATATTTACAGTCCTACAGTGCCCGGATGACGTCATTAGGAGGTTTGTAATAACTGATGATAACATAACACAATATATAGGCAACCAAGTATATAAGTATATGTATAGGTATTGATGGTTTGAAGTGGATGGTTTGGATAATGACGGTATTGAAGGCATATATAAGTATATATGCCTTCAATACCGTCAGTCACGATGTCCTATTATCCATCCTGTCCTAGTTGGTGTGAACTCCACACTGGAGTCCCTCAAGGCGGAATGCTATCTCCACTTTTGTTTTCAATTTACATTAATCTCATAACTCAGGACCTTCAGCGTGCGTATCACCTTTACGCCGATGACTTGCAGCTGTACACGCAGGCCAGCATTGAGGATATACCGCAAGCCATTGACAAAATTAACGAGGACTTAGATTTAATAAAAAGATGGTCGGAGAGGTTTGGATTATTCGTGAATCCCACTAAATGTCAGGCAACTATCGTAGGCAGCTAACGACTTATGGGTAGGATTGATATGACTTCCATCTCACCTGTAGTTCTTAATAGCTCAGTCATACTCCTAAGCTCAGTGGTTAAAGATCTGGGCCTACATATTGACTCAACTCTTGATTGGCGTGCCCAGGTTGCTCACGTGAGTCGAAAAGTGACTGGAACTCTCCGAAGTCTATATCCCCTTAAAAATTTTCTTCTAACTAAAACCAATACAATCCTAATGCAGTCCCTTATCATCCCCATAATCGACTATGGTGATGTTATTTCGACCTGAATGCAGATCTGCTCAATAAACTTGACCGACTTTTTAATAACTGCATTCGATTTATTTTTAATCTTCGTAAGTATGACCACGTGTCTGCTTTACGTTCTGAATTAAAATGGCTTCCGATTCGCCAGCGACGTAATCTTCGCGCACTGACTTCTCTCTTCTCTTTTCTTAACTCTCCATCTCCTCCATCTTATTTAGCACCCTATCTTCGTTTACTGTGCTCAAATCATGATAGAAACCTTCGTTCCTCACACAACAATCTTCGATTATGTCCCCCTCATAACTTCAACTTCGTGAACTCTTCGTTCTATGTCCAATCTGTTCTTCTTTGCAATGCGCTCCCACTCGAAATCAGGATGTCCACAAACCGCTTCACGTTTAAAAAAAGGGTACGTGATCTCCTGCTCAATGAGTTGGCTTAACTGTTGCATCATTTTTTTTTCTCTTTCTTCTCTTTTGTTTTGTTTTTTACGTAAGTAATAATGTATATGTAATAATGTGTATAACATTTTTTTCTTGTATTTATACTATTTTTAAACTAGTTCCTTTTTTCTCCCTTATTCTTCGCACATACCACTTACAATATGTGCATAAAGTTAAATAAATAAATATATAGATTCATATATATATTTTTAAATTATTGTTTTTATTATTTGGTTCACAGAACTGAATACAATCGTTATTATAACTTATACTGATAATTTTTAATGTATAGATCTACCCTACTAGGTGTGAACACAGCATGCTATAATAAAGGGTTATATCATCACACCAACCATAAACCAAGAGAGTGTCCTAACTGAAAGATTCAATTAGTATCCTAATTAATAAGTTACAACTATGAGTTAAAGGTGTGTAGTATTTTTTTCTAAATGAGGCTAAAGAATCGTGACGGATAAACACATCTATGCTATTACGTATATTTTTTAATGAGGTAGGCATGCGGTAAATAGGTATGTGTAAGTGGATGGAACGTTTTACTATTTTATAATCGACTTTCGGGACGAGGTACGGATAATGATAAAATTGATGTGAAAGCATTTATCCAAATTTAAAAACATACGATTTTGAAGGCACCGTGCACCGCATCGATATCGGATTGTACGATTGATATCTCATTTTGGTCATTTATGGTTCGATAGATTTTTAAATCATCGGCATATAATCTTAATTACGAGCGAATAAAACGTTTAACATCATCTAGATAAACTAAGAAAAAAGAGGTCCGAAAAAAGAGAAGAAAAAGGAACTGAACATGTTTCAGATTTAAATCCTCGAATATGTACCAACTGAGAACGGTTCCGTGTATATATGTATATATAACTAAAAAGAAATATATAACACACATATGTAAGGTAGCGATTTAGCTTAAGAGGTGATTTTCTTAGCTATGAACGATAATAACTCGCAGCTATGAAGTTAATGCAATGACTGACTTGACTACTAACTAACGGTCTACGTGTATCGCTTTTTTCGCTCTCACGTATCCACTCTGGCTCTCTCTCTTGCCACCATAATGCTTTACTGCTAATATTTTAAATCATTGTATGTCAAATGAACTTTTAAATACTCCATAAATTTTCATTATAAGTAATTACTCAAAGTTAATTTAATGATATTATAATGATCGTAGTTGATCAAAACAAAATTTAAAGCAGTCAGTCCTAAACCTAGTATGAAAGAAAGTTCATTTGTGTGAGTAATTATGACGCTTATGATGTGTAACTGCATAGCTAAAAATCTTTACACTTATGACAAGTCACGTGTGTAGACACAACGTAGTTACTGTAGTCCATCACTCAGTCTACGCTTTGTAAGTAACTGTAACATTTCAGTAGAAAAATCATGCCTGCATAGCGTCACTGGCACTGAGTTTGAGTAAATAACTGGTTACGAAAATCACTTGTTTTGAAAACAGGTGATGCCTTAAGCTAATTCCCGCTAGGTGCAATATATGGTACAACAATTTTATTAACATTTTACCTTAAATCGTCTGTTGTGCTAATGTTCTAAATGCTTCTTAACTGTTGCAGAGCGACAATGATAAACGCTATTGAAGCAGCGACACACAGGACCAAGGAGCTCGGAAAGTGATTAGAATGATCCAACAGACGAATTCATGCATGCAATGATTGGATGTGAGGATTTCAAGAAAAAAATAACGAAACGAATTTCAGCAATACCCTCAAATATGACAATGAATTAATGAATGAATCTCCAGATTGGTATATAGATGTTTAATACGACACATGTTAATCTGTGCTTTTTACTATAGAAAATCCATGAGTAAATCCTTTATTGGCTCTTCCCTCACTCCTTAAATAAAATAACATTAAATGTTAATAAGATATACTCTTCTTATGAATCTCTTTTTTTTATAATATATGTAGATAAAGTAGAAGCATAAGTACTTTAAGTATGGGTACATACATTATTTAATGTTCGTTTTTTTTTAATATGTATGTTTTAAACAATGTACAATCAGCAACGAAATTCAGCAAGTCGTCTACATAAAATCATAAAATAATGTTGTTAAACTTCTAACTACTACTAAAATTATTCTAATACTAAATAAAAATTATTTATTCTTATCTCCAATGTCCACTGTAATACTATAAAGAAGATTATCTATGTGACTTTTCTTGCTGACTGTCACCGTACTCTACACACAACTAAGCTCTCATACATATTTTAAATGTAGAGTTCGTTAAGTATTTGACATGTGATATTATTAATATGTGTTTATTTATTAAAAACCGAGATATATTGATATTATTTTATAATTGGCTTATAGCATGCCAGTTAATTTATAACAGTTTTTGCATAAGAACTCTTTGTAAATGAAACTATTAATGTATTTATTAAGACTTAGTACACAAATACAGTATGTTTGTTGTAATGCATGTAAGTATTCAATTTTATCTGAATGACTATATTAGTAGAAAAACGCAACCACCAACATGCCATCTGCATCCACCGTTTTAAAATTAATGTTTATACCACAGTTAAAGTAAGTATTAAAGTATTATTCTCTTTATTTTGATTACATATATCAGGTTTATTGGCAACAATAGTCCTGTGAATGCTGACAGATCGATCCCAATATAATGATGCACTACTAATTTCAATTACTGGGTCGGGGATATACTTGTAGTACGCTAACTCGACTTATTGTAAGAAAGATTTAACATTTTTCATTGTTTTAAGGTATCCCAGCGGTAAATAAACATGCCCAGTACAAAAGATTTTTTTTTGCCCGAAATCGAGCCGTACATAGGAAGCGCAAATAAATATTCGTGACGTCATTCAATATGGCGGTCTTAATGTAATTCTTAATGCTTCTTCATCATCATCATCATCATACGGATATCGCAGTAAGCTGCAGGGGCGTCCCCCTTTCTAGTACTCATTTGCGGCCTCCACTTCCGAATCCGTTTCTGTTTTATTTTTGGAATGTATAAAAAAAGTACAGATTACACTACTTACGTATAAACAATATTTTCTCATTTCTTAGTATATCCAGGTAGTTTGAAACAATTTACACTAACTTCAATATGTTCCAGTGATCAGTATTGTATGAGTATTATATGATTACTGTGTAATTTATTCAATATATTGTATTTAAGTTTGTAAGGGAAGCCTGTTGGTTGATATGTATGTATATGCAGTTCCTTGTTGATGGTTTGACCAAAAAGACGTAATCTTAATTTTATTCTAGTACAACCTTAACAGTTCAGCAGTTTTACAATATTGTATATCAATAAGTATTACAATATAAAAAGTGGACGTACTAGACGTATTGTGTACGCAGTGTACACAATACATGTAGAATATTTTGTTAAACTTTTTTGTTTATAACAATGAGGTTTAAGATAAATTGGTTTGCTACAATTAAGTCGGCATTACTTTATCACTTGTTTCGCCAAGATCAGCTTTCGATTGTGTTAGCAGTATGTTTTGTATAGACCACTTAGTGGCAGACAGTAGACACTTTAAATGTTTTTATTTTCTATTACTGCCAATCTTTGTTTTAATTTGAGAGTTGAGAATCTTATGGTAGAGTTAATATACAAAGCATTGTAACATTTTCAGTAAAATCACTTTTACTGTTCCACAATAATTATTTAATAAACCTGACCGGTTTCATTATGATTGTCATAATGTAAATTATAATAATTTTTTGTCATTTAAAAAAAAAATTACATAATTATTTGTATAATAAAAATGTCATTATTCGACATGACAAGTAAATTTAATTTTGACATCCATGACTTATTTTATATTTATCTTAAGACTTCATATCATTATGTAGGGGACATACGAATAGACGAGTCACCTGTCCATGGACACATGCAACTCAAGAGTCGTAAGTGAGCTTTTGAGGGTTATAAGGAGTGTTGGGATGCGGGGAGGGGATGAGGAGATGTGAAAGAGGAGAGGAGGAGTTGGGCCTCCGAAAAACCTCACTAATTTAGGCGAAATGCGTCGCTTCACAACCAGTTAGCTGTGAGGCCGTGGTATCAAACCAATCGAGCCGGCTAATTGGTGCCTGAGCATGGCTCTCCCACGATAGATACACCTTTACTGTAATCTATATTATTACTGACACCTAATTTAAAATATATTCGTTCTGTATTAACTTTCAAAATAATTAGAAACCTTTGAAAATGCCGTAAGGCGAAACCGGTCATGTTTATTAAACAAATATTGTGGAACGGTACAAGTGATTTTACCAAAATGTGTAGCCAGTTTCACCAAGTGCCAACAATCAACAGTTTAAATAGCTTTGTCAAATGTACAAAAAGTGTTTCAATCTGCAGAAAGGCTATCATGTTCCAATATTACTTTATGTTGAGCCTTAACATTGTATTAATCGATTTTAATATCTAACAATTATGCACAGAGCTGTTATAACATTTATCCTCAAAAGAAATCACAATATGGTCTTATGACGGTATACTTTATAGGTAGAAGCACATTAGATTGTTGTTATAATCTTCAGTTATCGATATAATAAATTGCTGTAACAAGATGATGTGAATTTGATTTTGGATATCCTCTATGTTTGGACGATGATCACAGTAAAGGTTTGTAATATTGTATCCCTATTTTTATTTTTGACATATTGTTTTATTATATTGCTTTTATAAGGTTAATTTTGTTCAATGTTAAATATTTTTACTATTATATATATACTAAATGCCGGTGAGCACCTGTTTGTTGAAGTTGAGCTGCATCACATAAAAATACTTTTAGGAGTTTATTACTGTCCTTCCTTACCGATTAACTATTTCACTTCCTTTGAAAATGTTCTACAAACTCTTTCCCCATCTTACATTCATACCATAATAATGGGTGACTTCAATACCTGTCTTCTAAGAAATGATTCGCGATCTTCCTCTTTTCTTTCCATAGTTGAATCTAGCAATTTCTCTGTTCTCCCTCTAAATGCTACTCACCACTTTCCCAATCATATACCTTCTCTTCTTGACTTAATCCTTGTCTCATCTCTAGATCACTTTGTTAAGCATGGCCAATCTGCAGCACACGATTTCTCCTATCATGATCTTCTCTATCTATCCTACAAAATTCGTCCTCCCAAGGCAAAGTCAAGAGTTCTCTTTCAACGAAATTTTAGTAGCATGGATGTCGATCTCCTTGGAGAGGACGCGAGGCAGATCAACTAGGACCCTCTTCTAACAGCAGAATCTATCGACAAAAAAGTGGACATACTTAATACCAATATCATAGCGCTCCACGATATTCATGCACCGGTTCGAGCTATTAAATTAAAGCATTTGCCATCACCATCACCATCATCAGTCAACCAATGATATTAAAAAAAGTATTACTCTAAAAGCAGCTGCGAAGTCTAGATACAAATCAAGGCCTACCGATCTCAACAAAGAGAAGTATCTAAAATTACGAAATTTTTGCAACAAGGTGTGTAGGAATGCACAACGCCAGCATATCCATAGCTCCGTAGAAAACGGTGACCCAGCTAAGGTCTGGAAATTTCTGCGATCACTAGGGGTTGGAAAACAGCGCCAAGAATCATCTCCTACTCTTCTAGATATCAATCAGCTTAATCAGCACTTCTCTACTTCGTCTATCTTTAATGCAACTAAAACTTAAACTAATACATTAAATTATCTTTCAACAATTCTAACCCCTGACTATATTCCTTTTGTTCTTAGTCAAAAAGTATTCGATCAATTACCTCTAATGCAGTTGGCACTGATTCTATCAGTCGTAATATGGTCCTTCCCATCCTTAGTGAGATTTTAGCTGTTATCACCCATATCCTTAATTTTTCCATTGATAGCGGAGTATTTCCATCAGCATGGAAAGATGCTCAACTCATTCCTTTACCAAATAATCCCAAATCTCTCTGCTTCTCAGAATAGCGACCCATCTCAATTTTACCATTTCTGTCAAAGGTTCTAGAACGCCATATCCACCATCAACTCAGTACATTTCTATGCAGAAACAACCTACTGAACCCCTTCCAAACCGGTTTCCGTCCGGGCCATAGTACGACTACCTCTCTAGTCAACATTACAGGTATAGAAAATGGAAAGGTCACAGTCTTATGTCTCCTAGATTTCAGTAATGCTTTTAACACTGTTGACATTCTCCTTGCAATACTTCACTCTATCAACATATCTCCAACTGCTATTGACTGGTTTCGTAGTTACCTGTTTGGCCGCCGGCAGCGTGTCAGACTGGATGATAACTTCTCCACCTGGTCTGACACTGCTGCTGGGGTGCCACGTGGCGTTTTATCTCCTTTGCTTTTTTCAATATTTATTAACACAATCTCAAACAATCTCTTCTCTTCTTACCACCTTTATGCAGACGATTTGCAAATATACTGTCAAGCCAATTTTGACATGGTGCCCCATGGCATTAATACCATCAATAAAGATTTATCTACTATAAGCAAATGGGCCACCATGTTTGGACTCAAAGTTAACCCTAAGAAGACTCAATCAGTAATTGTCGGTAGCCCAAGATATATTGCTAAGATTAACAACTCAACACTTCCGCAAATCTCATTTGAAGGCGTCACCATTCCTGTAAGCGACAGCGTAAAGAGCTTAGGGATATACATCGACAAAACCTCAAACTCATGGAGTGTCCAGATCAAAAATGTCAGCCGTAAAATCTTTGCCTCTGCAGCTTCTCTAAGAAGGTTACGTAATTTTCTTCCAACATCTACTAAAATTGATCTTGTACAATCAATTCTTCTTCCCATTCTTGACTATGCCGACGTCTGCTATCTAGATCTCAATGAAGACCAACTTGATAAACTTGAGAGACTTCAGAATTTCTGTATAAGGCTCATTACGCAAATATGATCATATCTCACAATTCCGCACTAAACTCAAGTGGCTTCTGATTCGCCTTCGCCGGAATACTCATATCCTTTCTTTACTGTATAATATCTTGTTTCACCCATCTACCCCTATCTACCTAAAACAACGTTTCTCATTTATACGTGACACACAATAGGTGCTCGAGATCATCAGAAAATCTGACGTTGGAAATACCAACTCACTCTACAATGTTTTTTGATAAATCGTTTACTGTGCAAGCCGCACGCATTTGGAATGCATTGCCAGAGGATATCCGACGGGCTCAATCACTAGCTGTCTTTGAGAAACTCGTCACTACCTATCTCAGTAATACTTGTTTATTGCATATATTTGTGTATGTGTATGTATGTATATATATATGTATATATTACCTGTTTTTAATTGTAATTTGTTTTTACTTAGTTTCTTTTTCCACCTCTAATTATTGTTTATAATTGTTTTACTTTTTATTTCCTTTTCTTTTTCTTTTTTTTACTCTTTGTGCACCACTATTACCTAATACTTTGCAGTATAGTCCATCAGGTTGTCTGGAAGAGATCACAGATTGTGATAAGACCGCCCTTTGTACTCACCTATTATTATGTACTTTGTTTGATACCTCAAGTGTACAATAAAGAGTATATATCTATATCTATCTATCTATCTATCTATATATATATATATATATTTATGAAAATATAATTATGTTAAGAAATGGTTGTCTAATCAATAGAAGCTATTTGAAAATTTACCTAATGCGTTACTATTTAAAATAATTTCAATCAACATTTACAACTTAGATCGACTTCCAAGAGTCGATATGAAAACAATTAAAAGAAGTCGATAATAGAAAAATGTCTTAATCCACTAGGATGTAGGCCATGATAAAGAAACACCATACATACATATGCACTTGAAACTCGAAAACAACACTGCTTGACGCCGCAGACGGATAAAAGGGATTACGTATAGGAATTTTTTGCCATATTAAGTAATAAGTTCATACATTTTTCATAAATATCAAATTTATTTTAGTAATATATATAAGAAAGAGATTGGTAGTGAAACAATTAAAAAGCCACTAAACATTGAAAATTAATAAACAGTCCAATCCAGTTTTGCAAAAAAAATAACTGTAACGCATTGTGTATGAACGCCTTCCAAAGGTTTTTATCACTGGATAATATTTACCTAAGATTGCAAGGTATGGCCAGTAATACCTGTCCTATTTTGGAGGACCAGTGTTATATCCCGCTAAGTAAAAAGTGAAGATTTAAAGTTTGGTGGTTCCTTACACCTGACTGGCCGCGGCACAACGATTATGGTATTACTTTTGTCACTGCAGGAATAGTAATTATGGATTACTCCGGCTGTTTATTAGATTTCGGATTAGATTGTTAACATGCGAATTAACACCCTAGTGCAGGAAGAGGTCTTCCTTTACATTTGTTGACCCAACCAGTCCAGGCGTCAATACCTTGACGTGCTAAAATCGTTTTGGCACATGAGGCAGATGCTGAAATATCGTCGGACAGGAGATCTATGGAAGCAAAAAAAAAAGTTTTATCATTTTACACTTTAAATTATTTTTATTTGTAATATTAATTGTTTTAATTAAGTCTATCCCAGAACTGTAGCTATCAGGTGGCTTGAGTCAGTTCAAATGCCGAGAGGAATGCCACAATTTAACGTTGTCATGTTAACTGTAATTTGTTGGGATTTATGGGAGTGCGCCATCTAGTGTCCATTTTAGACTGACCACACAGTATATAACTACACCATATATCGTTATACCTGAGACTACGATATTATATATATAAAGTATATAATTACAAACAAACACAATAACTTACCATTACAGCGTACGTTACAGCCTTTGCCTGGAGAACCGCCAGTATTGCACCAGTAGCGATCGTTTATTTGAAATAGACCCCAATCAAAAGAACCATCTACATTGGGCCCACCCTTTACATGAGTTTGAAATGAACTTTCAGCTTTTACAAGACACACCACTGAAAGATAAATAAAATTGTAGTTTTAGTAGTAACCTATACTAGAGGCATAGTTTGTTTGTTTGAATGCGCTAATCTTACTACTAATCCGATTTGACATATTTTTTTGCGTCAAATAGCCCGTTTATTGAGGAAGTCTATAGGCTAAATATATATATCATCACGGGCTCACGCCAAGACCCTAAGGATCGGAGCAGTGAATATAAATGCAGGTGAAACTGCGGCTTACGGCCAGTTAGCTATATACGAATAGGCAGGTACTGTACCTTTTTTTAAGAAAAGGTCGGACAAGATACATAGGTATATAAAAAATATTACGAGCTGAGTGATGGAAAACTTGTCCTGGTATTGTTGAGAATAAAGACTGCACTGTGAAAGTAGTCTATAATATTAAAATGAGGGAAGATCACAACATGAAATTAACTTATAAGAGAAGAACCTTGCCGATTTCTACACCAACCAACCAACTTGTCTTCGACATACTTGCCTGGCTGGCTCGTTGTTCAAGTAGTGAGGACTGCTAAGTTAGAGGTCGTGGGTTCTATTCAAGGACAAATATTTGTGTAAAGAGCACGGGTATTAGTTCTGTCTGGGTATAATTTATCTATAATAGCTATTTATTCAGAAATATATAAGTATGTATATCAGCAGTCTGGTTACCATAGTATAAACTGCTTAGTTCTGGATCAGACGGCCGTGTGATTTGTCTGAAGAATACAGTATTATACTTAAACAAGCAGGTCGTTTGCTTATTTGTTTAAAATAAAATATCACTTCTGAAAGAATTTAACAACAGACACATTTAACTTACTGTCTTTTAGTTGATGTTCAGGAAAACCATGTCGCCGCAATTCTCGAACAAGATCACATTTTGAAAATGTCTTCGCCAAGCTTGTGGAAGTCAAGCAGACTAATACAAATAATAATGGGATTACAGAAGCCATTTTATTAATGTAGGTATAGGTATAGTGTGCAGGAGCTACTCGGACGATAGCTTTCTGCAGACTGATGTGTGTGACGAGTTTAAAGAGGCTTATATAGGAAGAAGCATAACTACCACCATTAATGCTTTGTGGCTTTTTACCTGTTGGTTTTCCATTCGTAATTCCCTCCCTACTCATACCTTTTGGTTTTACGTTACTGAAATCTGTTTGTCGTAGTTATACATATTTATTAAATTGCATAACTATTTGGAGCAGCGCGGCGGCAGTACATTCAACTGCTTCGTTCTTCGGTTTAATTGCCATCCAGTACATACATTTTTATGTATGAATATGTACCTATATGTCTATTTGTATTATTCTGAATGTTTCTATTCAATTCAGTATTTATCCCTTGTTCGATTCCATAGTACCTACAAACTCTGCCAATTTAAATTTTATTGGATTTTAGTAGTTTTGGGCCTAAACATGTTTAAAAATAATTACAGCGCTGAGAAACAAAAATGCTGTAGGCGAGTTCGAAATGAATTTTAATAATTCAATTTTAAAAGAAAAACACGTGGCAAATTATAACTATATAAATGGCCAATTAGGAGCGCAAAAGAGTCACTGGTGCCACTCAAAGAGAAAACAAGTGCAGTTTTGTTTACAATGACATTTTTCATTATTTTGTTGTGTAAATGGATATGCCATTTAAATGCCGTTAACTAATCAAGATTAAAACAATAATTATCTATATATTATAAGGAGTGTAATAGTTTTAAAGATTCAAATGTGCTCATGTTTATGTATGTATGCGAGCTGTCTTATTATACCATCACTCCTAAATAACTGAACAGATTACGAACCACATAGGTTTTATGATGCTTTTGTACAAATTTGTTTTGTGTAATGATAATATTTGTGTAGTTTATGTAATAAAAAATAATAAAACGATAATATAGCTGTATAAATAGATTTGTTTTGTTTCATTTATATCATTTTATCAATAGCGGAGATCTCTTCCAGACAACTTTGATACGGCCATTGAAAAATCTATATTCTAGGAATATAATGTGTACTCCTAGTACTACTGTGTGTTAGGGTTATATTGCTATGATATCCTAAACAGTAGTGTATCTTTAGAATCCTTATATCACCGCCCACAAAAGACACTAAAATCACAAGCATCACGCACTTTATTCTTAAAAAAAAGCAATAAGTATAGCGGTTGTATAGCGGCCTAATCAGTTTTAGAGAATGGTAGTTAGTTTTAATTTTTAAATGAATAACATGTTTGTCGTCCACTTTGTAGTCTATAACGTGCAATATTGGTTGTATTTCTTTTTCAGGTATTTAACGTGGATACTTATTATCACTGTCAACACAGGAAGGGAAACCTGAACTTTAGTTTTAATTACATTATGCTCTGGTGCGCATAACATTAAACACAATAATCTATGATGATAATCTCATGAATGTTATACTAATGCACAGAATCCATGACTGTCAGGACAGAAAGAGGTTTTCAACTCATCGATATCTTCTCCAATTATTTTAACAGATTTTTGGGCAATAATAGAAAATACGCTGCCCTGGAGGACTAGGGGTATGACTTCGTCCCGTTCACCGTGGAGACGGCGGCTCCGTGGGGCTCTGAGGTTCGTGGCCGATTTGGGGTGCCGACTGTTGTGTTGTGTGTTGTGTTCTGTTCAATACTTGACCCAAAACATTGCAATATGCATATAACGAAGAAACGCCGCCATCCTTATGGGTACGTTCAGTTGGGGGGATGCATTTATAATTGCATAAAATTTAAAATATAGTGTCATTTAATTTGTTGCACAATTATTGTTATTTGGGATTTAATATGTTGCTGACTATTCTAAATTTAAATAAGAAGAATACCTACTGATAATATATTATTTTGTACACTAGGAGAAATAAAATACGGCCATCCGCCGGTTTAGCAGAAGCAGACCCAAACCGGCGGCGGTGTTCCGCGCGCGCCATTTTTAATAGTGAAGCTACACCACAGCGGGGTCGTCGTAGGCGGCCAGGTTTGCCGGGGTGCACAGGGATTTCCTTTTAAGGGTACACCTGGGACCCCGGCAATAGGACTATGTGACGGAATACCGTGTGGTTTTTGTCGGTTCGAGTCCGACATACCACCCTACTGGTCCCAGTAGGGTGATGACCCGTGGGGGTTTACCAAAATAGGAAAAAATAGGAAAATAAAATAGATTGTTGTATGCTAATCTCTTACAGGCAACCATATAATAGGGCACGCCACTATTTTGGCGGTAAGACCCATCATGGGAGATTGGCTGGAGCGGCGACATGGCAGCCTCTCCTACCGGCTGACGTGGGTGCTCACCGGACACGACTGCTTCGGTAAGTTCCTGTGTCGCATAGGCCGGGAGCCAACGTCTGCGTGCCACCACTGCGGAGGCTGTCGCGAGGACACTGCACTCCATACTCTAGCGGAGTGCTCAGCATGGACGCAACAGCGCCATGACCTCGTGACGGCTATTGGTGTGGGAAGCCTCTCGCTAGATACCATGGTACAAAGTAAGAGTGCATGGGAATCCGCCGCCTCCTTTTGCGAAGAGGTGATGCTGATCAAAGAGGCGGCGGAACGGGAACGGGAGAGGACTAACACTCTCTCGTCCCGCAGAGGACGCACCAGGCGCCGGAGGGCGCAGAATGACCTCCGACCTCCATGAGCGCTGGCCTGGGGGTAGCGGATCGGGCTGCCCGCTACCCTAGCAGAAGCAGGCCTGAGACGGTAGCGCGTCGTGTTCTGCGCGCGCCTCTCTTAGTTGGAGGGGGCTATCCCCCCTCCAACTTTCCACGATGTGGTCGCCTGAGCATCAGACGACCAAGGTCTGCAGGGGTTCTCGGAAACTTTCTTCGTAGGGTATACTCAGGTCCCTGGCAATAGACCTCGTGACGGAACACCGTGTGGTTTTAGTCGGTTCGTGTCCGACATACCACTTCACTGTTGGCTCCAGTGAGGTGATGACCCGTGGGGGTACTAGAAAAAAATAATTAAAAAATGCAACCATATAATATGTTGTTTGCAATTATAGTGATTTATATTGCCTGAAATAATTTCTACTAAAAATATACATGATTTTATTTTTTTTAGACAATATAAACCACAGTTGTTATAAAATATTTATGAATTGATACACAGTGGTCATGCTTAGGCACGAATGGGCCGGCTCGTCCGGTGCGATACCACGGCCCTATAGAAACCCGGTTGTGAAGTAACGCTTGCCTTTCCCCGAAGTTAGTGAGGCTCTTCTTTCCCATCTCCTCATCCCCCCTTTAGTCTGTATGTTGCTAAAATATATTGGATGATATATGTACATACAAGTCGAGTTACATGGTATACGACCTTGACTTGCTTGAGCTGTTCTACAGCCATGTTCCATCCTCAATAGCAACATCCCTTTCATTTTCTTCTATTTATTTATTTGTTGTTTAATACGCCTCAATATACTTTGGTTATTAAAGCAGGCGCGAGTGTGTGTATTTATGGTCAAAGGTTAAGTTTGTTATCAAAACCTGACTCCTGAATATTATAGAAGAGACGATAACCATGCACTGTTTATTAATTTTGTGAAATCACTTTAATTTAGAAGTTGTAATTTAAGAACTTCACAGAGATTTCTTACATGACATGA
Organism: Tyria jacobaeae; assembly: GCA_947561695.1. NCBI lineage: Eukaryota > Metazoa > Arthropoda > Insecta > Lepidoptera > Erebidae > Tyria > Tyria jacobaeae. The sequence goes on from OX387218.1 coordinate 10,987,822, forward strand.
TTTCTTACTTGATTTCTGCGGTTAGTATTTAAAACAACCTAGTAGGCATATCACAAGAAACCACAACAAAGCATAAGAAAGTTAGTTTGGACGGAACGAGATAATTACATGATACTGATAAGTTATTGGCCCCCATCAAAACCTTTAGGTTTTTAGGATTAGTACATGTGATTTTGGTAATAAAATAAACTCAAAATATTTCCAATATCAATGATTATAATTTCAATACGTTATTGGCATACCCAGAGAGCAATAACCCGAGATACATTTAATTTTTAAGTCTGAGAAAATTCAGAATTTAAAGTAAAGATTCGTTTGGTATCAATATGCATAGAAAAATATATGTTGTACATTTATAGGCAGCCAATTTGTGCCATATTTTATTCTATCATCACCTGTCTCTGTAATAGTGTTAATTCCGAATAAAGGAGCTTTCTAAAGGCAGTTATTAAAAATCTATTCAGTAGATTCTTTGTTTGTCGACTACAAACAACGACAATTTTTATCTTTCTATTTAGATAAAATAATTCGATTTTTTTTTCATTCTTTTTTAAGATTTTGAAGTAATTTTAATTTTTTATGATGTAGGCGGACAAAAAGTTGGTATCAATTTGTAAACTTCTTCTTTTCTTGTATTTAAATCTTTCAAGACAAAATCTCTGTCTTCATTAGTGTTAGGAGTCTGGGATGGTTACGATTATATAATATAGATTAAATAAAAAAGAGTAATTACTCCAACTAGAATCCAATCCAATTAGAATCCATCTTATTTGAAGGGGAGCTATATTTTTACAAATCACAATCGTTATTTCGTGCATTTACGCATCGGTAATGTTGTGGTAGAAACTCTGTTAGTGTAATTTATGTTGACAAGCACCACTATTTCCTCAAGTCTTGTTTACCTGTTGCTTTCTCGTCGCGTAATTCCCTTCTTTTGCATAAATTTCTTCTGTAGTACGGTACAGAAACCCATTCGCATGTCAATTACGCGTCTTAAATTAAGTTTCATTCGCCTAGATAAAATGTAAGCGAAGTTAAAAAGATGGATTTATTTTTTAAAACATAAATTTCTAAACTTTTTTAGTCGTTCTTGTCAGGCTCTACTACCTATATGGTAGTTGAGCCACGCTGAGTTATTCAGCAGGAATGGGCCGGCACGACCGGGGTAGTACTACCCTCTCACAGAAAACCAGCCTAAAGTGACAACATTCGTGGTGTCGCCTTTCGCTGGTGAGTGAGAGACCGGAGGCCCATCGATGCAGGGGTGACAGTTATCGTGGTATGTGTGTGAGTAGTGGAGTGCTGAAGAGTCATTGTGAGGGTGGCGTGGATCGAACCGTCGGCCAGGGAGACCCGTAGAAACGGTGGTGCCGCTGGCCGCCCGCGGCATAGAGAGGGTCCCAACTACGGCTAACCACCCTGGGAGGCTGCCCCGTCAGGTCGCGCATAATCCACGGAGTGGCTCGTCGTACCGGTTGGTGACCGGATGGTGGGACCCGGCGACCACTTCCGGGAGGGTACGGGGGCCCTTCCGTCCGGCGGTTCGGTCACCGTCATGCTTCACCGATACATGATGACACAGCATTTTTAGTCTCAGTTTACATTGCCACGATGACTGTCATGCCTTTTACGCCCCCTTCCTCTTCTATCATGGCAGCACAAAAAAAATTAAAGTGGTCTTACAGCGGCATCCTCCTCTCCCACCAACCCGCTTTTTGAGGTGGAGTTCACTAACATACGTGGACTCCATGCAAACCTCAGCCCCGTACACCAACACCTCGAGACGGCTCGGCCGGCCATGCTCTTTCTTACGGAGACACAGATACGCCGCCCTGCCGACACGGCATATCTCCACTATCCCGGCTACGTGCTCGAGGAGTGCTTCCTCGCAAGGGCTGGAGTGTGCCTTTTCATCAGGGCGGATGTTTGTTGTCGCCGTCTGCACTACCTAGAAGACACATCCTTCTCCATCCTTTGGCTCCACGTGGATTTTGGCTCTACGAGCCGGATTTACGTGTGCCTCTATCGCTCCCATTGCGGAGACTCCGAGACAACTCGACTCTTTGACCACCTGAGTCAAGCAGCGGATAAAGCGCAGGAGCAGTTTCCGACCGCCGAACTGTTGTTTTTGGGAGATGTTAACGCCCACCATGAGTCCTGGCTGGGATCTTCCAAAACTGACCACGCTGGTCGAACTGCTCACGCATTTGCTCTCACGCATGACCTTACCCAACTGGTACTCCAGCCCACCAGGATACCAGACATAACGGGTCAAGCGTCCTCTTTGCTGGACCTACTGCTGACGAATCACCCAGCGCAGTACAGCGTATCGGTTCTCGCCCCTCTAGGATCCTCTGACCACTGCCTTGTGTCGACCTCAGTGCCTCTTGTTACGCCTCCAAGACCTGTGGTAACAAGGCGGTGGTTATGGCACTACTCGTCAGCAGACTGGGATGGAATGCGGGAATATTTTGCATCCATCCCGTGGGCTCAACGCTGCTTTAAAGACAGGGATCTGTCGCAAAGTGCGTCTGCCGTGACTGACGAAATCACTGTCGGTATGGAGTATTATATCCCCTACAGTGAAGTCGCCAGCACGAAGACCCGTCCCTGGTTCAATCGCGAGTGCATCCGGGCCGTTGCTCAAAAGCAGTCGGCCTACCGCGCATGGATCAGGGCCCGCGCACATTGTGACCCAGACATTGATCGCCTAAAAGCAGCACTAAACAGAGCCACTAGGGAATGCAAGAGGCCTTACATCAGAGCAGATGCCCAGCGCATTGCACGGTTTGGTCAAGAACTCGTCGCGTACCCAACGGGTAGCCGTAAGTTTTGGCGATTGGCCAAAGCCGTGCAGTCCAACTATTGCCAACCTTCGCTGCCGCCGTTGAACTACCCTGACGGATCACTGGCCCACGAGCCGCAAGAGAAAGCGAATCTACTAGCTGACCTCTTTGCGGCTAACTCCCGAATCGATGACCGTTGCGCGCACACGCCCACCATTGCGTCCTGCGACTCCGTAATGCGGGATATTCGCATCCGGCAGAGGAATGTCCGTGCGGAGCTTCGGTCACTCGATATCCGGAAAGCCAGTGGACCCGATGGTATTCCGGCGGTGGTTCTTAAGAACTGTGCACCTGAGTTGTCTCCCGTACTAACGCGCTTGTATCGCCTGTCCTATTCCTCAGGAATTGTTCCGGAGGCCTGGAGAGAAGCGAATGTTCAACCCATTCCCAAAAAAGGCGACCGCTCCGATCCAGCCATTTACCGACCTATAGCCGTCACTTCCATACTCTGTAAGGTGTTCGAGCGGATCATCAACACGCAACTAATCCGCCACCTAGAGGATCACTCCTTGTTAAATGATCGGCAATATGGTTTTAGGCCGAACCGATCCACGGGTGATCTTCTAGCGTACGTCACACACCTTTGGGGTGAGGCTATGGATAGGCATGGGGAGTCCTTGGCCATCAGCCTCGACATTGCCAAGGCCTTGGATAGGGTGTGGCACCGCTCGCTTCTCTCCAAACTTCCTGCATTTGGTCTGCCACCTAAACTCTGCAACTGGGTTGCTGCCTTCCTCCATAAGCGCCGCATTAGGGTTCTCTGCGACGGCGCGGCCTCAGACTTCCACGAGGTAAGCGCTGGTGTACCTCAGGGCTCCGTCCTATCGCCTACGCTGTTTCTTCTGCATATCAATGACATGTTGGCCCTTGGCAATATACATTGTTATGCAGACAGTACACGGGTGACAGTGCACGGGCGATATTTCGGGCATCCTACTGCCAAGCTGGCAGACGTTGAGGAAAAACGACAGGAGCTTGTCGCTGAGCTCGACCGGGGCTTGAGCCGCATTTCCCAATGGGGCTGTGAGAATCTGGTCGAGTTCAGCGCCAAGAAAACACAAGCGTGTGTGTTCTCTACCAAAAAGTCTCCATTCCTTCCCCTTCCTACTCTTCAGAGCACTCAACTGCCACTGCAGGATAGTCTTAGTATTCTGGGTATGGATATTTGCCGGGATCTCAATCCGCGCGATTACATCGAAAGTGTCACTAAGGCGGCCTCGCGTAAGCTCGGCGTTTTGAACAAGGTGAGACGGTTCTTCTCGCCCGAGCAACTGTGTCTTTTGTACAAGACCCAGGTTCGCTCCTGCGTGGAGTACTGCTCTCATCTCTGGGACGGCTATGCGCAGTATTTGCTTGACGCTCTCGATCGGTTGCAGCGGCGTGCAGTCCGCATTATACACTGTCCTGAGATCACCCAGTCTCTTGAGCCTCTGCAGTTGCGAAGAAGAAGTTGTCGCCTCTATGGCAGTCCTCTATCGCCTACATCACGGGGAGTATTCTGACGAGCTCGTCCAATTGGTCCCACCTACTCCCATCCTCTACAGGCCTACACGTGCTGGCCTGAGGAGTCACCGTTTGTGCGTCGAAAATCGCACGTGTTTCCTTCCCACCTTGATCCCGGGTCTTTTAAGCGGGGCGTGAAAAAGCATCTCACCAGGCCGCCATAGTGTGGGTCACCATGCTGCATTGACTAGACATGCAATGAGGATGGTGACCACCACTCTTTGACTCCACCTATTGCTTTCCATCAGGCAAAGTGGAGTCACTATGGTAGGCTAATATAAAAAAAAAAAAAAAATTTTTGGGAGTTAACTACATGCGTCTTGTATCAATAAATGTACCATTATATTCGAACTTTAATGTGTACCGAGGAAATTATAGCCGGGAGTTGGTTTGCAGCCAATGAGGTAAACGAGGGGGTCGTTGACTTCAAATAAGGAAAACACTCAAAAAACTTGCTAAACATGGCTATTCAACAATATTTTAGATTTTTTCAAAACATGTGGGTATCGATAACTGCGTAGTTGAATATGGAATTCAAAACATAAAATCTATATTAACCAAAAACACTATATGTTGTGATAAATACATAAGTGATATTTTAATTATCATTGTCTTTTGTCATTTGTCATTGTCTTTCAATCTTAACACATTAAAAATACTCGATGCATTTTAAGAAATAATCGATGTCATTGGTACCCCATATTTGATCGATGATGTCAAATATATAGAACTCAAACAATCACAAATAACTTTTAAAAAGAAGTACATAACCCGACTGCATTCTTAACCTTCGTCTGTATTTTTTCGCCGATAAGTATCTCGAAATGGACTTATACCTTAAGCCTCTCCCATAATAAGGACGAGTTTACTGATATACGTTTCACATTCCGAAATCCATCAAACCATCTAGACTCGCATTCACGGTTAGAATGCACAAAGTTTTAATTGTTTTTTTTTTGTTTGGTTTTCTCTTTTAAAAAGACAACTCCCGCTTTAGGGATAATTCAATCAACGGACACAAAGAACACCCACACTCGAGACAACTCTTTATGGATCATACAAATTTTTGTCCCGTGTGGTAATCGAGCCCACGACCTCCAGTTACTAGACCAACAGTCGGCAAATTATTTTTTATATATACGACCTCAGGGACGAGCAGTTCAGACTGCTCGAGCTATTGCTTTCACACCCCAATCCATGCGTATAATGTCCTTTTCCTTCTAATATTTCCTCCCCTTCCCTTCTAATCTTTTTCTTTAACTACTTAAATTTTTAGGGTTCACTTTTTTAAATAGAAAAAGGAACCCTCATAGGATTACTCCGTCTGTCTGTCTGTCTGTCTGTCACGGCCCTTTTTTCCGATACTCGTAGAGGATATCAAGTTGAAATTAAGATCAATAGATATAAAGAAAATCAAGCTTCTAAGTCAACGCCGTCACAAGCTATTAATTACCGTCATTAAAGCTTTTAATTCACTCAAATTTGAACAATTCGTGGGTAAATCAAAACCTATTAGAAACTTTCCATTGCATTAGACTCATGAAATTTGGCAAGAAACAAAGCGTGACAAAAGAAGTAAAGGAAAAACTCAGAAAGCTTTTTTTTTTAATTTGTTGTTATATCACATCAAAAATACATATTTGCTATTACAAATTTATATTATGCGGACAAATAAAATGTATGAAAAAACGCTTAAAATTTTCGAGGATGCATTCTAACAACTAACTATAACCCGCGTGCGCAAGAATGAGGCCATAACCCTCCTTCTTGCATTCAGGTAATAGTTTCGTGTGTATGTATGCAAGTATGTATGTATGTTTTTTGTTTTATTTTGAATCATGTTTTTCGAGATTTTTGAATCGATTTCAATATTTTTGTATTTAAAGTTGGTATGGTTAAAATTCGAAGAAAATATTTCATCTCTTAATTGCAAACTTAAGAGATGAAACCTACAGGTTATAACAATTTATCATGATAAGCGGTTAGAAGATGGTAACATACTTTTAAAAAGGTAATAAACCTATACTTAGATACATAGGAGCTCGTTTGGTCACGGAACCCTCAGTGCGCGAGTTAGGTTCGCACTTGTCCGCTTTTTTCCTTTTAATTCTCAATGTGCCCGGTTGATGGCAATAGGCTTGCCTGTTGCCAACGTTATAACGTCTGTAAAACTAAATTATAATAGGTAAAAGCCGGGTGTTTACATATAAGCTCTCTTTTGAGTGGCACAACAGCTGTTTAGATTTCATAGCTCCCTTTAGCTTGTAAATCTCGATGTAAAACAGGGACAGGAATTTTGGCTACCCAAGGGATATGCACACTAATTAGAGGTTCAAACCTTCAAGAAAAGAGTGTACTCGAACCTAAAAGGCTCGCACCAGCAATACACTCGCGACTCTTGTATTTGCAGATGTCCATGGGTAGTCACTTTTCATCAGATGACCCGTCTACTTGTCGTTTCATAAAAAATAAGGTACTTTCTGGCGGTTCCAAGCACCTAAAAAAAAAAATTACTGGGCTCTACCGCCTACAGAGTATTAGTACAGAAATTTATATCTTTACAAGTTTTGCCTTGTATATTCAAACAGGCGTTCTGAAGTCTAGAGTAAAAAAGTGAGAAAAAAATGTCTGTCAACAAAATCTATTCCCTTATACAACCAAATAACATAAACGTATTTACAATTATATAGTTTGATTGCTAATTGCGATAAGGCCACCGTAATAGAGTAGCGATAACATTTATGAGTATTTACAGATGCCAATTACAGAAATGATTAAACAGCAAAAGAAAAATTCAGTTCGTTACAAAAATATACATTTACACGATGACAGTGGTCTACGTTAAATTTCTTAAGTACTCGTGGATTTATTATAATGTTCATTCTTGTAAATATCATCGTTACAATTAGTTCTTTTAAAAATGATTTTAAGCGAACCTTGAATATAGTGAAGAAGAATTATTGTTTTAAATATTATCAAATTTTTCTTGCGTGCAGGGTTTCCTATAGTATATTGCTTTGCCTGAGAATTTTCAAATGTAGTAGACGAAGTTAGGAGTTAGGTTTATTAAAAATGACCATGACGTAGAACGAATATATATTTGTCTATTAATAGGACAATCAGTAGATTGTCTTCACCACCATCAATCACTTCAGCAGTTTTAGCAGTTAAGATCCGGTTGCCATCTGCCTTTGCAATGGTTGACCCAACCGTACCAGGCGTGCAAACCCTGATGCTGCATAATTATTTTAGCGCAATTTACCGATGCTGAAATATCGTTAGACAGGAGATCTGCAAAATTTACAAACATTAGACATAGGTTGGTTATTATATAACATTTTATTTATATTTTCGAAACAAAACCAAGCATTAGCATTGTTTTTTTTTTTATATGCGATAGGGGGCAAACGAGCAGACGGGTCACCTGATGGTAAGTGACTACCGCGGCCATGGACACCCGCAACTCAAGAGTCACAAGTGCGTTGCCGGCCTTTGACTGATTGTGACTTTTACAATAACTTTATAAGTTTATATTCCAAGATTTGTCCCCCTTATATGATGCTTCGGAGTACTATGCTATGTCGCATGAGTTATATCGACTTTGTCTTTATCTTACGTACATATTATTAAATGAAATACAAAGCGACTTTTTAATATCGATGTTGCTTCAAATACTGTATAGACTTATTTTATGTTAAATGGTTTAAAAAGTTGTAAACAGACTTAAATATATTAATAAATAGTAGACAAAAAATCTTTTTATGTGTCTAACCGTTACAGCGGACGTTGCAACCTTTGCCGGGCCAATCAGCAGCATTGCACCAGTAACGGTCGTTTATTTGAAACAAGCCCCAGTCATACGAACCATCCCAGTTTGGCCCACCTCGTACATTCGTTTGGAACGAGCTTTCGGCTCCGACCAAACATACCACTACAACAAAAAGACAAATACTACACATGTAACACTATAATTACTTTATAGGCAAAACAAAACAGGTTAAAAACAAAATAACTTGAGCACTTTGCAATTTTTTTCTAATGATTTGATGATGAAGGTGATTGAAGCTTAAACTGTCTTAGGCACTAAATATTTATTATTTAGACAGTAATTCAAGTTAGAAATCAAAGGAATACAAAAAGAGAATTATAAAAAGAGAATTAAAATTAGAGAATTACCTATACATAGCACGATCTAGAAGGTATTTTAAATATTTTTTTTAATGGGTATGGCAGAATAAGCACGAAAGTAGAATTAATGCCGTAGAAATTAGAACACTGCGGAGTATAGCTGATGTGCAATTGAGTGACAGAGTGAGGAAAAATGTGATAAGGGATCAGTGTGGTGTGAAAGAGGATGTAGTGACTAAAATAGAAAAAAAATATGCTCTACTGGTTAGGCCATATCGAAAGGATGAATGAAAGAAGATTGACAAAAGGTATTTATATGGCAGATGTAAATGGAGTTGTCGGAAGAGGAAGACCCAGGCGAATGTCCATAAACCAAGTTCAAGACAATCTAAGCAAGGCCAGGTGAAAAGTACCTTTAACCGACGAGCCTGTATGCGGAACAGAATGAAAGTTGAAGAACTGAGAAAGGTATGCAAATGCAAATGGAAGGAAGTGGTCTCTGCCTACCCCTATTCGAAAGAGGCGTGATAATATGTATGTATATATGTATAAATATTCATACCAGAACATAGTCTTATTTCTTCTACTTTCATACACTTATTAGTCTTACTTAGGAAAAAAGTATTCACTTACAATCTTTTATTTGATATTCAGGAAAGCCATTTCGTCTCAGCTCGTAAACAAGTTCACATTTTGAGAAGGTTCGAGCAAGGCTTACAGAAGAAATGCACAGTATGAAGAATACAAAGGAAATTCGTGACATTTTAAATTTCAAAACTAGTATTTCTGTGCAAGTCTTGTAATCCTAAGACCAGTCTGATCTCTTACATGTGGTTGAATAGTAAGGATTTATATTTATTCATGTTTTTATAGTACATTACAAGTACCTTATTCTAATTACCTAATAAATATGGTTTTCCCTACGCAATTCCTTTATCTCACAGCAATATTCCATTTTTAAAACTGGGTTGTCGGTTTCAGTATATATATACAAACATTGACTCAGCCGGCTTATTTGTTATTTTTAGACACTGTATAGGGATTATGTCGATGAAACATAATTTAGTAAACTGTATCCATGAGGTATTTATATCACACAAAAGCTGCCATATGCTACTTTTATTTCTATTGTGTCTTATAATTATAAGGTAAAGTCACATAATGCCGAAGGGTTCTAAAATTTCAAGATTTAGAAAAGACAACGATATCTAGACAATCAGAAGCTCTTCTTCACTGCAACTGCAATTATGAGTAAGAGAGCCTTTTGATTCTTTTTTTTTTAAGGGGCAAATGAGCAGATTTGTCACAGATGGTAAGTGACAACCGCCACCCATGAACACCTGCAACTTAGGGAGTCACAAGTGCGTTTTCGGTCTTAGGGGTGGAAGTACGCTCTTACTTGAACCACTGGCGACAATAAGTTCCACAGATTGGTTCTGTGAGGCACATAGTGGTGGAATGCCAATCATCCTTTCGGGCTCAACCTCAACTGTAGCTGACCCGATAAGTTGTTAAAGTACTTTCCCTACGTCTGTGCCAGCTGGCTGATCAAGGTGACGAACCGTAGCTAAGGAGATAATACTAGGAGCAAGGAAAATTGCCTATATTAGCCGGCCAGACTGGTTAGTCCTTGAACTATTGAAGTGAAACACCAGGGAATGGTTGGAATCGACTTATATTTCATTAAAAGTATGCCAGTTACATGTACATTTTTGACCATTAAGTAACGTAGTTAGTTAATCGCACAATATATCGATAAATCAATAACATTTCTAATTCTATATTTACAATAATCAATGTGTAGGCAACCAATCAGATTACTTTGCTGTTTTCGTTGTCTGTGTGCGTGAGTATAAATTATGCATCCTATAAAAAAGGCGGTGTATCCACCGAGACCTCAAGTGGGAACCTATAAAGGAGTTTGTGAGCAGACTCGCCACGGGGATGTTTGAGCGGGCTGACCGCTCGAAACTTCCCCACCTGGTAGGTATTGCTCCGCTCCCACATCCAGACGATACAACACTCATCCGGAGGCGACTCAAACGCCCCGCTCGGGAGCTTATATCAGTTCTTTCGAGCGGGGCATTGGCTTCGCCATCGGATGCAGATAGTCAACCACCGACCTCTCGCAGGCGGCTCGCTGGACCCCTCTTTGGAGGAGCGATCGGCGAGCAAACCTCGAGGCCGGTGAGCTAACTCCAATGACCGGCTCACAGTGGTGAGCTGCGAGGAAAATCACTATAAGGAGCCCAGAGCTCCAAATAGTCCCCCCACCCCCCTCAACAGGGGTGAGATGATACCAGATGATGAAAGGCGGTGTCGTGCGGATCGCGTTCATTCGCCGCTTGGTATGCAGTGCCAGTGGATGCGTGCTCTCTTGATGCATGTTTAGGGCTTCATAGTACGTGGCATGTGTACGCCACAATAAAAATTATGGGAATTGCAGATATGTCGTGTTGAACGAACGAAGTCCGTACAACTCTTTCGAGCACTTCCCATGATACAAGCGATAGAGAATGCAGAGTGAAGCTACATCTCTACGCAAAGTCGAGCAGGTCTGAAATATTGGCAATCGACGATTCAAGCCACTCTCACACTCCCAGAAAGGGAACCTGGTACTGGGGTGCTCTCGCATAGAGGTGAAAACAGTAACCATATGCGGCGGAACCTGCGCCTTATGAAGTTGCAGACCGGACCGATTTGATCAGCACACCAAACTTCTGCGAGGCTAAATATTCAACACACACCAATCTTCTGATTTTTATACTTTACCAAAATTTCCTTATGGTTTTTATAATTTAGGTGTGTATGTTGAATATGTGCAACTGAAATGTTGGTCTAGTGGTTAGTGAATCCGACTGATAAGCCATAGGTCGTGGGTTCGATTCCCACACGGGACAAACATTTGTGTCATTCACAAATAGTGTGACGTGTGTGTGTGACAATTTCGAGTGTGGGAGTTGTCCTTTTTAATTTTTTATTATGTTTGTACTTTGCATGGTTTTGTGTGCCTTGAAGGCACTATACACACACAGTACTTAAAGCACGCACAATATTTAAAGAATTATATTTTGAATAGGTTTGTGAAAAGAATTCTTCATAATTTGATTACGACTTTCTTAAATTTAACATAATTACGTGCCAACATTTTAAATAGTTCATTTCCTAATTAGGAATTTCGTGGACTTTTGGGTTTCTTTAATTTTTTTATTTTTTTTTATTATGCGATAGTCACCTGATGGTAAATGACTACCGCTGCCCATGGACACCCGCAACTCAATAATCACAAGTGCGTTGCCGGCCTTTTAGGTAGGAGTACGCTCTTTTCTTGAAGGTTTGAAGGTCGTATCGGTTCGGAAATACGGCAGGCGTTGTTCCATAAGCTGGTTGTGCGAGGCAAAAAGCTTCTGGAGAAGCGCACAGTGGTGGAGTGCCAATCGTCCAGGTGATGGGGATGGATATTTTGGCGCGTAGGACGATGGCGGAAACCAGCAGCCGGTATAAGTCCGAACAATTCCTCTGAACACTCCCCATGATACAAGATACGATAGAAGATGCAGAGTGAAGCTACATCTCTACGCAACGCCAAGGTGTCAAGTCGGTCAGAAATATCTTGGCAGTCGATGATGCGAGTCACTCTCCGTTGAATGCGGTCAAGAGGGAGAAGTTGGTACTGGGGTGCATCTGCATAGAGATGGGAACAGTATTCCATATGCGGCCGAACCTGCGCCTTATAAAGTTGCAGGCGGGGGGCCGGAGTAAAATACTGTCTTGATCTGTTTAGCACACCAAGCTTCTTCGAGGCTAATATGGCCTTACTCTCTAAGTGACCGCGAAACTGGACTTCGCTTGATATGGCTCGCTGATGCAGTTAGGGAAGTGCTCTCAAATTGAGGTGATACGACCAATGGCATCTTTTTAGCGGTGAACGCGCAAACCTGTGTCTTCGTGGGGTTAAACTGGACTAGGTTAAGTCGACCCCAATCTGAAACTTTTGATACAGAAGTTTTGATTTCAGACACAAGTTTGGATCGGCTTTCGATGACGTTTACCCGAGAAATTTAGCGCGGCGGGTGTAAAGGGCATCACTCGTGCTATCGTCTGCATAGCAAATGCAGCACACAGCGTGGGTGATAGCACACAGCCTTGTGGGACACCAGAATTAACAGACTTGGAGTCGGAGCATGCACCGTCAACAACGACTTTGATGCTTCCGTCTGTAAGAAAACTGGTGAGCCAATTGCACAGTTTCTCTTGAAGCCCATAGGAAGGAAGCTTCGCAAGGAGCGCTTTGTGCCAAACCCGATCGAAGGCCTTCGCCACGTCCAAACTAACGGCCAACGCTTCCCCCTTGGTCTCGATCACCTGTGCCCACCAGTGAGTCAAGTAAACAAGAAGATCACCAGCTGAACGACCCCGACGGAAGCCGTATTGTTGATCATTGAGGAGCTGGTGGTCTTCTAAGTACCGGAGGAGCTGGCAGTTAACAATGGAATCCATTATCTTGGAGAACAAGGAGGTGATGGCTATGGGTCTGTAGTTGGACGGATCCGAGTGATCTCCTTTTTTAAGGGATTGGGTGCACTAGAGCTGTCTTCCATGAGTTCGGGACTACGCCAAGAGAATAGGAAAGCCGATAAAGGCGCGTTAAAACCGGTGCCAACTCTGGAGCACACGTCTTCAGCACGATAGGAGAGATTCTATCGGGCCCACTCGACTTATGAACGTTGAGGGAAAGAAGCGCTTTACGCACTGCCCTTTGTGTAAACCGGACTTCCGGCATGCGGCTCTCGCACTGTGGTATGGTCGGCGGTGCGTTTCCCCCGTCGTCCAGGGTCGAGTTGGACGCAAAGAGTTTGCCCAGAAGATCGGCTTTTCTTTAGCGTCGTGGGACAACGAATTATCTCCTATGTGCAGAGGTGGAAGGGATGGCTTACAAAAGTTCCCCTTAACACTTTTATGATTACATGTTCCTAACTTTTATTTTAACTACCTACGTAGCTATATATGATTCATTTACATAACTAAATCGTTGTACCGCAAATCTTTATTTATAAGAATTTGGTTTATTTATATAATATAAGTTTAATTTTAAAAACTCGGAATTTAGAAATAAAATTTACCGTACCGTGTACCGAGATATGGGTTAGAATAAACTTCTATGGGTACTAATAATCCGGTCAAAATAGATCTAACCTAACATTCATGCCAATTTGCTGCTTACAATTTTGGTTCGGAATTTATGCAAGGGTATCCATCCTTGCATAAATTTCGAACAAGCTGCAAAATAGGGATTTGTGAAATTGTGAAAAGTTGCCATCGATCTCATGTATGCAAATTATTATTAAATGATGATGAGGATTTTTGGCAAACTTTGACCATGTTAACCTGGCAATAAGTGACAAGCACCGCCCATCGATTGGTCTTGGTCAGAGGACATGGGTTCGACTCCCACCTAGGACCAATATTTGTGTGATGAGCATGATCATTTGTCTATAATATGTATGCACTTAGAAGTATATAAGTATGTTTATCAGCTGTCTGGTTACCATAGTACAAGGTCTGCTTAGTTTGGGATCTAGCTCTCTAGCCGTGTGTGAGATATGTCAAGTTATTATTATTATTATCATATAAACCTCCAATTCAAGAGTTGCAAGTGTGCTGCCCGCCACTGATAAGGAGCGCGGGACGGAAAGTGAAGTTTGGCCCTCCGTTACCCTCACTCACTTGGCAAATACAACGAAAGTATTGTTTGGCAAACAGTTTTCTGTGAGGTCGTGGTTTTACTCTGGTCGATCTTGCCCATTTGTGTCTAAGCATGACTCTCCCACGGTAAGAGTTTACAGCCAAACAGTTTAATGATAAAAAACAATAATAAATAGCTAAGACCAAAATTGTAGATCGATTGATTGATTGATTCTTTATCGTACAGTCAGATACAATATTAGCTTATAAATACTTAACTAACAATATGTACAATTGGCGGTCTTATCGCAATTAGCAATCTCTTGTAGATCATGCGATTCTCTATAAAAATTGCCCTTACACTTTGTTTTCTAACATTCCTATTAGTAAAAATATACACCCACATTATCAAAAAAGTTAAAGAAAAAAGTACACGGTAATGGATCTCATAAAATCTATTATTAGCTTAAACGAGTATATACATATTTATTTTCCAGCTATATTTTAAACTCCTGTGACTTTTTATGTTTGTTACCTCAGAAATTTCGACTGCTTGAACCGATTTCGACGGTTTCTTTTATTTGAAAGCTGGTGCTACCCGTGTGGTTCCATTTTAATTTGGTCGAGTTCGGACAATGGAATCCATGTAAAAACCATATAAGTCTTCAATTTGCAATATCACGCCAACCGATTTCGATGATTCTTTTTTTTATTGGAAAGGATGTAACTTCAAGGGCAGTTAGATGACAGTTGTGACAATTTCATCCATGAGAAAACCATATAAGTCTTAAATTTTATGATAGACGCATTGAAGTCGGTTGTCTACTTTTTCAAAGTGAATTATTTAAAGTCCGATTATAACACCACGGTTTTTTGCCTCTTGGTTAATGGCATGGCCAGCATTGGTTTTAAAACTTGACTTTTTAGTGTATGAACATATGACTTGAGCTTAGTTTAGTATACTAAGTTAGGGGGTTTATCGTTGAACAGAAATCGCCATATTGTTAAAAATTTGACATTTGACGATTTACCCGATTTCTATGTCTGGTCTGGTATTAAGCTTGCGGCAATAACTCATTTTTGTATAATAACTGTGTATATACATTTAACTCTTACAGACCATTCAGAACCAGACCCATGAGTCACAGAGATAAAGATAAAGATATATTTATTTGCTACAAACGTGTGTAGTTTACAGGAAATGCATCCTACAACAGTCAATAGATAGGTGTTGTGTTTCAATATGTTTTGCCATGGACGGCGTACAAATTGATGTAAATTACATATTAACAATAGCAATGAAATAAGTCAAAATTACTGGTATCTGTTATACAATTGCTAAATAAACATGAGAAATTGTTAGTCAATAATTTTCATAAATAATATAATCAATGATATAATATTAAGTAATTAAAAGATTATTGTTCAAGTAGTCATTAATAAATAATTGTAATAGCATTTCTTGCTCATCATTTCTTTAACTTTGCTTCTGAACAAATTCAAAGATTTAAATTGTTTCGGTAATTTATTATAAATGTTGGGTGCCATACAAATGACACTATTAGCCATGTGAGCAGTTTTGTCGCTGTGCATGCGTAGTAGTTCATTGTCTCGTAGTCAACGCATCATAAGTTTATTCTAGAGATATTCTTGCCTGTGTGTGAAGGAAGGACACAGTTTAAATTCAGTTTTTTCTCTTTATTAAAAGTACATTCCTATATGTGTTAACAGTACTTTTTTGTTTTTATGAGTCATATTGCACACACGTGTTAAAATTTGTACCACAACTATAAAAGTTCGAGTCCAGTTCTTTTATGCTTTCATAATAATCGACTTAAGAAAAAGTAGAGAACCGCCTTCAATGCGCCGCGAATTACTTTTGAAAAATTCCAATAAATCGTAAAAACGCAAATTTAAAGACTCATTCGTAACGTAACTTAATATAATTAATATAAAGAAGTATCTTCTAACTCCTAAAGGATTAAGGATTTGTTCCTTTCACCATCAGCTCAACAACCTGGGACGCAAACGTTCTATTTATTTAAAAAACTTCATGCATAAAATGTACTAAGGCGAACTTATTGCCCGAGGGATTCTCTCTCAGTCAACCATGGGGTGTTTCAGATATAAATAGTACCAGGTGCAAAGACATGGTGAAGAGCAGTAGCAGTTTACTTTTTGTAATATGAGCTAATTATATATATTATTTAGATACATCATATACTAATATATACCTGTATAAATATAAATACCTCATATACATAACATGCATATATAGAATAACAACATGCAACTAATATACACATACAAAATACACTATATAAGTCTGAGACATTGTTGTTAGTGGAACAAAGATTTCTATCGTGATTTGAAGACAACCAATGCTAGTAGATATCAGCATTGGTGAATAGGAAGCCAATTTAACTCGGCTCGTAAAGCATATATATAGTTATATAGTAGATACGTGGTCATAATTATGAAGATTGTAAATAAATCGAGTGCAGTTATTGAGAAGGCGGTCTAGTTGGTTGAGCAGACTGCAATTGACAGTGGTAGAGCCATGCCTTGATCACGAATGGGCCGGCTTAACCGGTGCGATACCACGGCTTCACAGAAAACCAGTTGTGAAGTAACGCTTGCGTTGCATTTCCTTGAAATGAGTGAGGGTCCCGGAGGCCCAACTCCCCATCTCCCCTCACCCCCCCTCATTATCCCTTTTCCTTACCCTCTGTTATTTCCCCTCCCCGCATCCTATTTCCATTCTCCTTACCCCCTCTTATTTCCCCTCCCCACATCCCCCATCCTATCATCCTCAAAAGTGGGCAGCGCACTTACGACTCTTAAGTTGCAGGTGTCCATGGACGGCGGTTGTCACTTACCATCAGGTGACCCGTCTGTTCGTCTGTTCCCGTTATAGAATAAAAAAAAATATATATTCAGGTCGAAATAACACACATCACCATAGTCGATTATAGGCTTGATTAGGGACTGCATTAGGATAGTTTTCTGTGACGGCGCGGCCTTTGACTTCCAGGAGGTTAACGCTGGTGTACCTCAGGGCTCCGTCCTATCGCCCACGCTGTTCCTTCTGCATATCAATGACATGTTGGCTCTTGGCAACATACATTGTTAGTACGCAGAGAGTAGTAGAGACGCATCTCTCAATGGGGTTGTGAGAATCTGGTCGAGTTCAGCGCCAAGAAAACACAGGCGTGCGCGTTTTCAAACAAAAAGTCTCCATTCCTACTCTTCAGAACACGCAACTGCCACTACAGGATAGGCTTAGTATACTGGGTATGAACATCTGTCGGGATTTCAATCCGCGTGATTACATCGAGAGCGTCAGTAAGGCGGCCTCGCAGAAGCTCGGTGTATTGAACAAGGTGAGACGGTTCTTCTCGCCCGAGCATCTGCGTCTTTTATACAAGACCCAGGTTCGCTCCTGCGTGGAGTACTCCTCTCATCTTTGGGATGGCTATGCGCAGTATCTGCTTTACGCTCTCGATCGGTTGCAGCGACGCGCAGTCCGCATTATAGACTGTCCTGAGGTCACTCAGTCTCTTGAGCCCCTGCAGTTGCGAAGAGATGTCGCCTCTATGGCAGTTCTCTATCGCCTACATCACGGAGAGTGTTCTGACGAGCTCTACCACGACACAGCTCTACGACGACTACACGTGCGGGCCTGAGGTGTCACCGTTTGCGAGTCGAAGGTATGCGATCCCGAACGAAACGGTGTAGCTCTTCTTTCCTGTGCCGATCGGTGAAAGATTGGAATTCACTACCAGCGCACTTTTTTCCTTCCCACTAAGATCTTGGGTCTTTTAAGCGGGGCGTGAAAAAGCATCTCACCAGGCCGCCATAGTGTGGATCACCATAATACATTGACTAGACATGCAGTGAGGATGGTGACCACCACTCTTGGACTCCATTTATTACTTACCATCAGGCAAAGTGGAGTCATTATGATAGGCTTACACGTTAAAAAAAAAAGTTTTGATTTCAGTGTGAAGGAATTTTATTAACCGGTATACGGTTCCGAAACTTCCAGAAAATATATCAAGCGCAGTCCAGTTTCGCGTTCTCATAGAGGGTAAGTCCTAATTAGGCCTCGAAGAAGCTTGGTATGCTAAGCGGTGGGCTGGAGTTAAATACTGTCTAGTATTTAACTCCAGCCCACCGCCTGCAACTTTATGAGACGCAGACGCAGGTTCGGCCGCACATGGAGTACTGTTCTCATTCCTATGCAGGTGAACCAGTACCAGCTTCTCCCTCTTGATTGCATTCAACGAAGAGCCTTTTGATTGACGGACCCGTTGGTCTAGTGGTTAGTGACTCTGACTGCTGAATCGGAGGTCAGTGGTTCGATTCCAGTGAGGATGGTGACCACTACTCTTGGACTCCAACTTATTGCTTTCCATCAGGCAAAGTGGAGTCACCATGGTAGGCTAATATAAAAAAAAAACTAATTTATGCAGCTTATTTAATTTACAATTACTTCGAAAATACGTAACAAATAAGGACAAGTAGGTGTATCGGTGCGCGTTGATTAAAAATATCTACGAGTGTGTGTTGTTAGTATAATATTTATTAAAAAAAAATATAGTTGTTTCCATTATGAAATAATATTTATATCTCAACAGCCGAGTTCAGGAAGGCGATATGGCTTACAGAATTTTTCCCAGGCGACCCATGCTTGCAGGCCTCGCATGCTTAATATGGTCTTCGCACAGTTTGATGCTGCTGTTATATCATCTGAGAAAAGATCTGAAAATGTAAGACGTAGTTTCAAACATAAAACTTCGTGTATTAAAAGCGGTCTTCAAATTTACATTTTCAGATTTATTCCAAGTAAAAGATATTCGAAATTACATTTAATAAAGGAGCCTGCTTTATACGCTTATATTTATTATAGACGGAAAAAAATATGTAAGTGAAGTATATAAATGAGCAAAACAATTTAGGTCTCTATGCAAAGCAAACTGAAACTCAAAGACAACCGTCTAGTCTATGAATATTTAGTAACGGCTGCTCTATTACTTTTGTGAGATTGAATACAAAAATCTCCTACCATTGCAGTGAACATTGCAGGTATTGCCTGGATTACTACACCAGTAGCTATTGTTTATTTGAAACAGGCCGTAATCGTATGATCCGTCCGAGTCTGGACCGCCAATTGCATTAGTTCTGTATGAACTGGATTCTCCGATGAGACATACCACTGAAATGAAAAAAAATATATATATCTTCTGGTGTAGAAAATGATGAGGTAATAAGTTTGACGTGTGTAAATAAGCTTTAAGAATAAAATAAAAAAAAATGACAGAGATTTAACAGTTGTATAAAACTTGAAATTATTTAAATAAGTAATTAATGAAATGCTTACAGTCCTTCATTAGATATTCTGGGAACCTTGCTGTCTTAGTTCGTAAACCAAATCACACTTAGAAAATCTTTTTGCGAGGCTTGTATAAATAAAACAGAAAAATAAGAGTAAACCGATTTTTGTCATTTCGGCTTAGAATTTATCTAAGTTTTCTAAGTGACGATTAGGAACTAAAGTAAATTATACTTGTAGATGGATGGACGAAATGATGAGAATAAAGTAATACTGGTTCCTGATTTATGTTATATATTGGTGTGCAATTACAGGTACTAATTTTTAAATTTATAGCTCTGTATTTACTCCGTTAAATATTAATAATCATATAAAACACGTTTATTTCTAACTAGATATCTTAAAGTGAAAAACAAACGATGTGGTCATGTTATTGACAGGTAAAATTACGAGGTAAGTGTCTGGTATTAATCGCTGAGGGTATTTATATACCTAATAATAAATTAAATATTAAATTGTATATTCGAATAACATTTTACTCATATGTTAAGTAACAATAATATTCTTACAAAATGTTAATGTATGCCACATAACGTATGCAGGCTAATCTCTAGCACAAGTTCAGAACAGAGGTAAAAAGCTTGCAGCAGCGGTCCACATACAAACAGTCGAGTCTGCTACTGCATCTGCTGCTGCGTCAGCGTAAAATGTTCTTCGGACTGGCCCGCACTGCAGTACCGGGGCAGTATCATTAACACACGGAATGTGTTATTATATTGTATCCGAAGGGTACTGTACGATTTTTGCGAGTGACTTGCCTACAGGTTGCGTTGCGTGTAGAATGATGTGCAATAAGCCTGAAATAGAGTTCTTTTTAACTGATAAGAATAAAGTGCTATCATGTTCGCTTTAACCGACAGCGCCCTTCGCTTCCTTTCTATATCTTCATCTTCTTTGAGGTCTGCGGTCAAGTAGTGTGCTAGGTATTTGATTTGACGTACCTTGACAAGTGGTATGCCACTTAATGCAACTAATAATTTAATATGAAACATATGCTGTACGGGGCTTTTCTGAGAGAGTTTTCACGTATTTTGAAAATTCTATAATAAATTAACTTAATTCACCAGAATGATAACGAAAAATACAATCAAACACTTTGGATCTGCCTCTCAGTTAACTGAATAACGTTTTTACTAAATGGTGTGCTTCAACTAGTGGCGTAAATGAGATCTAGCCGATGATTATATGCCTCCAAAATATTTGCAGTTTGCTAGTTGAGCTATTTCTTACACTCCCTAATCCATCGATTGTTGAAATGTTTGTTACCTCTAACTATATACCATAATTAGCCATATACGTGACTTGTTTAATTTATGTAGTCAAAAATATTTTATAATGATGACTAAAAATATTTTTTCATTATATCTGAAAGAGGGCCCTGACTTCCCCCGGCTGCGGCCCAGTATGCAACTCTGACTCTGACAGTATTGAATATCCCTTTCTTTCCCTTTCTGTCCTTGTCTGTCCCTTGCCTGTCAATATACTTCAATTTTAAATAAATAAATTTCACTTATAGAAATAACATTTATATCATTTTATATGTATCTCCTATTTTAATAATGTCGTGGCATGATCATGGAATGGATCACGTTATGAAATGGTCAATCACATCATGATATGGTCAGACATGATTATTGAATAATCAGCGTTTAACAATATGAACAGCTAAATGCATTACCAGTTCAGGATATGGTCAAACGTTAGTGATTATATCCGTAACAAATAGAATAAAACACTCCGAAACTTGTCAAGTATCTATTGAACTATTGAAAACTATCACGCAGCGCTAACATAAGAACATAATTATTATTATTAAGTACTGACTCACCCGACATATGCTGTTCTGTCAAAATTTATTGCCCTGTCCTAGTCTCACAAAAACATACTAGAAATTGTAGCATATATCATATTTTAAACGATATAAAATGTAAGTTACATAATCAGACCCGGCTTCCGTAAACTACAACGAATATTAATTAGATATAAAAAAATGGCGCAATGGCGCTTAGCAATACGTTAGCCATTCATTTTTATTTATAAAATATTTTAAAGACAATTCCTGCACTACGAACTATTCCTGTGCCGCGAGGGAATATAAACAACCAAACAACGGACACAAAAATACTTAGGTATTAGGCTGCGACAACTTTTTTTCTAACACACAAATTAGTGACCCTTGGAAATCAAACAGAGCAGTCCAGTGCCTTATTATCTATGTTCAAACAAATTATTTTTTACTTGGCAATACGTAGTCATATGACTGAAATTAATGTAATATGTAATTACTTAGTGAGATAAGATATAAATTCCGTTGACATACCTACATTATTGTGGCTATACGATGTTTGTTCCTCCTGATGAACTTGTCTTTTAGAACATTTTCATTTAGAAACTAACTTCTTAACATAAAAAATTCGATTAGCCTTTTTAGTGATATTCATAATGATTCAAAATATACATGTTTACCTATATAAGTATGTATTTCGGAGCATTACGGATATTTGAGTATTCAAAAGGGGAGCCTGTTGAGTCTACAGCAAGCCGGAATTCAGAAACCGTCATTTCTGAGTCTGAAAACTTACTTCCCAGAAGTAGATACGAGAGGGTTAACTGCAGCAATTATAAAAAAATTAACCAAAAAGCTGAAAATGTTCACATAAATATAATATGATATTAGAATTAAAAAAAAAAGAACTTAAAACAATTATAGTCGTTTATTTTTTAAACATTTGCATACATTTGTACACAAGCGGACCTCGGACCGAATGCCTTAGCCTTTCTCCAAAATGTTTGTTCTGTTACACATATTTATAATTATTGATGTTAAACACTAAGTAGGACTTTTAAACAATGGATATATATAAAAATATATTGTTAATGTTTACGAGTATAATAATATAAATAGGAAGAGAAATAGTTTACAACATATTTCTCTTAGCCATCCGTTGATCGATAGTTGTCGTTAAACTACAAATTACCTTTAAGGCGGCCCGGTGTCCCGTCATGTGAATAATTCTTTAATAAATATTTTATTTCAATTTGTTAACAAAATCAAAGCAAACAATTAATTGTGTAATTTTTGAGTAATACTACTAAGTTATTATTTACCCTAACCAGTTTCCTCACAATAGGCTTATTTGTTTTGTGTCTAATCATGAAATACGTAGATTTTCCTTGTGGTTTGCTCTGGAGTAAAAGGATGATACGGGTGTACGCATATTGTCCTTCGCGTAAACAGGAAAAGTGACATTCGCCGCGCTAACCCGACACCGATGTCTATACTCTTGTGTCGAGGAGGTACTTCCACCATTGGTAGTTCCTCCTCAGCTTTACCCTTAAAACAATTTAAATTTTGAAAGCTTCGCCGAAGTCTGAGGAAGTGGTTTGGTATCAACGATCGTTGAACACTCGAAAATCTTCGGTTATTCTTTTTTTCATCATCTTTGTTCGTTCGTTTTTCATATTTATTCTTCTTCCTATTAGCATCTTCTGTAGTTGCTGCTTTTACGTAAGTCCTTGCTGTATCTTCAGTAGTAATTCCCGATAAAACGTTTTTAGACATCACTTTTGTTTTAAAATTACATTTTGTACGTACTTTGTCTGATTTCCGAACTAGAGTGAGCAGCTATCTGTGTTTTGGCATTGATTGAGTGTGACGTATTTCGATGATAAGATATACAGATTAGTTGGATTATGGCGACTTAGCCTAACTCGTGTGTGATTTTGCATATTATTGCTCGTCGTAAAAATCTGCATAAGCCATGTGTAAAAGGCAAATTAAATATTTAATTTTAGACTTTAGAGTTTCTACCCCATTTTTTTATTAACAATTTTAATGTAAAATTCTCGTTACTCTTAAGTCTACAAAAGTCCAAGGCCTCGATGACCGTGCTACTGTAGTTGCACTATGGCCTGGTTGCTTGTCAACTTCACAGTCGATGGAAGAAATGCATGTTCCTACTGAAACTTTACATTAAAGGTACGAGAAAATACACTTTAAAATTAAAGAATGCTATAACCAATTGCAACAAGTAACTTAAGTAATTAAGGCACGACGAAGTTATGGGTGAATAAACGAACTCACTCTTTTGTCACTCAGACATAGTGCCCACAACACTCCCTTTTTTGCAGTCCTGTAAAAAATCGTTGTTTTATACGCATTGGTCCTAAATCGATATATATTCTTAATCGATAATCAGGTTTTCTAATGCAAAAAGTAGCACTTAATTAGAAACAAAGTTAACAGAATTTGGATAATTGGTTATAGTATACAGATTAACATAGGAACAGATAATTTTCAAGAAAATCTATAATAATATTCATAAAAAAACCCCGCAGGCCATCGTTCCGCCGGCGTTTTTGGTGGAATGCTGTGCCGGAATCGAACCGACTACGGCTTCATTAAGACATTCGGACGTATAGACACCTATGCCAATGTAAAATAAACATACTTATGTTTCATTTGAGCGGGAATGAAACTAGCCCCCGTCGGTTTTGCAGTCGCACGCAAGACGTGTCTGTAGGGTATGTCAGATCTCAAGAAAATGCGTCACATAAATTAGTAAATAATCGACCTTGTACTTAGTGTATCCATGAAACAGAGAATTCTTCCGCGTCTGACATGATTTAAGAATGACTAACCTTAAAGAACCTATTATTAGACCTGCTTATTAGTGTAGTTGTTGGAAAGTGTACATCTTAGCAACTGTTGTTTATTGAATGAGGGTATGTAATGACAATTATTAAAATTGAGTTGAGAAACAAGCCCGGCCCGGCAATATGGTATAATATCTATTGATTATAAAAACTTACCCATCCTACATACGCTATAGCGGTTCCATTTAGATGAGTTGGGTGTACACCAGACGTAACGTTTATTACTGTCTCCTTTTTCATTGCTCCCCCAGGTGTAGTTGCCACACATATATATATATATATATATATATATATATATTATTGGTACAGCCAATAGTAATGGCCAGATAACTGTAAAGGAGATAGGTAACTTAATTAAATAATATAGAAACGCCTTAAAACGTTTAGTCTAGTCTAGTAGTAACATAAATAAGATAATTAACATTTAAAAAACAGAAAATTAATGATCTAATCATGCCTATTATGAGAAATCGTAATAAGTTGTATACTTCAACAATATTACCTTAAAATTTAAGTGAGACCATACGGGAACCGTACCTTTTCAAATAAAAAAGTGAATTCCCAAATCAGTTAATAAATAGTGCAGTTATGTGGCAATAAAACATAAAACCGAATTGATACCTTTATTGAAATCGGTTAAAAAATAAATAGATAATGTGAATTAAAACTTAAAATAAAAGAACACAATGACGCCGCATGTCAAATACAGAAATGGAAGATTTTTGTACCAATCGTTATTGTTTTTTTATTATGTTTATTTATTATCACGTGTTTTTATTATACAACTTGCCCTCCCTTTTGAAACCAAGTGTAAAAACAAGTGTAACATCTCACCTAATGAACAGCGCGGCGGTTACATGTAAACACCTAAAATAGTCATAACACTAATGGTGTTTATTTCATGATGCTGATCCTATCTGTTTAGCATGCAGGTACTAGAAAATAGCACTTAGTTTAAATTCTATAATTTGTTGTTATTTTAAATGTTATAAGGAGTTGTACGCTGTCTGTTCCTGTTGTAAGGAGATTGCTTTTGACAAAAACGTTAATTAATATTTTCTTTACGTTATTTTGAAACATTCTATCCTTTACAAGATAATCCGACACTGGACATCACCCCAACACGTCGATAGAGGGTTCTCTATATGAAGTACTTGAATATGGTCGTTGAATCCCTCTACACCTAATCATCACCGCCTATTAAATACATTAATAAAACACGCTTGTATCATATCGAGTGCTCAAAGGCATTGTTTGGACTTATACCACCGACAGGTTTCCGCCATCGTCCAACGCGACAAAACTTCCATCCCCATCACCTGCATAATTGGCACTCCTCCACTGTGGGTTTCTGGAGAAGGTTTTTGTCTAGCACAACCAGCCTGTGGCAAAAATTGTCGCCTGCTATATTTCCGGACCGTTATATACCGGAAGAGTACGCTCTTTTGGTACCTAAAAGGCCGGCAACACCCTTGCGAACATGAATTTGCAAGTGTCCATGGGCGGCGGTAGACGCTTACTATCAGGTGATCCGTCTCCTCCTTGACCTATTACATATAAATTAAACACATCATCAATATACTTCATGGAGTAATAGTTGTATCGTAATGGTATTTTTTTAAAGGAATTTGATAAAGGGTATGCATCTTTTAACTACTCTGCACACAAACAGTGAGTCGTACGGTTTTTCCTGCACGTAAACAGCCGACTCCAACTTGCAATTGTCCAAGGTTGTTTCGACATTGCTCTCATTTTCCAAGCGTAGTTTTAGATTCTCTGTCTTTGTTATACCTAGTCTATGGCTGTAGCGCGAAAGAGACGAAATGTTTGCCTTACTTCGCTATTGCGCAGGCGTTCACGTCACATCGCGCTTTCCTCATCAGTCGTCAGACAAACCGCAATAAAGCAAAGACTGATTCATTCGCTTTTTTACTTTACAAGTTGTGATAACAGCGTTACTTAGTGGTTTTTTAGTGTTTATTTAACAAACGTATCAGGTATGTTTCTATTTTTGCAATGGATTGGTGTTAAAATAGTTACTAATACGTAGACTTAATTTACTAACCCAATAATCTACAAAGGTCGTCCACTTTTAAAATCAAAATGTAATGACATTTTATCAGCTGAAATGTCATGTGATCTTATTTATGATCTGCTTAATTATTATAAATATTGAATAGTTGAATATTAATAACTTGAAATTACTGATACTACTGATATTGTCTTTCATTTGTTTTTATAAAGAAAAATTTAAAAACAAATTACTTTTAGAATTAACTAATTACAATCACCCAGGGGAGTCTAATTGTGTAATGATTGGGTGAGAGTGATCTCTTGTGGCAAAATGGCCAAAATTGACTATTGTTGTTACATGTAAATAAAATAGTAATTGGATTTTTTAATTCTTACGTCATTGTGGAGAATTGGATGAATTAAAAATGCTCTTCCTATTAAAAATTTCGATCATGAGTGAAATTTATACATCGTAATAATGGTGTGTGGATTATAACCTCAGGCACGGATTTTTTGGTGGCTAGTTTATACTTAAATTAATAATAACACTTTAATGGGGTATGAAGCCTGATGTTTGTCTCGGCATAGGGAATTCCAGCTCTTTAATCCAGTATACGCCTAGATCATGATGAATGTAATGATTTAGCTGCATTTTTCATCAATTTATTTTTATTATTATACTTTAATTTAAAGGATGTTAAAAAAATTGAAGAAATTTCTCTTGAGCTTTCAAGTAGGATTAATGGGAAGCTATTGTTATTTCTAGACAAAAGTTTTATATATTTAAACAAATGGTTTGATTCTAACCCAACTAATTAGCTTAACCAATGGCAGTTTTTAAATTTAAATATGAAAATTGAATTTAAACAACTCGAGGCCATGTTGGATTCTTTGAATTTAGTCAATAAATTAAAGATTTAAGTTAATAATTTGAATACAGAAATAATTACACTAAATGAAATTATTTAAAAAATGAGCAAAGAAGAGGTGTTTCTATGTAAAAACATTGCTGAAAAATTACACATACTTTTCAAAAGTACGTATACAAACTCGACACATATATTTAAAATCTTCTTTAAAATTTGCTTTCCTCACTCCATCCTTGCATAATTTTTCAGAAAAATACTATTTTTGTTTAAATAAAAAGGTGGAAACCCTTAGCATAACATACGATGTACAGTGTGAAAAAGCACACAGTCGAATTAAGTACTCCTCCTTTCTGAAGACGGTTAAAAACGTGATGTAATTCTGTTTAAGGTTTCCTATGAAATAGGGATCAAGGAATATTTCGCTGTACATTTCAATAATTATTTCACCTGGTATGTGATGATGATAGTAAAAATCTGTATTTTAGTGGACGTGGCCCGTTTGCTGTACAGAATAGAAACAATAGGCACTAAATGGTTACATAACATTAATTAACATTACCTGGCATCAATACTTGTCTGTAAAACAATTTATCAAAATAACAATTGTATTCAGAGACTAATAGTTTGTTATCTTGTATTTTTTTTATTTTTTTATACTATACGGAGACAGACGAACAGACGTGTCACCTGATAGTAAGTGACAACCGTCATCCATGGACACCTGCACCTCAAGAGTCGTAATTGCGCTGCCCTGCCTGCCTTTAAAAGTGATAGGGGGGGGGGGGACACAGGGTGGGGAAAGAGGAGACTAAAAACAGTAGATATCCGCCTTCAAACCGTTTTACCAATTCCTTATCGCAATTCTGATTTGGTTATAATTTTAACACCTGAGGAGCATACTATATCGATTTTTATATTTTGTGAAATCGATCTACGATTGGCGGAGAAGTCGAATAACCTACATAAATATATATAGTATATATACATTCGAACATAGACCCTCCCCTCCCCTTTTTGAAGTCGGTTAATAAATTAATACAAACCGCTTGAACCCAAAAATGTTTGTTATTTCAAATTACAAAAAAAAACTTAAATTATTTATCGTATGTTCAATGTAATAGACCACGGGTCGCCAATTAGTTTCGCTCGGGGTCCGCACAAAAGGGGTTGGCGGTCCGGATGCGGACCGCGGTCCGCCATTTGCCGACCCCTGTAATAGACGAAAGTCGTAGTTTATAGACTACGCGACTGGAGGCAGCGTCAGTTTAAACTTTAAATTCAGTATATTATGGAACATAATATTTTTGCATTTAATGGTTTAATTAAGTTCATACCGGGTTTTAATTGACATTGAGGGTTTCAAGTACCCAATGATAAAACAAAAAAGAATCTATCAAAGGTTTTCTGTTCATCATGTAGCCTTCATAATGTGAAGGGAAAACAGATACAGCTCTGTTGTTGTCGTGACTGGTGAAAACAAATACTCTATGCCCCTGAATATCAAGACTACATTTGCTAAAGGCATTCTTTTTCTATTAAGAATTCACTAAGCAACTGCAGTGTTATTAGTGTTAATGATACCACACTGAACACAATTGCATCATGTAACAGGTTATTTTACTCTGACCCGATAAGCGCAACTAACTGACATGCAGTATGTAGGCAAGTACCTAACTACGGTAATTATAAACATAATAATAAAAGTCTAATGACATTATCAACCAATTTTCCAAATGGACGTGGGTATTATTCAAATAACTATCTAACACGCGAGGGCAAGCTATTAATTAAACAAATTGTATTTCATACTTACTAAATACTGTAACTACTACTACTACTAAATACTAACTACTTACAAAATATAGTTTAAACCATCTAATTTCTAGTAGAACGTGTACAATCTCATTTATTTACGCACGCCTACGTGCCTTTATCAGATATTCAATCTACATATTGTGTTTACTAAAGTGAGCTGTAGCTACACATGTGTCATCGTTTGACACATGTGTATCTACAGTTCTAGTTCCTACCAATGAAAATGGTGTGCAAAGCGCAACTCACACAACGCGATTTGTAAAATAATTACATACACATTATGATTTTCGATTCTATGTTTAAAAAAAAGATACGTAATAGTTATCATGCGACTCTGGTTTCCTAAAATAAATGTGATTTCATGACTTTGGTCTGACATTTCTCCTTAAGTACGCTTTCTGTTCTGATTATATCTTTAAACTACATATTATGTGTACTTACTTAAACCAAATGATCCATGTCAAGTAAAGGGGAGAAAATAAATTAAATAGCTTAATTAATAGCAACATGGCCAGTAGCAGCAGCATTGCGGCGGGATGTCAACTCTGCCTAGCCTGAGTGGAGAAAGGCGGGAGCTTATACAGCTTACAGAGCGTATGATAGTTGTAATTCTGTAACAAACTGAATTGTGACTCAACTTTCATATTGAAATCTGACGTTATAGCTTGTACCTACCTACCACGACTATCGACTAACCAATAGGCACAGTATTGTAAAAAATATCCTTATTTTGCATTGTGTTCCTACCCATTTAAGGAAAGAAGACGATACAAGAAAATGGGGCTCTGCTTTTCGTTCGAGTGTGGTGACTGTGATGTCTGCTGCAACCCTTGCTGCTTAGCGTTAAGTGCTTGCTGCCTGGTACCGTGCCTATGTCCAAATGCCTGCGGTCAGCAACAACATCCGCCACAGTCTGTCACCGTAGTGCATCACCCGCCAGTGATCGTCGAGCAACACCAACCTCCCCCAGGCTACCCGTATCCACCACCTCAGGGATATCCACCACCGCATGGCTACCCCCAACCGGGTGGCTACCCCCAGCCAGGTGGCTATCCACCACCTCCAGGAGCATACCCGTACCGTACGTAACAAGCGCCAATGTGAAGATGAAATAAGTTTTAATTAAGGTAAGAAGTGTGGACGACCTTTTATAATAGTTTGCTTAGTAACATTTTTAATACTATTGTAGATTGTAGTCACAAGTAAGGTGTATGATCTTTACTAAGCAATATAATTAAGGTTTTTTAATACCTACGCTATATCTGAAATTATAAGAGTGATTATAAAAACCATTTTGCATCTAATAGCCCTACTCTTGAGAATGCTTATCTAAATGTTTATGTCAATATTTATGGGACAAACACATACTCTCCAAATCTGCTGGCAACAAGCAAGTGATGTCACCAGTACCGTGAACGCCATATATGCATTGTATTTTTTTTGCTTCAGATGGTTCGCATATTAGTTTGTCACCTTTATACTTATTCTAAGTTAAAGAATAATATTTAGAGTTCGGTAATAGTGTTAATTATTCTCATGCCGTGCTATTCTGACTCACCACTGTCTATGCACGATCAAATGTTACATCATTTGGGCACACCGTACAAGGAGTAGCCTTGTGTGATCTTTACTATGCTCTACAAGATAGTCATATATTCTACAAATTAGTTTTAGTACATACATTCATGCCTATATACACTTTTTGACAACCGTAATATATGTAGTCCCACTCACGTTACGGAGCAAGCCTATTGCAGTCATCCGGGCACTTTCTTACTGTTAGTTTTAGTAGTAGAGTCTAATTAGAGTTTCGGCTTGGAATGAAAGGGAATAAGCAGATTTTTTGTACATTCAATATTTAAAAAAAAAAACGAATATTATTGTAATGGAAATATCTCTTTTCGTTTGCCTCAAATCGAATTTTCATTATTGTAAAATTTGTACAGTATAATTTCATTTAGAACATTATACTCCTTTTTAGATAAATATAAATAACATTCTATACCAGAGAGTTATTCGTTAAATGTAGGTTTATTACCTATATAGCGACTAATTCAGCTAAATAAGTTAACAACAGTTAGGCATAGGACTCGGGACTTTCCGGCACCAGCCAGTTCCAGTTATAGGTATGCGGACCTGACTTACCTGAGCTGTTGCTTATACCTACTCCCCAATCCATTTGTATACACAAAATCCCTTTCTATCCCTTCTTGTCTCAACACAACATACTCCAAATTTTCCCATCGAATTACCAAAAGTGCCTGCCTATTACATAAGTAGGACTTAATTATAATTGGCAAAATGTGTCTCTGCCTACCCTTCGGAGTTAAATGCGTGACTGTATGTTTGTATCTAAGTTAACAACAAATTTCAATTGACTTTGCCTTATGGCATGTATGGTTGATATATCTGCACTCTTTGCTCTCAAAAGAAGTTATACTCGTCACACCTAATGTATACAGAAATGTTAACATTTTTGTAAAAATAATTTAAAATCTTTTGACACCTACAACATTTGAATGAATTAATGCAAATACGAACAATACGACGAGCAAAAAACGTCATTTTTAATATCTAATATGAGATTTTTAAACAACATTTAAAATGCCAAAACAAAGGTATATAGTTTATAGAAAAAAATTACGTATTCCGTTTCGTTCTGTCGTTGAACCCGTTTTTAAACAAGTGACCGCATTATTTAAATAATTGAAATAAGTGTAACACGATTTACTCTTCAAGAAAATGCCTTAGCGTGTGGTAAACTTGAAAATTAAATTATAGTTGGTTCCTGTAAATAAAAACTCTCAAGCCACAAAAACCCCGCTATAGTAATGATGAGTATAATAACATAACAATTAGTATTTGATATCATTTCCTTGACAATAGTATAATAGAAGATTCACTTTACGTTTCGGAACACGTATTATACTTGTGAAAAATCACAATTAAAAGTAAACTAAAAATTGTTAATTTAGGATCTTTTTACCTGACTGCGCAAGAAGGGGGTTTATGTTTTTCGAGTGTATGTATGTAAGTTTGTATGTATGATGTTTCTTTAAGATGCCATAAAGACTAAAAGGCATGATGGATTTCGACATGTGATGATGTGAGGTGTCATTTGAATCTTCTTAAAAAGCGCTGCCCGCCTTTCAGATTGATGAGGGATGAGGGGAGAGGAAAGAAGATAGGATGATGAGGAGATGGGAAAATGGGTGAGGAGGAGAAGGGGAAATAGGGGAAGGGAAAGGGGCCGGTTTTCTGTAAGAACCTGGTAATATTGCGGTCGAGCCGGCCAATACGTACCGAAGCAAAGCTCTCCTACGTTAATAACAAGTAACATATTGTATACTTTTTGAGACAGTGGCGCGTCGTGTTCTGCGTGCGTGTCTCGAAACTTCGTTTTTTTTTTAAATCATATCATCAATAGCATGTAAAACAAGTCATTGTATTATTTGTATGTTTGATGATGCTGTCACGCTATTAAACTAGTTGTGCCTCGTTAAATTGAGCAAGCTAAAGCTAATTCAGCAGATTTCAGCAAATTAAATTTGATGATAAATATATGCTAATAGATGTAAGTCTGCCCGATTTGTTGACCTTTATGATTACTACTCTGCTCCTTTAAATAGTAGTATTATGAAATATCGCCTTCCTCAATAAAAGGGCTCTCTAATAAAGGAAAAGGTATGTACGTAACTGTGATTAACTCATAATTGAGCAAGTCTATCTTTATATATATATATAATTTTACTGTACGTGTGTGTCACTGAACTCCTCCTAAACGGCTGGACCGATTTGAGTGAATTTTTTGTATGCGTTTGGGTGGCATCCTGGATGGTTTAGATTCACAAATCAGCCCGACAGATGGCGCTGCAGTTGGCATCTAGCTTACTTATTTATACTGAAACCTCACCTATATTAAATTATGTTCTGAACTATTAAAATATGTAATATATTCAGGTATATTGATGTAGTTAACACTGAAGGCATTGTCTACCTGTCTATCAGCATTAGTCATGCTGATATAACACAATGTTAACACAATGTTACTCGATACTACTGTAAGAAACGTACACTGCACGACAACATCAACTACAACAACAAACTATAAACGCACTAAAAGATAGCATATTACTTGAAATATGTAGTTAACTTAAACATACGTATTTTGGTACCCTAATACTTAGAAATCGAAGGGTTTTACTTCAAGTTTTATTGAAGAACACTATTTATTCAATTTTGTACACTAGCTTCAAGTACTGGTTGACAATCAGATATAACACAGAACAATCTCTTTAAACATTTCGTAGAGTATTGATCTGTAACGACTTTGACGCTTGAAAAAAGGTTTTCGCAGTAGTTATGTAATTTAAGTAAACATTAAATTTAAATGCGTTTTTATTTTTAGTTTAAGTGCTTTTGTTTTTGTATATAACTGATTTTGTTACGTCACGAACGTAGTGGATTGATTCGTAAAGGTACAAAAGACAGATTTTATTCATTTTGAAACAAAATACTCGTAAGTTGTAGTGGTAGTGTGGAGTATAGATAGTGTTTTGTTGCTAATGTTGATAATGTTTTGTGCTTTTATTGTACCTTTTATTACATCTTTCTGCCAATAAGTCACCTCTGTTAACGCAAATGCGTAACTTTGTTTTGATTCATGTAATTAATGGAAGACTCTTAAACATGAATACATATGGGTATTTTGTTTATAATAGTATATAAATAACACAACGTTCACGACTTGTCGACTACTATGTTTGCTTGCTTACCCACACGTTTACTCTTCTTTTTAGTGTTCGTTATATTTCTAGATTCGACTTTACGCAATCATAATGATAATTCTAATCAAGGTAGTGAAAACACTACTACCAATATTTCTATTCATATCATTAAAGCTAAACAATGGCTACTAAACATAAACAATCAGTTTAAAAACTGAATATGAAAATATTCTGATCCCTTGTTTTTTTTTATATAAGATGTGATGATGTAGATATAGTTATATAATTCATTAAGAGTTATAACAACCACTACACTGATGATTACTATTACTATGCAGTTGCGTACATGGGATCTCAATGTCATTTTTCAGGATGGGGTGCCACTTCTCATGTCGTCCTTGTTGCTGTTGCTGCATTCCTTGCCTGTGCTGCGACTGTTGCACACCGCCTCCAACTCGTACAACTGTGGTGCACCACGTTACCACAGTCAATAACCCGCCACCATCGCAACATACGACTATCACTATAGCACCTTCGGGGCCGCCGCCGCCTTATAGATAAATATTGAATACTAAATTAATTTATTTTCCTACTTTTATAACTTCTTTAGATGAAAGATACCTTGCCTCATCTTATGTCCTGTATATTAATTTGTATTTTTCTTGTATCCCTGTATCCCTATCGTGTATGGACAAATAATTCCGATTTTTTTCAAGTAAACACTTTCATTTATAATTTTAGGTTTGATTTCTTAATAGCCTGTGCGAAATACGTACGTTTAAATTTCGAGTAAGAGCTTGTGAATTCTCGATACATTATATGAATGCTCCCATTAGAAATCTAAAATGTCGTTCAAGAAGAGGAGACCCTGATTTAAAAAAAAAACAGTTTTTTTTGAAGCATTAAGTACCTGCCAATTGATCATATTTTGTCAGTTGACTGCATTCTGCGTTCTACAAAGAATAGACGCCGACCTTGAATACGGAAGTATGGTTACAATTGAGACAAATCGATTAAAGTACAATGAGTTAAAAAAAAGTTCTTATTAAGTCCACTTCATTGAATGCACCTAATAACGCAAGGTTAGCGCATTGCTTTTAATGTCAATAATAAGATTTTCGTGTCAAATTAACTGAATAAAAACCTGTAAGACTACTTATGTATAATGTTACAGTCTAAACACTTAATTGATTAAAAGTACTTTTAACTGAAAAAAAAAAAGCAGCTGTCAATTTTTTCCGACTAGTTTTAAAATTTCCAAATACTTTTGACTGTTTAACTGCAACATACATATGTACATATACATATGTTACACGTAATAGTAGAAGTATGTGACGACCTACTTGGCGAGGCGTGGTATTCCGACTGCAACGCAAGGTTGCGTGTTCAAATTCCGGGCAGTCTGGATACTTGTATGTATGAATACGGCTATTTATATTGTAGAACCCACACATAATAAATCGCAGGATATTATTATATTATATATTAACTCTTAGATGTAATCACTTTTAATTTAGCTAAGTTAAGCAGCACAGGGTACTTATTGGCAGCAACAATTAAATAAGTCATTATTTACTTAAGTATCCAAACTATTATTAGTATTATAAATTGTAAATCATAACTTTATAGCATATTTTTAAATGTTTAAGTGTGATATCATTGTTATTAGCATTTAAGAGTACTTAATTTATTAAATGTTAATTATTTATGAAAAAGATCATTTATATATAAAGTAATGCGAAGCAAACATATGCGATCAAACATACTTAGTTTTATCACATTGTTTGCAGCATTATATATGTATAATTTTATATATAATTGTCATTCGCGTCATTGTCATTTTCTATTAATAATGAACGTCAAATATGATACCAAAAAAAAACAGTGATGAGTTTTGTGCAGCAGTCGACAATTTTTTTTTTTACGGAGCATTCACTATTTCATTTAATTTAAACATTCTACATTTAAAAT
The DNA here is from genome assembly GCA_947561695.1 of Tyria jacobaeae. Lineage (NCBI taxonomy): Eukaryota > Metazoa > Arthropoda > Insecta > Lepidoptera > Erebidae > Tyria > Tyria jacobaeae. The sequence continues at coordinate 11,023,430 of OX387218.1, forward strand.
ACAAGGTTCTCATTATAACTCAAACAACTATTTATATAGAATATATTTAGATTTCTTTTTAACTGTCACTGGAATATCTAGATAACTTTTTGTGTATAAAAAAACTATATCTGGTTAAAAAGTACCTGAATACTAAAGACGGCATTCTAGGAATTATATCTCATTATTTCTACAACCTCTTAAAATCATTGTAATGTTAAATTGAATGCTTGGCTAATGCGAAGAACGAATTCTGTTGTTCTTTTGTTATTGTAAAACAATGGGTACTAAATAAAAGCGGTTTAGATACTGTCTGTAAATATGTCGTTGAAATGAAGAAAGTTAATTGTTCAAATATTTTAATACTTATGTATATTTTAAAATCGAATTAATGACATTGAAAAGTTATTACACTAAGGCTAAAGGTATTTTTAAGTCATAGGCATCAGTGTATATTTTAATATAAAAAATATAATCAACAATAAACAAGGTTACTTTATTGTATATGTAAATAAAAAGGTATTTTTTTTTGTTAATGGTCTTTAATTAATTTAAGGCGTAATATACACGTTTTGGTATGTATGATGTCATATTAAGTAGTTTTTTAATCATAAATATACCTACATCTACCTAGTTGTTATAATTGCACTTGTATAATTATATTGTACTTATATAAATTGTCAGTTCGAGTGACAGGTACGCGGCTCTGTCTTGCTTGAGCTATTGCCCACACTCCCAATCCATCTGTATAAGCAATATCTCTTTCCTTCCCTTTCTATCTTCCTTTTCGTGTGAATATAGTCCAAATTTGCCCATCTAAATTCCGAAAAGGCCGGCCTGTCTACTGTCGCAGTAACCCGGATTGCCACAGTAGACAAGCCGGCCTCCTATTATAAATGAGACTAAATTAAAATTTACAAAACGTGGGCGTTGATTCCCCTGCCTACCCCTTCGGTTGAGCGTATGTATGTATTCACTATTCCAGAATATAATCTAATTCTGTGCCAAATTTCATTAAGAGCCGTGCCGAGCAGAGAAGAGCATTTTCATTAATTTTGATTCATTTCATTTGCAGTCGATTTCTTGTTAATTGAAACTATCTAACTACTATTCTGTAAATTAACTTTTCCTAAATAGTTTCATTTTAAAATATAAATAAAAATATGTATATATTTATTACTAATAATAATAATAATAACTCCTAGCCCTTGACTCCTTATTATCTATTTATTTAGAAAATAGTGAAAACCTCAGGGATACACATTCGATTCTTTATTGTGCGACGGTTACAGCTTGTCGAGTAGCTGGTGTTAAACTCCCACGTGTTAACACTACTCCTCGACAAAAGATTTATGTTCCGGCGTGGCAATACAGGATTGAGCGACGTATCGTTGAGGCGAGGACACTCATTGGCAAGCTTATCTGTTTCAGATCGGGTAATACACGCCCGAGAGTAATGCGTTTTGTGAATCGTGCTTTTTCAGGAACTGATATCAGTTCTTGTGATTATGCAGCACGTGTCACAGAGCGCATTGACTTTCTGAAGCAAAAAATTTATGCATGGGCAAACCGCATATGCATTGCCAAACATAATACAGTCCCTATTGTCGTCTCAACTGAACACGAACAAGAATTGGAGACGGAAAAGTGGTGGCCCTAATCTATTCCACCTAGAACCACACGGCTTTTAGCATAGTAAATACTACTAAAACTACTATTAATATACCCTGTATTTTTTTCCCAGAATTCAGTATGACTAACGGATAAGACAAATATCACCTAGATAACAACTCGCGATAAGAGACTGATTGTGATAAATATCGGCCATTTTGTAAGTATAATACGGTCGACAGTGTTCATTGTGAAGGGAGCCTTGTTGTCTGTTCAAATTAAATAGATTGGTGCAACAAAATGGGTATTTGTTTATCGTTTGACTGCGGTGACTGTAGTGACTGCGGTGACTGCAGTCTTTGCTGCAATCCTTGCTGTTTGGCATTAAGTGCTTGCTGCCTGGTACCGTGTCTTTGCCCAAATGCCTGCGGTCAGCAACAACAGCCTCCACCACAATCGGTCACCATTATTCAACAACCACCGATGGTTGAGCCACCTCCAGCTCCCTACCCATATCCGCCTCAGGGTTACCCCCCGCAGCCCGGCTATCCCCAGCCTGGCTACCCCCAACCCGGTTATCCACAACCTGGTTACCCTCAACCTGGCTACCCGCCTCCGCCCGATGGTGGCTATCCTGGCTACCCTCCACAATCGATGTTAAGATGAAATGGATTTTATTATGGTAAGCAGTGCAAACTATTTAGTAGTAGATATTCGTTGGTAAAGTGCGCAAAACACTTAATGTTTTTTTTTACAAAGATGAATTTTGCATTATATACGATAGGATCTACATCGAGCCGACATCAAAAGTGTTTAGTACAATCTCTGCCTATCCATCTTTCCTATGTATGTATAATATCATAACAAAAAAGACAAAAAATATAGGTTTCTTTAATCCTTGTATATTGGGAGTGTCATCATGAAGATTGACAAAAGTTGTCAATCGTCATGATGACAGTTCTCCCTAAATTGTTTTTAAAAGACAATTCTCACTCTACTAATTATTAAATAAAGACATATTATAATAATCAAGTTAGGTATGAACTATGAACATAGTATAGATTATCGTAAAATTTAAAAGCTTATCGATTGTATAAACCGTCACATTTAATTAATATTATTATTTAAATTTACCTTAAATGGTTCTTTCTGGGTATTCTTTATAAGGTTATTTGAATGTTTGTAAAGTCCCTCGCGAATTAAGCCTAGTCCTCCTAGACGGGAGATGCCTTGTATAAAAAGAAAATATATTTAAATTTATTTTTAATTTTCATATTTTTTCTATAGTAACATTTATACTTTAATACATTTTGCATTGAATAAACTATACCGCTAAACTCATGGTTAAATTACAATATTGTCACTTACTCGTATTATGCTATTGTGAGCATTAATTCTGTCGACCAGTATAGTATATTATAGTACATTTTCATTGTGTTATTAACAGACATAGGCGCGAATTAGATTATCATCATGTTTACAATGTACTAAAATATTTTGCTTTAACCAACTACCTATAAATAACATTACATTTTCTTTTTTCAGAATGGGTTGCTACGTTTAAGAACGTCCATGTTTCTGTCTTCAGGATCTACCTGTGATATAACTATCGCATTCCCCCTCTAACAACAACCGGGAAGATTTGCAAACCCCTGCTGTTCACTGCCGTTTCCTTCTATTGGACCACTGCATCCAGCATTGTAGAAGAATACAAATTTTTTGCACTTTCTTTTTAAATTCAACCACGCTTTTATGAAGCTCAGTAAGATTCCAGAGATGTTGCTACGACAAACTTTGCTATATCAACAATCAAAGTTAGTATAAAAAATTATAGGTCCATATAAGATCCATAGATTTTTTTTCATTTTAATAAAAAACAAGATTTGTGGCCACAAACATCATATAGAAGTTATTTATTTATATTCTTATACCTATGAGTATATACATTACTTACATACATTTCATTTCGTCTCCAGTAAATATAAATATAAAACAGAATTTGTTAAATATATATCATTTAATATTAATTCAACCAATTAATTAGTAAATCAATCAGTGTATTGCAGTCACCTTTACGACATTCATTAATTACAATAGCTGCTTCAAAATAATTATAGGTCTAAACTAGGCGTGGTCGTGAACATCCTTTAAAAGGAATAACTAATAAATAATTAATTCAATTTATTATCCTTATGATTATTTATTTGTAGTATGACATTATATGAGTATTTTTATTTTGAAAAATTTTGCTTAATTAAAAAAATGGATATTTTGGCTGATTAAAGTTGTCTGATGTCAGTAACCAGAATAATGTATGTTATATTATAGAATTTTATCCGAGGACAATTCTAGAATAATCTGTTTTTTCATCCGTATTCAAATCTTATCATTGTTTTTATCTTGTAAACGTTAAGCTACTTTATATAATATGTTATCATAATCTATGTATAGACTATAGCTAGATTAAATGTATGTTATTCAAAAAGTTATACCTACTTACTCTTTTTAGGCAAGCTTTAGACAAGCGTAAAATTGTAAATTGACAGAAATGTAAAAATACTGCATTTGCTACTTCAAAGCAACAAAGAGAAAAATATATACTATCTGATAAGATATATATATTTTTCTTTACTTTTTGTCTCAAGTATCTTTCGAAGTGTTAAGTGTTAGCTAACAATAGGTAAATCTATCTAATCGTAGAAAAAAGGATATTTTTTGAAAATAAGAATTGCAGATCCCTTTTCAAATCAGCAGGTAACTAAATTACCAATGACATTCAGCAATTTATGCTGCATTTTTTATACGTATATCTTATTTGCATATCGTTAAAAATGTGTTGAGCTTTAATTCTAAGCGGGATGTACACTTTCAGTTACAAACTGTATTTTTATATACAAACTCAGTAGTTTATATGTATGTATTATTATTAAGGTGCAAACATATGATCTTGTAAAATATAATAAGAAATGCGAATGTATGTGAATGTAGAAAAGGGAATGTAGCATAAAAAAAACATTTATCACGCTAATGAGGAATAGTATTTAATAAAAGTATAAGGACTTAACAAATCATTTTTTTGTGATAGTATAAATACTTGGTATTTTTATGCTTCTTTGAGTTTTTTTATTTAATGTAAGCGTCAATTACGTGTGCGGTAGGCACAAGCGTAATTTACGACTAGACAGTAAAGTATTGAATATGCAGACTGATACAGGGGCTTGTCAGTCCGTCATTCATAAAGTTGATTACAATACTTTTGTTCCGAAGTATGACTTAAGGAAATGTAATGTTAAACTCAAATCAGTTTCTGGTGAAATGTTGTCAGTATCTGGACCAAACAAACTGACCTTGAAAAAAATTAACCAGAAATTGTACCTGATAGTCATTGAAAGTAATAGTTATTTTAGTCCATTAACTGGTAGAAATTAGTTGTCTGTACTTTTTCAAAATTGGCAGAATATGTTTAAAGTAAATAATGTGTGTAAATTGCAGATTGAAGGTAATGATAGTCAGGAAAAACAAGATTAACCAACTTAATAAAGAGTAGGTTTGAGCTAGTATTATCTAAGTATAGATCTTTTTATATTCATGAATTGAAGGCAACTTTGAAACTAAAGGATGGGGCTTTTCCAATCTTTCAAAAAGCATATTCCATTCCATATTCAAAAAGAAAAGTAGAAGAAGAGCTAAAACATGTAGAAAATGCTGGTATTACTGAGAAAGTTACCCATAGCGAATGAGCCATTGTTGTTGTGCAATAACTAGATAAAAAAATCCAGTGTGTGTGGATTATAAGGTCACTTTAAATAAAATGTTAGACATGGATCACTACCCATTACCTCTTCCGGGGTTTATTTTATGATAATTTCAGGGGGTATATGAGTAGGATTATTTAGTCCCACTCGCCTTCAATTTGGTGTCAAGCGGGCCGTCAGTATTTCAAAAAGTAATTGATGAAGTACTAATGGGTGTAAAAATGTCAAAGCTTTTTATTGACAATCTGATTGTAACAGGAAATATTTATTTAATTGTTATAAAAATTTAGAAAATGTTTTAACACGATTTAGTAGTGTTAAAGTACATTTGGAAAAGTGACAATTTTTTTGTGAAGAGAGTTTAAGCAAGTTTAAGGACATTTCATTTGTAAAGATGGCTTAAAACCCTTACCTGAATAAAATTAGGCAATCAAACAAAGGTACAAAGTCCCTCTTCTATAGCACAATTACAAGCTTATCTTGGTCTCTTAAATTATTATGGAATTTTTTTACCCCGATTATCTGACCACTTGGTACCATTACATGCCTTATTACGAAAGGGTGTACCATTTTGTTGGACAGATAAATGTGAGAAAACATTTAAACAAAGCAAACTATAATAGAGCACTATGATTGTAAAATAAAAATGTTTGTAACAGAAGATGCTAGTTAGTATGGGCTTGAAGCAGTATTAAGTCATAAAATTGACTATGATCCTATTTGTTTTGCTTCAGCTACCTTAAATAATGCCAAGAAAAAATATTCTCAAGTAGAGAAACAGGTATTGGCCATAATTTACGCCGTTCAAATTTTCACAAATATGTATATGGGAGAAAATTTGTGTTGGTGAGAGAGCATAAGCCCCTTAAATTCATCTTTGATAATTTAAAAAAAAAATACCAGTAAGAGCTAACAGCAGGTTACAACGTTGGGCTCTAATATTATCAGGGTACAGCTATGATATTATCTATAGGAAAGGAACCTTATTGGGAAATGCTGATGCTCTGTCACGATTGCCATTACCTGACATTTGTGGTGTAAATGGTTGTATAAACTATTTTAATTTTGATGATAAATTGTCAATTGATTTTATAGAATTGCAAACTTTACACAAAAAGTCAAAGTTTTGAGTAAAGTGTATGAATATTTTATGTCTAGGTGGCCAGATATATGCGTCAGATCAAAAGGTGGCTGAAGCCATATAAGGCTGAAACCATATTTTGCAAAGATAACTGAATTAGGGAGGGAATAGTAATGTGTATTATAGGGAAATAGAGTTGTTATACCGGAACAGTTAAGAAAAAAGTTATTAAGTTCATTTCATGATTCTCATCAAGGGGTTGTCTAAAATGTAAATGAAGACATGGAAAAATTAATAGGCAACTGTGAATTGTGTCAATCAACCAGAAACTTTTCAAAAATGTGTCAGCCAGTAAATAGGAAAAATGTGAAAAAAAAAAATTGAGGGGGTGCATGTTGATTTTTTTTTATGAAGGACTCTTATTACTTATTTATTAATAGTAGACTCTAAATCTAAATGGATTGATGTTCATATTATGCATGGTACTTCTGCCTCACAAGCTATAGAAAAATTGTACAAAATTTTTGCTATAATTGGTATACCGGTAGAATTAGTAAGTGACAACGGTCCATCCTTTTCCTCTCAAGAATTTAATAACTTTTTAAAAGCAAATGGCAAATTCTATGAAAAGCCCCCCATTTCGTCCTGAATCAAATGGTATGGCGGAAAGAACGGTTCAGACTATAAAACAAGCTTTAATAAGGTTACAAGAACAATCATCGCATATGTCTAAAGAAGTACTTCTGCAAAACTTTATATTTATGTATAGAAATAGTTCAAATTCAACAGGAATGACCCTAAATGAGATGTTATTTAAATATAAACCAAGAACCCGCTCTGAATTTCTCAAACCGTCAAATGTTTATTCAACAAAGATTGTAACACAAAATAAGCCAGTGTACATAGAAGGTGCAAAAGTTTTGTGTAAAACCTTGAGCGACGGAAAAGGATGAAACAAAGCAGAAATTTTTAAATATTTTAGCCCAATTAGGTATGTAATTTGTAATTTGTTGGCCTTTTCGGGGTTACGTTCAAATAAGCTCGAAAACATAGGTGTTACACATAGTATGAAAGTTGATTGGGGATATTTAGTTTTGTTTTTCCAACACTATAACGTGGATATTTTTTTGTAGTGCTGTTTTTAATCAACGCAAAAATCGATACTCCAGTTTTTTTTTTAAATAAATAATTAATGTGTTGCTTTATTTTTATTCAAAAAGTAAGTAAGTCATAATGTATTCTAAGAAAAAGCAATGAAAAACAAAAGATGAAAACTGTGAATTAAAATTAGACAGAAAAAATTGCGTTTATCAAATCTTACAGGGTGTTCCGACCTGTCTTATTTCTAAAGAAAAAATGACGAAACACGAATCATCAAATATCAGATTGTTAATGCAGTCAACTTCTGTTTTTAATCACTGGAATCTTCTAACAATGTTAATATGGCAAGTTTTATAGTTAGTCAGGAGATTGCTCAGAGAAAAAGTCATATACAGACGGAGACTGTATTAAGAGTTGTTTATAAATAAGTGCATCCGAAGAGCTTTTTTCGATATTTTAAGAATAAAGCAAACATTAAAAAGAAATGAGAGATGCTTTTGTCTGCTAAAACGGTGAAAGATAGAACAGTAAAAATGTCTGCAAACATAGCCAACTAATTGAAGATCTCAAATTGTCTTCCACTAAATTCTCAGTTCACTTAAACAATATTAGGTGACGAGTCTTGTGATATAAATGACACTGCGCTAGTAGAACCTTTCGGATTATTTTGGATTATTGCCACTTAAAGGACAAATGCATTTACTTGATATAGCAACTGCTGTTATGTTGTAATTTTGTGAAAAAGATAATGACGAGATACTTACTTACCATTGTGTTATTCATCAAGAAGCTATGTGCGAAGACATTTCCTGAAGAAATTTGCAAGGTAATGGAATTAATGGTTAAGATTAATTTCCTTATAAAAATTCAACACAAGCGTTGCTTCCCAACCGTTTTGTGCGACTCCGTAGTATCGCACCGGAAGAGCCGGGCCATTCGTGCTTAAGCATGGCTCTACCCCGATAAAAATTTAGCTGCACTGTTTATTCAAATTAAAGCATTTCTTCTCGAGAAGAGTGTTCACTATGCAAAGCTAACCAATAATCTGTCGATTTATAAATGTTATTTCATGGTGGATGTTGGTTAGCTTCAAATTAAAAACTACATCATACAACCTTACTCTTACTTTCCAATGAAATGCAAGGCAAATGTTCACATTAGTGGAGTGTTTGTAGCTATTTATAATATTATCTAACTATTTATATTTTTAAGTAAATATTGTCTTTTTCTAAGTACGATACGCAATTAAACTTAATTTACTGTTAGTTAAACTAACACGCATTTGACAAAAGAAAACTCGAGATTAATAATGTCTCCTACTAAAGCGAAGTCAAAGTTAAAAAAATGTCTCTGAAAAAATTTCAATTGTGTGTTGATGACAAGGTTCCCGAATTTTAATATTATATATATACCCTAGAAACCATATTCCAACATACAAATACGCCACTGGCACCGGTAGATGATCTTTTTTTTTTTTTTTTTTTTTTTTTATACTATAGGGGGACAGACGAACAGACGGGTCACCTGATGGTAAGTGACACCGCCGTCCATGGAGACTTGCAACTCAAGAGTCGCAAGTGCGCTGCCCGCCTTTGAGGGTGATGAGGGATAGGGGATGCAGGGAGCGGAAAGAAGAGAGGAGGGATGAGGAGATGGAAAAAGGAGAAAGGAGATGAGGGGAGAGAAAAGGGGGGCGGGGGAATTGGGCCTCCGGAAACCTCACTCAATTCGGGGAAATGCAACGCAAGCGTTACTTCACAACCGGTTTTCTGTGAGGTCGTGGTATCGCACCGGTCGAGCCGGCCCATTCGTGCCTAAGCATGGCTCTACCACTGAAAATCTGTGGAGGTTCAAACAAGAAAAAAGTTTTTGGAAATATTTAAATCACAAAAACTCTCACAATACAGATGGAGTCGTTCTCAATTCGTACAGAAAATAAAAGACACCGGCTTACCTAATGATAATCAAGAGATATGACCACGATAAAAAAGTGAAGACTGATAAATGCTGTTTCAAGATTAACAACGCTGTGCAACGCAATCATTTTACTTAAAGAGCAGTATTTAAAAATGGGTGTCTGTGTTTCGACGGACTGCGGGGACTGTGAAGTTAGCTGCAATCCTTGTTGCGTCGCGTTAGGCGCTTGCTGTGTCATGTGCCTGTGCTGCAAGTGCTGCGGCGAGGAAGATCCGCAACAGAACAATATCGTAGTCATACAGCAACCTCCACCGCCACAAGGCTTACCACTTCTTTTTTTTTTTTTTTTTTTTTTTTTAACGTGTGGAAACCCCCTCGGGCCGTCATCCCACCGGGGTTTTCGATGGAACGGTGTGTCGGAATCGGACCGACTAAAACCACACGGTGTGCCATGCTGCGCTTAGAATAGGAGGAATCCGGGAACAGCTTTAGTAAGACATCCGGACCCCTCCTAGCGCTTTGCCCGCAAAAGCGCGGGCACCACCTTCTGGTAACTCTCAACTAGGCAACGTCCAGGCACACCAGGACGTCGCCTCCTCGCGGTTGGCCACTATAGCGGGTGGAGGGAAAACCCGTCCCGACCACCCGCGGCCACACTCAGGGCGGCATGAGGCGCTGGTAAGCGCGCCTCCGCCGTCCGGCTCGCGGGCGGCGAATAGAGTCCGAGTGGAGGTCATCCTCCCGGGCCCGCTCCGCCACCTCCTTCTGCGAGATGACCTCCTCGCAGAAGGTTGCGACCGCGGTAAAATTCCTGTCACTACCGGCCATGGAGCGTATGACGGCCGGAAGCGACAGATCCTCTCCAATTACTGCAGTGAGGGCCCGACGCTGCGCCGCCCACGCCGGGCAATCCACGAGCGTATGCTGTGCCGAGTCCTCACTGCAGTCGCAGTGGTGGCAGACGGGACTCAATTCCCTCCTAGCGACCGAGTGCAGGTACTTTCCGAAGCAGCCGTGCCCGGAAAGAACCTGCGTCAGTCGGAAGGAAAGGGTTCCGTGCTGCCGCCCTGCCCACTCAACGATGACCGGCTGGAGCGCCTCCACAGTGGCAAAGCCAGCACGTGGAGCCTCCAGCCGGGACGACCAACGAGCCATAGTAGCTCGGCGAGCGGCCTCACGCCACTCGCGTACCTCTTCGGGCGGGGGCCGATTGCCACTACCCGCCCGGAAATTTGTCGTCCGCCGATAGACTTCGGCGAGCACTTCCGCCTCCAGGTCCCACGGGGGAGTTCCGGCCAACGCGCACGCCGCCTCCGTCGACACGGTGTGGTAACCGCGTATTGCTCTAACCGCCATGACCCTCTGAGGGCGCCAAAGGCGTGCCCTATTCTGGGCGGTCAGAGCTTCTGCCCACACCGGTGCACCGTATAGTGCCATTGACCGGACAACCCCCGTGTACAGCCGTCTTGTTGCGACGCTGGGTCCACCCAAGTTGGGCAAAAGTCGCCCAAGGGCAGACGCAGTGCCGACCAACCTTGGAGCCAGCTGCAGAAAGTGCTCGTCGAAGCGCCATCTTCCGTCGAGGATCAGGCCCAGATATCGTATGTGGGCCTGAACCGGTACAAGGATCGAGTTGACCATTATGGAGGCGCCAGGGGGTGGACCTCGACGGGGCCCATGGAATAAAAGGGCCTCCGTCTTATCCAAAGCCACGCGCAACCCTAGCGCCTCGATGCGCCCGACCACCAGTGAGGCTCCTCTGGTGGCCAGGCGTGCAGCCTCTTGAAAGTTCGACCCCCGGGCTGTGACCAGAGTGTCATCGGCGTTACAGATTACGCCCAGCCCAGGGGGGAAGTCACCTCGAAGGGCCCAGTCGTACCCCATGTTCCACAGGAGAGGTCCAAGGACAGACCCCTGCGGAACACCGCACGACATGGGCCGACGACTCAAATTTCAATCTCGATCCTCGTACACGACGGTACGCTCCTCCAAATAGTCTGCCACCAGCCGCCTCAGGTACTGTGGCACCCTGTGATAATGGAGCGCTTCCCTGATGCAGCTGAATGGCAGACTATTAAAAGCGTTGGCGATGTCCAAAGACACCGCCAACAGCACGCCGCCACAACTCACTACCTCTTCGGTCACGGCCCTCAGACGCATTACAGCATCGATCGTCGAACGCCCCGCTCGGAAACCAAATTGGGCGTCCGACAAATCGGGACCGACCTCGCTCAGGTGCCGGACGATGCGGGCAGAGAGGACCCTCTCAAACAATTTACCCGCCTCATCCAGCAGTACGATAGGCCTGTAGGCCGCGACCGAATCCGTAGGCCGTCCCGGCTTCCTTAAAAGAACCAGCTTCCCGCTCTTCCAGCAGTCAGGGAAGCGTCCACACGCCAAGCATGCGTCGAACACCCCCCTGAGGTGGTCCGCCATGTGGTTGAGAGCTAGGGCCAGTATTCGGGCAGGGATCCCATCTGGCCCTGGGGCGGTGTTCTTGGAGCGGATCCGTAGAACAGCCGCCCCCATCTCTGCCTCCGTGACGGGTGGAATATCTTCCTCCTCGAACTCTCCGTCGTCTCCGGCCAAGGGGGCCATCGACGGGGGTGAGTGCTCCACCCGTTGTGGGAATAGGCCCTCAACCACTTCCTGCAGGAAGCTGGGCTGGAGAGTTTCAGTAAGGGGGGGGCCCAGCGTGCGGAGCTTTTGTTGCGCCGCACGATAAGGGCGACCCCAGGGGTCACGATCGAGACCCTCCAGCATCTCCTTTCTTTTCTCCTCTTTGGCGCGACAAATGGCCAGCTTCAGAGTTTTCCGCGTCTCTCGGTACTCCTCATGAAGCTGGTCCTCTTCCCCCTCTTCACGGTGACGCCGACGGCTGCGGGTGTAGGACCTCCGGGCAAGAATACAGGCCACGCGGAGATCCGCCAACTCCTGGGACCACCAGTAGACCTCCTTCCTTGGAGGCCGACTACCTCGAATCCGGGGCATGGCCGCATCGCAGATATGCGTTACCGCATCGCAAAAGCGGCCTGCCCCCATTTCTACCTCCTCAGTCAGAGGGTGTGGGGACAGCCAAGAGTAAATTATGGCTGCCTCCTCCAGTAGATCCCGGTCTAGCTTAGAAATAGCCCACCGCGGGAAGCGCGAAGGATGCCGCGCCAAGTGACCCCTTCTGGGGCCCTGGGTCCGGGAGAGCTCAAATCGGATATAGAGGTGATCCGAGAGCGTCTCAACCTCTTCCAGGACACACCAGTTCCTTACTCGTGCGGCAAGAGCAGGGGTAGCGAACGAAAGGTCCACTATCGACCCCCCCTGCTGTCGCACGCACGTGTTGGTGGTGCCTCTGTTAAGAAGACAGAGGCCCACCGATGTTGCCCACTCCTCAACAGCGTCGCCCCGTGCGTCCGTCCTGGGGGAACCCCACGCAACAGACTTGGCGTTGAAGTCCCCCAGCACTAGAACGTGCCCAGACGCAAGTCGCCGTATCGAGGTCTCTAGGTTATTGAGGAAGACCTCAAAATCGCTCAGACTCCGGTTGGGGGAGAAGTAGACACCATAAATAGTGATCCCCCCCCATTCAGCGGCAACATATCCAGTACCCTTGTCTTTAAGCGACAAGGGCGGGGAATGGGCCGCCGTGGAGCCGACGACTGCCACGGAGCCGTCCCGGTCACCCAACCAGTTTGGACAGGGAGGAACGTAATAGGGCTCCGCAGCTACGGCAACACCAATCGACCACTCTGCCATGGTTTGCAGGAAAAGGTCCTGCGCACCGGCACAGTGGTTTAGGTTCGTCTGGACAAGGAGGCTGGAGACTTGGTCCATTACTGAACCGTCTCTACAGCCACCTCCATGGGCGACGGCAACGACGCGCGGTTGATATTGGAGGCAGCCTGGGTCGACTGGCTAGCCCCGAGTGTTTGCTGAGGAGCGCGGGGTGTCTTACAGGCCCCCTGCCCCATCTGGTGATTGGCAGGGAGATTTCCAGCCGCACACGCTGGGCAGTGAGGGGCGGCGGAACATTCCGCAGCCTTGTGCCCCGGTTGACCGCAGCGGAAACAGAGTCCGCTGCTGTCAAAACAACTTCCGCACTTGACGCGGGTGTGTCCCGACGCCAGGCACTTAAAACACCTCATCGGTCTCGCGGCCAGGATTGTGACTCTGGCGTTCACGAAACCGACGAGGACCTTGCCGGCGTCGCCCAAAATCTTGGCTGACGCTATGGGACAGCTTACCCAAACCGCACCAAGGCCTCCTGGACCGGGGCGGATGGTGCCAACTCTGATACTGTCCGCATTGCATCCTGTCTTCTCCTGAATAGCAATGCGGACATCCTCCACGGTCACAGAGTCGTCCAGACCCGAAAAGCGCAGCTCTGCGCACTTAGTGGGCCTGGCGATCTTGACACCATCCTTCGCTTCAAAAACACTCCGCAGCTTCTCAGCAACCGTGTCGGCCGCCTTCCCCCCTTCAGCCCCGGGGAACTCAAGGATTCGAGCCCCCGTTTGGGCGAGGCGCAACCTCACCCCTGAAGCCCCGAACTCTCCACCTAGGCTATCCCTGACCTTCTTGAAAACGGCCGCGTAGGATAGCCCGTCGCGAGCCGCCTCCGGTGACAATGTGACCACTACTGCCGCCGTTTTGGGTGCCTGCAGTTTCCGCGACTTGTTTTTTGGGTTAACTGCCACGGATGACGATTGCGGTATAGACGCTACTTTTTTCGAAGCCTTCTTACCTCGCTTTCGGGACTTCTTACCCCCACCGACTACTTCCCATCCGTCATTGGAAGGGGCGGACGTAGAGGGACCAGTTGTCGAAGGGCCTGGTACCGTTTCAGCAACAACAGGAACTGTGTTCTTTACTCTGGATGCCGGAGTGGTCAACGGGGGGAATTCTGCCGCCACCTTTGCCGCTTTCTTCACCGGTCGTCCACCCTTCTGTGTAGATGAGGGTGCCGATGACATAGCCGCGGCATAGGATACGCGGCCACCTGAGACGGGAAGCGGCGTCTGGTCTGAATTGGCCTTTATCTTATCGGTGGCGAGAGGCGGCCGAACATTGGGTGCCGGAGGCAGTCTTGCTTCTAGGCCTGCTAGGCGCCCGTCCATCATCCTCCATACTGCCTGAAGGACATGCTGCAGGTGGGAGTCCGGAGTTTGGGATGAAGAGGGAGAGGCAGCCAGCTGCTGAACCTGGCTCAGTCGCTCAGGGCAATCCGCCTGCACCCGAAATTGGGCGAACTGGGTGTTGAGCTCTGCCACCTGCTCCGTAAGACGATCATTCGCAGCTTGAAGTCGTGCTACATCCCCAATGAGAGTTTCGACGACCCCAGAGATAGCGGAGGAGGAATCCTTCAGGGCTCTGACAAAAGAGCCCTTTAAGTTCGTTGACTTGGTGGCCACTTTGTTAATAATGGCCACTGCCGCGCTTGTTCTTTCTTTCAACGTCGACGGTGTTTGGGAGACAGAACCCCCCGAACGTATTTTTAGTAGGAGATCTGCGATCTCCTCCTCCGCGACTATTTCACCTTCCGCACGAGCCCGAGTGTACACCCCCGCCCTGGAGAAGACAGAACCTGGCAAAGGCGGAACAGGCGTCCGCGACCTCGATCTTCCTCTTTGGCTAGTGGTCAACTTTGGAGGAAGCATTTCCGTTGATGTTTCGGTTTCCTCGTCCTTCGAGCGGCTTCGCTTTCGATTATCGAAGTCGCGGGGCTCAAGCTCCATGTGCTCGACCGTACAAGTTGCTGCCCTGGTTGTCCTGGAGTGTCTTTGCTCCAAAATTGTACTGCTCCCAGGAGTCAGATTAACATCTAGGAGCTCCACCGAGAGAGTAGTTGGGCACGACACTTCCTCGTCGGTCGACGAGGCTTCTGCCGCCGACTTTTTACTTTTTCTCCTTCCTTGCTTAGCTTTTAACTCCTTCTTTTGTTCTTCAATTTTTTTATTAATTTTAGTGTTGAAATCCATAATATATCCCACGAGTGGGGGAGAAATAAAGGTCCACCCGGGCAGAGATCGGCCAATACCCGGGTAAGCGTAGATTTATGCCCAACCGAGGGGTCCGCAGGTGCCCCGGCTGGGAGTACGTTCGCGACTGAACCACCCATCAGCCATGCATCCCATGGTCACGCACCAGAACACGGGATTCGGGGTAATTTTTTATAGAGGTTTTCTTCCTCGCAGTCCGGGCGGCTAAGCCAAGACCCTCGCCCCCGATCGGAGCCGCGAGACTTAACCACGACACTCCTTTCGGGATTACGATATGCCGACGGCGGCTTGGAAAGTGAATCATCCCATGCCTGCTCGGTGGCAGTGTAAGTGCACGCCGAGCCCGTCCCCCTTCTCCACCGTGAACACTGGAGAGGCTCTGACCCATAGAAGGGTCCCACCACGGTGATTTTTTACTGAGGTTCCCTTCCTCACAGCTCCGAGGAGCGAAGAGCTAACAGAGGAATCTGCATACAAAAGCCCGCTCTGTTGGGCCAAGTCACGACCGAATGTCCAAAAGAAGTCAGCTACCTCTTTTCGCCAGAAGATTAGCCGTTGGCGACGACGCACTCCTCAAAAGCAGAGGGTGAGAAGGCTGCGTCGTCGCCAACGTTGCCCAGGGTACACCACGTGGAGGTTTTCTAGCCCGCACCCCAAGGCTTACCACTTCTACCCCAACCGTATCCCCACGCTCCAAACAGGTATCCACACCCTCCGGGCAGTTTTCCAAATCCACTTGACAGTGGTTATCCAGGCGGATTCCAAGCTCCTCCACCTCATAGCTATCCACCACCACCTGATGGTGAATATACTATCGGATTCAATCCCCCTCCTATTGGTGGTTATCCCGGATATCCACCATATCAGAGATAGATAGACACATTTTCAACGAACGGGATTTTACTTAAGGTGAGGTATATTTTATATCACACTAGCCCACTCATCAGTGCTAATGTTTTCTATAACAGAGATATGAGTAAAAGTATGACATGCAATTTACCACCACATGCTTCTTTGAGTAAGTATGACTTAAGTAATTTACAGAGTTCCCGCAGCTTTAATGACAGTCTTATTTGTATGTACAGATTTCTAAGCAAAAATAATTGGATGTCGTTCCTAGTGTAGAGTCTCGGTCACGCAGGAAATATTGGAAAGTTGTACACAGAGTTAAAAAAAAATACATAGATTAGGATAAAAAAGTACACCTTTAAAAACTTTTTTTTATATTATAGGATACAGACGAACAGACTGCTCACCTGTGAGTGACAATCGCCATCCATGGACACCTGCAACTCGAGAGTCGTAAGTGCGTTGCCTGCCTTTGAGGGTGATGAGGGATGAGGGTAAGCGTGGAGGGGAAAGTGAGACGGATGAGAAGTGAGCATGGCTCTACTACGTAAGAATATTATGAACTTTCCTGTTAAGTTAAGCTACTTAATTTTTTTTTTTTCAACTGATATTCCACCAAAATCCTTAAACGTTCTTATATTAAATACTCATAGTTTCAATCATGCCAGTCAACTTTAAAATACGACCACATCCTTCTATGAAATTTTGCAGGGATATGACATCAGCACGACAAACTTTCAATGTGCGATGCAGAATAAGTAGTGACTATGTTGTTCGGATTCTCTTCCACAGATAAGAGGAGGAGGGAGGAGGGAAAGTAGTAGGAGTTAAAGTATATTTGTCATAAGTGAACATGAGTGTTGCTACATCAGCAATGAAATTGTGAACACGTGTGAACTACGAAATTCTGAACCTGAACTACGAATATATATATGTAATTATATATAATACCTATTACTTTATCATTGATTTTGTTTCAGATTGCTGCTGTGTGCATACTGCGTCTGTGCTATTAATATTGCAGTGCTCTCTATTTTCTTACCACCGTACCGTAATAAATCAGAACTCAACCTATAACCAGTTGACACAATTTCCACTGCCACTTAAGTCCGCCATCATTTTATAGTAGTAGATGACGTAAAAATATATCAATTGTCATTTATTTAATAAATAGGTATATCCTTTTGTAATGTTAAATAGAAAATATATTATAACATGTCGTCACATCTGAACGTGTTTTTGTGTTTTTAGTTATGCCAAATTTTGTGACATATTAAATTTGTAAATTTCATTAGTTGGTTTAAATGTAAGCACGTACGATAGCAGTCCATTTAGTATAGTAATAATAGGTAGCCGCTGAATCATTATTGACTAAACTATTAATGACTTCAGTCAACAATATATTAACTCGTTATACTCTGTCTGTATGTACATACATATCTACTATTGATATGTATTAAAGTTAAAAATACTTTTTATTTTATATTATAAACTGAAAGGGAAGATTCAGGGAAATAAATTTATATCTGAAGGATACCGACGGGTATGTCGGTCAAGGGGTGAACAGCAGTTTTGGTTACAACGTAAAATAGCAATCGTAAGGAATTTGGTAGTTCAATAAACAGACATGGTAAAAAAAATGTGCAAAGTGCCTGTAGTATTTAGAACTAGTCGAACTTCCGAATTCGATAGATATATGCCCGCGGGTTGATCGTATCGCGCCCTATACAAAGGCTGGTGCTGTACCTAGTGCACAAGTCCATTCATTCATGTAACTTAGGTGTCTTTCCTTCAATTACGTTCCATTCTTATAACTACATAACATCCTTATACCTACATCCTGTAGGATGTAGGTATAAGAATATAACATCCTTTCTTATCCTACATTCATATACTCACTACTATATTCCCGAAGGAGAAGGCGTCTCAATTGCCCACTTCTTGCTAACAATTTAGTCCCACTAGCGTAATAGAGGGCAAGCTTTATGCCATAAACAGGGCACTTATGTATTTGAACGCATCATGATGTAGTCAACCATTTAAGAAATGGTCAATCACATCATGATAAGGTAAGACTAGATCGTTGAATTATGTAATCTGTGTTTAACAATATGACCAGCTAAACGCACGACCAGTTCACATTCTGGAGTCCAAGAGTGATGGTCACCATCCTCAATGCTAGTGTAATCAATGCAGCATTGTGACCCACACTGGCGGTCTGTTGAGATGCTTTTTCACGTCCCGCTTTAAAGACCCGGGATCAAAGTGGGAAGGAAACACGACTACACGACTTCTACTAGACATGACTGGTAGTGAATTCCAGGCTTTCACCGATCGGCACAGGAAAGAAGAGCCGAACCGTTTAGTTCAGGATCGTATATTTTCGACTCTTAAACGGTGACTCCTAAGGCGAGCACGTGTAGTCGTGAAGAGAAAATGAAAAGGTGGTACCAATTAGAAGAGCTCGTCAGAACACTCTCCGTGATATAGGCGATAGAGGACTGCCATAGAGGCGACAGCTCTTCGCAACTGCAGAGGCTCAAGGGACTTGGTGACCTTAGGACTGTCAATAATGTGTACTGCGCGTCGCTGCAACCGATCGAGAGCGTCAAGCAAATATTGTGCATAGCCGTCCCGAAGATGAGAACAGTACTCCACGCAGGAGCGAACCTGGGTCTTGTATAAAAGACACAGATGCTCGGGCGAGAAGAACTGTCTCACCTCTTAAAATACACCGAGTTTCCGCGAGGCCGCCTTAGTGACGCATAATGGTGTCTCATAATTATTTTGTTTTAAAACCGATTAATAATGTGTTTATAGCGAAATAAAAGTTGTAATATCATTACAACAACTTTGGGAGGCAACTTGGTTCTTTAGGCTTTTATCATTTCATTCCATAAAATACGATAATTTCATGAAATGGTTGGAAACATCTTGAAGTGGCCAATTCTATGATCTGGCCAGGTCATGACGTATATATATTGTTAGATAGATAATAGTCCAAACTCTTTGTAATTTTTTACGAGTCACTTTTTAAAAGAGGGGTCCCCTATTCTATTCCCCGAGAACCACACTGTTTAAATAACTTGTTTATGCAACGTACCTTTCCCTTTTTATAAACTCAATTTCCTCCTTCCAATTCAACCCTTTTTTAATTCTCCAAGTCCCTGTCGATGGCAATAGACTTGCCTCTTATAACATTTATGAATAGGCGACCTAATTATAGTTGTTAGAAATTTAGGTGAATATCCCGGTTTCTCCACGGAGAACGGCGTGTCGAGTATGATAAATGTACATACATATGTAGATACCATTTGTGCATCATTAGAGGTTAGATATTTCTTCTATAATAACATAAATATACAATAAATAAATATTTTTTGTGTAAAAATATTTGATATTTCTAGATAAGATTTAGTCTGTAATCTTATACAGGCTAAGTTGTGATATATATACTGTATATCTTTCTGATATGTACTTAGTAATAATATTCACGTGTGTTTCTTGTGGGGGAAAATCAAATATTTTTGTCAGGTTTATTTATTAAAATACACCATGGGAATTTGTATCTCAGTGAACTGCTGTAGGGATCCAAATCCGGAACCAGATTCTGTCTTGGTAGTAGAAAATCCACTTCCACCGCAGGCCTACCCCCCTCCATCGTACGCTTATCCTCAGCCTCCAGATTCCGTAATTGTCGCAGATAATAATTATCCAGGTTATCCCACTCAAGGCGGTGGCTACCAGGGATATCCTCCGCATCAGGAAACGATGTTAAGATAAAATAAATCTAATAGGGTATCGAGGTAAGTCGTTTAGATTATTACTTTACTATTATTTTTTTTTCATAGAAACGTATCAGACTAAATGTCAAATTTGATATACTTAAATATAAATACCATAATTATTTTTACTAGAAATTAGATGAGAATATAAATATATATTTATATTCTCATCTAATTTCTAGTTACTAACTATTATTATATTATAGAATATAATAATAGTTGCATTTGGTCTACAGCGCAAACCGACCACCAGGCCTTTGAAATTATATGAATTACTCTCCATATATAATACAAGCATTCTTTTTATCATACATAGTTCATTATTTTTACTACTTTTCCTTCATATTCTGATGACTCTCCCCGTCTCACTCTCTCAGATTCTTTAAGTTATGGCCTTGAAAAAAACATGCTTCACAATACTAGAAATAATCTAGCAAGTGTCATACGTTTTTGAAATCCTTGTTAAATGCGTCGACTTTAACAGTTACTAACCAAACTCGCATAGTGCATTTTCTCTTCAGTACAGTCTGTTAAAGCTGGGCGAGTTTTAATTTTAAATATTTGGTTGGACAAAAAGTGACATTTTCTTCCAAACTAAAGAAGTTTATTTTATATTTTATACCAGAATGTACAGAAGCATTATTCAGGATTACATAACAATAAAAAAACAGAAAAGTAAAGATTTGTACCAACAGGAGGGAACAGAGCGTCACATTTTCTTGATATTTTTTAAACGTCTATAATGTTTAAAATATATGATTATTTTATATTTTCTGATAGCTATTTTGACTTGCCCCGGGTTGAACCCCGGGTCTTCAAACCCCACTAGTAATAGTCAATACTGCTGATGTGTATGTGAGCTGCTGCACCAGGAAATCACCTTGCTTTCCACCAGGCAAAACTGTGACTGCAGCGAAGACTCAGCTGGAGATTTGTAACTCATTGGATAGATCATCCTATTCACTTTTAATTTACAAATATAAACATTTTGAAATTTAAATGATTGACGAATATAATCGTGGGGTATTGCCGTCAACCGGGCACATAAGGAATTAAAGATTCGAAAATTTAAAGAATAATGAAAGGAAGATACTGGAACTGGCTGTAGCCGGCAGTTACGAGCCCTCTTCTTCAGTTTTATGTTTATAACAGTGCAGTTCATGTTTTGTTTTAGGTCTTTTGTTGCTACTTCTTACGTTGTTCATGCTGCTGCTGCTCCTGCTGCGTTTCTACTCTACATCATGACAAAGTAGATTGTGCAAAGTGCATTTCTTTAGCTGTGTTCGGTTGCGGGGTTGACGGTGGGAATTGTACCATAAAGACCAACTACAAACATGATCATTATTATTGACATATATTATTCTATTTTATGATAGTTTTTATACACACAATAATAATTGAGTCAGCCTTTGAGATGATCATGACTACAAAATCACTACATCGTCATCGACCAGACTGTCAATAGTTATTTTGTCAGTTTTTGTCAATAGTTTTACAGAACCTTTGCTTCGATGGATGGATGGATGAATAATTGCATTCTACGAGTGAGATAAAAGATATTTTATAATAATTTGCTCAAAGCTTTTCTAACCAAGTTTGTTACATACATGCATAAACTCACGTCTGTATCCCCGAAGCGGTAGGTAGACACACTGTGGGCAAAAGCTAGTATATAACATGTGATAATCATGATAACTGGTTAGCGTCACTACAATTAAATATATTTCATTCATCGTTCGTTTTGTTTCGTTTTCCCCCAAGGGCGCGCACGCTCCGCAGCGTCCGCGCCGCCACCCAAGCCTGCTTCTGCTAGGGTGACAGATGGCCTCATCTGTCACCCCCAGGCCTGCGCTTATGGAGGACGGAGATCATTCTCCGATCCGCCTGTGGTACCTGGCCCGTTCCCGGGCCTGGTGGGCCGGAAGAGTTCTAAACCTCTCCCGATCCCGCTCCGCCGTCTCCTTGGCAAGCATAACTTGCAGAAAGAGACGGCGGAGTTCCACGCGTTCTGGCTCCGCAACATGGCCGCAATCATGTTACCGAGCGAGAGAACCACCACCCCGATGGCCGCCACGAGATCACGCCTCGGCTCCTCCCACGCCGGACATTCTGCCAGCGTGTGGAGCGCCGTGTCCACGGTCTGGCCATCGCAATGATGGCACTCAGGCGTTGGCTCCTTGCGGATCAGACACAGGTGATCTCCGAAACATCCCTTTCCAGTGATCACCTGCGTCAGCCGGTATGAGAGGGTCCCATGACGCCTCTCGAGCCAATCCTCCATAACGGGTCTTACCGCCGTAATAACAGCGTGCCCAGCGACTCCTCCCGACCAGTTCACATTCTGGAGTCCAAGAGTGATGGTCACCATCCTCAATGCTAGTGTAATCAATGCAGCATTGTGACCCACACTGGCGGTCTGTTGAGATGCTTTTTCACGTCCCGCTTTAAAGACCCGGGATCAAAGTGGGAAGGAAACACGACTACACGACTTCTACTAGACATGACTGGTAGTGAATTCCAGGCTTTCACCGATCGGCACAGGAAAGAAGAGCCGAACCGTTTAGTTCAGGATCGTATATTTTCGACTCTTAAACGGTGACTCCTAAGGCGAGCACGTGTAGTCGTGAAGAGAAAATGAAAAGGTGGTACCAATTAGAAGAGCTCGTCAGAACACTCTCCGTGATATAGGCGATAGAGGACTGCCATAGAGGCGACAGCTCTTCGCAACTGCAGAGGCTCAAGGGACTTGGTGACCTTAGGACTGTCAATAATGTGTACTGCGCGTCGCTGCAACCGATCGAGAGCGTCAAGCAAATATTGTGCATAGCCGTCCCGAAGATGAGAACAGTACTCCACGCAGGAGCGAACCTGGGTCTTGTATAAAAGACACAGATGCTCGGGCGAGAAGAACTGTCTCACCTCTTAAAATACACCGAGTTTCCGCGAGGCCGCCTTAGTGACGCATAATGGTGTCTCATAATTATTTTGTTTTAAAACCGATTAATAATGTGTTTATAGCGAAATAAAAGTTGTAATATCATTACAACAACTTTGGGAGGCAACTTGGTTCTTTAGGCTTTTATCATTTCATTCCATAAAATACGATAATTTCATGAAATGGTTGGAAACATCTTGAAGTGGCCAATTCTATGATCTGGCCAGGTCATGACGTATATATATTGTTAGATAGATAATAGTCCAAACTCTTTGTAATTTTTTACGAGTCACTTTTTAAAAGAGGGGTCCCCTATTCTATTCCCCGAGAACCACACTGTTTAAATAACTTGTTTATGCAACGTACCTTTCCCTTTTTATAAACTCAATTTCCTCCTTCCAATTCAACCCTTTTTTAATTCTCCAAGTCCCTGTCGATGGCAATAGACTTGCCTCTTATAACATTTATGAATAGGCGACCTAATTATAGTTGTTAGAAATTTAGGTGAATATCCCGGTTTCTCCACGGAGAACGGCGTGTCGAGTATGATAAATGTACATACATATGTAGATACCATTTGTGCATCATTAGAGGTTAGATATTTCTTCTATAATAACATAAATATACAATAAATAAATATTTTTTGTGTAAAAATATTTGATATTTCTAGATAAGATTTAGTCTGTAATCTTATACAGGCTAAGTTGTGATATATATACTGTATATCTTTCTGATATGTACTTAGTAATAATATTCACGTGTGTTTCTTGTGGGGGAAAATCAAATATTTTTGTCAGGTTTATTTATTAAAATACACCATGGGAATTTGTATCTCAGTGAACTGCTGTAGGGATCCAAATCCGGAACCAGATTCTGTCTTGGTAGTAGAAAATCCACTTCCACCGCAGGCCTACCCCCCTCCATCGTACGCTTATCCTCAGCCTCCAGATTCCGTAATTGTCGCAGATAATAATTATCCAGGTTATCCCACTCAAGGCGGTGGCTACCAGGGATATCCTCCGCATCAGGAAACGATGTTAAGATAAAATAAATCTAATAGGGTATCGAGGTAAGTCGTTTAGATTATTACTTTACTATTATTTTTTTTTCATAGAAACGTATCAGACTAAATGTCAAATTTGATATACTTAAATATAAATACCATAATTATTTTTACTAGAAATTAGATGAGAATATAAATATATATTTATATTCTCATCTAATTTCTAGTTACTAACTATTATTATATTATAGAATATAATAATAGTTGCATTTGGTCTACAGCGCAAACCGACCACCAGGCCTTTGAAATTATATGAATTACTCTCCATATATAATACAAGCATTCTTTTTATCATACATAGTTCATTATTTTTACTACTTTTCCTTCATATTCTGATGACTCTCCCCGTCTCACTCTCTCAGATTCTTTAAGTTATGGCCTTGAAAAAAACATGCTTCACAATACTAGAAATAATCTAGCAAGTGTCATACGTTTTTGAAATCCTTGTTAAATGCGTCGACTTTAACAGTTACTAACCAAACTCGCATAGTGCATTTTCTCTTCAGTACAGTCTGTTAAAGCTGGGCGAGTTTTAATTTTAAATATTTGGTTGGACAAAAAGTGACATTTTCTTCCAAACTAAAGAAGTTTATTTTATATTTTATACCAGAATGTACAGAAGCATTATTCAGGATTACATAACAATAAAAAAACAGAAAAGTAAAGATTTGTACCAACAGGAGGGAACAGAGCGTCACATTTTCTTGATATTTTTTAAACGTCTATAATGTTTAAAATATATGATTATTTTATATTTTCTGATAGCTATTTTGACTTGCCCCGGGTTGAACCCCGGGTCTTCAAACCCCACTAGTAATAGTCAATACTGCTGATGTGTATGTGAGCTGCTGCACCAGGAAATCACCTTGCTTTCCACCAGGCAAAACTGTGACTGCAGCGAAGACTCAGCTGGAGATTTGTAACTCATTGGATAGATCATCCTATTCACTTTTAATTTACAAATATAAACATTTTGAAATTTAAATGATTGACGAATATAATCGTGGGGTATTGCCGTCAACCGGGCACATAAGGAATTAAAGATTCGAAAATTTAAAGAATAATGAAAGGAAGATACTGGAACTGGCTGTAGCCGGCAGTTACGAGCCCTCTTCTTCAGTTTTATGTTTATAACAGTGCAGTTCATGTTTTGTTTTAGGTCTTTTGTTGCTACTTCTTACGTTGTTCATGCTGCTGCTGCTCCTGCTGCGTTTCTACTCTACATCATGACAAAGTAGATTGTGCAAAGTGCATTTCTTTAGCTGTGTTCGGTTGCGGGGTTGACGGTGGGAATTGTACCATAAAGACCAACTACAAACATGATCATTATTATTGACATATATTATTCTATTTTATGATAGTTTTTATACACACAATAATAATTGAGTCAGCCTTTGAGATGATCATGACTACAAAATCACTACATCGTCATCGACCAGACTGTCAATAGTTATTTTGTCAGTTTTTGTCAATAGTTTTACAGAACCTTTGCTTCGATGGATGGATGGATGAATAATTGCATTCTACGAGTGAGATAAAAGATATTTTATAATAATTTGCTCAAAGCTTTTCTAACCAAGTTTGTTACATACATGCATAAACTCACGTCTGTATCCCCGAAGCGGTAGGTAGACACACTGTGGGCAAAAGCTAGTATATAACATGTGATAATCATGATAACTGGTTAGCGTCACTACAATTAAATATATTTCATTCATCGTTCGTTTTGTTCTTTAAAGTAACCGTGTTATTTTTTATTTTCTTAATACCAATATTGCTGCCGGACTAATATTATTAGATATATTTTTATACAGTGAAGATGGGTGGGTGTGTTCAATACCGGGTGACTTCAATAATTTCGTTAGTCTTTTATTTTTATAAGTATAGTATAAAGTATAGCAGAAGCGAGCTATCCAGACTTTACCGAGAACCAATTAGATAAAATAGAGCGACTCCAAAGCTTCTGTATAACATTCATATTTGAACTGCGTAAATATGATCATGTCTCTGAATTCCGATAAAAGCTCAAGTGGCTCATTTGTCTTCATCGGAACGTTCATATTTTCTCCTTGCTATACAGTTTACTGTTTACCTCTCATATACCATCCTATTTATAAGGACGATTTGAGTTCCTTCAGATACTCACACGAGGTACTTACGATCATCAGAAAATCTCATACTGAAGATGTCGTCGCATTTAACAACTTTCTTTCACAAATCGTTTATGGTATTGTCTGTTCATTTGTGGCATGAATTACCGGTAAAAATACGGCAAGCTGTAACCCTTACAGCTTTTAGAAATATTGTGAAGTGACATTACCTGTCACTCTAATGTTATTTACGTGGTTGCTTTATAACACTATATTAATTCTACTGAATAACTGTATCCACTAGGTACTTACATTTATATATATCTTTCTGTATTTATAAAAATGGTTGACTTTTTCTCAAATAGCACGCAGGCCACTACTGGTTTTTGTTAAGGAATTTTGTTATTATATCTATACTTGGTTGTATGATAGAGATTGCTGTAAGCGATAAGACTGCCCATTGCACTCATATTCACAAGCAAATAAATAATAATACTTAGTAATCCTATAGTATATATTCATATGTCACATTTACCAAGACGACAGATATTATACACAGCCATTGACCATATAATTTTTCGTGCTTCTAATACGATCCATATGCTTGTACGAGTATAAAGATCCCTCTGTAGCTGTTGTACGGACGACTTTATTCTGACTTGTATTTTTTCCTATAATGTGTAAATATATTATTATTATGCGCCTAGTTATACTCAGAATCTTATCTTTTTAATAAGGAAAATATTGAAATAATGTCATATCTCTCTCATATTCGGATTATAGTGCTCGGGAAATTTGTCCATCGTTTTATTGGAAATAGAACCTATAATTTGATAAAGATAACGCGTTTGTTGTAATCTTTATGTATCTGTACACAAGTTAGCAACATATATTGACACACTGTAAATTTTAAGTATCTATTAAGAAAAATATAAATAAATAAATATAAAACCTAACAATAACCTTAGATAACTACATATAAAGACACCTGCACTACAAATTATTTGATGAGCCTTTACAAACATACCAATAACAGACACAAAGAACACCCAGACTCAGGACAAATATTAGATGATCATACACATTATTGTCCCGTTTGTAAATCAAACCAACGACCTCCGACAGACAGACAGTCAGGATTACTAACATCTAGATCAAGAAGCTAGTCATCTTCTTGTCACTATTGCGGATAAGAAGGGGTTAAATAAAAAGCTTATATTTTGTAAACCAATTTTTTTTTTATCAATCAATATCGTGGTCAGACAATAGAATATGCCGTTTTTTTACAGAAAATGTTTTTATTCTGTAATAACTGAAAATTGATTACTTTATGATCGTACAATAATTAATTATTACACCTCTTTTAATTTTTGATATCATTTCATACCTTATTAATACCAGTCGTTATGGAGCGTCTTTAATCATCGGTTTAATACAATCTATGGTGTAATGAAACCTACGAATTTCGTACAAACAGGCATTATCCTTGCATCATTATGTGAGAATGGACAGTGGCCATGTCTTCTTCAAGGAAAATAACTGCATTTTCGACATTGTCTTCAATTTTAAAATAGTATTATTAAACTAGATGAAATTTTAAATATATATTTTTAATTTTTCAAAGAAAATCCATTGAAATTATAAAAAAATAATGCTTTTTTAGTAAAATGAATGCATTCATAATTTATTTTCTTATTTTATAGCCATGTGCCATTTCATGACAAGTGCAAAGTTTCAAATCGTTATGACAAAATGTAAGATATAGCAAACCAAACTCGACCTTACTCGACATTTGCGAAATTGTGTGTGTGAATGTTGCCGGGTATACCTAAAGTCGTCAGGTTTTTTATACTGCAATAACTATTAAAATATTATATTATTTACTTCCATCTAATCACTTTTTTGATAACCATCCCAACGATAAACCCGATAAGCAATTCATGTCTGGTAAATATGATGACTGCACGGATAACGTAGCGGCTTCAATGGTCACCTCGCCACTACGCGGCCGCGTCGAGTGTTGTGGGTTCGATACCCGCACAGGACAACACTTTGTGTAATCCTCAAATTGTTGTTCTGAGTCTGGGTGTTATTTGTGTCCGTTGAATGTATGTAAATACATTCAAGCAACGGACTTGAATGTCCCCCGCGACACACGAATTAATCCTAATTGCCTTTTTAAAAGAGAAAAAAAAGAGAAAAATATGTGTTTATTGGAATAGATTGATACAATAACTTTGCGATAGTGAAAGAGTACAAATACGAAAGTTGAGCATTTTAAAATAACTGACTTTAAGAAATCTAAATAAAACATCAAAATTATAATAAAACTAGTTCCTATCAAATATTAACGAGCAATCGCGACTCCTCCCCCCTTTTTTTTTTTTTTTTTTTCTCCGTGCGGAAATCCCCTCGGATACCACCTTCTGGTGGCATGTCGGACTCGAACCGACTAAAACCGCACACCATCTTGGGTACTAGATGCCGGGGAACCAGGTACACCCTAGAAAGGAAAACCCTGGAACCCCGACGTACCTCGGGCCACCTACGGTTTGTAGATGGCCCCCTCCTGTGTGGGAACCCCAATGTTCCCGTAACTATCCCCCAAGGGCGCGCACGCTCCGCAGCGTCCGCGCCGCCACCCAAGCCTGCTTCTGCTAGGGTGACAGATGGCCTCATCTGTCACCCCCAGGCCTGCGCTTATGGAGGACGGAGATCATTCTCCGATCCGCCTGTGGTACCTGGCCCGTTCCCGGGCCTGGTGGGCCGGAAGAGTTCTAAACCTCTCCCGATCCCGCTCCGCCGTCTCCTTGGCAAGCATAACTTGCAGAAAGAGACGGCGGAGTTCCACGCGTTCTGGCTCCGCAACATGGCCGCAATCATGTTACCGAGCGAGAGAACCACCACCCCGATGGCCGCCACGAGATCACGCCTCGGCTCCTCCCACGCCGGACATTCTGCCAGCGTGTGGAGCGCCGTGTCCACGGTCTGGCCATCGCAATGATGGCACTCAGGCGTTGGCTCCTTGCGGATCAGACACAGGTGATCTCCGAAACATCCCTTTCCAGTGATCACCTGCGTCAGCCGGTATGAGAGGGTCCCATGACGCCTCTCGAGCCAATCCTCCATAACGGGTCTTACCGCCGTAATAACAGCGTGCCCAGCGACTCCTCCCCCTCTGACTGTTTTTACGCGTAAACGGCATTTTATACGACTTATGCCGAACGCGCTCTGCATGTACTCATCACAAGCGAGTCAATAAAACGTGACGTAGTACCTAATTATTGTTTCAATTCCAATCCAAACCCTACAAATATTATTACAAAAGTAATATAAAATTAACAAAGTCCATAAAATAAAAACATTGAATGAATAATAATTATTTCATTTAGTAAAAAAAGTATATGACATCAATGTATGATATTTTTTTTTTGCGTGGTAACCCCCACGGGTCATCAACTTACCGGGGCTAATGGGTAAGGTGTTATGTCGGACTCGAACCGACTAAAAGCACACAGTGTTCAGTCAACGGGTCTAATGCCGGGGCCTCAGGTGTACCCTAGAAAGGAAGTCCCTGTGTACCCCGGCAGACCTAGCCACCTTTTGAGCAAGGCGGACCCCAATATGATGTGTTCTGTCCCTCCCCCCCCCCTCCCTCATATTTAGTCCGGCGCGCGTGGAACACGTCGTGCCGCCGTCACGGGCCTGCTTCTGTTAGGGCGATAGATAGCCCAGTCTGTCGCCCTCAGGCAAGCTCTCATGGACATGACAATAGATATGATTCCGCCCAAATGAGACGTAGGCATATAGGACGAGTTGATGAATTTACCCCCCCTTACAAGAATTATTCCTAATGCGGGGATGTCTTTAAAAAAAAACAATACTTTATAATGGTACATTAAACATAAATATGTTACGTGATCCGTTTGAAACAACTACTAATTGTTTGTAAAAAACCCGCCTTCAGTGTATCAATAAACTGTGTTATCGCAGGCTGTGGTTTATTAACGACAAACTTTTAATAGATTATAACTTATTATATTTATATGTTTCAATAATTCTCTTAGCCATAACCTTAGAATTTCATTTAGATTAGTTTAGCCGTTCCGACATGTTTGAGTAACAAACGTCCATCTAAATTTTCGCATTTATAACAGTAGAAAGACTTGTGTTACGTGATCTACAGATTTTGATTCGGGACGTACTTTATGTAGAAGTGCAGGAATTGTTTAAAAATAAAACGTAAATTTAATTGTAAATGTAAAAATGTTTATATAATTCTGTAGGTGACTCATGAGTTAGTGGGCCATCATTTATCAGTATTTATCTTATCGTACCGAAACCTGGAACCAATGGCGTTAGTAAAGTTTGCTTCATATTATGACTGTTGCGAAAACAAAGCATTTGTTAACTCGTCATTTCAGGGGGCCACACGTATAACATAAGGTAAGTCTATACAGAATTGTGTGTATAAATATTGTAAGATAACTTATTACAGAGGCCGATATTTTGCTTATTTTCAATTACTGTCTATCAATTTTGCAATCAAGCTTTTTAATGGAAAATGAAAAATTATTCCTTGAATGTACACTTTTATGTTTTATCATTGATTCTTAGGTGGCCTATTAAAATACACATAACTTAATTACTTATTAGTTAGGGAATTATCAAAATGTCAATACGATCTCATAGATATAACATCTACGTGTTTTATTATAATCAATATACATTATCAAAGTTCTTATATTTTTATATTTCTTTGCTTACTATGTAAACATAAAACATGACATCATAATTCAGACTTTAAGCATTTACTAAAATAAATACTACTTATTTAATAAAATGTTTACAGGCGTAAATATGGGTTGCTGTTGCAGTTCTGAAGGTGGCCCACCAGACAACGTGCAAGTAGTAGATAATGTTCATTACGAATCCCCGCCACCAGATGGTGTACAAGTTGCCGACAATATTGACTATGGACACCCTGGTGATATGGCTAGATGATTCTCAAACAACAAAACGTAGTTCAAAAAGTATTTGAGACAGTATGTGAAACCAAGAAAACTAGTAAGATACATATTTAAAGTAGTAAGATAAAAATAAAATAAAATAGTTGTAAAGTTTTACAAGTTAAGGCACGCGACATGAAATGAAAAAAAGTTAAGAGGACATTATGCAATACATTACCGTGTTCCTAAGAAGCAGTATAGAGCATTTTATACATAAGTCGTTGTAGGTAATTTAGCGAAATGCAGGTGTAACTTGTAATACTTTTGTTAGTTTCCTTAAGAGAAATAAGTGCTAAATAACATATATTTTAAAAGGGGAACAATGTCATCACCACTAGTAATAATAATAATATTATATACTTTTTGAACCTATTAGTTACTTAGGTATTTGTGCAAACTGTAAAGTGTAATTTATTTGTCGTTGTGTGATTTTGTATGTTATATTGAAATTTTTTTACACTTAAATAAATGTATTATAAATATCTGTAGTACTCTGTTATTTACCAAAGCGAGTAGTTTAGTGCTAAGGCTGGTTAAAATCTTATTAAAATTAACATAAATGTAGCCTTTCGTTTCAGTTTTAAATATCAATACTAAGTAGCACCAATAATAAAAGAAACATTATCTTGAAACTAATTCCGTAATATATGTACACCACTTCTTTAATTTAGATAAAACGTACATGTACCTTACATTACCAATATCATCTCAGTTGCATCCGCGAAGCTCACTCGTACGCAGAAATCATTTTCAATTTGTTTATAAGTAAGCTAGAATATACTACCTTTTAGATTATACGTGGTATATTAAAACAATGGCTTTATGATTGGCTTATAAATTATATAAATATTGTAATAAAAGTTCAAATTTGCTAAAAACCTTTTTCCTGACACAATTTTGTGAAATAATTTACTAGATACCTAAACATTTTATTATATAGTCTATACTATATAGGTCATCATAAATATTGTTAGACACAATTTTTTTTGTGTGTTGGCCAAAAAATAAATATACAAAATAGACACGCCTCTTATCTATATAGATAAATATCTAATGATGATACAACTATAAAAACTGATTTTATAAACTGATTAGTCGAGGCGTTCAGCAGATTATTGCGACAATCGTACTTAATTCGAAAATCTTTGATAAACATAATGACTATTATTAAACGTCACTTAAAAAGTAGGTTATAAACCGACAATTATTTCGGAGTTTCAATAAATAATATTTAAATAAAAAAAATGTTTTATGATGGAAATGTTTTAAGAAAAGATGTTTATAAACAAATGTGAGAGCTTAACAAATCAACTCACTTCGCATTTATATAAGTAATATTATAAAATAGCATGTACATAAAATAACTTAGTAAAGATAGCTTAGAACGTATAGCTTTTCTTTGATTATCTAAACTGGTGGCGACAACCAACCAACACAATGAAAACATAATTTAGCATCTTTCAGCAAAGACAAGCCTGCTAAGTAACTATTGATCCCCTGAGTCTTCTATCAATCCTTCCGAATATCTACATTCTTTTTTTGCCAACCTGTCTTAAGATAAAATGCGAATAGACGGGTTACCTGATGGTTAGTGACAAGAGTCGTAAGTGCACTGATAAGGGGGAGAAAGAGGAGAAGAGGAGTGGGGCCTCCGGAAACCTCTCTAATTTCTTGGAGATACAACACAAGCGTTCTAATTTTCTGTGAGGCCGTGGTATCGCACCGGTCGAGATGGCCTGTTTGTGCCTAAGCATGGTTCTACCACTGCATGAGTGTGTAAGTTGTGTCTTACTCCACCCTTACTTCGGAGTGATCTCATCTCAACAGCATTTATTCTACTTTCATCATTCTTCTGCTGTACCCAACTCTCGCTACCATACATTTAAGGTCATGTTCATTCTTACAAAGGTTCCTTCACAAATTCGACAACGTCTTATAATTCGATGGAGCCGGCTGCACCGACGAAAAAACATGACTCATGCGGCGTTACCTCGCTCTGAGGCGTTCCATTTAAGGCTTGAAGTGCAAGCGAGAGCGCGGAACGAGCGACAAAGAGGCACAATCGGCCTCCGCGTTCGGCAGCGTTACGTTGTCACGTTCAACTATCGTCAGTAAACCGACTTTACTGACAACCGTTGATTTTAACTACTATAATGGTTGTGTATTTGCCATGCTTTTGCCTATATATGTTGTGAGCATTTGTTTAATGTTTAATATACTTCAGCCTGTCCCTTAGGACTTAGGGATACACAGGCGTGAGCGTCAGAATATACGTACAAGTTATTAAATTTGAGTCATCCCAGAAACGTAATAATTTTCGAAATATCGCAATAAATCTCGTTCAATAAATGTATAAACGTTTTTTAGATATACTTTATAAAACTCGTATTTCCTTAAATGTCACTTGTTTATAAGTACGTTATCGACGTATTTGTATGAATAAATATAGAATAATAACAATTTTAAAGCTTTATACAATGCTTTACTGGTTCAGTACAGTTAGATTAAAAATATCTATACATTATCAATAATCTTACTTTTACTAAACTTAACCAACTGACAGCAATACGTTTAGTTTACTATAAAATATCCTTTAAAATACATTATATGATAAACATGCAAGTCTTGCAACTTGTCTTGCATGTAAATGTTGTCTAATTGTTGAACTAACAATATTTTACAGTGACCGTATATTGATGTTAGTCCTGTAGACTCTTTAGTCCTGTACATTCACCAGCAGCAGGGCTGTGTTATATTCTCAAATTTATACAAATCAATACAAATCAATTTATACAATTGTACCAAATCATGGTACAATTAAACGTAAACTTGAACAATTCTTTCATCTGATTATGGTGCCTAGAGCTAAGTGTATAATGGAACAGATATAATACTATACCATCGTTCTAATTTGTTATTTTATTTATAGCAATAGGCCCTGCTAACAACTTCTGCTAATCTACATGAATCACTAAAAAGTTTATGTGATGCAAGTATGTTCGATGTTGCACATGGTCGCGCGATACAGTACAGATACGTGGGTCACACTTAAACTTTAAAAAAAAGCCATTAAGAAAAGTAGCCGATGAAAATATCATAAAAATTTTGGAAAGGAAGGAAAGGAAGTTTTGGGAATCTGTAGATGTTTAATGAATTCATGTGTCACTTGATTTCACAAATTGGAGGTAATTTAATAAGTGTCTTTCGTGCAGTCCCTGTAGGGAGATGTACATTCGGAAGGTTTTACACCACGCATGGGACAAGTTTCTGTTTAAAATTACCGTGATTGAAAGCTACTAATTATACATACATTCTAGGATATACATGTGTACTTTTGAGTAGACAATATGGTAATAGGTAGAAACAATTTTTGTGTTTTATATACATACATATCTATATAGTTGTGTAATAAGGAACCGAAAACCACATTTAAAAAAACTGAAGAGTACGCAGCTGCCTTCTATTTTATACATGAGTGGGGAAGGCCCTTATACTTCTTTCTGCCTGCAAATCAGGTGGCCAAGTCTCCAGGGGACCACGATACCCTTCGAAGTTATCGTAGTCCCCTGGAACACCTTATTGCTTTAGTCGGTTCGAGTCCGACACTCCAGTAAGGTGATAACCCGTAGAGATTTCCACTCGAATTAAAAAAGGTACTGTTAAAGTAACATTTGTAATATTTCTTTTATCATCAAGTTATAAAAAATATTTAGGTGAATGTTAAATGATTCTCATATTTCATATATTTTTAACCGACAATCCTACACAGAACTTCGTATTGCTTGTAAGAAATTTCAGATCCGCCGAAAGAAATGTAACAGCAACCGTGGCTTGGGTGAACCTGTAATTAAAATGTTATAATATCACTTGTATAGTTAATAAAACTTACAGCTTTATCTTTGAAAATCTACGAACTCTGTTTTTGTTTAACGAAATTTAATATGAATGCATTCATTTATAATTATTGAAGTTAAGCAACTGATGCAAGAGGTACTACTAGGTAGTACCAGATGTATAGCTGAGGGATTCCTTTTTAATTTTTCGTCACCCTTTTATTAGCTTCAATCTTGGATGCCAATTTTAACCTACTTCTAATTGAGGTATCGAAGTTTTGTGTGTTTAAGTAGTTTTGACGACAATACTAGAAGATGGAATCTGGGATGGTACAACAGATTGAAGTTCTACAGAAGAAGAAGAAGGCTTGGTAGTTATGTTCTGATGATAAATCCAGGAGGTGGATACTGAAATTATTTAATGTATATTTAAAGTAAGCCCGTTGAGTTTGGGCACAAATGATTTGTATCGAAAATATAACTCTTGGAGCCAAAGCGTGTTTTATTTTTTAAACTATTATATTAAACAAATTTT
The DNA here is from genome assembly GCA_947561695.1 of Tyria jacobaeae. NCBI lineage: Eukaryota > Metazoa > Arthropoda > Insecta > Lepidoptera > Erebidae > Tyria > Tyria jacobaeae. The sequence continues at coordinate 11,058,966 of OX387218.1, forward strand.
CTTTGGATATTTTTAATTAACTCACCTTTCCTGGAGTAATAGATCGTTGATGATTGACACGTGCAATGTAAAGTGGTTCTCCATTGCTGGTACTGCCTGCTGGGAAGGCACCTGGCGGAACTTGTCCGTGACTGCTCGGTAGCCAGCGCAGCGCATGTTGTGGAGCAAGCAGGACCTGTAAATATTAAAAATATCGAGTTCATAGGCTGACAAAAAATATTGTTTTATAATAACATCTTTAGTTAATGACCAGCCATGTTTGAAGGTGATAGATGATTCGCTGAAGATAGCGACAATCCGTGTGTACAAAAAAAAACTGATAATTTGAATTGCCATTCTAAAACAATATTATATAAAAACACATGGCCTGTATCAGATATATGTATGTAAAAAGGACAACTCCTTGTGTTATGTCCCTCCAACACAAAGGGAGGACCATGATCATGATCATGGTTGACGTTCGGTAGTCGGACTGTTCCCTGACTGCTGAGCCGTGGAGGTCGTGGTTTCTATTTCTATACTGGACCCAAATTTGTGTGATCCACAATTAGTTGTCCCATGTCTGGGTGTTCTTCGTGTCCGTTGTATGAATATTTGTAAAGTCCTCCGTGACACACGAATTATTCCTTATTCGGGAGTTGTCTTTCTTAAAAGAAAAGGAGGAAAAGATAGAAGTATATATATTCTAATCGGCCTGAGAAAGTTATTATATATGTATATACAGAAACGAAAATATCTTTTTTTAACACTGCGTGGATTGAAAAGGACGCTGTTATGTCGGAATCGAACTGGCTAAAACCATATATGTAGTCATATATATAGACTTTAGTCGGGAGTCAAGGTATACCTATAAAAATCCTTTAGATTCAACCCCAGAGAAACTTCACCTCCCATCTTCCCTCATAGAAAGTCAGGTGGTGTCACTTCAGGCTAGCTATGCGACACAGGTACCTTTTGAAGCACCCATACCCTCATATCCCCCCTCAGCACCTCGTTACACCATTGTAAAGTAATAAGAGCCTTAGAACCAAATATTATTAGCTACAAATATATATATAGTATGCACATGATGCATAAATGTGTGCATACAATTTTAATATATTTTTTAAGCAATCCTCGTATCAGTTACGTTCTTGTTAGATGTTGCAGTAATCGAATCGCAACAAATGCAATCGTTTTAGAGTCAATTTGTTGTCTTCATTATGACTTCCACTTTAACAAATGCTGTTTTTCAACAACAAATGCAAGAACAAAACATATACCTAATTACCTGTATGTGTGCCTAATATTACCAATATTTGAAGAATTACCTGAATATATAGAGGGTACCTCTATATATTCAGGATCCCACCATAAGATCCTGTTCCCGTTATCCAAGGACTTCTTTGGCCAATTTGGAAGATAGTAATTTTCAAAGAATTTTGCAAATCAGTGAAGACATCTGTGACGAATCAGGCAACAAACAAAAAAGGAGTTCCTTTTTGTTTTGAAGTCAATTACAAATACACTATGTTATAACTTTACCTCAAAGTTATGTACAGGCACTTCTTTCATACCATGAGGTATGTAAGCTGCACGACTCTTTAGAGCGAACTTCCCCGGCACACAGTCTCCGTTGTGGTGGGCTCTGATTACCCACAGAGGGCTATCATCCCAACCTTCCTTGCCAGCAATGAAAGCCTTATGGCTAAGCATTGGTGCTGTCGCTGGAGTAACGCTTGCCCAGTCGACAATTTCTGCAAATTATAATAAAGTTATTGTTAAATTATTGTTTGTGACTGTTTATACTGATGATTGTTTTCACTTGGTGGAACTTGCTATGTAGCAAGTCTTGAGTAAAAGCACTAATTAAGTGAGTAGAAACCTTTGAAAATGCCGTAAGCCGAAACCGGCCAGGTTTATTAAATAGATATTGTCGAACAGTACAAGTGATTCTACTCAAAATTATTGGTGAATTTTAACAAGCTTATCGATGTACAGTTTTTTTTTTTATATTTTATAAATACATTGTTTTATAATTTTGCTTATATATAATTAAGGTTAGACATTTCTACGTATGTTTAGCTTTACTGATAGCTGCCATTCGGATGTTAAATTATAAAATCTATGATAAACAAAAATTTTAGGTATATACATACATAAAACATGCTCAATAGCTCACATTACGAACAGCTCAAAAGTATATTTTGTTCCTAAAAAAAGTCTGGAATTGAGTACGTGAAAGTAACTTCTAGATACAATTTACTTACTCTTAATTTAGAAGTGTTATCTAAGTGTAAAACACTTTGTTTCGATTTATCCACGAGTCAATATGAAGTTATATAAAACATTTTTCAGTGAAATGGATTATAATAATAATCTTGAATCTAAAATATTTATAAAAAGGAAAAATGCACTAGATGAAGTTAACTATAAATTTGTATTGACTAATGATCGGGTTGTTTAAACATAAGGATTGATTTGATACATTAAAACGTGTATTACCAGAGGATGTCAGAATATTAGTGACACATTGATCCACCTTCAACAATGTTTTCTCTAGCTTCTCACGAAGGGCTGGGAATAACAGTGTAGGGCGGCTGTTAGTAACCGTGGTTACAGGATCTGTCGCGGAATTATCATTATGTTTATATTTTGCTTAATTGCTTAAGCTGAAGATGTGTAAGTAATTTAAATAAAATACTTGTACTTTGGGACATATTAGAAGTCGTTGTCCTAAACATAACTTGTAGTATGATTGATAGACTGGAACACGTATGTACATACGGAGATCAAACTGAAAGTTTTAAGAAAATAAAAAACGGAATGATATACCAGCCAGTAAATGTTTTTATCGGTTTTCGAAGTAATCCTCTAAGTAATCTTTGTTCGTTTAAATCTAAGCACCGTCGCATACGATGAAATCATTACGTGAAGCAGTGAGCCCACTCTTCTTTATGGATTTCTTCGACGCGTATCTTCAGGGTTCATAAAACGAATCCTTTTAAGTTTATGTTTTTACAGATTCCCAAAGAGTTCCTAGTTAAATATTTTTTTCATAGATGGCTTTTTTTAATGGCCTCTTCTGAAAGCTTTGAGTGTGACCCACGTATGACATGAAACATGTTTGTATGTACATATATGAAGACATACATACACAAACTCACGCCTTTCCTAATTATATGTATACACTCTTCATTCCTAGATATTATATATATCAACAATAATAGCGATATAAATCATACTCATATTTTAAACTGAAGGGAAATCAAACCCGGAGCGTATACATCATAATTTTCCGGCTTCGATTGCACTACCAAGTGCCACTGTACCACAGACAAATTAAATGTTAGTTTATTTATGTTAATTGTAGTGAAAAGTAGTAATTAGTTTTAGAACCTTCAATTCGAACTGGATCTTGCGGAGGCTGTTGATAGATGTAATTTGTTACGTAAGTCGGTTGCGGTGGTTGCACCGGTTCTGGCTGCGGGTGCGCTATAGGATGGGGGTGGTAAATAGGCATTGGCATCATTACTGGTGCTGGTACGTATGCGTATCCAGGAACAGATCCTGGTGGTGGGTGCGAGCCACTTGGGGGCCCATACCCGTAAGGAGGTGGAGGACCGTTTGGTGGATCTGAAATAAAGATCATAATCATTACTAAATTGTCCCGGGTTTATCAATTGACTGCTCGGATGCCGCAGTGGTTTAAGTGGTCTCCTTGCCACTAAGCTGCCGCGCCGACGCTGCGACGACTACGAATACTAGAGACGCATAAACTATGTGGAGTTATGATTAACAATAAAAAGCCAAGAGTAATTAATTGCAACTACTAATGGTTAACGAAAATTGAATGTATGGTATCTGATACGTATACATAAGATTATACTTATTGTGAATTCAAATTAATACTTTATTACAATGTAGTTACAAATAAATTAAAACAGTTGACGGCTTTTCTTTCTTTTAAAATGCGTTCACAAGTTTTCAACACAAACATTTAGAACATACATATCTAGGCACAGGTTTGTTTTGCGAAATGTCCTCAAGATAACAAAAACGTTATCATGTATCAGTTTAGAAATAAAATAATTGTGTAAAAGTCTAGTCTTTTTAAATATTTACGGAAAAGTATACCTTGTGAAATAATAATAACACTTACAATTAGACATGTGTTAAATTTTTGTTATTCCTGAAACACTAAACACAAAAATATTGCCGTATCAGGTGTCTATAACTGTTTCAACTACTTGACTGGACAAAGAAGTTATTTATCGTTTATTTGTTCCTATCATCTGATTCATAATATTCGTATCATATCGCTAGTAACTTCGACTTATTTCGTGATAAGATAATGTCAAGACCATAAGCAAAACTTCTTAATTTTCCCTATTGGGAGTGTATTTAAAGAAAAAGGTCTGTTTTTTGTGTTGACTTTTGAAAAATGCGTTATCATTGATGTCAATCATATTTTCGGTTAAGGTTTCAGCTTGGTCTGATTTGCGATAGGGAAAACACAAAAGTCAAGAATCGTTTTTTTTTTTGTATTGGTCAAGTAACAAAGCGGCCTGCGGGCGATGAACTTTAGGAGAATTAGTCGTCCGAATAAATATAAGCCCGAGAGGAAGTGCGCAGTGTTCCGTAAATGTTTCTCAGAGAACTAGGACGGAAGGGTTCCGTTGCAACGGGTGACAGGAACCGTTTTTGGCGAGACAGGTCAATGGGTGTCGAGGGTAGCGGAAGAATCCGATGGCAATATTTGCTCTCCCGATTATAGGTGAACAGAGCAAGACTGGAGCGGTTTTAAGTAGGTAAAAGTCCAATATACCCCCTTTCTTCCCCCATGGGCAAAGAAAAGCCGTGGATCTTCCACCCCTTACACATTTAAGCCTTTCGTAGAGTGATTCATTGACTCCCGGCATGGTGTGCGAATTGAGGATTTGAGAACTTATAAGAAGGTACCTAAGGTCCTAAGGTCCTAAGGACCTAAGGTCATTTCTAGTCACTGTTTACGACAATTTGAACTCAGAAATTTTAATAAACATAAATTGGAAATACATGTTTTGATACCAATTATAATTTACTATTCCGTAGGTGACTGATAATGGTCATTAAGATAATATCAGAATATTCAAATTCGATTGAATTTAATTATGCTAAGTTTCAATTTTGAAATTGTATCATACTATGTTCGTTCGTGTTCTACCGTTTAAACATTTGCTTGCACCAGATTTAAAAGTTAAAATGTTTTACCAATACTTGTTTCCATTTTACTTCATTGCTAATATCTTTGGTATTTTAAGACCATACAAAATAATTAAACTTAAACCTCCACAAACTACTTTATGGATGAAACTTTGGTGTTTGATCATTGCTGCACTGTTCGTTACCAGTTTTTGTTTAACAATTACAATAACTGAATTTTCATTTAAAAATAATTTAGAATTAGTATCAACAATCAACATCTTTGCCGCTAGTGTCTTAATTATGCTAATAAACCTATGTAGCAATGAGAAAATATGTATAAACTTACACGATATTTTAAACACAATTTTTAAAGATTTTCAATTTGATCACAATATTTTAAAATTGTTTGTCATAAAGATGTACACTTGGTTTTCTTTACCCGGTATGGTTTTCGCGATCTTAATTATTATGGAAATTATGAGTAAAAGTCCGCCCTACGATATTATCTTTGGCATTCCTATATTCCTGTCCTCGATAGATTTATCTATGCACTTATATATGATATTGGCCCTTCTCAAGGTTATTAATATCCAACTATCCCATAAGCTATCTCGTTATACAATTATAAAAGAAGACTTTGAAACAAAGAATACTGCGAGGTACGTTCTGAATCCTGAAATAAGGTTCATAACTTATAAAGAAATCTTTTACGATGTTAAGTTCCTGTGTAAAATCTACGATAACCTGACTACCAGCATCCATCTTTTAGAACAAAAACATGGATTTGAGGTAAAAAAATATATGATAAAACTTAAAGAGCTGTATGCCTCATACCCTAATTTTCTACCAAATGGGAAGCATAATTTTCCAAATAAAAATTTTTAAATCAGTTAATAACTGGCAGAGTTACGCGGTTACAAACACAAAAAAATAAAACTTTATTTAATCTAATCGCACTTAATGAATATCATCTAGACAAATACCATTTACAAGTACAGTAATAATAAAAAAAGCGTTTTCTTGTTTCTTTTTCAGGTTCTGCTATTGATATGGTTGATGTTTACGAACGGAGTGGTTGGTGTGACCTTTTTGGCATGTAACAAGGTCGGATTCGATTATATACATATTATTATATGTCACTGAATTAATTCGTTTAAAAAACTATGAGTTTTAATTATTAGTTTTAATTACAGATGAGCATTAACTGGCTGGTGTTCTTAAAAACCATAACGCCTTTCTTATGGGGATTTATTATATGTTTTATAAATGAACAATTACGTGCAGAAGTTGCTAAAACGATAACTTTAACCATAAAATGCCTTATTGACTACAAGCTTGGTGAGTATTCTTCTACTTATCACACCTCTTCTCAAATAGTGTGAAAAATAAAAATATAATGGCAAATTTACATTGGGAATGCTTCAAACTATTATCTTTCTAAATTTTCATTACAAAAAAGAAAGTTTATTTTTTAACAGAACTTATTTCAGTGTCAAAATAATTTTACCTTCACTTTTTTGTTAAGAAATAATTAATTGATGAAAGAATTATTAATCGCCTCTTACTCAAAATATGTATTTTCTGGGCTATCACACTATTTGAAAAGATTTGCGTAAACGTAAACAACAGCAATAGTAAGATGGCCTGTATTTTTATTGTTAATTTAATATCTAATATATACAATAATAAAAGTTTTAAAATACCATTGCACCGGTGAATAAAAATCGTCTTAATTAACGGCATCATTCATGCATTAACATTACTCTGATAGCTTTTAGTTACAAGAATACAATATGTAATATGTGCGGAATTTGGAACCACTTTGTGAAAACTTATTTGGGTTACTACTATGAGACCCAAAAGGCACGGTTTTAAATTACGTATTTATATGTGTTTGACTGTATAATATTATAATAAGTTTGTATATAAGGTTTATATTTAATAATTATGTACACATCTTTTTTAAATTAATGTAGTTTCGCATCTGTCCAGCTCGGTTGTCTGTAAGGGATTCCAACTTGCGACAATACCGCCGTGTGTACACGTATCATATTTTGAATGTTGAAATGTATTCAACAAAGAAATATTGTATAGTATTGTACCTCAGTTTCAATTGTTAGCATTTATTCAGTACATAGTCCAATACATTAATAATCGTGCTTTTCTAGGTGTAACAGTCCGTTAAAGGATCGTATAATTAAGATCACAATCATATCCTATTAAGTCCACGTCTCCATAATTCTCGTAATTAGCTTATACAAACCAAAAGCCTATAATTATTCTTCAGGCCTATGAGATTATTATCCAATTACGGTCTGTGACGGATTGCTTATAAGGTAGTAGATTTCTTAAACGGCAATATAACGGAGTGTTACCATCATCATAATCTTCAAACCCCTATCTCAAATTTATTTGGGGTCAGTGAAATGTGTAGCTTTGCAAGAGTTTTATGGCTGTGCTGCAAAGAAGGAAGAAAGGGAGAATTGTAGAGGCAAAATAAGTAGAAACAGAAACCTGGGGTAAGCGATACCGCAAGTCTTGGATGTGGAAATGGGACTGAGAAGCCAGGGTCTCGTGCCCGTTCTATACTTTCTGTGACTGGAGAAACCGCTAAAAGAGGATGCTTTTACAGAAATCTTTACATTTTTTCAATAAAATATTTTAAATGCAAGAATGATAGGCAGTTTTATGCTAGACTATATTGGTTAAGACTGACTGACAGACGGTGATCCTGACTACTGTACAGGTAGTCAGGTCACCTACCTACGACGACGGTCGTGGGTTCGATTCCCATACAAGGCAATATTATGTGTAATACACAAAAAGTTGTCCCAATTCTGGGTGTACTTCGTGTCAGTTGTTTGTATGTTTGTAAAGTTCCCTGTAACCGAGACTTATGTATATCCCATGACAGATATAATCAACATTGTACACAATCTACAAAACAAAACTAATTAAAAACTTAATTTATTAGCTTTCCGTGCTCAATATAATATTATATATCAATGTTAATACTTTGATACAAATGATAATGAATGAGACTGCACATCTCGTCAGTTTATTGTTCATTGTGTAATTCATATGGATGTGATACGATCCAAACTTGTATCTGAAATCGAAACTTCTTTATCAAAAGTTTCAGATTGGGGTCGACTTAACCTAGTCCAGTTTAACTCCACGAAGACACAGGTTTGCACGTTCACCGCTAAAAAGATGCCATTGGTCGTATCACCTCAATTTGAGAGCACTTCTCTAACTGCATCAACCAGTATCGGAATCCTTGGCGTCGATATATCAAGCGAAGTCCAGTTTCGCGGTCACTTAGAGAGTAAGGCCATATTAGCCTTGAAGAAGCTTGGTGTGCTAAACAGATCGAGACAGTATTTTACTCCGGCACACCTCCTGCAACTTTATAAGGCGCAGGTTCGGCCGCACAGGGAATACTGTTCTCATCTCTATACAGGTGCACCCCGCTACCAGCTTCTCCCTCTTGACCGCATTCAACGGAGAGCGACTCGCATCATCGACTGCTAAGATATTTCTGATCGACTTGACACCTTGGCGTTGCGTAGAGATGAAGCTTCACTCTGCATCCTCTATGGCTTGTATCATGGGGAGTGTTCAGAGGGATTGTTCGGACTTATACCGGCTGCAGGTTTCCGCCATCGTCCTACGTGACAAAATATCCATCCCCATCACCTGGATGATTGGCACTCCACCACTGTGCGCTTCTCCAGAAGTTTTTTGCCACGCACAACCAGCTTATGGAACAAATTGTCGCCTGCCGTATTTCCGAACCGAAACGACCTTCAAACCTTCAAGAAAAGAGCGTACTCTTACCTAAAAGGCCGGCAACGAACTTGTGACTCTTGAGTTGCGGGTGTCCATGGGCGGCGGTAGTCACTTACCATCAGGTGACCCGTCTGCTCGTTTGCCCCCTATCGCATAAAAAAAATAATGATTATTATTATTTCACTTTCAGTTGCAACAATAAAACCTTCCCTGGAGACTTTTAAGCAGCTTGTAAGCAACGATCAGCTGTTCACCGCCTGCAGTTTGTTCAACTTAAAATATTCAATGCTCCTTGGCACCATCATCAACGTAGTAACCTACAGCGTTATATTGATTCAGATGTTCTTAGATTGAAAGCAATTCATTTGTATTCACAGTGAACATTCCTTACTTTTTAATATTTGTTATCATTAATACATTAAATAAATAATAAAATTCATCAATTTAAGAACTTACTTTCTTTTCTTTTTATTTTCTAATTATATTTGTAGTAAAATGATGTATTGATACTACATTTAGTTTGAGTATCTACATATTTTATAGCAATATTATGAAAAATGGGTGTTTTTTTATGATCGTAGGATAGTTGTTTAGTTGTTGATTTATCACATATATAATACTTTTTTTCGAGGCTTGATTCCCGAAATAGACGGACTACCGACTGCGCAAGAAGGAGTGTTATGTTTTTCGACTGTATGGTGTGTAGTCCAACTCGGCTAGAGAAATTTCGACATGTGAATCGTCTTAACGGAGCATAGTGTGTAAATTATATACATATATTTTTGATAAAGTTACGTTACCTAAACGTAGGGTTATTTTAATTTAAACGTTCACTTCTCGCTTGCACGATGTCACATTTATAGGGCTTCGAATGTCTTAAGTTTTCTGAAAAGTTTAAAGTGACTGCTTTAAATTTTTGACAAAATGTACACAATATGAGTTACCAAGAGACGTCATTGGTCTTAAACGCTGTGTTTTTGCAGCGGGGAATACAATGACTAAACAAAGTTACTTGTTTACTGTTAGAGATTCATCACTAACATCAATGTCGATTACATAAGGGTACATAGTATTCACAATGAAAGAATTCGTAATAAATATTAATAGACCGACACATAAACATTTTTTGGTTTTTATAATTTTATTTATCACACGTTTTTATTGTACTTAGACGTATATATATTCATCATATAAGTATAGTATCGAAACATTTTTATCACTTAGCGCAAATATAACTTAAATCATATTAAAATGAAACACAATTAACAAATATCATTAAAGTGACTGTTAGCTTTTTCCAGTTATGAGTACTCTCTCCCTTGGAACCACAGTAAAATGACGCTTGGTTATGAAAATACCAGAAATGTATCGATATTATCATTTAACATTCCTATTGGTCCGTGACAAACTTACGTTGTAATACATTTCGTTCGTAATAATAAACACTGAAGTTAAAAAGAGAAAAAGAATCAGTTGCGAAGTAAAATAAAGACTCATTACCTACACAAAAATACATAAATATGTTTTTCTTCTACTTTCTTTCTTCTTTGTATCTGCCAATTGTTTAAGTTATATCATTAATAAAAAATAACTTTTGATAAACAATAAACAGTGGGCAATAATCTACAAAATATAAAAAATATTTAGTATTTTGTAGATTATTGCCCACTGTCAATGCGTCATCCACCATGCTTTTAAGGCAGTAAAGTTACTACGTTAAGTCGAAAAGTTGGTAGATAAGTTTTATCTACGAGTGTTTAAGCTTTTGGACGTCAGACCTCAACCGTGTTATCAGGAGGTCCGCGGGGACGCTTATGTGCATGTGGATTGCATGATTGCTGTTTGTTTTTCTCACTTGATGTTTCTAGATAAAAATAAAATGAAAGAAACAATACGAATAAGAAGTAAACAATTAACTAAAGCCTAACTCTCCTCCTCATCCTCACCTCCTCATTAACAGGAAAACTCGTGTCTTTGATCGTCCTCGTCCTTCTCTGTTCATTGATGGAAAATAATTACTTTATATAATTGTAAAGCTCAAACATAAAACACTATTGTGAGGTAAGTATAATATTTCTTGTTTACACATATGTAGGTAAGAGAGATCTGAGGTACGAATAATATTTGTTTTATATAAGTATATTGTATATGTTTAATATATGTATTGTATATGTTACCGTAAAAATGTGAACTCTGTCACTTTATAATCTAACGTCGTTAATTACAATCTAACCTAACCTAACCTACTGTTATTTTATAATCCCACGCGTTATATTGTTAACTGACGGAGTTCACAATGTTACGCTGATATATATGTTTAATAGTTAATTCCCTTGTGCCCACCCCTGCAACGACACACGTCAGCGAATGTATATATATATGCTATAATTTACATATCACCAGTGGATCACATTTCGATTAATTAATTTTGCTATAACGTATTATATTATATTTTGTAACTGGTCAATAATTAGGTTATGACACATCATCCGATATCCGTCCATAAAAAGGAATGAAAAGCGGCCCTGCGGGAGCAGCTTGCTCTCTTATCTATGGAACGGCGAGCAGTACGAAAGACATCGTATTCTTATTTCGTTTTTAGTGGTACAACAGTGGTAGAGCCATGCTTAGGCACGAATGGGAAGGCTCGACCGGTGCGATACCACGGCCTCTCAGAAAACCGGTTGTGAAGTAACGCTTGCGTTGCATTTCCCCGAATTGAGTGAGGTTTCCGGAGGCCCAATTCCTCCTCCCCCCTTTTCTCTCCCATATCTCCTTTCTCCTTTTTTCCATCTCCTCATCCCTCCTCTCTTCTTTCCGCTCCCTGCATCCCCCATCCCTCATCACCCTCAAAGGCGGACAGCGCACTTGCGACTCTTGAGTTGCAAGTGTCCATGGACGGCGGTGTCACTTACCATCAGGTGACCCGTCTGTTCGTCTGTCCCCCTATAGTATAAAAAAAAAAAAAAAAAAAGTGTGTGTGTGTGAGGGTCGCTAAAATTTTTCTAAAAGTTTTATTTATGTATCTTTAACTTATCTACGTCATGCTTAAATCGGTTTATATAGATCCTTATTTGTTTTATTACAAAAAATAACAGCCGTCTCTCATGATTATATTTTTCACATATTAAATATTTTTCGTGTTTGCATCAGAAGATTAAATTATTATGGTTTTTATATTTTTCCAGCTTAGAAGAACTCTTACTCTTAAATGAATCAGAGAGCACTGAATACTGTAGATCGTTTATGCCATTATTACAGTGGTTAATAATATTCGATTAGTAAATAATACTTTTAAATTATTACAGAAACAAATACATAGATTTGTTATACCAATAAGTAATTTAACTTCAACATAAATTGCTAGGTATGACTGCCTTTATGACTTCATGAAGGCAGTCATACCTACCGTGGAAGAAATTTGTAATGGACACTTGTCCAGTAGCACAATTCTTCCACGGGTTGTTATTGTCTCTTTTAAGGTAAAGCACATAGTTCACATAAAAAAAATATTTTATGACCAGGGATATAAAACTTACACTCTTTCCCTCTATACATAAAATATTTACTATTTTTGGTATTAATTTCTCTCCTACAGTAGAATCCGTAGCAATAAGTATACGAGAGACAAATACCATGTTTGTTTCATTAAGTTAGTCACAGTTTGATAACCGGATATGACTAGTAGGTATTAAAACAGACTTTGACCTCTGAGTTTGTTTCGGTGTTTCTTCTCAGGGTAGTCAGCTAGGAAACACCGGCCTCATCTAGCATAAACTAACAGAAAAAAAAATATATTGACGTGTAAAAGTGTTGTTATAACCTATTTACAAAATAAAGATCATTTATCATTTATCATTTATGTGCTACACTAATGAAAGTATTCGAGTTGTACTGAAAAAAAATACAAATATAAGTTAAGATTAATATATTAAATTACCAAAACATACATTTTAAAATAGGCTTTATTTAAATTAGGTATAACGCAATTTACTATTATCCGAGATTCAGTTTTAATTATTAGCTATGCAAGTATGGACAAGATTCAATACTTGTTGCTGTAAATTTGTGGTACCGTATGACTCATCCTGCGGATGGCCGAAGCGGGCATGAAACACGTATTTGGTTGGAATCGCTGTAGTGTCGGGGTTATATAGCTGGCTGTATTCGGCATTGTATGTGGCCTGTGGGGGCCAACACAAGGTTTTGGAGCGATGCAAAGGTTCTGATGACCATTATTCCTTTCAGCACAGAAAGCCGTTGAGTTCTGCATTCTGGAAAATAAAGCAAAAGTTATTATGAATTAATGAAATAACTATCATCAAAGACGTACTTTTAGTTAGGTACCTAAAACCTTAAACAAAGGGCCACCGCAAGAAATAAGTAATACTATAACGAGCATACTTGTCCTAAGGGAGACACATTTTCAAATGTAGAAGAATGTTTAACGTAATTGTCTAGATCCTCCGGTTTCTGTTTGTTTAAAATACTTACTTCTTAATTAAGTAGATGAGACAAATAACTAAAACTATTTGAACCTTTTTAAGTTGATTTGTAGATGTCACTCGATCGTATAATATTTCATTCAAAACTTCTACCGGCTATTTATACGAGTAATTTATCAGATTATTTGTACTACTTATCTGACTAAGTCATTCGGTTACCCCTTTATATATCAATAACAGAAATGTGGGACAACGGCAGCGACTGAAAACAACAAATATGTAATTTTTGTTTTCCTTCTTTTCGTTCTAAGTATTTGTCTGAAAAAAATCTTCTACTTATTAATATACGTATTGCTTTAATTTAAAAAAAAAAGACCATTTACGCCCAAAAACACTAAGACCACAGGTTTAGCATTGCCCTACTTTCAACCGCTGCTTTACTGTGTAGACTCCTGTAACTTGAATCAGTACTTGGATTCTATTACAGAAGGATTGGCAGATAATCATAACTTCATGTCTTCAAAGGTTATACTGTGTAACAGGTTTGCGATTCGAAGACAACGATTTAATTGAAAAACGAAAATAAGATCTCAAATACGGTAGATCTGTCAGTAAAAAATAAAGAGGTTATAACACTAAGAAAAGTAATAAGTATCGAAGCTATAACTGAAGGAGTCACTACAAAAGACCACTCGGACGGGTCCTTACACAAAGGTTTTAAGAAAATAAAGTGTCGTCACAGAAACATTAGTTTCCTTCCCATCATGTAACTACTTCTTACCTAATTGGACATATTACAAAAATGCCTGCAACGGTACTCAAAAAACGAATGTATCAAATGACATTTCAACTAATTTCGTTTTCTTCATTTTATTTTTAAATTAATTAACATAGAAATTAGATGTCCGGAAAAGTTCTGCTCTGATTTTTGTTAATCTGGTATTTTTTAGGAAATATACAGACGTAGATTACTTAATAGCCAAAACATTATCCTATTACTAGAACCGTTCCCGAGAACGACTAGTTATCCATGAATCGTTTGTACATGGTTAATATTATATAATTGCTTTGTGATTATAAAATAGACCAGTCCTAAGAAGAGAGTCCGAGAAAGTAATTACTCTCGTCTTACTTCAGGCTTAGACGGCGCAAATGGGTTCTTTTTCGGTTTTTTGCCAGAGACAAAGGTCGTTATACGAGGGCAATAAATAAATTAGGTATGTATCGCTACACCTCTTGCAATTATTGGCATCTACAAATTACGCATTAGAGTCTCTACGAATTGTACTAGGCAGGATGTAACACAGTAACAACGTTTGACAACAACTTTCGGCTGATAAAGATGATAATTTCACAAGGTATTTAAAAAGAATTACTACTAAAATAATATGAAAGATATGCTAACTATTACTATATATGTAAGTATTAGTTTAAGACGCTGGTTTGTGCATATACGCCCTACAACCGTTTCATGGTTTTATTGTCAATTCCCAGACTTTACAGATGTTTTCTATATGTAATTTAAGAGGGTCCTTTAATAATATTCATCTCTTCAAGTAACAACTAAGTTGAAATTAAATGCATTTAGTAAACGTAATGTCTAACATAAATATAATTTTCCTTATTATTACGGTATCGATTCATAGATAGATTATTATTTGTCGTTGTCGTTGATGTTTAATTGGTCGCATTAACATTATAAGGAAGTTATTAGAAAAATACGTGATAATCATATATTTATCGTTTTCTATTGTCGTGTTGTATGAGTCATTGGTATTAAAAGAAGGTTACCCAATGACTGACTAAGATGGAGTAAGTAAAACTAATCCGATAACCAGGCAGTATAAACAGGCAGTGGTAGTATAATAATATATACACAATCATATAGAAGAATCGAGGGAAATTAATGCACAGATTTTTAAATTCCTAAATAAACACCAGCTTCCTATCCCAGGGCAGGGACCAAATTATAATAGGTAAAAATGGTTCATGAATATTATCTATAAATTTAGTTTCATAATTTCCGTATTAAGAAATGCTGTAGGTATATTCATGTATGTAATTGTTAGTAATATGTATTGTGATAAATAATGTACACTATCTACTTGATAATAGCTACTTGAGTATATTATGTGTATGTACGTTTAGTAGTTTGGTATAGTATAAGATAGATAGATTGAATTTATAGAATATTTATATATTATCATAGTTAACAAGTACTACTTAATTATAGTTTTTTGTTGTTTTTTTTTTATATGCACTAACTACCACTGTCTCTCCGAATCATTTTGATCGATCGAACTTTGACCTATGTATACCTAGTTAAAAACATCAGCTTATTAGGTCAATAGAATTATTAAAGACGGTTCAATTCAAAACTGTATCATTATGAGGAAACAAGGATACCCTTTTGGGGTGGTTATTATGATCGTAGAGATGTAAAGTCTACTACAGCAATTAAACCACCAGGAAACCTGTAAGGAATGTTATCGTTGACGTCGAAAAATAAAGGCCTGAATTGTGATAGAATATGATACGCATATCTGCAAATTCTGGCAAAAATAAATAAATTCAGAAGTGTAATATTGTAACATATTAATTAGAATTTTCTCTTTATAGCTATATACTTATCTATTGGATCCAGCCAATGTTGCATCTCCAGTGCTAACAGGTTATTATTCATATGTGCCTACAGACGGTACAGACACACAGATTTGTTCAGACGCAGTATCTAATGATTGACAGCTTTTTTTTATGATACTGGGGTACAGACGGGTCACCTGATGGTGAGGGACAACCGCCGCCCATAGACACCTACAACTCATGAGTCGTAAGTGTTTGTGTTTAATTGGTTAATTGTTTGTGTGTTTGTGTAGTGGTTTTATATGAGGCTATTGTATTACTCCGGTCAAGCATATGCATTACCCTCCCTCGGCTAAACACAGTAATAATACGGTTTCGCCTTTCTATATTTTCATATAGTGTCGATCTGGGTTTTTTTTTAAGATGTTTTGCATTTATTGTAAATGTATTCTATGATATTAAGACTTAT
Organism: Tyria jacobaeae; assembly: GCA_947561695.1. Taxonomy (NCBI): domain Eukaryota; kingdom Metazoa; phylum Arthropoda; class Insecta; order Lepidoptera; family Erebidae; genus Tyria; species Tyria jacobaeae. The sequence continues at coordinate 11,075,421 of OX387218.1, forward strand.
ATTTACAATTTTTGACAGTGATATATTTTTCAGCACATATAAATTGTATTTATACAATTTTATTGTAAATTCGCCGATGATAACGATAATAACCATTATACAGTTATTATTTTTTAGGACTTGATGCACAAAATAGTCAACAAAAGCGGAGGCATTCTCCCAGTTAACCTTGGGGTGTGGCAGAAATAAATAGTAGTAGGTGCTAAGACATGGTGAAGACAGGTACCAGTTTAATTATTAAAATATGAACTAATTATATACATTACTTAGATACATCATATACTAATATATATTATTTGATTGAGAAAAAAATTTTAATAGATATATTACTTATATCTCTATTATTATTTCCTTTCAATAAGATCTACTTGATCTAGTTGATTTGTTTCTATAAATAGCTCTAGAAATTGCTTATCAATGTTTTTGTTTTTCATGGCTTACTGTTAGTATATAGCCATTAACAACAAATTAAGCTTATCAATATAAGACCTCACCTGTAAATTACGATAAGAAACGCGGTGCTATAAATAGTACAATTTATTGTTCGTAAATGTATTATCAGTATTCTAGTTTGACCATAAAAGTATTATGACAATTAGATATTTGTTGTTAAATACTGCAAGTACTTGTTAATTCAAATTGTGTTGGAACATTGTGTGTATCTAGATTATGTTATTTACCTAAATTATTACAACTACTACAACAACTTTCAACAAAACTTGTTAATATGTTTTGATTGTTTATGAATAGATTAGTAGTGAGTGGAAATGAGTCACACATCTAATTCATGCACTCACAGACATTATTTTAAAACAAAAAAACAAAATAATAACAAAACAATGAACTGACTCTCGAGGTTGATAAATATATCTGATGGATCAGTAAAACCAATTTTAGGTTATCTGTTAATGTTAGTGGAGCACACATAAGTATTTTAAATGCGGATTAAACAAGGTATATCAATAAAAATACAAAACAAAATCTTTGCTTTACTTTAGGGCTATTAATTTATAGAAGATATTTTTCAAGAAATACACGTAGACGCGATACATCGAAATCTAATCGTAAGTTTTTAGAATAGTTGCTGTTTAAATTTTATGTGAAAGGTGAATTTAGTGTTGTGTATCTCACTCAGTGTGTTTTCTTGACTTGAAAATTAAATAAATGTAAATTTTCTTTCTCGAGGACCTAAACCGGCGCCCTCATCAACATTATACCAAATAAAAGAAAAAACAATAGAAAAGAAAGAAGATGTGTTTTTTTTTGTACAGATGGACAGACCATACCACATTGGAGATTTAGGCTACAGTATTTTAAACTAAAATGTGTTATTAAAATATTGAAGATCAGTTGTAAATTTTCCACCCAGTGAGTCAAAAAAGTAACCAAAAGGAGACATCCTTACTTGATTCTAAGACGTCGTCTGGAATGAACATGATCTTCACATACTGATGGTAAAGTCTTTGAGCTTAATGAGATAGGCAAGGATATTGATAGAATATGTTTTTTTAAATATACCGGTTGTGAAGTAATACTTGCGTTGCATTTCCCCGAAATTAGTGAGGTTTCCGGAGGCCCAACTCCCCCTCTCCGTTCTCCTCATTCTTGTCCAACCTCCCCTTTTCCCATCTCGGTCTCCCCTTCTTTTCGTTCCCCTCCCTTTATCCCCATTACCCTCAGAGGCGGGCAGCTCACTTACGACTCTCAGTTGCAGTTGTCCATGGATGGAGGTTATCACTTACCATCAGTCTGTTCGCCTGTTCCCTTATAATATTAAAAAAAAAACAAAAGAGACTTACTGTTATGACATTAACTATTCTTATATTACAAAAAAAAATACATATATCGAAGTATAAAAAATTGTGCGTTGTGAGAAGGCGACTGCACAGTCGTCCCAGGCCCCCGAGTATAGTTGTTGTGAATATATTTTATTATATACAATATAGGTAACTGCAGAGCGTTCGTGGTATTTGAGCGTTTGGTACTTGGGGCAGTCATTAGTTAATGAATAGGACTTTACCATACGGTAAGATCATAAGCCCTTTCTTTCGAGCGTTATTTTGTTCTAAACTAACTTTAGTCTTCTTAGCTTCTCTAGCGTGAGGGCTTAATTTTTAGAAAATCTCGGCCTTTCTCTGTTGTTACAAAATAACAATGTGTGCAGTGTCAGTACTCTGTCACCGTAACTAGTATTCCTCCTCGTCATCTGTTTATGGTTCCCTGAAACAGACTTGCGACCTCAAAAACGGGAACCAAACATTGGTGAGACGATTTACGTAAAATAATTGTCACCGCTCATCTTTTGAGGTGTTTTAGTTTATTGATAAAGGGAAAAGATTGTAGAAAAAACTGGTAGGTAACAGTTAGGTAGATTAGCTGCTAAACTGTAGTCAACATATTATAAAATAATTTAAATTTTTGTGCAGAGAACCCTTCCTGTCTTGTCCTTACAACTACCACCAATATGAAACAAGATGATGATGATTAATTTAATAAAATCATTAACTTGGTTTTAAGGATTTTAATTTTTAATCTGTACAGAGGCGCGATTCAAATTATGTAAGTATTTAATATTGAGTGTTTTCATAGGCAAATTGAGTTTTGAATTAAATATTAAAATATGAAGTTCGTTGGTGAAACGTTGTTATTTGTAGCAGCAGCTTTCATATAAAAAAAAAGGATACCACTGATAGTGTTGCTTCATTACTAAGTTTGAATTGTAATAAGATTATATATTATGTGCATGTGCTGCTCTCCCTACTATGTTCATTTTTCTAGCAAAAAAAAAAGTTATATTCATGTTCTTAATAATCCTATGAGTTTCTTAGCAGCTCACTATAGTGAGAAATTAATATTCGATGACTTCAAGAATTTTGTAAAAAAACTTGAAATTGACAATGGGTGCTAAGCACCTCCCTATTGAATGGAGACATACAATAGCTCGCTATTATCTTATAATATTTATTCTGTCATAAATAATATGACTTCTTCATTATATTTTACACAGTTTAGTATATTTATTATTTTAGGTTAGTTAGTAATAGTTATAGGACGTAGAACGGTTTGACTGCACGGATGGAATAGCGGTTTAAGTTGTCACCTCGCCACTACACTACCGCACCGAGTGTTGTGGGTTCAATCACCGAACAAGCCAACACTTTGTGTAATCCTTAAATTGTTGTTCTGAGTCTGGGTGTTCTTTGTATCCGTTATTTGAAAGTCCCCCACGAAACACGAATTAATCCTAGTGCGGGAGTTGTCTTTTTATAAAGAAAAAAAAAACGGTTCTCTAGCTATGGGTACTGGTGAAAGCATTAAACATTTTCTACATGGTGTTGACATATTCTAAAGCCGTATTTCGGATATAAATTTAAACTGACAATGACAACAGAAGATACTATTAAAAACGTGTCTAGAGCAATAAGTTGCAATGTATCTTCTAGTAGTAGTCAGTGCTCAAATTGTATTAGGATTAAGCAGAATACTTTGACGCTCTTCTACTAAAATATTTTCATGTAAGTCACTAGAACTAAAAAAAATCTAAGGAAAAAAACACAATATGGCATAGTGTGTTTTATAGAACATTGGTTAAAGGAAGAACAGATGTTAATTAATTATAAAAACTACAGCGTTGCTAGTTGTTTCAACCTAAAGTCATGTTGCATGGAATATCGTTAATCTTAGTTAAAATGCTTTTAAATGTTAACAAAGAAAACATAAACATAGTTACGGCAGAACACAGTGTGGAGTTATCCTGTGTTGAACTAGATAGACATGTTGGAGTGCACACACTACAACATGTCTATCTAATCAAATCAAAGACGCATCTTTGACACAACAATGGAAGACGATAAGGCAAAACTCTCTACTGGTGATAAATCGCTGATCCTCTGTATTAATTTTAACATAAATATTTTGAAAGAGAGTTCAAGTCCTAATAAGTTGCGAAGCCTTTTTAAATCTTTTAATCTGACAAATATTTTTATAAATCCGTCATCATCCGTCATCTGTCCGTTAGCCCATCATCAAATTATCAGCCGTTAGATCACAGGTCTTACTGTCACCTGTAGGTCCAACACACATTTGCAGAAGGTTCAAATAAATTATAGACCTATAACATCTAAAAACCTCGAGAAGTTATCTATGTTTTAAATAGCAAGTTGACTTCAATTAATGTTACGTAAACAATGTAATTGGCTTCTACACCGATTTCTTTGCGGTAGTGCAAAAGGCATTTGATAATCTCTTTGAAAAGAAAATTAAAAAGGTGCACCCCAGATTTGTTTCTAGAGATTGGGCAACCATTCGAATTAGGGTAAAAGGGTATTTCAATAATTTTGCCGCCAATTATTCAAAAACTTAAAAAAATGTGTAGAGTGACTAAATCTAATGATATTAGTAATCAAATAAAATTGTCTGAAGATAAGATAAAAACTACCTTGAAAGTAGTTAATAACGTAACTGGTAGAAAAAAGTATGTATACGTAATAAAAATTATGTATTAGAGACACAGTGGGGACACAGAGACATAGCCCAAGAATTAGTCAAGTCTAGATTCCTTTCCCGCTCAAATTGTCACTCTTCTTTGAAAAAAAAAACAAAAAAAAAAACGAATAGGTATCTATCCTGTAACTTTTAGTTTTAAACACATCAACCCCACAATAATATTCAAAGCTTTTAAGGATATGAAGATAAAATTGTCCGAAGATTTGTGGTAAATGTCAATCACAACTTGCCAAACTATCATTGAAACTTGTGCTCCCTACTTACCACTAACATTTAATTTGTGTATAGATCAAACACAGTAAAGTTATGACGCTTTTTAAATCCGGAGGCAGTAAAGATTCGAGCAATTATAGACCTGTTTCGGTCCTACCGGTATTTAAAAGGTCTTCGAAACAATTATACTCAATCAAATGCTGTCCTACACTTTAATTCAAATGTAAATAATACAGTTTCACTAAAGGGCGTTGTACAACTAACACTCAATTGGCAAACAGAAATGGCCTGTTGGTTTAGAGGTCAGTAATCCTGACTGCTAAACCAGAGGTCGTGATGGGCATGACTATTAGTTCTGTGTCTGTCTGGGTGTAATTTATCTATAATTTATCTATTATATGTATATATCAGAACCTGAAAACCCGAGTAATCGACATAGTCCACCGGATCAGTCAGTGGATTGAAATGGAAACAGTAAATAAAATTATAAGTACCCACAGCGTAACGCGAGTAGATGCATGTAGGATTCTATGTTTTTAAAGTGCAAGCAAATTTAGGTGTTGCATGCTAGAAAAACATGTTCAAAGGTAATTTGATTGATATCTATACAATTCTCACAACATATTCTCATCGCTCATTGTAAGTTATCTTTTATCTGCTTGTCTAAGATAAAAAATACGCACTGCGCACCCAGCTGTCGATAGACAAAAGCATCGTGATTTGATTTAATACCGTATTGCAATCATAAGGTGCTGTTGCACTTTTATGGGAACTTCTTTCACTTTCATATAGATTTTACGAATGAATTCATGCATCCCCCTAAATCCTACTCAGGACGAGTTCTTTAAAAAAAAATAAAGGAGCGTTTCTGTTTAACTATACCCATGAAAGAAAGAAAAAAAGAAAGCTTCAACGAGAACATATTTTTTGTATAAATAAAATGACAATTTGTTTTCAAAATTTAATGATGATTAGTTGAGTAGTAAAAGCGTTACAAACAAACAAAGTCAATTAGGCATTTACAAGGCGGAAAGGAGGAAGGAAGTTAGATGAAGAAGTTTGCTGGAAGTTGAGTGGACAAATAATTAGGTGAACGAATTGTTTTTTTTTATAACATAGGGGAAAGACGAACAGACGGGTTACCTGATGGTAAGTGACAACCGCTGTCCATGGACACCTGCAAGTCTAGAGTCGTAATTGCGATGCCCGCATTTGAGGGTGACAAAAATATAACCTCATGTTATTGGTTTTTTACAGTTTATTAAAAGTAGATAGCATATATGTAACTTAAACTAAACATACGTAATTAAAAACAGGAGATTCGATCAGTTTATAAACTATTGGAAGGATGGGTCGAAACGTTGTGGCGGTGTAGTATTACTGATCTTGCGTATAGTGGCAGCTGGCATGAAGCAACCGGCATTGCCTGGCATATTCGGCTGTGGTCTAATAGGGGCTCCGTGTGGTGGTTGGCCATATCCTGGAGCGTATTGTGGACCTCCAGGATTGTTGTACATGGGGCCACCGCGCGGCCCAGGTTGCGCCGGCATACCACCCGGGAATCCCTGGTTACCGTATGGAGGACGCTGCATACTGGAAAATCAATGTTCATCATACAATAAAGAAATTTTGTTTTATCGTAGCATATTCATTGTAGTGTAAGGTCTCATACACAACTTTAACAGAAGATGGGATATTTATATGATTGAGCTGAGATACATGTGTGCGACATAGGCTCACTTACTAATTACTCCTCACGAATAATGGTATTATATCTTGCAGATGTTTTCACGTACCTATCATGAATACCTTGCGTGTTAGATACTACAATTGTTTATTGGCTCTATAAATCAATATTAATTGAATACTTATTAACAGTTATCATTATTATCATTATTAATATTAGTTTAAAAGAAATAAAAATTGTTTATCGTCCTGATTTGTACTATGTGGATTCAGTACACCTGTACCTACCCCTTCAGGGTTGAGTATATGTATCTTTGTACGCTGTGTCAAGTGAAACTGAGTACGATACAAAAATAAATTGTACAGATTTTTTTTTTAGTTTTAATGAAAAAAACACTCAACTTTCAAACTTTTCCGAAACAAACGGAAGACTTTAGCGGACCTTTTTTTTATTCATATCTTAAACTATTACAGTTAGTATAATACTTACATAGCTTCACTATTATCACAATATATAAATTAAATGGAACAATAAATAAATTATTTAGTTCTTGTAGAATCTAATGACTGCACTAATCTGAATTGTCAACAAGTGCCGACATTTATATATACTTTTTTTATCTCATCATTTTAGTATATCGATTTCTTTGATACAAGTTTATCACACAACAGCTCATTGCAATACATGAATATGTTAAGTTTCCAATATCAGATTTTGTCATTCAAATGTAAGAGAAGGTCACGCTAAAAGAATTATTCGAAAAATATTTTATTAAATATGCAAGTAAAAGTTGTACGAGTAACAATATTTTCATAAAAAGTAAAGTGTATAACAATTTCTCTCCTGAAAACGAAGATCAGATCCGAAGGACCAGACGCTATAGCACATACGGGTAGAGAATTGTTCCGCAAAGTCTGTGTCGCGGCACACTGGTGTACCGTAGTCATTAGTTGGTGCGTCTTGGAAAAATCTCTTAAAGTTAAATAGACAGTTGAAAGAATAATACCTACTTCAACCGCCGCAAAACGCTAGAGACCTTAGAAAAAAAAGTGCAGGCTTCTATTATTAAACACTAGAAGCTTCTTGCAGAGAAAATTAATTTCTATTTCCCTAAACGTGAAATACCAGACCTAGATGAAACCTATGGACTTGGTTTGAAATCCATTCTTTCATCCGAAAACGGATCAAATTTTCTGATTGACTGAGTTAGAAAATTTTTGGCTATGTGTGAAAAATGGATATCCTCTGTTTTTTACTTACGACAGTGAACATTTAAAAAAGGGTACGCCTCAAGACGATCGACGAAGAGAGGAGAATAGCCCTTTCAACGATTACTCCAAATTGGGACCGCATTTGAATTTTAATTTACAGTTTTGGTTTGTTCATTAATAATAAATATTTATTAATATTCTGTAAAATTTGAAATTTGGTTCTTCATTTGTGGTGTACCTTCATAATTGTCTGATAGCCTGGGTGTAGCTTGTGGTCCGTTATAGAGGATTGGCTGGAGAGGCGACATGGCAGCCTCTCCTACCGGATGACGCAGGTACTTACTGGATATGGCTAACACGGGAAGTACCGGGAAATAAGTGTCGATCACTGCGGGGACTGCCGCGAGGACACTGCACTACACACTCTAGTGGAGTGTCCTGCTTGGTTGCAGGACCGTGAGGACTTTGCGACGACCATAGGTGTGGGTAGCCTCTCGTTGGAGACCATGATAATCTCATTGGTCGCTAGCGAGAGCTCGTGGGATTCTGCCACCTCATTTTGCAAGGAGGTGGTGCTCGTTAAGGAGGTGGCGAGTATCGCAAAGGGAACGGGATAGGTCTAGTACTCTCCCGTCCCGAAGAAGACGGTCCAGAGAAGGTCTAGCTGAATTCCGGTCTCCATAAGCGCTGGCCTGAGGGCGACGGATAGGGCTATCCACCGCTCTAGCAGAAGGAGGTCCGCTGCCGGGGTGCACAGGGATTTCCATTCAAGGGTACACCTGAGACCCTGGCAATAAGACTATGTAATTTAACACGTGTGGCTTTAGTCGGTTGGAGTCCGACATACCACCCTATTTATCGCGGTAGGGTGATGACCCGTGGTGGGGGTGACCTTTATTATGCGGGAAGGCTTTGACACGAAAGGCAATAATTCAGAATCTGTACTATGTGTGTATGTACTGTTTATGATTATTTGTCATAGTTATTATTGTCATTTTAAAAAAGATACAGGAAAAAGATATCAGAAAAACTTACACTCGTGATTTGTTAGTAATGAATGACAAAAAATATTTATTTTAGAAGATAATATTAAAATCCATCCACACGAGATGTAACTGTAGGAAGCCGCGTCTCTTTCAAACATTGAAATGAAGCAAACGTCTCTTTCATACATGAATGAGCACATTATACAAATACAAATGTATTTGTATGGTATAATAATATATAAGGGATAACGAGCTCGTCGGTTGAAGCAATAAAAACAACAAGACACAGCAGATACACAGTTTAAATTAATTCACATTTGTCACAACCTCACAGGCCATATAATAAACAAATCAATGTACTTAGCAATGAAATGAATTAAACTGGATTTTGCAAAAGGAAAGAGACAGGTTGTGGTAAATCATCATCATCACTTAAATTTTTACGTTGGAGAACATTGAGAACTTTTTCATACCTACTTGTTTCATTTGATCGATTACTTAATTTTTTATAGTAAGAGGACTCCGACGCCAGTACGAGTTATAGGTGTGCGAACCTGACTTGCATAAGCTATAGCTTATACTCCCCAACACATGCCCTTCCTTACCTCTTTATCCTCCCTTTCCTGTCAATTTGCCCCAAAAAATTTCCCATCTTATTATCTTATATAAATGGGTCTTAATTATTATCGGCAAAGTGAGGGCGTTAATTACGCCTCTGCCTGCTCCCTTGGAAACACAGGCGTGAGTGTAAGTAGTAATGTAATTTTGCCCACAGGGCCTGGTGCATTTCTTTTTTAGTTAGGATTGTGACATTCTTGCCGTCGCAAGTGCGCTGCCCGCCTTTGAGGGTGATGAGGGATGGGGGATGCAGGGAGCGGAAAGAAGAGAGGAGGGATGAGGAGATGGAAAAAGGAGAAAGGAGATATGGGAGAGAAAAGGGGGGAGGAGGAATAGGGCCTCCGGAAACCTCACTCAATTCGGGGAAATGCAACGCAAGCGTTACTTCACAACCGGTTTTCTGTGAGGCCGTGGTATCGCACCGGTCGAGCCGGCCCATTCGTGCCTAAGCATGGCTCTACCACTGAAAATATATTTATAAATGGTTTAAGGACTTGAAGAAAATGTATATTAAACTATATTTGAATACACAGTTACTTTATAATGTATTTGGCTCCCATTAAACTAAATTCCTTAATTACATTACAGTTACCTGTAGGTTTGAATGACTTTTAGAGATATGATCGCACATAGTGCATTGAACTTGTATTTGATGTAATGCTTCGATTACTTATTTTGATGTAAAAGAAAAAATATACAGGAAACAAAACGATAACGATGTATAAAAAATATCTACGACTATCTACATTACATAGGAACAGCAAATAGTTATGAGGTGCAATAATAAATTATATATGACAATCTATCTAAATTTAATAGAGATAATGAAATTTATAATAATCTCGCCAACGGACTCCTAGAGGGTATTCAATTGAACATGAGTGCTCGGCACCGATATACTGATCGTGGAGCCTTGTGCTCGCGCAGCCCGCTGGCTGACTCGGCCTTTAACTTTCATAAGACAGTAATTCTACTAAAATAGGGATATAAAAATTATCTCGTAAAAAATAAATTTAACATATTCGAATACTTTCTATTACTTTACTTTTAATAGCTTAAAAGACCAAAATAAGTGTACACTTCTTTAACAAGTATATATAGTGTATTCGAATCCTATTCCTGAACCAGCTGAATTGAAAAAAAAAAAAGAAAAAGTATATATAAATATTAGACACTTCTTTGCCCCTTGAGGGAAAAGAACCGCGGAAGTAGGACTGCATAGCAAAAAGGGTTCACACACCAGTTAAAACTTGATTTATTATGGTTTTTTAAATCTTATGAAAACACGAAGTTTGTATAAAAATGTTGTATTAAATATAATTTTACCTATTATTAACAAAGTCTTATTTTTTTCTTTCTTCACTTTATGCTTTTTCGGGTAATTTTGATTCTGGTTTGATTTTATCATCCACATTCTTATCGATGTCAGCATTTTTTGAAATGGTCCTTCGATCTAACCTTTTTGTTATGAAATAAGCAAGTAGTTGAAAGCAAGATAAAGCTATTCCAGGCAATAACCAAGCATCGGGCATATGCGAAACAGTCTTTGTATATAATAAAGAGTATAGAGGTGATGACATTGTCTGCATAGCAGATTCCAAAGCACCCAACACGCTGTAAATTTTACCTGAAAGAACAAGTTATTTATTATAGCAGTGCAGTCATTCAGAATGAAAACTACCGTGACTTGAATTTGTTAATTGTAAACGCGGAGGACCGGGTGCCATGGCGCACATTGGGGGAGGCCCATGTCCAGCAGTACACTGCAGTAGGCTAATAGTTTAAGTAATATAATACACATTTACTCAGATGTATATTTCAAAGTACCCTGACTACTTTTGGAGCGAACAGAGACTATAAAATGATCCCCGAAATACTCACAGTAGTTTTTAAAAAGACATAAGCTTTTGATTCCAATTTTTGTTTTTGATAGTAAGACAATATAATTTCAAAAGATAGGGATATTAACAGTAAGAAAATATTGTTTATTGTATTATCTGTCTTATTTGTAGGAATGCATTTATTGTAGGGATACGACGTAAGATGATGATATAATATATCCTTCACAAAGTTACAGAGATTTCAATATTTGCAAGGTGTTTGTAAAATAGAAGCAAAGTCACAATATTAATAAATATGAACATATGTAATAATAGAATAATAGAGTAGAAAATACGAACGAAATGATAATGTTACCTTGTTCATTTGGTTTTATCTGCTTGTTCAGTATGGGTCTTTGCACCACCTGCGAGCCTTGTGATATTAAGCCCACCAAGGGCACTGTAACAAACAAATTTATTTTTATAAGCGTTCAATGGTCTTGTAACCAACTGCACAAGAACATAGATTCTTTAATATTGTAATTATATAATTGTAAAGAAATCAATTTGTCATGTCAGTTTTACGGGTTCAGTGACTTCTGTGCAAAACAAAGAGCTAATATAGAAAATTTGAAATTAAATTTTATAATCTTTATATTTGATGTTTCCTTAATAATTTCAATAAATGTGATGCATGTAATCAATGACATGTTTTTTTATTTATCTTATCGTTTATCTTAACAAAACCAGAGTCTAATCAAAACAAAACAGGAAACACATTTTTGCTTATTTTAACGTGACTATGTGTAGCGGTGGAGATAAGACGGAGAAGGATGGAGATATTTGGATTCTAACAAATACAGTGCAAAAACTGTTTAACCTTAAGGTAGGTTAGAAAGTAAGATTGGAAAGTAAAGGATATTATAAAATGTATCGGAGAGGGGAAGCTAGCTGTAACTGGCTACTGCCGGGAAGTACAATCCCTCTAAGGAGCGCTCAATTCAAATTTTGATAATTTCTATAAATAGTGTTATGTAGTACTTAGCGCGCGCGTGCATTACAGTTTTCGTTTCTTGAGATGTTTAGAGTAAGACAATAAGTGTTCATAGTCTATTCAGAAACAACCTTGCCAAGTTAGTTACATGCAAATGACAAGACACTGCTAATGATGATTAATTTTGCTTGACTATGCGTTTTTGTGTAACGTCTGAGAAAAATATATATATAGAGCTGTGTGATTCTCAGTAGAGAAGAATCAAGCCACTCCGTCTCGTCTCATGGGTAGCGTATAAGGCGACTAATAGATCGGACTGTTATCTATCAGACAGTATGAATACAGTCATAAAGTGCCGGGTTGACAGCAATAAACTTACTGTTACGTGAGTGGGACTAAAATAATATTTTTCTACAAAAAATAAATAACTTTATATTTTTTCGATTTTACATTTTGCTAGCTTTTTTTGGGCTTTTTCCTAAAATATATTAAAAAACAACAGTATATCACACATTTACATACATACATACACTTTGCACACATCTATTCACCTTCAAGGTTCAAGGGGGCACTGTAATAATATATACTATCTGATATTTTAAAGTTTACTTTTACCAAACAAACAAAGTTATTAATCATTAAGTACTTTAGGTCTCATTAAGATGAACGAAAAGGAACAAAAACAAGATAACTTCTGTAAACCATTGAGGATTTCTGTTTCTGTTTTACAGAGTACAACGTGGGCATTATCCGACTTCAGTGATGGTTTGTTGGGGTGTTAACTATCAAGGAGTGACTAAGCCATATTTTTGTGAAAAAGGTGTCAAAACATCGACACAAGTTTATCAAGATACGATTCTTGAGGAAGGGATTCAGTCTCTTAACAACATCATGTTCTACAACCATGAGTGGTACTTTTAGCAAGACTCAGCAAATTGTTATAAAGCTTGATCCACCCGTGTGGTTGGAAATGAACATTTCTGACTTCATCATAGCTGAAGACTGGGCATCATCTAGTTCTGATCATGATTTATGGTCAGTTTTAGAGAGTATGGTATGCTCTAAACGTCATGAAAATTTAGTGTTCTGTAAAACAATCCATAACATTGGCAGTGAAGAATTTTCCCATAGAGAGGGTACGAGTTTTTATTGAAAACTTGCCTCAACGTTTTAGTATAAGACAGATCCTTTTGAATGAGCTTTATATAACCCGTATTTCTGTATGTACTAGCATACAGAAAAACGGGTTGACTTCAGAATCACCCCCATTGTTCATCGGTTAATAAAGGTTAGATAACTTACACAGAAATACACATATTGTCGTAGAAGCAGCTATGAGGCCAGATGTTGTAAGCATATAGGAAACACAGCTCATCATTCCCACTGTTTCATCTGCTAGTCGAAATCGCCGTTTTAGGACGGATAATATTAATAGCGTCCCTGGGAAAATGTAAAAAAAAATCAAATTAAAACATCCGTATTGACACTGGAAATAAAAAAACAAAATCAGGTGATCAATTTATGAATTGAAAGTTAGGTGGTCTCAAGAGTAGATTCAAACAAATACGTCCAACACCGAATCAAAGTTAGTTCGTTACTTAGCAATTTAGCATTGCCATTAGCGTAAGTTTAGTCCTATTGTTTTAAATTACAAATATATTGTAATTTTTACAATAATTATGGTATAGATAATAATAATTGTTAAAAATAACAATTGTGAAAAAAACATAAATTTACAAAGTTCAAATCGATTATATGGTATCTATTCTTATTGTGTAATAAAATTGTTCAACAGTTATTTGAAATCGTCCTGTTTCTCGTTTGTCAAATATGAAACTATAAGAAAAGTAAAATAAATATAGGTATGTTAAAAATAAACAGTTTAGACAAAACATAATATATGACTAGGCATTGCAAAACGTAGTTACATACGTAGATTTTGTAAGTACATATACGTAGATGTTTTAAATAACGACACATTTAGAACATTCTGAATTCTAACTTATGAGTAAAATACATACTTACCAATAAAACTAGTAACATTTTTGTAGGCTAGGAAGGATCCGAACATGACGTCATCCCAATGAAACTTGTACCTATAGTACATGTACGCTATCAGGACTTCGGCTGTTGACAAGAAAATAAATTCTTGTTAGTTTTATGATTATGTTGTCACATTTATTCCCGGAGAGTTAGGCAGGGGCGTCTCAAACACCCAATTTTTGCTAACAATAATTTAGTCCCACTTACGTAAACAAATTGGGGCAAACAAATTGCCGGCAACCGGCCGCTCTAGAACTGTATACCTGTATACTGTCTGATAAATAATACATTTTGGGTATCAAATTCTTAGGTCTTATCATGAATAAAACGTTACCGTCTTTGTAGAAACATGCATTTTTTGGACAGGTTACTACAAACATTTGTATTAATAATCTCATTCTATTTACAAACTTACCTAAACTAGTTACAACGTTTTAGAGAGCGTACTCGTATACGAAACACGAAAATAACTTGATTGGCCGGTTGATCTATTTGTTAGTGATCCTGATTGGTGATCCGGAAGTCGTAGGAGTTCGATTTCCTCACGAGACAAACGTCCACAAATAAAGAACAGCCAGACTCGCTCTCACTGAGCTCACTGACTCAACCTGAGTCTAGTTAGTCTATACCTAGACATTAGAATACGTTTATTTATATAGTTTTTGAAAACTATGCTAATGTAGCATTTCCTGTGAAACTTGTTATCAAGGTTTTTATAGCGGGCAAACCCTCTACATCGGCATCCATTATGTTCTGAACTTGGAGCTAAAGATGAATGTTTAAAGTTAAAGAATTAAAAACTTACTATTTTCTTGGTTTGTAATGGTCCTCTGAATAAATGTGTTTTTAATAAAAATTCATAACTCTTAACCATATAACCATAACAATTAATCCATAATTTCATTCGTACAATAAAGTATATGTTCTTTCATCATCTTGGAGATTGGGACATCATCATCGAGAGATAATTGGTCCAAATATGTGGCTTTGTCTACGAAATCACTTATACCGATTTATACAAAATTAAATCCCTTATTAACTTTTTTGAATTTTTTTTTTAGTGCATAGACAGCAAACGGGTCACTTAATGTAAAGTGACTACCGCAGCCAATGGACACTTATAACTCAAGAGTGGTAAGTGGAAGACATTGATTTACATATACACGTCGTACACAAAACTGCAAAACATAAAGGACAAACCTCAAATCACGCAGTTTTATGTAACACCTATTAGGGGGGAACGTCCCTGAACCAATTTTGAACGTGGTCTCTCTTATACAATGATTGATTTTCTTCTTTAGCTTATAGAACAGAAAAATGTCATCACAAAATAGAATATGAGAATAATGTACATCCTTGTTTAGTAATATTGTGACCATCGCAATAATACAAATAATAAAAATGTATGTACATACTTTCTTTTCTTAAACAGGACTTAACCGCCACCTAGTAGTAACGTTCATAATTACAAAACTGTAGACAAATCTTGTCATTCGCTCTACGGTTCACGCAGAAAGAATAAGGCGTGTACAGCGCCATCTAGCAGTTATAAATATAAGCTTAAATTTAATCTAAATGTAAAATATTATTATATCACTTGAACTTATAAATTAAACTATATATGTACCTAGCTATATAGGTAGCAATACGTGTACTAAATAGCATTGATAAGAACTATTAAAAAATATTTTTGTTAAATCACGGATGTTGTATAATCATTCTAACTGGATGATATGTTATCATGCAGTTAGAATATTTATTTATTTATTTGGATTGCCAACAAATGATACACATATCTTACATAAGTAGAAAAAAAAATACATGGCTTGTACTCATTCAATTATAGGCCCACACCACACACAACCACATCCAATATAAATAGAACTTGTAATATTCTAGATTAAATTCAAATAAAACACTATTGAAAATTTTAAGTAAAACTGTAAAAGATTATTAAACATAGTATAAATATTTAATGGCGATAACATACCAAAACCACGGACTATTCAAATCGAAGGGTGAGCATTCACTTTTTTCTTAAAATTAGGCAAATTATTCCCAAAATGTCTAAATCTAATAATCGAGAGAGTTCATTGGATGATATGGTCATTCTGATTAATGGCGAGTTAAGCGCTAGATTAGTCTTATATCTACTTAAACTGAACAGTTTGTACACACGTGAGCAACCTACTTGCGGCTGAGAAATGGATACTTGCCATTAGTTCAGAACAATCTATATTATTCTTAAGAATATTGTATAAGAATGAAAGAGCAAGGAGTTTACGTCTATCGTTAAGTGACATTAATTTAAAACGTTTCAAGCGAGCATTGTACGAATTCAGTGATTTGCGTAATTTTGCATTATACGTAATATGACTAAGAGACCTTCGAAATTATTTCAATATAATTTAATATTGTATTTTCTAGTCTAATTTACTGGGTTGTACTGAGTTTTGAACTTATACTTAGTGAACACTTGAATAAATTTATAGATTCTTTTTAATTATTTTATTGTATAATAAAAAAATGTAAGCTAAAATATCTGTATAAAGTATAAAAAAAATACTGTTGGGTAATAGTTAAGTCAGTTACGATGTAACTTACATTTTATAAATATTGAAAATTTAATTATAAAAAATAGCTCTATGTTTTATTATGATAGGCTGCTAGTCTGGTCAATTCAATTCAAATATAAATAACTTATATTGCTTTTAATCCCTGAATATCAAATAATTTGTCACAAATTAAAAAAAACCGTGGCAGCCGGTCATTTCGTGTCCCAAATCCTCCCCCTACTCTTACCACTACCGCCCCCCCCCAACTCTTGTGTTGAAGGTGTCCTTGGTCATATGCAGCGTTACGCTAAAATTCAATTGTAGCATTATACTATACTAACCAGAGAGTAACATCCTGTCTCCTAAAGCGACTACAAGCATGAGAAGTATGATGACGCGTTTGTTACCGTCCCTAGCCTTTATCAAGCACTGAACGGCATTTAATGGTAGTTTCCAGTTGAACACAGACACTTTGTTATCCGTATTAACATTGATATCTTTCATCGCGAATATCACGTAGGTGAGCGATGATAGCTGAAAATAAAAAAAATATGGGGTTTGTATAAATGTGTAATAATATAATATATGTATGATCAACGCATGCAACTGATTTCTTTTTGTATATTCTTATTATATATTTTTTTTAAAACCTGAATCATATAAAAGTAAAAAAATAACAAAGGATTAGTTAACATATCTTTGTTCCTTGGACACGGTGAGTTGTTTGAGATTTAGATTAAGATATTGTATTTTAAGATAATAGTATGGGTTAGAGAGAGTGCATATAAGCTTTTAAATTCATAGACAGTCAAATGCGTAGCAAATTTATTTAATTGTCACATTGCTTTGTAAAGTATATTTATTAACTGTATAAAATTAAAAAATATTAAGTTCATATCTTTCTAAAAATACTTTTAATTTATGAAAACAACACCTAAGAAAGTTCATTAATTTATAAAAAAAAAAAAAACATGCCATATAATATTAAATATATCCAATCAAGTTCGAGTGACATCTACACTGTAACAGAAGAATACTTTAGAAAAGTTCACCTGCCTAAATTCACAAAGGATTTTATACATATATTTATGTATATGTTGTAGTCAGATAATATGTGGCCAACAATTTATGAAATGGTCATATTTCATGAAATCGTGGATCACATTATGTTAGCGTCACACCAGATCATTGAACAATAAAACGAACGAACGAATTGAATAACCATATGATTGATCAGCTAACCCCACTAATATTTCATGATTTGGTCAAACGTTAGTGATCATATTATTATCATGAAATAGTTTAATTATCTCGTTTTGTTTATGTGATGCTTCAATGTGGCTAATATTTTTTTAGTTTTAAAAGCGAATAGTAATGTGCAAAAGCGAAATATCGTTAGGACAACTTAGGCAGGCAACATAGCCATTTAGAATTTGTATGAAGATTCTAAATTAATGATCAAAGGTGCTTTGAGATATCATCAAACTTTTACGTTTTAAAGATATGGTCAGTTTTAGCTGAACGTTTTATAAAATATCTGTTTTTTGTGATTTTGAAAATAACACTATAATGACCAACATCACTATAATGATCAACATCACATCTATTGCGAAAAATATCTTTGAAAACCAAAGTTAACATCCATTGGTTTTATCGAACGGAGAAGACCAGAGTTTCGTGACTTGACTTGCATGGTCACGTAAAAATCATAAACATTACCGTAAACCTCGAGACAGGCACCACTTATATTACATAAGTTAAATCAAAATCAAATCAGTAGAATGGTTATTTTGTTCCGTGTCGTACCAACAATTTTAATAAAAATAGTATTAAATCACTTTGCGGTAACATTCAATACTTTATCATATTTTTTTCTATGCAGGATCATAAAATGTTTGCCACGTATTTCCTTTGCTCTTTAAAAGTATGCACTACCTAGGTTACAGGTGACGGAAAGATTTTATTGTATAAATAAAATTATATACCTGTAGAAATAAAACAATCGGAAACACACCGAAGAATCCAAGGTATCGATACAGAAGAGGACCAGATACGGCCCCGACTACGTGAGCAATTTGTATAGCGGCACGGTGAGTGCCCATCGTGCGTGTGACGTCACGACCCGTAGCGTGGCACACCTGAAAAGAATTTCGTTTCTCATAACTAAAAATGAACAACAACAACAACAACCGACCGACAATCGATCTTTTGACCTTATATCGAACGATATAAGGTCAAAAGACAGTTTCGTTATTTTATGTTATTATTTGCAATATTTTTTATTACAGTGTTATTCGAACTGCCTTCTCCTCTTTCCCCTCCCCTCACCCTCCCTTTCCTTTTTCACATTTCCTCTCTCCTTTCCCCCCCACGTGTCCTCCCTTCCCTTATCACCCTCAAAGGCGAGCTGCGCACTTACGACTCTTCTGTTCGTCCTACATAATAATAAAAATTACAAGACTCTCTTGGAAAAATTATAAATACTGTCCAAGAAAGTATTTCGTGTTCGAAGATAAGGGTTTCGAATGGTCCTTGCATGCACATCTCATCCAGGGCCA
This sequence comes from Tyria jacobaeae, assembly GCA_947561695.1. Lineage (NCBI taxonomy): Eukaryota > Metazoa > Arthropoda > Insecta > Lepidoptera > Erebidae > Tyria > Tyria jacobaeae. Next base: position 11,094,612 of record OX387218.1, read on the forward strand.
TGAGTTGTTAGGCCGATTTCTTCTCATAAGGCTCAGGAATTTGTAAACTGGCGGTTATAGATCAACACATTATTATATTTCATCTTTTTAATATTATTGTCACATTTGCCAAGGCAACCTATAGCTGGGGTGACGCTGTATGTATTGATCTATCATTTTAAATATTTTTAAATAAGACGATTTCAAATAATTCTTGAACAATTTTATGAAATAAAGATATTTAATTTGAAATTTCATCATTATCGTTTCTAAACTAATTATTTGTTTACTTACATCTCCTATATGACTAAAAGCAGCTGCTAACAGCAATCCAAAATTACCACCTAAAGATATGGGTAGTTGAACTGCATATAATACTTGAATAGTGGATGCTCCTGGAAATATAAGCATCAATATAACTCCTGTAGTCATCACGCTCATACCCACTAACGGTAATATAAGCAGTGGTTTCCGACGACCACTGCAGTCGCTCCATGGCCCCACGAAGAGTAGAACTACGGTAGCAATAAGAGATCCGATAAAACTTCTACTGACATTTACGCTTGATACGACCATTTGACTTGCTGCCTGAAAAATGGAACATTTTAGTATCAGTTTATTGGTCTATTAAAATTTACTTTACAACATCTTCATCGTTCAGCCTATTAAAGTCCACTGGATGTTAAAGTATATGTATACATATATTAATTTACATTAAACAAACAGTTATTAGCATTAGTGATATGAATAATGCACACAGGATTTAAAGAACAATCTTTAAAAAAATACGTAACCTACAGTATTCCCGAAGGAAACAAATGCTTAAGAAACAGCTAAAGTAATACGGTCCTTATCTACTGTACATTAAATATACTTGATGGTAAGTGACCGAATATGAACTCCTTCAGCTTTAAGGTTTGTAGCTAGTATCGGTCTCAAAATACCCCAGCCGACAATTTGTTCCTATACTATTATTATTTAGACCTAGGGTGAAGAGTATTAAACATATGCAATATTTGTTTTTCTAGAGAGAGAGATTAAAAGGCAGCATAGTATGCTGGGGTGTTCGCAGTATGAGAAATGGAACTGAAGATTATATATCTGCGGTTTATGTGACACTAGACCGTGGACTTTTGTGCAATAGGATACAAAATTAAATGAAATCACATTTTTTTAGTTACCTTTTAGTACTCATTAAGTCTAGCGATTTATATTAATAGATATAAATCGTAATAAATATTAAGATAATTTAAGTTTGGCGTTATCGTGATTGCTGAATTAACGAATTAATCTAATTTCAAATTGTGATGATTACATATTTTTTCAAATTTGTGGCCAAAAGATATATATCGTCAGATTTAACGGCGATAACAAAAGAAATAGGCACAGCTGCTTGTAACTGATATGATAAATATTTTTAACAAAATATTCACTCAACCGTTATCCTAACTCTAAAATGACATACATCCTAATATATTATCTAAAAACCTAACTTAAAAGTTATAAATGATAAATTTGTTTATTCGTTTGTTTCCTTTTCTTTTCTTTTTTAATTAGATGGGGGGCAAAGCTGCCATGCTGTCCCATGAACACCTGCAATACAAACTACGTTGCCGGCCTTTTAATTTCTTTCATTACTTTCATGGCTAAATTACTCATTCGGCAATTTCAACGACCAACTAAATTGATTAACATAATCTGCACAAAGGCAAGTATTATTGAGAAATAAAATGGAATTCATAAGTTTCACTGAAACTAATAAAGGCTTGACCGATTTGAACAATTACTTTTGTGTTGTAACTGCCTCAGTACATTGATTAAATTTTTAGGAGATGTTATAATACATCTAAATACCTATCTAGAATCCACTGCAACAGGTTTTAGTTTTATTGTCTGTCTGTCTGTATGTTTGTTTACACATCATGCAAAATCTACTGCATGGAATTGAATGCAGTTTTCACAGATACATTGCCAGAATTCTAACTAAAATATAGGCTCCATGTTACCGCGTCCCTGCGTAAATAAATATGTAGATCTTTTATACAAAATGCCACTCGTACAAATTAGCGTGCAAATGCTAGTAGTCTATAAATGTACTAACTAAATTTAAATACAAGCAAATTCTCACAGTATGCCTAAAGTCCATGAATTATGAACAAACTAAAAATTTACTTAATGTGGGTACTTAGACACACATACACACACACACGCACACACACACACGCACGCTCGCACGCATCTCAACAACCTCCTTGCACACACAATATCATCTAAAGTTTAGTAATAGAATGTTACATCCTTGAGCTCAATTGTCCAGAGTCTTGGAGAGTCTGGTAATCTTTCATACAGGTCTCCTAGTACAGACACCAGTCTCTCACATACATAATTATAATCTCTTGTTCTTCTAATTACTACACCTATTAGTTTAAGTACTACCTATGTATCAGTCTGTGTGAGAAAAAGAAAATATTATTATATATATACTGGTACATAATTAAAAATAGTATTTAGAAAATAATTTGTATAGCGGTTAATTTAACCGAAATGGCGATATCACACCAGATTCAATAATTTTAATTGCAAACTAAATTTAGAAACAATTATTTAAATTCTCGCTCATAGCAAATATTTTTATATTCTATTATGTGTTTAAACAAAAAAAAGATTATCTGTCAAGTCTCTTTTTTATTGTTGAAAATTACAATTGTTTGAAATGGTTCTCGTTGTAACTCGACTTGACAAACAGAAACAAATAATAAACGGATTAATAACCCCTATAAAGACAGGTCAGTCTCTGGAAAAGGCTCCAACTACTATAAGGTTCCTTCTGTTCCTATTAAAAAATCTTCAAATTGTATGGAGTGGAGTAAGTTTGGTACTATATAGTACCAGTACTAAAGCACTGAGCTTCAGTACTGGTACTATGTAGTACCAAACTCCTAAACCACATAATACATATGTATTATGTGGTTTAGAAGTAAGTTTTTACTAACAGACAGACAAAATTCACTTTTATAAATTATTAGTAAGCATAGAAGTATAGATAGAAAAATCGTTCATACTTTTATAATACATATTTACGCCATCAACAGTAAAAAATATTAACATCGTAATGATTTGAAACCCTCCGTATAGGAGTCCCTCTTATAACATATCATTTTATCTGTGAGTATTTGTTTTGTAGAGTATGTGTATATCTGATAAATATTACGTTTTATTAATGTACGCATTGTCTCAATATCATAAATATTCTAAACATTTTGTAACCCAACATGTTGAATAAATATAACCGTTCAGTATTCCAGCGATGAGGTAGATATTAAAAACTACTATCATTATTTTTCTACATCTCAAAGTAACACCTCTAACATTAATTTTTTTAAATTTAAATTTAAATTTTATATAAAAATCCAACGAACCCAATGTGTTAAGCCATGAGACAAGGAGTTATCTATTTAACTCTTTTAATTGATTTTTAAAATAATGTTCGTCAAACCATAGACTAGAGTACTATCAAGTCAAAATTGCTATTTGACGTTTACTAAAAAAGATGCTGCTTCAACCTACCGAGGTTTGGTACATTTTTGGACGAAATACGAAATCGTGACGCCACTCTTACGTGATCTCAAATCATGCTCTTTTAATGTTATGTAATGAAACAGTAAAAGAGAACGTAAATTGTCAACTATATTCAGTAATCTTATTGCCCGTCTTATTGAAATAATTTAATTAAAAATTAAAAATAATGGATTTATTTAGTCATCTACCCAATAATTGCGGACATGTTTTCTAAATAATCTTATCTTACCGTTAATCTATAGGAATATCATAGTATGAGAATAGCCAATTAGTTACTGTAAGTAAGTAAGTGCCGCTATTTATATATTTAAAACATCTCTTTTTTGAAAATGTAAGTATAAAAGGCACGTTAAGGGGCTTCAGTTTAACATATATCACTAACCACTAAATCGAAAGTACATACATATATGTGTGTGTGTTCCAACTGATAGGACTGAAGTAGTAGTAGTTGAATTACCATTGCCTCTGCAAAAGTGATTGATGTAAATGTTGAAGTACACTAGTCTGGCAAAGCCGCTATTATATATGTATATCCAATATATTAGCATGATAGTTATACAACAGAAATTTAGAATTTGTACAATCAACAAAAAAGTATAAATGAAAAAAGAATTGAATTAAAAAAAAACAGTATACCAGCAAGTGTGCATGTATACACACCTTGACCCAAATTAATTAGAAACCTACAGCATTTAAGAAAAAGGTTCATCTAACATCTTCCATTAAATTGATAAAACGAGACTAATATTCTGATTAAATAAAGGAAATAAAATATATAGAAAAATGTTTACCTCTGCTTCACGAAATTCCTCGCCGACTCCCTTATTACAAACTTCTGAAGAATACTCTAAATCAACTGTACAAGCAGTACGCAGGTAGAAGTTTTGCAGCGAAGTCTGACCCAAATTGATTGCTATCATGGCACCCACTAGTGCCGGTTCTAGTAGGATCCGATACTTCGCCGCCTCGAATCCCTCGTTTGGAGATTTATTTTCTTTCGTTTCTTCATTTCTTTAATAAAAAGTTGATCCATTACAATAAGTAAAATAATATTCTTATCAATAATAAAGAACGTGTGGCCTACCAAACAAAAGCGTTTGTTTCTACTTGTTTGTATGTTGTCTTTGTTTTTATGTATTTGAAACCAACAGTTTTTAAGATATTTTAATAAATACTATTTAAGCTTATTTTCTGAACCATTTAAAATCTGTTCTTTAGGTCACAGCACATCGGATTGGAAAACTTTCAATGGAATACAGACTTTGAATTGGTATATGGAAAGCATAAAGAAAGATTAGCTAGTAACCAAAATAAATTTAATAAATGTTTAGGTTACATCATCTTCAAATTGTAGGTCCGTTATTAACAGTTTTCGGAACCCTAAAGGTATAATTTTGGTGATTGCACGATGATGCGGTTACGTCGGATTCGAACCAACTATAACTACACGGTCTCTATCGAAGTCACCGTACTCTAGTCACCAGCTAGTATATAAGAGAGTCAAGAAATATAAATTCGTCTATACATATAACACGTGACTAAATGCAATCGTCATAGAACCTAAAAATAACGTATATATTCATTAAATTCACGATCATGATCACACCGACAGTCAAAGTCATTTTAAAGGAAGAAGTGATGGACTTGATCCATGTTACTATGACAAAAACATTATAAATATGTATTATAAGTACTACCAGTTTACGGTAGTCAATATACAAATCATAAATGATTCATTGAGTAAATTATATTCACAAAATAAATCTTAGTGTTATTGACACTAAGATTTATTTGAACACAATATGATGACGTATGTATAAAAACAATTCACTCAATTCATTCAATTTACATAATGCAACCAGGCGTCTACTCTTATCCAATATCGACATCATGCTCTCTTTTTTACCACAAATTAAAAATAGCTTAAGTTTTAAATTACTAAACGGAAAAAAAACTTCAGATCAAAAGAAGCGACTAGTTTTAATCTCTTTATCGATGTCAATGGTATATAACGTGTATATGAATAGTATTGACAACCATAGACTTAAGTTACCTTTGTGGAAGAGAAATAAAAAAAATAAATTATAACACTCATACTAGTATATCATCAGTATTGTATTCCGTCATAGCTCCGTGCAGTAATATTGCTCACATTAGTCTTTCTGGAGATGACATTGATACTATATAAAAGTCACACTGACGAGTGGGTGCAAAACCTACGTCTGTACGTGTACAGACACTATTAATGGCAGTATACAATTTAAAAAATATATAATAATTAAAAAACGATGAAAGAGCATTATTAATTTCCTCACTATTGTTATTTCGCTCACGTATCTCGAAAGGTAGGTAGGTAGTCCCACCATTAAAACGATTCAAACGACAAATGTCGAAATGAATCTGGCCACAGAAACATCATACACATTGTGTACACTAGTAAAACATGACCCTCCTTCTTGCACAGCTAGATAAAAATTGCTTTTGGAGTGATTATGGTAGGCTAATATAAAAAAATAACACATTTTTCCAATAACGAGGAGAAATTAAAAGTCATTTTTCAAAATTGGAATGTAGGGATCGAGACATGTCGAAGAGTATAATGAAATATTTCAAAATTCTACCTCTAATTTCTACTACTACTGACTTCGTTAGTTCTTAGACAATGAAATATTATTTGATAGTAACAGACCGATACTTCTATTAAAATTATTCGACTTTTTTTTACTAAAATTACTATTTAAGTAAGTTTTAAGCTGTACTATATTCTTAGAAGAGCCATGAATGCAGCGATTCGACCGGTGCGATACCACGGCCTCACAGAAAAACGGTTGTGGAGCAACGCTTACCTTGCATTTCACCGAAATTAGTGAGGTTTCTGAAGGCCCTACTCTTTCTGTTCTCCTTCCCCTTCCTCATCAACCCACTCCTTTTCCTATCCCCTTATACCCTCTGCTCTTTCCCCTCGCCCAGTTCACCACCCCTTAGCACCCTCAAAGGCGGGCTGCGCACTTACGACTCTTGAGCGTATGTCCATGGACGGCGGCTGTCACTTACCATCAGGTGACCCGTTTGTTCATTTGTCCGGCTATATTATAAAAAATAAAATAAAATCCGTAATTATTCTAGATCAACGGGTCTGTTAGACTATTGGTTGCAATATTCATATGTAGGTGGGCATTATGTAGCTGCTAAATACAAAAGCAGCTCGTGACCACTGCGGGTGTAACTCGGTCGAATCGTCGAGCAATAACAGGTATTTATACTTTGAATATATACGTGATTTATTCGTATTAAATAACTTTTAATTATGTATACAAACCGCAAAAGTTTAAGATCGTTTACTCTATATGACTTCACTGATTTGAACTTAAGTCTTCTGTCAATTCCTGGGAAAAAAATGGTGTCAGTCTGATAGACAGACGGAAAACAAAGTCAACTCGTAAAGGTTACATTTTTGCCACTCTTTCGCATACATCGCTTTTGTTTTAGTGCCCAATTTGATGATTATATGCATGAGCATTGGCCTAGTTTGTTAAATAAATATTTGCATACTATTGCTACTTCAAGATGATAACCTATCAAGACATTGACGTCATATGACAAGTGGTTACCGAAAAGGTGAGACATATATTAGGCTGTGATGTGACAAAAATATAAAAAAATACCATTTCTGTATTGAAAAGTTATAAAGCACTATGTTTTACTAGACTAAACTATGTTTTACTTGCAAATTTATGTCCAAGAAGTAGATAATTATGCGTTTTCTCAGTCATCTTTTAAATATTGCTGACAATTTACGAAGATAAAGAGAATAGAAATAACATGAAAAAACAAACCTCAATTTCTCCAACTCATGCACGTCAACAGTCCCTTCATTCATTTTATTTATATTTTAACTAACAAATTCACGTCTGTAATATACTTATAAAGAAAAATCACAGAATATAGTATCACAACACAGGATGAGAGCTCACATCACTTCAGTTTGTAGACAACCGTCAAATTGTGTAGCCAGTAATGTTCAACTCACTAATAGAGCCTGATAAGATAGCACACTGTTTGCAAATTCGTAACAAACTGTTTAGTTAATTAAAGAGATAACTTTTTGAACTGAATACGGTGCATCATTGTTATAATACAATGCACGCTTCAATGGACGAGGCTGGCGACCTGCGCGAGTTAGCCGCGTGGTTCGTTTCAGAGTAATTGGTTCGATTACTTACAGCAAGTGGCTCCGACACACTCGCTGATAGCAATAGGGTTACGATAACGTTTAAATTATATTCTGAACTGATAGATAGTTATATCACGTTTAAACTAAATCTCTTTTTGCTTTCTTTCAGTATCCCTCACAATGAAATTCTGCATTGAGATTGAAGAATCAATCTTTTATATTATTAAAAATAGTTGGCAATACAATACCATAATTTTATACATACGCGTTACTTACGCGTATATATAAAATTATAAATTGTAAATATAAATTTAGTAGCAAAGTGTATGGTGAGCCCGATATAAGGCTCAAAATAATTAAAATTACAATAAAGGTACTATTTTATGCTACAGCATCGTACTATCTACTTAGGAAGTTTTAATTTACGTTAACTTGAAGATTTATTCGATCGTATTTATCGGATTCCGATAAGTTTTTTATCCTTCCGCAGCCTTCCAACGCGAACGCAATTAATAAACTCATATTTTTGTCGTTCTCTGTTTACTCTTTTATTTATTAAGGTTAACATATCAAAACTCGTTCTAAACACTAGACAAAAAAAACGTCCTTTAAACGCTGTTATATTAGTCCCTGCACTAAATTTACGAGTACAATATAATCTATCGTATCATTTCGCCGACTCATGAAATAAATGAACGTGATAGAGATCACATACACAACATTATTACATAATGTCTTTGTTTATACATAATTTGTTATTTAAACATACGTATTTATTTGCATTATTAGTATATGTATTAAGGATTCATTTTCAGAAAACTATTAAGTTGATTTGTTTGTTTTCTATGTAACTTTCTGTTACTTTCTTTAGCTATCTTTATCTCTTATCTTAATATTTGTAATGTTTTGTAAATTTAAACTGATGTTTTTTCTCTCAAAGTTTAAAGTACCTACGTGGTGCCGTTGTATGCATCTTTAAAGATAAGTGTTTGCCCTCTAAACTAATTGAAATACCTATGTTAAAATAGAATTGCAAGCTAATAAACTAATGACAAAGACAAAAATAAGGTAACATAATTTATTTTAGTTCAATGATTACTGCATATAACTCGATAGACTGTGGCTGGTTCTCGAGTGTCGCCTATTTCTTCTTTATTTCTATCTTATATTTTTTTGATGCGAGCGTTTGACAGGTTGAAATGCCTATGGGTTTATATTTAGGTGCTTAAAATGCCTATGGGTTTATATCTAGGTGCTGACAGACCCTCACACAGAATATTCACCATCTCGGAGATCTTCAAGTGCCTTTCTCAATCGATCTCTATGTAAGGAATAATGGGGTGAGCAAGTTCAACGCCTTCAACCCCAACAATAAAATAATAGAAAAAGAGATAGCAACACGCGACAAGGCGCTAATTGTACAGATGCTACATAATTATACTATAATACATAGGTACAATATTGTATGATCTTTTATTTGGACTATAAAGAGTTTATCTATCGTCTATCTAAACCTTCAAAGGGTAGGTTTTCCCTTCTTAATTGCGTACAGATTTATGGCTTAGAATACCTGATTAATTTGGTAAAAAACAAAAAAAAAATACTTCTTATCCTCACCAGCTCACCAAATAAGCGCTTCTTTTGAAAAGTTATTTACAAAGCAAAGCATAAATATAATTTTCTATTGACCTGAAAAGAAGACATCTAATTGTTTCATGCTTTAATTGTTATAAATACCCCCAATTAATAACTCACAAGACTGTGCTCTTGTTTCACATTCAATGGACAACAAATTCTGTTGCTCGTCCATTTTGAATAGAGCTACACCTTTGCAATATTTTTCACGGCCAAAGTATGCTAGCCAACTTTAAAATAAAACAGTTGAGAATCTCGCTCGGTGGTCGGCACGCGTCGAACTCGGTACTCCGTACATTGGTACAATACGATACGCGGTCATTACGTATTCAATTATCACTGGATTAAGTGGAGGTCACTTCCGACAGTTGGTATAAAACGTAAGCAAGAACAAAAGCAATATCGTTTTATTATCTCCTCTTTCAGTGCCATCAATCCAAATGTTCCTGCTTTTTAGTGTTTAATTCTGTTATCGCTAATTAAAACATTGATGGCAGTGCACATATTACATTGAATGTATAGAAACGAACGAGTACTACCTAAGGAGATGATCAGTGATTATACAATGACACGATGATAGTGTTGATTTGTTTCTCGGTCATATATATTTTATCTTGACAGTCTCTTTTGTATGATATATACACCATAACATGTATCATATTGATAATGTATCTTTTTGATTTTTATTGTGCTGTTGACGTTTAAAAAAATAAACCTTGTAAATAAAGAAGACACCGTCTTTTTTCGATACATTTATTTTGTATACATATATTTATATACAGTCATTTACTACAATAGTGTTCTTATATAATCATCCTTTAATTCAATTCTGGATAAGAAAGCTACTCCCAAACAAATCGAAAATATGATGTACTTTATATATAAGTAAGGTACTGCAGTAAGAATAGGTATCAATACACATGCAAAATTGTATATACGAATATACTTTTTGTTAAAGTTACAGGTATTTGAAATACATCTCCCAGGTTTAATCTACCGCATTCGGTAACTGACTATACTAAGCTAAACAAATTAAAGGAGTCCTAGTTGGTGTTAATTAAATGCTATGTGTTTCGCCTAAAACAAGTTTGGAATCATGTATATTTCAGTAAAACGCGTTTGTTTGCGCAAAAGACAATTTTATTGGTATACTGTTAGGAAACATTTCAGTTTGAAAGTAGTGTAATTTCAAAGTCTTACAAAACGTCCTTAATCAGTCAGTTGGTTGAAAATGTTAGTTGTTATATACGCTACCTATTCAATTAGGTAAAGTTTATATAAACACGGTTACGAGTTACGGACGTAGTGAACTGGTGTAATGTATTAAATAAATAGGATTAGTTGAAGTGCAAATTAGTAAACGAATTGAACTGCGTTTCAAACGGTTTTATACATGACAATTTTATATATATTTTTAGTAACCTGTTTTTCAAACACAAGTGTTTAAAATATTATAATCCTCTTAGCACTTACCTATACACAAAAAGCAAAAAATATTCTCACAATTATTCAAACTTAAGTGTTCACCATATTATTTTGCGGTGTGTTTTTTACAGAGTACCTTATATGAGTGTGTGATTGTGTTTATGTGTAATGTATTCTTTCTCAACCATATTGTATACTTTGGTAAGTACATTTAAAGCAGTTAATAATAAGAAATATCGACTTAAATTAACGGCGTCATTTGAGTGTACACAACAATCACTTCAAGTTGAAAAAATCTTTGTCTATGAATCTTTAATTAGTATAATTTAATATTTCGTTATTTTCATCAAAATGCCTGTACACTATTAACAATGGAATACGTCCTAGTTTTTCATTAGAGGTAAAGAAATACCTGTATAGGAACTTTTACAGGTATCCGGCCTTTCAAATGTTGATCTGAAATACGTAAAGCATTAGTAACTTTAACGTACCGTTCTAATTTTAACTGTCAAATTTACAGGAATTTACATGAATTCTTATATCTATCAAACTCTCGGTTTATATGAAAATCATGATTGCAGCAAGCAGCAAGACTCAGCAACACGAAATAGGGCCCCTTTATTATTTATATGGATAACAATGAATACTTGTTATGGTTTCCTGGTGTCTTGTAATAAAGTATTTCCTCAGTTGAAATAGTGCACCGCTATTAACCTGCGTTGTAAGCTCATAAATGAAATATATAAGGAGTCACAAGTCACATGTATCTTACGTTACGTCTACAACAAAACCAATTGACAAGGGAGGGGACAAGAGAGAGAAAAAAGGATTACAGCAGGACTACCAGAACTATCGTGGAATCAACTTTCTAAGTGTGGTTGGGAAACTGTAAGCTAAGATTCTGAACGGGATTTAAAAAAGGAATTGGATGAACGGATCAAGTCTTTCCCTTACGTTGGGGGGCGGAATGGAGTCTGGAAAAGGACTAGAGGGTATTCGAATTAATGGTGAGTACACAGACTGGTTTGTTATTTCTAAAGGAGTCAGAAAAGGATGTGTAGCTTTCCCGTTGTTGTCCATGGATAAAAGAAACTAAATGTGGACTAGACACGGGAGTCTTGCGTGTAAAGAGACTTCTATATGCTGATGATCAAGTTCTACTTGCTTCTTATTTGGAGGACTTACAGATACGATGGAAAGCATGAACGAGGCTTTGAAAGCTAAAAGTATTGAGGTAAATGCCAGTAAGACGAAAAGTATGGTTTTTGAGAAGAATTAAGAAATGACAGATGTAATGTTATGTAGAACAAGTAACACAGTTTGTATACCTGGGGAGTTTGTTATCTAATTCCGGAGATACAAAGGAGATATTGGAAGGAGAGCAAATGAAGGGAATCGGGTAAATGTGCCTTTAAAAGTTGTCAATCAATACCGAAAAAGGCACGCTGGCAGTTCATCATGGCATGCTGGTGCCCACTATAACGTATGGTAGTAAGAGTTCGATATGGCAGAAAAATTATAATACTAGAACAAATGTTGTTGAGATGACATCACTGCGAATGATGTGTGGGGTAAGAATGGTTGACAGAAAGAGGAATGTAGATATTTTTAAGGAGTGTGACGAAAATTAAAAAGGGCATGCGGAGGTGATTTGGGCACGTATGCATGCAGAACGAATGGCAAATCAAGTATCTAAGGCATATGTAAATGGGAATGCCAGCAGGGGTCGACCACGCAAAACATGCAAATATCAAATTGGTGATGTTCTGAAGAAAGGGCAGGTCAGAAATACTCAAACCGACGAGATTGTATGAAAGGTTAAATGACAGTAGAGAAAGCTCGTGCTGCATGTAAGGATATGACGGTTGAATTTGGCAGGTTGTTTTCTCTGATTACCCCGATGGAGAAAGGCGTGAGTTTATGTACCTATGTAGCTATGTATTCGTAATTTTTTTAAGCTTATTATTCGTGCAACTATTCTCATTGAACAGGTTCAATATCGATTTGATTTTTTAGTCTAAAAGATTGGTTTTTAGTCGAAACTCTTTCACTGTCTGTCTATCCGTTTCTTCTTTTATTTTGCTCCCGATAGGTATGTGTGAATTCTTCTCTAATGAAATGAATGAAAATTAACCAGGATAATCGTAAGTATAAAAATTAACATGTGTTGATGCGAATTTCAATTTCTTGAACCGTATAACAAAAAAAAATGTACTGCCATTTTAATCGGTAAGCCTGATTAAAATTACAGTGCAATCTGGTTTGGATATTTATATCTTAAAAATATATCTAAAATAAAATTATAGATGCACGCTTCTTATGATATTGATCTGAGCAAATTCAAACTAATATACTAATTGAACTTGAATATTCAGGATACAACACTATTTTTATGATTTGGTAACGTGGCAAACCACCGAATGTCATTTGAGTCTATGTAATTAAAAATCAGAGTAAAATTGATAAGTTATAATTCCTCATCTTTTCTCGGTGTATGTAATATTTGATTTATTAATATTCTAAATAAAAGAAACAAAAACACAAATAAATAAAAAAAAGGCTAAATAACGTATTAATTACAATTAACAAAATAAATATAAATGAGTGTGCTATCGTATGCAGACATATGCACCCTCAAATTAGCCTCGAAGAAGATTGGTGTGCTGAATAGATCAAGGCTGTATTTCACTCCATTACCTAACTTTATTCGGCCGCATATGAAATACTATCCTCATCTCTATGCAGGGGCACTCCAGTAATTCCTCCAGTAATTCAACGGAGAGCGACTCGAATCATCTACTGCCAGGATATTTCTGTTCACTTTTCACTCTGCATTCCCTATCGCTTGTGTCAAGGGGAGAGCTCAGAGGAACTGTTTCCACCATCGTTAAAAGCAACTAAACTACAATCCCCATCATCTAGATGATTGTGACTACACCATTGTGCGCTTCTCCAGAAACTTTTTATGGACTCACTGTCGCTTTTCGTATTCCCGGATTTATACGACCATCAAAAAAAGAGCATACTCCCACTTAAAAGGCAGGCAACGCACTTGCGATTCTTGAATTGCAGGTGTTCATGGGCGGCCGTAGTCGCTCCATCGCTACCATCAGATGATCCGTCTGCTCGTGTGTCCCTGTCCCATAAAAAAAGAACTACAGAGACAATGACCAGATACAAACATTGTAAATAATGGTAAGGGTAACGGATGGGTAAGGGATCCTAGTCCCTGTAAGTAAGAAAACGGGACTAATATTGCAGTAGCCTGAATAGACAGGAACACAGGTACATTATAGCATACATCGTATGCCTGTCCTGTGATACCCGATACCGCTACCACCGAATAGAGATGAGTGCTATGCTAGTAGTACGAAGATAACATATTCTTTTCTTTACCATAATGGTTTTACCTATTATATTCATTGTTCACCAAGGCATGATTCTCTTGGGTCTATTGTTATTTCAAATCCCGATCCTGCGAATGACGTTTTTGTATTTATATTTGATTGAGTGTCGGTTGAATCCTTATGTGGAGTGTAGCTGGCCTTGGAAGCAGCCATTACGGTTTTGTAATGAGCATCCATTTAATACTCGACTAACGCGAACAACGCCTACAAACTAAATTCTCACCTCTTTTAACTTTAATTACAATACAATGAGGCTAATATTATTATAATTGCAAGATCTAGAAGTTTTGGAAATATTGCTACAATTCAAAATTGTGAAATAAAATGTTTATTTATTCAAACAAAAAAACATTCGGTATTAGGTGGCATTGGATAAAATGCAATCATAAGGCTTTTTAAATAATATTACATCAGTAAGTATACGGCACATGATTATTAAAAGCGAAAATGAGAGCAGGGTTTGACACTTATATTTAGTCATGATAGAGCTATTTCCATAACAGAAGTGCAATGCAATATTATAGCTAGTCCTCAATGGTGTGACGTCATATTATTGATCGCACTGCCTTCTAACAAACATTCTCAATCCACCATATATTCCTATTACGTCACCAGCCTTTAATAAAATCCACTATCATTACGGACGTTTTAATCAAGCTGTAATATTATTCTGTTATTAAATTATGCATAATATATTTAAAATACTATTATCAAAATTCAGAAAAGACAGTTTTCCTATTGGCAACACCAAACACACGTAATAACATTTTAGTGATTACCCCTTATACTGGGAAAAGCGCATGCGTGAAAAACATGGCGAAACGGCGACGACCTCTCTGCAGGGCGGTAGTTTCTACAGTATACAGACACGGATTGTATAAATCAAGTCGAAAAAGTGATTGTGTAGTTGAAAACTACAATATTAAGTAAATAAACATATTTTAACCATTTTAAGTACACTTTTAAAAATTATATAATATAATAAAAAATTGTAAAAGCTTGAAGATTTTCAAAAAACAGTTGCTTATAAAGGGGTCACAACTTCCAGGCTTCGTCTCTGTGCCAATTTGCATTCGGGTAACATCGGAGACTTTCGCACATTTCCGTGGCGTTCGCCTTCCAGCCCTTGTCGAAATGTCTCCAACAGAAACTGAAAAATCTTTACAATATTTCCTTGATTTTTCACAAAATAATAGTTGTTAAGTGAAAATGTGGCTGTTTACACGCATTGTAAATAAATGTTATAATATAAGACGTTGTTAAATTGTGAGTTATATAGTTTTGTTTAGTGTCAGTTCGAGTTAATTTGTTGTGCTTACACACTGTGCTGTAGGGGGTGAAAGCAGTTCGATACTAAGGTAAAAATTACAGACAACATAACATGTTTTTGTTTTAAGGAATTTCTACCATTGTTAAGCTATCGGGTCCTTGTATTTCTTTTATATTTAGAATAAAATTAACCTCTCAATCAGCAAATATTGTTAAGGTTATAAATTTTGTTACTTTTCGTTACAGGTTAAAAGCCATGAAAGACGTTAAAGACGACAATGACTGAAAAAGGAGAAGTCAATAGGATGCTGGGTAAGTTTAGTTATTTAATATTTTATACTCACCAAATAGGTGCTTCAGTTATAAAGTAAATTAAGATTTCTTTCTACCATTGGGCTTCAGTAAAATATAAACGATCTAAAGTTTTTTTTTTATAATATATACGTAATATAAGCATAACTTTTTTATATTATATAATACCTACTTCATACGTGAAGTCGTAACAGTTATAGATTTATAGTTTGTCACGCAAGTCTAGGTATTTGAAATACACTTTTACATAATTATAAGATTATATTAGCTATATGCTGTATTTTATAGCTAACGTTTATACATAGTAAGGATTCGAGTTTGATGACACGATTCCTGTTTTCGTGAGGCATAGAATCGTGTTAAGAATAAAACGTATTTACTGGATTTTAATTATACATATTATAGTTAAATAAAAGTGTTCGCATTAAAAAAACGTATGGTTAATTATATAGTGTATTTTAACACAATGTCTTAAAATAGTTTTCGTGTATGACTTGTCCAGTCCGGAACACATTCGTGTATTGTATAAGCACATTGCGTCCTGCGATTGTTTTTATTCGGTAGGTTCGTTAACTCTTCCTCATGACACATGCGGTAGAGACATTAAATTTTAAACGTTGGAGATGCTTTACTCGAATGGGAACATATTATCCTAAAACAGTCACTAGCATCGTCCGAGTTTTGTTTTGTCATTCCTCACGTAAGGGTTTACCTTTAAAGTAAACATCTTAAATGACGTTCAAGAAGTAATGCATCTCATAAAAGAAAATATCCTTTATAGTATAAATAATTTTCGAAGAGATATTCTGTTGCTTGAGAGTATATACATATATCACCCTTAGGCACGCTGCACCTTAATTTGCCTCCGATTAAAATGGCACAGCCGAAGGGCTAGATAATCTTTGCCATATGGACTCTGCGATCATTAGAAGTATTTCTGGTTTTTATAGGTACATGAAAATTAAATACCTAGTAGGTAGTGTATTTAATCATTTGAAACCTGTGTATATATTTTGTGTATACATAAATATAAGGACATTCTTGTAGTCACAGCAGTTTTTAAATTAGTAATGTGGGTATTTTAGTAAGCTGATCTTTAAGGTAAATATTACAATCTTTGTTACATCTAGATACTCTGTAAATCTGTTTGGGAGGTCGCCAACTTATATATATATATTTCCTATAGTACATACTCTTACTGCTCCGAGTTTTAAGCTTTGTATTTACACTTTTAGCAAGTAGTCATCATGGATATTTAGACAATCTAATCAAAAACGTGTTTCCCTCCATCTTTGATCCCGGGCCTTTTAAGCGTGAGGCGTAAGGCGTGAAAAAGCATCTCACCAGGCCGCCATAGTGGGTCAACATGCTGCATTGACTACATTTGCTATGAGGATAGTGACCACCACTCTTAAATTCCACTTGTTGCTTTCCATCAGGCAAAGTGGAGTCATTATTAGGCTAATATAAAAAAATGTTAAAATGTTAAATACTTTTTTTAGTAATAGTTACGTCTTGTTTATCCTTAAGATTCTCCTACAATCATAATATTTAAATAATTATTCATAGATTTTACAGTTCCTTCAATATCCAATCAAACACGCTTATAATTTAGTTTCCCCATCGTAGACTGATATCAAAAAATATTGATAAAAGCTAAGTAATGATCCTCATATGAGATAAAATTGTACTCAACAGTCGAATATTTTATAATCAAGTCAATGACAAATTGAATTTTTATAGTTACTTTTTTATCTGTGCTACCCTTTTATGTATTTTTTTGAATGTATGTTTGTGTGTATAAATGTATATTTATTGACAAGCTGTAGTCTCTGTTTATTATACTTATTGCACATTAATATTACAATCGTCTTTTCGCCTCGTGAATATTAAAGAACTGCGTACTGTGGGAACCGTTCTAGTACAGCTTTTTATTTAGTTTTACACTGGTTTGCGGAAACAGTGGTAAAACTCTTTTATATTCTTTACCGGTTCAATATTTATAGAACATTTCTTTACTGTAAACGAAGCCTAACCTGCAGCTTACCATTTAATCTATTTACTTTAGAGTAATTGAGAGTCCCTGATAGTATATCAAATGAATTTTGATAATGATAACATTGTTCATTTTTCTCTTATTTCTTCATGTAGCTAGAAGAATAATTATGAGTGTCAAGTTGTCTCATTAGTAGTCAAGATCACACTCGACATTACTTGGAAATTCGACGTTATAGTAATAAATGATTGGAAACAATTTTATTTATAATTAAATTCCTAACGAGCTCTAAGATAGTTTCAGACTAGATCTCGTGAGTTAATCTATCGTCTGCTCATTTGCGACAGCAGAAACACACATAAACGCCATCTAGTGAAGACGACCTAAACTACATAGCAACTACTCTAACAAACTAATAAGATCATGAATCGCGATATGGAAGTTCTGACGATGATTATTATATTCAACAGCACCTGCTTGTACGGTCATCCCTTTCTGTTTTATATCCTTTCTATTACACTTCATTAAATTTATTTTAACTTTAGGCGCCGTTATTATTGATTGGTAGTGGAATTTCTTTTGATGAAGCTCACAAGCCGATTACTTTTTCGTGTATGTATATGTTATGGCTTCACAGATATGTTCCTTTTTAAATCAACACAGTCTTTGAAAACACAACACAGTCGTTGAAAACTTTTTCAAACTTTTTCTAGTTCTCATTCTTAGTGAAGTGAAGTGATTCTAAAGGGAATGGATTTGAAATTTTACAAACCTAACCAAAACTTCTATATATGGTACTGGGTTAGGCACTTAACATATACGCTCATGTGACCTTGCTGTATAAATAATTGTATGGAGCATATGCATACTACTCATGATTAATACAATTAATTAAACATGCCACTTTTGAAGAGAAAGCACATTGTGTGAATCGCTTACGTCTAAGTTACGACTATCCAGGTGAATACCTACTGCATAGGACAAATAGTAGCACGTCACAATCCTGCTTCAAATGATGTACAAATGAAAAATGAATACTTCGTCTATTGCAGTTAATATTTATAATAGTATTACAATTCATTGTTTACCATTCGTATTTGTAATTTCAATAACATTAACATACGAGTGCAGTGCAGTGCAGTGGCAAGGGATAAAAAATGACAACGCGTGTGGTGTATATTTTTAGTCCTATAGTGATACTAAGACAATCAGATTGACGTGCGACGTGTCTTCATTTTTGTTTGTTTCTTGCTAACCGATAACCTTTCGATAAATCTTTTTAATATATGTATGTACATAAGAACAGATGAACTACATGTCGATTCAGAAGCCATTCTTTAAGTGCAGTGCTGTGAAGGTTATGTGTTATTTCACGGACAATGTTCATAAATTCAGTTCTAGAAATAATAGGCAAGAAAACAAACAACTGATACACGAAGTAAAGATTAATAAAAGGAAAAACAAACGGTGCGTATAAGATAACATTTTGACGATAGATAAACTGAACTGATGATCTGTGTAAAATGATCGCTTTAGTGCTGTGCTTCGTTGGCAAAATAATTCAAGTTGCAAAAAGTTCTTATTGTACTAGTGAAGTAGAACAGTTAGAATCGAGCAGGGAAAAAACTCGGAAATGCACAAAAAGGTTACAAAACGAGAGAAGACGGCAAGGTAAAGTAAAAAATACTGCGTAATTAAATAGGTACAAACTAATAATAAAGCAGTTGTATCAAGTCTTAGTGACGATTTTAATCATTACAAAAGTAATTATTATTTCTATAAAATGACTCAATTAGTTTGATTTAATAGTTGCCTTATATAAAATAATACTTTTATTGCATTTAAATGTTTTTAGTGGCTCAGCACAAAAATATTAACATCGTAAGTATCCGAGGTCATTACAATAATATGATATAATTTCTTGTGGGATGCCAAGATTGCCTGTATAGTGTTGAGACGGTGTTGAGTTGCGATATTTGAATAAAGTTTTTGCAGCGACATCTGTGCGTTTATGCAGTAACAAATTGTGGATTGAATCTTAGGTTCTATCCGATCAATTTAGCAGCGGTCACTAGATGGCAGTAGTCGCTACAACTATGGATTCCTGCAAAATAATGTTTGGCTTAGGGCACCATTCACACTTTATTTACTTTCTCTTTTAATAATCTATTTCGAAATTAGTGAATCAAAATGTGGCAATAGTAGTTCAACTTATGCAAATTAATTATGAAACAAATTTACTATAAGTACCCGGTTTTTATGTCTTTGTTCCTTGTTCGTATACTTAAAGGCCGCATGACGAATACTTGACCAAAAGAGCTAAATGTAGGCGAATAATGAGCCAACTTGTTATTCATTTCAGATCAACGATCATAATAATCAAATATGAAATTTGACATCATTCTATCATCATCATAATCATTTTTGAATCCTGTGTCTGTTCTGTGTGTAATTCATTAAATTGCTTTCTATATTTACATAAAACGTCATGTATATCTCTTTTCCTTTAATTAAACTAACCGTCGTTTGTATTACGTACAGTCTAACCATGACAATGATGAAGAAACAATCCGCATCAAAGTCTCGATATGTAGGGTCATTCACTTAGCTCAGTATTATGGCTGATTTGGCGAACATACCGTTATGTTTTTAGGCATTCGCTACTCTGCTATTTGAAGCCTTACTTAGTACGTACATTATATTCCTTACTCGTTTTAAAGGAAAGGACACAGATATAATATGATTACAGTAACTCTGTCGTACTATGTAACATCGGTAATAATAAAATTATTATTGGTATAATGATACTGACAGTATAAGCTACTGAAAGTCTAGGATGTGATTCTTAAAATGTTCACTGAAAACTAAAATGTTTATGAAGCTTAAAAAGTACAGCGATGAATAATTTGTACAGATATATAATTTAAAAATTTAAAGCTAATGAAATGGTTAAAAATATTTATCATTATTACCATCCTCACTGTTTTTGCTGGCATTATATGAAAATGTTAACCCTATGTCACTCACACGCAATGATATTAAATAAATTAAATATCACTGCTCACACGACGATTCAAATGACACTTCACATGTCGACATCCATCAAGCCGTCTCGGCTCCAGAGGATGACAAAGAAAAATACATATGTACACTAGAAAATCATAACCCTTATCTGAACATGTCTGAAATGGACACGGAACACATTATATATTTTACAAATTGTATATTTAATCTCGTTACAATAGTTAAGATTTTAATCAATACAGAATGATAGATATTGGATTGGTACCCAACCAGAGCCTAGCCTTAAACCTTAGAAGAGAACTTCGGGTTTCTTAATATCGATATTCGATTATCTTATCAATGCCTGTAAAAACCTACTTAATTATTTTGCAACATTGCTGGCCTGAAGTGGCCCCTGAGAAGATTATGTAAAAAAAAATGTGGGAGCATTGCCCAACAGTGGGTCGGTACCACAAAAAGGGCTTGCATCGTAGTATCTAGATAAATATTAACTACCAGTTTATTATTCCATCCTTTTCAAAATGTTGACGGGGCGCAAGTCTAAAATAATATATTATATGTACATAGTCCAAAACAGTATGTAAAAGGAGTTCAAGTCCGTGTTCCCAGATACAGACACATAACACATTTATTTGTTCTGCTAGAGAATCGAATCCACAAAATGTGCTTTAACTTAACACACTAATTTGCACATTGCTATTTATTTGAATATCAATACCGCGCAAAGCACAAAGCTATATGCAGTAGTGGCAATGTGACATTGTCAATGAACTTTTTTAATTTAAAAAAAAAATATTTTTAGAATGTTGAGTTATATTATTTGAATAACATTTATGACAATTATATTATTGTTGTAGGAAAATAATCACTGTGCTTTATTTCTATAAAACTGTCTAACTGACCGTCATCCAGTGAGGTGACGGTCAGTTAGTACGTCTTTTAATGAGGTGGTGGAATACCAATTATCATAAATTATTATATTTTACCCTAGATGATCAAACTCGTCAAAAATTGAACTCGACATGTTTAGTCAAAGTAAAACTTAGGTCAAAACTCGTGGTCTCTGCAAATATTATATATATTATCACTATTATCAGGCATTATTCATTCCTCTTTATACATCTTTCAATCCTGATGTGGTTTAAAAACTGGCCACCAGTGTTTTCTTTATAATGCCAAACGCTTATAATAACAGATGTAGCGTCTCTATACATATTTATAATAGGGGTCAAACCGGTTCATCCCCCTATGTAAATGAATATACATACAATTCAACAGCTGATTAATCAATATTTTTAAGCATAATATCTTTAAAAAATCTTTAAGATCAAACACACATTTTTTTAACTTATCTTTAGATGCATATCTATTATGGCCCATGAATGTGATAATTCCGACAGAAAAACCTGAAAAACAGAAACTATAAACTTAATTTACATCTATATCATGTATTGTATTGAAGTTATTGATGTTGAAGACTACATTGGGGTAACGTCCCATGGGGGTTGCTCTTTGCACTGAGCCTTTCCACTTAACGTGGTAATGTCAACGTTTTGGGCACACTCCTAGCTTCTAGTATCATTCGATGGTTAGAAATGCTTCCGCTCTTAAACCTATAAAGTTTGAATTAACATATGTATATTGTATTTGAATATACATAATAGTTTTTATTATAAGAAACATTCACGTCATATTTGACAACACCTTACCCTAGGTACTAGATTACTAATAATATGCGATTTTATTCAAGACGAGCACAATGGACTTGGTTCACCATTATCTCCATAATCTATTTATTATGCACCCTACTACCTTATGAGAGTTTCGCCGTAAAGTGACGTAGCGCATGGAATGAAGTTGCCGCGCGTGCGTACGTCAGTTACGGGCGCTGCGCCTGCGCGTTTGACGCTTTACACGGCGGTGTTGTAGTCGTGATCCGATTAACAATGTCAGTTTTATTTTTATTCCTACATACATTATAATGATTAATACGTTAATTCGTAACGCTTGATTTGACTTACAAGAAAATATTATCACTTCGTTACAAAATTAATTATCAAAATTTTATGAAACGTATCAACCGCTGTGCAATAAATTACAGCAAACGAACAGTAATTGTTATAATGGCGATTAGATTATTATCTTCAAGAATAGAATTTTGTTCGTCATTCAAGCGTTAAGACGCGTCGGTCGTAGTATACGCCAATTAATCCCAGTGCTATTTGTATCCCGTCTCGTTCCTGACATTCACTCCCTATCACGTGTAGCTAGATTCACAGCAGTGCTATCTCGCTCACTCACCCTGCGCCCATTCACGCAATTCATCCGATATTCCAATCGGGAATTCGGGATAGCGCGCTCGCAGCTGTCAAATCAAGCGGTACGCGGCATAACCCTAATAGTAGTAGTCAATAATGTAATGTTCTTTGTATTTTATTTTGCAGTGTCTTTACTTGTGTTTGTCACGTGCAAAAACAATGTGAAAAGTGGTTGTTAATAATATTTTCTTAGTAACTTGTATCCTTTCTGACTTGCACCATAAAAAATCTATTGGAGACGCGAAATATGAGGTGTTTTTACCCTCGATGTGTCGAAGTGTTAAGTGATGAAGGCCCTTGATTTACCATAGTGCACCTCATTTGAACACTGCATAAAGGATACATTGAGAAAAGAAAATGCGGATCAAGACATATTCAGATTTTCGCCCGAATGGTAAATATTTTTCGACTATATTACCTCTTACTTATTATATATATATAATTACGAGTATATATAGATATACATTATTTTAGTAATAAGCAAATAAATTTCTACACCTATGTTTAACTAATTAAACAAACATTAATTCTATAAAGAAAAAAATTTAGAATAGCAACTACACAATATGTTTACATTATTATCGTTTTCCTCTGCAAAACGACAAACATCGTGGTACCTACATTATATTTTTAGCATATATTGTAAGTTGTAACAAAGCGCTTTAGATTAATTGATTCAAGAAATAGCCAAAGACATTAGACTTTTACATACATACATACATACGCTCACGACTGTACCCCCTAAAGGGTAGGCAGACGTGTATTAAAACACCCTCATTTTGACAATAAGAATTTGATCCCACTAAAAATAAAACTATGTATTAACAAAATAATACATAATAAAGGTACACAAAAATATTCAATAATGTGCTGATATAATTATGCTCACTAAGTATCATATCTTTAATAATACCTAAATTAATAATCACAGCTGCAGTGGGGTTTAACGTACACCTACATTAAACCCGACTGCAGCGATATGCGGGTAGGTGTCGCAACACACAACCCAAATTCACACTATTCGCAATATTTTTCACATCAAAGAACATCTAAAAATTTTAATGAAAAAGTACTAACATTCTATTGTTATTGACTGCGAAAGTTGAATTTCTCCAGGTACGGTTTGTTCTTATGTAAAACTCAAACTTTCGTTGGTATTGTTTTACATACGTGTATGTAAAGTTTGACGAATTGGCGACAGAGTCAATATAATATACAATTAGTCATTTGGTGAGGTTCAGTTACTTGGAATTTTACCTCTTTTGAGTAAACAATTTAAAGTGAATAACTGAACTGTATGTTTAGCTAACACACCAAATATTCTGCGTATCCTATCACTAGACAGAACAAGTAAACATAATCTCAAGTTTATTTGTTTCTCTGAATGAATAAACGAATCACGACGACCCACGCACACATGCGAACGAAACAAACATATGAGACCAGTAGAAAGTATAACTGACTTATCATTTCACTAGAGGTAGCAAGCGATAGGATATCGCTGTAGAAATTTTTAAATCAATATTTTAGCAAAATAAGTACAACCACACTTTAGGTATCTCTTGAAAGCACACATTTATATTTTTTTTTACTTATAAAAGGTTTTACTTATTAAAAGTTTTTAACATATGTATTTATATATATTTGCCGGTATTTTTAATACCGGCAAACTCAAACATACCGAAGAAACACTTAACAGTTCTAAACATTTAACCCACGATAACATGTACTGTCCTCTCATTGGCCCAATTGAGCTCACTCGCCGAGGTCGGGCGCAGTTTCATCATGAACATAAATAAATAAAATAAAATATATTCCATATGGGCGATGAAAATAATGGATGTTGTCTGAGATTTTGAATGCAACTCCGTGGTTTTTGTTCTAACGTTTGACACTTAAACATACAACAACATGGCCTGAACTCGACGACATGACATGACACGACACCAACTGACACAGAAACTACAGTACAGAGCACTGTTGACAAGGGCAGAAACAATGTAACTTTAAGTCGTAATATAGTCTTGTAATATTATAATAAATATTGAAAGACACCTAAAATTCAATTGATAAAAATTGTATTTATTTAAATATACGGTTTTATTCACGTGTGTATTGCGGGGATGTACGACTAGTTTCGGTCTCGACAGGAGGCCTTTTCCAAGGAGTAAGTCGTCCAGCCGCGACGGCACCGGATGATACACTCGACCGAAACTAGTCGGGCATCCCCGAGATACACACCTGAGTAAAACCGTATATTTAAATAAATATGAATCTAATTCACGAAAGTTTTTATTCTGATTAAAATTGTCATATAAATATCACGTACCGGAAAACTATCTATACTAAGCAAATAAAAGAAGTGTACATTAAATATTATGAAACATCGGAAATGGAAACATTACTCAAACAATGTTCATAATCTATGGAAATTGTGTTTTTTTTTTTTTTCACTTAGTGCAACAACCACCCATTGTTCTTTTAACAGCCAGTTACCACGATTCTGTTTCACATTATGGCGTGATATTGTTAGGGTCATACTGAATATAATGATAATTCACACCAGTATTTGTGTAATTAAATGTAGTATCGTTATTTGTATTATGGTTTAATAAGATGAGATCACGACGACCAAAAAATGACTTTAATGTATGTAATGAAATCAATAAGTAAATAACATATGGCAGGGATATAAACGGTCCAGACGGACCTTTTATTTGCACCTAAACCAAAGTTACTATTTTGTAATCTGTGCTTATAGTTATTAGCCTACTAGTTATATTCTTTATTTTTATTATTTATATGGGAAGAATATTAGCAACGGTGGTCATACATTACTAGTATTCTTGCTAAACCCCCAGCTAAGCTATATGCTTTTATTAGGGTTAGGTTCACGACGGTAGTGTAGGTGTTGTTCGAACCCGAGAACTATTGATCGCAAGTCCGACGCCTTAGCCATTACGCTATCGCCGCTTCTATTACTACGCGCGTACTATTACTTTATAAAAAGTAATGTAAAAAGTAAGTAGTAAAAGTAGTATAAATTTCTTAAGATTATTTAAACATTAATAAATGAAGGCCTAAATTCTAAAGAAATGTTTCAGTGAATTTATAACATACACGGCCCGTCATCGCCATCATTTCGTTACAATATACATATTATTACATAGGCTATGTTTGTGTGTGTGTATTTTTGTTCCTTATGGACTTTGAAACGGCTGGACCGATTTCGATGAAATTTTCAGGGAATCTTCAGTTATGTCTTGCAGTTGATCCTGTGCAGTGTATTCGGATTTTTTTGCACCGATCAATTTATGTTAACTTACACCCAGCGAACAAAGGGTTAGTATTCAATAAAAACAATGACATTGCAACAGAGAATGATTTTATTTTCAAACAAACCTATTTTAATCGTGTTCATAATACGCGACCGTGAGATTTTGCAGTGAAAATTATGATTACATTTTATGTGGTCACCTCCACATAAAATGTAATCATAATTGATGATTTGATGATTTTATTTTCAAACAAACCTATTTTAATCGTGTTCATAATACGCGACCGTGAGATTTTGCAGTGAAAATTATGATTACATTTTATGTGGAGGTGACATCTATTGAAACAACGATAAGAGACATTCTTTGTTAAGGAGCTCGAGATAAGAACCGACACTGGCCTTACGAGATTGTCGGAGAATCTACCCTTGACACCCTAGCTAGGGAGCGGCTTCCTTACTCAATCGATTTAGCGATCCACGATTCCACCCTCGCGTCGAACGCGACATAAATAAGTATTGACTCAGGTGACTTTCACGTCACGGAAAGACATGACAGGCTTATCTCTATCTGTGGTATTTCAAACATCTGCTAAGAATTCTTTTGAAGTGTGGAGTTGTCTCGAGATTAAGTTTTGAGTCATTATCATTGTAATTTCTTTAATCTATTTTATATGTGGTTTAATAGTGGGATCGTTGTGTATAGTCGACAAATAGTTTATATTACTTCTAAAACGGATATGGTTTTTAGAAAATGCTTTTACTGTCGATTAATACGCATATTAATACAAAACATCATGACTTTCTCTGTCAATTTCGAACGCTTTTTTTATTATTTTAATTTAACAAGCTTCTTATTTGAATGTTATTAATAAGGTGCTTGTTATCTTATAAGCATATTATTAAATAATTTTCAACCTTTAATCTTACGAAATTTATCTTTATCGATCAATTTAAATTCATTCAAATCTCGAAATTGTTTTACTTTATTTACGGTGTAACACTCTGTCCGTGTGTGATGTTTCATGATTATTCCATTCCATCTATTCAATAATTTAGTTACAGATTCCAACTAATATAATATATGCTTCTGAGAAATTGATCTTTATACGGCGATATGTAGTGTGGCTTCAGTTTCAGATTTTAATTTGAGCCAGTTTTTTCAAACAAGTGTTAAATATTTTTTTAACACGGATAGCATACTAGTAAATTTACAATTCTCGATACTATACTAAAATAACCTGATGACGCGTATGGCTGTTTGTGATCACTTTAGATATAAATCAAGTGAAAATCTAAGATATCTTGACTTTACGATGTGATAGATCGAATATGTTTAACGAAAGTGATCACACGTCAGTCTCTAACTCTGGGCAGTGATTTTAACAGGAGATAGTATATGCAAATGCAATGTAGGTAAGGTTCCCCAAGGATGCGCGATATGGGATTAAAATGACATAAAATCAAATAAAGACCACTTCGTTGATATTACCAATTTTTTATTATTCTGAAAAACAAATTAACTTTTATATACTATATGAAAAATCAATTTAGTCTTAGTGTCTTAAATAGGACCTCATCCTTAAACCAGGCAGGCAAAACTATCTGGTGATGTCTTCTTTCTCTTGAAAAGAGAGAGAGATTTATTTTCAGTGGTAGAGCCATGCTTAGGCACGAATGGGCCGGCTCGACCGGTGCGATACCACGGCCTCACAGAAAACCGGTTGTGAAGTAACGCTTGCGTTGCATTTCCCCGAATTGAATGAGGTTTCCGGAGGCCCAATTCTTCCTCCCCCCTTTTCTCTCCCATATCTCCTTTCTCCTTTTTTCCATCTCCTCATCCCTCCTCTCTTCTTTCCGCTCCCTGCATCCCCCATCCCTCATCACCCTCAAAGGCGGGCAGCGCACTTGCGACTCTTGAGTTGCAAGTGTTCATGGACGGCGGTGTCACTTACCATCAGGTGACCCGTCTGTTCGTCTGTCCCCCTATAGTATAAAAAAAAAAAAAAAAAAAAAAAAAAAAAAAACCTTGTGCTGTCTTTATTTTTATCTTATGTTTAGGTGATGTGAATATTTTAGCTATTTCAGCTTAAACATTTTAAATTGATACTCGTATATTCATTTCCAGATAATCTTTACCTGTTACACTAATACCTGGTTTGATATCATTTATTATATATAACGGAGAGTTTTGTTTAAAGGTTATCTATCGTTCCTGTGAGATAAACAAAACGATT
Source organism: Tyria jacobaeae (assembly GCA_947561695.1). Taxonomy (NCBI): domain Eukaryota; kingdom Metazoa; phylum Arthropoda; class Insecta; order Lepidoptera; family Erebidae; genus Tyria; species Tyria jacobaeae. Next base: position 11,123,241 of record OX387218.1, read on the forward strand.
TTTTATCGTTGTGTGTAATAAATAACATAACACAGTAATAATGTTGGGATGCGTATTAAGGCAAGACGTCACGTTCTTCATAGACCGCACATGTTGTAAAATATAGGCAAATGTCTCTCGCATTGAGACTTTCGTCATTACGATTTACAGCTATGTGTAGATGTTCCGTTTCTCTAGTCTTCATGAGTTAGTTAAAATGACTACTGATTTTCGTACTGTTTAACAGATCTTTATTAAAGATCTATTCTGAGCAACATTTGCAGACGTTAGCTAGACGGCTCTAGTTAAAACTAAACTGACTGCAACCGGAATTATCACCGCACTCACGTTGCTACCGTGGCTTTAGTGAATACTATTAATATCTGAATATTTGAGTTAGTATGAATGAATGGCTACGATTATTACTGCTGCTCCTGATTTACGTCATGAAAGCGACTTAAGTTTTAAATGGTTTAATATAAAAATAAGTAACATTTTATTAAAATTTTGCATTAAATTTATTATTTAAATTATAATAATATATTATATCAGTACAGAAAAAACTGCTGCAAATCGGTAAGATCTGTGCTATCTGTAAGATATCTGTCACCATTCTTTTAGAAGCTGGCTAAAGACCTATAGACCTAAAAAGGAAAAGGAAGCGAAGTGGCGACCGCATTCAATGAAAGATGACCTCTGGTTGGCGTAAAGTCGTTAAAAGGTTAAGGTTAAAGAGTGTGATATTTAATGTACTTACATTTTCTTATCTGCCCTTTTTAATAATACACTAAGAATATTAAAAAACAAGGGTCGAATTATAGCAAGAAAATACATAGATATCTATTAGGAATAATATCGTGATTCACCAGCGATATAATTATTGAGCTGGGACTTCCTGACAAATCAGTCACTGTGTCGGAAAAGGTTGAAAGTTGAATTGTTATGGATTCCTTTATAAGGGACTAAGATTGAAGCACTTCCTAATGAACATGTCTCTTCTTACTACTTCCTTGAGCAACCATTAAAATACAACCTAGTTCTACTGCAACTGTGTTTGAATAAAATATTGAACTTAAATAAGTATAACATTCCAAAATAATTATTTGTGTAATTTTACTCTATTTAAGTTTTAAATGATTTCATAAACTATTAAACTGTTTGAACTACACTTCTAATAAATATGTTGAAGGCAATTAGTATGTATAAACTTATTATTACTTGAATACGATTTAGATACATATATACAAACATACATATGTATGCCCACACATTAAACCGTCCAGGGTAGGCAGAGACCATTACCATTTATTGATATTATATATATCTACATTGTACTTTATATTATACATTTTGGTATTTTATCACATTTTTTGACTTACAACTAAATAAAAAAGTAGAAAATGATAATCCAAAGATATGTATTTTTTTAAGTATTGTTATTTAAAATAACGAACTCATTTACAGGTATTTTTGAGTTGTCAGGAGTCAGTCATATACATAGATTCTATGGGAAAGAACAGGCAAGAAACTCTGTGGAAACTCATTTTTAACATGTACTTTTTTTTTAATTTTGTGGGTTTTTAAAGAATTTAAGTTAGGTCATATATTTGCAATCATACTTAACAATAACAAAACTTTCTAACAACATAATACTTGGAAATACACAAGCATGACTTCTGAACATTCACAGTGTAACTCTTCAAACAAAGGCTGACGCACATATTTATCCGTAAATTGAAAGAATATGCGTCAATGAATAGATATAGTCATGTATGAATATGAATTTTAAAGGTGAAGTTCAGCGCTAAAGTCGGCTAAAGTTCAACAAGCATAGCCCAATCAATATCTAACCTACTATATTATTACTTGTCTGAACAATGACACAGACATACAAATTACACAGGCATGTACATGTGTAAGTAATCAACCAAATATTGTCCTGTGAAAATGTAAATATCATTATTATTCTTGCTTTCCTAGCTTTAAACGAAACATTCCTAGATCCGGACTGATTTCCGGGCTTACTGCAAGGCATACTTAACAGCTAACTATTCGGTTTGTTATGAATTGAGGACCTAATCACTATGATAACTGTCAAATTTAAATCATGTTTCTTTTAAAGACAATTTTCAATTCTTAAATACGATCACTGAAATTTATACTAAATTTATACTTATATACAAAGACGTTATCAATTAAATGGAAACAGATTTAGATATTTAACTAGTAATTCGTTAGTGTGAAACAGGTTCAGATATCTGACTTATAATTCGTTAGTGTGAAACAGATTTAGATATGTAAATAATTCGTTAGTGTGAAACAGATTTAGATATTTAACTAATAATTCGTTAGTGTGAAACAGATTTGGATATTTAACGAATAATTCGTTAGTAGGAAACAGATTTAGATATTTAACTAATAATTCGTTAGTGTGAAACAGATTTAGATACTTAACTAATAATTCGTTAGTGTGAAACAGATTTAGATATATAACTAATAATTCGTTAAATTGTAAGTAGCAAAATATTGTTGTTTATTACATCTCTGCCTACCCCTTAGAGGATACATGACATGATACATTTAGTCTATGTCAATAATTATGTAAAATAGATTTCTCGGTTTCAGCGACTGGGTACAGAATAATACGAAAATTTCCAATCATTCGAAGTACAGATCGTTTAACTTAACCAAACCAGTTAGAAAATTAAAGTTTCCAAAATTGTTTGATAGAGAAGTTTGTAATAAAAAAAAGATAAATAATATTGTATGAGTCCGATCCAAAAATGGTTTTGTATATACCACGTTATTTAAGATACTTTAGCAGCAGCAGGTGAAAAAATGAGCACTTACATCTGCCGTGTTTGTTTAATTTATTGCAGCAATTATTTTCATTTTATTGGAATCGGTCAACCAAAATGAGTTACCAAATCGTTTACCAACCTCTGGTTTTGTACTTTTATATTACCGCATTGTATTTTTTTTAAATTAAAATGAAGCAAAGTACTATTGAGTAACCAAATTTTGATCTTAACTTACTTGATACAACCGCTCTTAGAGGACTTAATTTAGGACGGACTTAGTGAGTGTTCGACAGTGGAGGTTAGTAGGTGATGATTCGATCAACACATATTAATTTTTTATTAAGATTGGTAGACAAGTATGCCAATGAAAATATGATTTGATCTACTTTTATTTTGCAAAAATATTTGAACTGTTGCCAAAACTATAAAAGCAATTCTGTATGAAACTCAACCAAATATTTCAAACTTAATACCAAGTAGATGAATCTAAAATATCTTGAATAATTAATCTGAAGTTAAAAAAAAATTAATGCCACTGCTTTTTAACTAAACAATTTTAAAATTGTACTGTAAAGATATAATAATTGTTGTGTAGGTATTACAAAACATAATTTAAAATCTTAATTATAACAAGCTGTTATCTTAAACACAGACACTGTAGCACTCGGACAGTTATTCAAAACTGCAACCGGTTTGAACAAAATCAAACAACAAAACCAATGGTTAATCGGTAATCTAGAGAGGACGTGATCAATATCGTATAAATAATATAATGTTATGTAATATATTACAACGTATTAGTAGTAGTATACAAATTTTACGTGTCGAATAGATCAAAACGCATCGTTTAACTATCTTTCACTAATATGCAATTTATTGAAACAGTAAATATTATAAATTAAGTTAAAAAATGGGATATTTATAAAATATGAAACCCGCTTGCATTATCAACTTCAGATATTCACCTATTCCTACATTATTTTTTGTGGACGTCATCTTGAAATCTTATACCCTAGTTCACTGCCACCATCAAAACAATTCAAATCGAAACATGCTCGAGGAGTGCTTCCTCGCGAGGGCTGGGGTATCTTTTCGTCAGGGCGGATGTTTGTTTTCACCGCCTGCACTGCCTAGAAGATACATCCTTCTCCATCCTTTGGCTCCACGTGGATTTTGGCTCTACGCGTGTCTCTATCGATCCCACTCCGGAGACTCCGAGACAACTCGACTCTTTGACATCTTGAGTCAAGCAGCGGATAAACCGGAGGAGCAGTTCCCGACCGCTGAACTGGTGTTTTTGAGAGACTTTATCGCCCACCATCTTGCAGAACTAACCACGCTGGTCGAACCGCCCACGCATTCGCTCTCACGCTTACTAAACTGGTACTCCAGCCCACCAGGATACCAGACATATCAGGTCAAGCTCTTTGCTAGACCTGCTGACGAGTCACCCAGCCCAGTACAGTGTCACGGTTCACGCCCCTCTGGGATCCTCGGTGCTTCTTATTGCCCCTCCACGACCGGTGGTAACAAAGCGATGGTTATGGCACTACTCGTTAGCAGACAGGGATGGAATGCGGGATTATTTTGCATCCATCCTGTGGGCTCAACGCTGCTTTAAATACAGGGATCTTTCGCAAAGTGCGTCTGCCGTGGCTGACGAAATCACTATTGGTATGGAGTACCCGCCCGTGGTTCAATCGTGAGTGCACCCGAGCTGTTGCTCAAAAGCAGTCGGCCTACCGCGCATGGATCCGGGCTCATCAGAGCAGATGCCCAGCGCATTGCACGGTTTGGCCAAGAACTCGTCGCGTACCCTACGGGTAGCCGTAAGTTTTGGCGATTGGCTAAAGCCGTGCAGTCCAACTACTGCCAGTCTTCGCTGCCACCACTGAAGTACCATGATGGATCACTGGTCCACGAGCCGCAAGAGAAAGCGAAACTAGTAGCTGACCTCTTTGCGGCTAACTCCCGAATCAACGACCGTGGCGCGCACATATAATTTATAAATACTTATAAATTATAACGTAATAATTAAGAAAGTATATTAAGTACGGGGTCCCGTTTTCGAGGGCCATTTCTTCCCATTACTAAATGTAACACTATGAATCACATACTGCGTGATCCTACAGTTCGTAAGGATTTATAGCCTTGCGGGTTTGGGAACACAAGGTTTACTATATTGTACTAAAAGTATATTGCATTTCTTTTGTAGTATATGTCTACCTAGATACTTGTGAATGTATTGCGAGCAGAGTGACCTTTGTTGTCACATATTAGAAAGCGAATGGATATATATGTAAATGTTTGAAACATATTACTTTGGTAAAGGCCATCTAGCACGTTTTAAAAAGTATTTTAAAAAGGTTGCATGCTGATTAGGACTTGTTTTTTTCCATTACAATGATGGTTCAATGTAATGTTTACATTAAGTTAAACAATATATGTATGTATAAGCATATCCATGACCAAACCTACATGATGTGATAAACAGGGCTTTGTTATTTTATTCTGAATAGTTGTTTCCTTCTAAGAAAACCCAAAAGACTTTTCTTGTGTTTGTTTTTGCCGACAATTTTCCAGGAATTCGTCAGGGTTGGGGTAGAGCGGCGACCCCTCGTACAATTACTGTCTGCGACAGTATAGGTACATGCCACCCATACGTTTAGATGTTTGAAATTAAGTAAAGCTTCGTGGGGCTATGGGAAATGCTACATATCTACGCTGTATATATTAGAAACAGTTTGATAAGGTAATAAAGATATTTTTGAAATTATGTTATTTGAAAAGGTTGAGAGAGATAGCGGTTCATATAGCTTAATGATCCTTATTAAAAAAAAAAAAACATATTTAATGAAATGTTTTTCAAATACCTTAAATTCAAGGAGCTGTAAGATACAATATCGGAGATTGCTCGCCTATGATATACACAGGGTTTGTCAGCAGACGAGTGCGAGGGCGGCAGGGCTGCTAAATTAAATTAATTCTCGTCCCTAAACCCATTAAAATGTCTACCTAATGACTCATAAACTCAAGTTACTGCACCTTTTTATAATTAATCTACAGTTTAAGTAAGAAAACTGTTCTTGTTATGTTGGTAGAAGTTAATTTTTAATAATTATTAGATACAATAGTATCTTATAAAAATTAAAAAATAACTTATTTTATGCATGACACTATACACATTACTATTATAAAAATGAGGAAAAAGCTATAATACAATTCTATACTCTGAAATTCTAGGTTTGTTTATATCCCTATGTCGTAGTAGGTATGCATACAAGAAAATGGCAGACGGAGCGGTGCTGCTATGAAAACGATACAATGTTACACATATTTCCACTACACGTCGTTGATGTGTAATGTAAGACTGATATCACTTTCAATGCTAGCAGTGTTGTGTCCACATGAATAAGAAATAAGAGTTTCCTTTCTGCAAACAATGAATCCGTGCTTGCTGGCGCACTGTACGCACACTTGGATGGATGCCAACTTTTCCCTGCAACTTTACTGCTAGCTCCGTTCGATACGCGGACATTTTGCAGTTGGCATTCTAGACGAAGATGGCAATAACCTATCAGTTTATTGCTTCTACATCTAACTGAGAGATACTTCTCTTTTATTAGAGTCGTCAGTTCTTAGTTTTAGGTTTATCTGTTCCTTTGATGTCATCGCCAGGACAAAAAAGGTTTATGTTAGCTATTCAAGTGCCACTTCATGAATGTTTTCTGCGGAACTCGTTCGACTTACCATATGAATCGAAACACATGACCTTGTTACCTTTTATATCTGGACATTTAATTATTGTCTGTGTCCTCTACGTGATTTAATTATTATTCACAATATTAATAACTTAATAAATACATGCCCATATTTCAAGATCTACTTTTCTTACACAAAGCCTAAAAATATGTTTTTAATGTAGGTCAAGGCTATATTAATAATTTACAAGCACGTTTGTTATGGACACTGTCATTTTCCACTGTTTACTGACAATTATAATATTATAATTAGTTGTTCGTGGACTGTCTCTCGCGCATATTTAACGCAGATATTCCGCACTGTCAAGTATTTCAAAAGAAAAAAACAGTATAAAAATATGACCACCATGGTGGTCAACCTTAAAAAAAAACCGTAACAATTATAAATATTTACTACGTTTCTATCTGCATCACAACTGATGACAGGTTACAGTAGTACTAGGGATTTCATTGCATTTAGATGTTTTGAACTTATCACTATTTGCACCTGAGACGAGTTTCTACTAGACAGTAGACCACTTATAAAAAGTGCGTTGTCTTTGACTCCTTTATTTTACAATTCTTTAGTAGTTTACTAGTTTTAACTGCTATTTAGATGGCAGCTGAGTGTTACTTTACTCACAATAATAGATATGTTTATTTACTTTAAGAATGAAATGGTCAAACTATGAAGTAAGAATAAGGTACTTCTTAAGTGGCGACTACGGACTTAAAGCGGAGAGTATGGGATGTCCCCTCGCAACTACCGAATGCATGATGTAGTCCGCGTTGGATGAAGTTGGTGGAAGACGTTTAGATTTTGTAGTTATCACCATGAATTCTTTTAAATTATTTTGCTAGCATACGTAAGATGCGGTTTAATAGTAATAATTATTGAGCTATACTTTTTATTGTTCGATATATTATTTACTCAAATTTGTTATCAGTATCAAGTGTCTAAGAGCTGGTAACCTGATGTTACTCTACTTAGTACGTGTAATAAACATTCCTCATGTATGTGCATATCTTAGAAATGTCGACAGCTAAAAATAACGTAGCGCACTCAAAAACAATGTTTGTTACAAGAGCTTAGTGTAGGTATGTGTCTAAAAATACTGCGAAAGAATTCGCTGCCGGCACTCCTCGTAATGATGGGAAACAGACATTAGCGGTATTAAGTGTCTGACAGCTCATATTGTTAGATGTGAACTTTTCACTCTACCCTTAGAAACATTCATACGAGTAGCCAAACAATACATTGCTGGTTATGTTAGAGGCCGACTGGGCTATGTGTCTCTGGGAGGTAATGAAGCTTTTCAACCATGCAATTGGACAAGCAGCATTTAATCTGACACCAGTCCGCTATGTTGTTATTGATGTACATACAATTATGTACTAAATTTATAAATTAAAACAATTAATTGAAATGTTGGTATACTTTTCGTTCAGTATGCTACAATAAACTACGAGTAAATTCATACATTTATGTATTCCTGCACCTTTGATACTACATGCTCAGCTGGTCTCTATGTGCCGGCAGCAGCCAGTTCGAGTCATAGGCAGTCTTCATTCTCCTCTACCTGTATAAAATTATCCTTTGCCTTTCATTTAACCCCGAAATTACTTTTTATTATTAATTTATTATTATTAATTTAAAATGACAAACTTTCACAATAATTAACTTGCACCACTTCCAACTACACTTATAATCACTTATTATAACATACATGTAAGTGATATAATATGACAACATACATCAATAAATACAAATTGATTTGTGCTTCATTTTTTTTTATTGTTGCCTAACTTTTAGGATCCCTATATTATTCATATTTTTAAATCATATATGTACATACAACTATACAAATTACTTAAATATTGTACAGTATTTTTCCTCGTGTAGTTGCGGTGCACCGATGTGTTAAGTGTAGTTGCCGTAAGCGTCGTCTGTATTCGTTAATATAGTGTCAGGGCCGGGCAAGTACATGCTCTACTAACAAACGTCGGTTCATACATCTAAAAGTATTAGATTAGAGCAATTAGAATAATTCACATACAATATCTTAGTATTATCATTCTTAGTTTTATTAACACCTAACTTTATTACTAAGAATGGAATCGGTTATAGGGCGTATAGTTGCACACTGAATTCAGTCATTAGGAACACTACTCTTTTGTGTGGAAACCTGGAGACTTATGGCATGGGCCACATACTTATATGTGTATAACGATGAACAATAAACTTATGGTGTACATCAAACATGAAGTACGCCACGGCATCGGGTATATCATATTGTATAACATTCATGCGACGAGACTACTTTGCATATACAATCCACAATTTTCACAATATCCATTAAATCAATGTAGAGCAAAATGAACGAAACAGGAAAATAATATCGATATACGAGTATATGTAAATATACCCAGACACTTTACTGTTCTGTATTTCCTCTATGTGTGATTTGTTTCCAGACACTAACACTTTGAAAAGTGGACCCAGTACGGAACGGCAATGGTCGCTTCAATAATAAAATATCAGACGAAGCTATCTGTTCCGGTTTCTAGATTTCTCTGCCACGCGCGGGCAGTCTGTCTTAAACCTAATGTTTTGCCAGTATATTGCCATTATGTAAAATAGAAATATACAGTGTACAGGGTTGGATCAGGAAGCAATAACTTCGGACTTGGATAGTTATGTATTATACGTTATTTCTTCTAAGCGGAAACGAATGTTAATTAAAAGGATGATTACAAATACAACAAGTGAAAGAAAAGACTGGGAATGAGAAACACTGATGCCTAGTTAGATAGAAAAAACTTATGTTTATTACACCTAAGTAGGCATCCTTCCGCCAAGATTTAAGCCAAGACACTTATATAAATGCACAGTCAGCAGTATAATTATACTTTATGTTACAATTGAAAAGTTATATGTTTTATGAGTCATAAGCATATCTTTTTTATTCCTTTGTCACAGGCACATTAAAAACATTAAAACAACTGAGACAAAGAACATCCACACTCGAAACATCTACATATTTATGCATCACATAAATTTTAGTCCCGTGTAGGAGTTGAACCCACTACCTCTAGCTCAGCAGTCAGGATCACTATCCACTATTCCAACAGGTAAATCAGTCACATTATATAAAGTTAATGTTGACAATGAGTAGAAAGAATGTTGGCCAGGCCACAAATAGGACAATTAGTGCTAGGCATGAATAGAGAGCTACCTCTAGCTGAGCTAGAGAAGCTACTTGAGCTGTAGGTGACCATTGGCAGCGGTAGTTACTTACCATCAGGTGACCCGTCTGCTCGTTTCTGTCGTTTCCGTCTGCCCTATAACAAGAAGCATCAACATTCCGGCTTACACCGCGGGGTGTGGAAAGCACGACTTATTTGTAATAATATATTAAACATTTACTAACTAATTTGGTGTATAATAGGCTGTCGCAACCTTCTTTATACACAACATTATACCTTCTATTTCCGACTAGTCATACTAATTCGAATTGTGTGGTCCGTCCAACGAGTACGTTAGTTACGTACGTTATACACCTGAGCTGATCGTAGCGTTGCATTGGCTACGCCAAATGTCAGGTCTGCCAAGTTGTGACGTTGTAAATCGCCATGATCCATGTTTATTTTCGGATACAATTGTTGTCTTACAAAAACATTGATTTCGAAATAACAGCGCACTTTAAATATTAAAATTTATTTAAACACAAAGTGTGGCTAAATATGTTTTATAACATTAATAACGGCTTGTATGTACACGTAGTGTATATATAATATATGTAGGTATTTACGTTCGAAACTGACGGACATAGTAAGCCTTGGGCGTTAAATGAAATAATCTAAACAGCAGCGATACTTTATAATTAGTTAAAAATTTCGTGAAATGACTTGACTAACGAGACCGACATTCAGCCACGTGTCAAATTTTATAACACGTACCATTTCATTAGGCACCATTATTAGAATTTTTCGAAATTATTGTGTGTATCACCAAAAGGATTTTCTCTTGTTGATATTATCTGAAATTCTTAACGTTCCTTGACTGCGGTAATGATGCGAAAGCGATAATTCTATATATAAGTCTTTTGATAAAAAGTCTGCACTCTAATCCTACACAGACTGAGGCATGCGCGTCCTTAACGGTATTTTTAATACTGACAAGTATATTGCTGTAAATTTGCCATATGGCCTGTGTCATAAATAAGTTTTCACATACCATTTGTGATGAGATGTTGTTCACATCTGCTATAAACGGAGTCTGAATCATCTGGAATGAGATCAGTATCTTATCTATCGTAAATCAAATTTTACGATTTGCTTAATTAAAATCCTTAAAACGATTGTAGGAAGTTATAATAGCCATACCCTTGTAAGGCAGCCAACGAAGATGAGAAGTAACCTCTGGCACTCCATGTTGGTTTGCTGCGGATTGATATTTGAAATGCAAAACGCTAAAATGCGAATGCGAATGCTAAAATTATTGGTTTAGCATGTCACTAGTTTAAAATTTAGTACATTTTGCTTCAGTTTTGATGTTCATTTTTCTTTCTATTCCTAAATAATACACAGTTAAAAGGGCATAGAAAGACAACATTGTACTTAGCAAAAATGTAGTTTTTTTTTTTTAATACTATAGGGGGACAGACGAACAGACGGGTCACCTGATGGTAAGTGACAACCGCCGTCCATGGACACCTGCAACTCGAGTGTCGTAAGTGCGCTGCCCGTCTTTGAGTGTGATGAGGGATGGTGGATGCTAGGAGGGGAAAGAAGAGAGGACGATGAGGAGATGGGAAAAAGGAGAGGGGGATGAGAGGAGAGAAAGGGGATAGAGGGAGATGGACCTCCGGAAACCTCTCTCATTTACGTTACTTCAAAACCGGTTTTCTGTGAGGCCGTAGTATCGCACCGGTCGAGCCGGCCCATTCGTGCCTAAGCATGGCTCTACCACTTTAATGTTTTAAAGTCATGTCATAGGCCTGATATATAATAAATCTCAAATTTGATACAATCTCAAAGGTTACCTATGTACATATATATTTTTTAGGATTTAGGTATTAGGAATAACTGCGCGGAGCGGGGGGGGGGGGGTTGGGGGGCTTCAATCATCACAAAGAACACCCAAACTCGGAACACTATTTGTGATCACACACATTTTTTTACTCGTGTGAATGAACCCACGACCTCCGGTTCAGTAGTCAGGTTCACTAACCAGTAGACCAACAAGCACGTTCAAAGTTTATATTATTTAAAAATTTATTATTATATTTTATTTACGCTTCTAATACCCTTAGTTATTGAATATAATTTTGTTCAAATTTAATATTCATTACACTATAACTTCTTATATGGTGCATTATTTTACTAGCCGGAAATTAAATAACTTTCGAAATGAGAGTGATAAATCTTTCTGCGTCAAAATTACCGTTACAAAATATAAATTTAATGTGGTCTTTTATCGCATGTAGGTAATAGTTACAACTTTCAATGGAATCCTCATTATTGATAGACGTTTGACTTTCACGATGCCAAGTTTTTTTTTGGGTGTGTAATTAAAATACTAAATAACTAAACAACAAACGCTACAAAAATGTGTTTGGTCTACAATTAGCTGTCCCGGGTCTAGATGTTATCTGTGTCCGTTGTTTGAATGTTTGTAAAGTTCCCCGTGATACAGGAATTATTCCTAATCCAAGACTTAGCAGTTAGTCTTATGGTAAATATTTGAAAATGCTTTCTTAATATCAATCTCTTCATCATCTCTATTAAAAATCCTATATGTTCATTCAACCCTTATCTAAGTTATTTTACCAATATTAATCGTACGATCATGTAGCAATTTATCAGTAACCTCACCTGTTAAAAGTGATTTCCCTGAAAATTCGATTCGATAAATTAGACGTTGACTGAATGTTCCCAGCGCCCATACGGTCATTATTGTAAATCGTATAATTCACTGGACCTTCTTGATCTTTTATTTATGAAAGATGCTTCTTAAAAATATTGTAAGGAATAAATTTTCTTAAAACGATTGAAGGACGTTATAATGGCCATACTTCATACCCTTGTAAGGCAACCAACGACTTTGAGAAGTAACCTCTGGTACTCCATGTTTGTTTGCTTCGGATTGATATTTACACTTTGATATTTGAAATACAAAACGCGAACTTTATGTATATAGTAACTTTATATATATAGCAAGGACCTGAGGATGGTAGCTGGGAGACTGTATGTTAAAGACAGTGGACCGGGGACTATGGCGTAGTTGGGAGAGGTCTATGTCCAGAAGTGGATTATATGCTGTTTGATGATGATGCTGATGCAATGAAATTCAACTATACGGAAAAGGACGTAAAACCAGCCTACGTATTGATGGTGAATCTTCCTACAGTCACCTTATTTCTCTCTATGCTCCAGTACTCATAACATGTGTATATGTCATTGACAAATTGAAAGTAATACAGAATTGTGAGTGTTTATAGTGTATTAGTATTAGCTGCTACGCAATGTGCTAAATTACCAGTTCTTAAATATGTATATACCCATTTGAACATTTTATACTGCCTTGCGGTAAAAAGTACAGTTCACCATGCTTCCTATTTAATTCGTAACGGACATCACTCAGATTCACTTTCTGGACCACCACTTGTGTACATTAGGGGTGACGGGGCGTTACTTCTGCTGGTGTCAGATGCAGTAATCATCAAAAATGTTTATTTGGATATTTCAACAACTTCATTTTAAGTTTTCTTTAATTGAGAAAGATAGAGTTTTAGGTATATTTTAAGTCAGCAAAATATTGTAATATTTAATAATAATTTGTTCTAAAATGTTATAATATTTCTTTTTAATCCTCCATGATGGTCTTACCGCCACAATTGTTCTCAGATTATTAAATCCCTGTGTAAGTACAATTTATTCTTGGATGCTAAGATATCCAATAATAATTTGTGTGTGTGTAAAACTCTTTAAAAATATCTAACACAATTTTTCCTTAAGTGGTATAAGATATGGCTTATACAATACCTAAGAGAGAGTAGGTCAATATTTCTTATACACGCAGTATTTTAACTTACGTGGTAACAAACACGTTAAGTGCATTTCCTCCATGTACAGCAACGCCGGGCTCACACTTTGGCTCTTTCTAAATGGGAATAAGATAGTAAGCAGTCCAGTTCTAAAGTAACTTTAACACCTTACCGATTCTAACGGTAAAGTGGCTATCGGAATCGAACCGACTAAAACCTCACTATGTTCCGTTACGGTTGTGGAGTCTGTTGCTCAAGGCCACATTTATGAATTGTTTATTTTCAAGTGTAATTTTGTTCTCTGCATAATACTGAATCTTAACGGTTAACCAACAGCTAGGCAATGTAAGATGCAAAGAACATTGAAATATAAATTTAAATGCACAAATACCCGCTACATTAAAAAACTTTTATAAACGCTGGTATGTTTAATTTTCATAAATTCTACGAGTACTTGACTGTCCAAAATCAGATTAAAATCATTCTTGAGACATTCTGGATGGTCGTATTTGGAGATACCAACATTTTTAATAATCCGTAAAGGCACGCTTACATACGATTTCACACAGTTACTGTGGCACTGAACCCAATACGTCTTAGATCAGAAATTATATTTCAATGATGCATTATGTCCTAGTGACGGTATTTTTTTTTTAATATAGGTGCAGACGAATAGATATAATCCATTAAAACCTGCAACTGGAGAGTCGTAAGTGCGCTGCCCGCCTTTTAAGGTGAAGGGGGTTGAGGGTATGCGGAGAGGGGAAAGAGGTGGGGATGGGGAGATGGGTAAAAGGGACTGGAGGTCGAGGGAGAGGAATAAGGAGGGGGGAATTGGGCCTCCGGAAACCTCACTAATTTCGGGGAAACGCAATGCAAGTGTTGCTTCACAACCGGTTTTCTGTGAGGCCGTGGTATCGCACCGGTCGAGCCCATTCGTGCCTAAGCAAGGCTCTACCACGTAAGTTTAGTAAAATTAGTTGAAGAACTTAAGAAACTGATGTGAAGTTTTTTTCTTATAATACTACAGACACATCAGAAAATAACTCGCATAAAGATAGGACTTAAACAGATAAGTCAGATTACAGTGTAAGCTGACGCGAGATGTATACGATATACAGGAAAATTGTGGAAGCAACTATGTTTAAGGCAGACCATTCAGTTTTAATCTTTATAATTATAATAACTAAACGTATACGTCTGATTACTTTAGAAGTTGAAGGCCCACTGACTATCTAATATAAGTTTCATTTGAAAACGATCTGGCTTTTCAACTAGTCTATTAACGGTTCGTGTGTCAGCAGTAAAAAGTCGAGCTTAATTAGTGTTAATGGTGTGTTTCAACACTGTGTGCAGTGTGTCGACTACGCCTGGTTGGTTTGTAAAAACTATGTCACTCTTATCACTAATGATTAATGAATGATGTCATGAACATACTGTATATTGATGATGATCACAACAGTCTATTTGTTAAGTTTCTAAACTAGGTATCTGGAGTTTACTGTTCCTTAATGGAGTAAGTTGTTTAAGTCTAACGTATCATAAGGATTAGATTAGATTATTGGATTGACAACTTTAGGATTTTTTTATCTGCCTTAATTTACATCTTTAGTTTTTATAAGCGAAAGTGGTTAAGTGGTGGAAGACACGAATATTATGTTTTTGGTGAGGATTAATTTTATTTGACTAACAACATCACAGTTCACTTAATTTTTCAATGTCCTTTTAACATTAATATTTATTTGTGTTAATTTAAATTGATAATATTGTTGTAAGTATCAAAGCAGATGACAAGCATTTTAAAACGGAACACAATTTGAGTGTAAAACAAACAAAACATAAAAACAAGTGCAAATTAAGGAGACATTCCGGAGCAAAAATAGCTGACTCATCGTAATGAGTATGCACCAAATGCGTAAATCCCGATGTAGGCGGTTCTGAGTTTATTTGGCACTCTCAAATCAGTTCTGAGCACCAATCACCGTTCACTATTAGTTTAGCACTTTCACTTTAATTTGAGTCTACTCGTTAATGTTCTACTAAACAATGGCATACTACATTGATAGATACTTTTGATAGTTATATGTATGTCTCTATGGTGATAGATGAATTCTGTTATTTTATACAATCATACATAAGCTCAGCTTTTATCCCGTCGGGGTAGGCAGAGACCGTCAGTTGCTTCTATACTTACATACTGCCCTCAAACCTTGCTCTACTGCCATCAAACCTCCCTCTGCTGTCATCAAACCTTTCACACAAGAACGTCGGTTTCGGATACTTCGGACCTCCACTTTTCTGAAAACATCACCGATTTGATAAGTGTATGTTTGGCGTGGTCGACCCCTAAAGGTATTTTCATTCGAAATCGCCTTAAAAACAATTGATTAGTCTTTTGATACTTCATTTTGATTTGCTTTGTGTTTTTTATTTGTTTCTAGTTTATTATGTGAATAAACATGAAATTGTAATGTAAAATTATAATTATTTATTTCACAAAAATTACACCGGGGCAAAGTATCGGACAAAGTAGGTGGTTAAAGCCTCTACCCAGCAAACTACTAAACTAAACTATATTTCTTCATTGAAGGGTTAAACGATAATACATGTAATCCAATATCCACAATTCTCAGTCTTAAAATAGAAAAAAACTAAAATATGTGAGCAATTTATCCACATTAAATACGATGGATTTTTTCAACTCTTAAGAGCACCTTCAGGCAGAACAAAATTGCATTTTCACCATTTAAAACAGCCGACAGATTTATTATTATCGAGTGTAAAAGTACTTGACCACCAATTTTTCATTGTCGGCACTAACAACTTCGATAAAGATGACTTCACATTAACATATTCAAGGAAACACGCGTTATCGTATTCACCGAACTTCTATTCTCGTATCGATTTTACTTTGATATCGATACATAGCCACGGTTTTTTAAACCACCTGCTCAAAACCTGCTAATGATGTTGCTTATAATTAGTATTTGGTGTCATATCTCCAAAGTGTTGCGGTAACAACTTTGCTAAGCTACTTTTAGGTTTTTTTTCCTTATTTATTAAATAGGAATCAAAAGCAAGTTTTCTAGACTACGTATACGATGCCTTCCTTTTATTTCTTTCTTTTTAATCATCAGAATTCCTAATCGTATCTTTTTATGAATGTATTTGTTTAAAAGATTTAACACTTGCTCATGAATTTAGGTGATGATAATTATTTATAAGTTAAAGATTTGGAAAAGATGGAAGTTCGGAACAAAACAATGTTAAAACAGCAAAATGATAAAATATAAACGTGTTTTATAGCCTGTGAGATAGACACTTAAGGAAAAAAAATAAGGAAGTTACATTTCTCAGACTTCCTACTAATTACAAACTACACTTAAGCACTGTATGTTATTATGCGTACGGTTAAGGCAGTAGCTAAGTACACGAATCGTGTCAGAGTGGTAATTATACATTATCTGTGTCCAAACTTAAACACTTACTCACCGTAATTTAGAGTTTAGAGAAATTTCATTATGTTCAAACTTAATAAAGAAGTATTTGAATATAAATTCTCATGTATTCCCCGTACATCCATTGAAACATCGCTGGTTCTCACAGTGTGATTACTAATTTGAGAACTAACAATATAGGTATCTGACGTGTGGAAATGATTACAGCCGTGACCTAACAATTGAGCAGTTTTTGAATAACAGCCCGGCCCGCGTTAAGCGTGAGCAAAAAGTGAGCGGCCATGAATCGTTTGTTTCCGAGTGTTTTTGTGCAAGTTTGGCCGAACTACGTTGTGCCGCGGTCATATCATACCACTCGGCTAAGTTGCGTATCGATTTGAATGTACGACTCACAATATTTCATGTTGAGTTATACCCAATGTTTACGATAATACTTTAATCGAATACACTGACAATATTTTACGTTTTAGAGTTACATATTATTTTTACTGTGTCGTTTTCGGCCAACAAATCTTTCTCATATATACAGAGTCATAGCGTTTAGTGAAATACCTATTACAGCAACAGTGTCATAATTATATCTGTACTTAGATGTTAAAAGCAAATCTTGCTATCATGACTTGGCGTCGTGCCCCACGTTAAATGTAGCTGGCGTAATTATTTCATGTGCCAAGGCTAACAATAGTTATTAATACATTATTTGATGACAGACTAATGATTTTATCATGTAATCCATAACAACATCATGTCGGTGTTTCTTAAGGAATAAAGTGGTGCCTAGAGATACCCGTGGAATCGTCAGAGGCCTGTTATTTGAAATACGATCTTGAATTTTTTGCGTAGTATGTTGATGAATCCAAAAAAAGCATGACTTCAATGATATAATCTACAGAATCAGCAGAGCGTAAATCAAAAACTGTTGAGCCGTATGTTTAGGAAAATTTAATGAGAGAATAAGTTCATGTAAGCATATATGTAATTTTAAAATCAATGAAGCAATAATCCGTAGTATTTACTTGTCTTTCTTTGCCATTAAAAGAAGAGAGCTGACCGATGTGACACGTCAATGAGCATACTATAAGGTGCGACAGGTGATAACGCAATTCTGGTTCTAGCATGTTATGGAGAGCTATCCACACGATGTGTCGATAAAAAGTTATCCAGGCGACTTTCTCGAGACGTTAATGCCATACTAATCGGTGCGCTTCGTTTATTTGTAATACAATACAACACAATGGCCCCAGTAATGCCGAATCAACGATTTCGAAATATTCTCGCCAACCACTTTTAACCCGAGCCACAAAAAAGAAACGAATCGCTTGGGCGTTTTAACGCTATCTAAACATGGATTTTTAAGTTATGTAGGTCGCATAAAACCAGTTTTACTATTTGCAAAAAAAACGTCAAGAAATTCATCTGTATTCTGACGTAACTAACTGTACCTTTAATGTTGTCCCCAATCATCAGGGAAAGCGGTTTTGTATTTTATTGCATTATTTATATATTACTTATGACGGTTCAACAACTATATATACTCTCTTATGAGTTTTTATAGGTCATAAGTAAATATTGGTAGCATTCCCAATAATTATGGTGTATAAGATATAACTACAACTACTGCCTGTTGTAATGTGATGTACTTATATTTCCTTTGTCTATATTTTTGAGTCTTGATGAGCATAACGCGCGCACAGTGACACCCACTTCTACAGTGGAAAGTGCTTGCCAACTGTCATTGTTACGTTACTGTGGCTTGTGACAAGGCGAAAGTTACATTTTGTTTGTGGTAACAAAGATAATTGGGGTCGCTCGAGTACTAGGTCAACTGGGATTTTACTTTGTTTTTTAAGGGAGTGGAAGTTTCTTTTTCTATTTCTTTGAACGAATTATGTATAATATTTATTACATCATACATTCCCACATAGGACCTATGATTAAATTATGCAAAGGTAGAATTAATTGCAATGCAAATCACATGTTCGTCATGATGGAAGTGTTATGTCGCTCATGATACTGTTGCTTAATAGCAGAAAAAGCGTGTCTATTGTTAAAAGCAATTCCATGTGGGTTGAACAATGATATTGCAAATTGTTAAAATGTTAGGATTGACAAGTATTGTGCGATGTTCATATATAGCAGTTGATCGAGGGATGTTCTTGAAATTATACTTGTAATATAATAAATAATATAGCTACATAATAAATTGTAAGTTTAATGTCACCCTTGTTAGTATAATAATATTAGTATTTACATTGATATAAGGGTTCCTAAAAGTTTTATTGAAATATAATAAATAATCTTATAATAATTAATATAATAATTAATTATTTTCGTAAATGTATAAGTAGAAATGTAAATTCTTGTAAAAATAAATAAAAATAATAAAAATAATCCCTGTTCACAATCCATTTAATCTTTATATATATAATTCTACTGTACGTACTCCTCCCGTTGGACCAATTTGAATGTTTTTTTTGTATGCGTTTTGGGTGGCGCCCTGGATGGTTTAGATTCACAAATCAGCTCGGCAGATGGCGCTGCATTCGGTATCTAGGTTATTTATGTATACTGCAACTTCAGGACAACGTCTATAAATGACATTATTTGCGGCACTGATTTCTAGTTACACGGAATTAAGAGTTTAATCGACAAGCATCGCAAACACGACCAATAAATTGATTAACTTTGTTACATACATACGCGCTTATCCTCGAAGGAGTAGGCAGAGGCGTAATTAACGGCCACATTTTGTCAATTATAATTTAGTCACATTTTGTCATTTATAATTTAGTCACATTTTGTCAATTATAATTTAGTCACATTTTGTCAATTATAATTTAGTCACATTTTGTCATTTATAATTTAGTCCCATTTCCGTAATAGAGGTCAAGCCTATTGCCGTCATATCTTAGATGAGAAAATTTGGAGTATAGTGACAAGAAAGGCAGTATAAGAAGGACAAGAAAGGGATATTGCTTATAAAGATGGCTTGTGCAGTAGTACAGTCAAGTCAGGGTCGCATACAACTCGACTAATGTAAATATTGTATTGATCAAAGTTTTTCATATGATTTTGACAACATATGTATATTTTGCATTCACTATATGGTTTTGTTATATCTGTATTTTAAAAGTTTTAAAAAGGTTCAAAGGAAAACAAAAATGTTCAGTTTAGATTTGAAGACAATATTCTATTTCTAAGGGTAAAAAGCTGTATTTTGCATTCCTTAACTATCTATAGTTAGTTAAAAATTCAGCTTTTTACTATTTATCATGATAGAATTTAATTCCATTATATACCTTTTTATACACGTAATTATTTATTAGGGAACAAGCATTTATGTTCCTGATTATTATCTTTCTATACATTAAATATATCTATCGCATTTGTATTAATGGCAATCATATTATATTAGTATGCTTATTTTGCAGTGCTCTGCACATACAAATGTAATGAATAAATAAATGACTTAGGTTGCATGTCAAGTCGACGACGGTGACACTGGCGCCATGCGTGGGCATCAATGTTCTCCGTTCATCTGCATAGGCCCGCATGCGTGACCCGTTTAATTAAAAAGCTTTTATATTATTTATGTACAATAGATGATGGCCCTCATTCTTGGGTTAGAGCCCTACTATAATATGTTTTGCTTCAACAGTTTTTTTAATAATCTCGATCTACTCCCTGCCGATATTATTTGCTTTGTGTTAGAAACGATTAAAAGAAAGTATTGTATGTATGGGATACAATATAGATATTGTACCTATATAGGCATATATTAATAATTGCACGGGAAATAATGTTATCGGGAAAATCCATAATTTAATTTCTTAAATCGATGAGCATGTTCGCATTTTCTTAGAGAATCTTTTGCAATCTAATTATTATATTGTGAAAATAACCTAATTTCTGTTAAACTATAAACAGGCTGAAACGCCGTTACATAGTTTCGAAACTAGGACAGAGCCCTACAATTGTTATCTATATGGTTGATTACAAACTTATCAATAGCTTCAACATTTAATCTTCGGATAAGAGACTGAGAATACTGAGATTCATGAACAAAGGAACTTATAAGTACACTAAGTACATGTAAACCTAATTATACATATTATATCTAGTGTAAACAAAGTTCCTTAGTCTTTAAATGTTCAGTACGCTTTACATGGTTTACGCTCTGCTGCCAGTCACGTTCAGTGAATCTTCTTGCCTCAATATAATGTGCCTTCAAATGTAGCTTTTATTCTCAGGGACAATAACTTTAAAGTTGTATATCAAGTTCAGTATTATGTGAAGTAGAGGCGAGGTGAGCAACTAGAACATAAAGGAGAGTGTCCTTCAAACATTACTAGTTTCCAGAGGAAGGATATGCTTCGTGAATTTTCATTTCAGTCGTCATCCTGTCGTGACTGTCATCGCGGTTGTATGTTAATTAAACTTATTTTTACTCATTTCGTTTTAATTTGAGTATAACTGTTTAGTGTTTTAACAAATTGTAGCAATTAGTCTTATTTAAATGTACGGTTTATAGTGAATACTTCTAACATAACAAAAAGGTCTAATTTCTGGAAGATACAAAACTAAATAGACACGTAAGTATTTTAAAAATAACATTGCATACAACTAAAACCAAGCCCTTCATTAGCTTTTTTTTTTTTTCGTGTGTAAACCCCCACGGTCATCACCTCACCAGAGCTGACGGTGAGGTGGTATGTCGGACTCGAACTGACTAAAACCACACGGTGTTCCGTCATGAGAGCGTCTATTGCTAGGGACCCGGGATACCCTCGAAGGAAACATCCGGGAACCAGCCCTTCATTAGCTACAATTAACAAAAGAAACATTATTTTGATTTGTTCATATGAAAATAAATTTGGTTCAACTCCGGTTGTAGAGTGCGATTATTCTTTATATAATAAACTTTTTAATGTGGCGAGGTTTTATCTACTGTGTATCTTATATTCTCAACTTATTCTGGCTACCTACAAAATTTAAACTATTTAATACACTGTTGGAATTCACTTATCATGTTATCATAGACATGCTTTCGTCATTGTGCAAGCCACAAAAGCGAACTATTATATAATATAATATAACACCGGACCATGTCCTATTATAGGTACAGTCATCGAAATTTTGGAATTACATAGGTTCATCACTTGCCACTAAAATTGGTAACCAAAATTATCAATTACGACTTTTGATAATCTTTCAGTGAGATTGTGTCATCAATGACTAGAATTTAGTAAATGGTTCGTACAAAGTTGAGAGCTTGTGGTTTCGTGTATTAGGATACGAACCAGCTTAGTACACAGGGGTCATAACGTTACCGAGTCTTTAAAATATATATACAAAACTGAGTTACCTTTATAATACGAGATGATTTCGTAGAGAAAAACATTCATTGCAGAATACCACGGTTCGGTAGATCAATTTAACAGTTACAGCAGATTGCTTGTAGATGTTTATATAATTTCTATGTGAGTGAACCTAAAACTTGATTATTATATAATAATCGAAATCCAAGTGTTGTGCGAACGACGATTAAGAATACTAATGACATTATCAATTCCACATTGCTGAGATTATGTAGATTGTGTTTGATTCTTTTATGATTATGTACTGTCTTTAAAAAAATAATTGTTAATTTCCTGAGCTTTCGAGATTACGCGAGGTACTTAGATAATAATCATTATTATTTAAAACAATTATGTAAACAATATGCTCGTACTTTTACACTAAATTTTCTCTTTAATTTTTTACAGGTAAGTTTGGAGTTGATGCTTAAAATATGTATATATAAACAGTAAGTATAAAACATTCAATAAAATTAATAATTGGTCACATTCAGCTGTTTTCAAATATTTTTGTGTATTGTAAATGTTTATGTTTTTGATACTACTTTGCTTTTCTCTTTAATTTATATATTCTAAATTAATATATATAAGTATATATATATATATATATATATAAGTATATATATATATATATATATATATATATATATATATATATATATATATATATATATATATATACTTTGCTTCGTTTTACTTGAGTAAAAATTTGAATTTCCTATGCCTATAGTATACTAGGTTTCTGAAATTCTGATTTATTTATTATAACTTTGTTTATATAACTTTTGCAATAAATTTCACCAATATCATCTACTTTCCTTATTTGCCCAATTAAGTTGTTAAGCAAGGAAATTGTACAAACAAAAATACATGAATACATAGTATTAATAATACGAGGGTAATATCAATCTTGTAGAATATTTTTACCGATTTGAATATTTTAAATAATGTAAATAGTTAGGTTCTTTTCTTGTGAATGTCTTTTAAGAAGAACGAAAGCATTGGAATGTTACAGATCCGGCAGTATAGTATTGGCCCCTATTGCGTAACTTGGACTAAATTGTGCTACGCAAAACGTGGACGTTTCAGACGGTTCTGCCTACCCCTTTGATACAGGGTCTGTATTTAAAAAGAACCGCTTGTCTCACGAAAAGAAAAATATTTGAGTCAACTACACAAAATGTTAAGTTATGCGATGTAGTTTATAAGTGACTATTTCTAAATTAATAGATTGGCTAATATTTTCTGGAATTAAGAAGAATAGAAGTCACATTAAAATTTGAAAACAGTTAATTTATGACGAGTCCAACCGTGACATTTGTCGTTTGATGTCTAGCCACTGAATGACTTATAGCATGAAGACAGAAAAGCGTTTGAAACTAGTACACCGGTATTGAATTGCAATTCGCGACATACTTGACGGTCGAGTAACACAATCGCATGAAACAAATTTTAGACTGAAAACATCTCTTAGAAAAATCTTTAAAAAGAAAATATTTTTAAATTTTGATTCCAATTCATTGAGCGTTTTGAAACTAGCTATATTTTTTACAAAAAGCACTTTAATTTCATAGTATAATACGATAACATAGATGAATTGACTAATAATGGTTTTAATTAAAATTTTATTCCGATTTTTTTATTTAACCATTAACAAAATAAACTTGTCTAGACTTGAAATTACAGACGCGTTTTTCTTACCTCTTTTTTCGTAGTTAGTTATAGTTTACAAAACCACCGATAAAACAGTACATAAACATAATGATTTCCTTTATCCTCTCCAGAACCGGGCAGTTCAACAATTCTTTTTGGTTTATTTCAACGGTAACACTAAATTTTAAGTATTTTGTTTTAACTTTCAAAGTATTTTCAAACTTTTACCAATAGTATTGAGGATACTATTGGTAAAAGTTTGAAAATACTTTGTTGTTATAAAACGTAATACTTTGTGTTTAACAAAGCTTGACGTGGGACGTGTTTTATCAATCATTGCTTTCGCCAATTCCATGTATAATTGGATTCGATTTATTTTATTACTATCATATATTATACAAATAGTAAAAGTCAGCAGTCAGGTTCGCCCACTTTTGTGGCAGTGCTAAATAAAACCTAAGAGTCCAGGTGAAATCCCGACTATACATTCTTAAACCACTGTGAAACCAGTTACGGTTTAAAATGCTCTTTGCCTCTTAGGATGTGCAATATTTTCATTGGGGCATAAAATATTAACTGCTGCATTTATAAACGCTGGTTAAATGTTTTTTTTTTCTTTCTGATTAATTAATTCATTGTTTTCTTACTTTTAATGTGCTTTCGTGCTTACTTTTAATGTGATATTTTGTAAGCGAATACCTAATTAAAATTCATGACAAGAGTTTTGTTTCCATGTAATCCAGCCATTATAGTCCAGTGTTATAATTTATATACGTACGACCATAACAATATTTTTCCTGTTGTTAAACGTTTTGTGTAAGACGAGCAATACCCCTATCGTGATCAATTTTAGGCTGTCGTTTAGATAGCTATCGAACGTAAGTGAAGTATCCATATTCTTGTTTCCAGCAGATTCATTATTTTCTTTAATGATGACGGTGTGTATTTAATAGCGTTTGCACTGATTCCGATGAAGACTGAGTTACTTTCTAAAGTAATTAACTAATTATAGTCTTAATACATTTTTCTGATGAAACATTGAAGCCTTTAATTACAAAATGTTATTGAAATATTAATTACAGAATATACATTGATGTATCATTTATCAAATAGTGCCATTCCTTTTATGGGTAGTAAAATTTTAATTCGAAAGTGTTATTACGAAAGTGACTAAATTAGTGTTGATATGCAACGGTCAAATTTCAAACAAGTAATGTATTTTTTTAATGTACACGACAGGTTAAACAAAAAAACTAATAAAAAAGCAAAGGCGTTGGCTTTACTTAATCATAGATTTAGAAGTCAAGCTTTATAATAAATTCTACTATGAAATCAAAAGTAGATTAGGTCTGATAGACGATTTACTAACATTGCAATCATTTACACATTTGATATTTTAAAGTTTTCGATATCGATTAGCAATCGATGTAATAATATGATCCGAATATGATGAAACTAAGATGTTGGAAGGTAGAGATAGAAATCTAGATGATAGATTCTAATGAAACAGATTCACTTAAATTTTTCTTCACTAGCGTAAGAACTATTTTATACATATTTAGGTATAATGTACACGTATAAATTGATGATAATCGGTTAAGACGTGAAATCGAAAACAAATACACTTTCGCACTATATTAGATTGGATAACAACAAACTGAGGGAATTTAACAAAAGGAAACCTGTCTTTAACATAAATTTAAGTGAATCTTTGGGATGAACAAAACGGACTTAGTAAACTTAGAAACTAGTATTCAAGAAAACGCCTACAAAGACTAGAGCAGCGATGCCTAAGGAGAATTTATTACATAATTGTCAAACTCAACAGGCAATTTGAACACGCGGCTGACATATTGTAGGCGTTGCCTCCCGACAACTCGAAGTAATTGATCCGACTCGATTATGAAGCCACTGATTAATTGATTTAATGCAACGACGACGCTTTGAAACCCATGTCCTAGTTGCTTATTACTCACAAACATTTTGAATATAAATACAAAATAAAATAGTGTTAAAGTTGCCGGGCGACCTAAATATTTCTTTTAGAACTACTTTCCTCGATTTTACGTACTTTTTCTGTTTTCGTACTCTACGCATGCGGTGATATAATAATCGATTATTTAATTACTATTCCGAATATAACTATTTGAGTTGACGTGGTTGTTTCTATATTATTATACGTTATATTTTATTTATGGCATTAAGGTACAAACGAGCAGACTGGTTACCTGATGGTAAGTTACAATCGCCGCCCTTAAATAAGTGCTGCCTTTGCGGATAATGAGAGGCGGGGGTTAGGGGTTTGGTTTGGTTTTTATTAGACAGAGTATTTATTGATAAATAATACAGGTTATAAAATTGAAACTGTGTAACATTCGAGAAATATTTACCTACTTAAAACACTTTTAGCCTTATTAAGAACAAGGACAACTTGTCTATTTTCATGAATATCGTTCTAAAACCAGAGCAATAAATTGTGTAACACCTTTACTATCTTTCTGCTATAATAATACGATTTCTTATTGAACATTTTTTACTACAACAAAACATAATATGTAAAACAAAATAGCAGAACAGATAAGACCATGAACCGATAAACACCATTTTTTCTATCATGCCATAATAATGATGTACATATAATAAATTCGATCTCCTTAACTTGTTTTCTAAAGAAAGATGACTGATTTATCGGCGCGTTTATAATACTACGCTATAAAACTTTTCTTGTTTTGGAACACATAGTAATAGGCGTACTTATGTGGGTAGTACCTTGTTATTCAATGCTTTAAAACATTACGAAACGGTTAATTATAATGAACGTGATTTTCCAAGAGCTCGTGTGCGTGATGCAAAAACATTTGATAAAACATTGGTTGTATACGTCTTAACTGTTTCCTGGTTATCTACTCGTACTACGAAAGATTTAGTAATAAAAGTTTCTTTTTTAATGTGCCATATGGACAGGCCATATCAATCTTCTGAAACGCTTTACTTGTCATCAGTTATCTATTACACGTACATGTACACCCACATAGATGTCTATCTCGTGACTATGAATAAGGTGACCACATCAGTAAAATATATATATATATATATATATATATATATATATATATATATATATATATATATATATATATATATATATAAATATATATATATATATAAATATATATATATATATAAATATATATATAGTAAGAAAACTTTCATTCCAATATACCCCTAATTTTTCCATCGTTAATTCCTAAAGTGCTCTGTTGAGGCCAGTATTATGCTCCCTATTATATTAACGTACGGAAAGTCTAAATTTTTTGATGAAATTGGTTATCAATGTTATCATATATTTTTTGCATCATTACTTCATGGAGGTGGCAATGGTTTAGTGGTTATGGTATATCGTAGGTTATTTATTTAAATATTACTAAAGCCAGCCGCGACACAGGAATATACTTAATTGATAATATTATAAAAACGCTAACACAGACGTGGTAAGTGATCATCAATTCTGAACCTGAGGTCGTGTATTTGATTACCACTTGAGACAAAACATTTGTCGAATCCCCCGCGACACAGGACTGGGACAAAGAAGTTCATAATAGACCAAAATCACTAGCTTCTATTATAAGAAATTATAGTAGAGTACTACAAATAGCTGTTCCCTTATGTAATACATGTACTAGGTAAATTAATTATCCATGAAATATTTAAATTAGCTAGTTCACTTCAAGGTTGAAAGTGCTGTGCAGTTGTCCTTTGTTCTTATTTTAGTTTCTCTGGAATTTACGAGATCTTGGAACGCTGCGCTGGATAATTTTGAGATTAGCAAAACACATGATCAGAATATGCAGTAGTAAAAAAAGCTATGATTAATTTAAATAGACTTTGGTATTTACATTTTACATGTTTTAGTGAAGATAGCTAATGTTTTCGAAACATTGAAAACCGGTGAGAACTGCATAGGTGTGTAATCGATTGCATTGCATTTTTTTATATATAGGCCTACCATAATGAATCCACTCTGCCTGATTGTAAGCAATAAGTGGAGTCCAAGAGTGGTGGTCACCATCCTCATTGCAAGTGTAATCAATACAGCATGCAGCCATATAGCAAATAAATAATGTTGCTAAATCCTGTTATATGATTTATTAGTAACAACATGAATAATATAATAAATAAATTGTTCTTAATTTTAGTCAATTAGCTTAACTTTCATAATATGGGACTTAGTAGTGTCAAAGCGAAAACCTAAGAGTTTAAAGGTAAATCTTTGTGCTAGTGTGCACTTTCCAACCAGTATTTAAGGTACTTAAAAACGACGACACCTAAAAACCGCAGTCAACCAATCATTATGTATGTCCCTATTACATTAGATAACCCCACTAAAGCCAATAATTCCTAAATTGATAACAGGGGTGATTAAAATCTCTATACCTAGAAGATCTCTCTCTCTCGATACTTATAAGAACTGAAATCGTGAAGACGGATCTTACATGTAGTTATCCATCTATTTGTGAAAGTGCGAGTCATCATTATTAGCGTTTTATACCGGTAAACAAAACAAATTGTACTAATGTGACTTCACTGATACATGAATCTGAGGAATAAACTGATAAATATTGATAACATCAATCCACGTTTGCTTCTGCAAACTCAATATAAATAAACAGAAAAACTTCTACTATCTAGACATAAATATACGACTTCTACTATCTTAATACAGAACAAGTGCTTTGTTAATGTGTATATGTATTGCGTATACATGGTATACGCAATACATATCAAAAATTTACCATGCATACATTGGTAAGATATATAATTTTTTCACCGATGTTCCCGCCTTGAAAAGGAGGTTCTATATTCCACTACATGTATATTTTTTATGTATTGATTTGATTGATTTAAGAGCAGGAACTCTAAAATATTTTCCCGTTAGTTACAGCTAGTTATAGCTAGTTACTACACATACACATTATATTATATATATAGTTTTCCTTACTAGAGCAGTAATCTAGTTGCAGATTACTGCTCTAGTAAGGAAAACTATATATATAATATAATATGTTGGAGATACAGGCAAACTGTTTTTAAAAACTAGGTGCAAATTGGTGTTTTATAATTTTATTTATTAAATTTGTTTGAAGATTAAAGAATAAGTATGTACCTACATTAATCCGTTCGAATTCTAAAGTTTGAAAATTAAATCTTATCTTATTCGAATACAACGATAAGTCGAAATTTCAAAGCAATTTCGCAAGAACGTCGTTGAAGAACTTTCGAAGATTTAAGATTTCCCTCCGCAGACGTGATGGGTATCGATATTTTTCCAAATATGATTAAGAGAAAAATAAATTAGGTATTTTGTTACATTTGTGTGTAAGTGTACTCCAAATATCAGACTGTTTTTTTATTTGTGTAAGCCGTACAGATGTGATCGGTATGGAAATCTAAACTAGATAAAACAAAAACGATTTCTCAACTCAGAATTTATTAAAGTCTAGCCTCCTTGACTTTGATACTGGCGTATCTGATATATTTGCAGTTGCTAAGCTATTCTTATCTTGCACTAATAATAATAAAGAATAATAATAGTAAATACCCTTTATTATGCATTAAAAAAAAGAAAATATCAGAACAAGTGTACATAATCAAGAAAATGCACAATGGGCGGCCTTATCGCTAACAGCAATTTCTTCCCGGCAACGTTTGGATGGACAGGAGTGGTGTTACAACTGATATAATACCTACTTATAATATTATTATACAATTTTCATTTATATTTATATAGGTAATAATTAAATTGCCTCCATAGCTTTCTCCTTATAATTACTGTAAAAGGCTGACCTTGAAGCGACGCACAGTAATTTATAAAAAATAAATGTTGTCTTTGTTTCCCATTGTATAGAAATATGTAATAATATGAATTTTATTTAAAATAACTCGTAAATAAAGAACCTATTGCACGTGCGCGCGAGCAAACCAGACCCACTCACATCGGCGCAAAGCGCGTTATTAAAAACCGTTCAGGCAGTTTTGTACTAAACGATAAAATTTCCGCAATTAAGTTGAATATTGTATGCACTCTTTGATCATGTTCGATCACGAAACTAAATGGCGTAAGTCTCAAATCTTATTTTGCTTATAACTCAAATAATTAAACTAAAGTAGTAAATTGATTTCTCTAAAGTATTAATTTAGAGAAAAAATGTCTTGTGACTGGATAATAAACTATATTTTCTTGCTGTGAATACTTATTTTAAACATAAAAGCCCAGTAATTTTGATTTTATTTGAATAATCTTCCGAAAAAGACATGATTTTGGAATAAAAAATAAATCGAGCGAAAACAATTACGTAACTATCTTGTAAATGGATAGAAAAAGAACCGATAAATCATATACTAAAGTTCCACTTTGATTGTATGTGTGACTGTTGCAGAATATTAATGTAAACTAACATAAAATTGAGGGCCTGCTCTTAAAAATAAATATTGTAAAGAGTACTCCTCCCAATGGTAGCGGTAGTCCCAATGTAAAAAAAAAAACAATATTTGATCATGGGATACTAGGGAAATTTGAAGAAGATTTAAAATATTGCGTAAAAGAATTGAAAAGAGACATTGATGGCGGTTATATTCTTTTTGAATAGAAATTACCCATTTAATTTAAAGGTCAATTATTTTTCTATAGAGACTACAAAAAAGTATTAACTATATGTATTATGTGACGTATTGTAGGTTTTTCTGACGAAGGCGTCTTGTAAGACAGAGAGATTAAACAAATTTTTGGTCAAATGAATGACATAACAGTGTACCGAGTTAGTTGCTACACAGTTCTATACAGTCATAAAGGATCCACTTAATGTTGGCAACGACGCCTATGCCTAGATAATACGTCTGGGTGAGATATCAGTCACAACCCGGTCATTACCATATCTTTGCTGCTCGCCTGCTCCCACAGACTCGTCACGTTATCTTATCTTGAATATTTTTTTATATAATTTCACGTATCATCGTTTGTGTTTTTTTATATAAGTAGAGCTTAAATCTCAAGCAGCTGCCACTTCTATAATGGTATCTTTTTCTATAGAATTATGTTTTTATTGTTTTTGTTATTGTTGTTTTTATTATTGTGGGTAGATAAAGGGTACTATAGTTAATTTTTTTATCGTTTAAATAACTAATGTCATTACAAAATAGTTATCTTCAGTAGTCATTTAGCAATATTTTCATTGAAATCTGATTGCATTTAGTAATATAATAGTATAGATGTTTGAGTTTATATAAATTATTCTTGTAGTACTCACAGAAATTTCATGTCAAAATAAAATTCATCATTATCAACCTTCACCGCCTCTAAGCCCACATCTGGACGAGAGCCTTTGTTATTTAATGTGAAAACCCCCTCGGACCGTCATCCCAACGGGGTTTTCGGTGAAATTTGGACGACGGCGGGATAGCCAACCAGTATTCGGTATTTTTGAATTAAGATTACCTAGATTAAAATGTTCAAACTACCGATATTCTATTTATGTTCAGTATTCAAAGTAAATATTAAAGGCTTAAGAGCTAAAACAGCTTAAAAGAAAATTCGCTCTCCGAAAATTATCAATTTTCTTAATGAACTGCGTGTTTGGATAAAACACATGGAACATTGGACACATTGGAATGATTGACGGCTTAGGTCGTAACTATTAACGACAGTGCATTCTATGTATGTTTCTAACAGATGTTAGTTTTATCTCTTTTCAACGAATAGAATAAAATAGGGAAATACAGATTGACTCTTTCAAGCCAGCTTCAATAAAACGTTTCACATGTAACTCCAATTTATTAATGGGTGAAATGATGTACGGTGACTTTTACTCGCGCGCCAGACTTGGTGAGAACTGTATAAGCAAGCTCAATTTCAAACTTTGTTATAGCGTTATGGTTAATGGAGCATTACTTCTGTGTAATTGGTTTTTGCAAAGTTTTCAGAAGCGAGTAAGTGTTTATATTTCGTCACCATGGAAGGATAATTAATATCTCTATTTCTTAACAAAGAGTACTGCCAAACACGTCGTTTTTGTCTTAAATTAAAGCGACGGAAGTAGTAAAGTACTACATTTGGCATAAACTAACTGAAACAAAAATGTTACCAGGTAAAAAACTTCATATTAATACGGAAAAAGCGTGCATTTTTAGTTATATAATAAAGTTTAAGCACAATTAGAATCCCATGCAGTCAAAAGTCTAATGACAAATAATTAATTCAGTCGTTGTAAAAAATATGAATATTACACTGATTATGATTAATTTAGTTAAATATTACCATAAAAAGGAACAATATTTAAAACATGAACTATAACCGCAAGGTAACAATGACAATTTCAAACAATTAACTTTTTGTTTTCTTAACACAACGAGTAATTAAAATACCAGTTATAACATTTACCATTAAATGAGCGCACCAGCATTTAGACCGCGATCATGTATGCCCTTTAGCGGTTCATCCATATGGAACGTGTCTTGTCTACGGAATCCATTGTCCACGCCGGCCGGCTCCAGCCCGGTCGAGATGCCGGCTAGGCTATTTATACGACCCAACACAACTCTTGAAATTCATCTTTACAACTTTTTATTTACGGCTCATTATATTGGACTTATCACTGGCTACCTAATTGGCTGGGTAGTTAATTTGACGAGGTTATAGGTATGACGCAAGTACGCCTTACGATGATGATGTACAAAAATTAATAAATAAGTTTTTAGTAGGTATTCGCATGAAAATGTATTAAGAATTATATATGATGCACTTATACTAAAACTTTTTGCATTTATGCTGACTGCCCCGCTCTGCTTGATAGTCTATAGCCTTTTTCAAGAAACGGGATATTTAATGCAAAAAGGTTTATTTAAATCAGTTTAGTTGTTTCTGAAATTAGCTCGTTCGAACAAACAAACAAATTCTGTATCTTTAAAGAATGGATTGCTTTCTACTCAAGCCGCATATATAATTTTAGTTTTTAATAGGTATCTAATTAAAATCTATTTTATCTTATCTCATTTAATCTGATTTGTCGTCAAAATAATGATTATTATTTAAATTTGTTTCACTAATCCCACTAATACATCATCAAACAAGAAAATAAACTTCCAAAGAACACAAAGGTTACCGGTGTAATGTATTCATGTTTTATGCTATTGATTAATTATATACTTTTACAATTAATTATATACTTTTTACTATATTAACAAATAAAATTTAAAAAAATATATAAAACGTTTCTCTGATACATCCAAATCTTATACCCCATTTCACTTAAGACAATTCAAATGACACCTCACATATTAAAATCCATTAAGCGGTTTAAGCTCTACGGCGTTTCAAACAAACGTTATGTCAACAAACTGTTATGCAGTTTAGGAGGCTTAATACACGATTATTATTATTTCCTTAATTTAAATTAATTAATAAAAGCAAATTATATTTATACATATACCATATAAAATACATTTATAAATATAAAAAATAGTAGCCCACCGACATTGGCTCCAGGGAGGCTCCAAAGATAGCAACCTCCTGACAATGCAGGGCGTGTTGAAGAGAAATGCCTTCCGCATCAGTCCCTTGATTAACCCCACCGAAGCTCTTGGCTATCGTCGAGCAGATATAATGACTGCCGAGTCGATATTCCACATGTCGATAATCTCGTGAGATAAATCCAAATATTTTATTTGTTTATCTTTTTCAACTTTCTCGAGGTTATCGTCATGAGAACAGCAGTATCGACTATCATAGCATGGTTTTTTAATCGGTCCATCACCATGATATCAGGCTTATTGCCAACAATAGTCCTATCAGTGATGAAACTAGTACTAGAGTGCTATGAACCTGGTAGTAGAGTACTGAGAGGATTCAAAGCTAGCTAGGCAGAACCACACGGGACTCACGACTAGTATCCTGGACAGAGAGATCCTGGAAGAACCGTTCTCAATTGTCCCATACATATCTTTAAGAAAGTGCATAGAGTTGTATCAATTTTATACAACTCTAACTCCCTCAAAACCATGTATGTATGTGGAATCAAGTATAGGCCTTATGTCGCCAGATTACCATGAATTTTTTGGCTGATGGCCATGTCTAGAAAAAGTGGGCTCATTCGTGCCACGAATCCCGCTTCTACATTCATTCTGAGAAACAGAAATACCTACCTACATCTTTTATGTTTAACATTCTTATCCGCAATGAATGCACAACATTGATTTTCTTAAAATAACATTATGAGGATAGTTGCAGCATGACTCTTGATATCGTTTTGTTAAGTTTGTTATAGTTTACATATGTATGTTTTAAAAACTTAGCATACCGCATGAGTTAAACTTAAGTTCCAAATTATTAATTGTTACGCTTACTACAATTGTAAATTTACATACATATTCAAATTTAGTCTAATTGTGTCAAGTAATTGTAAAAAGTATAAAACTACACACAGTCCAGTAGCCCGTTCAGTTGCAATAAAGTTTAAATTAAATAATGAAAATTTTGTAAATTATAATTGTAACATTTCTGTTTGTATTTTAAATAAATGACAGTAAATAAATTTTTACAACAGTTCTGATTTCGGAGGCCAAAATCGCATTCTACACGCAACGAAACGTTATCTATTTTTTACAGTAATTTTATTTTAAATTACGGAATAAATTAAGGACATCCTTGACATTAAGATTTTTTTTTTTAATTAAAAACACGTTTAAAGCTTTTAAACGTTTTTGGATATAGGATATCTCTTACAAGTCCGTATAAAACGTTTTATTATTTGTTCATGATTCAGTTGTTTATTCAATTGTTTAATTTTATGAAAGTCGTATCTTGACGAGTTTAATTAGTGTCCACGTTACATTTATTAATTCAAAACAAAGTTGCCCATCATTTAAGAAGAAACATACATACATTCACACATTTTGCGGCCTTTATATAGTCCAAATTTTGTAATAGGGGCAAGCCCATTGCAATTTGGGAAAATGTGCAGTAAATTGAAAGGGAAAAGGAAGGAGAGGGATGTTGCGTATACTGATGAATCGGGGAGTTTAAGCAATAGCTCAAACAAGTCAAGACCCTGAACTGGCTGCCTTGAAATCGGCCGGCGTATGAAACAAATTATCATAACATGTTTTCGAATATAATATACATTTTGCACTATTTTGAACCTATAGGACTGAGTACAATGTTATATCTACTCATTTTTAAATTGTATTAAGTCAAATTAGCAAAAGTAGTTACGCGCATTCAATATTATGTTAACTGTAAAATAATTAGTGGACCATGTGCCTGCTTCGTACGATGACAAGTGCCCCAAATTATGTGATGTGCTTTCGCAGCTCTATTAAGACTCATTACGGTATTCGTAGTTCGTGACATGTTGATTTTCTGGTCATTGACTTATATTTACCGTTGTACTACAACTTGGTTATTCACAAAACTATTATTTAATGTCAAGTAATAATCAGTACAAGTAGAAACAAGAGAACACTTACAGAGTTTTGATTTACCTTGACTTACAAGTTTAATGTGAAGTAGTCAGGTAAAATGTAAGTTTTTTATTATTTTCTAAAGTATATTTTTATTAATTCCTTGCAAATTTATCAACTTGCAAATATTGGAACAAAAAATTTATTAAAAACCAATTTCTGTTTAGTAGGAATACAACTACCTATTTATTTTAGGTTATAGGTGTTGAGTGCTTTTACAGACTTGCTGATAGATTATACATAGGCATATTATATAGTAAAATTACATTGTATCGGAATCCATCTCCCCTAAACAAGGTAATGCGTACATTGCATCACTTTAAATACTTAATTAAATTAATATTGATTAGTTCACACAACAAAACTAGCATTACTGAAAATTTTAACAAATCCAAATTATTTTTACAGTTCTAGATTGCTAGAAACAGTTGTAAAGGCACTATACTATAAATAGTGGTTAAGAGAAGCAGTGGGCGATCATACCACGGCTATCAAAATCGTTTCGGATTTATCGCGTGCGAGTAGGCCGGTGTTACATTTATGTAGCAGCCTTTCTCTTTCCGTCCAAAATAGGCAATAGGCTTACGAATTCGAGGTACAAGCTTCAAAGGCTGTGCGGTTAGTGGCGCCAGCCTGCGAGTCAAGGACGACAACGTTCTGTGTATTGTTACACCGATTTCACTTCAGTTTAACTCTAAAAGTCGACGTCACTCGATGTCTGGTTTATTCATCTCACAGTTGTTGACAAAATACAAACGTTTAGCATTAATAGACTATTAAACGAATGTCACATTAAGGCATTTGTCTCAAGTATAAGAATGAGTCATGATTGTCGGTTTAGTTTAGTTATTACGATTCTTTATTCTGATTCATCATAGCGGATGTAGGTATATTATGAATGCTTCACTTGTTTTTCTATTAAAAAAATGCGAATCCATGCCCTCATGCATCTAACTTGAACTTTACGATTAGGTACATTAGAGATCTCAGTATTATTGGTGTCATGATATACTTTCTGAGAAGCTCTAAGTGGGTATAAATCTGTTTAAGCGCTTATGAGAAAGGAATTTAGCAAGCATACAATGATAACAAAAGTTTTAAGACAATGTTCTTAATTATATCCTTAATGGCATTATTGTAAATATTTTCAAATGTTTAAAAATTACAGTGATTATAACTAAATATACCTATTTTTTGGGATTGAGAATGCTTATACAAATTATTTTCATAATAATTTATGAAATATAACATTTTGAAATATAACCTTAAGTGACAATATTTTACTTGTCGAATAGTTCACTATGAAAAATCTGAAAAGGTAAAAAGATAACCTAAAACCAAGCAATTTAACTTAACGTTTGTAAGTAGAGCTTTTTCAAATTGCCATGCAGTTGCAACAAATATAATGTGTAGTATTGATAACCTGAAATCAATAAGATTATAATAGTGACGTATAATCTGGGAACTTTTGGCTGCCTTCAGACGTTTCAACTGTAAATTCAAATATAGAAGCTGGTCTATGTCAGCCAAACAATGACACGTACTTACACCAAAAGCAGTTTAAGTACTGCAAAGTATGCATTTGATTAAAACTGTCAAATTGAAAGTCATTCCGCTAATGAATAAATGTTGGTAACATTAAACAGTAGAATACTCATCACTATGTACAAGAATATCACGGTTTAAGGCCTTTTGTTTTACGCACAATGAAACTAAACTGATAGCGCTCTTTGTATTCTAACGAAGGTAGGGCATGCATTAAATGCATTAAACCATGTAATTGGTGCATCATACATCAGTGAATGTTCGTTTGATAACTATTAAGAGTAGTATTAATGATTCTCGATTTGCAAGTTACTCTATAGAATTCAACAAAAATAAAAGAACATGTGAATAATGCAAATTCTCTATTGTCAAGAAGCGCAATTTCAGAGAGATCAACTTTATACTTTTATATTTTAACAGTCTTATGATATTTTTAATAGTTCCTATGATGTTTTTATACTACTAATATTAACATAACGATCACCTTCATTAGCATAATCATATGTTTAGAAGTCTAAATATGTATTTTATTTAAATAGAAATCGTAGTGACGAGTTTTAAACTCCACGGCTTAACAGTAAAGGCGTTTGCAATTCGCCATTTCAAAAGGGAAGTTGTCGTTAGCAGAACATCTAAATTGTCGTTTGAAACGGTCTCGTCACCGATCCAATGTAATTTAAGCGGCCCTGACTCTTGACTGCGTACAGTTTAGTACTTGATTAGTCATACACGTTTGTCTATCAATGTGTCATTTACTGATGTGTCGATGTCCGCCCATCGAATTATGACGATCTTCGATACATTTGCAGATATCATTGGTACACTGTTAAATTTTTAGTACAGGGTCATATCTGTTGCAAGGTTTCGTTTGTTGATCATATCATATGTACAATGTGTCACAGTTTCACCTGACAAAAGTTGGTTTCAAGGTTCTCGTGACCTCACAGCGGTCGTTGTTCCAATTCTAAGTGGGATGTTCGATGATTTAAAACAGTCAACGCTAAAGATAAGCTTTATACAGCAATTGCTATAATTTACTAAACGTTTATATTATTTATATTTAGGGAAAACTGTCTTGTAGTGGATTGAGTTCACAGACTCATTGATTATAAAATAAATTTGTATGTTCCTAAATCTGTCCTAATATTTTCTGCCTTTTTTTGCAATTGTTCTAAGATTTTGTGAAAAGGACTAGATGATTTTTCGACTCTGTATGTATCTTTGATCTTATTTCATTATATCTGATATCTCATATATTTTTTAACATATATATATATTGTAATACGTTCTCTCAGAGGAATGTTCACAATAAATAAAAGTCACAGATAATTTTCACAGTATAATTTATTGTTACTATCTAAAATTATTTATAATATCACTCCAAACGCACTTAGATTTATACAGGGACTACTTCCCTCTGTGACTGTTGCCGAACGAATGCCACTCAACATTTTAAGAAGTCCTCACCATATGTTCCCAGTAACTGGTTATGACGTTATAAGTTGTACAAGTCAATAAAGCCACTTTATAATACTACCCGCGTTTAACACTATAAAGATGGATTCTATTAATACAACACTATATTCGCTAGTAACTAGCTATAAAATTAGAGAATTGGTCATGCAGTGTGCCGTGGAGTAATTCTATTTATAAGGGTTGGTTTTCTTCCATTTTGAGCTGAACTCGTGTCGTGAAGTCGCTGTGAAATTATCCGGCGCCTGCGATGTTTTCTTTTATTGTCGTCTGTTTGGTTTAGCATTTGTGTTGCTTATGACTCACTTACCATGCTTAAAATATCGGCCTGTATGTCACTTATGGGCTTGTTTATTACCTTATTATAGCCGCTAAAACTTGTTCGTGGACTTATGAATTGGTAATTATGCTGGACGGTCTACGAATGTACTACATATTATAGAATATACTATATATATGTATATAGTACCACGTCTCGTCATACACGTATGAACAAAATTATCTACATGTACCAGATCTGACAATAAACCATGTAAATAATTTGATACACTTTAAATTATTTACATGGATTATTAAAATTACAGCGTTTTACCGAGTACATGTGCTTATTTACACTGTACTTGCATTGAAACCACATTTTCATAAATTGTCTGTCTGTGTGTTCCGTAGAATTTCACCAATGGGTAGACTGTTTTGTTTTCAACGGGATTTTCACTTTCAGGTAGGTAGCTGAAGTTAAAACGAGAAAGTTATACTTATTTTAATTTAATTAAAAAAAAGAATCAGAGTTCCACGTAAAAATTTTTGAAATAATTTGTAACTAGAAATATTTCGTAGTTTCCAACTAACATTGTAATTTACACATAGTACTTGTCTACATATTTAATTGCCAAGGATATGATGGTATTAATAAATAAGTTCCTGCCAGATGGTCCTCTATAAGTATATTACAAGTTACTACTTCTAGATCTTATAAAGCAACCAATAAACAAAATTACACGTAATGTTTAATCGAAGCTTTCTAAGATAATACACACAAAGTAATTTAAAGATTAATAGAAAGTTGTTCAATAAATATAAAATTGAAAGGGTATTACGAAATGCATCAACTCCATTAGCTGTATGGTAAAAAACAAATCTAAATCTCCTAAAAATTTATTTAAAAATCTTTAAAGTACTGACAATGCTGCTATGAATTCTCGCTCTGTAATAATCGTCTCTGCGACGGGATACTGATACATATTCATTGTGTTTTTGTATAAGCTTTTGATTCAGGTAACAGCAACAAGGAACAAGGTTTCTAAGCGGCTCTGTTTGATAATTTTATAAATAAAGGCGATTAAAGTTTGGATTAAAACATTTGGCCATGCTTAGGCACGAAATGGCCGGCTCGACCGGTGCGATACAACGGCCTCATAGAAAACCGGTTTAGAGGCAATACATTTGCATTTTCTCTAAATTGGTAAGGTTTCCGGAGGCCCCAACTCCTCCTCTCCTCTTCCCTATCCCCTCGTCCATCTCTCCTCTTCCCTATCTCCTCAACCCCCTCTCTTCTTTCTTAACACCGCATACTTCAACTCTCATCAGCAGCGCACTTACTACTCTCGAGTTGCAGTTGTCCATGGACGGTGAATGTCACCTACCATCAGGTGACCAGTCTGTTCGTCCCCATATATAAAAAAAGAACTTTATATACCTAATGAGTGAATTCTCTTAACTGCGATATCGCTTGTGACATTGCTTACAACTATATTGGGTGGGCTTTCAGTTTCCTAAATTGTATTTACTTGAATATATTTTTTACAAAACTCTTCAATTCAAAAGGATAACGATAATCAATAGCAGTATAGATTTGTTTCTTCCATACGATTGTTACCATTGAATATTTGAGGAGGCACATTTCTCGGTACTAGATTCTAGAATCACTGGACCTGAATATATTTTCTAGAACTGAGTACATTTTGTACCTCTTCGAAATTATTTATCCTAAATATAAAATTACATCAGAAATTACACCGATCTATAAAACTGTAAGTCTGCGTAACTGGGATGACCTAATGACTTTTTTATAAATAAAAACCATGTTTGTTTTCATAGCATTTATTGTACTCCTTGACTATTTACGGTTGAAGTCGGTAAACACCGTAATTAAGCCGACCGAATCATAAAATGTGTTTTGAAAATAAAGCATTAGAATTGCCGCAGTCAAAGGTAGTTAATAAAATTTACGGCATACTAACCTGCAAGACGGTGGTTTACAATTTAGGTGTTTTAGTAACTGCTATGCGCTATCATTATCACTTTTCTCGGTACACGACTTACGGCGTTAAAAATGCCATACCGACATTTTTACAATGGTATTTAATGGTGTTTCTCTTATTGTTTATATTATTAGTTTACAGTGTATGTACTTTCTTAGAATTTATTCGAAGTCTAGTTAATCTGATGTTTGTGTGTGGTCTCGAGGCGCCAGCGTGTTGCCCATATATGGGATCACAAGTGGGATCCGGGGATGTGAAAGGCTACTCTGCACTGGGTTACAATGCTCACGGTTACAGTTACTGGTAACTCTCTCTTGTAGGCAACTCTAGCTTATTTTTATTTCATTTCATCTAAGCTTGTTTCATGAATAATTTTATTGATAATAATAAAGTTATTCATGAAACATTTGGCATAAATAAAACGCTAAGGAGTAACTCAGTAGAAACTAAAATTGCATTATTTAGTTTTTCTTTATCTTTTCTACTCTGATATTTTGCTATGCATTAATTTCCCGGCAGTGGTTAAAACGATCTGAATTTTGAACATCATTTCATTTTGTTAGATCCTAGGTGTAGGTGTACTTTATTTATTTCATATTACATTCCATTTTAAAGAAATACTAAAGTAAAAATTATAGGTATTTGTAGTTTAAATTGAAAATTATTGTTATTAATTCATAAACCGTGACCCATTACACTATTATATAATTATTTTATATAGTATATATTTGGCGTTGTCCATCGAAGACTTACTGTAGAGTACATAAATCGTATTAAAAACAAGAGCTTATTCTTTGCTTTATCAATGGTCAAAACTTAATCAATAATATTTGATATAGTTTACATACCACGGCACTAAAACGCACTAATGGGCCGGCTGGGATTACAAATACAGGGCCTTACAGAAAACCGGTAGATAAACAGTGCTGGCATTGTATCGCCGGGTGAGTGAGGGTATCGGAGGCCAACCCCCCCTCTCCTTTTGAGTTGCAGGGGAACATGGTGGTTGTCACTAACCAAAACAAAATCATTATAATCTATTATAACGTAAGATAAGTATAGATAGAGATGTAAGTATAGATGTTCTTATAAAGAATCTTAGTTGATTTATATAGATAGATAGATAAAATCTTTATTATCCAAATAAAAGACATTACAATATTACATATTTTAATTTATTTTCTTAAAAGCATACAATAATTTGTACAATTGGCTGCCTTATCGCGTTTTGCGATCTCTTCCAGGCAACCTTTGGATGGAAACAGAGTTTTGTGTATGGCAGGAGGAGTTGCAGTGTTTAATTAACTGACTTACTCATATATATACACACTGTACTCATACGCATAAATACTATGATACACAAAACACACATTTAAGAAATGCTAAAATATGTTCTAATGTATCAAAATGTAGCAGTTTTTTTTTTTACCAAATATGTCCTATAGCCTACATTTTAGAGAAATTATGATTCTAATTTATATGTGTTGGTGATTTAGAAGCCACTCTATAACATTTCTTCTTGAGCAGTCTGGTAATAAAGCGAAGCATTGTGACTGATATCATAAAATGTGCCTGATGTCTGTACGTCAAGATGGTATTCAGTCTTACAACTCGTGCATATCGACTATAACGCAATAAGTTAATTACTAAACGAATGCAATCGTTGGCTTATCCGCCCGTCAAGCTATGAGAACCACCGATAACCCCTACCACAAATTCCAAACTTATCGTTTCTTCATCGCTGTACGTTTAAACGGACATCGGATTATATATATATATGTATATACGTTCTTTTTGAAACTTGGAAATGGCAGATTAATGTAGGTGCCAGCCGACCTCCATCCGCCGCTCATGGTCAATTTAGCTTGCGATCTCACGGGCAATATTCATTGTCTCTTGAGTATTGCAAAAAGCCAGTGCTAATTTAGTATTGTCAGTCAGTTGTGAAAACATAATTAAAATTTCAATTTACCGATCTCTATTACAATGAGAGACCACTTCATTATATTCAATATCGTTCTTCGTTGCAATAAAAACAGTTAATTTATTTCATACGTTTTTACTTTAGAGGACGTTCTTGGAGGAGCTTTAATCGCACCTAAGTACACAAAAAAAAAACAGCACAGCATGAAATCCGTGACATCCGCTGTATTATGAATAAAAATATTATCTAAGTACGTGCTAGCGACTTAATCCTCTTTGAAAATGACACCTACCTCTAGAGAGAGACAAAATGGATCGTCTTAGCGGAGCAGCCACGACGTCCGCGACACGAATAGTAGCTAACCCATAAAATTTATCATAAACACGGTTAATTCAACATTACCAGTTTTTTTACATTTCAATGCCTCATTGCTAAATATAAAGAACACAGTTTCTATACTACCGGTAACAGAGAAATGGCTTTTAATATAACTGTGCTGCTATTTCACAAATACATTAATTTTAAAACAATGACGATATCACTCGCATGTGTTACTTTTGCTACATGTTCCAAGAAAGGTTTTAAACATTAAACACATTCCTATTAATTATCTTGTTAATAATTAATTTAGATGAATTTTGGGGTGTCATTTCCCTATCTTGTTAATTCCTATATTTTTAATGAGTTATGAGTTCTCAGAAAAAGTAATAAATCTAACAAGGTGAGTTAGTCGACGACAGTTTATTAATTAAAAACTGTTTTTATAAACAATGACAATATCTTATGAACGATGAAAACTGAAATCACGGGTTACATTAGAGATGATGTAGATTTTTAAGTCGGAGTCAAGATTCCTTTCATGTGAGGACATAAATTGCCGAAATGAAATAATGCAGTATGTCCTCCCACAGTTTGTCTGAGCCTCGCGACAACTGCAATAAAGCCAAACATATTTCACACACAAAAAAAAATACAAGTACACATTATCTTTTAAATTCTATCTTTAGTCATTTGCTCATGTGATCGGTTTCTATTACCTCCATCAACTTGTCTATGTCGTAAAAGGAGTACGGATATTGTATTACCTATATAGGGGTTCTATTTAAAAATATCGCTGTTGGTTTTATAATCAGACCCACGACGCTGTTACATATATGTATGTATTTTATGACTATAATGAGACTACAAATCACGGCTTTATAAAACTACGTTAGAGTTATGAGTTAAACTTTTTTTCTAATTATTAGTAATAATATTTATAACAATTAGAAGATTATTGATGCATCAATGGCAATCAGCCTTGTTACGGTTAAGTTCCTTTAACGCGTATATAAAATCAATTGGGTGGCCAGTCATAGCCGTTTCTCGGTGGAGCGATTTATCACACTCATTGATGAGTCTATGTGTAGGCACATGCGTCACGATGTCTTGGGCTTCATAACGGAGTTAGGAAGTTTACAACCTTGATGTACATTACAATTAACGACGAAACGAAGCTCGACTATCTCAGTTAAATGATTACCTAACTACTAGAAAAACTTATATAATTTATTGAGAACATTAAAACTAAAACATATGATAGAAACTTACTTCAAAGTGTTCTGCGTATTCCGTTTTCCTTATAGCGTGGATTCAC
This sequence comes from Tyria jacobaeae, assembly GCA_947561695.1. Taxonomy (NCBI): domain Eukaryota; kingdom Metazoa; phylum Arthropoda; class Insecta; order Lepidoptera; family Erebidae; genus Tyria; species Tyria jacobaeae. The sequence goes on from OX387218.1 coordinate 11,167,628, forward strand.
ATCAACATTCCCTAGAAGGCATGTTGTCCAGCCAGCTTGCCCACCCACGCCCCACTCACTGGATAAACAACCTTTACCACTACATGTTAGTATTTCAATGCTTTGATCGTGACGGTCTAATGTGGCGCCGCACCATAGGGAAAATTGTTTTTGAATGTAATGTTTGTATATAGGAATCTAGTAATAAAATTTTATTTCTATGACATGCCCACTTTATATTGTTTCTTAAAAGAATTAAGCCTATAACAAATTTTATGGCTGAGTCATAACTGTGCAGTTAGAATGATGGATGATGGATTTTTCATAGGTTCGTAAAATACATTTAGCTCACTGGATAAGGAAAATTAAACATCAGTGCTAATTATTTGTTCCTCAACAAGGAACAAAATCGTGCTATTTAGCGAAATTCGCTTATCCATCCTACAGGCTACAGCTAGTTTCAAGCACAATAAGTTCAACTAGTCTCCGCAAAAGATCTGTAGACTGGCCTGTTGATCTAGTGGTTAGTGAATGGTGAGCCTTAAGTCATGGTTTCGATTCCCACACTAAACAAAAATTATTGTAAGTATCAAATAGTTGTCAAGAGTCTATTATAGGTCTTGGTATGCATTTGTTTGAAAGTTTGTCGAGTTCGCCACAAGAACGACACAAGAATCATTTCCAATGTTGGACTCACGTTTGTACTCGTATATAAAAATTTAGAAAATAGGTATTAAACTCTCACTCTTCTTTCGTTAGATTAAATTAAATTAAAAATTATTTATTTTAACTGACAGAGAGATTACAATAGTTCATATGTTCGATAATGACAGCATTAGTGAAACACTGTGGCGCGGTCACTGACGCCCACCTCCGGATGAGGCGTATATGTTCCATGACATTTTATGTAATACAAAAGAAAAGCATATATATATATATATATAGTAATTATAATTTTATATGACTTTAATAAAAGCTAAGTGTGTAGAGTAGAACAATGAGAAATTAAAATTGATTTTTATGTGCATGTGTGTTGTGTGTGTGTGTGTTTGTGATTGGGTATGTGTGTGTGCATGAGTGTGTGTGTGTGAGGGTGTTTGTGGGTGTGTTGCATTAAATAATAGATGTGATTATGTTTCCTTATAGGTTATGCCAAGCAGCCATTCAGTAACTCGTGATTGGAACTGTAGTATATTGCTGGGATAAATGAGAGGGCAAAAAAGTAAAAGTGTCGTTTAGCAAATTGCGTTTTACACATTTGTATTATACAAACTGCCCATTCTGCGTTTATTGGTATTACTAATAAAAGGGAGATCTGTGTGTTTACGAAGTATGACTGTTAATAGGAAGAGTTTCCTTACTGTTAGGACTTTTAATTCATGGTACAGCTGAGATGTAGCAAAAAAAAATTGACTTAAAGGACATAATTTTTAATACGCCCCCCCTATGCGCCCTTTCGAGTGTGAGTAATTTGCTCTTTCCTGTGCAGCCCCAGGCTGCAATACTCGTACAGTATCCAGTAACCGACTGTACTAGAGCTAAAAATATAATTTTAAAAGAAGGAAAGTCTAAAACTGAGCGTAGCTTTTTGAACAGATACATCAATTTTCTAATTCGGCACGTAGTTGCTTTAACATGTTCTTTCCAAGAAAGATGATTATCGATCCAAACTCCAAGATATTTGATTTTGGATTCGCAAGCGATCCGCAAACAGTTATAGATGGGTTTCATTCCACAAGACGGTTCATGGGCGACAAGGCTAAAAGAAAGGGGAGGAAGCGAAATTGAGTTCGGTGCGAAAGTAAGACACTTGGTTTTGTCTACAGTCAATTTTAGAAAATGCGTCGAAAGCCAGTGGGTTGCTGTAGACAAAGCTGTCTCAGCATGAACTTGGCGCTTGAACTTGTCATTTCAATTTGCCCCATCCACAAGCAAAACTGTGTTATCAGCGTACGATATTCGTTCAATTATGCCAAAACTATATTTTTTTCTACTCCGTAGTAAGGATATACTCCTATTTGTGTCCTCCAAAATTGTATACAATATAGCCTACATGATCTTACTAAGAACTTGTATTGTTAATTCCAGGGCCACCGCCACGGCTGGGGCTGAAGGCGGCGAGCCCCGGGGTGGCAGGCACCGACGAGGACTGTAACAGCAACACAAGCCTCACCGGGAGCCAGCACTCTGCGCACGATGAAATCGACGCACACTGCGACAATTCTGGTTACCTCTGGTTCCTCGACTACAAGTAAGTACCCATTAACTACCTTTTCATAATACGTAGCTAACTCTCGATACCTGCTACATATCGTTTCTAAAGCATCATTCTGATGCCGCCGTTTATTGTAAAAGCTTTTCTGCCTGCGGTTTCGCTGTCGTCAATTTAGATTTTGGAAATGAATCGAACTTTTTTCAGATAAAGTACTTCTTCTAGATAAAATGTATCTGATGTTCTTTTCTGTACCGCTCACAGGTGTGTGTAAAATTACATGATGGTCACGCAATTATAATTTTAGTATAAAAATATTACCGGAGGACTGAAGAGCTTACCTTACTTTTAGATACAAATACTTTAGTTAACAGATGGGCCTAGTAACTTTTTTTTAACAAATAGGTACATCACGTTCTAAAATCTCTTGGAGCATATTGATGGTACATTGTTTACATACACTCACGCCTATATTCCTGAAGGGTAAGGCAGAAGTGTGTTAAAGACCTCCCTAGTTTACAAATTAAAATTTGGTTCCACTTGCGTAAATGGGAATAAGGCTATTGCCGTCAGTCGGGCATTTTTGTAATTTTAGATCTTAAAAATGGGATAATTCGTAAAATAAAAGTAAATTGATAGGTTATAAAACTGGATTTATAACTGTTATTGTATGTTTTATTTACTTATAAATATCGCTGAGATAATTTCCTTATCCTGTAAGCTGTAGAATAAACCTAACCTATAGTTAAATGGCATAAATTAACCTGTACAGTAAACTACTTTTCAACCTTTAAAACACCAATGTGTAGTAATACCTATAATTCATTTTCCTTTTCAACCGAGACGAACTTTAATTAAGCTACATCTTAGAAAAGCAAATATTAAAATTGATCGATTTTGTTCATACCAAATTACATTAATCCTCATATAAAGCCCCAATTTAATTTTAAGTGATTAAGCTCTGGTATTGTATGCAATTTGGCATAACACACTAATTTCTCTTTTTTTTTTCTAATTTCAGCCCAATTTTTCGAGACGGCTCCTGCCACCACACCTCAGTGCTGTCCTCGGTGTCGGCTTCGTACAAAGGTATCAGCGACCTAACTTCACGATTCGAATTCACTTCTCGATACAACGACATCGCACGAGACCTCGACGCTAACCTCGCCGAGGCTGATATGGAGAGTTTTCGAACTGAAGATATACACGCACTGTTGATGACCGCCAACTTGCCACACGACACCATCATTGATGATAGGCCGCAAGATGTAAGTATTGGCAGTAGTGGTGTAATCTGAAATGTACCTGATGATGATGCGACGATGTGCCAACTCTAAAAATTTTTGGGCCTGTTTGTCTTAAACTACGAAAATCAACAATTTAAAATATCAAACAACCAGCAAATTATGAAAACATTAAAACTTACCATGCAAGTTAATCGCTGCCAGTAGGTTAAAACATTTATAACAGTTTAAAAAAATATTTACAATGTTGGCATAAAAGTAATTTTTTTTTGTTATGGTAACGTTTACCATAAAAACATAAAATTTTTGTCTCTTAAGAACGAAACTGTAAGTTTTAATTTATTAATTATTTAAGATTTTATTTTTCGTTGATTGAATTTGTGATTAGTTACAATTTCAATTACATTTCAAATAAATTATCTTTTAATTGACATGTTTAACTCTTTTGAGTCTGGGACCATAACTTAAATTGTAATTACTAATTAAAAGCAGTAGCTAAGGTAAGGTGAAAATATAATCTTATAAAACGTTATAGCGGACGTAAACAACTTGCATCATTTCGACGGAACCTTTAGGGCGAGGCCTCATTCCAATCTGTTGCTTGAATAAAATAATAATACTTGTATAAAGTACGTTAACTTTTTGTAACATAAAGAATATTATCATTTTGATAAAAGTGAGACAATCCACGACAATGACAATAAGTCGCTATATTTATGTATATGACGAGGCATATGACACGCATACACATTACGGTGTAATTATTTCGTAACAAGTGTTAAGGTAGGTACATATACTTATTGCGTAAACAGCTAAGACGATTATAATAAACTTTTTAATGTGACGTCAACGACCCGTATGCGATTCTTTATTGCCATCTGTCATCATAAAATGCTGGTCTAAATTAATGTTAATCATATCAACAGACATCAGTAATGTACCGACGTAGGCAACATAATCCATTTCATAAATACTGTTGTTGATCTTGTAATATGCTCTTTGTTTTAATTCGAGAATCTATTGTTATTGTTAAAAAAATGATAAAATATAGAATTAGTATAAAGCTGTTCTAAAAGACGAAAAAACATAAAAATATCTTCCTCGCAGAACGCTGAACAATTATTTAGTGAAACAGTCAAACGATAAATCGTCATATGCCGTTTATCGTTTGACGCAATTAAAATTTTGTTCATAATAAATTGCAATTCAAAAATTTAAATTTAGATCCTTGTTATCGTAAATATCTATTCAATTCAGAGACTTCCTATGTTGAGCGCCTTTATAAAAAATAAATTGAGAACACCTGCCGTAACTTTCTTAATCTTAATTTGGCTTACCTTCATAAATATCAGTACATCTATCTAGATTACATAATCGTACAGATCAAGGCTTTTTGTAAGTAGTAAACATGAACTTAAACTAAGATTAAATCAAAATTGACTCGGAAATGCATTTGGCTGGGGTTTTTAATGCAGTTATGAATTCATTAACTTACAGTGTGGCAATGATATAGTCATAAAAGGACAAGTTTTCGAGAGTCAACATAACGAATAAAATTTATAAAGTTATTATAAACATACAGGTAATTTTAACTGACATACACATTACATATATGCAATCGCGCTTTTTTTTTATTCAATAAATTTAACAGATGCTCCTTGTTGACTTTTGCATCTACAGCAATTCATTAATAGGTGTTTTTAATTGCTTACGCACGAATGGGCCGGCTCGACCGGAGTAATACCACGGCCTCTCCTCTTTCCTCTCAATCGTACTTCCCCATCACCATCACATTCGCCAGCTCACTTTCGACTCTTTGTCTAGTTGTCCATGGACTGAGGTTGTTACTTACCATGAGGTGACCCGTCTGCTTGTCCCCCTATATAATCACTTTTTTTTATATTGCGTCATCCTAGAATAATTGATATAAATACTTCTTAATAGGTACATACTTAGTTAATGTATTTGTGTATGATAATTGGCATAAGCGTTAAATAATTGGTGTTAACCAGAAATCTCCTCCGTAATGAGAATAGATCTTCATTAACGAACATTGTAATTGTTATTATTTATTAGTGCACGACGAAGAGAGAAGCGATAACGAGATATTTAGAACGTTTTTTTCTCAATCTCACTGACCTTGTTGTGTTAAAAACTTCCAAGGTCACTAACATCAATTAGTCATCATTAAGTATTGTTTAAAAAATATGTAATATATATTAATGTTAGTAAGCATCATATTAAAGGCCAGGTTTGAGAGAGAGCGAGACCGGAGGTTTGAACCGTTAGTGAGAGAATTTTTGATATCCCATTCCCAAAAGTGGCCGGGTAACTTAAATAGGCTTGAATGACGTAAATGGTATAAAATTATAATGGTCAAAATGTTGGCGTTTGTTACGTCTCTGCCTACTTCTACGGGGATGCAGGCATGAGTCTATGTATGTATATATGTGTGGTTTGAAACAGATTCGTCAATTATATCAGATAGGGATATTAGTCTGGATGCGGTCAACATACTCTAGCCGTGCATGTGTTCGCAAGTCATGGTCTAAACAAAAATCTAGTCTAGCTCTCAGTGTTAAAGACAAGCCTTAGAGTCGTGTTCTATGATCTCGATTTAAGTATCCCTTAAATGGATAGAAGTAAATACCAGTATAATATATGAACAGTACAATTTCCTTTCCCTACTATTTTGGCCTTTTACAAATCTTCTTTTATTCCTAATTCCTGTCTTAAAGCGACTACATTCCCAAAGTGAGTCAGGCAGACCGCCGGTCAAAAAGAAAACTAGCAAAATCTTTTTTGTAATGGACACATTGCACTGACCCTAAATAAATTAGGGACGCGGTAGGAAAATGATAATAATAAGAACTATAATTTACTTATAAAATGTAACTCCTAAAGTTTATTAATATATTATTACTGGTGTTTGGGTATAATTTATCTGTAATATGTATTTAGTAATATACAAGTATGTATGTCAGCAGTCTGGTTACCACAATCAAGGTCTGTTTATTTTTTTTACCATCGGGTAACCCTGCTCGTTTGTCCCTTATATCGTAAGAGAACGGGCCTAAAGAAATGTTGGTATCCAAGCCGGTTTTGTCTGTAATTGACAGCAAAAGACACAGCAACAGAAATAACTATACGTACAAAGCAATTGTCTGTTGTTAGTGGCCCTGGTTTGCACAGATGGTACTAGCTATCCCTTGATTTAATCTTTTAATCACCTGTTTGCTCTCACGAGTCGTGAGAGCTGTGACTCATGGTTGGCAAAGCAGTCGGTTATTTATTCTTGGCAGAGACCGGCCCACAGTTATTATCGTTTCATAGAAACATTGTAGGAATTAATCTCTAAGTGTAGAAACAATGTAAGGCCGCGGGCGGGTGGCAGCTTAGCAATTGATTATTGCGGAAGACAAAACTTTAGAGATAGGAATCAACTATACATAAATTCATATTTATATAAACAGAAATATAAAAAATAACTAAAATAATAATAAAAAATAAATAATATTTATAAGTATAGAAGAAATTAAATATGTACACCGACCCCTATTAAGTAAATGTAAAAATGAAGATATCCTTCATTTTTTTTTTACTTTTTATATAAAACTGTACTTTTAATCAGGTTTGGTATTTTTATATCAAGGCACATGTAAATGATGATTATGTTATGGTGGGTAAAACCGAGCAATATGCACGTTATATGACCTATTTATCTTTTGTTATTGTTATTACATGCAATTCACCTAGGGATTATATACTAAAATTTAAAATTTTATAATATGAAATATAAATCAATCTGCTACCTTTAAAGTTGAGATGACATCTGACACAGAAGAACTCAATAATATTGCCAACAGGTCACATATGTACATAAATTATCTTTATACCTCTGAAGCTGTCGGTAACTCATTTTCTCCTTTATTTATTATATTTTACGTATGTTTATTTTTTTAGTTTCGTCTTATTTTTGTGAATGACTTGTCATGGTGTATTGCAGAGTAATCCACGAGGTGAAATGTTCGCGAGCATCTCTAGTTCTCTCATGGAAAGGTTTCGTTTCGACAGCAGTCTCAGTACCAACAGTAGTTTTCAGGTTCGCCTGCCATTGTTGTTCAATGTATCATTGTTGTTCAATTTCATGCATTGATTAAGAATATAAAAAAATCTGGGACTATTTTATATATTCATCTCATTTTCATCACACTTGCTAAAGCACTTTTTCAAAACTAATAGCACGTTAAGATAACACCTGTGTCGTCCACGAGTTTTGAGAGCGCGCGCTTTGAATCATAGCTATGCTTATAGCTACAACGCTATCTAGCTGGCACGATACATAGCAGGTGTCTTATAAGCCTTGCAATAGATGGCGCTACAATATTAGCTTTTTAACATTATTCATAGAGTACATTTGTATTTGCTGTAACAATAATTATCAATATGATTTTGTTTCTTTTTTTTTTTAAACTGACCAAGAGAAACTTAATAGAATCTTAAAAACATTTAGATATTGCTATCCTAAATAAATTATCACTACAAATTTAAGCTACTACAACGCAATATATAAAAATTACACATTTACAATATCTTTATGAAAAGAATTATCTTTATGCGGGTTTTGTGACACATCTTAAAATCATTTTGGTTTTACATTATAGTGGGGCCATTTATTATGACGGCTATCGAATTGACCATTAGTCTTTACTTGGTGGTCTTTATTAGTTAATTTAATGGTGACCTAAAAATCGTAACCGAAACTAGTTTTTTATAAGAATTAGGTGCAAGCAAAAAATAATCCGCCTCTATAGTCTAATCAACAGTTAATTGCCTCCCAAGAGTACTCACACATCAAAACAATTGTTAGAAATCTATGACGCTGGGCTAGCATTCACAACTAGTTTCTAATAGTGTGAAGTCCATTAGTCCCACGGGATGTGCTAGTAGTAAAGACGAAATAAGACCAGTATTAATGTGTGTGTGCGCATTGTACATACCGTGTTGCGTCAATCAGTTCAACCGCGCTCGCAATTCCCACATCCACATCGTCTTCCCCTCTTATATATCACATGTGTGCGTGCGCTATATTTAATCATCCTTATGTGTGGCCCTGTTCATGATGCCACCATGTGTGCGTTGCCAATGAAGTCTATCCTCTAGTCCAGTCGTTCTCAAATATATATAGTAGTACTACTCCATACAACGTTGGTTTTGTAATAAACAAACCAATTCACAAGGGATTGCAAAGGAAGAGTCAATATTCAGCTCGTACTGGTAGTGATTTTAATGCGTTAACAATTAGCACCCTCTAATTAATTATTACTGCATAGCTAATGAGCATCTGTTGCTCTCGTTATATTATTTTTAGCGTGTTTTGCGGTTTGATAACAGTGTTGTTCAAAGCTCTGAGTGTTCAACACGCGTTATAGTTTGTAATGTATATAGTTTGAGCATCGCTTGCTGTGGCTAATATTAAAATTAATATTCCCGCTGCCCCAGTCGCGCCCAGGGCTCTCGGGAGTGCAGTATTGTGCACATTCTGGAAATGAATTCAATCACATGTCATTTTACCAATAAATGTGATAGTTCAAAGAACCTAATAGATAATTGTGTTTGCGTTAGATAACACATTTCGGTGAACAGTGCGGACTTTATAAAATTAAATAGTGCCAGTGCGAGTGCTGAGCATGAAGGCAGAGACAGTGATTGTGTGCTGCAAGTAGGTGTGAAGTTGGTGATTTAGTGGTTCCGTGATCCGCTTTTATTACAGACAGTGAGAATAGAACAGTGTTTAAAAAATGGGTGTGAAGGAGTATGATTGGGATTCTTACAATGGATATTATTCAGTGAGTTTGTTTTTGATTGAACTATACTTTAGACTAAATAGAAAACCGATAGATCTAGTATGTAATTCATCAATGGGACTGAACAATATGTTAACATTTTCATAAAAAATAAAATAAAGTCTAAAACATCTGCCTGTGTTCAATAAGTAATAAACAAAAGTACCCTCAAACAAGCTTTATATTGTTATACATTTCCAGTTCTTATTACATCATCGTTTTCTTTAGATTCGTCCTTATCTATAAACACTAAGTGATTCATTTTATGTTATATTTACATGTAGTCTATATAATTGTATCTATTCCAATATACTGTTCTTATTATATACACTACTCAATATTAATTTACGTTTAGTTCTAATTCAGGTACCCTATAAACAACTAAGGACTTACAGCATCTGTTATACATTTACAGCAAAACATAAAACAATACCATTATTATGAATGCTTGTTTGAATTGTGACCTCATTTTTAGCAGGAAAGGGAATTAAATTGATGATAACGTTCGTCGGCAGCCATGTTGTTTTGTCACTTTCAATCGTTCCCTGACACTGACTGTACTCGATGATGATGGGCGTGTCACTTCACATTTTAATGTTTTTTTTTTTTTATAAACAATTAGCTTATTTCTGACATATCTTTACAATGCATTAGTCTACATAGATAACCCAACACAAATTTTATGCATTTAATAATCGTCTGTAGGTAACTGTAGCCTTATTATTTTTAGCCGCAGTTTGCATCCGCGTCCAGAGTTATAGCAAGACGTAAATGTTTATGTGCTACATGCGTTAGTGTTTTGAAATCTTCCGAGAATGTTCATATAACTTGGTGTATTGGCATTCTTAAATTGTACATACATGGGTTTTGCTTGTATTGGTAATTTTCAAATTTATAAAACCTATTATAAAATCACTTCTATTACAACTATTACACAAATATGATATAACTTATATACGGTCATTATTCCTCCAGGGCGAAGAGTCCGTCGGTTCGATCAATACTATGTCTATATGCAAGTCTGAACTTCTGTTCTCTCCGGTGAAAGAGGGTGCGCATGGCGTTCACTTCAGTGTGGACAGCCTAGACTGCGAGCTGCCCTCTGAGCAGGATCTCATTCTAACCTGCCAAGCCAACAAGGACAACTACACTATAGCCTTCGAGGGCAGTCTCACCACATACTCTGAGGACAGTGAGTGCGTTGAATCGGCCGTCAATCAAAAACATGGTATGTAATTATGATACATTAAAATTTCTTCCTAGAAACTGATACATGCTGTGGTATGATGATATAATATTTATTCAGTTTACAGCGATGTTAATTATGCTGTTCTGATTCATAGGAATAATTAATATTACTCATAAAAACCAAACAAATCATTTTCACGCTATCTTTTCAGACAAATTGGGCGAGGAAGAACCGTTAGTTTTAGATAACCATGAAAGAACGCGCAGGAACTTAGAATTATTAGAAAGATGTAAAAGATTAACAAATAAGTTAACAACGTCTATGGCAAAGAGTGATTTAGGTTTAACTACTTGGAGTAAGCTTAAGAAACAAACAAGTCAGTCACCATTAAGGAGGTAAATATTGTTTCTCATATATCTTTACTTAGTGTTATTTTTATTGTTTTTGTATATCTAAATAAACCTCTGTCCTTTAGGCACCCATCAGGAAACAATAACGAAGGTTCAAATGATTCGACTGATGCCGCAAACGATAACATGAATAATTCAGTCATTAAAAGCCAAAGTTTGCCAAATCTATATAGAAGAAAACTTATGAGTAGTTCCATAAATTCAGCTGCTCTGAGTAATTCAACGGTACGTTATTTATGTTTCACTTATAATTATGGTGTCATAAAATATAATTAGCAGGTGCTAAATTTTAACAAATTACATGAAATTGTTCACAGGTCGATTCCTTTACTGTCAATCAAAGGCTAACGGGCACACCAATGTGCATGAAAGTTTACGATGTTTCACAGCATAGATCTACAAATGGAAGCCAGCACTCGGAACCCATGAGCACTTCTTCAACTGAAAATCAAACTTCTTCAGACAAAAGTCAAACTAAACAGACATTCAGCTTAGTCAAGTTATTTATGAAACAGAAAAGTATGAGTAACGACGGTATCGTTAGTATGGAACAATTAGAAAGGTCAGAGTGCTGGCCTTCAAGTTCTGGGGGTGAAAGCGGAGAGTCCATGGGTGAACAAAGATTAAGAGATTCAAAATCAGGATGCTCTGAACGCCCTCAGATAGATTTACCTAGTGATGAAATTGAAGAGGTCACCTCGATTGTTTACGAAGAGATTCATACTACAAATCCCCATAGTTACAGAGTATACGACGAAGTATTAATAGAAGAAGAAGAAACAAGCAATGGAGCTAAATTGAGTGATAGTGATGCTAATCTTTATGCTACCGTTCATAAGCCACATCTTAAAAGGACTAATTTTAATATCATGAACAGCCCCTCCAAGCAAAGAAATAATAGGAGATCATGTTCATCACAATCTTCCGGAACCAGTGTTAGTATTTCCAGTTGTTCCGAATCTGACGGAACACAAGTAACTAGAATGAATAAGCTTTTGCAACGTGAACCATGTGATAGTAAATCCACATCAACTCACCTCGAAGCCGATACTTTAGACAAAAGTATGCAAACATCAAGTATGCAGTTGTCAAGCATGTCTCAGCGAGAATTGTTTAAGCTAGTAGAACCTTCTTTCTTAGAAAAATTAAAGGAAGGTGATTGTGAAAAGCCTGTTTTTGTCCTGTATCCCAACTATACTCTTCCAGATATCAGTTTCTTAAATGGCAGGCCAAACATATATTTAAATCCTATGAAAATAAATGTGTCCCCAAAACCAAATGAAACTAAAAGAAATAGATTGCAAGTGAAGGGCAAGCGGCCTTTTTCATGTAATGATCTAGAAATGCTAAAGAAAAAAGGTCTCGGACATATAAAAGATTGGGATTCACTTAACTTTTTGTTGCCATTAGAATGTAGGCAACTATTGTCTGAAGTCCCGGAATTAATGCAACATATAAAGGAAAAAGAAGGGACTTCTAAATGTGGAGATAAGTTCTGTAGTGCGTCCGCTTCCACTAGGTCTCGAAATCGACCAATGAGCTGTGATTGTAATAATTTAGCGGGCAACACAACTGCTGTATCATCAAGCTCAAGCACGGCTACCCAACCGTCGTCAGGTTACCGTGGCTCGTCTACAATGCTCACAGACTCTTCAGCACAAAATAGCCCTGCACCAGCTGGAAATTTCAATCCGTTATTTGTCTATCGTTACGATAGCGCTACAAGCTCTGAAGCAAGCGGCCCTAATAATGATGGACAGCGTATAAATCCCGCTGTACCAAAACGATCGCTCTTACTGGCAGATCAAAACCGTATTCCCAAACAAGGAGAATTAGCACCTCCAAGGCCACCATTACCAAGAAGTATATTACGTAAGTCAATGGATAAAACTCGCAAATCAAACTCGCACACAAAGCGATACAGTATGTTTGAAATGGATGATCTCATCCAAGATCCAGTTGTATGTTTAACGACTGCGACAGAACACAAAACAAAAAGGAGATCATTACAAGAACCTTACTACCTGCAAAATCATAATACGGATTACAGGAAAAATAACGATTTAGCGGCGAAACGATTATCACAACAATTTCTCGATGCAGCGGAAAAAGATGCTGATTACAACGAGTACTACCCAGACGAAGGTGTCGGTACGGAGAGCAGCCTAGAATCAGGGAAATCTAATGAAATTAAATATCACAGGCCACACACCCCGCCAATGCCTAAACCACGAACAAAGAAAATAGAATATACCGAATTTCCACCACCTGGTGCACTCATAAGTAGTGCCGATTTGCAGCAATTAGAAGAATTTTTGAAACACAGTGGCTTCAGTTGTCAGAATATTGATGAATGGGACCAAAATCAAGTACAAAAGGTAAGGAATCAGGTAACCAAATTCCTCCAAATGAAGCGGTCTCAGGAGGAGAATCAAAGGTCCACAGAATCAAGTGGGAGTAGTTGTAATAGTAAGAAGTCAGTGAGTTTTGCACAGAAGTCTGAGGCCAACAGAGCCGATAGTCAACAGACTCAGTTAAAGCCAATGGAAGAGATGAAGGGTGTGAGGCTAACAACCCCACCCAACTCGCCCAACATTTCTGCTGTGATAGCGCAGAGGCATTACCAGGTAACATTTCGTTCGCTTTCATTACTTCTGCTCACACATATCATTGCCCGTTAGATTCTGTGAGTACCTTCGGTTCTTTTTTGCTATTATTTTTTAATTTAATAATAGTTTTTTTGTATTTTTATGTTTAGCTATCTTAATTTTTATAATTTTTTTATGCTTGAAAGGCGGATTAACACAATGCCACTACTATAACATTTTACTTTGCACATTTGTTTTGTATTAGCACACTTTAAGACAATACCTGCGCATGACAGTCGTTAACCATAACATATATATTATTGATACGTAAATAATGCTTAGTTCGTCTACTAATACCTAATATGATAACCTGACATTGTAGGGAAAGAATCTTGCTGAAATTCCAATTTGTGAGGAAGCTGAAGGAAGTCCAGATGAATTTGGTAGTCCCATCCACCATGATGTTAGAGGAAAATACGATGTGATTGACGTGTCACAAAAGAGAGGTAACATATAAATCTAATTTCTAATAGACGTATATTTTAGTAATAAACCCATTAAAGAAGTACCTAGATTTACACAAAATTTATTTTCAGCCTTGGTCTCAAATGTGACTGACGCCGTTGAAATGTTAATTCAACATTTCTCCCCGGCTACGGATCAAACTGAATTAGCTTTCTTAGGAGACTCGAAAGAATCTCCAGCTTGCGCCAAAATAGCGCTCAATGCATTATGTCCAGCTTTGTATGCTATCTTCAGGGATGGACTAAAAGAAAATATTGAAACCTCTTTCGGAGCTGTCAATAACTCTGTGTGGCAAATGGTTGAAGCTACAGCAAGACAAGGTCCCATAACAAAGTCTCTTAATGAATTAGTACTGAGGATTAATAGTGAAGATGCCGTTACGGAAGGACTAGTCAAATTTAATGCATTTATTCTAGGGTTGCTAAAGTAAGTCCTTACTGATACTTAACGTAATATTTATATGATAGAGTAAATAACACTTGATGTTCACAATTATGTCACTACTTTCAGTGCGCAGTCTGTAGATGCCTGGGTAACATTTGTTCGTACCAGGGAATCTGTATTAGCTAAACATTACACACCAGACTCTCTAATCCTCGCTGGCTGCGTGGGTGAAACAAGATGCCGAGCTCTATTGGATACGCTACTTGCCAGTTTAGAACCCTTGAAATTGTTGCCTTTTTCACTGGACCTCATGTTTGAAATGCGCGAACTACACAGAAGCTTCAAAAAAATTGAAAGTGACATGCGTGCCGCAAGCCGAGTAAGTGTTATTAATATTAAAACTTACACATAGACTAACTCTAAGCTTTCCTACACACTCTTCGTTTTGTTTCAAAGCAAGAAACAACAGTATGCGCGTAGTGATCTAACGTTTTCAGATCAGAAAAATTGCGAAACAAAACGTTAAAATGTAAGAACCCAATAAGTACCACTATCCTAAATTAAAAATACATGTGAATAATGCCTTTCGTGTTCTATCACCACTATCGCATTCTATCCAAAAGCCGCCTGCCGAAGCAGCATCGCTTTATTTGCATTTTACTGTTTACTGCATGTGCTTAAACTACAGGTCTCGGCGCGTACGAACGCGATATTTTAGTATTTACTTTCGTGCACAGCTTTCATAAAATGCAAATAAAGATATGGCCGAGTCATCTACTTTAATCTGTGACCTTGTCATGGTCTCTACTTATAAAACTAACGTAAGGTAGCATGATGCATGACGCTAAAATTTGGTGTATTTAACAGCCCACTTCAATTAACACTCCACCACTAACACTGAACCAGCGGAATTTGCTGAAGCTGGTGCGATCCATGCAGTCGAGCGGACTCTCGAGTGACGACTGTCAAACATCTGTCATTATGAGGCATAAAGAACCTAAAAACAAAGAACCATCTACACCTGATCTTCTGAATGATTCTGCGAATGTTAAAACCACAGTTGAAAAGAATAGACCACGTTCGTGTATGAATCCCTCGGCCATTGGTTACGATATTTGCCCAAATAACAGCAGAATAGAATTGGAAAACAACCGCAGATGGTCTGGGGTTCACTTGGGCTCTAAGTTGATGCAAGCATTCGATAGACTCGTATTCGACGACAGCGATGATTACACAGATAGCTTAGAAAACAATAAGCCCTCCGCTAAACCGTCCAGCAATGAAGCGAAGGTAAACTCGGCGGCAATTTGTGTGGACGTTATGCTTTAAAAAAAGTTGTTCTTCGAGTATTTAATTTGCGGGTTATTTAGTGTTATGCTTACAGCTTCGAGCATCAACTTTGTTTTGCTTTTATTACACAGCATGCATTTATTACCTCTTCGCAACAAAGCTCTATTGTTTTTTTATATATGCGTACCTACCCTAATCACTACATACTACTACTTTTTATCGGCATGTTTTAAGATTTCAGTTAAGACTTAAAGACCGTACATTTAGATAAAAATCTAGTATATACATACATATAATCTTTACATGTTTTAGCCTTGTTAATACTTATTCTTATTTATTCGATTAGATACTCAATAATTCCATAATCTTAGAGAAAAGCTTATTAACATGTTGATCTTGCAGCTGGAGTGCAGTGGGGACGAGCAATGGCGACCAGGATCTGCCAGCAGTGGTGCAAGTGGTAACACTGGCAACGCGAGTGGTAATTCTGGTGGGAAGTTCAGGAGATTGCAATTAAAGTGGGAAATGCTAAGCAATGTGGAAAGCCCAGTCACACCATCAGGTGATTATCTAACACGAAAAATTCTAAACTAGTCGTATAACTTTGTTGACCCTCAAATAAAAAAATAGTTACCTAAATCAATGTCAACACATTGAAAATGAAAATGTATTTCATTAGATAGCGGCCTATCGCTGTCTAATGAAATACCTAATATCATTCTTAAAAAGACGTCTACACCAATAATATTAAACAAAAGAAGTATATTCATATTATTATACGAGTACATATTAGGCCAAAATATGTTATTGTAGCGATAACTGGCTGAATCTGTTCCAGCTAGATTATGTCCTATGTACATAAAATCAAATTGTACATTTATGTATTTTGCATTACATGCAAACAATTATTATAACATTCATACAAGTACAAAGTAAACTAAAAACCAAAACAAAAATCAACAAAATTGCAGACAGTTTACATTAGCTTACATCGTGGGTACAAAACCCAGATGTACAAACACCTCACAGTCGTGTCATCACAGTCTTCTCTGTAAATGTATACACCATGTTATTGTTGTAATGAAATTCAGTTTAGTGTACAAGTTGTATTTACGTTCCCAGGAGAGACATCCCCAGCTACAGCACGCGGCTCGAAAATCCCGCGGCCCGTGTCATCGCCCGTCCGACCGCAAGCACCTGCATTGCAGTCGCCGGCCAAGAATACCCATCGGTAAACAATTTTTTTTATTTGAGAAAGGATAAGGAGACATTGAGTACGAACATTTCTTTAGTAATTCTACCCGCATTTCAGAATCTACCTTAGGAATTATAACTGAGATTGGGCTTAGGTGGAAGGTTTATAAAATCTAGAAAGGGAGTACCCTTTCTAGCCATAATCATCTCATCAGTGATATGACAAATAGAGTGGAACGCTAAAAGGAGAACACATTTCACTGACCCAAATAAAATTTGGATAAGGGCAGGAAGATGATGATGATGATGAACGACTGGGAAACTGGGAAGGGGCAGGGACAGGAGCCGCTGTTTGCACATGAAATAGCTCTTAGAAACCAAGGGTTACGTACCGTTACGTCCTGTGACTGGAGAAGCCAATAGAACTGAAATACTTGCTGGCTTAAGTTAGGTTATGTGTCGAAATGATGAATAACTAACGCTAGCAATTGACACAAATATTTCATTTTAATAAAACAACTTTTGTCGCGTTTAACCAATTTTTATATAGGTAAATAAGTCGTAGTAATAAATTTAAAATCGTTTTCAGACTCAAAGCGTAAAACGTACCTGTTGACAGAATTATTGATAAAAACTATTCAATGAAACTTAATTATGAGTTCGTTGTCACATCGTCCTTACAAAAGCATTGCAGCCATTTGACTCACTTTTACAATGTCATATAAAAGGGTCACACTTTGCGACCGTGACAAATCAGTTGAGTAAATTTGTGATTGTTATGCAAATTTTCTCGAAACTAACATTCAGCACCAACTTACAGACTTTTTAATAAGATGACATATAATTTATATTACCTAACATAGCATGTACAGTTTCGTGCTTTTTTAAGTCAAGAAAAGTCCTTATTTATAACAACGTCCATATTTTTATAAGTAGTCATTTTTTTTTCTCGGTTACAGAGGTATCCCAATCCCAGTACGAAAGGGTACTTCTCCCACTACAGCAACGCCTAGGTCTTCATCTGCTAGAGCTACGACTGCTAACAAAAAAACACCTCAACCAGCGAACAGGTAAGGATACTTACATTATACTTACATTTAGATAGGTGCATATATTGTATCTCACACAGGCTCTTCTTGTTATATCAGAAAATGTTTATAAAAAAAAAACCTACTTTTTCCGATATCCTAAAGAAACACGGAGAACTCATTGATCAAATAATAATATACAATAAGGTTAGTGTTACTAGTTGTGGTGAAGTGGGCGTAGAGATAACGCTATTTTATAATTAAATAAATAAAAAATATACTGTGACTATTTATCTGCTAAATGCTAATGAAATAGCTTATTTGTCTATTTAAACGAAGTGTAACGATAGAACTTACGTTTACACCCAAGGAAAAAAAATATCATCGCATTTATTTTTCTCGCATTTCTTATTTGTTACAAGGCTATGTGGGCTATTAGAGGTGGTGGGAATTTATGTTTATAATTGAATAGAGGTATAATATTTTAGTTTTTCTACGCTTTTATATAATTTATGTCGCACCACAGTATTATTTATTACGCTTGTATTGCACAATATCTACAGAGTTACAACCGAGACGACAGTGAAGAAAACCAACGTGAACAAACTGAACATTCAAACTGATGCTGTAACTAAAATCACAAACAATGCTAAGAAAAGTCTTCCGTATGTACTAGATGGGTTTTATAGACTAACGATACTGATGCCAGTTTTTCTTTATTAACAGCATGCTCTTTGGGATTTTACACATATTATAATTAAGCAACATCCGGATGTTGGGTTTTCCTGTAATTTTAAGAGTTTTTGAATGCGTTCCTATTTTATTTTATATTGTCATATATTTTGTTTTTTGAGAGAAATTCGAGGTTTGTAACACTGATGTCAGATTTGCCATTACTACTCTCGAACTATCGAAAATCCTTGTATAAATAAGTGATGCTTCTTCTGTAAATGGTCCATTTACCCATAATTGTGGTGTGGCAATGACGCATACTTTACACTGAATTATAGGCATGATTAAGACAACGCGTTGTACCTAATGCTAAGAAAAAGTTTGAAAGGATATTCTCAAATTTTATTGCCTCGATAGTATCTAGCTCATACATTGATGTCTTCATAAAATATTCACTACAGAAATTTCTTACAACTTCTACTTGTTTTCGTGTGGTTCACGGTGGAGTAGAAGAGGGCACCCTATTTCTTCTAGGTGGTGTTTGGACTGTTATCTATCAGACAGTATGTATACAGTCATAAAGTGGCCTGTTGACGGCAATTGGCAAAATGTGGGTGTTTAATACACCTTTGCCTACCCCTTAAAGGATACAAGCGTGAATTGTATGAATGTTGTTTTCGTTACGAAATCAATAAGACCTGAAATTACGAATTTTCCTAAAAAATCTTAGCTATTTATGAAATTTGCTGATCAGCTATACATATACCCCTAAAATATAATAACATATATATACACGGAAAAGATGACAATATGATGTAACGTGTTTAGAGCGTCCCGCTTGGACGGTGCGTGTGCGGGAGGCGCGGCTCGGCCGTCGTCGCTGCCGTACGGCCGCGCGCCGGCCCCCCCCGCGCCTCGTCGCGCCGCTTCCTCCTCCGCTGCGCGCTCGCACAGGAACAACACACAGCAGAAACACAAGTGCGTTCAATACTAATCGTTTATTGTTTATGTACATTTGTTTTAAAGTTTAACCTTTAGTCGTTCAAAATTGAAGTTTAGTAAACTATATATAAAGAAATAAATACCTACTTACGATTATGAGTCGTGTGATTCTTAGCTGGATTAGAATAAAGCCACCCCTTAATGTCGTTAAAGGCGAAGGTCCTACAGTACCTACATATACACTAATACACTTATATACATAAGTGGAACTTAATTATGGTTGGCAATAAGCGACCGTTTGACACCTGTCAGCCTACCTCTTCGACGATAACGGCGTGAGTGTATGTATGCATAATGTTACAAGTAAAAATAAAGTTCTCGCTCCGTCGAAAACTCCTTAATAGCTGCTAAACAAATAAATAAAAAAAAGAAACAAATAGAACAGAAAAAGGTTTTCAAGTGTCTATGACTTTGTTTAAGTTTAGTCTAAGATATTTTTATATGTTATATCAGAAAACATAAGTGGTCTTCAACATAACATGTTATTACATGTTATGACTTTATGACAATATTGTTCAGATACCATACCACCCTACGTTTTATATTCAATAAATCAAATGATTTTAGTATTGTTTCTGATGTTTTTAATATCGTTCCAGATATGTAAGAACACTATGGCATCGACTACCTTCAGATTCCGGGCACCTCGCCTTCAACGAGGGCGAACGTCTCAGACTGATTCTCGAGGTAGACGATCAGCACCTGCTGTGTTGTAGAGGCGAACAGAAGGGATTGGTGCCGCGCGATGCAGTGTTGTTAGAGGACTTCTGATATTGGCAGCCCTAGCACGACTGGCAGCCGTGCTGGCGGCCATTGGAATTGAACGGCAAAAAATAAATCGGGAGGAGGATCAATCATTCATAAAATATTTCATGGTTTACAAAGATACGTAATAATCAGTATCAGAAATAACGTGAAATATATTTGGATATTGTGTGGTTTAAATGTGCAATAGGTTTTGAAGTGTTTTATAGTTTGAATGTGAATGGAACCACGTATTAGTTGAGAATGTACAGAACGTTGTGGTGTCTTCGAGCCGGTTGTGTGTGGAATGTTTAGGACTTTGCTGTTCAAAGACTACGTGAATATGTTATTATATAATATGTCTTATATTTCACTCTACCCTCATCCACTCATCAGGGGGGCTACTTTGTCTTTGTAATTATTTAAGTGTATTTAATTTTAACATTGCCTTAGCAATATTCACAATTTATTCGCGGAATCTTAACGTCATTAAATCTCTCATATATCTAATATCGTAGTAAAATCTAGTCTTACGTTATAAGGCTCGACAAGGTCTTGAACTGTATATAAATTTATTTTAAGCAACACAAATTGTGAAAATATTTACTATAAACGTAGAAACGATTAACAAAGAAACATGAATACTTACGTTAAGAGTAAATATTTATCTCAATAATATGTGATATATAGAATACTATTTACTTTTACGATAGGAACACAATCTCACACCTTAAGGGCGAACTTCTTCGTACTCCCTGTAGATCATCCATCATTAAGAAATTCGCCGCTGCTTAGAGAAACACGCCCATACTCGATGTTTAGATAAATTACTTACTTAAATGTGAATTTGATGTCTAAAATTACCAATTAATATTTAACAATGTGTATAATAAACTTACTGTCTATTGGTATATAGCGGGGTAACATGGTAGGAATGAAATTAAATCAAAATTATGATATCCTAGGTATGTACTTCAATACTTGTAAATGTTTCATTTGTTTTGTATCGACGGGTACGGTTAACACAATTAATGTCATAATGTCGACGCAGAAGCACCCACAGATTGTGCTAACACACTTAATTACTAACTGCACGTTTCCTTTCCCAAGCACCTTCCTATAACGGTCTGTGGTGAAGGGTTACATACTTCAAGGTGTAGGGATAACATGTGTTTAATCACTAACTGCATGGCCTTTATCCTATTCACCTCTCCTCAAAATGCCTCAATGATCTCCAAGACGGTGTTGGTGCATAACTATGAATATTCACTAATAGCATGCGCCTGTCCACGTTACATATCCTCCGCCCAGCACAGTAAAATACTTATGACTTCAAAACTGCTGCCGTATCTGTCTTTATGTAAATTATTAGCAAATATTTGCCATGAAATACTCATCTTCCTACGAATATCGGCTTAGTGACGAATATTATTGTGATATAATGGTCATATCACTGCTATTATGATCAGGAAAGAATAGATATTTTTGGTATGTAACATATTTTATTGCTCAAGTTGGAAGCGCAAAATTGTCGGATGATGTGATTGATATTAATGTACGAGACGATGTACTCTCATTAATCTTATATAAAATTCAGTATTTGTAATCGGTGTAAAGTAATTTGTACATATTATGAGGTTATCCTTAGTAGTGATTTTAGAGGTCAAAATTTGTAACAAAACCTTTTTGAATGCACGAAACAGTTCCTCTCGTAGTCCGTCGTGCTATCGAGTCAACATTGGCGATGTTGTAGCGATATACTCGTAGTGAACAAAATTATTGTATGCGTATGAACGCGGCGTCTCTCTCCTAGCAGCGGCGAGCTGTCGGCCCTGGCCAACTACGTTCAGTTATGAAACACCGACAATTATCTCATATAAATATAACGGACGTAAGTTGACACAAATTACAACTGTACAATATAAATAATCTATACAATAACTAGATTAATAATGTTATATACATTTTAGTTGAAATATTATCTAGATGATGGTGACCTCTATGCATTGTGGCGCCAGTGAACAACTGTAAAATAAACATTTCATTACATTGTTAGGGTTAATTCGCGCTTTGTGACTGAATGATGTGTTGTGGCCTTTGTATGTAATTAAAGTTGTATACTGTTACTGTCGTGTGTGTGCGCTTGTTGCATCAGTCGAAGTATTCATTGTATCGTCTACGTAACGTTTAAATAGCATGGAGAATGCTTCCACAAATTATTTATTGTAGTAACCAAACTCCTAACTAGCCGTTAAAGTATTAGTCAAACAAACATGCCTTAAATAATTCAAGTGACGTTGATGAGAGGTAAAGGAACGCTCGCTTCGCGACAGCTTAACAAATATTCGCTTCGCATTAGCGCGTGTATCGTTTTGCAGTACCTACCATAGAGGAGTTTGTTAGTCGTAAGTTTTTATCAAACAGTTTGTATTATTGAATGATGTTGAACTGGTTTTTATACAATGACATCCTGCGCATTCGTTTTAAGGTATTGTTGGATATACATGTGGTGAGTCAGTTGTCCTTATGGGTACAAAAAGTTAAGTTATTGTATGTATTTTGTATGTAAGATTTTATTTATAATTTTTACGATTGGGATCAATAAGTTGAATTTTGTGTTGAAGACTTTATTTTCTTAAAAAAAAAAAGAAAAAAGAAAAAGAGGCTTTCGTTCATTTACGAAACGTCAACGAACGACTGAGAAACTAATTCCGAATATAATTGTAAGTTCATTTCGAAAATATTATGTAATTTTGTATCATTTGTTTTCCGGCGACATTCACATATTCAATATATATATATAATTATTTCAATTTATTATTTTATTTGTGTTAAGTGCCATAATTTAATGAATTAACAATTGATGAATATTATAATGCATAACCATGTACACCAATTAAACAATATATAAAATAGACCTTTGTTTTATTGATATTATTATTACTATAATTACCAATTATGGTGTCAATCCTGAGTCAAATTCAATGAATCTAGTGTTAAAAGCTCCTAGTTAGGATCAAATATCTCAAGAAAACACCGAAGTTATTGCTAACCTATACTCGAAAGAACTCTATTTAAGTCTCAAACTCTTTAATAGTATTCTTAAATCGGTTTACATTATACAGTGTCCTGGTTATTCTTCCACAGTGTTTTGCGTTAAGTGGCAACATAAATCGTGCTTGGCAGAGCCTCACGCGCCATCCTGGGTACCTAATGGGAAAGGATTGAGAATAAATATATTACATTGCTACCTATTCCAAACCAGGCATATCTATTATTGCAAGTTGCTTGTAAGCGGATAAATATGTATATATAATTAGATACAGTTTCCTTATCTTATTTTTTAATGGCATAGGTGCAGGCAAGCAGATCTGTCTTCTGATAGTAAATGACCTGAATGAATGACCTCCGCTAATGGTGGTCTCATATATTCACGCCTATTTCCCCGAAGGGGTAAGCTGAGCCGTCTCAAATGCTCACTTTTGTCTAATTGTATTAGAATATAATAACATAAGCATATTTTCGGTCTAACAAAATTACACAACAGTATGCTAATACTTTCTTGTACTCAGATTTAAGCAATGGATAAATGTTGCAGTGTCATTTATGTAGGGGATGTAAGGGAGATACATATGTTTAATAATATTCAAAAATCATACTTGTTCCATTAAGTGTTCGATGTTGGAGTATTACTTTCTAATAAACTGGTGGTCTCGTCTGTTGGTCTAGTCGTTAGTGATGCTGACAGAAGCCGTGGGTCATGTATAATTGAAGACCAACCGTTGCTGTGCAGAAATTATAAGACCCAGTCTTATAAAAACACTGCTGATAATGTTGGTAGTTTGTCAGAATTCGCTGACGTTACTCCCGTTACGATTGTTTACAGACGTCGGTAAGGGTGCATGTTTGATTATCAACAGTCAGTAGTCATAATACATGCGTAGACATTAGTTACACACACTCCTCTCTCCACTCCACTAAGTTGCATAAGTTTCTGTTATATTTTAGGACCGTATCTATATACGATAAATAAGCCCTGTGAGTAACGTACTGACGAAAATTTAGTAAAGCTCGTGTTTTTTATTTTAGAAATCCAATTTAATCAACTCATGTATAAAGCTAATATGACGTTAGAGAGTGGGCTGATTTATATGTATGAGTTAACTATATGTAGTTAAACCAAGGAAGTTGAGGACGTATGTTGGCTTTTTTTAAATTTATACAAAAAAACCAAAATTTGAAGTTGGCAAAAAAATCATAATAAGTGGTTTAGAAAACCCACACCATGAAAGAACCATATACAAAGAAAACATAAAAACCGTTCAAAATCCAATTGGTCCAAGTTTAAACCATTATTTTAAGGTACATATAACGTTTCTAAAATTTTTCCAGTTTTTTGTAACTTCCTATATATACCTGTTTTAAAGCAACAATTTTAATTAATTTAACTTATTCTTTAAATCGAATTTCAAATTCATGTTAATTATTTTACTCAACATACGAGAGCTATCAAAAAGTTTCCGGTGCCATATTTGAAATTTTAATTTGAATTTCATTTATTTTTTATGTAATTTGGACTGTCTTGGATAGTTGTCAACGTAACGTGTATGTAACATGTTCAGAATATATTAAATCTGGAAATCGTTGCTCTAAGGCAAAAAATGGCAAAAAAGGTCGGCAACGCACTTGTGACCCGTGCGTGTGTCCATGGGCGGCGGTTGTCATTTACCATCAGGTGACCCGTCTGCTCGTTTACATATCGCATAAAAAAAAATAATTGAAAAATCTGAAATACGCGCCGTGATAAAATACTTCTTACAGAAAAAAATTTCAAGTACTTTACAAGAAAATGCTCCGAAAAGTCGAGGATTCGGTACTTAAATATAGACGTGTAACCATTTGTAACATAGCTGAGAGTCTAAAGATTTCTTTTGGGAGTTTTCAGTTAATAGTAATTATTTTTTGCTTCATTTTACAACAGAAAGGTGGGTTCCACGAATGTTGACGGAGATTCAGAAGGAAAAGAGAGTAGAGATTTGCAAAAGAAATCTAAATATGTTTAAAGCAGATACAGCCAAATGTCTGAACCGATTCGTGACCGTAGATGAGTCACGGGTCCACCACTTTGATACCGAAACCAACAACCATATTATGACTCGGCAACAACCCTCTTCACCGGTTGAAAAAAAAAAATTGTTCCTTCCTCGTGCAAATTTAGGACCTCAAAATTATAGATTATTTAGAAAAAGAAGCAACAATTACCGGTCCTTATTATGCAACATTGATGCAAAACTTATGTGAGGAAATTAATATGAATGACGAAAGGTTACGTGCTGGTGTTCTATTTCATAAAGATAACCCACACCCATTCAATGTGTTCCTGGCTGCCATTAAGAATACAGTATTTCATTTAATGGAAGACCCGCCATATTCAAGAGACCTTGCTCCTAGCGATTTCTACTTGTTCCCTTAGCTAAAAGAACACATCCGGGGCACCGAATTCGAGATTAATGACGAGGTCATGACTGCGGTGGAAGCGTTTTTTGAGACTCGGGAACAAGATTTTTTTGCCGGAATATGACAGCATGAAAAGCGATATTCCAAATGTATTGAAGTAGATGGTAATTACGTTAAAAAATAAAATATTTGTTTATAGTTTTTATTACATTAACAGAAACTTATTGATCGCTCTTAGCATTTAACAACTACCTACAGTTAAGCGAAAGAAAATAAAACAATATATCAGGTGAAATCTTTAATCAACATACATAAACTCGTAAATACATAACGACTAAGCTCTCCACACTACTACTTTAAGAACAAAGGTATTTACTGAAACTGTTAAATACATATTAAATGATTATACATACACGTTTACAGGCTATTCAAGCCTTCTACAGGGCTAATGTCGATTGTCAAACGTACTACAAAAGTACAATTTATTGCTGCCATCCATTTAAATGAAGCGAGCTGTTATGTTAGTGAAACAATTTGAGCAAGCATCAACTCTCAGTGCACAATTGCATCCGTATGTATGTATATAAGTCTATCTCACAAAATACTGGTATTGTTATTATTCAATAAAGTTTATCATACGTGCTAGGATATTGCACAATCAATCACAGCTGTGTTTTATAGACGTCTAGTGTAGGGACACTGACGTGATGATTACTGATGACGTCAACACGTGGGTATCAGACCGCCCGGCTGCCGCGATTAGCCCGTGTAGAAATGCCTCATTCTTGTTTTTATGTTGTAGGTACATAACACACACATCTTACTGACATTGTGACTATTAAACTGTTACACGTTACGTTACTTTAAACATCGTTATATTTAAAACAGTTACTATGTTTAAATTTGTTTACTTCATCAAAAACTCAATCACTTAATGACAAATCTAAACACATATTTCTATTCTAAACATTTAGTAAAATAAGAAATTACTAAATTATTACTTTTTTTTAGATAATAAGTGAACAATATACCTATACATTTATTACATTGTAGTGCAGCTTATTTAAAAAAAAACATTCAATCGTTACTACGATTCATGAGACATTAAATCTACACTTGG
Source organism: Tyria jacobaeae (assembly GCA_947561695.1). Taxonomy (NCBI): domain Eukaryota; kingdom Metazoa; phylum Arthropoda; class Insecta; order Lepidoptera; family Erebidae; genus Tyria; species Tyria jacobaeae. Next base: position 11,194,512 of record OX387218.1, read on the forward strand.
TAATATTACAAATAATTGTAAGTTTATTCAATAACTAAAAAACATAAGGCAAATGGGCAAATACATACATATACATGTTTATGTATGTATAATGTTTCATAGCCCAATAACCTAAACGGAGTGATGGACTTCGAAATGTAAGGTGTCATTTTAATCATCTAAATATACGGAGTAACATACCTATATAATTATTTGAGATAACTTCAACAATATAATAAATGAATCTACTATTTACTATTCGTTCGTTCAGTTTTTATATAATTTTACTTGTGCATAAATTTGAACCTCCACATAATAAATATGAAACTACTACAAAAGTACACAAAGTGACATTTATTACACACTAACACCATGTTCAAAAATTCTACGTAATGCAGGGTGCTTCAATAGTATTCCTGTGCCTAACTTCTTCCATTTTATACACTAGAATACAGAATCTATAAGGCTATGCTTCTTGCGAATCAAATTTATCAATATATGGAGAAAGCTGGACGTTGAGTGAGAGAAGTTCGACGTGAGCAGGCTGAAAGCTGAGTCTCACGAGCACTCATTGGTCGAGCAATAGACTTGCGACGATTCCTCTCGTTATTCCTCTGCACAATAATATCTTCTTTCTCCATGGCATGAACCTTGCGGCACGGTGACAGTGTGCGAGGTGTGCGCGGGGCTCTAGCAGAGAAGCATCGGGATTTCGGACGGTCCTCTTCAGTCCATTCATGGACGGACATGTAATAGTGATCCTGTATAAATAATTTGTATAAATACCACTGTAGTTAAAAGTGAAAAAGTAGGATTAAGAACCACCAAATTTCAATTGTTAGGAATAAATTAAGGCTGTTAACCATAACTCTTCTAAGAGCATTTACTCAGAGTATTATATCAGATTCTTTAAACAAAGTTTAGTTAACGTAAATGCGATGTATATTTTTATGATTGTCCAAACTTTGTGTGAAATGTACACTTTTCTCGGCCATACATCATAGTATAAAAAATATACTAGATTTCACATTACAATCTTTTTGACTTTTTTTCATGATAAGATAATATGTTGAGATTATTAATTATGTTTGATTATTGAATTTGAAAATTGATTTCCTATTTTTGACCACCGTTATCTTCACTACTATGCATCCTAGCCTCCGTGAGCAAAAATTACTCCTGTCTCCAATGACAACTCTACTAAAAGTTAGTATAATTTAACATTATTTACATTACACTACATTATTTTATTAATGTATATATATATATATATATACTAGTAACCCTGATCACTTAGCGGTATGAAATATACTTTGCGAACTATTCTCAGACCTAATAAACATGCACAAAAAATTTCATAACAATCGGTTAAGCCGTTTCGGAGGAGTTTGGCAACAAACACAATGACACGAGCATTACTCAAATTTATGTTTATGAAATTTTAAAGAGAAACCACTTTTATTACAGCTATGCCTGTCTATAGTTTTTAGAGTGGTAGAGCCATGCTTAGGCACGAATGGGCCGGCTCGACCGGTGCGATACCACGGCCTCACAGAAAACCGGTTGTGAAGTAACGCTTGCGTTGCATTTCCCCGAATTGAGTGAGGTTTCCGGAGGCCCAATTCCCCCGCCCCCCTTTTCTCTCTCCTCATCTCCTTTGTCCTTTTTCCATCTCCTCATCCCTCCTCTCTTCTTTCCGCTCCCTGCATCCCCTATCCCTCATCACCCTCAAAGGCGGGCAGCGCACTTGCGACTCTTAAGTTGCAAGTGTCCATGGACGGCGGTGTCACTTACCATCAGGTGACCCGTCTGTTCGTCTGTCCCCCTATATTATAAAAAAAAAAAAAAAAAAAAAAAAAATAGTCTTAATATATCTACATTAAAATGAAAAGTAATTTCATTTACCGTTAGGAAGTCTAGAGAATTTTGTTACCGACTAAGTGATCTAAGTAGTGAATTAAGCACAAAATATTATTATGTCGCTATAAATTAATGAGTAGAAAAAGATTACTTACCAACTGTCCGCCACTGCTCGGTAGGTAGGTATATGGTTTTGTCAAACTATGACTGTGCAGAGTGGGATAATGGCTGTAATGTATCTGACTACACTCAACATACACAGACACTACACGCTGTCTAACAAGTGAGAACTATACTATCAAATGAAACCAAATATTTTAGTGTTAAACTGTATTAAACAATTACCTAATAGGTATACAATACGACCTTTACTTCCATAAAATATTCTAGATCTTAGAACTTGGGAGGTAAGTAAGTCACTAACTACAGATAAGTAGCTCCATTAGTTTGGTTATAACTTATTTATGTATCATTTTACTTTAAAATCTTGCGTGAATACTAAATCATAGTTCTAAATCGTATTTAGCACATAATAGTAAAGAGTACAAAATCATTTTTATTATTATTAATTATAAAAACAAAATGCAGAACAATATCTAAGTTACGATAAAAATGTTTATGCAAAAAAGTTTTGTGATCAAGCTTTCAACATTGAAACACGCTATCTAAACCTAATTACTTCGTAATCATAATAAGACATATTTTTTATAATAATCTGGTCAGTCAATTTTGCACCCGCACCTGTTCTAGCCACAGCAGTCCCAAATACAAAAATGTAATATTTGGAGACAATAGGTGTATAAAAAAATCCCTGTCCATTGCAGTGCTAATATTGTAAATCTACTAAATGTTCAAAACTCTGTAAGTAATTCTATCAAATACCAATTAATGCTGTGACAAGAACTCCTATTCAATACCACCCCAAAACATAATATAATTATAATATTCAGTGCACATAAATCCGGCAATAACAAAACACAAAGATAACAAAGCCTATAATCTAAGTAGTACAAATAAATATACATGTAAGTAGTTATATGTATAATAGGTATGTGAATATCGTTTGATACCAATATACTACACTAACACATTGTATAATAGAAAGTACATATTAATGCTTTGCTAATGAAATGGCCTTAGAATGGTGCATGATTTGAAAATATACTCCATTTAAAGTATGGACTACCAAAAACAAGCTTGCACTAACAGTAATCTCGGTGATTAAGGTGAAAGCTATATGTACTGACAATATTACTGAGTTGACCAAACTGTAATGAAGATCTACGGAACTATTATGAATTGGCACTCAATACACTCTATCCTTCACTCGGATCACGATGAATGGACAAAAGAATCACTTGATAAAAATATTCAGCAACTATTATGCTACAAATACAACATTCAAATTTATTATTAGCTTAACACAATAACTATATAAAAAATGTAATGTAACATCAACACACTGAACATATTGTCCGAAAAGATATGCAATAAATTATTGACATCGATTTACAAATTTATTTATACAATTTGTGAAAAAAAAACATACCTTTCATAAATCATTTAAACTGGGTATCGAATCGAATAAACATAAATATATATAAAATGTTAAACAACAAGTTTGGACTTTTGATTATTAAAAATATTGTTCGCTAAGAAGTTGAAGTCTCTTCGTTCGACCTCTTAAGATTGCTGCTGATTCAAATTCTCATCCGACTTAGGAGCTTCCGATGCCGGTGGTGCTGGACTCTACGGTTAACAAAACACATGTAATTATACTGTTGATTTGGAGAAATACATTCATAAGATTCATAAAAAAATCAGGCAAACAATGAAAAAGACACAAATTAAAAACACAAATGCATGTTAGCTAATGAACCAATTCCTTGCAAAATGAATATCAATGTTACCCAGTCAATAAAACGTGTATAAATATTCAGGCTGAAACAAAAATGAAAAAGTGCGAATGTAGCCTTTTAACCTTTTACCGAAATAAAAAAATAAAGCATAAGAAGCCCGCCCAGAGGCTAGAAAGGCCCTCACCTCCTGCCGCGAGTGGCCCTGGCTGTCAGGCACAGGGGACTGTCCGCTCAGCTGCTTGATGTAGTCTTTGTCGTCAAAAATTTTTATGTCACCACCTCCAGGTTTATGCTTTACGTTATCCAGTGAGCCAACTTTACTTTGTGCTTTGAAATCCAATTTTTGATTTTCGATCTGTTTCAGAAAGTTAGTGTGCTCATAAAAATAATAATAATATATACAATGCATACAGGTTCCGCAGATTTAAGAGTGTACAATTTCGGTAGATTAGAGATATTTTATATTTTTTACAAGTAAACAGACAACGATCGTTCAAACAACGATGACGAATAAAAAAAACGATGAGTAAAAAAAGCTTTATATGAACAGTATACTGCTATGCATTATTTAATATCTGAAAATTGTAAAGCAATGCAAGTTTCATTAATTATCTTAAACATTGTATAAAGGTAGCGAACCAAACCTAAAAGTTGGTAAGAGCAAAACTGAATTCCATTCTACTGGTATAAGTTAACTTCTGATTTCTAATGAGATTATCTTGTTAGATATTAGTAGTAGGTAAAGAATAGAAATTGTGATCGTTATTGTTGAAGTTGTTATCATTTAAGTTTGCACACATAGCAGCTACTGCATTATCAGCTGCTTAAAGTGTACATACGTTTTTGTAAAATTCGTCGACCAACTGTAAGCTTTGATACTCAAAAATAGCAGTAAATTTATTTTATGCCTTATGTTGCTGACTATCTCAGTGTTGGTTACTAAATTTATAAATAGCATAATGTATAAATTATATTTATTTTGACTTTTAATAATGTAACTCGTCTCACAAATCTACGGAACCATAATATATACGTAAACAAATAAATACAATTGGAGTCAGTGCTGTTGCTAAGTTGTAGTTTCATAAACAAACGGTTTAACATGTATGTATGTATATATGTGGGAGTGTATATTTGCTACAGTTTCTAGTACAATGCATAATCGTTATTGATTCCATGGCGTGCCTGTCGATGATATTCGTGTAGGTCGTGTGTACATGGTTAATATAATATATGCACGTACCTATACTGCGTTACCTATGTAATTTAATAAAATCATTTTATGTTAACAGGTTTTCAGCATTCTTAGTGTATAAAGTAAAACTTGTGAACACATTTATTCTAACAGCATTCATATATTTCTTTTAGACAGAATTATTTATAAAAAATTGGTACACTATTTAAGGACACGTTCATAACATACACAAAAATTTGAAGCAAAACAGCGTGAACAAAACAGCCGCAGCCCCTCCTATTAGTATCTTAAGGGAACTCATATTAAGACTATATCAATCAAACTATCACGTTGAGACCGAAACTGCCGTCTCACCAACCTTATGCCACAAAGTGTGGTAAGCAAAATGTTTATGTGACGCTCTCCATCTTGGTATCGCCCATTTTACAAACTAGAAAAATAACAATACTTGAAGTCTCATGAAACTCGATATTCTAAGTCGGAATTGTAGTTTACAAAAACCGAAGTCTTGACTTGTAGATCAAACATTTAATGCAGGATATATACAGACAAAGAGTGCAAAAAAGTGATTGTGTTGACACAAACGTAAGTATAAAATTTTACTCACTGAGCTCGTTCCATCAATTGCAACTGTTGACTAAAATAATAATATTACTTTTGATAATTTCCTTGACACGTTACTTGTGGAGTTTTCTATTTTAACATCTAGTGCATCTAAAATACGTGAACCGAAGTAACTCTGTTATCGTCGGTATGATATTTGATTGTGTCATCAAGTTTACAGCTAGTGCTTTTATCAAATATAACTCTACTTCACTGTACCTATATCGGCTGTGCTACGTATATGCCAAAAGTATACTCACATTTGATGAACTGTTATTAGTCACTGTATATCCTAGAAACCGCAATTCTAAATCCTAAATTATTTTGGGTTTTCGTCTGAATGAGAATATATTATAAATTACCTTAACACCCCCTCCTCCAGGCTTATGTGTGATGTTAACTGTTGATGCAACCTTCGGTTTAGCTTTATCTTTGAAGTCCAATTTCACTGTTTCTATCTTCTTATCGCCACCTCCCGGCTTGTATGCAGCATTCTGTAGAGATCCAATCTTTGACTTGGCATTCCATTCTAATTTCGTAGTTACAATCTGCAATACAATAATTTGTTGTAAACTGCATGTGTCCTCCCTTTGAATATATATTCAGTAGTTGGTTAGTTTAGACTAGTTAAACCTCATTTTAAAAATTATACCTTTTTAGCGCCACCGCTAGGAGTATAAGCATCATTTTTAGCAGCAATTTTGGGAGTAATGTTGCCAAACTCTAATTTCCTATTCTCAATCTTCACTTTCCCCCCGCCAGGTTTGTAAGTAGCATTACCCAATGAGCCAATTTTTGATTTTACAGTTTTAATATTAGGTGACGGAGCGTTGCCAACCTGAATTTTATTCATGGGTACTTCTGAAATTATAAATACAATTTGGCAATGTAATTATCAAGTACTAATAAATAATAATTTGTTAAGTATTTCTAAGTTTATTACATCATAATCGTTATTAGTCGTAGTCTCAGTTTACATAAAAAAGGACGGCACTAAATTAAATAAAATGGCTAACACTAAGCTTAATCATTAATTTTTTTTTCGATACTTACTTTTTTTTTCAGTTACTGGTGGATTTTCAGGCGTCTTCGCAGTTGCACTTTTGCTCGATGACCTTGACAAGCTTGTCTTTATGCTGTTACTTGATTTTTCCTTCATAGGTAATTTACTTGGGATCTTTTTATTTGGAGATCCCGGAGAGCCATTGACATCCTAAACAAAAAAAAATATATTTAAAAAATATTAATATCCAGCTTTTACTTTTAAAGACTAAATATTTGATAAAATACCAGTTGTGACTAAAATGTAAGAGAAAATGATCCGAAAATCTACTAAATTTTATCCTGGGTCCAATCGAACCGGCCCACTCGTGTCTGAGCATGACTCTCATGCTTAGGAAACGAAAACCAGTGCGATGCCACGGCGTCACAGAATACCGTTGCCATTCGCGCAAATTAGTGAGATTTCGGGATGCCCAACTCGACCTCTTATATTTCCCCTACCCTCTTACCCTGTCTTCTCTTTTCTATCTCCTCATCCCCCTCTCCTGATTCCGCTTCCCGCATACCCCACTCTTCATCACCCACAAAGACGGGCACCGCACTTATTACTCTTGAGTAGCAGGTGTCCATGAATGGCGGTTGTCACTTACCATCAGGTGACCCGTTTATTTGTCTGTCCCCATACATTAAAAAAAAAGAGAAACTAAAGAAATAAAAATGCAAAATTGAATTAGGCATGTATTAGGCTGTTAGGCGTCATTAAAATTAAAGCAAAATACAAAGCCTGTGTGTGTGTTGTCTAGTACTTGCCGATTATTGCCAAATTTTTTTATAATAACAAAGTAACATTTTTATGCGTATAAAATGAATAATAAATAAATCTTTATTAAATTTATACGAAAATCTTGCCATACATTTATAATTATATTAATATCGTTTTGTGTGTTTTGTTTAAAATCTTGTTTAAATATTTTATATCACTATACATCAACATATAAATCTACTTACGTTGCCTTGGGTAGACTCATCGACACCACTGTCGTTATCACCATCTGAAAAAAAACAAGTGTTTTTAATATTTGATTTAGCATACACTGAAGGGAAATATAGTGACAACCATTGGCTCATCTTAAATAAGACGTATTATTACTGTAATTATACTATATTCTTTAGACGTGAACATAAAAGTTACCTTTGGGACGCGATTTAGGGGCAGATGCTGTTTTTCGCTGTGTAATTTTCTTCACGTCTGACGCAGCTGGTGGTGTACTCAGTTCATTTGGTTTATTTTGAACTGGCGTCGGTGGCTTAGTGTCTATTACCGGAGACTTCGGAGGAAGTATTTTATTTGGTGTAACAACAGGATTACTTTCTTTATTATTTAATCCGGTTTCAAATTTTGGCTCAACCTTAGGAGTTTTGGGACGTTGTGCCTCTGAAGTTGCGCCTGTGGATTTATTAGGGATTGCAGAACTTGGTGGCTGTTTCGGTTTAGGTTCGGGAGAATCGTCACTCCGTGTTAAAGAAGGTGACCGATCAGAAAATTCCTCTTTTGGCTTGGGAGTATCACTGACACTTTTCCCAGATGACAAATTATTTTGCAAAACTACGTCGTCATCATCATCTAATTTCTTTTTTGGAACTGGGGTTGTACTTGGTAGAACACCTATAAAAGACTCTGTCATTCCTGAACTAGCTAAACGTGATTCTTCACGATCAGGAGCATTTCTTTCACGTTCATTGGATATATCTGACCTGATACTTTCTTTAGATTCGCGGATACTTTCTTTGCTGTCTATTTTACTTTCTTGTATTAATGACAAACCTGGACTACGGCTAGTAAAATCATCAATTCTACTCCCTATAGCGCTGACGGATTTACGACGATCATCGTCAGGTTTCAATGGACTTGGAGCTCCTGGAGCAGCAGCAATACTGTAACTCCTACCTTTCGCCACTCCTGGTCCTTCAACTCCGTTTTCAGATTTGTTATCATTTTGGTTATCACCTGCAACACTTTGATTATCCAGGTTGACCGGTTTCGTTTGAAGAGAGCTGGATGAGTCAAAGCCCTTTAAAGAGCCTTGAGATGACTGCCTCGACACTGGGCCAGGTCCGTTTTTATTGGTTCCGTTTGGCTGCTGTATCTGAGCTTTGGTGCCGTTCGGGGTTACAACTGTCCCAGTTGGAGGTTGCCTCGGGCCAAACTGTAGATTGTTTGGGGGTGGAGGACGTTGTAAGAGCTGATTTGCTGGTAATTGTGCCGGTCTGGGTCCTTGCTGAGGTGCAATAGATTGCGGTCCCAAAGGCCGCAATGTGGCAGAATTAGGTCGAATTTGTTGAGCACCTAGCGGAGTAGGTGGAGCTGGACGAGGTGGTGGAGCTCCTACTCTCGGAGCAAATTGTGATGGTAGGGTTACAGGCCCTCCAGTTTGAAATTGAGGTCTAACTTGAGACTGCGGTGCCACTGGTCTCGATGATTGCGGGGGGAAAGCTGATCGAGAATCCACTCTATTCAGTGGACGTATTGGTGGTTGCGGCTGGGATGACACTGAAGAATCCGAACCAGAATTTGGAGGACGACTCTCCGCCGGGACCTTCACAAGAATAAGTTACTATTAATGCAAAACGTAGGCAAGCCTCCATAGTGTTTAACAGTGTTCTAGTTCTCATTAATAAGATTTATCATTTAGATTACTCAGGCATCAAGTCGTGTAATTTACCGTTTAAACATTTCTAATTTACATAACTCGCGCTAAAAAGTTACCTTGGTCACGAAATTGAATTGTATGAACATGAATAATATTACATGAGAAGTACATTACCATTTTTTTTGTTTTCACTGACAGAAAAATACTATGTATACCTAATTCTAAGCAAACACTCAATAGGTTTTTTGCAAATTCGTCCATAATTCACCAAATGGAGAGTGATTGAACACGATAACTGACGTGTACAGGGTGGAGACAACGGTGATATCACCAGTTCCCAAGCGTTCACAATAAAAACAAACTAACACTGAATCTCCAATAAAATGTATTGTGTGTGCTGAATATATGTATAAGAAATACCTTAGTATTATAAGCATTATTATAAGTTAAGTATTACTAACGTTACTTAAGTATAACTAACTATAAAAATCCAAACCGATTGACAAATCGAAATTTCATATACATATGTAGAATGAACGTTGTGCATTGAGAATAATATATTGTTATATTGTATTTTTTATTTCCGAGTTTCTATACAATTTTCCGTAGTTCCAGATGTATCGCTCGGGCGAAGCAAAATGGTCCCCCAATAGATACAACTTGTCACGAACTCGGCTACTGGGTCAACGAGCTATTGCTGTTTAGAGCTATCCCAATTCAGTGAATAGTTGCGTGTAAAAATCCGCATTGTATTTCTCTCTTGCAGAAACTCTCGTGGGGATTAAACTTCTTCATCTATAATTTATCTTTACTGATTAAGAACTACCTTTATGCGAATGGTCAATAACATCACATTAATAAGACAACTCGTATTTTCGTTGATATGGAAAATTCCTACGTAATGACTTGTGTACGCACGCCATACGCTCATACATACATACTTGAATTATATCATGCTTTAAGGTTACACATTTCTATATTTGAATGATCTTCATACCTTGAAGATACCATACCTTAGTTCGTATAGGATTCCAATCTTTTATAAATGCTACAATTTGTTGTACTCCTTTCACTAAGTAACTAAATACTTTTAATTGTACATACGAGTATACATGTATGTTTATAAAAATAAATCGTAGGATTCGTTTATTTCAAATGAAAGCATAACTTGCTAGTGTTCAGTGTGTTATTTCAGTAAATAATATTACACATCGCTTATGATATACTTATCTACTATTTTCAGATTCACAGTTCATACATGCCTACAGGTCAAATACTTTATAATAGATTCAAAACAATGCATGGATTTAAAGCTTATCTATGATTGCTATGACAGGTGAATCGCGTGATTTCGCTATAATAATTTTTAGTAAACGTCAACGAATTCTATCAGATTTACATGAAAAGACTGTAAAATTTGGCAACTGTTAACTTTCGGGTAACGTTGCATGATTGTATGCTTATTTATATTTATAAACACTTATTTGCAAGAAATATGAATCCAATCTATCTCTTGCAAATTACCTACATCAAAGTTAGCGAAAACACTAATCTAAAAGAAAATATTAGAAAAGTTTCGAAGACGTAACTAATTCAACCAATTCATTACAGTTTAGTATAGCAATGTTCAGTGCCAAAGTTTTCATGAGCCAGCCATTTTTGGTCAGGTTTAATAGTGGTATCGTTTAAGTTATCACGAAATTTCGTGTTTCAATTTATTATCCAATAGCCTACACAGCTCTTTTATTAGAGGGTAGTTTTTACAACGGTTTCACATTTTTGATAGCTCAAAAGGTGAAGTGCAAGTAAATAGAATTGTTACATCCAAGTTTCAGTTTAACTTTGATCTCATAAAATCGAAAAGTGAAGTGACTTAGAAATAACTCATTAAGTGAAAGTGTCATTAGTGCAGCATGTAGTTCGGTGCTCTCGTGAAGTCACGAGGCTTACCCTGTTTATGCTGTTCGCGTCCATACTGCTGACTACTAAAATTTAAGTTAAACACTCTTTAAACTTTTACAGTAGTCTCTTTATCATAATTCTTCGCTCGGTGAGGCGATCGCAATATGCGATGTCTCCTTGAAACTATAAAAGACAATAAACATTTTATTAGACATGAAGCCTTCACATAAAAGTACTTGATGCTATACAGGTGCTGCGGTGCCTTGCTGACGCAAACTACACAATTATGCTGTTGTTATAGTGAACGACTATCTCAAACGCAAGCGACTCTTTTAAGATTACAGTCCTCTAACGATAAACTAGTTGACCGTTTTAAACACCTTACGTATTTTACCTCCGAATTGTCGTCGATTAGTTGTAACAAGTGTTCGCTATAAGCGTCACTCTGTACAATCGATAACTTATCTATTTATAACTGAGACATGGCGTAACTAGTTAAGATAGAGTACTGAAGTGCTTTCTATATTATACTTCCTTATCGAACATCAATATACAATTTTTAAGCATGAAATAGAAATCTCAGTTACGAGTATGTTTATACTTCTGAGTAATGTAAAGTCACCAATCAAATATGATATTATAATACTCAATATTTATATTCCGCAATAAAATGTTAATTATATATCACTGACCTGGATTCTTTTAACTATAATAGTTATTATATTTTTTTTTATAAAAGTTAGTAGTTAATATTCATTAAATTCATCACGTCATTGACGTCATACGTTCTTATTATAAAAATGTACCATGTGTAGCGTTTTTAATGCGATGTGATAAAATCCTTAGGAAAACCAAATTCAACGTCAGAGCTATTATTATTAACAAGTAAAGTAAGTAAGTAAGTAATGGATTGTCCGTATAACCCGGAAAACTCAACTACTGCTGAGAAAATACTGTATCATATGTATGTATGCCAGAAACAACCAACCTGTGGAATAAATTATCTCTTGCCGTATTTCCGGACCGATACGACCTTCAAACCTTCAAGAAAAGAGCGTAGGTAGGAGTACCTAATGAGGCAGAGGTAGAGGAGACTCTTGAGATGTGGGTGTCCACGGGCGGCGGTAGTCACTTACCATCAGGTGACCCGTCTGTTCTCCTGCCCCCCTTCTATCGCATAAAAAAATACGTAAAACCCTCACCAGATTTCTAATGTCCTAGATCAACAGTACAATTTGCAATAGGGAATTGTATGAAACGAAAACAACATGTACTCGTAGTATGCATATAATGTTGACGAATGGACATCCTCTCCCTCTTCAATAAAATTGGTTTAATATGGTACATTGTTATGTTTATCCCATTTATAAATATTACATTTATTAATAGTATAATGCAGGGTTAATGTCAAGTTCTAGCAGTATATTGGTTATGCACTGAACCACCCTAAAATCTCCTGTTTTATTCAAAATATTTGATATTCCCGTTAAAAATATTTGTACTTAGCTAAGAACATTCGTGAGTCTGTTATTGTGATAAGGAAGAGGTTTAGTCATCCGTATTTTATGTGTGTGATGAATGTATTGGCGAGTAGGTTCGATTGATGAATATTAAAAATATATTATTATTGTTGTTTAATACCATTACTTTTATTAACTTACGTATATATAACATATGTACCTACGTATTCTACTGTGTGTGTTAATTGTTAAGATAAATAAATTTATTTTTATGTATTATTTTCACAAATGTAGGAAATGTTTCGTAAATGTAAGTAGTAGCAAATCTATGAAATTAATACGATTATCGTTAACAGAGTTCTGACCCTAAATTGCTGAAACAACGTGAATAAACAGTACCAGCTCAAAACACCTTGGGACTTTGACTTCGGTTGAGTATCGACTTTAGCTGCCTATAAATTGTCATACGTGATATACCGTAAAGTACGGCACTCTTTGCACTCCTTTTGATTCCTGAGTATACTCTGGGGTTGGAACGTTGCTGGAACAAATACAGATCGCTGTACATAGTGCTAAGAATCGACCATGATAGTCGTCTTTCTAATACTTCGTAGTGCTTGCTTTATATTAAATGGTCATTCTTTCATATTTCTTTCGACAGTCTCGAATCTTTATATAATTATACTATTTATTTTAATATATCAAGTATATAATATATGCAAGTGGCAAGTACTATGTTTAAGAATTGTGAGAAACGATAAACTGTCCTTAATTTAACGACTTTAATGTACTGTGTGGCTAGTGAAATATGAACGAGAAAATGTAATCACTTTTGTTCAGCTGTTTAACTGAGTTGGCAGTTTAACATTACAAGTGCGAATTGTTAGAGCATTAACAAATTATCCTTGTAACAGAAAAAAAAGTGAGAAAAAAAAATACATATTTACATATTACTAAAACGGGCGCGGTGTCTTCTAAAACCGAGTTAAGTGTAATGTAGTATAATATAAACCTGTTTCGGATAAGATAAGATGTCTACAACGTTTTGAAAGTATTCACATTACGAGTTAACGCATTCGTATGTACGTCATTTACTGACTTATGTTACGGTATCGAGACACAAGTCATAAATACATGAGTCACCTTGACGTGCTTACTCAGACGTCTGTAAAGATTATAAAAAAATATCACACTCAAAAAACAAAATTTACCTAATATAAATTATTGGTATAGTGGGTATAAATAAGTGGCAGAGGTAGCTAAGGATGATTACTGAGACGCAGATTACTGTTGTTGTTAAATTATTATTAAAAAAACTTTCTATCATTTTGACATGTGTTGTCAAAAAGATAGAAAGATACAAAGTTACCTCGCGAAATCTCTACGTAAAAAGAAAATTATTCCTTGTTTCAAAATTAATTCCACCGTCCTAACTAATATTATAAATGTGAAAGGGTGTTTATTTTTGTTATAAGCCTACACCCCTCAACTGTCACAATATATCACAGTTCTAATAACTATTGTCAGTTGCACAGAAAAAGATACAGGTTACCTTTCATTTGGAAAAAAGAGTGCAGTTCATGAGTAAGAGAAATGTATTAAAGCTAGTATTTAGCTTTTGAAATTGGTTTTCTTGTGACGCTGTATTTAATTTGTAGGAGACGGTTTTTCATTGAGTGTGGTTCTTACAGGTTTCATAGAGGAAATAAGGGTTTAGGATCTGTTTGTATGTCACAAACTGTGTTAATGCTATAGCTTCAGATTAACTGAGTAATGAAAGAACTGTTGATAGAATTTGTCATAAAATTGGAGTCATGCGTATGAATTTGAATCATCTAATGAAAACCAATTATAGATAAGCAGATAGCCGACATTGAATAATGAATACATCATACTTTAACAGAAGGTGTGTAATGTCTATTAATAGAAGGGACTGTGTTAGATCTTTTCGTGTAAGTGTGAAATATACACTTAGTTCTCATTAGAAGACTTAATACTCCGAGACTAAGTTAGTTAGAGGGCTCGAACTTGCCGGCACTAGCCAGTTCAAGTTATAAGTATAGCTTATACTCCTCAATCCATCTGTATACGCAATATCGTTTTCCGTCCCGTTCTACCCTCTCTTTCCAAACATATACTCAAAACTTTTCTGTCCAATTCCCAAAAGTGCCGGGATGGTAGCAATAGCTTTGTCCTCTATTACGTGCATTTGACTAAATGATAATTGAGAAGATGTGGGCCTTAATTACGCCTCTGCTTATCCCTTCGGGGATTAAAGTGTGAAAGTATGTATGTGTACTGAGTACTGAGTCCTAAAAATATGCATTTCCTCTATAGTATCCAAAACGTTATCTAATGACACACTACGTTTATTAATATCCATAATGGTCGATCGTGAGTAATGCATTTCACTGATACTGCTCTGTTTTTCTTTTGGTGTTAGAAACAGTTTCATATAAAACTCGTCTTGCATTGAATAAAATATCAATAGTTGTTTACATCTGTGAGTTTATTGCCATGAAATGGGAACTTCAAATTTCTATGTAAACAATGTAAATAAACGACCCTGTTAAAAATAAATTATATCTACTGTAGATTAAATCAGAGTGTTTACAGGTTTCGTCGTCGCTAAAATCACCAAACTAATTTAAAATTTATACGAACTTATTCATGTATATTTTTAATAGGTAACTTTATACATATATTTGCACATACATTACTGTTGATACAATTCGAGATGACAATACAATGGCATACCTAGTCCAAAGGTAACCAATACTTCTTTTCGATCTTATCCGCACTCACTCAAAAGCGGAAAAATAACGATCGACGAAGCCGTCCAATATTAGATTTGAAATAAGGCTATCTGCGGTAGGTAACTTTATTACTTATATTTTCCTAATGCTGTCCAACGACGTGAACTTTTCAAATCGTTTGTGTTAACAGTGGTAACAACAATCACAAAACATCAAAACGAACGAATGCCTAAATAATAAACTCCTTTCAATAGAAAGTTAATATAAATAACTCTATAAATACTCTTTTATTCGTGACAATGTTGATAATATATCGCTTACATAGTTTTTTTCTCATAATGATTCTTTGTAAAGTCTAGCAGGCTAAAAAAGGGGCTTTAGTACAAAAACTTGACATTATAAATATTATTATTATTCTGAAAATTTTGCAGTAAAATTTGCACGCAGTAAATGTGTGTTCCAACAGCAATGGGAAGTGATTAGGCAATCTGTCATGCCGGCACTCCTATGGGAGTCACCCACATTGGGAGGGCCCGACCTTCAACAAACTGATTCTACTTTCTCATCTACTATTTATTAACCCGAAGGTGACCCGAGTTGAATGTTGTCGTTAAGTTGTATATGTTAAACTCGTGCATGTATGTTTACGTAATAACTACTTACATTGTTTTATTGTTGTCACGTGTTTGCCACCCGTGCTTGACTGAGTTAATGTATTTTACTAAGTGTAATTAATCTTTAATAATAGCTTGTTACTAGTCAATACACGTGGCGAATTCTGAAAATTGCATTTATATGAAATCATCTCAAAATTCATATTTTTTCTTGTATCGACGCAGTTTATTCAAACCATAAACATTTATATAAAAAAACAAGAAACGAGATAAATCTCGTTATGATAGTATCACCTAGGTAAATTATCAGGTGCAATTGTAGTTATAAGAGAGAAATATGCTACAAACAAAAATAAATAATTTATTACACACTATTGCAACTATATACTACTTATACTTCTTGATATGAGCTTAACGATGCTTCGGACGTATTTACTAGCTATAAGTTAAAACAACCACTTGACTTTCTCTTGTGCGTATGTTGTAATTTTCCAAAGAACAACATACGCACAAGATAAAAGAATTACGATCGTTACACATAAAGATCTGCATCCGCAAAAATAAACAAATAAAACTATTCTTATCAAAGAGAGATCCTCGTTATATTGATATTTGATATGAAATGCTCACTTTATAATGTCATTTTTGAGGTTAATCAAACAGCCAATATCAGAAGATAACACTTAACTTATATAAAACAATATTTAAGGTTTTAGATAAATATTGATATGTAACGTAATATTATTATCAAAGGAGATATATTAATATGTATTGTAATGAATGCGAATACTTACTATATATAAAAGTAATAAACCTGGCCTTGACATAATTTGGTTTCTACGACAGCACTTTATATTCAATTTATAAGTAATTGCATCGTGATGACGTCGATTAAAATATATATTTTAATAAAAGCTATTAAGGACGTCTCCAACGATCCCATCAACGTCTCCGTCTAAAGAGATATGTTTTAAAAACATCCGTAATACCCATTGCTGTTTTCTTTCAACAGCTGTTTATCCGCCCATTCATATTTAGGACAAATAATAGATTATTAAGAATCTTTACTACGTATAATTAAATTCTTCCAATAATCTTATAAAATACGAATATGAAAAACTTAGGAGTGTTTAAATTTTCCTTCATTTACAATGTAATAAATGTTTCAGTTGCAATGTAATACACAGAATCAATGAGACAATCTGATCATTATAACTCATGGCCACTCTTCTTAATTGCTATGAATTGCAAGCATTTATATAAAAACGTAGACAAAGTAAGATAATGCAACCACAAGAACTATTAAATTAACATTTTGTTTGTCACTTATTTAAAGTAGGTACTCTTTAATGCACCCAGAGAAGCTAAATGTGATAGGTGTAAGATTTGCAGTACCTATCTCAAGTGTGTAACGGGTTAAATTTATAACCCATAATAGAAATATTTTAATTGAATGAAAATAACATACTTATGTAATTTTCATATTCATATTATAATGTCGATGCTCTGAAAATCTAATGACATCTCCTTTATCGAAATATTTTTTCGGACTCATCCGTTTTCAAAATTTAAGGAGTATGTTATTCTCCTGATGATCCGGTTAACGAACAGTTAAAAGTCTTAATTCAAGTTTGCGACTGTCTGTCTTATAGCAGTAAGGTCAGGACTCGAGGAACTAAGACTTTAAGCTCACTTGCGTTTTTTTATTGGATATTGGAATAAGCGTTTGTCTTCCAACTCACCCGATGGAAAGTGTCGATAAAGACGCAGTTGGTAGTTGGTACACGCCTATCCAAGAGAAACCTATTCACTCTACTTTTGAAGGTTTCAGGCTCTCTTTAAGCCTAGCCTTCCCTTAGTAACTAGTGACTATGATGATGTCGATTCAAATTTAACACAATTGATATCTAATTCAGTATCTAATCATTTGAGTTCCTATTTTACAGTAGATTGCTAGCTTTGAAGCGATTTTAGTGGTGTTGCTTAGTAAGTTCCTAAGATACCTACTTTTCCTGATTTTTATCTTCATAATTAGATGTACATGAATCCGTATCATATTATTACTACGTTGAAGGTCATTGCTAATAACGACGTACTTTGAGATATATCTCCTTCACGAGTAAATGCTATGGTATTCACTTTCGTGTCCGGTTGGTAACTATTATTTAAAATTCCCGCAATGGGAACTATCAAACTAAAAATGTACCATACTTTCAATTGCATTTACTTTTGCTATATGATTCATTATTGACGTTTACATTGCTAAAAATGAACAAATGTGTACCATTAAAAATTGTTAAACATAACCACCTAAATTTAGGATTAGGACTAGTTAAAATATTTTCAGAGTTAAAAGAGGGTTAAAATATATAGTTGGTACTATGTTTAGAATTAAGACTCACTCTTTCAATAGAAACCCCCACGGGTCATCACCTCACCAGAGCTGACGGTGAGGTGGTATGTCGGACTCGAACCGACTAAAACCACACGGTGTTTTGTCATGAGAGCGTCTATTGCTAGGGACCCGCGATACCCTCAGAAGGACACATCCGGGAACCCCAGCAGACCTTGGCCACCTGCAAGCTAGCAGGCGACTCCACTTTGGAATATGCGAGCCTTACGGCCCCCACATCAAATAGGCACGCGTGGAACACGCACATCATGCCACCGTCTCAGGCCTGCTTCTGCTAGGGTAACGGTCAGCCCAGCCCGATACCCCCAGGCCTGCGCTCATGGAGGTCGGAGATCAGTGTTTGCTCTCCGACGTTGGTGCGTCTTTCACCGGGATGGGAGATTACTTGTACTCTCCCTTTCCCGTTCCGCCTCTTCTTTTTGACCAACATCACCTCCTCGCGGTAACAACTATCTAGCCTTCGTTTATTAAATATTAAAATGGGTGTAATAGTAAAAATATTTAATAATTATAGTAAAGTTATTTGTCAAGGAATAATTATTATATGCAAACACGTTAGACGCGGTAAGACTTTGCAAGGAAATCGCCTCACCGTCATAAGACGAAGCGTCAGCGGCCTAGTGACGTGGTCAAGACAGAGTTTCTGATGCCAAATGACTCAGCGGCGATATAAAACCGGCGGCAAATCTAACCACCGCACATTTAGTATCAAACAGTCACCCACGCTGTGTGCTGCTCATAAATACATAATATATATATGTATATACTAATATTAATGTTTGTAAGCGATCTTGATATCACGACTCAGTTGCAAAGCATTAGCATAAGGACAGAAAGTAAGTACTTACTACTTTTACTCTCTCACTTAACTGTATAATTCTTATTTTTTTATATATAAAATTCAGAGTAATATAATTCATACAAGTTTTAGAATGTTAGCGCTGTAAATTCTTGTACTTATTGATATAGATAAAATCGTTTATAAGCAAAATTTAAGCTGTAAAAAGATTTTTAGACAAGAGCCTGTCATTTATTATACATATTATTTTATGCAACAAATTATTAACGCAAAGTATAAATGAAATATCTTATACTGTATATTTTAAGCATTACATTTATTTGTTAAGAATAATGTATTTATGTAAAAGTGTTTACTGTCTGCTGGATGTTTATCATTCTAGGTTCTTACATCAATACTTATCTATTGAAATCATATTCTTAAAATGGTTCATCAATATGTTTCCACAACTATTGACGTACGCTGATATACATTTATTTTTCTTTCCAGGAAACAATATGCAGCCTAAAGCCGAGAGACCACCCGTGTGCCCGAAGGGTCAACTACCACAACTACATCTAACACCGTCAGTCGGTGGGCAAAAACGAAGCGACGTGTCACAACAACCTTCAAATAACCCATGGCTATTAAAACCTCAGCATGAAATACCTCCCACCCCGCCACCGCAAGCCGACACACAACCCCCTGAATTCTTCCCGCAAAGAATAGGGTAGCTTCGCAATTTGGATGGCGAATACAAATATTGAAATATAAATGGCAACTTGCCATTTTCTTGGACGTCTTTTCAAGAAAGTCATGTAAAAATACGCCTCGTTACGTTGGAACTGAATATACGTAATTGGCGGAGACAAGTCGGAGAAAATTTTAGGGCAAGAATTTCATGACGTGCGTCGGATTCAAAGTATGGTGATCCTACTACGTTACTAAAGTGTGATTGATACTGAGTGATACTGCATCACGGTGTATTTCCATGACGATAAACTGTTGATAAAATGATATTTTTATTAGTGTTTTATATATGTATATAAAGTTTTATTGGGGCACCTAACTTCTAATTGCATTTTTTTTTGTGGAATATATGTAAGGAATTTAAACATTATAATCAATTTAAAATGTTAATAAACAAATAAATTAATTTTCAATTTGTAACCTATTTTTTTTAGGTTAGTATTTTCTTGGAACGTAGGACTTAAATACCATAATAGTATTTTGTTAGAACATTCCTAATGAGCCGTGTTGAGTCTATTTATTTTTAATTAAAACATTCCTTTGATGTAGATGTAGTATACATGTAGTCACAATTTGCTTAAATGCCCTTAACTTTGTACACGCGTCGTAATAAGTACAAAGTTCAATAAATAAAGAGTTCAATGACTTTCAATCACAATTAAAGGAGCTGTTTGGCCTATAGTAAGTAAATACAAAGATTTTGGTCAAACACAACTTTTGGTCAATATTAAAATGGAAATTCTACACTTTTTATCTAATTATCAAATGTCATCATTGTTAAGTTTTTGGTACTTAATACCAAAATACAATTATTTTTATAATTCTATAGTTGCCATCGTCTCAATTGTATTACTGAAGCTTCAGAATGCAGATAATTGCAGAAATGTTTTTTGAATTGAATATAAGAAGTCTTCAAGTTTTCCCTAGTCCGCCAAAAAATTGAAACACTTAAAACAAGGAAGCATTTCTGAATCACTGATATTGCACAGATGAGTAACATTACAGCACGCTATCTCTACAAAATAATAACGAATCAGAGAAACCTGTCTAAGCAATTACAAAACTTGTACTATATTAACGACTTCTACTCATAATATATGATCTATGAACGTCATATAGCAAGAAAGAAACTGGTGTGTAGAACATTTTATAGTAATTTAGCCCACGGCTATGAAGAAAAAAGTAATTTGTCGTAGGCGTCAGAGTGTCGGCGGATCTGCCAAATAGTCCAATTGTAAGAATACCTTCCTACACTGTCTTGATAGACTCATTGCCTCACTCTCCAAATTAACGCTGTTTACACCCAATGAGCTTAACACTTAAATAACTAGGCTATTTACGTGTTAAGCTGTCATAAAAGCATCTGATTGACATATTCATCCTACATGGAGTAACAATCCTACGTTGAACGTTCATGAACATGAACTGATTTATAAATGAGAGCAATGTTATACTTGTTCTTTGTTTTATCGTAACAGATGAAACAAAAATTAAAATCGGTTCACGAATAGCCAACATATCGTAACATACCTACACAAAAAACTCGAATTTAGTAGAAAATATAGGCAGACACATTAACTACATGGGAAAAGGGGATCTTTTGATTTTCTTGATTAAACGGCACCAAAAAATATTAATTAAACAGTAAAGTTTATTTACACACAAGAAAATTGTGTGTGTGTGTGTGTGCCTTATAAGACTTATTTAAATATCATCATGTTTATGACGTCAGCGTAAAAATATTGGCGTAGTTCACAGACAAACGCGAACAATATACACATCCACTAATAAATGATGCTATCGAACAAATTAACAAAGCCTTCAGAATTAATCATCTTAGTTGAAGTTAATATAGAGCCTAATATATTACCTGTAAAAATTTTAACCCTTGAAAAGTGCAATGTTAGCTTACTCTTAATCATAAAAATCTTATTGACAAATTGCACTAATATTGTTCAACTATATACTGTGAATATAGTTGAACAATATTAGTGCAATTTGTCAATAAGATTTTAGATACTACAATACTTCCTACGCGTAATGTGATCAATGTGCTTAATTCTATAACTCCATTCAATCTGGTGTAATTGAAAACAGTTAGTGGCTCATGCAATACAATTAAATAGGTACATAAATTATTATTGTACACGATCAATATTTATGTTACTGAATGTTGAATAACTACTGAGTGAACTGTAAGTGATGTTATTAGACATGAACGCTGGAAAGTTCCGAATGACGTAGCAGGAAGCCGTGACAATGCTTATATGGCTAATTTAAAAGCAAGTACGAGTAGACTCACCTCGCCGGCGACGATCGGGAAACACTTTAAATATACTTTCAATTATAGGCTTAAGATACTTTGAATAATACTGTAGGCTCCAAGTAAGGGGTGCGTTCCGCAATGGACGCCGGCAAAACCTGAAGTGTCGGAATACGTCGGTCCCTATCGGCAACCGAAGTATAGAAAGGCTATGTAAAAATTAGACAGGGCACTTTATGTTATTTTTACTGGAAGATGTATGGTATTAATTTTAGTCTCTTAAATCGAACCATACCTAAATTTTTAATTATTTTGACTATCTTTAGTCAATAACTAATTTATGTATTTAATATAGGTTTTTAATTTTTTTATACATAATTACAGCAACTATCGCGATAACACGATTTTTTATTAAATAATATACATAGTAAATTTACTGAATTGTAAATTTAAATGTATAGTAAATTTAAGGTTTAACATATCTAAACGTTTATAGTTCTTGTAAAAAAGCGTCCTGCGCCCTGAAAATTGTGCGCGCGCAATCTTCACCAGCCACTGCCCTATAGAGAAATACTATTAAAGATTACTAGTCAGTTTCCATTCAGAATATAGTATAGTTGTCCCTTTTTAACCGACTGTGAAAGAAGGAGGGTTGTAGTTTTCGAGTGTATGTATCTATATTTCTTTGGCACGACCTAGAGCCTAAACGGCTTGTCGTATTTTATGTCAGTGGTGTCAATAGACTATCTTAGTCGTAAGAGTGACACTGGGTACATCAAAATTATAAAAAATAATATATATAAAAAAACAAAATACCCAACTGCGTCAATATCTGTTATCAATATTAAATTCATTGAAGAATTGAAAAGATAAAAACAAGATTTTGATTTGAATATTTTATTTTGGTTTTGAATAATCTTAGTTGACAGTGTTCACAAACGCTGTCATTGAATTTTACCCGCAGTAAAAGTAATAATAACCATTAACTAGCTGCTAATATTATCCAATAAAATCCCTTAAGCAATAGTTCTTTGCAAAGACGAATTGATGAGATGGCTAAAAACATTGAAGAATAATTGTGAAATAATCTGCAGACATGTCAATTTTCAATTCAGCTGGATGAGCCCACTTTACTCAAAAATGAGGAATAGTTTTACCATATACAATATTTTTCAAACTATTGTTTCGCAACAAATTTGGAGGTGATACAAAAGGAGATACTATATGTACCTATGTAACTGAATGTAACTCGTCGTATCTATATACATATATATCGTAAGATATTGATGAACTAGGTTCAGATATGTCTACGCTCGACTGGACGAATATGGTAGCGACTACTAATGTCGATGACAAACTCAACATTTTTAACACTATCGTTATCAACCTATTATATTATCCATGCTCCTCTTAAGAGGGTAATAATGAAGCGTCCACCACCACCCTGGATGACGGTGGAGATACAAATTTCAATGAGACGAAGAGATCGGTCTTTCCGTCAATTCAGAAAGGAGGAGAAGTGGAACATTTTTAAGACTGCAAGGAATCGGTATAACCAGATGACACGCAATGCAAAACGCCGACACATTCTACAAAATATTGAGGCATCGTCTCCTTTCAATGTTATGAAGTGTTGCTCAGCACTTATACAGCATTTTCAATCTCAAGTTCTTCGAAGAGCTAAGGACACTCGTATGTGTACTATGCAATAATTCAATTCGTTCTTTGAGATACAACAGTGAAAGGATGTGAATATTCCAGCGAAAGCAAATAGTCAACCAGTTGAGCTTATGACGTAAATTCAGAAACGTGGTCAAATGAACCTTATACAAAAGTTTTGAAGTTATTAAGTTGGTCTTCAGTGAGATCAAGATAACTGGCATCTCCGTAATTAACAATTGAAAGAAAACGAGATTCTGCAACGGAAATTTTGGTGGCAACTGGTAGAAAATTTCTTACACCAAGATCCTGCAGAAGCAAATATTTTCCTACTTACTTCTTATAGCTGTGGACTCTGTACCACATATACTGGTACAGGAATTAAAACCAAGTATGTGCTTCCCAGTACGCAGTATGGGTACGAAGCGAAATACTGCGTACATACCTTTAAGGTATGACATCACAAGTCAAGTACGCGAACCACGATCACAAACCATATGTGTTCCAAGTTTGCGCATTTCACCCATTTATATTTTCATAAAAACCAGTGTAATCAAATGAATAGAGTGCTTATGTATGTATATACATAGCTGTGGAATATACATTGTTCATATATATAGTATATAAAATAAAATAAATATAAAATAAGAGGAGATCGCAACTTGGCTGTCGAAAGTGCAACAAAATACTTGCTGCTGTTGCTTCAACAAAATAAAAAAGTCTAAGATATCTAAGAGAACTAAACAAAATAGACGTTGAAAAGCCGCCAAAAATAAAATATTAAAAGACTAGTTAGATATATTTTTTTTATGCGATAGGGGGCAAACGAGCATACGGGTCATCTGATGGTAAGTGACTACCGCCGCCCATAGACACCCGCAACTCAAGAGTCACAAGTGCGTTGCCGGCCTTTTAGGTAGG
Organism: Tyria jacobaeae; assembly: GCA_947561695.1. Lineage (NCBI taxonomy): Eukaryota > Metazoa > Arthropoda > Insecta > Lepidoptera > Erebidae > Tyria > Tyria jacobaeae. The sequence goes on from OX387218.1 coordinate 11,219,177, forward strand.
AGTACGCTCTTTTCTTGAAGGTTTGGTTTTTATTAGATATAAATTACAAATGTAAATAGCGTGATTCGAAATCTATTAACTACGCCCACTAGTGAGTTTGAACATAATTTTATGCATGAAACCTAAGATATCCGATCCTGATAAAGTAGAAAGGAAATATTTGATATCTCTTAACTCATATTTGTACTGGAAGCATACTTAAAGTGTACGTTTACTTATGTATGACAGATGAAAGTATCTACCTACCAACTTGACAACTTTCATATTTCTTCGGTATCTTCTGGGGACATCAAAAATATCATCCTATCCATCCGTTTAAATGTTGAGGGCTGTGATTGCTTTAGCCGCAGGATTATTATTACGATCCTGGATCACGTCTTTAATGTAACATTTTATAGTAACTATTCCCTCGGCTCTGAAACCTTCATTTCTCTGTTGCTTAAAGCTTCTGTCATCCTATTACCTAAAATATATAATAGTAGGACGTAGGTATGCCGTGTTATGCATTATTGTTTTGATTGAACGGATACCAAACTGAAATATTGTTTTATTTTCCATTATTTTGTCTATGTCTATAATAATTTTGTTTAATTTACCCACGCATAATGAACTTGATATTTAAGTGACCAATATGCAATGTTTAGACTTTTCCTTTATTGTGTAGGTAAAGAGTAGAAATATAAACTAATATTTCACATGGAATCGCACCGGTCGAACCGGCCCATTCGTGCATAAGTATGGCTCTACCAATGTTGGAAATGTTTCCACTTTTAAAACTGCTGTTAATACTTCCTCCTCCGCTTGCTCAAGTGATTTAAATTCAACTGCTTCACTGTCTGCACCTTTGCATGAAGATTCTGCTCCCACCAGTAAACTTCAAAGTACATTTACAAGTCAACTTCGAAACAAGGCGTCAGTGATTTCCAATCACAAGAAACACTTTATATACATAAAACTAGTTTGGAGCACAAAAATTGTATTTTGAAAATGAACAACCGTGGTAAGTTGAAGCCAGAATTGACTCCAAATTATCTAAGCAGTTAGAAGATGAAAGAAAATTCTGGTTCATTGTTTAGCTTAGAACAGTAGTTGCTGTAAAATCTCTAGCCATGCGTGGTCTTTCGTCCCGTGGCAAGACAGAATAATTTGGATCTATAAATAATGGAAATTTTATGATGCTTTAGAAGATGCTTAATAAGGAGCTGGATTGACAAAATCCGTTAATAGGGCCAATGTCGAATTTGTTTGTTTGAACTAATGTGTCCATCGGAAACATGGATGAATGGTGTTTATTTCTTTGTACGGTCTTTTTAATTTTTTCGTTCATTATCATAATTCTCATCCCACATCAACACACTGTTAGATATTGTGATTGTTGTGAGTGATATGATTAAATGTTTTGTTCTCTTTTGTTAATTTATGGGCCGGCAAACAGTACAGGCCCTCGGTGTTGAATCTTATATTGGGGCCTACATATCAACTCAAGTCTTAATTAGCGTACCCAGGTTACTCAAGTGAGCCAGAAAGTAACTTTAACTCCCCGAACTTTATATAATTAAAAAAAAATATTTCCAATAAAACTAAAACCAGTAATGCAGTTCTTAATTATCCCTATAATCGACTATGGTGATGTGTATTATTTTGACCTGAATGCAGCAATACATCTTCGAGCACGAGCACTGACTATTTTTTTATTCTAAACTCCTCTAGTCCACCCTGTTATTTAGCATCCTACCTTCGGGGCATCCTACCTACCCCATGCTCAAATCATGACAGAACCTTCTTTTCACAAACAATAATTTTCTCCTTTGTCTATCTCACAACTCCTACTTCGTTTAATCACTATTCTTTGTTTAATCAGTACTTCTTTGGAATGCACTCCCACTCCAAATCAGGATTCATATTTATAATTCATAATTATAATCCTTTTCTCAATTATAATCCTTTTCTCAACCGCTTCATATTTATAATCCTTTTCTCAATGAGTTGGCTGATAGTACAGTGTATGTTTGCATTTATGTATATGTATATCTATATATTACTGTATGATGTATTACTATCGATTAGTATTTTTACTTTACTTTTTTTGTACGTTACAAAGCCTTCATAGCGTACTTAAAAAATAAAGTTCCTGACGTGCTTGCTGTGCATTGCGTAATTCAACGCGAACATTTGGTTGCAACAAATCTCAGAGAACGCCCCCATATATGTCATCAAATCAGTTAATCAAATCAGAAATCACTTGTTGAATGACAGATTATTTAGTCAGCATTGCCAATCATGAAGATGCCAATTGCAACCGAATGCAAACTGATCTGTGATAGAACAGATCCAAAGGGATTGTAAATTGTGATTGTAAAATTAAGTTCCTAGAAAACAAAGAGCCAGAATCGCGCGACAACCGTCAAAATCATCATCATTTCGTCAAAGAACGCGTTTTACTTACTTGACATACCTGTATAATTTGTTTAATAATGCCTACCTCCAACTTAAAATATTGCCAGCCGAAAATTCAATATATTCCCTTTACCAGGTATATTGTTCAATAACGACGACTTGTTTGTTTACTGTCAACACATAAAACCTCCACAGAGATTAAAAGGACATTTTAAACATGTTCATGCCAGACTGGGTTTTGCATCCTTTTTCAAATGTTTACACATCAGGATCATCCCAGATAGAAAAAGAACTAATTAAACTGATGACAAAATGAGGAATTAAAAATAAATTCAAAAATGAATTTTGGCTGATATCTGGAGGAGGAGAGGATTATGATTGATAGCATTCCCATCTTCCTATTTATTTCAATGAATGAACAAACTGCATCAAATTCAACTTCCAGACATAACTAATGGTGTCATAAACTCATGTCTCTTGAATGTTATTGAAAATATTTCTCAATATTATTAAGTATCCGTTTTAATTGCACCCATTGAAACATTATTTTTTCATTCTTCATTTTAAAGTCATGAATAGGATCCTATCCTATCCTGTCTTACGACTATAATGTAATAAATAGTACACGTTTAAATAATATATACTCGTAATCGTGGCTATATCTGTTGTAGATTCACGACAGATGGTAAATAAAATTGAAATGGAAAAATATCTGTCTAGGAAAAACCATATTCTCGAGTGGACGGTGAGCAAAATAAGTTTAAGAATCTATGCTTTAATACCTTGTGCCTCTTATCGTAATCAATGGCGAACAAAATCAATCTATCAACCCCTTTATTTAAACCTAATCAACTATTGTATTGATAAAAGATGATTGATAAAATACATTTTATATATTTATATTAAATAAAGCCTTCAGACAATATGCGAACCTGATCCTCGTAGAAAACGGTTACAAATAAAAACTAGATACAACAAAAGCCGTATTTTTTGTAACTATGTAATAGGAGCCTAGGCAGTTGTATTAGCTAATACTGCTTAACGAATTCTTCGAATAATTTATCAATTTAACGCGAATATTGTAGATTCCTGTAATTGAAAATCTGTAAGTAATTATTCACTATAACTACACCTTTTGTTACTTTGTTTATTCTAGACGTCTAATTTAAAATGAGCCAAACGTTGTTTTATAATGAATTAAAGGTCAAGTTTTGTCCCACGTTCAGTACCTGTAACAAAAGAATGAAATGATTTTAATAATATTGTAGGGCATACATTTTCTTGTCACACACACACACAGACACATATATTTTGACAAATTAAGAGAAAACAATGAAAGACTTTCTCGTTAGATTAACTGTTCTACTTTCGTGAACAAAAAATGTTTCGACTTAACACACTTCGCACGCTACTTCTAAAACTGTAAGGATCATCAATGTCTTACATACATACGCATACGCCTGTATGTGTCGAAGGTGTAGGCACAGCTGTATTAAATACCCACAATTTACCGATTAGAATTTGGTTCCACCGAGCACTTTAGGAGTTAAAAAGTGTGGGAAAATTGCCTATTAGAATAATAATAATAAAAAGGTATATTATTACTATTATTAGATGGATTAGCAGGGAGAAGCAATCGTCTGTAACTCGAAATGACTGCTGGAGGTTTGAGCCTTTAACCGTACCCAAAAAATATCTATAGTTCATACCTATCAGCTCCGATTAGCTTGCTAGGCTGTTATTTACTGCTCTCAGCGTGACGTTCTTTTGTTTAAAGTAATTCACACAGAAGACCTCCTTCATACATGCTTAGCTTTACCTCCTTCCTTGGTAGATTTAGACAATTATGAATTGGACAATTTGTAATACTTCATTTACGTAAGTTCTGTAAAATTTTATCTTATTTATACTTATTGTGCTTTGATTTTAAAACGTCTACGTCAAATAATGTAAACGATAAAACTGATGACGATATTAAACTTAAAGATGTTAAAATTACATAATTATGTTTGAGTCGACTTTGTATCCCTTAAAAAGTTATAATACCAAAAAATGCAAGAAATATCGTGATCTCATACATTATATTATAACAAATTTTGGCTTACAGCTCAGTTGCTTTGTATTTACGAGACAAACTAAATATAACTAAACAACGCAAGTAAAGCGACTCCACGCATTTTGTACAAAAAACGATTAGATAATGTTTAACTTTAGATACTACAAACTAAATTAAGATAATATAATCAATAAATAAAAAATTTCCATTCATTTTACAAAGACAATCACTGAGTGGTTTTAAAAACTCGACCTGTGTATCCCAGGGAGAGTTAACTGAATTACTTTAGACCTATACCCAACATAAATTCATATATTTACTTAAAGTTGTCATAAATCTAGTTCAAATCTTAGCAAAACAAGAGAAAAACAGTAAGAAGTCAAAGCAAAACGACATAACCATAGCTATGTTTATTCACAATTTCCAACCCACCCCCGTTTTTGAGTATATTAAATTTTTACAAACACGTATTTTCATGGCTAAACACTAAGATAATTGTAAGTTTATTAATATTTCAAATTAGCAGTCATAAGAAATAGTGCGACGCAGTTATGCATCTCAAGCTTTTTTTTTTTTTTTATATAAGCCTACCATAGTTTATCAAAATTAATCTACTTACAATTGTAGTGTAATAGTTAAGTCGGTCATCATCAAATATTTTACATTAATATGAGCATAAATAATTAGACATCATCTATTTTAAGTTATCGCTACATAGACCAAAACTTTTGTCTATCAACTCTTTCTTTCACCTTACCCACAATTATAAATGCGAATCTTAACTTAACTGACCATCATGAAATGATACTCTTTTTTGGAGAGAGATATAGGTAACCTTGCATGTCGTACAAAAATATTGTCTTTTAAAAGTTAAACTATAAGATCAAATGAAAAGATGGATGATATTTCGAAGTTTTGTATTTATTATTATCTGAAGTCAACATGTTCGCGTATATTTCGCGCTAGGGCAGATCTCGTAAAAGCTTTTAAATTATTGTTTATGAATCCTTGAAGATTACGAGTTTGGTTCCAACCAGGAAGGGAGCTAGTGATCGCGTGTCTCTTTACATTACATCAATTGGTGCGTGTCGCCTCCTCACTCGTGCGTCTAAAAAATGTGTGTCCCTAGTAATGTACCTAAACTCTGCCTTTTTATCGGTCAATCAATACTATACTCTTTCCTTATATTCTACCTACAACTCTTTCGTTTACCAAATGGTTAGACGTTTTTTTTTTATCACCGGCTTCTCATTTAAATATTTTATATTTCGAAATTTAAAATGTTTGAGTTAGTGTCACTCCTCTTCTGTAACTATACTGAGTCTTACGTTATTATGAAATAATCAGCAAATAGCAGCTTTCCTACTTTATACTTAACAAGACTACCAGACTTTGGTGGATCCTAGATAACGATATCGATTTAAGACATCTTTGATAGGCACAAAGTCAAGAAGTTAAATAAAATTGTAAATATATGCAAAGAAAACCATTCAAGATAATGTAGTATTAAGACGCAGATATTTTCTTATATATTCAGAAAATCACGCCAGCAGATATCTAACAAAGATAACACTATAAACGTTTCACGTAACATACGTTATCTTTTTGCCTATTTCATTTTTGAAATAAAGATTGAGAATGACTAGTTCTGAGATATTTAAGTTAGGATCATTTTCAAAAACTCAGCATGATTATCCGAACGAAGATACGGATACTAAATGTAGTAAGTAGAATAATGTTCAAATTATTATAAAAACTGTTGAATTTTCATCATTTGTTCATCGAACTACTAGACGTAGATAGAAACACCGAAAAGTTGAACTAACCACTTTGCAAGCTTATTTGTGGTTCGATTGGTCAAAGTTTGGTATTTGGTGAATGCGTTACCCTTGAATAAGTGTGTACCATCCTAGTATTCATTATCACTTACCATCAGGTGATTTGGAATACAAATGGCTATTCATAGGTTTTTCTTTTATTTATTTTCTATTATGAACAACAGGTCTGTCTATTCAGTTCCGGTATTGAACTCAGCCTCATATAAAATGTAGAGACTCCAGTTGTAGGTATACAAAAATGAACAAATAGATAAAAAAATACTATCACACGATCAACACGTGTTTTCTTTTCTTTATTTGCGTACCACGTGTAAGTGTTCAGAAATATTCCATGTCTCCATCTATAATTATACATTTGTAAATACCGTGAAGTCTCTTATTTATAAAAATACACATGTTTTTAACTATCTTACAATGATCTGAACACCGATCTTACATTATAAATTGGACTCAAAGAATACCGTAAACTCAGATAGGTATGCCTGAAAAGCCAAACCTAGGTATTTTTGTGGCTCATTCATGAAAAGTAAACTTACTAATTACCGAAAGAAAATGAAATCTCGTCTCGTGGTATACGTAACGATAATAAAACACTAATAAGTTCCGCTTTGAAATGTGAAATGAGTACCTACTTTGTTGTCAGGATACGTATAAAATATCATGTAACTCAGGAAGGTCGGTTTATCAGTAGTTAAGTGCTAAGGTTTGTCATCATAATATTACATTCTAAGGAATTAATAGATATTAATACATTGGTATTATTATATTGAAAGTAGTTAGCTCGCAATTAAGAGGTATAGGAACAGTTTTCGCCTGTGCCTTCTCCTGCGGGGATATAGCAGAGAGTTTGTGAGATATGTATATTTATTGCTATAATTAGTCCGACTGAGGTAAAAGTGGCAAGCTTATTGCCGTCATTCGGGCGTATATATGTATGTATACGTATGTATGTTCTTTCGTAATGAACCAATGGTCAACAGACTCGAAACGTCTTTGTTTATTAACAGCAAGATATTGTCAGGCAAAAATTGCTGTGTGACGATAAGGCTGCCTTTTGTACTTATCAATTTTGTATATTACTAGGTGTGAGCGATACGTTAATGGTTTACAATAAAGTTTATTCTATTCTATTCTGGTGAATTGGTTTACAAACGGGTACATGGTTTGTTACATTAATAAAAAAATAATAAACTTAACTACATACAACCTACTTTGTAATATTGTGATTAATATGAACACTGATTTAGAATTTGATATCACTACATTTTTTACTTCGTGGTTATGCTAACATCTGAGACAGATTTACAGAAAATCTTATTTAATATCTTGGTATCTGCTTTTATTTCTTTTATTTGAATTATTAATTGTCAATAGCATAGATATTGTGATGTGAAATACATAAAAACATAATGGTAAATAGCATTGGTATAAATAGAAACAAATATGAATTTTAAAATATGATTAAATTAGTACTAATAAAATTAAATCACTAAATAGGTATTTATTTATTAAAATGATACGTATTTTTTACACTTTATCAGCATCTGCAATCAATTTGTTTTGGGTAAGTAGGTAATAGTGTAATAAATGCCGATAATCGTGTCTGTACCAATCAGATATTATTTTACAATTTTAAATTGTCTTGTATTTTTAATAATATGGGCCATGGGGCTTATGATAAAGCTTACACATTAAACAGGTTTACTTTGGCGTGGACTAAATGGTTGAAAATTTCCTATTTCAGGCTACAGTCTATCTCTCTGCCAAATTATATCTAGATCCGTTTGCCGTTCTGGCGTGATTAAGTAACAAATATCTTTTGTAACTGTCACATTTATAATAGTAGTAAAATTACCCTACCCAGTGGTAGATCTTCTACATAACCGTACTTACATTGTTTCATGATTGAATATATTACTTGTTATCTTTTATCGCGTCTAAAATAAAAAAAAAGGAAACCACCAGTGGGTCAAGTAATGCATGGTTTGGGTAAATTTTTATTTTTACGTCAGTGACATCTATACACTATACTCTTAAACACACAAAACAATACAGCGCCATCTATGAAAATATACAGTTACTACTAAGCCGCTAGCATACTTTCGTAACTCATAGAGCTTTACACTCGTGTGAAACAAACAAACAAAACTTCTCATTAGTCTTATATAATTTCCCCTAGATGTCACCCTACAACAAGATATACTTCTGTACATAAAAGTATTAAATAAGTATTTGTTTTTTTAAACCCATATTTGCTTGATTGCAAAAATCTTCTAAATTGAGTTGGGCCTACTGTTGAAGCATCTTCTATCCATATATGAATCAGTTCTCAACCAGCACTACCAAGCAGTAACATAGTAGCTTTTGTGGTCATCTAGTTTTGTGAAAAGCGCCAAGGGGTTCCTCGCCAAGGTTCTGATTAGTAACTGACCAAAGACAAAATTGAGTTGGGTCTCTTTATAGTTTATAGTAGGTAAATATCATATCAGGCAGATAATGCAGCTGTTAGAACAAAAATAAGAAGAGAGAAGGAGAAAACTATATGTTTTCGACTCGACAATACAGTACAATACAGACTCCCTGTGCCCCTAAACACTTTATGCATTTTGTAATTTATATACAATAAAGATACAATTAAAGAAAGACCTGAAAGGATACCGGTTATTTCAATTTTCCATTTCTTAAGAAAAACCTTGAATAAAAGTTCAATGCACTCTCTTATCGGGGCAATAAATTAATTTATGTAGTATGGTGGAAGAACTAATTGTAGGTACATATTGCGAATTCGCGAAACTCTTACTTAAATACTACCTAGTAATTCAGATAGTTTAACGAATTCACAAAACTCAATGTCAGTACAATTTTCATTCCTAATAATATACTTGAAGGAAGAGTAATGAAAGCAGTCAAATATTATTTTACTTCCTAAACACAATAGGTACAGTAGACGTAACGATCCGTGAGAATGGAAGTTTCCTAACAATGGTTCGTGGTTAAGTACCCATACCTCGCAGCACCCTCGAAACCCTTTCATAGCCAGTAGCATGGAAGGGTTAACAGACCACAGTTTCATTCTTATTATGTACAAAACCGTGAAATATTTCTCTGTTTAGCGCGCCCATTTGGTTGGTTGCTCCTGAAATTTTAATGTAAGCCGTAATTGCCTGTTTAGTCTCTAAAATTTCAGTTCAATATATCAACCAATGCTGGATTTTTTGTCGTTGTTTGTGTATTTCTGTTATTTAAAAAGTTTTAAACATTAATTCCATGAATACCTCCATTTGTACCTTATACTCTGATTACACTAATTACTGGGTATCTATTTCAATTCAAACAATCCTGTACAATGCTAGGTAGGTACAATATTTTATATAATACATTTTGATATGTATTTAGTTAGACAGCAGAAAAGTATTAAATTGTGTTCTCTTTAATAGACTTTCTGTCCGGTTTCTTCGACATTTCAATTCGACACATAGATGTTATGTTTAGATGATGTTATCATTTTGAGAATAGTGTTTTTTTGTTGGCCTGAATCTATTCTATCTATTATTTTAAAATGACGGTAACAGGTCTATTTATATTTGTATTTATACTTATATTTAAAATACAAGGAGGCTCTCAATATTAAGATTTAATATGCAAATGGAAAACCGCAGTTCTATTGAATACACAACAAACTAAAATGTAGAGCCTTAGAGAAATTATATGTATGAAAACATTTGCCAAAAAAGATAAAAGGTTTATGATGTAATGCAAAACATATGAATCTCGTCTAACGTCAAATGACAACGTGCAATATTTTACGATCTAATGACAGTAGTAGGATAATAACTCTGACTGGCCTGTTAGTGTAATAGTTAGTGACCCTGACTGCTGGGCATAGGTCGTGGGTTCGTTCCCACACGGGACGAAAATTTGTGTGACTCATAAAAATAGTCCCGAGTCTGGGTCTTATTTGTATCCGTTGTTTGTATGTTTGTAAAGTCCCCCGTAACACAGGAGTAATTCCTAGTGCAGGCGTTGTCTTTTTAAAAGAACTAGAACTAAGAAAGAACTAATTAGGTACCTATAGTAAATCAGCATAATAATGGGTAATGCGATAAGAGAAGAGAGAAGACGGTTTAGGTTTTTTTGGGTAAATTAATAATTTCAGTTGCTTTCCATGTCGATGGAAAGACACCGTGGGATAAAGAATGGTTAAGGATATTACATAGGACGCGGAGAATAACATCACGGATAGGCAAAATATTTTTTTTTAATCAGGCAGTCGCTTCAAACCGAATTAGATGAAATTTAAAGTACGCTCTTTCTAACATCACAATCAGACAGTTGATTTAAGACGAAATAAGGATACTTCGGAATTGGAATAGATGAAAGATATTTTAAGGTTTTGGCTTCAATTGTTACAGAAGGTGGGAAAAAGTACTTACTAAGAGAATCTAAGTTTAAATCTTCAGGGAGATATTTTATTTCGATTTTCCAACTCCTAATGTTCTTAGAAATTTCCAGACTTTGGTTGGATTATTGCAGTCATTGTTGACGGTTACATATTTTTCAAGACTGAGTAGGGTGGCGCTTGTACTTTGCCTCAGAGCTACTTTTCCTGACATGACACTTCGTATTTAAATGAAGTGAGCCATGGAGCTGGTAAGTGTTTTATTTTAATGGCACAAAGAGGTGCATGAATGTCATATAATTTGATCATTGTATCATTTAGTATTTTTACTTTAACAACTTTAATTGATATTATTAATTAATACACTCCGGAGATAATAGAGGTAACCAGTTAATGTTCCTGACATACACACAAAGTTTTTGATTTATAGTTTTACGTTGTTGCTCTTCATCGTCATAAATTGCAGAAGACTGTTTAATATTTTTACTAAAATTATTTCTAAGAGTAGAATTATATTTATGTACTCAAGTTTAACATTTTAATTGTATGTGTTTTTTTTATTGACCAGTAGATAATACGCCTTTTATAGGAAACACTTAACAAGATAAAATGATATTTATATTATTGGAATATATAAATTGATGCAAATCCTGGCATAGATTCTCGAGATATTGAAATTATAATAATGCAATAGGTATTTGACCGTTTAATTATTTGATAAAAACAACATTATTAAATCTTGCTCCAACTAACTTTAAGTTTAAATTTGACTGAATCCATTCGCTAAATAATTAATTACTACGTTTACGTTACGTTCAAGTAACGATAGAATTTTTGAACTCAAGATTGATGAGGAGATGCTGTAACGGACGCTTTCATTCCAATAGTTGCACACTCCACTCAAACACAGACTAAAACAGTACCAAATAAATAGCAAATAATAAAACGTAAATGTAATTACTTATTAGTATTTGATTGGAATTATACTACATTAGGACTCGTGTCAATCATGCGGTCAAGCGTTCAAATCGATTGTAATAATTAATTCGATCGAAATAATCGCATTGTCCTTGTGACCCGTCATTCACTCAGTTACAAAACGATTTTAATATCAAAACGTCAAACAGAATGCATTTTAGATAAGCAACAACCTTATGTTTATTGGAAACACGTAAATACGAAATTCTTTACAAAAGACGAAAGCAACTTTATATGTCTACTATAATTTAGGAGCCAGGAGGTATGTAGTGGAAAACTTCAGTGGCTACTGTAGTACAAGACAAGGCATTGAGTTTGTTTCAACGAGTTGAGTACATTAACACTTGCTTTGTCTTTTTAGTTGAGTAAACTATTGTATTTCAATAAATCTATCTACAAATCAAGATGAGTTTTTGATTATCTACTATATAGTTGAAATGATTCTTGGCAATGGATAACAGGAATTCATTATCAATTTTTGGAACATACAGATATGTATATATGTTCTTATAGATCAAGATCTTAACTCGTAACAGCTGGGGACATTAGCCTTTCTATAATTTGTAATCTTTCTGCATGACAGATGGGTAGATAGAGTATTCTTTATTGTATACCATTAATAGATTGTAGTTAAAAACAGTGCATAGAGTACAATGGGTGTGGATACATAATAACGGTGGCGAAGGAGTAGAGATAATAAAGTTTTATAAAGGAATCACGTCTATAACATTACATTCACATATAATATTGCTTGACCATATTTTTAAAACGTATTTCTAACAGAAATTAATTTTACAAAAGAACGGACAATACATCTTGACAAGGCATGTTTAGTATCAGATTTTCTGATGACCGTATGGGTAACTACTTGAACTTTTTTCAGAATTAAGAGATATGACCATATTTACGCAGCTAAAATATGAATCTTTTACTAGACGTTTAAAATTTGCTCTAATTTATCTAATTGGTTCGCGGTGAGGTTATAGCTGACACCTGCATAGGCCAAAATTGGGAGGTCAAGTGAATTTGCAAGGGCAAATTTGGTTTTAGTTGTTATGCAATTTCTCAATCGTTTTAAGAATCCTGCAGAAGCAAATAACCTACGACTTATTTCCTGCATTTAAAAAGCGCAGGATAGCTCTAAATCAATAAGTAATACCTTATTGCTGAAGGGTATTTTAGTGCCATGAAAAATAATTAATTTTGCAATCTTTTAGAGTTCCCAACGATAATAACCTGAATCACTGACGGGTTTAGTTTCAGTTCGTAGGATTCACTCCAAGCACTTATTGATCAGATCTTCATTGACAATATCAATATCACTATCACAGAAATGTTTTTCAGTGGTGCTTGGGATTTCCCAAAAGATTTCCGTAAAGGTGGTAAGAAGAGAGAAGGTGATCAGTAATGGAGTTTATAAATAACATGAAGAGTAAAGGCGATAGAACGCCACCCTGGGGCACACCAACAGATGTATTACGCCAAGAGGAGACATATGTTATCCATGCATATATATTGTCATCATATGTAGTTAATTAAATTTAAAACGTAAATAGTAAAATACTACTATGTATTCGACGAGAGGTCCTAAGTTTTCATCTGACTAGTCATCGGACACAATCAGAAAGCTTGCCGATAGTTTTACAATTTATGTCGTGCACGCGTCTGAGCTTGTGGGTGGTCTCTAGATATTTATATTGGATATAAACTATGTCAGAAAAGCCAAGTAACAGCACATATGTACCTTCACTTATCTTCGCAGTCATGTCGCTGACACAATAAGTTTCTTATCTCGTCTATTCTTATACAGCCATATTCTCACGGTATACAAGAAAAGCAATCAGCATTGTTGTTGTAATAAGACGTTGTTTACTTAATTAATTACTAAAGTAACTTAGTAAACAGAACATTAGAACTTAACAGGGCGTTTCAAGCATATATTTATTTTCTACTAGCGCTGACTTTGCCCTATACAGATATTTTTAATATTACTTTTTAAATACATTAAATTTATAAACACATTATATTCATCATCTATTCTTTTAACACTGATAAATGATTAATTCTTAGATACATTTTCCCATACAGGATTTTTACTATTTATATATATATTACGATATTCGTTTTTTTTTTTACTAAGACTTATAGACCGATGACCTATAAAGTTGGTATCTGTGATACACTGGATGTGGAAAACGAATGACCGAGTGCTATGGCGCATACATATTTGGGGGAGGTCTGTGTCCAGCAACGGACTGTAGGCTAATTGATTAGGATTTTCTCACTAGAAAAATGAATTTAAAAAGTTTTACCAATAAATATTGTCAATATAATATATAAAAATAGTGATGTGTCGTTTTTGTTTATTTAATTATTGCTCCTTGTAAAATAAATTATAACGTAAGAACGGTTGGTAGGTAAATTATTTTTAATGCAAGATACGAATTTGAACGAAAATCAGTGTTGTAATAATAAAAAGTATACTACGTATTATTGGCACCATATGCTATCCATATTTTGTAAATGTTTGATTGGGTCTGTTATTATTTCCACATCCTCTTCATAAATAAAATTAAAATTCACTAATAACATCTTTTGTATGTATATGATCTAGAATTAATCAAATTTGAGTAAAACGATTAGCACTTATTATTACTAAACATTGAACTTATCGACTTCCAGTTAATATATGAAATTTAATTAAAAATACTAATTTAAATATGCAAATGTGGCTTAATACGTTTTCTGTTCATATTCACATATATATTTTATAATATATTTAAAAAATAGCTTTTGGTTTTTTGTGTTTTATTAATGTGTACCTTCTTGAAAGGTCATTCTCTATTTCAGTATTCATATGTATGTATATCGTCTCGACGTCCCGGGCCAACACAGATAAGGCCAACATACATCTAGTAAACGTCAAACGGTGATGATTATAAAATAAATTAAAAACGTTACAGTAAGAGTGGGAGACTATTTTCCCACTATTCTAAGTTATTCTATTACTTGGCACAAACTTGACTCAATAATTCAATGTGGATATAAGTAAATAGGTAAATAATTTATACAGTCAAATCTTGCTCGTCAAATTTGCCCGCCTCTGTCTCTGACTGAGCTAAATTTTACACACACCTTTAGTCTCAATCGGGTCTGATTTACTAATAAGCTATAAGCTAAGGCGCAAGGACACCGAGGGTGCTGTGCTCTGGCCTTTGCTAGTACTAGGTAGCTAAAGAATAAAATATATCAAACCAAACAACACGCGTTATATACCTATGCATATTCGGATCAAAATAAATAGAAAATATTAAATCATTAGAAAATATCGCGGAAAGATTTGTTACGGAAGTAGCGACAAAATATAAAATATTTTTTTTATTATTATAAATATATATATATTAGGTCTTCCGGTTAGTTTTGAGGGATTTATTAAAATTGAAATACTCTTGAATTATAAAAAAAGATAATTTATATTTTAATCAAAATATGCTCCATTACTAGCTACAACCTTTTGCCATCTTTCGGACAACAAATGGATTCTATCATAAAAAACTGATCATCTTTTGAAGCGATCCTTTCATCGATCCATTTTTTTATACATTCGTAAGATTTGAAGTGCCGATCTGCAAAGCTGTGTTGCATAGATCGTAATAGATGGTAATCAGAAGGAGCACAATCTGGTAAATATGCGGGATGCGGTAACACTTCCCACTGAAGATCTGAAAGTGTATCTCTTACAGCTTTTGTGATGTGTTGGCGAGCATTGTCATGCAGCAAAATTATCTTTTGTTTTCTATGCAATTCTTGGACGTTTCTGGTTCAATGCATGATTCAATACGATTAATTGATGTTGATAACGCTCAGCTGTGCTAGTTTCATTTGGTTATAACAATTCATAACAAATAACACCTTTCATATCCCACCAAATGCATAACAATATCTAATTTACGTGAATGTTACGCTCGGAGTCGATGTGGACGGTGGACCAGGATCTACCCATGATTTCCTACGTTTAGAATTATTATAGTAGATTCATTTTTCATCGGCTGTAACGATTTGATAAAAAAAGAATTCTTTTTGTGACGAGACACTAGTGAAGCGATTACTCTTCGCGATACTCGATTTAACTCGATTTTGCATCGATTAGCGATGCAAGGGGCTACATCAGAGCTGATGCCCAGCGCATTGCTCGGTTTGGTCAAGAACTCGTCGCATACCCTAAGGGTAGCCGTAAGTTTTGGCGATTGGCCAAAGCCGTGCAGTCCAACTTCTGTCAGCCTTCGCTGCCACCGCTGAAGTACCCTGACGGATCACTGGCCCACGAGCCGCTAGAGAAAGCGAAACTACTTGCTGACCTCTTTGCGGCTAACTCCCGAATCGACGACCGTGGCGCTCACCCGCCTACCATTGTGACTTGCGACTCCGCAATGCGGGATATTCGCATCCGGCAGAGGGATGACCGTGCGGAGCTTCGGTCACTCGATGTCCGGAAAGCCAGTGGACCCGACGGTATTCCGGCGGTGGTTCTTAAAAACTGTGCACCAGAGTTGTCTCCTGTACTGACGCGCTTGTAACGCCTGTCCTATTCCTCGAGAATTGTTCCGGAGGCCTGGAGAGAGGCGAACGTCCAACCCATTCCCAAAAAAGGCGACCGCTCCGATCCAGCTAATTACCGTCCTATAGCCGACACCTCCATACTCTGTAAGGAGCTCAAGCGGATAATCAACACACAATTAATCCGCCACCTAGAGGATCACTCCTTGTTAAATGATCGGCAATATGGTTTTAGGCCGAACCGATCCACGGGTGGTCGTCTAGCGTACGTCACACACCCTTGTGGTGAGGCTATGGATAGGCATGGAGAGTCCTTGGCCATCAGCCTCGACATTGCCAAGTATTCGATAGGGTCTGGCATCGCTTGCTTCTCTCCAAACCTCCAAGGAGGTTAGCGCTGGTGTACCTCAGAGCTCCGTTCTATCGCCCACGCCGTTCCTTCTGCATATCAATGACATGTTGGCTCTTGGCAACATACATTGTTATGCAGACGACAGCACAGTACACGGGCTAAATTTTGGACATCCTGCTGCCAAGCTAGCAGACGTTTAGGGAAAACGACAGGAGCTTGTCGTTGAGCTCGACCGGGTCTTGAGCCGCATCTCTCAATGGGGTTGTGAGAATCTGGTCTAGTTTAGCGCCAAGAAAACACAGGCGTGCGCGTTTTCAAACAAAAAGTCTCCATTCCTTCCCCTTCCTACTCTTCAGAACACTCAACTGCCACTACAGGATAGGCTTAGTATACTGGGTATGGACATCTCTCGGGATCTCAATCCGCGTGATTACATCGAGAGCGTCACTAAGGCGGCCTCGCGGAAGCTCGGTGTATTGAACAAGGTGAGACGGTTCTTCTCGCCCGAGCATCTGTGTCTTTTATACAAGACCCAGGTCGCTCCTGCGTGGAGTACTGCTCTCATCTTTGGGATGGCTATGCGCAGTATCTGCTTGACGCTCTCAATCGGTTGTAGCGACGCGCAGTCCGCATTATACACTGTCCTGAGGTCACTCAGTCTCTTGAGCCCCTGCAGTTGCGAAGAGATGTCGCCTCTATGGCAGTTCTCTATCGCCTACATCACGGAGAGTGTTCTGACGAGCTCTTCAAATTGGTCCCACCTTCTCCCTTCCTCTAAACGACTACACGTGCTGGCCTGAGAAGTCACCATTTGCGAGTCGAAGGTATACGATCGAACGAAACGGTTTGGCTCTTCTTTCCTATGCCGATCGGGGAAAGATTGGAATTCACTACCAGCTCACGTTTTTCCTTCCCACTTTGATCCTGAGTCTTTTAAGCGGGGCGTGAACAAGCATCTCACCAGGCGGCCATAGTGTGGGTCACCATACTGCATTGATTAGACATGCAATGAGGATGGTGACCATCACTCTCGGACTCCATTTTTTTGCTTACCATCGGGCAAAGTGGAGTCAATATGGTAGGCTTACACATAAAAAAAAAACATGTTTTAACAGATGGTGCAGATTCATGATACGTATCTGCAATAAGTCTGTGAGCTTCTGCTGCTGTTTTTCTTGAATCGAAAAAGTATAGTAGTAAATTACGAAAATGATATTTATCGCGTTCCATATTTAATCACACTAAAAACTTGCGTGCGTTAACTGTAAGCGAGTTACTTTGAATAATTAAAGTGCAAGCTAAAACACGCCGCATCGAATATCGAAGTAACTTGTACCGACGTTTTGCGACAGCTACTTGACACGTTCCTTCAAAAATAACCGGAAGACCTAATATATATATGTATATAAACATAAATTAATTAGGATAAATAAGGTATTTGAATCAAGACAATTAATAGAAAATGAATTAAAAGGTTTTTATGAAGTTTTAAGATGTTAGTCTACGTTTGTGAGTCGCCGTGAGATTCTCGACTTATAATAAATTATAAAGTATAACAATGGTATATAAATCAACGTTACTAGTTTAAAGTTGAGTACTAACGATTTTAGACTTCTTCAGCACTGTGGTATAGTGCCTATTGTGCAGGTGATGGACATCGTAGTTTTGTCGAGTTGGACGATGACGGAAACTAATTGATAGTTTATAAAACTTATTAATTAGATTCAACTTCTTAACAATAGATAGTTTAGCTTTTATAAATAAATTCCTATTTTAATTTTATTTGAAACAATTCAAATTTTCATTTTAAATAAGAGCTAACATGTTTTTTAATGTTTACCGGACTTACTAATGGAAATAACTAAGTTTAAATGAGATCTACTATTGTGAACCTTTGTTTACGTCTCACGGGCCCCTTGTCATAATATCGTCATCGTATATTGGGTATCATGGGGGGATCATCATCATAATCAAGAGGAATCATAGCTCTAAACCAGGTGCTGACTGACAATGCATCTTTACAATAAGCACGATGCTAAATGCTTATTTTTTATAAAAGTTGTATAAAAGTTTCGTATAAATAAGACGACAACCGTTGCTATTTTAAATAACTTCGCTTGGAATAGGAATAGTATAGTATACGAAGCCAAAGTCATGGCGTGACCAAAGGTATCTCTTTCAAGAAATTATGAAATGTACAAAGTTGGCAAAGTTTCATTTTCGCATGCACTTTAAATTCTCCTTTTCATATAATAATTTGTCTTTAATAGGTTACCACAATTTTCTTTGGTCTCTTTATGAAGTTGTATTTATTTACTCTTAGTCATGTTTGTTTAGTTTTTCATAAGGGTATGCTGAGGAGGTTTGAAAGAATGAATGCGGAATGAGTAGCAGGACAGCTGTATAAGTTAACAACATATGTACCAAATTTGTGATGTTCTAAAGAAAGGACAGGTCAGAAGTACCCGAAACCGATGGACTTGTATGAAAGGTTTAAAGACAGTAGAAGAAACTTGTGATGTATGTAAGTATAGAAGCTGATGGCGGTCTGTTGTCTCTGTCTACCCCGATGGGAGAAAGGCGTGAGCTTATGTATGTATTACGTATGTGTATAAAGTTGTTATAACTAGAGTTAAACACAATATTTGTATATTTGGGTGATGATTTCATTTATCACATTGACATTCATGCCACGTCCTCCTTTTATTAACCGCTTTCGCAAATATAGGGCAATTCGTTTTTCTAGGAGCCTTTTTTTAAGTAAGAAACTCTTCCTGCGATCGAAAATACCTACCTACGTCCATACTTAACTGGGTTTTATGAGTAAACGTTATCTTTGCAAGTATGTTTATCGTTTTAGGGGGTTATAAATCACGGAATCGCTGCAATTGATGTAATTTTTGATAAATAAATATTATTGGAGTTTAGAACACACAACCCAAAAGCCGTAGGCGAAGCGATACACACACACACAAGTCGATTTATCGCAAGGAACCCGAAGATATCCTAGCGATTAACCCAAAGGTTAAGATAAACCTAAAGGTTAGGATAAACCTAAAGGTTAATCGCTAGGATATCATAACCTAACACCCTTGTATAGTTTGGCCGACTCTTAAATATATACTTATACTAGGCATGCCTTTTAAGTTCTGTCGTTTCCATATTTCCCGGCAATTTTGAATTTGGAACTGTTCTATATTCGAATGTGTTTAAATTTTGAATCTCAAAACAGTTGAAAGATTAGCATTAATGCTATTGTTTATTGAAAATGAATCTTTCTAAGGAAAATTTTCTACAACTTTAGCTAACATCTGTGTTCAGTGGTCAAGTCCCATGTCTGCGGACTGTCGAACGCTGGTATTTAGAATTCCAGCGTGGTCATACTAGTGTTAGTGACAAATTTCGAGAAGGACGCCCAAAATCCGCCTTCACTGAAGATAACATCATTGCTGTGAGACAACTAATTGTCAAAGATCGTCATGTGATGTATCGAGAGATAGAGGCTCTATTAGGCATCTCAGGGACAACCATTCAGTAGATCTTGCATGAAGCGCTTGGTGTGAGAAAGCTAGTTTGCCGTTGGATACCGCATCTGCTTTCCAACGATCACAAGGCGGCCCGCGTCAGATGGTGTAAGAAAACTCTGCAAAGGTTCAAACGAGGAGAGTCAAATCACGTCTACGACATCATCAGTGGTGACGAATCTTGGATCTACGCCTACGATGCTGATTCCAAACAACAATCTACAATCTGGGTATTTCAAGACGAGGTAAAGCCGACTAAAGTTGTTCGTTCTCGAAGCACTTCAAAGAAGATGGTGGCCATGTTCGTTGAAAAACCCGGCCATGTTGCGACTATTGCACTTGTTGATCGTAGAACGGTTAACGCAGAGTGGTATACAACAGCTTGTTTACCACAAGTCATCGCCGAACTTCGAAAATCTAACTCAAAGCGACGCATTATCCTGCACCGCGACAACGCAAGCTCACACAGCGCTCGTCAAACGATTGAGTATTTGAAGCCGGAAAAAGTAGAAATTCTTGACCATCCTCCATACAGTCCTGACCTAAGCCCTAACGATTTCTTTACATTTCCTAAAATTAAGAAAAGTCTTCGTGGTCAAAGGTTCCAGTCCGGTGAAGAAGCAGTCGACGCTTTCAAGTCAGCCATTTTGAACACCCCCACTTTAGAGTGGAATAAATGTTATAATAACTAGTTTGAGCGAATGGAAAAGTGTATTAAGCTACGTGGTGAATACTTTGAAAAACAATAAAAAGTACTATAAGGTTCTAGTTGTGTTTTTTTCTTCAAACGACAAAACTTAAAAGGCATGCCTCGTAGCTAAGAGTCAATTGTGTGAAATGTGAAACAAGCATACGACTCGTCTGATTGTAACCGAAACCGACAATTGCTAGACCTTATCGATGCTGTCATTCTCCACAGTATAATAAGCAATAGCTAAGAGATAACCCATCGAACTACGTCGTCATGACAAGTATCACCTAAAACGGTAATTCATAACGTTGCCTTCAATATTCTTTTAAAATCAAAAGTTTATATGCAAAAACAGAATCAGTTAGAAATGACACAACTACTGACCTTCAGGTGTCGTAATCATCAGATACTTGCTAGTGCGGTTAGTTACATCACCACTAGAAATAATATTTGCTTGACGCGTCACGATACATGTCATACTCGTAGGTATCACTTATAAAAAAACTTCGAATCAGTTTTTTTTCGAATCTAGTTAATTGAATACTAAAAATCTTAATTTTTTATGAAACTTATTAATTTTCTCGACTTTGTTAAGCATCCTAAGGTATATATATGTATATACGTTATATTGCCGTGTACAATGAATATCATGATTAATAAAATATCATTGAATGCAGTTATGTATCATGGCTGTCCATATTAATAAAATTTACTTTTAACTTGACTTCGTCACCACACGCGTAAGTCAAAAAACTGATACCCAAGATATGTGGCATATGTACGTGGTACATTAAATTATATATGTGGAAAAGCCTCTACAGTAAACACTGATAATCTTATCTTATCCGAGATTGAGGTCTATTGAAATGCAACCGCTGTTCTTATGAAAAACTTAATGCACGCTCCTAATCCAGCACTACATTTGCTTCAGTGTTGTAACTTGTTTGATTAGAGAGATTTACGTCAGGCCATAAATATTTTGTATAGTATACAACGATTTACCTAAAGAGACAAAAGAACAAGACTTTAAAATTAGAACATGTTCTAGTAATCGTCTCTATTCTATTCTGTGCTAATATCAGTTAAATTGAGGCTAATACCGAAATGACTTTCTGAAATAAAATCGTAAGCATATGAAGTGAAGTCACTGCTAACAAAAGCTTTTAGCTTAATTAGGAGGTTAACAAGAAATCTCGTAATGTGTAAACGTGAAAGACTAAATAGTAATCTAGCAAATACTCGTACAACCTTTCAATTGTCTTAGAAAATACATACACGTGGCGAAATACTCGTGAAACAACAGCCTTTGCTCTCCTTCCACCTACATCCCAGACCAAGTCTCGTCAATACTTCACGATTATTGTAAATAGTAATACATATACGTCCGTCTAAATCTAAGAAGGGGTAGGCATAATTATAGTCCCACTAGCGTAATAGGGGGCAAGCCTAATGCGCTTCACCGGGCACTGTATGTATACTGTCTGATAGATAACAGCCCAATCCCTTAGTCACCTTTTGCGATACCCACGGGTAGTTTTATTCTATATTTCGTATGTAGAAAAACACTTCAACGCCATAGAAGGAGTATTAAACAACAAGTGACCTACATTCTCATTCATTCTCTAACAAAATTCGTCATCAACTCATCTCTAATACATATTAAACAGTCGTCAGGGTATTGCGCATAATTGAATACAGTATCAGTTGTGTTCAGTCTGTGAGTTTGTATCTGCGCATGCGCAGCATTACGCTAATTTGTATGCGATCTCACGCGCACGGTGACACTTCGTGGGCCAAATCTTGCGATACCTATTTGTTCACTGTTTCATTTATATCTGACTGTGTAAAGTAGAGACAAGTTTATACTTAAAATAGTTAAAACAACCGTTCCTATCTACACCTGAGTTGATTCCATATCTAAATATTTTTTTACACTAACATTACTAAAGTGACTAACAGTGTAGCATCTAATAAGAACGCTGGAATAAACAGTATCTATCCGTTATAACCGTCCGTAACTGTTATGTATGTATTATATATGTTAAACAATCATATTACAAAATATACTGTAAAGTAACATTAAAATTTATTTTCAAGAGCCCAAGACCTAAAATGCAAATGCGACCAAATTTAATATCCGTTATTATTTTATTCCAGAAAGATATAAATCAGTTTATGAAATGGGTTAGATTCTGTTATCAGTTTCTCTATCCATGTTTCGAAAAATCGAAAAAAGAACCATGCAATATTTAGGAACAACAAAATTAATTGGCAATGCAATGAAAAAATGTTCTACTGTTAACGTTTAGTAATTTATATTTATAGATCAACTGTAATTGGTGGTTACATCTAATTGATGAATCGCACGAAATGCCACCACTAAATTGTACTAACCGTTACAATTATGTTCACGAAATGGTTTAAATTTGTTCCGTGGGCGACGTTACTGCGTTCATTTAAAACTAATAAAGACTAAAACGAGTTAACTGTATCCTTTTATCCAAATAAAGAATATTTTAATAGTACTTCAACTTCGGGCAAAATTTTTAAATTGGGCTTGACTAAGATGTACCAAATAGAGCCAATATGTTTCGTTGTAGGTCTAAATTTAGTTGAAACTTATTAGTTAGTAATTATAATGACACAGTAGATAACTACTTATTAAATAATATAGTTTGGTCGTAATATGTGGAGGTGGGAAGTAGTGTGTGTGCGCCCAACTCATCCGGCTATTTACCAATCATGTGCAAAAGGTATACTATGGGAATAGACCGATGGCTTATTAACTCCTGCAGTTATTTTAATTTAAATGATATTCCAGACTGAAGTATTGAAACAATTAATATCTAAGGCTTAATAACTATTACGTGACCTCGATTTCTGTGTCCAAATATGAAAACATAATTTCAAACTATTCTTCTTCTATCTGTTCTCTAGGGTTCCGTTTTTTAAAAGGAACCCTTATAGGATCACTCGGTTGTCCATCTGTTTAGACCCTTTTTTCTGCGGAACTTGTAGAGATATCAAATTGAAATGAACATCAAATACGTATGTCTGCTGTCAGCTCTAAAAAAACAATCTTCTATGTCAATTCCAAAAATATACGGTCATGAAAGCTTTAAATTTCCACAAATTTGTACATTTCGAGGGTAAATCAAAAGCTATAGGGTTCTTCCCATTGCCCTTGAACCACGAACTTTGATAAAGGCAAGGTCTCACAGTACTGGCAAAGAAAAAAAGATAAATTTATTGTTTTATCATACAAAAAAAATCCTTTTGAGATTGTAATCTATACATTATATTATGAGATTTAATCTCAACTTATATTTTGCTTTCAAAAACTACGTCGATGTATGGGATAGAAAAAGCAAAGTTAAGTTTGTTTTTCGGAAATAACGGTCAACAATTTTCACATAACGATTACCAAATGGACTTTTTCTATTGACCGATTATGTATGTATACATGTATATATCATGTTTCTTTATCATACACCCTGGGAGCCTAAAAAGCTTGATGAATTTCGACATGTGAGGTGTTGTCACAGGGTATAAGAAAAATATGTATGTATTAAGAAACAATTACTGTAATATAGTCAGGTTTCATATAATTTTTAACTGAGTTCATAAAGGGAGAGGTTATATTTTGTGGGTATGTTACTCGTTATCTGTCCCATTTGAGTACCGATTTCTATTAAACTTTTTATTCATTCATTAGGTCTACAATGTTGGACCCGTTTGAATTTGAAGACATATTATTCTCCTCTAAGCTGCTAAGGTGGTAAAGTAAGTAATGAACAAAACAAATTACGCCACAACTCCGTCGTGAGTTAATCAATACCAATAATCCTTTTTTTATTACTATCCCTAGTAATCCTTATTTCACCACCTTCAGCTTAAACAAGTTCTATTCGCCTATACCTAATCAAATGATAAAAGGTAATGAAACTATTTATTAAATCATTGTTGTTTGGTAAAATCCTAGCCTGCTACTCAAACAAAAAATACACTAATAGACTATGCCATAAACTGTCAATGTCAATGTTGCGAAGATATTGATTCTGATCGTTCAGAAAGTTAGTGGTGCTACCTCCTGAGAGTCCATTGTTCGATTCACAGTTCATTAATCAACAACATTGTGTTAGTTTCAGGATGGGTCCCTTCCGCGCCCAATAACGCCCGGGGCCCTGCCCATGCCCATTCTATTCAGTATTTTGGCTTGTTAACATTTATTAAAATTGATAGCTTATTAATTTACGGTAATGGTGCTTTATAGTAAATGGCTAATTAAAAAAAACTAATAATGCTTTAAAGCTACAAATTTTTGTCATTTGAAATTCTAATCAAAAATATAGTTTTTGTAGTAAAAATAAATATACAGGAAACAAAGTCAATAGCTCATGAATGAAATATGGTGTAACCTTATTTAAAAATTTACATTAGATGAACGTGCTTTGAAGTTAGGCACACGCCTAATTAAGAAATAATAAATCTCCATGATCAACTGCATGCTGCTAACCGAAAAACTAATAAAAGGACAGTGTAACAAAAATATAGCTAGAAAGAAATAACTCGTATTTAATCCATCGAAGACTCTAAGTTCATATTGACCGATCTATGAATAAGAGAATTTAGGTCAATTCCTGGCTCTTTATTAAGCGCTCTAGGCATTTCACTACATTTGACCTAAGTGTTCATTAGGCCGCCAGTTGCCATCGTGTCATTCAAAGCAAACAATGGATGATTCTGAAACAATATTATATGTACTACTAAGCTAGATATTGCTAAGCTCGAAGTTGTGCTTTATCTACTGTACTTTACCTATATTAATCCTTTATATTATTGTGCTACACATTGTTTAAACATTAATCCCTTTTGTTTGTCTTTAAATTACGTTTGAAAAGTATTTGCGTAATCCATTGTTACATTTTATCATTTATCAAGAAGGAGCAAGTAGGTGTGTATTGCCTTGTTAAACTTACTCTCGACGGCCTATGTGGTTACAGAAGACAATGGTTTGAGTTTGTGAGCTCAGCACAATACAATAAATATAAAAGCGAGAGCTGTCACCCGCGGCAAAGACTCCACATTATCACACTAACGAACGAAAACAAAGTGAGTTTAATTGCATTTAATGTACAGATATTTACAGCGTTACTTAACACAATAGACCTCGTTCTTTCAACCAATCCCTCATCTGATTTAATAATGAAGTTAGATTTGTTGAATCACATGTGGTTGGTTCGTTTCATGGTTTATAAAGTACACTGAAAATAAAATAAGAGTAACAAGTCCCAGGCCCCATTAATTCCAGTATTTCTTTTATACTCTTTTTTTCTAACCATATAAATTATTTATGTAGATATTATATCAATCAATCAATTAGCCTAGTGCACTCCACTGCTCGACATCTTATCCTGTTTTCCGCTTTCGTATTCGTTTTATCCCAGCTACCTTCATCTCTCCAGCTATCTCCAGATAGTCCGAGCACCGTATGAAGGTTGAGAACCTTCTATCTAACGGGAGAGCGTCCTACCAGCCCAGTACTACTGTTTCTGCGAGTTACAAGTATGTTGGTAGCTTTGGATCTTTATCGGATAACCTAATTTGCATTTTTTATACTTTAAAGAAACTCCGAGGATTTCTCGCTCCACAGACCTTTGCGTGACTTCGAATTTGAGGACTAGCCTTACCATTGTTGTTCTCGTCTCGGTACCGCAGTTCATGACGGGTAAGGCGCACTAATATTATATTATAAATTGTGTTATGTTTTTTTTTTTATATCAAAAAATGATGGAAGAGTGGAAATGAAATATGTTTTACAATCTTAATCTCAATCTCATTGTATAATACATTTCTAAAAGCGTCTCTCGAAACACTTGACATTGGAGAAATCTCCGCATCCGATCAGTTCTTAAATACCTGAAATATATGTATGGACCTTCTAATTACGTTTATGTCTGTGTTTCCATAACCAATTCGTAATTAACGTACTGGTGTACTTTCAATGGGACCGTATTATTCGTTTAAAATACAACCATTGTTTCACAAATTTGATTCCAGTACAAAAGATACCAAATTTTGAGCCCTTTTCGTAATTAGTTCTATTCTACCTAGAAATCCTGCCTGACATGAAGAGTTTCAAATTTATATTCTTGTATCAAATGTAAACCTTTTAACTTTCGCCGAACACTCATCAATCAAAGTGCTCTTTATACAAAACTGCACATCATTGTCGGATTTTTAGGAAGTCTTAACAGGAGAAATCCTTTTTTATACAATATCTAAAAATAAATGCGAATCTATTTTACGCTTTAGAATCAGTTTAATTACTTTACATTTACGTCATTTATCATTTACGGAGGTAACACAGTTAAAAAAACGAATGTTCTTTCCTATTTAGTTTAGATTGTGGCTTACTATACTGCTTATGAATTCTATTATTACTGTTATCGTCGTTGCTAATATGTAAAATATTACAGGGTTACACAATAACAGTGTACCTACCAATACTGTCAAAAATATACACCTATGCGAAAACAAAACAAATAGAAATATTAATAACGTTTAAAATTATTAATTTAATTAATATTTTATAATTGGCAGTTTGGCACGCCAGAAGACGTAGGCGCTGCTGGTGTCAGGCACTAAGCAAATTGTTTTAAGAAACGACGTCGCACCCTTTAATACCATGACCCCAATGCCTGTAATCACCGTGACTGTCAAATGCTACTATGAAAGTTAGTGGTACATGGGTATTTGATTTAAATATAAATCGAAAGTCTTTTTGTTAGTTTGTTTGCCTTAACGCGCTCTGGAACTATAAGTCGGAATTAAATTATTAGCTTTGTATTGGAAAGAGTATTTATTTAGGAATAAAATATGTTATAAATCATTGCGGTGCGTCATTTCGGGGCGGGCAGCGAGGATAAAATGCGGGGTTCTTTTTATACTATAGTGGGACAGACGAACAGACGGGTCACCTGATGGTAAGTGACACCCGCCGTCCATGGACACCTGCAACTCAAGAGTCGTAAGTGCGCTGTCCACTTTTGAGGGCGATGAGGGATGGGGATAGGAGAGGGTGGATGGGGGGAGAGAGGGAGTTGGGCCTCCGGAAACCTAATTGCGGTGAAATGCAACCCAAGTGTTACTTCACAAGCAGTTTTCTGTGAGGCCGTGGTATCGCACCGGTCCAGCCGGCCCATTCGTGCCTAGGCATGGCTCTACCACTGTCAAATGTATGACTATGGGTATGACGAGTTATTTATAAATTGGAGTAAAGAAATCATTATCTTCTATACACCGCTATACACTATGCTTTGCGGTCTAAAAGCAAGATTTGTGCTTATCACAGGGAAGAAATATAACCGTATTATATAATCCCAGTACGTAATTTAAAAAAGTATTGAGACCGGTATGTAATCCATCGCGATCTGCGTTATTGGCACCGAAGGAAAATAATATTATTTTGCGACACCTCTCTCTTTATAAAACAAATTATTTTGCCATTGAACTTCTGGCAATAGTTTCATTAGTGTCAATTTTCTTAGTTGCCTCGTGTCATTAAAGAACACAAACAATGTATCTTTTCTTTTAGTATGTATTGCTTATCAAAATAAAAAGAATATTGGCGATACAAAAACACACGGATAGTTATTATTTTGTGGGACGTAACTGGTGCAGAAGGAAGAAGCTAAATTAAATAATATGAGCTCCAGATAAATGAAGTCAAGGCCTCAGTACTGCAGCATCAAGGGGATCCACACTAGCGATGTGTCAAATTATTGCAAGTATTCTTAGAAAAGCCACCTACACCTGATCTATTTGTAGGAACTCTGGCACGGTCAACGTGCCGAATACGATTTGCTGAACTAAAATGCAGAGACAAAAAACATCTAGGTACCTCGACCCCTATATTAAAAAAGTCCTTATTTTTTAGAGTACGTACCACTATCTTCTAATCGGCGTCTAAGAACATTAAAGAAAGTCGTTATGAAATGGGAGGCTCAAGTTCGAGATTGTTTTATTATTATGCTAATAATTGATTAACCTTAATATATTTGTTATTACGAGCAAATGAATACTATCCAAGGGTGACATGATTATTTTAATAACCTTCAAATAAAAATTCAATTTAATAAATATAACGAATTGACTATAAATGAATTAATGTAATTTAATAAATATACACATATTATTAGATGGCGTATCGAAGTAGATATTAAATGAATGCATTATCAATATTTTTATCACTACGTAATAAGCCGCAATAAGAGTGATAAACAAAGTAGCCACATGCAAGTGTGTACATGCAAGTGTGTTTTAACAAATCACTAGCAATATTACCGATTTGTACAAACAACATTATATTTAAACAAATTATTAATAAATTAAAGTATATATACTATGTCGTATAGTTTTATAATACATAGATGGAAGTCGAATCCCGATATGCAAGGGCATAATGCTAGATTTCATAGTATCGATAAGTGTCACTATTATTTTGACAGAGAAGTATGGTAGCAGACATATAGATAAATAGCAGAGGAATGTTCTTCAAGAAGCCGAATTACAGTTGAAATGAGGCATGGCCCACGTATTCCTAAGTACATATTATCAAAGAAATTAGGTTACTAATTTACAAGTTTATGACGGGTAATTTGAACTTCCTATGTTCAAATGCAGCTAGTGATGGCAACCGTACTTACGTAGTAATTACTTATTAAGTAATTAAGTAAAGCTTTGATACAATGTTTTATTTATTGTTTAAAGGTAGGTATGAAACCCTTTTTTTACAGATGGTTCACTAGATGAAGTTAAGTTAAGTTAAGGCATTTAGAATCTTGCCAAAGTTAAAAAAAAAAGATAAGTGTAATATGAATCATCAGTTACTGCCAATCTGAGATTGTCGATTGTAAGTTTTGATTTCAAATACAATATACATATACATAATAAATGAAATATAAAATATGAAAAATATCAAACATTAAAGCACTGTAAAAAGTTTTTTCCCGTACCGGGAATCGAACCCGAGCCTCCTGGGTGAAAGCCAGGTATCCTAGCCACTAGACCATACGGGAGTTATCAACATGCATCGAAAATGTTAATTTTAATTTATTGAAATTTATAATATTTAGTGATAGTAGGAAGTAATATTAGCTGTTACATATTATTATAACAAGCGTGTTTGCAAATCATAATGTACATTGAAATCCAATAAAGATTCTACTTTTCTCCTTATCAGGACCAATGTGCATTAACTATGGCTTTAACAGTATGACGTCATTAAATCATTATACGAATATATATAACGTCTTTATAATCTGGTAACAATTTTAATAATAACGACTGTACTCTAAAAATATACAACAATAGTAAGTAACGTTATTTTAAACTCAATTTAGTTTAAGTACCATGCGGGTTCGTTTGTGATCAAGGGATTGGACAACATTATTGTAATATGAGTGTCAATAGTTGTCCGGAATTTGGATACAGGTTGAGAATCATATTTGGTAATTATCTTTAGTTCTTACATTAACTAAATAAACACACTACATTCCTTTACGGACCGAAGCTGGGTAAAAAGAAGTTTCAACACAAGAAAGCGCTCAGACACTAAAACTGTATCTAAGGAATCGAACATATAAATACTTTTATCTTAACATCACATTCACATTAGTTCCAGCGGTCTTATACAAGGTTTTCACTATAAATTTCACTTATGTAGGTTTAAGCATTTTCTTCAATAAAATGCGAATGCTAAATTGTTTAACGAATCTTAAACTCATGGTAAATGCAAGGACTGCAACTACTGGTTACATACAGGCTGTGAAATCCTTCGCATATCTACTGTTTTAAGATCTCGAAAAACTTTCGCTGCTAATTTCATTACTTATGCCATATTACAAAAGCTAGACAGTTACAGTCCATTTCATTCACTTTTGGTACTTCCTCCGAGTTTGTTGCGTGGTTTTCTATTTTAGTTTAAAAGCTTACTTTTTTTAGTGAATACTCGTATTATATAAGGCACTTCTTTCATTTTCTATTTAACACAATTATTACACAAAGCTAATCCAACATTTTCAGGAATCTTTATGAAACCCGGATTCATTGCTGTCGAGTGCGTGTGTGTGTGTATTTAATCAGTGATTTACGTTTTTAAATTGTACTTCTTAATTGTATTCCAAATTATTCAACATTCATTTGTTTTATTAATAATATCATACGAATGTGTTCGCACCAGATATAAGTATATTGGTAAGTGTTGACCTTTCGTGTTGTTGGGCATCATCGATACCAGTTTTTCTATCGATTCTAGTTGTAATACTTAATAGTCGTGCTCGATCTTCTTCACATCTTACAATACTTGAAGAATCCCATCTATACGTGCAATAGGCATCACGTTGCGTAACGAAAGGATAGTAGTAACAATCGGGAACAAGTTTAGCTGGTTTCTTTCTCAAACTACATAAAAGTTGATCTGGCACCCAGTAATTTTTGTCTGTAAATTTAAAAGTTACAAACTCCCAAGACATAGAACTAAATCTGTAATGTTATTCCTTCCAAAATATTTGTAAGCTTTTTTTTTATATGGTCAGTTTATTTGTTAATTTGTTCAAAAATATGTATACCTCGGGCAGACATTGCAGTTAGGTAGAAACAACTTTGAGGACGAGGTGAACAGAAGAATTCAGCTGGGTTGGGTAGCCTTTGGGAAGCTACGCCGAGTCTTCTCATCGTCGATCCCACAGTGCCTTAAGACGAAAGTCTTCAATGAGTGTGTCCTACCCGTCATGACATACGGAGCCGAAACGTGGACACTTACGGTACGGCTGGTCCACAAGCTTAAAGTTGCTCAGCGTGCTATGGAAAGGGCTATGCTCGGTGTTTCTTTAAGGGATCGCATCAGAAATGAGGTGATCCGGCAGAAAACCAGAGTAATCGACATAGCTTACCGGATCAGTCGGCTGAAGTGGCAATGGGCTGGCCATATTAGCCGCAGAACCGATGACCGTTGGGGAAAACGAGTTCTTGAGTGGAGACCGCGTCTCGGCAAACGTAGCGTAGGACGCCCACAGGCCAGGTGGAGTGACGATTTGCGCAAGATGGCTGGCAGGAGCTGGATGCGAGAAGCCGAAAATAGATCGTAGTGGCGTGCAATGAGAGAGGCCTATGTCCAGCAGTGGACTGCGAAAGGCTGATGATGATGATGATGAAGTTTATTTTATTACTTCAACAGTAAAAATGGACTTTGTACCGAAAAAAATCTCGAGTGCCAAATGAATTATATATTATATTGAGGAGATAACGCAAATTATTCAGTAACTAATGTTATGTTGGTAACAATCATATTTATTTATCTTAATTTACTATTTCGAAAATATGTTTTATTATGTTCCTAATACCTACTGTACGTATTTTGTTCTAAGTTGCCTCACGTAATGCTGTTACTATTAAATTAGGTACGTTGGTTACTTTGAATTTGGGTTTTATTTATGCTTACGTACCCTTTATATTTGTTTATTTATACTATAAGAACGAATTTAATACTAATCTACGTCTATATTGTCTATGTTTGTTTACCTGTGTTATGTTTGTCTACATGCTTTTCCAAGTTTCCTTTCACGTCCGCCATTTTAGGACTGCGAGACCTGGAATCAAATAAAAATGAATGAATGAAATAATTTATTAAAATTGGTAATAAAGTAGATAAAGTATTAACTTAGTTCAATAAAAATAGTTAAATCATGTATGCACTGTTATGTATTAATATATTTGGACCGGTTGTCGCGTTGTGCCCAATTGTATCATCCGTTCGCACTAACTTACAGTGAGAACTATATGAATTCCACAGCAATAAAAGAGAATATATCGAAATTACCACAGTGCGAGTTTAATTAAGTACATGTAATATTTGTGAGTTGACTTGTTTATATATGTTCTGAGCTTGATATTGTTTAAATTTTTGTTAACAGAAGGTGTGATTATTGTTTTTTTTAAACCTGTCTTAAAAAAAGAATGTATATAAATGAGACTTTACTGATGAATAGAAAGTTTCTGAAACAGCACCTATAAACGGGATCAAAAAAAAATATACAGATTAGCTTTAGAACCTTCTCCTTTGAAAAAACTAGCCATTAAAGACAACGCCTTCGTCCGCGGCTTGAATAGTAGCATTTGTCCTCCTCCAGGGTTCAAAGTATCAGCATTGCAAAAAACGGTAACAGCAGGCAGAGCTACTTTCACTATACTATTATTAGTATGTTAGAAAATATAGATTTGGGAATACCTATCGATACTAAAATACAAGACATGTTATAACCCTGTACCTCACTTACAAATAAAGGTGAAGGTAGATATCACTTACATATCACAGATAAATAAAGAGTATACATATAACAATAAATAGACCAAGTCCACAATACCTCATTAGTCAACTTTAAAAAAAATGGTAAATGTTATTGCTACACAATCTACATTTAATAGATATAATGGTGAATTAATATTGCTTGTTACCTGATAAGTGTTTGTGTATACCGGCACAATTCACGTTATCACTGAGTTATCTACTCACACAAAACGTAAACACTGAGGAGTGACCGAACGAGACGCTCACTATGCGATCGACACTAGCTGACACTGCCTTACTTCATACAACTACCCAAAGTCACACTCGGTGCTACCAGTCACAAACTATAAAAGTACCAATTTTTTATGTACCTATCCATATTTATGCAATATTTGTTCAACTTCAAATACGAATTCGTGTATTTCCAATGGTAATTGTCTTTATCTCATGTATACTATGTTTTGCTGAATCGTGCTTGCTTCAGTCTTAGAAAGACTGATATGTAAGATGTTGTATCTTTAAAATACGTATTTTATTACTTAGCGATAGCGATAGCGATAGCGATGAATATGTTGTTAGTGAAAATATAAAGTATCAATCAAATAATAAAAAAACATATTGAAAAAGAGTGTCCATCAAGTTTCATGCCTGTCTTTTTCTTTTTATTGGTTCTAAGTATAGAAATAGGCAGATAGCCTATACTACTGACTTAGTCACACTGACAATTTAAAAATAGCCGTAAAAATAGTGGTTTAATTGAAATAAAGGCTTTGGAATTTCAATGGAATTATAACAGAACAAAGATAAGATTCAGTCCACTGGCAGGATAATCTTCTAGCGTATGTCACACACCTTTGGGGTGAGGCTATGGATAGGCATGGGGAGTCCTTGGCTATCAGTCTCGACATTGCCAAGGCCTTCGATAGGGTCTGGCATCGCTCGCTTCTTTCCAAACTTCCTGCGTTTGATCTGCCATCCAAGCTATGCAACTGCGTTGCTGCCTTCCTCCACAATCGCCGCATTAGGGTTCTCTGTGACGGCGCGGCCTCTGACTTCCAGGAGGTTAGCGCTGGTGTACCTCAGGGCTCCGTTCTATTGCCCACGCTGTTCCTTCTGCATATCAATGACATGTTGGCTCTTGGCAACATACATTGTTATGTAGACAGCACAGTCCACGGGCGATATTTTGGACATCCTGCTGCCAAGCTAGCAGACGTATATATGTACATATATGTTTGAATACTTTCTTAATAATAAACTGATATCACTTTACGGCTAATCGATGTTTCAGTCGTAAACTTACCTCAAAATATTGGAGAGGTTTGAGCATGGCCACACTGTGACACAGCTTCGCGCTTACCGTGTGCCGAGTGTATCCGAATGAAAACCGATAAGAGCCGAACACTCGTATTGATGCCGGGAAAACATTTTCCGCGCCATTTTCTTTGGCGCGAATATGAGGGAGTACTTTGGCACACAAAGGCCCTGTAATGATCTAGTTTTCTTGAATAATGTACCAATAAAAATAAATACTTTGTATTTAAATATTCTGAGATAAGAACGCAATGTTTTATAAATTATTGGTTAACTAAGCAAGTTCCTTACGAAATACTAATTAGGTAATCGCACTTTGATTAAGACAAAGCCTTTAAGTAAACCATTTAGTTACGAGCATTTAGGTACAGTACTTCTAATTTCTGCATGAATAGGAAATAGTTCAACATTGAAACACACTACATTATATTATCGTTGCCACTCAAGGCAAGCAGTCCACTTTTTGGCCAACCATAATTTAATCCCACTTAACACTTAACGTAACAGGAGGCAAGCCTGTTGCAGTCATCCGGGCACTATATGACTGTATATAATGATTTTTCTGCTTTAACTTCGTAAACTGAGCTATAAGAACTCATCAGAAGTACATTACGGGAAGTGGCTAAAGTTTAGGCGGCTACCTTTTTTTTTTTTTTTTTTGTGTGTGGAAACCCCGTCGGGCCTTCATTCCACCGGGGTTTACGGTGGAACAGTGTTTCGGGATCGGACCAGGCAAGCAGCGGCAGTGAAATTCTTAGTAGTTTGTGATAAAACTGTCATATATAAAAAATACTCAGATAGTCTGATAGAATATATCTCACTGCACTTGGATGTACTATCTGTTTGTGTAAGTAATCCTGGGGGCCCAAAAATGCAGAAGTATTTTTGTTTTTTTATGCTTTCGACTCCTAACAACTTACAAGATATTCAAGGAATACTAGAACGTTATAAGAGGTACAATAAGGATGTAAAGAAGAGCTGTTCCTAAGAGGTAATTAAAGAAAATGTACCACTAGGTATGGACTTAGGACTCTAAGAATTTATAATTGAATTAAGCATATAAATGATCATTAATTACTTATGTAAGTGAAAACTATGTTGTCTTCATAGTAGGTAATAAATAGGATTTGACGGTCTAAAAAGCGCCTTATAAAATAATGATGGCAGCATTTGAATAACTAGCTTATTCTGTGTGCTCATCGTATCGAATCAGGTTCCACTACATAGTAGATAATCAAAAAATAACATTTCTACATTGTTCATATACCATATTCTATTTTATACGTTTGTCTTCTTCAAATTCGTACAGATGTAACTCTGATGCTCCTTTGGGTGGCATCGTGACCGTGGATACAATCAATAATAGCAGTAAGAAAGATGCAGATTAATCAATCGATATCAACGGAAATAATTCTGAAGTAGAATTTCTGGCATTTCTAGAAGTTAGGAATGTCAATTTCGTTCGTGGCTTATGTTTTACTTAATATGTACTTATAATATTGATACTATAGACCTGTAGTGCTCTACGGATGAATTAATTTATCAAGGCTATTTGACCTGAGGACACTCCAAATCCCCAGAACAAAATAGTCTCATGTCATTGTGTTAGAAGTGTAAGACTTTTCCGAAGAAAGTAATAAAGAATATCTGACGGGCTAGGAGTCGACAGTGCTCACATACAATACACCAAAGACTTGCAAAGGTTGTATTTGTCGATTGTGTAGTATAGCCCGTTCCTCATTCCTTTGTTTTACTCGTGAGAACGTATTAAGATTGTCACCTCGTCAGGGCTAAACGTTGAGGTGCTATGTCCGACTCGGACCGATTAAAATCATGTGCAATTACGTAAAGGAGGTCCATTTTACTGGGGTATCCCTGCAGAACCTTTTGTGCTGGGTCGCCTTGAAAACTATCAGCAATAAAATGTGAGAAGGCCCTCAACCCATTTAGTTCAGTAGTCAAACCTTGCGCCAACATTTTGGTCCTGCTTAAATATGTAATGTATTTTGAAGTCCAAAAAATCCTGGCTACTTTTGCAGGACACCACACTTGCTCCGCTAATGCTTTATGTTTGGAACTAAGATGTCAGGATTACAGGATTTTGTTTTGCAGCTAACAGTGGTACAATCATGAGCGAAGTCAGTAATCACTGAAAAATACACTGAATAATAGTACTCGGAGTCATTTGAACAATATCATTAATTTATCAAAAATTTGTTGCTTTTCCTTAGAGCTTATTCTTCGTATTTTTTTTCTTATTTTATTTATTATTCTTTGTTAATATATTAAAACTACTTTATAGAATCTCGAACTAAACATATAACTGTTACTTAATATTTAGGATCACCGTTGAAAGGTATGTATCTACCTGCCTACATTTTGACTCTTTATTTTATCCCCCAAAAATACTTACAATGAGCTGATTGAAGATAACACCAGACCAAACTTTTAATAGTTTATTATAAAATTATTGACGGCTTTTGTATTTTTTGTCATTATAAACGTACTTAAAATATAAATAATAAATTTAGAAAACACGTACAACGTGTGTTTACAGTATCTTTAATTTAATCTTACTTTAGTATGTACAGTCATTGGTAGCAAGATGTACAAAAAGGTGTGCATTTGTTGTTATATTCGTATAAAAAGGGGTAGTCCGTATCTAAGATGGCGTATACGGGGTGTCGATGTAGTAAAGGGTGAGCGTGGGGGCACGCGGCGAGCGGCGCAACGCAGCTTGCGGAATACGTCGCGCGCCGTGTATCTCCGGCGCAGCGTCAGGCATTTAGCCCTCCGCAGGTTCCTCTGCCGCTGCTGCTTTAGCCTTAGGCTTAGGCCCCTGCCACCCGTCGCACATTTTTCGGAGGAACGCTAAAAAGTTACAACAATAAACATTAACACGACGAACAAAAAAGTGTTCAATTATTAGTGCTTCAGTCAATGAACTTTTATGCTGTTAACGTTCAGAAAAGTGAATGACAACCATTTTTATGAAGCCTGTTATCGTTTGTGAGAAAAATAGTTAAAGATAAAGCAGTAAACTTAAATTATTAAACGTATAAAGTCAATAGACATACGTTCAGAACCATTAATATCAGTCATATTATAAAGCTGAAATTGATGGAAAGTAAAAACGAAGAAAAATTATTATCTTATCCTTTGCGTTGGCTCACTTACGATCTTATAACTAAGGATATGACGAGACGAGATGCTTTCTACGCCATCACCTTCTTCAGGAATGCTGTAAATGGAAAAGAGGTAAAACTAGGGGCACACACAAACCATATCATTATTAATCTCATGCTTACCTACACGCTCAGGGAAAAACAAATACTCTAAAAGTTATACGAATTACTTTTACATGTTGTCATTTATGAGGGAGGTAACGAATTTCTGGGCAAAGTTAGCAATAGACAGACATATTTTATCAAAGGGCAATCAAATGCGTGCAAACTACTGCAATCTCTTCATATACATACATATGTCTATATGTGTAATAATTATGACAAAATCGTGAAATAATCAATACCGAACAATCCGAACGGTCAAACTACGTGAGACTACTATTTACATATAGGAGTTTTCACAACTGTTCATTCAAATGTCGAAAATCTATGTTTTTTTTCTATAATTATGTAAAGGAACATTCTTCTACAGCATATAGTACACAAAATCTTTGTTATAATTTATACTTACGTGCGTAGGGGATCATGCCATCGTCATCTTCGGGATCCATACAATCCTTTACGACTTCATTGACCTCATTGTCTTCTAGCTTCTCACCTACAAATTTTATTTAATTTTATTTTCAGTCTTGCGATGTATTAATAATTGTACATAAATAGATCTAATAGTAGAAGTTTACAAAAATCAGGAGCCACACATTGTAGAGCTAACAACATTGACAACCATGGCTATGGGCCAAATGATTTCAGTTCACGTCCAACTGGTAATGTAGTCGGTGCCAATTTATCTTATTGACACGTTCAAGCTTAAAAATAGTGAGCCGTCCCAAATAAGCGACACCAGAAGTCTGAAATTTCGTAGTGAGAGTACGTACGTAAGTACCACGTATCCTGGTACATTTCCGCAGGTTTACTTTACAACAGCTTGCCTAATGTAAAAATAACATAGAAAATAAAAATGATTTCCATGAGCATCAAGAAAGTTACTTTAAAATAATTTTAATAATTGAGTTTAAAAAAGTGCGCCTCTCCAATTCCTTTGAGAATATTGCACTTTATATCGTAAAGACGTGCATTTTTATCATTTCGCTTTATTTTAGAAAGACTAGACGCTTTACGAACATTCAATCAACGGACACAAAGACCCATTCTCGGGACAACTATTAGTACTATGTAAATCAGACAAACTTTTGTCCCTTGTTGGAATCGAACCCTCGACCTCCGGTTCAGCAGTCAGGCTCACTAACCCCTTGACCAACAGGCAAGTCCAACTTGTAATTTTCCTGGTAACCCATGATCAAATCACGTTTTGGTTACAATGGGACCATGAGGTGGAACGTATACTCTTTCGAACAAAAATAAATTGAAAATCGGTCTGACGGTGAATTGCTTAGCATAAGTAATAAAATAGATACTCAATATATACATATAAATATATAGAGATAATAGATAGTCGAGCTTAGAACCTCCTACTTTTTTAAGTTGGTTAATTATATACAATCGTGGTCTTTATGATAATGAAGTAATGAATGTAAACATTATGAAGTTTTCCTAACCACCACATAAGAGACCTAAATAGTAAAACTGAATAGTTGCTTACCTAACGCAAGAAGAGTGTGTGTGAGCTCAGCGCCGAGCATAAGACCGTTCTCAGCCTTGTCGTACAGCTTCAGACATTCCAGGAAGTCTTCATAACATCCCTGGTCTTTGTCTTTCTTTGCTTGGGCGTAGATGGGAAGGAACTCTTCCAGCTGAAAATATGCAGCATTGATTTAGTTTTTATAAGACTCGTAAAATATTTACAGCCCTTAACGCAGAAGCCAGTGTAGACGTCTACGAACATATCTACTTATCAAAAGTTCTGGAAACGATAGTTAGGAAGCAGGATTGAGACTTTTTTATGGCACATAAACAAGCAGACAAGTCAATATAAAATAAGTGTGTGATGAGACAGGGGAAGAGGGGGGGGGGGGGGGGAAGAGGAGAGGGGTGGTTCAGACCTCAGGTACCCTCACTCACTCGGTAAATATAACGCCAGAACTATTTGAGAACCGCTTTTCTGTGAGGCCGTGGTATTACGTCGTTCGAGTACACCCATTCGTTCCAATGCATAGCCATGCATCTACGGTAGAAGAGACCCCACACCATAAAGTCTGTCAAACCGTATCAAGATGAAATGAATAATTGTTTTTAAAGCTTTACGCTTTCCTTATCTGCATTTTATATGAACAAATTGAAAACATTTAATACAACAATAATATTGTTTTTATACACAAATTTAGAAAATATAATTCCTAAATTACAAGAGCCCACAGAAAGACGAACATACTATTGATATACACTCCATAACTAAGCGTACCATAATCCTAGATTTATACGTCATATTTGGTTAGGTGTGCAGCGGTAACAACTTTTAAGGTGCAGGGTGACAGATGAGGTATTTTGCTACATTTAATCTTGGTTTTCAGTCCTCTCACCACTGTGCTTACAGAAATAATGGCTACCAAAATAGTCTAAGATCTTCCTCATTTACGTAAAGGTCAGGTTCGTCATTTGTTTCTTTTGCACTTGTGACAGAGGAATACTAAATTCATTTTAAATAAAAAAAAAAACTTACGGTGAGCTGTTTCTCGCCCTTCTTCTTGGTGCCACCGAGCTTCTCAATAGTGGCCAATGTGGGGTTAGAGTTGAGCGCCCTGAGGATGTCTCCAAGGTTGAAGGCATCTACCTTGCCCTGGCCCTCGAAGTCGTAGATGGAGAAGGCGAAGGATGCCTCTGTACAACAAAGCTTTTTATTCTGAATTCTGGTCGGATGATCACAGAAAATAATTGTTAGTGATAACAAGTTTACTCAGTATTACAGTAATCATTCCAATATGTATAATCTTCTTTCCTTTAGTTAAATATATCACTAACTATTTTTCTAGGGAGCAGAGGTGTTTATACTTTCATTAATAACGAAAGCCGAAATGTCTAAATTGCCCATACTTTCTTCATTATTTATCGAGCAGCGTCAATCAACTTAATTACTAACTCTAATTTTCACAAAGATATTTTTTATATATTGCCCGATGCGATGTTAACTTAATATAATTTCGATCGAGTTTTTAGTTATGGTTCCTTATGGTAGGGCATCAGAACACCTCACCAACAATCACCATAGTATGTTTAGCATATGGCCGAATACTTTTGCATTGAATAATACAACTTTTTATCATACTGCCGTCTCAAAAATGTAATTTATAACTAAGAATATTTATCCAAACTCCTTCAATTATAAAATAGTAAAAATGTAATTAGAATGCATTGTGCATGCATGTTCTGATAATTCTCAGGCTAAAGCGTGGACAACGGCGTAGGCGGACATTCTTCACTCAGAATAACACTTTTTACAAACCTTTGAATAATATACATTCGGCGCGAATTCGTGAGTCA
Source organism: Tyria jacobaeae (assembly GCA_947561695.1). NCBI lineage: Eukaryota > Metazoa > Arthropoda > Insecta > Lepidoptera > Erebidae > Tyria > Tyria jacobaeae. Next base: position 11,260,252 of record OX387218.1, read on the forward strand.
AACTCTAATTTTAACTCAATTGAAGATTTGCCCTAAATTTAACTTGCTGCTTTCTATTACGGTTCTGAAAGTTTCCGTATGTTTATTATATATTCTTTACTTATAAAGCATACGTATATGCATATGCATACCTTAATATTAAACTATTAAAATGTCGTTCTTAATTTCTTTTTAAATAATCAGGTTATTTTAAAAAGTTTTTCTTTTATTTTATAATGCTATCCCAGCAATGCTTTACAAATATTTAAAAATTATGTTTTAATTATTTACTTAGTATAACGCGGCAAGTACGCAACATGTAAATCCATCAGCAGGCTCAAGATCATTTCCCGACCTTGGTAATGACAGGTGATTTGATTCATGTATGTATATGAAGCGATATTTCCGAAGTATGTTATCTATGCAGCAACTATTAAGGTAAACTTCAATCCCACGCTAAAACATTAGGAGCACGTTGAAGTGAAATCTGAGTTGAGTTTCTCTGTTTGGGCGGGTGGCGATTCGAGATCACGTGACGCACCGGTTTAAATTTAGAACGCAGCGCGCGCGCAGCGTGGCCATGCCACTGGTGCTCCTACCCGGCATCTCTCAGTAACTCGGACCTTTTATGAGAAGCGATGCTAAACATAGATGTTATGATAATGTTTTTTCATATATGTAATATATTACATTACTATAATTATATGTAAGTTAATTAAGGATGCTTTTAAATTCCTGAAAAAGTTTGCTAAAAATATTCGAAATGTAGACGAGAAAATTAAAGAATTGTTAACTTAAGTTGACAGTTATTAAGAATATAGTTATTTGACAGTTTATCTACTTATCCGTGTATGTGAATATGTCACATACACATACATATAAGTAGGTTAATAAACTGTAGTTTTTTTTCAAAAGTTGTTAAATGTTTAGTAAGCAATTTCAAGTTACTCACTTTCCACGTCGTTCTTGCTGAGGTCGCTCTGAAAATTACCAAAAATATAGAGTTATTTTCTTGTACATAACTGATTCCATACAGTGTGTGAGTATTAGTTGGTGTGTATTCACAGCTTTGCTGTTCTTTTTGTGTATTAGCATTCAGGTTAAACGGTACCATTTTCAATCACTGAGTTATAAGCACAACACTGTATTTGTATTTCAGATGGTTTACTAAACGATCCATGGCGCTCGCGAGTATCCGGTCTGCGGAACATGTTTCTCAAAAATGAACGCATATTATTTTATTTATCACTGGTAAAGCTAACAGTCCATTTTGCTCACTATACACCTTTCCACATTTTCACTGCCGTCAGTGACTCACCATTTTGTGTGGTGTTAGATGGTTCCCTCCCGGTCTTCACTGGCAGACGTTCAGACAAGAAGTGGGGCTCGGTAACTTTTCGCGTTACTGTTTTAACTGGCTTAGATGGCGCACTCATCTGGATATTTGAGATTTAGCCCAGGAATCCGCGACCGTTCTATTTTCGGCGAAGGCGGTCCGTTTCCATGGCGTCTTCAAACGCATACCGTTGCCACAAGTGAAAAAGAGACAAAATGATTTACAATTTACCCCTTATGAAAATATATTGCAAACGCCAATTGTTATAGTAAATGTACATTTATGCTGAACTATTTTGATCGGATATCGGCGGTATATACTCACCGGAACTAAGGTGTCTGAAACATATCCGAAATTAATAAATAGAATAAGTAGAAATAGAATTTGTTTATCTTTATAACTAAGATTATAGTTATTAATTAACAAGTGAAATTTATTATGCTCTTAAGAAAAAACAATATTTATTATAGTTATGTAAACATTTATTACCAGAAAACAAATAACATTAGACGCAAAAGGTTAATGTAGATGGATGATTAATATTCTCCACATTCGTCAGGATTTACATCAAAAGTATAATCTTTCCAGCGTGAAGAATTGACCAAGGCTTCATTAACAGTGTTGAACTTCCACACGCCGGCACTTGGAGATTGCGGTCGGAGAAGACGTTGATCCAAAAGACTGGCTGCTCGACGTCTTGCATCCGGTGACAAGGGGCATAGTCCACGAACTGTACTCGTAATTCGATGCTGATGTTCCTATCACGATTAGAAATCTTATGAGCTTAGATGTTTTTAAAGTTTTTGTAAAAAAACTAGGAACAAGGAAATCAGCTAAGTGGTAATAATAAAAATAATTACTTTTTTTGCTTAACAATCATGGTACAAGAGTATACGTGATTCTGATTATGCACCTTGCGATTCCCAGGGGTCCTACGACGCCACCATCCTCTGAGGCACGCCAACAGCCTTGCGCCCTGAGAGCGGCACTTACTAACTAAACTCTTCTTTGACACTGCCGATACTGCTGAAGTAGCCGTTAATTCTTTCGATTTTTCCTAGAAAAAGAAATTAAAATAATTTATCTGTATATCATATTATATTATATTAATTATAATTTTCATATTATAATTTTATTTTTAAACAAGATGATCTGCCTATAAAATAAGTAAAAAAAATACATGTTCCAAACCGTGAGCGCGCTTACGAGGAAGGTGCGTTATCAAGTAAATAGAAGAAGAATAATATCTCTACTATTCTTCTAAAAACTGTCTGCTACCAGGAGGATAGGGTGCTATGTGACCCCGACAAAAACATAGCATGAACTAAAGATTACTGCAAATATCAGTTACTACATTTACACCAAAACAAAATTACAAAATACTGCTTTAATATGTATTATAATATATCTTACACATTTAGTTTCTGAAGCTAATTCATCGTGAGGAGATAAATCTTCGTTAGATGTATTCGCTGTCATCAATTCTACTTCTTGAAGAGTCATCCCTTTTGGATCTTCTAATATGACGTTACCATCATCTTCAGAACCTTGTTCATCGTCTCCTGTATATGGATAGAAAGACATATATAGTAATTTAATCACTAAAATTACTGATCAAATAAATAGTTACTAGGGATGATGATGACTATGAGAATGTTATGAATCGCTGCCTCTCTTGCGATGAACTATTGTCTATATACACTACCATATAAAAGCTCAAAGTATATGTGTTCTACTAGTATAATTAATGTAAATTGTGCATCAAATAAGACAAAAAAAATATTATCATAAAGCTTAAAAGCTTACGGTTTAAAGAGAGGTAAGCTTTTTCAAATTGAGCAGCATCGATCATGGCTTTGCATTCTTCAGCGTTTTCATCATTTATCTGGTGATCATCACACATAAATTATAACTCAGGTAAGCGTTAAAAATGTGTTTGAGAAAAAAATACATGCTTAAATGATGGCAGATCCTAGCCTATAATTTGAAATATTTATATGCAAATGCAAATTGCAAATTAATATATTAACATTTTTTTTATTTCTCACTTACCTCTTTGATTTTCACTTCTGGAACAATGTGAGAAACATCGCATTGAATTGCATCTCCTGCATCGTGTATGTAAAACGCAATATCTTTATCATATTCTGTGGCAAAAGCATCACTTAAAAATGAATATTCCGAATGTGCAGCGCTGGAGGACCTCTCGATAGGTACCCCGCTATCAACCGATTCAGTTTGTTGTTCCAATGCTAATCCAACAGCGGTATTTACATATGAATCCATTATCTTTGCCATAGCTTGCTTGAGGAGTGCATTAGGTTCAGTATTACTTTGTATATTGCCATTATTATCACAATCCATGACTTTCTCAACGTCGCTCATATCGAAAAGATGGTTAATAAACATCGAAGTGGATTTGGTTAACTCATTTTGATGCTAAAACGTTTTAGTCAGTAGTAATGTAAAGAAACAAGAACAAATAAAAGACGAATTGACATATAAAGCTTACAAAATCGTGCTCTTCATCTCCTTGACCAATAAAACAACCTTCAGCTGTACATTTCATTTGATCACCTGAAAAATTGACTAAATACTTAAAATATAAATAAGTCTGTATTAATAAATATATGGTAATCTATAGTGCCACTTATTCATAACAATAATAAGGCTACTTTTTGGAAGTATCTACTTCTTGCTAATATGTTGCACCTCAAAAAAGAAAGTTTTAATATTATCAGTACAAGCGATGTTACGCAAGATGTGTAGCAATTTCCACTAAGTTCCAACAGTCAACAGTATTAACACTCTTAATATTAGGTAGTACTACTCATTATTCTTAAACATAATTAATTTAATTTCGCAATCCTTTTTACTATGTATCTTTGAGGATTTAAAAGAGAATTTTGCATTGTGAATAAAGCTTGTTTACATCATAATCATATATATGTCCTACACCAAATACAGGCTTTGTACTAATGCTAAGCCCCGTAACTATGCGGAAATAGTTAAGTGAACCACATACATATACTAATCTCGTCTCATGGCTATAGTTTCTTTAAATAATTTGGCAAGCGTCTGAAGTTCTAGTTGAGTAAAGCGTACCTGTAACTTTTTGCGGTGTCGATGTAGCAACTTCATTGGCAACCAGCTCCATCTTATTTTCATTCACGACATCGCAATCCGCATTAGATGGTAAAACTTCATTGTCAGTTTCAGATTGCTGGACGGTTTTAGCTGTTGACAGATATCGCCACGGTTGACCTAAAATAGGTATCATCAAACGTTTGAAAATTAAAATATGCCGACAGTAAGCACAAGTAGTTATAGGACTGTATGTGAAAATAAACCACAATACGTAACACTGCACGTGTATGATTATGGCAGATGCAGATCAACTGTCATCATCATGCACTTTATAGGATGACAGTCATATCAAAGTGGAGGATTATAGACATTTATAAATCATTAGCAACAGCTTTACCTGACTCTATAGCAGAGTTTGCAATCACATATGCATCGTCCAAAATTTGTTTGACCATATGAACGGCCAATAAAGCAGCTAGACGTGGATCACATGCTTGGCTCCCATCTGTATCTATATAGAACTCACATCAATAGTTGTATTAAAGCTAACTATACGCAAATGCATTAATTAAGAATAAAATACACGAAAAATACCTTGTTTGTTTGTCATTTTCATGTTGGGTGAAGTTTTTTGTTGACACTCATTTTTTTCTCTAATGATTGTCTTTTCCAACCAGGTAGGTACATATTTATACCTTTTTTGTATAAAATAATCAATACTTAACGTCATATTTAACCAACAACTACCAAATTAACTACTAACTTAACTAATATTTATATATAACATAATTGTTAAAATATAAATTTTAATAATCTTTCTAGCCTTATTATTCTCAAGTCAGCTAGCTTTTAGTCCAACCAGTTACTGCCTGAATATCAGTTTTTTAACTAGTTGTCAGGATATTTGAGGGCGGGGTAACGGGTCGGGCTGACCGTTACCTTAGCAGAAGTTGACTCGAGACGGTGGCGCGACGTGTTCCGAGCGCGCCTTTTCGATTTGGAGGGGGATAAGGTCCACATATTCATATATAGACTGGTCACCTAATCAGCTCTAGCTCTATCTACCTAATCAGGTGGCCAAAGCTTGCAGGGGTTCCCGCAGGCTTCCTTGTAAGGCAGGTCCAGCGCCTCATGCCGCCCTGAGTGTGGCCGCGGGTGGTCGGGACGGGTTTTTCCCCTCCACTCGCTTTAACTGCCAGCCGCGAGGGGGTGACGTCCGCGTGTGTCTGGACGCCACCTTTTGATAGGTGGAGGGGTCCGGATGTCCTAATTAAGCTGTTCCCGGATTCCTTCTATTTTAAGCGCAGAATGGCACATCGTGTGGTTTTAGTCGGTTCGATTCCGACACACCGTTCCATCGAAAACCCCGGTGGGATGACGGCCCGAGGGGGTTTCCACACGAAAAAGAAAAAATGAAAGGATATTTGAGAGCACTGACTTCCCAATATCGACTGTCATAGGTGTTCATGACAACCGGGACCAACATCTTGACGTGCTTTTCGACGCAGGGGGGTGTAACACCTCAAACTTCCAATTGAAATTGAATTTACTTGTCTAAAGAAAACAACGACTTTATCAAAATAATATTATTAAATATTTTAGAGTTCTAAACTTAACTACTCTTAAATTAAAGATTTAGGTACTTATATAGATTACTTTTTACCCCTCCGACCTATAAGGGGTATTAAAATTTTTAGTTCTGTCTTTATGTGTTTGTTTATGCATTTGAGTTTTTATTAAAAAAATACCCCCCCCCCCCCCTTATTCAATTATAAATGTATGGGTACCTCCGACCCCAAAAAAGGGATGTTACAAGTATAATAGTAGTAATTTATCTGCGGGTTTGTGATATCATACCTCTTGAACGGATGATTTTAATTATTTTATTTATTATATATTACTTGAGCATTTTGTTTGAAAGGAGTTTTAATCAAGAGTGTTCTTAGGTACATTTTTTTTACATATATTATAAAAAAAAACTCAGTTGCTGGCAGATCTTCAGCCCTCTTCCAATTGTTATAGAGAGGTATATTTAAGTCTTAATATATGATGCAAATTAAAAAATGTGCATCCAACTTTTCTTTTTTTTTTTTCATATAACTGTAAACCATGTCCCATTCAAAACATAACGTCGCTATTTCGGTAACGCCCAGCCAATAGCTATAACGTGTTACACATATTCTAAAACTTCGACCTCGTTCTATTTTTGTAGATGTTTCGTGATTGTACCATAGAACAATCTGTTCTGGGCCAGGAGAATAACGTAAATCTTGCAACAAGTAGCTTTTTCTTCTAAAGATCTGTTTCAGTAGAACACTAACGAGACGCACTAAAAATATACAACGAATAGTCACTTACTTTTTATAGTATGTGTAATGTTACTTACTTTTTGTTTAAGGTTTCTAGTAACAGGTAATTTATTTTTGAATTAATTAAATAAATATATTTTTTTTACATAAAACTTACTTAAAACTTTTCAGAGAAAATAATTACATGTCCTTCCTCAGATTACAAAGAAGTTGTGCTATAAAATACGAAAAGCATAACTTTCTGGAATTAATTCGTGTTAACCGTCAGCCATTCGTCGCGTTTTAGAATATCAATGAGTTGTTAAAGTCCCGCATAGGATCGGGGTTACTCTGTGCTCATCCATGAATAATTTCTTAGTACCTGGATGACCGAACTTTGCTCAGTTATATATATATATATATATATATATATATATATATATATATATATATATATATATATATATATAAATATATATTTATTTATATATGAAAAAAAAAGGAAAATAATAATCATCTGGACTCGAACCGGGGTCTTCCGGACCGCCCGAATTCCTACCGGAGCTAGTATAACCTCTATTAAGGTGGCAAAATTTACTTTTGTATTCTAATGATATTATAGCAGTTCTTCATTGTCTGAAAACACGTATAAAATAACATTTTCTAAAAATGAAACCTAGCTACATCGATTTATCGCCCCCGCAACGCCCTACATACTAAATTTCATGAAAATCGTTAGAGCCGTTTCCGAGATTCAGATTATACATACATCTATACAAGAATTGATAGTTTTATATATCCAAAGTGGGAGAGCCATGCTTCGGCACGTATGGGCCGGCTCGCCCGAGTATTATCACGGCCAAACAATGCTTGCATTGTGTGACCGAGTGAGTGGAATTACCGGAAGCCCAACCCCTTTTCCCTTCCCCTTTTTCCCTTCAAAAGAATCTTTGACCTTTAATAATACCAGAGAGTTTTGATTAATATCGGTAGATTATACCGCTTTACTGTACAAATGAATGATTTGAACTGGATTTTCCATTTTTGAAGGAACTTTCTGTCAATTTTCATTATCCGGCACTTAGCTCTGCGATGGTACCTCTGCCACCACTGTTACTGGTTAACAATAAGGTTTTACACATGACAATCCCTTGTACATTTTTTGGTGAAGCTTACGATTCGAAACCATACCATAACCAACTGAATATAATTATATATATATATATATATATATATACATATAACATTAATTATTCATAACAACATAACGTAATCTCTTGACTGCCCAGTTTATGAATTACGCAATTTGTATTTATACTTTCACCAGGAATACAAGTGTAGGTGGGTATCAACAAAATCGTCAGAATCTGATATTCAGCCTTGCCATCAACTCATTTTGGGTATTTATCTACAACAGTATAACTAACAATAGCCAGATGCACCATGCTTTTTAGCTTATTAAAGAGTTAAACCACTCCCCTCTCCCAAAGGTAAGCGGTTTCAAGAACTTAAACGTTACTTACATGCAATAAAAAATAAACGCGGATAAAGAAGTAGTCGCGTCGGGTGATTATTTATTTTAAGGAAAAAATATTTAGCTTATGAAGTAGAAAATTTATATAACTCCATAGGTTCTATGTATTGGAACAGGCAACTGGCTTCACGATTGAATACGTCGTTGTGACGTCACGGGTATGTATTGTCTAATCATTCCCTTTTAATGTTCTTTAGTTTTAAATAAAAAAAAAAAACGTCACAGTAAAACAAAACGTCAATTGTAAACTATTTTTAGTAATTTTATTGTCCGACTTGTGAAATTATTTAATTTAAACATAGTTATCTACCCAATTAGTGTGACAGATTCTTACTTCTGACTTAGAAGTAAACCGTAATTGGTTTAATCTTAATAAAAAACGTCAAATTTTGTATAAATTCGTGATATGTATTAAAGTATCATGAATATAATTTAAAGAAAACGAATAATTGGACACGTTAGGTTCATTCTAACGGTGTCAAGAAAAATAAGTGTCTTCTCTAAACTTTAAAATTGTATTTTCGATAATTTTTAATGAACAAGGTCTAAGTGTGGGTCTATTATAAAAATATTAAATTATGTAAAATAGTTTATAGTTTATAATAAAACATTTTCTTGTAGTTTTGATTTCTAGTTGTATATTTTTTTAAAGATAATATGTGTGACGCAAACACAATATCACTAGTTTAAAAAAATCACACTTTGTAACCAATTATAAAATATTTGACAAGATATAAACCGTTTATGTAGGAACTAATTTAAAGGAAACAAGAAACACATCTACTCGGCCAAAGTAAGGAATTACGCTTCATACAGTCTTGGAACTGCTTAAAAAATACCCAGTATCGCCAGGAATTAGTTATTAGTTACAACATATTTAGATAATCTGTTCAGATATAAAACCTTAAACATATAAAACTCCTTTTATGCAGTCGCGTATCATCCAAATGAGGTAAATTCAAAGAGTTTACTGAAGAGTATTCACCGAAGAGCAATATACCTTATGATTATATGATCACTAAGGCATCTCCTTCTCTGCCCGGGGAAAGTCTCGCAAAAGGCGATTGAGGGATTGGCCTGCTATGTGTTCGATAGTATGTATTACGTAAGAGGGATTATGTTTTGCAAAATGTGGGCCCATGATGCACTTCTGCCTCTGCTGTCTTAAATATGTATGTGTGTTTATACTAAGCTACTTACAGGTAAAGCTAACAAAGTGTGTTAAAACGTAGACATCTATTGGAAAGAGATAAAACGACAATGTATGTGGAAACACTCTATAAAATGGGTACTGTTTAGTGCCGCCGCTCCCCGACCATCTCTATTTATAAAGTAAATTGCCTGCCACGAGGTGGACGTTGATATCTATACCAATCTTGCTAATTCAATATCTTTATGTTTACCATTTACTTAGTAAACTACAGAAACAAGGGTTGATAGCAGCCTTAGCATTAGTTATACTGATCGATCATATATATTTAAACTAACCATTTCCTTCCATTGCACAAAATTTATTTGAGAACGGGCACTGTGTTCGTTACAAGAGAGTTTTTGCTAGTTTCTTTTACGCATAACATCTGCTAACTGTATATTTCAATGTCAAACCCAGTTTCTAATCTATTTTGAAGAAATCTTATTCCACTAATATTAAAATCTAATTTTCGACTTCTCTCTCTTTACTCTTCGTTGAACATCCATTCAAACTTTCACATATATAATAGTATCAAAATAGGTAGGTAGTACTGTGGGAAAGAGAAAGTGGACTGGGGGAGCTCATTCACTGTCGAAGCATTAAATCCATTTCACCTGCTTACTTCTCCGGTTGAGAGATGACTTTTTTTTACCGGTCCTAGTCTCTACTCCAGATGTTATATGATATATAATATACTCCGTATCCGAATGTATAATATTTTATATAACCTCCGGATACGTAGTGGAGATTATATCTCCTAAACTCTTCACCAGGATTGGACGAGGAATCAATATAAACGGCGAATACATCTCACACCTTTATTTTACCGGCGACATCGTCCAGATTGCAGAGTCACTAGAGCAGCTGGGCGAGGTGTTGCGTAGCTGGAATGAAGCATCTTGATGTGTTGGTCTGGGTATGAACTAAAACTAAGGAATGAATGAATGTCCCACCCAGACAAAAAGATGTCGCAGGATCGACGCTTGAAGTTGTTTAGGGGTTTATTTAGAGAAAAACTTCGAGCAAAAAGTCCATAGAAGGATTCTATTAGGTTTGGAAGCATTTGAAAAACTTCACCTTTTCGTTTATCATCACCCATGACGCAATTCTTCAAAACTTCAAATTATACATTATGACCTGGCTAGTCCATAAGCTATGCAGTGGGCTATGTATGCTAGGGTTTGTATGCAATGCTGACGAAGATTCTAAGTACTGGAAGCGTTGCATTTGTGAAGGGTATAAGCCAGTCGCTATAAACAGTCGCTATGTAACTTGTGTAAGATATTGTGTTATTACAAAACAGTGTGATAAGAGTACAGTTTGTTTGTTCAAGTATTTAGTTATAAGGGAAGTTGAAATGGGATTAGTAGGATAACGGAACTGGCAAGAAGCGATACGGATTTGGAGAGGGGGGATGAGGGGACGAAAAAAAAGAAAAGAAGGAGTTGGGCCTCCGGTACCGTCACACACTCCGAAATACAGTGCAAGCATTGTTTTAATACCAGTTTTCTGTAAGAATACTTGGCTGAGCTGGCTAATTCATAACTAAGCATAGCTCTCTTACTATAAATTTTCTTCGGTACTGTTACATGGCTTATGCTGAAACACGTTTGTTTAATAAATAGCTATAAGTAGGTCATTGCAAGACTTGCGAATCTCTTACTGCAAATACCGAGATAAATACCGAGACCAAGACCAAAATTGAGACCATAATACCAAGACCAAGACCAGTTGCATTGACCCTAGATACTGGTCCAAAACTGACCTAAGTCTGTCCTGATCTTGCAAGGCTTAGCACCGGATCATAAAGCTCGGTAAGTCCAAATATGGTTGGAAATGAACGTTTCTGACTTCATCAAAGATGAAGACTTGCCGTCTAGTATAGTCTAGTCCTGATCTTAATTCGCTGGATTATGATTTATGGTCAGTTTTAGAGAGTATAGTATACCCTAAACATCATAATAATTTGAAGTCCCTAAAACAATCCATAAGATTGGCAGAGAAAAAATTCGTGCTGGAGAGAGTGCGTGTTTCTATTATTTGTAATGCTCTGTAGCCATACATAAAATAAACCTAAAAAATAATGTAAATAAAATTAATCTTTGAATAAAGTTTATAATATTTAATTATAATATTTATTTTTTCTTGAATATTTACTACTTTTAAACTCTTCTTTTCTCCCTTATGCTTTTATTTCTGCAACACCCGAAGGTTGACTGGCAGAGAATGCCTAAGGCATTAAGTCCGCCTTGTACAATATGAGAATTAAGTTAAATAAATAAAAAAATAAATAACCGACTTCAATTTGTAATATCGAGCTCTACTTTAATACCCCTAATTTTCCACCTTTGAGATAGAATATTCAAATTAAAATGAGACATAGAGTTAGACTACCTACCTACCGACCAACTACCGACAAATTAAAAAACCTATTTTTTAAATCGGTTCGTAAATGGTGATGATATTGTAAAATACAAGAAAAAACCGTAGAACTGAGAGCCTCCTCGTGTTTGGCATCGGTTAAAAGACAATAATATTCTCCTATAACTAATTAAAAAAAAAACAATTACTCAAACGCAGCACAAACTAGATGAACAAATAATTGGCCTAGATTTTTAGCTATGAAGCTAGACTGAGAGAACAGATCTGTTATCGTTTCTATGACAACCGGAGGCTGCCTCTCCGCGTCGGTCCGCGCACACAGATCGATGCTGGAAATCTTATAGGGTTGGTGCAATTACCACTAGGTACTTCAGCGTAAACGACACGTGTATTGTGAATAATCCTGTTGTTTTATACAACAAAGACACTTCGATTACTATTTACATGTACCTAATAAGTACAAAATATTCTTTTTTTTGTTATGAAAAGGAGCAATTTGAAAACAATTAATTGCTGCTATTATCAGGAGCGCTACTACTAGTCTACCAAATAGATTTATAGACACCTAGTCGTTAGAGGTAATAATTTAAAAGCTTGAAGAAATACCATTTTCTTCTTGTTTAATATACTAAGTTTAACTTAAACTTGTTTATGACAACCCTATGTTTCAGTCTCGACACAAATGCGCGGTACCTCATTCCCTGACCCGCGTCTCTTGGACAAGGTCCTCGCTTGTTTCTCATTTATTTACGATATTGTGCCACCATCGGAATGTAAACAGGTCTCCTCAAACTAGGATGGGTAGTGTTTACAGCTACAAGTGAAGCAAAGGTACGTTCAATTCATAAAAAAACTAGACTTTATTTTGCTTATGTAACGGCTTTTCACGTAAATACGTATATGACGGAAAAAAACTAACAGTCAATTATATGGATGTTATCGTGTATATTATTAAAATTATTAAAATAATATGAAATTGAACTTAATCTCACGAGTATTCATGATAGTTTTTTATATTCGTATACTCAACTCAAGGGCCACAAATGATAAAGAGATATACATATATATGTAGATATATAATATAAAAGTATATACATATTTATGAATTATTTTTGAAAAATTTGAATTGTAATTTATTTATAAGAGTTTCTAATTATATCTGGACCTTAAAGAAGTCTGTCGAAATGACAATTACCTACAAAAATGATCATTACTCACTCCTCATTTCACTATGTTCCTCAGGGATCTGTAGAATACCAGTTACAATTATTTTTTTAAATGTGAAGGGTTGTGAGGTAATTACCTGTCTGTTCTGCATCTGGATGAATCTTAATGAGAAGATGTCAAAATCTAGTTATAATATATAGCACTTACTCGTATAAGCAATCTGTAAAATACATTTTAACAGTTCACCAGTTCGTGATGTTGAAAGTGAAAGAAATAACCGAAGAAGACCCCAATGCCGAAGAAGTGATACCGATACCGGTCCAGATCTTCCTATGGAGGCAGACAACTCCGTTTGTGAGACCGCGCCTAGGCAAAGTCCATGATGCTGCTTGTCCGGTACGCACTACATAATAAATATGTACAAATCAAACCTGTCTATATGTGTGCCAATGTATATAGCTAAATTAATAGTTGTTATTTCTATGTATGTATTAACCCTACCTGTGTCAATGGTGTCATTCCCCCTTATCTAGCGAATCTAACAATCGTACAGTATTTAATTATATTGATGTTCAAAATTATGTTTAAATGAAAATGTTTATAGTCGTGCATAGTATTTATTGAGCAAAAGATCAAAATTCTAAAATTACATGCTAGCTACTTTGTAAAGCTAGAACGTAAATTTAGAAATGACTAATATTGGTTTTGAATTTCGTTGGAACTGATACATAAAGACAAGAAAGAATTAATCTGGCTGCATTATATACTGCAAATAAAGTATTTTATTTTTAATTACTGTATGGTCATGTTGCTAGGTTATCTGTCGTTCACTGAAGAGGCTCGGGTTCGATTCCCGGTAAGAAAATTCTTATTTTTTTTAATTATTGTAATTTTAAGTGTTCGTATAGAACTTGTCTGTGGTAATTGTAAAAAACACCCTTATTTGTTAAAAACACGCAGTTCTGTCAACGTGCTCCTGGACACCATGTAAGTATATATAATATATGTATGTATGAGTACACTATTGTGCTTGCCATTTGCACAAAAGTTGTATAGAATATTTCGCTCAAAGTATTTTATAGTAAGAAGGTTGGTACATTTGTTAAGTTAATATAAAAACCATAATTTAATGCCATACATATATTATTTTTTAATAATAACGAACGATGTTCCATTCCAGTCTTTCCGCTTTTCAATTTGTATTTATCTTTATTGGTACAGAACAGATACTTTTAACACCTCTTTTTACAACACTGAGTTAACCTTTTTTTAAAAAAGTCTCTCTTAACTCTTAAAGTCAACGACATCAAAAATCATTTAATAAAACATGACTACTTAAACATCACCTGTTGGTCTACATATGTATATTAGATTACTAACAGTTGTCGGCGACTTCGATCGAAGAAATCTGGAATCTGGAAATTCCAGACTGGAATCTGTTTCTGTCCTAAATTCCATATATGTAGATCTGCTAAGCCGTTCTGGCGTCAATGAGTAGCAAATATCCATCAAAACTTTCTCATTTAGGAAGATGATTATTAGGTTTTGTATATTTGTTTTATTTCTTTTTATATTTGTTCATGTTAATAATTTCATTGACTTTCTATAAAATATTAACTTCAACATTACTGGATGCCTTTATAAGGCTATTATAGTTATTTTCTCATTTTTATTTATTGATACCATAAATACTCGTCACTAGCTACTAAAGTAAATTTAAAAAAATCGGTTGACAAGGGCAAGAGAATACAGTTCTCAATTGTTTTTTCTTGCCTATTCAAATTTGATAATCCTGGAGTGGCAAACGTATTAATCTATGTAGGAATATATATGTCAAGGCAAGGGTCTCGAATATTTTTTTAAATTTTGGGATCGTTGAGTAAGTACGTTATATCTATATTATATTATATAGGTAGGTAGTTAAAGTGATATACAAACTTATTACTTTTACAATTTTAAAAGTCTTAAATATACAATACCTTAACTTTTCAGAATGTTTTGATTTAGTTTTGTATACCATTTTTCCATATTTTTTTTTATAGCATAATCTTATACCTAAAATACCTTACTTTCAAAAAGAACGAGATTATTACCATTTCTCTAAATACATAAATATGTTCATTACTATAAATTGAAATGTATTGCTTGTAAGTACTTATGCATGTTTAATCGTTGTCACTCAAATATAATGCAAGGGTCCTCTGTAGTTACTCCAAAGGTAACAGTCAAGTACATCTGACTAACTCCTTTTATAAAAAATAACTGTCTTTAAACTTGGAATGGCGTAGTGGGTATAACAATAATATTATTTCTAATTAAGAACGTCATTAAGGATGACCCTGGTATTGTAAATGGTTATAGTCAACACTGATCGGTAAGTACTTTTCGGTTACTTAAATGTTTCATTTCAATTTCAAATAACTGTTCTTATTTTGTATTTGCATATTTAGTAATTTACAAGTGTTAAAAATACACTACTCGACATTTTTTTTGTTGATGATGAAATGAACAAAAAAACTATTATTAATATATATAATAATTATCACCATTAATATAAAAAGATAGCCAAAAAGTAGTCATGTCATGGGTTGAAGTGAATTAGTTAGGCTTATTAATTAAAATTTAAAAAATCCAAAAGAAACAGATTGTGGTGCAAAACAACTACTTTTTCTGTGCGATTGGGATCAGGTCGGTTGCAATTTTCGACATAAATCAAACCTGCCTTGGAAAAAAGTCTTTCGGAATAAACTAAGCTTGCTGATGTGATTAAGTATCGTTTATCAAACTTACTTAAAATGGGGAATCCACTGAACGCCCACCATTTATATGGGTTAATACTTCTGTCAGCCTTTGCTAACGCGATGTAGTTTACGATTCTCTTCGGCAGTGGCATTTTTGGATTGTTCTTTAGACGGCTACTCTATCGTAGATTCTTCAAAGTATGACAAAAGGTTTATGATTTTCTGAATCGGCATTTCCACTTTCATTGTCTAAACGAGGTCTTTTGGACAACATTTCTGGATCCGAATCATCATTTTCGTTCATTCTCTACGGACCCGTTCAGCTTGGGCAGCGTCAAAGGAAAAAATCTTGTAGTGGGGATCTAAGAATGTCGAAAAGTTATATGTCATGTTAAAACACATATCCTCCAAGTAAAACTGGGTTGCATGTTTTCTATTAACATCTACCTAAAATAATCAACGTGTTCAGTTTGTTGAATCAGGACATCTTTCATTAGGTATCTGGTTAATAAAACTTTTCTAGGTATCACATCTGATATAGGTACATCGGTAGGTGCATTTTAAGAGCTTTAACAGTTGTTCGATAATCTACGAGTGGCCGCTGGTCAAACTTTCAAAATTCACGCTTCTTGATTCTGAGATTTGAAATTGCTCTTTTTTGTTAAAGTAGACGCTTTAGTCTAGTAGCTTCCAGCTAGTACGAATATCTTGAATCAGTTTATGTTTAGGCAGTCCGAGTTCTGTTCAGAAGGGTGCGCGCACGCGCATATGCAGCCACACATATATATTAACATACAAATGCATGTAAGCATAGTATGTAAGGACTTTGTATAAACTTTAAATTGCTTTCCTTTTTTTGTTTTATATTGATGTAAATACACACTACTGTGAATACATATATTTTGGGGAAGACGCTGACACCTGCTACTCAATCTATTCTAGCGCAGGTGTCAGAGAATCCTACTATAATTCTACAACGTATATCAATACAATTATTATTATTATTATATATTGAATACTTTCAAGTTTTGTATACCCCGAGTGATTGAAATGTGTCACAATGCAGCGGTAACTAGTCAGAATTTGTTTGGGAGGACTGTTTCTTAATGCATCATTTACGTCCAGCTGGAGAGTATGTATGAACGAAACGCTCTAAAGGAAGCAGCGTTTCCCTTATTCCTCTAACCATATTCTTATTCTCTCTAAAAAAGATAGCTCCCGCTCTGGGATTAATTCCTGTGCCACGGAGGACTTTACAAACATTCAAACAACGGACACAAAGAACACCTAGACTGAGAACAACAATGTTGAGGATTATAAAAAGTTTTGTCCCTGTGCGGGGATTGAATCCCAAATACTCGGCGCTGCAGCGTGGTGGCGAGGTGACCACTTAAATCGCTACACCATCCGTGCAGTCAAATTCGCCAAAGTCAATACTCGCGCCATTATCGTGAACAATGGCTCGAATTTTAGTGATGGATTCCCTCCACTAAAATTCGAGCCATTGTTGTCCCATTAATTTCCATTTCGTTACACATTTTAACATTTATCTTTTGATATTTTCTGATGTGTGATCCAATATATCTATTATTGTTAGTATGAGTTTTTGGGAATTCATATCTGTATGTGACATGTAGTTTCTTAGTCTTTGGATTTTGTTCAGTAAGAACTGACCGTTGGCATGCTTTAGTTGATAAATTCCCCGGGGCAGGAAGAGTTTTTTTTTCGATTGGAAGCCCTCACGGCTCATCACCTCATCGGAACAAACGGTGAAGTTGTATTTTGAAATCAAACCACCTTAAACGGTTTCCAACACACACAGAAGTCGAACCAACTTAAACGGTTTCCGATACTCACAAATGACGAACTCGTTTCAGTTGGTATTTACCCTAGGAAGTAAGTTTGATTTAAGTACCTTCCTAGGTCCTGAAATAATGCTTTAAAAATATTTAGCCTTAGCTATCATATTTTCAAAAATTAGTTAAGTTAAGTTAAGTTGTCTAGAGCCTGTGCCGTCTCTGATATTTTTCAAATAGGTTTGTAGTTTTGTATTAATTATATTAAGAAATAGATATTAACTTAATGTTTTGCTTTTTACTTGCATTGGTTTTTTGTTGTAAGCTGCTTAAGGATAAAGAGGTGTATTCAAATGTTATTCTCTTAGTCAATTTACAATAAATTCATAAGTAAGTAAATTCATTAACTGATACTAAAACTGATTAAGAAGTTATGTATGTGAAGTTATGTATGTTATCAGATAGTTAATTTTTCTTATTCTGGAATTTAAGTACAATTGAAATCCTTTTAGGATTTTTTACTTTAATTGCCAACCTATACATGATGATCATGGAGCTAAAATTAATAAATAGATTTCCATGGTTTAATTGGACATCACATTTTGACATTCGAGACCACTGTGCCGACTGTCAATGTGACAATCTTTGTTTATATTTACATTTTTGTGCTAATCTCTTAATCACAGAACGCTTATACTAAATTACTAATACAAATATTATTCTCTTTCTTTCTAAACGATATCTCAGGATCTGAAGGAGGCGTGTGGGGTAAGAGGCATTCAATTCAGATTTTCAGATTGTAGCTACAAATTATTCTTGAACTATCTATCAATCTAATACTAAATTCTTGAACAATTTTTTACGATAACTAAAACGTTGTAAACATGTAATCAGTAGTCATTCTCATTTATGACATTCGAAATATAAATAATTCACAAGCAATTATTATAAAAGCAATTTTTTCAGTTCATTTAAACAAAATCTTAGATAATTGCCATATCTTATACCTTGTGTGTTTGTATACCATAGGACTTGCAATAACTTGTGTATAATAGACTTGTAATGTCTTCTGTTTTTGTTATACTAGTGCAGCCTGCAATTTAGGCTTTAAATTGTTCAGAAAAAATGCTTCCTTAAGAGCAGCACTTATCAAGCATTAACTAATACTAATATGTGAAATGTAAATAAAAAGATTATTATAAATTTCTATTATCTACTTGTGAATTGGTGAATATTTTCAAATTAACTTTTTTATTTTATTATTTCAGTTATTTGAAAAAGTGCTTGTGCAAAACCTTCGGTTTGGTTTATCAATCAGCTTAACGGAGGCTATAGAATCTATACCAAGATGGAGACTAATTCAAGCAGCTTTACCACATGTGATGCATTCCTTAGCTGCATTGTTACACAACAGGTAATTTAGTCAGTCTATACAACAAATACCTAAGTTATAAAAAAAATTAATAAGTAGTGATGTAGGATAAAAAAAAAGCCTTAGCTATCATATTTTCAAAAATTAGTTAAGTTAATTTGTCTAGAGCCTGTGCCGTCTCTGATATTTTTCAAATAGGTTTGTAGTTTTGTATTAATTATATTAAGAAATAAAGATAAAAAAATAATACAGAATTTAATCCATATTGATAGAGCCATATCCCAGAAATGCAAATAATATATTTGTATATACCTATATAAAGATATAGATATATAGATATAAGATAAAGATCCTCGTTTTAAGTATCTGCAGGTATACAGCTCTAGTTTATAATATATATAACAATGGGATGTCTTACCATTCTCTGCGATCTCTTACAGCCAACCGTTCATGGATTATAGTAGTAGTAGGTATCTCGCAGTGCACAACAATGAAAACTAGTAGGCACATACAGATATGTATAAAACAAATACAAACTTTTATTAATGTCTAAACAAGAGATGCAGACATACAGCATACGCACATACATAACTATACCATAAATCCATACCCATACAACATACATGGTGATTACAGATATAGATAATGTCCTTTGTTTATCTATATTTGTATTAGTATGTATGTTATATGTTATACCTACATAAATATGTTTAGTTTTTATAAAAGTTATCTATTTCAAAATAAGTTAGTTTATTTTCATTAAACATGTTGAAATGATCCTCCACTTACCTCTATCTCTCCGAATAATTATGATCCATCCTAAGGTTGCCTGGAAGAGTTTGCATATAGCAATAAGGCCATCATTTGTTTGGCCATATGTATTATATTTTACTGTAAGAATGGTATACAAATAAAGAGTTTTTTAAAAAAAGTTTTGTTTCTGAAAAACAATCAGTGATTTAGCAGCAGATAGCTTCTGGGAATGCATTCCACAGACGTGCCACTTAGACCGTAAACGAGTTGTCGGTAAACGTGATAAACAATGAATTAAGGTATTTATTGTGTGTATCGTGAATAAATGCCACACGAAATTAAAAAGTAGAGAAATGATATGCGTATTCCCCCGAAGGCGAATCGAGAGCCACTTGAGTTTAGCACGAAATTCGGAACTATGATAAAATTTTGCGTAAGCCAAAAATGAATTTTATACAGAATTTCTGAAACCTCTCAAGGTTATCAAGTTGGTCCTCATTAAGATCGCCGTCTACATATTCGTACTCTGTAGTCTACATTTAAAATTGCTTTTTTTTTGTCTTGCAGAGTAAAAGACAATATGCAGTCATTAGCAACTATAGACGTAAAGCTACTATACACATTGCACTGGATCATACTTGATGCATCTGACGAGTGCGCTGAAGCTGACTACGAGAATGGAATCTTCTATTCAAATCCCTTTCACTACTTGTTTACAATACCTGCTATGACAGTGAGTATAAGAGACCCTTGACTCACATTTTTTTCATTTTTATATATATATTTTTTTAATAATATGTGTATTTATACATAAAACTCAGTAATCAACTATCAAATCTGTATATAAATTCTTATTTGATTTGAGCATTGTATGCAAAGTATGTTCTGGTACATGTTAAACTAAATTATTAACTTGGTCATAAAGAGCCTATACATTGTCGTCAGTATCTGTATTTCCGGACCAATATTCAATTCTTGTCAAGTTGCAGTTTGCAGGTGTCTATAGGCAGCTTTAGTCACTTACATCAAATGACCTGTCTGTTCGTTTGTGTGTATATCTTATTAAAAAAAAAAGTACGTGTTGTTATTTGTTGACTTTATTGTTATGTTTTCAGCTTTTTGTGTTTCTGTTTGCACCACTTTCACAACACTTGCGGGAATCAGACTTCACTAACAGTTACCGCTTAGAGAATGGGCTGAAGATGTGGCAAGCGATGTGGGAGTTCAGGCATCCCGATGCGCCGTGTTTCACCACACATGTGAAGCCTAAACCCAAACCTCTTGGTGGCAAGTATTCCAAGAGACATCAGCCAGGCGACGTGTTCATGGGGCGTATGTAGAGAAACCTATCACGTTAACTCTTTAGTAATCTCATTACTATTGACTATGACTATATGGTATTTTCCTTTGCTTTGATAGGTAGCATGTATCTTGGACTTGTATATGGCATCTATAACTTTCGTACTTACTTAACACTTGCGATACTTGCACGCAAGCAAATCCAGCATTCGAGTTTGAGGACATTGGTTTACGGCTATATTTGATAAAACAATCTAACCGGATGTCACTGAAAAAATATATAAAATACGGAATATAAATTAAATTCACCGTGACGTCAATCATGATCAACTTTTTTCTGGTGTATGTTCTTACGAAGTGTTTTAATTACAAGTATACTTAAAATTTAATAATATATAGCCTAGGGCTTCCGAAACTGCGTCGTAGTGCCCTGAAGCATCGTGGCATTGTACCAGGAGCGTCGCATGTCGATGCGACCCAGTAGAGTGTTAGTATCAGTCCATAGTCAAGAGCATCAGTTCCTGCCAAGGCATTGCTCGCCTCGTACAAGATAGCTAACAGTATTGACTGAACTGATTTTGCCTGCAGTATATATGTGGTGGTGGATCAGGGATCATTGAAGAATCGGCTGCTAAAGAAATAAAAAAATAACCATTTCAAATAATACTTTAAATTATAAATGTCCAAATAGTGTTTTTCTGATAACCTGTTACTAGGCTAGTACTAAAGCGGATAGGTACTTTTGGACCGCGGAGAGGAACTCGGTTATAGGCATCGTAAAAAAATGGCACATTCCCAAGGGCGTCACAGTACAAATAAGTTTGGGAAGCCCTGCTATAGCCTTACTATACCTAGCCTAAAGAGTCACACATAAAGGAAGCGTCATATTTTTAATAATCACTATTTTCTATACGACTTTTTTTGTATCATATTTTTATATGTTTTATAAGTTATATTTAAAAGTTCAAATCTGTTCAAAGTTTTAGTAAATATTTTATTCAGTATGTAATGCCTATCCTTCCTTCCTTTAACCTATCGTCAGCAATATAATTGATGAGATTTATTATATTACTAAAAGGTGGGCCGTTAGTCTTTAAGAGTATGTCTTCAGCTGATCTCGATACATTACTTCCCTGGATTCGCATTGTGCTTGCATGACGATGGACAATGTTATTTATATTCTGTACAACCAATTATACTGTATTTCCCTTCCATCTAATACCCCAAAGGTTCTAAGGGTATGCTCTTTGTTTTGAGAACATTTACACATTATGATTGTCTGTCAGTGGCTGATCGAACTGAGATACAAATTTGATAACATGTTGGCAATGCATGGGTAAAATTTTCATACTTAAACATTTTACAAATGTATTTTAGTAGTTAAGTATTAATTGTCTTTACGATTTAGTAAAAGTTAAAATCTGTGTATAATGCTTCTTATTCTACCAATGTTGTACAAATAAAGTTGTTATCTAGCTATCTAGAAGGTAAACATAAAAATGATTACCTGATATAAAATGGATGCATATAAAGCTGTTAAGTTATACATTATGTTATTTAAGAATAGAACTTAAACAATAAATACGAAAACAATATTTGATACATAATATTAAAAATATATTACAACCGCACTATTTATTTTTATTAACTACAGAACTTAGTGCCAGTATTATCTCACTGCTATCAGCTGCTTGACAATTTAAATTTGATAATTTATATATTCTCTTTGAATGTTTTCAATGTTAAAATACCGCCTTTTTTATTTTGTCAACTTAGCAATATAATTTTTGACGTACATAATTTAACTAAAAAAATATATTTCTATTTTTTCAAATTTAAATGCCAGAAATAATAATAACGTGCATGTTAATTTGGCAGGCAAGCTATCAAAAGAGGAAGGCAATAATATGAATGGAACAAACAGCCCTCCTAGCCAGAATACATCCATGACGCAGTCTGAAATGACATCTAAACAAGCTAGTACTGAGGAAGAGCCTTGGTTATCGTCACCTAAAGACACTATTTTCCCTGAAACCATTCCCGAAGAGAGCTCCAGCACTGAGGAGGAACATGTCGTTAGTTGAAAAATTGTGTGCTATCCTTTAGAATTTTCGACTTTTCTAATGGGCATAATGAATGAATGAATGAATTGATGAATGATGATATGAATGAATTAATTAATTAATATTAAATAATTTTGTGACACAAAAACAGTCAATCAGTGAAACAAAAACTAGTGACAAAATTTTAATTAATGCGAACCACAGAGAATTAGTTCGCAGAATCATTTTTTTTTACCGTCTCCAAAAAAAAGAGTGTCTATTCGGTCGTATGTTCTTTTTATGAATGTACCGCCGCATAACTCCGTCATTTTCGATGATTGGATTTTTATGGGATTTAATTGGAGGAAAATTTAAATGGGTCCAAATAGCCCCAAATATATCAGTCTTCTATAAGCAGTTGGTTCCATTTGAATTTGACGAAAATGTTCAACCTCCAAGTGGGAAAATCAATGGATGAAGAATGTGTTAATAACATTGAATATATGTGGATCAATTTATATAATTCTTGTTTTAATTAAATGGGTCGTACGCAAGTTGTTCCACTTTAATGCCTACTTATTAACACCATGGCCAGGTTGTTCTACATATTTTGTATTGAATCTGGCTATAAATACTAAAGCATTTTATTTTCGTTCAGGAGTTCTTTTACTATATGACCTAAATTAATAAATATTCTAATATTAGGTAAGTTTTCATAACATATTTTTTTTCAGTTTATTTACCGCCTACCTTCGGAGCAAAATTTCGGTGGAGCCATTAAAGAATACGCTGTGTATACAGCCAACCCCGAAATATTCCAACCACGGAAACCAGACACATCCAAGCAGCCTCTTCCGGGAATCAAACCCTTACCACAGATAACCAAAATGAAGTGAGTATTTAGTCAGAATTTCAAGTTAACTTTATTTACTGATGCTTGGTTGAGCGTGACCATTCTAACCGAATTCTAAATGTTATGAATTATATTTTCATTGTTTCCAGTTCCTCTGATAAAGAATCACTATCAGACAGTGGAGGCGGTGGGCCTGGACTGAAAGGTACACCTACTGCAGAGAAAATGCCTACTGCAAAACAAATGCATGTAAGTAATAGAATCCTTCAGCATTCCCATTACATTACCAGACTAGGTTACGGATTAGTTAAATGTGTGACTCGGGACGTCTGTTTACCAAGCTACACGTTTAATATGTACATAAGCATAGAAGTCGTGAAAGTAAAAACAATTACTTCAATGTTACTGGTACTAAACG
This sequence comes from Tyria jacobaeae, assembly GCA_947561695.1. NCBI lineage: Eukaryota > Metazoa > Arthropoda > Insecta > Lepidoptera > Erebidae > Tyria > Tyria jacobaeae. The sequence goes on from OX387218.1 coordinate 11,284,491, forward strand.
TTCCTCTGAAAGCGTTCAGTTCAAAGTGTACAACACCGTCTTGTCCCTTCGAGTTAATGCACAACAGGTATAACCGGCTGCCTCAGATGCTATACAATAGAATAGTATTGTTTTAGAACTTTTATGCTTCCTACAGTTACAATTTTGCACTTATTAAATTATTATATTTCTATTACGTAGGTACCAGCAGCTACATTTCTAGACGTTGCTACGCTACGGTGTTTATTTACTTCACAGTGGCAAGAAGAAGGCGTATATTGGGCTTTACATTATTTGTATAATAGGTATATATATTTAATATAAATAAATATCAATTATATAAATAATTAATAATAATGATAATAACTCAACATATCTCACACACGCCGTCTGATCCCAAACTAAGCAGAGCTTGTACTATGGTAACCAGGCAGCCGATAAACACTTATATACTTCTAAATACATACATATAACAGATAAATTGCACCCTGACACATAAGAAATGATCATGCTCATCACACAAATATTTGTCCTGGGTGGGAATTGAACCCACGATCTCTGCCTTACCAGTCAGGGTCACTAATCACTAGACCAACAGGACAATTGTCAAAATGTGGGTGTTTCATACACCTTAGCCTACCCCTCTGGGGACGTATGTATGTATGTATAAATAAAAAGAAACATATGCTTAAAAATACTTCATTTTAGGTTGCGCGACATTTGCGACGATATCTCAAAACAGACTCAACCAAGAAAAAGGAGCAACTCCTTACCAATACCCAAAATAGAAGTATCCCTTTACCAAAGCCCGGATATGAAGGAAAGAGATTCACTTAAAAACTTTATAGAAATTCCAGAAGTAAAAGACATGTCGCCTATAACTGAAATGCCCTTCCCATCACCTCCAAAGATAGACGAAGAGACCCTCATAACAAGAAGATCCAGCGAAAAAATTAAACGAAAAATGAAGATGGCCGATTTAAAAGCATTTGTTGAAACGAAACTTCTGTCAAAATCGGAAAAAGCGCTTGAGAAAATTGGACACGACGACAAGTTCTCGTTTCATACTGCAGTTAGGATGATATCTGTAGCTATATATTTTTTCTAAATTGCTGTTGTGTAACAATTTGTATCACAGACACTTAAACCAAATCTCATTGCTTAAATGTAGAGGAGTTTTTTAAATTTTATTTTTAATTTACAAATTTTATTTTGATAGTTTTGTTATTCTTCTGAAATGAATAGAGTAGGCTTGACAGTAAGCTTATGCATGTGAGGTTTATTAGTCTGTGTTAAATATGTTGTATGTATGTACGTACTTAGTGAATTTTAATATTTCAGGAATACCACAGGAGTTTAGACAATACAGATGACAGACCTAATTCTGCACTAGCGAGCAACTTCCCTCCATTAGCACCGAGACTCACTGGTGATCTTTTCCATTGCAACCTCATCAAAGGCAAAAGTATGCCTAGTCTTAGGTGAGATCCCAGTCTCCGAATATTTAGTTTCTCATATTTTTTCTTTCTCATAGCGTTTATATTATTTTTAATAGTTACTTAAGACTTATGTAAAAAATATTAGATTTCTTCAGAAAACTTGTAGCATCTTAATTTTTATCCTTTTGAAGAAAGTCGCAGTATGTATTTAATTTTTACACGTTATCTTTTTGTGTACATACATCATAGCATTATAGGTATCGAATAGTCGTAGAGCAAACGTTAATCTTTATTTATATAGTGGGGGAGAAATACAACTCTATCTTTTGTATAAACTCGCCTTTATAGATGTATATATATATATATATATATATATACATATATATATATATATATAGTTCTCCCTCTCTCCTACTTAGGATTCCTTTTTTACAATATGAAGTAAACGGCTGCGCTAAATCTTAAAGCAGTAGCTACTTATTGTGATATGTATTTGGTAACAACATTTTCCCTATCCTTCATATCAGAGCACAGCATGTTTCTTTATTGAACACAACAATGAGGGTGATAAATTAACTGTTTCAAAATTATATTTATTTTCTTTCTCCGGTCTTGTTAACGCTTGTACCCTACTATTGTAACGGACGAACGGTATGGTCGCTAGCTGTCTGATTGATGAGCTAGCATCCAATGGGTAAGTGAGCTAATTCACAAAACATTAGAAGCTTCGTAATTTAGCGCTAGTGCTGCTCGTCGGGCGGTAATACATAAACTAGTATTACGATATATTCTAAGTGTAGTATTATGCTTCCAATTATAAGATACATGAGAGGCCTTATAATTGCGAATTTTAAGCTTGTTTCATAACTTGAACAATTACTTTGATAGAATATATACACGACATACGAACACAAATCAAAGTAGTTGTGTGCACGCACAATGCTCTTTAGATTTTTGACACAAACAGTAACAGAACGTAGTTAGCTAAAATACTAGCAATTTTAAGTAGTAACGCCATTTGTTGATTCTTTATTTAATGCGATATATTGATACTATCATCATACATATACATTAAAATAATAAAAAAAAAATATATGAACAATATTTACTTTTAAATTTGATTGCTTTATCTCAAGGCAGTATTTAATTGCAAGTTTTAACAGTTGTCTTGACACTCCATCATCGCGATTTGTAATTTAGCATGTTTATTTAATAAAAAAAACATATTTAGCATGATCAAGTTATGCTATAAAACACATTTATAATGTGAAGCGTTTACATATAGCACACCTACATAAAATAAACAAAAAATAAATTAGACTATATTTAGAATAAACAAAATATTAAAAGTTAGTCACACATTACAATTAAAAATTATATATATAATAAAAACACCCGGTAAGTATAACAATTTTATTAACTTAGATGCATAGCCCAAAGTTCTATATTTCAGATACATTGGAGAGGTCAAAACAGAGAGAACCCAAGGCCCATCTAGTACAATGCCTGTCAATTTCCACAAGAAAAAGAACCCTATTATAACTGTCACAGAACATACGCCTACTCCGTCACCAGATTATCTCTCAAAGACAAGACAGGTATATATTATGGAACTTCGGTAACATCTATGACTTCCTGCTCCAGATATTATCTGTACTTACACTCACTAATCCACCAGTATTGGCCCCTCCCTCCCTTTCTTTTTTAACCATGATTAAATGTTTTCTATATTGAATATAATTTATATAGTACAGCCAATAGGCATGAATGAGCCGGCTCGACCGGTGCCATTACCCGGTCTCACAGAAAACCGATTGTGAGGCAACGCTTGCGTTGCATTTCCCCAAAATTAGTGAGGTTTCTGGGGACAACACTGCCCTTCTCCTCTTTCACCTCCCCTCATCCCCTCTCCTCTTTACCCTTCCCTTATATCCCTCTCCTCTTTCCCCTCCCCGTACCCCCATCCCTTATCAGGGTGATGAGGCGGGCAAGGTGCAAGGGAAAGGAGGGCAGCGTACTTACGACTCTTGAGTTGCAGGTGTCCATGGACGGAGGTTGATATTTACCATCAGGTGGACTCGTTTGTTCGTCTATCCCCCTATATTATAAAAGAAAATATTCCCAAATTCGAAATTTAAATATTCTTAGGCTCTAATGTGTGCATAACGCCTACATCGCCTCGGAGCGATCGTGTTTTTTATTTGCACGCACGTACTCAAGCAATATTATTTTTAATAATAATAGTATCTACTTTTTAAATATTTTCAAATGTATTTTCTATTTATATGATATATTTAAAAAATTAAATTAAATGTATATTAATTTAAATAATGGAAATAATAATGATAAATATCCTTAAGAACAGCACATTTTTTAGACACATCTCACGCAATAGAAATAATTCCTGTGTCGCGTTTACATTCAATCAACAGATGCAAAGAACACCCAGAAAACTATTTGTTGTGGATTGTCAATTGACATTTGTCGGGCATGTCATCATCTCTCAGAAACCATCATGCATTGCATGAATTTCCGGTTGTTCTCGTCTTTCCAACGGCGAACTTGCATAGTCATAACCACTTGGTTATGACTTACCTGGCCACTTGGCCAGGATAGTCCATCAGCATATTGCTCTTAGATATAACCTTGTGGCTATTGAGTTACCATACTACAATTATGTGCCAGGCCAAATTCTTGAAAACAGTCTTACAACATTATACTGGGATCGATCGATCATCACTGACAGAGCTATAGGTGCCAATAAACCTGACATGGTGGTTTTAGACCGTTGGGACACAATATTTTATAATTTTAAATATATTTTGTTTTTACTTATATATTTGAAAATGTAATTTACATGTTTGTTAAGTTGTAATGTCTCTGATCCCAAACTAAGTAGATACTTCTGATAAATATACTTATATACTTCTAAATACCTACATACACATAATAGATAAATTACACCCAGACACGGAATAAATGATCATGCCGATCACACGAATATTTGTCCTGGGGGAATCAACCTAACCTTTTCTTACATAACTTGCAACAGTTACAGTTACTTGCTACTATTCTTTTCAGAGTAAAATATGTTTATAAACATCTTACAGGGTTCACTGGAGTCGCAAATCGACTCAGTTAGTATGCAAGGCTCTCAACATATTCCAACTCCGGAACGAAAACCTAGTCTCACTAGATCCCAGACAGACTCAAACATCACATACGTGGTAGAAGAAATACAGGAGGCACCCGGTTCCATACATTACATAACGAAGGATGGTGACATCGATTTTCAAGTCGTTCTTAAGGTACTCTTAATTGCTTCATAGGACTTCTGTAATAATTAGTTCAAAGAGGAGTTCGTGATTTGCTGAATTTATTTTGTTCTAATAAGTAAAAAGTTAAAACATATAAAACCCGACTACATTATTAACTTCTATTATTGCCTATGTTATCTAAAAATATTATACCCCATGTTTAAATTGTCTTTATAATTGATATAAAGAAGATTCAAATGATACTTTACATTTCGAAATCTATCAAATCAGTTCAATCTAGGGCATGACAAAGAGACTTATAGATACATACATTCAAAAGGCATAACCCTTCTTCTCAGTCGGGTAAAATAACCTGTGAACTTAAATGGGTCCCTCTATCAAGTAGTATATATACAAACTCAGTTTACTAAAAAACCTTACGGAGTCTTGAAGTCCAAAATTAAACTAAATTAAATTAAACTATTTTTTTTTCTGGGTCACCCAATTGAGAGAAAAAGAAAATATCGTACGCATTAATTTCGGCCATGTAGCCGATGCTTATAAAATTTTAAATAATCACAACAAGATGAGACTGACTGATACACTAACAAGATGATACCATACTATGATTGCAGGCCGTGCACTCAGTGTCCACAATGGACAGTTTCTACATTACACTTCGTGTTATGGAAGTAATGTTGAACTTAGTAGACACACTCATGGAAATTGGCGTTCATAAAAATTGGCAGAAAAATAATATTGAAGAGACTCAACCAGGCGCTGTAGACCCACTGGCTGAATTCAATAAAGATAAGGATAGCAAGGTAAGTGTAATATTTGAAGTTGTTTACGTTATATGTATGTACAGTGTACTGCATTTACACTATGTGGAAAAACTGTTTTACAGGAAAGGGACTCCGGAATACCATGCGTCCAGAGTCAAGATTCAACTAATATAGAAGGAGAACCCAAAGACAAATCAAAGGAAGAAGAAAATTTAGATTGTCCATATTATATGATTATGCAAATTGTATTGAGGTAATGAATTTTCCTTAGCACCCTAAAGCCATTCGTGATCCTACCATCTTTTAAAAGAAATTACACTTGAAATAAGTAAACTTAAAAAAATCGACAGTTGCTATTTTTATCAACAAAACCTTATAAGAAAACTATTCCTTAAAAGTAGTAGAAATATAGATTTCTATATGAATATAATGAGATCGATGATACTTTAGTTTGACGTGTCTAAGGCGAGCTTTGAGAACCTATTTGTTGTTGGTGGGAATTAACAATTACGCCAGATTAGACTTTGTTAGGTATGTTCTTTAAACATTTCCTCAAAACATATGTCTGTTAAATAACAGCGACAATAAAATACAGTCCTGTCTTACACCACATAGTATTTTAAGACTTTAAGATTAGTGATTTCGTTTTCCACTTTGACTGCCGCTGATTGTTTTTTTATAGTACCGTACTCTAATCATATGATTATTATTAATAATAACTAGTTTTTAGACCAGGGGTGCTCAAACGATCGATCAAATCGAAAAAATTTTTAATAAGTAGGTAACTAAACTACAAAAATTTATTACGTAATAACACTGCTTGCGGCAAAAGGCGGCTTTATCAAAGGAAAGCGCGGTACTTGTCAAAGAAAAGCCGCGTTGTTTCTAGACTAGACTGTACTAGACCATTTCGGGCGGCGCGTTTGACGGGAACATTCGAGACTTTCGTTAACGCCGATATAAATGTTGCGCCTGCAGGAATTGGAGTCATTCTGAATTGTAACTTGAAGGCGATACTACGTCGATACAAAGTTTATTATTAAATAGTGCGAAATGAGTGCAGTGAAGAAATCTAAAACGTATTATTTTAATAACGATTGGGAGGAAGAATTTTTCTTTTGTATGGTGAAGGATAAGTGCATACAGTCGTGGTCAACTAATTAAGGACATTCAAGATAGTGGACAGCAATAACCGGCTATGTACATATAAATATAAAACCCTGTTGATTTCTCAGTAACTATTATTTGCATAATTTGATCCGATTATTATACTATAAATGGCTGTAAATAAAAGATTAAATAAATATAAAAAAGTGTTTAATATCAAAGGTTAACCATGTATTCAATTTAAGGTACAATTCTGTAGCTGGACATTTAATTAAGAACAGTAAAGTAAAATGAAAAATAGAGTTAAACAGAACTAATAATCTGCAGTATTTTAATTTCTTTAACAACTTCATTTTATTACGGGTAAAATCAGTACCCAGTAGCAAAACCTTTGTTAGTAATTACCGCTTGACACCGATGTGGCATAGACATTATCAGTTTCTGACATATTTCAACAGGAATGTTTGCCCATGCCTCACAAAAAGCTTCATTAAGTTCATCTAAAGTTGTGGTACGATAAATGGCAACTTTTTTCTTAATTTCGTGCCAAAGGTGCTCGATTGGGTTGAGGTCGGGGCTATTTGCTGGCCAATCTAGCACTGATACCGACTGTCTGTTAAGAAACGACTTGACTGAACGGGCTGTATGTTTTGGGTCGTTATCATGCTGAAAAGTCCATATTATAGGAAGATGTTCCTCAGCATAGGGAAGCATAGTTTCTTCTAATATTGCCTTGTATTGATGTTGGTCTAAGTTACCCTGAACTTTCCTCACAGGTCCCACTCCACGTCCAGAAAATGATCCCCACATTTTAATGTTTCCTCCGCCATGTTTCACCTGCTTTTTTGTGAATCTTGGATTCATTTCCGCTTTTACAGGACGCCGTACGTATTGCCTTCCATCTGAAGAAATCAAATTAACCTTGGTCTCGTCAGAGAATAATACATGTTGCCATTGGTCGTAGGTCCCATGTCCATATTTACGTGCAAACGCCAAACGTGCATTTCTATGCTCTTTCTTTAACAACGGTACTTTGCGAGCCACTCTTCCGAACAACCCTGCTTCTACCAGACGTCGTCGAACTGTCCTCGCTGATACACTGACTCTTTCGTCTACCCCAAACACTTCATGTTTAATTAAAATAGAGCCTAGAAACGGATCTTTCTTAGCTAACCTGGTTATCATTCTATCTTCTTGCGGAGTTGTTTTTCTCGATCTTTTTTTTCTGGGCACATTTAAAGTTGTGTTATTGCGCCTGAAATGTTGCACTGCATTGCATACCATAGTTTTTGAACAATTTAAATATCCTGCTATCCTTCGGTATGACCAACCACGCTCGACAAACTTCATGACAATTTTTCGTAGTGTTGCATCGCAACTTTTATTTTTGCCCATTGTTCTTCAAAATAACTCTCAAAACTTGAAATTACAAATCTAGATTGCCGCCAAACCTACCACAAAGAATAGGAGAAGAAAGAAAATAATAATTGAGATTCAGATTTTGAAACTAGAACGCAATATCTCAGTGTCCCTAATTAAATGGCCAGCCAGCACTCTTTGAACAAATAGCACTGTGATCATCTATCAGCTATACTGTAAAGAGGTTTAATGTTTAAGAAGTTGTTATTGTTTGTATAATTAGGCACATAAATGACTGATTATACTTACATGTAAAAGATGTGGAATATTGTTTAGACTCGTTGGAAAATAAAAAATAAATTCACAATTTGGATTAACTAGAGAGTGTCCCTAATTAGTTGACCACGACTGTATGTGTTATTTGTCGTGCGTCAGTTGCAATACCTAAGCGTGGTAACTTAGAGAGGCATCATAAAACGGTTCATAAAAACTATGAAAAGGATTTTCCGCCACAGAGTGAATTAAGAAAACGAAAAGTAAGTAATTTGATATCTTGTTTGAAAAAAGAACAAACCATGTTCACAAGACCAGCCAAACAATCAAAAGCTGCTACGATCGCGTCATTTAAAATATCTCATATATTGGCGAAACACAAGAAACCATTCGAAGATGGATCGGTTGTGAAGGAAGCATTTATTGAAGCGGGTGAGACTTTATTTGGAGATTTTAAAAATAAAACAGAAATCATGTCTGCTATTAGAGAACTTCAGTTATCTCGTCCGACTGTCACAAGGCGTATTGAAGTCATGAGTCAGGACATCGCAGATAAACTAAAACATGATATCATGGAATGTATATACTTTTCTTTACAGTTCGACGAATCCACCGATATGACAGACACTGCCCAGCTGTGTATTTTTATTCGGATGGTATTCAATGACATGTTGGCTAAGGAAGAATTTTTGACAATCATTCCTCTGAAGGGGAAGACCCGTGGCAAAGATATATATGACGTTTTCATCAATTTTGTAAAAAACTACAAGCTACCAATATATAAATTAGTGTGCATTACAACCGATGGAGCACTAGCAATGACTGGAAACAAGAACGGTTTTGTGGCATTGTGTCGAGCTAATGAAGAATTCCCTTCATTTTTTTCATTCCATTGCATTATACATCAACAAGTTTTGTGTTCAAAAGTTTTAAACACGGAGGAAATTATGGGCATTGCAACAAAAATTGTGAATTCCATCCGTGCACGTAGCTTGCAACGGCGGCTCTTTAAATTGCAGTTGGAAGATAGGGAGTCAGCTGAACACACTGATTTAGTTCTTCACACGGACGTCAGGTGGTTGAGTCGCGGAAAATTCCTAGAAAGGTTTCAAGAATTATTGCCCAAAATAACAGCTTTTCTAGACGAAAGAGGTGATGACACTGAGATGTTGAAAAACGAAAAATGGCTGACTGATTTGGCATTTTTGACTGACATCACAATGCACTTAAACACCATTAATTTGGAGCTTCAAGGTAAAGGAAAAACTATTATTGAGATGATTAGCGCAGTAAACGCATTCAAAAGTAAATTGCAACTTATGATAGATCAACTGAAAAGAAAGGATCTGAAACATTTTCCGTCTTTGAAAGCAAGGATTCCTCAGTTGAATTATGATACGTATGAGGCTGAATTATCAAATATTTTGGGACAATTCGAAATGCGTTTTTATGATTGCAGTAAATTGGAAAATATAGCATCATTTATGAGTTATCCTTTTTCATGTAAAAACATTGAGGAATTAACCACTGAAGTAGCAAGTCAGTTTAACATGAACTCATGTTCTGTTGAAAATGAGTTGGCGCAGATTATATCAGATATACATCTCAAAGCTACAGCATCTGATACAAATTTCTGGTGTTTTATATCTGAAGATAAATATCCGAATCTAAGGCAAATCGCCCTTCAACTGACGGCAATGTTTGGGTCAACTTACTTGTGCGAGCCTGCATTTTCTGAAATGAAGATAATTAAGTCAAAATATCGCAATCGACTAACTGACGATCATATGTCATCATGCTTGCGATTGGCACTCAGTGGTTACGTACCATCTTATGAAAAGTATGCTGAGGACATGCAGTGCCACGCTTCAAGATCCAAAGTCACTCCTTAGTTGAGTTTAACACCATATGTAACTCTTTTGTTTTGTAACAACGAATAAACTCGCAATTTTGAATAACTAGGAGTTTTTTCATTGATATTGTAGAAAAGAACTTAAGTAAACCTAACCCAAACCTTGACTAAGATAATGTAAATTGTGAGGAAAGCTAATATCTATATATGCTACGGTACACCCTACCTAGGTAGGTAGGGTGTATCGTGTATGTACGACAACCCTGCATCACACATACTTGCAGCCTCTCAAGTCGATCGTAAGTAGTCTAAAAATATTGAGGTAGATCGCCAGCAGTTCAAGTTTGAGCACCCCTGTTCTAGACTATCTGTTAACTAATATTATTGATCGTTATTTATAGGTTATTGCGTCAATTAGGCTGTTCCCACGGCTGCACGTCGGCGCTCCGCGGTCCTCAAGCCGAATGTCTCCGTGTTCAAGCTCGAAATTCCTTACTCCAATTACGTTCGGCTTCTATACCCAAATTTACTGTACGGTTGAAGGAAATGACCAAGCTTTCACCGATAAGAGAAGTTCTTGACAACTTGCACTCGACAGTTGGTTTCTGTGCAGAACCGGCTACTTTAGTCTCGCCTATGAGTGAGTTAAAAATATGTTACTTTTTAAATTTAATCTATATATACTAGAGATCGCCTTTTGGTCGGTTTTAAACCATTATTCATTAAGTGTCGGATAGAAACTTGAACTGTCATGGTACACTTTACTACTTTTCGTACATGAAAGGTCAAGAAATACATATACTGGACGCCTTAAAATACGATACGAGATAATAAGATTTACAATTCCCACGTACAGTGCAATGATACTATGCCTATGGATTAGTATTGCGTGTTGTAACTGTGGCAGGGGTACACACACTCAGCATGATTCTGTTCTAAGGCGTAAACCCAACAACAAAGCTGAATTTCAGTGCGAAATCCAGGCCGGCTTTGCGCGTCGTGATGTCACCTGGGTTTCGCACTGAAAATTAGCTTTGCACTCACATAAACAATTATCAAAAAAAACAATACACAATGGCACCAGGGCCTAATTTCAGTTAAGCTAAGTTTTATTAATATTATACAGAAATAAATAGATATGAGTATTAAATATACAAGTATTTGATTTGTTAGTTTTTATTTGTAGCCTTTAAATTAAAATAAAACTAATTAACTTTTTAATTCAAAGCTCTGCAATCTAGACTACAAGATATTAATTAAATTGTGGCGTCTAAATAAGAGAATTGTTTTTTCTATACATTCAGATCAGCAGAAGCGAGGCTGCACGAAATCCCCAGATATAAGTAATTTACAAACTGGATATGCCACAAACTTCGGCGCTGGTCAGGGTCCGAACGCGAACAGGGCGATAGAGACCTTTATTGTGGAGACTACTTTCCGAGTACTTGTCACTCGGTTCGCATTGATGCACAAGGAACTAAAGATGCTCGATAATTCGGTGAGCACTTTTATGTAACAATATACAAAGTAATATTTCGCCGAGTTTTAAGGTTTCGATTGCAATGTCTGATCAAATATTTTTGTGCATGACTATTTGCATTTTTGTGAGTGTTTCTTTTTACTGATTTTGGTGTATTTACAAAAATACTAGACAGACTAAAACCATGGTATGAACTATATTTAGGTGTGATCTGGATATCTATTTTTAATTAGGCGCAGAATACCATTACTATAATGAAGTTACTATTAAGTAGGCAGGCAACAAATTTCGAAATAATTTAGAAGTACAAAAGATGCTTCAAACTATTTACTCTATATTATATCATCTCCCATTTTTAATATCCACAGCAAAATTATCTTATAACCGAGTTGTACTTGACTATCGTTTTTATATACATATAATAGGTATAATTATTAAATTATGATCAGAGATAATTTTATTATATTTCTTTGATGTTTACAGGCCTTATATACAGAAGTCCGTCTGTTATTGAGTTATGTTAGAGAAGCACATGGTGGAGAATTCCGTGTAGTCGCTTTTAGCGCTTTGTTGGACACCGCTGAGAGACCAGACAGTCAACAGAAAGATTCTAATATGCAGACTACTAGAGTGATCAGGTAGAAATTACGACCTAATAATCATCTAAAATTGTGTATTGAAAAGTTTTCCTCAACTTTAAGACCAACTTCATAAAATATTTACAATAGAAGATCGACCAATACAATTAACAAATTTTAAAATAAGCAAAAAGAGACTGCATCGGCCGGGAATCGAACCCGGGCCGCCCGCGTGGCAGGCGAGCATGCTACCACTGAACCACTGATGCTGACAATTTAACGGTCTAAACAATAAAACCCAATATTAAAAAACGTGCTACTTAATATTAAATAGAAGTTGCAGAGTTTATGACGTCACAAATAATTTCGCAACTAACAATTGTTTCGACAGAATATAATAATCGAAAAGACGGAAAGTTGTTTCCGAGAATTACAAAATAAGATTTATGAGCGAAGCCTCTAGCAAAAGATAGATCTTAATAAAAACTATATATCAGTCCATAGAATTAAATCATTTCCTACAGGCACATCCCTCGTGGGAGTGAAGAGGAGCGCGGCTCAGACACTGGCGCTGATTCAGGCTGCGCGCCCGATGAGCGATCACACAAAAAGTTTAATTTTAAGAAACGAAGCACTTCTTCCACGGGCCCACATGTATGTGTACTGCATTTTTTAACCTACTTCGAAAAGAAGAAGGTTCTCATTTTTTCTGTGTATGTTTCACGATATCTCATTGTGATCGATCGATCACAATCATTCTTTTTTTTTATTATAGAGGTTGATCTCATTTAAATTTAAAGATAATACTTCACCTCTAAGGATGGAAAATTAAGGAATTTAAAATATAGCTTATTGGAGTGTAACATGATTGCGCATTAGAAATTGAAGCCGTTAATACTTTTTTAAATATAATTATCTATTTAGGCATCAAGTTCTATTACCACGATCTAATTATTTCAAGCGAGGCCAAAATATGGGTATTTAAAAATGTTAAGTAAGATGAGACATCGTTTTTATTGTACCGGACAAGCAGCTCAAATCGGTACCATCACTCATCTGAACATATTTAAGGACTTCAAGGCCATGGCAATCTCTGTCCAGGTTGTGTCCTCTTATGCACCTATACATAGAATGAGTTCACTTTATATACTATAATTAGACGACAGTATAATTAAAAAAAAAAATCTTTTTAATTAAAATTAGCTATTATGTTATTAACTAAAACATATAAACCTAATTAAATATTATTTACTTGTCATATTTCATTAAAATCCTTTCCTCCCCTCTTTCCCTCTACCCCTCCCTCATCACGAGTGAACTCCTACGACTATTGAGTTGCAGGTGTTTATGGGTGGCAGTTGTCACTTACCATCAGGTGACTCGTCTGTACGTATGTCCCCCTTTATTATAAAAATCAAAACATGTATTTTAAAACTTTACATATATTAAGAACTGACATTTTATTAGGAGTACTATTGACATATTCATATAAAACTCGTAATTATTTAGTATTTTCGGTAGATTTAAAGAATCCTTGTTACGGTATAGAGTCTCCTGGAAACGGAAGGTGGTGAAGAATCAGCCAGCCAGTCACCGCTGTCCGTCCGCACTCGGCGTTATCAGTTGACGCCGCGACAATCTGAACGTACGATACCCTCCGCCTCGTCCACAGACATCACGCCTCATCACAAGATACATTCCAAGTCTATACACTCAAAGTTTCATATCAGTGGAATTGGTAACTATTGCGTGTTTGTTTTTTAAATTATAGGCCACAATATTTAAAAAATACAATACCTTTGTTTACCCGACGTTTCGATTAGTCCGCACAGAGCGTGGTTACAAGACACGCACGTCAATTATTGATTTTTTTTTTTATTTATTTAAATGCACAAAATAGATAGCAATCTGTTAAATGTGAATATAATATACAATGGTTTGAACTGGATCGTGACGTAAATAGTATGTCATGAGACACTATACTTATCTCTCATACCTAAATAAAATAAAATTAAATATCCCAAATGTCAGGTTTGAAGACCTCCAACCTGGGTGTGGAATATCCACACCAGCACCTCCACCAATGAATCTAGTAAACATATGCTCACAAATGTCCCATAATTTGTTGGTTCTTCCTTAGTATTATATTATCGGGCCATGTCTGTCAAAGGGTTTATATAGGAGATGTTATGTTTGTAAGTTTTTACGGAAAATAGGTTTGTCATCAGCCCTACGAGCACTGAATTTAATGTTAAAATTGACTTGGGAACGTAACTGTAGTAAATTAATGATGTTATGTATGTTTTTGTTAAAATAAACTAAATTGTAAAATAAAATATATGCGTTGGCACTGACACACTACTAACGGTTGTATCTTCAATTTAGTCTATTCTGATCATTTAAATTTGAAAGACCAGGGTTTTAACGTTCAACTAGGATTGATCCGGACGGACGGACACAAAGAACACCCAGACTCAGAACAACAATTTGAGGATTGCAAAAAGTGTTGTCCCGTGCGGGAATCGAACCCATAACACTAGGTGCTTTTTGATTATATTTTACTTAGCTATTACTAAACCAATAACTATACTAAAAAAATAAACAATTACTATGGGGTTCCTCTACTTCCTTGTTAGTATCAACAAGGTCAACAAATAAAAGAACGAAATAACACAATAGCCGTGGAGTACATTTGTTGGAGCCCGTGTCTTTACCCGATTGAGATAGACCGCGAACTGATGAGGACGTCGCACTATAGATTTATTTGCTGACCCTGCTACTTGCACTGGCGTTTGCCGTACACTTGTTAAACAAAAATCACAAGGTTTTTCAAAAATTACTACATGAGAATTAAGTAAGTAATTGGTAAAATTATTATGAGCTTAAGAGTAAATGAGGTACATTATTTATTATATTTTAGGTCAATAATACTTTACCTAAAAAAATTTTTCGTTTTTTTTTTTGTATTTTACCTGGATTGCAGGTAGGATGTGCAAATTAACTAACAATAATTTTATAGTTAACTGGTTCCGCCAAAAACCGCATCAGTCTCAATCATTGATCCGCAATGGCGGAGGTTCTGGCGAATCCTTGCCGATCTCCGGCAGCATGATCTCTTTGGCGAGACCTCCGCACATGCCGCCGCCACATACAAGCCGACCCGTGCACGTTAAACGACGAGTTGGATACACCCTCAATAGGTACATATTCTTATATACATACATTCACGCCTGTATCCTCAATGGTGTAACCAGAGGCGTAATTTTTTTTAACGCCAACTTTTGGCCGTTCTTATACACCTATTTCTTTTATATAAAATATATGACGTTTTTTAGTTTCACTAAAAACGATTTCAAATACTCATTTTAGTTGTCTCTATTTCAAAACAGGACTGGTTTATAAACAAAAAATATTGAACATAACAAAAACTATAACTAAATTCACGCAATTGAACCTGAGGGCAGAAGCAGGTATCAAATTTAATACAGAACAAATTATTCTAATAATATTTTGCATTATGCAAATAAATGATGAAAATGAGTCTATTAAATATTAATAACTAATAGAATTTCTAACACTCCTAGGGCGCGAAAGCAAGTGGAAGACAGGCTGAACAGATTTGGACTTCGGAAAATGAGGAAGAAGAGAGATGGCAGTATTGAAGACACAAGCGGTGGATGTAAGACCACTATTATAACCATAAATTATATTTTTTTTTTTCTATTTTATAAGTACTGATGGCCTTAATAGTTTACATTTTATGTAATGTAAAAATAATATCATTTATGAATATCCTTGACTCTCTGTCACGATCACGAATGCAGATTTCACTTTCACATTTTTTTTAAATTTTTCAAATAAATGTTGATGTCGAATTTTGCTTCGCAATACAATGTTGATGTGTAAGCTAGGTTTGGTTACTTAAATAAAAAATAAATTGCAGGTGTCTATGGCTGAGTCGTCACTTATCAGTCGTAGTCGCAGTAGTAGTCGTTTGCAGGGGGCAAACGAGCAGACGGGTCTAATTCATCTCTTTGTGACGTATGGCCAAAATTCGTAAATATGATAAAAAAAATAAAAAGTCATGTAATGTAAACGGTAAATTTATAAAAATAAGGTTAAAAAGAAAAACATAGTTACTACTATTAATGAACTCTTCAGACATGTCTCGCCGTGGGTCTGCTGAAGGTGGTTCAGGAGGGGGTGAATCCGAAGTGGTCATATTAAAACGGCGTCGCTTGGTGGCCGCCGCGCCGCTGTACGCGGGACTGGCGAGGTTCAATTTTCTATTAGACGCGACTCAGCCCGGAGGAACACCTGACGCACTTTTTATGGCCGCCTTGTTAGATTTGGTGAGAAATGTTATACTAATATCCATTTTTTACTAATATACTTAAGTGAGATGATAATAGACTAGATAGATGTGCAAAGTTTGGAGAGATAGAGGAGGGCAGTGAACTGTAATTAGGCAAATGATTATAATAATACTTCCATAAGTACGAGTATGTTTTAGAAATAAATCCATACATGAAAATACCGCAAAGAGTGACAGTTGTACTTTAGAGGATTAATAGTTTATATAAATAGTATATAGTTAAATAAATAAATAAACTCTCCAGTATTTTACTGATATGCAATATCCGTTGCAGAAAAACCGACTCGTAACCGACCATTTTACATCATACTTATTTGTTTTTCCATTTTAGTTTTAATATAATTTCCATGTAACTATGACTATATATGAATACTGCAATCAACAGAATGAAATACTCTCATATTATAATTATTTATTATCGCCAGCCCCACACAGTTGTCGTTGGAAGAGCTGCCATTCTTTTAGAATGTGCACACTTAGTACATAACTGCAACAAAGGCCAGTGGCCTTATTGGCTAAAATCAAATACCTCTAAAAACGCTGGTGAGTCATTTTTATAAATTATATTATTATAGTCTGTTAAAGGCCATACGTTTACGGTAGTCCTTATTTGCAGTGTCTTTGAGTCCACAAGCAAGGAGACAACGTCTTGCTGGGAAATTATTTTATCAATGGGCTGAAGTAAGTTCGTATGTTATTATTTCTAAGCACAAGTTTAGGTTGCATTACATAACCTGTTCATGCGTGTTCGTTTATTTAATTACCTTGGTAATCAAAAGCTGAATTAATCACGCTTAAAAATGTCCTCAAAGAAAAAAAAATATTCCATTTTCCAGGCCATAGGAAATAGATTGGAAGAAATGTTGATAGAAGACAAAAAGCACATCGATACTGTTATCAATTTGGTAAATGACCCCGACGGCCAACGAGAATTACTGCAGCAAGATGAGGAAGAAGACTTTCTTGATGAAGGTAACATATTTTTTATAATACAAGGGGACAGACAAACAGACGGGTCACCTGATGGTAAATGAGTCGTAAGTGCGCTGCCCGCCTTTGAGGGTGATGAGGGATAGAGGTGCGGGGAGGGGAAAGAGGAAATGGGGAGTTGAGCTTCCGGCAACTTCGCTTATATCGGCGAAATGACAACCGGTTGTCTGTGAGGTCGTGAGATAGCACCGGTTGAGCCGGCCCATTCATGCCTAATGGCTCTACCGTGATACAAAGGATACATAGGATAGGAGCTCGAAGAAAATTAATTGGTTCGAACCAGTGTCTAGAGTTTAATAGAAACTGTAGGTAAAGGTTATTTGAAAGTTGTGAATTTTGCTTGCTATTTGTATGACTGAATGGACCTGTTCTATTTATAAAACCTTTTATAATAAAAAAGATCTTTATCTTCCAGCAAGTATTCGTCTCCCGGGAAAGCCAATAGGAGGTGAATGCCCTCGCGCCTTACGAATAATCGCATGCGTGTTGTTGTTCGAAATCACAGCATTCCTACGCGAAGGATATCAGAATTTACCAAAAATTGGCCGAGCATCGCTAAAGGAAAGGGGACCTTGGGACAGAGTTTACAGGTATCATTTTGACTTCTCATGTAAAAGATTATTTTGGTAAGTAGTTGATAAATTAATTGGTGTAAAACAATTTTATTTTTTTGTCATTATGTTATGCGAAGATGGATGGAAAAACGACGTATTGTTTGTAAGACTAAGTGAGTTCATTATGTTCCGTTCATATGAAATGTATTAAAGAGAGTGCATATATTTGACAATACTTTTATTTTAACAGGGCTCTTAGCAGTCAACACACATTAATGCCAGTCGAGTATGTTTTCAAAAGAAATAATGCATGTTTCCTTGCATACGGCACTAAGCGTGCATGCGTATGTAGTATGTACATAATATTGGATTACGTACACTTTTAAAATGGAAGTATTATGTGCAAATCACTTGGACAATTGTGGCTCGTATAACGAATATTGTTCACTTATTGACAATTTTGGCACTCGATATTTATCGCAATCGTTACCATAAGCAACTTAATTATTGTAATTTTGAATAACTTATAAAAAATTCGTTAACGTTTTTATATTTTCAATACCAGAAAGTTATGTACTTTGGCAACGATTGTGAAGATCTCATATCCACGTTATTGTATTTAACAATGATTCAAATACATGGTAAAACGTGCTAACGCACAATTAAATGCATGGAATGTTGTAATATAATACACCTAAATGGCTAACGATTAAAACTATTCTTAAATACACACGAGTATTTAAAATTATTTTGTGAAATACACTTTCGAAATTTTATCCAATAGTTTTTTGATAAGAGATAAAATAGTTTAGATGATATTAGTAAGAAAGTAAAAATGCTTTTGCTACATTGGCATGCGTCGATCTGCAAAGATTGTACCAAAATTGTATAGTAATGAAATATAGAAGCTAAGTAATTCAGTAACGTGTAGCGACTCTTGGTACGAGGGCAGGCAATTTCGGAACATAAGTGTGTTACCTTGCATCACAGGGAGGCTAATCGTCGTTGGAGTATGGCTTTGTCAAGCATGGGACATTCACAAGCGTCGGCGCAAAGTTTGCAATCAATAGCCGGAGTAGAAACTGAGAGAAAGATATCGTTTGTTTTGCATGAACCTGAAAATGTGTCAGGCGGAAGTAATGTGACGGTAAGTTCGATATGATTGTAACAAACAGACACAAAACAAATTAATAACTATTGTATTCACTAAATAACAGTAACCACAATTTATTTAATAAAGTACGACTTGTCTCAACGCCCCGCCATTCCGTCACTTTCCGGGGAGGCCAATAGCGTGTCCCTTCCGCTGTAGCTTGTCATAATAATGTTTACTAAATACTATACTGTTGTATACTGTTGTAAATGTATTATAGTTACCGCTATTTTTAACGTAATAAATACTACTTCATTTTTTATGTGGCGATAACATGATAAATAAAAGCTAAAATGAATACCATGTTTCATAGTTTCTACCATCGGCTCGCAAGGACTAATCTTACACGAATGTGCCAAAAAAATGGTCAATGCTTGATACAACTTCGCACTACTGACATATTTTATACTCGCGATACATACACTTTAAATCCTTATAGTCGACTCTCTAGTACATTTCCATAAATGTCATTATACTATTTATTGCAATTATTTAAATACTGTATCCAGCCATTATTTAGTAAATCTGGGAAGTGGCTATTAACCTACAATTAAAATGTTCACACAAATACTTATTTAGTACTAATATACTTAGCCTTAAATGTTTTATGTACATAAGTTAGCAGATGCGATACCTCCAGCAATAGACGATAAGAAGGGTCGACTTGGCTCCCGAGGCAAAGGGGGCATGCATCGCCGGAACACACAGCAGACTCACTCCGCATACGGCTCCTTCAAGCGACGGTCCATCAAGCTGAGACAGAAAGACAATAGAGAAGTAGAAGAATGTAAATATATCTTATCACTGTTCCTATCACTTCACTCACACAAACATAATTTAAATACAACAGAAGTAAAAGAAAATTATTATTATTCAACTAATAAAAATCAAGATAAAAAATCTTTTTTTAAGACAATAACTACAAATACTGTCGTTGTGGAATAGTTTGTGTAAAATGATAAAAAGTATTTTGTAATCTTGTATTGTTCACACACACTAATGTCATTGTATATCCTCTCATTGTATTCGCCAATAGCAGATAGATTTCTATATTTTTTCATATATTATGAATTTAAGGCGCACAAATAACTATAGTCCTATTTTTCCTGTTCAGTTGTTACAAGAAGATCAGATTCAATACAAAGCAGAAGGAAAGTGTCTTCGTTGTCTGATAGAAGTGACACGTCGGAAGTTTACCCAGGCACAGGTATGTCAATATTCAACACACTGGGTAGCCCACGGTGTACACTATCACTTGTAGTACAATCAAGGTCAATGTAACCCACGCCTCACCCTTGCTGTACGTTCGTCGTTACGATCAATTGTATCGCGAAACCTAGGACACTCACAAACTTAGAAGCTGCACTTTATGCTCTTTGTAAGATGCTCTAAGTAACGTAAAAGTCAGCTACACACTTCTTAGACTCATATTTGATTTAGCCTTTGAGACTACATGGGAATAATTACACGACGTACATATTATTACGATATGTTTTGTTTTATAGGTGGCACAGTAATAATGTCGAACGAAGTGGACAGCGGTGGCGAGGAGAGTCCAGGCGTGCTATCTGATGACCACGATCATCCTCCCGATAGTCCTGATAGTAATTCAACAGATCCACCCGATACCACCAAAGGATTTCCTTGGCTTAAGGTATGTATATATAAATTATTAGTACTATGGATTAGTAGGTATACCAGTGTAGACGAAAGGAAAATATAGATGTACTACTTGAAAGACGATAATTCTACATTGGCATGGCATTGGAAACCTTAAGACGATAATAATGACTTCACTAAGAAATCATTTTTACCTTGAACTGCTGTTTTCTTATTTTTAATGACATAATCTATTATTTGACTGGCCTGTATGTCTAGCGGTTAGCTATTCTGACTGCAAAGCCGAGGTCATGGGTTCGATTCCCACCCAGAACAAATATTTGTGTGATGAGCATGATCATTTGTTCTGTGTCTGGGTGTAATTTATCTATGATATGTATGAATGTAAAAATATATAAGTATGTTTATCAGCAGTCTGGTGACCATAGTACCAGCTCTGCTTAGTTTGGGACCCGACGGCCGTGTGTGAGATGGGTGGAGTATTTATTTGTCTAGTATCTAATAATAATTAACGAAATTTTAATGAATGCCAGGTCATGGTGAAATTTCTAAATTCTTTCAACTACGTATGCTGCCATCAAAACTTTTGTCATCCCTACTGTTTCCGCCGCAACATGCGGGCTACTGTTCGACTAATGAAGTCAGTACAAAAGGTACGAGCTATTCTTATATATTTATTTTATATTTACTAAACCATATGAAAAGTTTAAGTTTTATACGAAACTAGACACTAATGGTAAGACTTATCCACAAATTAAAAGTCGCGCAACGAGCTATGGAGCGAACTGTGCTCGGAAATGAGTTGAACCGACAACGAACGAATGTTACTGACAAGGCAAAATTCCGGGTACTACCGGAATATTAGGGGTGGCCTATGTCGCGCAGTGGACTGCAGAAAGATAATTGATGGATTGATTGATCGCTTTTTTTAAAGAATGATCGCTTAAGAATGATTTTAGACGTCACGCTAGCAATTATAAAAGTTAATAAATGCCTACAGCTAATTAATATGTTTAAAACCAATAATCTCGGGCACTATTGCCATATAGCTATTAAATGTATATTAAAAATGGAACTCCGACACTTGTTTCATGTGTAATATTTTAACAGATTTATGGAGAGAAATATGGTCCAGAAATAAACATTACGAGTTCAGAAGAGGGCAACGGTAGTGCTCGTAGAGGACGGAGAACGCGCAAAACCTCCGAGCACTCTACAGATAGGTATACACAGTATGGTGCATTTTGCTGCTATGTTTATCTTACAAAATTATACTTTTATTAAAGCAAAAGTTCATGATTTAAATGTAACATAAAAATATCACGAAGTAAAGTATTTCAATCCTATTTTGCTATTCACGCTTTTGCTATATAATTTAAATAGGCGATGTACAGCTTAATCATGGTATGTTGTAGAATCGAACGTTCAGTGATAGAGAGTGCGGGGCTTGCGTACCGCGCGGCGGGTGGCGAACAGAGTGCGGCGACCTTGGACCCTGCAGCTGCTTGTCGTCCTGCTGCTATGCCCTACCCGCCCCCGGACACGCCTGCTATACTCAAGTATCTGAAGGGACAGGTAAGTGTTACAACAATTATACAAGTTTGCTCATTACCAAAACTGTACCTCAACTTGATTTCTGAATGTCGTGGTCATTATATGTGATATCCTTAATTGATGTTTTATTTTTATTAAAATCTCCCTATATCTCTCTCTTTATTGTTTGTTTGTTAGTTCATACACTTTTCATGTATTAATTTAATACCCTATGCACAGAATGTACACGGGTGGTCTAAATGCCAAATACATTCTCTGCCAATCTGCCTCGGGGTAACGTGGCAATGAATAGAGACATGACAGGGTATTCAAATGGGTGTTATATTTAAATTAATAAAGAAAAATTGAAAAAAGTACATACTTTGAATAATAATATGTGAATAGTTAAAAAAGTAGATTAATATATATATACATATATATATAAATTAATTATATGTATCATGTCCTCATAACAGGTACGAGACGCGTACCACACTCCCCTCGCAACACTAATCAAGGGTGCAACCACAATGAGCGAGGAAATGTTCGCTGAATGTGCACCGGTCGCTTGGCAGCTTCTTATAGAATCAGACCGTGAGCTCAGTTCGTGTGCCGCTGCGTTGTTTATACTAGTAGCGGTAAAAGCACCACATACCGCAACAGAAATAATGCATAATGATTTGAAACATGCTGAACCGAGTACAAGGTGAGTCATTTTATAATTTTCTGACATGTTTTTAGTAGGTTCACTTGTAACTAACAAACTTGTATTGGAATTAAATCTTGGAAGTCAATATTTACATACTTCTAATTGACATTTGCAGTTGTGATAACAATACTTTTTTATTATATATGTAGATGGTCAGACTAATAGACGGGTCATATGATGGTAAGTGACAACTGCGGCCCATGGACACCTCCAACTTAAGACTCGTAAGCGCGCTGCCCGCCTTCGAGGGTGATGAGGGAGGGGAAAGAGGAAAGGGGAAGATGAGCTCTCGATACCTAACGCACTCGGCAATACAATGCAAGCAGCACGGCCTCACAGCAAATCTACCGGTTTTCTGTGAGGCCGTGGTAATACTCCGGTCGAGCCGGCCCATTCGTGTCTAAGCATGGCTCCCCCACTGTAAAATATAATTCTATAATTTGGGATCTTAGAGCTGACCTATCTATATGTTTTTTTTTTTATATAAGACTGCTCCTGTACTAGGAATAATTCCTGTGTTGCCAGGAACAACAAAGAACACCCAAACTCAGAACAACAATTTGAACAAACAATTTGATCACACAAAGTGTCGTCCCGTGCGGGGATCGAACCTACAACACTCGGCGCGGCAGTGTATTGGCGAGATGACCACTTTTTTTTTTTATGCGATAGTGGGCAAACGAGCAGACGGGTCACCTGATGGTAAGTGACTACCGCCGCCCATGGACACCCGCAACTCAAGAGTCACAAGTGCTTTGCCGGCCTTTTAGGTAGAGGTACGCTCTCTTCTTGAAGGTTTGAAGGTCGTATCGGTTCGGAAATACGGCAGGCGACAATTTGTTCCATAAGCTGGTTGTGCGAGGCAAAAAGCTTCTGGAGAAGCGCACAGTGGTGGAGTGCCAATCGTCCAGGTGATGGGGATTGATATTTTGTCGCGTAGGACGATGGCGGAAACCAGCAGCCGGTATAAGTCCAAACAATTCCTCTGAACACTCCCCATGATACAAGCGATAGAGGATGCAGAGTGAAGCTACATCTCTACGCAACGCCAAGGTGTCAAATCGATCAGAAATATCTTGGCAGTCGATGATGCGAGTCGCTCTCCGTTGAATGCGGTCAAGAGGGAGAAGTTGGTACTGGGGTGCACCTGCATAGAGATGAGAACAGTATTCCATGTGCGGCCGAACCTGCGCCTTATAAAGTTGCAGGCGGTGAGCCGGTTAAAATACTGTCTCGATCTGTTTAGCACACCAAGCTTCTTCGAGGCTAATATGTGACCGCGAAACTGGACTTCGCTTGATATATCGACGCCAAGGTTTCCGATACTGGCTGATGCAGTTAGGGAAGTGCTCTCAAATTGAGGTGATACGACCAATGGCAACTTTTTAGCGGTGAACGCGCAAACCTGTGTCTTCGTGGGGTTAAACTGGACTAGGTTAAGTCGACCCCAATCTGAAACTTTTGATAAAGAAGTTTCGATTTCAGACACAAGTTTGGATCGGCTTTCGATGACGTTTACCCGAGAAATGTTAGCGCGGCCGGTGTAAAGGGCATCAGTCGTGCTATCGTCCGCATAGCAATGGATGCTGCTAATCTGCAGCATGTCGTTGATATGCAGAAGAAACAGCGTGGGTGATAGCACACAGCCTTGTGGGACACCAGAATTAACAGACTTGGAGTCGGAGCATGCACCGTCAACAACGACCTTGATGCTTCTGTCTGTAAGAAAACTGGTGAGCCAATTGCACAGTTTCTCGGGAAGCCCATAGAAAAGAAGCTTCGCAAGGAGCGCTTTGTGCCAGACCCGATCGAAGGCCTTCGCCACGTCCAAACTAACGGCCAACGCTTCCCCCTTGGTCTCGATCGCCTGTGCCCACCGGTGAGTCAAGTATATGAGAAGATCACCAGCTGAACGACCCTGACGGAAGCCGTATTGTCGATCATTGAGGAGCTGGTGGTCTTCTAACTACCGGAGGAGCTGGCAGTTAACAATGGATTCCATTATCTTGGAGAACAAGGAGGTGATGGCTATGGGTCTGTAGTTGGACGGATCCGAGCGAACTCCTTTTTTAGGGATTGGGTGCACTAGAGCTGTCTTCCATGAGTTCGGGACTACGCCAAAAGAGTAGGAAAGCCGATAAAGGCGCGTTAAAACCGGTGCTAACTCTGGAGCACACGTCTTCAGCACGATAGGAGAGATTCTATCGGGCCCACTCGACTTATGAACGTCGAGGGAAAGAAGCGCTTTACGCACTGCCCTTTGCGTAAACCGGACTTCCGGCATGTGGGTCTCGCACTGCGGTATGGTCGGCGGTGTGTTTCCCCCGTCGTCCAGGGTCGAGTTGGACGCAAAGAGTTTGCCCAGAAGATCGGCTTTTTCCTTAGCGTCGTGGGTCAACGAATTATCTCCTATGCGCAGAGGTGGAAGGGATGGCTTACAAAAGTTCCCCTGGACAGCTTTGGCAAGAGACCAGAATGCACGAGTTCCGGAGGGGAGACTCACTAGTCTCTCGCCAATTCTGCCGATGTGAACCGACTTCGCCCCAGCAATTACTCTTTTGACGGACCTGGAGGCAAAGTTAAATTGCTTCTTTAATGTGCTGGTCTTTACATCCCGTGCTGTCGCTGCATTAGCCCATGCTTGGTAACATTCCTGCTTTCGGCGGGACGCCGCTTTGCAGGTTCGACCAAACCAAGGCTGGGACTTGCCACCTGTGGGAATCAGGGAGAATGGAATTAAAAGTTCCATACCCTGAAGCACAACATCCGCGACAGAGTCAGCAACGAGATTGGGATCATCCGGCGAGAAGCAAACTTGCCTCCATGGGTAGGATGCAAAGAATGTTCTCATTCCATCCCAGTCTGCTGACCTATAGTGCCATACGCGGCGACTGCCTGTAACTCGCGGCCGCAGCGAGTGAACGAGTGGCACCATACTCCTAATCAGGCAATGGTCCGAAGAGCTTAAACTGCTTGAACTGAACTAAACTGCTTGAGCTTGAACTTAAACCGCTACGCCATCCGTGCAGTCAAATCTATCTAATATAAAAAATCAATGGAGTGCAGTATACGTATATTAATAAATCTCTCGAGTATAAGGTCATATGATTCGTTTTGGTGAGTCCAATATGTAGATTGCACTTGATGTTGAGAGTAGTATGATAGAGCTAAGAAATGGACACTCAAAATATTTTATATTTTTTAGATCGTTTGGTTTTTCATAATAATGTTTTTGTTCCTCATAGACTAGTTCACATTACAACAGATGTAAATCTACACAAACAATCAATATTTTGTACAATCAAAAATTTGCTTTGTTATAGAATAAACGCCATATTACGGTTCCAAGCAATGTGGAAACTCCGCTACCAAGTATGGCCTCGTATGGAAGAAGGAGCCTCGGTAACCTTCAAAGTGCCACCGCCAGGGATTGAATTCACACTCCCATCACCGAAGATCGGCATCGAGTCGCTCGCCGTCGTTGATCCTCCATGGAGCCCACAGGTTAAAGACAAAGATATGGAGATGACTTTGAATCAGGAGAGACATGTAAGGCCTAATTTGAACTAAATTTATTGTATTAAAATATAAAATTACTAAACTATCAATATTGGTTTTAGGCGATTTATTGATTTTGATGGATAAGGAGTCTGTGACTGTAGTATGCAATATACATGTTTCTTTTACACTCTTTTCTTAGCTTCTCACTCACCTTGTCTTTGCTTACTTGCTATCACATTACAAAGAATTTTATGTGTAAACTTACTTTAAACACAGAATTTAACGCTGAGAAAGGTGAAATCTAATGTGATCGATTGGTCTAACAATACGGTAACCGTTTTTGAGGATTGGGATTGACTAATTTTGATTTAATAAAAATATTATTAGAATATCAGTCACCTAGTTTTTTTTTTTAATGAATCATTAGATTTGTATTGATATTTGAAAACATCAACACTATCACAAAACAACTCATAGTAAAAGCATGACATTCAACTAAATTCACTCCTACGTCTTATGTCTGTTGAAACTGACGTTGTCATACAAGCTATCTATAGGATTATTAACCTTTTAATACTAACTATATGAATATGAATAAATAATAGATTATTATACTATTTATCTTTAATCACTTACATAAATGTGAAAGCTCTGTGTATTTTTTCTGCCGTATTTTCGAAAACCATTAGTAATCAAATCTTAGTTTCCCAAAATTTTCATGTTGCTCATATCTTTAATTGATCCAACATTGTCGTTATGTAGATTCTATAACATGTATCTTATTATTTACTTTACTGAATGCGAAAAAGTGATTGTAAAATATTGCTCTCTCACTTAATTAATAACTAGCGATTTAAGTCAATTCATAATAATTCGGCATGTGGCTTTGCTCAAACATTCTCGATTAGATTTTCAATCCACTAAAATATTTTGTACTAAAAATATTAATTAAGATATTTTCCACTGGCAGCGTTCTCTGGTAACAGCAACGAAGACACGCAAGAAGCAACAAACAGAGGCAATAAAACGGGCGCTACAACAACGCAATGACAAGAAGCGAGCTGAGCGAGAAAGCTTCCTTATCACTACAATACCAATTACGAGGCAGGCCGCAAGAGAACCCGCTTTAGATCATGCTGCTGACGATCATGTTGAACGTAAGACTGTCCTTTATATGAAATTAATCAGTCTTCCAGGATTCCTTAATAAAACTAAAATATCATCAAGAACTGGTCTAGACTTTCACCTTTTAGGCGGCAAAAAACATGGCAAGTCGTAAAAAAAAGGATTGCATCTTTCAAATTTTAATACCTCCTGGATCTTGGATAGACTTAGTATGAAAGTCTGTCCAAGCCTATATTAATTATCCATTGTACTCCTAATAACTTTTTCTTGCGTTCGCGTAAAGAGCGCAAAGAGTTGCGACTTCTTACTCTTTATATAGATATATATGATCTGTGCCCCGAAGATTGTGCTTGTGCTATTATTTAAAAGTTCAAGTAACCTACGATACTCCTTATCTGATAGTAGGAGACCCATGGAAATCGTTCCACCTGATCCGGAGATTACCCGAACAAACAGACAGACCGACATACACAATTTTAAATAATTGTTTTTTTAGTATAAGTAGCGTGTGGATGCATTAAAAAATAACTGTCAATATTGGTTTTAGGCGATTTATTGGTTTTGATGGATAAGGAGTCTGTGACTGTAGTATGCAATATACATGTTTCTTTTACACTCTTTTCTTAGCTTCTCACTCACCTTGTCTATTGCTTACTTTCTATCACATTACAAAGAATTTATTTGTAACGTTACTTTAAACACAGAATTTAACGCTGAGAAAGGTGAAATCTAATGTGATCGATTGGTCTAACAATACGGTAACCGTTTTTGGGGATTGGGATTGACTAAGTTTGATATAATAAAAGATTAGATTATCAGTCACCTAGTTTAAAAAAAAATGAATCATTAACTGTTATGTTGCAAAAATACACTTCAATTTTATTTATTTATATAAAGAACTAATGCATAAATGGAGATTTTTATTTTACTTCAGTCATGTTATTGCATAAATTAATCAAACCATCTTTTAATCTGTATCCAGCTCCAGCAGACGAAGAGTTAGTGGAAGGTGTGCGAGGTTCTCATCATACTCAAGTGGCATCAGCCCTGTTCCCTTCGACATTATGTTCAGCCGTGGCAGAGATTGTATCTCTGTTGGACGATGCGGCCGTTTCTAGGGATGGATGTTCAGTATATGAAGTTGCCTATCAGGTAAACAGTAACTCAAGAGTCACAAGTGCGTTGCCGGCCTTTTAGGTAGGAGTACGCTCTTTTCTTAAGGGTTTGATTGTCGTATGGATCCGGAAATACGGCAGGCTACAATTTGTTTCACAGACTTGTTGTGCGAGTGGCAGTGTTTTAATATATGATATTAATTTAACCTTCTTATTTTCTCCTATTACCTATGTGTCTCTCTGTCTTTATTTTTCTCAATTTATAGATACGATACATAGACACAGTTTTTCGTTGGAAACTTATTTCATTCAAAATTTCTTACACTAAAGAATTCCAGGAGACAGGAGGAATTTCAAAAGAGTCTTTATTTCTTACGTCTTACATATACTGTCAATTATATAACCTTCGATTGTATCTATTCTGTGTGTCTATGATTGTTGTAGTGATTTATGTATATAATTTGGTTTACAAGAGCCCGTCCTCGGGTGAGGGTCTCCTTGGCCAATGGCCTCGGTTTTTGGCTATGATTTCCATAAGGAATTTTTGGTCCATCTCTTATCGCCCCGCCCATTTCTATTTGTCGTTGAGCATGGATTAGAGCGTCTATAGAACTTAAAACATATTATTTAACAAAATTTAAATTATTCACAGGTCATATGGTGTTGCCTCGTAGAAGATTCCGCTCTATTTCTACGCCATGTTCTAGAACGCTTAACTCGAGACCATCAAGATGAAATGTTTAAACTTCTTCGTCACCTGATTCGTTTTATTCCAAGGTTGCCACAACAAGCCGCTTTTGCTCTCTATAACTATATTATAGGATATGTCATGTTTTATGTGAGAAGTCCCCACGAAGAAGGGCAACGACTTGTTGGAGCTGCACTATCGATATTGTGGATGGTAAGCTAATGTTTAACCTAACACTCATTTTTAGTAGATAGTTTTTTATTCATCAACATGTCACCGTTTACTGCTGGACGCAGGCCTCTCAAAAGGAACCGAAGATGATAATAAAAAGAAAATGTTAACTATCAAACCATAAATAAATGTATTCACGCCTGTATCGCCAAAAGGTGTAAAGCACCCTAATGTGGCCAACTAAATGTTAATGCCATGCGGTTCTGGATCTAATAGAATAGGGCCACCTCACTTCTTCCTGTGGGTATCATGTCAGGTGACTAAGGGATCGGACTGTTATCTATCATAAGACTAAGTTATTGTTTGCAAAATGTAAGGTTTCAAATGCCTCTGCCTACGATGTTTGTATGTATGTGCGTATATACAATAATTTAATCCTACTCGCGTCCAACTTTCGCCCTCTACTGACAAGGCCTTTGCCGTATATCGTGTACTTTCGACACTAAAGAGAATTAGTAGTATATAAAAGGGAATAGTAGGTTAGCTTGAGCCGGTTGAAGACACATACCTTTTTTTCATAGAATAGGGGGAAAACGAGAGCAGACGGGTCACCAGTTGTTAAGTGACTTTCGCCGCCCATGAGCACTTGCAGCTTAAGACTCACAAAAGTGCTGTCCGTGTTTTAGGGTAGCTAAAAGAGAGGAGGGGAAGGGAAAAGAAAAGGGGTTGGGCCTCCGGTAACCTCACTTACTCGGTCACACAATGCAAGCATTGTTTAACAGCTGGATGTCTGTGAGACCGTGGTAATATTTCGGTTGAGCCGGCTCATACGTGCTAAGCATGGCTCTCCTATGTTAATAATTGTCCAACTTAATATCATATCATATATCATATTTATTGTAATAATATTTTATATATCAAAAAAAAATATTTTTAGGTAGTACACAGTGTCCACGGTATAATGTTCAAGGATCTGAAGCAAATATTACGCAAAGAGCAATGCGACGCGTCTATATTGTTGACAGCTAATGTGCCCGCGGCAAAGAAGATAATTGTGCATGGTCCATGTAAGTGACACACACATTCACACTTTTTTGGGCAAAGTAAATGAAGGATATTCTTGATTCCGTTGCTATTTCTTGTTTTATACTTTTTGTTTCTTGTTGTTGAAGGTTATGAACATTATAAAACTCATTGATGTTGTATACACGTTTAGTTAAAAGTAGCCGTTCCAAACAGTTTCACCTGCGTTGATGCTCACTGCGGCGCTCCCAAGGGTTGTAGCGTGATGCTTTATAGCATTTAATTTCTCTTCCAAAGAATACTTCAAATCTGATTAATAGTTAGAGAGATTAACAACAACAAACAAAAATAAAATCTCTTCGGCTTTATTTATATGTATACTTAAAAATAAAATTTAAAAATTACAGAACTGAAACCTTTAACGTTTCATTTAGCTGTAAAACTGTATAATCTCAATGAAAAAGGGAATAACCTGTAATTATCATAAAATATAATAAGATGCAAATACAATAAAGATATTGCATTATAGTGTGTATGCATGTATTAACAAAGACTAAAATTAGAAACCAAATTTTATTTTATGAACATTAACTCCGAGCATTAAATACGTGGGATTTTTTAAGAATTATATTTTTCTCGTTTAGCCGACAACGAAGGCAGCATACCGTCGCAATTTCCCGTCCAAGAAGACACAGTCTTTTGCCAGATATTGAAAGAGTCGTTAGATTTCTTCGGGATCCCAGAAAAACTTCATCGTGAACATTTTTTAGTAGATTTTAAAACACGTGAGTAATAAAAATACCCGTAACAGACAAAATTGAATTTAAAAAGAAAAGAAATAAGATATTTTCTTTTTTTTTTTCAGGTCAAATACATAATCCTCAAAGCTATGTTCGAGATCATTATTTCTTTAAACGTTCTCAGTACCCGCAGTTAGGATTGGTTCATATGGAGCCCGATGAAGCGTTTCTTAAACTGCAGGAGCAAGAGTTATTGCAGAAGTTTGTTGAAATCGGCAAAGTACTACTTACTTGGGCTATACTTAAGAATGTTGACATGGTATGTGCGTTTAGTTATTACATTTCATAATAAAATAATAGTTTTTCATCTATACTATGCGCTTCAAAATCATGTTTTTTTTTGCAAAACAACTGTGAAATCATGATTTCACAGTCGTTTGTGTATTTGTATTTAATAATTTTGAATTGTATTTAGTAACCCTAGTTATATTTATAATGATTAGATTATATATAATTGTAATAATTATTATTTAATTATTATATAGGAAGTTGTATATAGTCTTTATTAATATTATTTAAGTTAACACAATTACAGCTACTCGTATATTTGCAGGTTGTCCAACGTGTCGTATTTCTCCACGACGAGCTGATGAAGCTGCCATCGTTCCCTCGCAAAGCGCTAGAGGCCGACCTAGTGCTGTACAGCCGCGGACCACTCGGCTCTACACTCTTGGGACTAGATGTACTGCACAAATTTATGTAAGCCCTTAAATGTTATTAGGCTATTACAAGTTATTAAAACGCTACTTGGATACTTATTAAATCCATTTAAAAACATGTACTTAATAATACGTATCATAATAAGCGGTACATCAATAAGTTGCATGTGTAAGCAAAAGAAAGAAGCAAATGGATGAGTTTATTCTGTCCTTCAGGTGGGTGCGTTTAATAGCTCGCATGTTCGAGGCTATGGCCGGCAACTTCACATCGTCTCGGGACATACATTTGTTCCTCAATGTTCTCAACGGTGCCCTCATGTTGCACAGCGAGGACTCGCTGATACTGAGATACGTCATCGCTACATATGTCAACGCTGCATTTAACTTCAAAAGTATTTTCTCGACCAATGGGTAAAGACCTCTTCCCTAAACTTTTTAAGTATGTTTTTTTATTATATAGAGAGACAGATGAACAGATGGGCATCTGATGGTAAGTGACTGCCGCCGCCCATAGACACCTTCAGCTCAAAGTGATGAGGGTGTAAAAGGGGAGAGGGGGGATAATGGGAGGGGAAACAGGAAAGGGGGAGGGCCTCCGATAAACTCAGTCACTCAGCAATGCAATGCAGGCATTGTTTGTCGGCCTGTGAGGCCGTAGTAATACTCCGGTTGAGCCGGCCCATTCGTGTCTAAGCATGGCTCTACCTCGGTATGTAGGTATAACAGTTAGAACCTAATACTGATAACCTAACCTAACTACTAAACGTTATTTATTGTTATAAACTTTTTCAGATATCTACTGATCATGCCAACATTACTACAGATATATTCAAACTTTCAAACGAATAAGTTGGTAACCACTACAATAGAGTATGCTGTAAAGCAGTTTTACTTGCTGAATCGCAAGCCGTTTATATTGCAAATGTTTGGATCAGTGTCGGCTATTTTAGACACTGATGAAGAATCAACATACGGAGATGCAAGCAAGGTGTGTTTTCATTAACCCTGATTAAGGGCCATTTTAATGATAGATACTAACCATATTACTTTTTTATATTTGTTTGTCCCCGTCATCACGCGACCTGTATCTATTATAAAGAAATAATAGTGACACGGGTCGCACATTATTAGTATTATTCGTAATTGGGCTCGGTATTGATCCTGGTGAACTGTGATTAGCATTTATTTGATGATAAGGCAATCATTTCTTTTATTTAAACCAGGTATTTATTTATATGAATCTTATATATATTTTTTTTATTTATATGAATCATATACATATAAGGAATAACCACACTACCATTGCTATAATAAATCAAATTTGATTTATTATAGCAATGGCAATGGTATAAATTGAGACCAATATCCAACTCAGAATGCACGCAGAGCCTTTTTATCAATATTATATTCCCGCAATTTATCCGACGGACCAATTGCGTAGCGCTTCTGGTGCAACTTTTCCTAATGTCTATTGACTCATTACGTAACATAGTGTGTTATTCCTCGATTATAATTAGTTACAACTGTTTTTTACTGGAATGAATAGGAGTTTTTGAAGAGGCGTTAACATAAATCATATTCAACTTTATAAAATTATATGTCAGTTCTAAAACTAATGAAATAATCGATTACCGGCAGGTACAATCCAGCTGCCTATTCAATCTCCTACTAAGCTTGGAGACTCCATCGCCCGATCCACTCCACATTGCTGAACTAATCAAGGAAGAAAAACCCTTAAAGCCTATAGATTTCTGTTACCGCGATGAAGATGAAATGGTCAACGTCCTTGATTGTATTAGTCTGTGTGTAATGGTCGTGTCGTATTCTGCTGAGAGTATGCGCGGGTATCAGATGCTGGTAAGAACTTTATATTAATTTAACTGTTCTATATAACTATTTTATTTAAATTCAATAAGTGTGTACATGCATTTTTTAACAAAGAAAGAATACGGTTGTTTGCTTTTTGTCCTTATAAAGACATTAAACCTGTGTGTATCTATCATTACCTCATTTAATTTTAGGGTTGGTTTAATTTTGAAACACTGGAAATGAACAACGAATTTATTTTTATTTCTATTTCAAGTATAGAAAACTACTGTATTGTTATAAACAAAAACAACACAAGAAATACACAACATAATATATTCTCAATTAATGTCGTCATGTTTTATATACCACTTGGAAACGTTGCATAGTTTTAAAATTGTATAACTTACAGATTATACTGGAAGCTATTCTGCCTTGTTACGTGAAACAAATCCAGCTGCCGACGTACAATAGAGAGGGGAAGACAGAAAAGGAAATAATTCAACAGCTTGCTATCGCCATCAAGACTCTTGTTAACAACTGTGAAGGACTTTCTAAGTAAATTTACTTGTTAATCTATCTTCCACCAAAACTACCCATTCTTAAAACATCTATACCTTGGTGAGAACCAGAGTGGTCAGAATGTTCAAAAGTCAGAGTGCTGAAGAACAAAACATATTAACTCTATAATTAGCCAGGGCTTTGGCTAGATATAGACGTAACATTATCATATTAAATAGTTATTAACGTGGGAAAACCCACCACTTACCCTCATTTTGTATATCCCATCGATAACAACAGCCGCGAATAAATAAACCTCGACGAATTACCGATAGGGAAACCGAATTTCGGCATCAGTTTCTGTTTCGGCCGAAACCGATATCGAATCATCCATATAAAGTCAAGTTTTTGTAGAAATAAAATATTTTAATCGTAATAATTAGTCAGTCTTTATTTTTAAAACCTAAACACAATTGACACAAACAAGATATGACACGAATATGAGCTTGGACGCGTCAAAATAACATTTCGTCGCTTGCAGCTCAGTGCACCGAGCATGTCCAAACACAGCACGAAACCTCTTCGGTTCTTTTGATTTCGGTCGTAGTTTCGGATAGACGGCAGAAACCGAAACTAAGCCGAAGTCCGTTTTTTACCGAAACTAGGCTGAAACCGTAACTCAAACCAACAGATTGGTTGGGCACATATTACCAAAGGAGATAATACAAACCGAATGCCCTAGCTAGTGTTTACTATAAAATTATACAATTTACTATTTTTGTCATAGATCTTACAACGGGCCGTACAGAACTTCGCCAGAGCACAAAGGTTCTTCGCAACGAACGGGACCACGTACCGCAGCTGCTACAATAATAGCATTTGAAGAATCACATTCCAAATACGATAACTCCAAGATGCCAGGACTACCAGAGTACACGGGTACTGAGGATTCAGAAGTGAGATATTTTTTTGAAAGCAAAAAAAATTAAGCAAAACTAATTCCCCATATATTGAACTTTATAACTTACAATTTAAGGTTCTATATACTTTGGATGTTAAGACACTGAGTTCTAACATAATTTTAAGTTAAGTAATTAAGAGTATCAAAAGCAATATTAACTCCACAGCTGGTACGTGCCGAATACCGAAGACCTCGTGACGTATTACTGTCACTGGTTGGGGAATTCATTGGTCGCGCCACTTCCCGCCTCTTGGAACTGAATGGATCGAAAGGCAGTGGTGGGTCGGAAGGGAAGCCTGTGGAACTACTTGATTCTAAATCGCATGCGGTAAGATTATGAGATACTTATTCACTTATTGCTTCCCTTTAGATTATTTCTGATATGTACATTATTTAATGGGTTCTTCCTTTAACGTTTTTTAAGTGTTAATCCCATACAAACACAATCTCATGAATACAGAAATAATTTAATAATTTGGGTACATGGTGTATACATGAATAGGAGTTAAAGTCCCCTGAGACACGGCGAGGAGTCACTATTGTTGTAGTTGCCTTTTTTTTTTCAAACAATGAACATCTAGAACTACAACAATATGATAAGTAATTTTGATATAATTATTCGCCTGACCTTGTTTTACATTTTATCTAACATCTAACTAACTCTTTCAACATGTTTGTCCCTAAACTTTCAACAGCGTCTCGCAGATATAGCTCACTCGTTACTGAAGGTGTCTCCATACGACCCTGAGTCTATGGGGTGTAGGGGTCTACAGCGTTACATGACGCAAGTACTGCCTGCAGCTGACTGGGCCGACGACGCGTTAAGGCCAGCTCTTATAATGATTTTAAGGAGGCTTGATAAAGTGTTCTTGAAGATTGCGAAGAAACCTAGTATTAGGGTAAGATTAAAAGCTTGCAATTATTAGTATATAAAAAAAATTGACTTGTAATCTTCGACTGAGACTTATGTATGAAGACGTTTATGTACGAAAGAACTAATTATTCATTCACCAAATTTAATCATTCATTCCCCCATTTAATCGTTCATTCGTTCAGTGGTGTAGGATTATATTATATGTTAGTATAATAATTAGATGGTTGTTTTTTCTGCAGAGAAATACTGATTGGGATTCAGCAGCAGTACTTCTAAAAGGCGTGTATGAAACAATGATAAGATGCCCCTACATAATGCACTGGCAACAAGTTAAAACTCTTCTTAACACAGTTCAAGTAAGTTTTCTTGATTGCATAGAGGTACTGCATTTATTTTTAAGTGGTTATTAAATTGTTTATTCTTTTGTCATTGGCTAATATTATGTTTTAGAAATATATAAAACGCCTTACTTTTTAGTAACAACAAGTGTCACAAATATTACTTCAGTGTACAACTCGATTTGACCTATAACTTTAACATCGTTATATGCATTGCAATCAAAGATAATAATATTATTTTGTACAGGCCCTAATCGTGTCAGATAACAATTGCGGAGAGAATTTATCTTCGGCTACTGCAGCGTTAATGTCACAACCACCGCCTCCACATTTCTGTAGCACCGTGGTCAGGCTCATCGCGTTGCAAGTTATTAACACAGGGGTATGTATAATGTGGCCTTCTGTTATAGGTCTATCGATATACATTATTTGAGACGAATAAGTATTTATAAACTATCTAACTACAATAAGAACGAAATGCAACGCTACTTTAGGCTTGCCCCTATTACGTGCGTTTAACTATATTATAGTTGGCAAATGTGGGCATTTCAGATGCCTCTGCCTAGCCGTTCGAGAGTATAGGGGGGTGTCTCATTTTATCTCTTATGTTTCATTAAATTTTGTCTATTCCTGTAGGACAGTTATTCGCTGGAACAAATGTGTGGAGGCAGCGCAATATTCCAGTCTGCCGAAAAGACAGAAAACATGTTGATGAACTTGTTTATGCCACTTTGCTTGCGCGTTGGGAGTGGTAGAAAAGGTATAAAATAAACACTATAATTTATATTTAGTAGTATAGTAAAAATAGATAGATCGTATAGTACAAGTGGGTCTCAGAAAGAAAATATTTATTTTTATGTTAAAGTTATTAATTGTAGATATAGTACTAATGTAGATAAAGATAGCAAAGAATTAAGTTTTGTTTCAGATGTTCCCCCCCTTCGACAATCGGATGTAAGCTACTTAGTATCAGTGGTCCTGAACGCGTTATGTCCCCCGGCCCCAGCGAACCAGCTCGCGCAAGTCAACGCTAAGCTGAACGCGTCCGACGCCAGAGTCAACTCGCTCACTTTCACCGGCAGTAGAGACACCAGAAACACTACCAGGCTTTCTAATCAACTATACAGGATTGCGTTCTTAGGTCAGTGTCAGTATTTTACTACAAATAATAATAAAAGAAACCTTTTTTAAAATTATTACCTTTGTGAAGAAGACGAGCACTTGTTCCGTGTCTGGGTGTGTAATTTATGTATAATTCTAAATAATGATAATAACTGTAGACATCAAATCTTACACATGATAGTCTGATTTCAAACTAAAAAGTGCTTGTACTATGGTAACCAAACTACTGATAAATATACTTATATATTCATAAAAACATACATATCATATACACGTAAATTACACCCAGTGGACAAATAATCGTGCTCAACACACAATTTTTTGTCCTGAGTGGGAATCGAACCCACGGCCTCTGGCTTAGCAGTCATCGTCAGTAACCACTAGACCAACAGGTTCGTTAAAAATCGTTTATCTACTACTATGTTGCCGTCAGCCCTGAAGGTGATGTGCGCGTGCTTCACGAGCGAGTTGTGTACGGAGTGGGGGCGGATAGCGCGCACGATGCGGGACCTCGGCCGCCGCAACGAGGCCGCGCACCACCTCTGGGACTTCCTCGAACATGTCGTCACTTACCGCACACCACTCTATATTCTGCTGCAACCTTTTATTGTGCATAAGGTATTCATCCATCAGTTTTACTTCAAAATTTCTTTCTTCAAAAACTCTTATCCCCTATCTGTATATCTCAATTATTGCTATGAAACTGAGTCTGCTTTTAAAAAAGTTTTATGCCCACGCTTGTGTCCCTGAAGAGTTACAAAGAGGGTATTAGATATTCACATTTTGCCATATACAGTTAGGGCCAAGTAGAGTATTAGGGGGAAAGTAATCCATCAAATGGGCTCTTTAGGAATTAAGGATGGTAAAACTGAACTTGAACTAGCTGTAGCCCTGAGGTCCTTGCCCTTTAATAATATATATGTAGTTTTTATAACCGTCAATTTATAATAGGGCTTCCTAAGTCTAAAATAAATATATTAAGTTCTTTGTTGACGAGTTGGTTTAAGTTGACGTTTAAATAAGATAAACTAACAACTACCTTATTGCATGTTATAACCATCTAGGATATGAAAGACGGTACAATCTGACTAATTGAATACACCTCTGACTACCCCTTCAGGGATACAGACGCGAGCGTATGCATGTACGTAAATAAAATGAAAATGTTAAATTTTTGTTGTTTCTTACGGAACGACTGAACGGATCTTGATAAAAATAATATTGGTTGAAATGTCAACAGCTAGTTATAATAATAATAACAAAATTATTGAAGGTAATATTGTTATTACCTAGTCATTAATTTGCTTACGATGCTCACGATCTGCTGTAAGTTTAATCTTGATCGAGCCTGCCAAAGTATTCATATTCTGTATTTCCTTGGTAATTTATTTTTTACAAAAAGAAACTTACAACTAGTAGAATAAGAGGTTATTAAACACTTATCTTTTCAAAACTATATAAGGTTAAGTAAATACTATCACGTCCAGTTATCACAACCACCAATTGGCGACAACGAACGTCACATGCAGTTCATAGTTCGTGAAAGAGTCCGGGGTCTCAAACTACCCGCCGCCAGAGCAAGGGGAGCTTTGCTCGCTGAGTTGGCGCGAGAGCTGCGGAACATGCGAGAGACACACGATCAGTACAAGTTCGGTAAGTAACCGATCTTTACCTGAATTAAGAAATTAAAAACACATAAGAAGTATGTTATTTACCATGTTATCTAATGCTTGACTTAATTAAATAGCCAAGCCAAGCTTATTAGCAAAATGAGCCAGTATTAAATAATTATTCCATACAGGTATTTTACTTCAAAATAGACAATTTTTTTTTTCGAATTCAAATTACATTATATTACTAATGTGATCGGTATTATACCTACTGCCAGACGATCAATTAGTAAACTGGATATTCATAATTGGTCTCGGAATGATATTGTAAGTAACAAATTTGTATAATTAAATTAATTTGTGTAAAGTCGTATTAGCTGGTACTAAAGATTACAAACTGAATTAGTGATGCGTAAAGAGCAGAAAGTAACTCTGTTAACAGCACCAGACCGTTTGGGTACTTTCCTCACATTGGCACCTCAACGTATCGAGTGTAGTGGCACTCCTGTAGGAACGGCTCCTGGTCAGTGGACGTTCCTACCTCAACGTAACGCTGCTTACCACGTTTAGGTCTTTTTAGTCTTAAAGTTAACATTACCTCTATTCACACACCGGGTATTGCAAATATCTATAGTCTACTGTAACACCTTTTAAGATATTTCGTATGCCTATATGGTTATTCATTAATCTTCATAATATTTTTGCCGAAAGCATCACTTACTCTTCATTTATAGAGCAAATAGCCGAAAATTTAGGCCAGAGTGGTGCTAAGCGTGCATCGGAAGTGTTTCCACGATCAACTACAGTAGCTGATAAACATCAGCAACACCGGCCATCCTTGATATCCATGCTGGTGGGGCGAGGGGGGGCTGGAGGCATGCCGCGTACACCCGATCATCCTTCCGCACCATTGTCAGCGCAAAGAGGTAATAGCTTAACTCAGTTTTTTTTTTATAAGCCTACCATAGTGACTCCACTTTGCCTGATGGAAAGTAATAAGTTGAGTCCAAGAGTGGTGATCACCATCCTCATTGCATGTATAGTCAATGCAGCATGGTGACCCACACTATGGCAGCCTGGTGAGATGCTTTTTCACGCCCCGCTTAAAAGACCCAGGATCAAAGTGGGAAGGAAACACGTGCGTGAATTCCAGGCTTTCACCGATCGGCACAGGAAAGAAAAGCCAAACCTTTAGATAAACTA
This sequence comes from Tyria jacobaeae, assembly GCA_947561695.1. NCBI lineage: Eukaryota > Metazoa > Arthropoda > Insecta > Lepidoptera > Erebidae > Tyria > Tyria jacobaeae. The sequence continues at coordinate 11,325,031 of OX387218.1, forward strand.
TTTTTATTATAATTTATTATACATATTTATTTAAAAAACGGTTATACTGATTTTAAAAAACTAAATAGTAAAAATCTTATAAATGAATTGTAAAGATTTTAAACGTAGCATTTTGTATGGCAGTATGATTGCTTTAAAACATGGCATATTTTTTTATGTATTAAACATATTTTTTCTAGTTCTATAATTATATGTTCGATAGAAAATAACTAGCAATTCTTAATATTCTTTAGTTTATAATTTAGGTTAGCTATCTTATTTTAATCTGAACAAGTCATCTTCTCTACAAACACATATTATATAAAATAAATACAATTATCATAAAATGACAACCATACCGACGTTATTCAATCTAAAGATGATGATAACTTTATTTGCCATGATCCTGCCATACGGCGGTGCCTCCTCTAAATTCATGAGATCTTTTACGTAACGACATAGACATATATTTTTTTTTCCTAGAGTGTTGGATAAAATCTTAGTGTGTTATTAATCTTCGACTTTTTATACATTCTAGAATCAGTATCCAGCAGTTCGACAACTAGTCAACATATGCCTGTATTTGAAGCGGCAATGAACAGTGGGCGTTTTAGTGACAACAGCAACAATAACGTCAGCAGCGGCAATTCTAACATAGGTGGGTCTAACGTTTCACACGACAAACGTCGATATAAAACTTTACGTATGATATTAAAGGACTTATACCCTTGAAAGAGTAAAGGTCATTCGTGACTTCTTGGTAATGTTTGACTCTACGATGTCAGTTAGACCGCACTGTGACTGTAACTGCAGTAAAGCCCGTCATATGGCGTCCTACGCACTTCGTAATTCACAACCTTTTAAACAAATACATATACGTACATACGAATGTACGAGGTATAGTTGAGCACTGTTCATCTGTGTGGGTCTCAATATACAATATCACATAGACCGAATTGAGTCGATACAAAGACTTTTTTTATTTTACGTGTGGAAACCTCCACAGGCTGTCGCCCCACCGGAGCTTTCAGTGGGGCGGTGCGTCGGAATTGAACCGACTAAAAATACAAGGTGTACCGTATTGCGTTTGAAGTAGGAGGAGTCCGGGAACAACTTTAGTAAGACATCCGGACCCCTCCAAACGCCTGCCCGCAAAAGCGCGGGCACCACCTTCGTATGTCCCTCAATTAGGCGGCGTCCAGGCATACAAGGACGTCGCCTCCTCGCGGCTGGCCGTTACAGCGGGCGGAAAACCACACTGGCCACACTCAGGGCGGCAAGAGGCGCTGGAAAGCGCGCCACCGATGCCTGGTTCGCCGGCGGCGAATTGGGTCCTAGTGTAGGCATACAAAGACTACCTCAATACGAGGTAAATCTAAAATCAATCCAAAAGATGACCTGAGATGACCCGTCAGGGGAAAAATAGATGTGAGGGTGACCTGTCTACTTCACAAAAAACAGCTAATGGCTCATATCATAGTAAGCTATAAGTCTAATACTAATACGATCTGTGCGTATCAATATGTAACAACAATGTATCCCAGAGCAGTCCACTCCAGCAGTCAGAATATTAATGCAATATAAGTTCAAAAAAGCTTTAAATAAACACTTGAATTTAATAATAATTCGTTAATATTTGTAACTATACATATGTATGTACATACATACTTCTTATTTTCTTTCAATACTGGCTCCTGTAATCACGTTTATTATGAATATATTATGATTTCTTCAGCATTTACTCATAAATGTTGTGTACAGTTGTAGTTAGACTCCACAGGTTTACAAATTGTCGATACTGTCTCATTATTATTGATATTATTAATCTGTTGTCTGGCTGTGTACCTTACAAACAAAATAAAGATAGCCTATCGTGCCTAGTGTTTTAGGAGAACTAGTTAGAATATTTGATTATGATTAGTGTCTAACTTACTATGAACTTTTGGTCAAAATAGAAACTTAGATCGATCTCAAGAAACTAGATGCAAATGAGATCAAAGTGATTTAAAAAAAATTAAAATGTTTTAGTCTCATTTTAAACTTATTTGTAGGGCCTGTGAAGCATGTATGTGGCAACATGGTGAATTTTTCTCAAAAAAGGGGAGTTAATATTAAGATCCATTAGTTTAAGTTTTAGCGTAAGGTAACATTATATATCATATACTTACTATTCTTGCAATGCCCGTAATGAGCTAGGTTCTGATACTCAACTTTAATGTAACATCAGCATATTATATGTGCCTACACAAGGAGGTGGGTTAGGTTAAGATATAACAATTTTTTTGTGGTTTTAGTCGGTCCGATTCTGACACACCGTTTCACCGAAAACCTCGGTGGGATGACGGCCCGAGGGGGTTTTTTTATTATTATTTTTTTTTATTATACTATAGGGGGACAGACGAACAGAACAACACATACAACACATTTCGAACTGGGGATGCTCAAAATCTAAATTATTTATTTGCTTGAAACATGGTAGATAAAAATATTACAAAACAGTCAGGTTTCGCCTACCCGGTGGCATGCAAATTTCAAAATCAAAGATGTATTATCTTTGATTTTGAAATTTGCATGAGACCGGATTTTGCATTATTGCTTACCTTCGAGAGCACCGTTCACTGGTTAGCGCTATTTTCGGCAATTTTACTATTTATAAAGTAATAGTGCTAGTTAAACCATTGCTATGTCACTTGCTCGTGGTGAAATACAAGCGCGACAAAAGTAGTTAAGCGGTATTTAAATAAGTCTCTACTCTTTATTTTGGGATATTTTATTCGTTACAGAAGATATTGAAAATAAGGTATTGTCTGCGGTTCATAGTAATGAATATCATATCGCCAATACCTCGTAACTAATATTAAACTGAATGTCGAATCAATAAACTTGGATTTTCGTTTCATAAATATTCTCAGTATTTTTTTAAAATATATAGTTTTCATGGCCTCCTGAAAACTTGACCTCAAAGGAGGAGGAGTTAGGAGGTATTGGCAGCATACGGTCGATATGTTTATACTATCTACATCGCTTTAATTTGCCTTAGGGTCGATGAATTTTGGCAGTGGGGATACCAAGCCAACAGTTAGTACGCCATCTTACGCTAGCACACAAACTAAACTACGTTTTGTACCGTCTGTTGAGCTGAAGTTTACGACTGGTAAGTCATATATTATTTTGCATGCTTCGTCCAGTACGTATAGAACTTAATATTCACTTTCATATGAGCGTCAGAGACAACTTTTTTTTTTATTTTATTACCTCAAATGAGAAATGTGTAGTGTAGCTTTCGACTCTATTGGTTATTTTTTTTTTGTGATTTTACTCCAACAGAACTGAGTCCTAAACATACTACCTGCTTCTACCTGTATCTCTTAAGGGGTAGGCAGATGTTGATGAAACACACCTTTCTTACTAATTTGAATTTGGTAATCATAATATAATCGTAATAATTTTCTTAAAGATGTAATCCTTTTGGCTATTATAATTCATCAGATTACTATAATTTCCAAAGGGATAAAACAAACGAGTCTAGAAAAGTGTTGTAGTTTTTTTTGTGATGATTTTCTTTTCATCTACTACTTTGAATTGGGATCCAGGAGAAACGTCATTGAGTCCCCTGTCGCCAATGTCACCGGGCGAGACATCATGTGGGGAGAACGCTGCTGGAGGCCGCGGACGTGACGTGGACGCTCTCGTAGACCGGCCCAGCTCTCCTGACGCGTCCGCTGGAGAACGTCCACGATTACAGCGAGCCCACGGGCCCTCTAAGAAGACATTCAAATTTCGAAGGAGCAGACATACTAAACCAGAGGTAATTAAGTGAACTTTAGTTTGTGATGCAAATAATGAATATTTAAATCTCATCATGTCTAGGTATATTACTAAAAAAAAAGCGTCATGGATTTTAACGTTACCATCTTAAATGTAATGGCAGCACGGCAATGTGAGGACGGTACATACATACATATGTATATTTTTTGTATCTTGGAAACTGCTCTAAGCATTTTCATAAAAGTTAGTATTTTGTTATTTAAGTTTATCTATATAAATGTTATTCCTGGAAACAGGATTTACCGAACCATTTGTATATAGTTTTTGACTTTTTTAAACATAACATAATGATATGAATTAACGGATATTTTTGTAGGTATCTCACGTACGATTGGAATCAGACGATGGGTCATCACCGGGTCCAGAAACTACCCCTCTACGGCGCGCCTGGTCACAGCCACCCTTCCTTCAGCCCACGTACATCAATACTGACACGTCGTACGACAGCGAGATATCCCAAACCTCCTCAACATCCGGATACAGGCTAGCATTACCCTCACACACTCAGTAAATAGATAACTATATAGCTGTTAGGTGTCGTCAGTATGCCTTTTCGATGTCACGAACACCTCTCAGAACTGGTGACAAGCGTTTTATTGCGTGCATGCATCAATAACATTTTCTTACAATTCGTTGATGGTGTTTTATGTGACTGTCATTTATCCTTCCATAATAAAATTCTGGAATATCAATATTTACTGCTTGACTTATATGATGTTAAAGCCCTCGTTTACTTTGTCTGTTGTACCAAGGATATATTTATCTACGCCCGGTCAACTCTCACACAGCCAACCATTAAGAAGGAAAGACGGACATTGTCAGTGTAACCTCTTTTGGGCTGTAAGCCTATTACGATTAGGGACAAATTCAATTGCAAGTTACGAACTTTATTTACTTTTTTGCAAAAGTAAATGGTTCTGTGCCAACTGTTGCCTAGTGTATAGGTCAACATCTGCTGACTATGATCATGACATGAACAGAGATAACTTTACAAAATGTGTACACAGAAAAATTTATCCAAAAAATTTAAAAAACTTACAAAACATTCTGTACAATTGAATCGTGTGAATTGTATTAATCGTGTGGATGTTATCAAAGAATGGTTCCGTATAAATAATATTCATTATGATGACCATTCTCGAAAGTGTCAATTACTTGAGCCAGTGAAACAACAATTCAGCATCCAAAACCAAAACCCAAATTCCTCTTCCCGTGTGTTGCTTCCTAGAATTTTTTAATTCTTCATTTGCTATGAGATTGTTAGTGTTTGGTGGAGCTATAGATACAATGGTGATTACCGACGATATGTAGAGAGCGCGTATGGCCAGCTTTTGTTACTGTTGCAGGGAGAGCTACAGCCTGCAAGTGTCAATGACGGAGTCGCCGGGCGGCAGCGCGCGCGCGGCGTTGGCGTCGCCCGAGGCGGGGGAGGGGGGGGAGCAGCGCACGCGCAGCGCCACGCCGCACGCCAGCCCCGACGGTAAACAACCCTTCGTATGTACCGCTCTACTTATACGCAACCACCCCGCCACAACCATCGTTCTGTCTCTATTCTTCATTCTTCCGACTGGTCGTTTTTACTTGTCTTCGTAAGTTAATATTCAGTATGCTTTTCTTTTTGCTCTCTCTAGGCGCATTCACTATTGCATGCAACGCTTCTTGAAAGAAATATGAATTAATGCCACCTGGATTGTAACTAAAGTTGGCAGTGCCAGTAGAATATTCTAATAAGCTTTACGAACAAATACAGGCTAGTCCATTGTCACATATAGAGCAATATATCTGCCATCTATAGAAGGCAGATTAATTGCTCAAATTGTAAAATGGCGTTAATATCTACTTTCCTCTTATCTATTTAAAGTTCTATTTGTACCGCTTTTATATATTTTGTACAAAACTAATTTCTATTGTGAATAGGTCTAAAACTATATTACCTTTTCGTCCAGCTTCTTTAAGTTACGAATCCGGGACATCGTCAGCCGAACGTACTGCACTTCTGGGAGCTGCAAGCCAGCGATCACTGCTACTAAGCAGCGAACTACGAGACGAAGATACTCTTTTATAAATCCCACTCTAACCACTATCTTATGTGCGCATTCAATGTAATATGATGTAATAATTTCATTCACATTATCTTAGCACGCGTTACTGGAGCTTCTACTATAAAAATAGTAATTGTATTCATATAAAAAGTGAACAATTAGACAAATCTATGGTTATAAACTTACATTAATGGTTTTAGACATAAAAGTTATATTGAATTGTTTAGAAAATTAGAATATTTATATAAAAAAAGATAATTTAATAGACTCTCCGCCTTTGAATAATTACATACATTCTTATTCTAAATTAAACTTATTTTAAATTTGATTCATTTAGCTACATTCACTCATTGTTTGTTATAGAACAACAGTATAACCACAGAGAAATCTAGAAATAAACACTCACAATGGTTCTGGCTATCATTTCAAGTTAAAAATCTATTTGAAAATATGATACACTTACACATGTACAATAGAGTATAGGTAGAAGTGTATTAAACACCCACATTTTGCATACCAGAATTTGATCCCATTAATGTTTATTTCTACTTCCTTTGTGGTTTTACTATACCTACTAACTACTACTCACTGTCCTAGTAATGTATCATCATGTTATTAAAAATCTGGTATTCTGAGAATAAGACAAATTAGATATAACATCAGTGCAATTTTTATGATTGTTAATATACCCATAACTAAAAAAATATATTTATAAAATGTTCCTTGTTTAAAATCTGTATGAATCAAATAGATTTTTTATTTAAAATTTTGTTTTATTTTTCATAATAAGATGTAGCTATAAAAGTGCTAAAAAATAAAATTCACAAATAAATAAGTAAAAATTTAATACTAAGACAATTCTATGCTTCTTTACATAACAAAAATGGCTGTAAAGCTATTTGAACATCGGGATCTAAAGGTATTTCATGAATGTATTTAGAGAATGTGATAGCAATCTTATAAATACTTCTCTTAACTGATGAAATAAGAGCATTCCTCATTTTAATAGCAAAAGCATCATTGAGTATATGCTTTCGGGGCACAAGACCAGGTTTTGTCAACTTGTCTAAATTCTGTTTGAGATTGATCAACGTTGATATAACAATTGGCAAGTCATTCTGCACCACACCATACTTATCTTCATTCAAAGATATGGCTGCAATATATGCTAAACCTTCACAAGTCCACATCACAGGTTGTGCTTGCATCAGTAAAAATTTCAACTTGGTATCAGTTAATTCCCCAAATAAATAACTTAAGGGAGGTTTCTGACACAATTTATGAACTAAGGCATGAAATTCCACCTTCATGGTATAAGCTAATGTATCATTTTCATTCTTATGTTCTTTCAGTTCTTGCAACTGTGGAGACTGAGCCATGTTTCTCAAATTTCCAGAATATGTCAACCTATTTCCGAATGGTGCATTGTTTATATTATTTCTAACTGTAAGATTGTCAGCCTCTGATACTTTCCCATCTCCATTAACAGCATCCAAGTCTTTACTGAAGTCATTAATAATACTAAGGCACTTTTCCAATAAATTGTTCCAGTTTCTTGGATGTCCACCAGGTTGGGAGAGTGTAAAAATTTCCTGCCGCCTGATAAGGTCAGTTACTGCCATAATTCTTAAATCTTGTGCGCCTAAGTACCCATTAAATTGTGATCTTTGAGCTAATGCATTGTGGAGTGTTAGACCATTTTCAGTATTAATGGGAAATTTCATGGGTTCTGTAAGTATTATATTGAAAATAGTCCTCATTGTGTAAACTGACACAAAGAACAAACTGGTGTAAAACCAAAGTCCAATCCAAATTCCAGAGGTTATCAAGTTTACTATGTTGTCTAAAGGATGATCTTCAAGATATAAACTGTAAACATCTGAAACAATACCTCTTGGTTTGTTCCCCCAAATATAATAAAAAATGCAGTAATAACAGACTGGCATAATAGAATTCTTAAATCCTAAAGACAATATGCTGTTGACAGCCAGCTTAATTTGTTGAAATTTATCTTGATATATATGAGGAAACATAAGTACAGCAGCACCAAAAATGTGGATATTCAGAAAGTAATATAATCCCATCCACATACCACCAAATTGCAGAAATAGGCTTTGTTCTACAAGACACTGACCAGAATAGAATTTACATTCTTTCTTCAAAATATTGTAATTACTCTTAGCCAATGATGAATACAATCCCATTGTAAAATAGCCACTGAGAGCATACAAAATGCTGAACATTACATTCTGAATCGAAAACAGGTTCAGGAAAATGGAGAATCTTGTAAAATATTTTGGTAATGGCATCATATAATAATTTCCATAGACATAGGCTTGAAGGAATGATACCAATCCAAGTAGTACAATGTTAAGACCCATTTTCCATCCAAATATGTCATTAAGTGTTGAAGTAATCCATGACACTGGATGCAGTATATCGACTTCGATGAGAAATACTAACATAAAAGCCAGAAACGTCTGAAGTCCAATGTTCCATAGCACAGCTATTATTAATCTTTGAGAAAATATCTCACTTTTTGTTTCCATACCGGCAAATACAATTTCATAAATTAGAGTTGTTATAATGTTGTATAGTCGCTTACATAATAATTGATATATTAAACTAACTCTTGTTATTATTTGTACTCTGAACCACGTTGTCTTGTTTCTTTAAAAAGTGCAAAATATATTAATAACCCCAAACTGCTCCCAAGAACTTTGTTAGTAATTTCAAACCTAAGCGTTTAGCACTTTGGCGTTTACGTCAAGTAGTGATACATTTAAACTTAGCTTACAAAAACCGGAACTTATAAAGATCGGTTTCTAAATCTTTACTGTTCTGGAGCCATTAGCTGCGGTACGACTATTGTTATTATTAAAACTTAAATGGTGAGTACCCGTTACTCATTTTTTTCTACGGAGTGGGAGATCCTCATGGATGTCCTTTCGGTTGGGGGGCAGGGGTATGTTGGACTCTTATCAACTAAAAACCACCCTGGTTTTTCTCTGCTTGCCTAGGATCATGGAAACGAGAATGTTATTCTTCCGCTGCTTGCGACCGGCACTCACTTCTCACCCAAGACGGGTCCCGTCACCCGATATAACCATCACCCTTCGGTCACAGTTCTCTGAGAGACACACTGAAGACTAAGCGCTGCCTTTCGGGCCTGTATCTGTTCGGGTGACGAATTCCCCAAAGCTTCGTCACCCGCAAGGATTGCCCGTTACTTATGATTTAAGTATTATTAACAATTAACAACCAACGTTTTGTGGTGGTAGCTAATAGAAACTACCAATTATCAAAGTGGAGTATAAGAAAACTTACTCAATTTTTATACCGAGTACCTCATAACAGTAATTTCATTAATTCCTTCTTTTCTTCTAACATCTCTAAAATTTTACCAAGTTTGATTTATAAATACAACAACAAAATCTTATAAAATTTATGAAATACCTTTTTTTTTTTTTTATGCGATAGGGGGCAAACAAGCAGACGGGTCACCTGATGGTAAGTGACTACCGCCGCCCATGGACACCCGCAACTCAAGAGTCACAAGTGCGTTGCCGGCCTTTTAGGTAGAGGTACGCTCTCTTCTTGAAGGTTTGAAGGTCGTATCGGTTCGGAAATACGGCAGGCGACAATTTGTTCCATAAGCTGGTTGTGCGAGGCAAAAAGCTTCTGGAGAAGCGCACAGTGGTGGAGTGCCAATCGTCCAGGTGATGGGGATTGATATTTTGTCGCGTAGGACGATGGCGGAAACCAGCAGCCGGTATAAGTCCGAACAATTCCTCTGAACACTCCCCATGATACAAGCGATAGAGGATGCAGAGTGAAGCTACATCTCTACGCAACGCCAAGGTGGGGTGCACCTGCATAGAGATGAGAACAGTATTCCATGTGCGGCCGAACCTGCGCCTTATAAAGTTGCAGGCGGTGGGCCGGAGTAAAATACTGTCTCGATCTGTTTAGCACACCAAGCTTCTTCGAGGCTAATATGGCCTTACTCTCTAAGTGACCGTGAAACTGGACTTCGCTTGATATATCGACGCCAAGGATTCCGATACTGGCTGATGCAGTTAGGGAAGTGCTCTCAAATTGAGGTGATACGACCAATGGCATCTTTTTAGCGGTGAACGCGCAAACCTGTGTCTTCGTGGGGTTAAATTGGACTAGGTTAAGTCGACCCCAATCTGAAACTTTTGATAAAGAAGTTTCGATTTCAGACACAAGTTTGGATCGGCTTTCGATGACGTTTACCCGAGAAATGTTAGCGCGGCCGGTGTAAAGGGCATCACTCGTGCTATCGTCTGCATAGCAATGGATGCTGCTAATCTGCAGCATGTCGTTGATATGCAGAAGAAACAGCGTGGGTGATAGCACACAGCCTTGAGGGACACCAGAATTAACAGACTTCGAGTCGGAGCATGCACCGTCAACAACGACCTTGATGCTTCTGTCAGTAAGAAAACTGGTGAGCCAATTGCACAGTTTCTCGGGAAGCCCATAGGAAGGAAGCTTCGCAAGGAGCGCTTTGTGCCAGACCCCAGACCTTCCTAACTAATTTGCAGACAACACTTCTATGTCACTCAGATGTACTATTCAATGTATCAATAAACCGGCTTAATCAACATTCTTTTTTAAATGACTAGTAGCTAACCCAGTGATCTGCAATCGTAGTCATTACCTTAATTTTTAGACCAAACATTGCGAAATTAATTTTTACTTTTAAACCAAAAACTCGTCTAGTTCTCATTTCAATAAAATCTGAAATTCGTCAATTGTTCGCTAATAACAAACAGAGGAGAATATTTAAGTAGATATCGTACAACAACAATAGGACTTCAGACGTTCACGTTATGTAGCTGGATAAAGGGCCTGCAGCAGAAGGCAATCATTCTTGATGCGGCGCGACAACCTCTTTTTTTTTCACATATTGCTTTTACTACTTTGTTCCATGTCACGCCTGCTACTTGTTAAATGTCATCATCCCACCTTTTCACTTTACACACATTTACACAAAGAACACCTCTAAACCGCTACGCCATCCGTGCAGTCCAAAAACTTCGTGCCTCAATATCGCCGTTCAAGCCTTTTGATTTTACATGTTATGTCTATGACTTTTGTTTTATTTCTTATGACCTGGTTCTTTAATCTGTTTGACTTCTTCACATCTTCACATTTAGCATGCTCCTTTCCATCACATGATGGCTGGTTGTAAGTTAATTTGTCAAACTTTTATGCTAAAGCCCATATTGGACAGCCATACATGAGGACTGGCAGGAGGCAGGTTACACAATTTACATGTTACGTTTGCGTCGGGCTTTTTATCATTCATGACCTCTCTCAGACTCCGGTATATCTTCCTATTTACTTGCGTACAGATTCAATCGGTCCTGGTTTGAGTGATATCAACCGTCATTTTTAATCTACAATTAAGCTGATTCGTCAAACTAAGTGTCGGACCTTGAACCATATTGCTAGTCTACCCAGACAACAAACATTGCCAATTTTGAACTTTCTTCAGTGCTTACTGAGGACATCAAAAAGGTCACCCTTTCCATCTATTCCAATGCTGAGGGCTGTGATAGCATTAGCCGTAGGATAATAGGTTAGTAGGTTATGACTCACATTATTAACTTTTCTCTCGATTCAAGAACTTTCCTCTCTCTGTTGCGAAACGCCTATATAAATTATTTGCCTAAAAAAATCCATCCCTTCCCAAACACTTTCGTCTAATTTCTATTCTTCCCTTTCTGTCAAAAGTTCTTGAGGGGTGTGTTCAAAAGCAGCTTTCTCAGTTTACATTTCAAAATAGCTTCTTAAGGCCTCTTCAATGCGGCTCTAGGCCCGGTCACAGCACTGTTACTGTGCTATTGCACTGCTGAAAGTGACTGGTGATCAGGGAGGGCATGAAAGGCACAAAGGTTACCGTTTTAGCCCTGATTGACTTTTCTGATGCCTTCAATACCGTCAGTCACGATGTCCTATTATCCGTCCTGTCCTATCTTATGATCTCATCACAAGCATTTGAATAGTTCTCCACTTATGTTTAGGGACGACAACAGTGCGTTTGCGTTGATGACCTGTCATCATATTGGTGTGATCTCCACACTGGCGTCATAAAAGGCGGAATTCTATCTCCACTTTTGTTTTCAATTTACATTAATCTTATAAATCAGAGCCTTCAGTGTGCGTATCACCTTTACGCCGACAGATTGCAGCAGTACACGCAGTTCAGCATCGAGGATTAGATCGAGGACTTAGATTTAGTAAAAACCTCCGTGAGGTTTTCACTATTCGTGAACCCTACTAAATGTCAGGCAATTCAAGTAGGCAGCAAAAGACTTATGGGTAGAATTAATATGACTTCCATCTCACCTGTAGTTTTAATAATAAATATACATATATATATGGATGATTTGAAACTATTTGCCCCCAGTAAATTGCAACTGACAGCGTTACTTAAGGTAACTGAAAACTTTAGTAACTCTATCAATTGGTGTAGACAAGTGTGCAGTCATGCACGTAAAGAAAGGCGTAGTAGTAGAATCTGAAGAAGTTGAACTTTCAGATTCAACTAAACTTAGATCTCTTTCTGCTGCTGAAACCTACAAGTATCTGGATATATTGTCATTGGGAATACCTGAGTCTAGTGTGAAACAGGCATTGCGGGACCGATTTTTTGGCCGTCTGAAAAAAGTACTTAAAAGCCTTTTGTCAGGCGGTAACAAAATACGCGCCTGCAATAGTTGGGTTATACCAGTTCTCACGTATTCCTTTGGTATACTTAGATGGACTCAGACTGAACTAGATGCTATTGATAGGAGAGTTCGTACACTGATGACTGCATTTCGAATGCACCATCCGCGGTCATCGGTAATGAGATTGTATATCCCGCGAAAGTTTGGAGGTCGTGGTATTTTAAACATTAAGACCCTACAAAATCGCGAGATATACAACCTCAGAGAATATTTTCTTCATACCGATGTAGAAGTGCATCGTAATGTTGTAGCAGTGGACAAAGGACTTACTCCACTCGGTCTGGCTAAAGAGAACTGTAGTACTCAGTACTAATGATCGCACGGAGGTATGGAAGGGCAAAGAGCTCCATGGTCGGTTCTATCGGGCCCTAAATGGGCCTGATGTAGACGTAAAAGTTTCTACATTCTGGCTACGGTGTGGTGATCTTTTTGGAGAAACTGAAGGTTTTGTCTTTGCAATTATGGATGAAGTTGTTATGACGAATAACTATCGGAAATTTATTCTGAAAGACGGTACGGTCGACATATGTCGGGCATGCCACCGTCCCGGTGAATCTATCAGGCATATTATTTCTGGTTGTTCTCGTCTTGCAAACGGTGAGTATTTGCATAGACATAACCAAGTGGCCAGAATAGTACATCAACAACTTGCCCTTAAATACAATCTTGTGAATTTAGAGGTGCCATATTACAGGTATGGGCCCGATCCAGTTCTCGAAATAGTCGTGCTACATTGTATTGGGGTCGATCTATCATCACTGATAGGACTATTATTGCCAATAAGCCTGATTTAGTCGTGATAGATCGATTAGAGCGCAACGCAATGATTGTCGATATTGCTGTTCCACATAATTACTACAGATAAACAATTAAAATATTTGGATTTGTCTCACGAGATTGTCGATATGTGGAATATCGATTCGGCTATCATTGTTCCGATAGTCATATCTGCTCACGGATTAATAGCTAAGAGCCTTTTTTTTTTTCTTTTTTTAACGTGTGGAAACCACCTCGGGCCGTCATCCCACCGGGGTTTTCAGTGGAACGGTGTGTCGGAATTGGACCGACTAAAACCACACGGTGTGCCATGCTGCGCTTAAAATAGGAGGAATCCGGGAACAGCTTTAGTAATACATCCGGACCCCTCCTAGCGCTTTTGCCCACAAAAGCGCGGGCACGACTTCCGTCGAGGATCAGGCCCAGATATCGTATGTGGGCCTGAACCGGTACTAGGATCGAGTTGACCATTATGGAGGCGCCAGGGGGCGGACCTCGACTGGGCCCTTGGAATAAAAGGGCCTCCGTCTTATCTAAGGCCACCCGCAACCCTAGCGCCTCGATGCGCCCGACCACCAGTGAGGCTCCTCTGGTGGCCAGGCGTGCCGCCTCTTCAAAGTTCGCCCCCTGGGCTGTGACCAGTGTGTCATCGGCGTAACAGATTACGCCCAGCCCAGGGGGAAGTCACCTCGAAGGGCCCAGTCGTAGCCCATGTTCCACAGGAGTGGTCCAAGGACAGACCCCTGCGGAACACCGCACGACATGGGCCGACGACTCAAATTTCCCTCTCGATCCTCGTACACGACGGTACGCTCCTCCAAATAGTCTGCCATCAGCCACTTCAGGTACTGTGGCACCCCGTGATAGCGGAGCGCTTCCCTGATGCAGCTGAATGGCAGACTATTAAAAGCGTTGGCAATGTCCAAAGACACTGCCAACAACACACCGCCACAGCTCACTACCTGTTCGGTCAGGGCCCTTAGGCGCATTACAGCACCGATCGTCGAACGCCCCGCTCGGAAACCGAATTCACCCCATTCCCCCGACAAATCGGGGCCGACCTCGCTCAGGTGCCGGACGATGCGGGCAGAGAGGATCCTCTCAAACAATTTACCCGCCTCGTCCAACAGCACGATGGGCCTATAGGCCGCGACCGATTCCGTAGGCCGTCCCGGCTTTCTTAAAAGAACCAACTTCATGTCGGTCCGACATGTGGTTGAGGGCTAGGGCCAATATTCGGGCAGGGATCCCGTCCAGTCCGGGGGCGGTGTTCTTAGAACGGATTCGAAGGACGGCCGCCCCTATCTCTGCCTCATTGATAGGTGGAACCTCCTCCTCCTCAAAGTCCCCGTCTTCTCCGGCCAAGGGGGCCATCGACGGGGATGAGTGCTCCACCCGTTGCGGGAAAAGGCCCTCAACCACTTCCTGCAGGAAGCTGGACTGGAGAGTCTCAGTTAGGGGGGGGGGCCAGCGTGCGGAGCTTTTGTTGCGCCGCACGATAAGGGCGACCCCAGGGGTCACGGTCGAGACCCTCCAGCATCTCTTTTCTCTTCTCCTCTTTGGCGCGGCAAATGGCCAGCTTCAGAGTTTTCCGTGCCTCTCGGTATTCCTCATGAAGCCGGTCCTCTTCCCCTTCATCGCGGTGACACCGACGGCTGCGGGTGTAGGACCTCCGGGCACGAATGCAGGCCACACGGAGATCCACCAACTCCTGGGACCACCAGTAGACCTCCTTCCTTGGAGGCCGACTTCCTCGAATCCTGGGCATGGCCGCATCGCAGATATGCGTTACCGCATCGCAAAAGCGGCCTGCCCCCATGTCTACCTCCTCGGTCGGAGGCTGTAGAGACAGCCAAGAGTAAATTATGGCTGCCTCCTCCAGTAGATCCCGGTCTAGCTTAGAAATAGCCCACCGCGGAAAGCGGGAAGGATACCGCGCCAAGTGACACCTTCTGGGGTCCTGGGTCCGGGAGAGCTCAAATCGGATATAAAGGTGATCCGAGAGCGTCTCAACCTCTTCCAGGACACACCAGTTCCTTACTCGTGCGGCGAGAGCAGGGGTAGCGAACGAAAGGTCCACTATCGACCCCCCCTGCTGTCGCACGCACGTGTTTGTGGTGCCTCTGTTTAGGACACAGAGGCCCACCGATGTTGCCCACTCCTCAACAGCATCGCCCCGTGCGTCCGTCCTGGGGGAACCCCACGCAACGGACTTGGCGTTGAAGTCCCCCAGCACTAGAACGTGCCCAGACGCTAGTCGACGTATCGAGGTTTCCAGGTTATTGAGGAAGACCTCGAAATCGCTCAGACTCCGGTTGGGAGAGAAGTAGACACCATAAATGGTGATCCCCCCCCATTCAACGGCAACATATCCAAAACCCTTGTCTCTAAGCGACAAGGGCGGGGAATGAGCCGCCGTGGAGCCGATGACTGCCACGGAACCGTCCCGGTCACCCAACCAGTTTAGACGGGGAGGAACGTAATAGGGCTCCGCAGCTACGGCCATATCGATCGACCTCTCTGCCATGGTTTGCAGTAAAAGGTCCTGCGCACCGGCACAGTGGTTTAGGTTCGTCTGGACAAGGAGGCTGGAGACTTGGTCCATTATTGAACTGTCTCTACAGCCTCCTCCATGGGCGATGGTAGCGACGCACGATTAACACCAGAGGCAGCCTGGGTCGATTGGCTAGCTCCGATGTTTGCTGAGAAGCGCGGGGTGACTTGCAGCCCCCCTGCCCCATCTGATGATTGGTGGGGAGATTACCCGCCGCAAACACAGGGCAATGAGGGGCGGCGGAACAATCCGCCGCTTTGTGCCCCGGTCGACCGCAGCGAAAGCAGAGTCCGCTGCAGTCAAAACCACTTCCACACTTGACGCGGGTGTGTCCCGAAGCCAGGCATTTAAAACACCTTATTGGTCTCGCCGCCAGAACTGTGACTCTGGCGTTCACGAAACCGACAAGGATCTTGCCAGCGTCTCCCAAAATCTTGGCAGATGTTAAGGGACAACTGATCCAAACCGCGCCAAGGCCACCTGGACCGGGGCGAATGGTGCCGACTCTAAGGTTCTCCGCATTGCATCCTGTCTTCTCTTGAATGGCAACGCGGACATCCATAACCGTGACAGAGTCGTCCAGTTCCGAAAGGCGCAGTTCAGCGCACTTAGCAGGCCTGGCGATCTTGACACCATCCGTCTCATGAAAAATACTCCGCAACTTCTCAGCAATAGTGTCGGCCGCCTTCACGCCGTTCTGCCCCGGGGAACTCGAGGACTCGAGCCCCCGTCTGGGCAAGGCGCAGCCTCACACCTGAAGCCCCGAACTCACCACCTAGGCTATCCCGGGCCTTTTTGAAGACAGCTGCGTAGGATAGCCCAACTTTACTCGCTTCCGGCGACACTGTGACTACTACAGCCGCCGTTTTGGGCGCCTGCAGTTTCCGAACCTTTTTGTTTGTCACGGTCGCCGACTGCGATTGTGGTATAACCAAGAAAACAGCCTCTGTTTTCTTGGCAGCCTGCTTAGCGCGCTGTCGAGACTTCGCCCCTCCGGCTACTTGCCACCCATCTTTAGCAGACGTAGAGTTTGACAGTGGTAGAGCCATGCTTAGGCACGAATGGGCCGGCTCGACCGGTGCGATACCACGGCCTCACAGAAAACCGGTTGTGAAGTAACGCTTGCGTTGCATTTCCCCGAATTGAGTGAGGTTTCTGGAGGCCCAATTCCTCCTTTTTTTCCATCTCCTCATCCCTCCTCTCTTCTTTCCGCTCCCTGCATACCCCATCCCTCATCACCCTCAAAGGCGGGCAGCGCACTTGCGACTCTTTCTCTGTTCGTCTGTCCCCCTATAGTATAAAAAAAAAAAAAAAGAGGGGCCAGGCATAATTTCAGCACCAGGTGGAACGGACGGAGTGGGGAGCGGAGGGAATTCAGTCGCCACTTTGGTCGCCGCCTTCCCCGGTCGTCTACGTTTCGGTGTGGATGAAATCAGTGGAGCGGAAGTCACTGCAGCATACGTTACAGTCGCTCGAGCACTCGAAATAGGAAGCACCGTCTTTATTTGAGCGTTCCTAGTCGTATCGGCAGCGAGAGGCGGCCGAACAATGGGGGCTGCAGGTAGCCTTGCCTCCAAACCTGCAAGGCGCCCGTCCATCATCCTCCACACTGCGTCAATAATTTTACGCAGGTGGGAATCTGGAACTTCGGACGGAGTGGAAGAGGGAGCAGCCTGCCGCTCAACCTGGCTCAGTCGCTCAGGGCAATCCGTCCGAAATTGGGCAAACTGAGCCCTAAGTTCCGTCATCTGCTCCGTAAGGTGGTCGTTTGCCGCTTGGAGACGCGCTACGTCCCCAATGAGAGATTGGACCACCCCAGAGATAGCAGAGGAGGAGTCTTTCAGGGCTCGAACAAAGGTGCCCTTTAGTTTAGTGGACTTGGTGGCCACTTTGTTTATAATTGTCACCGCAACACTAGTCCTCTCTTTCAACGCCACCGGTGTCTGAGAGACGGAACCCCCTTCCACCGGTGAACGGATTTTAAGCAGGAGATCCGCGATCTCCTCCTCCGCAATGATTTCGCCTTCCGCTCGAGCCCGCTCGTACTCTCCCGATCGGGTGAAAGGCGACCTGGAACTTGCCAAAGGCGCAACAGGCGTTAGTGACCTCGGTCTTCCCCTTTGGCTGCTTGCCATCTTAGGAGGAAGCATGGACGGTTCAGGTCCGTCATCCCTCGAAAGACTGCGCTTTCGATTTTCGACGGGTTCCATCGCCATAGAGACGTCCTCTAAGAGAACTTCCTCGTCGTTCGACGAGGTGTCGTCTGCCTTCTTTTTTTTTGCTTTTCTCCTTCTTCTTCAAATTCTCCTTCTTTCTTTCTTCAGTTTGTTCTTTGTTATTTAATATTGATGCATCCATTATTATTCCCATGAGTGGGGGAGAACTATAGGTCGACCCGGGCAGAGATCCGATACCGGTGGGACACTATTTTTATATTTTTAAATATATTTTGTTTTTATTTTATATTTAAAAATGTAATTTATATGTTTAAGTATTTGAATAAAGAGAATAATAATGATATTAATAGCTTGACACATCTCACACATAGCCGTCTGATCCCAAACTAAGCAGAGCTTGTACTATGGTAACCAGACAGCTGATAAACATACTTATATACTTCTAAATATATAAATATTATCAATGATGTTTAAAGAAAGATAGGTTACTTTCATACTGAACGCTCCGGTTATTGTTGCTGTATGACATGACGTACTTATTTGTAAGTGTATACATGCATTACGATTGAGAATGCGATAGATAATACAGAATGTATGGAAAAGAAAGAGATAGCTATCTTTTGTGAGTTGCACTTGAAATACATAGTAAATTATGGATTAGTTACAATAGTTACAGAAAAGACATTGAATATCGCAAACTATATGTTTTTAATAGCTTCTTATTGGTAATGAGCGTAAGCTCTTATAGCAGCTTAAGCATTCTCAATCGTAATGTATGTATACACTTACAAATAAGTACGTCATGTCATACAGCAACAATAACCGGAGCGTTCAGTATGAAAGTAACCTATCTTTCTTTAAACATCATTGATAATATTTATATATTTAGAAGTATATAAGTATGTTTATCAGCTGTCTGGTTACCATAGTACAAGCTCTGCTTAGTTTGGGATCAGACGGCTATGTGTGAGATGTGTCAAGCTATTAATATCATTATTATTCTCTTTATTCAAATACTTAAACATATAAATTACATTTTTAAATATAAAATAAAAACAAAATATATTTAAAAATATAAAAATAGTGTCCCACCGGTATCGGATCTCTGCCCGGGTCGACCTATAGTTCTCCCCCACTCATGGGAATAATAATGGATGCATCAATATTAAATAACAAAGAACAAACTGAAGAAAGAAAGAAGGAGAATTTGAAGAAGAAGGAGAAAAGCAAAAAAAAAAGAAGGCAGACGACACCTCGTCGAACGACGAGGAAGTTCTCTTAGAGGACGTCTCTATGGCGATGGAACCCGTCGAAAATCGAAAGCGCAGTCTTTCGAGGGATGACGGACCTGAACCGTCCATGCTTCCTCCCAAGATGGCAAGCAGCCAAAGGGGAAGACCGAGGTCACTAACGCCTGTTGCGCCTTTGGCAAGTTCCAGGTCGCCTTTCACCCGATCGGGAGAGTACGAGCGGGCTCGAGCGGAAGGCGAAATCATTGCGGAGGAGGAGATCGCGGATCTCCTGCTTAAAATCCGTTCACCGGTGGAAGGGGGTTCCGTCTCTCAGACACCGGTGGCGTTGAAAGAGAGGACTAGTGTTGCGGTGACAATTATAAACAAAGTGGCCACCAAGTCCACTAAACTAAAGGGCACCTTTGTTCGAGCCCTGAAAGACTCCTCCTCTGCTATCTCTGGGGTGGTCCAATCTCTCATTGGGGACGTAGCGCGTCTCCAAGCGGCAAACGACCACCTTACGGAGCAGATGACGGAACTTAGGGCTCAGTTTGCCCAATTTCGGGCGGATTGCCCTGAGCGACTGAGCCAGGTTGAGCGGCAGGCTGCTCCCTCTTCCACTCCGTCCGAAGTTCCAGATTCCCACCTGCGTAAAATTATTGACGCAGTGTGGAGGATGATGGACGGGCGCCTTGCAGGTTTGGAGGCAAGGCTACCTGCAGCCCCCATTGTTCGGCCGCCTCTCGCTGCCGATACGACTAGGAACGCTCAAATAAAGACGGTGCTTCCTATTTCGAGTGCTCGAGCGACTGTAACGTATGCTGCAGTGACTTCCGCTCCACTGATTTCATCCACACCGAAACGTAGACGACCGGGGAAGGCGGCGACCAAAGTGGCGACTGAATTCCCTCCGCTCCCCACTCCGTCCGTTCCACCTGGTGCTGAAATTATGCCTGGCCCCTCTTTTTTTTTTTTTTTTTATACTATAGGGGGACAGACGAACAGAGAAAGAGTCGCAAGTGCGCTGCCCGCCTTTGAGGGTGATGAGGGATGGGGTATGCAGGGAGCGGAAAGAAGAGAGGAGGGATGAGGAGATGGAAAAAAAGGAGGAATTGGGCCTCCAGAAACCTCACTCAATTCGGGGAAATGCAACGCAAGCGTTACTTCACAACCGGTTTTCTGTGAGGCCGTGGTATCGCACCGGTCGAGCCGGCCCATTCGTGCCTAAGCATGGCTCTACCACTGTCAAACTCTACGTCTGCTAAAGATGGGTGGCAAGTAGCCGGAGGGGCGAAGTCTCGACAGCGCGCTAAGCAGGCTGCCAAGAAAACAGAGGCTGTTTTCTTGGTTATACCACAATCGCAGTCGGCGACCGTGACAAACAAAAAGGTTCGGAAACTGCAGGCGCCCAAAACGGCGGCTGTAGTAGTCACAGTGTCGCCGGAAGCGAGTAAAGTTGGGCTATCCTACGCAGCTGTCTTCAAAAAGGCCCGGGATAGCCTAGGTGGTGAGTTCGGGGCTTCAGGTGTGAGGCTGCGCCTTGCCCAGACGGGGGCTCGAGTCCTCGAGTTCCCCGGGGCAGAACGGCGTGAAGGCGGCCGACACTATTGCTGAGAAGTTGCGGAGTATTTTTCATGAGACGGATGGTGTCAAGATCGCCAGGCCTGCTAAGTGCGCTGAACTGCGCCTTTCGGAACTGGACGACTCTGTCACGGTTATGTATAGTTACAGAAAAAACATTGAATATCGCAAACTATATGTTTTTAATAGCTTCTTATTGGTAATGAGCGTAAGCTCTTAGAAGCACGTGTACAATATATTATAACTTTTGGGGATTTGATATTTATGATGATGGCAATAGTTTTGCGGCAAATGGTAAATATTGTCTATTGCCCCTACGTAAATGGTAATAAATTATAATCGGCAAAATGTGGGCGTTAATTACGCCTTTGCCTACCCTTCGGGGATAAAGCAGTGAATGTATGTATGTATGTACATGATGTGTGTAAGAATTTTGAGAAGTGATGTTATGTGGCAGTTCCGGGTGTTGAGCTCGCATGAGAAGCAGCTGCTGCATAATAAAAATATGAGCATATCTATTAAATATAAAAACTACTAAGATTTAATTAGACTGCAGGAGGACGCGGATGCTATGTATTGTGCCTACGATATCCCTACTATTTGATTATTTGATACCGTTATTTGTTCCTGTCGTACTGCAGTGTCAATTATATTCTCTATTCTTTTTTTACCGTGTATTTAATAAATACGGGATTTCAAGCATTACGGGAAGCAAAACCATGACAAAATACAAATATTACGTACTTATAAATATTTACGCGTGGTATGTAACTTGTCCTTCATTCTTATTTAACTTGGACCCACAACATACAATTCTTGCATTTTGGTAATAATATTAAATCTCTACGGATACGCCTTGACGTGTTTACTAAAACAAACTACGACAATCAATCAAGGTTACTACACACACAACAGGCCAATCATAACCCAAACCCAACCTAATCCCTTTATATTCTGAGTTGAAATGGCTTCCTATTCACCAGCGACGCAATCTCTATCTCAAGTCTATCTTCGGTGACTCTGTCACACAATAATCTTCTTTTGTAACATAACTCCCCTCATAACTCCGACTTCTCGAATGCTTCGTTCTATGTCCAATCATTTTTTGTTTGGAATGCGCTCCCACTCAATCAGGATGTCCACAAACCGCTTCCATGTTTAAACAAAGAGTATGTAATCTCCTGTTCATGAGTTGGCTTAATTGCCACATTACTAATGCATAACTTACTAACTTGTTATATATAGTGTATATATATATGTATATAATAGGTATTTACGTGTATATCTTAATATATATAATTCTACTGTAAGTATGGATGTCACTAAACTCCTCCTCCTTTGTATGCGTTTTGGTTGCGCCCTGGATGGTTTAGACTCACAAATCAGATGGCGCTGCATTCAGTATCTAGGTTATTTATCCAAACTACAATTTCAGGACAACGTCTGTCGGGCCCGCTAGTATGTATTTATATTCCTACATTTTATATCAATGATACTAAGTAATTTTCCTTTTTCTCTTTTTTTTACGTAAGTAATAATGTGTATATAATAATGTATATGTAATAATGTGTATAACAGTTTTTTCTTATATATTTACTACGCTTAAAGTAGTAACATATTTTCTCCCTTATTTTCTCTTTCTTCCCTCTCTCTTTATCCCTCGTCTTTGCACCTACCACTTTTATTTCTACAGCACCCCAAGTTTAACTGGTAGAAAATGCCTAAGGCATTAAGTCCGCCTTGTACAATATGTGCATAAAGTTTAATTAATGAAATAAATATTTATAGGCAATTTTTAATACTTTTCGTTTTGATTAAGTGGTTTCTTTGTTCTAAAATCTTTAAAATCTTTATTGTTAGCCATTGTTCTTTTCAGTTTTATTGTTTGCAAATGTTTGTTTTTTTTTTGTGTTTTGTGTATCCAGTTTAACTTTTCCTGTATTCCTAATCTATATGTGTTCTCTTTAAAATCTTTGAATTTTTCTTTAAAAGTGATTGCAAAATGTTTCATTTGATATTTAATGAGCTTAGTATATTTTAGTTCTTTCCTTGGTCTTGGTTATCTTGGCTATAGTATTTTCAGTTCGGCTCTGATCAGTTTGTGATTGGTGTTGAAGATAAATTTGTTGATCACGTTATAATTAGTAAAGTAACTTTTACCATTTATCATAATGAAATTAATATCGCATATTAATTCTATTAGTTTTTTTTAAGTGGACATTGAGTATGGTATGTTATGGTTTCCAGAAAAAGAAATCAAGCTTTCACCACCGAAGACGTCCGCGGTGGTCATCACAGTATCACCGGAGGCTTAACAGAGCGGCCTTTCCTACGCAGAGGTCTTCCACAGGGCCCGAGATGTTATAGCCCGGTAACTAAGAGGCGTCGGTGGGCGAACCCATAAAGCTCAAACCGGGGCTCGCGTCTTAGAGTTTCCGGGAGCAGAAGGAGCGGTGAGAGCCAACACACTAGCTGTAAAACTGCAAGCTCTTTTTGCGGAGGAACAAGGCGTAAAGGTCACCAGGCCAACTAAGTGCGCAGAGATTCGCGGCTCGGGCCTGGATGACTCAATCACTCCGGATGATATACGGAGCTTTATCACGTCTACGACCGGATGTGCCGCGGACACAGTTAGGGTCGGTGCAGTTCGCCCTGGCCCTGGTGGGGTTGGCGCGGTGTGGGCCAGTTGCCCATTCACCGCAGCCAAGAAACTTGTGGAGGGGAAGACACCTCGTAGGCCTAAGCGCTGTCCGGTTTTCAGCCCTGGAGGCCAGGCCAATGAGATGCTATAAGTGCCTGGCACCTGACCACACCCGCACCCTGTGTACCAGTTGTTTTGACTACAGCGGACTTTGTTTCCGCTGTGGTCGTCCGGGTCACATACCACCGCCGTCCCTCCCTACACTACTTGCGCGGTTGCAAATTTACCTGCCAACCACATGACGGGACGTGAGGAATGTAGGTCAAACAAAAGGACTTCTATGCCAAACTCGGGATTAAGCCAATCGACCCAGGCTTCCCTAGCAGTCGTAACTAGACCGTTGTCGCCGATGGAGGCTGTAGAGACAACTCAGTAAATGGATTAGGTCCCCACTGCATAGTCCAGACAAACCTGAACCACTCTGCCGCAGCGCAGGACCTTCTTCTGCAGACTATAGCGGAGTGGTCAGTCAGTGTAGCCGTAGCCGCGGTGCCCTACTTCGTTCCTCCCCTCCCGAACTGGGTTGGGGACTGGGACGGCTCCGTGGTGATCGTCAGCCCCTCAGTGCCCTTGTCGTTAAGAGACCAGGGGTTTCGATATGTTGCTGCTGAATGGGGGGCGGGGAGTCACGCTCTACGGAGTATATTTCTCCCTCCAAACGGAGTCTGGCCGATTTTGAGGTCTTCCTAAATTCCTTGGAGACCTCGATGCGGCGTCAATCACCTGGGCACGCAATCGTGTTGGGGGACTTCAACGCAAAGTCTACTGAATGGGGGTCTCCCAGGACGGACGCCCGAGGCGAGGCGGTGGAAGAGTGGGCAGCATCAATGGGCCTCTGTCTCCTCAACAGAGGCTTCATCAACACGTGCGTGCGACAGCAGGGGGGGTCGATAGTGGACCTTTCGTTCGCTACCGCTGCTCTCGCCGTACGAGTAGGGAATCACTCGGATCACCGCTACATCCGATTTGAGCTCTCCCGGACCCAAGACCCCAGAAGGGGTCACTTGGCTCGGCAATCTCCGAGGTTTCCGCGATGGGCTGTAGGTAAACTGAATAAGGACCGTCTGAAGGAGGAGGCCATTGTTCAGTCATGGCTATCCCCTCCTCCACCTCCGACCGAGGGGTTGGACTTCGGGGCTAACTGCATCCGTAATGCGATTACACAGGTATACGATGTGGCCATGTGGCCCCGTCGTGGTCCACCCCCTGTTGCCTCGATCGAAGTAAACTCGGTCCTCGTACCAATCCGGGCCCAGATGAGGTATCTGGGTCTGATACTTGACGGGACGTAGCGCTTCGACGAGCAGTTCCACCAGCTCGCTCCAAGGTCGGTGCTGCGTCCGCCCTAAGGCGACTTTTGCCCAATTTGGGTGGGCCTAGCATCGCTACAAGACTACTACTATACATGGGGGTAATCCGGTCAATGGCACTATATGTTGCACCGGTGTGGGCGGAGGCTCTAACTGCCCAGAATAGGGCGCGCCTATGGCGCCCTCAGAGAGTAATGGTGGTTAGAGCCACACGCGGATACCGCACCGTGTCAACGGAGGCAGCGTGCGTATTGGCTGGTTTTCCCCCGTGGGATTTGGAGGCGGAAGTGCTCGCCGAAATTTATCGGTGGATGGCTGAGTTTCGAACGGGCAGGGGCAGTAGGCCCTCCCCCCGAAGAGGTGCGCGAGTGGTGCGAAGCCGCCCGCCGAGTCACGATGGCTTGTTGGTCGTCCCGGCTGGAGGCTCCACGTGCTGGCTTCGCCGCCGTGGAGGCGCTCCAGCCGGTCATCTTTGAGTGGGCGCGGAGGCAGCACGGGACTCTTTCCTTCCGGCTGACGCAGGTGCTTTCCGGGCATGGTTGCTTCGGCAAGTGCCTGCACTCGGTTGCCAGGAGGGAACTGAGTCCCGCCTGCCACCACTGCAACTGCAGTGAGGACTCTTCTCAGCACACGCTTGTGGATTGCCCAGCCTGGGTGACGCAGCGTCGGGCCCTCACTGCAGTCATTGGAGAGGATCTGTCACTGCCGGCCGTCATACGCTCCATGGCCGGCAGTGATAGATATTTTACCGCGGTCGCATCCTTCTGCGAGGATGTCATCTCGCAGAAGGAGGCGGAACGGGCCCGAGAGGATGATCTCCACTCGGACCCCATTAGCCATGAGGAGACAGAGGCCCATTGATCCTCCAAATAGCCGAGGGCCAGAGCCAACACTCTGGCAGGTATGCCATCCAGCCCGGGGACAGTGTTCTTTGAACGAATTCGTAGAATGGCTGCCCCCAGCTCTGCATCCGTGAAGGGCGGAATATCATCTTCTTGGTCACCCCCGACCTCGGTAAATCGCTCTGCTTGAGCCTTAGCTGCACAGCGCGATACGGACGTCCCCAGGGGTCACGATCGAGACCCTCTAGCATCTCCTTTATTTTATCCTCGTTGGTGCGGTTTATGGCCAGCTTCAGAGTCCTCCGCGCTTCACGGTACTGCTCGTAAAGCTGGGCCTCCACCCCAAGGTTTCGGCGATGCCGCCGGCTGCGGGTGTAGGATCTCCGGGCACGAATACACGCCGCACGGAGATCCGCCAACTCCTGGGACCACCAGTAGACCTCCTTCCTTGGAGGCCGACGACCTGTAACGCGGGGCATGGCCGCATCGCAGATTTGCCGCGAGACTTTACCACGACACTTTCGGGATTACGATATGCCGACGGTGGCATTGAGACAAAATCTTCAAATGCCTGCTCGGTGGCAGTGTGAGTACACACCGAGCCCGTCTTTGTTCCTCCACTGTGGACAGTGAAGCAACACTGAGTGACCCTTGGAAGGGGTACCCACAGTGTATCCTATTTCGTCTGGAGTCTCCCCCTGGACCAATCCGGCATGAGTGGCTCTACCGGCACAGCCCCAGGGATCATTGACCCGCGCAAGCCCCCCCACGACGACAACGTAAGGATGCAGTTAGGGGGTATATGCTCGCTTCCTGTAGGAACAATAACCAACCAACCAACCAATGGGTTATAACAACATAAAACCCTGTTGATTTCTCAGTAACTATTATTTGCATAATTTGATCCGATTATTATACTATAAATGGCTGTAAATAAAAGATTAAATAAATATAAAAAAGTGTTTAATATCAAAGGTTAACCATGTATTCAATTTAAGGTACAATTCTGTAGCTGGACATTTAATTAAGAACAGTAAAGTAAAATGAAAAATAGAGTTAAACAGAACTAATAATCTGCAGTATTTTAATTTCTTTAACAACTTCATTTTATTACGGGTAAAATCAGTACCCAGTAGCAAAACCTTTGTTAGTAATTACCGCTTGACACCGATGTGGCATAGACATTATCAGTTTCTGACATATTTCAACAGGAATGTTTGCCCATGCCTCACAAAAAGCTTCATTAAGTTCATCTAAAGTTGTGGTACGATAAATGGCAACTTTTTTCTTAATTTCGTGCCAAAGGTGCTCGATTGGGTTGAGGTCGGGGCTATTTGCTGGCCAATCTAGCACTGATACCGACTGTCTGTTAAGAAACGACTTGACTGAACGGGCTGTATGTTTTGGGTCGTTATCATGCTGAAAAGTCCATATAATAGGAAGATGTTCCTCAGCATAGGGAAGCATAGTTTCTTCTAATATTGCCTTGTATTGATGTTGGTCTAAGTTACCCTGAACTTTCCTCACAGGTCCCACTCCACGTCCAGAAAATGATCCCGACATTTTAATGTTTCCTCCGCCATGTTTCACCTGTTTTTTTGTGAATCTTGGATTCATTTCCGCTTTTACAGGACGCCGTACGTATTGCCTTCCCTCTGAAGAAATCAAATTAACCTTGGTCTCGTCAGAGAATAATACATGTTGCCATTGGTCGTAGGTCCAATGTCCATATTTACGTGCAAACGCCAAACGTGCATTTCTATGCTCTTTCTTTAACAACGGTACTTTGCGAGCCACTCTTCCGAACAACCCTGCTTCTACCAGACGTCGTCGAACTGTCCTCGCTGTTACACTGACTCTTTCGTCTGCCCCAAACACTTCATGTTTAATTAAAATACAGCCTAGAAACGGATCTTTCTTAGCTAACCTGGTTATCATTCTATCTTCTTGCGGAGTTGTTTTTCTCGATCTTTTTTTTCTGGGCACATTTAAAGTTGAGTTATTGCGCCTGAAATGTTGCACTGCATTGCATACCATAGTTTTTGAACAATTTAAATATCCTGCTATCCTTCGGTATGACCAACCACGCTCGACAAACTTCATGATAATTTTTCGTAGTGTTGCATCGCAACTTTTATTTTTGCCCATTGTTCTTCAAAATAACTCTCAAAACTTGAAATTACAAATCTAGATTGCCGCCAAAACTACCACAAAGAATAGGAGAAGAAAGAAAATAATAATTGAGATTCAGATTTTGAAACTAGAACGCAATATCTCAGTGTCCCTAATTAAATGGCCAGCCAGCATTCTTTGAACAAATAGCACTGTGATCATCTATCAGCTATACTGTAAAGAGGTTTAATGTTTAAGAAGTTGTTATTGTTTGTATAATTAGGCACATAAATGACTAATTATACTTACATGTAAAAGATGTGGAATATTGTTTAGACTCGTTGGAAAATAAAAAATAAATTCACAATTTGGATTAACTAGAGAGTGTCCCTAATTAGTTGACCACGACTGTATATATATGAAATACGTAATTAGTAAATAAAAAAAAATACATAATAGTCGTCGTAAGTGACCTAGCCGCCTTTAAGAGTGATAAGGGGAGGTGAAAGGCGAAAGGTGGAATGAGGGGAAAGAGGAGAGGGGGAACGAGGGATGATAACAAAGAGAGGGGTAAAGAAGAGGGAGGGAGTTGGGCCTTTGGTACCCTCACTCTCTCGGCAAAACAATGCAAGCATTGTTCGACAGTTGGTTTTCTGTGAGGCCATGGCAATACTCCGGTCAAGCCGGCCCATTGGTGCCAAAAGGGCAAAGTCAGTTGTGAATCGAAATCTTCGTTTAGTAATTTTGTTTTTGGGTGCATATTTTATTACTAAAAGTTGTAATCTTTGCTGGTTTTATAAATGGTTACTGAAAATATTATAATATAGGAAAATGTTATATTTAGATTTAAGACATTTATTATTAGTTAAAATGTATATTGACATAGTAGGGTTTTTACTATTTCTGAATACAAAATACCGATAATTGTAGTGATAGTGAACGAGCGACATTATTATTCCGTCAGGATACTAGTATTCTGTGATTATGATTGAATGTTATCTGTGCTGATGGTTGTGCATTGCATTCGCTTCTACTGTCTAATTTTTTCGTGATATCATATCACTATCATCTAGCAAGATTAATAACTGATTGTATATGAAAAGAGTTGTGTCAAATATCATTATTATAACAGTGTAGTTTCTATTTAATATTTAATTTATGTTTTCCCGTAGTCAAGTGCCCTACATTTCAAGATTTTTTATTAAAATGGAAGATATTTGTATACATAAAGTGTTTTTGTTTAAGGGAGAGACTTAACATTCATTTTTATGATGGAATCTTGTTCAAATATACGTCCTGGTTAGATTCTTATTGATTGAGAAACTCTTGTTATGTATCCTTTAATAGAGATAGCCCTTAGTGTGGGAGTGCTTGTCACTCTTGTTACAGCACTTTCAATATGTGTTTGTGGTTGCAAGAACTCCAACCAAAAGTAAGTTTTTATTTTTATTCATAAACTTTTAACGGTATTCCAGAATATTAAATTGGTAGTTACTATTTTTCTAACCCTTTGTTAGTATTTATACTTTCACACTCATATTTTTTAGATAGACAATTTTTAGTTTAGGAACTAAAAATACAACAATTTTTAGTTTAGGAACTAAAAATTGTCACAATAAATTATAATGTTATGAATGACACATTGCAATTAATAATAAGGCTGATATAGCAATTTTGAATAATTTGACAAAATGTTTGACAAATTGTAAATCCTTTGCATTTGTTTTGATGAGTTAACAATGGTATTTTTCCACTCATTTAAAAATACTAGTATCAACTTTAATGTAAATATGTATTGATATAATGAAATTTATCATATATTTTTTTAAATACAACATTTAGCATTAATATACATTATTAAAAAAAAGCTATATATGTCATAATATAAAAATAACATTTGCAGTTTAAATCATTGTTCATGTGGAAGTATCCTTCCATCTTCCTATTCCTCAATAAAAGGAAGATGCCTGTAGCACAGATATATTTAATCTAAACTTTACTAACATATTAGCTAAAACACATTTCATTATTTTATATTCTAGTTATGTGAGAGATTAAATAGCCAGCAAATAAAATGAATAATAGAATGATAGCCAGCAATACACATCTTTTTATCATTATCTATATTGAATTCTGTTAAACAGTCATCTTTATAATATAATGTTGTAATAGATAGATGGTTATGATAAAAACATGTAGATGATGATGATGACAAATGCCCAAAAATTACTTAAAATTGCTACATCACAATTGCTGACAACACTAAAGTAAGCCACTTTTCCCCTCTTCCATATCATGACTTTTAGAATCTTTTTCTAGTAAGATTCCAACAATATTATGATTATGATTGATGCACTTTAATCATAAGAGTTTATTAGTATTTAATAGTGATGTCAATGGGTCTATCTTTAAAATAATGCAATTTAGTTACAGTTTTAAATTAATTTAAAATTTATGACTATCATATATAGTCATAAATTTAAAATTACTTTTTTACAGTATAATTTACTAACTGCCGTAAATGTAATTACATTAAGTAATATTAAAATAATGCAAATTAAGTATAAAACTTGTGTTGCAATTGCTCATTTGTAGGCAAACAGTAACAATAAATATTTTTGTACTTAACAGAAGTGAGTTGGTTGGAATGGCCGGTGTGGTCAAATTACGGTTTGAGGAAGAGGCACCGTCTCCAACGCCCACCACTCCGGCCTCTATTAAGCGGTTTGTTATAGTTCTAGCATGACCTAGACTAGACATACCTAGTAACTAGGTAATGGGCTAACAGTCTACATGTTTTACATTCTTACTAAAAATATTTTCAGTCCATTGAAAACTAATTGTTTGGTGTAACATAATATATTGTCCATGGTAGGTATTTATTTATTGTTTGAACTAGTAACAAATGTGAGGACTTGCTTTTAATAATTTCTTAATAATATTGTCATTTTTGGTTGTTATAACACTTTCCTTGTGATAAAGTTTAACAATAGATTACAGCTTCAGTCTTTCCATGTTCTATCTTTCTTGTTATATGTTGCTCTTTCATGTTAGTGTCAAGTTTTAATGCAATTTTAGCTATCTTTGTAAATTTAATCTTGGTAGCTTTTTATAGAATTTAAATAATAGAATTTTATGATGATTAAACAGAGAAGAAACAGTATATACTGTGTCTGGTATCTAGTAAGTTATTGCAATGACAATACCTTCATCTACACAACAGTTTTCTTAAAATATATTTTTTAATATCATATATGTCCTGTAAATAAATCATTGAATATATCTAAATTAAGTTTACATTTGTATAAATTTAATCTATTTAATTGGACAGACAAACAGACGGGCCACCTGATGGTAAGTGACACCGCCCTCCATGGACACTTGCAACTCAAGAATAAGTAAGATTGTTTTCCTGTATCTGTACCTTAAATAAAGTATCCTGTAAGTAAGCTTAGTTAACTTCTAAATATGTGTGTAAACCAAAACAAAGTAGGTTATATTAGTAGAAACAGAAAGTTTAGCTACATATGTGCAGAGTTATTTTTTGACAACATTTTAAAAGCCAAATATTAAATCCACTTTTTAATATAAATATTAATTAAATTAAATCCACTTAATATGAAAATCTAAATATTAAATAAAAATGATATATATTATATTTTTTTTTATAAGAATACTAGTTACACATGACTTGTTAACCCTCCCCCCTCCCAGATAACCTAAATGCCTGTGGGCTGTGTGGGTGTGGGTTTACGATAGTTGTGCACCGGGTGGGGTTCGAACACGCAACCACTTGATCGAAAGTCCGACGCCTTAACCATAACCATACCGTCGCTAAATAGTGTGATAATATATAATGTATAATAAGATAGTTTTTCAAAACTGAAATGGTATCCATTTTAGGAAAGAAGTGACATTTTTTTCTTTGATCGCCGTTCAGTATTATTTGTGTGAATCTCCCTTTGGCAACGTACACTAATTGGAATCGTTTCGTGATCACCCTGCCTAGTTACAAGCTCACGAACCGCGGTACGGTGCGTTGTCAACTTGCAGTCGCCGCGCTTACGGCCCGTCTTTCATGTGCTTACCGCTCGTCGTCCATGCGCTTACTTACGTCTCTTCGTCCATGCTTGACCTACTCACCACTCCCGTGGCCTGCCTACAGCACGATAATTTTGCCGATCCCTATTATTCATAAGGGAACTTCCAGTCGGAGAACGAAGGAACTTACACATCACGTTCGGATTCAAACTGTTTAAACTGGTGCCGACTAACAGTTAACAAGCGCGGTCGGCGAGTCGTAAGCGCAGCGTCACCTAGCAGTATCTGAATCGACGTAGTAGAGCTGCTGATCCGCTTTGATTACGTTCTTACGTTAGGTTGACACCATATTTCCTTACTATGTAACTGTCCGTATAGATCTTACAATCTTTTAAATACAGTAAAAATGATTTAAAATAAAGAAGAATACCTAGTGTGTGGGTGTGTCCTGGTAGTTTTTAATACAATTTGACAACAAATTGAAAAGACAGTTTCTATGTTTTCATCATGAAGAATAATAACGATAGAGTAAGCGAAGTAAGAGAAAGAAATGAAGAGTGCTATAAACATGTCTGTTCGGTGTTCAGGTTACCCTACCTTCTGTGCTCTTATTGTAATACTGAGCATTGACCTCGAACTGTATTAATGTTTCAAAATAGGAACGGAGATATCAGTATAGCGACATTTTGACCTTGATTTTTGCATGTTGCACGAAGTCATTTTCTTTGTTCAAAACTTTACAGACAATCGTACACAATATCTATATTTGTTATCATCATTGTTAACGTTTTTTCTTTTCTTAACAAACTAATTAACTCTATTAATATTAGTAAGCATGACAATATAATAATTAACTGGCATGTGTATGTATGTAGGTTTTCTAATTGTTCATGGGTATACCATAGGCTAGTGTTGTTAAATAGACCCTGGAACTGGAATGTAATATACGCGACGGATTTCCTATTCCGATGACTATGCTTTTCAGTTTATGAACTAAAATGTTTTTGGTTGGGTCATATGTCCGTCAGTAGCAATGCAGTTAGTACTTGACAGATTCTTATGATACGATTGTTTCCTTAACAGGGCGTCTACGCAAAACAGTCAGAGAAGTTTACCAGAGATACCACACCCGGTTGGAAGACACGACAGTGGAGATACGGCTTCAGAAATATATGCAACTGTTAACTTGGACGAAGGTAAACTATTTCATCAAAAACGTATTCCAAAAGTAAAGATGATCAGAGATGTATAATACTTGATATATCTAGGTAAACATAACCACATCACCGCATTTGTGGTTCTTGTTCTTCATGTTGTTCTGTGTGGTTCTTGGTGAAGTAGAACAGGGCCACCCCAACTCAACCCAACTCGTGGGTATCGCAAAAGGTGACTAAGAATCGGACTGTTGTCTATCAAACATTAAAGACTCCATACAGTGCCCTTGTGACGTCAATATGCTTGCCCTCTTTCACGTAAGTGGGACTTTATTACGATTGACAAAAAGTGGGCGTTTGAAACGTCCTCTGCGTACCCCTTTGGGGGATATAGGTGTCAATTTATGTATATAGTATGTATGTATGAAGGAAGAGTAAATAACTGAGAATTTAAACAGGTAAGACCGTTCTTACCCCACTTTCGCTTTAATTTTTTTATGACTTCTTTATTTTAGGATAGGAATATAGGTGTTTTGATTCTCCTGGTAAGAGAACGTAGTACAAGTTTACACTAATGTTATTGTAAACTAATTGACACTAAAACGACTACTTATAGGAAAGTTGTTTTACCGTATTGAAATAGGTAACACGATAGGCTTGTTCAACTAATACATTATTTCAAGTGCTGCGTTAGAATTTGAAATAAAACGACTATTGGGACTTAGCATCTCAATTTCATTTAGAGTACTTTCGTTTTAAACTCTTTATCAAATCGTAGTATGGAATAATCTCAAATTAATTACTAAAAGCCGACATATGAAGCTAAGGGTGGCGTAGCTGTTGAAATGGTAACCTCGCCACCACGGTGCCGTGCCTAGTGTTGTGACAACACTTTGTGTAATCCTCAAATTGTTGTTCTGAGTCTGAGTGTTCATTGTGTCCGTTGCTTGAATGTTTGTAAGGTCCCCCGCGACACAGGAATTAATCCTTGTACGGGAGTTGCCTTTTTAAAAAGAAAAAGAAGAAATTATGTAATCGTCCTGGACTAGGTTAAGATGGCCGAAATGTTAGCGGCGGCATAAAATGCATAAAATTTTAAATATCCATACTTTAACATTGAAAAGGATAAACTTCTTATTATTTGTTACTTATTAGATAGCCCGTTTATTGAGGAAACCTTAAGGCTATCATCATGCTACCATCCGAGGGAGCGGAGCAGTAAGGATAAATGTCAACAAAACGATTTTGGTCATTACAAAAATGTTGTTAGGAGTTTCGCAATGACTTTTCAAGCATATCGAACTATACTTTGTTTCTTTAGCTTCATATCGCCAATTAAGTGATAACCGACTCTTTTCATATCAGCCTAAAATGTGAACACAAAGTATTTCATTACTTTTAACGATTTCAAAAGCTTTGAGGTATACTTAATTTCTGGAGGAGGAGTTCTTGAACTAATTTATTATAAAATGTTCTCTGGTTAAAATCAGTTTGTATTTGAACAACTGTCAGTGTAGTTCCAGAGATTTGTTATCATTAGTAAATGACATCAGTATAACTATGACTGATATGCAGAAGTAAATCTTTACCCTTAGAATGTTAAACTGAATGAGGTTACTCGCGCTCTGTGCATTAATTTACACAAATTTCTGATGCATATAAAGTCTCTATAATGTGTCTGTGTATTTTTTTTTATGCCTTATGTATTAATTTTGCCTTATGTTTTATGTTCTAAATATGTATTAAAAAATGGTTTTATGTAAGAAGTAGTCGTATATTACTCATACCCGGTACATAAACCACAATATTAACAATAGACACTAGCAATAGAACATGAAGCAATTTAAGAGGTATATATTAGAAATTTATGTCTGCAGAAGTTGCGTAGTACGCAACCATCAGTGCGCAAGCATGTTACGTTTTCTACTTGTTATTGACCAGCTTTTCAAAAATAGATTGTAATAAACATTCATAATTGCGCGTTATGTGTAAGCGCAAACTAGGTATGTAGGTACTAATTTACATAGCTACTATAAAATTGTGTATTATCAGCAATCTCTTTTTTTTTTTTGTAATCTTATATTTGAATGCTACCAGCTCTACAATAACATGTTTCTATCACTGAAAGAAATTGAGCAATTTGATGAGGTAGAATACAAACGACAGTAGTAACAGAGAACATAAAAAAATATAGACTTGGTCTTTTTGAATCTATATTGGTTATTTCAGAGATCTGAAATAGTTTCTAATTCAATATAAATAAATATTAACGTTTCCCTATGTGGCTTTGTGTCTTTGTGTAATGGTGTCCGGTCCTGTTTGTGAGTGGTGATGCGACATAGAGGACGATTTCGCATCACCATTCACAAACAGATAGATAGAGTCCAAGGAAGAGCACTGCAGAGTATGGATGCCGTGCATACCGCACGGGCCATTCATCAAAGCGAAAGCGATGAACTGATTTTAAGTATGCCAAATCGCTGTGATTGTGTGATTCGTGTTGTGGAAACACAGATTATTTTTTTTTATGTTAACAATAAAAAAAAAACATTTTCAAATTATTTTTTGCCTTTTTTGCCATTTAATCGAACACATTAACGTAAGCACTCCTGCCTACCCTTCAACTTATATCGCTCCTGGGTAAGGCAAAGGACTCGAGAAGTACACAATAGCATATAGATTAACACACCTGGCTGTAGGCAATCCAAACTGGTATTAACAGAAATATCACCACGTTTATCGCGTAGACTCATTAGTCTTCATAGAACGGACATCCGAATAGTGGTCGGAAGCATTACAGGCCATCTGGCTCTGAAGTCTGTAAACGCCCCAGGAGGCTTTTGCGCTTCTGGAAGGAGCTAGGCTGGCTCAACTAGTCAGCCTCCTGGACGCATAATGGACCGAACATGAGTCTAAATGCGGAAACTGAGCCCTTTACCATTACCATTACATTAACGTAAGATAATGTCCTAAATTATTAACTTAAACAGGAATTAAAGTAAGAAGGCAGTCTGGAAGACTACATTTGGTACATATTAATTGGATAATATATAATAATTGGATATTATATACTTGATCCCTAGATACTTCTGATGTATGTATGTTCGATGTAAATTATACTAATATTTATAAATATACATACATATAATATTACACTCGAAAACTGTAGCACTACCTAATTATTAATCTATAACTGTTCTGATACGATAGTTCGTTAGGCTATTTTATATGACCATGATAGATAATATGAACCCTGTTGCTGTAAACCGTACTGAGAATAGAACCACAATAGGTCTTATAGTGTAGTTCAGTAGCATTACCTTTTATTAAAGGCATTAGTGCTACCATGTTTTCATGATATGATTAAGTGATACGATCAGGCCACATTATCAACTCCGGGATCAATATACTGAACAAAGGCGCCGCATTTAGAACTGTCGATAACTATGCGGTAGTAAATAAGTTATAATTAGCAGTATTTATGTGTTAATCAATTTGTTTATTGCAGGTAACAAGGCAGTAGCGGCACCATCCACAAGCCGTGATCATCCATATGAACATGCGTACGCAAAACTTCAGAATGAAAGCCATGTGTTAGTGCATTTTATATTTAAACTAGCTGACCCGGCAAACGTTGTTCTGCCATAAAAAATCTGTATACCCTTATCATTTAGGGGTATGAAAAATAGATGTTGGCCGATTCTCAGACCTACTGAATATGCATATAGAATTTCATAAAAATCGGTCAAGTCGTTTCTAAGGAGTATGGTAACTAACATTGTGACACGAGAATTTTATATATAAGATTTAAATATTAACATATTTGCGTCGGTAAAATGTTTTAAGTCCATAGCACTATTGACATGGGAGTCTTTCTAATAATATAACAAGTTTAAATTATGCCTAAATATAGCATTTGATGCTAGAAACTCAAAAGTATTAGTTAAATCCAAGATCTTACTACATTTAAATATTTTTGAATTATTTTATTTTACTATATTTAAATTAAAGAAATGATGAGGTAGATATATGATTTTGGTAACTAATGATAAATTTGACATTCATGACCATCCATTTGGTAAAAAGAATCATAATGTATGTTCAATCTATTATAAATTAAAAAGTAAATAGTTAAATTTAAGCTCAAGTACACTTTCAAAGACAGGACAATTTTTTACAGACTAGTGGAAGTTACAACTGATGAAGTATCTGAAACAGACATTCAAATAGATGAAAGAGAAGTAGGTCAGAATCCAGCAGGTATGTATAACACAGCTAATTATTCACCTTTATTATTAAGTATTTAAGTATGTTTCTTTAAACAAAAAAGAACCAAACAAAATCGAGGGCGATAGCTTATCTTCAAATAATTGAATCTTACAGCTTTCACACCAAATTCGTCACAATTAATTTATTAGAATGGGGGTCTACAAACATTCATGTAGAATCTAATTTATTATAGAACGTGAATGCATTTTGATTTGATATAATTCTTATCAGATCCTTTTTTTTTTCAGAATCTGTTGTGATATCAGCATCGGTCGCGATCAGCGGACAGCTACCATCTAGTCAGGAGTTGCCGTATATAACGCCTCCTTCACCACGTCCCAATACAGACAATACCGTTCACTTCAGCGGGGACTCTACGGATTCAGCTAGTACGTTCAAATTGTATATTACATATTATTCTTTTTTTAAATGCAGTTTCTTATAGTTAAAAAAAAAATTCCCTTGATTATGTGGTTCAACGGATTTGCGAATTAAAAACATTTTTCTAAATCAATTATGTACTATAGTTTATTCTATAGAACCTTTTTTAAACGTTACAAAGATATTCGTAGACTAGAGGCTTTGCTTTATGAAGAGGTGCTGTAATCGAATAAGTGGCTGTAAGGTATAATTTAATCGAGATAAGGAAGTAATTATATTGGTAATAAAATATTCTATCTATGCAACTTATCTCTTGCATGCGACTCATTTTTGCCGACTTTTAATCAAAGTAATTAATACAACATGAATGTTATTGTCTGATATGTCAATCATTTCCCTGCTGAAAAACAGTTATCCGATTCATAGCAAAATCCAATCGAGCAAGTTCATTGTACTGGAGAATGTGATTTTGTCCTTCAAATTATCTTAAATCTTGTGACCTGCATGTCTAGAAATAGTAAGTTTTTGTGTTACCCAAATCGAGAAAGGAGTTTGGATAAACAATAATTTCACTTTTTTAAATCCGTATTGTCAGTCATTTTACAACCTCTAATCTGAAAGTACTGTGTCACTCATCCATTGCTATCTAATATTCCCTATATTTATTATAGTAATATAACATTTATAGTTTAATATACAATAACATTTTTAGTTTGTGTAATCGGAATTTTAAATATTTGCTACTAGCTACTATAGTACTACAAGATTTAGTCATCTCCTGAGGTATGTGAGCGGCAGGACATTGGAGGTAGACAAACTTCAAGCTAACTTACAGTACTGGGCAAAAAATAATGCACATCGTCCTCTAGAAAGAGACATTCGGCTAATTTCGGCTTTGAGCATTGTCCCTTTCGCACACTACATTTGTTACGTTTTGTCAGTCGTCCGCTAAATGCGGTGGATTACGGTCGCATCCAGTCCAGAATATATATAGGGAGTTGTTAACACCCCCCAAATTTAAATGATTTAGAATTGTACTATGGCATCTTTACGAATAAGAAGCCTTTACATGGTCAGTCACACGAAATTGTCTACAAAGTGTATAAATATTTATTAACTGAAGCCGACAAATTTAAAAATCATGAAGATAAAGACGTGTGTAACTGTTTTAAGAATGTACAAGAGCGAGTTGCAAAAGTCCAAGAATAACTTTGAACGATATATTAAAGGAATCAGTACTGAAACAGATTCTACTGCAATTAAGTTCAATACCCCAAAAAAAGGTAGACCAAAAAAGCAATTTGGTTTAGATATGGACGTTTTGATTATGATGTTGTCGAAGAATGGTGTAAGATTTTCACTTACGATTTAATGAACTGCCTACAGTAAAATCATTAAAAGCTAATCGGAGGCTATTAATTACAATGGATCTGAAAAGACGTTGATAAAAATAGTTCATGAGATGGGTTTTCGGTTCACTAAAATGGAAGATAACAGAAAAGTTCTAATGGAAAAGCACGATGTAAGTCTATAAACGAATGGAATACCTTGATAAAATACGCGAATTTTGCGAAACAGGAAACAATATAATCTAATATATTTTTTTTATCACCACCGAAAGAAATTAAAAGAGACAATGATGATTTTGACATTGGAGAAGAAAAAATCATCAGTTTTATACTGTTGATAAAAAATCCCAAATTTTCGTAAGCTGCTTGCAATTTTAAAAGAAGATGGCATCGAGAACTTTGTCTTGTACCTAATACGACAACTTTGACACAAGAAAGATCCTATGTCTTTATTTAAAAAAATGTAAATGAAAGAGACCATTTCAATTGAGGGGTCCAGTATTGTTGAAAGACAAGTAAGGTATTTAAGAGCTATACGGAAATGTAGAAATGAAAACCGTCACATATATTTTCTAGACGAAACCTACATTAGCAGTAGCCACACTCCAATATGTGTTGGCAATTCAAATCTAAGCCCGGAATTTATGCTAATATCGGTAAAGGAAGTTTAGTTATTGTTCATGGTGGTCGCCGAGACGCTTTAGTTATCGGTGCGTTATTTTTTTTTTAAATCAGAATCGAAATGCGGGGATTACCATGGCGATATAAATGCCTTAAATATTCATAACTGAGTTAGTCACAAAATAGATTCTAATTCAGTGGTCGTCTTGGGCAATACCTCTTGAATGGACATGCAAGATTGGTTACACGAACGTAATGTTGAATTTACACCACCCAATACTAAAGCCGAAAAATGTTTCGCCATTGACGAAATGTTTAAGGCTGCAGGTCATATCGTTCTTCGCCTTCCGGCGCATCATCCCAATCTCAATCCCATTGAGCTAGTGTGGGCCGATATAAAGAACAATTTAGCTTCAAATGAATTAATATTATATGTATATGTATAAATTATATATATTTTTCACTGGACAACAAAATTCCAATCATAACAAGATTGTTTTCTGAATTCACTCCGGAGATTGCAAAAGTGTGACGACAAAGTACAAACAATTGAGAACCAATATTGAGACCACGACATAAGGTTTGACAATGTGATAGACGAGTTGATCTTAAACCTGGGAATCGATTCAGATTCTGAAAAGGATATGGAAATTGTAGGCATGTCTAGTAATGAAAAAGAAGAAGATATGGATTAATTTTGTACAATAATGGTGATAGTGAAAATGATCCCATCTTCGTTTGAGAAGCTCATTAATGTCTATAGTTGCTCCTTTCTCACTACCAAGACAACTGTATGTATATGTTTGAAAATTCGATCTTATCTTGTCTGGATATGAATACGAAATTTGGTGAACAGTGAGGGGCTGATTATATTCACTGATTTATATATTACTTGATTAACACTCATTTAAAGATTATCAATTCATATTCCGATTTTTACTATTTCAAAGAATTAATGTAATTTAAATCTCCCATATTAATAATTTGATTCCGTATCAAAATATTTGTTTTCATTCAATATCAAATATTTAAAATTATCATAAGTAATAAATAACTAAATATAAAACTTTGGCTTGCAAATAAATTCTAAATTACTTAAATTCACCTATTGGGATAAATTGCATATCTGTGCGTATGTACAATTGCTTACTCACTCTAATTACTAAATCCGAGGATATTCGGGTGGGTTATACGTTTACCTAACATATGTATGTAGTAAATTTTCTTTATGTTAAGACAACGTGTAACTGTTTTATGTCCCTGTATAAATAAATAAATAAATAAAACTTTATACCTTCAGTAGAATGTCGATCGCATAATTAGCAAAGTTGCTATAATAACAAAATTGTAATTAAGAGAAATTAATTTCATCAGCAGCTTGGAAATGAGATACTTGATAAAAAATATTTATTATTTAAAACTAAACTAAATTAAATAGCCTCGAGTGAAACGACATAACCTTTTAGAAGCAGTAGCTCATCATGAATAAACTATGTTATTAACTGTC
Source organism: Tyria jacobaeae (assembly GCA_947561695.1). Lineage (NCBI taxonomy): Eukaryota > Metazoa > Arthropoda > Insecta > Lepidoptera > Erebidae > Tyria > Tyria jacobaeae. Next base: position 11,366,252 of record OX387218.1, read on the forward strand.
TCATTTATATATATATATATATATATATTACATTTGAAATATTTTACATGTTATGGAAGTTTAAATATAAATTCAAATCTACCCGAATATATAGGGCGTCTAGTTGTAGAAGTCTCTGCCACACCAATAGGATTTCTATGTAGTTTCCATGTTACCCTGCTTTCTTAATATTAATACTTGTTAAAACTAATTTGAATGCAACGCCAATCAAAAAATCTAAGAAATACTTATTCGGGACGTACTTACGTTATATGGTAGAATACGAAACTGTTTTTATTTTGTGAGGTTGCCTGTAAGGAGTTGCTTTAAGCGATAAGGCCGCTGTTTGTACGAGGCATGCTATAAGTTTTGTCGTTTGAAGGAAAAAACACAACTAGAACCTTATAGTACTTTTTATTGTTTTTCAAAGTATTCGCCGCTTAGCTTAATATACTTTTCCATTTGCTCAAACCAGTTATTATAACATTTATTCCACTTTAAAGTGGGGGCGTTCAAAATGGCTGACTTGAAAGCGTCGACTACTTCTTCACCGGACTGGAACCTTTGACCACGAAGACTTTTCTTAATTTTAGGAAATGTAAAGAAATCGTTAGGGCTTAGGTCAGGACTGTATGGAGGATGGTCAAGAATTTCTACTTTTCCTGCTTCAAAGAGCGACGAGCGCTGTGTGAGCTTGCATTGTCGTGGTGCAGGATGATGCGTCACTTTGAGTTAGATTTTCGCAGTTCAGCGATGACTTGTGGCAATCAAATTGTGGTATACCGCCCTTTTTTTTTTTTTTTTTTTTTTTAACGTGTGGAAATCCCCTCGGACCGTCACCCCGCCGGGGTTTGCGGCGGGGCGGTGTGTCGGAATCGAACCGACTAAAACCACACGGTGTGCCACTCTGCGCCTGAGACGGAAGGGATCCGGGAACTGCTGATATTAAGACATCCGGACCCCTCCCAGCGCTTGCCCGCACTGAAGCGGGCACCGTCTGCTGTTAAACTCTCTTATTAGGCGACGCACGGCACACGCGTACGTCACCCCCTCGCGGGTGGCTACTAGAGCGGATGGAGGGGAAAACCCGTCCCGACCATCCGCGGCCACACTCAGGGCGGCATGAGGCGCTGATAGGCGCGCCTACGCCGCCCAGTTCGCCGGCGGCGGATTGGGTCCGAGTGGATATCGTCCTCCCGGGCCTTCTCCGCCGCCTCCTTCTGCGAGATGACATCTTCACAGAAGGTTGCGACCGCGGTAAAACTGCTATCGCTACCGGCCATGGAGCGTATGACGGCCGGTAGCGAGAGATCCCCTCCGATGACTGCAGTGAGGGCCCGGCGCTGCGACTCCCAAGCGGGGCAGATCGCCAGCGTGTGCTGGGCCGAGTCTTCACTGCAGTCGCAGTGGTGGCAGGCGGGACTCAGTTCCCTCCTGGCGACCGAGTGCAGGTACTTCCCGAAGCAGCCATGCCCGGAAAGCATCTGCGTCAGCCGGAAGGAAAGGGTCCCGTGCTGCCGCCCTGCCCACTCGAGGATGACCGGCTGGAGAGCCTCCACGGCGGCAAAGCCAGCGCGCGGAGTCTCCAGCCGGAACGACCAACTAGCCATCGTGGCTCGACGGGCGGCTTCACGCCACTCGCGTACCTCTTCGGGCGGAGGGCGAAAACCATACTCCGCCCGATATTCAGCCACCCGTCGATAAACTTCGGCGAGCACCTCCGCCTCCAAATCCCACGGGGGTGTGGTATACCGCCCTGCGTTAACCGTTCTACGATCTTCACGTGTAATAGTCGCAACATGGCTGGTTTTTCCAACGAACGTGGCCACCATCTTCTTTGAAGTGCTTCGAGAACGAACAACTTTAGTCGGCTTTGGCTCGTCTTGAAAGACCCAGATTGTTGTTTTGGAATCAGGATCGTAGGCATAGATCCAAGATTCGTCACCACTGATGATTTTGTAGACGTGATTTGACTCTCCTCGGTTGAACCCTTGCAGAGTTTTCTTACACCATCTGACGCGGGCCGCCTTGTGATCGATGGAAAGCAGATGCGGTATCCAACGGCAAACTAGCTTTCTCACACCAAGCGCTTCACCCGCAGAAGATCTTCTGAATGGTTGTCACTGAGATGCCTAATAGAGCCTCTATCTCTCGATACGTCACATGACGATCTTCGAGAATTAGTTGTTTCACAGCAATGATGTTATCTTCAGTGAAAGCGGATTTTGGGAGTCCTTCGCGAGATTTGTCACTAACACTAGTATGTCCACGCTGGAATTCTAAATACCAGCGTTCGACAGTCCGCAGACATGGGGATTCATCACTGAACATAGATGTTAGCTCTTCAAAATACTGAAGCCGTGTCAGGCCTCTTCTAAAGTTGTAGAAAATTATTGCACGAACATTTTCCTTAGAAGGTACATTCACTCACTGATTCGCCCTCAAAGGCGGGCAGCGCACTTACTCTTGTCGTTGCAGGTGTCCATGGGCGGCGGTTGTCACCTCTCATCAATCTTACTATATCATAAAAAAAAATTATATATCTAATATATAAGCTTTTATAATAATGGTCATACGTAATATTGAATCGATATAAAGTTATATTTTTATTTACAGAGGGCTACACGAGTATATCGGTACGTGAACCACTTAGCAACATTAGAGCACAGAGCAGCAAGCCACCTTCACAACCTCACTACGCTACCGTATCTGATGATTCTGGTTAGTTCATAAATTATTATTATATTTTTTACTACTCGCAGTAGGTAAGTTAGTAATGTTGCGCCATCGAGAAAAATAGTCTGGAACAATCTACAAGACGCGAGAACGAAGGGACAACGCCATCTAGTGTCGGATAGCACGCAACTGTGGACATTATGACGCTAGATGGCGCTACAAGTAGCTCTAGAATAATCTATTTAGTCTAGAACCATCATCATCATCAGCCTATCGCAGTCCACTGCTGGACATAGGCCTCTCCCATTGCACGCCACTTCGATCTATTTTCGGCTTCTCACATCCAGCTCCTGCCAGCCATCTTGCGCAAATCGTCACTCCACCTGGCCTGTGGGCGTCCTACGCTACGTTTGCCGAGACGCGGTCTCCACTCAAGAACTCGTTTTCCCCAACGGTCGTCGGGTCGGCGACTGCACGGATGGCGTAGCAGTTTAAGTGGTCACCTCGCCACTACGCTGCCACGCCGAGTGTTGTGGGTTCGATCCCCGCACGGGACAACACTTTGTGTAATCTTCAAATTGTTGTTCTGAGTCTGGGTGTTCTTTGTGTCCGTTGCTTGAATGTTTGTAAAGTCCCCCGCAACACAGGAATTAATCCTAGTGCGGGAGTTGTCTTTTTATAAAGAAAGAAAGAAAGAATATGGCCAGCCCATTGCCACTTCAGCCTGCTGATCCGGTGGGCTATGTCGATTACTCTGGTTTTCTGCCGGATCACCTCATTCCTGATGCGATCCCTTAAAGAAACACCGAGTATAGCCCTTTCCATAGCACGCTGAGCAACTTTAAGCTTGTGGACCAGCCGCACCGTAAGTGTCCACGTTTCGGCTCCGTATGTCATGACGGGTAGGATACACTCATTGAAGACTTTCGTCTTAAGGCACTGTGGGATCGACGATGAGAAGACTCGGCGTAGCTTCCCAAAGGCTGCCCAACCCAGCTGAATTCTTCTGTTCACCTCGTCCTCAAAGTTGTTTCTACCTAACTGCAATGTCTGCCCGAGGTATACATATTTTTGAACAACTTCCAGAACGGCCCCGTGTACCGCAATCGGTTCCGGTAGTACATGCTTATTGAACATGATCTTGGTTTTATCCAAGTTCATCCGTAGGCCGATGCGTACAGAAGAGTCAGCTAGGTCATTCAGCATCTGCTGTATGTCCTGCAGCGTCTCTGCCATGATGACGATATCGTCTGCAAATCGCAAATGAGAAATGTATTCACCGTTGATGTTGATGCCACGCCCTTTCTAGTGCAGCGTCTTGAACATGTCCTCCATTGCATTTGTGAACAATTTCGTAGAGATAACATCCCCTTGTCTCACTCCTCGATGCAATGGTATTGGCCTTGTTTGCTGGCTCTGTACTTGGACGCACATGGTGGCGACTTCGTAGAGACATCTCATCACTTGGATATATAGCCAATCTACTTGGCAACGCTGCAGGGACTCCATAACAGCCCAGATCTCGATCGAGTCAAAGGCCTTCTCATAGTCCACGAATGCTAGACACAGGGGCTGATTATATTCTTCGGTCTTCTGTATAATCTGCCGAACTGTGTGGATGTGGTCTATGGTGCCATATCCTCTCCGAAATCCAGCCTGCTCCGGTGGTTGGAATTCGTCGAGTGTTCGCGCAAGGCGGTTCGTGATGATTCTTGAAAACAGCTTGTAGACGTGGAGTCTAGAACCATCGATCGAATATTATCGTACATTCTAGTTATCTCGACAGCAATATAAAAGCGGATCGTGTTAGCCGTACGGGCAGTATTGATTCAAGATACAGCGAACAAACATCGAAGCGATCTTCTAGTGCGACTAACGAGTGATAAAGTGATTTGTAATTGTAAAGAGTGGTATTAATAAATATTGTGTTGTGTTTTTTTGGTAATCAATCGACTACTTTAATTTATTAAATACCCAGCTCGTAACAGTAAGCAACTTGAAGTATTGTTACTGTTGTTGTAGTGTTAGTGTTACAAGTTGCTTAACCATAACACTATATTTTGGAGCTATGGAGTAGCGCCAGTGGATGAAAGGAGCAATAGATTATCGTGCTATATATGTACATATAATACGAAGGGATGAACAAAATGTCGTTCAGAAAGTTTTGTTTATGGAAGTTGACGGATACAGGAGTAGGGTACGACTAAAGAAAATATGGATTGACTGCAAGAAAGAGGATATGGCTAGAAAGGGAGTAAGCAGGGAAATGACGAATGATAGAGTGGAATGGAAGAAGTGAACACATTGCACCGACTCCAAACAACATTGGGATAAGGGTTAGAAGAAGAAGAAGGAGTGGACCAGATTTTTAATTAGATTCTTTTAGAAATATCTATTACATAAAGTGTAGCCTATGGTTTAGGCCTTTAGGCATTATGGTTTACCACAAGCTTCACTTTCACCTGTTTCGCGGCGGTGAGGGAGATGTTTAAAAAATACTTTAAAAGACTGGTAGTTGTACTAGTTGATAGGTGTGTTGTGTTATTACCACAAAACATCTAACCATCTCATCATTATCTGGCGCCTTAGCTATTAAGCTGAGGCCTCAGAATGGTAATGTAAAGGTTGCCAGTTCGAAACCATTCGAGAATAATCCCAGGCGTCAGCTTTTACACACCAATAAATAATTCACGGAAATTAATACATACATACGATCACGCCTGTATCCACTAAGGAGTAGGCAGGAGGTGTATAAAACACCCACATTGTACAAATATGATTTTGCTCAGGCTGATTAATGTGTTCAATAATCCAAACATTTAAAAAAAGGACTTAACTCCTGACCCTCCTTAAATTTGACAAGTTTGTAGCAGTATTGTTGTTTGTTAAACCTATCTAGATTATGATGTTTTATACTCAGACGAAACGTACGCAGCCATCGAAGAAGCGAGTGTAGGTGAAGGGTCGGACACGTATGCACAAATTTCAACCGAACCACGACGGAGGGACCCCACACCAGACTTGTTGCAGAATGATCCCGCTCATTCCTCTAGGTTAGTACTTCAAATTCAATAATGGTTACAAAATTACTCAATCATCATTTAATCTTTACTAATAAAAGCAAATATGAATATCAATATAACGATACTATAACTATAGTTAAAAAATAATTTACAGTATTTTATTGGACATTCACGATGAATGAATCATTTTTTTATATAATGTAGGGGGACAGACGAACAGACGGGTCACCTGATGGCAAGTTACAACCGCCGTCCATGGACACCTGCAACACAAGTGCCCTGCCCGCCTTTGAGGGTGGTAAGGTTTTGCTATAATCTACCTAATAAAAATTTTAATTCACTGATCCAGTTCATTTTTTTTTGTAATAACAGCTTAATAATGAAATTCCATAACAGCATTTCTAATTTTATTTTGTCAGAAGAAGTGCTCCACCAGAAATAGGAGGCTCCACACCACATGCTACCCACTCGAGACAAGGTATGTATTTAGTGTGTTAACAAACAGTTGTGTAAGGTTAGACTATATTGCATCGGCCTTAATTATTGATATAATGAGGATATTCTAATGAAAGATAATACTCATACATACAAACGTATGCTCTCGCCTATATACCTGAAGGGGTAGGCGGAGGTGTTTGTAAAAAACCCACTTTTGCTTTCTTCGGCACCACCACTCTTGGACTCCACGTATTGCTTTCTATCAGGCAAAGTGGTGTCACTATGGTAGGCTTAACACTACATAAAAAAAACATTTTTAGTAGAGAAAAAATTAACACATTCATTTGTATTATTTCTCTATTTCGTTACTACTGTCATCTGATCTTACATTGACAAGAAAAAATAATGATAGTATGAATATGACATAAAAAATAAAATAACTTAGTAATTCACTCATCTCTATATATTACTTATTAATAAAACATCCATACCATCTCTTTTTACATTATCATTGGATGACTCCAAATAAAGAGTGCTCTTAGGATATTGCTTCATTGCCCAACACAAAATCACCAAAAGTCGAGTAATTACCAAAGTTTGTAATGGATTAATGTATGCTTTGTAGCGTCTTCATCATCGTGTTCAAATTCAACGGGTGCTTTGGGTTCGCCAAAACCCGAGAAACGTCAAGCCAACTCACCACTCCCGCCGCCACCACTCGCCGGCCCGCATGCAACCTCACAGGCTAATAGCCACATGACGTCACACAGTTCGTCCCACAACTCGACCCACGTACAGTCCCACGCACCTCATGCGTCGTCCCACACGTCTCACACAGTACTACGTCAACCCGCTATTGAACAAGCTCAACGGCATCAACGTATGTCTAGTACGGGTAATATTTTTAAACTTTATACATATCATGCAGTTTTATAAATAACCTCTCGTATATTATGTATGGAAAGTACTTACATGTTAACCTTTTACTACATTCTAACTTAAGAATATGAAAGTCAAGTGTTTTTATAGTGGTAGAGCCATGCTTAGGCACGAATGGGCCGGCTCGACCGGTGCGATACCTCGGCCTCACAGAAAACCGGTTGTGAAGTAACGCTTGCGTTGCATTTCCCCTAATTGAGTGAGGTTTCCGGAGGCCCAATTCCCCCTCCCCCCTTTTCTCTCCGCTCATCTCCTTTTTCCTTTTTTCCATCTCCTCATCCCTCCTCTTTTCTTTCCGCTCCCTGCATCCCCCATCCCTCATTATCCTCAAAGGCGGGCAGCGCACATGCGACTCTTGAGTTACAAGTGTCCATGGACGGCGGTGTCACTTACCTTCAGGTGACCCGTCTGTTCGTCTGTCCCCATATAGTATATAAAAAAAAAAAGTATAGGGGGCAAACGAGCAGACTGGTCAACTGATGGTTAGTGACTACCTGCAACTTAAGAGTCGCAGGTGCGGTGCTAGTCTAGAGGAGAGGGGGTTGGGCCACCGGTATCGGTATAGCCTACGCATGGCTCACCAACAACAATGTTTAACTTATTCTAAAAGCAATAATTGTACCATAATGTAATTATTTTATCTATTATATTATCATGAGAATGTTGTTATTACGTTAAATTTATTTATCACTATCAAAGCATTAACACGTCTTATTTTCTAATTTGTCTTAATGTAAAACTAAACAAAAATCTGTTTATCTGCAGGCGAACTCCCCTTCAACCCCGACAAACTTCGAAGGAGTCTTAACGAAAAACATCAACGAAACAACAGTTGTGTCAGCTCATCTGATTTCTATGGCTGCAACTATCCTGTTGAAAAGCACAGATTTAGCTCTGGAGATCTGATTCGACCACTCGTCGCCAGGGAACTGAATTTCGATATTGATCAACGTGACGGCCAAACTGTGATATACAACTCCATTGATGGTCCAAACTATAGTGACTACTCCTCAGCAGACGCTAACACAAGTTTAAATTCTGACCATAGAGTAACTGAAAGTCCGCCAAGAAATGTAGAAGAAATGTACGCCAAAGTTATGAAGAAAACTAAAGGCCGAACGGATGAATCTATTAGACGGTCAAAGGATTTTTCAGCTGGCGAAGGAGAGCCTCATACATCCAAATTTCGTGGGGATGACCCTGGCTATGAGACGATTGAGCGAAAAAAATCTATCAACCACGGGTATGAGACTATCGCCCATAAAGAACGAAAATCATCTCAAAACCAGGATCCAGGGTACGAAACCGTAAAGGAATTAAACAAAGCTGGTGCGAACACAAATTTTACTAACAACAATTTGTTGAAGCTTAACCATTTGGTGGCGGACAGTGGTCCTAACAGTATTGTTAGCAGTGACGCTGGATATGAGCATATATCAAAGACAGATAACAATGCTTCTGACTCGGATCCAAATTATGAAGTGTTGCGAAATCAGCCGCCCACTCCACCTTACGCCACCATCGCACCGAGCTACAAAGTACAGCCAACATATTCAACCGTAAGCAAAAGGCCGAACAAGTATAACAACTGGACTGCGAACAACAACGACGAACCCACTTTAGAACCAAATTACGAATCTATGCCACATGAACCGCTATATAATACCGGCAGTGAATCAGATCCTAACTATGAATCTGTTCGACCGAAAGATCCTAATTACGAAAGTGTAAGCGCTCAAGATCCCAATTACGAGTCGCTAAGATGTAAGGATCCAAAATATGAATCCGTTAGATCAAAAGATCCGAAATATGATTCAGTGCGCTCTAAAAAAGATCCGAACTATGAAAGCGTAAAATATTTCGACGTGTCGAAGAAAGAACCGCCGTATGAAAAAGTCAGCAGTGATGTGACTGCGGGCTCTAGTGTGGAGAGGTCAGATTCATCAGCGGGGTATGAAAAGATCAATGTACCAAACAACAGCGAGCCCAAAAGCAGTATTAATAACGGTGGAGATACAACCGTCAGTGATTACTTTCAAGTGTAAATGTGTTAGAGAAGAATTTTATATATGAATATTTTTAACAGTATTCGTGTAGGATTTTGAGAGTGCGTGCTTTTGTTTTTATTTTGAAACAATTTAGGGACTGTAAACAGCACCTCAACGTTAGATATAATAAGTAATATCTTCCTTAGGTATCTGTGATATATGTATGTTAAAAAAAATATTTCTGTTTTATTTCAGTAAGTTTTTGTATGAGTATTGATAGACAATTATATTATTCTGACAACGAGAATATTTTTTTTACGAAATCTCCATTTATTACTGTGTTCAAAAGTGTGATTGTGATCTTGGAATTACTTACACTTTGATGTGCTAATAAAATGTATGCAGTGCTGTATATATCGTGTACAAAATGTAGATTGTACATATTTTTATTTTAAGTAATTTATGACTAACTTTTACAAAACATTTTTCTTTTTAAAAGGATGGAGTTCATTATGGTCTCAGACTGAGTTTTTGTGAATATTGTCTGGTTTAAATGATTTAAGGCATGTGTACAGGGTATAAATAAAGGTGTCATTTCTTGAATGTAATATGGTAAGTCATAAACTGGGGTGTATATTATTCCTCTATCTTTGTTAGCAAAATACATTAACTATATAGCATAAAGGTGCTTAAAAGTTTTGAACTTTATGGACATACTTTTTAAAATTCACATTTGCAATAATTCAAGGTCTGATGCCTTTTTTTGCCACTAGTTAAAAGATGATTATTAAGTAAATGGACCCTGCATTTTAGCATAAGACTGTCTTTCATGAGTTTGATAATTTTAACACTTATAATGGAATCATAAGCTTAAAATGGTTCACTTATTAGAACATAACATCAGAAAATACTTATTTGAAACATTTTTACATTAGTAAAACTTATGTTTTATAGTTTGTTATTAAATTGCTGTTTTCAATTGTTAATATATTAAATGTAATTCGCATCTAGATATAGGTAGTTAATTTTGCAAGTGAACAAGCATCAATTTTATATGAATTACAACAAAGCTTTTTTCTTATGTGTTTCTACATATTTTAAGAAAAATAAGTACCTGAAAATATTAGTTTATGATCCCGAACGCTATTCAACAAAAGTAATAATTATGTGGATGCGCCAAAGATAAGATTATAAATAGTTAATTTCTTGTGTCAGGCACTGAACGCATGGTATGGCTGGTACTTATGCGTTCATTTATAAATTTACCATTTACATATTTCACATCATCTTAAAAGGCTTTGGTGTGTTCGGATAACATAGCACAATTCAGCTCTACTGTGTTATGAGCTAGAAATGCACCAACAAACCATTGTAATCTAATATAATGTATGTCTATATTAAACCTTCATCATCATCATCATCATCTTGAGCCTATCGCAGTCCAGTGCTGGACATACATTAAACCTTACAATATCACATATATATATATATTAAAATAGCAGGAACTCCGAACTAAAGAAAATTAATCAAAACCTCTTTATTTGGATATTATCTGCACTCTAAAGGCAGATGTAATAATATTTTAAACACTCATTAATGTAATTTTTCTGTGTACCTCTACTTTATGAAAATACATTTTCTATGTACTTTATGAAAAATATATTAATATGTTTGTAATTGAAATAGCTGCTGCTATAATATTTTAAATTATATTTCATGTATTAATTCCCTGTAATATTGTAAAAACATGTAACCAATGTATTCAGTGACTCCAGTTAACTCAACATGAGTTATAGAAAGAACTTTTATAGTGCAATAGTATTTTCCACTCCTTTTAATATATAGTATTGACTCAGATAGTGTTACCCATGCACCTACAGTGTAATAAACCTGGCACAAATCTACAAGGGTCAACACTGATTTAACGTTCTGTATATATTATAATATTCAACAAACACAAAAACATTCCATAATACTAATAAATCCATTGGCTAAATATATTTAATGGAATAAAGTATGCCATATAATAATAGCACATGTTTTATTTAATATATGTTTATTTATTAATATGAAATTACATGAGCTAGCCGTTTCCACAAAATATCTACAGAGTAGTACAAATTATATTACAGAAGACAGTCATTTGAATACTTGCTTCGACACGGTTTCAGGTTGCACTGCTAAATTTAAAAAATACCCAAAGTTGCTGCTCTTTCTGACGACCGTCGTTGCAAAAAATGCAACGATGCCGTGCCGGTAAAACTCCCTTTCGAGCTATAAAATGCAATGTGGCTCGTTAGTGTGGTTTGAGCTAAGCCAAGCGGGTGCAGAATGACACAATGTAACTCGATCCTGCCATGTACTTATATCTTCATACTAAAGTATGGAGTGGGCCTGGCTTGTGTAAGGAATTGGAAAAGTGTGAAAAGAATTGTTAGCCATATAAAGTAATTTTAATCATGATACCAATTCAAACTAATAATTTTCGAAATTCTCTTGGTTTATAAACAAAGAGAATACAAACACTCAATTTATAAGTTTTCGCGTAATTTCGGCGACAAATTGAATTAAAGTTATTTGCTCGTTTCATATACCAACTTTCTAGGTTTTCTGTAATGTATTGCAGTCTGCCCAATTGGTTGACTTTAATGATTACTACGACGCTTCATGGGTACTAGCATGATGATATATAGTCCATAGACTTGCACAATATTTTTTACACTAGTTATCCCAGTTAGTAGTTTCTGAGATTAGCGTTAGCAGCAGTGTTTGTATACCCTTTGCGTTTTGGGATCAACGACATCAATAGCCTCCCAAAAATAAAATCGAATTGTATTTATCGTGACTTGCATCAATCGACTTTTACTTCTAATTATGACTCTATGCTGTCATTGACAGTTTCTTAACTAATGTCAATGTCAACTGTCAAATGATGACAGGTAGTGACATGGAGTTTATCTCGTAATATGAGACTTGTGAAGTATATCTTGATTACATTTAAATATTTTGCTTTGTTTATTGTGACATACTAAATCTAGGACGTTCAAAACATGGCTAATTTTAGTAACCCAAATGATTTTAATTGGCAAACGCAAAACAGCAATCAGAATTACTCATTTAATACTTCTAATACGTTTGCCGATCAAGCACAGACGTTAGGTGAGTACTTAACACACTTAGTTCTAATAAGCACTTTCGTATGCATAATGTGCATTGAATATTATGCATTTTACAGATCTATGAGGATTTTGTAAAATCAAATCCTTGAATATTTAGTAAGTGCACTATGGGGAGTTATTATCATGATTAAAAAGATCATGATTGTGTGTGTAGTAAAATCATATTGGTGCAGCATTAACCCCAAAAGTTGAACAGCGGTCTAAAATAAACATTTTCAGGAATCAAATGTAAATCAACCAAAGATAATATAAAAGACAATTGGTTAGCTAAAGTTACAATAGTATCAATGAGTTTATAAATTAATTAGTTTAGTTTAGAAATTATAATTTATTTACATATTTTATAAATTTCTTTGGAATTGTTTTTGTATACCATAGATAACAAAATAAGACTAGAAAAACTTGCTAAACATAAATATCTATGTTATACTTATTTATGCTTAATTTCAGACTTCCAGACTTTTCCAACCGATCAGCAAATTTACTCATTTGACCAGGGACAGGGGCAGATGACCGCTAACAACAACCAGTACTATAATCCAACTTTGTATACACCAGCTCCTGTGCCTGGGGAACCTGCCATAGAAACAACAGATTTTGATGAACCACCATTGTTAGATGAACTTGAAATTTATCCTGACAGAATATTAGAGAAAACATTAGCAGTGCTTAATCCATTCCATGGACAATCTAAAGCTGATGATGCCAACTTTCTTTTGAGGGATACTGACATTGCTGGACCAATAGCATTTTGTTTAGCTCTTGCAGTGTGCCTATTCCTATCAGGCAATAAAGCACATTTTGGCTATGTTTATGGCTTATCTGTAATGTCGGTAATTTTAATGTATTGTTTACTAGCTCTAATGAGTCGTACTGAAGGAGTTTTTACAATGTTGAGTGTAGCAAGTGTTCTAGGATATTGCATGTTACCCATGGTTGTACTAGCAGGATTGGGTATTTTTATTTCTCTTGATGGATCAATTGGTTTAAGTTTGTCAGCTATTGCAGTAATATGGTCAGCACTGTCTGCTAGCAGACTTTTTGTTACTATGTCAGGAGATGCTGAGCAAAGACCACTTATTGCCTATCCTTGCGCCTTAGTGAATGGAGTTTTTGCCTTGTTAGTGCTCTTTTAAGTGGAAAAATACCCTCATAGTTTTTTGAAAACAAAATGTTTTTATAATTAAGAAACTATACTATATGTTATTAACAAGAGTTAATATAATGCCTCTATAACTGACTAAAGAGTAATGTTAAATGTGAAAATAAAGACAATATTAATGTTTCATAATACAAATTTAATATTTAGTTCTAATGATAAAAAATTCACACAACATTCAAGGGAAGGCAATACATTAATTATTTTTAAGCTGACTGTATAAATTCAGAGAAATACTATGATATTAGAAATTTATAATTTTTATTTATCATCTGGGGATTGAGATTTTGGTAATGCTGCTCTATTATTATTACATGCCTTATATTGCAAAACTTGAGTTTTCTTTGATCTAAAAACAGTCTCATTTTCTAAAATTATTATAATGTAGGTTAAATAGAGTTTCATATGTATGTATTCTACACAGGAAGTAGGTACTTATACTACTAAAACTAAAGACCAATATTGTATAAGATTGTAATTAATATAACACAAAATAAAAAGCTGTAAAATAAATCCCAAAGATGTTTTTAATAAATAAAACAATTAACTATTACATTCGATTGTATAATGTAGGTCGGTCACTAAAGAAATTCTTAAGAACCATAACTTGGGCAAATGCAACGCATGCTATTGCTAGAGTCTCTCCCATCGACCACCAGAATACTCTCTCGTTCAGATCTTCTGCTCTTTTGCGACCTTGAGCTTCCCTAAGCCTGTGATGTGTTTGATGGTCAATAATTCTGTTAAGGGCTGAGTGAATTTCTTCTGCAGAAGTTTCCAGCTGAAATTTAAAATATAAGGTATAAATTGATAAAGTTATGTATTCTTTGGTTATTTTTTTTATAGTTATAACGTAAAAAGGCATTGATAGCATCAGATAAGATTTATAAGCCAAATAATAGAACAAAACGAACATTGTATTTGTTGTTTAATTTTGCCATACAATTTATGTTCTTCAATCATTGTCATCATAGACATTTGCCATCCACTTTTTAACAGGTCTTTCTCAAACACGTCAAAAATATTAACAACTATTTGCTTGCACAATAAGTATTTAACTCAAGGTTCCTAATCGTCTAAAAACATGCGTTTATGCAAAACTAAGCTTAAGCTTGAATATTTTAAGTAGATAGAGTAGTTATATGTAGTTATATATGAAATATTAAATTCACATATATCTTTCTCAGATTGTACAGTCATATAAGGTTATTTAGTAAACCCTATCTTGTATGATGGCAACACTTACTGATACCTTCACTTCTTGATAAATTAAAAAAATCGTGATACAGCAATTGTTTGGTAGTATAATATAGTATGGAGCTGTTGCCTGCAACTTCGTTGTGTGGTAATTTTAAACCTCAAAATATATTTTCCTGGACAAAAGTAGCGTATGTGCTATTACAGACTATAATATTGTATATGTGCCAAAATTTAGCTAGCTAATGCTAGATTTGTTCAGTCATTCTAATGTGATTGGGTTAAAAAAAAAATCATCCACCCAAACTTTCTTAATGTTGAAGTAAGATTCGAATTTTATAGTCAATAGTCAACATTTTTTTAAGACTAGTGTCCATCACTGACCACTGATCACACTCATGAGGTTGTTTAAAGAGTACTTATGACATCCTGTCTCTACCACAATACAATGATATTATTAATGATATCAAGGTAATACTTCTACAATTGAATCAAAACAACAGTATCAATCAGACAAGTAACAATTCAAAATTAAATCAGATACGAAATCATGGATACTGCCAAATATAACATATAATTTCTGGAATAAGTCTACTAGGATTTTGGAATGGAGAAATAGTAATAATTTCTAAAGAACTAAATTAAAATCCCTGATGTCCAAGATATTATGTAAACCACCACAATACATCCCTAAAGACTAACTGCAAATTTTCTAGTTTAAAAGTAAAGGATTAATAAAATAAAATATGTATGTATGAACTAACCTGTGTAAGAACAGTTGCATGTTCTCCAACACCTGGCAATGGTGTCTCAGGGCCCACATTTAATTCCATATATACCAACTTATGAGAAAATGTACTAAATTCATTACTGAAGCACACTTTGTATACACCTGAAATGTGATATCAAGTAATTAGTAGATAAGCAAATACAAAAAACAATTGCTTTGTGAACTTGAATTAATTATAATGTTTAGTGCTACTAATAGTAATTTACACATTTTTTGAACAATGTGCAGAATATATAGTGAGCTATTAGCATTTCTAAGGCGTACATTTTCCTTTGAGTATAAAATGCTAGGTAGGTGTTGTATGTAGACAGATAACAAGTGTTACAAATACATACCTGTTTGTTGTGCAGTAAACTGATGAGAGTCATACTGCATTTTTGTTTGTTGGTAAAGGATTTGCTTATTAGGACCTTCTATTTTAACATCAACGTCATATTGACCGCCAGTAATAACCTGAAACAAAGATATCGTTGTGATAACAGAAATGTATACATAGAGGTTAGAAAAATTAGTTTAAAAAAGTACAACAATACCTAATTGTTGCACTTTTTTAAACTAATTTTAGAGATGTATAGATAAATACATTGCTAAAAATAATACAATTTTAGTTTACCTGATACTCAAGTGCCGCTGAGGTATTCTTTTCTATTTCTTGGAAAAAACATTCTACTGCACTATCAGGTAGCTCAAATGTAAGTTCGACGCTTTTAGAGAATATACCATGAATTAATGTAAGCAAAATAGTAGTAACTAATGGAGTAATATACATTTTATCATTAATAATTTTCCGTATAGCAAAAGTACAAAAATACTGCTTGATATCTTAGTAAAATTCCCAATTCGCATCGATTGACAAGTGACATTACACCACGTATTTGGCTGCGTTCGTAAATACTTTTCTTAACTTTTAGAAAGCGTACCAGCAAGTAATGCTCGCAGACGTGTTAGAGTAACTTTAACGTAAATAAAAACATAATTATATTTATGTTAAAGTTCATACTTCATTGTTTATTGCTGTTAAGGTTAAGGCGTGGACTATTTTTGAGTTTGTTAGATTTTTAAATACCTACGTTACGCACACGTAACGTTAGTTACCTGAAGCATATAAATTCTCAAATATGGCGGAGCCTAGCCCACAATTGGACCGATTTAAGCATGATTGAATCATTTTAACTCAATTCCTAATAGCATTTGACTACAGAACTATACTGATTCAGGCCACATTCATATATTATTTAAATAAAGAAATACTTTTTTTTTTTTTTTAAAAAAAGATTCACGGTTATCAAATTATCATTAGTATCTCGAAGGTTTAAGGAAGAAAATGAAGGAAGATTTTGAACAGGCTAAAACTTGTTAAAAAACTGAATGTCTGACTTACGATTTGGAGAAAACATTACCATTACCTAGGATACCGACCATTGTCGTTTTCTATTAAAGGCAGTTATGGGTGTACAACTGCGGTATACACTCGGCTTCCAACGATGTTGGGAATTGATATGTTTGGGCTGAAGGCGAGGCAGGTAGAGGGGCCCAAGAAGTGGGTTCATGTTTGAGAAAATATATTAAGTGCGTGCTACCCCCTACAGTAAAAAAAATGATCTCGTGGAGTGACTGTTGCGGAGGTCAAAACAGGAATATAAAATCGTTTTGATTTTGAAGGCTTTATTTAATAGACACCTAGAATCAGGACACATTTTCTTGCCCAATGACAACGATTTTGCTAAAATTGAGACTCGACTCAAGCAATATGAAAGGATATACTCCGTGGAAGATTATGTTGCCATTATGAAACAATGTAAAAACAAAAACCCCTTACAGGTGCATAAAATGAAAAGTTGTGATTTTGTGATCGTAGAAGAAGATTTGAAAGAATTATGGCCGCCAGGAAAACGGATTAACAATAAGAAGTTAAACGATTTAAAATCGTTATTTTATCTTATATCAAATGATTGCATTGATTACTATAAAAAATTGAAGGGAGACGATGCAATAATAGATGATATAGATGGTTATTGTGATGAACCTGACTTTGAGTTGGATGAGGAGTAGGGTAACTTTTGTACTTTTTTAAATAAAACAAGAATAATAAACATTTTTGAGTTTCTATTTTTGTCATTTTTGAAACATTTTTGCGTTTTTCTTTCCGCAGCCTACACAGCAAAACCCATACAAAATTTATTTTGTCAAAATGATCCAGGCGCAAGTTTCTGGAATATCTACTTAACTATTACAATTTAATTACTAAATACATGCATGTAAATTAGTTTAGTACACTAAGAATTACATAAAATTAAAAACACAACGTTAAGCATTACAAAGCCAAAGAAATACAGCAATAAACTTTAAAGTGTGGTTTGGAACATTTTTGCTTAAATCGGTCCAATTCACCATGACATTTATTTTCTTGTATATTTTTAGTAGAAAGAGTATTTATATATGGGATATTAAATTCACGTATATTTTTCGCAGATTGTACAAACATATAAGGTCCTTTAGTACACCCTATCCTGTATGATGGCGACACTTATCGATACCTTCACTTCTTGATAACTAAAAAAATCCGTGATCCGTGATACAGTAATTGTATGGTAGAATTTTCATAACTTTGAAAAATTTTTGAAATTAGACCGCTAAGATAGGTTAGGCATACCGTTTATTTAGCTCACTTCAAACTTTACTTCAATTTTCTTTCTTTTCATATATGTCTACATAAATAAAACTCGAAATATTAATATACATATATATATTAGAAATATATATTAAATGAAAAAGTCTTTAATATGTTTATAATATTTTTTTGTATGTAAACTCCCACGGGTCATCACCGCAAAGATGGGTGAAGTGATAAGTCTTGCTCGAACTGACTAAAACAACACGATATTCCGTCACAAGTGGGTCTTTTGTTGGGTACCAAGGGAATTCTAAGAAGGAAGCGTCTGCCAAACCCTGCAGACCTTGGTCACCTGTTTAACAGCTCTTACCCTATTCCAAATCAGAGAAGTAACACGTTGATAATTAACATAAAATAAAGTTTTCTATATATATCTAAAGAACATATTGTATGTTCAAAAAATCACATTTGTTTTATGGGAGCCCCCTTAAATATTTATTTTATTCTGTTTTTTAGTATTTGTTGTTATAACGGCAACACATATTATTTATATGTGAAATTTCAACTGTCAAACTATCACGGTTCATGAGATACAGTATGGTGACAGACAGACGGACAGCGAAGTCTCAGTAATAGGATTCCGTTTTACCCTTTCGGTACGGAACCCTAAAAAGATACTTATTTGAATATTGGTCTGAATAATGGTACATACTTTTCTAAATTTGTTACAAAATTGTTTTGAGACAAATGTTATATTTCTTAGGAAAACAGTATAGGAAACTAGATATTGTTTACCTTTTACATTACGTTAACTCTTCTTACGTTAAACTTACTGCTCATAGAGATATTAGAATAGAGCAAGCCAGACGCCAAAACTTGTGATATGCGGAGCGAGGGGAAAAGCTGCCAGTGTGTGCCCCTGTGTCCTTGCACAGTTGCAAGTCTAATAATCCTGCAGTCGTTCGACAAAGACATCTAGGGAGGTCAATCAAGAGGAGGGAAATGGGCGAGGAGCGAAGAGCTAGCCCGAGATACTCACGCCACCGTATAAGTTGCTCGGGACTCATTTTTGAGGGCAGTCACGTCCTTGTGTGACGTGTGACGTGTGCATAAACAAATATCTGCGCTTTTAACAACCAAGGTATAAGCCTATTATTAATAAATTTTATTTTAAACTGACCATTCGCACATTTTGTATTGTAAACGTAGGTACTTGCTTCTTGAACCACTACCGTTTAAAAAGATCTTTATTCCATACAGTATTGTATTGCATAGTATTGTATGTATACATTTATGACAGACATATTGCATTTTCATGAATATCTTGGAAACGGCTTGCCGTAGCTCAAAAGTTACCAAAATTTTAGGCCCCTTTAAGATACCCCATCGCTGCCTCTGTAAGATGATCCCCACGCTCACCCATCCATAAAATGATCTGTATAATTATAGTTTTACATCATCTTGGTTTGATCAAAAATAGCTATGGTAAATGTGCTAAAGTCTTGATTGTCGATAAGTGAATGCTGTTTCTTTTTTATTTCTGCGAGTGATGTTGATTCAAAATATATACATAAATACTTATTAAGTACATGAATAAGTGACAACCCTAGCCAACATACCCTTCCGCGACATTGTCTAGCTCAGCCTTGTGCCAAAGTGGGCGTGACGCCCCCTAGTGGGAGCTCCAGGCCTAAAGGTAAGAGACCCGAGAGAGAGAAAAAAATTGGGGTGTTGTGTAGAGGCTTAGGGAGCGATTTGTAATTTCATCTCGGAGGACTCTTAGACACCGACTGAGCTCTCAACTCTCGACTGCAGCTTGTGAACATCAACTAATATTAATTAAGAGATTGCTTAAACTAACTCGTTTCAATATATCTCTCCGTGTAGTTCATACATATGTATATCTGTTCTGTTTTATTGAATAAATAAAATAAAAATAATGTCAATCGGTCGCTCCGTTTCGAAACGAAAGTAGACACAAACAAACAAATAAAAAGGCAACAGACACACTTTCGCATTTTAATAGTTATTATTCTTAAATGGGTAATTTTGTATATAATAGACCGCGGGAAATCATGTTTTACCAAATTTTTGTTAAATAACCCGATTTGTGCATTCGTGTATTAATCGGCTGGTTCATAGAATACATGTTCTTACTTGTTAAGTACGGTTGATCGTCGAATGAGATAAACGAGTTTATGCATGTTTGACTTATTCCTGTCGGTGCGTGCTGCTTATGCAATCCTATATAAACAACGTAAATATTTATTTTATTTTCATTTGCGGGTACGCACGTAAAAGATAAGCAGTACTTAAGTTCAACACTTACTACGTATTTCTCAATACAAAACAAAGTTGGAAGTAAAAAAGAAGAGACGGCAATACTGTGCGGATAATAATAAATTCAGATTCTTTGAAAATCAAACAAACCCATCTTCGTCTTTGTGCCTTCTTTGTCTAAAAACATTTTCGAATGATGCAATGATGTCTTCAAGACTGCAAGATCATTTGTATAAAATGCATCCAGATAAGAAAGACAAGAATGTAGCATATTTTCAAGACCTAGAGAAGAAAAATAACACTCAGCCAAGTGTAGCAAAACTCTTTTCGGCGGCTGCTAAGCAAGATGACAACGAACTTCGAGCTTCGTACAATATCTCTTTGTTAATTGCTCAAAAAGCAAACCATACAACATCGGAGAAGAGTTAATTTTGCCAGCAATAAAGGAAGTAATAACTACTGTGTTTCATCAACCTGCCGCAGATATTATCCGGAAAATGCCTTTGAGTAATAATTCTGTGCAAAGACGAATTAATGAAATGGCCGAAACATTGAAGAATCATTGTGCAATCATCTGAGGACTAGTAAATTCTCAATTCAGCTCGATAAGTCCACTTTACCAACTAATGAAACATTGTTGCTGTCTTACGTGAGGTTTATTAAAGATGAAAAAATGTGTGAAGAACTATTTGTTTGCTAGAAATTTAGAGACCGATACAAAAGGCGAAACCATATTCAATACATTGGAAAAGTTTTGTGATGAGAAAGAGTTTCCCTTGAAAAATATTATATCAGTTGCTAGGGATGGCGCTCCGGCTATGACAGGGTGCCGTAAAGGCTTCATAGCGAACTTAAAAAATAAAATTCCAGATGTCCTTGCTGTACATTGCGTTATTCATAGACAACATTTGGTTGCTAGAAATTTAAGTGAACGACTATTTGATCACTGAAATATGTCATCAAAGCAGTCAATAAAATCCGTAACAGCTCTTTGAATGATAGATTATTTCATAGGCTTTGTGTTACTAATGACGAAGATTTTGTTGTTTCATACTGAAGTTCGTTGTTGGCTATCAAGAGGCAATTATCTGTTTGATTCTGTGATAGAGTTCTTGGAAACTAAAGAGATAAGATATAAGATAAGAGATAAGATTGCGCAATAAGCTCATTACATCAATAAATGATATAGCTTACATGACAGACCTGTATAAATTGTTCAACGACATGAATCTCCAACTGCAAGCCAATGAACTAAATTTAATTAAGACAAAAAATGTAGTTGCTGCTTTCGCAGCCAAACTGCTTCTACACAAAAAAAATGTTATCAGTATCCTGCAGTAACGACGACTTGTTTGCCTACTGCCAACATTTAGAAAGCCGCAACATTGACTTCACCGAACGATATCAGGACATTTTGAACTTGGAAATACCAAACTTGGTGTTGAATCCGTTTTCAAATGTCAACACAGCAATATCACCTCAACTGGAATTGACAACGAACGAGGATTCAAGTTCAAAAATGGCTACCAAGAATTTTGGCTACAAAAACCGATCCCACAATTATACCCTGGGTTGTGGTCAACGATTCTTGATAGCATTCCCGTAGTTATATTTGTGTGAACTTCGATTTAGTGCTGTGGCAACGATACTTATTAAAAAGAGAAATCGTTCTGATCTGTTCTTGAGTAAATTGGAACCTGATATCAACAAACTTATTAAACAGTATAAGATTCATCTTTCACATTAGTTTTCATATTAGGATCCATTAGGTTTGTTTTATTTTGAAAAAGTTAACTTGAGACCTGAACGCCATTGTGTACAATAATCTGCGCAGAGGGCTAGTCACCGCCTGAGGTATGATATTTGAGGACAGATATATCTCCTGATAATCATGTTAGAAATTGTCTTAATTAATGCAATGGGTAAATTTAAATGGGTTAATAAAATTATATTATTCTATTTCCGGTCCAAAAAAAAAAATACATTTTAGTGTTAATTAAATTTTATAATTAGTAAAATATTAACAGTTTTATAAAAAAAAATCTAAATAAATAACAGTAAAATATTAATTTTACTATCATGGTATGATACAAAATTAATCCAATCCCTTCTTCATTACTAGACATATCTTCAATTTCCATATCCTCTTCAGAATCTGAACCGTTTCCCAGATTTATGATCAATTCTTCTATCACATTGTCAAACCTCATGTGGTGGTCCCAATATTGATTCTCAATTTTTTGCACGTGGTCCTCACACTTTAGTCATCTTTCCGGAGTGAATTCATAAAACAATCTTGTGATAATTGGAATTTTGTCGTCCAGTGAAGAATTTATATAATTTGGAGCTAAATTATTCTTTACAATGGCCCACACAAGCTCAATGGGGTTAAGATCGGTATGATATGGCGGAAGGCGAAGAACTATAAGACCTGCATGCTTTTAACATTTCGTAAATGGTGTAATTTATTTCGGACTGAGTTCTATTTATCTGATGAAAGAGTTCGGCTTTAGTCTGGTGTAAATTCAATATTACGTTCGCATAACCCGTTTTATAGTAGACATAGTAGGTTTTTTCCCAACCTGTACGTAATGGTAGGAGGCATTGTCCATAACGATCACTAAATTAGAAGCTAGTTTATTTTTCAATTTGTGACTAACCCAGTTATGAAAATGTGTAGCATTCATATCGCCATGATAATCCCCGTATTTCGAATCTGATTTGAAAATTGTTAAGGCACCGTTAATTAATCCGTCTCGGCTACTAACATAAACAATTACCAAACGACGCCCTTTCCCAATATCAGCATAACCGTAAAACCGTATATTTAAATAAAAACATGGCAGCTTGTTAATTCAGAACGGTGCTGGTTTCAGACACTATCACCATAGATCAAAATTAAACTGTCCACCCTCGTCTTTTCTACGTATCTACTAGAGGCATGTAAACATACCTATCATACTTGTGTTTTCTGTTTTACTTACCAGTAAGTTTATCTCCATTGTAATGTCTTAAGCTTTAATAAATTTTAATACTACGTAAAAGGAAAACCATTGTGCAGGTTAAAAATAACAGTAAAACAACTTTAATCGAAAGTCAAGATACATTATTGAAATATTAAATTTTCACTTAAAATGTATAACAATGCTTTACTTGAAGTAAAAAAGCCATGATTCCAACAAACAAAAAATACTGTGAATATAATGTCTTAATAGTTAAACTTAAGTGCGTAGGGACTAACATGAAGTCGGTAAAATGCAGACAATACTTTATTTTATCGAAATGAGTGATTAGAACGCGAGACCGGCGTCAGCGTAGGTTGTGAAGATCTTCTCAATGGAATTGGCGTACGCTGCTGTTCTCAAGTCTAGGCCCAGGTTGAACTTCATGGCCGTCTTCATGATAGCCTGCTCAAACAAACAAAATTATAACTTAGTTAATATTGTGAATGTATCAAAAAGCACACATCTATTCTGAGATCATCCAGAAATGAATTCCTTTGCAAAAAATACAGGTGGTACAGCTAACAAGGTGTATTTTTTTTTTACTTTTTTAATAATAATATTATTTTAAAGCGTTGGTAGCGTAAGCCGAGTGTTTCTAACACACGTGCAATTACCTTACTTGGAGGCGCAACAAGAATACCTACTAGTCACACACACAATTATCTTCTGATACATAAAAATCAATAATATGACTAAACTAAGCAAAAAAAATGAAATAAAAAAGATAAAAACTAATTCACGCTATGGAAGCGAAGTTTAGGTGCATTGGTTTTTATTTTGCATACAGGTTTAGTGTTGTATGTAGTATCTAAGAATGCAATGATAGCATGTCTATCTATACGTACTCTAGCAGATCTCTCCATGGTGTAGTCGAGACCAGAGTGCACGATGTCTTTCTCTGAGGCACCAGAGATCCTCTTTTGGAAAGACTCTGAGGGTGTGACGGGGATACGACCGCCAACGCGGCCGAAACGCCTCTCCAGGGATTCTTGTACGGATTCTGAAAATAATGACGTGTTTTTTTTTCTTTTTAAATACTCCACACATCTCACACACGGCAGTCTGATCCCAGACTAAGCAGAGCTTGTATTATGGTAACCAGACTGCTGATAAACCTACTTATATACTTCTAAATACATACATATTAAAGATAAATTACACCCAGACACAGAACAAATGATCGTGCTCATCACACAAATATTTGTCCTGGGTAGGAATCGAACTCACGACCTCGGCTTAGCAGTCAGGATCGCTAACCGCTATAAAAACAGGCCAGTCATATTTTTGTATTAGTATTATATTATATTTTACTAAGTAATATATAGGCCTGAATCGGACTGGCGGTAAGAGGTTATGGAGACTTGCAACGTAAAAATGTTACTTGGGTGCAATTTACGAACTTTTAAAAATATTATATTATATTATATTATTTTATATATATTATATATTATATAATATTATATTATTATATAAACGTTGGCAAAAATGTATTCCATAATGGCGTTATTGGTACAAATTTATTTTTCATAGCGTAAGAACATTGCTATGTTTAAATTTGTATTGCAAATATAAATTTACTTGGAATTATACAATAGACCAGTTTATAATTAAACAACCTTCCATCGTGACTAAACAAACTGATAAGGCAACAAATATTTGCGGTCCTTCTACATAACTCCACTACAATAATTTAATTCGGAAGATGGATAGTAAAAAACTTACCCAAAAGGTGGTAGTTAGATTCTCTTTCGTATTTGAATGTGAGACGTCCGTATGACACGTGGTTAAGGTTCTTGAGCCATTCGAAGAAGGATACGGTGACACCTCCGGCGTTGATGTACAAGTCGGGGATGACTAGGATGTTGCGATCGATGAGGATCTTGTCAGCCGCGGGCGTCGTGGGACCGTTGGCAGCTTCGGCGATGATCTAAAATCAAAGACAGATTATATCAGTTTCAGAGAAACCCGTAGTTTAAAATGTAAAAAAAAAAATACAAACGTCAAAATAAACCAAGTCTTAAAAAGATTTACTTCAAAAAACATTTTGTTTTATCTAATTCTACTTACGTTAAGGTTTTTCAAATAGGTACTGGTTCCGCAATTCAGTCGAATCTTATACAAATATAACTATTTCAAAATGAACTACAAATACTGATGTCACTAACAGTTGTTATAATATTTATTAGCGTGTGATATGTGAAGTGAGTTCTCTTGCTTACCTTGCTTACTTTAGCATTGATCTTACCTTAGCATTGATCTTGTGGGCGTTTTCCTTGTGGATAACTTGTTCAATGGCGGCAGGTACGAGAATGTCACATTTCTCGTACAGCATGTTCTCGCCTTCGTAAGGCTTAGCACCAGGGAAGCCAACAATTGTACCGTGCTCGATTCTGTAATCTTCTAGAGCCTGAAACATAAAAACGTAATCAGTAAAAGTTAAAAAAAAAGTATATAATATCGAAACTAGAATTCGTTTGGCATCAATTAGCTTATGTAGAACGAATGATAACTATCGTGTTTCAGTCAACTTTGATGTAAGTGGTAAATAAATACCACGTTATACTATGGTTAGTAACAAAATATCATCCACATCAAATATAACTACAGTATACATTAGGATTATAATAAGTTTTTATATAGTGGAGAAACCCACATTTATTAACATTTTACAAATTCTTCTTAAAGGATAAAAACATACCTGTTGAACAAAACACGAAAGTTCCATAAATTTAATTTTAATTTGAAACACTAATATTCGTTGAACGATACCTTAAGTTATAATATCCGCAAATAACTAAGCAAGCAACTAGCAGCAACCAAACGTCACAAGTGATTCGAATTTTTTTATGAGAAGTGTATTTCAACTTTTGCATTGTCTGGAACGATCATAAGAAACCTAGCCTTGCAAGGCAACATTATCAGCAGATAATGTTGCTTTTACCAATGTTATGATCTTAAACCTAGTGTTGTATTTAATGTAATTTAAGTAGGTATGTAGGTATGCTTGGTTAGGAGCAGGCTCTCTAAATTTCATGTTGGTTGACATTAATATTCTGCAACAGTCACACATACAATCAAAACGGAACTTTAGTATACGATTTATTAGTTCTTTTTCTATCCATTTACAAGATAGTTACGTAATTGTAACATTTTCGCTCGATTCATTTTTTATTCTAAAATCATGTCTTTTTCAAAATCAAAATTACTGGGTTTTTATGTCTAAACAAGTATTCACAGTAATTAAATATAGTTTATTATCCAGTCACAAGATATTTTTTCTCTAAATCAATTATTATGTACTTCAGTTATAAGAAAAATAAGATTTAAGACTTAGCCATTTAATTTCGTGATCGAACATGATCAATGAGTGCACACGATATTCAACTTAATTGCCAAAATTTAAACGTTTAGCACAAAACGGCCTGAACGGTTTTTAATTTTTTTGCGTTGGCGTTAGTGCGCCGATGTGAGAGTTATGTTAAATGAAATTCATATTATTACGTATTTATATACAATGAGAAACAAAGACACATTTTACAGTAATTATAAGGAGAACAGAGGAAGCTATGGAGGCAATTTGATTATTACCTATAAATGAAAATTGTATAATAATATTATAAGTAGGTAGTATATCAGTTGTAACACTACTTCTGCCCATCCAAAGGTCACCGGGAAGAAATTGCTATTAGCGATAAGGCCGCCCATTGTGGATTGTCTTGATTATGTATACTTGTTCTGATATTTTCTTTTTTCTATTGCATAATAAAGAGTATTTATTATTATTATTCTTTATTATTGTTAGTGCAAGATGAGAATAGCTGAGAAACTGCAAATATATCAGATGCGCACGTATAAGAAGAGGCAAAGATCAAAGAGGCTAGATTTTAATAAATTCTGAGTTGAGAAATCGTATTTTGTTTTTGTTTTATCTAGTTTAGATATCGATACCGATTACATCTGTACGGCTTACACAATTAAAAAAAAAACAATCTGATATTTCGAGTACACTGCGGTTGATGACCTCAAATAAAATAAATTACCTAATTTTTTTTCTTCTTAATCATGTTTGGAAAAATATCGTTCGTATCGTATTACCCATCACGTCTGCGGAGTGTAATCTTAAATCTCAGAAAGTTCTTCAACGACGTTCTTCTTCGAAATTGCTTTAAAATTTTGACTTATCGTTGTATTCGAATAAGATAAAATTTAATTTTCAAACTTTATAATTCGGACAGATTAATGTAGGTACATACTTATTTTTTAATCTTCAAACAAATTTAATAAATAAAATTATAAAACACCAATTTCAACCTACTTTCTAAAAGCAGTTTGCCTGCATCTCCCATAGTTTCAGATTACTGCTCTAGTAAAAAAAACTATATATACATATATATATAATGTGTATGTGTAGTAACTAGCTGTATATATAGTATGTATATATTCACCTAGTTTTCATATAACACTCTCACTCACTTTTATATAACTACTGTTACGTATAAATTCATTTTTTTATTGAAAAAAAAAACATAATAATTAAAAGAGCCTCTACTCCATCTATGTTAGGTACTCTAAAATCAAAATACAATTAGAATTTTTGCATCGACGCTCTGGTCGCTCGCGGGACATGAAGCACGGAGTGGCGGGTACATGGGAGCGGAGCTTGCGTGAAAAGATTTTGGAGTGCCTGCTCTTAATGACATTTGGTGTACTATACAATTATCAGTCACATAACATACTACCTAAATGTAGGCGAATGGTGATATGTGATATTAGAAATACACAATTATGCAACATATACCTACTGTAATTTTAATATTAAACCAAAGAGTCGAAGGACTTTATAAAGGCCGTAAAGAAATGTTGCTAGGTGTTTTTGTTTAGTTTGTCTACTATGTTTCATGCAAATAAATAATTTAGTTCTTTTCTTAATCATCGCTTGTGTTCTATCTTTGAATTGCTGTTGTAGCTGTCTAATTCGGCTGAATTCTGGGATAGGTATAAAGAGCTTTATTTCTTATACGATTGTTAGATAATTATTATAACTGAATTTATATGCATACCTACACACAACTACAAACCTAATGGCAAGTAACAAGTAGGTAGGTAACTAATTAAGGCAATAAGTTTCGAGGTCATTTGGGATGTAATGAGCAGTATGTAAATTGGTTTACATCTACATACATTAGACAGTCTATGTATGACATTATGCAGGTATACCTACCTAGGTGCTGCTACAATGTAACTTTCAGCAGCAAAACACCTTAATTATTACGATAACACACCAATACGATATTTTTTGAGATACTAAATAACATAAATAGTAGTTATAATTGGTAGACTAGTATGGCGACGTGTAATATAACCGGTGATTTACTAATAAATACCACCCGATGAAATCTTGTAGTCTTCAAAGTGTAATATTTATCATTGAATTTCAGGTAAGAATCCATTCTCACATTTTATTTTATTAGCGTTTCAGACGACTCTGCTTTTAATCATTTAAATGATGTTTAATGTTAATAAATCACGAGATGTGATACTGATATGATGTGATTGTGACACCCGTATTGCATGATTAGACAAAACAGAAAACCACGGCTTGATTACGTTAAATAACCGATATTAGTGTGAGAATTTAAAATTCAAAACTCAGCAACACATAAGGCGTTGAAATAAGTTTCACGCTCAATTAAGTGGTTACTCATCGATGAAAGGAGTGCATCGCAATTGAATATGTATGTGTTGGTTTTTGTTTTGTTGAGACAATAATTTATAGATGATAAGTACACATGGTTGTCTGATCCCAAATGGTGATAATTATAATAATGATACGGTAACCCGACTGCTGATAAACATACTTATATATTTCCAAGTACATACATATTATAGATAAATTATACGTAGGCAACACTCTTATTTGTCCTGGGTGAGATTCGAACCTATGACCTTTGACTCAGCAGTAGTTGAAGATTTTATATTATTATGTACCTACTTATTTTCTCTGAATATTTTTTTTTGTCATACCTTAGGGTCAATGCCCTCAGGGTTGTGGATGGCACCGTCGTGCTCGATGATTCCTATGCAAGTAGCACCGGCACGGACGAGGTAACGGCAGGTGTGCAAACCTACGTTACCGAAGCCTTGGACAATGAAGGTCTTGCCACCCCAGCCGGGAGTGGTGCCTGTGAAAAGAAAAAGCACATTCCAGATCTTCGATATCTTTATATATAACTATAAATTGCGTAGTGATTATAGCTACCTCCTATTAAGTTTAGTACCTAGCAGGAAAATAGTGCTATTTTTACTGCTGGTGTGTGATGTTAGATCTGTCTTCTGTAAGTTAGAGTATATTTCCTATTTTCCAGTTACAACGAGCACAATTTTCGATTTCATTGTTTTGTACGATTCTAATCGTCATGCCACTTCACTATTTGCTCGATTAGATTTCACATGACATAAAAAGGAAATACAGGAGTTAATATTAACAATTATCTGTGTATTTACTAATACAAATCTAAAAGTATTGATATATTATGTATCAAGATAAGTAATATAGTAAGCTCACAGGCTACACCTGGTGTTATAATCTTATAATGAGTCTGATAAACCAATAATAAAACATCTATTTAGGAGTACATCATTAGGTTATCTCAGCGATAAAGACACAAAAGGACACACTATTAATCAGATGAAGGAGGAAGATTAGAGGAGGGTTTGTGCGATATTTAGATTTCGGGGAAGGTAGGTTTCTCATTACTAAATTCGTAATATGGCCCCGGTCGCCGTACTTTCTTTTACAAACACTCAACTGAAACTGGTCGGGTTGTACTCAAATACAACACGCGAGTACAACCACAGATTATCTTAATCACTTAAGTATATAACTTCCGTTACATCCTTAAATCACTATCGCAAAAAAAAAGTGATGTGACGTGTTAGTGATTATAACATAAAACAATCACTATATAAATATTCGAGACGTTGCTGTATGCAAGATAATTCATAGATATTCTCATGATATAATACGATATGATACTCTATATGATATGATACGAATCTTTTTTACTTTATATCTACACTTAATTCGTGTGCAGACTACGGCGAAAGTGCCTAGAGACAACCTTGCAGATATTAAATATTATTTTCGAGCATTAAGATGGATGAATAAAGGTACCTATTAAACATTCGTGAATGATATTACTGTTGTTGGTTATTATGAGTTTTTTTTTAAATCTCCCTTTAGACTAACTATCTTACTTATCTCAATAAGGCCCAAACTGATATCACTAATTCAAAGTTCGATGTCTTCGATGACGTCGCAATGCTCGTGTAATTAGATCGTAAGTAATCATCATATTTCGGAATAATAACTATCGTTGTGCGAGCCGAGCTCCAGGTGTTATTTGTCATATTAACGTTACTGCGTAACGTTATCAAGTGAACAAATAAACCACTTCGCAAGGAGTACGTGTTGATACCAGTTATTATTTTTGGTAGGTTGTCATTGAGGCAATGATCTGCGAAGCCATAAAAATAGAGAGATAGCATAGCAAATATGTATGGAATTTACCTTTTCAGGTTTCAGCTTCAAGATGTTAGTTGTAACCTGAATGTTAATGTATTACGTATTACGGATGAAACTTATAGGTGTGTCGAGAAGTAAACAGATGTGCACCAGTGCTAAGTATATATTAAAAAGGATGTGCTCCGTGATCGGCCTCGGCTTAAATTGTTGAATTTGGTTCCCAACATTTGACGCAATCTTTAAAAAATATATGAGAATCTTGGAACTTCGAACAGTAGGTCAGTCAGTCTGCCTACCTATCCATAAACCATTTATATGACAGATAAGCAGGGCGGACCAAAAAGGGTTTAAACAAAACAATCATGTTTTTATGTTTCAAAACACGTTTTAAAAACAGTAGTTCAATGCTATGATGAATTTAATTTTATTTCATGTCCGTTTGTTTTCTATTGTATTTCAGTCTCATTCTGTTTCACAACCGGGTCGTGTTATTAGCTCGTCGAACAAGCCGCGGCCCATACGTGCCAAAGCATGACTCTCCCTTAACTGCTGCTACTACTGTTTCACATCATTAAATGATTTGGCAAACTATTGTTTTGTTACCGTATAAAAATATTAGAGGAAACATTGGTTATAACTATGTACATTTAGAGATTATGATAACGTAAATACAATCACGGGTAATTTACGGGATTGCATAACGCGTAATAATCGCATACGTAAGCAGTATCAGTATGTACAATGTGATTCGAGTGCTACTTACCAACCATGCTCATGTAATTGGCTTCGTTGATGAAGTTCTCCAAACCGTGGAAAACACCTCTGCCGGTGGCGGACACTCTTCCGTGAATACCTCCCTGGAGGACAGTAAAAACGCATTTTGTTACTCTTTAATAACTAGCAAATAAACTTAACATTTAAAGAACTGTCCTAGTATCTATTTTTGAAAGTGTGTTTAGTTTTATATTTTTAATGTACTTACATATACACATACTGTACGGTAATGAAAATTACATTCGAAGTATTACAATAAATTGTACGTTATCTAAACTTTGTACGAAAAAATCATAAAAATATTATACTGACTTCATTAATGGGTAAATATGGGGATCAATATATATTAATGGGGCAAGAACTTAAAAGTACGTAAAACCATTTACAATAAATGCTTTTATCTTTTATATATATCTTACCTGGTTGATAGGTTTTCCAGTAACGCAAGCGTGTGCGTTGATGTCCTGGAAACCGATGGTTTTGGCGTAAGTGTCTGCAATCCACGACATCTCACGTTCACCAGTACCCATGTCGGGGGCGGGTACATCCACACCGGGCCCTGGTCAACAATTACAATAACTGTTAAAGGAGCTAGTTCAAGTTATGCGACCCTAACCTGCTCGGACTTACTCTCCTCCATCCAGTCTTATAAGTATTTTTCCTTTCCTTTTGATGCCCTACTTCTGCTGTACGCTCGTTCACTATTAGGTGACACCAAATAATTCATATAATTTGGTGCAACATATGTATAATAATAATAATTTCACACATTTAACACGCGACCGTTTTACCCCAAACTCAGCAGAACTTGTAATATGGTAACCATAAGCTGATAAACATACTTATTACTATTAAATACAAACATTATGGATAAATTAAACCCATACAGAACAAATACTCGTGCTCATCGCTCAATTATTTGTGTTCGGTTGGAATCAAACCTACGACTTCCGGCTTAGTAGTCTGCTGTCACTAATTGCTAGACCAACAGCCCAGTCATGTTCTGAGTACTATATATTCAGATCATCTCAGAACGTGTCTCAAATACCGAATATATATGTATATATTTTTTCTTTTTTTCTATAGATGCCTATGAAAATGCCTCACTCCTGATGGAAGCAAATAGGCGGCCTAGTGAGATGCTTTTTCAAGCCCCGCTTAAAAGACCCGGGATCAAAGGGGGAGCATATGTATGTATTATAAATCTAAGTTAAAAAATATCAAACTATACTTGTACGTGGAAGATAATGCTCGTGAAATGAATGTTCTAAAGTTCACTTTATGTGCGTTGAGTCGTCTCTTTTGTTGACTGTGGTTTCATGCCTCATCCTATTATTACAACAGTCATACATTAAGAATAAACAAATTTTCGTTCATTGTCATTGTCCATTAAAAAAGATTAGATAGGTGACTTTGATCATGCTACTGACATTGCTAGCTAAAGCTAAAGGTTAAAGATGTTAGCTAACACTGATATTTGTCATTCCAGGTATATTTGTTATCTTTGTGTTGCTAACAATATGTTAAAATGTTACTAATTCAGGTAATTTAAATTCAATTCAATTTGTAAAATTTGTAGATCATTGTAGAGAATTTGTAGATTATCAAAAAAAAAATATAAAAAACAATTCATTAATCACTCATTCAAAAAATTCTATTATCTATACTGATACTATATTTTATAAGGATTTTTATTAATTAAAACTCTCTATTCTATTGAACTAAAAGTCAGATTCGAAAGATTTATTTTAGAGTATTTGTTGCAGAATAATATACGCTATAAGACATCACGCTGCGACCCTCAAGAGCGGAGCAGTGAGCACAAACCCAAGTGAAACTGCAGGGAACGAACAGAATGCAATAAAAGTAAATATTCAAGTAAAAACTCCCCGTAGACGAGTTTCGATAGTAAATAAATCAATTTCCCTCTATAACAACATACGCTCACGCCTATATCCCTTAATGGGTAGGCAGAGCTATATTAAAAACCCACATTTGGTCAATTAGAATTTGGTCCCACTGACGTAATAGAGGGAAAATGTACCTATTGGCGTTAACTGGGCACGATATAACTGTACACATACATATATAACCTTCCATAATTGCTATATAATATTTTTGTTTGAAATGATCATATTATATTTTCCATAACCATCGCGTTAATATGTAAATTGAGATCGACCATATCGAAACTAAATGAAATTATTCGGTGAATATTGACGAGACTGGCGAGATCGGTGACGGCTGAGTTAGAACTAAGTAAGTATATAATTATTTATTTTACCTAACAAGAATTGGAGTTGGAGCCTAGACATATATCCTTTATGTGTATAAGTAAGGATTTTTCTACGTAACGTAAGGTTTGTACTAGCAAAGACGTCTCAAGCTACAACCTAAATATTAAAAGTCGTTCGTGTGTGTAAAATTAATACTAAGGTAGTTTCATAACTGTAAAAAACATTAAAACATCTTATACCTATCATCTTATTCCATACACTTCAAGTAAACTCGTTTTGCTTTGCTTTAAATCATCTATTGCTTTAAACGAAAATGTTATCATACTAATTACACTCATGTTTATCCGCTGCTATAAAATGCACTTAAGTACTACACATTGATTGTTCTACTGTACCCGATCAACTGATTGACTATTGATGTCGTCTCGATTTGCAATTCAATTTCAACGACAAAGGTTATAACATCATGGTAAATAAACTTTTTCCGATTTATACTATCTTCCGTCTAGCTATTTATTCCTATGAATTGAGTCTATTTATGACTGGCGGCTAGCGGCTAGCGGCCTAGCTTCATCCTGCGGTCCCCACGTGGCATGTCGATAGAATGTAGCATATGCCCGATCCCAGGATTTGAACCCATACCTTGAATCAAAATCAGTTCAACCGTGAATAGCTAACACACAAAAATATAGACGGAGTTACTTTTGTATTTATTATTTACTTTTATATTTTTATGTCGTATTTATATGTTACTTGCATTTCGATCTCGGTGTTAGGAATAATAATATCACAGCAAATTAAGCACTTCTTAAATGGTCTCAGCCTGTCCCTCAGTCATTAATGTCACGCAAGTGTAATTTCCTTGCGTCGGTTATCGACCCAACATACATAACAGTCGACAGTCGATGAACTTGGCTAGATATATAACGAGAAATAATCATTTAGGTACACGTAACTTCGTTACTCACAAATAAATACCATAATGTGTCTTAATACCAAACACACGCGCATCCAATGACAAACAAAACAAATAAGTTGATTACATGTTACGCTTTATCGTGACAACAATTGACATTCTTTACGAGTTGTGCTATGTCAGTTATTTAACAAATTTTCTGTTACATTTAGCTTCCTGTTTAAACGACACACGTATCCCTATTAACCAAAGGTGACACTTAATTTCTTTAATAACTACATATTAGCCTGAGATGTCTATTGTTTTTAAAATAAACTATGTAAAGTTATTCCGCTATCATTTTACAGATTTGTAGCTGATTTGTATTGAAGCCAGCCCGACCATTGACGTCGTGATGGAATTACTTATTGATTTCAATAAATACAACTCAATTGGAAACTAAATAAAATGTGTATAATAGTATGAAGTTTGTAAAAGACTTACCGATAAAGCCCTTCTTGGCAAGCTCCAATGTGAAGCGACGAGTGATCTTTTCCAGCTCATGTTCCGAATATTCCTTGGGGTTGATTTTGATACCGGCCTTAGCACCACCGAAGGGTACGTCGACGCAAGCGCACTTGAATGTCATCAAAGCAGACAAAGCTTTTACTTCGTCCCTGCTAACGTCCATTGAGAATCTGATACCTGAGAATCAATTTACGAACTAAGTCAGAAAACAATGTAAACGATTGGACACGGTTTAAGTACTTATAAAAAGAATGAAAAAGCAATGAAGCAAAAAGCTACTGTGATTTGACTAGTGCACAATATATATTGTTGGACTTATAGTGATATCATAAACTAAGCTACTGTAAAATAAATATGAATTTCGTCCCAGGGCTACTGCGAGTGTATACTACAGCACGTTCACCTCTTCGGCGTGTGAGAGGAGAACAAGTTCATCTTTAGATAAAATTCAAATTCAAATAAGAAAAATAGAATAGAAGACAGACGTCAAATCGACGACGACAGACGTATAAAATTAGTAACTAAAGAATCTCTCTCTCAATACTGATTTATTTGAAAAGTTATTCTTCATTTCGGCGAAAATTGGAATTCCACGATTACCCTACATATATATCAAAGGCTATTCCGGCTACCTCAAGTGCTGCAATACCTAGACATGGAATAATTAATGTATGTTCTTGAGTTAATGATAGAACACGTAGGATCAGAGATTTTAATAATACAGAGAAAATAATATTAACCGATATATTTACTTACACTTATTCTACATACTATCGAAATCGTTTATTTAGATTTACCAATTTATCTAGATACTTATTAGGTATAACCGTTTCTATTTATATAAAAATATTTAAAAAAAAGCAGTTTTAAACGAAGGTTCGGTATGCGCACACATTGACTCGAAAACATCAAGTAAATTGTTTTAAATTGTTCATAATTAAGATCAATAAAATTGTTGTTAACAAATAGTAGCGTTGTCTGCATACATGTAGGTAAAATTATGTTACTGTCAGATAGAAAACAGGTAAATTATCGTGTTTTGTAAACTGAAATAACAGTTGCACTCCATTTGAAAATTTGACTTAACATTTATTTGTAAAGTAATATTCCTCGAAAAACCGAAAATTCACAAACATAATTATGTAATATAAGATAAGATAAGAATAACCTTTATTATACGCCAAAGACATGTACGAGTACATATGTAAGGTGGTATAATTTATAGTTCAAGGCTACTTGATTTAATGTTTAAGTGTATTACGCGACATTTCATCAAGATATAAGTATTTATATAGTTACTGTAGTAACAGTCATTCCCACTTTCCTGTTTATGTAAAAATGATATTAAATTGTCACCCGCGCTGGGAATAAGAGGACTTGAATGCTTTAGACAAGTTGTCAGGATATTTATAAATACTTAATATTTCTCATTTTCAATAATATTGAGATATCATTTAATGATTTGTCAATACTTTTGTCTAACCGCGAATTAAAATGACAAGGCGGCACCATGGGTTCATAGTAGGGATGTTCGATCTGATCCGAACATTATGTGGATCGATACAATGGAAGACGATCCATAAGATTTTTGTATCGATCCAAGCGCTTTCGATCCGATAGTTGATCGATACACGTACACGGAGGATCGGATCAATATCGGAAAATATAAGATTACAATTTTTATAAAATTTAGACGTGATAATACTAACTCAATTTTTTAGACGTAACACTAATACCGCGTTCCTTGACTACAAAGTATGGTCTTACTACAACGAACAGATTTATTTCACTGATATAAATACTACTTTGGGAGAAGATTTTGTTAGATTGTTACCGCATCTTATATAATAATATTAAGACCAATAACTACAAGACCAAATATACATACATACATATATGTATATATATTATATATGTATATTTATATATTAGAGGAAGGAAATAATGTGTGGTAGTTTTTTACAATAACAGCGAGAGAAAGGAAACTGCTAATTATGTTATGTTGATGTGAAAACTGTAATGTAAAAAAATGTGAAAAAAGTAAATACTACACACTTAGCAAAACATATTAAAAGGGATACCAAACATTCAGAAATTTAACCCGAAACTCGTTCTTTAGAAATTGTAAGTAACATCTTATCTCTCGTAGCCAATCATACATTAAATGAAAGCATTAATTGCCAGGATCCAAGGCTGCTATCAAAATTATTGTTTTTAAGAAAATTTAAAGATAGGCAAATTTAAAAGGTTTTTTTTGTTTATTCAAATTAAACTTTTATGCTATAAATTAATACAACTTCTTTATTTAAAAAAAATACTTGATACCTATGGTACTGGGTCGATCGAAAAAGTCGTATGCAATCAATAGCGACCCTATTGATTGCATACGACTTTTGTATGACATACCCATACAATATATTACGATTCAGAAAATCAATACAAAGCGGAAGATAAGGAAGGCGGAGGTATTTCTTCAGTCAGATATAATAAATAAATAAATAAAATAAAATAAAAAGCCTCTTATTTACGATGCTTAAAATATGTACAGTAGGATGACTCTTGGTGCTGATTGTTGATTAACGTCAATAGTCCAGATTCTGATCTCAAAGTTATCTTGAATTGAAGTTCATGTATAATACCAATGCATATCAAGTCATAATATACTGTTATCCAATAATAACATAAATTGAGTAATGCACAAAATTGTTTTATTCTCTCGAGGTTATCTAAATGAATGATAGCGATAATCATTCAATTTTGATAACAGTATGTTTTGTATTTTAGTTGCTAAGAATCCGAAAATATAGAGATACCTATAGTGTAGTTATGTAAATATGAACAAAATGTCATCACGTTATTGTAGATATATTTATCAGTCGCACCACTCGATATCATAATTGATAATATTTTAGTACTCTTGGTTACTTACGTACCTTTTGCATGTCTTTAATTTATCTAATCACTTAACTGTAAGAGAGGTGCTTTTGCAATGTATCTATTTATAATCAGAAACATTGTTCCCTAGTACATTATACGTGTTACAAGTATATCAAGAAATATTTATATTGTATTCAAGACTAACCGATTCCCGCAGTGTCACTGCGTTTATACAAACTGCATCTGTCCTAAGGCTGGCCTGGTGGTCGAGTGGTTAGTGACCCTGACTGTGAGTCCGAGGTCGTGGGTTCGATTCCCACGTGGGACGACGCGGGACAAGTAATCGGATTACACGCTCGTGTAATCCGATTACTTGTCCCGCGTCTGGGTGTTATTGCACACAGGAATTATTCCTAATGTGGGAGTTTTCTTTTAAAATTAAATGAAAATTTTAAATTAAGGATCGCAGCGTTATGTTATTCCTAAATACTATATGTAATACAAAAAGAACTTGTCATATCCAACTGTAAGTTCCAGAGATTAGTGCGTTTAAGCAACAAACTCTTCCGTTTTATTCATATAGATAGATAGATAACATTGCGATCTGTGCGACATTAATCTATAATTATTAAAGACTAGCCGTTCTCAACACGTTGCTACTAAGCTATCCTCAATAAACGGGCAATATATAAAGCAAAATTCTTTTTTCAAATCGAATCAGTAGTTCCTGAGATTAACTCAGTTTCGTTTACTTCAGTTTTATTATATTATATAGATTGTACAGTTGTACTAATGTGTGGGTTTTGGAGAAGACCCTCTAGTTTCGAACTCGCCAGCTTTTGACAAGTGGTGAAGGGATAGGTCGGCGACAATAGACTATGTAGGTGTATCATGTTACAATAGACAAGAGAGGGGCAGCGGGACTACAAATGCCTTATAACTTGAGAACAGCTATAAATAAAATTATAAACTTTAAAACTTAATGCGTTCGCTTAAATGAGTGAGAATAAATATTTCAGACAACGATTTGTTTGACCATGGTATATTTAACTAATGGTAGAGTGTCATTTTTTTAACTTGTCGTAGAGTGGTAACAATAAACGTCTACGAATGTAAACTATTAGCAATAACGTGAATCGGCACGTGGTACACAATGAAACAATCCAACACCGCGGTAAAACCGCAGTGAACACCTAATCAATCTATAAAATCTCTAGCAGTACCTACACAATTCACGGTTGGCTTGGCTTTTTTTTTTTATGCGATAGGGGGCATACGAGCAGACGGGTCACCTGATGGTAAGTGACTACCGCCGCCCATGGACACTCGCAACTCAAGAGTCACAAGTGCGTTGCCGGCCTTTTAGGTAGAGGTACGCTCTCTTCTTGAAGGTTTGAAGGTCGTATCGGTTCGGAAATACGGCAGGCGACAGTTTGTTCCATAAGCTGGTTGTGCGAGGCAAAAAGCTTCTGGAAAAGCGCACAGTGGTGGAGTGCCAATCGTCCAGGTGATGGGGATGGATATTTTGTCGCGTAGGACGATGGCGGAAACCAGCAGCCGGTATAAGTCCGAACAATTCCTCTGAACACTCCCCATGATACAAGCGATAGAGGATGCAGAGTGAAGCTACATCTCTACGCAACGCCAAGGTGTCAAGTTGATCAGAAATATCTTGGCAGTCGATGATGCGAGTCGCTCTCCGTTGAATGCGGTCAAGAGGCAGAAGTTGGTTGGTTTGTTGAACTGGGGTGCCCCTGCATAGAGATGAGAACAGTATTCCATGTGCGGCCGAACCTGCGCCTTATAAAGTTGTAGGCGGTGGGCCGGAGTAAAATACTGTCTCGATCTGTTTAGCACACCAAGCTTCTTCAAGGCTAATATGGCCTTACTCTCTAAGTGACCTCGAAACTGGACTTCGCTTGATATATCGACGCCAAGGATTCCGATACTGGCTGATGCAGTTAGGGAAGAGCTCTCAAATTGAGGTGATACGACCAATGGCATCTTTTTAGCGGTGAACGCGCAAACCTGTGTGTTCGTGGGGTTAAATTGGACTAGGTTAAGTCGACCCCAATCTGAAACTTTTGATAAAGAAGTTTCGATTTCAGACAAGTTTGGATCGGCTTTCGATGACGTTTACCCGAGAAATGTTAGCGCGGCCGGTGTAAAGGGCATCACTCGTGCTATCGTCTGCATAGCAATGGATGCCGCTAATCTGCAGCATGTCGTTGATATGCAGAAGAAACAGCGTGGGTGATAGCACACAGCCTTGTGGGACACCAGAATTAACAGACTTGGAGTCGGAGCATGCACCGTCAACAACGACCTTGATGCTTCTGTCTGTAAGAAAACTGGTGAGCCAATTGCACAGTTTCTCGAGAAGCCCATAGGAAGGAAGCTTCGCAAGGAGCGCTTTGTGCCAGACTCGATCGAAGGCCTTCGCCATGTCCAAACTAACGGCCAACGCTTCCCCCTTGGTCTCGATCGCCTGTGCCCACCGGTGAGTCAAGTATATGAGAAGATTACCATCTGAACGACCCTGACGGAAGCCGTATTGTCGATCATTGAGGAGCTGGTGGTCTTCTAAGTACCGGAGGAGCTGGCAGTTAACAATGGATTCCATTATCTTGGAGAACAAGGAGGTGATGGCTATGGGTCTGTAGTTGGACGGATCCGAGCGATCTCCTTTTTTAGGGATTGGGTGCACTAGAGCTGTCTTCCATGAGTTCGGGACTACGCCAAAAGAGTAGGAAAGCCGATAAAGGCGCGTTAAAACCGGTGCTAACTCTGGAGCACACGTCTTCAGCACGATAGGAGAGATTCTATCGGGCCCACTCGACTTATAAACGTCGAGGGAAAGAAGCGCTTTACGCACTGCCCTTTGTGTAAACCGGACTTCCGGCATGCGGGTCTCGCACTGCAGTATGGTCGGCGGTGCGTTTCCCCCGTCGTCCAGGGTCGAGTTGGACGCAAAGAGTTTGCCCAGAAGATTGGCTTTTTCTTTAGCGTCGTGAGCCAACGAATTATCTCCTATGCGCAGAGGTGGAAGGGATGGCTTACAAAAGTTCCCCTGGACAGCTTTGGCAAGAGACCAGAATGCACGAGTTCCGGAGGGGAGACTCACTAGTCTCTCGCCAATTCTGCCGATGTGAGCCGACTTCGCCCCAGCAATTACTCTTTTGAGGGACCTGGAGGCAAAGTTAAATTGCTTTACATCCCGTGCTGTCGCTGCGTTAGCCCATGCTTGGTAACATTCCTGCTTTCGGCGGGACGCCGCTTTGCAGGTTCGACCAAACCAAGGCTGGGACTTGCCACCTGTGGGAATCAGGGAGAATGGAATTAAAAGTTCCATACCCTGAAGCACAACATCCGCGACAGAGTCAGCAACGACATTGGGATCATCCGGCGAGAAGCAAACCTGCCTCCATGGGTAGGATGCAAAGAATGTTCTCATTCCATCCCAGTCTGCTGACCTATAGTGCCATACGCGGCGACTGCCTGTAACTCGCGGCTGCAGCGAGTGAACGAGTGGCACCATACTCCTAATCAGGCAATGGTCCGAAGAGCCAAGAGGGGCCTCAACGGATACTTTGTAGCCGTCAGGATGTGAGGTCAGCAGAAGATTCAACAGTGAAGGCACGTGGCTTTCTGCATCTGGGATTCGCGTAGGCGTTGCTACCAGCTGCGTCAAGCCATATGCCAAGGCGAAATCGTGAACAGATCTTCCCGCATGATCGGTTTTGCGCGAACCAAGCCATTCGGCGTGATGGGCGTTAAAGTCGCCAAGAATCACGATCTCTGCGGATGGGACCTGCTGGAGCACTGAGTCTGTAGCCATTTGGACGTGGTCGATGAGTCGGTCAGTTTCGGCATCACCGCTATGGGACCTGTAGAGGCATAGGTAGATGCGGGGATGGTCGTCGCAGTCTACACGTAGCCATAAGATGGAGAGGTCCCTACCTTCAAGATTACCGAGGCGGCGAGAAGTGATATCATCTCTAACGTACACGCATACACCAGCCTTAGGAACAAAGGAGTGTTCCAGTCCGTACCCAGGGTAGCAGAGGTAGGATGTGTCCGCTGGAGATGATATCTGCGTCTCGGTTAAAAAGAGCAAGGCCGGCTTTGCTGTCTCAAGGTGGTGGTGGCCAGTGTCGAGGTTCGAATGTAAGCCCCTGATATTACAAAAATCCACGGTAAACGTGACAGGGGGTGCCATGGTATGCCTTCTCTTGCCCCGAGCAGATTTTGAGAGCGCAGTTGAGCCCCCCCCAGAGTACGAGGGGCAGCCTGGGCGTCCACGCTCAGGCATAATCCGTACTGAGGGTGGACGTCCAGGGGGGGATTCTCCAACGCTAGCGCTGGTACCCCCCTGGGGTATCCTTTTCGTTAACAGCGCTATCATAAGGGGGGTGGGGGATTTTGGGCCTCCGGAGACCTCACTCATTTCGGGGAAATGCAACGCAAGCGTTACTTTACAACCGGTTTTCTGTGAGGCCGTGGTATCGCACCGGTCGAGCCGGCCCATTCGTGCTTAAGCATGGCTCTACCACTATAAAACAATCAACAAGTAATAAATTAATAATATATGTGATTATTACTATAATTTCATTCATGACATGTCCAGGGATAAACATAGACTTATCTAAAAAGCTTTTATTATACTTATTTGATGCGACGTCTTTAACTAATTACAAATACTTATCTGACTTCAATCTTATCAGAGATTCGAGTAATAAACTCAACACTACAAAAAGCTAAGTTATACAGAACCGAAAACGCTTCAGAGTTTATATCCAAAGTTGTAATATCTTTAACTCAATCAAAGTTATTAAACGCATACTGAACCCCTTGGTATATCGAAGTCTTATTTAAAAGTTTATAAATTCTTAAAAAACTGGTGACCTAATATAATATACATTTGCTTATAATAGCAAAACGAAAACAGTAATAAACACACGGACGAGTGCCACTTGGCGAAACTGGACTTTAATCAAAATCCCTGATAATACCCTCTTGCCTATGTAAGGAAATATTGTGTCAATGTAAAATGTTACATTGACACAACAAGTGAAGAGATTACGAATACATTCCTACAGCGCGTATAAGTGCTCTGCAGGGCAACAAAAATAAAGCCTTAACATTATTATTATGCCAACATGTCTTTCCTTTGATAGGTGAACGAATTTTTTTGTGTAAGTTGAAACTATTGATAGTTTTGGCACCAATACACAAAAATGAACGGATTCAGTGAGTTGCCAGGCACGAAGTCAAATTCAGAGTCATTTAAATATGTTGAGATTTTTAAATAGATATTCTTGTTTGTTGAGTTTGTTATGTAAGAAAGTAGTTTTTGTCAAAATGTATGTTTTTATGAGAAAGGTATTTCAATGTTCAGTTATGCAAGTCTATTCACTGACAAACGTTTAAAAAAACGTTTAGGGAAATTACTTTGCAAAAGAATATATAATAGAAAGTTAAGTAATAAATACATAAGACACGTTAAAATTAAATGCAGTAATAGCAGTCACTGGCTCCTGCAACACAGTATTTCCTAATTAGTGCAGGATTCAGAGAATTCTGATATTATTGTAACACAATTACTCTCAATAAAGAATCATGTTTTAGTATTTATCAATGCCTAGGTACCCAGTTGTAATTTTGTTTGTGTAAAAACAGAAGCTTGACACTAATTTTATTCTGATAACCCTTTGTTTACTTATGATCGAATTAATTACATTACCAATATAATTCAGTTATTTTATAAGTGACCAAGATTCCTTAATATTAGTGAAGCTGAATATCGTTGACATAATGCATATGTTTTGGTACTGAAAACTACGTAATTAAAATCCCTTTGTAGGCTATCTTACTGTTAGTCTAGCTGAGTCCTGTTTGTGTGTCATTTAGTCTTATGTTTTGCATAACTTGAACAGTGGTAGAGCCATGCTGAGGCTTTACCGGTGCGATACCACGGGCTCATAAAAAACTGGTTGTGAAGCAATTAATATTAATTATAATTTCCCCGAAATTAGTTTGATGTCCGGAAGCCCAACTCCCCATCTCCTATTACCTACCC
The DNA here is from genome assembly GCA_947561695.1 of Tyria jacobaeae. NCBI lineage: Eukaryota > Metazoa > Arthropoda > Insecta > Lepidoptera > Erebidae > Tyria > Tyria jacobaeae. The sequence continues at coordinate 11,410,434 of OX387218.1, forward strand.
CTGGTCCCCACTCCTATGTTCCCATCCCCCTCTCTTCTTTTCCCTCCCCTCACACCTCATCACCCTCAAAGGCGGGCAGCGCACTTACGACTCTCGAGTTGCATGTGTCCATGAACAGCAGCTGTCACTTACCATTAGGTGAACCGTCTGTTCATCTGTCCCTCTATAATATATAAAAAAAAACAACCATTATGTTTATTCAGTGTATGTATATACATATGATGTTTCTTTGTCCTATTCCTATAATATTAGGAACACAGACAGGTCCAAGTTTACTGACCATGACAAGTAATTTATTTATTTATTAATATCTCTTTATTTTATAACATTACATTATAAAATACATTTGAACAGTACGATTAGGCATAATAACAGGGGTCTTATCGCTCACGGCGAACTCTTGCAAGCAACCTTTATACGGGAGTTATTAGAACAGATTTAGGGTAGTCACTGTTCTATAGGAATATGGATGAGAAGAAACTCAACTGTAATAGATATATATTTACAATACAATACACTAATTACACATACATATGTTTGTAAACATATAGGTACACATATCGTTTTTAAACTTTAGTATTCTAAATAATAGTAAGCATTCATTGGTCTAGTCTATTCATTTCTATTGGTCTAGCGGTTAGCGATCCTCACTGCTAAGCCGAGGTCGTGGGTTCAATTCTCACCATATACAAATATTTGTATGACGAACACGATCATTTGTCGGTCTGTCCGTTGTAATTTATTTATAATATGTATTTATTTAGAAATATCTAAGTATGTTTATCAGCAGTGAGGTTACCATAATACAAGCTATGCTTAGTTTGGGATCAGACGGCCGCGTGTGAGATGTGTGGAGTTCTTATTATTATTATTGGGATTGTTTGGTAAATTGAGAGTCTAACCGCTTGCATCGAAAACGTTTGTCGGTAAATTTTGTTGAATGATTTGGCATTTTTAGTTCTAGAGTCTCTGATGATCTCAGATCCCTGCAATGTGTTGCGTAAGAATTCAAAATCTTCTATGAGATAGAGAGGGTTTGCGGATGAAACAGAATATGAACATTCCGGCGATGGCGTATAGGTAGCTTACTTACCACACACCACCATCTTAGAACAACACTCAAGAGATATGATCATATTTTCGTAACCCGAATATGAATCTTATGGAAATGTTTTGGAGTCGCTCAAGTTTGTATAGTTGGTCTTCGATGAGATCTAGATAGCTGACATCAAAATAGTCAAGAATTGGAAAAAGAAAGGAGAGAGAGACCTGCTGTTGCAAAAAGTTTGCCTGACTGACATCACCAATTTGGAGACCCCAAGATAAGACTTTGTTTGTTTGATGGTCTGTCTACACAAATATGTTCCTGCTAGTAATTAACTGGCAGCAACTGTACAATTACTTGAGATTTTGATGGATTTATTCTTAACCTATAATCGATACTCCAGTTGTTGAGACACAAGAGAAATAAATATTATTATGCTGAGTAAGATTTCAAAGTCGACTGTGTTGAAAGCATTACTAAAATCCAGCAAAGCAAAGACCGTCAACTTTCCGTCTTCCATACTCGATACGATATCCTCCGTAATATCAACTAGAGCTGTGTTTGTAGTACAACCTCGGACACCTAATTGGAGAGGGTTTAAGAGATAATGCCATGAGAGATATGGGCACAGCTGAGTGTAGACAAGTTGCGCAAGGACTTTGGAAAGAAAAGGAAGAACAGGACTGAAGAGAAAGAGATTTGAGCCTTTTTCCATATGCTTCAGAATATGGCAAACCACAGGCAGGTTTTCTATCAACTTTACTTATGAATATGATACTTCATATTACGGTTGATATTCTCGCTTCTTACTGCATTTGAGGTTGTTAATAATATTCTCTTCTTGAAATCACAAGAAGAAAATTGATTAAAAAAGAATGGGGAAAAATAATGTTGGCGATAAAATAGTTTTCAATTGCGAGATTTTTCATTGCTCGAAGTAAATGCTAAGATCTTTTTATATAAGTACATACCAGAATATATTATTATTTATTATTGTTGATACGGGTGCCTACTACATTAACATTTAACAGAGCAGGAAAGAATTTGTCTGAACTAAATTAAGGACAATAGCTGTTGCTCGTGTAGTCATGCAAAAACAATTTTTTGCCTCCCTCGCTGCTATTTTAGTATTTCAATAGATAGTGTTCGTACCTACAGAATGAGTGTTATTCACATAGCTATTACAAGATAACCAGTTGATCGGCCTGTGATTGTTATTGACCTTGAAAATCCATGATTGGCAAAGACTTATTATTTTAATGGTTGAAGTGTCTCAGTTAAGACACCACGGTGGGTAAGGTTGAAAAACAAATAATATTTGACAACGGACAAAGTAGCGTTTTAAACGCAGGTACATCTATTTAATTAGTTGTATGTAATTTCTATATAAATTAATGGAATTTTACAGGGTGTTTATATGGTTTACGAGAGGACCTTAGCTTTGATACGAGTGCTCGAAGTCAATGAATTATTTATGCTTGTTTAGTTTATAGGTAACAATGACAAATAACTGTAATTGTTGTTTCTACATTTTTGTGTAAAAAAAATCACAAAAGTTCTAACACTACAATAGCCGTTTTGCATCAACTGGGGCAGCAGATACGCTTGTCTACCAATTCTATTTATCATACTAAGATATTAAATGCCTATGTAAAATAAATTCAAGCTGTTAATAAAAGACGATGTTGCCGTTATCGCCACAAAAAATCTTTCAGTGAAAACTAGTATCTTCATCTATTTTTTCCTATAAGGCTTCGATCAAACATGTTAAGTCGATACTTGTTGGTATAGATATGGTTTTTGAATATCTTCATTAGGAAACAATTTAAATGTATTATATAACTATTACAATATCGATATCTTAATAGAAGATTATGTTCGAAGTACCCGTAGTAATCGGCGTGTTGTAATGACAGTGGTTAGACTGTCGGTAGAGGAATCTTGAAAATCAAAGGGCCGCTTTGTCTCACTACATTATACGTCATACTTATATTGTATATGTTATCTTAATGTTTGATTCTAAATTTTTACAAGTAATTTTAAAAGTTTATATCTTAAAGTCAGAAGACATTTACATGGCAACTTTATTCAATCTTTACAACTGTGTTCATTCATATTCGCAAATAATTTTATTATGGAACCGATTTTTGGTTGGTTTAAACCTTACTATTCAAAGCAACTGGTGAGCAAAACAAGTACATAATACCGGACTGTAGCGTAATAGCTCAACTAAAAACAAATAATAACTTTAACTCATAACATGTTGATATATGTATATACTTCTGTCTAGGTACGACAGTGTGTACATTTAAAATTTTCGCGACCCTATTAATGCTAGAGATGGGTGGTCGACCCTGAAGTAAAAACAAACTCATTCATTTTATATTTAGATATTACGCAATATGAAACGTAAGGAAATGCGTCACGACCACGCCTCCCGTTGCCAACCTGCTAGCAACTATCAGACTTATCTTGACGCCTCAGTGTCTTACTATCATTGTACGAATTATTGAAATGTATATGAAGTAAGGGGCGTATCAGAGTATTGTAAATGACATAGGTATCACTAGGAATATAAAATTTGATACCAACCATTATTTGAGAGTTGATATTTTTTATGTATATGATATTATATGTACATATATCATCTTAAAACTATAACTAGCTATTATGCAATTCCTCAATGACGGTATCTACTTCTTAAGCGACGTATTAAGATAGGTTTACACTACACTTTACACTTTGAGACAACAAAAGACAATGTCGAGATGGTAGGTACAAAGCATATAAAAGTTTTAGGACATTACTTAATTCATTATAAAACAACAGTAATGTTAATATAAAGTTATAAATATTAGTATCATGTCGTTGACAATTATATACATGGTGTGCCTGGTGGTAAACGGTAACCGTAACGCATGGACGCTCTAAATTCTTTTTTTTATGGCGTAGGGGGCAAATGAGCAGACCTTATGGTAAGTGACTATCGCGGCCCATAGACACCTCTTGATCCATAATTGCTTGACCAGAGAGAGAGGGGGCTTTGTAATATTAGGCATGCAATTGCAGTTTTACATAATCAACGGTTTTACTCATTATTTCATGTAATTATTTCATTAGTTCCAGTGGTAAGCATTTTGCGCTCTAAAAGACTAACACCCTCTTCACTTGAATACGAGTATCAGACTTTGAATTTGCATACTACATTGAAGAAATTCTTGAAAAACTATCTTATATTTTAAAAGTACCTAAATAAACAAAAAACCACTAGTAAATACCTACCTAACATATGAAATAGGTACCTATTTATTTCTTAGTCATTATTTAATGAAATTAACTTTCATGTCTCAATTTAAACAAATTGCATAATAAAGACAAATAGTTTTTGGCATTATAACATTGTGACTTTTGATCATAGGAACAATGGGACGGTGTCCAGAGTTCTGTTTTGACTACTCAACAGTTGTAATGCTAGGTGCTGACTGCTGTTGTTTACGCCGATGACATCATTGTGACTCGCAGTTACAATAACTTCCTCTAATAACGAAATAACTCTATATTTAAACAAAATTTAAAAAAAAATATGTTAATTTTGTTGGTGTTCACGTTGATCAAAACATCTATTCATACGATTATGTAGGGACAAATACTTTAAGAGAGAGAAACGCTGAATGTGCCTAGAAGCAAAGTAGGTAGGTACTTTACCATTTGGGGAAACGGAGTTGATGTTTCGATGTTTTAACAGATCTTTGAGTTTGTGTAATTTTTTCAATAATTTATATTGGTTGTTTATGGACACTGTCTAGTGTAGATTCTAAGCAGAGATTCCGTCAATGTCAAGTGTTTCGAGAGACACGAAAAAGTGAAGTGAAAATGAAATAAGTTTTAAAATTCAAAAACTTATTTCATTTCCATTTTCTCTTCATTAAATTTTCCGAACAAAGATGGTACTATAGCGACGGAAGTCTCAATTAGGCTTTGTAAATGTTTTTTTACATCAGTCATTTCTATCGGCACTACCTACAATTTAAAATAAGTATAGGCCGTAAGTGGCAAATAGAGAAGGAGGGAGTAAGAGTAGTGGGACACATTAATGTTGCAATCGATTGTTTATAATATTAGAGTCAAATGATTATCGTTACCAAAGGATAGGAGGTTACAAAATGATAAGGATATCAGGACATCTAAAATATATTATTGTTTATAATATTAGAGTCAAATGATTATCGTTACAAAAGGATAGGAGGTTACAAAATGATAAGGATATCAGGACATCTAAAATATATTAATATTCCAGATATGAAATCTGAAGATCTAGAATAATATAAATTTTAGTTGCTAAATAATAACCAGATGATTATGTAACCGTGCAACTAAATTGAAAACAAAAAGAAACTGTAAATAAGTGTAATTGTAATTGAAATAGGAGTACATAGGAACACTTGAATGTTAGGTACCTATGTAGATTGTAGCTTTACTTATTAATTTGCGCTATAAAGGACAACATAATATATTATTCAGACTACTTAGAAACAAAATTTGTCATCTATATAGTAGCATAAATGTGCTGAATTTTGATATTACATAATTTTAAAAGACAAATTTTCTTGTTTTGCGATTATTTCCCCATTGGTATTTAAGTTGTCAAGATTTACTTAATGTTAATTTCGTCTGAATACATGGTATTGGTTAATGTTGTACATATAGCGAGCGCCAGCTCAGTGGTAAGAATAGGAATACAAATTACTTTTAGATGGATCGGACGGTCTAAACCAATCCTAAAATCAAGGTGAATGACATAACTTACTAACTAATGGTGAGTTAATTCGCATAAGGAGAAAACATTTAAGGTTATACTTTTCTATTTTTCAGCTTTACGAAGAAGTCGGATAACAACCGCATCAAATCTACAAATGTTTTTCTATAATCCTATACATTTCTTTAATTAAAATAATATATGACATAAAACAAGCTAAAATTGTAGGCCCACTAATTTCGACTAATATAACATTACGTATAGTCACATCACGTGTCGCGCGTGCTATAAATAAAACTTCCCATTAACAATAAGTATTATACAGATGATGTAAGCTAAGGCAAGCAAAATTAAAAAAAAATATGGCACCTACCTCCTTTGGTTGGGGTTCTGTGTGAGGAATGTTGCGCTCTGTAGCCTAGAATCATTTCGTAATCACCAGAATCGCGTCTAAGTGGAAACTGGATTTCAATAATGTGGTCGCATGGCTGCATGAGTTTTAAGATACCGGCTACCTTCTTTTTCTTCTCTTCGATTGGTCCTCTGGATTTGATGTCTTCTACCAGCTTGTCTTCTATAACTTGGCATGCTCTGTGAAAGAAGTACTCCACCATGTCGAAGAATCTCGGGTTTGCGCTGGTTGGAATATCTTTAAGCCTGTCCGGGATTTCATGGCTCGCATATGTGCGGCTGCATACATTTACGGCAGCAGGCGTAAGTTTGAGTACATTACTGGCTGCTTCATTCTGGATGCTACTTTTTAGCGGAGCAATCGACTTCGCGATATTCCTCAGGTGAAGCATTGTGATTATCTTACTTAAGTACAATTTTTGAGAGAAATTCGGGCCGTCCTACTCTACACTAAATTTATATACACAGATTGTATAAAGTAAGGATGAGCTAGTGACGACCCGCCCCGACGGAATCCGACTCACTGAGTAAAGCGGTGTTCGACAAAAAATATAAGGCCCCTAAGTGTGATGCGGATGTTAGGTCTCGCTCTAACCAACGCATTCGACAAAGATATCATAGCGTCACGAAGTTGGTCACAAGACCTTTTCAAACCGTTTCGTTTGGCAAAAGAGAAGTACTCTACAATTAGTATATAATAAGTAAAGATCAATATTTAGGCTTATGTTTATTGACATTAGGTAGAGCGTGTAAAACCACATATAAATAATGAAACAGGTCAGTTTGACATACATTCGCTGTAGTATAGCAGTAGAAACATATAAATGCGTGCCCGTCTAATGAATAAAATTAAGTCCAACATTAGCAGTCTATAAAATTAAATAAATAGTTCATAATTTGTTACTGTTAAATTTAATCCTAAGTACATTAGTTATTTTTAAATACACTTGTATACGTAAAAGTACATAGCATTGATTGCTGGTTTGGAAAACTTGCTCTGCAGTATCTAGTATTGCGCCGGTTAAATGCTTGTATTTAGATGTTTAATGTTGACTCCGTACTATTTGAAGAATATACACGCATCAGTACCTACCTTCGCAATATAAGACAAGTTTTTCATTTAATGTTAATTATTGATCGAACTTATTTAATTACCAAATGCCCATTTAATTGGGACAAAAAGTTATTTCGATAAGTTTTAATTGGTTACTTAAGTAAGATCATACGTTAAACGTAAATAGTGAGTTGTCGTTTACATTTTAATTGTCTATGAACGTTATCAAATGAATCAGTGTTACCAACAGCAGAACTCCGGCTTTGAACCAACTTCACCCCAGTACCAGTGTAAAAGTTGTGTGTAGGGTCGGGGACGGGGACAGTAGGGCTTGGGAGTTTTCTTGATCGAAAGTTTTGTTTGTTTTTGTTAAAACGTAATAATAAGCAGAATGTTATTGTAGTGATACCTCTTGCATCTTCTTTAGCTATTGTCATTTAACGGTAAAAATGTTCAAGTATTTTTATTTTTAAAATTGAACTGAGCTTGAATTGAAGATAAGAGTTACTATATTATTTATCACCAGTTTTTGGTCTCATTTGACATAGTATGTGTGTCAGTACACATAAAATGTAAACAGACGAACATAAGTAGTAGTATTTTGTATTTATTCGTATATTCTCTCTCTCCCTCTCATCTTCACTAAAGAGAAAGTAAATACATACCATAGCAACAAAGAAAATAAGCAAACTTGTCAGCATTGGTGCCAAACATGAAAAAAATAGTTTGAATGTTAGATGATTTGCAATTTTCGTTTAAGACGCAATTAAGGATAAATGGGCAAATCATCTATAAAATACTTTAGAATGAAATACTGAGTAGAAATCTTTCTTAAGAAATTTAACATGATTACTTTCATTGATGGAAAACTTATTTTGCAGAATCAGAGCGATGACTATTCCAGAAGTGAATGAAACAGCTGTCGCAATTGATATTTTACCAGACGAACTTATGATAAGCATTTTCAAATGGCTCCCTTTAGAGACTATTCTAGAATGCGAGAATGTGTGTAGTCGCTGGAAGAAGTTGGCCCGAGACGCTGGACTCTGGAGGCAAATTGTTCTCACATACTCCGGTAAACCCGGGAAAAGCGAAGTAAGCGAGAAAAATCTAGCAATAATCGAAACACATCAAGATTGTTTACGATGCCTGAAAATACAGTACGTTTACAGTTATCCTGAGATCACATCGCTTATACAGAAGTGCCAGAATCTCATATCATTGGAAATTGTAATGTGCCGTATTTCTAAAGACTTTGAAGAAAAAATCACAAACTGGCCTAATTTAAACAAAATAAATTTAAAAAACTCCCTCCTGCTAACGAGGAACGAAGATCTAAGTATTGCTTACAATAATTTTAAATATCTAAAACACTTAACTTTATCCGATTTTGGTCTGCCCGCTGTAACTCGTGACACCTTGTTTACTTGTAATAATTTGAGTTATATTTTTATAGAGAAGGTAAGAAATCTTGATTTAGAATACGTACATAACTTAATCAAATCAAAAATGGAAATCCTCAAAGCGTTGCATATATATGGGGCCGATAGTGTAAATGACGAAAGTTTATACATGTTATCAAAATGCAAATTATTAAAAGACTTAGCCATAATACGCTGCGAAAATCTCACTGACGCTGGATTCGTCAATTTAGCGAATTTAAAAGTTATAGAACATTTACAAATATGGAACAATACAAACTTTTCAGAGGCAAATTTACGTACAATTTTAGCAAGTTCATCTTTAGTACAACTGAAAAGTTTGAGTCTGTCTAGGATAAGTAATATTTCGCCCTTAATAATTGACGTCATCTCTGAATACTATAAGAATCTCAAGTTCCTTGCTATTTATCAATGTCCTCGAATTATAAACACTGATTATGAAAATCAATTGAAATCTAAGTTACGAAACATTGAAGTCGTGCTATATTAAAGGAGGTGATTTTATTAAAAGTAATAAATATAGTGTAGTTAAATAAAATAATATTATTTACATAAAATCCACATATATTTCACTGTATAAATAATGGCATACGGGTAATTACATTTTTCAATGAAATCAGGTGAAAAAAACTTACAATTAAAATAAGTGCTAGTTTGTCATTAAAATAAAATTTATCGATAAATAAAAGAATAATTGTGATGTGATTTATACAAACAGTAAATAGGCATATTCCTATTATTAAAATATAATTACGATGAGAATAATCATGCACTTCCAAAATGTTTTTGAACAGCAAATTACGAGAATATTAAGATATTCAGTACATAATCTGTACGCCACGGTGTGGATGCAAGAAGTCAGGAATCACGAAATTGACCTGTCACGTAAAAATACTTAACGATATGTTTTTTTTTTATATTTTTAGAATAAGGCTGTTGTTTTAGATTGAGGTCTTATGCAGGGTAACCTACCTAACTTAAAGATTTTTAAATACTATTTTAGAACAATTATATAAAATAATTAATTCATATATCCTTAGATATGAATTTGTTTTTTAATATGTTGATTTATTGGAAATAGGTCATAGGTTATTTTAGAAATTGAAATTGGATGTGGGATTGGTCTATTTTAATTGATATTTATTTTAAATAGTATACAAAATAAAAATTCATGCATTGTAAGTACTATTATAAAAATAATTCTGTTTTGTGAATCATACAACTACTTACAATATTTTTAATGTTTGACTTAATAATTTTATACTAACCAAAGAAATGGAGACGTAGATCTTGTTTTTATATAATAATTAAATAATAAGTACAACCAACGATGTACCTCATTACATTATTTTTATAAGTTTTTTGGATTATTTGAGACCGTATACGAGATAATATCATTGAACCATTGTACAAGCTGTGTGACAAGTCGTGCACATGAGGTCACCTTTGCCCATAATGTGAAAAGGCAACACATTATGGGCAAAGGCTGTCTTCGTAGTCCACCAACATGTAGCCACGCATCACTAATTTACCATAACTTCAGTGATAGTAATTGATAAATAAGTCAAATAATTATTCATTATATCGGTCTCTTAATAATCCATAAATTATATATATTAAGATGATCTTGATTTTATTTTGATGTTCTTAAAAATATACATATTACATTACAATACCATTGTTTTAATAACTTCCCGTAGGTATGGGGCATCTATTTTTTATGACAATTAAATTTGATACTTAAGAGGCCCTTGGACCGCCGAGTGTACTCAGAAATAGTGTACACTCGGTCCTTATCAGGAACTCGGGGCCCGGCAGGTTATTAATCTACTTGTAACTGTTATCTGAATTCCGGCATTTAATTAGGGTAAACGACCAAATGGAATAGAAACATTAAAAATGCATGTGTATTTCACAATGTGATATCTACATATTATGTACACGTGTTTTTTGTTACTATGAATGTACATGTGTTAAAAATAACGCAATGCATCACAGTACTGATTTCTGTGGCTGTAAATACTTGCTTAATTCAGCAACCTTCACTACAAAATCTTGTAGCAGTATGACACAGCTACACAAAGTTAAAACTAGCAATTGAATCCGAATGATTCGGATTAACTGACTTATAAAAAAAATAATTACATATCAGAATTAAACAATCTATAATATATTTGAAACATCTATAATATATTTGATTACATTAAAGTACATCCCTGAATCGCTTTACCTTGCCTCTTCGGTAACACTACATCACAATGACCGAACTAGACCATGACAAATATTTTTAAAATCCTCTGTTTTAGATAAAAACTGAACTATATGTAGTCTTCTTTACACATAGTATGGTAACATAAAATAATAATAGACTTTTAAAAAAAGGCACTAAAATATACGACTTCATGATGATAAAACGTAAAAAGTTATATTGGATGAAATATTTTTTTCAAATTAAAATGGCACTAAACCGTAATAATCTAAATCGATTAATAAATGACAGGAGTTACGCGGTAACAAACATAAAAAAACATCCGCAATGAGACCCACCTCCTTTTTTGAAGTCGATTTATAAAAAGGCATCATGTAATTTTAGATAGCAATGTAATTTTAAGTTATGCTTCACCATGACTAAGATTAGAATTTATAGAACAAATTTCTAACTTTTTCTCTTGAAAGTAAACTTTTTGGATTTTGATACTATTTGTAAAGAGGTGAATACACATTTTAAGTTTGTATAGTAAATAACGTAAAGTAAAATATGTATAGTTATTACTTTTGTATTTTACTATAGAAATTATTTCGAAACTAATACAATAAAATTTGAGATTGACCAATTAACCTAGTATTTCGTAATATAGAGCAGACACGAATGAAAATACATACTATAGAGGTTTTTCTGAACATGTCCGTATAAAAATAAAAAACCTAGAAATTAAAATGAAAATCCATAACATGTTTTTTAGAAATGTAACAACGCAGCAGAAATGTAAAAACGCAGCAGAAATGTAAAAACGCAGCAGAAATGTAAAAACACAGCAGAAAAAGTGTTTCATTTTTTTTTCATAATCGATTTTTTTTCAGGCTACACTGTATTTTTCGATTACCGGTAACGCTCTTCACATTTGATAATACCTGTAGTCAACTATTCCATTTACCGCCTTAAACCCCTGCTTAGCCACACCGTAAGAATCATTTCGTGAGCAATAAACCTATGTTTTATTTCAAACATATCACAGCACACCCCCTCATTTGGTACACTTATGACAATTCCATTCATACTTATTGTTACGAAGTCGAATTCAAAGTTATAATTATGCTAACAAACGCTTATTAGTACACATCTATATAAAAGCATAGTGCCAACATTAAAACGTTGACAATTTGCAAGACTAAGTTTATATTCAATAATCATGTTGTCAACGTAAAAAATCAGACCGAAATTATAAAATGAAAGTACTTGACCTGATTGTGTCCGTAAATACACTAACTTACATCTACGAAATTCTGATAAGCTCAAAATTTATTTGTTCTACAATATTAGACGTGCTTTTAGTACACTGCCTATTTTTTGGTCTCAAAGAGGAACAATTAAAATAAAGTCCAGGTAATAAAATAATCGACAGTGATTGAATTTTACAGAAGAATTTATACCATTATGCACTGTAAGAAAGATGCGGTATAAACTTAAAAAGTCGTGTTGGTACAGAAAAGTATTAATCAATATTGTATTTAGCTATGAGGTAATGACAATATAGTTAAATAAATCCAAAAGTAAAATTAGACCTCAACGAAGACGTCACGAAGTAAACTGAGTACTAATTTAATCGTAGACATATTTAAAACGGTTACAACATTTAATATTGTTCTAAATGGTTACAGTGGAGCTACAATTAATTACAATTTAAACATAAACCGTCCTAAAAGTATACACTCAATAATATACACAGCTTACTTCAAAATAGAAATTACGAACTACAAAAATAAATCACAACACACTACGGGCTAGGTCAAAACGTAAAGTGTTCCGGCGGACAACGACTGCACTAGAATCCCTACAAAAATCACCAACAAATTTCCATTACATATATACAGACATCGGGACTCCGCGGCTGCAGAAGCGGCGAGAGGGTTATCATCGTTTGCGACCCCGCATGGCTTGCAGCGCCTTGGCCATGAGGGGTGCTCTCTTGGGCTTGTTGAGCGAGGACGCGGTGGACGAGGGCGCGGCCAAGGCGCGGGCCCCAGTGCCGCCGCGCAGCACGTTGGGCGCCGCTGCCAGCGCTGCGACCCGCGCCGCGGGGCTGCCTGTCGCCATCCGCGCTGTACCGTGGGCGGCCTGCACAACAGTTACATTACACAAATATACAACGTGTTTATAAAAGGTGTAGACAATTTCACCCAAATTAGTAATTTTTAATACAAAATCCTACTTTGAGACTGATTATTGAAAATTTAAGTATATCTATAAAGCTAATATTTCGTAATAGAGAGGTCTAACATGAATGAAACTAAATTTACTCAATATTAAGCTATGTTGTATTCATAAAAACAATTTTGAAGGGGACAACAAATTGCATTGTATGTTATTTAGGAAAATATTTTTTTTAAGCTAAAATAACTATTTGTCTGCTACCTTCTAAAATTTGCACACTTTTGCACCGCACCTTTTTGTTAAACCTATATAAGCATACAGTCAAAAACATTTTCCAAATTATTTAAACATAAAAGTATGGCAGAGATTAGTTACTATTCAGAAGTGGTTTTCAAGATTCTTTCATAAATTAAAATTTAACGTGTTAATTAGATATAAGTAAGGAGGTAAAAATAATAAACGAGTCTTTGATTACATATCACCTCTAAACGTCTTGAGGCGATTAGAATACGTTAAAATATTAGTAATTTGAATATAAACATACAAAGTGTTTTTTATAGGTTACTTATTATTAAGAGAGCAATGAATCCATAATTATTTCTTGTCAGTTAATATTTTTTGAATTCATTGCTTATTAGCAAATATCATAACATGGTTTAGAATCCAAAAAAAGTTAGTATAAAGTTCCAAAAGTAATGTTTAACAAAGTATAATTTTAGATCTTAAACAATATAAGCCAAAAATAGATCAATTTCTGACATGGATAACATTTAATATGTATAGTTCCCATTTATTTCACTAATTTAATATAATTATGTGAGTTAATATATGTGTGTATACGTATATATATAAGTAATATGAATAACAGCAGATTTTAATTTCATGCATAACTTTGAATAAAAAGATAAGAAATTAACACACAACAATTTCGTACATTCTGAACTTTGCTCAATTATGAAGCTAAAAGAAATAGATCTTACCTGTTTTTTAGCAACGTTCCGCGGTGGTTTAGCAAAGGAATCAACGTACGCCATTTTGGTTTGTTTTATTGGCGCTTTCTTTGCTTCTTGTGCAATCCTGATATTCGTCGTAAGGGATTTCAATCTATGTTCTTGTTCTTCTTGGCACCTCTGCGAGAAAAGTATGAGTTTGTTGTAAATATAAATTAATGTTTTATTATTTAAATTCGACTAAACTCCTTTATATTCCTCTTGTATCGATATATTATGCTCGAATTTCGACCACACATATATCATATAATACCTACGTATGTCACGCCTTATTCAAGTCCAAGGTACGCAGAGACGGTAGAAAGCAGTGTGCCACATTATCGCGAACACTTGTTATAATAAAATTACTTACAGCATACATTTCTCTCCATGTTTCCATTTCTTGTCTTTGTTTAGTGCGGAAATTTTTGTGACAGAAATTCTTCCATAGATGATCAGTATCATCCATCAAGTAGTTGTTATAGTGCTCAAGCATGTAAAGCTGATTCGGGGTTGCTTTGTCTACAACAGGCTTTAGGATTTCGTATGGCACACCACCCGTGTATTCAAGGGCTGAAATACAGTTACATAAATGTTAAATTAAAATGATGTAAAAATCGTATAAGTGCGAGTTGGATCCACTGACTACATTTTCCACAGATTTTTTCATACATTTTTCTTTATTAATTTATTTTGACTACACAGTCGTATTAAATAAAATAAATAGTTCCGTTTTATAATTTTTTTTATCTTTAAGTATCCTTTTCACAAGTTATGGTTCAAGTGAAATGCTAACCTTACATATGTATATGCACTTAATTTTTTTTTATTTTTTTATGATAAACGAGTGAGTGACCTCCACTGCCCATGAACACTTGCAACTCACGATGTCCGCCTTTTAGGGGGCCTCCGGTAAACTCACTCACTCGGACACCGTGAGGCCGTGGTAATACACCGGTCGAGCCGGCCCATACGTGCCGAAGCAAGGCTCGGTCCGGACCGAACACAATTTGTTAAATTTTAGAACTTTTTGTGTTTTTGAACCTGTAAAACCCATGAGCTAGAAACTCCTAATATAACCTTATGTAACGACGTGTACTCTTACACTTGTTATACAAATAGCAATTGACCTTGTAAAGAAAACAATTACTATGAGGTGCGAGAAATGTTATCACCATGGCGATATGAGACTTGTCTTTGTTAATACAAGCTAGTTTCCTCTTTTAAGAGTCGTTATTATTCTTAACTGATGAATCTTATTGTTTATGTACACAGTTGTAAAATATGCAAACAGATGTTTTTTATATATGCAATAGGTCACAAAAATTATCAATTGCTTTTATTAAAACTTTATTTAAACTTTTGTGAACACTATACACTTATTACGTCGCGTCTCTTAAATTTTGTTTAAGGCGGATATGGCTCCAGAAATGATATATTCCATTCCATCATAACTCAGAATTTTCTCATCGGTTAGATGACAAACTTACTAGACTCATAATAAATCAAAACTATTGAAACATTTTAGTACATTAATTGTTTTAAAACTTTTAAGTAATATATATTTTTTTTTTCGTGTAGAAACCCCCACAGGTCATCACCTCACCGGAGCTGAGGGTAACGTGGTATGACAGACACGAACCGCCGTCCTAAGGGGGGTTATTGCAGGAGAGCCTACGAGAACCCGACTAATGTACATCTGGAACTATATCGCGATAACAGTTAACAGTTCTAATTGATAAGGTAAATGTATCGCGCCTTATAAAATTTAATAGAGATTATACATTAAGGTGAATTGTTTTATTGAGGTTTTTAACGCGATTATATGAAATAGTAATTAAAAGCCAGACGACATAATTTTAATATTAGATGCAAGTGTTGCAAGAAAGTGCAAAAGAAATGATGAAGTGATACACATACTTTTTCAGTTTCACATGTTACCTAAAAAAGTCTTAGGCTGGACGTTAGTAGAGATAGAGATCTAGTTCTAAATAAGAATAAATTGTTGAATAAGCAAATATTTCCACTCTTCTCCCATTGCTTGACTTATTTTATTGTAGACAACACATCTTAATAGTCGTTTTCCAATTGTAGGGGGAATTGGGGAATAAGCGGTTTAATAATAATAATATTGTCAGGAGGTTCCTATCTTTGGAATTCTAAACGCTGGTGTACTATTTTTTTATATTTTTAAATGTTTTGTTTTTATATATGGTATATTTAAAAATGTAATATGATATGATTTTTAAGTTTAATAAAGGATATACTCCACATAAGAATAGACTCCACACATCTCACACACAACCGTCTGAACGCAAACTAAGCAGAGCTTCAATTATGGTAACATGACTGCCGTTAAACATACTTACGTAGTTCTAAATATATACATACTATATAGATAAAAGACAATCACTAATTTGCTTCCTAACTTTCTTGAGGATGCCTAGTGTGAAGACAAGACATGTGTTGTACTTATATAACAAAAAAAAAAAGCGGAAGCTTGCGAATTACTTTGTGGGTATATATCAATATAAAAAGGGGTGGGTTTTCTATCCTCAAGTACTATTAACTAACGGTACGTATAAAATCTTAAAAGTAAATTTTGACCTACTTTAATTGTATTATTAAACTATGTAGTTTGGATGAACATTGACAAATGACAACTAAGATATGGCATTTTGGAGATCATATGATGAATGAAAGAGAAGTTGGATAGTGGAACTCGTCAGCAGCTACTAATAAACCCCATCATGTTAGGATCATATGATAAGTTTTGCTGAGTCTAATAGATTGGGAGTAGTAACAGTTACATGAAGCCAGGTGGTTATACATAAACCCTTGAATAATTATGTAGTAGTTGTAGGTAACCCCTCGAGTTGGGCCCGTTTATTTTGCTTTAAAAAGTCTGATACAATGGAGACAAAGCATGTTTTAAACTATTATAATAATTTGCTAATACAATTTTCATCTATACTTACCATCAATGTGTTCTTGAAGAACGTTCACACATAATTCGTATAGTGTTGGCACCTTTCCAATAACTTTGTTCCCCGAATATACTTTAGTTCTGCAAAACAAGAATAGGATATCAATTTTCTATGTAACATTTTATTTTGCTGACGTACGACATTTTGTAGTCCATTGATACGTAATGTCAATTAAAAACTAAAAGACGTTATTACGTATGGCAGGGGCCAAGAATTATGTTTGATGTTGATAATTTATATATTAGACATTTTTTAAATAGAATAAGATTATTATATATGATGATGATTTGATTTTAATTTTTTATGACATTTCCGACAAAATCTGAAAATTCACCAGCGCAGAAATAATTTTACTAGATAAAATATAGTATGCCTTTGGTTTTTGGAGGAAATGACTACGTTCATAGCATCCTCGTCGCTAAAGTGTGGCAGAGGTCGCGGCGGCGGCCGAGGTTTGTAGTTGGGCGATATTTCCGGTAACGATGATATCTCTATCGCCGGTAAAGGTGCTAGCTTTGCACTAGGAGCAAGTAACGCAGCAGGGCTCAACTGTAATCAATATATTCATAAACACTTGAATGTTTCCTAATATAATATAACAAGTATCGAGTTTCATAAGAATACATTGGACGACACATAATTCAGTCAGCAGCAAAACTACAGCAGGACAAATCTCAAATTTAAATCATCTAACAAACTATTGAACTTTATTGTACATTTATACAGCGCTATCCAGACCTAAACTATGCAGAGATATATAGCATTGTTCTAGTAATATGTAGTAATATACTTTCAGATCAAGGGAAATCGATATTTCATACATACATAAAATGATAAAAAATAAAAAATACATAAATCTTTGTGTCGGGTGGTGTAGATCACATATTATTTTCGATAGGCAACATTTTATGCACCTAACTATTTCATTTGTCACTATTTTAAATTCAAAGATAAAGGACAAGCTCATAATAAATAAAGAACTGGTTAAATTTTCAAACTATTAGAAGTATCCCAAGTGATTGATTAACCAAGACCCTTATATGATTCCAAGTTTATAACATTCACAGACAATGAGTTCATCATTAAGTAATATGTTTGTACAATGTACAATGTGACTGCCTTTTTATTGATCTAAGTAGATGTTAAAATAACAAAATTAATCTAAAAAAATAAATTAAACTAGGGTTAGGAAAAAAAAATAAACTAGGGTTGTTAATATAGATCTGCTTACATCACTTTACCTAGATTATTTATTAAGGTCAAGGTCAGGTAAAAAAGGTAATCTTAGTTTAAGCTCAGGTACTTTTCCTAATAGATGGAAAGAAGTCCGCGTTATACCAATACATAAAAATGGCTCAATCATCTTTGATATTTTGAAAAAAATAGTTAACAAACGTCTAATCTCCTATCATGATATGTATAAGCTGATTTCTGACCAGCAATTTGGTTTTAGACCAGGCAAATCTACGGAGATGCGATGAGTCTCCTAACATATCTAGTAACATCCCATCTAGATAGTAACGAGCGTTGCTTGGGTGTGTTAGTCTAGGGGTACTCATCTAACATATTGCGGGTCTTTGAACGAAGCTTTTACGTATTTCAGCCGATAGCAAGCATATCGTTTATGTAGCATTATGTGAATCGATTCTCTGTTACTTCATAAAACTCTAAGATGGAGTCACTATTACTACTATGTTACACATTGAACGAGCCAAGAGATCTATTCTCAAGGTTACATTTAGAAAGCCTTTTAGATTCCCCACAAAATATTCATACAAAGGAGCCTCGATACTGAATGTAAGAAATTTAATATCCTGAAATTGGTTTTAAGGCAACACAACATAATAATGTAGTCACCTGAATATGTTCAAATATTAAAATATAAGAGTTTTCCTATGTCCAAACATTGGACCATAAACCACATTGCCCAACACATGCAAGAATTCAAGCTTAGTTACATATATAATAATATAGTAAAACTACAAGAGTATAATTATTGAATGGCTTCTAACTAACCTAAAAATCATACACACCCACACACACCATCTCTTTCAAACACACACCCATGGACACTCACTTTATGTAATAATGTTATTTATTTCTATTATTCTTCTAGGAAATGTCTGTATATGCTCTTGGTAAATAAAGTTGATTATTATTATACTAATATAATAGTTATTTTGTTTGTTAGAATGTGCTCAACTGCCAGTAGGATTCGAAAAATTGTTTTGTATTGTATTTACTGAGGAATAATATAGATACTTACATCACTGTTTGGTGAACTTGAATCTTTGAGTTGCGATGTCCCTGGTTTCTTCTTAGGTTTAGCGGGACTGATCATACCCAGCGCCTCAGCAAAACTAGCACCTAGAAAACGTCATATACTAAAATACATAATATGTATGTGTAATAAAAAAAAATTAGGAGATATTTTTCATCGTTTTCTTTATCATTCAGTTCAATTACAATTAAGCAAAATACAAGTCCACTTATGCAAATAATACAAATTAACAATACTATTAGCTATATTAAAAACCTCAAGATGTTGCTGAATCTTATATTTTAAGTTTTCCTAGCTAGAAAAAAGTTTTTTAGCAAGTTTACTTGGTGAAAATCTTGTATTAAGAATCCACTATTCATTTACCTGAGCCACAATCAATTCCGTCGTCGCTATCAGCCCCTTCATTTATTTTTTTCTTTGGTACATCGTCTTTTTTGCTATTGCTGTTTGACTTAAGGCTGCTCTTATGGGATGAAGAACTTGATTTATGCCCAGACTTTTCACTCTTTTCACTAATTTTTTCCAAGTTCATTTTACTACTACTTGATGATGATCTATGCTCTGTTGATGATGCGGATTTCTGTTCACTAGATGATGAGTGCTTTTTCTCACTACTAGGTTTGTCCTTTGAAGAACAACCTTTATCTTTAGATTTGTCTTTGCTGGATGAACTGTGTTTTTCAACAGAACTACCATTGCTAGTACTTTCCTTTGATCTGTGTTTAGACACTTCCTTTTCTGAAGAGCCCTTGTGCTTATCTTTCTCTGAACTATGTGTGTAACTCGAGCTCTTATGTTTGTCAGATTTACTGTTTTTGTCTGAACTTGATTTTTCTTTGACATTATCAGCTTTGTGGGAGCTGCTAGATTTATGCTTGTCTGATGCAGAGGAACTAGTGTGTTTGCTAGACTTAGATTCTTTATGATTTTTCTCACTATCAGACTTGTTTTCTATTTTGTGCTTTTTTTCAGAACTTGGCTCTTTCTCTTTTGAATTTTTATGTTTATCAGAACTGTGACTCCCATGTTTGTCAGTGTAGTGACTGCTATATTTTTCTGAGCTGTGACTAGTATGTTTATCAGAGCTGTGACTGCCCTGTTTGTCAGATCTGTGACCACTATGTTTTTCAGAGCTACTATTGATGTGTCTGTCAGAGCTGTGATGTTTTTCCTTGGTAGAATTTTTTTCTGAAGAAGTCTGTCCTACTTTCGATTGTGAACTGTCATGTTTAGATTGTGTGTCTGAATGATGTCGTTTCGAACTAGAAGAACTTTTGGCATGAACATTTTCCCTGTGTGAAGAATGTTTAGATGACGATTTAGGACTTTCTACAGGTTCTGTTTTTATTTCTTTTTTAATCTTGATTTCTTCCTGTGAAGATTCTGAAAGTTCTGACTCACTATCATCGCTTTGTGAATTGTCGCTATCACCATAACTATCGCTTGCTGATTCGTCCATTTTACTCCTACTTTGAGATCGTCCATCATAATCTTCTCCACTAGAACTAGAATGTTTTCGCCGTTTTTGAGTCTCTTCTTCCTGTAATTGCATGACAAAATATATATGAAAACTAAATTTACAAAGTAAAGAACCTGATTGAATTTTCCAGTTTATATACTAGGTAATATTTGAGTTTACTTGTTTTGGCATCATTTAAGATATGGAATAGCTACAAGCCGGCAACGCACTTGATACTCTTGAGTTGCGGGTTTCCATGGGTGTTGGTAGTTACTTATCATAAGGTGACCCGTTCGCTCGTTTGCCACCATCCCATAAGTAAAAAAAGAAAGAGCAGCTAAAGCCCTTTCGAAAGAAACATTACACAAATGGTAATACTCACTAAATCATTTTTGAAATGATTGTAATAGCAATTTGACTCTATTGTTCAAACAAATTAAACAAATCCTTTCAAACAAATTAATTTTATAATTACCTGAATTTCATTTGATAAGTATTTTTAAACAAATTATGAATAAAGAAAAGCAACAAGTCTGCTCAAGAAAACGATGTCGCAAATACAGACGGCATATTATTTCTTATTTAAAAAAATATATGAAGCCACTGGAATCGTGGGTGGTGGCTGAGAATCGGAAGCTATGACGCACATTGGAAGAGGCCTACGTCAACAGTGGACTACAGTGGGTTAATTGATTGATTGATTCATGTAGCCACTGCCACTCTGGATGATATAAGGATTTTAATAATACCCCATGCATCCATATCAATGCACTAAGAAATGATGTTATGGTGGAATAAAGAAACATACATACAAAAACATAATATCACATTTAAATTTGGGATCTGTCATTCCTAGGTTTGGTGGGGTTTTAGCTATCAAGGAGTGACTGTGCCATATTTTTGTGAAAATATAGGTACTATACGATTCTTGAGAACCTTTTAAAAACACCGTGTTCCGTAACCAAGAATGGTTCTATCAGCAAGACCTAGCACGGTCTCAGCACAGGGTCATAAAGCTCGATCCACCCCAGCGTGGTTGGAAACGGACGTTTCTGACTTCATCAGATCTGAAGGCTGGCCGTCATCTCACCTAGTCCCAATTTTAATCCACTGGATTATTTACGAATATTTTTAGAGAGTGTCCCAAAAAAAATTCAATGCAGAGAGGTAACTGACTGTTCTCAATGTTTAAAGGACTGTATTGAAGCGAATAGAGATCATTTTGAATGAGCTTTTATATTTTTAATGCTATTATATTTATGTATAAACTAACACACATTAGGTATAGTAAAAAAAAATTTATGCAATAGAAAAAAAAAGTATTTTTCTTGTAACAACAACAATTTATGGCAAGACTAGGTACATATGTATATGAAACGTGAAAACTGAAAACACTCTTTCCTAGAGTAGTCAACTAAACAGATAATTTCTACATGCAAAGCTTTTTCATTTTATTTTAATTTCAAAAAAGTCAGAGGTGTCTGGAAATTGACTTAGAGTTAGGAATAATTTTATATTAATTCCATCTCCACACACAAATATCATAATGCTGAACACTTTCTTGTTTCTTTGAACACATTGCTTTAAGAATCTACAAAGATATATATAGCTGTTAATTAAAAATAGTTACTATAATTTTAATTTATTACTTACATATATAACCGGTATACATAACTCTGATAAATAAAGCAACATGTATAAGGCAAATGGTAACTACACAGAATAATCTAGTAGTAAGTAAAATGTTCAGTCTTGGAGCCATCAGGAAAAACCAGCAATAGATATTTATCCCTCACAGCAAGTTATGTTGTCTTATATGTAAATATAATATTATTACTAAGGGGTTTACATGTTCTTTTATCATCTATTGTGATAGTGGTACTGAAGCTAAGACTAGTATTAAAAGTGGTTCCCAATTAATGTATGCAATCACTGACACTAATAATGGTAGAGAGAACACTATTAAATTATTTATATAGTTTAATTGATACTAACCTCACTACTATGATATCTTCTTTTATTGCCACTGTGACTTCCATTCACATCTTTTTGATCTTTTGGTCTTCCGGTAGAATTTGATTTCTCATATTGGTCACTATTATTTTGAGACCTTTGAACACTATCGTCTGAGTCCTTTCCACTTCCATGACCATTGTAAGTTGATGCTATAATTGGGTAAACAAATTTGATTGTTAAAAATATATTAAGAATATTTGTGCTACTGTTGTTGTTTGAAACTAAGTTGGTTAGGTTTAATAAAGTTCAGGGTGCCTTCAGGTCTATGAAGACAATACTTGGTTTGACTTAACAATAACTTTTTGCTGTTATATTGAACTTGGTTTATACTTTTTTAATATTATATTATACTTATATTTTGTTAATAATGATTAGTTACGTAAAAAAACTGTATGAACAACTTCTCCGCAATACAATTCACCTGTATAAATGGTACATAGATTGATTGACCAATCCTTATTAAAGGCAAAATTTTTAAAAATATATTTTACTCACGTTGGAGCGAATAGTATAGTTTTGTAAGTACAGTAAGTACTATACTCGTAACAATAGCAGTATGATAAGTCTGTATTCGTTTTTATTTTAAAATGGCATAGGTCCATTAGAGATGTGTAACTATATAGATTCTATATTTTCTGTTAAAATTGTTTTAAAAATTAATATCTTATATATAAAATTCTCATGTCACAATGTTTGTTACCATACTCCTTCAAAACGGCTTGACCAATTTTTATGAAATTTTATATGCATATTCAGTAGGTCTGAGAATCGGCCACCATCTATTTTTCATACCCTTAAATGATAAGGGTGACCCTATACATATTATTTAAGGCAGGTCAGCTAGTAATAGATAAAATTTTGGAGTTGCAGAAATGTAATAATTGAAAAATATCACATTCTGACTTTTAATACTTAATAGATAGATACTTTATTTGTACACAATGATTTTACAGAGTTAATGACATTATTAATAACTATTAAATATAAATTTTAAAAATGCCTTTCCAAATTAGAATTGTTTAAGTATATCAGTAACAAGGGAGAATCATTATATTATAGTTACAATGGAAAACAAAATACAACAACAAGCAAAATGAAACAAAGAAATCTATTATTTTGTATTTGGCATGCTCATTTTAGCTGGCCACTGAATTCACTCTAAGATAGTAGTGTATTTTGTGTACAAAAAGCAACTCTTACTCAACTTAATCGTAAGTGTATTTATTATATACTCTTAGTACTATCAGAAGTTGTTTAAAATATTCATATTAATACTTTATCATTTCAAAATATAAACAAAAAAACCCAACACTGTAAAACAAATAAAAGTTTATTTTATCTATTTGAAAGTTTAAAATATAAACAAAAAATTATCAGTTTTGTGTAAGGATTAAATAAAACAAATAACAATAAATACTCATAACATATTAAAATTAGGCATACCATGAAGGTTTCTACATTTAAACACTCATGATAATGCTATTGCAAATAATAGGTTATTTAGGACAATATTGTTTTAACTTTAAAATGATTAGAAATAATGTTTTGTCTCCTAGTAGTGTACAAACTTTTGACATTATTTATAACATACATTGTATATAATGTCAAACTTTAAAGCACAACCCTCAGCTACAAGTAATATTATAATGTGGCTTGCTCACTGTCATTGTTATGATCTTCTGGGTCGCTTTCCTCAGCAGCTACCATCAACTTCCACTTATAGACGAGAGACCGCGCGGCCTGCCCCACGTCGCCTGGCTCTTTTCGCAAAGCATTTACTGTACGACCTACACCTGTGTCCTGTAGATGCTGTACAGTCACACCCAGGCTGAACAATTTGTCTATGCATTTTAAAACCTAAAAAGTATATTATTTGTTACTTGCATTGCAAAATACACATATCATCACCTGAAATTTGGTTTCATAGCCAGGTTTATAAAAAGAAAGGAGAGATTACGTTAGCATACATATGTTCATTTAATTTTGCAAAATGTTAAGAATATTTTAGCGCGTGTTTATGCACCGCACTATGATATGTCATTATAACAATTCTTGCACCAAACGATTTCAATAACATTAAATAAATTAACTAAACTTTAAAAAATTAAGATATTAAAATAAAAAGAAGTTGAGTAAAACTGAAACTCACTTTCTGTTCGTCATGCGAATATTTTTCTATAGCCGTCTGATAATGTTTAACTAAATCCAGAACCGACGCCATGCTACGCAATTTTTATCATCACAATGTCAATTCTTTACTAATAAAGACTAAATGCCAGCTGGTAAACGGCAACCATTTTTATCATACACATTTCTAATAAATTCATTGACGTTTCATTTCACACACATAATAGAGGTGGCACCCAAATTTATTATATCGATTTCAAACGACTAAAAATGTTTCTACATAATTATATGTTGTAAATATAAAATAGGTTTTTGTAAGTTTCACTTCACATCAAACACAATATAAATCAAACTTGGTGAGAGTTGAAAAAGTTGGCAAAATTTTGTGATTTACTCATAAATTTAGTTTTGAATAAAAATAGGTAAAAAAACTTTTTAAGTTAAACGGTTTTATGTTAAACATACATTGCAATGTTTAAGATAAATGTACTAAAAACCAAAAAAATAATAAAATAGATACAGTCGTGGGAATTATAAACATATGCATAGACTAGACTAAAATAAAACCGTGGGGCACGTCAATTGTCTACAATCGTTGATTAAAATGTTTGTTTTGTAATGTTACACTATAATTAGGCAGTTGTTCAACCGACAACGATGGACGTGTGATAAGTAGGGCTAGAATGTGGAAACAAGCTAGCAAGCTCGATTATAAGCGAGTTTTAGGGTTTCATAGTGGTAAGCGAGTAGTACTTTTATCATATATTTTGTCGATTAAAGACAAACTACGAGCAGTGAAACGATTCCTCGCCAGCCAGCAGTGTGAATTTTATCGACGAATTAAACGATTCTTCTATCGCACATTAAGTCGATAATTTGTAGAAAATTGACGTGCCCCACGGTTTTATTTTAGTCTAGTCTATGCATATGTTTATAATTCCCACGACTGTATCTATTTTATTATTTTTTGGTTTTCAGTACATTTATCTTAAACATTGCAATGTATGTTTAACATAAAACCGTTTAACTTAAAAAGTTTTTTTACCTATTTTTATTTTCTAGTTTTTAGTTTTTTTTATATTTTTTTTTACCATTTTGTTCCCACGAGTAATGGACATTTAAACGGTCGACCCCCCCAGAGGTCCAATAAAGGGGCAAGGCTATGTACAACAAGATGCGCCTGAGTCTTGAGGGGAAAACGCTAACGACATATCATTTTTATCCACCCTAATGCCATACAGTTCTCGGCGCGTTTTAACCTTTCACCTTAACTTGGGTGGTGTACCGCTAACGACGTATCATTTTTAGCCACCCTAACGCCACACAGTCCTCAACACGATACAAAATCTTGACTTGGGTGGTGGATTCAGGCTGGATTAATCAGATACCTAAATTACAGAATCAATTTCTAAATTTAAATCTTATTATTATACGCCATTTGGTGGCTGCGCCCATCTTAAATATTGAGGTTGTATAGTGCACTGTATTCTTCTTGTCAAGCCCTTTTATTTGATACCCATATTGGTGGGATTGATAAAAAATTGTTATCAGCCATTTGGTAGCGGCGGCCATCTTAGATTTCAATTTTGCATAGTAAATTGTATTCTACTTGTTGAGACCTTTCATTTGATACCCATGTTGATGGGATTGATAAAACCTAAGTTATCCGCCATTTTGTAGAGGCAGCCATCTTGGATTTAAATTTTATATAGTACATTGTATTATACTGGTTGAGCACTTTCATTTGATACCCATATTGATGGGATCGATAAAACCTACGTTATCCGCTATTTTGTAGCGGCCGCCATCTTGGATTTCAATTTTTTATAGAAAGTGTGTTCTGCTTGTTGAGCCCTTTCATTTGATACCCATATTGATGGGATTAATAAAACATAAATTATCCGCCATTTTGTAGCGGGGGCCATCTTGAATTTATAATGATAATGAATAAACATAATTGTATTGTCACCAAAATCCAAATGTTTGAGATGATAGAGACAAAACGTGTCGCTTATCATACTTTATAATATTTTACTTTTATTTATTTATGTTTGTAATACATGGGATGAGCGATGCGGTCACAAAGATTAAAGGCTGGCAACGCGCTAAGCGCTGTGGTGGCGGTACTCACTTACCATCAGGTGACCCCTCTGCTCATTTACCCGATATCTCATAAAAAAAACTTTCAAATAAGTTTGTTCAATTTCGTCTGCTTTCTGCCTGTAATAGAAACTGTATAAACAGTTATGAAAAAATAGTAATTTCGAAATAAAAATAAAATGATTTAAATGAACACCGAATAGCATTCTTAAATTAAAATAATATGTATGTAAAATAAAAAGTGTATTTATTATCAGAGACAGTGAGAGGTCAGAGCGGGTTAGGGCTATAGACAACTGAAGAACATTGATAGGAATTTTAGTTACGTGATATGTAGCCAAGTTTCTCAAATATGGAGGCAGCTCTGTTCATATGCGTTCAATGTCTCGATGATATGATACTACGAGTATATGTATCGATATATATATATAAATATATACTATATTTAGGACTAAAATTTCATCAATATTTTTAGTAAGATCGGATATGATGCAGTACCTACATTGCAGTGGTCGCAAACGGATTGTCGTATTCGGTATTTCATAAAGCCACTCCATCTATCATAACAACATAGCTAACTAATCTTTGAAATAGCATCTGAAACATAAATGTATGTGAGTCAATGTTTAACTTTTGACCGCCACAGTTATTTGTGGGGAACCTGTTGCATTGGTCACTTTTTCAGTCATCGATTTTTAAAACAAAAGCCGTTATAATCATTATCATTATCATTATTCATTATATATAATAAAACAAAGTTGATAAAATGTGCGTGCCGATAAAACTTAAAAAGGAGTCCAAACACGATAAAGGGACTAATATAGCCCTTTATCCCCCCTCGAACAAAAAAGTTCCCGTTTTAATCGAAAGCGCGTGTTTTTAAAGATATAAAGGCTTTTCCAACCCTTCAACTAGGAAATTAAGTGTAGTGGCGCCATCTGTTGTCGAGTATTTGAGCTTCATTCAGAACAACGATTATTTGGGTTGCATTTCGAAAGGTGCTGCGAGCAATTGCAGCATGTGTATTAATGGCACGAAATTTAAAATTCCAATTTCAATAAAGTGTTAAATACATTTGTTATGCGAGCCCCGATGCAAAATAGTTCGTCTAGTATGGAAAGCAGTGCAAAGCGTAAAATATGGAAAGTAAATATTGGTAAAATAATTAAGAACGTTTAATAAAAAGTAAACCACAATTTGAGGAACATTTTCAAGTTTATTTTAACAAACTGAAATTCTTTCATGACTTTACATAACATAAAAAAAATTAAAAAAATATTCTATAAAACATAACGCAAAAGTATTCGTCGACCCTTGCCACGCACGCAAAGTAGTTCGTCTACCACTTAGTTGTGGCGCCTTTGTTCTCAATGACAGCTTTAATGCGAAGAGGCATGGTTGCAATCAACGCTGCACACTCCTCAGGCGTAATTGACTCCCAGACAGCCAACAGTTTAGCCTTTAAGTCGCTCTTAGATCTTGATGGATTTTTACGGAGAACTTTTTGCATTTTCCACCATAGATCGGCGACAAGTCGGCTGTTAGATGGCCATTCGATTGTAGGGATGCTTTTCGCCAGTAGCCAGTCTTTGTTGTCCTTGCAGTATGGCAGAAAGCACCATCCTGTTGAAAAATGAAGGAATCTTGATGCTTAAGTGACGGAATAGAGGGCAGTAAATTCTCTTTGAGACGGTTTTGATCACTTTTTCCCTTTCATCACCGACTGTCACTTCAAATTTGGACTCGTCACTCCAAATGATACTACGCCACTGATCGGAAGTCCAATTTAAATGATCACGAGCAAACTTAAACCTCTTTTCTTTTGTCAGCAGTCAGCAGTGGTTCTTTTTTTTTTTTTTTTATGCGATAGGGGGCATACGAGCAGACGGGTCTCCTGATGGTAAGTGACTACCGACGCCCATGGACACTCGCAACTCAAGAGTCACAAGTGCGTTGTCGGCCTTTTAGGTAGGAGTACGCTCTTTTCTTAAAGCTTTGAAGGTTGTATCGGTTCGGAAATACGGCAGGCGACAATTTGTTCCATAAGCTGGTTGTGCGAGGCAAAAAGCTTCTGGAGAAGCGCACAGTGGTGGAGTGCCAATCGTCCAGGTGATGGGGATGGATATTTTGTCGCGTAGGACGATGGCGGCAACCAGCAGCCGGTATAAGTCCGAACAATTCCTCTGAACACTCCCCATGATACAAGCGATAGAGGATGCAGAGTGAAGCTACATCTCTACGTAACGCCAAGGTGTCAAGTCGATTAGAAATATCTTGGCAGTCGATGATGCGAGTCGCTATCCGTTGAATGCGATCAAGAGGGAGAAGTTGGTACTGGGGTGCACCTGCATAGAGATGAGAACAGTATTCCATGTGCGGCCGAACCTGCGCCTTATAAAGTTGCAGGCGGTGGGCCGGAGTAAAATACTGTCTCGATCTGTTTAGCACACCAAGCTTCTTCGAGGCTAATATGGCCATACTCTCTAAGTGACCGCGAAACTGGACTTCGCTTGATATATCAACGCCAAGGATTCCGATACTGGTTGATGCAGTTAGAGAAGTGCTCTCAAATTGAGGTGATACGACCAATGGCATCTTTTTAGCGGTGAACGAGCAAACCTGTGTCTTCGTGGGGTTTAACTGGACTAGGTTAAGTCGACCCCAATCTGAAACTTTTGATAAAGAAGTTTCGATTTCAGATACAAGTTTGGATCGGCTTTCGAAGACGTTTACCTGAGAAATGTTAGCGCGGCCGGTGCTGCTCGTGCTATCGTCTGCATAGCAATGGATGTTAATCTGCAGCATGTCATTGATATGCAGAAGAAAGAGCGTAGCACACAGCCTTGTGGGACACCAGAATTAACAGACGAATGCACCGTCAACAACGACCTTGATGCTTCTGTCTGTGAGAAAACTGGCGAGCTAATTGCACAGTTTCTCGGGAAGCCCATAGGAAGGAAGCTTCGCAATTAGCGCTTTGTGCCAGACCCGATCGAAGGCCTTCACCACGTCCAAACTAACGGCCAACGCTTCCCCCTAGGTCTCGATCGTCTGTGCCCACCGGTGAGTCAAGTAAACAAGAAGATCACCAGCTGAACGACCCCGACGGAAGCCGTATTGTAGATCATTGAGGATTGAGGAGCTGGTGGTCTTCTAAGTACCGGAGGAGCTGGCAGTTAACAATGGATTCCATTATCTTAGGAACAAGGAGGGGATGGCTATGGGTCTGTAGTTGGACGGATCCGAGTGATCTCCTTTTTTAGGGATTGGGTGCACTAGAGCTGTCTTCCATGAGTTCGGGACTACACCAAGAGAATAGGAAAGCCGATAAAGGTGCGTTAAAACCGGTGCCAACTCAGGAGCACACGTCTTTAGCACGATAAGAGAGATTTTATCGGGCCCACTCGACTTAAGAGCGTCGGGGGAAAGAAGCGCTTTACGCACTGCCCTTTGTGCGGTAATGGTAATGGTAATGGTCAAGGGCTCAGTTTCCGCATTTAGACTCATGATCGGTCCATTATGCGTTCAGGAGGCTGACTAGTTGAGCCAGCCTAGCTCCTTCCAGAAGCGCAGAAGCCTCCTGGGGCGTTCACAGTACACCTTCTAGGAGCGTCCTCGCGCCTGCGAGGATTTCTGCCCGTTGTGCAGCCACGCCCTCGCATTCCAGGATGACGTGGGCGGCCGTTTCCTCCGCGCTTAGACAACCCCTGCATTGGGGGCTATCGGTCGCGTTAATGACGAATAGGTGTCGGTTCAGAGCCAAATGACCTGTAATGCTACCGACCACAATTCGGATGTCCGTTCTGTGAAGACTGATGAGTCTACGCGATAAACGTGGTGATAATTCTGTTAATACCAGTTTGGATTGCCTGCAGCCAGGTGTGTTAATCCATCTGCTATTGTGTGCTTCTCGAGTCCTTTGCCTTACCCAGGAGCGATAAAGGTTGAAGGGTAGTGGCAGGAGTGTGGTAGGGCCTGCCACTGGTGTTTTGGATCCCTTCCTTGCTAGCTCGTCGGCGGCATCGTTACCTAGTGAGTTGCTGTGCCCCCTGATCCATTGTAGAATTACCCCGTTCGCCGAGGCTAAGCGTTCTAGTGATTGGTGGCATTCATAGATGAGACCGGAGTTCATGGTGTTGCCCATTAGGGCCCTTAGTACCGCCATACTATCTGACAGTATGCGGATGTTGTATTTCTTGATGCCTCTTGTCATAGCTGCGTGAATTAGCGCCACACATTCGCATTGAAAAATCGAACTGTGTTCGCCCAGTGCCAGCGATATTTTTATGTTTAGGTCTAGTGAGTACACCCCGGCTCCAGTACCTGACCCCATCTTGGAGCCGTCCGTGTATATCCGGACTTCATTTATGCCAGAATGGTCACTATCGTTTTCCTGTAGTTCTATACAGTACCTTCTTTCGAAGATGTGTTGTTTAGGAATCCTGTCACATGGGGCAGCTATCAGAGGTTGGTAGTCAACTAGTTGATTCCAGATATTGGAATGTGGACCCTCTTGGTTATTCCACAGACTCAGATGTTTAAGTCTAATCGTTGCCATAGCTGCCTCCTGTTGTATGTACAGGTCTAGTGGTGCTAGATCGAGAGCCACCTCAAGGGCAGCAGTAGGGGTTGTTCGCATGCATCCAGTGACGGCCGTACAAACGAGTCTCTGGAATTGCTGCAACCTGTTTCTAACCGTGCTAAGCTCAGTTCTCTGTCACCAAGCAATAGCACCGTACGTGATTATTGGCCTTATTACCGCTTTATAGAGCCATAAAGTGATTTTCGGTGAGAGACCCCAGGCTTTGCCGAGGAGCCGCTTGCATTGGTAGAAGATAATACAGGCTTTATTAAGTTTTGCATCTAGGTGTCTATTCCACAGGAGTTTGCTGTCAAGTATGACTCCTAGATACTTGACCTCTGTGGTAAGAACCAGACTGGTACCAAATAGTTTAGGCAGCCTTAGGTCACCTAAACTACGTTTGTTTGTGAACATTATCAACTCCGTTTTTGTTGGGTTCACTGATAGATTGTGTTTTACGCACCACTGTTCGACGACCTTTAAAGCAGACCTCATTTGGTCACAAATTGTGCTTTCAAATGGGCCGCTAATAAGAATGGTCAGGTCGTCTGCATAGCCCACTGTGAAGAACTTGCGGTCGTTGAGTTGAGTTATCAGCTCATCCACCACGATGTTCCAGAGGAGAGGTGAGAGAACTCCGCCCTGTGGGCACCCTCTTGCCACTATTCCTCTTGTTGTTTTATTAACAGTGAATTGTATAGCTCTGCCTCTAAGCATGCTGTCGATCCACCCCGTAATAGTGGAGTCAACTCCGTGTCTAGACAGAGCCTGACTTATGCTGTTGAAGTTTGTTTTATCGAAGGCACCTTCGATGTCGATGAAGGTCCCTAGAGTTGATTTTTTGTATTTGAGGTTGCCCTGTATGTATGAGACTACACGTATGTATGAGATTTACCCATAGAGTAGGCGTGTTGGTGTGGGTTCAGGGGGTGCTTGTATAGCGCCGTGCTCCTGATTTCTCTGTCTTAGCCTCTCTAGAACCTTAAGCATGAAGGATGTGAGGCTGATAGGTCTGAATGATTTGGGTTGTGTATAGTCTCCTTTGCCGGGTTTGGGAAGGAACACTACTTTGCCTTCTCTCCAATTCGTAGGTACGTAACGGTGTGCCATGCAGCTTCTGTAGATGGACTGTAGATGATCCATCAGTGCACCGTCACACCATTTTAGCAGACCTGGGAAAATACCATCCAGTCCTGCAGTTTTGAATGGAAGAAAACTGTTGATAGCCCACTTTAGTTTATCGTGGTTCACGATTCTGTGAGCGGTGGTCCAATCCGCATCGTCTGGTAGATATATCTCACCTTCCTCCCAAGTGTCATTATCATTTAGTATGCGACACCCCGGGAAGTGAGTTGTCATTAACAGTTCCGATGTCTCCGAATCTGTTTTGGTGAAGGTACCATCGGGTTTTTTTAGGAAGCCAAGGTCATGCTTCCGCTCAGAGCACAGGATATTTTTAACTCTGTTAGCATGGTTGTTGGTGTCTATGTTAGTGCAGAAGCTTCGCCAGCAATCAGTTCTCCTGATTCTGATCCGTTTCTTGTAATTGTTCCGGGCCTGCCTGTAAGCATCCCAGTGCTGGTCTAGTCTTGAGTTTTTCGCTCTATTGAACAACTTTCTTACCTTGTGCCGCAATCTCTGCAGTTCTGGTGTCCACCATTGGTGCTCACCCCCTGGTGTGGTCCTGGGTGATGATAGTGGGCATGTCTGTTCAAAGCAGGTGATTAATGAGTTAGTAAGGTTTTTTACATGGTTGTCAATCTCCACCGTGGTCTCATGAGCATTTGGCGTACCTGCGTTTGACAGCAACTCTGCTGTCAACCGCTTATACTGCGGGAGATCCATTTTACGCGGATTTCGTCGGGGTTTAGGTGGTGTGAGTGTCATCTTAAGGTGGAATTTGATCCAGCGATGGTCCGAGCACGATGACTCATCTGAGACATGCCAGTCCGAGATGTATGATGACGCGTGCTCAGTAGCTAGAGTTAGATCAATTATAGTTTGGGCTCTTGATGTAACAAAAGTGGGTTCTGAGCCCTTGTTGATAACGTTAAGTTTGGTTGAGAGTAAGAAAGAAACAAAGTCCTCACCCCGTTGGTTGTTGGTTTTGCTGCCCCATAGGACATGATGCGCGTTGGTGTCGGCCGCGACTATCAGCTCCAATCCCTGTCGCTCACAGAAGTCCACAAGCGCGGCGAGTTCAGGAGTGGGGATGTCCACGTCACCCGGCAAGTAGGCAGACGCCATCACCACACTGTGCAAGCCTGGGGAAGGTTCATTGTGCCTGACGGTAGTTAAATCTCTGGAACAGAACTCGGTAATTAAGGTGGTGTTCGCGTATTTAAGTGTAAGCTTTAGTGTAGCGTTCTGCGTAGATTAGCCGTTGCAGTCTGGCTATGCTGGAGGTTGGTCTGAATGATTGTGAGATTAGTGGTTGGGGGAGCTAGCAGCGCCATCATCACTGCTCAGCATTAAGGACTCTTCCTCGTCCGGGTCGCTCTCCATCTGGAGTTCCTCCTGTTCCCTCCTGACCCTGACGACTGGCCCTTTGCTTGGGCCTGGTTGGCCTTCCCCTTGCGCTAGTCCGCTGCCTGGGTCAACGCTGGGGACCTCCTCGGGCTTGGCATCGAGGTTCGGCGGCGGCAGAGGGCGTTCATCAAGGAAGCGGACGTAGAGATTACCAAGTTTATAGTAAACTCTACGCTCGCTCGCCTTGAGTTTGAGCGCATCCTCTTCTGGTATACCAAGCACTAATTAAAAAATCACTATTAAAGCAGGAGCTAATTGACGGCGCGCGTTTTATACCTGGCATATTTTAAAGTCAAGCACACAGACGGAGGATAGAACTAAGTAAAACCAAGCTATGCAGTGATTGATTCTCCACGGAATAAATGCTAGCTTTACTTTTACAACTTAAATCATCGCATCGTATAAAAACGCGGTGTCGCGCGGATCGAATTCATTCGCCGCTTGGTATGCTGTGCGAGTGGATGCGTGCTATTTTGATGCATTTTTAAAGCTTTAGAGTACGTGGTATATGTACGCCACAGTACCCCCCCTCAAGCAAAGCGTACATTGGGTTTGACTGTTCTGCCGGTTCGGGTAATGTAGGCGTCGCGGTGAGTAGCGGGAATTGCTGCTGTACTCGGTACTGAGGTGGTTCCACTTGCGGGTGATGTACTTGCGTTCGTTGTTGTGTTTGTAGTCGAAGTATTTGTTTGTGATTGTAATTTCTCGTCGTTATACAGATGGGCTGGCTTCAATCGGTCTATGGATATGACTGTGGTACGGAGTGGTAGTTGGATTGTAAATTGTTTACCATATGCGCATATGGTGGTGTGAGTGGTGGTCGGACAGTGTCGTTCCGTACGAACACGTGAGTGCATGTTTCGAGGTCTTTATAAATGAATGTGTGCTGATTTGATGAATGCGATCTTTTTTTCGGTGATAGTGACGTCATGGTTTCGGTCAGATGGCGAACAAATTCCGCGTCATCCATATTCGGCTTTATAGGCACGAAGAAATCTGACGGGATGCGTAATGTAGATCCGTAGGTCATCACGAGGGGCTTACAGAGGTATCCTGACATAATGCTGTACGTAGTCCGAGTAAAACAGTAGGTAGTTCTTCGCTCCATTTAATACTCGCTGTTCTTGCTATCAATGCTGCCTTGAGAGTTCGATGCCAGCGTTCTATCTGTCCGTTTGATTGTGGGTGGAATGCAGTTGTTCGTATACGTTGTTACGTCTTTGTTAATAGACGGCCAAAATAATTTGGAAGTTATAATTTTTCTTGTCGTTCGTACGCCGGGGTGACTTAGATCGTGTTGAGCTTTGATGGCTATAAGACGATAAGTCAGTGGTAGATATGGTCGAATGTTCGATGTTGATATTTCGCACCATATCGGTTGTTGAACTCCGGGTAGATTAATCTGAGTGAATTTGAGATTGGATTGTTTCTTGCAGGCTTGTTACTCTGTGTCGTTTTCTTGGTCTATTGCTAACTGGTTATAGTCGATTGTGCTGTTTCTGCAATACGTGATAACGCGTCAGCTGCTGCATTTCGTTCGCCGTGAATGTACTTAATGTTTGAAGAGAATTGACTTATGTAGTGTAACTGGCGCTCTCTTCTCGGTGTGTCGCTGTTGCTTTGAGTTCTCGTAAGTGCGTAGGTAAGTGGCTTGTGATCAGTACATACGGTGAGTTCGTTGCCCTCGATAAGTCGACGTAAACTTTTGATAACGGTGTATATTGCCAATAATTCGCGGTCGTACACACTATATCTTCGTTGTGTGTCGCTCATAGTCTTCGAGTAGAAAGCGAGTGGTTTCCAAATATCGTTACAACACGTAACTTTTTGTTGCAACACGGCGCCTAATGTAGTGTCGGACGCGTCGGTGAGTAGGCATAGTGGTGCGTTAGGTAACGGGTGCGTGAGCGTAGTGGCTTCGAGTATGCTTTGTCGGCATTGCTCAAAGGATTTTTCTGCCTCGGTTGTCCATTGTATCGGTGACTTGTCGTTCTTCTTAGAATTATGTAAATATTTATTAAGTAGGTATTGATGTTCAGCTTGATGAGGTAAACAACTGCGGTAAAAGTTAATCATGCCTAAAAATCGTCTTAATTCTTGTACTGTAGTTGGTTTGGGATACTTTAGTATGGCTTGCATGCGTTCTTCAGTAGGTTTTATTCCGTCCGGTGTAACTTCGTAGCCGAGAAATTGAATTTTGTTTTTTCCGAACTCGCATTTGTCGATGTTGAGAGTGATACCGTATTGGTTTAAACGTTCGAGGACTGTGTGTAGATGGCGCTTGTGTACTTCTTCGTTATTTTCAAGTTTGACCAGAGTTTCGTAGGCCAGTTGAATTCGAAGAGGCCAAACGAGGTAATAATTGCGGTTTTCGCGGCACCTTCTTTTGCCATAGGTATACTATAATAAGCCATCTTCATATCTAACTTAGAAAAGATTGCCTTGCCGTGTAACTGGTAGGTAAAATCTTGGATTCTCGGTATAGGGTACCTATCGGATATTGTTGCGGCGTTAAGTCGTCTGTAGTCGCCACAAACACGTAGTGAGCCATCTTTCTTTTTGACGACGTGAAGTGGACTTGCACAGGGGCTGTTTGATGGTTTACAGATACCCATGTCCATCATTCTTTCGAATTCTAACTTCGCAGCTTTGTACTTGTCAGGCGGTAGAGGTCGCGGTCGTGAATATATGGGTTGTCCGGTGGTTTCAATATGATGCGTGACGTCATGCTTCGCTGTAGTTTTTAATGATAATGGTCGTATAACATCGGGGTATTGTTTTAGAATATCGTAGTAAGCGTGATTGTGATTAACTGTATAGATGGATTGTTCGGTACTGCATACTTTGATTGCGTTTACGCTGAGATCTGTTTTTTCTGATGTAAGTCTACTAATAACTTGTGTTTAGCTATTAAGTCTGCACCCAGTATTGACGTCTTCACATCGGCGACCGTGAATGTCCATTTGAAACTTCTACGTAGGCCTAGGTTAAGCTCTAGTGTGCGCTGTCCGTAGGTACGAATTTCTGTTCCGTTGGCTGCGTAAAGCTTGTATGAGCTTTCTATTGGTTTCGAGTATTTATTCTTTTTTGCGGCTAGGACTGATATGTCGGCTCCGGTATCGACAAGAAACTTCTCTCGGTTGTTGCTGTCTGTAACGCAAAGGCGGTGGCTATCTTGATTGACATCGACTCCCGCCACGGCCGGTGTCTTTATTAGTTTTCCTGATGCTTGCTGGTTTCAGTTGTATTAAACTTTGCTTTGGAACAAGGTAATTCACATTTGCGCGCGTCTTCCCCAAAGTGATAATGATAATGACAAAGCCGGTCTGCGTCGCGACTAATACGAGAGCGCGATCGCATACGGCCTTTTTTATTTATTAAGTTGATTTGTAGGTTTTTAACTGTAGTGCTACTCGTTTCGTGTTGCCAAAATGGTGGTAAGCGCGCGGGCAGAGAGATGGTGGCTACGTCGCTTTTGACGGATATGACTTCTTGGGTGTCTTCCTTGGACATGGCGTTTAACGTAAAAAGTTGAGAGGGGCGGCTGAAACGGTGCGGCGTAGGTACTAGCCGTCAGCTGTGCGGTGGTAGGTACTACGACACGGCGATACTCGTAGGTACTTTGGTACGGCAATGTGTGGTTTGGTTTTTGCGGGGTCACCAATTTCGGGATCAGCTGTTGTGGTAGCTGACCCGAAAATTTGTTAAAATAGTACTTTTCCTACATCTTCTGTGACAGCTGGCTGATTGAGGTAAGGGTATCTACTTAGCCGGCCAGGTTGTATAAGCCGTCGAACCGTAGCTAAGTAGGTAATACTAGGAGCAAGGAAAGGTGCGCCGATCGCTCCTCTGAAGAGGGGTCCAGCGAGCCGCCTGCGAGAGGTCGGTGGTTGGCTATCTGCATCCGATGGCGAAGCCAATGCCCCGCTCGAAGGAACTGATATGAGCTCCCGAGCGGGGCGTTTGAGTCGCCTCCGGATGAGTGTTGTATCGTCTGGATGTGGGAGCGGAGCAATACCACCAGGTGGGGAAGTTTCGAGCGGTCAGCCCGCTCAAACATCCCCGTGGCGAGTCTGCTCACAAACTCCTTTATAGGTTCCCACTTGAGGTCTCGGTGGATTGTTGCATTCCTGAGGTACCTGGGGGCGTCGACCACCGTGCGAAGGCAGCTGTTCTCTTCAGCCTGCAAACGTTGGCGCGATGTCCCTGCTATCAAGTTGTACCAGGCCGGCCCACCGTAGGTGAGGCGCGACCTGATATATGTTTTGTAAATGCCTAGTTTGGCGCTTACTGGTAGTCTGGAGGATAGCAGGGGACGCAGCTTCGTCCGCGCAGCTTTGGCCTTCGCTGTGATGGTCTCGACGTGGTGATTCATCGACAGTGATCTGTCGATGGTGATTCACAGGTACTTGACCTTTGGGGACCATGGGATGTCCTCTTCCATCAGACGTAGGTTTGGCGGGTAGTGTGCCATACCGGTTATCATCGCCTGGGTCTTCGACACGTTGCACTTGAGCCTCCATCGCTTCAGCCAGCCCGGAAGGGCTTCGAGTGTGGGGCGCAATTTCCGTGCAGCGTGTGCGGCGTTGCGTGAACTTGACAAGTACGCGGCATCGTCTGCAAACAGTGCCAGCTTGACGTCTCCGACTACAGGGATGTCATCCGTGTAGTGGGCGTACAAGGCCGGTGACAGACAGCTCCCTTGCGGGACTCCGGCACTGATGGTTTTGATTTCCGATGTGGTATCCTCTATAGCCACACGGAAGGTTCTCTGGGTCAGGAACGATGCGATGATCGCGACTACTTTTCGTGGTAGAGACGATGTCGACAGCTTGTGGATGAGACCTTCATGCCACACTCTGTCGAACGCCTTCTCCATGTCGAGCATCACGGTCACCGTGCTCCCGCCCTTGTTCAACCACGTAGCCATCTCGTCTAGGACACGAGTCAGCTGGAGCGTGGTGGAGTGCTCCTGACGAAATCCAAATTGCTCGGGCCTCAGCCGGATGTGGGGTTGAGCCCTTACTAGCAGTAAGCACTCGAACACCTTGGACGTCGTCGAGAGGAGTGTGATGGGCCGGTAGTTCTCCGGTTTTCTGAGGTCCTTGCCGGGCTTCGGAAGTACGATAACCCGACCCCGCTTCCAGATGTTAGGGAAGTGGCCGGTCCTCAGGATACCGTTGAACAGTTGTGTCAACGCTATGAGTGATTTCAGTGGAAGTCGCAGCAGTGCAGTGTTCGGTATTCCGTCTTCACCAGGTGCTTTCCGTGGGTTGGTTTTCCTGATCATCGCAGCAACCTCGCTCGGTGTTAC
This sequence comes from Tyria jacobaeae, assembly GCA_947561695.1. Lineage (NCBI taxonomy): Eukaryota > Metazoa > Arthropoda > Insecta > Lepidoptera > Erebidae > Tyria > Tyria jacobaeae. The sequence goes on from OX387218.1 coordinate 11,449,898, forward strand.
GAGCAGTTCACCCTCAGACTGGGCGAGGGGCCTCGAGGGGTAGAGATGGGTTGCCGCCTCTATCTCCCGAGTGTGGTCCTCGTCTTGATTGTCGTGAGGTGTGAACTGTTTTTCGAGGCTGTTCGCGATGATCTCGGCACGGTCTTGCGCTTTGTAGCGTATTTGCCCGTCCTCAGCGAACGCCTGCAGAGTCCGTGTACCGAGGGCTGTTCGTCCTCGATATCTATAAGGAAGTTCTCCCATGCGTCACCTCTGTGCTCCCAAAGAGCAGCCTTGAACGAGTTGGTAAGGTGGTTGTATCGGGTCTTGTCTCGGGGTGCCGATTTCTCTGCCAGAGCTTCTTAGCCTCTCGCTTCTCCTCGAGCATTTTACGGAGCCGAGCGGGCAGAGGGTTCTGTCGCTCGCTGCTCGGTCTAGTGCTCGAGGAGGCTCGGAGTGCGGCTTGGATAGCTCCGGTGATTTCTTCGGCGACTTCATTGACTTCCACTAGCGTTTTTACAACCGTAGGGCGGCTGTAACCCGCTAAGGATTCTTGGTAAGCCCTCCAGTCTGTGTGGAGGCTTCCGCCACAGTTCCCAGAACTGTCACAGGCGCCTAGCCTGTGTGCGATGCGGTGGCGAGTACCAGGCGCACAACTGCCCTCGAGCAAAGGATTAGCCACCCACGTGCGCCAACTACCAAGGCCCGCATCCAGCCTGCAGTGCGGCGTGCCCAATCTACAAGCGGGAAGCCCGCAACAAGAAGGCGGGACTAACGCCGAGGACTGGCCCGCCCAAGGTCATCGACCAACCAAACGTGGTCGTCGACTCGGCACCCACCACGCTGATGGCCGAAGCAAACCCGGGGTCAAGCTCCACAAAAAAGAGGAGAAGGCACCGAAGAAAGAAGGCGGCCCAGGAAAAGTCACCCACACCTGCGGCGGCACCCAAAAACTGCAGCCCAGCAGCCAAGGACCCGGAGAGGGACCAACTCGCTGCCTTGCTCATGCTGTTCGACTTCCAGTGTTACTGGAGTCGGTTCGGGCGAGGTGGAAGGACTTGGACGTCCATCTCCTCGCTATCCCCTTCCTCGGAGTCCGAGGTTAGGGAAGCCTCTACTGTCGTCCTCTTCCCCGCTTGCGGCTCCGGGTCTTCTTCCCGCCTCCGTTTGCCTGGTATAGGTGTTGCGGTAGGCGGCAGTGCTGACCCCACCGCCGTCAGGATGTGTACATCCTGGGCAGTGAGGTCCTCCTTTTTCTTGTCGCCAATATGTACTTCCATTACTCGGAAGTACGCCTCCAACCAGCGCTGCAGACCCTGCGACATTTCTGGGGAGGGAGTTGAAAATACTCAGGTCGCCCTGGTATTTTTGTCTCTGGTCCTGCAGCGCTGCGTCGGTCGAGCCTTTCTCTTCGCTGCTGGTACTCTTCATGTTGGTGGATCCGTCCTCGTGACACCTTGGCATGTTTGCCATCACCGTTGAGGTTAGGGTCGGAGACCCCACCCCATCAGACGGGCAAATACGCTACAAAGCGCAAGACCGTGCCGAGATCATCGCGAACAGCCTCGAAAAACAGTTCACACCTCACGACAATCAAGACGAGGACCACACTCTGGAGATAGAGGCGGCAACCCATCTCTACCTCTCGAGGCCCCTCGCCCAGTCTGAGGGTGAACTGCTCGTAACACCGAGCGAGGTTGCTGCGATGATCAGGAAAACCAACCCACGGAAAGCACCTGGTGAAGACGGAATACCGAACACTGCACTGCTGCGACTTCCACTGAAATCACTCATAGCGTTGACACAACTGTTCAACGGTATCCTGAGGACCGGCCACTTCCCTAACATCTGGAAGCGGGGTCGGGTTATCGTACTTCCGAAGCCCGGCAAGGACCTCAGAAAACCGGAGAACTACCGGCCCATCACACTCCTCTCTACGACGTCCAAGGTGTTCGAGCGCTTACTGCTAGTAAGGGCTCAACCCCACATCCGGCTGAGGCCCGAGCAATTTGGATTTCGTCAGGAGCACTCCACCACGCTCCAGCTGACTCGTGTCCTAGACGAGATGGCTACGTGGTTGAACAAGGGCGGGAGCACGGTGACCGTGATGCTCGACATGGAGAAGGCGTTCGACAGAGTGTGGCATGAAGGTCTCATCCACAAGCTGTCGACATCGTCTCTACCACGAAAAGTAGTCGCGATCATCGCATCGTTCCTGACCCAGAGAACCTTCCGTGTGGCTATAGAGGATACCACATCGGAAATCAAAACCATCAGTGCCGGAGTCCCGCAAGGGAGCTGTCTGTCACCGGCCTTGTACGCCCACTACACGGATGACATCCCTGTAGTCGGAGACGTCAAGCTGGCACTGTTTGCAGACGATGCCGCGTACTTGTCAAGTTCACGCAACGCCGCACACGCTGCACGGAAATTGCGCCCCACACTCGAAGCCCTTCCGGGCTGGCTGAAGCGATGGAGGCTCAAGTGCAACGTGTCGAAGACCCAGGCGATGATAACCGGTATGGCACACTACCCGCCAAACCTACGTCTGATGGAAGAGGACATCCCATGGTCCCCAAAGGTCAAGTACCTGTGAATCACCATCGACAGATCACTGTCGATGAATCACCACGTCGAGACCATCACAGCGAAGGCCAAAGCTGCGCGGACGAAGCTGCGTCCCCTGCTATCCTCCAGACTACCAGTAAGTGCCAAACTAGGCATTTACAAAACATATATCAGGTCGCGCCTCACCTACGGTGGGCCGGCCTGGTACAACTTGATAGCAGGGACATCGCGCCAACGTTTGCAGGCTGAAGAGAACAGCTGCCTTCGCACGGTGGTCGACGCCCCCAGGTACCTCAGGAATGCAACAATCCACCGAGACCTCAAGTGGGAACCTATAAAGGAGTTTGTGAGCAGACTCGCCACGGGGATGTTTGAGCGGGCTGACCGCTCGAAACTTCCCCACCTGGTGGTATTGCTCCGCTCCCACATCCAGACGATACAACACTCATCCGGAGGCGACTCAAACGCCCCGCTCGGGAGCTCATATCAGTTCCTTCGAGCGGGGCATTGGCTTCGCCATCGGATGCAGATAGCCAACCACCGACCTCTCGCAGGCGGCTCGCTGGCTGGCTCTTTAGAGGAGCGATCGGCGAGCAAACCTCGAGGCCGGTGAGCTAACTCCAATGACCAGCTCACAGTGGTGAGCTGCGAGGAAAATCATATGGAGCCCAGTGCTTCAAAGCGTCTCCCCACCCCCCCCCAACAGGGGTGAGATGATACCAGATAGTAAAACGCGGTGTCGCGCGGATCGAATTCATTCGCCGCTTGGTATGCTGTGCGAGTGGATGCATGCTATCTTGGTGCATTTTTAGAGCTTTAGAGTACGTGGCATATGTACGCCACAGGTAATTTAATAAAATATTAGGTCTTCCGGTTTTGAGGGAACGTGTCAAGTAGCTGTCGCGACATGTCGGTACAAGTTCCTTAGATATTTGATGCGGCGTGTTTTAGTTTGCACTTTAATTATTCGAAGTAACTCACTAACAGTAAACGCACGCAAGTTTTTAGTGTGATTAAATATGCAAATCAGGATGTCCACAAACCGCTTCACGTTTAAACAAAGGGTACGTGATCTCCTGCTCAATGAGTTGGCTTAACTGTCGCATCATTTTTTTTTCTTCTATCTTCTCTTTTGTTTTTTTTTTACGTAAGTAATAATGTATATGTAATAATGTGTATAACAGTTTTTTCTTGTATTTATACTACTTTTAAACTAGTTCCGGCATTAAGTCTGCCTTGTACAATATGTGCATTAAGTTAAATAAATAAATATAATTTTCGTCATTTACTATTAGACTTATTGTAGATACGTATCATGAATCTGCACCATATGTTAAAATTTGTGAATACTGGTTTCGACGATTTAAAAGTGGTACGTAATTTTAATTTAGAGGATAAAGAACGTAGTGGAAAACCAAAAAAGTTTGAAGACGGTGAATTGCAGGCCTTATTGGATGAAAACCCTGCCCGCACACTACAAGAGCTGACTGAAGAATTAAAAGTAGGTAAATCATCAATTTCTGATCGTTGACACGTATGGGTAAAATTCAAAAACAAGGAAAATGGGATCCACATGTTTTATCAGAATTAGCGATGCAAAATCGAGTATAATATATAGCATTCACCTAAATAAGATATTGTTATGTACTTGGTGGGATATGAAAGGTGTTATTTATTATGAATTGTTCAAACCAAATGAAACTATCACAGCTGAACGTTATCAACATCAGATAATCAAACTGAGTCATGCATTTAACCAAAAACGTCCAAGAATTGCACATAGAAAACAAAAGGTTGTTTTACTGCATGACAATGCTCGCCCACACATCGCAAAAGCTGTAAGAGATACACTTTCAGATCTTTAGTGGGAAGTGTAACCGCATCCCGCATATTCATCAGATTGTGCTCCTTATGATTACCACCTATTTCGATCTATGCAACACAGCTTTGCAGATCAGCACTTCAAATCTTATGAATGTATCAAAAAATGGATCGATGAATGAATCGCTTCAAAAGATGATCAGTTTTTTTATGATGGGATCCATTTGTTGCCCGAAAAATGGCAAAAGGTTGTAGCTAGTAATGCAGCATATTTTAATAAAAATATAAATTATATTTTTTATAATACTGTAATATTTCATTTTTGATAAATCCCTGAAAACTAACCGGAAGACCTAATATAAAAATGACATTTTGTATGGAACGTTCTATGAGCACATTAAAGCTAAAAGCTTAATTAAAATATCGGTATCTCACAAAATAGGTAAAATGCAATGGTGCAATTTATGAAGAATTTGAATATGTTAACATTAAAAAAAAAATGTTTTAACCCCCGTTTTCAGGTGGGAAAAAACAACTTATAAAAAGTCGTTATTCTCAAAACTTACTCTGATTGAGTTAGCGCTTTTTGGCTTATCAGGGCAGGTTAAGTTTAATAAAGGTATTTTTCTTTGTAATTTTATAATGATGATAGGTACCTAAATGCTTTATACCTAAATATAAATAATACCTATGTGAATCAACATCACTTCAATAAAAAAGTTTGTAACCTTACACAGAATCCATTGTCGCATTTGTCTTAACGTGTTGTTAACAGTTTTGTAAAACGTAGCGAATTTTTAATCTAGCTAACCCTTGTTCAGCTGTTTAACACACGTAGTGTATCAGTAGAGCTTCATCATTTTCCTCTCAGTACAAGTACTGTTCTTATTATGAACTTTTAAATAACGGTTCTTTTTATAAAACAAAGTAGGTTCGTAAATCCGTAGATTCTGCAAAGGTTTCTATCAGGTATCTGGCTGGATATATTAGTGTTAAATTCAGTAAGCACAAGCATTAGCTTATTATATTTTCATCAAAGAAACTGATAGTATGGAAATAAAGCTAAACTTATGGATATGGAAGAAAGTTTTTAAACAATTCTTCACTTATCAAATTGTCTTCGAAACATAACAAATGGAATCATAGTATATTGAAAATTTTCCTATAGGTATAATAAACCTACTTTACACGTTACCTATTAAAATTTATATGAAGATACAATCTTGTAAAAGTAGGTAATATAGAGGCTTGCACTTTTGAAGCGGTGTCGTAGGTCAGAGACCAAGTATGAGTGTTAGGTAAAATTATAGGGGGTGAGTACGGCTATTGTGAGTAAATAAAGCGTAAAGGGAAGGGAGCTAGTAGTTGACAGGGGTCAGGATCGACTGCTCGGAGGCTTTGGGGCCTTACGATGCCCTATTGACCTACAGCGAGAGCAGCTCTATAAATTGTGTGAGATGACAGCTAACTAGCGACTGCCCCTTTATATAAGAGCTATTATATATGTAGGTACTAGGTACGGCATAGATTTAACTATTATAGAATTTATGTCGTTTGTAATGAGAAACAAACTAAGTATATCGAAGAGAAAACCAACTAAGCGACGCATAGAATTTGACACGGACGATATTTATCTTTCGTGTTTATTATTTTATTATTGTACTAAGTTATTTTAAAAGTTAATATATAATTTCGGACTTGAATATAAATCTAGCAGCAGATAAAATAGAAGACATACCAGTTTTCTTAAAATTAGAAGTAGAAAATTATGTAAATAGTTAAAGAACGATAAAGGCCCCGGAACTAGACTACATAGCGAATGATGAATGAATTAATGATCATCTGATCAGAGCATCAGTAACTACACGAAAAAATTTATGAAAACTCACAGAAATATGCAATTCATCTTAAGTACAGAATATGATGTATAGGCAAGCTCGTTAATGATACGCAACAATCATGTATGACGGAATTGCTCCTCTTAAAAAAGCTTTAAAAAAGTTCGCGATCGCATGTCTATCTATTAAGGTGGGGTCAGTATAACCTCTTTTATAGTACTAATCAAATTTGTTGAGCCAGAGCAGTCCCCATGATACAAGCGATATGTTTGCATTACTAAAAGTACTTCCGTTAATTCGTATTTAAAAATCAAATTCAAATGTTTAATATTGTGTCTTATAAGCCAATCATGTTAAAGAAGGCGACGCTACCGGACGTCACCCTGAGTAATCCACATTGGCATCTATTTTTATGTCTTTTTTTATTATTATTATATAGGAGGTCACATGGGTCACCTGATGGTAAACGACCACCGTCGTCCATGGACAACTACAACTCAAGAGTCGCAAGTGCGCTGACCACCTTTGAGAGTGATGAGGGATGGGGGATGCGGAAAGCGGAAAGAGGAGATGATATCAGGAGTTGGGAAAGAGGGGAGGGTATCAGGAGTTGGGCCTCCGGCAACCTCAAAAATTTCGGGGAAATGCAACGCAAGCGTTGCTTCTCAACCCGTTTTCTGTTAGGCCGTGGTATCACACAATTTGTACATAAACAACTGACCGTGTCGGTTTTTTTAACCGGAGCTGTTTCCAATTAATATTATTCATGGATTTATTGATCATTAAAAGAGGTGAGAACCAATATATTCCAATATCGGCAAAAAGGAAGGTGTTTAACTCTGTCATGCCGTATGCATTGATTTAAAACTTGTCCAGTATGGAAGTAAAGTCCTCAGAAACATCTTGTAAAACTAAGGACATGCCAAAGAGTAATTGAAAGAAGTATAGTAGATGCCACACTAAAAGCCCAAAAGTAGATGGTAAGCTAAACTGGAGAACCTAATACACAAAATAAAAGTTGCGACGAACAGGACATATGACAAGGGAATGGGATCTGGTCAAAATGGGTGAAGAAGAAAACATTTTTATTTTTCCTTGTGTTAACTACAATCTGTTGCCGTGGAACATTGAACAGTATGTTCTTTGGGGTATCTCATGTCATGCTAGTAGGACATGACACAGGTTACACCCTACTTTATTCTTTTGGGATAGAAGTGTGTGTGCGGTGTTTTCTGTTTCAGTCTACGATTTGTCAGACAGTTGTTTTGTGTGTGTTTTCATCCATCAGTATTTTTACCAAGGGGTAGTTTGTTAAGTAGTTTGAGATCCGTTTGTTGTAAGATTTTGTATGATGTAGAATTGCCTGTCTGACTCTATTGACTTGTAGATCATCGTGCAACTGTTCATTTGTGACATACCAGGGGGCTTTTTTTATCATTCTTTGAATTTTGTTCAGAAATTAGATTTTATTTTGAAAAATAATCCTGCATGTCATACTCAGTCAAATGCTTGTGATATGTCAAGAAAGACACTGGCGCAGTACTTTTTAGCTTCGAAGGTCTTGTCTTTTTCATTTATTAGGCTGTGTCTCTGGTCAATAGTGGAGTGCCTTCGGCGAAAACCAAACTGGAGATCATCAATTAGTCTGTGCTGTTCAACTAATGGTAATATCCGTAGTAATAGTAGCGACTCGTATATTTTCGACAGGATAGGTAGTAGACAAATCGGCTGGTATGACTTAGGTTCCTTAGGTTGTTTCTCTGGTTTTAGTATCATGTTATGTTTTCTGTTTGGCTTGTCTTCGTTTTCAAGGAGTTGTTAACTAAAGATCCATATATTTCGCTTAGTTCTCTTTAGTTATTTCTTCGACTATGTCGGTTGTTCTATTTGTTGCTTTGTGATTTGGTTGTATACCTATATTAATTTCTGTATTAAATTTGTTTCTACTTTTTTGTTTCTTTTCTATTTATAACTGCCCCATTTTGTTGGTTGGTGTTAAAGTTTAATTGTTTTAGAATATTTACATTTGTAATAGCTTCTTCGTTGTTAATTATTATTTTATGTAATATATCCTATTAGTGTTGATCCTTTTTAATTTTTTTTTTCTTCTACCGGAACTAAATTTGCCTATTATTTCTTTCCACCGGGTTGTTGTGAGCCTATTCCACCATTAAAATCTCACTTAGCTGTACATTGTTGTGCAAGTCTTTTAGAGCTAATGTCAGTTGGTTGTAAAAAAGATTATAAAAATATATAATTGAGTTATCGAACATTTGTTGTTTGTTTGTTGTACCTTTTGTTGTTGTTTTTGTTAGAACATCATCTGCATTAACTTCTTTGAAGAAGTTGCTGAAATTGGTCTAATTCAACAAGCACAATTTCAATATTTTTTGCTAAAAGACAATTTTTTAAGTTCGTATATATCATACAAATTCAAACAACCAAATGATTAAGATCTTGTCAATGACTAAATTTCTAGAAGTAGTCTTAGTCAAAGAGTCAAAGCCATATGTAGTTACTAAGTGTTTTCCTACTGTACCTAAGAGGTAAAAATAACATTTAGGTATCTAATCAAGATTTCGGGCTTACCTTTACATATGACTGCATTTAGAGTTTAAGAGCAGGCATTACAAGAAATAAATACTTTGAATGAATCGATGGCACTATCACGCTACTAATATCCTATTTAATTATAACGAATGTACCGAACTTCTGTGCGTCAGGATTGAATGTACATACATGCTGTATATAGCGGCCGCTTCCCACGCAGCTACAGTTGACCTTGCTGCTTTCCTTCGCTTCCCCTACACACCGGGTACACGACGATTCCTGTGTACTGTAGCTTAGTACACGTTCAGTGTTAATGTCGCCGTTATCTTGTTGCTCTCGCCACCTTTCAAGGCGCTACAGTCCAAAAGGTTAAAGCATAACCATAAATCGATCAAGCATATTATTACAAATTCTTTGCATACATTTCATAGATTATGGTCGAGTAACATGAATTTGTGTAGCATGAATAAATAGGAAAATGTAAACTATATATACTTATAGGCCACTAGCTTTTGCACATACGTGTAGCTGGGTTCAAATTATCTACATACCTAATTTGTTTTCAATCAGATCAGCCATTAAGCCGTGAGAAGGTTATGGAGATATGTAGATGGCAATACCTTAATTAAAAAATATTATTGTTAGCTATTAAATGTAACGCCTGTAGTTCTATTATTGTAAATGGTAATGTGTTGCCGTTATTTTGCAAACAGGCGCCACCCAATAATAATTACTCTCTTTAACGTAATTCTTATACTTTACCATACATAATCTACCGCGAAAGGTCTAAAGCATATTCTTATAAGTTGCAGAATCAACTAGATACAAACAGTATTTTTCCTTGAAAAATTGAAGCCGTAACCTTGAAAAAAAAAATCAAAAATAACAAAATTCATTCAGAATTTTTACTCTGATATATGATTTCTCATATATCAAACATAAAAGAAAATATTTCATAAACTAAAATATCAATAGTTCTCAAGATAATATTAAAGATTTACGGGCCTGTTAGTCTAGTGGTTAGTGATCCGGAGGTCGATTTCCATACGGGACAAAAATTTTTGTGATCTACAAATAGGTGTCCCAAGTCTGGGTGTTCTTTGTGTCCTTTGATTGAATGTTTGTATACAGAAATTATTTCTATTGCGGGACTTTTCTAAGAGAGAGAAAATGTCAAAATTGTTTCTCCTCTAAAGAATAATTTAGCGTTAATTACCCCCTTCTTGGGTACAGGCATAAGTATATGTATGTATTCTTTTTATTACTACAGATATATGTAAGTGTCCACACGAAACTATTCAATAAGATATTTTCTAAAGCTGTACTCATTCTTGCTAGTTATTATGCTCGGTTCGCAACCAGGGCGATTGTTATCATCCGAGAATCACACTAACAAGTAAATGTGAACTGGTAATGGGAGTCCGGACCGTTGGTACCAAATTCAATACAACCAGCGGAAGCATTGCGACGGTAATCTGCCCGCACAGCACCCGCAGATCGAGATATTTGCTTGTATGCAAATCGAGGCCTTTACCGTGCGACCGCGCCGGGAACAACCTGATGTGATAATACCCAACGGTCTCCATATAGAGTGATACTAACATGAGATACACGTGTAGATAAGAATGGACTCCGATATATAAGAGGACTTCATAATAGAGACAAAGGAACAAGAGTCCATTATTGGTTCCTGAACTGTAAGAACCACTCAGAACAATAAGTTTGCAATTATATTATTTATTGCATGAAATAACATTATAGTTAGATAAGATTAGCATAGAAGAATTCCTCTTGCTGTATAAGTCAACGGGAAGACTCATTATGTAAACAAGATGGCTTGAAAAATTTAAAATAACTTAACCGGCCGGTTTGTTTACCTGCTATAACTTCCTGCGTATGCCAAGGAAGAAAGTCCTGATTGGCAAGACAGCGCGTGCGCATAGCTTGTTATCTATAATTTTCCAGAGACAAGATAGCGTTAAAGGGATCATCAGTCGATGTGGTTAAGGTGTTTTATAGTGAACATGAACAATTTGTTCAAAGGTCAAAGTATAGTAATTGTAGTGACCATAAATGACTCTGTTGAAGTCCTAGTAATAAATATTACGGTGCTTGCAATACATCAATGTAATTTATTTACTCGCGGAATTTATTTTCTTGATATTAATTTAATATTGACCCCACATCATAGGGTTTAGTAGAGGGAATTTATTCGATTTAAATTAGCTCAACTTTTGAACAACAGCAGTGCGTTCTACTGATGTAACGAATGTGGGATTTCTGACATTCGCGAATGTGAATGTATATGTAAATATTGACTTTTGAAATATAGCACAAGCACAATGTTTAAAAGTGCAATTTCTCGTCGGTTTCTATTTGACCAAATGACATTTTTTTTAAATAATTGTTAGATTACACTACTTTACAAAAATCAGACCTATAGATCTAATTTGGTGGTATTTTTTGTGTCTTAAGAAAACATTTAAGGTATATTGTTATCTAATCACTTTAAATATTTATTCTCAAGTAGTTCTATTTTCGACAAGATTCTTGTAAATTATTATAACTTAAAGACCAGTGTTCATAATTTTTATAGCATCCTCTTGCCATAAATGAGGCGAATACTTTTATATACATATATCACGGACAAAAACACTTCCTATTCTTTGTTACAATACATGGCTAATTCTAATCCATCCAACAAATGAATAGTGAATAGGAAAATCAAACGCCATTTTATGCACTCGCACTTGGATTTTAGTTCAACACGGAAAGCATAAATTATGAACTTGATGAACGGGTTCATAAAGAGTCGTTTTTCGTATACAAATATGTTGGCAGATTCTAATAGACCTATTGAAAAAGAAGAAGAACTGTGAGTAATTTATATTTTTTTCCGTATGTAATTGAGGTGAAATTAAGAAATGCTTTTTTTTTTACTTAATTTTGAGATAAGAGTTACTTACTTTACATTGGTTACATGCGTCAGTAATTTCTGCTGTAAAGTAGTGTTATCAAAAATATTTTAAATTTAATTTCATTGTGAATAATTACGTTAGCTTGCCTGCTTGTTCAAATCCAAAGCGCATTAATGGCTTCATAGAAAGTCGTTCAGCGAAAGTACATAACACTACTTAAAACACTGATAACACAATTTTATTATAACACATTTAACATATATAATAACATATTAAATTTTTATAGGGAACACTATAAAATTAAACTCTAAACCCTGTTGAAGTTTTGATTTAAAATATTAGTTAATACGTATTGAAGAACATCCTGATTTGTGGTAGAAATTTAAAAACAATAATAGAGTGTTTCACCTTGCGTAGCCATATAACGTTTTGAAAGTCCAGTTCAGCTCCAAAAGTTTTTAGTACAGCGGAACTTCACCATATTCTCGGAGTTTTATTTAAATTTAAATTTAGTTTGTAACGTTTTAGAAATATTCATTGTAGCAAATAAATAATCGATTCAGTTATATTTTAATAAGCTAACAAGAAGATAATCGATTATCATGTTTTCATTAAAATATTAGTAAAAAAAAACTCGCAACCTTTGCATCGTTTCTTGCGAATACGAGTGGGAATTCGAATATCAATCATCACGAGTGTGTGTAAATACCTGCATTATTTATGTTTCGTACAGACGAAAAAACGGGATTATTGTATAGAAAACTTTTTCTCTTCTTATCACGTTAGGTACAGCTATCATCACGTGGAAATCCTTAAAAATATAAAACCTGTACATGCATCAACGCAAGGTGAGCATTCATAGTAAGCAACATTGAAATACTTAGTTAAACTAGTTTAATATTATTATATTCTTATCTCTTAGTTGGTGATCACTGTTAACATTTGATTATTTAAATAAACTACTACTAGGTATATCTTAAGGTTTAAGTACACTCACAGGCACAATTAACCGCCCACCTTGTATTTCTTTCAATTCTCAGTAGTCGGAAAATGTTGACCACATTTGATGGAAGTTATGTTAAAAGCAGCCATTAAGGATAAATAAAATCACAACAGTCTTTAAACAAAACCTTTTAATAAAAAAAAAAATTGCCAAAAATCGATTTTGCAAAAAAATTGCATGAAAATGTGATGACCTTAATTTTGAAAAACTCGTCCGCTTTCTTTTTATTTAAATTTTAATAATGAGTATTACTACCTCGGGCCCTGATGACTTCTTGTAGTTAGTTTGGCAATCCATCTACGAGATCTTGAATATACGACTGAGGGATATTATGCCACTCCTCTATCGCAGCCGACTTGAGCTCTTGTAAGGTCGCAGGGGCTGATATTCTTGCTCGAATACGTCTTTTTAGGTTGTTCCAAATGTGCTCAATTGGGTTAAGATCGGGACTGCGTGACGGCCATGGCAAAACTTGAATCCCGACCTCATCGAGGTATTGAGTGACGGATCTTGTGGTATGGCATCGAGCATTGTCGTGCATTAATTTAAAGTTTTCACCAATAAACGGTGCGAAAGGTATGATGATGTATGGTCTTGTAAGACTTCCTCCACGTATCTTTGAGCAGTCACACTGCCTCTATCAAACACCACTAGATCGGTACGAGCCTCGTAAGAGATACCTCCCCAAACCATTATGGATCCTCCCTGATAACCCACGGTTTCGATTATTGCACAAGGAGCAAACCGTTCGTTTCGTTCGCCTATAAACACGCTGACGTCCATCTGGACCCCTTAAGGCTATTTGCTCTCATATGAGAACAGTACGTTCTTCCATTGTTCCGTAGTCCAGGCAGCATATTCTCGTGCAAAAGCAAGTCTTGCTCTACGATGCTGTGCAAGCAGCTGTGGACCGCAAGCTGGACGAAAAGCTCTCAGATTCCTTTCAGCCAGTCTTCTTCTTATCGTACGTTCACTTACAGTGACATTTCTTACCTCAAACAGACGTGTGCGCGCTTCAGTAGCGGTGCAAAAGCGATTTCTTAGCACGTTACTGACAACAAAGCGGTCATCCAGAGCAGATGTCGGCCTTGACCTGGCCTTCTCGTGTATGAACCAGTCTCCCGAAAGCGTCTGATGGCATCCCGCACTGTAGTTCGAGGTACACCAAGCGTACGAGCGATGCGACGTTGGCTATACCCAGCGTCAGCTAAAGTCACTGCCCTAGCAGCACCAGTTGCATCCAGTGGCATTTTTTTCAGTCACAAACAATAATCGTACACTAAAAACTCTAATTAAACAATGTTTGTATACGATAGTAGACAAGAACAAGAAATGTAATCAATGTAACGTTACTGCAACAATGTCAAACAGAGACTAAATTCTAAAAACGCTTCGGCGATACAAGTTTAAGGGTCGAAATAAGGGTTTTTAAGTGTTTAGTTTATTGCTAAAGTACCCACTTAACTAAAAAAAAACAGTAGATAAGCCACAGTTAACATAAACAAACAGGGTGACGAAAAATATAGGTGGGCGGTTAATTGTGCCTGTGAGTGTATATATTTTTTTTTCGCAATAGAGTTAGTATTGCAACGTATTCGGCGGGGTGCATTACAGTAGGTTGCGCCAATATATGTATCACCAAATTTCAAATACATATGTACGTACGAGTACCCTGAGTCAACTGGATCCAGTGGTTTAAATTTAATTTAATTTATCTAAATGCACAAAAGACATAACAATCGTAAATGTATAATATCAAACATAATGGTTTACATATTCGCTTTATCAGTGACCATAGGATAGTCAAACCATCAGTTTTTTTACAGACTTTAAATGATTTATTATTAAATTATAATTACGGACAAATAAATGGCTTTGAATAGTTTAAAATTTTAGATTAAGAAGATTATGTATGTTATCTAAAAATGTAAATCTTGTAAATCCTCATGTAATTCATGCCTTTGTTTCAATCGAAAGAAATGATGACATGATGTTAGATCTAAAACAAAAGCACTTAAAAGTCAGATTGACAACTAATAAGGCGCATAATATCAGAAAGCAACATTGTCGAGAACGAACTTTAGATGGAGACAGGCTGCCAGTTCATTGCAATACACTTGTATAAATTCCACAATTTTCTACAATTGACACTGACAAATTGCACGGCAACCTAGCAATTATTTATGTCTTTTTATGTTCATATAATTTATTTTGACTTATCTTATTAATCTTTACTTGAGGCTATAGGTATTGTCAAATAATAGCTAAATATCCTTTTTAAGATCGCGATAATACGTCTGCGGTAGAAGGATATAAATGATATGTAACACAACGCCTTTTCTTTGTATATTTATCATTGACATTGCATAGGTGAGATCGGATTACAGTTCCATCCACCTTTTTTATGAGCGTGTTTTCTGGTTAGGGTCTTAAAAAATACAAATAAGAAATCTGAAGCAAAAATCAAAAGATACCCAGACCGATTAGAAATGTCATTGTAAATGTAACGGTTCATTGTCAATCACGTTTTCGAATTTGAAAGTTGATGTTGATGATGATCAGTTCTTTCATAGGGACTAATGATTATCACACTATTTTAATTAGTGGCATTTAATGCTAGGAACGTCTTTTGCCAGTGTGGACATGTATTTAGGAGGTATGTATATAACGATACAAAACAATATTTTGTAATGGTAGAAAACTATCATGTCTGGTTATTAAATTCTCTGTGCTTACATTGAAATCATTTTATATAAACAACAGCTTTCAATATAATAAGTGGAATATATATGATATATACATAATTGATTGAATAGCACCGCTATTTTACTATAGTAAACTTGTACAGAAGTAAACAAATAACAGTAACATTATACGTACTAATACTTATATAGACAGTTTTATTGAATAATAAGCATCGTAAATAGCTCCTCAGGCCGTTGAATATAGCGACCGATCTCTGACCCTACATGATTAACCAATATTGTCTGTATATGAAAGTAATTATAACGGTAGCTATGAATTATATCAGTGAGCTTCACGGGTTCTCTCGAGTGCCCATACATAGTGAGGGATTCTGAGTCGGACTAGTATGGACTTCCGAGTAAGCATATAATTATATCTACATTCTCGATCTGGATATTGTATTACAGTTATTGCCGGTATCCTCAATAGGATTTAGTTGAGTCATTCACATTTGCACGGATCGCCGGTTGAACAGTTGAAGCCGAGCGCCGACTGCTCCGAGTTCGTATCTACGAGTGACAATTATTTGTCAAACTTATACATTGATAGATATTCGGATTCTGGTTGTTACTTTAAATTTGTTATATTTATATGAGATTGTTCTTTATTTGTTTGCTTTGCAGTTTTTATTTCTTGGTAGAGGGCTGGGACTCTCCGGCTACCACCAGTATGAGTTACAGGTATGCGACCCCCCACCCCCAAGTTATTGCTTACACTTTCCAATCCATCCGTATCAGTGATATCAAGGGATCCATTGAATTCCAAGTTTTCTCCCTTTCAAAATACTTCCAATTTTAATATGTTAAATTTCTAACGTGCCTGACAATAGGCTCGCTTCTATTACGTTAGTGGGACCAAATTATAAATGGCAAAATGTAGGTGTTTAATACACTATCTATCTAATCTCTACCTATCCCTTCTGGGACAGGAGCGAGGGCGTGTATGTATAAATGTATAATTCTTTGTACGGCTGTATGATGTTAGTAGGTATATACATATTATTAAATCACAATAACTTAAGTAGCTCATATTATATGTTCTTCATTACAATTAATTAAAACATAACCCCCGCTATAGGAGGAAAGAGAAGAGAAGAACGATTTTGTTATCTATCTTTAAATGAATTTGATGAAGGTATACTACTTGCCTCGAACAGCCTGCTAAGAATACAAGTGTAATTACAAGTTCCAGGCATCCTAACATTTCTTTTAGCAAAGTACATACATAAATTTATGGAAAATAATTGCAGTATCGTGGCGAGTTGACAACCAGTGAGTCGAGAGCCTCTGGCAATGTTGACGGGAATGCCGCGCCAAGTGCAATTTTCCATCGCAACTAGCTTCAATTGTAATTTTCATTACTGGTCCCAAGAGTTCGCGACCTACTCTAATTAGCTTAGATGCTTATGATTAAACTAAACTACTCGGTCACGACTTGTCGATTTACCTCAAATTCATCGCGCTTTTGTGTTGCGAACTCGAGGCACCCGTCGTAATTCGGACACTGCCTGGGACCAAATCTATACAATCAATATATATACATATATTACTATTTTGAAAAAGTGGGACTTATCAGTTACAATTTAGTTACCATTTTCACGATTAAGTGATTGAGAATGATATAATTGACTTATAAAAAAGTATATAACCACCTTCAATGTGCCTTTGCAACTTTTAAATCATAAAAACGTACTTTTAAAAAAAAATATTAGTAATTTCCCTGGTATCCCAGGATCAAATCCTGTTTTGGTTACAATAGGACGATTGTCCTTACAATTGCAGGAGTACACTCTTTCGATTAAAAAAAAGTGTGGTGTCGTGGGACACCAGACAGGAACGAAGTTCCTCATTATAAAAATATTAATTTCAAGGTCTATTCGAGGTATAACGAAAATAATTATTCGGGTATACATTTTTAATTATGATTTTTTTATCGATAAAAATAAAAAAAACTACTTTACAAAATTAGTACCTTTATTTTATTTACAATGATTTATAAAAAAAATATTATCATAATATACAAAGAAACAGCTATTTACATGAATAATAATATAATAGACTATACATTAGACACTGTATAACCATCATACATAGACTATACATAAAAATATTACGCTTTTTTTAACGTTACGGACGTTTTTTGCCGGCTAGTAGTACCCCTCCGCAACGCCCCCATAAGGAACTTCGTTCCAAAAATCGGTCGACAATTGTACGACTATCGATCAACAATTAGTGAAGAAATTTAGTAATATACGTGAGTCACAATAAAAGTTTTTAGAATAAAAAATGGAATGACATAGACGCCTGTTAATATTTTTATGGCTTTTCGAAGTAGCCTCTGTTCCTTTCTAAGCACTGTCGCATGCGATGGGACCATTGACTAAAGCAGTGAGCCCACTATTCTTTAGGGATCTCTTCCACGCCTTATTCAAACGCAGCCACTGCATCTTCAGGGTTAAACAAAGTTTATCTTTTAGGTTTTGGTAATAAATAACCAAGGAGGATGATTTACTAATTCCACACCTTCGATAGACAAATATTCGATAGCCCGTCTGACGGAGTGAGCTAGAGGGTTGTCGTAGTGGAGGAGGATCCTGCTTCTTGGGCGCTGTTTTCCAAGACAACTGTTAAACAATGAGTGACATATCAATTTGCAGTAACAGCCCGTTCATCTTCTAGTATGATTGTTGCGAAATAGTCCGTCAGCCTAAAGAATGAGGCAATCATCCTGTTCCCTTGACTTCTGCCCTTCAAATTATGAGGTAGGTAAGAAAGCTTTGTACTGGTACAAAGCTTTCTGATGCTTAAATGTTCTGTACTTGACTCATATAAATACCTAAAGCTGCCCGAATCTCTTGATATGTCACCCTTCTATCAGCTTCTATCATTAGCGTTACGTTATCTTCAGTAGTCGTCGTAGAAGGACGTCCTTTTCAAGAATCATCAATGAATTTGCTTCGACCACGTTTAAACTCATTAAACCAGCTGTAAACAGTGGTACGATATGGGGCTTGTTATTATTATAATATTATATATATATTATTATATTGTAACATTGTTGTTGAGTAAGACCGCAACGAAAGTCGTAATAAATCATTAAGGGAAAATTTCTCTACTCAAATCCATTTCGATGCATGACATACACATTTTAAATTGTCGCCACATCTAGAGATTCCTAAAGAGTGTTCCTAATTAAAAAAAATATTATCCGCTTTTCTTATTTTCCCATTCTGAAAACTTTCAGTTTAACCTACGTATTATGTTAAGCGGTTTCTCGTATTATTTCCGAAAAAAAAAGATATACATATACAGCCGAACACAGAGTTTCTCCCTTTTTGAAGCCGTTTAAAAATAATTGATATAGGAAAACACAAACATATTATTACACAAGATATAAATGAAAAAACTGTGTAATAATGAAAATTAGATTGAGCATAATCATAATAACAGTCTTTTTTTAAGGAAATTGAACCAGTTGTTAACGTATCAGGACAATGACTATCGGATCAGATGAGGATCAAGTGCAACGGTTCGGTGCTTCCTTTTTGTGCCGATCCGTTACAGCTGGAACTCACTACCAGCGCACGTGTTTCACTCCCACTTTGATCCCGGGTCCTTTAAGTGGGGCGTGAAAAAGCATCTCACTAGGCCGCCATAGTGTGGGTCACCATGCTGCATTGACCACACTTGCAATGAGGATGGTGACCACCACTTTTAGACTCCACTTGTTGCTTTCCAAAAAAACAGTATACATACGAGTACAGCTCAAGGAAAGCGTTCGGTGACAATGACGCGAGTTCCATTTTTATTCCAACCAGATTTTTGTAAAGAAGTTTTCACTTCAAAAAATATACTTCAACGCCAAAATGAGTCGGTGTAGAACCATCGCTGTCAACGTAAGACCGAAGTGTTCCTTACTTAAATCTTTTGCAATTAGGTTAATTTGACTGACATAGCTTGACATTAGTTATAATGTCTGTATTAATGCACCTATTTGTTACTAAGTTAGCGATAACTTATGTCTTAGCAAACTTAATGACCTAACAGCCAGACGCTTGGGGCTTAATGTATTCTTATATGTATTGTATGAACTTCAAAGGTAAGTTCTAATTTATAAAGACGGCTATACTGATAAAATATGATATGAAGATATTGATAGGTAAAATTAGGAACCTAAGTATTTTCTTTCATACTTTGTTTTCTTTTTTAGATTAAGGAAAATATGACTTTTTACCTCGTTATATAACTTGTACGTAATATTGTACGTACCCTTTAGTTGGCTTACGTCCCCATTGATTCAGAGGAGAGTAATCCTTATTAGAAGTGTAAATCGGGACTTGTCGCGATAATATTTCGATTCGATCAAACGATTCAAGTCCCGATTTAACATCTAAAATGTAAAAAAAAACAAAATTTTAAAAATAATAAGCATGACCGCCTCTGCGCTGTGTGTAGTATACGAGACGAGTAACCCCCACCGCGCCGTTGTCGTGGCAGCATTAGCAGCCCCCGCCAACCCGCTGATTATTAGTATTTTTATTTGTTATTCCATTACCGGCTTACCGTACTTACTAAACTCAACTTTTAGGCAACTATCATGGAAAATTTTGATGACAACACGTTCATAGGTTTAGTAAAGGACAGAGAAGTGCTAAATTTATATACCAAAAGGAAAAGTTCAAAAACTTGGTTTAAAATATATCAGATAATGGATGAGAATTTTGCGGAACTGCCTGATATGGCGAAAAACAAATACGTGTAGTATATTTTATAAATAAAGTTATTTATTCGTGTAATTGACAATGATTATTTTGCCGCGTCAAACTGCCGTATTCGGAATTGAAATACTCTTTATAATTATCACAAATATAATTAGCTCTTGTAGGACCTATTTCTCATTTTATCACACTCATTTATAAGATGCCTTAATTATGCCCTCTTCTTTGTGTATAAAATTTTGTAATAAACAACAAGCTTTCACAATGTAAACAGCTAAGTCCAACGACACATTTAATGGTTGATGAATAATTTATATGATTTAATATATGAATTGGATTTATTTGTTAACTTATTTTAATGTGACAACCAACCTCTCTGTTGAACTTATACTTGCTGCAGAGGTTCGGAAGCAGTGCGGTGTAGGCGTGGGTACGGCGCGGCGTCATGTAGACGAGCGCTTATTATTTTCTGGGAATAAGTGATCGACTGACGACTGTCCTTCCCTTAATAACAAGGGAATTGTGATGATTTTTATTTCTCTCTTTTCCAACTACTCTACTCTTGCCCGTTACTATTTAGGGTAACGGTTACACTGGGATCCTGTTGGCCGTTTAGGCGAAGATAAGTAGAGTAGGGCACTGCCTTATTTACATGCCAATAGTATGAAGCACTAAAACCCTTAAAAGAAAAGCGAGATGTTACTGTTTTTCTTGTTTTAAAAGCCGAATGATATTGTGCTTCTTGCTATTGAAATAATCTAAAAAGAAAAACACTGGAATAGAAGTTCCTGTGTGTGAATTTTAAGAAAAAGTTTTTACTTTGGTATTAATGTCAGTTCTAAACTAATCGATAACTCGGGACTTAAAAGGCGAATAGCACAAGAAATTACATGTATTGTAGTACTACGCCTTTTGAGCATGTATTGAAATGTTCGAGACTCCAAAACTTGACACGACGTAAAAAAAATATTCCGTTATATTTTTAAATAGAAGAGAAAGACGCATTGCATTGCATGCCGAGCAGATCTCGTAGCATACAGAAATAACTAAAGTTGCTGCGACTCGATTAAGTACATAATAAATTTAAATCTGATAAAGAAGATACACACAAATAAGAGAAATGATAGATCTGTCATAAGAACAAATTTTTATTATTAAATGCATCTAAATGTTTACAAGCTACTTATAACAAAAAAAAAAGTTTTTCTGTCTCTCTGTTTGTTTCAGCTAATTTTTCAGCTAAATTTCGGAGCAGGTGGCACGATTTCCATCGAACTTTCACTGGCCAATAATTGACATTTTAAGAAGAAGAAGAAAAAGAATAAGGGTTCCGCGCAATAAATAAAACTAAGTATGTACACGCGACCGAAGCCGCGGCGGGCCTTCAAAGTGAGAGCAATAACAGTATCTTTTGTAAACATTATTATTTTTTTATATTCTTTAATTAATATAACAAATGCGATCGTGACCTTGTTTGTTTATTTCTTTACGTTTACTATTGAACCTCTTATCGCAATTCTGCGTATTCGCTTCCCACGAAAAAGGCATATGGTATTCTTCGTAAACTTTTCACGAGTATATAATAATGACTTTTGTTCCGGCGAAACCGCGGGCAAATATTTCTTGTTCTAAAAGTTGACACATGGGTAATGAAAGTTAGCACCATGATTTAGACACACTAAAGTTGGCTGCATTTTTTATAAGATATTAATTATATTGATGGTATTAAAAAATATGACAGCTTATCAAGCCTGTTTCGAAGTAGATTCACTATCTATTTGATTGCGCGATGTTAATGCCGGACCGATAAAATAAAAAATATATTAGTTTAGAATCTACCGGGCAAAGGTGATGAAATCGTTTTAGGCTAGGATTCAAATTGATTGAGAATTTGTAGTATTGTAGGATCTCTCTAAATAAGTTGAACAGAATTAATTAACTAAAATAAAAAGATAATAATAATCTAAACTAATTTCATCATCAATAAGTGACAACATAAAAGGAATAAAGTTGTTTTTGAGTTATTGTAAAAAATATACTTTGCGGTAGTCTGTGATACAGTTGTACTTAAATGTTTTTTATTTAACATGTACATGATAAATCAGACATTTGATTGAAAAGCAACTGTCCGATAAGAAGACCGTTATCCCAGAGCCCACGCCTTCGCCTGATACGCTAAGATTTATCAAAAAAGTGAAGTTCTATTTTAGGACAAGACTTGTGAATAACGAAAAACGTAAATAAACAGTAATCCTACTTGGAAACAAAACTAAACAAATAAACAAAAAAAAAACGTTTTTAAGCTGACAATTTTAGCTTAAAATTGATGGATGAAACTAATATTTCGTAAGAGAAAAGGTGTAATAAATGAAACTATAGGTATTTATTAACAAGGCTATCGGTGGATTAATGGATTTCTTATAAGACAGAACAAAAAATACTAAAATGAAATATGTAACAAATTACAGAATAATAAATAAAAATGTTGTCATTGAAATTATTTGCCGTGTGGTTCACGGTGGAGTAAAATAGGACCACACTGACTTGATTGCTCGTCGGTTTTACACACATTACAATCCTTGATTTGACCACACTTTTCTGTTACAATCGGTATTCAATATATTCATAAATGCAAAAGGACACTTATTTTAGCTTACCTTATATATATTATGGTAAGCAGTCAGCTGATAAATATAATGTTACTAAATATGAAAATTAGGTAAAATTAACGCTATATAAAAAGAGCGGTATACAAATTGAAAATCATATGAAATGAACGTTATTCTAAATGTTATTAGAGCTAATGAAGGTTATATATATAACATTAGATCACATCAAATAAGGTTATTTATTATAATCACATATAAAAATTTTTAATGTATGATCTGAAATATGAATTTGCTAAACGATTTTCTGCGAAATGAAGTTTATGCCATGCGCTGTTATGCAAAATAATATCATGACATATAAAATTCTGCTATAGACGGTAGACCTTTTCTTAATATCTCATAATATACAAAAACATATATATATTAATTCAGTCTACTATACACACATCTATATCCCAGGTAGATATGTATAATATACTCGACAGCAGTTAATGAACATAAAGCTGTCCAAGCTCTTACCAAGCAAGCATACTCGGGATAAAGTCCTGCGTACTGCCTAGGTATTACATACCTATAGTTAATGTTTTTTTATGTTATAGGAAGACAGACGAACAGACGGATTACCTGGTGGTAAGTGAAAACAACCGGTTTTCTGTGAAGCCGTGGTATTGCACCGGTCGAGCCGGCCCATTCGTACCTAAGCATGGCTCTACCACTGTTAAAATCTCAATTCAACAGGCAAAAAAAATTGTCATGCATCCTCATTGTGTATTTATCGTGGGAGAGCCATGCTTAGGCACGAAAGGGCCGGCTTGACAGCCAACACGGCCTTACTGAAAACCGGTTGTGAACCAACGCTTGCGTTGCTTTTTACCGAAATTTGTGAAGATTCACCATCCAACTCTCCCTCTCCTTTTTATCCTCCCCTCATGCCCCCACTCTTCTTTTCCATCTCTTCATCCCCAATCTCCCCTTTCCCCTCGCTGCATCTCTCCCTTCACATCACAATCACGTGCGGGCAGCGCACTTACGACTTTTGAGTTGCAGGTGTCCATGGACAATGCCTGTCACTTACCATCATGTACGTGACCGGTCTGTTCGTCTCTCTCGCTGTACTATAAAAAAGGAAACACATGATTTGTTCCAGATTTTTATATAAGCACCAGCGATTCTTAAGAACAACCGGCTTACTCATTCATCCACTGCCTTGAGATACTTTCTCTTTAACACATACTTGAATAATTTCTTTGGTCTTCTTTTATGTAAGGAGTATTTAATTGTCTATTATTAATTAAAATATTACTTTAAAGTGCTATTATTTTAAATATATAATTTATTTCAGCATTATTATTTCTCGAGATTTTCCCGTATCTTTATGTGACCCGGATTCATTGCTCTCGAGAGCATATTTACATATAAAGCCTTGTCATAAAGTTACTAAGTAAAGAATGTGCATTAGGAATTAATTCGTATGAACATCCTTTTTTTGGATGCACTCTGTTTTCCACGTAATAAAAAGCTCTCCGTTATCGTCAAAACTACCGGGGATAGAAAGGTTGTTTAAAAGGAACGGATATACCTGGAAAAGATGGGATGCGGAATAGAATGTTGTGGTGCACATCGGGAGAAGCCTAAGTCCAGTAGTGAACTGTAGTAGGCTATTTGATTGATGTCGAAAATGTTTAATATGTAGTTAAGGACATATCGTCAAGGATCCTAAAAGTTACTTTCAAAATATTTGAAATTGATATGTCCAATCCTCATAAGAGCTGATAGTTCTGGGGAACAGAAGAAATCAAAGCAAAGTTTATAGAGTTACAGAGTGTGATATAAACAAGAGATTTTCGGGTTCAAGGAGCAAAAAAGTAATAAAGGCTCCTTGTAACATCGAAATCTTTTTAAGTTGTCAAGATGACCACTGCAGATGACCTGTCGTGTGGTCTCATCTTTTTTGTTATCAACAACATACTACCTTTCGTCGAGGAAAAGGAGGTTCGCTCAATGTAGGTTGTGGTCTTTGGTTGTGGTACCGTAAGTGTCCACACCTGTTAAAACTGTGTCGAGGTGTAAAACTGATATTTCACGCGTTTCTAACTTTGGTTTGAGGTTATACTAACTCCAATGAAGTACACCTACGGGTAACTGAACTAACAAAACAAAATAACTGTTGTCTCTGATAAATAATTCCTTTAAAAAGGGAAATATAATTGCTATATTAGTGATTCGATTACCTACATAACTAAATAAATTATGTTCCGTATTAGTAACAGTATGCTGGTTACCGTTATAAAATACCCAAGAAAATATAATAACAGATATTTATATTTTATTACAAGAACAAGAAAATATATTTTAGTCATATATTTTTTTTATGCGATATGCAAACGAGCAGACGGGTCACCTGATGGTAAGTGACTACCGTCGCCCATGGACCCTGCAACTCAAGAGTCACAAGTGCGTTGCCGGCCTTTTAGGTAGGAGTACGCTCTTTTCTTGAAGGTTTGAAGGTCGTATCGATGCGGAAATACGGCAGGCGACAATTTGTTCTACGTGCTGGTTGTGCGAGGCAAAACGCTTCTGAACCAGCGCACTGTGGGGGAGTGCCAATCTTCCAGGTGATGGGGATGGATATTTTGTCGCGCAGGACGATGGCGGGAACCTGCAGCTGGTATAAGTCCGAACAATTCCTCTGAACACACCCCATAATACAAGCGATAGAGGATGCAGAGTGAAGCTATATCTCTACGCAACGCCACGGTGTCAGGCCGATCAGAAATATTCCATGTGCGGCCGAACCTGAGCCTTATAAAGTTGCAGGCGGTGGACCGGAGTGAAGTACTTTCTAGATCTGTTAGGCACACCAAGCTTCTTCGAGGCTAATTTGGCCTTACCCTCTAAGTGACCGCGAAACTGGACTTCGCTTGATATATCGACGCCAAGAATTCCGATGCTGGCTGATGCAGTTAGGGAAGTGCTCTCAAAGCGAGGTGATACGACCAATCGCACCTTTTTAAAGGTGAACGCGCAAACCTGTGTCTTCGTTGGGTTAAACTGGACCAGGGTAAGTCGATCACAATCTGAAACTTTTGCCAAAATTAGAGCAACTACGGTATTATACCACCTTTAATGTGTTGTACATATTTTCATCATAGAAGTGGGTAAAGGTTTTTTCAGTTATAAGCTATAAACATATATTTTTAGATAATTTTTTTGACATGTTTGTTTTCAAAAGTTTTTAATGAATTGATAGATCAATTATGGAGGTAGCTCATATAGTATTTATCACCTTTCTACGACCCTATGAGCGGAACAGTGAGCATGAACACGGATGAAACTGCGGGGTACGTCTTGTATTATGACAGAAACTGGCGACTGTAGCAATGTAGGTGTGTCACTTGCTGTCCCCATAACGTAAAGCGACGTTTGAAGCCAGGTGTTATCGTTGGTGTTATATTACCATATTAACTACAGCGTCTTGAATGTTCTTACAAGAATGAACTTGAATAAGTTATTGCACATTAATACGCTAGTTTTGTCTAAGTTTATATTTTTATATAGGGACTTGTGATTCAAAAGATTTGGATTGGGTAAATGAATTAGTATATCATTTACGACTGACTCCAAATGTAAACCAGGAAGGACCACAAACACTTACTGTGAGTTAAAGGGACATTTTAATTAATGTTAGCCATAACTATTTATGTATGTACATATGTAGTATGCATAAACAAGCTTTTGATATCTTACTACCGTTGTGATCGGTAAATATACGGTAAGGCACATGTTAAATGAAATTGATAAGAATACAGCACATATTCAATAAAGTTAAAACACTATCTAAAGTTTAATAATAAATCGAACGTGTCAGTGTCTCGAAAAAAGGCGCAGCTAATCATGCGGTATATTAGGGCGAGATCTACTGGTATTTGTTTTTATACCATTATTTGAAATAGTTTTTACATCCACATACATGCATACACTCACGCCTGTATACCCGATTGGTTAGGCAGAGGGGTAATTAACGGTTACATTTTGCCGATTATAATCCAATCCGGTACCGTCGCGGTTGGACGACTTACTTCTTGAGAAAGGTCTCCTGTCGAGACCAAAACTAGTTGAGCATCCCCGAAATACACACGTGAGTAAAATCGTATACTAAAATAAAAAATATTATAATCTAGTCCCATTTACGTAATAGGCATTAGATGGAAAAATTTTGAGTATATTGATCGGTAAGGGAGGATAGAACTGGAAGGAAAGGGCTATAGCTTATAAACATGGATAAAAGATAAAAATATCTATCCACCTAGCTCTGGGTCACGGTCAATGATAATTCTACCAACGCGAAATGATTCGCATACCATTCAGTAATCGTAGCCGAAATATTGCACAAACCGTGTTCGTTGTAATTACTTACGGCTGGTTGTCTAATTTGTTCATCGTAATAAGTTCGCGCCGACCATTTTTTGTTCGTGCAAAAACTTAATACGAACGATGTGCCAATAACTTTATTTTTGTTTTGCATATTGTATATCTATTTCTTAAACATGTGGAGGTGTCCGTGAGAGAATGTATCTTTAAGCATGTAGGTTAGTTTTTATTTTTAAATAAGTATCTATTTCTTACACAACAGCGCCAGAAGGTGAGTTATTTTTTGCGAAAGTTATTTCAAACATGTATGTAACATGTAAGGTATGTGTGTGTATTTCGGCATGTGGTTCTCGGTGGAGTAGAATAGACCTTATTTCTCCTTCCTATTTCTTCCCGGTGGTGTCGTAAAGGGCGACTAAGGGGTTGGACTGTTATCTATCAGACAATATGTATAAAAGCATAAAGTGCCCGATTGACGGCAATAAGTTTGCCCTCTATTACATCACCTGCCTATCCTTGCTTTCTCCCCAGGCGTGAGCGTATGTATGTATGTATGTAGGTTAGTCTGATTCATCTTCATAGTGGGAGTAAATTAGGGTATAACATTTAGAGATAACGTCATCAATAAAAGAGAGGAAATTAATACTACTGGCATTGGGTCTTGTATTTTTTTAATAATTTTACTTGTCGAACTACTAAATTTGTCTGTGCTGCGTCAGCTCTAAAGACGAGTCAGTAGTTACTCTCATCGAATAACACAAAGTTATATTTAGCAGTATGTAAGTTTTACTATTACTTTATAATATATAATATAGGATTGTAGTTCGAGGGCTGATTGTAGTTAGAGCACTCGGACTTCATGGTACATGCCAGTTCGAGTTATAGGTATATGATGCTGACTTGCTTATACTCCTCAACCTGTATTAGCAATATCCATTTCCTTCAATTTATATCCTCTCTTTCTTGTTAATATACTCATAATTTAACCCATCTAATTTCCAAAAGTGCCCGGATGACATTGCCATTACGATACGCCAACAATTATTAGATGTTTTGAAATTGAGGTGTAAATTTTTATTCAGTACATTATTTATATAACAGTTCCTCTTAATTGTCGGAGTCATTCGTATTTAGAACATCTCGCCCCATTGTTACCATGTTCGGTGGTGGTAACATCAGTCAAGATCCCATTTCGATAAAATAAACTAATGACAAAACACACCTGTAGCTCGCGTAGGATGGGTTTGTAATGACGATGAAGATAGCTTCCAGCAGTTTGATATTCGTACAATAGACTTACCGTTCAAATCCCATCAATTTCATACGCGTTTTTGTACAAGTAATAAATATTTATTTATCACATTTGATTAATCAGAACACAAGGACTTATAGTTACATTATCTTGGTACGTCAATCTCATGTTTGTACTGTTTGCAACTTATGAGAAAAACAGTTATAATAACAGGACTTTTTAAAATATTATTATAGATTGTTTTCTTAATCATTGATCCAATTACAAACAAGCAAAAAGCTAAATGGGTAGATGGTATCCAATTACAGCCGGAAAATCATTACATACTATACGACATTGTTTTATCTGCAGGTCTTATTGTTCCCAATTAGGTTTTAGTATCTACCTCTTACATTTCTTAACCGACACTACACACCATATCAAAACAACATATTTATTTATTTGATATTGTGTGTAGTGTTAGATAATACCTGATAATAATATATTAAACAGATCTGTTTTAGTATCACCAGGGGATGGTATTGATGCTTTATATTTTGTGTTGAATTTGATAAAACTATTAGTATGGTATTTTCTCAAAAATGTCCATATACATATACGACAAAGACGAAGACGAAGACATATATGTCCATATATTTTATTGATTATCTATAATGTTTCAATAATAAGTGCATATTTATTTATACAGTAGGTTCATCTACCGGTACGAGAGCACTAATTCATCGATTTCACGTAAAATTTTAGGAACATTATTTATAAGACCTTGAATTGGACTGGATGGCGAATGTATAAACGGTGAGTATATCTCACACCTTCGATTTGCCGAAGACATCATCGAAGAATTGCCGGAGCAGCTTGGCGAAATGCTGCTTAGCCTTAAAGATGCTTCTCGACGCGTCGATCTTGGTACCACCTTGTAAACCAAGGTCACACCAAGTTTAATTTTGATAAGAGTATACATTCGCCTTCTGCGCATATTGACAAATAATATCAAGCAACAACCTCTATTTTGCATTACTTACTTTTAATTTTCTATCTTGGTTATGGGTTTTTTACCTGGAGTACTACCCCACCAATTCAAATATATTTTTTTTCATAACACACATAGAAAAGACAAATAAAACAGCTTAACATACACAGAAAAGACAAATAAATAAAAGACACAAAAAAAAGAAACAAATTGGAAATATCCCCTTTTTTAAATTTTGTAAAAAGGAACAGTCACAATTTTTAATTCCCGCTGCAGGGCGAACGACACCAAGAGCCGTGAATTGTAGATACCTTATATCTGGCTCTATTTAAATCAATCAGGTGGCCAGTGTCAAATAAATACTTTGATGAAATCAACATTTTACACTTCTCTTATCACCATCATGGCGCTACCTCGTGGAATTCATACTGAGAAGTTTAGGTCAGAATTTAGTAGCGCCTTCAGAAAGGTTTGACGTAATTGCTTCTTAATAACTCTTTGAGTACTGAGTACATACCGGCTTGATATAGTGTTACCAAAGGGATAATGAAGTCGTATAATACAAAGGTAATTGTACGGGTAATGCGGTTGTCGCGATGTGGTTTGTTGGGACGGTGGTAAATCTTGGCTGCTTGGACTAATTGGCCATAGTGTGTTATTACCAACGTCGGGGCCATTAGGCGGGCACGAGCCGCGCGGTGACTGCGACGAACTCAGGCAACGACCTGTGCCACGAGTACATAGATAATACATTTGCATATGACAGTTTGTGGGGCCCCGTCTACAGCTGATAAATTACCTATTATACGGAAATAGCGAAATATAATTAACTATAAAAATATACAAATAATTATGTAGAACAGATTGATTTTAGTGATTATGCATTAAATCGTAGTTACTCATCCTTATTTTGCTCACACATGCTGCACACTATGAGAATATGTTTTTTTCCAGAGTAAACTCAAGCTAGTGAAGGGGCCATATCCTATATCACAATTATGATATAATATAACACGTTTATACATAATCGTGGCCATAACTGTTTTAAATTTGAGGCAGATGGTAAGTACAATTCAGCTGGAATCATTAAACAGTTTATACACGTCTGTCAAGTACGCAATATATGTTTTTAATGAAATGAGGTTTTCACGTAATTCTGGGTCTTTGTTTTCTAGGCACTCTGTTACAGATACGAACAGATTGTTAAATCGAGTCAAGCAAGTTAGCAAGCGCACTTCTGTGTGGAGCAACAATCGGTTGAAATCTTCTTCATTTTCAATGCAAAGCGGACCTACTAATCTGTTGTGTTTCTGATTTTATTAACTATAAATTGTAGTTCCTTCTTAGCGACCCAGATTTTTCGGAAACCAAATGCTGGCGATGAATTACGCAATGCACAGCAAGGACGCTATAAAACCTTTCTGACGCCCTGTTTGTTTGCCTTTGTGACACCACAATTACCAATGACAAAATATTATTCAAAGAAATTGCCTATTAAGGACAAAACCATAGTTTTCTTCCCTTCCCTTCTTTTGAATCCGTTTCCAAATTTGTAGCAGAAAATAGTTCGAACTAGATGAATAACAAAGCTTCAATGACCCTCCATTGCATTTGCAGTTGAAAATTGAAAAGTCTGCAGAGAACGTGCAATGATTCTTCAATGTTTTTTGGCATCTCATCAATTCCTCTTTTGCACAGACCTATTGCTAAAAGGAATTTTTCGGATAATATCTGCAGTTGATTTATGGATCATAATGGTTATTACTTCTTTTACTGCTGGTAAAAATAAATCTTCCCCGATGTATGTGGTCTCCTTGTTTTAGCAATCAACAATGAGATATTGTACGAAGCTTGAAGTCCCTCATCGTCTTTCTTAGAAGCTGATGAAAAAGGTTTTGATATAGTTGGCTGAATTCCTTCTTCTTTTTTATGACTTCAAAAAAAGGGCACATCACGGTCTTTCTTATCCGAGTGAATTTTAATTAGAATGATCTTGAAGCCTAGAAGGCTTCATCGCTTCATTAAATATTTGTTTACAAATACGACACAGTGGCGATGATGGTTATCTGGGATTCTCGATAAATCCGTTTTTAATATAATCCGCACAATACGGCCACATCTTCTTTTTTACTTCTACCATGATTTGCAGATATTTGAGTAAAAGATCTATTTTCCAAAACCTGATCTCAATTGCTCGCAATAATTCTAATGAAATATAAATGAACAATCATTGCCTTTATATATAGTCGAGACATTTAAGAGGTAACGACAGGAATAAGATAAACATAGAGCTATTCGTTTATAACACCCGGCGCGAAAGGTGAGAACGAACGCCGCGCGCGATAAGGGCGACGAGAGAGTTGAGTGCGTGCTCAGATCTGTCGAAGCGTGTATGTCACTCGGTCACTCCCGAATGCCCCGAAGACACTGACGATCATAAAATTTGTACAATTTTATAGACTTAATTTTGAAATAAAGAATACCATAAGGAATAAGTTATTTTAGTGAAATTTTATGGTCAGGGTTGACTGTGGCCCCAAACCAATGCGATTAAAACATACACAAAACCGGGAATAATAATAATTAATCGATGTTGTCTGTATGTTTATTTTATTTTTATTTCAACAAATATTAAGTATCTTTTAGAAATTAAAATTTATATTATCTTAATCTCTGTACTTTAACCTCGATTGTAGTTCTTTTTATTTTATAGTATTTAAGTAATGATGAAAATTTACGTATTTTTATAAGACGGGCTGTAATTTAATCCACTGCTCGTCTTACCGAAATACGTGAATTTTCGCACACGTAATAAAAATTATTACAATACCTACAAAAACAAAAATTAAATGATAACTTTTTTTATTTTACTTTAGTACGTGATTAGCGTGTATTGTTTTTTGCCTTTTTTGGACTACATTTTTTAACCAGCACGCACCTCCTCTGCGCTAGCTCAATGCCTCATAATGTTCGATGGGTCTTCTACTGCCCCTGCGAAAGTCTCACACGCCCACAAGAGGGCGTTTTCACCCACGTTGAGAACCTATGTATGATACACGTCTTTAGATGATCTAACTAAGTAATCTAATGTTTCACTTACCCCAGTTTTAGAGTTAGATTTAGAGCTTGATCTAGTTGATTCTTACCTTAGATAGCGAAGCGATATGTTATTTTGACAAGTAAGCTGGCCAGCAGATGATCGATCAATTATAAAAACATACGCTCACACCTATAACCCTGAACGTACCCGTTCAAAATGTAGGTTTGCCAACTACAATTTATTTATTTATTAGGGATTGACAAACAGTTCACACTAAAGATAATTACAACGAATGGATATATTAACTATGTGAACTCACAGCATAATCCACGGAAGGATAGGAAAGGAACAAGGGAAGGCAATGGGATTAAGGGAATATTGTTTTTACTGATGGACAGAAAATTGTAAGCAAAAGCTCGAGGACGCCGGGGGCACAAACCTGTAACTCGAACTGGCTGTAGTTGTAGCCTTAGCACGTAGCACTTTTATATTTATTTCTATGATCTTGATAAGAAAGCTCAAAGTCGCTCGAGAAGCTATAAATATATAGAAGCTTTAATAAGTAGAAAATGAGGAGATACATGGACGAACCAGGTTACATAGCCCCGTTAGGTCAGTAAGTTGAAGTGTGTGAACTAAATATTACTCAATTAATCTTTAAGCTCTATGCGACAATTGATATCGATACATTAGACAATACAATGCATTACACAGACAATAAAAATACATTATTTTTCGTTGAGCATCCTTATTATTAGCACAAGTTAATCCCGATAACATAAGCTCTCTGCCAGTGAAAGCTCCGTGAAAATCGGTATACCTGTTCTCGAGAAACAACTGTAAGACTGCAACCGTTAGCCAGTAGTAGACAATCATTTATTAATCGAATTTTATATATAACTTATGTGTAAAAAATTGTATGCACTAAATAAAAAGCTGTTATTTTGACATAGCAAACAGATGTTTCAGTTTTATATATTAGTATTGATAAAAAAATAAAGTAAACCCTTATGATATACTAAACAAATAATTTTAATCAGAAATATCCCAAATAATCTTATATTGGAATATTTATAACGAATACTCTGTTGGTAGAAAAAATAACTAAGTGGGTGCATATCTATCGTGTAGTGGAACGGTTAATGAGTCAATGATAGACTGCTGTGCTGCTGTGATGAATGTGGAGTGATCAACCTGTTTAAAAATGGGAGGTCAGAATTTAAATATATGAACAAAGCTCTAGCTGAGCTCAAATAAGAACCTTGTCACACGAGTTCATTGTTGCGGAATAACGTATTGACTTATGTTTTTTTAAATGATTTTAAATTAAACTTTGATCTTCTACGACAATACTTTAAACTAATTAAATTTTTAAATATGAAGAACGTACTATCAAATGACTTAACCCGTATTGCAGTAATCAGAAACACGTAGCTACAAATTGTAAAAGTTATTGTTCTTGTGTCGACGTCTCCCCTCAGGTGCCGATATAATTGGAGAAACGGCTGGGTCAATGGGTGATGACCGCAGTTCGCAACGAATACCACTTAATAACAACACCTGAATAAATCACCGTAACGGTTATTGTTCCACGTCCAAATTAATGTTAATTTGACAAGCTCTGAATGAATATGTGAACTAATAATATACTATGTTGAACAATGAAGCGCGCGAAAGTAAGTAAAAAATTAATTTGATTAGAAGGTACAAAAAACGGTGTCTGTGAATTGTATCAGTCGATCGCCGAGGTTTAAATGTCTTGCGGACTGCTTCTTAGACGTGTTATACAAAGGTATACGAAGTCACGAACCACAATACTTGTAGGTGTGCATAATGCAATGTTCTAACTGCCCTGGCATCTCCAGTGTTTTACCACTAGTAAGCAATATATTGCTTACTAGTGGTAAAACACAAAGTATCAGAAATTACTTTTATTACTTATAAGTAATAAAAGTAATTTCTGATACTTTAAACACGGCCGGCTGCTGCCCAATTTGGGTTCAGTAGATAAGATAACCAGACTGCTGCTAATCATAATTACCTAGGCATGTAATTATAATAAATGTATTCATATTTCCACTTATATATAAAAATAAAAAAAACGTTCGACCGAGACTAATCTCTCTACGATTTAATAATGCCATGACGGATTTGAACAATAATGTTTCGTCGTATCCTGTTTAATATAGGGCTGTTCTATAAGAGAAAAATAAATAAAATAAACAGCGAGAAGCGAAACTGTAAATAAAAAATGAGAATAAAGGCGAGCGAAACTACATTCACGCGAGCGAAGCTGCGGGCAAAAACTTTTTATAGATAAATTACATCCAGTTTCAGATGAAATGTTCACTAGCATACCATACAATTAATTTGTCCTGGGTGGGAATCGACTTAACGACCTCTGACTCAGCAGTCAGGATCACTAATCGTTAGATCATAAGGTTTATCGAAAATTTCTAAAGTCAGGGTAGACACAAAGTGTAGTTGTTACTTTACCTCTGAGATATGTTACCTTAAAAACTGTTCGAGAAGCTTCAGATTGTCACAAAACTGTTCTAGAAGCTTTAGTACTACTTAAATGTAGATCTTGATTTTCATTATAACGACCTTGCTTATTTAATCTAGGTTCAAAAATTACCTGGGTATCGTGGGAGAGCGATGCTTTAGAACGAATGGGCCAGCTCGACCTGAGTAATAAATACCACGGTTTCACAGAAAACTGGTAGACAAACAATGCTTACATTGTTTTGCCAAAGTGAGTGGGGGACCGGTATAGGTCACCCTATATAAAAAAAAATACTGAAAAAGATGATAAGAATGGGTGTATTTGGATACGCGTGTAACATCAACGTCTTAACTTTAATATCTAATAAAAAAAGAGATTAGATATGTTAAAAGATCGAAGGCCACATAATAAACGAAAGTGTTCTTGACTTTGCTTCATTATTGACTATAAGAAACGATCAAAACTAACTGCAAATCCAACTCATTTGTTATCTAGCAACTTATTTATTTATTTATTACACTTCTTGAACTTTCAATATTGCTCCAGGACTTAATGCCGTACGCATTTATACACATATCACTCCAGCCAACCGCCTGCAACTATATAAGGCGCAGGTTCGGCCGCACAAGGAATAGTCTCCTCATCTCTATGCAGGTGTACCCCAGTACCAGCTTCTCCCTCTTGACCGCATTCAACGGAGAGCGACTCGCATCATCATCATCGATTGTCAAGATATTTCTGATCGGCTTGACACCTTGGCGTTACGTAGAGATGTAGCTTTCATTCTTTGTCGCTTCATCATGGGAGTGTTCAGAGGAATTTTTTGGACTTATACCGGCCGCAGGTTTCCGCCATCGTCCTACGCAACAAAATATGCGTCTCCATCACCTGGATGGATGATTGGCACTCAACCACTCAAACACTTTTGCCTCACACAACCAGTTTGTGGAACGAATTGTCGCCTGCCATATTTCCGGATCGATACTACCTAGAAAAGAGCGTATTCCTACATAAAAGATCTGCAACGCACTTGTGACTCTTCGAGTTGCAGGTGTCCAATTGCGGCTATAGTCACTTACCATCAGGTGACAAGTCTGCTCGTTTACCCCCTATCGAATAAAAAAATATATATATTATATTATAACTAAGTGATGTTATAGGTTGCCCCGCGCTTTAAGCAATATTTATAAAAAAATAAATAAACTCGTTTTTATCCACCCCTATGCATATGTATATACGTTTAGCTGTATCATACTTTAGGCAGAATAATTATATTGTGAAAGCGAGCACAAACATCAATAGACTATGTAAACAGCAGGATATAGAACCCTTCATTATCAGTGTTTCTTCGGCTAGAAGGTGCTTAAGCCGTACCTACTTTAAGGCCGATATTTAAAATCTAGAATCCACTTGTCAATGAGGCTTAGGGAGATCATACCTAATTATAAAAAATAAAAACGTAGGTAATTTATAATATTCCAATTATTACAATATTCATAATATTTACTTATTTTTCGTCCTTGTCTGTTTTTTTTTTACTGACAGTCTGTATATCTATTATAGTTTTCATTAGATTACACAACATATTGTTGAAACAAATTAAACGGTTATAGCTGTAAGCCTTCCATGTTCTAAATACATAAAATAAAAAAAAAATAAAAAAAGTTTATATTATGTATGTGAGCCAATGCCAAACCATACATAATTAATTAATACACACTTTGCCGCATACCCTCTTAGAAGTGTAGTAATAAGTTATAAAAACAAATGAAAATATGACTTCCCTGAAAAAAAAAAAAATAGTCTGTTATATATGGGTGATGTATTTTCTACATATTCTTAAGAAGGGTTCTGTTATTTAAAGATATGATGGAATAAAGAAAATCACACAAATTCACGACCCTTGAAAACATTATACCACTTCTTTTATGACAGTTTAGTTTCGTTCGGGTATAAATTACAAACCTTGCGGATTACAATGATATACAGCATCTATCATTACGAATCTGATAGTGCTGAAATAATTTTAAAATAATGAAAGAATTCTAACCTACGGTAAATAATAGTACCAGCATTCTTTATGTAAATAACAACACATTTATTTCGATATCGAATATACATTTCGTAGAATAAAATTGACCACAAGTAGATACATCATGTAATGTTTCCTTCATGCAACTGAACAAAAATTAGCACATTCCTTTAGAAATGACGTA
Organism: Tyria jacobaeae; assembly: GCA_947561695.1. Classification (NCBI taxonomy): domain Eukaryota; kingdom Metazoa; phylum Arthropoda; class Insecta; order Lepidoptera; family Erebidae; genus Tyria; species Tyria jacobaeae. The sequence goes on from OX387218.1 coordinate 11,487,001, forward strand.
CTGTACAAAGTTACGTGTAAAAATATCAGTAGACAAATATATCAAGCCACGTTGTACGTCGGCAAACATTTATTATGCAATCCAATAATTCTACTCGTATATACAAAAACCAAATTTTAAAAATTCACGTACAAAATTTCTAGAAGAAAAGATTCGAAGTTTCCAAGTTAGAACTATGTTATGGAAATCTTAAAATCATTTTAATGTAACTCTTCTATAAAATAAGGACAACAGTCTTGTAAAGCTGTATTGTAATCCTACGCTCTTATTTATTAATAAACGTAATGACAGCATTTGTAACATTTTGGTCATAATTTTTTTTATTTCTATCCATGTTTCATGTCCAACGACCGACATACAAACTATTCGAAAGTTACAATGCTGCATGTTTATGAACGAAGCGGTTAGAATTTAAAATAGGACATGGATAAAACTGCTCTCATGTTATTTTGAGCGTTCAAATATGAATATATTTAAATAGAAGTAGAATCTACTTCACATGTTTAAAAAAATGTCATCTACATATGTTTATACTGTTGCTTCTATTGTGACAAGAACAAATATTTAATTTATTACGCTACACTCTATTTAATGCCCAATCCTTTATGATTATTTTAATATTTACATGTATCTGGTAGTGTATTATTTTACATTCCGTTTATGTTTCATGGCAATATAATTCAGACATGTATGTGTTTAATACCTGCAGCGTACGTCACATGTTACTTTTATTCAGTTCCCTTATTCATTAAATTTTGTTATTTTACAAAACATATAAATGCCAGATCAAGACTAACTTTAAATACCCGCAACTCTTTACGCATCTAGCATGTTCATTGTAAAATAAAGATACAATTTCATTTAAATTCTTCGTTAGCGGATTTCAACTTCAAAAGTATGGATGTGGAATGTAGCCGCAGTTTCATTTTTAATACTTACAATGAGAAACTTATTGCATTTTTTAAAACATATAATAATATACCATATACATATAAATATTTACTTAGTAGCTAATTAAAGGCACATATTTTGTATATATACATATGTAAGCTAGACATTGATACCTGAAATACGGCCACGTGAAGCTATAAGCGGAAATAAATAATAATAAATTTAAAATTAGCGTTCATAACAGGAACCAGTTATGACATTCATAACGGACCAAACATTTACTCCCGTATGTTGAACTTTTGCTGTATTGGGTAACAATAATCTGTACGAAGAATCTGAATCCCGACACAGTTACAGAGGCATGTTTATACAGTGAGTCGTTAGCTACCTAAATAAATGTGAAAATGATCGGTGGCATCAAATGAACCGATTAAGCTCACAGCTAAGCTAAGACTTATCCAATATTATGTTCACGGACAGAAATTATATATCGTATAGCAAGGCCTGAATATATACTATATACAAAACGCAAAACGTAATTTGCAGGGACAACTACTTTTCTGATTCGATATACTCATACAACATGATATCTTACAAGTTAAAATGACGGATTAAATAAATATTTTTTACTATTTATTTATTACATGCAATAATTAAGTGTGATAGTGTATTAATTAAAAAAAAATGATGATATACAATTTTGAACACAGGCTAAAGTATCCGTGAAAAACAGTAATGGGATAAACTACATGCATTTAAAGACGACGTGTACACGATACGAATATTCATTGATCTTCTTAAGATCAATTTAGTACATAACCAGATATAAATATTTTTCCTATTATGCAATGTATTATGTTGCCGATATTTGTAGTATGTGTATCTAGAACCGATCAATCTACTTAATTATTGCAGGTTCTTAAATCGTCATCTTACATATACTGCTTCAGAGTATTTCTTTTACAAATATTCGGTTCATATGAAGTGGAAACCTACATAACCCACTCAAGGGCTAAGTCAAATAAAATCACAAATTATAATTTACATTTAATAGCTATTAAATGTTACTTTTATCTAAGAAACTAATCAATAATTTTGTATTTACTAGCAGCACTTTGACAGGCCAGTGCCATTTCTTGTAGTCGTTTTGTAGAATGACAAGCTATAAACTCTAAGTAATAAATTCACAGATAACACAGTTCAGCATCATTTAGATAAAACATCTTTCTACTTCTTTAAATGATAACATTTGACATAACGTGTTAAACTTAAAACTTTGACGAGGCTGATATATGTATATAAAGGTTCATTATTATTCTTATATTTTCCGATGTTTTTCTTACGTTATTACTTAAACACTCGAAAGATACCGCTAAATGCAAACAAAATTTTAATAAACAATATCACATGTACGTAAATAAATGAAATATCTTAAAAACGAAAGATAACTGACTAGTAAAAAAAGATTGCTGGAGTAAGTTTATCGCACGAAACCTAATATAGTGGTAGAAACATTTACATATAGTAGTTATAAGTATATAAGTAGTTATAATATCGTCCAAGAGTTTGACATGATTTGGCAAGAAAAGTGTATAATGTAACTACGTAGAGAGACAAGACACCGTTTGAAAATCCAATGCAAAGTAGGTGTTCTATGATATTATTAGCCGAGGCGAAGGTTAACGAAGTGTAAGCGGCGCCGGATTAGGTTTTTTCTGATCGGATTCCAAGCACGGACGTCGCAACAGTTTAGAGTAATTAAGCGGTCAGTTATGTGCGTAATAACAACTTAAAATAATGCCCAGTTTTGCAGGGACATTGAACTGTCTGACAAAAAGCTCTAAAATATATTCAAAAACTTGTTCAGTTTGGTTGTCAATACACGTCACGGGAATATGGTTACCTTGCCAGATGAGCAACAGCCTCTTCTAGGGTTGTCACTAGATTGAAGAAAAGCGAGACGAAGATGAGGAACATAATAAAATATACGTCTCATAAAAGTACCAGAGAAGAAAAGAATCGCAATAAACAATACATATTTATTTGAAGAATGGTATCGAAAAATATGCTTTATGGAAGAAAGGGCAAAATATTCTTATAAGGTTAGTTAGTGACAGCCCTATATTGGTAAGATGTCGAGCTCTTATCGGTTCAACAGTTTATTGATCGCGAGAGGCTTCGGTAGTCGCCAACGCCCGATCATTGTTTGCTAATGAGATTTCGGAAAGCACAGGTGGTCCACCATCTAGCTCAGGTAACTAAAACAAATATGTTGTCATGTTGACAATAATAAATGACCCCTATTAATTTATATTAAAGATTTTATATATTAAACATTACAAAACCGCGTTAAGTCAGCACAACTAATTACACGGCCATTGTTCTAATGGGAGTCTTAATGTTACTTCTGAAATTTGTAATAGCTACAGCTATGTTGTTAACTATTATTACGATATCTCGTAAATACCTACAACGTGAATAATGACGGAAGCTTCACAACAATAATCCATGCAACGCATTCAGAATTTGTACTACATCATTATCGCTTAACAGGCCTTCTCGGCTATTGAAAGATCAAACTTTCACACACAACTATAAAAACGTTCCGATTCTATACAGGAATGAAATCAAATTATTTATATAATGACGGAAGACTGCTTAAACTAAATTGGTGAATATTCATCACCAGACCGCATTCAAAGGATTTCACTTCACAATGCACTCCACAAAACACATATAAATCACTGCCTGGAATATCCATATAATGGGTTCCAACTCGTCACAATTAATTATTCATTTGAGTTTGAGGACTTCGTCTTCATCGTCAGGTATATTGTTACATAATCTGATATAGCATCTCTCAATTTATAACAGAATATATTATCTAGTATTTACAGCGGTCCGTTTATTTTAAGTCCGGTACAAAATATCTACCTCTCCATTTGTAATAAACAACGTGTTGTACACGTGTATATCTAGTAATTATTTGTTACGTGAACTTGTGTAGTATGTCCGTAGTGATACCCAACAAGAAGTCGAAAACTTCCCCAGTGTCGCTTTCGGCGGCTGCATCGTCTTCGTCTTTATAAACCTGCGAAAAAAGTTTAATGAAATGTAGTAAAACTAATCTTAAATTTAAAAATAAGTACAAAACTAACGAGATAGACTGATAATTGATTCGTCCAGTCTATTACAATAATTTTCAACAATCATAATAGTGGAAATTATTAATTGTTAAAATTTATAAGGAGTTGGATGCGAGAGAGAAAATAGATCGAAGTGGATTGCGATAGGCTGATGATAATAATAGTTATCAACTTTGAACGTTACTTTCGCTTCTAATGTAAGCAGCATCAAACCAACTTTTTATATACGTTCACGCCGGTATTATCAAAGGAGTAGACAGAGGTGCATTAAAAACCAAAACGTGTGTTCGTCGCTTTTTTTTAGTCAATCGCTCTTTGAAAGAGATGATAGCATTTATTATGCATATTTGAATTAGAATAGAAATATTACAAAAGATTAAATATAATTTTAGATGAATAACTATTCTTCATAAGTAGGTTAAATACCTTCTCATGAATTGTATCCACAAAGTGAACAACTCTGTGTTTCTTAATAAATGTCTAAGAATTCTAAGTTCTGGGTTTGCTTCTAATTTCCTTGCACTAGTTAGGCGAGATTAGGAAGAAAAACATTATTAGATAAAATATATATATAAATAGAGAACTACCAAACGGAAACTGGTTAAATGAAATTTATCTGTAGTTGCGTAGATGTCAACTCTGCAACAGATACACGGATGCAACAGCAAGTTTTGTAAGCGTGAAAGAACTGCTCCATTTGGAGCAAATTTTTAAACAATCTTGAAATACATATATTTGAAAAAATAGAATTGATGTGTTCTTAAATTAGAAAATAGACGTTACATATGTATGTTATACCACTATAATCGTTTTTGTACACTTAAGCACTGTTTACTTCTCATGTACAATAATTTATGATATAATCTTGTATTCGTCGAAAGTTAGAAATGTCTGACATTATAATGCGTGTTTTCTATAAATTGATAATTTTGCTTTTAGTTTAGCAGTCATGAAAATCTTCTAAACATCACATACACATTCTATAGTAAATTGTGACAGAAATGTATTTAAACTGAATATTGTTTTTATATTAAGATAAAATAAAACTTTGAGTATAATCTAGTTGCTGGATAAGGAAATAAGTTGTTATCAGAGATTATAAATACAGCATGAGCATCGAGTAACAGCAGTAGCAAAAAGCAAGGTCTGACACCTCATAAAAACAACATTTCACCGGTAATTTGACACTACATCTTATCTGGGGGCTAATGTAACAGTAATTAAAAGTCGTGAGCATAAATTAATATATATTTTTTTTATCTTAAGTTCCCGTTAGGTATACCTACAAACATTTTGTGTTTTATAGATACATATTTTGGGCTCTTTTAAATAAATATATAAGTTGGTATAATCGTTTTATAATACCTCGTCTTAAACATCAACAGTAAACGTATTCAGAGGCTATTTGGCTATATCAATTAATGTTTTCATTACAGTAACAAATTCCCTCAACTTTTAATAGTTAAATGCTTAAACCAAGAAGAGTGGGAGGTTGAGGAGATGGCAAAGAGTAGAGGGGAGATGAGGGAGTGGAAAGGGGAAAGGCGAGTTGGGCCTCCGGAAATCTCACTCATTTCGGGGAAAGGCAATGCAAGCGTTCCTTCACAACCGGTTTTCTGTGAGGCCGTGGTATCGCACCGGTCGAGCCTAATGATGCCTATGCCTAAGCATGGCTCTACCACTGCTTAGTTCTTTTAAGAATATTTATATATATATATTTAATAAAAAACCACGGGTTCACGACGGTAGTGCGTGGTTCGAATCCCTAACCACTTGATCACCTTACCTTAGCCAATACGCTACCGCCGCGTCGCTTAAAGACATCTGTTAGAGATATAAGGAATATCTAATAGAAGCATGCTAACTCTTGTCCTTTGTATAAAGAGTATATTCTCTTTAAAACTTTTGTCTTATTCTGCATTATTGCAATAAGAGCAGAATTGATGTAAATGTAAGTTTATATAAAGTTTGGAATATATTTTTTGAAAAAACTGTTATCATAATTCAGACATACTAAGGCTTGTATGTACTCCAAAGAGCCGGTGGAAAGGGAACGGGAGAAGGCCTAGCACTCCATGACCACTGGCCTAAAGCAGACGGTGGCGTTCCGCGCACGCCCTTCCAACTTGGATTGGGAAGCAAGCTCCCAGTAAACAGGTAGTCACGTCTGTCGGGGGGGGATTCTTCCTAGGGTATACCTTAACCCCTGGCCATAGACAGCCGTGATGGAACACTGTGTGGTTTTAGTCGGTTTGATTTCGGCATAGCCACTTCGCCGTGTTTTACTTGATGAGGTACCTGGGTACCCCAGGGGGGGGGGGTTCCACACGTGTATAATAAAAAAAGGCTTCTATGATTAAAATGCGTAACAAAATAATGAATGATATTGTATGTATTGTACTCGTATATCCTGTATGCCGTGATGTGTACGTTTGCTATTCATTGTCTTCCGCGGAAGGGTGCGTGAGTGTGATAACATTTACCTAAATAATGTTTGTTTGTTAAAACCGGCTAATCTCTTATAGTACCGAGCGGATACGACAACTTCTTTTAGGTATCATCTCGACTATTCCTATTAAATTTTAGAAACAGATAATATAATGTCAACTGTTATTCCTTGACAATTAAAATACTTAATAAAATTCCTAGTATAAGATATGAGATCTGCTGCTATCTCAATTCAATAATTATAATAATAATAGTTTATTGATTCTCTCACATAGCTACAAAATTAAATTGCACAGAAGAAACTTATTCTATACATAAATTTTCCACTATGTGAGAGACTGGTATCTGTACTAGGAGGACACCTGTATGACAGATTACCAGCCTCTCCGGGCACTATACTCGTGCAGTAGCAGTATGTCAGGTAAGTGTCTTAGTGCGCTTTTATAACTCTTATAAATGAGAGTGAGTGTGTGTGTATGTATTAGTATGTCTGTTGATATTGTGAGTATGGGTGTATGCGTGTGTGCGTTTGAGTGTTTATGTTTGCGTGTGTGTGAGTGCGTGCGTGTGCGAGTGTGAGTGCGTGCGTGTTTTTGTGTGCGTGTGTGTGTACGTCAATTCAGGAAACAATATGAAAAAGATTTTCGGTCTCGTCGTAACCAAGGGATTTTAGCCATGTTGTCACCACCTTTTTGTAATTGAAGCGTGAAAGTGAATAAATACTTATCTCTTTATTAATTTTGATATAAGTAACCTCCTAGGAAACCGAAAAATCTAGCGGAGAATGCTGTGTTCCACCGGACATTTAGAGTATCGCAAATGTAATGCTTTCGACGCATGTTTGTGAGAGTAGTGGGGTCAAAAGTTAACATAGCATGCTGCTTCAGAACGAACCCTAAAATAAACATTTGCCTCACTGTCAGGACGTCGGTTAGCTGGTACAGGTCTTTGGTGGGAAAAAGAAATGGCAAGGATCGACTAACCTTTAGGACTGCTCTTTGCGCTCTCTCTAATTTTATGAAGCTACTCTTACATGCTCCGTCCCACACGGTAATACAATAAGTAATAACTGATTGGCAGAGGGCCAAATAAACCATTTTAATTAATTGTGCGTCCGCTGTGTCGCAAGTTCTTGACTATGAACATTAACTTCCGCGTTCTGGAAGAAAGTAAGTCCAGGTGGTGATTGAAATTTAAGGATGCGTCTAAAACAACTCCCAGGTACTTAACGTTGGAGGCCACTTTAAGATGAGTGCAAGAGCAGGGATGACTGAGTGAGCATGTATGGTAAATTATACTATGGTTGTCATTTATTTGTGTTCGTTTGCTCTTGATTGTGAACGGCATAAAATTTGTTTTTCCAACATTAAGAGTGAGTCCAATTTCTTTAAGCCATGTGGTAACCTCATTAAATAAATTATTGACACATTCCGTGTCGCCACTTTTATGGATAGGGATTACCTCAGCCAGATTAAATTCTTTAGGAAAGACTCCTGAAGAATGTATCTTGTATTCATGGAATGCCGAGAAATGTTTTTATACCGTTCAAAAATTCTTGAAACTTGATACCTATGAAAATAGATCTATGATAAAGTAAGATATATATTATTATGTAGTTAATAATAAATAATATTTAGATCTAACAGTACAAATAAGGAAGAAGGTTTATCTCCAATGAAATACGTATAAAGTTATTATATTTTACTTTTATATATATTTTTTTACCTTCTTTATTATTATATTTATATTTAAATAAAGCCCCATTTGGAGTACATGAATGATTCTATCTTTATTTCTTAAATGTTACTTATACATTTTTGAGAGGATAAATATGTTTAAAGGAAACCAGCGTCATTAATACAAAATTGACAAGTAAAACGAAAAGTGAATATTATTTTCTCATAAATATAATCTACATGAATGATTTTGTATGAGTAAAATTAACTGAGGTAATAGTTGCAAATCACTGCAAGTTCACAAACAAATGATACAATGGCAACATAAACTCGCCGAGATAATAATTTAATCACGATATTAGCCAAGCTCGAGGGCAAATTGCTCCGTTTATTTAGAGATGGAAATGAAAAAAAAAGTGTGACCCACATTTAAAACAGGAGAGATGATATCGCAAAAAGTTTAATGAATGGGCTACGACAATGAGCATATTTCGTGTTCATTGTTGGCGATTTCTCAGAGCGATTTGCTAATAGCGGTCATTAGAGCCCGCCTCCGGTCAACTCTCGAGGTGTAGCGTGCTGACTACCGGCCTTACAATCGCAAAAAACGTAATTATTACTAAAACGGTAACACTTAATTGATCCTCAATGTGTAGATAGTCTTACGGTAAAATTGGTGTCATGTTTTTTCGAGCGCCGACATTCGGGCGTCTGTCCAAAGGAGTGAATGTATTGATAACTTACTGGCTTTAATTCAATATGTGAAAGCTTAATTACAAATAAAGGCCATGCTTTACTGCCTACGTCACAGTTTTATTGTGATTTGTTCGAATTTACCAGATGTACTCCGTACTATAATTAAATGTTATCAGATTTTAAACATATTGTTTATAAGAAATTAGTATAAGAACGAAATTTTCGAAGGTGTGTTATTACATTTCAATTATTTCGTAATGCTACACCTTTCGTGTTTTTATTCATAGCTGCCTTCATTTGTATCTATCTAACGAAGTTTACAGACCGTAAAATTACTGAGAAATTGGTGTAGCTCACTAATACTAATGTTTACAACAGAAACACGGCAATATTTTGATCACGGAAAGTTATCAGTAGACTTCTGTTTATTTTTATTTATTTTTTATGTTTTCTGGGACAATATAAAAAGAAAGTTTCGTCTCCCACTAAAATAAAAGCAATCGAGTTACTAAAAGACAAACATTGTAATATTTACTATAAAGTAATGTAATAAATTGTTAAATCAAGTTAAAATACTACGTAGATGTCAGTAAGGTATGTTTAAATTTGTACAATAGCAGTTAGTGACCGTGAAAGATTGAGATCTGCGACACTCGTGAGCACCTGTACAGGTCATTACGCCGAATCTACGCGCCCGCTGTCACCGTGCAACGGTATCGAGACGAGCTAACGAAACATTTTGGAACAAATTTAACGTCATAATATGAATGACAATTTAAAGTTTTAACTTTTTACGCGGCGTAATAAATTTAAGATTTAACGATACCCACGATGAGTGGAAGATGAGTGACGATGCGCAAATCCATATTCATATATTGATAGACATTTTGAGAACTCTATAATGCTTTGAAATAGGTATTAGATGAACTCCTTAATGGATGCTTGTCGGTAACCACTGATCTTTAGGCGCTACAAACAGTTCTAATTGTAGATTAACCGATAATCAAACACTGATTTGATTGACAACTTATCAATGTAATTGAATATATCTTGAGAACTATTTTAAAATTTCTTTAATATTCTGACATACATTTGAACAATCTAAAAACCTTTATAATTTAATTCCGGGTATAGCAATCAATTATTATAATATTAAATATACAAAAACTAAGTAGGTCTGTTCTGATGGGAAACGAAAGTGTGCCATCACAATCTGAGTTAAAAAAGAATGATACTGATCACGTACAGAGCCTGGAGTATTAAATTTTCCGCTTCGTTTTGGCGACAAACGGTTAGTGAACGGTCCAGCGCGTGTTGAGCTCGCGACCACTTTAATTTGGCGAGTAACGCCGAATAGACGCCGCTACAAAGTAATACTGACTATAACAGATCTTAATAATTTCTTGTCTTTTTGTTACATATTTCCAGTGGCCGTGATATACAACAGCGGTGGTACTAATTGATTTATTTTTACCGACACAATAAATTATTAGCATACATATGTATGTATGTATACACATATACCCTAGAGACCCTTTTTCATCTAAAAGAAAGTTCCTAGTTCTAGTTCCTTTGAAAAATGTCTAAGGTCACCAAGAATGAAAAAGATGAATAAAGTACTGACACCACATTTATTAAAAAAAATATCATGAATATTATCTATCAATTTTCTTTCATAATTAACATATTAAGTTATGCTGTAGGTATGTACGTGTATGTATGATATATAATATATGTACTTGAGTAGTTACATATGTGTATATAAGTTTATTATTGGTATAGTATAAGTAGATTAAATGTATGGAATATTTATATATTACTATAGTCAACAAGATAGCTTTCCTTATGTTTGATATACACTTCCAACTACCACTGGCTGTCCGAATCATTTACCTATTGTAAAGTAGGTAAGGTTAGCATATGATGTAAGTCAAACTGGATAATGTCTGGAAGTAACCATAAACTACTAGCTTTTATAATAATCTCAAACAGAAATTATTACTTTAGAATGAGGCTGAGATTACATAAGTTAACATTAACAACATCGTATTTAGGTGTAAGAATGATTGTGGTCACACTCATTCAAAAAGCAGTTTTTACTCAAGATACATGCATACATAAATCTTGAGTTTTAATCGGACTTTAAAAAAGTAGACAATCGACTTCAATAAAATTTAAGACTAATATGGTTTTCTCATGGATGCTAATGTCAGAACTGAACTACACAGGAAACTCCATCTTTCAAGTAAAAAAAAAACATCGAAATAGTTCTGAGGTAACAAACATAAAAAAAATTAAGTCGAATTGAGATCCTCCTCCTTTTTGAAGTCGGTTGAAAACTGATTTAGTTGTCTGGATTAGGTGGTAATAGTTGGTCGATTTAAAAAGAAAAGGATATTTATTGTCATTCCATTAAAATAGTTCGCTTTTATATATTACAGTAACTGAAATTTTATCTGATCCTGTGAGTATATTTAAACAGTTAACACCACTAGTGATGCATCGCTCGACAAGTTCTACACAATTGATGGATGACTGTCGAATCCACACACACGCCAATCACTATTGGTGTCGATCGCCTGCAGCGACAACATCAAGTAGATGTCGCGGATCTACATACACAAGCCATTAACTGGGCCTCTATTATTTTTATTATTTGTTTTTGTGTCCATTTAAATACTACTTAAAAAGATAGAAGCATTTCTAAAGATAAATTATTTTTACATCGCTAGTAGCTAATTAGGTCCTTGGGGCATTGGGACTGACTTTAGTTATAATAGTATTTGTTTCAGTTAATTAATACTTGAATGTCTTATTTTAGTTGTTGAGGTGGCAGTTGTATTATTATGTTAAATTCTCTAAACAATGTAATATGTTAAATTCTTTAAACAGTTTCCATTAAAATATACACATACACTCTCATACCAAACACCCGTATATTGTCAATTAGAATCCGTTCCCACTAACGCAACAGGGGGCAAGCCCATTGTCGTCAACCGGGCACTATGTGACTGTGTATATTCCGTCCAATCTCTTAGTCAAGTTTGACGACCCCCGCTGGCAGAGATGGTGTGGCTCAGTTCTACTCCTTCGAGGAGCCAACGATTTTATTTACTTTGTATTGTACACCAGAACCTCCTCTTAAGAAAATAAACATGATTTTTAGAAGTTTCTTCCCTTCCTTCATTTATTTTATTTTATTTTAATATAAGAAATGTATTTTTTCAGGGTTCATGCAACATATACATATGTACGACTTTCTTTATTCTGACTGATCGGATTTAAATGTACGGGGTGTCGTTAGAATCCTTACATCATCCCGATAAACATTACCTATTTTTTTTATATATTACAGTATATAGACGTGTATACTCACAGCCGCCGCCCGGTTCAAGGCAATAAATAGGCTTGCCTCCTATTACATTAGTGGAACAAAATTCTAACTCGCAAAATGTGGGTATTTAATACACCTCTGCTTACCCCGTCAGGGATACAGACATGAGCGAATGTATGTATGTAAGTAAGTAAGTTATGATTTACCGATTAAGTGCTATTAGAAATACATCTTGAAAAATTTAATTGTTTACAAATTACGGCTCACAAAATAAAGCAGACTGACATTTAGTCGGATACCCGGACAGCGAAGCCTTATAAATAGGTCCTGGGCCCTGGTCCTACTTAACCCTATTTGTATGCAAATTCAAAAAACTAAGGATCAACAGTTTTTGCCAATGTTGTTCTTTTAAGAAAAACATCTTAAAGAAAGTGTTAATGACAGAAAAATAATAAAAACGGATTAGAACTTTCTATGTGTCTACATTGATGTTGCTATTGACATTTCTAAACCAAAGTGACAAAATTAAGCTATTAACACGAAAATATATCATCAATCAGCATTTGTGAACTTAAGTTGCAGTATGTTTTACTTACAGCCGCACTCAGAAAGCTGCATTAAATTAGTCCTAATGAGTACTTAAGTAATGAACATTAAATTTGCTAATGAACGGTACCTCCCAGAGACATAATTTAAGGGTTACTTAGCTATTGACAGTTTTAAGTATTCGTAGGGCGAAGCATCGTCAAATCATCTTATCGATTGCATATCGATTAAGCTTTGGTGTAGCCACATTTAAAAACTGTTGATTTTAAATATCAAAAAAGTTAATTTAAACCCGATGAAAACTATTAATCACAGTAATATAAATAAAGAACAGTTATTTGACTGTAAGTTTTTACAAAAATGCAAAGCGAAACAGCTATTTTTATTTAAGAAACATCAAGCGAGTACGACCTTTTTCCTATGGCATCACTCACTGGTAACGTCAATGCCAAATCAGGGAATATTTTGTTGTTTTATTTGTTTCGTTCACCGGGTGAGAAAGTTTCGTGTTGAGAATTTTAAGTTTATCTCTATTAAAATTCAAATAGCTTTGGTGTAGCCACATTTAAAAACTGTTGATTTTAAATATCAAAAAAGTAAATTAAAAAATGCAACATTATTAGAGGAAAAGAGAAACAAAGCATTGTTAGAAAAAACTGAAATAGAATTAGAGAAACTAAAAAAATCTGTTGCAAAACAGTCATCCTGATTTGAGCTATGAAACGGTATTTCAGAATTTTTGAAGATTGATTTATGATTTTTATTTATAAAACCAATATTACATATTTTAAGAAAAAAACCTATCAACCAAAGCTTGTCGCACTGTAGAACCATTGCTGATGGAGTTATCATTAATTTGTGCCACATCAACAACGTCGTTATAAAAATATCAATGTCATCCCAGTTCAATGCCACCAAGACATCTACCAATAATGCCATATTATGTATAAAATATAACCTCAAACTGGCTCAAACGTAAGTGTCAAAATCGGTCCTTAAAAAGTTAAGTAAAGGTTTTGCTGGAATTAACTTTAATTGTCATTAAGGGACGCTAATGAAACGTTAACTGACTCTGAGGGTGAACTTTTTTAAATTTTTACTAAGGAGCCCCTTAAGTAACCGTTAGACGTCTCTGAGTGCAGTCGTTAGACTTTAAAGCTTAGATTTAGAAAAATAAGCGTTCCATAGAATTGAAGGATTATACAATAAAGCAAATTTTTAGTACTGTCTGATTATGTATAGCGATTTAATCACGTCAAAGAAGCAGCAAAAAATTACACAGGCCTCTTAATTTAGAATAGTTTGGCAGATTTATGTCGCGAGACAATATGGACTGGCGGCAGCCAATACACGGCAAGACCCATACATACGCTTACACAAAAACTTAATGAAAGTAAGTTGAAAGTACGCTTTCACTTGTCGGCGGTATTGTATTGTGCGTCAATTGTCTACAATACAATTTCAATAGTATTTCTTAAAGTTTTTTAAAACAAGGGTGGCGTACTCTCAGACGGTATATCACCAATCTAGTCGGTCAATGGCACAGAATTAACCATAGCGTAAGTTTTAACCAGGTGCTGTACACAATCCGACATGTTCCAGATAATATTATTATATTTTAGACTGAAGTCGTACAAAATTCACCGATTTTCAAAATATTGCCTTAAATTGAATTAAAATACAACTTTGAATAAATGCTAAACAAACATAGGTGAACTCACTAGCAATTGAGAAAATTTCGTAGAAAATTTGATACTTGAAATGCTGTGAAAAAGTAAGTACTTGCTATTAATGTAAGCAATAAAAACAAAAATTTAACAAAGTCTGAGAAAAGGAAAACCTTTATACTTTAAATAAAACCGTAACTTTTGAAAGGCGTGGTTTACAGCATAATTGCGTACCTACTAGTGTCTTCTGTACTGTATTCGAAATTGAAGCACTTCGAGGTTTTGCATACGATTTGTTTTTAATCTTATTTTAGTTGGTTATGTATACTTAACATAATATATATCCTCTGTATGATGTGTCCGTTGAGTGATAAAATAGTAATGCAAACGAGATTTAGTACTACAATTTAAACGTATGAATATATCACAATAATTTTTTGCCTTTTTTATTTCTTTTTTTTTTATTACTTTTCACATATTTACATGAATTACCACTTGCAGCAATTTTAAAACGTGTAGTTTAAAAGTAGTAACTGAAATGTTTCATAATCGTGTTAGGCTTCACACACACATGAATAGTAAAAGACAACGCAAATTTTCTCTTATGCTTATCATCAGCATCTAATCTGTAGAAGTTGACGATATTTTGTGTTGTTTTTTATGGGCAACTTCCCAACATCAATCGTTGGGGCGCGGTCCACCAGGCTTGCTTGCCTCACCTGGTCGACGGATTCTCCCTTTGTGTTTGAGGGATATAACACCCATTCCGCCACTATAAAAATAATTTTAATACAAGAGGTAAAAAAGAAGAGTTCAGTACTTTTTTCTCCATTTGTTAACGTTTAACTTAAATAAATTGTCACTACTAGAAAATTTGGATACATTTTTTCCTATCCTTGGCGGGGATTTAGTGTCTAAGTGTTTCGTTGGCGTCAATAGAGCATAGCTGTTTGTATAATTCTAATGCATATATGTAAGTATGTGTTCATTGTAATCATTGGGCGAACAATTATTTTTCAGCTAAGTTGTAAGCAATGAACCTGTATTTTTCGGAAAATCAATACAACAAAAAACTCACGTCTATAAAATAATTTTGTATATCTTGGGAATGGCTCTGATCTCTGATTTGCATCAAATTTCGTATTTAGATAGTCTTAGGTTTTTAAGTCTATCTACATTTCTGTACGTGCTTATAACTGCGTCCGCTGTAAATGTTACAGTACGTTATTTAGTAGTCCTTTACCAATGCAACAAAATCTGTTTTATGAATTTCGCATCCTGATAATAAACCAACAATTTACCATCAACGCATGCTTATTAATTAAACTGTAGTAGTAAATATTACAACATAATCATTTGTTCACACACTTGACTTTTTTGCTATTATTATTTTATATTAGCTTGCGTATAAACGCTACATATAAATTAGTCCACAGCCTATGTTTCACATGTAAATATAATGAATATTAAATTGCTTCATACTATGTATATTAAAATAGGCATCGCTTATGAATATTCCGAAGGAACCTTTACTAATTAAATATGATTATCTCACGAAAGCAGTAGTGTTAGCGTAACTGTACCTATATACATACATACACTAAGATTACGCAAGAAGGAAGGTTATGTCTTAAAAACATAATATACGAGTGGATACATATGTATGAAGAAATTGATTGAAAAAAGCACTAGAGTCACATGCTTTGATATTTGCAAGCTTTGCTATAAAACGTAGGCCGACAAAAGTTTTAGATTAAACCATCACCTTTCCAGCAGCATTGTTTTGAATTACAATCAGAGCATCGACCGGTATGTAGACCGTATACAAGAAACAAATTGATTACTAAGTTTGTGGTTAAATTGAACTTACCTTTATATTAGAGCAATGTTTGCAGTTTTAAAAATACAGTTTGTGAATTTAATAGATGGATGAAGCGTATAAGTTTGTAGTTTGTACTGAGCCTCTAGGCAAAAAGTTTAAGTCGATTTATTGAAAATAAAAAGAGTGACTTTATTAATTGGTACTTTAGGTTTTATATCTCTGACCTATTATTTATTAAAATACATTGATATGTTTTGATCGACTAATTAAAAGCATTAAAGAAATAAAATGACTAAAGAGAAGGTCTGTTGTCCTCAATATTTATTAATGCCTATTAAACAAGGTTATTTTGATGAATCTTTTCATAAGTAATAAACCAACTTTCATATTTACGTTACCATGACTGTGCAAGAGAATAACATGTTTGAAAAGAAATGACACCGATACTAATGTTTGAAAACATACTTGTTGATGTTACGAGTCCATTAGTCATTTATCCGACAGCGGCACAAAGGTACAGCAAACAATAAAGCGACTCTACGTAATTATAATGACCATGAAACGTGTCGAAAATATATTGTAGAAAACGTGAAACTTAATTCGAATTTATGTTTACAGGTGAAATAAAAACGTCAAGTAACGTGTAGACAGTGTTGTTAACGACATTTAATGTGAATATTTTATGTCGCCGACGTGTTTAGTTATAGGGGCTAACTATTCGGTATCAGCAGTTCCGTAGAAAGGAAAACCAGACAACGACGTCAAGAATTTACAGAGTTATAAACCTTTTAACCCCCACGTCAGCAGTGAGTATGCTTGCGTTTTGATATGTGAGAGTCAGCCTCTAACGTAATTCAAATTTGAGCTAGAGGGTATTGGCCGCTAGTATTCCCCTATACTATCGACATAACAGTAACTCCAATAAGATGATTTGTTGATAGGCATGGCAGTCCTAATTAAAGCGACAAAGATGCATTATTGTATAAAGGTATGAAAGAAAAACAGAAAACCAAAACATTGATCAAAATGGTGATGACATTAAAATAGCCGCTGGAAAAAAGGCGTCTATGAGGATTCTCTTATGTGAATTTTTAATGTTCGTAATAAGTGGTCGCATAAAACGTTTAAAGTAATATTAAAAGAGAATACATAACAAGTTGCTCAAGATTGTAATTAAATATTAACACAAGTGCAAATATTCACTTAGCAAAGGAAACATTCATTTACGTTTCAATCTCTAGCGGAAGATAACTTGTCTTTGAGATAGTTTAAATTAAATAAATATTGCGATATTAATCGTCGATCAAACGTACAATGATCCAGTTAAATAAAACTTGTTATTAGAGGAATTTACTAAACGTAGTGCTGATGCACTTATTACTAATAAGGTTACGCTTCGCTCAATCCGTGAGAGACAGGACCGCAAAGATAAGAAACAGAGAGCACAAAAGAATTGTATAATAGATATACCATATAAAAACTAGATTCAATCCGCTTGCGTGGACAAAGGTGACCGGACAGATATTGTGTTGATTACAGATAATGTAGCATAGAGTCATAATAATATATTAAAACGTCATTCTTTGGTTGTCACTGCAATCAGTTAAGTGAAGTTAAACTGACAAATGTCTTAAGAAGTTAACCTGAAGCTATGACTATAATTGTAATTGTGTCGATTAAGGTTAAATATTTATATAATATATTCAATGAAATAAAGCGAGAAATATAAATAAAAAAAATGAAGGTATTTAAAGGAGTTTAGAGTGGAACATTCACCTGTTCTGTTGGCGGCACGTGTAGGGGCGCCTCCCAGGCTTGTCACAAATCTCCCCAAATAATGGCCCTTTTACCGCGGTCTACGGATGCTAGCAATCCTGACTGAGGATGCCATGACACCGCTGTCACTGCTGACCTGAAAATAAAAGAAAATGAAACAAAGCTTTGAAACAAAGAGAGCTCCATCCGAAAGACTTAACAGACAGGGCAAGTGACTCCTCCATTCTCATTATGAGTAAATGAGTTATATATTAAGATATCTTTTAGAAGGCATCGCTGTGGTGCATCTAGAGACGGCCGCAGAATTACAGAGATCTTTGACGGAACTCTGATCGTGAGACATCATTGAGCTCAGACGACTGTGTTCAGGACGATTACAATACCCGTCCCGAGTTCCCGAGAAGAGTGGGTTATAGAAATTCGACAAGTCAATTTTACACCATAAAAACGGACTCCCCAAATTATTTTATGTATTATTTATTTACGGGTATTTAATTTAGTATACATATCTTTTTGTTTTTTTTATAATATCAGGGGACAGACGAACATACGGGTCACCTGATGGTAAGTGACAACCTTCGTCCATGGACACCTGCCACTCAAATAGTTGTAAGTGCGCTGCCCACCGTTAAGGATGATGAGGGATAGGGGATGAGGTGAGAGGAAAGAAGAGAGGGGTAGTTGGGCCTCCCTGATGCCTCACTAATTTCGGGGAAATCCAACGCAAGCTTGCTTCACAACCGGTTTTCTGTGAGGTCCTGGTATCGCGCGGGTCGAACCGGCCTATTCGTGCCTAAGCATGGCTAAATATACAACATAACCATTTGCTAAATTAAATAAAAAAATAGTTTTTTATGTATAAAACAGTGTACATGGTTCATATGAAATCTTGAAACTCGCAAGTATTAAGTATAGTAAGTTACTAGATTTTGAGAGGTGGTGTGTTCCTAAGTCCAGGTTACAGATAGCACACACAAATAACTTATTTATTCACCCAACTGATGTCATCGCTTGCGCAAATTAGGCACCTTTGGTAAGCAATGTATAGCTTCCGCTATTGTGCTTGTGTAGTTGTCGTTTTTCACGCGTTTAAAATGTTGTAATTATGCTTACTTGTAGTAGAAGCTACTTAGTTTTTTCAACACGAGAAATATCTGTAGTAAAATAATCTTGTTGTGATATACAAGCCCCAAGAATATTCATTGTGATTCAATAGTTTATTTTTTAGATGCAACCGTAATATTTTGATGCTAGTTGAAAAAAAAAAAGTCTTCTTTTTGTGTGAAATACTAGTTTTAAATCATCCTCATCATGTATGACTTAATTTTACAGGTACAGCAAAATAAATGAACTCCATGGTCGAACCCACAATTTGACTATAGTATCTTATATTATATATGTACTTATAACTTAGCGATTGTGATTCACAATACATCTAAACCTGTTTGGGATACTAAATTTATTTAACCAAAAGTACTAGGACGACTTAGATTATGGCAAATAAATTAACTTTAAATAGAAAAATGTGCAGGCTAGGAATTTCGACAAAATCTAAGCCTCGGGTTATGAAATGACTGCAGATACAACATTAAGGTTTATTACAGAACTGGAGCATTTTTGAATGTTGCATGAACCGTTAGACTTCTCAGAATACTATGTGAGAGTGAACGGTATCCCGCTTTATATGGTAGTACATTACGAAAAATATGTCCACGTTAAAGCATCTCAGTGCCAATTATACATACTCATTACGGTGTCTAATAATTCAGAATTATAATGACACAAAAATATACTTACCATATGGTGTTTAAACTTATAATTTACTGTAGGATGATCATCAGCAATGTGAGACAGTTACGATTACGAGCATTATATTTCTAGTCATTACCAATATTTAACGTTTATACGTGACTAATCTCAACTAACATATTGGGAACTAATCTATAGTTGATCCACAATATTGAGGCTGTTCAGAAACTGTCTGTACGCAACTCTGATTGTCGGAGGCCGCTTAGAAGGCTTTACATCGTATCTATGCAGGGCGAGGTTATCATAAAGAAGAATTAGCGCCGGGTTTGTTCGGCTCGTTTACACATACCGCTGCCGGTCGTACAACAAGTCTACGTAGGGTATCCAATACTAGGAGCAGGAAGCGCTATATCATGAACAAATCTGGTAACCAGAACATACAATTGTTTCCTTATTGCATTCCGAAGCAGCTGTTATTATTATTTTTATTGCAAGATCGCCCTCCAAATGCAGTATTGACGGTTAAATATTCAATATAGGCCTAAAGTGTCTAACTGTTAATGTAATTCATTCTGTATATTGGATTCTCTGGGCAGTTCATAGTGTTTATAGGTTCTATCTACAGTTCACCGTTTTGAAAATGTTATAAATAATAATTAATAGAATGAAAGTTATAATACTCGTAAACCGGATTTATCGATCGATTTAATTCGTACCTAAAAATATAATTACCATTATTTCCATGATAGTTTTTATATTGCTGCGAATGAATATTTTTCCACATGTTCATATCATATTTCTTAGTCTCGCATTGCGTTGATTCATAACCACTTTACACGCCTACCATGTTCGTAAACAGGTTACCCAATAAAGTAATTTCAAGAATCTATTTACGCCGGCCATTAGCCTTTCCGCTACAAAAAGCATGCACTGCGATTAATGGGGACCAATGTCCGTACACACTGGGAATTTGCCCACATGATGTGTCAGGAATCAATGGTTATTGTAACAAAAATAGTATAGAATGTTATAATTTTAAATCGTTACAACAAGGTTGGTTTACAGATACAGTTAAGCAAGATGGTTAAGTATATTATGCTTCGTATTCATCGGAGATGGAAAGCCTTGCTGCATATTTTCTTTGCCCCATAAGAGAAAATGAACTTTCGCTAATAATCTGCAACGTTTATTAGGTAATAACTACTCTACTGAACTAATAAACTACACGATGCGGAAATTATTAAGTTCAAACACGTGATGTTCTAATACATCGTCTGGTGACATTTTTAAGCGTTTAAAATTTAAATTACACTATTAAATTAAACTAGACAAAACCATAATTTTACGAAGTACTAAAAATACAATGTAATGCAGCTTAAGTTAAACTAGATTTTAATTTTGTTTTTTTTTTGAAAAATATGTTAGAAATATCTACTTCCTTCGTATAAAGGTAAAAATATTTTTTGTATCGTATCAGTAATACAAATAATAAGTCGCCAAACAAATATTTTAGTTTAAAAGCGTAACAAATGTTTTTATTTGAAATCAACTCTACTTAATATATAGAAATGTGTGCACTTTAACTGATACTATCAAACGATATGGTGGTCGGTGATAAATCACAACAGCCGTCGACACCAACAATAACGTTGTGTCGCACATGTTAAAGCTAATTTTGTGATGCGGCCGCATGCTGGGCGTGAAGCAGCGAACAACGACACATTTCAGGCGCTGGTACTTAAAGTACCCACAAGATAACTTACCAAAGCGAAAACGCACACATCTTTGTTCCATTGTACGTTTCCGGAAACATTCGACCTCGTGTCCACTATATGCGACAAACATCTCCCTTTCCCAGTCTTTATTCATATCATTTTAAGATAATATTTGTGAACATGGATGCAGCGAGTAGTCTTCAGAATACAATTGTTGATACGGTTTTGAAAATTATTATACTGATTTAAAGGTACACATAATAATTTAAGAACATACTTTTACCATAGGTAATTCTTACCATTAGTATTAAATTTTGCTTTATCTGGATGCGTACCAGCAAAATATATCGATATCCACTACCTGGTACGTGATTTCATGTCAATGTGTCGCATACAGTTAACGGAACAGATAAGTACTTAAGCATAATTTATGTTATTCAACTTGGCAAACCTTCAAACACGAAACTACGCACTATAGGAACATTGCAATATTATATATTATAAAGTAATTCAAATTATAAACATGATTTTATGACATTTTAAGCTTCTATTAAATACAGTCGGCCATCGGACACGTCTAAACAAAGGCATCATGTTGGCTTAATGAGGAAAAAGAAAAGCTAGTTCAAACAACTTGTTTGGAACTTCGCTTTAGTCTCTAAAATATCCATGTTAGTGTTCTAGTCTCATTGAGTTATAAGTGGAATATACATATCCTCAGGCCTGATGGGATCAGGAGCTTATTAAACATCCACATATTGCCAAATATAATTTAGTTTCAGTCATCCGGTCATATTGAAAATTTAATTGAAAAATTTGGAATATATTGAAAGGGAAGGTTAAGGAAAGCAAAGGGATTGCGTTTATGAACAGTTTGGGGAGTGTAAGTAATAAGCGGGTCAGGGGCGCATACCACGTGGCTGATGCCAGAAAGTCCGAGCCCTCTAACCTAAAGTGGTAACCAACAACCTAATTTATAACAAACTACTTTCGGCGTATGTATGTGTATTTTTGGGTGTATTTTCCTATCCCTCAGGTTAGTTACTTGGTACATTTTGTTGAGGTACCTCATATCCTATTCTGCACACCTGGCAACGTATATGACAATCATGTATATTGGTTGTGAAGATAAGATGTAAAGACGTAATAAAACTATAAATAAACTAACAAAAAAAAAAATATCACGCTGTGAGAAAATCAAAACATATTCCAACCGCTGTGTATATTCTTTATAGCTAGTTAAGCGGAAAAGGCAGATAATGGACCCACAGTTTAGACGTCTATGGATTATATCGCTTTTAAGTAAGTACATTGGTATTGGTGGTTACGAATTTGTCCTCTATTTCCAGGTCACTTGCTATTAAAGAAAATTGCTCTCTTATTACAGTTTCCATGTTACAAAATTAAGATTTATTATGTAAATTCAATGTTTATTGGTTTGAATATAACATTTTTGTGTGAGCGGGAACCTCGCAGTATGTGTCGAAACGATTATTAACCATTTTTTACACTGCAGTCTTCATATATTCAAACCTTAAGTCTTTATCACAATCCGGTTATTTCACCATATACATATTTTACCACGATCCAGTTACTATAACAAAAGTTGTTATGCAATTTTTAGACCATAAACTAACTACATTACTAGGAAGAGCAATTCAACCAATTAATGTTAGATAATTGAGCAGCTAAAGCTTCTAGCAGTTAAAAGTATTATTTCAAGTCGTATGTATTTATCCAAATGGAAAGAAGTCTTTATATAGATACTGCTATTTAAATTGATTATAGATGAAAATGATGAGAGTTTTATGTAGTAACGGTATAGTCGAAAACTGTAGTCGTGTTTGTTTCAATACTGAATCAGACATAAAATAATAAAATGGTCGAGTAACAGTACTATTTAGATAACTTTATTTAAGTAGGTATGATAATGAAGAAACATAAATAATGTACTTATACAGAACAATGTTTTCGCATTACTTTTATACTTATTATAGTGAAATTGTTTACACTATTGTGTGAGGTGTCTCGGTGCAAATTAAGCACGATTGCATCGTTGCATCCACTTGTGGCGGATATGGCATGGCGAGTTAACAGTATGTCGTATTTGTGGCGATTTGTAGAAGAATAGGCCCCATAGACGGGTTTGCGGGAGTCTTGACAAAGATTCGATCAAGTCCTATTGCAGCGGGCGCTCGCCGATAACATAGTCGACAAGACCTATAGCTAAAACAGTCCTTTGACTACTGCGCTTGTCCGGAAAGCTGTTTGTGAATAAATAAACATTGTACCATTTATTATTGAAATATATACTATTACGTATGTACGTCGGTACGTACATCAAGCGGGTCATAAATAATATAACTAGCAGACCCTGCCATGCGTTGCTGTGGCTAATAAAAAAAATAATTTGCAGTAAAATAATATTGCGTAAGCTATCCTATCGTTCAAGTTTAAACTGCACACGGTGTGCAAATTTGATTAAAATCGGTTAAGTAGTTTAGGAGTCCATCCCGGACAAACAACGTGACGCGTAATTTATATATATAAAGATTACAAAATCTTTAATAGCTACAAGGTATAACAACTGTACATTTTCAGTTGTGTATGTGAAATGTAAGTAATTGTATAAGTATACAGTATGATACATTATATTTATAAGTTATCGAGGTAAAATTTATTAAAATAACGGTTCCGCGAGAGTGAGAGTAGAGTTCATTAAATCGTACAACATTTTGAATATTATTATTTAGATTAATCGCATCGAGCAGGTGTGACGATGGCTTAATGTCAAATAAATATGCAATATACGCTATGGGAAAGAGAAATTTGCAATGGTAAGACAGCTCGCGCCAATGTTGACCTCACGATTTCAATTGTCCATGCGAAATGTTACGGGGTACCGAACGATGTCACGGGTAAAACAATTCCAATTTTAAATTTAAGGTCAAAAATTTATTACGAATTGAAAAGGTTAAATCGGGCTTGAATCTTGCAAAGAAATAAACAAATTGATATCAAAGAGGTATGCAATTGTCAGGAGTCATTTAATGATTCACGAACTTTCATTGAAGTTATTTCGTAGGATGTATAATAAATTGAATTTCAGATATACGAAACGAACGGCCCATAAATTATAATCCGAAGCAAATTAACACCTTCCTCATAGATTACCTCAGACATTACTTTAATTACATTTATGAAATAAAATAAGAAAATTCGAGGAATTTATTAAGCTACAACTTAAGCTTGGTACTACTCCAGTGACGACTCTTGGCGTGGTATCATATAGCATAGAAAGAGCTGATAATTCTAGGCTTACAAAGTCATTTCGTTTCTTAGTCTTGGAAGCGAAAAGGTCTTTTTGGGTAGTTCGCGAACGGCTTAGGTGAAAAGAGCGCTCCTTAATTGATCTATGCGAACTAGTTCGCCGATGATCTTGCTTCAGTTCTTTATATACATATTTATTTATCTATTATGGAGTGGCGTTGCATGTCCAACTGACTGATTTATTTTTGATCTATGGGTATATACTACTTATAGTCTATACTTAACATTTTATTAGTTCTCAGCAAATATTGCTGGCTCACGTATTAACTAACATTCAAATGATAGTAAAAAGTATGTATATTTAATTTTTTAAATAAAAATAAACACTATGACTACAAAGAAAAGGACATCAAAAAGAGGCTGTTTGTTGACTGATTATCAATAATCTAATAGTATTTGATGAGTATGGTTTAAAATAAATTTCATTCATTTGCTTCAGTCATTCGTGATTTTAGGTTCCATAATAGAAATGTAAACTTTTATTGTTGTACTTTGTACTTTTTAAATAAAACTAAACAGATTTTACAATAATATTAAATCTACACTTCTTTTTCAATTATCTCTACTGAAATATAACAAAAACTACTAACGAACTAGAAAAAACGAACTAGTTTGAAATAAGACTGCAAACTTAATTGAGCGCTCCTGATGGTGACCAATTATACTCAGGACTAAAATAGATCCCTCTCGTTATTGTAAAATCTATAGGTAGGTCGTATATAGATATTTATTACTTTTAATTTAAAAAAAAAAAAAACATACTTTGAAACTCTCGCGTTCCATTTTATATCATGAAAATACTACACCGGGAATTGACGCAATATACAGGCATTACATGTCTTTAATTTGCATGCCGTTTCGACCAGCTTGCACCGGACGTGTTTACAGGCTGCCTAAGAGTTTTGATGTTATTAAATAGTGTTTAAAAGAATTAAAAAAGG
Organism: Tyria jacobaeae; assembly: GCA_947561695.1. Classification (NCBI taxonomy): domain Eukaryota; kingdom Metazoa; phylum Arthropoda; class Insecta; order Lepidoptera; family Erebidae; genus Tyria; species Tyria jacobaeae. The sequence goes on from OX387218.1 coordinate 11,512,738, forward strand.
TGCTCAACTGTTACGTCTTTTTCGTTTAAAGATAGATCTATCTATAAATGAAAAAGACATAACAGTTGAGAACATTTTTGTGACTCTTTCTTGTATCATATTTGAGGCATAATTTGTTTTTTTAGTAGTTAGTGATTTTCAGAACTTTAAGTGCATTTCTTTAATCATAACTTTCATTTTCCGAATCATCGCTATCAAGTTCTTCAGTTTCTAGATACTTAGTTGGAGGTTTTTTATCGGTAATTAGCTTAGGCGTTTCTCTTCCAACCCACCTGATGGTTGGTGACGATAAAAACGAAGGTGGTACACGCCTATCCAAGAGAAATCTATTCACACTACTTTTGAAGGACCCAGGATTATAATGCTTACTTACAAAAGTCTGATACTATCAATAAAATTACATGCTATGTTATCTCGTACTAAAAGCCCAATTTTTCTTTGTTCCTCCGCGTGGTAATGGTGAGAGCGGTCACGAGATGGTGGTACGTAATTACAAGTTTAGGATTGCGTACTTACCATTTTATTGTAATATAATATAAGCATGCTATGAATTTATAAAAAAAAATAAAAAAAGAAATCTGAGCAATAACTAAAACAATTTTTCTTTATACTATAGGGGACAGACGGGTCACTTGATGGTAAGTGACAACCGCCGTCAATGGACACCTACAACTCAAGAGTCGGAAGTGCGCTACCCGCCTTTGAAGGTGCTGAGGGATGGGGGTTGCGGGACGGAGAAAAAAGAGAGTAGGGATGAGGAGACAGGATAGAGGAGAGGTAATGAGGGGAGAGAAAAGAGGAGAGGAGGAGTTGGGCCTCCGGAAACCTCACTCATTTCAGGGTAACTCAACGCAAGCGTTGCTTCACTTTCTTTTTTCTGTGAGGCCGTAGTATCGCACCGGTCGAGCGAGCTCTACCACTGTTAAATTCCTCTGAGCACTCCTCATGATACATGAGAAATTATGAGCCTATTATCGCATATAATGAGTTCAAGTCGATCCAAGGCTTGTGTTAGGTAACTAAAGCTGAGTTTATCTAAATTCACGACAGTTTGTTTGAGTATTCTATAAGAATTACATACGTATGGTCCTTGAGTATCGTTTCCAGTCTTCCCGTATACGTATTCCAGACGTACACAGCGCCGTCTGCCGCGCCCACAGATAGCAGTCGCCCGCCCGGGCCAAACGCCGCTCGCGACCAGTCGCAGCCCACTTTAAACGACTCGTGACTGAAATTGTAATATTTTCTATAATAACTGTTCTCTGTAAACGTCGCGTCTTAGTAACTCTAACTATTTTAATTTAAGTTACTTTTTCATAAATGCTTTTACCATTTTACATTGTTTATTGAATTTTGCTTATAAACTGTATGTACTAAAACTTGTGATTTATAATTTTAAATTTACGTACGTATATCTTTAAAGCAAACATATCTACCCATTACCGTTTCTTATACAATTAAACATCTTGAAACCATATAAAAGTAACTACGGATACGCTACAAGTAACAGCACTAAGTTATGATGCATAATGTTACTTACCTGAATGAGCGTACGATCGTGTTCATCCTTAGATCTATTAGCTGTATTGTGTCGTCGCGGACGCAAGCCAGTAAATAGTTGTTGTCTGAAACGATAGTTCATGTACGAATTAAAACAACTATAAAAGCTTACTCTATAATTTGCCACTTGTAAGTTATTTTTAAAGAAAAATCAGAGTCTTGTAACGGGCGCTTAACTTGAGAAAGACTATTAAATGATATGGGGACGTCGTTATTAGACATCGGGGGATATCGTTGTTCCTCATCTAAAATATCTACAGAGGCAATCCCGCTATTTCCTTTGTCTAAAGTTTAGACTATACTAACACAGGTAATGTTTAACCTTAAACCTTTCGAGAGGAATATAATGGGTTAAATATTGAATTTTACCATTTAAATATGTGATACCAATGTGCAATACTAGAAAATAGATTATCGAGTCAAATTTTTTACATCCCCAGTAGTTTTTACATCGTAAAAATATGATTATTTGTTATGATACCGAAGTTATCACGTCGTCATTAAAGAGGGAAAGAAAACGACAAGGTATAAGTTCGGCCAGCTCATAAGGCTTTTGTACACATTACATTTTATTACATATTTATGATACCGAAAGCTATTCCGAGCATGATAGATTGTCGATAGCGCTGATGGATCTGGATCGAGCGTGATGGCTAACTGTGAACTGTCTCCCCATTCATTTGTCGGATAAAATCGACGTGATTTAATCAGCTTCCAAGGCAATGACGTCCCGACACTCCAATTGATTGAAGGTATCAATCTCAGTATTTCGTGCGATGCACAAACCGTTACTGACAAAAAAGGGATCGATCAAGAGACGTGTAACGGAAATGGGCATTGCGCACCCGTCACGTTGTAGTGCTGACACAAATACCGATACTAATATGCGATGCATTCAATTACGAAAATTTACAAGTAGTTTTTCGAATAAACAGCTATTTGGCTTTTGATGTAACTTGCCCGTCGTTAACTCTAACAGTAGTTGAGATGTTAATCTAAACTACGTGTTTAACAAGTCGCTTTAGCACTGGAGCATACGTTTTAAAGTTTAGTTTAAAATTAATGCATGAAATTACACAATAGAATTACTTCAAGTTAAACTGGTCTGATTTAATGAAATTGTCTTATTTGTAATAAAAAAAAGATATACCTCTACTTAAGTCGAGCGATGTTACTTTGCCTTGAAGCATGATGTCATTTGCTGACATTTCTGTCCGTATATCCCAAAACCTTATTCTCTTGTCGTAATGTCCCGAGATTATCGTCGAACCGGCGCCATCTGATGTTACCAGGTCGTTGCAAGATGAACCAGCGAATTTTGTTTCTGTACCTGTTAATACAATTGAGAACAGTTTTTATAAAATATTATTTGGCTGTAATATACAAATTCGTGGGTAAATCAGCAAAGATTCCGTTGTGAACCAAATTTCCTGTTCCCCATAACAGTAAGTCGTCAAATTTCAACCTTTATCACATTTGCTTGAAACAGGTCTTAGTAAACCGCAGACAGTAATAAATGCGGTGGCATACCACGTATACCATTATACGAGATCTATTGTTTAGCAAACTAGTACATAATACAGATAATTTTAGATTTTATGGGCAGAAGCGGGTCAAAGTTTCCGTTCCGTTTATCACCATATTAGTTTTGTACAATTTAAGACCATTTCTAAATAAATCCTTTAAATACATTTATTTCAATATCTATCTAAATCTAATATAAGATCATTCTGTTTGCATATCTATTTTCGTTATTAATTTGCCAAATGCGAATCGAACCAACTAAAACCAGTGTGCTATACTGCGTCTAAAATGGGAGGAATGCGGGAAGGTTACACATATCCGAACTCCTAGCGCCTACCCGCAAAAGCGCAGGCACCACCTTCGGGTAGCCTCTCAAGAAAGCGGCGTCCAGTCACAGGCAAACGTTGCCTTCAAGCGATAGGTACTTCCTAAACAGTAGTGACCCACTCCTGACACGAGCAATAAGTTTAGTTTGATAGGGAAAAATTAAATGTGTTAATTGAACAGTTCGTTGGCCCGTTACAGAAATGCTCATTCAGTACATCCCACTGAGATATAAAACTGAATAGGGATTATAAAACGATAAACACGCGTAAATGCTACTACCATATGTCTCCGATGGTGACGTACAAGACTAGGGTTTCTAAGTTTATACGCATTAAGATTTATTAAATTACTTATTTTATTCGTCGCTGGTACTTCGCATTGGTTTAGTATTCTTCACTAAACACACACAATATTCTTAGAAAGAAAACGCAACTCGATTCTCTATACAGATTTCTATCACACTTGACTGGCCCGTTGTTCAAGTGGTTAGTGATCTAGCAGGATCACTCAATCAGTCATATGTCATGGGTTTGATTCCCATCCAATAAAATAATAGTGTTACGAGCGCGATAATTAGTGCGATAATTAGCAGTTACCACAGTACAAGTTCTGCTTAGTTGGGGTTCAAACGGCCGTGTGTAAGATGAAGTCATTATTATATTACGTACACAAGATGTTTTGTTATAACATAAGTTCTTTTAGGCTTGATAGCCAACGTGGCCATAAATGGAACTATAAGTATAATAAACAAACATTACCTATAGAAAAATTGTTAATCAGTGGTAAATATGAGCTTATTAATGCAATAATCCAATCGCATAATCATACTGATTAAACTAATCTATTCGTAACTAAAAAAAACTTTTTTTTATTTTAGTACATTGTTTTTAGAAGCTTCATATTTTATATAAGGTTAATTAAGTTAGCCATATAGTAATGTGTGTGCACGGATGGCGTAGCCGTTTAAGTAGTCACCTCGCTACCACGCTGCCGCGCCTAGTGTTGTGGGTTCGATCCCCACACAACACTTTGTGTAATCCTCCAATTTTTGTTCTAAAATATTTTACATTTAAAAATTTAAATGGTCGTATAATAAATGATTTTACAACTAATTTATTTATTGAATATCAAAACTCTTAAAAATAGTAATTACTATTTATACATCTATTTATTTTTCAAAGGGACTACAAAAATATTAAATACATATCAAAAATACTAACTACACATCAAAAATAACTAATGCGCATTTAATAAATATTAAAATGTTAAAATAACGTTTGACAAATGGCTTGGTTTAGGTCGGGTTATACCCCGGTGGGGTGACAGGCGAGGGTTTCCACATATAAAAAAAGGACTGCGACCACACAGAAGAACCGCCATAACGTGATTCTACCTATTTTACTTGGTAAGGGCATCGTATATAATAAGTACTATACGATTAGTTTAATAGATGAATATGACTGATAAAATGGTAATAAATAATAACAATAATATTTTAAAGTTAGTTTAAATTTTGCTGTGCAATCAGTATTTTTAATTAGAATTGTGATATTTTATATAAAAAAGGAAGTGACGAACTTATCCTTTCAATGTTTTTCATGCATCAAATCCAATTTGCAAACATCTAAGTCCAGTAAGGTATGTTGATTGTCTGATGAACACGTGTTTATAACCATCAATTTAAAGTCAGTTTAGACTTAACATCGGATTTACGTATACTGATACAACATTTATAACATAATAATAGCATAAATCAACTTGACGATATCCGTTTTAGTGACTTCTATTCAAGAATAAAGGGAAATATAAATAAGCATCGTATGTGCCAATTAGTCTTAGAATAAACATGTGGGTACGGGATGTACTAAAACGTAATGTTCCACGCCCCTATTAGAACACAATCGTTCTCGGAAATATTTGCCTTTATCCGTGCTTGTTAATAATACAATTTCAGCTATAAATATTTCAAGGTTCTATAGTTGTAACAAGCTTATGAGAACTGGCTTAACACGGTGTATTTAAAGAAAAAACATAGTTTGCGTTTGAACGCTTATTTATTTTGCAACTAGGATTATTAGATCGAAATGTTTCTTGTAACACTTACTTCATGTTATATTATAGATGTTGGAGGTTATGACAATTATCCTAAATAATTTAAATAAAGGTAAGAAAATAAATTGAGTTGCAATTCATACTCAGACAATGGGTTAAAGTGCTGTATTGCAGCAATATCAGATAAAACATTAATAAAGCGGTTGATCATGAGAACAAAAGAATTAATAGTTTTTCTTGTGCAATGTATTATGTTCATAAACATTGATCACATATGCATAACCCGATGTGGATGCAGATGTTTGTATTTCTAGCCAAATTAAATATTTTTCATAGACCTGAGAATCTGTGTTGTTTAGACTCATTACCAGTGATAAGAAAACCACGACTTAAGATGCGATACGTTGGTAAGTCCATGAGAAAACAAATCGTTCCTAGATACGGTTTGAGTATTCCCACTATTTATATAAGTTTGCGTAGAAAATAAATTGATTATATTACAACAGGAAGAAAGCCTCTATGGAATTTTAGGCGAGGTTACATTCTCAAAACCCTTAGCCGTGACGTTTTCAGATTTGGCTATACGAACTTTTGATCATCATCACAACGGCAACGCTATATTTTGACTTTTTTCTATTTTTTTTACTTATTAATACACTAAGTATTGGAAAATTCAACAAAAAAATATTAAATAAACGTGAACAAAATACAAGCATTACATTTAAAAAAAAATTTGATTAACACCATATAGTTATAATTTACTTTACTAACTAGTATATAACTACTATATACATGTATACACGTATTACTAGATTATGTACGCAGTATCGATAGTGTAAAGTACCTAATTCTGACACACCTTTTTAGGTATCATTCTCTTGATAAAACCACCCTATTATATTCTTTTCTGATACCCTGAAACTTTGTATTATATCAAAACGTATACTGCAAATTTCATCAAGATCGAATAAATGTCAAGACAGCACATTAAATACAAAAAAGCAAATAGTGATTCTTATGCATACACAAGATATATTTAGATGTCTTATACTGGCGAAATAAATAAAAACCATAATTATGGCTGATACCAGTATCCTACTTATTCACATTTCCTGTCATAAACATCTTTCACTTCAATATACGAGTACATTTATATTATAATATTGTCCTCAATATTATTCTTTACGACACAATACGATTTAAATGTAGATAAGACTTTTGGTTTCAAATTTAGTACCAACTCGAATTAAAGGAGAGAGTTAATATTTTGACTGATGAAAATATAGATAAAGGTGAATGTAAAAAAAAAGAAACTTGATTAGTAGATAATTTTAAAGTTAAATTTAAAACCTTAAAACAGTAAAAAAAACAGTATTTAAACTCCAAATCAGTTCAGTACAGTAAGTGTTTGATGGTGGTTGTTTTTTTTAATTCGTCGTTACACTATAAAAATATGTCCAAAAAATTTATAATTTACCAGAAATTATATACAATCTTACTTACTTGGTGTCAATCGCATGTTTTAAATCTTGGTTAAGATGTTGTGTTAATGATTTTTATGTTTTATGTTTCTAGTGAAATACACTTTGAAAAATTATCGATAATCAATTACAACAATCTCAGGAAACTAAAGTACAAGTACCTACTGTTTCTGATGTAGACTTTGTATACACATACAATACTATACATAACTGTTGAGAAGCATTAAATCCTAAAACATTTTCACAAAATAAACTTAATCATTTCATCAGAGATCATCTTGATTTAAACAGCGTGAGTTTTAAGCATTTTTTAGCCGTTGCTCGAAAAATCTTCAGATACTACAAGATTGAGACAATGCTAATAAAGCTAGAGCGTCCACAAAATAAAATAAAACAGTGGCATTTGTGATTTTACTATGTGGGAAATACTTGTAATCAGGTAAAAATTATAGGTAACAAAATGTATGTGTGCCAGTGTTATCTACAAAGTTATAAAGGTATGTCAGGTTCCAGCTGATTCGGATGTAAGCAAGCAGTAACAATGTGCTTTGGAATCGGTAACATGGAATATGAAATCAACTATTGACATTGAATCTTTAGAAATAATAAAATAAGTCGTTTAAGGTACGAATCCGTGTTGTCCTCAGTTGTGTCCATTATATACGATATTTTGTTATTGATTATTTTATTACAAGGGGAAGACGATGCCTTTCTGTTACTATATGATAAAAAAAGAAAATTCATTCACAGAATGAAGTCATACCGAGTACCGGGGATTAGAAACTACCAATTGTTGGGAAAATAAATATTAAGTCCTAGTCACCATAGGTGTTGTGGTGTCTGCAGTCGCTGTCAGCTACACGTTTAGTGCCGCGGCAAACACAATAATTAAAGACGCACTAATTATGGTCCTAATTCATCGTAGTTTCGTCTTTCGGTTTTTGCTATAAACTGTTGCATAATAATGCTGTATAAAAAGAACTTGCTGACTATAGGTAACACAAGTACATTTGGAGTTTGTTATAGATATACTGCGAAACTATAAAAGAGTTTATTTCAGTATGTTCCTGTCGCAGCATAATATATTTAAGGGAGGGGTAAGGGTTTCAGCGTAAAAAAAAACACTTTTTTGTGATTTTTTATCTCAAATATCGATTGAGCAATTTTATTCAAACCTTCACCAATTTTATTTCAAATGGCAGTGAACACGGACTTCGAAAAAGTAGTTTTGAGAAAAACGCGTCACTGCCATTACTATTACTCGACCGATTCATTTCAAACTTTGTACACATTTTCTTCATATAAAATACCTCCCCCCTACGTTTATTAATTTTTTTTTTAACATTAAGAGTGTTTCCCACTCACAAAATGGCAGAAATTTTAGTCCAAAATAACGGTTCACACTTTAGATGGCCGCCAAAAATTTTTAAATAAAGAAAAAAATCAGAGAACGTTGGGGGGAAGATTTGTTTATAATTTAACTAAATTTATATGGTTTTTCATTTTCAGATAATTTCCGGCCGAGTTACAGCGAACACCGCAAATTGTTTTTTTTTCAAGACGTCCTGGGGGAAGCTCTGTCACGGGCTAATGGTTTAATATTTTTGCATGAAACATTTACAGAACATAGTCAAAACTATGCTCAATAATGTATAGAAGGTTTGAATAAAATTGCTCAATCGATATTTGAGATAAAAAATCACAAAAAAATGTTTTTTTTTTACGCTGAAACCCTTACCCCTCCCTTAAACAAAAACCTCAGAATATATATACACATACTTACACATTTTACTTCTAAGGTCCCATATTTTAAGGGTTCTGTCGTGGCTCCCTGTGATAACTTTAGTTGGCTCTCCAAGAAATTTCGCTGCCATCACTTTACCGCTATGACCCGTCAGTGTATGCTGAAACAAAGCAATAAATGTTAAACTATATAAAACTAAAGTGTAGTTACTAGTTATGTAGTGATAATAGAATTTAAATCAGCTTGTATTAATTGGCTTAATGCAATAAGAGTAAAACGAAATTATAGGGTCTAAACATATAAAAAATATTGCTGAGAACGCATTAATGAAGCATCGGCGTTGGGTAATAAAATGCAAATAGCGCTACTGTCAAGCTACCGGCCGACATCGACAGAGGTTTACACGTGGCTCCCGGCGCGCCACGAACAACGATTGTTGTCTTCTCTTTATAGCATCGTGATCTCTTCACACAGTTCCACTTAGCTGAAATGCACTAAATCGATGTCTCACGAGACTCATTTTCATCTAAAGTGCCTATTAATTGTATTAATGTCACAGTTTGCCAGTGATTATCTAGTTTATGATACTGCTAAATACATACATTGTAGAGTATTTGAAGTGTCTAAATACTATTTTTTTTTCTTATATACGTTGCCTAAAAATAATATAACAGTAAACACAACTTAAATAAGTTTTAGTTTTTAGTCATTATACCACCTAACGGGAGCTCAATAATACTGATAATAATTGCATACCACGGTCGAACGGTCTTTTTTTTTTTAATACTATAGGGGGACAGACGAACAGACGGGTCACTTGATGGTAAGTGACACCGCCGTCCATGGACACTTGCAACTCAAGATTCGCAAGTGCGCTGCCCGCCTTTGTGGGTGATGAGGGATGGGGGATGCAGGGAGCGGAAAGAAGAGAAGAGGGATGAGGAGATGGGAAAGAGGAGAAAGGAGATGAGGGGAGAGAAAAGGGGGGAGGGGGAATTGGGCCTCCGGAAACTTCACTCAATTCGGGGAAATGCAACGCAAGCGTTACTTCACAACCGGTTTACTGTGAGGCAGTGGTATCGCACCGGTCGAGCCGGCCCATTCGTGCCTAAGCATGGCTCTACCACTGAACAAAATATCTCAATATAGGAACAAAATGTCTTAATATAGAAGTCCTGGTCCTGTTCCTTTCTACTAAGTTCATTAGATAGTAATGTATTACTAACAATTAACAAACAGTCTTACTGGAATCATGACATCTTGGCAGATTTATGATATATGTAAAATATTCTAAACATGACATCACAGTAGTTAAACAATCTGGACACGGTTAAAATGTCTCCATAACTCTGTGATAATGCTCGAGTGCACGGCTGACCCGTTCTTGCTGTTCTTAATTACAAACAAAACGATCCGTTATCGGACAGCATAGCCGCCAAGTTTCATTCCATTTATGTACAGTAAACAGAAACATAAACAAAGGCCAGAGACATTGCAGTGAACAACGCTCTGCACTCGTCCGGCACTCCCTAATGTAAATTAAATACAGCGGGAATAGTGCTAACGTTTTTCCACTTACTTAAGAATTAGGGAAATAGCGAACTAATTAAAATTGCCTTGTTACTGCCTCCAGGAAACTTTACCTCTAGGTAAGATGGCGACAACATGTTAAGTCATTACTGTCATTACAGTTATGATACGGACGGTTTTGAGGGCACAGACTGCAACACGTACTACAAATTTAGATAGCATTATACAATATTTAAAACGGTATGATACGTTGAAAAAAAATAATAGCAGTAATAAAATACGCTAATGTCATTATAAGCAGTGATTGACCCTTGTGTACCTCAAATTATGCAAATTTAAAAGCAATCAGTATTCTGTTTAAAACGTCTCCATAGAGATTACATCTAATATATCGGAATAAGTATTATTAGGTTCTTTAATGTTACTTACACATGTTACACGCCACCCAGAACATTAATTTTCTTTTATATTATGATCAGTTTTATGAAAATTCAAAAGAAACATGTTTGGCGAGGAAGAATTAATTTAATTTGCAAGGCACCATTAGCCAGCGGGTAGTGTTCCCGGAGAGCGTGCAACGGGACCTTATCATTGCTTTTAAAATTTATAGTATAACGGCTAATTAAGAGTACACTCATTTGGTTTGTTTGTTCCGTCACGAGTGTAGGGAGCTTATGTGCTGTTTAGGACTATTGCCACGCGATAGTCGGGGCGCACACTAATTGAGGGGTTAAGCGATATCATCCGGACAAGGCAAACCGACTCTTAACGAGCTAATATAAACTGACATACTTACATAGTCAATTTACCCTGAATAGACCTCCCAACGTCCACAATACGATAATACCATTTATGATAATCTATATAATGTTTGGTCTATCGGATGATAGAAGACTAATCTCCGAATGGAATTATTCAATAGCAAGTATAATAACTATTTACGAATCTAATCGTTGTGCAGTTAGTACGTTAATTTAAAACAGTTGCAGGATATATTACCTAAGAAGTAAATTTCAAACAAATATCGCTTGGCGCAGCATAAGCATAATATATTTATCTCAATAATATATAACAATATCTATGTGCTAGTTAGAACACAAATAAATACTGTGAGTGCAGCCAGTGAAATAACTTACTCCTTATAAATCAGTTGATTTGAATTGCGTTCTCATTAGTGATTCCAGCTGCGGTGCGTTGCGCAGAAATACACAACTTATTACTTTGGCTACATGGCTAAATCCATTTACAAAGTATCCACATTTAGCTACTGAATACGCGACTTATCTCTCTCTGATAAATGAGCATACAAAATAAGAGATACTGCAAAAAAGTGCTGCCTCTTGGTTTGATCCCTCTTCGTCGGATTTGAATTCTTATTATACAATTAAAGCACATAGCCTATAAATAGCCTTATTTTGTGATATCAGCATACATTTATCAACGTAGATATTGTCATCACGGAAACTGTAACCAAAAGTATTCTACTCGTTTATTGTATGATACGAGCAGGCGCCGGTTTCTACTACGCCCGTTTTGTGATTATCTTTTATCTTATGACATTAGCATCTTTTAAGAAACCGCAAAAATGCGAGCTGAATAAAATCAGGCGGAATATTTGTAGAGCGGTTTGAGCCAAGTATAGGTGTAGGTAGTGTGTCACGCCTCGTTTCTAGCTCCAAGTACTTCCTCGTATGCGGTTATCAGGGGACATAAACCACGACAGGTGGCGGTTAAATCACACCAGCGTACGCGATATGAAGAGCGACAACAGATGCAATCAACTAGTAGCAGCCGAAGGCTGTTGCCATTAGTTATTTACAAAGCTTTGCTTACATACTTCTGCCATGAAGTTTATAAAATTTATTACACTTTCCGGCCTTGTGGTTGTTATTATGCTATAGCAATTTACTGCATTATATTATTGTTAAACATGACAATACATATTACATTATTTATATTAATATCGGATATATTATTTTTAAAATTCCAACATTCCGTTGGGTTCAAACGACCTTTTTTATAATCATCGGTAAATGCTAGATTTGGGATTATCTATGGAGGATTGGCTGGAGAGGCGACATGGTAGCCTCTCCTACCGGATGACGTACTTACCGGACGTGGCTGCTTCGGGAAGTACCTGTATCGAATAGGCCGGGAGCCAACGTCTGTGTGCCACCACTGCGGGAGCTGCCGCGAGGATACCGCACTTCACACACTTGTGGAGTGCTCTGCGTGGATACAGCAGCGCGTAGACCTCGCGACGGCTATAGGTGTGGGTAGCCTTTCGTTGAAGACCATGATTGCGTCTATGGTCTTGAACGAGACCGCATGGGATTTAACCGCCTCGTTTTGCGAGGAGGTGATGCTCGCCAAAGAGGCGGCGGAAAGGATAAGGGAGAGAACCAGTACTCTCTCGTCCCGCAGAAGACGCACCAGACGCCGGAGAGAACAAGCTGATTTCCGGCCTCCATAAGCGCTGGCCTGGGGTTGATGGACTGGGTTATCCACCGCCCTAGCAGAAGCAGACCCAAGAGGGCGGCGCCGTGTTCGCGCCTCTTTAAATGATGACCGATACACGATAGTGGGGTCGTCTGTTATTCAACAGACGGCTAGGTCTGCCGGGGTGCACAGGGTTTTCCTTATAAGTGACGGAACACCGTGTGGTTTTAGTCGGTTCGAGTCCGACATACCACCTCACCTTTTAGCCCGGTGAGGTGACGACTCGTGGGGGTTTCCAAACGTAAAAAAAAATAAAATATATCTGAGTTTATTCCGAAGGAATACATATAACACCGGATAGGATACAAATGTATAAATTAAGGTAATTTAACCATTGGATGTTGGTCTAAAGTTAAGAAAAATAATTGTAGCTAGTAACCGATTTGAGATAAATTATTTTATACAACGGTTAATGCACACATAAGTTTGTATTCCGGCCTATGACTGGCCTGTTGGTCTAGCGGTTAGCGATCCTGACGATTCAGACCCAGGACAAATATTTCTGTGATGAGCACGATCATTGGTTATATTATATTTAGAGATATATAAGTATGTTTATCAGGATGAGTCTAAATGCGGAAACAGAGCCCTTTACCATTACCATTACCATTATATGTTTATCAGGAGCCTGGTTACCGCTGGTACAAGCTCTGCTTAGTTTGGGATCATGCCATGTGTGAGATGTGTAGAGCATTTATTCAAAAGTCTATCATTGCCTGCTACTTCATTCGCGTAGAAATTTTGAACCATACATTTTTTGGGGAAAAAGAGTAGCAATATGTGATTGAAAAACAAACATTCATCCAAACTTTGGCATTTATAATAGTAGAAATATCTTGTTACTTGTCAATTTTACACTAACGAGTAAAGGGAATGGAATGGAAATATTTTGGATCGTTTAAATTTTAAACTTAATTAAAGAAAAAGAGTCCATGGAGTTCAATGCTTGATATTGATTTCATTCCATATTGAAACCATACTGTACTCTAAAAAAATAAATAAACAGCTATGACGGGTAATAATGGGCGGGCGATAAGTAACATATATTTTTATTCAAACAAATCCAGTAATGAAACTTAAAAGAATAGAATGGATATTAACCTTATTGTATAGCAATTAAAATTTGTTTACATAAATAACGAAATAACGAAAACAATATGTAAAATAGACAGCCTTACAGCTAAATGCAATTTCTTACAGGTAGCCTTTGGATTGATATAGACGGCAGTAAATCAAAGAAAGAATGGGTCATTTAGTGTATAAGAGTGGCAGTAAAATATTAATATACATACATCGTTTTGTTAATTGTAGTAGTGTTAGAATAAACATAATAAAAATAATGAAAATAATGCAAAATTAATAATTTAGATGCCGTTAAAATAATGTATGTGTGTATAAATGGTTAAGGAAACGCATACTCATTTAAATTATCTTGAAGGAAATGTCGACTGAATACTGATTCAGTAATAATAAACATAAAACCAATTCTAAATGATTATATTTTATGGTAATCACCTATTGGAGTAAGTTACGTTTGGGACTTTTTCAACACAGAGTAATTACGCAATTCCATTAATTTGCATAAAAGCAAATTTATGAATTATTTTAGAATAAGTAGTAACAACATTTATGAGAGGTCAATGTGCTCATGAGAACAGAATTGTTAAGTTCGTCATTCTTTTTTAATAACTATTGTGAATAATATGATATTAAGAAGGATTTTTGAAGCGGGAACAGCACAATAGCGAGCAAGTGGTTGAGGGTTCGTGTATCACTAATATAGTCAGATATGATATTAAATATTTTTTTAAGAAATCGCAATTAGCGACAAGACCGCTTGATTGTAAACTTTCATTTGAAGTGAGCCAAGATCTCATTTCTTTATGGTATAGGGGACAAACGAGCAGTCGGGTCACCTGTTGGCAAGTGCCGCCCATGAACACTTGGAACTCAAGAGTTACAAGAGTGCTAACATACACGAAAGAAACTAACAAGTGACATTATATCCAGAAACCCTAAAAATAAAATAGTTGATATCGTAATGTGGGTAAAACTTATTTAAGCTTAACGTTGACAGGTGACAGTTGCCACACATAAACACAATTTAAATAATATTAAAATAAACTAAAACTATAATGAACTCTATAGAAAAATATATAAATCGGTTTAGATATATATATTGTAGAGGTGTTTTATCATTTTATCTTAGTTTCCCATCTCGTTTTCATCTTAAATTATATTCATTCTGTTTCTGCTTATTTAAAAAAAACAACTCCTTCATTAGGATTAATTCTTGTGTCGCGGGGGACTTTACAAACATTCAAATAACGTAAAAAGAACACTGAGACTCAGAACAACAATTTGAGGATTACAAAAAGTGTTGTCACGTGCGGGGATCGAACCCACAACACTAAGCGCGGCAGCGTGGTGGCAAGGTGACCACTTAAATCGCTACGCCACCTGTGCATTCAATTACAGCGCATTACTTAGTTATGTTACGACTATTAAACATTAACATGGATTAATAAAAATTTACGGCGTTAGGGCTTTACGTAATCTGGAGTCCAATGCTGCACCTGCCTTATACCTCATCTAAGTGATCAAGAAAGACAATATCTATTTTGTGTCCCATGTAAAATTCTACTTTAGTAGAAATCATAGTTCTGTCGGTTAAATTAGGAATCGACGCTACATAATTATTGATATATACAGCGAGAAGGTGAATTTAAAAGGTGATGATATACATTAATATAGTTTTTTTTTTTATATAAGATTACTTGTGATCTACATATACGCGTAAAAATCGAATTATACGGTATGTTAAAAAATGGGCGCGGTATATATAATTTATATGATTATAAATAAAAACGCTGTATTAACGCGCTCGTAATTAGTAGTAAGGTAGCAATTATAACAATTTAAAAGAATGATATATTTTATATATTTGATTAGAGACTACGTTTTTACAATACACTTGTGTAATAATTTAATAACAGGTAAGTTTTAAGCCTCACGTTTTTGTCTCTAATTACATTTCGTAAAGTTGAAAGTCATTAAAAAATATTCATAATGATCTTGAATAAGCTCTAACAGTATTGCAGTGTTACAGCACTGCAATTAATCGATATTTTGACCATGTGTTTGAGTTTATTAGCCGTAAATATAAAATAACCTAACATAAATTTTATACTTTTCACAACAAAATAGGTAGTTTTCCATTAAAAATTTCAAGTATTGAGTTTCCAAAATAATGTACTGCTTAAATACTGGAAAGAGATGAAACATGAATATACTCTTAATATGTTTAACTGCATTTTTAATTTAACTTAAGTTTTCATTGTGCAGCATCAATTGTTGGCAAGGGGTTCACTTGAACATAGACCTAACCTCAAATTTTTTGTAGTGGTAGAGCCATGCTTAGGCACGAATGGGCCGGCTCGACCGGTGCGATACCACGGCCTCACAGAAAACCGGTTGTGAAGTAACGCTTGTGTTGCATTTCCCCGAATTGAGTGAGGTTTCCGGAGCCCACTTCCCCCTCCCCCCTTTTCTCTCCCCTCATCTCCTTTTCCTCTTTCCCATCTCCTCATCCCTCCTCTCTTCTCTCCGCTCCCTGCATCCCCCATCCCTCATCACCCACAAAGGCGGGCAGCGCACTTGCGACTCTTGAGTTGCAAGTGTCCATGGACGGCGGTGTCACTTACCATCAGGTGACCCGTCTGTTCGTCTGTCCCCCTATAGTATAAAAAAAAAAAAAAAAAAATAAGCATTGATTTATTTTTCTGTTCAGTTGAAGATGTTTATTAATTATGTGGATTAGAATAAAGTAAAAAAAGTCGGATCTTCCTTAAAACAAGTGTTTTTTTTTTTATAATCTTACAACATGGAGGTATCAGATTCCGCGTTTGATATTTCTAAATATATAATATTAGTATTATGTGTTTTTCGGATATTTCTTACGGTTCTTTAGTTGTTAAGGAACGTTACGTGTAAAGTAGGAATTAATTACGAAACCGTCACATGTAATGTTCGTCTATTTGCTATTGGAGATACGAGATAAAAAATTTGAATCAGGGATCCGATTCCATAATGATAAGTTTTAAGTGCCATATTTTTGTTAGAGTTGCGTGTTCCCTAGCTAGTTAAAGTTGACGGCACTTGTACGTAAACTATTACAGCTACTGTACGTAAAGAAGGCTTTACTAGTAATAGTGGACCAACTTATAAAATTAACATGCATAATTACTCAGATAAAGTTGATGACTACAAAACCCAGCACTGGCCTGACACTCACTTGACCTGTTTTCTTAATGAAACAAAATTATTCCAATTAGTCTCCTTAAAGCTCGAAGAGATGTCATTATTAGTGTTGAGATTGAAACTAAAACTACCAAGCAAAATTGGTACTTGGTGTATAACTTGGTAAATGCAAACTTTACTAAAACTAGATTCGCCTAACACATCAGGAAGACAACGTTGATAGCAAGAAGAATAAGCTAATCAATTCATTATTCTAGTAGAAGAAAACTACATGCTTTAAGTGGCAATAAGTAAGTAATAACAGTGGTAGAGTCAAGCTTAGGCACGAATGGGACGGTTCGACAGGTGACGTCCTCACCGAAAAACGGTTGGCCGGAACCTGCGCCTTATAAGGTTGCAGGCGGTGGGCCGGAGTAAAATACTGTCTCGATCTGTTTAGCACACCAAGCTTCTTCGAGGCTAATATGGCCTGACTCTCTAAGTGACCGCGAAACTGGACTTCGCTTGATATATCGACGCCAAGGATTCCGATACTGGCTGATGCAGTTAGTGAAGTGCTCTCAAATTGAGGTGATACGACCAATGGCATCTTTTTCGAGGTGAACGCGCAAACCTGTGTCTTCGTGGGGTTAAACTGGACTAGGTTAAGTCGACCCCAATCCGAAACTTTTGATAAAAAAGTTTCGATTTCAGACACAAGTTTGTTTGTTGTACCTTCATCACAAAGGGTGGATGCTCCAACCAGACGGTGATCGTGCCTGGCGGACCGCGGCCCAACAGTTAATGTTGGGCAGTCGTATATATACTAATCGGTGCGAGAACTTTATTATTGTGATTCAGGATCATACTTCGTCATCAGTGCTACGTACTTCGACTTGTCTTAGCTAGATGGTGTTAATATGTTTCTTCTGTAAGTGCAGGTCGCTACAATCATTAAGGATATTAGGGATCAATAAATGATGATGGAGGTTCATCATCCATGAATAGGTTCAATTAAATTTAACTTGACTTGAACTTTAAATAAATATCTCTACATTTGGGACAAGTCAGTAACTAATGGATTTGTGCTACCATCTTAACTACTACTATTACTAGACTATTAACCGATTTATATTAATGAGCCGACATACATTCTTCAAGTATAAAACTTAATTTTAATGTCTATGTTTACAGTCTGATTTACTTCAACCCAATACCGTTATCCAGAGAACTATTTAGAATGGTCTCCCTAACTATCTTGTTACCACTTAAGTTTTCAATTTAATTATTATGTATCATGAATATTAAATAGCAGGTAATAAAAATCACTGTGAAATTCGATATAGGCATGTTTTGATAATAAGAGGTATGACTATATTTATTTATGGTCACCCTTTTGCACGTGGCGGCAACACCGTGAAGTGCGAGTGGCCCCATCTCCCTTACATTTTGAGAGAAACACGTTACGCCACTGATTTAGGCCTGCTTCTGCTAGGGCAACGGGCAGCCCCAACCGTTGCCCCCTGGCCAGTGCTTATGGGGGATATCAACAAAACTGCAAATTTTAGCAGGTATGTCATAAATACTTTAGAGATCTTATTTAACGTTTACTAAATAAATAACAATTTAATTAAATAACTAACGTTTGTCAATCTGTAAGTGTGAGCATAAATCAATTTACAGGTGATTAAATATGTACTTAACTTTACCGTTGTAATTCAAATGCGTACAGTTAATCAATTAATAAATATGTGCTTTACCGTGAGCGCCCCGTTTCAAACTGTATTTTTTTTTTTATACTATAGGGGTACAGACGAACAGACGGGTCACCTGATGGTAAGTGACACCGCCGTCAATGGACACTTGCAACTCAACAGTCGCAAGTGCGCTGCCCGCCTTTGAGGGTGATGAGGGATGGGGGATGCAAGGAGCGGAAAGAAGAGAGGACGGATGAGGAGATGGGAAAGAGGAGAAAGGAGATGAGAGAAAAGGGGGAGGGGAATTGGGCCTCCGGAAACCTCACTCACTTCGGGGAAATGCAACGAAAGCGTTACTTCACAACCGGTTTTCTGTGAGGCCGTGGTATCGCACCGGTCGAGCCGGCCCATTCGTGCCTAAGCATGGCTCTACCACTTTTATGAAATGCACCTATTTGTCACAAACACCGCGCAATATCAACGTAAAATAATGGATTAATTTGTTTTATCTCTTCTTCTGTGTTCCAAGGAGCAAATTTTCATGTTAAAGGCAGTGCGGCGAAAATCTTGTTGAATTTCTGTGCCCTGTTTCGTGTCCAATTGTAGTTTATCTATAATAATATGCTCGCATGACATTCTCCTTTATAGATGTTGTCCATCTCATGCGATGCACATTACCACCGGTAGCGGGGGCCCTATTCGAAGCCGGCTGGCCTCGGGGTCCCAAGCAAGTCGGTGGTCGGCCTTTCCCCTACCGATGTTCAGGTGTTGGCGACATCGGCGGTGAAAAAACTCGTCGTTCGTCGTCGCCTCAGCAACAGCCGGAATGCTTGTTGCGATTTCCGGGAACAGCGAGACGGAGCTTAACGACGAGTTTGGAGATGGTTTGTGTGAATTTCGTGCCCTGGATCTCGTTAACATTGCAGCTGCTTTATTTATTGTTTTTTTTTTTTATTTTTATCCAAAATATGATAACATAATATCTGAAACGTCATGCCTCACATTTTAGATTTCGTATTTACTTTCTCTCTGTCAACGTGGAGGTACACAGGGATGTAGTGGCAGTTGATAACGGACTTACTCCGCTTGGTCTAGGGAAAGATAACTGGCACAAACCTGCAGTACTTAATGTTACAGACCGTCGGTATATATGGAAGAGCAAAGAGCTGCATGGACGTTTTTATCGGGCTTTAATTTTAGCCCGATGTAGATCTATTATCATCCGTGTCTTGGCTACGTTTCAGTGACCTCTTTGGAGAAACTAAAGGGTTTATCTGTGCTATTACAGATGAAGTTGTAATGACGAATAATTATTGCAGACATATCCTGAAGGATGGCACAATTGACATTTGTCGGGCATGTCATCGCCCCGGTGAAACCCTCAGGCATATAATTTCCGGTTGGTCCGGATGTCTTACTAAAGCTTCCCGGATTGATCTTATTTTAAGTAGTGTATGGCACAGTGTGGTTTCAGTCGGTCCGATTCCGACACACCGCTCCACTGAAAACCCCGGTGGGATGATGATCCGGGGGGGGGGGGGTTACTATACGTTAAAAAAAAAAAGAAAAGATGTGTGGTGTCGTGGGACACCAGATAGGAATGAAGTTTCTAGAAGAAAAATAAAAAAACTACTTTACAAAATTATCTTAACACCTTTATTCTATTTACAATGATTTATAAAATTATATTATAATAATGTACAAAGAAACAGCTATTTACATGAATAATAATAGCAAACTGCAATATTAACAACAGTCATCCCGTAGTCTACACATTAGACACCGTATAGTCATCATACATAGACTATACAAAAAAATCTCAAGCTTTTTTTTTATGTTACGGACGTTTACAGCTAGGGTACCCCTCCGGAACGCCCCATAATGAACTTCGTTCCAAAATACAATTCCCGGTTGCTCTCGTCTTGCAAATGGTGAGTACTTGCACAGACATAACCAAGTGGCCAGGATAGTCTTAGAAACTTGTGGATGTCGAGTTACCGTATTATAAGTATGTTCCCGACCCGTTTCTTGAAAATAGTCCAGCAACATTATATTGGGTTCGATCTATCATCACTGACAGGACTATTGTTGCCAATAAACCTGACATAATGGTGACAAACCGACTAGAGCGCCGAGATATGATTGTGGACATTACCATTCCACATGACGACAATCTCATAAAGGCTAAAAAAGATAAACAAATAAAATATTTGGATTTAGTCCATGAGGTGGTCGACATGTGGGATGCGAGTTCTGCAATCATCGTGCCGATAGTCATATCAGCTCATGGGTTGATTGCCAAGAGCCTCGACCAACATCTGCAGAGGCTCATGTTACACAGCTGGGTTAAGGGCCTAATGCAGAAGGCAGTCCTTCTTGATACGGCACGCATTGTGAGGAGGTTCCTGTCTCTGAAGTCCTAACCACCGGTAGCTTGGTCCCTGTACCCGATTCCGGTTGGGCACTATTTTTTATATTTTTATATATATTTTCTTTTTTTTATATTTAAAAATGTAATTAATATTTATTTTAAGTGAAATAATGAGAAAAATAATAATAATAATCTTTATTTGGAATATGAATATGTATGTTCGATAATAACCATATTAGTTAAAAACTGTGTCGTGGCTATTAACGCTCCACCTCCAGGAAGGAAACGATAACAGCGTTCCAGATTTCTTATTGAATCTTAGGATATATCTAATATATTAAATTTAATAAACCAAATGTATAAATAAGAGATAATAGATATGTATTTAGAAATATATAGGTACGTATATAGGTGGAAGATGTCTGAAGATATTATTATCACTAAAAAACCGTCTCCAATAGACGGTTTTTTTTTTGTAGAAATTCAGCAATTGTTATAGAGCTGTTGTTAAGGTGTTACACCGGTGTTATAACAATTTAACAAATTTCCCCCGATTAGGCTAGGTAATGTTTGGCGGACCATGGCCTTACAGTTGATACTTGGAAGTTGTATACCCGGATGTAGAAATCGACATTGTCTGGTATGGCACGAGCGTCTCAATGCCAGTAGTGAGTAGTTTTCAGGAAGTCACAACTGTATTCCGCCAGTCCCAGTGTATCAGGTATAAAACCCGCTGGTGTCTGTTAGCCTTGTATCATGGATGAAGAACCGCAGCTCAACAGTTTATGTTGGTAGGTTATGTCAAATACTAATCAGTGCATGAACTTCGGGATCAGTAGTTACTTCGTACTGTTTGCTGTATTTAGATGTCACCACAATCAATAAATCAACTGGCCTATTTCTATTTACTACTGGACATGATCTCTCGCTTTGAGTAGAGTAGAATCGCTACGTTGAAATGGATTGTCAGGGAACACATGAACATTAATAAATATTTGAAAAAAGCCTTTTATTTAAAGAAAAAAAAAATATATATGCATAATTGACATTCATTATAACAAATACTTAACTGTTTTATATCTTTAAAATAGATATCAGGGTCAGACAAAAAATACTTACAGCAACTCAAGTTATGAAGAAGAATATTGAAACTCAGGATGTACATAATCCAGTAATTTTACAACACATTTTGGAAATAAATCAATATTAAGAGAATAATTAAAAAGAGGTTACTAACATTAATCATGGATCTAGCATTACAACTCAAGTAGCACTGGCCGCTGTGCTATGCGCAATACGTAATGAAGATAGAACTACAGTAGTAGCAGCGCGGACGCAACGGTGTGCGCTCACGATGCGACATCCTTGACGATTTATGTGTGGGAGCGCCGGGTCGTGACCTTACCACATGAAAATGTTAATTTATCTTCTATTACCAGCATTACAGGAGAACCAAATTCAAATAGACCACCTAAATCGTGAAGCCACACGATTAGAAAGTCTGGAGTAGCAACAGTGCTGTGTTCTTATAGTAGCGTGTCTACTTGTGTAATGTTTGCAAGACCAATCATGATTTTAGGAGAATTTAAGTGTGCCGAATCACATTGCTCTTGGATTTCATATTACATCGGTTTTTTATTATTAAAAACTGTAAATTCAATATAAGAATATAATATATATCGTAACTGTAGTAGTCCAGAATCATCAATAGCCTAACTGTACTTCCAACCTTTTAAGTAAACATTGAAAAATAAATTTGGGCGTCTAAGGAACGATGTGACCGTGTTATAAATAGTTATAATGCTTCCATAGCGTGACTACAGTATCTCTAATGATGTTATAATAGCGATATCGGGATGTATCGTGAGAGTGCTAAGTAATTGATAGAGCAACTCGCAATTGTGTATGCTATTAGCCGTGTTAATATATTAAACTCTGAAATTAAAGTTCAAATGTCGGTTATCTTTATGACGCGTCATTATAACATACGAGCATTTGAGTTATTTTAAAAATGAGATTAATAACTCTACCCCAATTGTTTGATCAATTCAAATAAAAACATGTATTGGATAGATAATACTTTATTTGTACACCACTTAACAGTATCATACACAGGTACATGTATCAGAAAGCTAATATACAAGGGGCGACCTTATTGCTAAAAGCAAATTCTACCAGGCAACCTGGTAGTTGAAGGTGCATTTCTATTTGAAACTACTAAATAAACATATATACTTCTACATCCACATAAAATCATGTACATAAACATAACCTACATGAATTAAATGTAACTGCTTGCAAAAAAATATTGACGAGTACGATAGATCATGAATTTTTTTGGCATCTCCAGTGTCAAATCTTGGGACATTTTTCATATGTGTCATTGAGGAACTTGAACCGTTCTTTGAGATTATAGGCCAGCAACGCACTTGTGACTCTTGAGTTGCGGGTGTCTGCGTTAAATATACATGCGAGAGAGAGTCCATAAGTAACTAATAATAAAAATAAAACGTTATAACTATATTAAAACAATAACAATAGTCAAGTGGGTTAATAGAACTTACATTATGATATATTATAATATATCCAGAAAGTGCAATTATGAATGACGGTGCATTTATGAATGTAAACAATAGGCAAAGCTTGAGTTGTTTCCCGTCTCCACCACAACCTGTACATCTGTAAAGTACATCTGTACTTTCATCCCGTTTTTGGTCAACTCCAGCGAGAAGAATCTTGCGGCGGATGCGTGTCTCCATGTTCTCTACTTCATGCGCAATGACCTCAATCTGGCTTTAGAAAAATTTCATGGTCTCTAAAATCAATACTTTAAAGGAGGCAAATTCTTCGGCAAGACTAGTTAGAGTAGCAAAAGTTGAAGATTTCCTGAGAAGCTCTGCTTTTAAACTTGCCATCCTCTTTTCGAAGCACTTCTGCATCTCCTGAATGTTCTTCATAATAGACAAGAGATTATTTTATGTTATTTGTACCGTAGTTAATAGATGTTGGATATAACATAAAACTAGCAAGCAGGTATTAATAGTCAGGCAGGTGTTTTATCAATTAAAAATATATATAAAATTGTTTCTAATATTCTTAAATCTAATTATTTTGATACAGCTTTTAAGTTTTACGTTGAACATTCAACTACCGCCAAGTGTATGTTCTTGGTACTATAGTCCATAGGTTCTTTAAATATTGTAGATGTATCAGAAGTCATATCGGGATTGTTACTACACTTTAATTTCTACTATGTTACAATGCACTTTATGGCTAACAATTAACATAACAGTCGATATGAATCTATTTAAATAAAGATAACATTTATATTTACGAAAAATGATTTTAAAAACATATTTCCCAATTATGTAAACCCGAGATGAGGTTCGAATTAACACCAACATTCTTTCAATCTAATAAAGCATTGACAATCATATAGACACCAATCAATGAATACAAAACCGTTTGGCAATTTAGGGAATGAGAGTTTTTTTTTGTCTTTTTTTTATTCAGATATAAAGAAACAATATTTCATATTTAGTTACATGATAATGAGATTTATTTGCATTAATGCAAATGTTAGGGTCGGGTTTAATGCGGCCGGTTAAATCGGGTTTAATAATAAACCAACTGGCTCAGACGGAGTACTGCCATGGCCTAACAAAACACTGTCTGCAAAGCGATGCTTGCGTTGTGTTCCGCCGAGTGAGTTAGGTTACCATAGTCCTAAACTCCGGGACAGAAAGGCTGGCAGTGGACTTGCTACTCTTGAGCTGCTGGTGTACATGGGCACCGGAAGTCACTGACAGTTATTTTCTATGCAAATCAGTAAACTCTAAGAGTGAGCACACTACATCAAATACTCTATATTTTAAAGATGGTTCTTAAAAACTTTTAGCAAAGAGAATTAAAACCAAATTTATATAATGTCACATCACCACCATCATCATTCAGTCTATCGGAGTCCCCAGCTGGACAGTGGCCTCTTCTAACGCACATTATAGCACTCGGCACACCACCGCAAATTGCATCCAGTTCAATAATGTCACAAATGGTTTTTAATTGGAGACAGTTTTGTGAGAAAGTGTTCTAGCATGATTCTTATATCATGCAGATTATTATTTCTTTGTGTTCACTACCGTACCGTATACTTTGAATTTGGTAACCTTTTTTATTGATGAACCTTAGAATCACACTTTCTTTACATCAAACTTTTTTGTATATAATTCGTGTTTAATATACTCAATTGTGAAAGTACTTTGTGTGTGTGTACAATTGTGAAAATTACTAACTAACACGATAAATCTTCCCACGTGAGGGTCTGCCTGCATTTACTGTGTGAGCTGCTAAACTCTAACCCACTCTAAACATGACTAGTAAACGGTAAAACTCTAAATTGATTAGAGGCCCTGTGCATTAACAACTTTTTCTACTTTTACTGCACGCATGAGAATAGTTTCGGTATAATTAATCATTCTAGGTCAACAAGTTTGCTAAATTGGATGTTAACACGCAATACTATTTCATACATAACACAAGGGACTTATGACTTTCTATACTTTCCTCAGGACTGGTAGCTCATGTCTTGCCGAGAATAGAATGCTTACTTATAAACTATTGCCACCGCTTACTCAAGGTAATAAACACCCGATGTATATTTCATTTTCGTTTATAGATGTCTTAAAGGAAATAAAAGATAAATACCTAACTTTCTAGTTATGTTTTTATCAATACACCAGGTTAAAAGACGTACAAGTACAATTACATACATAAATTATCATAATGTCAACGAAAGTATGCAATAAAGGTGTA
This sequence comes from Tyria jacobaeae, assembly GCA_947561695.1. Taxonomy (NCBI): domain Eukaryota; kingdom Metazoa; phylum Arthropoda; class Insecta; order Lepidoptera; family Erebidae; genus Tyria; species Tyria jacobaeae. Next base: position 11,538,574 of record OX387218.1, read on the forward strand.
GTTGTTTATCTAAAGGTTCGTGCAAGTGAGATCAGATTTAGCACTTTATGAAATGAAATTACAAAGTGCTGGTCACTACTATATTGTAAGATCGGGAATAAAAAAAAACAAGCTGTAATTTACTTTCACATTGAAAGATAATAAATGACATGCACAATGAAACAAATAAAAAAATTATGATGATCCTTAAAACAACAGGACTATGAAATGCATAATACCGGGAAATTTGCAAATGCAGCCCGTATTAGTTGAAGGGCTATCAATGTCAGAACACTAGACGTTTTATTCCAAAGTAAATATTGCAAAGACAGGAACTGCAAACGAACGTGAGCTCCGACTCGTGAATGTTACGTTTAGAGGTGGGTGCGAAGTATTCCACTAATGGTTTGGGTTACAGTGTAGGCAAATTGTAACAAACAAAGGATCATTCTCATTTAGTGTGGCGTGTGAGACAATGCGCAGTCCAGGCGCCCACCTAGCGTAACGCGAGGTGAATGAATCCTAAATCAGTTCACACTGACGCGAATGCCCAGAACCGTTTTGAGCTTTAATAACTTTACCTCGCATGAGCAAGCATCATAGTTACTGTTCATGGTGTCTAGATCATTAAAACTGCAAAAAGAAAAAATATAACAGAAATTAACGAAAGCGCTCCATGTTGGTTTATAGAAACTGCCGAATCAAATTTTGATACCGACTATCTCTGTGTGCCGTATCTAATGTGCTTTACGTAGCTTGCATCTTGTAAGGTTTTTATATGAACGGTCTCTGACTTCTTGTACTGCGAATAACAGAACACTGATTGACTATTTCCTGGTATTTTCAAAGTATAATTACCAGACCTCTAAAACATTGAATGATATGTACCAAATTGTAATGGTACATTTATATTACGGTTCTTAATTATTCTTTTAAAACATGAGTCGTCTGAGAATTTTGATACTGATAGAAATCAAAAAGTAGTAGGTTAGTATGACGACATTTACATTTATCATTGTGTTTTTGTCACCTTATATGGTAAAACATTTAGTATGTAGAGTTCAAAAGAAGTCGTTGATGAACGGCGCTGAGACGTGCGGGATAGTTGATCTGGGAAAAGATCTTGAGCATTAAAATGTTATCTTGCAACCCGTTACTGGATCAAAATGCAAATTAACTGACAACATCGCACAAACTTTCATACAGTTTTAGAGTATAATTAAGATGTATTTTGTACGTCTCAAATTGAATATTTTAAACATGGGTTTGATGTTAGCTTACATCATCTATTATGTGTGTGACATCATTATGACAAACAAACAGCGGTTCAGCGTCATACCATCATGTTAACTTAAAATTATAATATTTCTCTCTTTGCATCTTAGCTCATTTCTTATTAAGATTACTATAATTGAGGTAGGTAATGTAAACAATTTTTCATGAAGACATCTTCATTAGGTTAATTTTGTTCAGTTCATATTGAGAACATAAAACTATAATGTTACATATATTTATTAAGAACATCTAACGGCTTGCTGTCAATTTCATTAGGTGGTATTCGAAGTTTAGGGTTCTTTGTAAAGCGTGGAATGAGCATGTGTTGTATGCTATCGGTAAGAGGCCATCTGCCTCCGTATATCAAATTAACGGTGCGGAACTGGGAACTGTGTAATAGCTGGCGAGACATACCGAAAATTGCACCTGTATGCGTGTAACGTACATAAATATCTGAACACACACAAATGTTGTGCGAAAATCCGCGAACCGTAACTAAGTGTCTTTGTTTTGCCAAATATCAAAATCTGTTTCATGAATAGTGTTTACATAAAGGTGCTATAGCTTTACCGTGTCTGAGAAAATTTCATTATAGACTCTGTGCAAAGAAAAAGTAAAACATAGGATATAACTTCCGCTATCAAGTTTTATATAGGAATCGTTTGCAAAGAAACAGAAAAATAACTCAGTTTGTTGCTGTCACGCTGGAAAAACAAAGATTTTAATTTAAATATTATTATGTTATTACTACTTAAAACTATGTCATTTTAATTTAGTATTTATTGACGTTATCTCATAGTAAGGGGATGATGTGAAAACGTCAAACGAAACGTCTGGGATATTTTCTATAATATTTCAACTTTCATTTCTACTTCAAACTATTAGTATTTAAAGAAAGACACCAGACCGAGTTTTATAAAGATATTTCGCACTTGTTAAAAATAAAACTGAACTTTGATTAGGCACACAAGTGATCTAAAATTTCAAGTCTGATTACACAATTACATATCTTCGCCGATAAGTCATTGCGGGCCTTATATTAGCGCAAGATCATAAATGCGAGGAGCGGAGCGAATCAGTAACCATAGGTGTCAGATTCACTATCAGGAGTGCAGTGAGCTTTCTTAAAATTACAATTATAAAAAACAAGGTATATAAAAAATATATCCGCAAACATGGCCACAGGCACAGCTAGTGTCAAAGTAACCGGTGCGACACCTTAGTATTTCGCATTTACTTGTGTAGGTAAACATAAGTCTGTAAACTTGGTTCGTCCCGCGACGATACAATCGTGGGAAGAAAGACGTTAAAGTGCTGCATAATTGTTTGAAGACATGAATAGTCAGTGTATGGACAGTAACCCAGCACTGCCGGGTCACCTATTTGAAAAATCAATCATACTTATCTCTAAACAACAAAAAAGCACATTACAATACAGTTTATATGCACTAGTAAAAAATTAAAATAGCTATTTAGAATTTATAGTTTAAACATCATTTGTCAAGGGACAAGGAGCGTGAAACTAGACACAATGGTGTTTGACCAATCGGTCACGCGCGGCTTCTAGACAAGACATCGAAAATAGACGAAAACAAAAATGAGCTTTTGAATTTGTTTATGATTGAAACTCAATTTTATTTTGCATTATTTGCTATAGAATGTTGTATATACTGAAATAAATTGTGTAACCGTTTCTAGTTCCAGCAATATTTTACAAAGTTCTTTAGCATAGTTGTAACACAATAAAAAGTAACATTTAAGTGGTGTTTGTAAAAAAAAATGTCCTGATTTGCTTACAAGTTAATAAATATGTTTTAAACAAGGTTTATTAGTATGACCGAGCCGAACCAAACAATGAGTAAGAGCAACGAGACAATGCAATTCAAATTGGAGGATAAATCGTGGATTGGTTTCAATCTTTCGCAGTTGCAATTCTTTGAGAGTTATCTGAATTTGATGCTATCTTGTATTGACTTTAAATTGCAATAGCGGTATAGTTACTATGTACCGTAGGGGTGCCTACAGTTCTTTCTTTGATGCTCTGGCTACTCTTTTCCAACAATATGAACTTATATTTTAACTTAACTGTGGCGGTATAAGGGTTTACTTTAACTCTAATCAGGCTGCTTCCACTTACAGAAAAATATACTTGTATCTCTTCCTATAATAATTTATAAGTACCTGGATGACCGAGCTTTGTTCGGTATTTAATTTTTTGGTAAATCGTCTAAAAGAACAAAAAAAAAAAAGTAAAAAAAAATAATCATTAGGACTCGAACCGGGGTAATCTGGTTACGGGACCGCCTTATTTCCCACCTGACCTATTACAGCCTTGTAGATGGTGGCGAAATTTACCTTAGTATTTTAATGATATTGTAGCAGTTTTTCATTGCTTGAAAACACGGATAAAACGACGTTTTTTAAAAATGAAACCTAGCTAGATAGATTTATCGGCCCCGAAATCCCCTGAATACAAAATTTCATGAATATCGTTGGAGCCGTTTACGAGATTCAGATTATATATATACAAGAATTGCTCGTTTAAAGGTATTAGATATAGATGGTTATGATGTTTTAACTTTTCTGCATACTCCGGACAGGAATATCTTACCTGGTGCAGAAGTGGTTCTCAAAAAAAAAAAAGGTTTTTTAATTATTCATTTAACTTTTAAGGATAAGTCGCAAGTAGTTAAGTAATCAAAATACAGTCTCATCATTACCTTGAGTCAAGTCCCGTCACGTCGAGTTGCCACCACGTCTATTTCTTCTTTTGTATCATGTTTACGTAATACTTTAAGATTTAAGATTATAATACTTTATTCGATTAATCTCGACCGACAAGTAGATGTGCCGGGAATCGACGTCAAGTTAAAAAAGTTTCTTTTTGAGAAATGCAACTAAATTATTTACAATTCTTTTTGATTATAATTACTATTTCACATAGAGTTCAGAATTTACAATAATTGAACCAGATGTAAAAAGAGCAATTAAAATACCTATAAAGTAAGCCAGTTGAAAGTTTATTTTTCAGTGGTGAGATATCTCCAGGTTTTAAAGTCATAAAATATTTGTGTTACCGTAATCCGGTAGGGCGATACTAATTAATGTTCATAACAAGGCAGGGCTCGAATGGGAATACAATGGCAACCGATCACAGGCCGGGGTCCACTAGAGCATTGATTAACCACGCAGCAAGCGGTAAAGTTGGTAACGATAGTTTAAGTAGAGATCGTATTAATGCAATAATTGTACTGTATTTATATAGCGTAGCTAATTATTTGAAAAACTACATCATTTTATAGGCACATAGAGGCCATAATTCTTTAACTTTAAATAATTCTTTCACCGTGCTTTTCGTACCATGACGGGTCAATCACATACAGGGTGCGTGTAGCTTGATGACGATGACGACATGCGACTCTTAACACTTAAGCATGTACTCCTCAAACCGTCAGTGATAGCCTTTCGCTTCTCACTTTTTACTCCAAGTGTACTCTCAATATTTCCACCTTTTATTCCCAAAGTGCTTGTTTGACGTCAATAGGCTAGGCAGCTATTAAATGAGTGGGATCAAATTATGATTGGCAAATGTGGGTGTTTAATATACATCTGCCTGCCGCTTACCCTTTCATGTACTACTGTATATAAATTATATTTCGTATACTATATTTATTGTATAATTTAATATACTATATTAGTAAGTATACTATATTTCAAATTGTTCGTTCCTGTTCGCCAAATTTTATCCCTAAGTATGAATAATACATTATTATATTGAATATATAAGACGTAGTGATCTAGTTTATCGTGACATTATCTTAGCGTGTAAATAAGCGTATGCGTGTGTACCTAATTACAATCAATTTTGATATAAGATACTAATTAAGAATATGATAATCGTGACATCTTGCGATGATAGGTCTCACATATTCAACAGACTAATGTACTCAAGGGTAAATACTAATACATAAATATATATAACGTGAAAATTACCTTAAAAGTGGACGAATAAAATATCTGGTTGCTAGCTCACAAACTACAAGCCTGGGACACAGATTGAGATCGTGGACGAGTTTACCGGAAGAATTCCGTCGTAATTAGACAATACACGGTTATTCCTAGAGCGCGCACATCCTCAGTGAAGACTGCAGTTGCGATAGTCTTTATAATTAGAGAACACTTGGATGCCACACGTGGATAGTGGAGGCAGGTTTAAAGGTCACCGCATACATATCGACCCCCGTCACCGCTTGCTGTTAGTAAAGACTAGATTTAACTAACATAAAATTACTTAAGGAATGTCCCAATTAAATAGGTTATTAAGCTGACATCTGCAGACATATCAAATTAAAGTCTTTTACCTTATGAGCATCTTTTTTTTATTGACATTAGTTCCTTTTAAGAAATTAGGTCCATTTCTACTTGGAACTGACAACAGTTATCCATTTCATGTTACGTAAGAAGGTCATTTTATTTATCACAAATAGTGCCCTGTCGGTGGTGGTGGTTGGCTTTTTGGAAGTAAGGCGATAATATATTACGTTCTTGACCTGACTAGTGTAAGGAATCTCATGAACGTTAACCTTAATGTATCTTGGTATCCGGTGCGGGCGCTATAGACTTATCATGTGAGAGATCAGGCCTCGTGCCTCAAAGCCTATATACATGTGATTTTAAACAAACTGACTCTATATTTTGTGTAGTTTTGAATCGCTACTTTTTATTACATAGTGTATATTTTTGTAATTTGTGTTCCTTCTAAACCTTCAACAACCTGCAATACCTTCTGCATGTGTGAGTTGCAGGGGTGGTTCAGTTACGGTGTGGTGTTTCTCGATGCGGACGAGTGGTATCAGTGCGGTCTACAGTAACAACTGTTGACAATTAAGAGTGGTCGTGTAATGGTCGTTGACGGTAACGGCGTGTGTCCCGCTGCTCGGTGCTTCCGCGCTACGCCTTCTGACAAGTGATGCACGACATTGCCAATTTTAAAAACGATACTAATACAGAAGGTTGTATCTAAACACATATTAATTATTCATGTACAGATAGATTGTTGGACTAAATTTAGCATAAACAGATAATTCAGTAGTACAGTTACAGGTAAAAACAGTGTAACATTTCTCGTAGTATTGACTTAGTTTTTGACACCAACGTTACAAGTACAGTGAAAAGCAAATCTTTTTATGCGGGCCCAGAAAAACATTGCACTACCGCTTACGTCTGTTAAGCTGATTTAATTTTTTGTATACTTTGTGCGACTCCTGAATCGCAGGTGTCCATGGGTGGCGGTAGTCGCTTAGCATCAGGTGACCCGTATGATCGTTTACCCTTTATCTAATAAAAAAAGTAAGTGCCGTCAGTATTTAGTTCTGGGAAAAGGTGCTATTCCCTATCTGCATTGAATGCTTATTTTAACTAATACTTTACATGAGATACTATAATTGTACACATATTTGTCAGGTGTATATAAAGGGATATATGGTACAAAGTGAAATATAGTAATTCATTGTAAACATTTACATTAAAAGAAGATAAAGAAAACATTTAATTAAATGTAATGTAACAGAAACGTATGTACTAACACAGATTTGTTTTACACATATAATACTATCATGACGCAAATTACTTAATAAAAAAGATCGGAATTGCGTTATCTGATATTATACTTTGCCTTGGTGGTTACTGGTTTAGTATTCACATGTCTTAAAATGTAATAAACGCAAGGTGCATATAAAAAGTGTTCGTAGTCTTGTAGACAACATCATATACATTTACACATTCATGTTTTCAGTACAATAATAAATATTAGAATCAAGGACCTACTTTATAATCTCTACTACATCGAGAGTGACCTACGTGGATCTGAATAGAATAGAAAACTTATGTCGAGTGATGCCTCCGAGTGATTGACATTGAAAAATATGTGACGAAGACGCTCAGCTAGACGATCGCAAACACGCACTGAATAAATATTTATGTTTCATATTTTTTGCATCTGGATTCAAAAGCAATGCGAATCAATATAGAGACGTCCAAAGAATTGAGTTATTGTTATTCATATAGATTCTCCAAATGCAGCATTCCATCTGTACAACTAGAAATACAAGAGAATATTTGTAGGAAAACAGGAAACAAAAGGAACATATAGTAGAGGTGGGCCCACGCCTCTACGGCATGGTATCCACACGATTGTATTTCAGGTATGTTGAGTTGAGTTATCGCCGCTCGTCGGTCGGGGCCTTTGCCTTCACGCGGCGCTTCCGCGACCGTCGCGTGTCCCCGCCGATATGAGCATGACGCCCGCGGTCCTTTTGATAATGCTAATGTTTCTACGATAGCCTCATGATACCAGGATCACATACAATGACCGCACTAGCTAAATGGGCATCAACCGGAGGCTGAGGATTCCGACGTGTAGAAATATTTACAATAAAGAGGAAAATATTCATCGCAAGAGATTAACAGTAATGGTAAGATCTTGCTAACAGAATATACGGAATCTGCTTTTATATATGTATAAATTCTGTAAGATAAAGTATGCAGGTAATATTTTCTTTAAAGTCAATTTAATGATAATTTCTAAGTTATCGGCATATAGCTGTGTCGAATTCATCCCAATCCAACGGCACAAACTCAACGTTGCGGAACAATTGGTCGTAAAGTGACAATTCAACGTTTTACAGTACTTGTTCTCAGTCAAAGAATCAAGTGGGCGTGTTGTGTCGTAAAGAAGCATTTGTGCAATTGTGTACTATCGAAATGCACCGAAAGTCTATAATTACACGTCTAGCAGTGCCTGGGTATTATCAGCTATGGGGGTTTAATTAACAATAACCTAGAGTTTCCTCATAAAATATACACATGTATGGTATAAAGACGCAATGAGGATTTATCTTATAACGTAATACGACTGAACCGAGGAATGAAACTGACTTCAAAAAAAGGGGATGTTTTATGTTCGATTGTATGTGTCCTTTTTACTATGATGATGATGAATGATGATTTGATTTTCGGTCAATTTTCAAATATTTCTTTTTTTATTTGAAAGAGTGCACTCCTGCGGTGTTCCCATTGTTACAAAATCAGGATTTGACCGTCGAAATAATATAAACCAGGGAAATTACGAACGGATGTTTAATATGTTCAAATTACAAGTATTCGCATGTAAGGCGGTTTCGTAGTATTTATGTTAGGCCCAAAGACCGAAAACGATCAGTGGCCGGAAAAAACGGCCACATCGCGTTCTGGCTGCCTTCGAACGCACAGAACGCGTTTTGGCTGAAACGCGCCAGAACGCGATGAGGCCGTTTTTTCCGGCCACTGAGCGTTTTCGGTCTTTGGGCCTAACATTTACAATGTAAATTAGAGTACTATTCATGTCTCCCAACAATGAAAGAAAAAAGTGATTAGCCCTTGATGCTTTAATTATTAGGCCCTTATCATTCTATAGATAACAATATAAGCTACTGACAATTGTAGGAACAGTGTAAAACTGCTAAATCTGAATTTATTTATTTTTAACAGTTCAATTTTAGGTTTATTGCAAATATAAAGTGAACTACACAGTGTAGTATGTGTGACATACTCGTATAGTGTCATGACAACTTGACGAAAATGATTCAATTCTGAGTCCAATAAAAGTAAACCACAACAGATCTCGTTTCTCACATAATGTATCCAATGGGATGTTACATACAACTGTTCTCCATCTTACTTCTCTTATTAACCGGCAATACTTTTTTGAGTAGTAAACATTTTTTATGTACTTAAAATACAATTACAAATGGTATATAAAATGACGATAAAGGCGAAACGGCACGACAACAACATTGAATCTAAACGAACAATAAAATTGGGAGCGTCGCAGTACGTGATCGACCGTCATCATTTGCTCGATTTGATCATATTAATTGACAAAACCGTTATTACATAATGACTATCCATTGTACAATTAATTTGATAATATCTAAAGGAGAACTTATATTACACACACCAAAAATATGGGGTTAAATTATTACTGATAAATTTGTATCGTAATACTACTAGACTAGTAGGTACGGCACCTGGGAACCATTACAACATTCCTAATATCTAGTATGTAATCTAAGGAGCATTAGAAATAATAGTCAAGGCTTTTTTGTCAAATTAGACCGTCTGCTTTAGTTTTATGGACATTTCATAACTATATGATATATAGTACTTATTTCAGTCGTTCATTTGAATGAAAGCTATATGGTTATAAAGCTACGGTTGAGATTGTCTTTTACACCCTTTTTCATTGTAAATTATATTTAGTACGTGGAATGATTGGGAGCAAAATGTTACATTGGTACAAACAGTATACTGAGGACGGCAAACTGCGTGACTTTGAAAAATAATAAATTATAAAATAACTAGGCATAATGACACACTAAGATTGTGATAGCAAGTAATATATAACGGTAAAAAATCAAAAAATTCCCACATGCATCGATCTAATAGTACTTAGTTACCAATAGTGGGCACGATTACTCTTCGAAGTGAAAACATTACGTGTGAACACATAATTTATAACGAAATTCGTAGACCGTTGAACTCCAAGTGATTTAATAAGGGGCCAAGAGATGAGATTAGCACTTAATATAACTGATTTCAGTAACATTACGAAGACAGTGTGAACACGATGGCTTGTGGTTTACTGATGGTGGTTTTTTTTTCACAGTAATAGTAAGTTGCATCATTAAAAGGCATCTTCATAATAGATAAAGATATTAAGATGTGACTGCCATCTAAGAGTTTATCCTCTTAATAATATATTAAATACCTAAGATCAGTTGTTTTAGTACTACTTAATTAGAATTTGATTAGGATAAGTGAAAATTAATTTGGCACGAGTGACCACGTCCTTTAAGAACAGACATTAACAAAAATGTATTTATCAAGTATCACGGTGCATATCAGCGCCTAGGGACAAGTTGCTGGGAATAGCGGGCGGTCGAGGCGATGAGCTTGTCGATACGGGACAGTGCTCACTTCCTAACATAAATTTGGTGTACAGGAATCGGATATTATTATTCAATCGGTCGATCGAGGTTCGCGCGGGGGCCATAAGTCACGGCGACGCGAGCGCCGGCGGCTGCCGTGAGCGGTGGCGCACGACCGCGATGCCATCGCGTCTGAGTGGACCGCTAGACGCTACGTGTGCCTGCGACCGCACCCGCTTTCGCACACTTCCGATACGCACATCTCGCACTACCCTTAAATGCTAAAGCTCTTAACTAAACCGTATGTAGATGTCTAATCTGTAATTTGCTAGGTAGCTTCATAAATCTGGTCACCGTCAAAGATAAACACAAAACTATGCTTCATATTTTTTGTTAAGTAATAAAAAAGTTATAAGAATTTTAATAAAAAATAAGTTTACTAATAGTCGCAATAAAAGTACTTAGCAGTTTATAGTGCGGATACCTCATAAATAGCTTAATATAGATTGAGACTAGAAGAGTCATTAGATTTTAACATTAAACCAGTTTGTATAATACATTAAAACTAATAATTATTACAAATATACATCATTTTAGTTACGTTTTATTTTTTTATGTATCAAACCGTTATAATCATCCATTAGTCCTTAATTGCATGTTTAGATTAAAAAATAATAAGGCATAATAATAAAAAAACATTTTATTAACATGCTTAATAAACTGTTGAAAGTATAAAATATATTGGCCATTAAATTATACAATCAACAAGACATGAAAACAAATATTTTAGATAAAACTTTAATTTATACCTAGAACTCTTATACTATGAATGGGTCATAAAATAATTCAATAAATGTTTAAAGACATGAAAATAAACCATTATGCAACAAGACATTGCTTTTCCAGACTACGTGAGTGCGTCCCCTTTTTCCATGAAGGAGGGTTATATTTTTCCAGTACACTTACATTTTGGGTATACCCTAACACATAAGTATAAAAACTGAAACTTTCGTGATTAGAAAATACTATATCATCTAGGATACAAATGTATGTAAGGGTATTTTTAGTACTGTAAAGTTTATCGGAAAAAATGTTAAGAAATTCCAATATCGTGAGGATCTATTACCTAGATTGATGAAGTATCTACGTACATGTTTCGTTGCTGTGTCAAGGCCTTTACCTTTTTTTTAGATTGATATAAATAGTGTAAGTGTAGTGTAAATGTGCTGAATATTAGAAACCATCAAGTGATAGCGATCTTAAAATCAAACAAGCATCGCCGCAGGCACATTATAGAGTTAAACAAATATTTAAATTAAATGAGCAATCTCTTATTCTTCTTCTGAATTTGTATACCGGTATGCTGTTAGCAGAATCTATGTGTTTTTTAAGTAAAAGAAGCTTCCCATTAATCATTTCATCGCACCCGCAGTAGCAAATGACTAATTACTTAAAGCTTTTATAGAATTCAATTGCGTTTATTTTTCTTTGATTAGCAAAAAATATAAATATAAGTAGTAAAAGTCCACCCAGCAAAAACAAGCACGGTATGCTCCCCTCTCACGGGTTAATAACCTGACGTAACATGAGGTATCATTTGGTCAATAGTCCATGCTGTAATTATATTGCTTCCGAAATAAATTTTACTTATTTTTATTTATGTGTCTTTTGGTTTTAAAATCAAATAACCCATAGCTTGTGATTATAGTTAGGACAAAAGATTTCAAAGCACAATTATGAGATTAACTTAAAAAGAATCAAGTCCCGGAGTTTATTCTGCTTCTAATATACTTCACATTTTGTTGTAAAATCATTCATAAATTTAAAATTACCATATCTTTATTTAATCTAATAATATATCACCTAATTAAAAAATAAAGTATATTCACATACATACACTATATGCGCTTGAAGTCAAAGAACATCTTAAATTTAACAAATTATTGATTTAACTGTATGATTAGAAACGGTTACAGAGCCGTAACCGTTTCTAATCAAACAGTTAAACCAATTTTAACGCTTACAATTCGATTTTGGCAATTCCCGGCGGCCGTCGCGGCACCTTATTCTTGTCACACGCTTCTATTACATCTTGTCACCTACGTTAGGTTGTACTCAGGTAAATAGAAAAAGCATTTTGATTTTAAAATAATTAATTTTATCTATAAAGTGAGTATAGAGTGAATATCTACATATACTGTCAAGAGAAGTGAACATTATACGAGTACTAGCAGTGTGTATTGTGACAGCAAGTGCTATGCTGACACAATATATTTAGATAATAATAGCAGTTACGGCTATGATTTTTTTCGCGGGTAGGTGTCGAAACGATAACACGCTCAATTAAGATCTCCCAAGTAATTATAATTTATTATTAAAATTTCTTTATTAAATCATATGAAATAAAGATTACTGTTATAGTGTACTTACATCAATCAAATAGTTCACATGAATTAAGCTGAATATTTGAATCACCTGCCAGCCCATTTGCACAATTTTTTAACATTCATAGAAACATATATAATTTTAATCAATAGCAACAATCAACAATAATGTCACAACTTGCGGATATCCAAATTGCTCAAAGTTGTCTTGAGGAAAGCTTCTCAAAAAGAATGGCTGAGCTAGAGGCACAGTTGCACACTGCAGGGAACTCTAAGTAGATGGTGGCCTGGGTCTCAGAAGAGTTTAGAACATTCCGGGAGCTTATGTTCAACATGTTGAGTCTACTCCGCAAGCAGACTAATGAGTCAAGATGTCAAGATGATTGATGTGATAGAGACCCAACATCGACATAAAACACTACTCTTTATGGGTGTACAAGAAGCTGATGGAGAGGATTGCAGCAGAAAACTTCTTGATGTGATCAATATGAAGATGGTTCTTAAGGACATCACTTCACAAAACATTAAGCTCTGCCACCGCATTGGTGCCCCAGGCAAGGAACATCATCGTCCTATATTGGTGAGGTTAGTCACGACGGAGGTAAGATCAGCTGTTTGGAGAGTGAAGACGACTCTGAAGGGATCAGGCTTCTCAGTACGAGAGTTTCTAACTAAAACCCGACAGACAGCCTTCAGCATGGCCCGGCAACATTTCGGTGTTTCTTCTTGTTGGACGCAAGACGGTACTATAGTAATCAAAGCCTTTGACAATAGCCGTCATAAAATAACATCCACAGAAAAGCTGAAACTTTTGACAGCTAAGTATCTAAAGGCGATATCCACAATCGGGAATGAATCCGGGAATGCAAGATCTGGCGTAAGTGCAAACAGTTCCCGAAGATGGACAGACATTGGTTTGTGTTTACCAATGTGTTCCGCTGCACTTCGTAGTTCATAATCAGATATTTAACTCATACATATTTCGTTTTGCTGAAAATAATGTACGTACGTTAACAATACACAATAGCATATAAACTTTTTCTTTTCATTACCTTCTTCTTTCAATAATACATATTTGAATCAATATTGTGACAGCCTTTGCTTGTTTATATCAGATTGACAAGTTGATGTTTAGTAAATGCTATTTCTCGATATGAAACGTTTGGAAATTAGTAAACTCCTTTAAAGGACAGCTAGAATGAACTGCACTTATATTCTTTTTTTTTATAATTTTATAATTGTTTTCTGTGTACTTTATTTTTTCTACTTATGTTATTGCGTTTTATTTTTCTGTTCTTATGTTTTGTTATTTTACATAACATATTTATTGTGTGACAGCTGGCGGGTGGTGTTGAAATAATTAAGCTTGGTTTATTTTTTTACTGTATATAGTTTTTGCTGTATACTCTTAAATAATATTTGGTGGTATTTTTTAAATTAGAATCATATACTTGTGTAGGTATAAATATATAATATTTATAATTTTATAGTAGTAGTAGTGATCGATTGCGACTAACATTTAAAGAAACTAACTCTCTTCTAAATGTATGCCATATTAACGCGCAAAGTCTTCCCAGTCACTATAGGGAATTCATCGAAGCTTTCACCAACAAGGGCGTTCATGCCATCCTGATTTCTGAGAGCTGGCTCAAACCTTGCCTACCTTCTACCTATTACGCTCTTCCCTGATTTGTTTTGATACGCAACGACCGAATCGATAAAAGAGGTGGTGGTGTCGCCATCTACCTTCGAAGTTCCTTCCTTTATAAAATTCTTCATTCCTCCCCCTCCAATTCCTTTACCACTGCAGAATTCCTTTTCCTTGAGGTTTGTGTCAGGGGGGTCAATATCGTTCTGGGCGTGCCCTCCTGTCGCTAATTACTTCTCCAGTCTGGAAATAGCACTGGAATCTTTAGGGTCGGAATACTCACACCACATCATTATGGGCGATTTCAACACAGATCTCTTAGCCCTAAACTCTCCCCGAACTTGCAATCTTTTTAACATCGTCCACTCAGCCTGCCTCCATGTCCTACCCCTTCAAGCCACTCATCATAATGTTGACAGCCAGAGCACGTGGCTTGATTTAATGCTCATCTTTGCTCCCAATCTTGTAACTTCCCATGGTCAACACCCTGCTCCTGGTTTTTCCCGTCATGACCTTATTTTTCTATCTTATGTCCTAAAAATTCCTAAATCTCCTCACAAATTCTTATACATGCGGTGCTATGGGCGTATGGATTTAGAAAAACTTTGTGCAGATGTTTCCAAACTAGACTGTATGAATGTGGCAGCAGCTACTAAAGTGGATGATAAAGTCAACGTTTTTAATAACAGTATAAATAATTTATATGATCTCCATGCTCCTATTCGAAAGGTAAAATTGAAGCGTCAGCCAGCACCGTGGATGACGGAGGAGGTGGGGGCGGCGATGAGAAGGAGAGATCAGGCCTTCCTTAAATTAAAAAATGATCGCTGTGAGGCCAAGTGGAACACTTTTAAAGCGGCAATAAATCGGTGTAACATGGTTATGCGTAACGCCAATCGCAGACATATTCTGCAAAATATAGAAGCTTCATCACCTTCAAGTATCTGGAAGTTCCTTGGCACATTGGGTATTGGCAGACAGCAACACACTGAGTTTCAGAAGACAACTGGTTTGAACGATATCAACCGTCATTTCTGCTCTTCGACTGAGCTGGATCGTCAAACCAAATGTCGGACCCTGGACCATATCGCTACTCTAACCAGACCCAATTTGGACAGCTTCAAATTTTCTCCGATATCTTCTGGGGACATCAAAAAGATTATCCTTTCCATTCATTCGAATGCTGTGGGCTGTGATGGAGTTAGTCGTAGAATGATTGTTAACAAAGTCCTCTACAATCTGGCTTTAGACCCGGCCACAGCACCGTTACTGCGCTCCTTAAAGTGACTGGCGATATTAGGGAGGGGATGGAAAGCACCAAGTTTACTATTCTAGTCTTGATTGACTTTTCCAATGCCTTCAATACCGTCAGTCACGACGTCCTGCTATCCATCCTATCATATCTTATGATCTCGTCAGAAGCATTGGATTGGTTCTCCACGTATCTTCAGGGACGTCAACAGTGTGTACGTGTGGAGAATTCGTTTTCGAATTGGTGTCATCTCTGCACCGGCGTCCCTCAAGGCGGTATTCTTTCTCCACTATTGTTCACAATGTATATAAATCTCATAACTCAAGATCTTCAGTGTGCGTATCACCTGTATGCCGATGACTTGCAGCTGTATACACAGACCAGCGTTGAAGACATATCGCAAGCGATCAATAAAATAAACAAAGACGTGGAGCACATAAAATGCTGGTCGATGAGGTTTGGTTTATCCGTTAACCCTGCCAAGTGTCAAGCGATAATCGTAGGCAGCAAAAGGATCATGTGTAGGTTAGACACTACTTCAATCGTACCTGTAGTTTACAATGACTCAGTGATACCCTTAAGCCCAGTGGTTAAAGACCTTGGTCTACATATCGACTCAACTCTAGATTGGCGTGCCCAGGTAACTCATGTTAGCCAGAAAGTGACTGGAACTCTCCGTGCCTTATATCGGCTAAAAAACTTTCTTTCCCTTAAAACTAAAGCTATCCTCATGCAATCCTTAATCATTCCTATGATCGACTATGGTGATGTGTGTTATTTCGACCTGAATGCAGACCTTCTAAACAAACTAGACCGGCTTCTCAATAACTGCATTCGATTTATTTTCAATCTTCGCAAGTATGACCACGTGTCTGCTTTACGTTCCGAAATAAAATGGCATTAAGTCCGCTTGTGTACGAAAAGTGCATAAAGATTTAAAATAAATAAATGAATAAACATTAAAATTGGAATCTACAATCATATTTATTACGTAGAATTACTAATACATACTTCCCGTATGTCAGTAATCACCATACATCTAGTACTTATGTTTGTACTTTAATACCTATATTTTACGTACATAGGTAATGTTCGTTTTATTATCGAAGCATGTACAACAACTGCATGTACACTTTAAAATACGTTTTTTTTTGCGCATTATATTAATATATAATTTAAAGCATACCTTGTATACTGGGTGCTGTATTCCATTCCATCATTCGTATATACACAAATTCGTGCATATCATCACCTCTTTTTGCCAACATATTTTTTTTTTAATTTTATAAAATACAAAACTGATTTAATAAATGAAGCATTTTTTGCCATTGTTCAGGGATTTATATGCGTTTTCTAAGCGATATCTGTTTTTGTGATCGTCAATAAATCAAAACAAGTCATCATACATCTGCATTAGCCACGGCTGTGCATTATGCAAATTATTTTATTTATAGATTACTTTAAGCGAAATAGAAAAAAAAATGTATTTGATTATAAAAGTAATACTAAACCTGTACTTCGTGATCTTGCAGGTATCATACACTACTGTCTATGCTTTATGTGAATGGGCAATTTATTTTATTAAATATAGGAACAACTTATTTAATTTTCTTTAATAGGTTACTTCATAGATCTTTACTTTATCGGGCTTAGTAACAAATGTACGCATTCCTCCAGAACGCTACCAAGCGGACCCTAGAGGCTTGTAACTGTAATATCCACGCTGGATAAATAATTTAGTGATCTCAGTTAAATGTAGTGAATGTAATATAAGATACATTTCTACCGTAAAGAGCGTATCTGTATAGACGGGACGAGCCTACAACTTAAGGTTACCTATGTAAAACCTTATTAATGCAGTTCAGAAAGTATGAAAACTAAGATTTTTCTCCAGGTGCATGAGTACTCTGCAGAAGACGCACCGGAGAGAACAAGCTGATTTCCGATCTCTGTAAGCGCTGGCCTAGGGCTGATGGACTGGGTTATCCACCGCCCTAGCAGAAGCAGGCCCAAGATGGCGGCGCTGTGTTTGCGCCTCTTTAAATGGATGACCGATACACGATAGTGGGGTCGTCTGCTATTCATACGGCTAGGTCTGCAGGGGTGCACAGGCTTTTCCTTTCAAGGGTACACCTAAGGCTCCGGCAATAAGGCTCTGTGACGGAACACCATAAGGTTTTAGTCGGTTCGAGTTGACATACCACCTCACCTTTTAGCCCGGTGAGGTGACGACCCGTAGGGGTGTCCACACGATAAAAAAAATGATCTTGCTCTTCAGGACGGAAGTTTATTTTAAAAGTGTGATTGTTTCATAAGTCGTGATGATAGTATTATAAAAAATATGCTTCCTTAAGAAGTAACTCATTTGCATATTATGGATGCAACGGGAACTGTGAAAAGAGACAAAAAATAATTACTTCTTTAAAGAGGAAAATGTTCCCAGCATTAAAAAGTTATTTGTGCGTAGTCTAAAACAAAGACTAAGAAGTGGGTTCATGTAGTGCAATGGGTGGGGTTCGAACCCGCATAAACACAAGTCCACGCCTTAGCCGTTACGCTACCGCCGCTTATTTGCTACGTTTTCCTAGTTTTTTTTTTTTGTATTTCGTTTTTATTACTTTTATAAAATTATTATCTATACAAAAGAAATTGAACCTAAGCGAGGATTTCAGCATTTGATACTTTCTGTTCCCTTTCATGAAGTTTCAGGACTATCATTGACTAAAGAAAAGACTGCGATTAAATCGCTTTTCATTCAGTTTCTCTTATACAACTCGTAGTAAGCTTTACGTACGCTTTAATCAATTTCGCCGCATACCGAATTGTATATGCTTATTTTAGCAATGTTTACTTTACACACACTTTTACTTTTCGAAAACAACATACCTACCTACTTAAAAATAACTTACTTAAATATGTATATTATCTAAAGTACAGTCGGTCGCTTTTTTTTAAGGTTACACGTCTGTACGATATGCTACCGTAGCAGCCAATCAATATACATATTTCAAAAATTTACTATAACGCTCGAAACTGTAACAACATTGAGTAGAACTTGACGACGAAAATTAACATTTTCACATGTATAATATTACATTTTTTTATCTTATAACAAAGAAGGGTAGACGAACAGACGGGATAACCGCCGTACACAACTCCAGAGCCGCAAGTGGCGGAATTGAGCCTCCGGAAACCACACTAATTTCGGGAAAATGCAACGCAAGCATTGCTTCATAAAAGGTTTTCTCAATTAATAAATTTATTTAAAGTATATGGAAAAGAGGCTATCGATATATTATAACAATATTCTACAATTCCAATTCTCAGAAAAACTTCTTTGAAAAAAAATAAAAACACAAAAGAACGTTTCAAATAGCCCAGTTCAACAAAATACGTTATAAAATCAGCAGTAATAAGGAACAGTGCTATTGGGTTTTACGAGTAAGCAGTCCTGTCAGTTACGCATATTCAGGTGAAGTAAGAGCGGTCCGCGGCTAACGTGTGCCTGGAGTGGTCGGGCACGGCCGTGGCGGCCCCAGACGACTTCATGGAACATGCAACATGCTACAAGGGAATATCTTGCGTGCTGTCTGCTTACAATAGTGACCGCTGCGACCACACCGACGGCACAAGTGATAAGCGTACTACTTGTGCAAACATTACGATGGAGCTATAAAATGTTATTTCCACAGAGATTTAAACTATGTGGAATAATGAAATAACTTGAAAATAATGTCATGGTACATTAGAGCACTTTTTATTAACAGTTATTCATTAATTGGTTCACACTAAGGTAGACTTTTCAGTGGTAGAGCCATGCTTAGGCACGAATGCGCCGGCTCGACTGGTGCGATACCACGGCCTTACAGAAAACCGGTTGTGAAGTAACGCTTGCGTTGCATTTCCCCGAATTGAGTGAGGTTTCCGGAGGCCCAAATACCCCTGCCCCTTTTCTCTACCTCATCTCCTTTCTCCTTTTTTCCACCTCCTCATCCCTCCTCTCTTCTTTCCGCTCCCTGCATCCCCCATCCCTCATCACCCTCAAAGGCGGGCAGCGCACTTGCGACTCTTGAGTTGCAAGTGTCCATGGACGGCGGTGTCACTTACCATCAGGTGACCCGTCTGTTCGTCTGTCCCCCTATAGTATATAAATAAAAAAAAAAGACTGGCTATTTCTGTGATTGTTTTAAATCATACTAGGATTCGCAACGTTTCTTAGGCTGGTTTTCACTTCTGGTTATTTATTGAGCACACGCATTAAACTCTCTGTAATGGTTATTTATTGAATAATTGAAATTGAGATTCATTAGCTGGTAGTAAATACGTGGAAGTCGTTATTAATTTATATTATAGGTAAGATCAACTGACTTAAACCTATTTTAAGTGAATATTTAATAATATTACATTTCTTCTAGAGATGAAATTATGTAAAAGATAATACGTTCGTTTCATTCCTTTTATAAAGCATAAGAAATCAATTACTTTAATGCAATTTTTTAACTTATCTTTATTTGTTTTCTTTTTTGTAAAAATAGTAAACAAAGGTTTTTCGTAATGTTTCCTATCCTATAAGTTCCCATATTCATGGTCACTTCCTATCAGGTGAGTTTGAAGGCAAACGCCTATTCCAATAATTAATAAACCACCGCGGTTTAACCTCAAGCGAATAAATTATACTAATGATGAAGTAACTTTCAACACTGTTTGTATGATTGGAAGTCAATGAAGCATTAAACGCATAATGTTCATAAAATAAAGCCTGACCTCAAAGGTCATGGGACAAAGCTCGCTTTGTATTTAATCTACTAAAAGAAATTACTGCCGTTTCGCTTCTAATTGATAGCACTACTGTATTATAAGCATCATCATTAAATAATGGCCTTATGAAATATTCATTCGGCTATTGTCTTTTATCCCTTAGGGCTTACGATTTTATTTATTACCTGAAATGACGTCTGGTACATGTTTAACTATTACCCGTCCACTGCTTGTATATTGTTTTATAAAATGATTTCAAAACAGAATATAACTTCTTTATTTAATATTTGTTACTATTTTACAAAACTATATAATACCTTATTTAATAGAAGGTAAATGTGCCATCTTATCGCTGATCTTAGTGTAGCAGTAACAGTATAAAGAAACTATAAAGATTGTTTTATTAATATTTTAAACGTAACTTTAAACGGCGTTGATGTTTGCAGTTGAGTGATACGCTTAACCTAAAATTTTCAAACGATGCACTTAAAATGGCTACAGTCATTTCTAAGCTTCATGTCAAGCGAATAATTGACGTGCTTGTTGGTCTAGTGGTTAGTGACCCTGACTGCTGAACTAGTTATCTAGTCTGGGTGTTCTTTGTGTCTGTTGATTGAATGTTTGTAAGGTGGACACAGAAATTATGTCTAATGCGGGAGTTGTCTTTTGAAACAAATAAAAAAAGAAAAAAAAATGCTATAGTGAAAACAATAAAAATAGCAACCTATTAAAAAATCGGAATAAACAAAAAGTACTTCTTTCTACAGAAATGTGTATTGGTACGGAGCATCACTCCATCGGAGCTGACGGTGAAGTGGTATGTCGGGCTCAAACCGACTAAAACTACACGGTATTCCGTCACAAGTAGGCTTATTGCAAAGTGACTTGGTAATACCATAGGACGGATGCTTCCAGAAAATCATGCAGACCTTGGCTGCCACCTCTTTTGCAAATGGCAGTCACACATGGTACTACTAAGAATAAAATACAAACAGGTAGTTATGTAAAAACATAATAAAACCGAGATTTACAAGCGCCAGACCACGAGCGAAGCTTGTGGTCTATTCTTAAGAGTAATTATAATATACCAGCGGACCCGACAGACGTTGTCCTAAATAACCTAGATACCGACTGCAGCGCCATCTGCCGGGCTGATTTGTGAATCTAAACCATCCAGGGCGCCACCCAAACGTATACAAAAAAAAAACATTCAAATCAGATATAAAAAAAATACATAAAGGAATAATAACAAAAGTACATAGGTAAATAAGCATATAAATACGTAGGAGAAGTAATAACTAAAAACAATCGTAAATAAGTATATAATTACATAATTAAATAATAAAAAGTACATAGCTAAATAAAATATGAAATACTTTAGTTTAAAAATACATTTGGAAATAATTACGAAAGTATATAATTTTATAAACAGATAACAACATAAGTATATCAGGACATTAATTCATAAGTAAATTGGTACATAAGTCCATAAGTACAAAAGTACATAAGAACGTAAGTACATAAATGCTATAGTATATAAGTGCACCAGTACATAAGAACATAAGTATATAAATGGAGGAGTCTAAAACTATGTTGGTGCATAATACATAATTACATAACAAAAGTTTATAGGTAAATAAGTACATAATTAACAAAAACTATTTATCGTGACATTGGGCTGGCTGGCAACGGAGCAAGAAATGGTAAGAGCAATTTGGCCGCATAGTAGAGAATGTCCTATTGAAACATATGTTCCCAATTATACTTCACCTTTTTGCCATTTGGTATGGACGATTCGTTAAATATACATTCATTTGCAACTTTAGCGACTTTCACAGTTGATATTAAAATATATAGGTACATTTTTAGTTTGTAATCATGGGAATCGATTTAAAGCGTTTAAGAATTTCAGGTGCAGTAACCGTGATTCCAATTGAGGTCACTATATACGTCTATTAATGCGCCATGCAATTAAACACACTTACATTTGAATGTTTCGTCGAACAGTACTTTAATAGTGAAAAATGTTCGGCCGACTTCGCCTTTTAACGATCTTCGAAAGTCGTGTAATTATGAACTTAACATAGCTTGTTTATTCTGGTATGTACCATTACTTTACCAACGTATTAAATGGGAGGCAATATTACCAAACGGTTTTCTGCACACTTGTTACAATATGTTAACATGTACTATTCGCGGTATGTATTTAAAAAAAAAATACTAGGAGCAACGTGCTGACGTAGCCATTAGACAAGAATAGGCGGTGATGGCTAGAGCGTGCAATGGCCGCGGGTAGCGTGAGAAAGACGGCGCAAGACGATACCAAAGCGTGCGCACCCAATTCTTTATGCAAATGCGAGGACGCTTCTATCGCCTACCGACGCCATCTAGCACCAGCAGCAACCGCCCTGCCGCGTGCGCTACTTACTTTTATTAACAGTCAATAATAGACTTCAGACATACAGGGTTGCCATATCTTAGAGTTTCAATAATATCTATATTAAGGTTGTGACACATTCAAAGAAAGAAAAATAATAATGAATCAGAACTGTCTTCTGATATTTTATATTTTATATTCAGTAACCAAAAAAAGAAACAGTACTGTGCACGAAGTTGAAGTAAGGATATCAGAAATTAGAATTGGGACTTCTGCATTCATGACCTGTTTGATGAGTAAGGGTTCTTTAAATAAATATCATCGGGCGGTGCAAATTAATAATAGCTAATACTGGACGTTTTAAGCGGGGATATTATTGGAATAGATTTCAGTAATGTCATAAACCTGTAATTTTTATGTCAATTTGTTGCCTGTTAAAAACTTGAATCTAATTAAGCAGTAATCGAGGTGGTAGAGCTTTTGAAAATAATTAAAATTTTAACAATCAAATTAATAAACCCAATATAAAGTAATATGTAATGTGTAATTTCAAAGTTTTCATTTTTTTTTTATATGTTGGTATGAAGTATGATAAATGTTCAGCTGTATTAATTATTTACTTTGTCTGTGGCAGCCAGTAAAGTTAGTTTTTGGTTGTTTTTATGAGCTCGGCGATTTTCGTTTGTCAAAAGAAATGTATAGAAGAATTTGTATCAAATTGAATTGAATGAGTAAAAATGTCCTATAGTGTAACAATGTGTATGAAATGTTAAAAAAAGCCTATGGTGGCTCTGCTATGAGTAAAACGAGAGTTTACGAGTGTTTCTAAAATGGCCGTGAAGACGTTGAAGATGACAAACGCCCCGGACGCCTCAGCCCACCAACAACCGATGAAAACGTAAAGAAAGTGAAGGAAATGGTAATGAACAATCGCGAATCACGATCAGAGAAGTCGCTGATGATGTTGGCATATCAATTGGTTCAAGCAATTAAATTTATTCGAATGTTTTGTTATGGATGAGTGGCAGTCAAAATTATTCCAAAATGTTAGAATTTTGAACTAAAATTTCATTGCTTGTTTGTGATTTTTTTTCCAAAAACAATCGCCAGACGTGGCTCCGTCGAATATTTTCATATTTCAAAAATAAAGAGAACCTTAAAGGGCCGTCGTTTCACAGGTATAGATGACATTAAAAGCGTATCGCTGAAATAACTAAGGAGAAGTGTTTATAGGATCGGAAGAAGCGCTGGCCCAAGTGCATAATAACTAACGGGGACTGTTTTGAAGGCGACAACATTCATGTAGACATTTTTTTTTTTCAAATAACGAAAATACCCATTATTTTCTGAACACACCTCGTAAGTTGATAATTTACTAATATTAACATTCACTCTATTATCCAATGTCCGTTTTCCTAGTAATAGACGAGCCAGCCCTACTGCCTTCCACTAACATCGTGCATAGACGCGTAACTACCCGAGAGAGTTAATCGTACTGGAAATGCACTTTCAGTGCTTTATTGGCAGCATTAGAAAGGGACTAGGCTACGTAAGGCTTTATACGGCAGATCACAACAATGGGGTTTAATAACAACAACGGACGGCTCGTTACCATCCGACCATCTCATGTCGCGAGAAATGGCCTCCCCTATTATTGTTCAATGCGGCCAAGTGGGTAATAAAAGCAAAAATTTGCGAACAAGCTCTTTTATTCGATATATGTACGTATTCTTGAAAAGATGAACGATGAATTGAGAAGATCGGCGTCGTCAATAATTTAATTTTTTTTATAAAGATAGTTAACTCACAATATTATTTTATGATTTCCAAAGTAGTCTGCATATATTCTGTTGCATGTAAACTGAAAATCGGCTATCCTCTTTGTTTATTCCTTATTTTCCTTTCCTCTTTCTAATCTCCTCTATATGCCTTATTCTTTAAGTTTTATTTGGTTTTTTTAGAGCCGAGAAGAGCTAAATATTTGATAATTTGTTTAGTTCATTATATTATTTCTTAAAACCAAAACTGGTAAAACTGATTACTGAAACTAATACGAACAGCCGTAATTATCGTTTTATTTTCTTCCACGTCAACCGCTGTCATTCGATTTAAGCAAAGCGCTCATGTGTATATTATATACATATTATAATATAAATCAAACAAACTCAACGATCAAGAAGATTCCGTAGAGAGAACTCAGTTATTTATTAACTTTTATTTTAAGAGCCTCGACGTTTTTAGGGCACGGTTTTAATACTAGCTGACTGGTCTACATGCAAGTTGTCCGTACTGTTAACTCAGTTCGCGAAGAAAATAACATGACATGAGAGGCGTACGGCGTTTGCAGATTGAATCCGACAGTCGGGATGATATTGTTGGAATTACAAGCGTTTAATCACGCGTAGAATGCGCGCGCGTCGCGAAGCGCAAGCCGCCGTCGGCTCCGACAATAGCTGCACTGTCACGCCGAACGTTGAATCCCGCGCTCGATCACGACCGCGACATCGGAAATCAATAATCGGATGATTTAGCCACCGCGCCGCGTGCGAACCTGATTAGACACGATAATGCCTGCTTCGTCTACTGAGCGCTATGAGGTTGTGGCCCGATAGGTTATTGCTAATGCTAATGCTATACATATATCTCATAAGACAGCGTAAAGATACTGAGAGCGAAAAAATAATTTATTTATTAATTTTAGTTAAGCTGCCGTGTGGTTCTTGGTGGAATACAATAGGCCCACAAAATGTCATTAAGTAGGTATCGTAAAGTGCCTAAGGAAACGACCTTTAACTATTAACCAGTAAGTATATATACCGTCATAGTGTCCGGATAACGGCTATAGGTATGCTTCCTATTACCTAACCAAAATATGGTTTGCAAAAAGTGAACGTTTGAAACGCCTCTGCCTATTCCTTTGAGTCACAAACATAAAGTCTATGTATTTTAAAAAAATGGAGCAAGATCGGCATATCAGTATTTATGACATAACCAAGGAACCGATGATTGACCGCAAAACAGATTTGTTTTGACCCAACAGCCAGACAAACACAAACAAAGTACAAAAACCTCAGGGATTTGGGTGTCACACGAGCTCACTGATCGAAACCAAATGAATAGTGTACTCATTTGCGATTCTCTATTGAAACGTACTTATATTTGAATACATTGATCACTGGTAATGAAAAGTGGATCAACTACAAGAACGTGCGAAAAAGATCAACAGCAAGCTCAAGCTCCACAGACTGTAGCAAAACCTGGATTAACACCCGAACTAATAAAGTGATGCTGTATGTATGGCAGTATTGGAAGGGCATCATTTATTATGAACTTTTACCCCCAGACAAAACCATCAATTCGGATTTCTACTGCCAACAACTAATTAGACTCAAGCAAGAAATTAAGGAAAAACGGCCGGATTTCATCTACTGAAAAGGAGTGGTCTTTCATCACGATAACGCTCGCCAGGCCACAAACATTTTTTGGATTCTTAGCAAAAATTGAGAGAGCTTGGTTGGGAAGTTTTAATGCATCCTCTATATAGTCCTGCCTTTGCACCCTCAGAGTTTTAACTATTTCGGTCTCTTCAGAATTCTTTAGGTAGTGTTCAGCTTAACATCAAGAGAGGAGAAGGACTTTCAAAACTTCTTGTAGCATTTTTTTGATAAAAAATCCCAAGATTTCTACAGCGACGAGATGACGGCAGCAGTTATAGAACAAAATGGCATATATGTTATAATTAAATGTGTATTGAATTGGTATATAAAATACGAAGAAACTTTTTCCCCAACCTTATATGTATGTTTACATTCCATACCGAGGACTTAAATCAGTAAAGTTTTGGGAAATAACTGGACGTGTTATGCAGGTTTATTTTATGACTAATACAAAGATATTAGACGAAGTAATGAAACAGTGTAGTTAATTTCACATAAATGGGGCCTTTGATGAATGAAAGGCGAAAAGTAATGCTTATGAATTTACGACCGCTTCACTACGAACAATGAATAAATATAAAGTGACAACATTACTTTTGTTTATAGCTTGTACTGAATTGCAATCGCTAGTTGCAAGTACGATCATGCTTTATTGTAATTCTCTTATAGGGGTCTGTCGTATGAGTAATAAAAAAATAATTGATATAAAATATAACGGTGTAAGAGACCAATATTAAGAAATGAAATGAAAAACCCGTTTTCTTTGGCATTCTCACCCAATGATAATATTTGAGATTATTCAGTAAGTCAGCCATACTATGTTTCTCTAATTTTATAGGTTTGTTATAATCAAAAATCGGCTCGGCCGACTACCACCTCACAGAACCGGTAGATAAACAATGCTTGCATTGTATTGCCGAATGAGTGAGGGTAAGCCCAACTTCCCTTTTCCTCTTTCCCCTCCCCTCATCTCCTCATCACTTTCAAAGGCGGCCAGCGCACTTAAGACTCCGAGTTGCAGGTGACTCCATGGGCAGCGGTTGTCGATTAACATCATCAGATGACCTGTCTGTTCATCTACTCTCCTATCTAATAACAAGAAAAAATACAATGTTGATAAAAGTTACCAAAGTTCTTAAGTATACACAATACATACGATTGTCTGGTATAAAATGTAACTTGCCAACTGGTTAAATTTTAAAAGATTTCAGCAAAACTGAGCACTGTATCGCAGCTCATCATTTAGTTAATACCACAATCACATAACAAAATGAGAAGAAATCGTAGACCAGCACTTAGCTGGAACAAAGCCTAATTACATTTCGTGAGGTATCAATGAGCGGTGCAATTACGTCAGTGGGTTCCACATAATCGGTGCTTCGAGCGCATTTCCCGGGTGTTCTTTCGATGCATCTAGAATAATCTACCATTACCATGATTTATATCTGACCAATCATGGGCTGGGTGGCTTAATGACAGGCCGAGGCTCTCTAAGCCTGGCACATATGACTGGAGTATCGTGTAATAGGTGCACGGTTTGCCACCCTTGAGCAAAGAGCGATCGCGTCATTCTGTAGGTAGGGTGAGTCGTTATAACTCAGTAATGTGTAGTGTGCCACTTTATTCGAAATTATTTTATTCGATATATGTGAGTTAATTTATTTTATTATAGGAAAGCATATAATTTGCAATTCAAATGATACCATTTGAATTGCATTTTTTTAAATAACGGTTTATAAAGTATGTTAGTTAGGAAATTGAGAAATGTGTATATAATATCTCGTAGGGATGAAATTGTTTATTTGAAAGTAATATCCTATCAAAAACATATAGGTATGTGAAATGAGAGCCAAGTTCAATATTCAGAATATGCGCCGATGTCGACTTCGCCAACAAAATAATTGAGATCTATATGTGTGTCAAGTTCTGTGTAGAAAATCGTAAAACGTTTTGTTACAAGAATATGCAACAATCTAAAATAAATGTATACAACAATTAGAGACTTATAAGATCTATCTACAGAATTAGTATATAAACAATTATTTCCATAAAGCATTTTAATATTTTAATAAAAGTGCACAAATTAAATATATGTAGGTTAAATAATCATGAAGTGGTTCATATAATATTACACACAGCTTCTGGGTCACCAGTTCTTTTCTCTTCGAACTTAGCTGACACACTAACTCGTGTCTAGATTTAATTACAATACTCATTAACATATTTACTGTGAATTAGAAATAATTAAAGATATCTTCTTACAAAATAATATGTGTGAAAATTAATGTAAGCATATATTATAGATTCGGTTAAACAATGATAATAAAAACGGTAAAGATAATGATTACTCTGAACTTATCTGTTAGTATGAATAAATTGGTAAAAGAGTTTACTCGTTGATCACATAATCATTGGTTACACTGTTTTATAATAGTCTTAAAACTGAATTCAATTATGCAAATGGCACCCATGACATTAGCCTCTGAGCTGGCGAACTCGGCACTTTATTATAGGTGTGTAGTTTCCGACAGCACTATTTAGTATTTCTTTTAAAACAAAGTGAAAAAAAAAAAAACCATTAAACTGTTCGATGTACTTTTAATTATCCAATTCCATGGTAATTGTAGTTAATTGTCTGTAGTTTTCGAACAGGCTCTTCGATAACAAGCCGTTCAATAACAAAAATAATAAGAGCCATTTTATTTCGACACTTTAGACGATAAAATGCAGACTGAGATTAAACTTTTGACACTACGAAAAACAAGCTGAACTTATCAGAAAAAGCAACCGCGAGATGAAAGGTTTAATTTTTATACAAAATAAGCTTGTCACAATCAATCACATTGTGAAAAACATTCTCTTAAATTGGTCTTAATAACCTATTACCATCTATATATATCTTACCATTTAAATAATATAAAAAGAAACATTTTTAAAATTAACTCATGATAAGTTCTCACGGATTTATTTTTTGCAAAATTTAGTCCATTTCATTCAAAACGGATATCAACAGCTATATTGCAACTGGTGACAAAATAAAATTAGGACAGATTGACTAAGTTGATTTCGATTAAAGATTGATACGAAACAGTAAATCAGCGGTTAATGATGGAACTTTTATTTTGAAACTTATTTAACAGTTATTTTTATCACAGGTGACATGAATCAAGTTTTTCTTTTAGTATGATAATTGCATAAGGAATTAATACTGGAGTATGTAGCATAGTAGTAGTACTAGTAGTATGTGTACAGTACTACTATAAGGACTACTATAAGGAGTATGATAATCATTAAACTATTCATTTTAGTAACTGAGAACCAAATTGAGGACCACCGTTGTGGTATCATTACTATCTACAACGGGGGCCCTCAATTATTGCACCTCAATAATTTAAATTAGAGTCGGTCAGGTCATACTGATGACTGATTTAAAAAAAGAAAATACATGCGACAACGAATGAGCCGACTCGACTGCAGTTCTACTACGGCCTCACAGAAAACCAAACAATGCTTGCATTGTGTTGTCGAGTGAGTGAGTGTACCGCAGGCCAAACTCCCCTTCTCCTCTTTCCCCCTCTCATTCAACCTCTCCCCTTTCTCATCTTTACCCCGCTCCACTTTCTCTTTCCCTCACCCTTACTGTCCTTTTCCCTCAGGTGTTCATGAGCGAAGGTTGTCGCTTACCATCAGATGAGCCACCTGTACGTCTGTCCACCTAAACCATAAAAAAAATATTACAATACTCTTAATTTTTGTTCGCTAGTGATAATGTATATATCCTTCCTAACCACTAAAATCTAATCAAAAATGAGAGCTTACTAATTTATAGCGTTGCTATTTTAAGTGGCCACTGATATTACGAGGTCTGTGGAACAGAATACAGTTACAATTTAGCGCCTACATTTTGGGATTCGGACGTGACTAATGTATGAAGCTTTAGTCAATAAAAATTATGAAAATGTTATATTGAAGTTATAATTTAGTACTGGGCTTATTAAACGCATTGATGGCCATATAAACTTCATTTATTAATGCGAAAGCGTGAAAGGCTTCGAAAGGTCGTGAAAGCCGAATTGTCTCATTTAACCGGGTATTCTGCAAGCAATATGATAGAGATCTATTATTATGTCATAGCGGTTCCATATAGCCAGTGCATTCAAGAAAGCCTCAGCCATAAAAATATATAATAAACAATAGAAATAACCTTCCTCGGAAAGCTTTTATGTTTTAGCCTACATGCTTGCTTGTACTTAATATATGTACATATGTACAAACGACTACTGCTAATTCATACCTTCTAAGAACTAAGCAAAGTTACTCATAACTAATGCACGTCGAAATTATAATACGGTTAACAGTACCACCAAAACAGCTGTTGGTCAAACGAAATGTTAAGTGGATGCTACAATTTGGCGCTGTAGTAAATCACGCGGCTCGGCGCCCATTCGTCGCGCCACAATGTCAATGTGAGTAGATAAAGGTAGGAGCAATGTAATCGAGGCATAAAAGCGGGAAAGGTTCTCGTCACAAGAAAGCGTGATGGCACCCGTCCAATACTAGCACTTGATATTCAAAGTTGAAAATAGGTACGCTATATCGGTCAGATCCTGCAACCTACTTTACATGGGTTGCTAAATGTATACACATACCATTATTTATAGTGTCGTACGTGCAACTAAAGCGTTGCATTATATTTATTTTTATTATTATAAATAAAATAAAAGGTGGAGGTGACTTAATAAGAGTGCTTTTAGCTATGTATGTTATGTTTTAAGCTTTTTTGTTTAGAATGTAGTATCTATATGAAGCCCATATTTTAAGTAAGACCTCTAGCAATACACCTGTGAAAACTGCATTCAAAACCATAGTGTTTTTTGCATGCTTCTCGAACAAACATACAGACAGACATACAAAAATTCTAAAAACTTCTATTTTGGCTTCTGTTGCTCTAATAAAGACCTCCATTTTCATATTTCTTCAATATCTTAAACTATCGGATATCGGTGTGTTTCAATTTTATTATATGTAGATTAAAGAAAATTTCTTCAGCCCTTTTAAAATTATTAACAGATTTTTGAGTCGGTGTAGGTATTTTTACTTTCGTAGGTATTTTTTAATTGTAGTTTTAGTACTTCTAATATTGAATAAAGAAATATTCTTATCCAGACTATTCAGAAAGTTTGTTGTTGTTTTAGAAGTTATTACTACCAACATTATTACCGTCAGTCACCTATAAAACTATATTTTTTCTTTTAACATACTTCCCGCTAGTAGAATCGCTCCGCTCTTAACTAGCAAGTATATATCAAAGTAAAACACGCGGTAGCCTTAAATGGTTTGCAGCGAGACGCGTGATCGTAAAAGGGTCTTCGGCTTGGCATTAAAGAGTCTGGCAACGCATGCTGATGAGCATCCCCGGTTAACACTATTGACAATCGGACGCGATACCTTCCGCTATCATACATGCTGGCAAACCGATTGAAAAGTGGCCTATCATAGGTTTTATACGAACTTAAATTTTGCTGTACTAAATTACGAATTTGGAATTAAAATACTTATTACCCTATATGTCTAAAACAATAATTTCTGGTAATAATGTTTTTTTATGATTATGCCTAAAGAAGGATTATCTTGTAATGGAGGTCATAGCATAAGTTGGTTGATTATGATAAAAAGAAGTTAGTTTAGAAGTGTATAAATATTTTACAAAATACATGATTACAACGAAACAAAATGTGTGTAAAAATGTTCTGTGATAACCCATCTTTACCTAAAAAAGTAAACGTATTAGAAGTGGTAGTAATGTTTATAAATACTTTGTACTAAGTAACTATCAAAATAAAAATTCATGCATCGCTTAGCCTAGATTGGCAATCTATTATTCAGTGAGGCGCCAGTAATCAGCTCTCGAGGCATACGAACCGTTCACTATAAATAGGTGCATAAACGACTCTTGCCGTCGGCCAAACTTGTAGTCACCAACAGGCCTACAGCTCCCCGAGGACGGCATATACAATTAAAAGCTATGAATTAAGACTGTGACACTTTTATCCTTACATTATGTATTTACTTATCCTAGTACACGATAAGTAATATTAACTGCCCACTTAAAAACACTACTACTTGTGTTTGTCTACTGGGCGAAATGTGACCACATTCATTATTTCTCTAGTCTTTAGAGAAAACCCAAAGCTACCTAAAAAAAAAGAAGAAAATCTGTTGACAAAGAAAGGAAGAATGTTCTAAACTACGTCTTCATTGCCAAGTTACATCTAGATTTTTACTATTTATGTTTTTAAGTTTATCATCTAAAATATAATCGCATATTTTAGATTTCATTGCATTTTTTGAATCATAGGTTTTTCTATTTGTCTGGAGAGGATAGTTTAATTTCGTAATTTATTTATTTACGTTTTCCATCACTATGGGTTGTCTACTCGAAGTCGAATCCCATTTGCCAGCACATCATTAGTAAAAACTTTTCCGCGGATGACTTAAGCTCGATAGATCTTTTATTTGGACAGATGCACATTAAAATCTCAAAGGAACATATACTTGATGAATTGAATACGTTAAAGACTAAAATCGTGCTCCTCTGACTGTCTGTCAAGTCCATTTTTCTCCAGAACCCAAAGAGAGTTGAAATGAACATCAAATTCTTATGTCTGCAGTCTTTTGATGCTGTAAATATATATTTTTGTAAGGCAAAGGAATAAAAAAATACACCACACAGTTTATATTTTAAAAATTTTGGGCCTATCGCAGGTAAATCAAAACAAATACATTACTTTCCATTGTCCTCGAATCATGACTCAGTATAGGGAAACATGAATTTCGTAATTTGTTGTTGAATCAGATAAAAAATTACTTTTCAACTACAAACTCACATTTTTCGTTTAGAGAACCTGGAGGACTAAGAGGAGAGGAGGAAAAAGGTTTTGCGAGATATGGTTAAAAATCGAATTACGACAAAGTACCAATTTGTTTATTTGGATCTCCAACAAAGGACATACATGTTGCAGTGTCGCAGTATAAATAGTAACAAACAGTTTGATGTACTTCCTCAACTAAAGGAGACAACAGCATGAAAATTAAAAAAATATTTATTAACACGACCATAAACCATATAAATGTTCATTAAATTATATCCTTTACAAATAAACATGAATATAAATGGACTGAACTGGGCTAATTAAAATTGAGAGGAAATAAACGTTAAATCAAATTTTGATTAAATTATAACGTAGGAGGAGGTGTTAAAAGTATACAACAGTAGGTACTTGGTAACAATAAAACTTTCAATATAGCAAGCATAATAAAACAGTGTGACTCACATTTCTCTGGTTTTTTTGGCCTTGGTACTAATTAACTGACTCCAAAAATAAAGGTTTTAATTCGAACATTTTTTTTTTTGGATGTACGTAGGGTTGCCAACTTTTCTTTGAAGAAAAAGAATATATCTGATTTCAAAGGAGATAAATGAGGAGATTTTATATTTTTAAAGATGTTTTTTTTTTGTACTTTTTGCAGCCCATAACAATATTTCATGGTTTTTAAAAGAATTGTATGACTCCAAACATTCTAACTCCAAATTTATATAGATCAAGAGCTCATTTTTAATCAATTTCAATGAAGCTCAAGCTTTGTTTCTCTCTTCCCGCCTCTTTACATTCATGACCAAAAAGAATTTCTCAGTAAATGCTGAAGGACAAGAGAGTACATAGCAAATTTTTTTTTTAAACAAACAAATTCGTTAGGATATTTTTTTTTTAAAATAAATTGCAATTTTTCTGCAGTGGACTTAAAATACATATGTGTTATTTAACAATTTCCCTTTTCAAAATTATAACTTCTGAATATAAACTGTCCATGTGTCGTTGTGTTAAGTTTTTCTTCTATAATTTGTTCTAAATGATTAAATTCAATATTAGTTCTTAAATATATTTTATTAAGTGAAGAGAGCCAGTTAGCACTACTAAAATCTAAACAAAACACACACAACTCAGTAGAAAATCGAGAATTTTTCTTGCCCCAAAATTAATGTGACCTCAAAATACTTATCAAAACAACTTGTGACATGATCTTAACATAATGACATTAGTGGCTACGTTCAGAAACGTCCGAATGTGGCTTGGGGAATTGGGGATACCATCATAATAACAGTAAATAGTCGACTTCTTTGTTTATGATAATTAATGAGTTTGCATAATATTACATTACTATTATAGTAAAGATTGTGTAAAAAAGATTTTTAGCATACTCTATTAGTGTTAGTGTTGTTAGAGTACGCCTATATGATATAGAGGTCAATACTCTATTTCAGAATACGTTTGGCAACCCTAGATGACATTGCTCGACATCTTTGTATTTTGCTAAATATTATTATTTTGCATAAAAAATAAAATAATTGAATTGTTTCTACTCCAGTTTTGTACCATTTAAGTTATAAGAAAATATTCAAACGCTGCGATGGAAAATTAAGGGTAGCAAAAATGTGTAACGCCATATCTTCATCAGTTCGAGTCTACAAAAAATATTTCTTTAATTAAACTGGTTGTATTCAAGGTTTGTTCACTTTAAATTTGAAGAAAATATTTAACCTCTAGGGTGGTAGATTAAGGAAAACAATTTTTCATCTCGAGAAAAATAGTTTATAACAGACTTCAATGCCATTAATCATCGCATCGTCTCTTATATAATTATTTTTATTTTTAAAGTTTAAGTACAGTACAGTATAAACAAATTAAACAAAATTAACAACATAAAGTGAGTGAGTCCAATACCATTTTGTGGCATGTCAACAAGCAGTTAATACGAGAGGTAATAGTATACTTATTATAATTATTTTTCTCATAACTTTTTTGTTTTTTTAGTAAAATTACAAAATAATGAAACATTTTATGTAAGGGTGCTCAACAATTCTTTACGGACGCGGTTACATGATTTTAAAAGATAATAGTATGCTAATGCACAGATGTTCTTCAGTATACTCGTTAGTAGGAAATTAAACGAAAAAAAAAAAAAGGAAAACAGAACAGTTTATGTTCTTGCAAAACACTCTGATGCCTGTAATGTACAAACTGTACGTGTATAATACTGCCTTTAATTTATTGGATACTAGCAGTATTTTTTATTCTTTCTGAAGCGAAACTAACTCTTGAGTTGAGATTTATGAGATTATTAGTAAATTTATAAAATCTTTAAGAATAAATCCGATTTAAATTTAAGTACTTATATTCATCACATATTACAATCACACCGGTTAACGGGTAGTTGTTTTTGGAGCCCCTGTTCAGTCATGTTTGGACAAATTTTGCTTGTATGTAAAGAAAACTTAGAATTCTACGTTTGCTGTTATCCTAATTATAAAAGGAAATATAGGTATGTTGTCTTTAATATTTAATGAAGCACAGAAAATGCCACTAAAGTGCGTTGCTTAAATTTTAATACAGATCACAATTCAGCCATATTTATCTATCAATAGTGATGTGAACGAGAATATTGTCGAAACAAAGAGAATTAAAAAAATAGAAATGAAATTGCAACATGGTTCACAAAATATTTTAATTTTGTGTTAATAGTAAACTAATGCTGTTTGTTTTAATTGTTTCTCAAAAAGGATTAGTCTTTTGTTGCATTACAATGGACAGCCCGATCCCTTAGTTGCCCTTTACGACATCCATGGGAACAGAATATTCTAATCCAGTGAAAACCATGTGGCAATTTTTTTGTTTTAAATTCATATATTTTTATCGTTTTCTTGCATCATTTATTTTAATATATTTATTCTGATTTTATCTAAATTTATTCTAATCTATTTTATTTTCTATTCTGATAGTTCTGATTGTTATTTGATTTACTACTTTATTCAACCATTTACTGTATAATTCCTAATTCAAATTAGAGCCATACAAAATGGAAGAGAATTTATAAGAAATTTCTTGGGAATACTTTCGGTAGGAGGAAATTATCAAAAACTTCAATTGTAGAGAAAATTAACAATATGTAAACTTCATAAAACATTTAAATACACCCCAAACTATTATTTCCCTAAAAGAATAATATAATTTTGTATCTAAATTTCTAAATTCTCGGAAATCCTCTTCCAAGAGAATATCCCCGAGAACTTAACAGGAAAGTTCTCGTTGCGAGAATTATCATTTATCCGTCTGCAGAATGTGGTCTTAGTAAGTTATTGTTTGTAAAATAAGTTCTACGTGGTTTTCATTAAAACGTTTTAGTCATAAATCACCGTACACACAATAATCAATACAAAGTAAAATCCAATTGAAAGCACAGATTCGAACTTATTATCAGTTGTTTATTGTAGGTAAAAGTTAGCTTATTGTATATCAACGACATACAATTAGGGATTTTCTAACACGGTCGATTCCCATAAGGGTCTTTCTCATTAGGTAGCTACACGGCTGTGGCCGACGCATCGCAGCCCAACACCCTACACGTCCGCCCTATTAAATATTCATCAGCTAGCAAATTGTAAAGAGTCGCTTTTATGGTAATTTAAATATTGAACACCGTTAAAATTTAGTGTAAAAGCTTTGAAACAATGTTGTTTTCTGATCTGGTTGTCCTTGTCACCTAACAGTATAATATATTATGATTGAAAAATAAAACCGTAACCACCGCTCGAGAGATATGAGAATGGACGTTAAAAGAATTTGTGATTAACTTTATACACATGAGCTGCTTTAATTCAGTTATAAATAAAAAATAATGCGACCGTGAGTTAACTTGACAAAACCATCAATTCGGATTTCTACTGCCAACAACTAATTAGACTCAAGCAAGAAATTAAGGAAAAACGGCCGGATTTCATCTACTGAAAAGGAGTGGTCTTTCATCACGATAACGCTCGCCAGGCCACAAACATTTTTTGGATTCTTAGCAAAAATTGAGAGAGCTTGGTTGGGAAGTTTTAATGCATCCTCTATATAGTCCTGCCTTTGCACCCTCAGAGTTTTAACTATTTCGGTCTCTTCAGAATTCTTTAGGTAGTGTTCAGCTTAACATCAAGAGAGGAGAAGGACTTTCAAAACTTCTTGTAGCATTTTTTTGATAAAAAATCCCAAGATTTCTACAGCGACGAGATGACGGCAGCAGTTATAGAACAAAATGGCATATATGTTATAATTAAATGTGTATTGAATTGGTATATAAAATACGAAGAAACTTTTTCCCCAACCTTATATGTATGTTTACATTCCATACCGAGGACTTAAATCAGTAAAGTTTTGGGAAATAACTGGACGTGTTATGCAGGTTTATTTTATGACTAATACAAAGATATTAGACGAAGTAATGAAACAGTGTAGTTAATTTCACATAAATGGGGCCTTTGATGAATGAAAGGCGAAAAGTAATGCTTATGAATTTACGACCGCTTCACTACGAACAATGAATAAATATAAAGTGACAACATTACTTTTGTTTATAGCTTGTACTGAATTGCAATCGCTAGTTGCAAGTACGATCATGCTTTATTGTAATTCTCTTATAGGGGTCTGTCGTATGAGTAATAAAAAAATAATTGATATAAAATATAACGGTGTAAGAGACCAATATTAAGAAATGAAATGAAAAACCCGTTTTCTTTGGCATTCTCACCCAATGATAATATTTGAGATTATTCAGTAAGTCAGCCATACTATGTTTCTCTAATTTTATAGGTTTGTTATAATCAAAAATCGGCTCGGCCGACTACCACCTCACAGAACCGGTAGATAAACAATGCTTGCATTGTATTGCCGAATGAGTGAGGGTAAGCCCAACTTCCCTTTTCCTCTTTCCCCTCCCCTCATCTCCTCATCACTTTCAAAGGCGGCCAGCGCACTTAAGACTCCGAGTTGCAGGTGACTCCATGGGCAGCGGTTGTCGATTAACATCATCAGATGACCTGTCTGTTCATCTACTCTCCTATCTAATAACAAGAAAAAATACAATGTTGATAAAAGTTACCAAAGTTCTTAAGTATACACAATACATACGATTGTCTGGTATAAAATGTAACTTGCCAACTGGTTAAATTTTAAAAGATTTCAGCAAAACTGAGCACTGTATCGCAGCTCATCATTTAGTTAATACCACAATCACATAACAAAATGAGAAGAAATCGTAGACCAGCACTTAGCTGGAACAAAGCCTAATTACATTTCGTGAGGTATCAATGAGCGGTGCAATTACGTCAGTGGGTTCCACATAATCGGTGCTTCGAGCGCATTTCCCGGGTGTTCTTTCGATGCATCTAGAATAATCTACCATTACCATGATTTATATCTGACCAATCATGGGCTGGGTGGCTTAATGACAGGCCGAGGCTCTCTAAGCCTGGCACATATGACTGGAGTATCGTGTAATAGGTGCACGGTTTGCCACCCTTGAGCAAAGAGCGATCGCGTCATTCTGTAGGTAGGGTGAGTCGTTATAACTCAGTAATGTGTAGTGTGCCACTTTATTCGAAATTATTTTATTCGATATATGTGAGTTAATTTATTTTATTATAGGAAAGCATATAATTTGCAATTCAAATGATACCATTTGAATTGCATTTTTTTAAATAACGGTTTATAAAGTATGTTAGTTAGGAAATTGAGAAATGTGTATATAATATCTCGTAGGGATGAAATTGTTTATTTGAAAGTAATATCCTATCAAAAACATATAGGTATGTGAAATGAGAGCCAAGTTCAATATTCAGAATATGCGCCGATGTCGACTTCGCCAACAAAATAATTGAGATCTATATGTGTGTCAAGTTCTGTGTAGAAAATCGTAAAACGTTTTGTTACAAGAATATGCAACAATCTAAAATAAATGTATACAACAATTAGAGACTTATAAGATCTATCTACAGAATTAGTATATAAACAATTATTTCCATAAAGCATTTTAATATTTTAATAAAAGTGCACAAATTAAATATATGTAGGTTAAATAATCATGAAGTGGTTCATATAATATTACACACAGCTTCTGGGTCACCAGTTCTTTTCTCTTCGAACTTAGCTGACACACTAACTCGTGTCTAGATTTAATTACAATACTCATTAACATATTTACTGTGAATTAGAAATAATTAAAGATATCTTCTTACAAAATAATATGTGTGAAAATTAATGTAAGCATATATTATAGATTCGGTTAAACAATGATAATAAAAACGGTAAAGATAATGATTACTCTGAACTTATCTGTTAGTATGAATAAATTGGTAAAAGAGTTTACTCGTTGATCACATAATCATTGGTTACACTGTTTTATAATAGTCTTAAAACTGAATTCAATTATGCAAATGGCACCCATGACATTAGCCTCTGAGCTGGCGAACTCGGCACTTTATTATAGGTGTGTAGTTTCCGACAGCACTATTTAGTATTTCTTTTAAAACAAAGTGAAAAAAAAAAAAACCATTAAACTGTTCGATGTACTTTTAATTATCCAATTCCATGGTAATTGTAGTTAATTGTCTGTAGTTTTCGAACAGGCTCTTCGATAACAAGCCGTTCAATAACAAAAATAATAAGAGCCATTTTATTTCGACACTTTAGACGATAAAATGCAGACTGAGATTAAACTTTTGACACTACGAAAAACAAGCTGAACTTATCAGAAAAAGCAACCGCGAGATGAAAGGTTTAATTTTTATACAAAATAAGCTTGTCACAATCAATCACATTGTGAAAAACATTCTCTTAAATTGGTCTTAATAACCTATTACCATCTATATATATCTTACCATTTAAATAATATAAAAAGAAACATTTTTAAAATTAACTCATGATAAGTTCTCACGGATTTATTTTTTGCAAAATTTAGTCCATTTCATTCAAAACGGATATCAACAGCTATATTGCAACTGGTGACAAAATAAAATTAGGACAGATTGACTAAGTTGATTTCGATTAAAGATTGATACGAAACAGTAAATCAGCGGTTAATGATGGAACTTTTATTTTGAAACTTATTTAACAGTTATTTTTATCACAGGTGACATGAATCAAGTTTTTCTTTTAGTATGATAATTGCATAAGGAATTAATACTGGAGTATGTAGCATAGTAGTAGTACTAGTAGTATGTGTACAGTACTACTATAAGGACTACTATAAGGAGTATGATAATCATTAAACTATTCATTTTAGTAACTGAGAACCAAATTGAGGACCACCGTTGTGGTATCATTACTATCTACAACGGGGGCCCTCAATTATTGCACCTCAATAATTTAAATTAGAGTCGGTCAGGTCATACTGATGACTGATTTAAAAAAAGAAAATACATGCGACAACGAATGAGCCGACTCGACTGCAGTTC
The DNA here is from genome assembly GCA_947561695.1 of Tyria jacobaeae. Classification (NCBI taxonomy): domain Eukaryota; kingdom Metazoa; phylum Arthropoda; class Insecta; order Lepidoptera; family Erebidae; genus Tyria; species Tyria jacobaeae. The sequence continues at coordinate 11,578,979 of OX387218.1, forward strand.
TACTACGGCCTCACAGAAAACCAAACAATGCTTGCATTGTGTTGTCGAGTGAGTGAGTGTACCGCAGGCCAAACTCCCCTTCTCCTCTTTCCCCCTCTCATTCAACCTCTCCCCTTTCTCATCTTTACCCCGCTCCACTTTCTCTTTCCCTCACCCTTACTGTCCTTTTCCCTCAGGTGTTCATGAGCGAAGGTTGTCGCTTACCATCAGATGAGCCACCTGTACGTCTGTCCACCTAAACCATAAAAAAAATATTACAATACTCTTAATTTTTGTTCGCTAGTGATAATGTATATATCCTTCCTAACCACTAAAATCTAATCAAAAATGAGAGCTTACTAATTTATAGCGTTGCTATTTTAAGTGGCCACTGATATTACGAGGTCTGTGGAACAGAATACAGTTACAATTTAGCGCCTACATTTTGGGATTCGGACGTGACTAATGTATGAAGCTTTAGTCAATAAAAATTATGAAAATGTTATATTGAAGTTATAATTTAGTACTGGGCTTATTAAACGCATTGATGGCCATATAAACTTCATTTATTAATGCGAAAGCGTGAAAGGCTTCGAAAGGTCGTGAAAGCCGAATTGTCTCATTTAACCGGGTATTCTGCAAGCAATATGATAGAGATCTATTATTATGTCATAGCGGTTCCATATAGCCAGTGCATTCAAGAAAGCCTCAGCCATAAAAATATATAATAAACAATAGAAATAACCTTCCTCGGAAAGCTTTTATGTTTTAGCCTACATGCTTGCTTGTACTTAATATATGTACATATGTACAAACGACTACTGCTAATTCATACCTTCTAAGAACTAAGCAAAGTTACTCATAACTAATGCACGTCGAAATTATAATACGGTTAACAGTACCACCAAAACAGCTGTTGGTCAAACGAAATGTTAAGTGGATGCTACAATTTGGCGCTGTAGTAAATCACGCGGCTCGGCGCCCATTCGTCGCGCCACAATGTCAATGTGAGTAGATAAAGGTAGGAGCAATGTAATCGAGGCATAAAAGCGGGAAAGGTTCTCGTCACAAGAAAGCGTGATGGCACCCGTCCAATACTAGCACTTGATATTCAAAGTTGAAAATAGGTACGCTATATCGGTCAGATCCTGCAACCTACTTTACATGGGTTGCTAAATGTATACACATACCATTATTTATAGTGTCGTACGTGCAACTAAAGCGTTGCATTATATTTATTTTTATTATTATAAATAAAATAAAAGGTGGAGGTGACTTAATAAGAGTGCTTTTAGCTATGTATGTTATGTTTTAAGCTTTTTTGTTTAGAATGTAGTATCTATATGAAGCCCATATTTTAAGTAAGACCTCTAGCAATACACCTGTGAAAACTGCATTCAAAACCATAGTGTTTTTTGCATGCTTCTCGAACAAACATACAGACAGACATACAAAAATTCTAAAAACTTCTATTTTGGCTTCTGTTGCTCTAATAAAGACCTCCATTTTCATATTTCTTCAATATCTTAAACTATCGGATATCGGTGTGTTTCAATTTTATTATATGTAGATTAAAGAAAATTTCTTCAGCCCTTTTAAAATTATTAACAGATTTTTGAGTCGGTGTAGGTATTTTTACTTTCGTAGGTATTTTTTAATTGTAGTTTTAGTACTTCTAATATTGAATAAAGAAATATTCTTATCCAGACTATTCAGAAAGTTTGTTGTTGTTTTAGAAGTTATTACTACCAACATTATTACCGTCAGTCACCTATAAAACTATATTTTTTCTTTTAACATACTTCCCGCTAGTAGAATCGCTCCGCTCTTAACTAGCAAGTATATATCAAAGTAAAACACGCGGTAGCCTTAAATGGTTTGCAGCGAGACGCGTGATCGTAAAAGGGTCTTCGGCTTGGCATTAAAGAGTCTGGCAACGCATGCTGATGAGCATCCCCGGTTAACACTATTGACAATCGGACGCGATACCTTCCGCTATCATACATGCTGGCAAACCGATTGAAAAGTGGCCTATCATAGGTTTTATACGAACTTAAATTTTGCTGTACTAAATTACGAATTTGGAATTAAAATACTTATTACCCTATATGTCTAAAACAATAATTTCTGGTAATAATGTTTTTTTATGATTATGCCTAAAGAAGGATTATCTTGTAATGGAGGTCATAGCATAAGTTGGTTGATTATGATAAAAAGAAGTTAGTTTAGAAGTGTATAAATATTTTACAAAATACATGATTACAACGAAACAAAATGTGTGTAAAAATGTTCTGTGATAACCCATCTTTACCTAAAAAAGTAAACGTATTAGAAGTGGTAGTAATGTTTATAAATACTTTGTACTAAGTAACTATCAAAATAAAAATTCATGCATCGCTTAGCCTAGATTGGCAATCTATTATTCAGTGAGGCGCCAGTAATCAGCTCTCGAGGCATACGAACCGTTCACTATAAATAGGTGCATAAACGACTCTTGCCGTCGGCCAAACTTGTAGTCACCAACAGGCCTACAGCTCCCCGAGGACGGCATATACAATTAAAAGCTATGAATTAAGACTGTGACACTTTTATCCTTACATTATGTATTTACTTATCCTAGTACACGATAAGTAATATTAACTGCCCACTTAAAAACACTACTACTTGTGTTTGTCTACTGGGCGAAATGTGACCACATTCATTATTTCTCTAGTCTTTAGAGAAAACCCAAAGCTACCTAAAAAAAAAGAAGAAAATCTGTTGACAAAGAAAGGAAGAATGTTCTAAACTACGTCTTCATTGCCAAGTTACATCTAGATTTTTACTATTTATGTTTTTAAGTTTATCATCTAAAATATAATCGCATATTTTAGATTTCATTGCATTTTTTGAATCATAGGTTTTTCTATTTGTCTGGAGAGGATAGTTTAATTTCGTAATTTATTTATTTACGTTTTCCATCACTATGGGTTGTCTACTCGAAGTCGAATCCCATTTGCCAGCACATCATTAGTAAAAACTTTTCCGCGGATGACTTAAGCTCGATAGATCTTTTATTTGGACAGATGCACATTAAAATCTCAAAGGAACATATACTTGATGAATTGAATACGTTAAAGACTAAAATCGTGCTCCTCTGACTGTCTGTCAAGTCCATTTTTCTCCAGAACCCAAAGAGAGTTGAAATGAACATCAAATTCTTATGTCTGCAGTCTTTTGATGCTGTAAATATATATTTTTGTAAGGCAAAGGAATAAAAAAATACACCACACAGTTTATATTTTAAAAATTTTGGGCCTATCGCAGGTAAATCAAAACAAATACATTACTTTCCATTGTCCTCGAATCATGACTCAGTATAGGGAAACATGAATTTCGTAATTTGTTGTTGAATCAGATAAAAAATTACTTTTCAACTACAAACTCACATTTTTCGTTTAGAGAACCTGGAGGACTAAGAGGAGAGGAGGAAAAAGGTTTTGCGAGATATGGTTAAAAATCGAATTACGACAAAGTACCAATTTGTTTATTTGGATCTCCAACAAAGGACATACATGTTGCAGTGTCGCAGTATAAATAGTAACAAACAGTTTGATGTACTTCCTCAACTAAAGGAGACAACAGCATGAAAATTAAAAAAATATTTATTAACACGACCATAAACCATATAAATGTTCATTAAATTATATCCTTTACAAATAAACATGAATATAAATGGACTGAACTGGGCTAATTAAAATTGAGAGGAAATAAACGTTAAATCAAATTTTGATTAAATTATAACGTAGGAGGAGGTGTTAAAAGTATACAACAGTAGGTACTTGGTAACAATAAAACTTTCAATATAGCAAGCATAATAAAACAGTGTGACTCACATTTCTCTGGTTTTTTTGGCCTTGGTACTAATTAACTGACTCCAAAAATAAAGGTTTTAATTCGAACATTTTTTTTTTTGGATGTACGTAGGGTTGCCAACTTTTCTTTGAAGAAAAAGAATATATCTGATTTCAAAGGAGATAAATGAGGAGATTTTATATTTTTAAAGATGTTTTTTTTTTGTACTTTTTGCAGCCCATAACAATATTTCATGGTTTTTAAAAGAATTGTATGACTCCAAACATTCTAACTCCAAATTTATATAGATCAAGAGCTCATTTTTAATCAATTTCAATGAAGCTCAAGCTTTGTTTCTCTCTTCCCGCCTCTTTACATTCATGACCAAAAAGAATTTCTCAGTAAATGCTGAAGGACAAGAGAGTACATAGCAAATTTTTTTTTTAAACAAACAAATTCGTTAGGATATTTTTTTTTTAAAATAAATTGCAATTTTTCTGCAGTGGACTTAAAATACATATGTGTTATTTAACAATTTCCCTTTTCAAAATTATAACTTCTGAATATAAACTGTCCATGTGTCGTTGTGTTAAGTTTTTCTTCTATAATTTGTTCTAAATGATTAAATTCAATATTAGTTCTTAAATATATTTTATTAAGTGAAGAGAGCCAGTTAGCACTACTAAAATCTAAACAAAACACACACAACTCAGTAGAAAATCGAGAATTTTTCTTGCCCCAAAATTAATGTGACCTCAAAATACTTATCAAAACAACTTGTGACATGATCTTAACATAATGACATTAGTGGCTACGTTCAGAAACGTCCGAATGTGGCTTGGGGAATTGGGGATACCATCATAATAACAGTAAATAGTCGACTTCTTTGTTTATGATAATTAATGAGTTTGCATAATATTACATTACTATTATAGTAAAGATTGTGTAAAAAAGATTTTTAGCATACTCTATTAGTGTTAGTGTTGTTAGAGTACGCCTATATGATATAGAGGTCAATACTCTATTTCAGAATACGTTTGGCAACCCTAGATGACATTGCTCGACATCTTTGTATTTTGCTAAATATTATTATTTTGCATAAAAAATAAAATAATTGAATTGTTTCTACTCCAGTTTTGTACCATTTAAGTTATAAGAAAATATTCAAACGCTGCGATGGAAAATTAAGGGTAGCAAAAATGTGTAACGCCATATCTTCATCAGTTCGAGTCTACAAAAAATATTTCTTTAATTAAACTGGTTGTATTCAAGGTTTGTTCACTTTAAATTTGAAGAAAATATTTAACCTCTAGGGTGGTAGATTAAGGAAAACAATTTTTCATCTCGAGAAAAATAGTTTATAACAGACTTCAATGCCATTAATCATCGCATCGTCTCTTATATAATTATTTTTATTTTTAAAGTTTAAGTACAGTACAGTATAAACAAATTAAACAAAATTAACAACATAAAGTGAGTGAGTCCAATACCATTTTGTGGCATGTCAACAAGCAGTTAATACGAGAGGTAATAGTATACTTATTATAATTATTTTTCTCATAACTTTTTTGTTTTTTTAGTAAAATTACAAAATAATGAAACATTTTATGTAAGGGTGCTCAACAATTCTTTACGGACGCGGTTACATGATTTTAAAAGATAATAGTATGCTAATGCACAGATGTTCTTCAGTATACTCGTTAGTAGGAAATTAAACGAAAAAAAAAAAAAGGAAAACAGAACAGTTTATGTTCTTGCAAAACACTCTGATGCCTGTAATGTACAAACTGTACGTGTATAATACTGCCTTTAATTTATTGGATACTAGCAGTATTTTTTATTCTTTCTGAAGCGAAACTAACTCTTGAGTTGAGATTTATGAGATTATTAGTAAATTTATAAAATCTTTAAGAATAAATCCGATTTAAATTTAAGTACTTATATTCATCACATATTACAATCACACCGGTTAACGGGTAGTTGTTTTTGGAGCCCCTGTTCAGTCATGTTTGGACAAATTTTGCTTGTATGTAAAGAAAACTTAGAATTCTACGTTTGCTGTTATCCTAATTATAAAAGGAAATATAGGTATGTTGTCTTTAATATTTAATGAAGCACAGAAAATGCCACTAAAGTGCGTTGCTTAAATTTTAATACAGATCACAATTCAGCCATATTTATCTATCAATAGTGATGTGAACGAGAATATTGTCGAAACAAAGAGAATTAAAAAAATAGAAATGAAATTGCAACATGGTTCTGTTTGTTTTAATTGTTTCTCAAAAAGGATTAGTCTTTTGTTGCATTACAATGGACAGCCCGATCCCTTAGTTGCCCTTTACGACATCCATGGGAACAGAATATTCTAATCCAGTGAAAACCATGTGGCAATTTTTTTGTTTTAAATTCATATATTTTTATCGTTTTCTTGCATCATTTATTTTAATATATTTATTCTGATTTTATCTAAATTTATTCTAATCTATTTTATTTTCTATTCTGATAGTTCTGATTGTTATTTGATTTACTACTTTATTCAACCATTTACTGTATAATTCCTAATTCAAATTAGAGCCATACAAAATGGAAGAGAATTTATAAGAAATTTCTTGGGAATACTTTCGGTAGGAGGAAATTATCAAAAACTTCAATTGTAGAGAAAATTAACAATATGTAAACTTCATAAAACATTTAAATACACCCCAAACTATTATTTCCCTAAAAGAATAATATAATTTTGTATCTAAATTTCTAAATTCTCGGAAATCCTCTTCCAAGAGAATATCCCCGAGAACTTAACAGGAAAGTTCTCGTTGCGAGAATTATCATTTATCCGTCTGCAGAATGTGGTCTTAGTAAGTTATTGTTTGTAAAATAAGTTCTACGTGGTTTTCATTAAAACGTTTTAGTCATAAATCACCGTACACACAATAATCAATACAAAGTAAAATCCAATTGAAAGCACAGATTCGAACTTATTATCAGTTGTTTATTGTAGGTAAAAGTTAGCTTATTGTATATCAACGACATACAATTAGGGATTTTCTAACACGGTCGATTCCCATAAGGGTCTTTCTCATTAGGTAGCTACACGGCTGTGGCCGACGCATCGCAGCCCAACACCCTACACGTCCGCCCTATTAAATATTCATCAGCTAGCAAATTGTAAAGAGTCGCTTTTATGGTAATTTAAATATTGAACACCGTTAAAATTTAGTGTAAAAGCTTTGAAACAATGTTGTTTTCTGATCTGGTTGTCCTTGTCACCTAACAGTATAATATATTATGATTGAAAAATAAAACCGTAACCACCGCTCGAGAGATATGAGAATGGACGTTAAAAGAATTTGTGATTAACTTTATACACATGAGCTGCTTTAATTCAGTTATAAATAAAAAATAATGCGACCGTGAGTTAACTTGTCCCGTAAAATAGCGATGCGTGGGTTGTTGCTGAGAGCGATTTATCAATAAGTACAACGGCGTAGGCTGTTGTGGAACGTTGAAAGAGTGCGTTGAAATGATAATTTCATGGTTGATTGGCAAGAACGCGGTAAAAGGGCGAGTTTATGACATTAGCCCCTCTCAAACTAGGCATTACTAATTAATGAATGCTCATCGCTTTCATTAATTAGTAATGCCTAGTTTAATTTCAGTTATTTTATAGATTACTAGCTGATCCCGCAAACGTTGTTTTGCGATAAAGGATACAGTAATTACCTAGCGGTATGAAATATATTTTACAACCTATTCTCATACCTAAATACCTAAAAATCGGTTGAGCCGTTCCGGAGGATTGCGGCCACAAATACGGTTACACGAAATTGTTATATATATATACACTGTGAAGTTACTATTTTTCTTTTGACAGAAATGCCCATAAAGCAGTTTTAAACACTTATCACGAACTCACGGTCAGTCAGACACACGATTTCTACTTCGTACGACATCTTTCACCTATCGGGTACAAATCGTCCATGATCTAGAAAACGATGTAATCTAAAGCAAATACATATGTAGTGATATTTAATATCTGCACTTTTAAACTGAATAGTATAGTTTAATGTGTCTATGAATATGCATATGCATTGAGCACATGTGATCTGTATTAAATGCTATTCATTAAATTTTTCAACAGTAATAAATAACTATATTACCAGCCGTGGCTTATAAAAAGATGAAATATTTAGGGTGCAAGATGTTCAATCAAATCAAACATGTTATAACGACATTGCTTTATTGAAGGCCTATACTATGAAATTCAAACAAAATTCAACTACAATTCGTGTCTCGTGTTTAATTAAACGGTCAATTGCATCGTCACGAAGCTACAATAAAACAGGTTGAATAATTTGAAAATAAAGACTATATAGGCGATAATGTTTCATTTCTCTTCAGTATTTAGCCGACATGTATGTAGTAAATGTGCAGTTAACAATAAAACATAATCGCATAGGAAGTTGGTGCCAGTATTGAGTGAGCATGCCGACTGAGCCAAATGACTAGCTTTTAAATAGATCTTAAATACGCTTTGAGAGCTATACAAAATCATTGCATTTTGTAGGTTTTCTATGCAAATATTGAGATCTTGTACTAAAATGTGTCATACCTTTTGAATTCCACGGGTTTTTTGCCTTTGGTTTATCATACATTTCGTGTCGTCGTCTCGGGACCGAATCTGTTGTGGCGTGGTGGCTACATTTCTATACATAATTTATGAAATTCACAATTCTTCACAGTTCTTGTGTTGTACAAACTACACAGTATTAAATGGTGTACCATATATACGGGTTTTCAACAAGAACTTGAAATTAAATCTTAAAGATTTAAGATAATGTTTTGTTTTTTTTTTTTTCTAGATATGTATTTCTACTGGAATTTACGCAAACAACGGTTGGCAACCCTATACGTATAATGTTAAATTTACTTTCTAGCTTGACATTAGTGACTGATTACTGATAATTATAAAATGTAGTAACAATAAATGTAAAAAAAGTGTAAAAGGAAATAACACCCACTCCCATTAGTGTACTCGTAAGTACGTACAAATTTAATTATTAAAGAATATTTTTTATAATTGCCAGAGACATTTTTTTGGCACACGTTCATAACTGAGAGGGAGTTTCTATACACTGCAGTGAGCTTTTTTTGAGAACGTGAACGTATTAAAATTTACACTATTTTCCATTTTTCTTACCAATGTATACTACAATTACAATTACTATTTACTATTGTTTATACAAATTAAAGAAAACAGATAACATAAATAAAAGTCTAAGATTAAATAAAATAAAAATAAAATTTAAAAGTAAATTTTGTAGGTTGAGGTAATCTTATACTCATTAATTACTTTTAAGGTTAACAAAGTTTTATCTTTGTGGGTTGCAATTGAAGTTTAAGCTCAACCTCCTCATACTTACGTTACAAAGTTAACAGACTAACATTTCTCGAGTTTTACCCAAGCTCACATTACTGATTTTCAGTGTCGCTTGGCGTCGTCGGGCGACATTACCCAACAATACCTATTGACTTATCAACTAAAATAAAGAAATAAAAGACAGTAAAAGTCACGGACAAAACCTACGAACAAAGAAAGTACAAAGCTGAGGTTAAAGGTACTTTAAAAACTTTTAGGGAAAATAATATTATAATATTAATCTTAAAACCTTAATTGAAATTCGATTATTATGCACTAACAACAATATGCTGAGACCACTTCCTTCCATTTGTTACGATTCTGACATACCTTTCTCGCTTCTTCAACTTTAATTCCGTTCCGCATACAGGCTCTTCGGTTAAAGGTACTTTAAAAACTTATAGGGAAAATTTTAAAAGTTATAATATGGTAATATTAATCTTAATAATTCAATTGAAATTACATTATTATGGACTCACCACAGTATTATGTTTAAAGTTGCCATCGAGTATAAACCCTCTAGAGTATGTGTGAAAATGTCTGGATTGATTAACGTATACTATAAAAGGCAATCGATCACGTTTCTAAATTAACATATAAATATAAGATAATTAACTAATGCGGGTTCACTCAAGATTGTTATCTTAATGTCTACTCCTGAATATTTGTCGCAGCGCCATCAGACTACGTATCAATTATGTGAATGTTTTATTCTATCATCGATCATCTGCCATCCACCTCGAGGTCAATATCTTTCATAAACTTGATCGCAACGCATTAAATTCGTACCAAACTGGTTCGCAAATAATTTAGAAATTCCATATTAAATAAAATATTGTGGTTAGTCCATACTAAAATAATTTCAATTAACGTTTAAGATTCGTATTACTCTAAAACATTTGAACTTTTCCCGTGAAAGTTAAAAACAATAAAAATATACGGGAAGTCTTTGGGGACTGCCGATAGAAGTGAAAACTAAGTAACATGTAAATTGTATCGTCGAGCTATTAGATTATACACAGTATACATATAGCATAGCATATAAGCGTGCGGTGATGATGACGCAAGTTTCACGCTTTTTGTTAAACCAAAAAGTACACATATATGTATGTACAGAATACAGATAGCTCATAGAAAGCGTTTGTGGACGATGACGCAAGTTCAAAAAACAAAATACGCCTAAAACATAAAATGTCACAAACCTAAATCTAATCTAGATTAGATTTAATTTATATCTTTTGGATTAAAACTTTGGGTTGAATACTTATCAGAGGCCATTGATAACGTAAACAAAGATTTGGAAAGTATAAGATCCTGGTCGTCGAGATTTGGATTATGAGTAAATCCAACCAAATGTCAGGCGATCGTCGTAGGGAGCAAACCAAAGATGGGCAGGCTCGACACTGGGACGATCATACCAATAGTCTTTAATGGCTCACCTATATCTGTGAGTTCAGCAGTTAAAGACCTAGGTTTGTTTATTGACTCGACCCTGGATTGGCGGGCCCAGGTTTACACATGTGAGTCAGAGAGTCACTGGTGCTCTCCGAACGTTATACCGTCAAAAAAACTTCCTCCCTATTAAAACTAAAACTTCCTTAATGCATTCCCTAATTATTCCCATGATTGATTTTGGCGATGTGTGTTATTTTGACCTGAATGCAGACCTTCTTAACAAACTAGACCGTCTTCTGAATAACTGTATTCGATTCATTTTCAATCTTCGCAAGTATGACCATGTCTCTGCTTTACGTTCCCAATTGAAGTGGCTCCCTATTCGGCAACGTCGCAGTTTGCAAGCACTAAATTTTCTATACACCTTCTTGAACTCCCCGTCTCCCCCTTCTTACTTAAGTCCCTACTTTCAATTTTTGTGCTCCACTCATGACAGGGACCTTCGTTCTTCGAACACTTTGCTCCTCTTATGTCCTCCTCACAGCTCTAACTTTGTAACCTCATCTTTCTTCGTGCAAGCAGTTCTTCTATGGAATGCGCTTCCTCTTGAGCTTAGAATGTCTGAAAGCCGTTTAACGTTTAAGAACAAACGTTAAAGCCGTTTAACGTTTAAGAACTTCTCCTCGCTGAATTAGCATAATAACCACAATGCACTTGACTGTATACCTATTTATATGTGTATGTTAGTATATATATATATATACATACATATATTCTTCATTATATATTTTTATGTATGTGTATATTTATTATATATTTGTATATATATATGTAACTATAGTTGTTTTAAAATACAAGTAAATTCCAGAGGTCTGCACCTACCTTATCGCTTTTCTTCACCACTTCGAGGTTGACTGGTAGAGAATGTCCTAGGCATTAAGTCCGCCTATGTACACGTGCATGAAGTTTTTAAATAAATAAAATAAATAAAACACAAACGTTCCGTTTGTTTGACATTGTAGTTTTCTATTTTTCATGCAATATAAATCAAGCAAATTGTAAATTATCTAAGTAAACAATACATTCACATGATTGCATGAATAATGTAAAAAGAAACCAAATATAGAAATGACCTTTCTATGAAACGACCAAGACATACGTATGTATGTATGTATGTAGTTAAGTTTAAAAGATATAAATCTTAACGCGGTATCGCGGTCGATGTAAGTAAAAGTGTGGCGCCGATTAACAGCCATCTGCAGTAGTCTTTCTATTTATAAAGAGTAGTACTGGCTGGAAAATAGGTCCTTTATTTTTTCATTGTGTTCTTCTCTTCAGTCATTCAAAATGTATTTAACGCATAGTATAACAAAAACAATTTAAATTGCGGTCTTCCTCGGAGACAATTTTTAAGACGTAAGTGTATTGAAATCTAGAGCGCTCTCATTACAGACAGCTTTCAGCTCTAGTTCTATCTAATAATAAGATGTTATTTACACAACTTCTTTATTAGTCAACTTTGTTTGTAACCGACTGATTTGATGTCTTTGACCGTGATGATCTCTACAGTTAGACAATGAGAATAAAAAAAGTAGTATGATAAATAATGACAAGCTTATTTGCCTATCTGGTATGCTGTATGTAAAACGAACAGGGCTTGGGGTGAGATAGCGTAACGGTTAACGGCGCCAAAACAACAAGTTACTCATTAAGTCATTCGATATAGGAATCAATCGTTGTACGGATTTCCATTGGCGAATTAATTCGGCGGACGCGAGATCGAGTAACGGTGCCGACGTGCCATTGACATTCGTCAGCAGTGGACGTTCTGGCCGTCGCAGTTCGTTGTTCGTCGAGCAAGGCTTTGAAACTCGTCACCCCGATCATGAGTTACGCGTTCAGTTTAGTTACGCGTAATGTAACTACAACTAAAAAAATATTTTTTTAGCTAATCCCTTTAGGTTATTTACATAAAATTGGGCGAAGAAAACATATGTAAAGATAAAATATTTTTAAGATCCCTACGTATAACCTCACAACCTATAATTATATACTATACAAATAAATTAGAAACTTAAAGCGTTTGATGTTTGTTATTCTTGCTTAAATTGATCTGCTAGTTTCAAAGTGGCATTTTATTGAATTACTAAACTGTACTGTTTCCCAATCATGAATGAGTCGGTTGGTCCGCTTGCGGTTTTTTTGTCCATCGCTCTTCTTTTAGATTGTTTTCTTTTATTACCTGCCTTCGCATTCTGAACACTATCGAAATGGAGTAATTGGCATTTGAACAATAATATACATGCTTTAATAATATACATATGTTGAGAAAGTCTGTTCTGCACATATGTATGTATGTAATTAGGATGAAGCATATTCAATATGTAGATAGTGAAGCAATAAATACAAATTATAGTTATAAATATATTTTCTTGGTATATACATATATACTTAAGCTGTTTCACTATGGTCGGTTTTTTGTGGCCTAACATTTAAAATGAATAGATTATGTAGCACATACATAATATATATTAAGATTTTATTGAAACTTGTTATTTAGTTTTATATCCTGAGCAGGATACTGAGATTCGTTTTGCAAGGAGTTTGTGTTAGAAGCTAGTAGATGCTTTCTGGTCCTATAGATTAATATATCCTTAGGAGTGCTCAATACGATCCTAGGCAGTGTGGGTTGTATTTTTATTGTCAGTTAGACTATGAAACCCGAAAGGTTAACAAGGCCAAACACTCAAGAAAATTAAAATTTGATACAGTAGTAAGTCATTACAGATTTTCATAAAACATAATTTAGTGAAAAATTGGGTCTTATATAAAGATAGTTCAAATGTTAACAGGTTATATAATTTTATTGGATGAAATTAATTAATTATACAAAAAAGATATTCATTTATAAAATAATCATATTAGTCATCCTAATGTCTACAGGTAGCTTTATAATATATTTTATGGCTTTATACAGCACTAAAATATAATAATCCTTTTTTTTTCGCAGAGTGACTAAACCGATTTTGTTAACAGGAATATGCTGGTGGTGAAAGATTACCTTAATATGTAATTAATAGTTGATACATCAAGTGACGAATGTGCAATTTTAGGTTAGTGGAATTTTGACACTTACTATAGTGCTAAGTTAGTTACCGTATAAGGTATCCAAATGAATGTGCCTAGTTTACTTAAAATAAGCGATACAGCAGTTACTTTTTATTATAAGTGATAATTGTAACAAAAATGGTTAGTTTCCTCTGCTCAACATTACATTATTGTGTGTTCTCCAAAGTCAGGTAAAATCGTGAAATTTTGCCGCAAAATTTTGTGTTAAAGATTTATTTATGTTATTGTTATTTATGTGTTTGTATGTATATTTGTAATTTTATTTTTTGTTGTTTTATTGTTTCTTAGTTACATTTCGTGCCTCAACTACTAAACCGATCATCATGAAGTTTTGTACACTCACGTTGTCAGGGGTACTTTTGCGCGAGTGAAGCCGTAGGCGGTAGTCAACAGTAACAGTGAATGATTAGACAAACCTAAGACATGACGGATCAAACCTTTGAAGTTTTGTATAAATCTAATGACTTGAATATCATTTATCTACTCTAGTATTTAGAAGGAACATTTCTAAGTTGGGTTGGTCGGAGTGGACCTGTGTCCCGAGCCCATTTACCTTAGTTGATGGTGTTGACTCGGAGTGTTAGCTATTTCTTGATATAAGACACGGTACGGCACAAAAATGTATAATATATTTAATTGCTGGTTTCATGTCACGACATTAAGGTAGTAATTTGATCTTAAACTGAAATATTTATTTCCTTTTCCTTGGTTGAAATATTATGTTTACATTATATAAATTCATTAAAATAATTTTAAGTGACGTTATTAATATAATATATAATAAATAGTACATACTAATATATAGAAGTAAACTCTAAACCAACTTTTCTCTGACATTTAGTGCATAACAGTAAAAATCTATTTATCTTCTCTTAAAACCGGCTCAAAGTGACAAATACTGTGTGTTGCCGAAATATAAATAATCTTTTGAATTTTCATGTTGAAATTAAATATGACTAATCATTAACACTTCTATCTGTAGGTGTTAATTTGGATTGATTAAAACTGCCTTATTACAATATGAGAAAAAATCTAATACTTTTTACGTATTATCAAAAACGCTGTTTTTATAGAAGAATTTATAGACAGGCAACGATGAAAATTACTAATATTTTGACCAACCTTTTGGTGTATTCGAAGTGTTAGTATTGATACTTAAAACAAAAGTTTTTTGAAGCCATTAAAAATATTAGTAAATATGATTAAATTTGAACGTGATGTTAATTAACTATTGTAAGTCAAGTGCAGCTAGGTTATATTGCAACCCAGCCATAAACGTTTTCTTTTATGTTGACGACCGTAGTAGGTAGATCAATATAGCGAAAGTTGTTACATGTTCTTCAAGTAAATATAATCCCACCAAAAACGTTTTCATGTAAAATGTTGCCAAAAAATGTATTCACTGGTCATTACTTTTCTGTTATTGTATTTTGTATAACAGAAAAGTAATGAACAGTGGATACATTTTTCACCTTACGCCCATGTTAATGGAGCGAAATGGCCAAGTCACATATTTTGACTAAGGTGTCAGGATCATCAGAGGCATCAGGCAGGCATATCAGGGTTTTTAGATATCAATAAAATGGAAAGTATAACAGCTATGCAATTAAAACTTTATATGTGTAATAAGTCCGCTATTGACAATATATCCTAAGAATTTTGTTTATCTGGTATAGTCCAAACCCAGTTATATAGGGGTTCAGTTATATAAGGGTTCAAAAAAACAACGAATCGCTTTTAGAAAACTTAAGTAGTGCGCTTCGCTTGGATTGTCTTGGCAGACAGATATCCTACCTGCAAAAACAAATTATATAGGTTGTCAAAACGCAAATCAAGTGCAAGGCAGCCCCTTGACCTCTTCTGGCGGTTTACTGAAAGTACCGCTATTGCAACATTATGCTATAGAATAACATATTTCCTTATATTTGTGTTTGATAAACTAAATAATCCACCAACACCTTCTATGCGTTTTTATCAATCACATTTGTCAAATTAACAGCAAGAACCGTTAATAAGCTTTTAACAATAATTAATTAATTTCAATAAGCGTTAACTTGTAATTCGGAACCAGTATTATTGATTCCATATTAAACTTCGGTCGTGTAAGAGGAAACAAACTGAAAGTGCCTAATTATATCAGTCCAGTTTTTTTTATTGATATTAAAACATCAGATATAACCCTAACTGCTTATTAACTTAAGATCACAGCTAAATTGATCAATAAAGGATATAAGTCGATTGATTTTTTGAATGACTCATAAAATTGATTTCACACGTAAAGTACTTTACTCTGGCGATATCGCAGGCTTTCTTTTAATTGGTGCCATGTCGAAAATCACGCGGATTAATGTCGACATACGAACAAGATGCCTCTTCAATTCAATCCTATATATGGTATGGGATGCAGGAATACAGGATTTAACTAACCCCGCAAAGCAATAAAAAAGATAAGAAGAAATATATCAAGGAAGAAGACCAACAGGTAGTTTGTCTTATTAATGCCTATCTGGTTTTGATGCCTCCTTTACTTTTTACGTTTTACGATTGGAACGACAATTTCAATATGTGGTCTACCACATAGTTTCGATTATAATATGTGAGGCGTGAAGGTGAATTTTGTATCAACAAGATTTATAACGATTTAAAAGTAGGCGATGTTGAATGCAGCCTTGGCGCTCTACATCTTGTTCCGAGAAAACACCTGCACTCACATTATGTTCAAGAAAATGGTATGTGAAAAATGGAAAGTGGAGTGAATTTGTCTAGCTCAGTATGTTAGTGTCCAAAGTATAACGGTGTACATTACTCGAATAGAAAAGAAAAGCCCTCTATACACCCGAAGGAAATGAAAGACATGCTATTTTATAGCGTGCAAAGCGTGAGAATTGCAAGCACTGGTTAATATCGCACTTTGGATAATATCTCTTCAGTAGTAGACAACTATTTAACGACTTGTTGACTGCTCAAGCTATCATTACAGCATTCAAACAAAGTAATTAATTTGTAGATATGACATCATGCACTCTATAACAACTTAACGTAAAAAAATATTGAAATAGTTTTGAAGGTGATACTTTAATAAAATACGGCTTAATTCGTTAAATTTGAAGTTTCTTAAGCCTGTCAGGCATTTAGCCTATCAAGTAGCAGTCATATAAACTCTTCAATACCACTTGAAGAGTTGATATGACAAATGATGTCAGGAAATAAAAAAAACTATTTTTCTTTATTTAGCATTGCTGTTTTCGTATCTAAATTACTATTAGGTTGGCAACTAATAAACCCGCCACATTTTTCGATCAATTTCTAAAACGTTATAGAACTATCTCGAATTTCTTGGAGTAGTACATACAACTGGATCTCGAATAGTAAAACTACAGTAAATTATGGATATTTCTCTAGAGAACTTCGGCTGCTTTTACTTCATGAATTTTGCTTAGTTCGCAAAGCGGCTGAAGCAGTGCGCAATATATGTGCAACGATGGGCGAAGGCGTGCTCTCTTACGATAAATCCTTTAATAATACAATAATTGGTTCAGAAGATTTAAGGATGGAAATTATAACCTATCTGATGAACCTTATCCAGGACGACCTCCTACAGTAGATGTAAATGAGTTAAAAAGACTCATAAAAATGGATCCCAGGTTCACTTTACGTTGTCTGGCAGAACAGCTTCAGTGTTCTCATACTGAAGTAGAAAAACAACTCCACGCTTTAGAAAAAAAACTGGAAATATTCAGTTTGGTTGCCTGCCACATGAGTTGACGCCGCTTCAACTTTAGAAGAGAGCTAACGTGTGCATGGAACTACTTAGTTATCATCGTACCAATGAGTGACTGAGGGATGTAATTGCGGGGGATGAAAAGTGGGTTATGTACATAATTTTTTTTTAAAAATAAGAGACGTGGAGAAGGAGGAGTACCGACGTCCAAATCTGACACGAGTAAAAAAGTTCTTTGAAGTGTGTGGTGGGGAATAAACGGAATTATATACTGGGAGCTTTTGCCATCTAACACTACAATCACAGCCAATATTTATTGTGATCAACTGGATAAAGTAGCAGCGAGATTACCGAAATATCAAAATAAAGTATACTTTTTGCACGATAATGCTCGACCACATGTAGCAAAAGCGACTCGTGAAAAATTACTTTCGCTTGGCTGGGCTGTCCTTCCCCACCCACCTTACTCTCCATACATTATACCCTCAGATTATCATCTATTTCGTTCTCTAGCCCACTACTTAGCAGATAAAAAAATTAAAAATGAAGAAGCTGGTCTTCATTTTTAATTTTATTATATAAAAGTATATCGACAGACGGGAATTCAATAACTTCCCAAATTTATCAGGAGTATATAACGTGTAATAAAGACTTGTTTATTGTCAACACTAGCGAACAAACAAACCCCCAATAGCGATTTCATGCAACGACTCTAGGATATTTTTAACGCAGAATGGTCCCAGTTGGAGGAACTAATAAAAACTGACTAAAAAAGAGGAAATAAAAATTAAATTCAAGAATGGCTATGGCATGTGCAGAAGCCGATGTCACAACTGTACCTAGGATAATGGTTGATTACTTAATTGATTAAATGATTTTTCATAGCATTCCCATCTTTCTATTTAGCTAAACGTGGATTTAGTGGTGTAGCAAGGTTGGTAACGAATGTAAATAAACGTAAATGTAAACGTAACGTAAAGTATGTATGTAAACGCGGGGACTTACGGTTATTGTTAAGTAAAATTGAGGCTGATATCCAAGTCCGTAGGATGCATCAGATTTAACCTTCTCATTAGTTACGTCATACATTTTATGTCTTTTGAATGTTAATAAAAATATTCCTCAGTTATATTCAGGAATATTTTTATTAACATTCAAAAGACAATCACAAAATAAAAACAACGTATGCGTTTTAATTGCTCCAATTGAAATATTCTCCTTTCATTCTTCATTTTAACTCAGAAATAGGATATCATCATCACGACACGCTAACATCACGTTTAAATATAATCATGGCAATAGCTGCTTCAAATTTGCGACTGACGGTAAGTAAAATTAAGATGGAATAAAGAAAAACCATATTCTCAAAATCCCCATTTAGAAGATACTACGACCGTATGTAATTTCAAAATGCGAATAATAATAACCTTTATGATAATATAAAAATATAAACTATATTATGAATACGTTGTAATTGCAAATAAGCAGTACTTACGCAGTGTTGTGTGTAAGTTTGAAACTAGGTCAAACAAAACTAGGACAGGCAAGTCTTACCTGGAAAAAAAAAATAAAAGATTTAGTTATATGGTAGGACAACATTTATTTTTACTTATTAAAAAAATTACTTTTGAATTCACACTTTTTGCAATTAGTTTTATAAATTATATTACATAACGATATAAACATTTTAAGTAACTATTTACGTAATTGTCCAACAATAAGATGTACATATATCGATTATCGGATTTTGTAGTTTAGATTTGTACAAGTAACATTATAAAAAATTATAACATTAGCATTAGCAGATGAAGTTTGTTGAGAAGCACATCTCTATTATTAATATTAGACAATCCAAAGCACTTTGGTATTTATTTCTTCTTTCTCCTTTAAGTGTCAATCTATAATACAACAGCTTGCATTGTATATTTCCAGAGAATATAACACGAGACTTCTCATTTTAAAAGTTACCACAGCTGTTTTAGTGATAACTTACAAATGAATTTGAATGCCGGTAGACATTATATATTTATTATTTGTAATGGTTCGCGATTGCGAGATTGAAGAAATCAGTTAAAGTGCAAGCATAAGGAGTACACAGCTTCGTGATATATAGTTTCCGTACAATTATGTAATTCCATAGAAAGCACGGAAATACCTGGCCTACAAAGCATGGAAATACCGTGCAAGGTTTCTATACGGCTGTGTTAAAATTAATGAGAAATAATTCTCATACACTCTTAATTCAAATACAGCTTGGCTTCTATACGCATAATTAAATTTTAATCTTTAAAGCAATATAATTAAAGGGATTTAACTGCCAATTTTACATACATCTTGCCTAATAAAGCTTAATCTGTTTTCCTGACTTTATTACGTATTCAGATACTACTGTGTTAATAATAATTTTAGGGAGAGAGACCAGAGGTGGTAAGTGTAAGGATTTTATTCCCATCCTCATATTTAGAGAGGCGTGCGCGGAACACAGCGTCACCGTCTCGAGCTTGCTTTAGCTAGGGCGACAGATAGCCCGTTGCCCTCAGGCAAGCGCTTATGGAAGCCGGATGGCATTTTGCACCTTGTGCGTCTTCTGCGGTACGGAAGTGTATTACCTCTTTCAGTTTCCCTTTCCACCGTTTGAATTACCGTCTGTCGATATTTCTTTGTATAATAGTAATTTAGCACCTTTGCGAGTATGGCCCGGATTTGTCGGACGCCCAATTTGGCTTTCGGGCGGGGCGTTCGACCATCGGCGCTATAATGCGCCTGAGGTCTGAGTCCGAAGAGGCGGTGGGCTGTGGCGGCGTAATGTTGGCGATGTCATTAGACATCGCCAACGTATTCAATAGTCTGCCATTCAGCTGCATCAGGGAAGCACTCCATTATCACGGGGTGCCACAGTACCTGAGGCGGCTAGTGGCAGACTATTTAGAGAATCGTACCGTAACGATGTCGGTCCATGTCGTGCGGTGTTCCACAGGGGTCTGTTCTCGGACCACTCCTGTGGAACATTGGGTATGACTGGACTCTTCGAGGGACCTTCCCCCCAGGGCTAGGCGTAATCTGTTACGCTGATGACACATTAGTCACAGCCCGGGGGGTGAATTTTCAAGAGTCGTCGCGCCTAGCTACCAGGGGAGTCTCTCTGGTAGTCGGGCGCATCGAGGCGCTGGGTTTACAGGTGGCCCTGGATAAGACCGAGGCTCTCTTATGCCATGGGCCTCGTCGTGGTTCGCCCCAGGCGCCTCAGTTGTGGTCTACTCGGTCCTCATACCAGTTCGGGCCCATATAAAATATCTGGGCCTGATAATTGACGGTAAGTGGCGCTTCGACGAGCACTTCCTACAGCCGGCTCCAAAACTGGTCGGCGCTGTGTCCGCCCTTGGGCGACTTTTGCCCAACCTGGGTGGACCCAACGTCGCCACAAGACGGCTGTACACGGGGATTGTCCGGTCAATGGCACTGTATGGTGCTCCGGTGTGGGCGGAGGCTCTGTCCGCCCAGAATAGAGCTCGCCTCTGGCGGCCTCAGAGGGTCATGGCGGTCAGAGCCATACGCGGTTACCGCACCGTATCCACGGAGGTGGCGTGCGCGTTGGCCGGAACTCCCCCGTGGGATTTGGAGGCGGAATTGCTCGTCGAAGTTTATCGGCGGACTGAAGAGGTTAGCGAGTGGCGAGAGGCCGCCCGCCGAGCTACGATGACTCGTTGGTCGTCCTGGCTGGAGGCTCCACGTGCTGGCTTTGCCACCGTGGAGGCGCTCCAGCCGGTCATCGTCGAGTGGGCAGGGCGCCAGCACGGGGCTCTTTCCTTCCGACTGACGCAGGTTATTTCCGGACACGGCTGTTTCGGGAAGTACCTGCACTCGGTCGCAAGGAGGGAATTGAATGCCACCACTGCGACTCCAGTGAGGACTCGGCCCAGCACACGCCTGCGTATTGCCCCGCTTGGGAAGCGCAGCGCCGTGCCCTCACTGCAGTCATCGGAGAAGATCTCACGCTACCGGCCATCATTCGCTACATGGCCGGTAGTGAGAGAAGTTTTACCGCGGTCGCAACCTTCTGCGAGGATGTCATCTCGCACAAGGAGGCGGCGGAACGGGTCCGGGAGGACGATCTCCATTCGGACCTAATCCGCCGCCGGCGAACCGGGAGCAGGAGGCGCGCCTACCAGCGCCTCATGCCGCCCTGAGTGTGGCCGCGGCTTGGCGGGACGGTTTTCCCCCCACCCGCTATAGTGGCGAGGAGGCGACGGCTACGTGTGTCTGGACGTCGCCTTATTGAGAGTGACACGAAGGGGGTGCCCGCGCTTTTGCGGGCAGGTGCCAGGAGGGGTCCGGATGATGTACCTAAGCCGTTCCCGGTTCCCTCCTTCTTCAGGTACAGTATGGCACACCGTGTGGTTTTAGTCGGTTCAATTCCGACACACCGTCCCACCAAAAACCCCGGTGGGTTGAAGGCCCGAGGGGGTTTCCACACGTAAAAAAAAAAAAAATTGGTCACTCAAGTCGTGCTTTCCACAGAGCCCCACAAGTTTGTCGGTGCTCTTGCATCACGTTGCGTGTCATCCCGTGCCGTCACAAGGATGTTATCGTCATAACGACAGCAGTTCCCAAGAGCGCACAGCGAGGCCACCCGTAATGATTCGCTCAGAGTTGACTCACCTCATCGAACAACAATGTGGTCCGATAGGCGGATTGTGAATCTGCCTTATGAATCCTTACGGATAAGGACCAGTTTACCCATCTTCCACACTTCCGGAAACTGGCTCAGATGGGGTAGGCCTACTATAATCCACGGAGAACCACTTTTCAAAAGTTTTTAATAATTCTCCTCATCACAAATACAATATTTATTGTATTAATTATAAGTCTTCTTCAAAAAAAGGTTTTGTCTTGACTAAAGAAGAAATATTTCTAGGTGTAAAACCGCTTAATATATACCGCTTATATATATGTTAGACAGATATTTTACGTTTTTTTAATTATAGAGGGGACGGACAAATAGACGCGTCACTGGATGGTAAGTGACCAGAGAGCAGATTGAACACAGAAACATTACAAAAACTATATCCACTCTTAAGCTCATTGGTACACAATTAGTATAATTATATTTTTGTTTTTTATACAGAGATATCACTTTTAATGCAATAAATATAGATAATTTATAGGTCTAAGGTAACATTGCGAAGCGTTATTTAATAAAAGTGAATGAATGTTAAAAAAAAAAATAGTTAAACACCTTTTATTTTTCAGTAGCCAGCAGGGAAAATCAGTTTTACACACATGCCGAGACAGTTAGCACGCGCGGCCTCGATCGTGATACGAATATTACCATTTATAGATGAGGGAAAAGTGAAACTGATATGTGTTTCCATAGTCGTATCAAGTAGAAAGACTTTCAACAGGATTCCATGACTCAGATCTCAGATAAATGGTTTATATTTATGGACAGTCACGTTAATAAATTACTGAAAATTGTGTCAAGACATACGGTAACAACTTCCTACGATTGTCCATTACCGATTATGTTGAAGTAACGGCGTGACATCTTTAGATTATCTTTTATTATAAGTCTATCAATAAAAAGTTAAAATTAACATAATGTCCTTCGAAGCAAAATCTTCATTGGCCTACAAGTTGTTTTATTTAAACCTCTAGAACAATAATATTTTGGATGAAAGGTATGACTAAATATGCTATGACTTTTATGTACATCTGGCACGTGTATCGAAATTTCATGTCGATCGATTCAGAAAACACATCTAACAAACTCACTTTTAACATTTAATTCATAATAATTTAAAATTACTTAAACTTCAAAAATACTAAAACACGGGTAGGATCTGTGACTGTTTCAATCTACGTTCTAATTTTCTAAGTTATTGGCTAAGTTTATAACAACTCTACATAGTTTACAGCTTAGCTGTCAAAAATGATGACACTTTAATTCTATTAATATAATAATAATAACATTATCAGATTTCTATTTCTTAGAAAATGACTTTATAAAATGTTGAAATGTCGCGATATGTGTAACCAAGTAAAAATGTCATCAAAATAAATCAACCAAATCTGTTTTATATAGGAAAGTCTACACCCTTGTCAACATGAAATAAGATATGTAATAATAAACATAATAAAATAAGTAATACAATAAGAGAAATAACTTAGATTCTTATTATACTTAATAAAATTGCCGAGTGGTTCTCGGTGGAGTAGAACCACCCATTTCTTCCCGTGGGTGTCGTAAGAGGCGACTAAGAGATCTGACTGTTATCCATCAGACAGCACGTATAGTAAGTATAGTGCCCGATTGTCGGTAATAGGCGCGCTCTATTACCTATCTATTATTAGTGGGATCAAATTCTTATGGGCAAAATGTGGGTGTTTTAGAGGTATATACCTCTGTCTACCCCTTAAGGGATACAGGCGTGAGCGTATACATATATGTAAGTATTCTTAATAAAAAACATAATATATAATAATCACAGGTATTCTGCAAACATAAGAAAGATCGCTAGACTTTCTGGTTCTTGTATTGAATTTAAATAAAGAAAGCTTAAATAGTTACCATAACTTGTCTGCATGTACGCATTAACGTTTTTTTATTATTTATTTATTAATATTTTTTTATTCTGAAGATTATACAATTAGAGGAAATGCTGAATAAATGTTTGGAGCTGGCATTAAATGTTAAATACAATTTTAATTGTTTAAATGAATTTAATGGCATATGGAAGACTTACTGCGCCTATACATGAAGATCAACAGCAACTGATGTGAAAAACATAGAACATGATACTAACTGTTAAGGTTGGTAAAGTTCCTTTAAATCCGAAAATTAAGAAATAAAAGGTTAATTATGATGTAAATGAATAACTCATCATCGGCCTATAGCCATCTACTTCTGAACGAAGTGCTCCTTCAATAAAACACCACGATTTTTTTTATTGTGTTTTTCTTAATAATAATTCGTAGGTAACTTCACTGACATTTTACATAGTCAAATATTTAGGTTGCGATAATTTAATACTTATAAAAGTTAGGACATCTGAAACAACAAACAGATTAACATCAAGAATATTATTAGCTTTCCTCAACGTTCAGTTGTGTTCAGTTCTGCTGTTAGCGAATAAGTGAAGTTTAAGCGTTTATATTCGTCTATAGTCTCTTAGCATATCAATTGGTAAAAAAATCTGCTTTAACTCATCTGTTCAGACCGATTATAATTGAAGCCAGGTAGAAAATATCAATATTCTTTGATAACTATCGTCCATGTGATAGTAAAAATAAAGCAATACCAAAAGATACCTAGTTGATATTTTTTGCTGACGCCGCCGGTGTATCTATATATGTACACTGTATGTAGACAGTGTACACGGAGCCGCGGGCAAAAGCTATTATGAAAGATAACTGTAGCAATTAGGTATGATATTAAATTTAATGTTGTAGTTTTAAGTTTTATAAACGGTTTTGTATAAATAAGCGAACTTGAATTCTGTAAAAGAAAATCAAAACAGAAGATTAAGAATCTATGAAGCAGATATCAAAAACAAAAATGCCTTTACTATTATCAATGATACATCCTTCAGGCACTTAGATACCGATATGTTCTTTAAACATAACTCTGGCATTTCCTATGAATTAGAAAAGTCAAAAATCCAAGTCCATGTGAACTAAAATCTGTGCATGTGCCATGTAGACATCCAGAGTGTTTCTTACATGCAAGAACTATTTCAGTTTTGATGACCCCCAGTGACGACACGTAGTAGTCTAGGTAAGTTGGTAATCATGGAACTTAAGCACATCTTATGCAGCTCCACGACTCTCACACCCGGTCCACCAATGCAGTGAGAGATTTAGGATGATAAAATACTTAAAAAAGATGCACTCTTTTGAAGATTAAGTTAGAAATTGATATTTTAAAAAGGAGGGGTCCACAATGCAATGCATGCAGCATTGAACGTGAAGTAAAATACTTAAAAAAAGATGCACTCTTTTGAAGATTAAGTTAGAAATTGATATTTTAAAAAGGAGGGGTCCACAATGCAATGCATGCAGCATTGCATTGTGGACCCCTCCTTTTCCACGTCCCCAGTGACGACACGTAGTAGTCTAGGTAAGTTGGTAATCATGGAACTTAAGCACATCTTATGCAGCTCCACGACTCTCACACCCGGTCCACCAATGCAGTGAGAGATTTAGGATGATAAAATACTTAAAAAAGATGCACTCTTTTGAAGATTAAGTTAGAAATTGATATTTTAAAAAGGAGGGGTCCACAATGCAATGCATGCAGCATTGAACGTGAAGTAAAATACTTAAAAAAAGATGCACTCTTTTGAAGATTAAGTTAGAAATTGATATTTTAAAAAGGAGGGGTCCACAATGCAATGCATGCAGCATTGCATTGTGGACCCCTCCTTTTTAAAATATCAATTTCTAACTTAATCTTCAAAAGAGTGCATCTTTTTTTAAGTATTTTACTTCACGTTCACCATGAGACCATATGATCTCCGTTGATCGATTGATTTTACACACGTCAAGTTATCATGTAGCACACATATTATGGGTTGGGTCTTGTTTTTCAAATGTTTATAAGGCTGCTTTGTTGATATTATACATATTCAATATATATACAAATTGTTCTTGTGTTTTTTAATCAACGCATGCACTAAGAATTCCTGTATAGCGGGGGACTTAACAAACATACAAACAACGGACACAAAGAAGACCCATACTCGGGACAACTGTTTATGTAAAAAAATGTTGTCCTGTATGGGAATGGAACCCATGACCTACGGTTAAGAAGACAGGGTCACTAACCACGAGACCCACAGGCTGGCCTGTCAACAGCAAAAATAAAATAACAATTAAACCTAACCTTAAATTTGTTTAGAATGGATGGAAATACCGTGTAAAAAACACACAGAGTTTTGATAGTTATGACAGTAAATTGAACTTATACATATATTAAAGAGAAAATCAATAAAAAGTAACTTTTTAAACCATAAAAACTACTTCTTTTATGGATTTTCTCAATAGCGCATTGAATAATTGCAATTCATAACAGACATAACTTTCACACGGTTTGTTTTTTTACTTTTTTTTTTGGAACTGCATACTACAGATGTACCTACCTATATTTTCAGTGGTTTAAATACACGTTCTATATATAAATGCTGTGATATTGTTTAGAAATACATTTAAAAGTTCTGATTTCATGATATCAATAATTTGCACACCTAGCACTACTATTATTGTACAGGATATTAGGACCACGAACACACTTCAATGACTTTTTATAGAATAATTATCTTGAAGCTTATTATATTGTAAATTTAAGGTCGTATAACGCTTTCAATTCATTGTCTACACTGAAAAGTAAGCCACTGGCATGATATAGACACGTTATGTATCCGATAAATATTTAGAACGAACTAAAAAGTTAATTCATTATTAAGTACCTTTTCATTTCAAATAAAGTAATTTTGTCTGTCGGTTAACTGAGTCTATGAATAACAATCTTTTTATTGAGACTATTTCAGTCAAACAAAATACATAAATGCACTACAGATAAAAAAATGTTTCACATTTCATGTCATATACTTGGAGCCTAGAACATTTCCTGGTTCAAAGAGGTAATAAAAAATCTACGTCTCTCGATTAACATTGGCGTCATCTCGGAGCGTGTGAAGAGACACTACCATTAAAGAAAATATACTAAATGAGAAAACGATAAAAAGGATATGAGAAAGACAGTGAATTTTCAAGATGAAGAATTACATTTAGGCACGATAAGCGAGTAATGCTACGTTTCCTATCACAAATGTTTGTAATTTAGATTCGGGCTTTTTTAATGTTGTGTCAAAAAGTGAGAGAATACAGGTTACTTCAATACGAAAATCCGAGCCATTATTTTTTATTCAAATGTAAAAGCTACATGTTGTCACGAGAAAGGACTTTCCCCTTAGTAATAAAAAAAAAGTCATTCATTTTAGCATTAAGATCAAACATTTTCAAAACCGGCTTATTTGCAATGATTATTGCAAATTAGCCGGTTGTGGTTTAGTTTATTTAATACATATTATTTATTTTTAAAAAACTTTCTGTTATGTCGAGTCTCAGTGTGACAACAATATTTTCTCTTTCTTTTTTTCATAATCATAATCATTTATTTATTTGTTAAACATAGGTAAATACATTTTTTTTACTTTACTACAACTTTAATTTTTAAATTTGTCATTTTAAAATAAATTGTAACATGCTTACACGAACGATTACAACATAAATAGCTATTCATTAGTTATCAGGTTTGTAATATATTAACCTGCCACTTAATACAAGTTTGACTACATTTAACTTTTGACCTCAGACATTAGTGTCGTTGTTGTTCCGAGTAGTCCAACAGTTATAGGAAGACAGGGGCTACAATAACAAAATATGGATTTTTATAGCTCACAGCTTAGTAATTATTCAATATCTAGTCTTGATTTTTTTACATAAGGATTTTATTTAAATTCAGGTATAGTGACAAATGAAACAAAACAGAAAGGATGACGTTAATAACTCAAGTTTTTACAAAAAGGTCAGCTGTTAGTTGTTACCGCAAGTTCGGGTCTAGAATTAATAGCGCTGAGGTAAGTATTAAGAGAAGAGGTAACAATTAACAGTATATGCTGCTGCTGCTGATCATATAACAGAAAGGAAATACATGCAGGTACGTGATTTTTTGTTATTAATTAATATAAAATAACTATGCAGACTACATAAGTACTCGTTTCATCAACGTATGTGACTCCATTAAATTGTGGAAACTGTATTTTTCTAGCACTAATTAGCCTTTTCCATTTGCAAAATGCATAAACTATAACCTGCCAATTGCTTCTGTCTTTACATATCTCACAAGCTTCCTCTTCTGCCATGTCTGCTGTTGGTTGTGTTCAAGGAAGTAGCTCTGTTTAAACCGGTGCCTTCAGGGTTTTACATTGCTATCCCCAAATATCTTTCTATAAAACTTTTCAACTCACCTACCATATCAGTCTAAATATCTAACTTGCCAGGATTCTGGTAACTTTTTAAATATTTTAAAACATAGCACATTGATACGATAATGTCTTTCCATCACTAGGCAGTAGCCCAAAGTAAATATTATCTTACTTTAAAAATAAGCTGTTATGATTGCTTTTCTTCGACATCGAAGACTCTTTGTAACACATTTGCGCTGGTGCACCCAGCAACAATCTGCAACGATCAATTTCTTTCTCTTTATCTCTGTTTTCAAAATTGTCTATTGTTAACCGGTTTTCTGCGAGGCCGTGGTCGAGCCGGCCCAAACGTGCCGAAGCATTGCTCTCCCAAATTTATTTATACACATACATTAAGATACCCTGTTAATATTATTTTTCACATGCAGGGTTGGTATTAACA
Source organism: Tyria jacobaeae (assembly GCA_947561695.1). NCBI lineage: Eukaryota > Metazoa > Arthropoda > Insecta > Lepidoptera > Erebidae > Tyria > Tyria jacobaeae. The sequence goes on from OX387218.1 coordinate 11,607,880, forward strand.
GTTAACAGGTACACACCTTCTGATTTGTTAATTATAGCCTCAAAGGTGCATTTTAAGTATAACATATTATAATAAATTAATGGTGAATAATTAAGCCCCCAGTGGAGCCCCCCATGGGTCGTCACCTTACTGAGCCCCTACCTCCCCTACCTAAAATGGCGAGCTGTACACATTCCATGGCGAATATATTAGTAATTAGATTTAATCAGTCAGACAAATATACAGAATCAAAATTTTTTTTTTTTTTTTTTTTTTTTATGCGATAGGGGGCAAACGAGCAGACGGGTCACCTGATGGTAAATGACTACCGCCGCCCATGGACACCCGCAACTCAAGGGTCACAAGTGCGTTGCCGGCCTTTTAGGTAGGAGTACGCTCTTTTCTTGAAGGTTTGAAGGTCGTATCGGTTCGGAAATACGGCAGGCGACAATTTGTTCCATAAGCTGGTTGTGCGAGGCAAAAAGCTTCTGAAGAAGCGCACAGTGGTGGAGTGCCAATCGTCCAGGTGATGGCGATGGATATTTTGTCGCGTAGAACGATGGCGGAAACCAGCAGCCGGTATAAGTCCGAACAATTCCTCTGAACACTCCCCATGATACAAGCGATAGAGGATGCAGAGTGAAGCTACATCTCTACGCAAAGCCAAGGTGTCAAGTCGATCGGAGATATCTTGGCAGTCGATGATGCGAGTCGCTCTCCGTTGAATGCGGTCAAGAGGGAGAAGTTGGTACTGGGGTGCACCTGCATAGAGATGAGAACAGTATTCCATGTGCGGCCGAACCTGCGCCTTATAAAGTTGCAGGCGGTGGGCCGGAGTAAAATACTGTCTCGATCTGTTTAGCACACCAAGCTTCTTCGAGGCTAATATAGCCTTACTCTCTAAGTGACCGCGAAACTGGACTTCGCTTGATATATCGACGCCAAGGATTCCGATACTGGCTGATGCAGTTAGGGAAGTGCTCTCAAATTGAAGTGATACGACCAATGGCATCTTTTTAGCGGTGAACGCGCAAACCTGTGTCTTCGTGGGGTTAAATTGGACTAGGTTAAGTCGACCCCAATCTGAAATTTTTGATAAAGAAGTTTCGATTTCAGACACAAGTTTGGATCGGCTTTCGATGACGTTTACCCGAGAAACGTTAGCGCGGCCGGTGTAAAGGGCATCACTCGTGCTATCGTCTGCATAGCAATGGATGCTGCTAATCTGCAGCATGTCGTTGATATGCAGAAGAAACAGCGTGGGTGATAGCACACAGCCTTGTGGGACACCAGAATTAACATACTTCGAGTCGGAGCATGCACCGTCAACAACGACCTTGATGCTTCTGTCTGTAAGAAAACTGGTGAGCCAATTGCACAGTTTCTCGGGAAGCCCATAGGAAGGAAGCTTCGCAAGGAGCGCTTTGTGCCAGACCCGATCGAAGGCCTTCGCCACGTCCAAACTAACGGCCAACGCTTCCCCCTTGGTCTCGATCGCCTGTGCCCACCGGTGAGTCAAGTATACGAGAAGATCACCAGCTGAACGACCCCGACGGAAGCCGTATTGTCGATCATTGAGGAGCTGGTGGTCTTCTAAGTACCGGAGGAGCTGGCAGTTAACAATGGATTCCATTATCTTGGAGAACAAGGAGGTGATGGCTATGGGTCTGTAGTTGGACGGATCCGAGCGATCTCCTTTTTTAGGGATTGGGTGCACTAGAGCTGTCTTCCATGAGTTCGGGACTACGCCAAGAGAGTAAGAAAGCCGATAAAGGCGCGTTAAAACCGGTGCCAACTCTGGAGCACACGTCTTCAGCACGATAGGAGAGATTCTATCGGGCCCACTCGACTTATGAACGTCGAGGGAAAGAAGCGCTTTACGCACTGCCCTTTGTGTAAACCGGACTTCCGGCATGCGGGTCTCGCACTGCGGTATGGTCGGCGGTGCGTTTCCCCCGTCGTCCAGGGTCGAGTTGGACGCAAAGAGTTTGCCCAGAAGATCGGCTTTTTCTTTAGCGTCGTGGGCCAACGAATTATCTCCTATGCGCAGAGGTGGAAGGGATGGCTTACAAAAGTTCCCCTGGACAGCTTTGGCAAGAGACCAGAATGCACGAGTTCCGGAGGGGAGACTAACTAGTCTCTCGCCAATTCTGCCTATGTGAGCCGACTTCGCCCCAGCAATTACTCTTTTGAGGGACCTGGAGGCAAAGTTAAATTGCTTCTTTAATGTGCTGGTCTTTACATCCCGTGCTGTCGCTGCATTAGCCCATGCTCGGTAACATTCCTGCTTTCGGCGGGACGCCGCTTTGCAGGTTCGACCAAACCAAGGCTGGGACTTGCCACCTGTGGGAATCAGGGAGAATGGAATGAAAAGTTCCATACCCTGAAGCACAACATCCGCGACAGAGTCAGCAACGACATTGGGATCATCCGGCGAGAAGCAAACCTGCCTCCATGGGTAGGATGCAAAGAATGTTCTCATTCCATCCCAGTCTGCTGACCTATAGTGCCATACGCGGCGACTGCCTGTAACACGCGGCCGCAGCGAGTGAACGAGTGGCACCATACTCCTAATCAGGCAATGGTCCGAAGAGCCAAGAGGGGCCTCAACGGATACTTTGTAGCCGTCAGGATGTGAGGTCAGCAGAAGATCCAACAGTGAAGGCACGTGGCTTTCTGCATCTGGGATTCGCGTAGGCGTTGCTACCAGCTGCGTCAAACCATATGCCAAGGCGAAATCGTGAACAGATCTTCCCGCATGATCGGTTTTGCGCGAACCAAGCCATTCGGCGTGATGGGCGTTAAAGTCGCCAAGAATCACGATCTCTGCGGATGGGACCTGCTGGAGCACTGAGTCTGTAGCCATTTGGACGTGGTCGATGAGTCGGTCCGTTTCGGCATCACCGCTATGGGACCTGTAGAGGCATAGGTAGATGCGGGGATGGTCGTCGCAGTCTACACGTAGCCATAAGATGGAGAGGTCCCTACCTTCAAGATTGCCGAGGCGGCGAGAAGTGATATCATCTCTAACGTACACGCATACACCAGCCTTAGGAACAAAGGAGTGTTCCAGTCCGTACCCAGGGTAGCAGAGGTAGGATGTGTCCGCTGGAGATGATATCTGCGTCTCGGTTAAAAAGAGCAAGGCCGGCTTTGCTGTCTCAAGGTGGTGGTGGACAGTGTCGAGGTTCGAATGTAAGCCCCTAATGTTGCAAAAATCCACGGTAAACGTGACAGGGGGTGCCATGGTATGCCTTCTCTTGCCCCGAGCAGATTTTGAGAGCGCAGTTGAGCCCCCCCCAGAGTACGAGGGGCAGCCTGGGCGTCCACGCTCAGACATAATCCGTACTGAGGGTGGACGTCCAGGGGGGGATTCTCCAACGCTAGCGCTGGTACCCCCCTGGGGTATCCTTTTCGTTAACAGCGCTATCATTAGGGGGGTGGGGGATTTTGGGCCTCCGGAGACCTCACTCATTTCGGGGAAATGCAACGCAAGCGTTACTTCACAACCGGTTTTCTGTGAGGCCGTGGTATCGCACCGGTCGAGCCGGCCCAGTCGTGCTTAAGCAAGCATGGCTCTACCACTACAATGCTTGAGAGCTCATAGGTTCTCACTTTATTTCCTACCTATAGTATGACTGGTTTTAACAATTTATTACAACCAAAAAAATGTTTCAATTAATGTTTGGCACACTTTTTGTTTTTATTTTTTTGCAAAACGAAACCATATTCTAACACCTACTTACACAATAACGCACACAAAAATGGTTTTTTTTTTTTTTTTTTTTATATTAGCCTACCATAGTGACTCCACTTTGCCTGATGGAAAGCAATAGGTGGAGTCAAAGAGTGGTGGTCACCATCCTCATTGCATGTCTAGTCAATGCAGCATGGTGACCCACACTATGGCGGCCTGGTGAGATGCTTTTTCACGCCCCGCTTAAAAGACCCGGGATCATAGTGGGAAGGAAACACGTGCGCTGGTAGAGAATTCCAGGCTTTTACCGATCGGCACAAGAAAGAAGAGCCAAACCGTTTAGTTCGGGTACGTATATTTTCGACGCACAAACGGTGACTCCTCAGGCCAGCACGTGTAGTCCTGTAGAGGAAGGGAGAAGGTGGGACCAATTGGAAGAGCTCATCAGAACACTCCCCGTGATGTAGGCGATAGAGGACTGCCATAGAGGCGACATCTCTTCGCAACTGCAGAGGTTATATTTAGCGGTGTTGAAAACCATATGGCACTTTATTTAAACGCCACCGCTGCCACGAGAGAAATATTAGGGGTATAAAATCTAATAGTAAAACATTATATGACATCGGTTCTACAACCGTGTCCAAGAAGAAATAGTAAACTTAATGACAGTGACTTGATACGAATTAAGCGACTAAGACTAAACAAAGATCTTACCTACTTATAGCATAAATTGTAGTTACTATAATTACATTTAAGTTGTTGTTTTATTCATGAATATACAAAATTTGGGCATTTATTTATACTTCTAAAATGAAGGATTTAACGTCGCTTTCAGCAGTGTGAAACCCTTTTCCTATGACTAAGTCCTCTCAGTCCGTTTTATTTTGTTTCTGGAAATGTGCAGTGTCGTATAGCATGAACGACTAAACCGGCAGATATTTATAAAAAACTCGGGCCGGGTGTTTTAGGCAACGAGCAGTATATGTGTTCAATGTATTCAGTGGATCAATCAGTAGTAGCCATCACTCAACGTTAAGAGGCTTAAAAAAGGGCTTGCCTTATATTGCATATTGATGTTGTTCTGAGAATTAGCTTTTAAACTGAAGTAACAGAACATAAATGAAACATATACCTATATAAATAGTCTCACCAAGTACAAACAGGATTGGCAAAACTAAAAGGGGTTCCTTGTAAGGAGTTCATATTACATATACTATATAATATTCTACAATAATGTTTTACATAATGCAAATGTAGACTAGTTTCTTGCATTTTGATTTATTGTTAGAAAATAGATTAACTAAATAATTGCAATAATTGAATTCCGCTTACAATTATAATGGTTCAATTAAAACTGCTATTATGGTATACATTATGTTGCAGTGTAGACAGTTTTTACATGTGTGGTGGGTAGCAAGTTGTCTAAAGGATAAATAAAATTCAGTAAACTGTATACATTATTTACTTCCATACCTCACAATGAATGATACACACTCTTAATTGTTATTGCTTCCTGTGTTCTATCTGGTATTAGTCAATACAAACTATTTCGACAGTAAACATCATAATTTTAGAAGTTAAACATCAAGCTTTGCTGCTCATGATAAAAAAGCATCAAGTAAAATGATAGGTGGCGCCATTTAAACCGTTCTCAGCAGTATTTATTATTATTCATCTAGTGCAAATCCCATCCACGATTTTTATCTCGTAAGTGATTAATGGATAAAAATACTATAGTGAATTCTAGTTTTTGAGTTACATGTTATTCGAATCTTATGTACATATACATATACATATGTACATATACATATAGGCAGCTTAAAAATCGGATCCATTTTTTGGAAGTTTTTAGTATTCCAAGCTTCAAGTTATATATATGAAAACTTACATAGAATTCGGTTTAGATGTTAATGCATGAGACTTAAGTTAAATATACATATATGTATATATATATAAAGTAAAAAAAATTAACCCTAGAGCAGGTGTCAAGTATTACTAGTAGTAAGTCCAAGAAGTTCTAAACCTTTGTTAAAAGCGAGTGTATAGTAGTTGCATAAGGCATAAACAACTGATGTGCTTACCAACTTAATATCAATCAATCAATGTGAATTTGTTAGGGACATACACAAATTAATTTTTACTTACAAGTTTATTTGATGGGTGGTCCAAGTATAACACTTCTGAACGGTTGCTGTTTATAATTACTATTCGGCCTTGCTATCGTTATTACTTTCATTGTAACTGTTCTAATTTTTCGCTTGAACAGCAATTTAGGAACATGCTGCTTTTACAGTTTTTGTAAATGTAAGCGGGTGGTCTCATTATATTGTACTTTTTGAGGTGTCTAAACGATTTCAGTGATTGTTTATTGATGAATTTCTGCCTAGTGCTCTTTGACATGCATTATAATAAAAAAAAACGTAATCGATATATTCAATGATATATGTACATTTTGGACGTATTTAATGTTAGAGGGCTCCCACTCCTCAAATCCATGTGGTATTGCCTGTCCCTTTTACCTAACTGTTGCTTCGAATTATGCCCCCCTATTTCCTATTCTTGAATTCCGAAAGTGTCAAGTTGACATCAATAGGCTGTCTTCTATTACCTGAGTTTGACCAAATTATTGTTTAAATCTGCTTGACGCCAGATTACATTATTATATTTTGATGTATGGGTTATGGTTAGATTTATCATATCGTACCGAGTGAAGTGTTATTATAATCATTCACCAGTGGGTTTTAAGTTATAAAAACAATATGGCACAAAATTAGATTTTTGTAAAGATAGAACACTCAGTAAAAAACTGAACTCAATTATGTTTGTTCGTTCTATTCTTCTTTTACTTTGGTAGGCAAAGGCTTGAAATATAAAATTTCAATTACCCGGTATTTTGGTGTTACAGTACTTATAATACACATCTAGATTTTAAGATAAAATATTTATCACTTATTTGTAAAGCGATGGATTGACTATAATTGCCCATCGTTTTATTTCTTAGCACTTAACCACTCGTTCTCATTTTTTAATCATCGAATGATAAAATCATAAGCTTCCGGTGTCATTAGAAGACGGATTTATTGCATCTAACAAGTTTATAACTGTTCTTGATAATTATTAATGTTATCTAATATGTGAAATTGCATGTCGCAATAAACAATAAGATACGTATCACTGGCTAACAAATGAATGAGTAGCATCATATCCCGGGGCGTAATAGGCACTCAGAATGGAAATATGATGTGAAACATAAGAAAGTACAGATAGTCTTGGGAACATTCTTTTATGATGTAATAATTGACAAAGAGGAAATTAATGAATTGATGTGAAACCATAACGAATCGGCCACACTAATGAAGATTACAAGTTCACGATCGCGAAAGAATGCTTGTCAAGATACGAATAAGATGTACTAATAAATTAAAATATTACGACAAATAATAACACAAATAATAATAATTTTAAATGTTATTTAGTCCTAACTAAATAACTTTTGAAACCCTAGTTTAATGTTGTGTAAGTTAAAATAGGCACTCTATGATATAGCGACCACATTTGTTATTCCTATATATAATTAAATATACATATTAACATTTAAATTCCTACTTTAGTTGAGTTTATGATTAAAACCTTTGATATAAATGTATTAATATGTACTTAGGGTTTCTTTTATTTTAATTATATCCTGTAAAACTTTATTATCTAACAATATATTTATAGGGTATTATCATTAAGGAATGCCTGTAGTGTGTAATATGCTTTATTGATATTATTATGTGTAGTATGCTGAATTTTATTATTATATGGGTCGAGGTCGGGTTAAGACCAAGAAGCGTACAGTCTGCAACCGCTTTTAGTTTAATGCCATTAAAACAGTAGCTGATATTTAAAAGGGATTTTTGGGTGAAAGGGGTGGAATTTCATTAAATTTGTTTCTTGAAAAAATTATATCTTGCTTATAATCCTGTATCCAAGTGGTTGTTTTCATAAAAATATTGTGTAGTTCGTCAAATAAAGTTGAGTTGTTTTGGCATGGAAACACCAAACAAAAAAAAAAATCGCGAGAAGTACACATGACCTTTCAATGGTCTGTGGTTTCTATAAGTAGTTTATTAAATGAGAAGTAGAAGGCAACCTATGACACTGTTTAGTGGAATTGATGCGTTCATTGTTTTAGTGTCTGATCTAACGTTTTCAACAATGTGGGTGTTATGTTAAATTATTCAATTTCCACTAATTGTTCCCTGTTTTTTTAAATAAGATTCACAATCGTGAGCCTTGTTTTGTATATCTGCACCAGACTATTTATTAAATAATATTTTATATTGAACTTTACCATAAACCTTTGTCATGTCCAGCAACATACCAACTGGATACGATTAGTTGTTTATTGTGTTTACAGCATCTTGAACATATGTATTTGTAAACTGCAAAACTTGTATACGGGTTCTTCCGGAATCCGTTTTGACATTTATTAAATATTTTGTATTTTTCAAAGCTATAGAAGTCGATTGTTTTTTTATTTTTTTTTGATGCAGTGCGAGAGAGGCCTATTTAGCGGTAGTTGTTGATCGTATTTTCTATTCATTTTATGAGTAGGTTTTATGACTGTTTTTTTTTTTAAATAGTCCGGAAATATCCCTTCTTGGAATGATTAAATAAGATCTCCTTATTCAGTTTTTGATTTTCCTGCGCCTTGATCTGTTTATTACGTTTACAAGTAGTTTTTATTCCATACTATATAACGTCGCATGCGATGGCACCATTCAATGAAGTAATGAGCCAGCTTTTCATTAGGAATTGCTACACGACCTTTTTAAACGTAGTGACCACATTTCATAAAGCGACTACTTCTTAGTTAATCGTTATAATAATATGTTATTTATAAAAAAAAAGGTTTCTAGTCGGAACTTTAAGAATAATGACTTACTTGTTACACACAGCTTTTATACGAATATCCGTGTGCCAAATAGGTCAAGAAAACTAAAATTATATAACTATTATAATTTTTTAAATATAGTTTTATTCGTCTTCTTATCATATTATCTTCATGTACGTGATATGTATTGCTTGATGTTTTAATCAGGTTGTACTGGCTGCGGTCATCAACAGCCTTCGAACACGGTTATTGCAACCTGGTCGAAACATCTATCATTATGAATTGGAACTTGCCCTAATCTGTTGAATTGTCGTTGCATAAAAGCTTGTCATAATATGGAAAATGATGTTGTCATTATTTTAGTGTTGATAAACTCCACAATTCCACACTTTTGCTCCTGTCGCTTTTAAATATTTAACTCAAAACACGAAATTTAACAAATGTTTAACGAATTTAAGAGACATTTGCAGTTCAAACACACGAAAGTGTTTTAAATGTAATGTAGAAATTGAACTCAAAAATTATAAGGAAATCATTACTGAAAAATAAACAAAGCAATGCATGTCTTCAAATTTGAATGTAATACAAAAAGAAGCTTTTACATAGCAATAAAATAATACCCCTGCATCAACCACTCAATCGAACTTTGTTTCAGTTACACAAACCGTTACCACATTTTTAAAAGCTCCATTTATTATAAGCACTAAGTACGTGAAAGTAAATAGGATTGAAAAGCAAAGTGAAAAGTCAATAAAAAACATTAAATAAACAATATTAGTTCAGACATCTTAGAAAGTGGAGGTCGTCGACACAATCTTTTCTTTGGTATATGTCATTAGGCAAATCGTCGCGATTGTTCAATTTGAAAGCGAAATGCTTTTACATGTTCATTCACAAATGTGAAGATGAGAGTAAAAGATTGAGCAATTTAAGTAACAATTGAACTCCTTACAATCGTTATTTAACGTGTATCGTTATTTGTATGTTTTCAATATTTGTATGCTGAAGTATTTTACGCTAGCGGAGAAGACTTTCATATCCGTTTATACATTTCCAGCAGGACAGTTTGTTTCTTTAAAGCATGGAACGAAATTAATACAAATCAATCGTCCCTATCACTTCTATATATTAAAATATTTTTTGTTGACTTTAATAGCAAACTATGAATGCGCTTATTACTTACAATAACATAAATAACTAAGTATATCTAATCTTTTCACGATAGCCGTCAGATCTAGCTAAGAGGAACGAGTAATTTTAATGTTGATTCAGCACGACAATTTACTTGGTTGAACTCGAAGGCGTAGACTGCAGATACAACTTGATGATCATTAAATCTGCTCGAATTGAAAGCGAAAAACTTGAGAAGATGCTATGTTAATTTTATCAGCACATTTATATTGTACCTGGGCACGCTAAGGTTTTGGTCCATAAGCTACCACGTGAGTGTCAGTTACAGTCACGCAAATCTAGATTTCCTAGCCCAGGATCAGATCTGGTACGTAATTATTGTTAAGTATGGCGCCATAATCATGTCCTTAGCTGTCAACTAGACTGACTCAAAGTGGAACATAAATTGTTTGTATATTTACCCCAAGTGCACTAATGCTATGGAGTATTTACCGTTACATTTAGGGGACCTCTCTCTACTGATAAATGTGACCGAGTGATCCTTAATCTGCAATTGAAAACTATTAATAATAGATTCGTGCAGTTAGTGCTGGTAGCGGATTCATAGCTTTTCATGTACATAAATAGGTATAAGACATGTAAACGCTGGTATATTACTATAGCTGGAATTGTTTAAATAGGTGTAGTTATTAAATAAAAAGTTTTATCATAATGTAACAAGAAGGTGTGAAAGATAAACAGTATTAGCGTTCGGTGTAAGAAGTATATAGTAGAGCCACGGGCGGGTGAAGCTAGGCGGAGAGCGCGACATGGACGGTGGAACGCCGCGGGTCCGCGACGCGATGTCCGTGCGCTCGTCCGGCAGCCGCTCAATCTCTCCCTTTCTCTCGGGCCTATCGCTCTCTCTCTCCGTCCTTCGGCGGCTCGTTCCTCTTCTTCTTGCAAGGTTAAGGTTACGTCAGACGTGTTATGTTATAACCGTTGGGGCGCACTCTGGCAAGTTCAGTGTCTCGTCGAGAGTGGCCGCGACACTAGGTTCGCGACCATCGCTGCGCGCGATTTACCCCGAGGACTGTGCGACCTGCCTGTGATATTCGAACAGTGAAAAGTTCATGAACTGCGTGTAGAAATTGGTTTGAACTATATATTCATCACGTGACGCGAATTTTTCGTCTATTTGCATTGCAGCCCTTAAAAGGTACGTTTTTGAAATGTTTACAATAAATTACATATAAATATTTAAAGGTTCAAAAAATTAATTTAAACGATTAAGTTAAGACGTTTTTCTGAAGCCGGACAGCTTCAGAGTGTACAGGTGATCATGCTCAATAAACTGGTTTATTAAATATTTTATAGAGCTTGTATTGAGCCTGGAGCCCTTACCTTACCAAACACTATTTATTTAATGAAACGTATTATACGCCTATAGTATAATTTAATAAAAATGCAGTATTGTAGTTAAATTAGCAGTATGAAACGATTAGAACCAAGAACAATATTTGAGTAGAAACAACATTATAATAGTTCGTAAAAAGGGCAAGGTGTTGCTTGTATGTCAAAATCGCCTTTCCTTAGCTCAAACAGGCTCTATGTTCTTGTGGAAAATCAATAATAACGCAGAAAAATGAGTAGTGTGTATTGTGTACCGTTACCATATGTGTAGAGGAAGGTTTTTGCGCCCATGCGCGCAAGCTTGTCTTCAATCGTGTATAGAGCGATAAGCTCCGATGCACTGCGCTATATTTAGAGTCGCTTCGTTTAGTTTCCATTCCAGAAAGATTATCATTTATTAAATAGTTTTAACTTCTGCTTGCGTATATTACGGTGCTTAATTGAATATTTATATGCAGAATAAAACCAACCAAACTATGAATACAAATGTTAAAAAATTATAATTAATTATAAAGTCCAATATGAAAAACTATAGTACTTTAACTGAGTTTAGTTCTACATACATATTTATAAAGAACTAAGTGTGTAACAATTTGAATTATTTCGATTCTATGGTCGACGCGAGGAAAAGACATCAACGGGCGCTCGCGATAATGAAAATATTAAGTTACAATATTACATACCAAAAAGAAAAATAAATAACATAATTTTCATAGGGGCAATATTGGTCTTTATATAATATAAAATAAAATACGATACCATAAATTAAATATTAAATTTAATGTTATAGTTTTAATAAATGCAATTTAGGCCTCCCAAATATACATTTTATTTTAAGAATTTAATATGTAAATTTAACTTGTAGTCAGCTAGTTAATTTGTTTATAATATAAATATAATTTTTGCATGCTGTTCGACCAAATACAGTGAGATTGTTCTTATGCACATTATGTACCAACTCATGTACCAGTTTTGCAAAATAAATAAATTAACTTTTTAATAAAATTATTAATATTCACATGTCGATTTTGCAAGTAATTGATTGCTAAATCTATTCGTTTTAATTTATGCATTATATAATTTTAGGAGAGTGAGACGTGCTAATTTCGTTCGACGTGTTAAAAAAAGAAATAGGTAATGATAGGACTGTTAACGTGTAAATATGAAAAAAAAAAATAGCTACAGTTTAACAGATAGACGGGCGCGAGCTCCCACGAGCTCAAACAGGATGTGTAAAACCTTTCTCCAAGCTGTTAAACGCAAAAATACCAAAAAAAAAAAAACATTTCTTTTAAGGAATAAGAACCTAGAATTAACATGATGAGACGAATAAATTATTTATCTTTATAAAATTGGTATAGATGTGAATTATAGTTTTAACTTTAATATCGGTGCTTAGTTAAGAATCTCTTTATCTTCCTACTTATATGTACATTAAGTAAAATTGTCTACAGCTTGAACACTCGTAATTAAGAAACAGGTGTTTTGTTTTACCAATGGACTTCAACGTAAATATCGTATCTATTACGTGCTCATATATTTTACAAACTGTATGAAGCTAGAGGACAATCAGTCACTTACGTTTCAGTCATCTCGGAATTGGCGACATGTAATGCCTTCTACAGCACTTAAAAAAGTATTTTAGTACCGGATAGTATTAATGTGTATCGACACTAACAAAATACTATGCAATTTAACAGCAACATTGTAACAAAGAAAAGAAATATTACAATTTTTCCCACGTTAGTTAAACGGTATTAGGGTCCTTGGCCACTGCTACCTATGATATCTAGGTCCGCAATTGCGCATGGAACATCTGGTAGCGTTCGCGAATCGTAAAAGTATAACAAACGATCCAAAGTGCACGACCGTGGCTCAGGTCACGTTGGTACTGAAGTACCACGTTACCGGAATTAGATCACGAGCCCACAACTTACGACCTAACTCTTACAGATTTGGAAAATTTCTCCATTCTGAACTGTTCAAATTTATGGATGTCGAAAGCGGTAGTAGTAAGATGAAATGTGGGTAAAAATAACAAACGTCGATATTACAAACGTTATTGGCGATACTGTTATTTAGATTGTTCTGTTGAAAGTCGGAGGTCGTAACTTTGATAGCTCACCGTTTAGTTGCTATTTTATATATTTATACTTGCGTGTCATGTTAAAATATGATATTCCTTGAAGAACAAGAAACCTAATCAGAAACTTATTTTACAATATATATTCAGACAAATATTCTGCAATAACCAAATTTAGTGCATACATACATATATTTACGCCCGTTACCCTGAAGTGGTAGGCAGAGGTGTATAAGACACCTACATTTTGCCAATTACAATTTGGTCCCAATAACGTAATAATGGTTCATCCTATCGGTGTCAACTGTGTCCGATTGTTTAGAAACTAATAAAGCTTTTGACCTCTAACATCCCTCTCTTTATTAGTTAACTCAATTAAAATAAACTCTTAAAAGTAGAAACTTTTTTCTAGGAGTGCGCTCACGTTGACAGTATTAGTGTAAATTTCCTTTTTGAAATTAAGACGTAAATAGGAGGAGAGAACTTAGTGAAGAGAGATGTGTGTGTGTGAAAAACATTCTGAAGGGTCGTAAAAAAGTTGTGCACACTATTCAGTTGACCCGAATGCAAGCTCGGTGAGATTATAATTAAGAGGGTCACGTGAGAACAGCGATGAATCGCGGCACGGTTCGTGACTGCGCCCGGCGACACGCCATCTCCGCTGAACTATTGGGCACAAGGAGATACTACGCCCTGATTTCCTGATTATGTAGGTACATTCTGTTTTAAAATATTAGCTAAGAACAAGTTTCGTTTAAAACATTTACTTATTGTGTGAAGAATAATATTATAACCAAACAGATTTAAGATTAAAAATATCTAAATTCGCGACGTGCGCTTACCAAGAAAATAGATCTAGAAGCAATCTAAAATAAATTTTAAAAGATGAAAGCGTATACTCAATTTATTTCAAATTCAATCAAATAAATTCATTATAAGTCGTGTCTTTGACACTTTAATAACGTTATAAAAAGTTAATAAATGAAGTTATTAAACTAATTACATTTATGATTTTATATGTGCTAAAACTGAATATCAAATAAAATCTGATAACCTATCACCTATCATGCAGAGATAATTAAAACTTAAAAGTAATTAAGTTAATAACGCAGACGATAATTCTAGTTAACAACGAGTATTGCATGTCCAATTGCGAGAGATAATTAATAAGCGTTTAATTTATTTAAAAAATTGGGACATCTTTGTCTTATACATACATATGTATGTATATCATACAGCAATATAGGTCCACAAAGCTGGGTTGCTCCTATTTATAAAGTAACATTTAAAGGGCGGTACTAGGCGGTCGTGCGCGGGGTCAGGATGAATTCCATCAGGCGTGCTTTCCATGAAGGATTTTAATTACGTCGTGTCGGGGTGAATGACCTGTGGCGGGCGAGGTGCGGGTGCGCGTCTTCTTTTGACGGCCCCTTCTTTAGCAGGTGTCCCGTAACTTAATTTCTTTTCTTTTGCTCTTGCATCAACATTATTAATAATCTCTCGCTAAAAGCACTTTTAGCTAAGGTGACAATTTTTTAATTATTATAAGTCTTATAAACGAGGCATCTATATACATCCAATAACATCTTTATAAAAAGTTAAAAAACTACGGATTTCTATAAAAGATTTTTGGAATGTAAATATAGCTGTACATAATGATATCATCGTTTTTTAAGATTTTAACATAAACATTTTACAATAAAAAGCAGAACAAGGGTAACAGTAAATTTAAACTTTTAGTAACATCGTTAGATTTCGCAGAAGAAATAACGATGCGCGTGTTTATTTATGGTGTGATGAGTATGTAAATGAGAGAACCTGTGCGCCTCTCAGACTAACAATAGGTGTGGGTGTGAACGGTCACTGTTGACTCATCTTCGACACGGATACTCAGCTGCTGAACGCAATACTGGTCACAGTAAATTAGTCAATTTAGGAAACAGGTAGATACCTGTTTCCTAAATTGACTGATTTATGTACGTTAGGCGTTCTGCTTTTAATGTTGGATATTTCTTTTGCACTATAATGAAAACATTTCTCTATTTACACTATTTCTATTCGATATATATCTAGTTCCATATCCTATGTAGATGTAAAAATATGAAAATCATATTATTCACAATTGGATATATCTTTGACCAACAGATGTTTACAGACAGACAACAGAGTAATTTAATAAGGTACTATTATTTTTTTAAGAATATACTTTTTTTAATATGAGTCAGACTCTCTTTACTAGAAAAATATTTTGTTTGTATGATAAAATAATAAATATGTGTAAATCTTCATCATAGTAAATTAACACAATTATAATTGAAATTGTTTACGTCTAAATATTTATGTTTATAAAACATGTAAACAAGAGTACTAAATGGAACATTACATTTTGTGATATACTGTTGCGTCCTAGATAAGCGCACAAAACCAACTTACACACAGCAAGGTTTTACATTAGCCCAGAATGAAATACTGTGTGAGCTTAAATGCAAAACGTGTCTGTAAAGCGTTTTATGCTCTATAATAGGTTACAAGTGAGGCGACTTACAACACCTGCAATGTGCTCAAATTGATTACAGGCGATACACGCAAATCGTCTAATAAAATCACTAATAGAACGGTACCGGTGGCGTGTGTCGCATAACGGCGCGGTTCTGTAGTCACTCCCACGACTGACACATTATGCAACCTGCGCGGGTGTCAACGAGCACATTGTGAGCTATTGATCGCGGTCGCGATCGCGAACCCGAAGAAAAACTGTGTGCACCGTAAGTGAAACTAGATGCAATATTTTATTATGTTCGCATGCGGGACACCCACTGACTGCAAGCAGAAATACTACGAATAAAATAATTTGTCACGTCGTACTTGTACACAAATTAGATTAGGCTTACAATAAATATTTTACATATAGTACATTTTTTTAACGGCAAAGTTTTTGGAACGATGTTCCTAATAGCGCTTTACACTGAGCTGATGGATGATGGAAGTGAGAGAAAAGGGCATAATAAAACTTTTTCCGACACTTCTTGCTATAGTTACAACCGTATATGAACTTCGTTCCAACCTGGGGTCCATAGACTCAACTAGCCTTTTTTTACTTTACGTTATGTTTTGGAATTGCTAGGAAATAATTTAAACCCATTGAACCTTTTATGATGACGAAAATGTCTGGCTGAAGCTATATTTTATAATAAAATTATAAAGTATTACTTTCATATTGACCTTTAACTCAACATGCAGTCAATCATACTTTCACAACTGCCAGACACACTATTCTCAATGGTAGTCTGCAGTACATGTCATATAAATATTCTTCATAAAGCTTAATGATGGTATTAATTTGTTCGTTCTCCGAGTGAAACGTGAAGAGTAAATCCTGCACTTAAAAGCGTGTTCTAAAAATTATTAAGCTCTATTAATTCTAATAACTTTATAATTAGTGTATAAAAATGTGTGCAATGTATGAATAAATACTGCAATGAGACGGGTTCGCGATCATTTTATTAAATAGTTTACTAATTTATTGTTGTTACCATGAATATCTTCTTTGCTCGGATAATTAAACTAATTATAGGTTTAAGTTATATAGTCTATTAGATAACGATGAAGACTGGTTTATGACTTTGTTTATTGAAAGTTACACGTCACAGAATAGTGGCAATAAATTGTATCTATTAAGTGTTGTATTGAGTTCATCGATAGTAAGTAATTTTAATGATTACCAAACTAACCACTAAAAAAATTGTCAGCACGTTAAGAACTAGTACCGTCATAACCTTATTAGAATCAATTCTCACATTCATTAGTCTCGGAATATTATTATTCGTAACGTTTAGTATTGCAATGTGAGCACATTGAATGAATATAATTAAATTTTATAAGACATAAAGTGTATGTCGGTTTATACAGAAATTTAAATAATTTATATACTGTACAAACTGAACATAAAGTAGGTTTAGAATTATCGTATAATTGCAGTAGCGGACGACAGCTGCCATCTCCGCGAATGTGGCGTGGTCTAGTAGCAGAATTCGGCTGCGGTCGGTAATCACATGACCGCAGCCCGAAACGCACGGTCCGCAGATTAGCAGAGTTCTGTCTGATTACTTGTGGTGAAACTCCACAACATCTCTATTACTACGAACTAGTGTGTGACCTAAATAAGCTTCATGTTTCGCACTTATTTCGAGTGGTATGTAGAATGTCATTAAAATCGTGTGCCGCTATTTTACACCGCACTAGAAATAGATCTTTGTGGTCTTTTACTACTTTCTTTGTTTAGTTTTATTTGTGTTTTGAACTACTAAAAATAAATACTTGCACGCATAAGTCATGATTTCATCTACAACTGTGTTTGTTTAAACTTTTGTACACAATATTTATTTAAATATACGGTTTTACTCACGTGTGTATTTCGGGGATGTCCGACTAGTCGACTTTGAGTGTGATGTCCGGTACCGTCGCGGCTGGACGACTTACTCCTTGAGAAAGGTCTCCTGTCAGGACCGAAACTGTTTATTTCCTATGCTGAACCTTTTTGTTTTGCATTTCAGCGTTCATACTAAAACCTTCTTAATTTTAATCCTAGCAATTGCCCTATATCTTTTATGTCGAAGACGGTCTTCGATCTTAGTAACGAGTATTCCAGTGGGCGCTTTAATTAGATCGCATGTAAATTGAAAAGCGATTTCTGCACACAAATCACCCGTGCCAACCAAACCAAACACCACTTCGTATTTTGTCAAGTAACCTCAGCAATATTGTACGCGATAAGTGTAACATACTAGCTATATACTATTAGACAGTATCTTTATCTGAAGAGCTCACCGATAATAAATATTTTAATAATAATATTTATGGGCACTTTAGCTCTTCGTCTAGGCCTATTAAGACATGTAGTAAACGAAGCCGGCTGTAAGGATCTAATGCATCCTTAAGAATAGTATTTTTG
The DNA here is from genome assembly GCA_947561695.1 of Tyria jacobaeae. Taxonomy (NCBI): domain Eukaryota; kingdom Metazoa; phylum Arthropoda; class Insecta; order Lepidoptera; family Erebidae; genus Tyria; species Tyria jacobaeae. The sequence continues at coordinate 11,625,992 of OX387218.1, forward strand.
TTATGTTAACTAGAAAGTGAATTATAGAGTAGGATAACTTGTTCTGAGTAGTTTGAGAGGTGAGAAGGGTTAAATAGAAAAAGTTTTCTAAGAAGGAGCCGTGTTTACAATTGTAGGACCGGACGTTAATGATTGTCTTCGCTCATATTTATGAATGGAACGCCAGATCAGGACTGTGGTTTGTTGGACATTATATATGTATATATTTTTAAGTGCTCATTAATCATTACAGTATGTTTTTTCAATGGAATGAAAATTAATGTGCCTAAAGCATCATTCATATGAGACAGAGTATAGAAGAAAGGCGGAACCGACGTGCTAAATCAACTTAACGGTCCTTGCGATTATCTAAGGTTATCCTGGCTGCATAAACGTGCACGCCTATCATCAATGCTTCCGATTAATTGCGCTGTACATACAGTATGTTATATAAACTATGGTTGCACTAGACAAACTCACATGGCGAGCGGAAATAGGAACGTCGTGAGATTACTTTGACGATTTATAAGATATTATTGGTTGGATGTGTGGCTATGACAATGCGCAACTGACCATCTACATCTAATATGTTTTTGAGAATGTTAGGATCCATTTCACAATCTATGAATAGTGACGAGAACATTCATTCTTAAGTTCTGTTTAAAACTAACCATCTTTAAACGATTTTTTGAGTTTTCTGATTGATTAATCAGGTACATTGTTTCAAAATGTTTAAATTATATAAAAAATGTCGATAAAATACATTTTCCTTTAGTGACAATTGCAACCCTTCCGGCTTATTGCTAACGAGACTATTTTATGAGTTTTGCGATCGCGTACGGAGATGATCCCAGCTTGCTCGGGTGCGTCGGCAGCTGGGAGGTGTTACCCAGGTCGGAGTTGTCGGGGGCCGAGCTATCTAATCGGGCGTCGCCTCGTCGCCGGTGGGCGGCGATCGGGATAACGCGCCACCAGCGCCGCGCCCACACGCCAATTATGTGGGAAGAGGTTACGATTGCGCGCGCGATAGCGCGAAATAAAGCAAACGGACCCACCTAGAGTCGATCGCGTGCATTAATCGGGAAACTATTACCAATACCACTCCAATTAATGCTGATTGATAAATATGTAAATTTCGAAGTTATACTGTATAAATGTTATAATCAATTTATAATGAACATGGGCACGCTCTACACTAAGCTTTTGTATGGCAGACACCAAAAACGGTGATAACGTAACGGATGATATTAGTACTTTATTGCGCATTAGGTATGTGAAACATCACGATCATATTAAAGACGAGAATTGACTATCAAAATAATGACAGACTCAAAAATAATCAGATGTTAATTAAATATAATAATAATGTTTATAGTTCGGTAAAAAGGGTAGATAGGTGTTATCATTTAGTTACATCAAATGCACGTAACGCATTGATGAGTGATGTTATCGAAGGCCTTTCATGCTGACGGTTTCCCGTCCCAATGCGATCGACAGGAGTCGGCAGACTGCAGCCGAGGGACGTAATTACAATAAATATATTTCACATGCGAACTGAATCACCGTCCCGTCCGGCGTATTTACGAGATGCATGCAACCGCATTCTTGCAATTACGTAACACTTCTAACAGAGCTGTGCGGAATCAATAAGTGCAGAAACATAGGATAGGATATTGTGATACGTTACTTTTCGATTATATATATTTATTAATGTCATTTCGAATACTTATTTGGGTATATGAGTAAAAAACTCATCAATTTATATCTACTATATATATTTCTATTTCTACTTGTATTGCATGAACTATTAGTTCATCAAACAGCTGTTATACTATAAATATTAAGGATATGACATTGGCAATACAATTTATAGGTTTGTTTTTATGCACTGAAGATACTTTTTAAAAACGAAGAGCACTTGACACCAGTCATGTATTAGTGATTTAGCATAAAATAAGATAATGTGTTTTTATTGTAGTTATAGTGTACCTATAACTTAACTAGATAAAATAATGACTAGTGATTCTGAAGAAAATATGATTTCAGATGAAACATTTATATATAGGTGTTAATAGCGATCAAGTGGTTGAGGGTTCGAATAACACCCAGTGCACTACCGTACCGACCTGACCTACTTTGCTTGTATTATTTTATATATATTCAAATATATTATTTTATTTCATTGGCCAGGAACACTCACTATTCATTTTGTATATCAATACTTCATTGTATATACTTTCCGTCCTATGATGGCTATATACATATAATGAGCGTTTATGTAACTGTTTTCAAATTTACTATTTTTGAACATTTATTTCACCTATCAATCAATCGCATTATTGCAAATAAAAATTAAATACCAAGAATAGGATTTAAAACAAATGAAATAATGTAAAGTTGAAAGTAAGATTTTGAAAAAGATTTTCAAAACTAGATTGGATTTAAATAAAGATGATTGTCGGCTTGTCCATATCATGTGTGTGAAACGAAATTATAGTTAGCAAAATGTGGGAGTTTAATAGAGCTCAGTCTAATCAGTCGTGAGTGAGTGTAATCTACTCTCATACATATAATATGTATACCTGAATTTTCTACGTAAACAGATTGACACCTGCCTACTAACTACTCTAATGAAAACCTTCGTCTTATTTTATGACAACGTATTTATAACTTCTGGTTACCAGGGTATGCTAATGAGGTTAAATAAACTGCTAGTAACTTATATATAAAGTATAATTTATCTACAACTGGTGGAGATTTATTTTCAGTGCAAATGTTTCCTAAAGAATATGGCGAGGTAGCGGCATTAAAGATTTTTCGAGGATTAAGCAAGAGATTTTTAAGAGTATCTTAGTAAGAAAAATTAACGTTAGGCAACTAAGCTTAACATTAATATATTGTGAGAGAGATCTTGATGGAAATTGGATTTCATTTCATACTAGCCATGTATACAGGTGGTTACCTGCAAAAGGGATCAAGACTTACTGAAAATTAATATATCTATTCACACCAATACACTAGATTTCTTAATACATATACAAGATATATACGTTCATGTCTGTATTCCGGAAAGGATAGGCAGGGGTATATTAAAGGCCTTCATTTTACCAATTATAATTTAGTTCCACTTACGGTATAGGGGCAAGCAAGGTTGTTGCCGATATCCGGGCTATAACTAACTGGACTCACGGACGCTCACGACGGTTGTGATACATTTTATATTTTTATGAGAGGTATTAGGTGTTGTAGGACCGTTTGCATCAAAATTGTTATCAGAATACTGTACCTTGATTATGACCACCAGTTACCAGTACTATAAAGAATTGCTAGAGCCTGCCACGTACAATCATAAACAGTTCTAATTATAGGAAGTCTTATTTCAATATAAACGCTTATATTAATTAAATAAGGAGCTTACGCTGGCTGTCCGGACTTTACTAATTAAAATTAAAGTTTTATTTGTAGCCGACTTTGACAAGAAATGGTTTCTGGTGCAAATCACACCTATTATTAGAAGCTAGTTATATTAAAATACCAACTGTAATACAATTGTAATGAACGTACCCTTGAAAAATAAGAAACGATTCATGTTTAGTTACCCGAGGAAAGTGTACAGAATAATGACAGAAGGGCGGTTCAGCATTATTACTCTAATGTCAGGTTGCTTCGTCTTCGTTCGCGAGCGTTACATAGCATTTCTCTCTAGCGTTAGTGAAACTAAAAAAAAAAAATACAAATAACCGGCTTGCCACAAACTCTATTAGATTTTCAACTTACTTTTTGCAGAGGTTGTCGTCGCCTAACTCGATCTCGATGCGGACGTGAGAAAATTGTTAATCTTATTTTGTAATAGTGGTTTGCAAGGAAAGATGATGAAGCGGCTTTTGAATTGAAAACTTATTCAAAAAGATGACATCGTTCGGTAGTACTCAAAGGATTTAATTATGTGGCGATACAAGTAAAAAATGCAACTACTGATAATAATGTTCAATACTTACTACCTATCAGTTTTACCGTAGCAAATCACTTGTACATTCGTTACGCATCAGCATGATACTGTTATAATTAATGAATAATTCGAATGTTTAAAACACATCGTCCTTTAGCATTCCTACAATTTCTATTATAATGACGACTTCTAAACATCTGTGTGCTTATTAGATGTAAGTAGAGATAATATTACCGTTCCGCCAGCGAGTTTAATGTAGAAAGGAAGAGTGCAAGTGTCAGAGCGCAAAGTTGCGACAGGGAAAGCGCTTTGCCATATCACGAAAGGGAACTTCAAATCCACACTCGGTACGTCAAGTTCACAACTTAACTCATTCGATCTAACAACACATCTAATACAGGAACTTGCAAGGGCACTTTCTTCGAGTCATTCAAGTTTTTTGGTTTGTCTTTTAACCTTAGGAGCCTTTGTAACGTGTTAAGTATACAACAAGTATTTTCTTTACATAGCCGTAATCGTTTTCCTGGATGCTCCTAGTTGAATCTGTCAGGCATGGTGCCCTAAGCATGATCAGATTTCCCGGTTGCGATTATTGAGTTTCTTTAATTTATGAGGCGGTTCATTACCGTCTGTATCGGCACATAACGGTAAAGTCTGGATACAGGCATTTGCATGGTGATCCCATTACGGCGACTAGCGGGTGGAAGTTATTAAAATACGTTTAAGATCATTCTGTATTCGGCGCAGGCGATAAAGATAGACATTGCCGAGTCGTGAGTTTGCTCCGAGCTTTATTGCGTTCAGGATGAGATCGAACTCTACGGCCGAGTACGATGCAACGTAAACAAAGAACGAATTGAGGTGTTCCGCAAGCAACGACGCGATCGCCGCCTGACGGACCGCGCGCTCTGCCGCATGCCGTCTCGCTGTATCTCGTTAGCGGCACATTGTTCGCGCCTAGGGACCGACACCGGCATCTACCCTACTGTAATTGGCTACAGAAAATATAGCATTGTCGTATTCCATCTATTTAGGTACCCATTGCTATATTTATATATATATGTATGTAATCACAAAAACATTGTGGGGCCTTAAGGTTAGTTAGTTTAGATTATTAGAAAGTTTTAATCAAACTTGTATGTCTATGTAACGTAGTTCAAGGACACAAGGTTAGAAAGTGGGTCTACGGATGTGTTTGTAGTGACAGGGCAACGTAAGCAATCGCGTGACAAGTCTCACTTTGAACATTATTATTCCACGTACGCTAAACCACTTATTCGGCTCGTGGTGACCGTTACCCGCCGCACGCACGCTGCTTGCATCAATGGCATATTTTTCCTTGGCGAAACTCCGCACACATTTACCATTCAAGGTTAACCCGGTCAGTGTAGCGCTTTGTTTACACGAGTGTCGCGACATTAGACTGCGGACGTTCACACCTTACAATTGCCTGGCAACAAAACGAGCTATTGGCTAAGACGAGATTTTTCGATTGATCGTGAATAATAATTAGTAAATTGTAAATGTAAATATTATTGTCATCCGTTACATATTATCGATAAGCGCCTGAACTAGCCAACTTTTCGGCGTAGGCTGAAGTCTACGCTCGAGCATGATGATTCCTGGATGGATCCAGGAATCTAGGTAAGAAACAAGCGGGCCCTAGGTCTATAATCTAGATGCCCCGTGTCCTATTTTAAACCGTTAAGTTAATAAACTTATAGATACAGTTATTTAATTTAAACGGACATACATTTCCATAGTTTCAATGGAGAGCATGATAGGAAATTAGTTAGATGAGTATTAAAATGTGGTTTGTACAATTATACAGTATGTTTAATTAACGAGTTTATGATTGTTACAGGTGTTCGAAACGACTGACCCCTCACAGAGCCGAAGCGTTGACAAGGTAATTAAAAATTTAGCGCAGCAGTTATTGTTGTTACTCAACAGTTTTGTAACGCCCCTTTTTAACTTATTAGACTATGTGTAATTTAAATTCCTAAACAAATGAACTATAGCAGTAGCTTGAAATCCTATTAGTATAAACAGATGAATAAGATTATTTTATAACACAATATGTATGTACCTACACAAGAAGAAAAATAGGGAAAGGATTTGTCGATACAGTTTGTGTACTACACTGTCACTATAGATGATTCTACATTATAATTTTCTTGCGTAGACAAATAAGTTGATAGATTTATATGTATTGTTAACGAAACTTAGGAAGTCATTGCACATAATTCTGTAAAGCCTTCTTAAAAGACGACAAACAAAAATATGAACAAGTATTTTTGTTGGTTAAATATTCAATTACAAGTTTCTTTAGCGTTAGGAGAAAAGGCACATAATAATAGACTCAAAATATACGTACAAAAAAGTGTATAAGAACGTTAAATCTGTTCCTATAATATTTGCTAGCTTTATTAATAGTGATATATAGGTAAAGCAATTCACAACATGTGCCTTGTTCTGATAAGCGTTTTTAGGTTTATGCACAAAGAATGTCATTTAAACGTTAGCGCCTAAGTAGAAACCTAAGAAAGGGAAACAGTAACTACGAACCCTGTAAAGAAAGTATCACATGTGGGATACGTGCTCATTAATATTGAAAGTATACCACATCCGCAAGTTGGTGTCATGTGTGGGGTTCTTAAACCTGTCCTTACGCACTGCACCAGTTTCTTTTTAACTGGTCTCTCTACATACTTAATAGACGACTTCGCTGTGCTAATTGCATTTCTTATATGCACTTAAGGAATTTAGATGTGCGATAGCCAAAGGTAACGTATGCAAGTTTAATAATATAGTGCTACCGCATCTATAAGTAAGAATTAAAGGTTTAGAGAATACCTTGATATTAGAGGTCACTTTTGCTTCATAGTTTTTTATTCTGACAGAGCGGCAAATCTGGTCGAGCGCTATCGAGCCTGCAGACTAAAGAATTGTTGCTGCCGTTGTAGTCGAATATACGATCGATTTCCGGTTGACTTAGTTTGAAACGTCTCTTCCATCTTAATTACTTATTACTACTACTTAATTAATTCATTATTCTTTTATCTATCGATCCAAGTTCACGCTTTAAAAGTTTGGGGTTATAATTGATCCCGTGTTACATGTTTTGTCCACACTCGTATTTACTTAGCTATTCCATAAGTAACAAGCGTCGTAAAACATAAAATGTATTGTGAGTCAAAGCCACTGACACAATATAGCCAGGCGATGAATCCAATGCAAATAGATTGGCATTTGTCACGAACACAGGCGACGGAAAATGTGACGCGGCATATAACTTTTTCAGTGATTTGAATTTAAGCTGCGATAGGTGGACACTCGCGTGCCTGTCCAATACGAGCACCCGTCATGCCATCCGTACATTTTAACGAGAGCGCGATCACCAGCGCCGATAGCGACAGTCTAATGAAAACCCCACTGAATAATGCATTAATACCGGCGTTAAATCGTGAGCACACAGTATTGAACTTACTACGAGAAAATACTACATAGATGCAAATTTAAGTGAATACCGTCACCGATGGCTTCTAATTGTATTAAAAAAAAGCACTTGAATGCTTGAATTACTACAGCTAAATAAAAAAAGAAATTATTCCATGGGCCGATATAACTATCGGTACAATGATTGCCATATCTCTGCTACTATCTCAATCCCCAATGGGCCAAATCCAAGTATTTTATTTGTTCAACATTTTCAGCCTATAAAATAATGTTTGATCATATTCCAACTCAATTGAAAGTTTATTTTGTTGTTTGAATCTATTCAAAACTACGTATCCAAAAAAAAAAACTTCCGCAGGATTCTGACCCGAAATCACGGCAAGTATTTCATGTACTGACTTAAAATTTGTTAACGATGCATTAAGTGTTTTTGTGTACTTTTTATTCTTAAGTCTGATTGAAAAACTTCTTAGCGAAAAAAAAATATGCATTTTAAATTGACTGGAAGCGAAAAAAATCTATAAATGTTTGACTTATGATTTCTCAGTCTTGTAATATATAACTGGAAACGCATACTTTTTCTACTGAATCAATGAGAAAGGACTCACTGTAGTACTTATGGCTATTGGCAAAATGAGTAAAGAAGATATTTAAAAAAAAAAATGAAGCGGGTGGGCGCTTGGCATGGACATGGCTGTGTAGGAGGAGGGTGTAGAGAGTATGCGTCCGAACGTCGTGCTTGATCTCACGCTGTGACCCGCGTTCACCTTCTCTATTGAAATGTCAGTTTGCGGACCAGTGACGAGACAATCGTAAAACACAATGTTAAGGTCACATCATGACTTCAATAAACAATTCTTAACATAGGAAACGTGACATCACCGCTGTAACCGAGACCTCCTGAAAGTGTGCCAAGCATGTATCTAGTCGAAGACAACGTGCTGTCTTGTTTAATCCTAGTCTGTTTACGTTGTAACTATTTTTCTTCCTTCTGTGAATACACAAGTAACTAATAAATAAATTAATGCAACTTTAAAAAAATAAAACTTAATAAAATACGTACATTTTGTTGTAAATAATTTATTAGCTTTTAATAAGCTTTTTGATAATATACAACATATCGTCGCAAAAGATAATAAAAGATAATAAAAAATAACAAAAAAAATACAAATAAAACTCATAACACGTATGATATTTAAAATGAACAGGCTTGTTTATATACACTGTTTAGTTTCTATTGTAACAAAAAAGATAAATTATTATTTTTTAAGTAGAGCATTATACAAGATTGTAAGTGTGTAGTTATTAGGGGCCAAGTGTCAGGGCAAGACGGGGCGAGATGCCATACCGTCTACAGTCACACTACCGTTCCCGCGTTCCAGATAAAGCATGAGCATGCAACTGCATAGTTACATCCAAGTATGCGGACAGGATTGAGGTCACTCGTGGTATAACAAAGTACTACTAAATGCACATGCTTATTTTGTGAGGCCAGCGTTAAGCGTATTCATTACATGATCTATACTCTTAGACTCAAGCCCTTTCGCTTATAAGTATACATATATCATACTATGTATATAATAAGTCAAACAAAAACCGTTCTTTCCTTACTTGATGACATTTCGTGATTAAATTTATTCCAAGTTATATTTATTTTATTATGACGAATGTGTTTTTATTTAAACAATAAAAGCGTTTTTTTATTGTACCGCAAAAAGTTACTTTGCGACACAAAACTAATAACATAAAAAAAAATAGTTCTTAATAATATCTGGTGTAAAACTTATGAATACAACTGAAGGAACCACATAAACTGTAATACCTATCTGATAACGGTCATAAATAAATAAATTCTCTAAATTCATAGAAAATATATGCGTTGAAGAAATTTCTGTTCGAGGTTGGTAACGTTAGCCATACTGGTTACCCAACCAACTGAATTACGAAAGTGCATAGAAATATGTATTTTACATTCAAATTAAATAAAAAATATAACACTAAATAATTAATTAGTATTCCTGAATAATTTATAACTCGGAATTTTTGTGTCAACAGGACACGGGGCGAGCGCCAACATAGCGGGTTTTACTTTCTTATAGTGGCCTCAAGAAACTAGTTAAGAGAAAGTTGGATCAGTATCTTCAATGAATTTATAGTTAAATAAACGTTACGTGATAAGACAGGATCGATGTTTCTTTTCTATAAGTAACACAGCACAGGACCGTCAGTAGAAAAGCGTAGGTGTACCAACGAGGAAGTATAATGTCACTACTATAAATTATTTGTTGACGTAATAAGAAATCCTGCTTCGAAACAAATTCGCGCCTACAGACATCCCAATTAGGACGGTGGTATCGTGCGTATCTACCGACCCACGTGTGTAGAAAATAGTCATTTACTCATAAATATTTATGTCGTACAAAGCCGTCTTTGTATACTTCCACATTCACTTGGAATTATAATGGCTGTCACAGTAGGATCCCGAACAAGAGCCGAAACGGCACGCATTAAGAAGAATAAAAGATTCTAGGAACGTTTTCACTTAGCAACCGATACGGTGAATATCTCAATGGAAATGACATAGAAAGAGTTAGGTACTGGAATTCCTAATGGGAAAGCCATATGGTCCGAGAAGACATCAACAAATGTAGTTTGTGCTTAAGGCTGAGTTTATAATTCAGTTTTTGTTGTTGTGGTTTTATTAAGAGCGGTTCCTGTAGGAAATGAGTGCGGCGAGGAAGAGACGGTCGATTTTGTTGAGGACGGTGATGCGACGCCTGGTATTTCCCGTTGCGGTGGTGGTGGATACGAGCGACCAAGCGGCAGCCGGTCCGTGTCGTACGGTAGTGGTACAGTTAGACTGGATAAAGGCGGTTACGGTGTCCGCCGCAGTCGTTGTGATCTGTCAATTAGAACCCCATAACCTTGTTCACATCGCTGATCGCTCGTCCAGCCTTAACGATTACAATTACTGTCTGCATCTAACAATGAAGCGTATTCCATTTCCGTTATGAATTTCGTTCTTTATTTGTATATTGTTAGTTACAATGTAGTTAATTGTAGAATGTTACACGCACAAGAAGTCTTTATTTTTTTAATATTTAGTAGCGAATTTCACGTTCCGCTTCAAATACGTCTTGCAGTACCACCCTTTAAATTTTTCTGCTTCTATCCTTTTATTAACATCAGGAGGAGAACTTTTTCTAAGAATGTTATTTTTTAGTAACTAGAAAAAAAATGGATAGTATATTTGTGCAAACATATAATAATAGACAAAACTATTATCGTCCTATAAATATATAGAAAACTACAAATGTGCTATTGTTCTTACCTAAAATATGGTTACCGATATATTCTAGGATATTCATATTTCTTTCCTAGATTATTTTATTTATTTATTTATTTTATTTACACACTTCCTGCATTTTATTGCATGGGGCGGACTTAATGCCAGGAGGCATTGTCTTCAAGTCAACCCTTTGGTGGTGCAGAGAGGGTCAAGGCAGGTGAATACAAACAATTTTAATTATGAGCCTACTGAAAGTCATATAAATAATTAATTATTTCACAAAAACTATACACATACATATAGATATATAAATACACAAATATATACAAATATACATATATATAGATACATATATAAATACACAAATATATACAAATATACATATATAAAATTTCTTTGAGCTGGAGTCATGAAGAAATTTCTGCCAACTGCTTTAAATAAAATTTGCGAACGTTAGCTTTAAAAGTGTCACGGTTAGTGGATATCCTAATTTCAAGAGGAAGCGCATTCCATAACAGAATAGACTGAACAGAGAATGAAGAATGAACAAGGGAAGAGCTATGTGTGGGACAAAGGAGTAAGGTAAGGTAAGGTAAGGTTGTGTGAAGACCGAAGATCTCTGCTGAGGTTAGAGGACAGCATATGAACTTGTGAAGTGAGATAGGAATGGGAAGTTGGGCTGTTAAGAATGCTGAACAACATAGTCAAAGCACGTAGGCTTCGTCGCTGACGTATAGGTAGCCATGACAGATGGGTTCGATATGCAGACATATTTACGGTGATTGAATGAATCGAATGCAATTTTAATACTTTTTTAAGAACAATTTAAAAATTTCTATATCGATAAGTCGTTCGTAAAATGTATAAAGCTAGTTAACTGCAATAAATTATATTTTATTACATTTTTAGAGCGGCCATTAAATATTACCTACTTGTTATTAATGTGAACCGTGAACCACACGGGTTCACGGCACGGAGTAGAATAGGGCACCTCATCTCTTCGTTGTTCGTTGGTGTCGTAAACATGAATAAGGGTTATGACTGTTATCTGATATAGGCTTGACCCTACTATGTTGGTGGGAACGAATTCTAATTCGCAAAATCTGGGTATTTAATACATTTCTGCATACCCCTTAGGAGATTCAGTTTACCACATCCCTGACCTAAACTTTTTAAATTTAAAACAAAAACCCTGTTTTCTAAACATAGACAATTTGTAATAGAGATTTTATAATACAATACCCAAGTCCCTGCAGGGGAGTGAAGTAAAATAATTTTAAAGCATTATCATCATACAGCCAAAACCGTTCCATGAAATTATGAATCGAAATGGCTCGAGACACAATCACGATTTCCATCACTGTGAAATCTACCAATACTAATGCAGTCCAGTGGAACGGTGGCTGTAAAAATGCGTGGCATCACGTAGTCATAGTTCCAAAATAGCGTCGTGCTCGTTCTGCGCTCGCGCAGGTCGACGCCCGACTTACGAAATTTCATCGAATTATACAAAACTTACTGCAAAACAAATATTCCGATTAAACGGAGTATTTTCTCATTTGATTTGTTCACCTTAAACTAAAAACAGTTAACTGCTCGAGATTCAATGAAAATGACAACATTCAATCAGCTTGTGAGTACGTAAGTTACTCTCCACTCGTTTGACGTAAATAACAATATAGGTAAAGCGGTTTAGCGGAAGTGGGAAAATGAACATGGTTTATTTCTCTATTGTTTGAAACGTACTTTGTATGAACAACACCATCTAGTGGTTTAAATACAAGTTGAAGACCATTTAGTTGCTTTTACGCTATCAACAAGCTTGGGAGATATTTATGCTTAGGAACGCGACAAGGTTGATTTGCGAGGGTGTTCCTGTGAAGTACTGGATATCCACGAGGTGGCTATCAGGATTTCACCATCTATCGATGCAAGATTGACCAAGTTTACAAAATACAGAGCTGGTGCATTATTAGTACTGAAACGCTTTCCAGCCTGACTAATACTTATTCCAAATCTAAGGGAGCAATGTACGGTAAGGGGTAGGAATTTACTTTGTTAGAAATATAAACCTAACGGTTTACTGTTTTAGTATTCTGTCTTTTATGACTTCAGGAAAATGTAGTGCATAACATGTAGGTGTTTGACAAGCACTTATTAAAAACTTATAAAAGCAATATTGACTTAAAAGTTACGTTATATACAGTAAAGGTACATTAGATACACAATACAATATTCTAAAGTATTAGAGAATTTATCTTGAAATAGGAATGCATGACACAAAAGCACGCGTTGTATTTAGTCACGTGCCGTTCGTGAAAAGTCAATATTTACAGGTTGTCGACCTGACTTCCTTCATTCCATTAGATCGAAAGGATATGTTAAAATAACGGTTGGTAACAATTAGATATACTATTTATATTAGAAATACAATTTGAATTAGAAATACAATCTTGCTGCACCTTGATTTAAATTTACCACATCTTCTCCTAAACATTTTAAACACGTTCTAAGGTGAATAAGTATGTTCTGGTAGGCAATGTGAAATCGTGAATTGAATGCATCTGATTAAATCCTGATATAAGGAGGGCACGAATCCATGAGCAACAATCCATGTTCCAACTACGATTTCCGTTATCTAATGTGAATTTACAACGTTAGATTACAACGATGATAGGAGCTTCTTCAGTAGTGATCTTTACCTAATGGAAATAAAAACACTTCCTAGTATGGTTCACTGAGAATAACACTGACAATGACAGACGGTAAGCAACATAAAGCATATACATATATTTGATATTAAATAGAAGTGTTAGGTTTCTTTTTTGTTTATTTAATTAGAAAGTATACCTTGAATTAACATTGAACATACTTTTCGTTCCATGACTTGATATGTCACGGGTCATAAATGGAGGCGCGTAGTTTTATGTAGCAATTTTCAAGTATTCATGTAAAATTCAATATGTAAGAAATGCAGAAAGGAAAAAGTTTGAAACATCAAGTTTCAAACTTTTTCCTTTCTGCATTTCTTTTGAATGCGTATCAATAAATCTATAGTATTATTAATTTATTGATTAAATAAGTATAATAGTTGATGTACTAATAAATACCTAATCAACCTAAAAACGTTTAAAGATGTAATCATGACATACCTACATAATTTTATCTATGGCACTGTTATGTTATTCATCGTTTGATCTTGATAATGAAGACCGAATTAATGAAATGTCTGTTACAGAGCATAAATATATTAAGGGTCACAAAAAAGTGCTGGCGATTTATATCAGTTTGACTGTCTAAACAAATAAGCAGACAACAAAAAACCTTATATTTAACCAGTGTCAGAATTGGCTACCGAAGCTTGAGCTACTGTCAAAAAATGTTACAAAAACTATGAACTGTAGATAACATCATTATATTTTCTATGATTTAATATAACTTAATAGTAAACAGCTGTCACAATACAGTCATCACGTTATATTATGATTATAGGGTTTAATATCAACAATCACTACTTCTTTCTTTAAATTATGAATGTTAGTATTAGTATCAAGTAGTTGTTTTCTTGGCAATTAGTATTTGTCACCTACTAAAACGGAAAAGATTTATTTATTAATTTTGTTTTTTTTTTTGAAGTTGTTTAATCTCTTATCAATATAATAAAATCCTTTTGCCATTATCCGTTTACTGACTTTCTGGACAGTTATTATATACAAATATATATATATTTTTAATAAAACTTATGCAAGTAATTAATTTACATAAACATATTTCAATAAATTTTGTTAACATTTGGAGTGTCTGAAAAGCCGGATTTTATATGTACTGATAATTAAGCTTCGATAATATTTACAATTCACTTTCATATTTTTTTTTAAATTTTAATTTACCTATATTTGTTTAAGTGCTACGATATCTCAATTATGTTTGTATATAAGTTGAAAAAACTCGTCAGTACTCTCGATTTTACCGCGTAAGCTTTGTTTAGTGCCTGTTTCTGTTATTTGACTATGAAATTGCGATTGTAAGCCAGTCGAGCGTGTTTGCTTAGCTATAAAACAATCTATAGGAGTCCGAGTGCCGTTTAAGGTTCAATGATCACTAAGATCAGGCAAGACTACTTCTGTCGGATCGGTAACTTTTTCTATCGATATGATTCGTTTGGCTTGGTCAAGCGTGGGATAACAATAAGTGTTTAACTTGTGACGTAAAGGTATGTGAAGGTGATATGATTTGATTAATGGAACAGATTGAAGAAATTGAGTTGGCATGAGATAAGTGCCATGTTTAAATGACTTGCGGTCGATGCAAAGTGACGCGTACAAGCTTTTTTTGATAGGTTACTGTACTTTAATTAAAGTTGAAGCGGAAACTGGCCGACTGGCATGTTATCCTTATATTAATTGATGTATATAGTTTATTTGGAGGTAAAAATAGTAATCATGACATTAGGTATTGTTTAGATTTTCTAGTGAATGCTCTTATAACTCACTGGCATAGTAACACGGTGTATTACACACTATTTCAAAGGATCTAACAATAATCGTCACCAATCCAGATATGCGAATGGTTGCTATCGTCAGTACTCGATACCTAGCACCGTTACCATCGTTTTCGTACAACCTACGTAAATAGTAACTTAAAGAAGTAGTCCAGACATAAAAAAAAAATAGAACGATTTATTGTCCCAATGGGTAGCACAACATATGGGTTAAGAGGATAATGATAATAAAGCATAAAGAGGTAGTATAGTATGCCCATCGTTTTGTACACATCTTCGTCGTTTTGTGTATGATATAATTGTTATTTACATTATATAACTTACATAAATTATATAATACACTGAAATGTATTTTTTTTTGGTAAGTAGTTTGAGCCTCGAGAAACCATTATTAGAGAAAATAATATGTCGTCATAAAAACTTTTTGTAAATTGTTAATATGGCAAATAGCCAGGTCATTGAAAACATTTTTACAATTATAAGTAAGTTGTTATGATAAAGCTTCATATTTAAAAAAGCTGCACATGATATTTTCAGATAATATTCAAATGTTTACCTGAAACAAATACATACAATAATTAAGAAATGAACTTCTTTAGAATTATAACTAAAATTAAAATGTTGAGGAAGAGATAGTTAATATTCGTACGATTATTTCGGTCGGGCCAATTCATTAAACCAACAGAGACTACAATAACATATCTTTATTACTTTCTCGTTAAATAGTATGAAATAAAGATATATAAATAAATAAATAAAGTGTAGAGTTCTAACGTAAAAATTAGATATTCAATAATGTGTTGTGAGTAAAGAGTGAGTGTATTATTTTGTTATAGTTTAATAATATTTTTTTACGAGTTTATTATGATATTATTATAAGAAATTCAAAGAATAAAAAGAGAAGTGTTTTAAATAGGTGAACATTAGTGATATATATAAAACTTAGAGCAGAATCAGAATTGGCTCCGTGATAAGAGTTATACTTCTTAAAAACAGTGACTCAACAAAGTATTATAACGTCACAGTTTCAGATAACTCATTAATTTTTATTTAGCATTAATGGTGGTCGAAATAGACTACCTATTATGCATGTAAGGTTTTACTCATGTATATTTCTATATTGTAGGATCTTTGGCCATATACATATATATGTATATGTATGTATATTCAACATTCTTTTGCTTGGATGCCATTTTGATTTAAAAAACGAACAGATAACTGTGACTCAATACATGTCTTATAGAGCCGTAACCCTAGTGCTACCAGCACTTTAGGGTTACGGCTTATTGAACGCCGGGTTGTCGGAGACGGTAGAACGCCTTTTGCTACGATCCTGACACACAACTTTCGCCTGTTCCCCATTCATCAGGACTGATGGACTTTCATAATTATCACGTCTAATTAATCGACAGAAGAGAGAATTATAAAATACGATTTTAATAAGGTAAACCTTACATACATTAAATGTTTTAATTACAAGTGCGAGGGAAAATTACCTTACTCCTTTCTTAAAATGCATGAGAACACCGCGAGCCTGACTCTACATTAGCATAGAATTGTGCACCTGAGTATGTGATTACTGATTACAGTCACCTGTCTATAATGCAGCATGTCATAATTAAGACACAAGCATGTGTAAAGTACTTAATTGACAATTGCGCTTTTCTTTTGATAGCAATAATGTGGTAGCGGTTTGTAGGTAGTAGTTGGCAAGCTTAAGGTTACTAACCTCGAACAGTATACTCTCCGATCGGAATCCGTGAATCTTTAGAAATAACACGTCATTATGTCTTATTAGCTGTAGAGGAAGCACTTAGAGCAAATGTAAGGAAAATAACACCTTTCGTCTCTAGAGATTGTTCTACTATCCTTATGGCACCCATTACAAAAATAAGTATTGCTTTATATTTAATAAACAGTATGATGCATTCAATTTGAAAAATTATTAGAACTAATTAGGTTCCTTTCATTAGTAACGGTAAATTAATTAGATAGTATTGTATCACCAGTAATGATACTGTACAACTATACAGAAACAAAAGGAAAAGAAAAAACGAGTACTTGTAAATCAACGAAGTGCAAACAGAGGTACTGTTAGGTTTTCTGGTGTTACTTACTGAGTGACTGGCCGATGTACTTTGATAAGTGTATATATCGTTATTAATGGAACGGCCATTACCAAAATTGATGTATGGATATTACGAAACCAGTTACTGAGATGAGTAGCGAGTCAGTTTACCGTTGTTCCAACATAAAATAGAGCCCTAATGATTGATTGCTTAAAATTAATACACTGTTGAATATTGAAAAAAAAAAAAGAGAGTCATTAGATTATCTTAATTTATATTTGTATTAGCGTTTATTCTTACGTCAATACGAACGTACGTACGTATGAGCTATATAATTAATATTTTTCGCTGTAATGAAACTACTGCTTAAGGATAATGGGAATAATAAAAAAAATATTAGTTAATAAAACTTTACTCTATAATGCAGCATGTCGTAATTGTTAATTGCCAAAGGTTTGCACCAAAGTCAAGAAGTTATGAATGTGGCCAGTAGGAACCTCGATTTCCGAATTATCTGAACCGGTTTATAACATTATCCTGTTACTTTTTACCGTTTTACAACAGAAAATACCACCAACATGCGGCCCACTTAGCGTGCAACATATGCGTAAATGTCTGTGAATTTCGAACTCACAATTACTCTTTATTTACCGACCACGTCTGAAATATCATCCAAATTTATGTAATCATCCAATTAACAAAAAAACCTGTCGAGTTCTTTAAATTCTTTCATTTGAAATAAACATTGTTCTTAATGTATAACCAGGAATAATCCTTAAGGAAATGGTATGTTTTCAAAATATTATAATAAT
Source organism: Tyria jacobaeae (assembly GCA_947561695.1). Taxonomy (NCBI): domain Eukaryota; kingdom Metazoa; phylum Arthropoda; class Insecta; order Lepidoptera; family Erebidae; genus Tyria; species Tyria jacobaeae. The sequence goes on from OX387218.1 coordinate 11,644,050, forward strand.
ATTGACCATTAGAGAAAGTTTAACCAAACTAAACTACTAAACCACTAAAAAAGATGTACCACCACAGAAAAAAAACTTTTTTAATGTAGACAGAACAAACGAGTTCTCAGGCATCTGATTTGTATAAGATACTACGTTATTTATTGGTACAGTAAGTATGGCCAATTTTATTATCTCATAGTTGAATATCTGATATCTAATTTATTATTACAAAATCACTTTCGCGGCGCCGACGCTCGCGATTGCTAAATACGGCCAGTACGTTCCATTCCATTCTTCACGTTCCATTCTGGTGTTAATTTAATTACGATAATCTCATTACCTAGCCACTGTCTATATTCCTGTTCAATTAACACACAATCATCGAAATTTATATGCTTAGAATTAGATGCAAGACCCATTACTGATTATATTTGAGGCACAAACTTTACGAATATTACTTAATTTTGAAATGCTAAAATTAAGAAACAAAATAGAGATTTGCCGTCTCTATTCATTTTTGGATTATTTAATTTGCCGATATAACTTAACCCGATATTGTATAGAATAACAAAATTGGTTAAGGTAACATCGATTCCAACTTATATTCCTTGGCTTGAGAAATTTTTCGTTGTTATTTATGTATCGAAAAATATAAACGTTCATAACTCAAAGAAACAGCTAACTATTATTAAAATAACAAGTAACGGCTAAACTAAATACATCATAGAAGAAAAGTCACTAACTAGTGAATGCTGGCTAAGTATACTGCAAAACTACATATAATAAACCTACAGCCATGTACTAATAACATTTCCTGATTGAACAAGAAATCATTCAGATCTAACAGTTTTCATGTTAATTTTGAGAACAATCAAAGTAAAGATTAGTTCAATGCGAGCACATAAGCAGTTATGTCTTATACAGGAAATATCCGAGCAATATCCACCCTGAGGCGTAGGGTCTGCACCGGGAAACAAACGTGTACATACCATAGAACAAGCAAAAGGCGGTCGGTATCTATGCCAGAGGCTTTTAATTGACAATAGATAGCGAACAACCTGTGTAGATACACCAAATGATAGCGTATCACCTTTACCCCTATCATTATTGCGTGTAATAGCAATGTTCCACAATCGGTTACAGCTTCTGGGTTCTTTGATTTTTGCAATATGCGTTAAAACTTAATTACGTAATTAGAAATGTCTTCAGCAATCTGCAAATCTTAAACTTAATTGTTAATTATATGTTTTGTTAAGGCAGACATACTCTTATAAGGCAAAGGGCAGTTATTGTAAAGTCATTATGTATGCGGAAGGCGAAGACGACGGAAGAGTTACAGCGTGTGTAATAGTTATGCTGATTGCCAATCTCGAAGAAACATAACACTTAGAGAAAAGCTGGAGTGACATTAGCAAACACGAGTCTAAGAGTTACAATAATAAATAGAGTGCACAGGCCACCCAAAGCGGAGTTGCCGGATCATTACCTGAACAATTAGTTTTACTGCCTCCCTGGATAATTACTTAAGCTTAAAGTTAATGAATTCCAAGAACTGTGTAGTAATTGTGCAGCTTAAGAAAATTCCTTAGCTAGAGTTTTGGTCAAAATATTTACTTACACCTCTATGATAGATATAACAACGTTAATATAGTAAACCTACCATTATTATAAGAAATAATTGCAATCATCTTATAAATAAGTGTCATTTGAGTATTTGGGCAAGGTCCACTTTACAACTGGTTACTTTTGTCGTTAAACAGTTTATACTTGAGTTGGCTTGTGTCATTAGTACCTTACGTCTATGAAAACTTACATTTTTTTTTTATATTTACACAGCAAATCGTGTAGCAATTAATTAGTGATATTATCAAAAAATATACACTGAAATCATAATCTTTATTATTTGAAGTCAGCATGAATTTTAAATTTAAAATGATGTAATGGATAGTTCTTTCTTCCATATAAAATTATATAAAAAGGCACGATAAACTCTAAGAAGAAAAAAAGAAATATTGAGAAGAGTAAAATTATAAAGCGACTAAAGAATAGTTTTTTTTTCTAAGCATGAATGAAGAGCAAATCTGATATTTTTAAAAGGCTGAACTAATGGTCTTTCATATATAATAAATTATTGGTCTTTCATTAGTATCTTCTAGGCTGACCTCGTGTTTAGTTATATAGCTAGGCTGTTGTACCCTCTTGTTCATTAATAGTACAGATGAGATCAGTATACATACGTGCACTGAGTACTATAAAAACATAAACGCGGAATTTCACAATACGTATGCATACAGATATTATCAAACAAGTCTTAACGCGCTAGTTAACGGTAGTTATAATGTCGCATTAAAATGTACATAACGTATTTTTCTAGTTTCAAAAAGCAGCAGCTGTCATCATATTCTTGTTTGTTTTACGACTGTAGTTTAGAAACACACAATGTCGCCGCATCGGGCTAAGTTCCTTGCATGCAAAGATGTTGGGATATAGCTCACTGTAAATATGATCTCATGGCGGGATCTGTGTAAACATAATTGGACATTCGCGGTAATACCGTGATTCCAAAGATACACATGCCGAGGCCGTTGAGAAGGCAGTGCTGTCAAGTGTCTATGCAATGTTATCTGCTCGCGACATCTATATGCGGAGGTCGGTTTTTATACTTGTGAGGTGGGCGGTAATAGCGTCCGCCCCAACGGGATTCGCGCGCCGACATCGTTTTGCGTCTCATCGTGCGGCCGCAATACATCGCTCCACTTAAATTACGTGCGAGCTTGTTCCGGTAAACTATCGTGTATAACCAACACTGCACTGCATCGCATATAACAAACGCTCTTACTCTTGCACTTGACCAGCTGTTCTGGTGTTTCAAAACATTTAATCTCTTATGTAACTTGTTACTGTAAACTTATTTCCAAAACGAAAAAGGAAATCGAATGAAACGAAATAGTAAGTCATATAGGATCACATAAAATAAGTAACACATAAGAACCTAAATACTTAAAACCTACACGTGGCCAATATAAAGAAAGTATTTAGTAATAAAATGCTTTACTTAGCAAAAATTACAATATAAATATCAGATAAAGAAACAGTAACAGTTAGTGTATTCAGTAGTATTGTGAGGAATCAGTTACATACATATTTTATGTGTAATAACAATAATAGAGCATCACAATAAGTAGCGTAATTTTGTATTAAAATGATGCTAAACGAAACGTGCGTTAACTTTAAATCACGCGCCGATAACGGGAGACAGGACGACGCAGCGAGACGTGATGTTTGGTGTATATCGTGTAACGATCAAATTTACTAATACTCTTATCAAAATGTGTAGACAAGATTCAGAATATTCGGCAATTTTTTTATTATCCTCAGTACAGGCAACAACATGAAAATGAGCTCTACATTAAATGTGGGAATTGTATCTACTCTAAATTCTGTATGCAATTCCTAACATTTTTTGGAGGACAAATATTGTTAAAACAATTGTATTTTCTAAATGAGAACCTCACACGGGCAACGGAAGCTCTTCCACCGTTTAAATTGTAGAGCACCAAAAATAATGGGCGTGAACAAAACCAAGTAAAAGACCATAACACAATATATACCGTTATGCCAAAACAGAGGAACGACGTGTTAGTTATGCACGGCGTCGTTGATTGCTATTTATTAGTAACATTAATCATTCAACATAGAAATGAAAGTATTTAAATATTTAGATGGCAAGTTAATTGTTTTTACCGGCACAGATTTTCTTGTCTAGAGGCATGATGATTGCGATTAGGAGTGGATATTGTATTCGATTAAAGTGATTGACGGTTTGTTGTATAAACACATATCAATATGGCTAATAGGCTTGTAAATTAACAAGCAATAATTTCATAAAGTGCCCAGCGACACTTAATGTACATATATTTTATCCATGTATGTTCATGCACTTGTACGTAATATATAAATATTATTATCAGTTTATTTTGCTCAACTTCGAATGTTCATTTTTAACTTTTTTCTTTGTGATCTGATTTAATAGTTCTTATACTTAATTCAGGTCACAAAAACTTACATTAATTATTATGGTACAACGTAGCACGTCAGTTGTATGTTCAAATGAAAGTATTTAGGCTTAACGATCAGTAATCCTTTTTCTTCGAGGGATCGTTCAATTTATAATAAAAATTGTATATTTAGGGTCATCTTGGTTGTTGGAATAGCCATATTACAGTATAACTGTAATTCCTTGTATGTGTACTGTATTTCCAACAACATTAGTGTTTTTGCATCCACCATCAGTGGGACAGGAGTGTGTCGTCGCACCCGTGCACCGGCAACTAATCAATTGCATATTAGCTTAATGTGACGTAGATAGCCCGCAGTTCACGCCAAGAGATTTGCATGGTACATGCGAAATGGTCGACTGTTTACGGCGCCTAACTATAACGGGTGATCGTCGGACACAATTACTGTCTGATGATGCTTGCAAAAGATTTTTAATTCCTTTGTTACATCAACAAAAATAATACGTGTTTGCAAAATCATAATGGAAAATACTGTTACCTGAATCATTTAATCAATTGAAAACAAAATGAGTCTAATATCATGACTTCCTGGATGTAATTGTATTACGAATGCTAGTGGGAATAATGTTCATAATAAACCACAGTCATGTGCAGTGTTACTATTGAACAGTTGTATAAAGTATTTCATTAGGAAACAGTTACAACGTCGTAAAGCAAATTTGTAATGAAAGTTCATGGTATGAAGGAGTATGGTATGCAGGGGCGATGGAGGCCGAGCGGCTCCGCAACAATGGCAGCGTGCGTAGCAGGCGGAGGCGGCGTCGTGGTAGCCAGCGGGCGAAGCATCCGCCTTTATATATCCACCTCATACTAAACACGCCCCAACATGCCAAAACTCTATTCATATAAAAAATTACAAATACAGTATTAAGCATACATATGTATATACATTGACGCCTTTATTACCGAAGGGGTAGGCAGGGGCGCATTTAACACCCACATATCGCAAGTTTTTTAAAAATTTGGAGTATACTGACTGGAAAGGGAGGTTAAAAGCAAGGTCAAGCAAGTCAGGGTCGCATACCTATAACTAAAACTGACTGGTGATGGGCAGTCTACTGGGTAACCTGGGCTTATTAGGTTACTCATTTTAAGTGACAAAATAAAAAAAAAACATAAATAGTAACTGAGACAGACAAATTATACCCGGAGGGAGTATGATATCTTACATACTCGCTCGAGGTACAACAAACCTCATAAATAGCTCACAGATAAAGGTGCTGCGGCAAATAAAATTAGAATTTAATAAAATGAAAGAATAAAAGTGCAGACGAGATAGGAATAAAGTAGTATGGAAGCATAAAATCCGTACTAGCTAGTAGGCTAGTAATAAACCTACCATTGCAAACACGAACTCGATACCCCCGTTTCAATTTGTGGTAAAAAAAGTTTGCATTTATTATTGCATTGCATTTATACAAGAATACGCACAAGATAAGTGTCTGACACTAAGTGTTACTAATAAAAGTATAATTACTGCAGTACTGCTACTACACAAAATTATTGCTTTTAGATTAATTAAAGTCTTATTGAAGTCTAATTTTAGAAGTGCATATGGGAGCTACGCTTCTTAAACCTGTTATAATTGGTCAAAACAAGTCTTAGTTGAATTAACTTTTGCAGTCAATGTAATTAACAAATTTCAACTAAAGATCACTTAGATTCGAAAAAGTAATTTATTTTAAAATTGCTGTTTCATTTTAAAACATAAATATTATTATCTTTTGTCAGGCATTTATTTTTCAGCGCTATCTTATTTAAGATAGTTTTGAAATAAGATGATGCTTTGAGATCAGCTAATCTGATCTCAAAGCATCATCTTAGCTATAAAATTATGTTATCATATAAAATAAAGGTTGCGACATTGTAACACATTATTATTAAGCCTATGAATTTGTTCGGCAACTAGTTTATGCTAAGTCCGTTACTCTTAGACCGGTTGATGTCTACTTAGTGATACAGGTGGCTACATACCAATTAGTGACGACCAACATGTCTTAAGCAATTTCGTCATTGCGTTCTTCAAAGCCGGCGCACGCTGCACAGATTATATCTGCATACATTAGCTTCCTTGCTAATAAACGCTAAATAACTGTAGATTATCACATAAATAAGAAAATAAAAACAAAGTTCGTGAAGCGAAAATGCTTCTAATAGTATTTCTGATTCATTATCTGTCAAGTTTCTGCGTTAGTTTATAATTCTAAGCGTATAATTTTATAGAACTTGTTTTTTTCTGCATTTGAAATAAGTGTATTTCCAGTAAGTTGGACTATATAGTTATTTAACTATTCTCAATGCATCCAAGTTTAAATTAACATGGCAATAAACAGTTCATAAAGGTATACAGCAGATCTGAATAGGCTACATATTTTTTTTTACATTAAACTGTTTGGTCTTTTCACATTTGTTATTCTAGAGCGATTTTTTTAAATATTAGAAATTAAGTTATTTTAAAATGATTTATACCAATAAAGAAAAATCATTTTGCTTGATTTTTCTGAAAAATGAGATTTATGCGGTTTACTCATTAGTATAACATACAAAACTAACAACTTATAAACAAACAAATTAAATATGGTGAAATATCTATGATTAATGCACCTACTCGATCTTAAATATTTGTCTAATGATCAGCAAGAATTGAAAATATCCGAAACAGAATCTAATGCATAACCTTATAGCATAATCATTAATCAAATTTCTTGTCGACCGAATCAATATACCGTTGAGATACATTTAAAAGACAGAGATATTTGCTAGCTATAGCGTACTAAATAAATATTGTACCGATGAAATCAGTCTGTTATAATTTACTGTTCAACATAGTGCACACATAATTCTGCATTATCCGCATTCGGTTTGTGACTGTCCGTTTCATGACATCAGACCAACTGCAGACCCTTGAGCTTATTCATTTTGACATTTTACATTAAAGTGCGGAATAATATTAGAATTATGAATTATGAGTAACCTCACTAAGCAAATATTAGTCTGTTTTATAAATAGCACTTAACCGAATATTAAGTTATTCAAATATAAGAATACTCTTTATATATCTGACTATACCTTTATAAATTTTCACGGCACGTTTAAAATTCTTTAACGCAGGTATTTGCAGATTTGTCAACAGCGGGAGTTGAAATATCCAGTGCTCATCATATGTTCTATCTTAGGAATATATAACCATGAGTAACATAAGTATCTAAGTGTGGTAAACCCTGCAGATGAGTGACGTGTCAGAATACAAACAATTTGTAATCAGGAGTACCTAATTACCACAAAGTTATATAAACTCGTTAACAAAATCTCTAACGAAACGATCTAAGGTAAATATACTACACTGAATAAAGAATAAATGAAATCTTAGAACTCTTGACTGAAAAAGGATGTTGTAAATATATTGACAGCGACAGTAATAATTCCAATAGCCAATGCGAAAACACCATCGTAGATTCTACTATTGCAATATAATAAGCATCATTATTGTGTAATAAATCTTTGACTTTCAATGACACCCAAGCCTATTGCAGTCAGCCGGGCACTACAGGCCTGTATACACACTGTCTGATAGAAAACAGTCCAATGGCTTAGTATATCTGTGTGTGTGTGTACATAGTCGTATATAGAGTTATTGCTACATGTGTTAAAATCAATATTATTAATTTAGAATTTGGTCCCCAGCAAAGCCGCAATGCAATTTTCCACGTGTACCTACTGCTGCAAAAGATTGAAATAAACCTGTAAATCGAATCTATCACGTGCGTGTTGCTGTCATTACGTGAGCTGCGATTTCCTTGTGGTCGACTAATCTATGCGTCAAAAATACCACACAGATATAATCTACCAACGAGTCGTTGATGTGGATAAAAACGCTATTGATTAAATATTGCGTGCACCGACAATATTGTAATGAACAATCTAAATAGTACTTAGTACTTACTTACCATGAAGAGATTAACTGTGCACCATGGCTATTACTCAGATACCAATTTGCATCCAATTCGTTTCTATACCTCATTATCATACATCATAACTCTTGAGGGTTTACTGATTCATATTTCATCCGGTATCGAAGGATGTATCACTGACGCGATATGAGATTGTATTTACGAGACCGAGGTCGCGTCGGCTGCTGTACGGGGATAATACAGAATCGATCTTCCCGTCGTTATTGCAATCCTAATATGCACACAATATGGTTCAGTCTCAATCAGTTATAGGACTTGGCAGTGCATTCTCATTACCGGTAAAAGTCAATCCCTAAGTACTACGTAACGGTACTTTATGATATATGTGCTAGGAAAAACACAGCACGCGTTGATGTCTCTCACTCGTTAAATCTTTCTATGGAAGTTTTTTAGTACAACATATAATAAAAAAAAACAAAATAGCGATTGTTCGTTCTAAGAGTTAAGTAAAATATTTTGTATATAACTTTTTTTTTAATTCTGATGAATGTTACGAATAAGTTACAATATAGCTGTTTGTCGTGAAATGAATTCTAATAAAAAGTATGAATAGGGTAGGGTATTCACAATTTTAGGTCGAATGAAAAAGAATTGTAACAAATTCGATTCTTATGGGCATTGACGAATGGGTTCGAAGAATGATGAGGAGTGAAAGGGTCGCGGCGGTCGCGGACACGGCGAGTACTCGTGCGCAACCCAACGCGGCACCTACCGTTACATTGCACCACTTAACTGGACAGTTAACTTCAGAAGCGCCTAGTGCTTATATGATCATTAACACTAGTATACGCATATACTTCACACTAAGAAAATAAAGTCTTCTGACATAAAGCTATAACACTTGGACGACCTCCGGCAAAACAGCAAAAAGTAATGTTGTACTACTTAACACGACCAGCGAGTATGTCGTTAGCGCTGTCCTAGTATGTAGACATTGTAGCCGTCATCGTCCGTCACAGAGCTATGATAGATGATGAAGTAACATTACCCAGTTTGGTGAGTACAATTAAAGATTCATATCTAGAAGGTCTCGGCCGTGGCGAGTGCATCGCTAAAATTTTCAGTAGTGTCACCGGCGGCAAAGACGTACGGTGATGGTCGTGACTGAAGCGCGTGCGTTGCTTTTGTCATGCGCTACTTGTGATTATCATGTCTAGCGCCTGCGTCACGGCCTCTATTGTGTACGCGAGACTAGTAGATACGACGCAAGCTTTTTGCGAGTTGCGACATCAAAACTCAACTAGTACGGCCGCAAAATAAGGTTAATTAATAAAAAGAAAAATTCCATACTGAATATAAAAAGTTAATTGCATTTCGCTGACAATAGTTGAAAAAAAAAAAACACTTTTTTATCTACTTCATGTACTATACGTAATTCTATCAATTCATTTCATTACTTAAATAATTATTAAAAAAATAAAACTGTTTGACAGGCGTGTGAAGCTTAACAGGCATTGAAACATTTATTGTTGTTTGGAGTACCTTGACAGAACTTTATTTAAATATAATGGCTTTTAAGATTTCACCTATCAAATAAAAAATATATAATATAGAGGGAAGAATAGAAAGCAATTTATTTCAATTTTTGAAGTACATATACATACGACTACGATACTGAATGTTTATTAATAGAGTTGAACTACCAATGCTTGTGTGTAATCACACACAAACATTGGTAGTTCGTGGTACACATACACATCTAGGGAACGAACTGCTCGCTACGTGGAAGAGGAGTGTGCGGCCGCCTCGACCTCCGCGAACGCAATAATTGAGCATAGAAATCAAATTACAGAAGATTGATGATGCCGTTACTGCACGACCGAAGCCGCAATGACGCCCGCCGACCAGACCGTATCATTTGCGTAATAGGAATTCGACAAAATATATAATACCCACAAAAATTATATGGACTTGCCGAATGTTTAGCTAATACATTTAGATAACTACTTTATTTCACGAGGAGTATGTTATTAAATTAGATGTATTGTACAAATTGATAATGAACCAGTTACGGATCAGTCAGATCAAACGTGTAAAGTTATTGAACTAATCAATCGTTTGAAAACGGGCCGCGTCGGTAAGATAGAATTAAATTCGTTTTGTAATTTTTATGGGATAGGCCGTATAAAATCATTAAAAGCAATAAATGCTCCAGCCACTCACGAATGTTGCTTTACAACGCCGAGTAAGGCACTGGAAATACCTTTCGTAATTTCTTATATATAACGATATATTTCAAATACGGATCATGGAAACAGTCTATCTTAATCACAACAGATACATACTAGATTTTATCACCACAATAAACGTAATTAATGGTCAAGGAATTACGAAAGGGAATAAAATTTTACTAAACTTATTTTACTTATTTTTTTATGGAAGTAATGATATCTGAAAATAAAATGTACCGCGCCGCGACGCATAGACGAGAGTGCAAGAACTTCAGAGAAATGCCCAGTCGCCCGCAGCAAGCGCGCCTCGCCTATTATAAACATTTATTGCTTTATTTAATTTAGAGTATAATACCAATCTTAGTTATTTATTGCAACGCGGCATACTTACAGAATAGCTATGTGCAGGTAATATTGATTAACTGATAGAAATAATAGATTTTTGACTAAGCACAGTATTAAACCGTTGATAGACTGGCCTGTTGGTTTAGTGGTTAGTGATCCTGACTGCTAATCCAGAGGGTTTTTTTATATTCATCTATAATATGTACGTATTTAGTGTGAATCAGCTCTCTGGTTCCCATAGTACAAGCTCTGCTTAATTTGGAATTAGACGGCTGTGTGTGAGATGTGTGAAGTCATAATAATAATAATTATTATGGAAATACATAAAACATTTTGCTACTATAAAAATACTCAAGAATAACGGACGGTGCTATTTTAAGTTTCAAAAACAAACAAAATATACAGGGCAGAAGCGCAGAAATGGTACCGTACTGTGTAGAATGATTAAACGCGAGGAAGGTTTCAAACCGGTTGAGTTTGTGCTCGCGAAACAGGTGCAAATACGGCTACAGTTCTACATGGATGTGACATGACACTAACCAGTATTAGGTGAAATTTAAGAATCTCTTTCAAGCTACAGGGAGTGCAAAATAAATTTTAATGACACAATTCGATGCTATCAAATATATCGGTCGTGAGTTAGGTGAATACATGTTTAAAGCCAAGCGGGATGATATTTACGCAAAAGCATCTGCAACATAATGTACATCCATGTTAGAATTTGCGTCAAGTATCACAAGCAAAAGAAGAAGAAGTCTTGCTATGCAGTCTCTACAATGCACTGTCGTGGTGATTTGCAAAAAACAAAGTATTAAATTAGGACAGAGTCTATACTCCGTTAAAAGTTGAAAAGCAAAGTATCAAGTCATCGCAAAACAACAAAATGAATGTATACGATTTTAGAAAGCAATCAATAATTGTATATAGTGACTTCCTGCGCTTTAATGAAGAATCAGATCTGTATGGTTAACAGTATTTAATCAACAGACCTACCGAAAGTGCTGACATCACTGTAAAATATTAAGATTTTTTTAATCTCTTAGAAGAAGAAAGGAACATAAGGGTTAAGAAATGTATTTAAGCTCAGTCGTGTTCAGGTTACCGACATCTACGCGGTGTTGTATAAAAAGAGACGGTTGACAAACATGCGATACACGCATATACCTACAATGAATTCATAGTTATTTTTTGTAACTGAAAAACCTTATGAGATATCTTAAAATTAAGAATAAATGTATCATTAAGTCATAAAACTAAATGATAACAAAAATGTTCAAGCAACCTCAAATGTAATCAAATGGAAAGAAAATATGTATATAATTGCGTAAAAAACATAAAAGGTGTTGTGTTCAGAAATAGAAACAAATTGCGATGTCGCAGTCGATAATACACTAAGTGACCACACTACCACTACCTAATAGCCAACATTATAAGGGTCGTGTTATTCATACGTGAATAGATTATAATAAAGATGGTAATTACTCGTATCTCACGCGCAGAGATCTCGACATGCAGTTGCAAGTTGAGTCGTCAAGACAACATAAATGAAAGACACGGATGCACTGTAAACCTACTTCCGATTGTGCTTCGAGACTACGCTGCCGTGAACAATGCTACAAGATTATAGGATTTAGACTGTAGTCCCTCATTGGGTTAGCATGATTAATCGAAGAGAAAACGTTTGTTATTTAAGATCGCACGCTTTACACAGTACTGATCATTAGAAGAGTAATTTTGAACACGATCGAATGATTTTTACAGAATAAAAAAATGATGGAGGCATGAGTTCTACATTACCTTACGTTTCTCCTATAGCTTTAAGTAACTTATGAACGTTGAACCAAAATAATAAAACCTGCGACACTCTTTATACTTATATACATTATAAATTAACTGCATACAAAGAATACCAATTTCCAATCTAATTTGAGATTGAATATTGACCTTGTTAGATCGCACTATTGGAAAAGAGGCCGTAATAATAGCTATAACGACGAAAATTATTAAATAGAGTCAGCATCGGCACCTCTTTTCAAATTGGATTATTTCAATGAAAATTTATTGCTGGTAATTGCATCTCTTTATTTAAATAGCCCCATACAATCGTAACAAGACCACGAGTTGTAACGAATAATAAAACGATGCAATTTCCACCTGTTCACTGGAATGTAAAGCCCTAAGCTACATCATGGAAAGTGGTCCAATATTTCAAATACTTTCAACGACTGGTGTTCGGTCAAATTCCGTAGGTAGAAGATCTCTAAAAATAAAAGTAATGTAGTCAACGCTTTCAGTTAAAGGTATGTACCATGGTTAAGTGTAATTAGGAACTCTTTTATAGTTGAATAAACAACTAATTGCAAAAAATAATTCCATGCTAAATTGTTTCACATTTTTTTGTTTTGCCATTTCTGTAACATTTTCAACATAGCGCTATTTTTTTTTATAGTAACTAAGAAGGTAATTATTATGACATTGTAAGGTCAAATTACGCAAGATATACAGTTCTGTGGTCATTATAAACAACGTCATTATGAACGACATCATCATATCAATATAAAATGTTATTACAAAGTTTAAAGCCCACAATAAAGTACAACATTAACTATAACGGTTCGGGTGTTAATAAATAATACTAAATGGAGCGCGGAAAACCAAACAGTAAAGTAAATGTTTTTTTTTATTTGAATACGTTTTTGTTTTACCACAAATAACCCTTGCGAGTGCTATTATTGAAAACTCAATATAATGGAACGGAGATTGCTAAGTTTTAGTTTTAAGCGTGAGTGAGTAGTTTTAAGAGTTCAGCTTGTAAAAGTAAGCAATTTGAAGGAGTCGAACTTTTTAATGGTCGTCTATTACATATATTGTATTACCTTTGTATATAGTTAATTTCAAAAATTTGTTGTAAAATATCATAATTATCTTATTTAGGGATAATCTCATAAAAACAGTTGGTGCTTTTCCAAAAAAAGCGTTAATTATTCATAATTAATATATCTATCTATAAATGATGAGTATATTGTACAAAACAGTTTTGCATGTCTCAATTGACTATGTTGAGTGTTAGACTCCAGTCTTGGCACGTAGGCGCTCTGGTAGCAAGTTATGTTGTTCTGACGAAGACAAATCCAGCCAGAGAAATCCACTCTGTCATTAAATAAATCGCATAGGCATAGACTTGCAGCTGACGCGTCAGCCTACTAACCTAACCAACGAGGACATTTCATGAATATTTTGCTTATTGCATCATTTGCGTCTATGCACAATTTTAGTTACTTAACAAATTTCAAAGTAAACTTGTACTTGCCAAGGTATGATTTCTAATATTTGATAACTATAATGAGAAGAGCTTATTATACTACGACGTTTTTTACTAAATAATATGCCAATAATGTGTATTGCGATGTCATGTCAATAGTATAAAGAATGTCAAATTGTGGAATGACTTTCTAGCACAAATTTATCTTAAATACTTTTTTGTGTGTATTTTTGCAATCTTTTCTGTAAGAACATTTAGAATATGGCTATGGTTTTGATCATATGATTTTGTTTTGGTGGATCATAGTCTAGTGCCATGTACCCTTTATCAGTATTATATTGTTTTGGATTTTCTTTTTTTTTAATCAATTGACAGTCTAATATTTAAGAAGTTGTAACCGTGACGTGCTTTTCTATCAGACGAGTACTATATTACTATTTAATTGTGATAAACTTTAATTATGCGTGAATGGAGTATACTTCTTAATTCAAGTATTCATAAGAAATTTTAGTATGGTCCAAGTAGTGAAAATTTATGTACATTACTGCCGGCAAAGAATTAATAAATCTGTTAACCGTGTCTTCTCCGCTAGTTGTTCATTTGCCTGCTATGCACCTGTAACCATTAGAGCCCGTGCATAGCCTAAAGGTAAAGAGTTCTTTGTAAATTATCGCCAGTTTATGACTAATACAAGTAGAGTTAGTAAGCATAACAATTTTTACTAACAAAGTAAAATTTATGCATTCAATTTCCGTAAAGCGAAATTTAGTAAAGTCGATGTTATTACATTTCATCACCATCTTGGTGTAATGAATGGACCTAATATTATAGCAGATATTGTTACAGCCAACAGGTTTGAGTCTTAATGGATACTATCGATATTATTAACATACTTATTATCTTTTATGACACTCATATTTCGATAGATACAGACTATTTACTACCTAACAAGTCAAAGTATATTGTTGTAAAATGCAATTTTATATTAAAGTAATTTAGGCGGGCTCTAGAAATCTGAACACTGTCTATCCAACTCTAACAAATTTTATCATAGTATTATTAAAATTATATGATGCTGCTTACATGTACTTAATAAAAGCAGCATTAACGGCTTTCTTTTTTCTTTGTTGTTTCTCTTGTTCTTAAAAAATATGTATCCAGACTATGGCGGAATCTTCACTTATGGCTAAAATATTATATTTACTTAAACCAACTCATATGTTATGTGATTTATATCTCGCAGTGTTGTTTCAAATATAGACATTGAACAATGACCGACGTTGACGCCTGGCCGAGGACTAGTGCCTTGTAAGGTTCGGGGTGTCACAATCCCTGCCGTCACTCGCATCACATAAGGAAACAGCCACCCCATTAGAGTCGCAACAAATTACAATTTCATTCAATGTAAATCTGCGGAACGTTCCCTTAGCCATGGTAATGGCTGAACTTAGACACGCCTAATAGTTTACAGTCAAGCGGATTAAGCTGTTCGGGTGCTTCATTGTATTCTGACGGGTATGTCAGTCTACATTGTGCACGGACTTCGAAGATATGTATATTTAAATAGCTTCTGTAATTAACTTTAACGGGAGTCTGTTTTATTACGGCTATAGCAACTAAGTAGGTGAAACTTAACATTACTAAGTTTGCAATAAAGTTCGCTATAGCACTATAAAAGTTGGTGATTTCGATTTATGATCCATAAATGCACTTGTTTTTAGTACACATGAAAATGTTTCTATAAACTATATTTAAGTAAATGTACAGTATGAAACTGCATCCTCCACTTCAGTGTAGTAATTTTTCGGCTATTCAACACCAATCAATACTTTTAAAACTGCATATGTGTATAATTTATTTATTTCACACTTTGTGCACAAGATGTACATGTGTATGCATCCTCAGTCAGTCTACCTTTGGGTGATACAGAAATGTATGAAATAGGTTTGAAATGTTTAAATATATGTGGAAATCATGTCTCTTTTTTTTCTTTCTAGCCTAATTATTTTCTAGCCTTTCAGGGTTGGCTTCTAGTCTAACCAGGTTTTGCCTGAATATCAGTTTTTCCAAGGGGCGACTGGCATCATCATCATCGAATTCAGTTAGGGCACTGATTTCCCAATATCGAGTGTGATGTGTGTCATGACAACCGGAACCGACGGCTTAAAGTGCTCTCCGGGGCACGGGGGTGTAACAACGCCTAAAAACAAAATAGCTTTTTGGCCAGACCTCGGAATCGAACCCGAGACCTCTTTAGTCAGCAGTCACATGCGGTAACCGCTAAACCAACGATGCAGTTAAAATATATAATGTCTCAGAACAAATAATATTAATTGTCTAATATTGATAGGTATGTGAATATTCAAGGTACGATCCCAATATTAAAACTCTGAAGAATGCATAAAATCATCAGACGCAGAGAACCAAAAAATAAAGAAAAAATAAAAAAAAAAAACTGAAATGTAAATAAAAAGATTATGAAAATCATGACATAGAATGCAATGCAGATGCCAGTGCAAAGGTTAGAACTCTAATTGATGAATTAATTCTAAATAATTTGTTGGTGTCTTTCAGAATCCTGAACATCTTTACAACTAGTGCAGAGAAGGCCAGAAGATTAGAATTATACCCCTTAAAATGTTAGAAAAATGGATCTTAATATCACTCTTAAGAAGGTAGTTAGGGGAAACTTCTAATCATTGCAAATAATTTTCTATATGCATTTACACAATAAGCCTTGGTATGTCTATTATTTACATATACTTATACATATATGTATATATAAGCGAGGAACATTTTAGGACAAATTCAAATGAAAATACCAACGTACTTTTAAAAGAAAGATCTGTGCGACAGATTACTTTTATAGGCGTATCACTTGTAAAGAGCACAAGAAAACGAAGACGATACCCATAGTGTGCCAACCAGTACTGGTATGGTGAAACGTAAATAGCAGGTTGGAGGCATCCGGCTCATTGAATGCGCTGACCCCATCTGATCGGTGCTCCTAGCGAGCTGCGCAAGCTTACACATTCGCTGTGCCAATGTCCACAATGAGAGAATTTATTGACTATTTTTTCATATTTTCGATATTATGAGGCATCATACCTTTTTTAAATGAAGCCGTATCTCCTAAATTTTGAATATTCTAATTATTTACCTTTTTTTATTTTATTTTTTATGCGATAGGGGGCAAATGAGCAGACGGGTCACCTGAGCGTTGATTAAGAGCGTTTCAAAACCAAATTACTAATCATCACATAAAATATTAAACAGCTCTATATGTATGTTAACTGCTGAATCTAAACTTAATTAATTCAATAAAAATACTTTGAAACTATTAAAAATTTCTATAACACTTCTGTGCAGGTTATTCAGGTAATGTTTAGGAATTTTATTAAGAAGACGCTGAAGATAATTTTGAATTAATTGTCGAATATGATATTTTTTTATAATTAAAATTTAAACAAAAAAGAAAAACAACATTAATAATAGTATACATAAAATGACAGTTCACGTATACTAGTACAAAAAAAAACTGTTTACGAAGATCAAAAGAGATATTGATCCTCGTTTTCAGGGTTTTTTTATGTTAACCCCAAACGAAAAGAGGGGTGTCATAAGATTGTAGTGTGTTTTATCTGTCAGAATGGATGAACAATTTCGATATAGTTTTATTGTTAGAAAAGTGTCTTAATATAGTGTTGTCAGCTCCGATTGAAAATAAAAAATCAGCTCTTTTCTAATTACTGCAGGTTTTTTTTTTTGTGTGAGAGTATTAAATTTTTTAAATTATACTCATAATTTTTATACATACGCTGTCAATTGAAAATATTTAAGATGTTTCCACCATATTGAATATTGAAGAAATCTGCCTAGTTGGACTAAAAACAATGTTTTAATTCTAATTAGCTTATTCTCAGTATGTCGTAGTAAGAGGACGACCTACTTGGAGAAAGCAAACTTTATGGTGTGTTTCCGGCCAGCGACCTTTTGTAAACAGGTTAATGCATTATTCTGAAGTCCCTCTCTTAGTTCACAGAGTTTGGTTTCAGCTCAAAATATAAATAGGCAAACATAACCGCATGTATTTTAGCAAATTAAAAACATAAGTTTAGACAAACCCACCGACAACGAAAATTAATCATTTCATTATTTAGATGAAAATGCTCTAGAGTAACAATATTTTTTATTTTGTAAAGAGTTTCTCAAAAGATGTTTATTTGAGAAACTCAAAAGTGAGAGAAAACAAAATAAATATTGTAAGTACCTAACGGTGTTACAATATTCATATTAGATTTTTCAAATGAACGTCAATGAGCTTTAACCGCTAGGATAGCAATTTAATGCTGTAGTGTGAAATTGGTACTAAAACATCGACATTAATTTACAGCTCGTAGGAGATACAGAAGTGTTCACGGGAAAAGGTTTTAAAGTGGCATTTAGTTATAAACAACACGATGTCGCATGCTTAGAACGTATTAGCATGCCATTCTAACTTTCTAGGTTAACTAAAAGCATACAGGACGCGGCTGCAGACATACCTATATACATGAGACATTTGAATGTTAATTTATATGAATGAAATTATTACCTTCTTCTCTTTTTCGCAAGAATATCGATATCGCTTCTGTAATATCAATATTCTTTCTCTAATTTTTATCAGTACTTTTTGCGAAAAGCTCATTGTTTATTTCTACAATCAAATCTATGAAGCTTAGAGCTACATATACCGCAGAGATTATCTATGTTTCCCCTTTCCAATTTCATAATTATGTTTATGTATAGGCATACTATTTTCTACATATCATACTACATTGTTAAAATTTTATTTCAAACAATAATCCACGCATTAGTCACAACATCTAACAATCATAAGTAAATACACAACAGTGTTTAAATACCGAAGGTGATATACAAAAAAGATGTACAAAAAGTTTAAAAGTACTCCTTATTTACGCTTTCTCGTAAATTGACATAGATCAAGCTTAGAAATGCGATTCGTATACCTACAGTTTACCACGACCAACGCTCTTATTATTTCACGCTATTTACGGCGACGATGGACTCTATTTATGAATATTTTCTGTTTGAACTCTGTCTGTGAAGACCATGACAAATAACACTTGACTATCCTGCACCCCGTTCTAATGTTTATTCTAAGAAATTGTAAAATGCTGAGCACGAATTCATTTTTAACAGTGTCACATCTGAACAATAAAACTAAGTAAATAAATATACATTAACTAATGGGTCATAGTAAGCGTTTGTATGAAGGTAATTTAATTTTCGTAATGGACGGGCGAATCAAATTAGTTTCAGGCCTTGAGCGACACAAGACATGACGCATGAAATGTGCGTTTGTGTTGTGTGATGATTCGTGTTGCGCTAGACTTATAGTAACTCATGTAATAACTTTTTTATAAGGTTTAAATCTAGTTAAAGATAAAGTATAAAAGGTATTGTTTATACAATATGAAAATAGGTGTAATAGAAGATCTTAAAATTATAACTTACTAGTTTTTGCCACCTGCATAGCCCTCGTCAATGTAGGTTGTGTGAATCAAAAGTATATCACGAAAACAGTGTCTTTCTTTTTCCTGCACTATAATTAGCATTCTTAAAACGTTGATGGAAAATGTATGACAAGCGGTTGTATACTTAATAAAAACCAAATAAGAAAACTCGCAGAAACACTAATGTACCTACAACATTTATTAGAATTTTATACACACACCTAAATGTAGTTTTACTTTAACTTTAAATTAACATAGTATTATTAGTTTGATATCTCTCGTTTAAATATAACTGCATAATAATTAATAATAATAAGCACTTAGGCCAAGAAATTTGCAAACTGTCAATCTTTTCTCTTGTAAAATACTGCGATTTAATAGGTCAAGCAGAATAGTAACGCTCAAAAAGTAACTAGTAGAACACGAATTGAGGATAATACACCATAAACATTTATTCACATTGCCATGTGAAAGCGCGTCTAAATTTTTCCCATGACTCATTCGAACCGTACATTTTTTCAAAAATATTACTAGGGTTTATGATTGTGTAATGATACGTCTAACGTGATTCACTCATTGCTGTGCACGTAGTCGCATCTTATGTGCGTACGGCTCTATTGCGAGTTAATCACAATAAGACGCCGCAATCATTAAGCTAATGCCCTAAGACAGAGCACATAATTCACTTTTATTTTCTCGTGCCCATCACTTCAACTTGAATACATTTAGTGTATTTTATACTATTGAAGCAGCTAGCGATAAAGTTAACAATTTAGAGATAATCGCTGCTAGATCCCTAATAGCTATTCCAATATATTTTTAATACTAATATGGAAGAAGACACGAGTTTCATTGTCGCGCTTAGGCCACAAATTGTATATGTATCAGCTAGTATCAGTAGAACACATCTCATCGATAGCTACGGCAAACGATGCTCGATATGGCCGTAAGATATTGAGCGATTTAGCCTATCTAGGATGGTTGCGTGCATAGCTGAACGACTTTATATACTGTAATTCTAGAGCTTCCCATGCAATTACGTACTTAAATTGCCATAAAAGTTTTTTACCCAACACTTTTCTTTTGTTACAGATAACAAATGTTGCCACGGCCCCTGTCAGAGAGCACAATGAGGTTGTTGCTCACTATAGTGTTAATGGCGTACGCTGCAGAAGGTGCAAAAAAGTTTGAAGGGACGTTAAGGTCAGCAGTTGACGCTCCCCCACAAGATAATCTTGCTATAGAATCTGCGGCACCAGAGCCAGCAATTGTAGCCGCACCTGAAGATTACAAGAATCCCGGATCACCTCCGCCACAAACAGACATTGCTTCAGAAGAAGCAGTGGACGCAGCAGAACCTGTACCTGAAACAGCCTCTGGGGGAGTTCCACCTTCTGCTCCTAGTGGAATTTCAGCTCCATCTGCACCCGCAAACTCGTTAGAGGAATGTGACCCTGAGATGATTGGATTTGAACTTGTCACCGGGTAAGCGAATAAACTTAGTTTGATGCTTGTCCTTTGTTGTTCTTTTTCATTCTTGTATGAGTAATTAAAACTCTTAGGATGTCGACGTAACTAGCCGGCAAATGAAGTTATCAAGATCCGTCACAGCGTACGGACTGGTCTATGAAAGTTTTTCTTGTAGTCTGGGCGGTTTATTTTAAATATAAGTTACGACGACTATAAAATAAGCTTCTTACTCATGTGGGCTATTTAAGTATATTGTTGTTATTGTACAGGTACGTATTCTCGGCGCCGTCTCACATCTTAGATGATATTCCCGGCACGCTTATGCTGACCGACTGCCTAGAGCAGTGCCAGGCCAACGATACTTGCCGCGCAGTCAACTATGAGACTGGCCTCTGCGTTCTTTTTAGTTCTGACGCTGATCAACTGCCTGGTAAGTAAATTACGCACAGAAACTATTGAAATATATCATTGCGAACGATATTACAGTTGTTATTATTATGGGAATAGAATAATTTGAATAATAATATAGATAATTATACTAATATAAGTTGTCCACATATGTGGATAGAGATAAAAATATACCGTCACGATTTCTTATAACTGCCACCCTAAATTCAGTCAGCACCTTTATTTAAAAATAACACGAGCAATTTCTGAGACAACTACATCAGCATTTTAACTGATCTCATTTTAACCTACGAAGTGTTAAAACATTGTATATATATACATATATATATATAAGAAAGAAACCTTTAAGAAACGACGGTAGCGTAACGGCTAAGAACTTGCGATCAAGTGTTTGCGGGTTCGAACCCCACCGAGTGTACTACCGTCGTGAACCTGCAAGCATTTAGCTTAGCTGGGGTGGTTACCAAGAACACTAGTAATGTGTGACCTAAGTAGCCAGAGTATTAAAAAAAAACATTCCAAAAGAGACAAGAGATAAACCAGATCACAATATTGAAAATCTTTTCCCTGAAGCAAAGTAACAAAAATTACAAAATCCTGTTTGTATTTTGAAAATTTATTATTAGATAAACATACCCAACACCCTCAATGTTAACAAGTGGTGATTATAACAAAAATAAAACCGTGTTAGTATGACTGTATTTGTATAACCGGGACACATAGCAGGTGGAAGTATAATGGCGCCAGTACTCTCGTTTGTCGGACGGAGAGGTGTGAGGTCACAAACAAGCGAAGTGTTCCGATTTTTTGCTTCAAATACCATTGAAATGCAAACAACGGCATCCTTTACCACCTTCCACCTACTCATTTACGAAAAAAAAATGTAACACCTTGAAAATTAAAACATGACTAATTTAAAATATGATAAATCATGTTCATAACCTTTGACCGCGAAACCACAAAGAATGATTAAACTCTATGAGTTCTGCTAATAACGAAAGTCAGTTTATCAATACAAGCGAAATTTTGTGTAACAAGTATCTAGATGTAAAATTGTATCTTCAACACTATATAATTGTATGTATACGTACTTTTTGACACCAATATATTTTTAAGAAGGTCACTTATACATATATGCTGTGACTTTTGTGTGATCTTAAAAAAAAATGCAAAACAGGCCTCTGTAAAGTATGCATTAAAACTAACATTTTTTAGTTAATTTATCAGTAGAATAGCGTAACTTGAATAAATATGATATTAAACCTTATCAATATAATACCCTGAGAAAAAGAATAAGATTATTAGAAGGTTAGTTGTAGATAAATAGTTTTGTTACAAATACAAATCCGACGATAAACATGACATGAGATGAAACTAGTGGGTGAATAAGAATCGTATTGAATTAAAATTTACTAAAATTCCAGCTTAGTCGTCGGTTCAAGGAACTGACGATGAGATCCAATTATAGGAGCACAAATCGTTTTGGTAGACGGTGCGCGGATTTTCAAATTCGCTAAGGTTGAACGCCTCTTCATCCCGAACACGTGCGTGAGCGTGAAGAATTTAATGATGACACGAGCACCTCACTTTCAGCTCATATGTATTGGTTAGAAGTTAGGCGCTCTAACAAAACAGAACCTAAGAATTCTGTCTACTTTTGCTAAAAAATTCAAAGTATTCATTGTATTTTTATTCGCAGGTGCGTTAACGAAGTCGCAATTCCCCGTGTTCACGATTTACGCACAAAAGTCCTGCCTCGGCGTGCGGCCGTGTGAAAGGGCCTGGTGTTTCGACCGCGTACGTGGCTACCATCTCAAAGGACGCGGCAAAAAGACACACACAGTCAGCTCCAGGCAGATGTGTCTTGACCTCTGTCTCGGAGAAAACGAGTTTGTTTGCAGGTTTGTTAAATACCAGACACTACATTAATTATACGATTTCTCCAAGTTGCTCACCATTGGATTGTTACAAGTATTTTAGTCAGACCCTATGAACTTAAAAAGTCACAGTTATGTATATTTTGAAATGTATTTCTGCTGGTGTTTCTAACGTATTGTTTTTTCGTTTTGCCAATTCATATAATTCTTACATTCTTAAGTGCGTAAATGCGTTTATTTATTCAAGATACAAATGGAAATGCCATACCTTATAGAAAAGATAATTCATATTTTTACACTGAACATAAACCCAAGATTTATGTTCCTGCTCAAAACCACAATAGGAGGATGCGGTAAATTTATTGAAATCACATCCATACTACTGAGAATGGCTCTTGACACGACGTCCATCCGCAGTTTATAGAAAAGCGAAGTCATTATTTTGTTATTGTGTTTACAAAAGGAATACATTAAGAGTATAATTATTTACACCTAATTTCTACCAAAGGTTACTGGTTTCCAAATATATCTGACGTGAAGTGGTTTACCCAGATCTGATTCAATACTATTACGTATCTGAGCTAAGGCGAATGACATAATTACATCATATTCTAGTTTGATTTAAAAAAAAACATCTTAAGATTTAAAAAGAACAAAATTACACTAAACTATTTCAATGAATTAACTACTCAAAAGTTCAGCAGTATTGTTTTCGAGTAAACAAGACATCTTTTTACTTTAATATATAAGTCATTCCCTATAAAACTTAATATTTTAGATTTTTAAATATTAAAATAACTTTCAAAGTAGAGCGTTGTGTGGGCGGAGTGGATCATGAATGACCCGCGAGCACTGTTGCCCTCTCGACACGACCTCGGAGCGGTTGCACAGACACTTAGAATAGTATCAGTGTAAATAATATAACAAATACATCATACATTTCACCATCAGTATACAAAATAAATCTAAAAATGGATGGCAAATAAAAACCTAGTATAAAATTTTATGGTCTAATCTATTTTCTATTGCACAAAAATATTTATGACTTCCTGATTTAGATAGAATTTAAAATTAGTGAGACCTTGAGAATATATCTAGTCACGCAAATCAACTTAACACATTAGTTAATAAAGACGTGCGTGTGATTTCAGGTCGGATAAAAAATCAACTGTTGTGTACATTTCTTCAATCTATTTCAGATAAGAACCCGATAAAATATAAATATATACGGCTAATTGCAATAAGCCTTTTGAAGCTTAAGAAACACTATATTTTACACGCTACAATGTCCTTTACAGTCCACGTTTAATTTTCTAGAACAACATTAGCCACAGTAGATGTCGTTTGCCTAACTAAATTAAATATCTTCATCTTGTTTCAATCACCATGTTAGTTATAGTATAGCATAGCCTTTTATCAAAAGGCGGAGGACCACGGCGCACGTTGGGAGAAGCCTATGTCCAGCAGCAAACTGCGATAGGCTGAATGATGATGATAGCCCTTTAAGGGGCTCTTTGGACAACTTGGTGTTACTTATTAGAGTAGAGTACAAGTAAGAGTAAAAGACTCCCATATTAAAATACTTATTAATAGACGAAAATATTAATAATCAGAGGATGTTTTTTTTTTTTTTTGGTAATGCTCTTTCACTTGATTCATGTTCATCCCGAAATATAGTAGTGACTATTCCCGAGGGATAAACATAATAAATATACGAGAGCGATGGCGTAAGCTAGTTCTAAATAAAGCTTTAAGTAGAATGGAAAATTTTATTTAGCGTTAACAGTTAGCACTATGTAATTTAAAGTTAATTAACGATCGGATGACAGCGTGGTGTTATTACTGCGGTAATGAAAATAACACAAAGGATTTCTTTAAATTTAAGATTGTTAAATTTATATGCACTTTGTTGCAATAAAATAATGTAAATAGTTAATATTCATTGCTATTAGGTAATAAACGTTTAATACTTATGATATTCTCGTTCTCTATTAACACGGTGGGAAAAAGAAATTTATGCTGAGTGTGCTACATTACCCGCATAGAAAATTACTTTTCAAGAAGACAAACGCCTCACTAGACACTATTGAAATTAGAAATTCAATTCCTAAAATCTTCTCTTTTATCTCTTCTTCTTTCTCATTAATAGATAGGCAGTATCGCCCCCAAAACGTAATTATTAAGTCTTGAGGTGAAGCGCTCGGCTTTAGTTCGTAGTCTAAATTTATCATTTACAATGCTCATCGTTAATTATCGGTGCTATTACAGTATTAATATAATTTTACATTGTCCATGACACAGACAATTAAGTATGTATTCGTGTAAACACATCGTGAACAGAATCGATAAAACAACTTAATATCTCCTATCACTACTCAAGTCTGTTCATTAGAATAGATACCCATACGAGTATAATCTAATTTATAGATTACTCCGATAACGAAGTCAATCAGCTTTCACCAAGTTACCATAGATGGCGGGTTCTGCCGTACATCTTTGCGGCTAGTTCAGTGGATAAGTCACAGCCTCTTCCTGGTAGCCGTTCCGTTTCTAAATTCTACAAACGAGCATTATATACAAAGCAGGGAGGCCAATTGAACGGCCTACGTCTCAGGCGTCTAATGTAGCAAGACACGACTGTCCTATTGTGTTTATTTCCTTGTACGGTTTTTGATATCATTAACATAAATAGTGTACTGCGTCAGACGCTCACATTCGAAACACGTATATCCGTTGGCGTGTTCAGGTCAAACCTGCGCTCAGTAACGATTGCGGATTGTGGCGCTAATTTGCTTCTGAATGCGTGCACTACGTGTTTCCCAGTATAGCGGTCAAACATATTACAAATCAGTTCTCGTTTCTTGTCACCGTATAGAAATCTTTACTTTATGTAGTCAATTCTGCGTCATCTTCGTAATGCGTTTGTAGTATTGCCGCTTAGCACAGTTTGGTTATTTGCACCTATTTCTATACAACCGTTAAATGAAAGCGCAATAAAAAGTGCCAGTTTACTTGGATCGATGACCTACTGCCATCTTGCGACTTGGTTGATATTTTAATATTGTCGAGACTTATTTAACTATGCAGCTTAAAAGCTTTCTCGTGAACGTGAAACATTTATCTGCTTTCCTGCCAAAAATAACGTTTTGCCTATAATCAATTCCACGACAACACGCCACGCCACCTGGGAATTCTAAACTCGGGTTAGGGTTGGGTAGAGGATAGAGAATAAAATTTAGAATTTTAAGTAGTCGAGCTAGGTTCGACACGTGTACCGTTGGATACAAATCGTCGTATTTCCATTGAAGCAAAAGGCGGCGCCGGCGCAACCCGGACGGCGAACATCGCGATCCCCGACAGTCACGACATTTGGCAAATACTTTACGGACGTGGCGGACAGAGTGCCGCGCGTGTGGGAGCGACTTGCCCTATCGCTTCCTACTTCTAATATAAAATAACCGATAAAGCATATATTGTTTTACCTCTATCAGTCTTACCTCAACCTAAAACAATTGTCACTGGTAGTACTTCAGATAGATACCTCACATTTTTTTTTAAGAATAAACGGTATTAACATTGTACACAACCATAAAAATCTAATAGAGGATCTAATTAAATAATTAGTATAAAAATCCAAATTTGGTCGCGCTTTATACCATAAGATTTAATAATATAAAACAGATACATTAGAAATGATAGCCCATGAATAAAATTATACATCATTATTCTTTTTAATTCGACCACCAAAGACGAACATAAAAAAAAAACAATATGCGTGACGGGCGTAACGCAAAATGTAATAAGCCTTAATTTATATAAATTATATAACAATTGTTTTAAGAGTTAATAATATAGTAATCACTTATAATTTATGACTAACTTTATAAAAAAGGTTGATTGATAGATAGTAATTGTTGATGAAGAAGCTCTATATTACGAAGTTAATGATTGCTAGAGGTGCTTAGATTTATATTACGATTGTATCTCTGTACATTGCGTATATATAAGAAAGATACAGTTGAACAAATTGCAGGCAAGAGTAATTATTATGCGATGAAGTCGACGCATCATTGTAATAGCAACTTGTACGGTAAGATGAACAACGGTCAGTAGTAGCCTGATATTCGGAACCATCAACTTAAATTATATATTCAATTAATTTGTTCTTGTAATAAACTTAGAACCTTACACAATAAAACAAAAGTTAAAATACATACAGAGCGAGACAACGCTATAAATACACATAAAGGGTTCTGCATAAGTAGATAAATAAGTACTCTAAATTACTGAACAATGAAACAGAAAGTTCTCATAGTACATACAACAAAGAAAAACGCGCTTCTCTTGCGAAGATCCCATAGGTTAGCACAAGGGTCATCTGATCGGGTTCGATTATACATCAAGAGAAAATATTGAGTTAGATGAACAAGATAATTTTGTATAGGTGGTCACTGGATACGAAAGTACGAAACTAATATTATATGTAGACTGAAACGAAAACTTTTGATGAGGATATAATATTAACAAACGCGCTCATATTATTTATAAAATTTTTAGATAATTTATAATTTGAGAACTAAACATATGCATAGAATGAAAGAAAGTGAGAGATTAAAATGATGTGAAAAAAAAAATGAATGGGCCAAAGTACAATAAGCGTTGGACAACTTAAACCGTATAAAAACAGAGGACCGTTTTAAATGAATAAAGTTATATGACAACTTTGAAAGTAAAAGTAAAATCTTAATCTTGTATCTGAATGGCTTAATTAAGCGAACGTTCCATACTACACACACTTAATCTGTAGATTTGTATGCATAAAGGACGCGATAAAAATAAACGGTTACAATGGCATATATCCATTATTACAACCTGAACTCTGCTGTATCATCGAGAAATATTAATCGGTTAACAGTTTTAATCACGCGCCACATAAAACCAGTTTCAAATATATCTAGGAGTCTCGAGTAGTAGAAATTTCTAGCCCCTGAGGTCAATATGTTAACAATCAAAGTTATAAATTAAGCATACGTAAATGGAAATTAAAATAATATTTTTCCAATGAATTATAATGGTTTAAGATGAAAAGGTGTAGCCAAACGGCATCATATTTGCTTTGCAATACATTAACTACTTGGGAAAATTCACACAGTGAAAAATGGAAACACAAAACACAGCTGTTAATCCGTGTGAAACATTGTTGCAGATCGGCGAATTACAACAACAAAACTGGGGAGTGCGTTTTGTCCAACATGGACCGTATTACTTTAGCAGGAACAAACTCTTTCCAACCAAATGAAGGTATCTAGTTATTACTTATCTCGTAATGTATATATTATGAATTTTTCAGTATTAAAAAAAAAGTATTTACTAATAGATGTATTTGTTACTACTTTTTTAATAATGTGTATCAACTATGTAAATGTTTTAGATACCGATTATTTGGAGAATAATTGCGTTGAAGAACCAACCAAACTTTGCGAATTCAAGAAAATGGGTGGACGTATCCTAAAAACAGTAGACTCTGTTTATCAAGATGTTCAAACCGTTGAGGAATGCCGTGAGCTCTGCTTAAACTCACCTTTTCGTTGTCACTCATATGATCATGGCGATACTGGTGACCACGTCTGTCGTCTGTCCCATCACTCCCGAGCGACTCTTGCTGATATTCAGGTAAGTTAAACCAACATAGCGACTACAGGACTATAATGCTTAATATTTTTTTCATAATGAATTGTCTGTATTTAAATATAAAATTTATGAGACAGCTAGCTCGTTAGATTACTTTTAAGATTAAGTAATTATCTAATTCCACTTCTTCCAGGACCCTTACCTAGAAGTGCCTGAAGCAGCTACTTACGAGTTATCGTCATGTTACAATGTATCTATAGACTGCCGAGCTGGAGATATGGTTGCACGTATACAAACCTCCAAATTATTTGACGGCAAGATCTACGCTAAGGGTAGCCCTAACTCTTGCGTTGTTGACGTTAAACAAAGTCTAGAATTTGAATTACACATGGGATATAACAACATTGAATGCAATGTTAAGCAAAATGGACTTGGCAGGTAATGTCATGCATCTTATAAAAAGGGGATGTAAAAAGAATTGCATCATAGGACTTTAGCCGATGCTAAATTCCAAAATGTATGTAAGTTGATAATATTTATATATATTTTCAGATACTTAAATGATGTTGTTATCCAGCATCACGACACTATAGTTACGTCGTCTGATCTCGGTTTAGCTGTGACTTGCCAATATGATTTAACTAACAAGACTGTAGCAAACGAAGTGGATCTTGGCATTCATGGAGATATCATTACTGGTCTCACGGAGGAGGTCATTGTCGACTCTCCCAATGTGGCTATGCGCATCACAGACAGAAATGGTGACGACACAATTGCATCTGCTGAAGTTGGAGATCCTTTGGTAATTATAACTTCATCGTGGTAGAATGATCTTTATGAACTTTATATTTGGGACTTCAATAACGAATTCTTGTTTATAGGCACTCCGTTTCGAAATTATGGACCCCAATTCACCATTCGAGATCTTTGTCCGCGAGCTTGTTGCTATGGATGGTGTGGATTCTAGCGAAATTACTCTTATAGACAGTGACGGTTGCCCTACTGAGCACTTCATTATGGGACCCCTCTTCAAATCTGTCAACAGCGGAAAGGTAACAAGCCGTAACAATAACAGTTTAGTTTAATATTAGAAGCCAGTTCGAGTTAAGCGACCCTAAGTTCCCTATGACCCTAAGCTCGAGTTAATTGCTTTTACAACCTATCATTCTCAAAGTATCTGGTTGACGGCAATAGGCATGCGGTCTATTACATCTCTACCTACCCTTTCGAGGACACAGGTGTGAGAGTATATACATATGTATGTAGTACTATAAGTCCTAATTTTCATAGATAATAGTTGAAGGTTTAATTTATTTTTTACCATTTCTCTATCATGAGAAACTTTATTGCTGTACGCTACTGAGAGTTATAATTACACAACTATCATAAAAAGTATATTTTTAAGGATTCCTGTATATACATATGTGTGTTATTAATTACATGTGTCTGTATATATCGGCCTTTTTTTTTTTTTGTAGCGTTATTGAGTTTTTTAATTAGTAACTTGCAATTATTTACTTAAACTTGTTATATAGTCATGTATTACATATTATAGAATTTTGTTATTTTTACAAAATAATATGTAAAATTGAAAAAAATAATGATAAACTTACGTTGATTTGTTCATAATAATGTTCATGTCGTAGTTCTTAATATGAAATTACATATACCGATCTATTTGAATGGAATACACGTGTTATTTTTTTTTTAGTATTTAAACATTAACTGCTTTAAAGCAGTTTTACTGGGTTATTTTCGCGATATAAATAAATAGTTGATTTAACATTTGTTACATAATCAAAAAAGATTCCTATTCAATTACGATTCACATTTATTACAGATGCTGCTGTCTAACTTCGATGCCTTCAAATTTCCGTCTTCAGAAGTTGTTCAGTTCCGTGCCTTGGTAACGCCGTGCATGCCCACTTGTGAACCAGTACAGTGTGACGGTGGTCCAAACGAACTCCGCTCCGTGATGTCTTACGGACGCAGGAAGAGACGGTCTACTCCTGCCGCACCCACTGATGACATGCTTCTTGTGCAGACCATTCAGATTACTGACAAGTTTGGTTTCGATAAACAGCGCGCCAAGAACGTCACTGAAGATTCAGTTTACGTCAGAGAGACTGATGTCACTTGCGTCAACGCAGCAGGTGCCATGCTTGCAGCAGCTGCCTTCCTAGCAGCCCAACTAGTCGTATTAGCAGCGTGGACCTGCAGTTGGCAGCGACGACGTGCTGCCGCAAAAGCAGCCGAATTACTCCCAGGACCAAACGCTCCCTCCGCCCTGTGCAAAGTCTATGATGCAAGTTTTTCTCGTGCGCACCAGAGGCACTTCTAAATAGCAATAGACAGGTTGACGTGATCAGCGTCCGCAATAGTAGTATACTTCATTAGTTTAAAAACCCCCGTCGAGTTCTGGCTCGTATGTACGCTATGTCAGCGAGCACAGGACAACGATAGCGGTTATTTAATGGTTAGTGTCCGAAAGTTTCCACGCTACGCATCACGATGGGCATGTGAGTGTGGAAGCATGCGACACAGAGAAGGGGACGACCGTAAGAGCGCGCGCGAATGTGGACGAATGTGAGTAGCGGCGCGCAGTGTGACCGTATTGTGTTGAGTGTGTGTAGTGTGAAACGCTCGCTTGTCCCCGTCTCCGGCGTCGTTGGCGGAACCGCGGCCGTGAGTCGTTATCGAGATCACGTCGCTCATTCGTTCACTTTACGTTCGGATATTCTATTATGGAAATCCGATATCGTATTGTACCATATATTTTTTTTAAAGTAGCTTAAGCCTGATTTTATTGATATCTAGTGATAAGTAAAAAGTAACATTTCAGTACCTTTTAAGTAGATAACCGAACGTGCGACCTAAGTCATGAGACGATCGATTGACGGCCGTCCCGACATCGTAATTTATTATATATTTAGGATATTTTCTTTTTTACGTTATTTATCATAGAATTTAATACTATTTAATAAAATTTATAATATAAATTAAATACCTACCCAAACAAAACGAAAGCTACGACTTACAAAAATGTGCTATTCCATGTAACTGAAAGTATTTTATTATATTTACCTTAGTGCCTTTGTGTTTGTGCTTAATTATATGTCAATATGTTAGTAAAATGATGATTGAACTTTAGATTTCAATGACATTTTACCTTGTTTCATCCGTCCAAATTGTCATTACATAAAATATCTTTTTCAAAATATTACTTGGTTTTATTTAGCTATGTATCTTCCTAAATATTCTCCTTCAGATAAGCAAAAGGACAATCTTATACACATACAGCTACATCAGTTTAAATGAATGCTAAAATAATAGATAATTTAATGATTCCAATATTTATCAAGAAACAAGAGAACTAGATATTTTTGTCCTTTTGGTTGAATTCTCATTGAATTATTTAAACAAGAGAAATAAAAAAAAAAATCTAGGTAATATTGTATTACTATTTTCGTTCGCGTCAAATATAAAAGACTATTCCTAACTAAACAGCATGTTCACAAGTAAACCATATGTAGAATGAGAATACTTTTTTCATTTACGTTTTACCCAGGTGAAAGTTCATCTCCAAAAATATTTCCTTAAAGTTTTTATATACACTTTGATTGAAATATAGATAAAATAAATGCAATTTATACTGTGAGAGACATAAAAAACTAGTTTCTTAACAAGAATTCTTGATAAATATAAATTCATATAATGCAAAAATCTAAGCAATAAAACGCGACCTGCGAGTGCGAGGTCTGACCAGTGAGCCCTCTAGAAACTACAAATGTCAATGAGATGAGATCTGTCGTAAACTTGTCACCATCACGTGTGAAGGGGCACGGCTCGTGTAGTTCGTGAGAAAGATAAGATCAGTACGCGCGACGCGACGCCGGCACGCGACTGCAGACACGTGCCGATGCCGACCGAAACAACCAAGCGCGACCATTAGCAACACCGCAACAAAGAATTTGTGCTAAACAAACGTTGTTTCTAGATTAAGATTAGAACCGAAGTGTTGAAAGTAAATAAATTTAATCCTTTTGAGGTTGCCGCAGACGACTTTAATTTATTTTGTTGCTGTTTAAATATTTACTTGAAAAATTGTTAGGTATGAACATTTATACGTATTTAAATTAAAAAGATATGAACAGCAAAAATTTCCCTTATTGAACTGAAAATAAATGAGCCCTAATAAACTTTACTGCATATTTTAGAACTCTCGAAATTTTAATATGATATTATAGCTTACGAAGTTGAGGTTTCATTTCGCTTTTCGTACTTGACAACAGTCTTTAAAAATGCGTCTGTTCTGCCTTTAAGGGTCGTATAGCCGTATGTATAACAAAACTTTCAAAACCAATGGTAGATCCTACGATTCAATAAACAGACAATGAGCTGATTGGCAATTAGTAGTTTGGTTCAATCCCCGGCCACACAAGGGTGATAATGTCAAGAATATTTATACTTTACAATGGAATTGCACATTGTTTTGCACATTATTTTTCTAAGAGGTACGAAGGGAGGCCGAGCGCTTGTTTGCCGTCTAAGGGAGTTTTGAAGGCTCATTATTGAAACACCTCAATTTTTTCTCGAGCTCCTCAACAGATAATAACAGACACACAGATATTTTTTTAGCTTCTTATTATCTTGTAATATTTGTAAGTTTGGGGCAATTATTCGAAGCTGAATTAAAATCACCTGCTCTTTTCCCAACTTGCATTAAAAATATTCTAAGTGTCTAGTTCCGATGATAATACATATTATGAGAGGCAAGCCTGCCCTAGGACATTTACAGAGTTCATGCATCGGAGACTTCAGATTAGATGATGAAGATGAAAGTTTTCTCTGTACCAATGACTGTCGAAGAGTTTCCTGTCTGGCGTAAATTTTGGTGATGACCAGCTTATCATTACGATGCATATAGAAAATATAAACACCTTTAGGGTACAAGTAAATTGTTCTAGTTTAACTTCCAAGTTTTGACCTAAATTACGATCTTAAAAATATTGCAATTTAAATAAAAGCCTTTAAAAAATAAAGGCTGAACTACGAACTACCCGTTTTAATTATTTATTTCTTGCGCTTAACATGGTAGAGGTGACATTGGAAGTCTAGAGGCTGGACCTATTGAGAGAGCTACAACTAACGTATCTGTTGTAATACTTATAACTGCGTAGGCGCAGCAGGCGAGTCGTGAGTGGATACCGCACGATCTTCTATAACGAGGCGGCGTGCTTGCTGTGCATGCCATGGCCAGGAGCTAGAGATCATGGGACGCAGTGGTCACCTTTTGTGAAACTATTATGTCCCAGGAGGCTGCGGAAAGGGAGACGGAAAACACGACTAACATCTCCATCTGCAAACGACGCACCGGATATCGGCTCCCAGGTTGCAGGTGTGTAGTGTTGAGCGCACCTCCTTTAAAATGATCACCTGCTGGTCGCCAAAGAATGTCGTATTCCCGCGGCCCTCTACAGCAGGTGCGAGGAAAGAACATCGTGGTGGTTATAGGCGGTCAAGTCCGGCACAGAGCTCCGCCGATGATCATGATAGTAAGGACAATTTCCGTACGTAAAAAGGAAAAAAATAAGTAAAGGCCAGAACCATTTAGAGAGAGCTACAGCTAACGTATCTGTTGTACTTATAATACATTTCTAGTGTCACGAACTCTAGCCAAGATGACAATAATAATAAAGTCAAACAAAATACTGTCTACCTATTTACATATGTGCAGCTTTTTTTACTTAATTCTGCTTTGACTTAAACAGCTGGTTTTTTCACATGTGCCAAAAAAAGAAGTCGTGAATTATATTTAATGTTATCGCGGTAATAAAAGCACGCCTAGACCCATTTTGTTAAATTAAATAGGACCAACAACCTTAGAATCATGAAAACTGTCGTGGGAAGAAATGCAATGTCCATACGACAGACTGCTACGCCTGTTTGTTGCGAAAAAAAAAAACACAAATTTCTATTGTAGGACCTGTGCAATAATCATAAAAATAACAAAATTTAAATTCCTCGTGAATGCAAGGGGCGGACCATTTTACAGTAGCCGATTGTAACATGTGTCATTTTCGTAGAACTATAACATTCTTATACTGAATGCAACATTGTAGTGCAGATAAAGTCGTTTACAATAATATGAAATATTCATAAAAGAGCATCGGCGGCGGCCACCGGAATGGCAAAGCTTGGATAAAAAAGATAAGATAACCTGCACAATCGAGTTGCATCGGTCTATGGACAATGACACTTGACAAAATAATATTATTATTAAATTTCGGTATTTTTACAAAAAGCAATAAAAATACTAACAACATTGCATACCATTCCGTTTTTTATTTTCTAAGAACTTTTCGTGTCGTCAGGGGTCAGGGAGATCCTTCCTAGGCTATACCTAACCGGCCATCATAGACACCCGCGAAAGAACACCGTGTGGTTTTAGTCGGTTAGATTCCGACATAACCTCTTCGCCGTTTTTTACTTGGGGATGATTTACCCGTCGGGGTATCCACACATAAAAAATAGCTATATTGGTATATCTACTTTGTATGCAATTATCAATGTTTGATTTACGTATAATGCATAAATGTCACACACATAATACATAAATACACACTTTCACAGTCTTAAAGGTTATGTACATACATACTAACAACCAACGTTAAACAATCTTTCTGTCCTAAATGTTACGTTTGTTAAATTATATAATTTATAAAAAGAGTTTGCCTGTAGATGCTTTTGCAAGATAAATATATTTAAATACTTTTTCATACGTGCTGCGGCACACTTTCATTCGAAAAGAAAGTAAAACGCTGACAAAGGCAAACTTTATAAATTGGAACAGATAAATATAATTCCGTGACTTCTTTTGAGTGGAACATACATATATTAATTTTTGAACAGAACATTTTCTTTTTATTTCATACAATATTAACAAACAATGCGACTATTAAAATTCCATGACTAGTAAGAAGAAATAATTTGTAAAAATAATTGCACAACCTTTTCTCTCAACTTCTATATTGAAATACCTTTAGGTAATTTATTTATTCAATTATTCTCAATAGCTCCAATATATGAGTATACATATAATACATAATAAGAGACGACTACAAAATAACGACAACTAAAAGCGAAGATGACATCGGTAACTTGAGATTGATATATTTGGCTGTTGCGTCTCGTAGCGACACCACTTTTTAAGCTGACAACTAAAACTTTGCAAAATATTACCAGCATTTGTAAAAAAATGATACACGTAAATATCATAATCGCTTTTAAGCTACTTTGCTTAAAAGAAACACCATTTTATAATCAGTAAAAAGCTTTTTGATTATTTGGTCGCTTCTTTCCATCTTTTTATGGCAGAATATACTCGTAATTTAAAGGTGCAAGAAAAGTTGAAAAACGATTTAATATTATGGAACGAATAATCTTTTAACAGATCATAAATCAGATCGTGGTCGAGTTAAAGCACCAAATCGGGCGGATCGAAAAAGCGCAATCGATTTGGACTCATTATATGGTGATTGGTTGGCGCTGGTTATGGGTATTCACTGAGCAATTTGTGTACTATTTGCATCAGATAGTTCTGCGATCACGCAGAGGCTTTTTCAATATGAAAATAAACAAGAAGAACGAAGCCATGAAGTAGTACGTATGTATGGAAGGTGCAACCTAACAAGACCAGATCGACGACATGTATAGCGCACATATTTACTGTACATATTTACTACTACTACAACTTTATTTAATATCAAACTGTTATAACTTAATACGGAAACAGAAACAATACAAACATTTTTCATATTTGGACAAAATTTAAATGAATGACTGTTAAACAGAACTTCCAGTTAGTGGTTCGATTCGAGTTCAATGTCGGTCAGTAAATGAGTGGGCGGGCTCTCCAATTTGTTGACGTTGAGATCCTGATTGTATGTTTGTGCAAGGATTCACGATGAGAACATGCGAAATAGCCACCAAGGTGGGCGGCTCGCGAGTAGCATCTGTTATACTTGAATTCAATATTGTAGTTTCAAATGCTATATTTACTTAAAGGAAGTAATTTTATTCAAATTTAATGCATAAAATCTGATTCGAAAAGCTAAGTCGGAATATCTTATCCGGGTATGAGTGTTAGTAAATGATTATTGCAACGTTACAAGAAAATAAGAAAATTATTTATAATAAGTTCTTACTTATTTGACGTTTTCATTCAACTCCTTAGAAGTTGAAACTTCGTGAGTTTTAATTTAAAATTATATTTATCCTGCAGGCACACTTTATGTGGCGAACTGTACGGACTTTTACGACTTTGTAATTTTATGATTATATATGTTTATAAAGAAAAGGCAAGCACGAGAGAATAAATTGCGAGCATCTTTAGGAATATTTTTAGTTCAGGTGTAGGGAAGCTTTCTTCCAGTACACGTTCTAGAATACTTTTTCTGATAGCTTGTATTATATTTCGTGCAAGATACTCAACTCAACCAATAATTATAAAATTCTATACACACATTTCAGACGCACAGATAGGATATAGGGATAATGAACTGTTTCCGAAGACATTTTTGTTTTTATAATGAAGTGGGACACGAACAGACGGATCACCTCATGGTACAACCGCCGTCCACGGACACCAGCAACGTCGTAAGTGTGCTGCCCGAGGGTTTGGGGGGAGAGGAGATCAGAGAGAGTAGAAAAGGGAGTTAGGCCTCCGGAAACCTCTTTAATTTCGGGGAAATGCAATGCAAGCGTTGCTTCACAAACAGTTATCTGTAAGGGCGTGGTATCGCACCGATCGATCCGTCACATTCTTGCTTAAGCATGGCTCTACCAAAAAAGACATAACAAAATAAGTTTTTAGATACTAATCTGAAAGTATTATAATAAATAACTAGTCGGGCATCCCCGAAATACACACGTGAGTAAAACGTAGTACTACGTAGTATTCAAATAAATATAATCTGAAAGTGTTACGAACAGAATGTTAAAAATGATACTTGAAATAATTGGTCTGTTAACAATAAACATTATTATTCTTAAAATCGGAAGAGGTATTATGGACTAGCGTGAAATGTCGGAAGTGATCAATGCCGGCTCACGAAGCGCAGACGCGCGCTAACAACCCGCTAATAGATGATCGTGTTCGTGAACCCGCCTCTCAAGCTATATAATAATGTCCAAATTG
The DNA here is from genome assembly GCA_947561695.1 of Tyria jacobaeae. Taxonomy (NCBI): domain Eukaryota; kingdom Metazoa; phylum Arthropoda; class Insecta; order Lepidoptera; family Erebidae; genus Tyria; species Tyria jacobaeae. The sequence goes on from OX387218.1 coordinate 11,681,961, forward strand.
ACGGATACTATTATGGCCTCTTTGTAGTCACATACTTACCATAAACTAATTGTGGATATATTTCCTCAAAAGTGAGGGATACAGTTTATGTATAAAATATCGGATTATATCATATCTTAATCTTAAGATCTTATCTATCTTAAAAACCACCTGAACTAATATTGACTGTAATGTCGGCACCATCATCAAGCCGTCATCTTCTACTGGACATAGGTCTCTTCCAGTGTACGCCACTAACCATAATTTACTGACTTTTAAATGTTTTGTTTTATATAGTTGATCCATATAATTTCAACTGTCTCCCCCTCACCCCTTGTTCCATAACCCCTCTTTATAGCCATATTCGCATTTTTATTCATTACATATTAAAATTTAAAATACTAAACGCAAAGGCATTACTGTTTTTGTTATAGGTACAATTGCTTCGAGAATGCGACATATATACCTACTTGATGGAATTGATCTCATAAATTTCCTGTCACTTGAGACAGTAAATAAATAATGATTTAAACATTGCTATTATTGTGGCCAGTAAGCAGGAAGCAATCACTGTCGTTATTTATAGGAACAGAACAAGTACTTAAATTTCTACTAGCGAATGTTAGGTACATTATACGATATGTATATAAAAACATCCTATATATAACAAATTAAATTTTGCAACCGTTTGCAACAGCACCGAAAATTTGCAACAAATTAAATTAAATTCAATTCAAAATTATCGGTGTGACGTTATCTCATAAACATTAATTTTATATAATACGAGAATTTTAACTACACACACACAACAACACTGTTAACTATAGCAATTGGTGTCGGTGTGAAAAGTGTGGAAATAAAATAATCCTACGACTTACTGTGACCACTATTCTTAGAAGCATTAGACCTGTTTACCGATTTCAATATTACATTTCTCGATATAATTAATGTTTTGTGGGATGGTGTTTAATTATACACTCAGCTTTGGACCTATTTAAACTTGCATACAAACTATTGTTACTAAACTAATAATGAGTTTAATGCCTTAGAGATTTCTGTATTCTACAAATTACAAACAAAAAGAAACATTTAACCCTTATTAAAAAAAAAAAAACCAGAGACCTCGCCTTTAGTAAATATTGAGTATAATTAATTAAGTGATGAATGTTATGACTTATCTTTCTATTATTACCTTTTTTTTGTGTGGAAACCCCCACGGGTCATCACCTCACCGGAGCTTATGGTGAGATGGTGAGGCGGTATGTCGGACTCGAACCGACTAAAACCACACGGTGTTCCGTCACGAGAGCGTAACAGAACAACGGATAAACTTATTTTTTATAAATACTTAATAATTATAAATTCGTCAATTGGGCTAACTAAATAAAAAAAAAATATATCGGATGACTGAAATGTCATCGTAAAGCATCGAACTGTTTGTGAAAATTATACTCGTACCTATCTACAATCATGTCAGAAGCGCAATACAAAAACATACTACAATAATGGTTGATCAACAAAGGAGAAAGAGATACGTACCTATTTTGTATTTAATTATCTATAAAAACTAATTGTTTCTCTGTTTATTTATTAATTGAAAATACTAAAGCGGTAAATCAATAGGTACCATCCCCTGAACCCCTGAAACCTTCAAGAAAAGAGCGTACTCCTACCTAAAAGGCCGGCAACGCACTTGTGACTTTTGAGTTGGGCGGGTCCATGGGCGGCGGTAGTCAATTACTATCAGATGACCAATCTGCTCGTTTGCATAAAAATCCCCATATCGCATAAAAAAAACTGTCATGAACTCATAAGAGACTTTTCGTACATGACAGATAAAGATTTGTAATGTACGAAAAGTCTCTCACCTAGACACCACCAAGATGAAAACGTCCACGTTTTCATCTCTTTGTAGATATGTGTTCAAATAATTTATATTTTTATATAATAATTAGTTTTTGTACTAAAACTCGTAAACAGCAACAAAGTAAACTAAATAAAAAAATGTGTTGACAAACATAGGAGAAAATGACAGATTTTTTTTAACCTAGTATTCATATTAAGTCAAAAAAATATGAAAGAATTCAGGTTTTCTGCGCAAAAAATGCGCATGCACACAATTTCAATAAAGCAGTTGGTTATGTTATGTCTGAACTAAATTAAAAAAAAAAAAAACGAAGCAAAAGTCTCGGATCTGCTACAAAGCTTTACACCAAGTTATAGTCTTAAGGGTTCTTCAAGGCGTTGAGTTACTTACATTACCTTACAAAAACAAGAATGTTAATAGGCAGCTTAAATGTAATTTCATATTTACCAAGAACATAAAAGGTACTACTCATTACATGCCTGGCTTGAATACTAAATAGTTTTAACTTGCACGTTCTAACAGTTTCATAAATTGTGTATTTCAGTTTTATTAAAAAATACTAACATAAAAATATGCACCTTAGAGGCGTTTAATATTACGATAGAAAAAGGATCAATTTATTATATCTTCTCTGAGTGAGCAATCAACATGAATGAATAACAAAGTTGTTTACAGTGAACTCACCCTTAATCTTTGGTCGCTGACTGTCCACACTCGACTCGCGAAGTCATTAGAAGCTCCAACAATGTATGCACCCGTGGCATCGAAATCTACAGACATGACGCCTGCGTTTGAACCCACTAGCGTTCCTCTATTTTCTATCATACCTGAAAATGTATAGAACTTTTATACAAGTACCGTACTGTGCGGATTCTTAGCTACCTAATGTTTGAGTAAATATGTGATTAAAGGCACGCAAATCTTCCCGCGAGACATGCACAAATCTTTGTAGAAAGTTAGCTAAACTACGTATCACGCATTAAAGTGTGTGCTAATAACGAGTGAATCTAGATCTAAGAAGAACTACTACTACTGATTTAGTTTTGAGAAACCCGCCGTGAATACTACTTAATGAAAACATGTATCTCTATTGAGGTGTACTAAAGGAGGAGAACTGTAGATTTGACTTACATTTAGAAACGTCCCACAATTTGACTTTTCTATCGGCACCTCCAGTTGCCACGATTCGATCTGTCGGGCTCCATTTCACAGAATTAACTTCACCGTCATGCGCATCCTGTCATAAAAAACTCAATCATTAAAGCTATAAAATAGAATATTTATAATTTTATTACATCTGCTGTCGTTTGAAGATAATAGTTATATATTGTATTGCATAATATGGATCTATAGGAGGATATACACTGTACGAGGTAATATAAGTGTTAAGTATACCGATCTGATAGTAATCAGCATAAAAACTTGGATGGAGACTGTGAACATGTTCGTTTAATCTATTGAAACTCCGTACCGTGTAGTCTTATTGTCTAGAAATATATTTTTCTAGCATCTATTTTCACGTTTTCAAATAAACGTGTGACGTCACTTTAAAACACTCGCCCCTCTCACTGTAACGTTTCCAGTAAAAATTTTAAACTTGGTAATATTCTCAATTCTCAAAAAAAAAAAAAAAACTTGCTTTCATTCATATTCATATTAGATTACATATAAAATCGATACTAATCGCAAAAGAAACTCTGTCTGTCTCTTACGCTTTCATTGCTGATTCTGTAAATTGAGATCAAATTGTCTAAGTGTCAAAATATATAATATAAATCCCATGCATTATAAACTTTTTTTCTGAAGTTATCTCGAATATTTAGATGATTCAGAAAGGTGTGAAAGTTGTACAGAAGAGTTTCAGGAAAATTCGTAATTTTTAATACAGAAATCCTACTTTGAAACTGACAATTGATTCTTAATTTTTTTTATAAAAGAAATCTGTTGTAAGATAGAGAGCTGATACGGAAGGATTTTGATGGGTTGTACAATTTTGTACAAAACTGTATGCATAAAAAAATAAAATCTCTGGAAATGACAAGAAAATTCATAGTGTGTTATTCATAAATGTGTATCCACCCCAGGGAAAATATTTTCTAAAGATTTTTGTTTTAAGGATTTTCCCAATTAATACTTGAAGACATATGGTCATTGTTACAACAAAAAAAAAAAACCATATTACATTTGATTTTAAAATCTGTCATTCTTATATGAGTAATCTTCATATTTTTGTGCCAGTCGGTTTTAAAAATTGTTGTGATGTTAAAATGGAGTGGGGGATAAGGAGAACTGTTTAGTTATTGTTATCTTCACCGGCAACCATAATATATTTCTCAGATCTATGAATTCACTTGTTAATAAAAAAATATTTATCCTTCCCTGAAAAAGACGCTGAAACTGCATCCTTAACTTCATCATCGGTAGAAAATTGCTGGAAATGAATTTATTACACATCTACAGAATTCCAAAGAGTTCCTAATTCGAAATTTTTAATTTTTTTTTACTGGCCTCTTATAAAAACATTCAGTGTGACCCATGTATATTGCTGTGTTTAGCTGTAATTTCAAGCGACTCAACAAAAATAAAATACTACAATAGTGCCATGTATGTATTTAGTTAGCAAATAAATAAATAAGAACTTGATGATAACCATTATCGGGCCTTACGAACAAATGGTGCATGTTGACAGCACATTAGGGTGTTTCAAAAAAATGAAATTTTTTTATTTTTTTTCCAAACAGGCTTAAAAGTTTCCTTTTGATGTCACGAACCGCCAGTGAAAACCGGAGCTCTTAATATTAATATTAAGTATGTCCTCATCGCATTTTTTTAATTCTCATAAGAATAACACGGGAAAAATTATTTTTGTCTCTTCTAATTTTTGTACTGTTCAAACGACTAATCAACTAATGAATCGCTGCTATAGTTATTGTAGGGAATTGAACGCTCTACAAAATGGGACTGATAAGATTTTCGATTAGTCCACGTGTTTAAGAGTTTTTTACGATCAAAATTCAATTTTTTTTTTAATTTGATCGAAAACTCTAAATTTCACTAAAATTGTTAGCTTTATGGGAAAAATAGGGATCAAATTTTTTGTTAAAGATGAATTTACCTTGTAATAAACGTTTACCAATCATTTTTTTCCACAAATTGGAAAAACATAATGCTTAAAAATATTTTTTTTAGAATTCGTTTCAAATAATTTGAATCGTGGCCTGATAATGAAAGCTACAAAGTTTGTTTGGAATTTTTTAAAACCTTAAAAGTGACCAACGACGTTGCTGAACGAGGAATTGCGTTGATCGAAGAATATAACTGCTGCCTAACCAAAGATGAAGACCAGTTACAGTATCTATTACAGGTTGTTCGCAATCATCGACAACAATTTCCCGATTGTAGTAAAAAATCTCTCCAGTAACAGATATTTGATGTAATTAGATTAGTACATATTTTAAAAAACTTTAATAATAAAGAAATCAAAGATATCAACGTTTATGAGAGAATTAATTCATGTTTAACAAAAAATTTGATCCCTATTTTTTCCATAAAGCTCACAATTTTAGTCAAATTTAGAGATTTTGATCAAATTTAAGAGTTTTTTAGAATCAAAATTCAATTTTTTTTAAATACGTGGACTAATCGAAAATCTTATCAGTCCCATTTTGTAGAGCGTTCAATTCCCTACAACAATTATAGCAGCGATTCATTAGGTGATTCGTCGTTTGAACAGTACAAAAATCAGAAGAAACAAAAATAATTTTTCCCGTGTTATTCTTATGGGAATTAAAAAAGTGCGATGAGGACACACTTAATATTAATATTAAGAGCTCCGGTTTTCACTGGCGGTTCGTGACATCAAAAGGAAACTTTTAAGCCTGTTTGGAAAAAAAAATAAAAAATTTTCATTTTTTTGAAACACCCTACAGCACATGCACCATCTCCAGTAGTAACTCTTTATAGAAAAGTCAGCACTACGCTGCCATTGCTAACTACCGTCGTCTGCACAATAATAAAATTGGCGTCTTAAACCTAGCTACAATATACGAAGGAAGGAAGATGGAATTTAAATTTGAAGAATGTTAACTTACAAATCTTAACGCCACTTTATTTGGTAATACAGTTGCGTAATATGGCATTGAGTCCAGTATTTTGTCATCAGTACTGCCGCCAGACCCACTACTCCGACTCCCACTTTCCCTCGCCGCCTCCTCGAGCTCTTTTCGCACTTTATCGCTTTTCTTTCTGGAAGAATACAGTAAAAAGTGCATCAGAAATCCTTACATGCCTTACCACATGTTTCACTACCGCTATGACCGCTGTTCCGGGAAGCCATAGTTGCAGGTGCAATATTTGCATAATATAATTATGTTTATACAAATGACTTAGCTTTCACCCAAAAAAAAAAAAAGGAATTATTATCAACATGCACATATTATACATATATATCAGCAATCATTGTGTGAAATTAGTCTATGGCCAAATGCGTCCAAAGCATCTTGCAGAAAACTTATTTACATTAAGTTTTAAGGCTGGCAGGTACTTTATTGCACAAAAATATCATGTAAATGACCCATAAGTCATTTGTGTGTATTTTTTTTAAATCTGCAGCGCTCATGGATACATACAAAGATAGTTACTGATGTGACTGAAATCACTATGGCATACAATTTTATTTGTATTAACCACGATTAAGGAACTTTAAAGTTATTATTCTTTCATCTTTATTAGAAAGATATTATAAAGGCATTAATTAAAAAAGTTTGGCATTACGTTAACATGTAACAAAATATTTATATATTAACTATTAGTAAATATTAAGTTACACTTGGAATATTGTGTTCTCAAATATTTTACTTTTAATTGTTTCAGATGGAAGACAGGGCCCGTAACAGGTATTACAATAAGTATACCGTAACATATGACAGCAAGTTATGGACTATAGAGACATTTTTAGCAACCATTCCTAAAATGCATAGTTTTCATTGTATTTTATAAATTAGCCGAATCATTTGTTTGATTTTAAGTAAATAATTATACGTTCATGCACAACGTGTAGTATTGATGAAATTTATTTCATAACACATTTGCCCAACTGTATGTTATTTTTAACTGGAAACTGTTACCGATAAACATCCACATATTTTACTTTATATATTCAATATGCTAAAACAAATGAAGATAGGGGTGAAAACAAATTAAGCCACTTGAAAGTTAAAGAAATGTAAACAGACTATAGCAAACTTAATAAGTAACAAAGTAAACAGTAATTAAATAATAATTATACATACATATTTCATTCAGTAAATACTGACCTCAGAAAAACTTTGGACCCCGTATGTTTTGTTGAATTCAATTTATAGATATACATATAAATTGTGAAGCAATGTTCATTCACTCGTAAATCTATTTTAGAGTACATTTGTACATACGTATTACCCAAGGTAATATTTTAATTTATTAAAACGCCGCGAAGTCGATAACTACAGCGGCTGTTATAAAATTTACGTATTGTATTTATTTATAAATAATATAATTAATATACGTTATAGGATGTGATTTGAAATTCACTAAGATTGAAAGTCGCAAACTGAAAACATGCACACGTAATCACAAGAGAATTGAGTATTGTATTGAGTAAATAAGACAATGACGCAAATAAAATGCACGCATGAATTTATGACCAGTGACAACGAACACACCATAAGTAATGACGGTCCACGCAAGTATGAGATTATACATGATTGCCACAGTATTTTTTTTGTATGTAAAACATAAAAATATTACAGAAAAATACATTAATTTTATAAAACCAAAATCAAGATAGAAAAATAAGTAATGAGTCAGTTTCAGAGTGCAGTTAAGACATAAATATATGGGCCAATTTCATGAAGAGATATGTTCGAAAATGAACGCCACAATGCCTTCAAACCACCACATCGTCATTCACATTATGTCAAACTCACCCAAAACTAACTCTAGCAAACGGTTTGATGAAAAACGCGGTAGGGTTGCTTGACCTGTTGAAGAAATTAGACAAAAAGAAGCAAAAACAAAAAATATGGATTCTTATGCAAGCTTTCTAAGCCTCGCACACACAAATCCCACACTATAAACGAAATTTGCTATAATATAGATTGGAAAACACAAATAATATTATATATTGTGCTGGAACTACTTTTACTTGTCATGTATAAATCGACATTAAATGCAACCGCTCGTGTGACGTGGTTTTCTAAAATAAATTTAAATGTGCAGGATGTAACTTTAAATGTTGACTCTAATCATCAACAGAAGTTAAGAAAAAAGCTATATATTGATATGTTTTTTATTTAATTATATATTTATACATGATAAGTGTTCTACAGTGCAGTGCACATCAATTCTATAATAACAGCGACATTCACTATTAAAATCAGTGCAGCTCTAATACTCACAGGCAAAACAATTATAACATTTACATTGAATATGTTTTATGCTACCGACCGAATGCCCCATAAAACTATAATTTATTAATGAGTTTAATTAAAGAAAGTCGCTTTGCGACAAACCGCGATAAACCAATGTGCTTTGTATGAGAACAATACCTTACAGACTGAAAAATTAAACATGCTGAAGAATTTAGATCAATATACACTAGTTGCTTTTCTGGATAAAACTAAAAAAAATACTTACTTTAGGAAATGTTCATTTTCTTCATTCATTTTATCGGCATCCTTAGCTTTGTATTTTATTAGTCTTTCTACTAAAGACCGATTCTCATCCTACAACAAAAACAAAAATTCGCACTATATATTATACACATTTGTAATGTACACCATCACATCTCAAATAAATAATTATTACCCTTTGAAAAACCTTACGCATGTTTACGTTAATATGTTTTTAAATTAAAACTTTATAAATTAATTACAATATACGTTGAAATTATCTTAGGAATCAATAGCTGACACTATGCCACGAAATTCCTAACTGACTGAATGCAAATTGCTTGAGACTTGGCTATACGCATTTCATACAGATCTATTATCACGTGAGTATCGTAAAATATACAGGCTGATATATTTCATGACACTCCAGTACTAAAATGGCTTTTCGGAATATTAGGTAATTTGTTAATTACTCGAATAACGTACAATTTACGACGACCGTGTACTTCGGCTACTTCTGTTTAATTTGCAAATTATCTAATGGACTTCGTATATTCTGGGTTGTCTGGTTTAGGGTTTGATACAAAAAAGGTTTGGTGATAATTTACGGACAGATATACGTGTGTATGTAGATTTGTGTGATATCGATTAGTCTAGTTGTTATAAATATGCACATCAGCTATGTGTTATAGTATGCATTAATTGTACGTAGGTATATGTATCTATTAACAACGTGTTGATAAATATCTTTGTAGCAGTAATGTGATAATTTAGAGTAACAAAGAAGGTACTAAAACTACTAAAACTAAAATTAGTTTTAGTTATAAGTGGCTCTTTCTATGATTGACTTAACAGTTTTTGACTAAAATTATATAACTCATAACAAGAATATTACAGATTAAGAACACATGTATGTGAGCAAAGCATATGTAAGGGGTCCACGCCCGTCGAGGAGATTTATGTAAATTAAAAAACCTTTTCAATAAAGGTACGTTAAAAGCAAACTTATAGAGATAGCTTAATATTTAGCTGGATAGTTTCTGGGTCACTAGGAGAAAACCGACCGACCGAAGCATGGCCGATAAGATTAGGAACGCACAAACGTTTAATCAGTAGGAAATAGCAACTATCTTTTTTCAATTTCAAGCGATAACGATTTATTTATATTACCTCTCGGAAAACTATGAACTCTTCATTATACCTAAATTGTCGGTAGAGACTGTCGACGAGTCTTTTAATTCCAAGGTCTAAAAACTAGTCGCCAATTTCTTTTAATACGTAACAACATTTATTTATGTTATAATATGTATGTAAAAAGCGGACCTATATTAACATAGAATCAATCACTATGTGATTTGCTATTGGTTTTTAAACATAGGACTCTGTTTGTCTAATATCAAAAACGCAAGTGAGTTTTTCACAAAAGAAAAATAAGAAAGACTAAAGTATACTAGAGAAATTTCCTATCCTTTCCGATTAATTTTACTAAAAAAACTTGTTATTTTTTTAGTAAAATGACTCGTTTGAGCGTATGTGAATATACCAATATACGAAATGGCAATATAGAAATTAGGAAAGAACGCATCAAAATCACTATCAATATTATAAATTTTTAAAACACCAGGAACCTTCCCGGTTGTGAGCAAAAAATAAATGGCTTCATGATTTGGATAAATTTAGTTTTAAAATATCCGTAATAAAACGAAATAGATTTCCAGACAAAAAAAAAACAAACAAAAATCTAGACTAATAATCGTTTTTTTTTTTTTTATAGAATTAAAACGGACTAGTTATTAGACATACATATATGTAAGAATTAGGTTGTGACGAAAAACGACATGGGCCCACACTATCTTGAAGAAACATATCAAGCGGATTAGTGCGTTCAAATACGAAACACGCTGAATATTACATAAAGACAAGCTAGAATAAGCTTGGAACTATGCCAAATTTTAAATGATACTATAAAAATGTGAAGTTCCAGTGGAAAAAAAATGATCATAACGACTACCAGTACTATGCCAAAAATATTTCACTCAATATAAACAATGGCAAGCTCGCATCAAACGTAGTGAAACACACAGTTTTTATTATAAGACAAACAAACATCAATGAGGTTTAATTATCCATACATAAAATCCTTGATTTATTGGTTAGGCGTTGAAGGTAATTGGAAAGTGTTACGTGGAATGCTGTTTAACAGTAGTTTAAAACTACCTAGATACTATTCATTCTGATATGTACACAGGTATGTTCAGTTCTTGGAGAGATCTGTTTGGTTCAAATGTGTTAGTATAACTAGGTCAGTGTTATCGTTGGACGTTTTATGAGAATCTAACCAATATCATAAAATTTTAATCTTAAGAGTTGAATTATTTTTGTTTACACTACTTAACCGATCATTGCATACAAGTTGGTAGCGCACCTGTCAATGACATTGATACCTTTCATCTCGAATAAGACTTGCAACGAAAAATAAGATAATAACATTTTCATGTTCATGAAAAGACAACTCCTGTATTACTATTAATTCCTGTATCGCGGGGGACTTTAGAAACATTCAAACACATAGATCACCCAGACTCAGAACAACAATTTAATACACAAATTGTTGTCCCGTGTGGGGATCGAACCCAGAACACTAAGCGCGGCAGTGTGGTGGCGAGGTGACCACTTAAACCACTGCTCCATTCATGCAGTCAATATTAATTTGTTAAAATGTACATTAAAAATACTAGTTTACACTATTGCAAAATAATCAGAAGTTTGAGGCAATGGTATTCTATTGCACTGTTTGTGCAGAAGCTCCTTGTATACATTATACAGTGTTCTGTTCTGTCTGTTTTAGTGTCTCAGTGGTTAAAACAAATGATTTATTTTCTAGGACATATATAACTTTAACAGTGGTAGAGCCATGCTTAGGCACGAATGAGCCGCCTCGACCGGTGGTTTTTGGTTAGGTTTCCAGAGGTCCAACTCCCCCTCTCCTCTTTTCTCTCCCCTCATCCCAAGTCTTTTTTTTTTGTCGTATTTCATCCCTCATCACCCCCAAAGGCCAAAGGCGGGCAGCGCACTTACGATTTTTAAGTTGCCATGGTTGTCCATGGACGGCGGTTGTCACTTACCACCAGGTGACATCTGTTGGTTTCTCCCCCTATATTAAAAACAAACGTAGGTATTGTGATAATCACCACATGGTAAGAAGTCATAAACTTAAACATAACTTAACATAATTGCATACACAGTTTTGAATAAGTACCACTAATACTCTCCGTTGTATTGAGTAATAAACTAAAGCTTCTATACATGTTTTGTATTAAACTATAACAAAATATTATCTACAGAAACGTGAATTGTCTGGTTATATTAAAGATTATGTTATATTAAATTCATGCACATAAAAGTGTTTCTTCGTTATATTTGATAAAAGATTAAATAATTATAAGGCCTAACTGAGTGACAATGCTCGTAATATTTTTATTTAGCGTTTATTAAAGGTATTATCTTTGAAAGTATAAATAAACAGTGCGATGTACTAATGAATTATCTGGTAACCGCATCGCCATAATGCAGTAAAGGTATAATAGTGAAAATTACTTATTTGCTCAGTTATTTTAAACATCGATTTATGCAATAACTTTGAAAATACACGACATCACGTCTGTTTGCCATTTTCAGTGAGCAATATCTTTCAGTCGCGACATTTACAAGCTACTGGTGTATGCACTAACCGACCGTAAATATAAAAACAATCACACTAATTTTCACATTGCATTGATTACAATGTTGACAATGGAGAATATTGCCAACTTTTGATTTTTACTTGTTATTAAAAGCAAAAAATCGTGTAAAACAATTTTTTGATACGTGAAATGTATTATATTTTTAGTAAGGCGTACGATTCCCGCTGCTGTGACGTCACTTTCCAACGGCCTCTAAGAGCTTGCACCCATTACTACTTTGCGTGTATGAAATTTTGGTTAAAAATGGGTGAAAATATTGATGCTATGGTAACAATCAACGAGTGAAACATTATAGTGAGAGCGGCAAGTGTTGTAAAGTGACGTCACAGGTGAATTTGGAAAGTGAAAGTTGAGTGAATCATAATATCCAAATTACTTGCTCCATTTGAATGTAACAAAAACAAATATATTTCTAAACAATTAGACTACACGGTTACGGAGTTTCAATATATTAAACGAACATGTTTATCACCACGGGTACTCAGCTATTAAGCACAAAAAAAAAAAAAGAAAAAGAGAACTGAAATAAAGGTTGTTAGCGTGGTATGAATATGTTTATGTATGTTTATTCATTTGCCCTGCAATTTTTAGGCATAATCTAGGAACTAATAATTTCAGTTTAGTGAAAAACGTGTATGTTTAATAGATAAATATGATGGTCCACAGTCCAGCTTAACGTTGTTAGCAAGACTGAATAAGAAAATCACACAAAATACTAAAAAAACTAAGTTGTAGTAAAATGTGGTTTTTCTATTTTTGTTCTGAAATTAGCTTTTTAGTTATGTAATGACAAATTGTATTACATACATTTAAGGAGTATTTAATAGGATAGATGGTTGTCAATTCACATCAGATTCTTTTTAGTCAAACGTTAAAACGGTATGTTTGGTAAATTTTGCTTGCAATAAATGGGCTTGCGTCTACGTCATGCTTATGTATTGTCAAATCATTCGCTGTTAATATAATTTGATCAATACTAAAGATATTAAAAACGTTACAGTAAAAAAGAACGACAATGTCTCAACTACTTTCAGTAATCTTATTAACTTACTGAAATTCCCGACATAATGAAATTATTTAATATAAGCATAGTCATCCAACCAATTGTCTATGATTAGTGACGAGATTTTCTTGTATTTAATATGACCCTTTCTATGAGTGAGAGTGTTATGCTTTCTAAAGCATTCAGTAATATCTGGAAAACCTTAAAACTAGCACATCACGTATAGTATATAGTAGTATTTAGTAGGAAGGTAGGTATTCTATATAATTCACTTAAAGTTTTATAAAGTAGATACTTTTGCAAAACAGCACCTTCATGAAAAAATCTCTATTTATTTTAAATCTTTATTTTGTTTTGTTTTTTATAAATTTAGCGTCCGAAATTTGACTTTTTCGAGAATAAAGGTAAAAAAAACACGCTTTTATATATAAGAGCCGAGTAGGGACAATAAACGCAGGTAGAACTGTGGGGAATGGTTAGTAATCTTAATTCATACTTTTCCTGGTCACACTGGAATATTAGAATATTATTATGTATTACCAAACTATACAGCTTGCCGGTATGTAATTAAAGGAATCCTTAATAAGGGTTTACAAACTTTACAGTATACTGCGCATTTCTTACGAGCAATTAATCTTACAGCCAATCTGAAGTCGAAAACCCTTCAATACAGTATAATCTAGGTACTTTACTAACACTAAAAAAAATGATAATACCTGTGCTTTTCTCAACTTTTCCTCTATAGAAGCAAAAGCTATCTGAAGTGCTTGGTGTTCATCTCTTAAAACTTGATTCAACCCCTGCAACTCTGCCATATTTGTTTCATACATTTGAATTTCTGCTCGTAGAGATGCTATTACTGCTGTGTGTTCTGAAATACTAAACAAGAACATATGTACATATTAGTATAAAAACTATTAAGTAGGTAAGTAAAAGTGGTGTCTTGAAAGCAAGGACCAAGGAATTGAAATACAATGTCAAATTTGGATTTTTTAGTTTTGTGAAAACCTACTACTCTAATAAAGTTTTTTACGACTATTCTTCATTTATTTCTTTTATTTGGAAGCTGTATCAGTAAAAAACACACAATCGTCCATAAGTTCACGACTTTCTCGCTTCGGGGTAGGCATGGAAAACAGGTTGTAATTTGTTTATATCCTTACAAAGCTTATTATGCCTCCTCTACTGTCATCAAACTGTTCATACAAGCCCTTTTATTACAATGTATAAACTAAATCATTAACTTTGTCATACAACACTCAACACAATAATGCATATTAATAATACAATTCATCATCATCATCAGTCTACCGCCGTCCACTGCAGAACGAAGGCCTCCCAGTCCGCATCCATACAGTGCCACAGGGCGCCTACACTACACTACGTTTGCCTAATCGCGGTCTCCACTCTAACACATGTCGGATCCGTCGGATGTCGCGACCATCAGTCCGCCTCGAGATATGAACGGCCCACTTTCACATCAGTGTACTGATTCTCTTTGCGATGCCGATTACTCTAGTTCTCTGTCGAATAAATTCGTTTCTAATTTTATCGACTAGATAAACACCCAGCATCGCACACTGAGCGACTTTCAACTTGTGGACCAGTCCAACGGTGAGTGTCCTCGTTTCGTTTTAAGCAAGTAAGGGATCTGCGACTCGAAGATATGACGTAGCTTCCCATACGCCACCCAACCAAGACCAATTCTTCTATCGACCCCGATCAAAATTGTACCAGCCGAGTTGGATAGTTTGACCAAGGTAGACGTATTCTTGCACAACCTCGTTTGTAGATAGCGTTTGTTGTTGTTGTGGGACTCGGGATGCCTTTTATACATGATTTTAGTCTTACCTATGTACATCCTAAATCCCACTCGTCTTGAAGAATCGTCCAGAATGTTAAGCATTTCGTCTAGATCATGCAGAGATTCCGCCAGGATGACTATGTCGTCTGCAAATCGCAAGTGTGAGATGTGTTGGCGACGTCTTGAAGACGTCTTCTGATGAATTGGTAAATTTCAGAGACATAACGTCTCCCTGTTTACACCACATTCCAATTTGTTTGGTCCTATGCGCTGTTCTTGTACTTGGACGAACATCGTTGCGGCTTGGACGTCGTCGTCGTCGTAGTCCACATACTCTAGGCAGAGAGGCTGACTATACTCCTCTGTTTTCTGAATTATTTGCCAACGTTGCCGTACTTAGTATAGATTGCCAATTTGTGTTTAACGGTTCAGAGCCTTTTCAAAACCGAGGCGGCTCCACGGGCAAGAATGGGTAATTTTTCTTCTTTCTAATCCCAGCATCCCTCATCATCCTCAGAGGCGGGAAGCGCATTTTCGAATCTGATTGGCAAGTGTCTATGGATGGTGATTGTCACTTACCATCAGGTGTAATGGAACAGAATTGGAGATAGACGAGCAGACACACGTCTGCTCGTCTGTTCCCCGGAACCATATAAAAAGATGAGTTTTGAAATTTTAAAAACAGTTATTCTGTGATGAGCTCATACTCATACTCATCACTAATTATGTTTTAGAAAAAAAAAATAAAATCAGCAAAATAAAATTTACTTCAATAAAATTAAGACAAAGGTCAGCGATTAGATGAAAACCGGTCCCACAAGACATACCTTTTTAAACAAGTTATGTAGGTAGACTCAACAGACTCTTTCTACAACATTTTAATAGCCACCCAAATAAGTATTTTCAAATGTAAACTGCTTAATTAATATTCACTAGCCCAGTAACAAATTGTAACTGACATACATTAAATTAGTTTAAAAATGTAAAATATGCATTCTTACCTAACAGAAACTTAGTTTTATATTATATATATGATTAACAAGAATCATGTTTTAATCTAATTATTGTTACTTACATCATAATATACAAATATTAATTATACATATTAATTTTAAGTTACATTTTAAAACATTGGTAAATAGTTAAAATCAGGTGTAAAAGTTATGTATGTTTTTTAAAGAATAAAAATTGTATTGTATAATAAAAAATATAGTGTAAAACTGTTAATTATGAGTGGATTATATTACACAATATATTATTCTATACTTACACAATATCTTTTGTTTGCAATTGTTTTTCTAAATCATGAACTTTTTCATTTAAACTCATAATTTGTTGAGCATTCTCTCCTCTTCTTCTATGCAAAGAGGTCAGCTCTTCTTGCTGTAAAAGAATTTTTTGTTCCATCGCCTGTATCTTTTCATTGCTAGCTGCACCTATAAATTAAACAATTACTTCCATTTACCATTGTATGATCATAACTTACCTTTTACACACAAATGTGAGTATGTTTGCTATACCTTCACTTCTCATCATTACTGATAATCGGTCATCATAAGAATGGGTTTACATGTGGCAAGGGGTACAAAAAAGGACTTAGGGTATAATTCTTACAGAAAAACAGGTGTGATTGAGTAACTTATAAAATTAGCAATTCCCTGTAGTTTCACTTGCGTTTATGCTAATTGCTCTGGTTCTAAGAGTTGCAGCTTGACGTTTTATAGCCTATAGCCTTCCTTAATTAATGGGCTATATAAAGAAAAATATTTTTTCAAAATCAAATCAAACTCTTCAGTTTTATTATATTGGTGTAGATAATATCTACAAAAGTGGAGTTACAAATGAAGATGATCTTTGTTAAATTATCAATTTATGCAACATAACTTTAACTTTTAGTCTTTTTATGAATATTATATACAAAAAGACATCTTAAGTACAAATAACTTTTACAGTAAGCAAGTATTCAAGAAAGGTCTGCTAAATGTGGCAGAAGCACAAGTTGTATACCAGGATTGACATCTCTGTTTATACTGGACGGGAATAATGCATGAGCTTAATTATGCATGCATGTATGTTTTACTGTAAAATAATGAACTACTCACCTGTACCAGATAAAACACTGTCTGTGCCAGAAAATCTTATCCTTTCATTGAGCAATGTTAATTGAAGATTTTCATTTCTTAGAGAATTAACATTATCAAATAATCTGCTTTCTGAAAATATTAACAAAAAAAAAAAACTTTTATTTGATATTTTATACTACCTACTACCAGTACCATGTAATTGAAAACATGATATAAACACTATTAGGGCTAAAGGGTTTCATTTCTATTGAGATAGAACCAATGGTCAATGAAATTGATTAATTAGTCATATCGCACATACTCGTAGGTCTATAGACATGTTGAAAACAATTTGTTTACAGACAAAACACTGTTTTATTTATAAAAATACTTTCCTTATCACTGTAGCATTTATACATACAAAAGAAGATAGATAAGGTTAGACAAGGCATTTGTGAAGTATCAGCTATTTTTAATTTTATTTAAATGAAAAGAAAAAAACTAAAAATATAAAAATAAATAAATTGTAATAAACTACCTATAAATAAAATAGTAATAATAATAAGTTCAGAGATCTAATAAATACATTTTGGCTTAGATTGAGATTCAACTGCCGTGGCCAACTAATACCAAAGAAACTTTTTTTTTCGTTATTTGCTTGATATATTTAGAGATTATTTTATTGTTTGTGTGTGGTATGATAATACATACATATGTCGGTAGTCACATATTGTTAAAATTATTCTGAATAAATAGCCAAGAACCACTATATAATCACTGTCATACCATATTGCACCACATCAGAGAAAACTTGTCATATGACAATATGAGTGATCTAAGTATTAGATACATTTTAATGAATTTGTGATGCGACCATGCCTTCCATAATTTATGTATAGAAAGCAGTACTCAGCAACTATGTATAAATTACAAACATGTTGTATCAAAAGTAATTAATAGCTATGATAACAAGTGCAGCGGATCACAAGGTATCAATGTAGGGAACAATAGTTTATTAGCTTAGTAATAAATCTTGTCTATTTAATATTTATCTAAAATGTCAACACAAAGAACTCCATAGGTTAAGTAACTTACGAAAGGAAATTATGTCCTGAAACGCAACTGTTTCCATTTTATTTCTGGCCTGTAGTTGGCCTACAATGCTGGTTCTCCACTCACCCCCTTCCATTATTACCGCACAATTATTCTATTAGGGTTTAAAATAATAATTACAATAACTTTTGATCAAAACAAACAAATGTCATGTTAAGTACAGCGCAATTGATGCTAACAAAGGGAGAAACCAGTCAAAATATAAAGAGCTAACAGCCCTACGGTTCACCAAGAGAACTATTATTCTAATAAAAGAAGTACAATAGAAAAATCAAGGATTTCTCTTAATTTCTATGCACTAAGAAACGACAGTAGGTATGTATAATCACAACTGACACTACAGACAGTTGCAATGACTTTGACAGTTCGTCTACTTAAAATTTAATGTACATTCGGCTTTTACCACAGTATAGAAAGACAGACGTAGATATACGTTGGAAAAAGAATTGGTTTGTAAATTTCTAGAGACATACATATATTTTCACTAGTTAAAAGCAAGTGTTTTAAGCAAATAGAGAAACAAAATTTCTTATTTATAATATTATAGTAAGTATATATAACACATATAAAAGTATGCACATCGATAAAACTAACATCATACCTTATTCATCACTGAACGAGTTAACGAAACTTAGAACATTTGAGAATAACAACGAAAACTGATAAAACCTGATCGTACCATATTGAGTGGTGTGTGAATGGGATAAGGAAGAGTATAGCTTATATCTCGAGCAGACGGGTCACCTGATGGTAAGTGACTTCCGCCGCCCATGAACACTTGCAACTTAAGAGTCACAAGAGTAGAGGAAAGGGAGGAGGGGAAAGAGGGGAAGGGAAAGGGAGTTGGACCTGCGGTACCCTCACTCCCTCAGTCACACAATGTAAGCATTGTTTAACAGCCGGTTTTCTGTGAGGCTGTGGTATTACTCCAACGTTGTGAAATTGTACCGCGATGGTAAGAAACACCTCCATTACCAAGATTTTTTATTTTGCTATTATTCTTACACTATAATACAGAGCAGGCTTCATTGCGGCCAAAAAAAGAACTTTCAATTGACTATTGACTCTACGCAGCGTTGAAATACGAATGATACCAAATACCTACGACTACTAGCCAGCTCTACCTATATAACCAGCTGTTAATGTTTCGGCGCAAAGACTATTTGATCAATCATCATCTGTTGGATAACTCCGTGCTTGAGAGGCTACGCTTGGACAAAATAGCCTTGTTGTTGTTTGTTGTGGAGGGGGCTCCATCACAAGTAGAGACTCTTGTTGACTTTGGACTACTACCACCTAGTCCTGTGGAGGGAGGGGGGGATACTATTGCTTTAACTGTAACTACCCAATATAATGATAAAGTAAGGAACGCTTTGGAAGGTGCTATTCGTGAATATCGGTAAGTGAGTTTTGATGGTAGACCACGTTTACCGCGTTTGCTGATGCATAAACGAAATAAAGCTCTATTGTGTGCTCTGGACTCTTTACTATCTAGTCATTTAGACAATAGTGAAAACCTCAGGGATACGCATTCAATTCTTTATTGTGCGGCGGTTGCAGCTTGTCGAGTAGCTGGTGTTAAATTCTGACCATTTGACACAATTCATCGAAAAAAGATGTTTGTTCCGGCGTGGCAATATAGGAATGAGCAACGTATCGCTGAGGCCAGAGCACTTATTGGCTAGCATATCTATTTCAGATACACGCCCGAGAGTAATGCTTTTTGTGATTCGGGCTTTATCAGGAACTGATATCAGTTCCTGTGATTATGCAGCACGTGTCACAGAGCGCATTGACTTTCTGAAGCAGCAAGTTGCATGCATAGGCAAACCGCATACGTAGATTTAAAACCCGAGTAGACCGATATACTCAGAATCGTACTTTTCAAAGGGAACCTGACTGACTGAACGACACACATCCCCCGGATGTTGAACTAACTAACACATTTTGGCGTAACATCTGGTCGATGCCTGTGGCTCATACTGAGGGTGAATGAATGCGAGATGTTGAACGTTCATCTGAGTCAATTAATACTATGCAGCCAGCATCAATATCATGTAAAGATGTAGCTTGCTATACTGGAAATCAGCTGGACCGGATGGACTGCATAACTTTTGGTTAAAGTAGCTCCATAGCTCACATGTGTGTTTGGCATCTCAATTTCAATCATGCTTGGAAGCAGGTTCGCTGCCCGCTTTTATGATAACTGGTGTAACTCTCCTACTCTACAAGTCTGGTAGTGCCATTGATCCCAAAAAATACAGATCCATTACCTGTCTGCCAACAGTTTATAAATTATTTATGTCCATTCTGAGAGTGAAGATAACAACACATGTCTCTAAGAACAATATAATGGCTTTCTCTCAGAATAGATGTAAAAGGGGGGCACGTGGCACTAAAGAGTTCCTTATTATTGACACGGCTATTTACCAACAAGTTCGACGTAACCGAAAGGATTTGGTGACATGTTGGATAGATTATAAAAAAGCCTACGACTCTGTGCCGCATACGTGATGGAGTTGTATAAGATTGATACAACTTTATGCACTTTCATGGAGGCATGTATGCAGCAATCAAGAACAGTTCTTTGCTATCCAGGATGTCAGCAATCTCAGGGTGACGGTGAATTTATAAGTATTAAGCGGGATATATTTCAGGGTGACAGTTTGAGCCCCCTGTGGTTTTGCTTGGCTTTGAATCCTCTTAGCACTATGTTAAAAGGTTCGGGGCTAGGCTATCGTTTCCGGAGAAATGGTCAAGTTATATCCCACCTCCTTTTCATGGATGATTTGAAACTGTTTGGGTGCAGCAATGTCCAGTTGATAAGATTACTAGAGGTAACTGAAACCTTTAGTAAATGTATCAATATGGAATTTGGTGTAGATAAATGTTCAGTCATGTATGTAAGCAAAGGTAGGATTGTGGAATCTGAAGGAATTGAACTTTCAGATTCGACACACTTTAGACGTCTTTTTGCAAATGAAACGTACAAGTATCTAGGTATGACACAGGCGTTGGGTATAAATGAATTGACTATGAAGCAATCGCTAAAGGAATGTTTCTTTGGCCGCCTGAAAAAAGTACTCAAAAGTCTTTTGTCGGGTGGTAATCAGGTGCATGCCTAAAACGGCGGTAAACGGTTGGGTCATACCATCCTTTGGCATACTTAGATGGACTCAGAGGGAATTGGACGCCCTGGATAGAAGAGTCCGTACACTGCTAACTGCGTACGGAATGCACCATCCACGTTCATCAGTAATGAGATTGTATATCTAGCGGAAATGTGGGAGTCGTGGTTTCTTAAATGCCAGGACTCTTCATAATCGTGAAGTATGCAAACTTAGAAATTACTTTCTCTCTGTCAACGTGGAGGTACACCAGCATGTAGTGGCAGTTGATAACGGACTTACTCCGCTCGGTCTAGGGAAAAAGAGCGCAAACCTGCAATACTTAATGTTACAGACCGTCAGGAGATATGGAGGAGCAAAGCGCTGCATGGACTTTATCAGGACTTAAACGGGCCCGATGTAGATCTATTATCATCTGTGTCTAGGCTACGTTTCAGTGATCTCTTCGGAGAAACTGAAGATTTTATCTGTGCAATTACAGATGAAGTTGTAATGACGAATAATTATCGGAGACATATCCTGAAGGATGGCACAATTGACATTTGTCGGGCATGTTATCGCCCCGGTGAAACGCCCGTATAATTTCTGGTTGCTCTCGTCTTGCAAATGGTGAGTACTTGCACAGACATAACCAAGTGGCCAGAATAGTCCATCAGCAACTTGCTCTTAGATATAACCTTGTGGATGTCGAGTTACCGTATTATAGGTATGTGCCCGACCCAGTTCTTGTAAATAGTCATGCAACATTATATTGGGATCGATCTATCATCACTGACAGGACTATTGTTGCCAATAAACTTTATATAGTGGTGATAGACCGACTAGAGCGCCGAGCAATAATTATAGACATTACCATTCCACGTGACGACAATCTCATAAGGGCTGAAAAAGATAAACAAAAAAAATATTTGGATCTAGCCCATGAGGTGGTCGACATGTGGGATGTTAGTTCTGCAATCATTGTGCCGATAGTCATATCAGCTCATGGGTTGATTGCCAAGAGCCTCGAACCTCGAACATCTGCAGAGGCTCACGTTACACACAGCTTGGTTAAGGGCCTAATACAGAAGGCAGTCCTTCTTGATACGGCACGTATTGTGAAGAGGTTCCTGTCGCTGGAGCCCTAACCACCGGTAGCTTGGTCCCTGTACCCGATACCGGTGGGATACTATTTTTTATATTTTTAAATATATTTTGTTTTTATTTTATATTTAAAAATGTAATTTGTATGTTTATTAATGTAAATAAAGAGAATAATAATTATATGCCATCAAGTCATTCTTATAATATATCTCAACGTTATACGCTTTACGCGTATTACGCTTTAATTACGCCAAAACGGCAAATAGTCTTAGGCTTAGTCATACCTAATACACACACACAATTTGTTTTTTTTTTTTTATAAGACAATTTCCTCATTGGGAATAATTCCTGGGTACGGGGGGCTTAACAAATATTCAATCAACTGACACAAAGAATACCCGGACTCGGGACAGCTATTTGTGGATTACACAAATTTTTGTCCCTGTATGTATTTTTTTTGTATGTTAAGCGATTACTCCGCCGTCTGTAAACCAATTTTCTAAATTATTTTTTTGTTCGATCACATGGTAACGAAATCCGGATTTGAATTTTTAAACAACAGGACCAGAAAAAATACTAATAAGTTTTAACTTGTACATTTTTACGATTTAAAAACCTTCAATTGCACTAAGAAATTGGAAAGGTGCATTGAAGGTATATTATTATGATATAGACGGCGTATAAGAAGTTTTTACCAAATTCAAATAAAATTTCTAAATGTGGTTTGTGTTATTTTTTTCTCACTTTACCAGTATCTGTCATAATCTCTTCTTATTAGTTTTGTTAATAAAATATATTTACAAGCAAGTAAGAAATAATAATGTAAAACTAAGTCGATCATCGTTATCATCCTCCGTCAAGGATCTCATTCATCTGGACTTCGACTGTTACTATTCAATTAAGGATTTGAAATTCAATTATAAGTTTTGAGAGTCAGAGCTGAGAGCTCAAGGTATGCACTCAGGCCGCCAAATTAATTTGTACTTTGAGATATGATTATCTGTTTACCGTTAAGACCGCGGTGATTATAAAGCGTCTTAGCACTATATTTATGGTTAAAATGAAACTCCAGCCACGAACGTTAAAATATACTTACTCTTAATATTTTTAAATGAATTCGACATTTAAAAGTTTTTCTTTTAAATAACAATAAATATAAAGTAAACTCGCCGCGATAAATCTGGACTAAGATTTACCTGCTTAGAGATGCAATCGCTTAAATTCTAACTTCCACAGTAAGTTCTTACTGACGTAGAGTGATTTATTTAGCATTGGTCGTTGTTTATCAAGTAGGTATTTGACAGTGTAGTAAACACAATTCTTAATCCAAAAACAAGTCCTTTGCCTTCCTAGGTTCTAGACTGGAATGTTTATTTTCCTATACTATGTACTCTTTGGCTGTAGATACTAATCCACCGCAGTTGTTTTTGAGGGACTTCGTAGCTATGGGAATTTTTCAAACAATATACTGTCTCCAATATACTGAAGAGCCCAATATCCCTTGCGATCTGTGTGTCATATGATAAACAGTGTCTTATTTTCGTTTATATGGATTTTATAATAATATCTTTGCGTGAAAGAATGACAAAATATTTTTTTTTTTGCATTTAAAAATATTAATAATAAAATAGTGGTAGTTACTATATTAGTATCTATTGCGAGATGTCACAGATTGATGAGATGTATTAAAATTATAATTAACTTTACTTGATATTAGTTTATGTAAGAAAATAACGTGATATATAATTTACATCTTGCTTTTTTTGTAGCGTACGTAGATATACTTTGGTTCGTCGATAAAAAGTAGCCTATATCCTTTCCTAGGGTTCGAAGTATACACATAACTACCAAATGTAATCAAAATAGGTTGTGCCCTTTAGCTCTGAAAAGTAACCAGTAATAATCGGACTTTAAAAAAGTAGACAACCGACTTCCATGCGTCTATCATAAAATGTAAGACTTATATGGTTTTCTCATGGATGCTATTGTCAGAACTGGACCAAATTAAAATGGGACCTAAGAACTGAGAACCTCCTCCTTTTTGAAGTCGGTTAAAAACTAAACAGTAAGAGTGTATAGAGAGAGTTAGTATAGATAATTAAATAAAAAACTTACTTAAGTAATACAAAATTTAAAAAAAGCTAAAAAATTGGTGTCGAAAAATTTTTGGTACGATGTTTCGACTGTAGATTGTACTACTTCTTTCAAGTTTATTACTTCTTTTTTTATTTTTTTTTAAAGACAACTCCGCACTAGGATTAATTCCTGTCTCGCAAGGGACTTTACATACATTCTATCCACGGACACAAGGAACACCCAGACTCAGAACAACAACTTGAGAACTATACAAAGTGATGTACCGTGTGGGGATCGAACGCACAACACTCGGTGAGGCAGTGTGGTGGCGAGGTGACCACTTAAACCAGTACGCCATCCGTGCAGTTATTACTGAGTTAATTATGAACGCTACAAATGCTTTTAAACAATCGTATATTGTTCAATTCAAAATGATGATTCAATGGTTCAATTTAAAAAGTCTACATTACAAAATGGTCACGAATTTACTTGTTAGGTATAAACCCTTACAGGACTTTGTCGTCCGTCTGTCAAGGACCTTTTTCTCGGGAACGCGTGGAAGTATCAACTTTTAATTATCATTAAATACTTATGTCTATATTCCCTTGAATCTGTTTAAAAAAAGAAGCTTGTAAATAAACAAAAAGTATATTTTATGTGACATATCAATAAATTCTTCGAATTTCCGTAACTTGTGCTGTAAGAGTGCTTCTAACATTTAATGATTCTATGCCATTAGGAAGTACCATGTAGGTTTTCATTGAAATGTTCTTTTTAAATCTCAAGCGTAAGTGCTCGGTGTTAATTGCATGAGGCTGGAAATGGAAATTGAATGGAAACTTACCACAGTAAACTATATGCTAAATGAGATTTTTGCTTAACCATACACAAGGCTAACTTTTCTTTTATTATTTGATATAGGGCAAATGAACAGACGGGTCACATGATGGCTAGTGACTACCGCCACCTATGGACACCCACCGACACTCAAGAGTCATAAGTGCGTTGCCGGTCTTAGCTTGGTCGGTATTGCTTTCCGTAACTAGCTCTGGGTATGACATACAAGAAAAAAAAAAAACTAACTAAAATTAAACAAAAGATCTCGACAAGACCACAAAAATATTTTTTTTTCAACAATTTCTAATATATAAGTGATAGGACAATTTTTATTAATTCTAACTTTATTAGGGAGAACAACCTTTTTCGTTATCTAATCTTTATTAAATCAATAAATTCTCAAAGCCGTGAAGACATTCTGCGGAGTAAAGTGTCTAGTGTATGTGTAAATAAATCGATTATAAAGTTTGAGAATCACCGCCCGGCCGTTGTGGAGCGCAATATATTCGACTTAATAGTGTAATTTTGCAGGCTCTTGCAATATCTTGCGGTGAACTCAAGCAACCTACTACCGACCTCTGACAGACGCCAGATTGCAAG
The DNA here is from genome assembly GCA_947561695.1 of Tyria jacobaeae. Lineage (NCBI taxonomy): Eukaryota > Metazoa > Arthropoda > Insecta > Lepidoptera > Erebidae > Tyria > Tyria jacobaeae. The sequence goes on from OX387218.1 coordinate 11,707,907, forward strand.
CAACACTCTGTCGTTAGCAAGAAGATAATACTTCATGGTACTAGCTCTATAAGACGTAAATGCCAAAAATAATTTTGGACTTAAAGTTGAATATTACTATATAAGTAAGAATGTGAAATCAAGATAAACAATTTTTTTTTCAACACTTGTTAAAGTATTGCGACTGTGTATTGTGAATTAAAGTTTAGGTTAGCTATTACAATATCTAGTTTAAACTTCAGTTTAAAATACACATTTATTGCAATCATTTGTAGTAAGTGTTACGTTACAATATTATATACATAATATTAGTTTAAAGTAGTAAAGTACTTTTTTTTGTTATTTGTAAAACTGGAAGAGACGCCACATATAACTTTCGTTATACTCGGACTCACGATTTACATTAATCATATGTCCGAAATCAAATATCAAGTGAGACGTATAAAAGAACGAGTAGTAATCATTTATAAAACATTATCAGATGCCAGTAAGCTCTTTGTGAATATTATACATCGGCACCTATTTGGCAGCGTGTTATCCAGATATATAGGGCGACGCGTAGTGCAATAAAAGGTTGTGAGATTCAAACCATACATTATTTATAGAGGGTTCTATCTACAATCGCTCCTGAAATCAATATAGAAAAAAAAACGTGGCATGAAATTCTTTAGCCCAATGAAATGAGACGAGTCCGATTTAAAATTGAAAAAGAAGTACGAGTAAGCAATGAATAATTCAATCAAAGGGTTTGAATGCAAGAGCTAATTTATTAGTAGTTTAAATTCTCTACAATAAACCTTTTTGTATTCATCACATAAATAATCCTTGATTATATGTTACCTGAAAAAAGATTACGTTAAAATCGTTATCTGCAACTAGATGGTCAGCTCGATATGAAGCAGTTCAAGTACTCAATCAATATATCAACGAAATAATTAAGGCTTTGATTATGCTTGAAGAAGATACAGAACAAAATACGATTACAAGACAAGAAGCTAAAGGGATTCGAATTCAATTAGAGCAACTTGAGACAGCATTTATGCAGATACTTTGGTATTTTTTACTCTCAAGATTTAATGCTATTAGCCAAAGATTGCAAAAAGTTGGATGTAACATTGCTGAAGTAATCGATGATTATAATGGTTTGATCAAAGTTGTTGCTGATACGCAATATTATGAATTTGAAATCTATGAAAAAACCGCTTCAAAAATTTCCTAAATTCAAGAATATAAAACAAGATTTTTTCTTTCTTTTTCTATATTCAAGAATATAGAAAAAAAAGAGAAAATGTTGCTGATTAATCACGGGACAGAGATGTGCAACTGTCAGGTTGGGACCATTTTAGAGTTAATACTTTTAATATCATTCTTGACAAAGAATGATATTAAAAGTATTAACTCTAAAATAGTGTTATTAATCCAGATTGTCATCTGGATTCTGAATTGAGCAAAAGATGTGCAGCATATGAAAAAATCAGGAAAAGTTCTCAGTTATCACTGAATTTGGCAACTTGGATAATAAAAAAAATTGTGAATGAGCTGAAGGTTTAAGAAATGTTTATTCTTCAGAATTCGAGCCCTCGTTAGATGACAAATTTGTGCACTTCCATGTTTATTGCACTGAAGAAATGATGGAACAGAATTCGTCTTCCGATCTTTTGAAATTGTTGCATGCAAACGACCTGTACACTGAGTTTCCAAACGTGGAAATCGCCTATCGAATATTTATGACATAAACTGTAACAAACTGTAGCGCAGAACGATCGTTTTCATGTTTGAAGAGAGTTAAAAACTTCTTACATTCTACAATGACTGCTAATAGACTCAATAGCTTAGCTATTCTATGCATCGAATCCGACGTACTTCAACATTTAGATCACGAAGATTTAATCGACCAATTCGCATTTCAAAAAGTCAGACGTGTTTGCCAGTGAAAAAAATGATGTAATATAATTGATGAGTCACCCTTAGTGCCAAATTTATAATTCTTAGAAAAAAAAACAACAAATATTTATTCATGATTTTGGAATATATAACACATAATAAAGTTTCTCCAATAAATTAGTTATTTTAATTTTGAAAAATAAAATATATAAACTATAAGTTAAAGTAACATTCTAGTATGGGGGCGGATTTTTTTCAGGTGCCCAGGAGCGGTATTAAGTTAAATCCGGCCCTGCCTGCACCGGCCTATTAGGTGCTGCGATGATAATAATGCTAATGGCAATCATATTTTCTTAACTTTTTGTATTTCACTACTAAACATTATAACAGTTAGAAAATTAATTATAAACTTATGAAGTCTATTATTATAATTACATACTACAGGATATTAAATATAAGTGTGTAAATTACTTTTTACATTTTCTAAACCCTAGCTGTTCTTCGCAACTTAGTTTGAGTAGAAATTTAAACCATACATTTTACCAGGATTATAATTTGTATACCCACTGTGCTCAGAATCTAGCTCTGTGAAAAATTTCTTTAAAATCCGTTTAGTCGTGATTGAGTAACAAACATTAACCCAAACTTGCACATTCATAATCGTAGTAAGATTAAAGATTCTATGTTATATGTACTGTTTTCCACGAAGTATTAGAAACAGGAGGAAGTGAAATCTATCACTTCACATGTATGAAAACAAAATTATGCAGATGTAATATTCATTTATAATATTACCTATTCCGATTGATAACTCACTGGATTTAGGTAAGCCATTAATAGTAAGTGACACATAATTTCATTACTTATGTATACCAAATACAGGCATGAGGTAGGTACGCCCACATTTTTCTTACCAAATGTACCCACTTACGTATTATGTAAATTTTATCCCCAAAATATGAGCTTTATCACGCCTCTACCTGCACATTCGGTGGTACAGGCGTGAATTTATGTATATACATAAATATACATAAATTCACGCCATTACGCATTAATCTAGACTCTTGGAGAGTCTAGATTAATTATTATGAACCACAGAGATGCTGAATAAATTTGTTTAACACTGTTCTATACGTTTGAAAGACCTCGTTTATCGTGGCGGGGTATGAACTTTTTGTTTTAGTAAAAACGCCAAACGCAGATAACAGTCCATAACAAAATTATTCAGCTTTCAGTGTGGTTGATACTGTTATTCTTACGCGGCGAATATTGTATATTCATATATTTACAAATTTATATATTCCAGCATGACTTTAATCAGGGTTTGATATCATTATATATATTTATATTTATAAAATATGAATATGTATATCTAATGAAACTAAAACCTGATATAAAAAAACGCATAATCATGGGAACATCCTCATAATGTCATAATGTATTATAATTACAATATTTATGGAAGGCAGCTTTAGTGCACCCAATACCTAAAAAAGGAGATCGCTGGATTCGTCCAACTACAGACCTCTTTGTTCTCCAGGACAGTGGAATTCATTGTTAACTGCCAGCTCCTCCGGTACTTAGAAGACCACCAGCTCCTTAATGATCGACCGTCCGGGTCGTTCAGTTGGTGATCTTCTCGTTTACTTGACTCACCGGTGGGCACAGGTGATCGAGACCAAGGGGGAAGCGTTGGCCGTTAGTTTGGACGTACCGAAGGCCTTCGATCGGGTCTGGCACAGAGCGAAGCGGGGCTTCCTTTTTATGGGCTTCCCGAGAAACTGTGCAATTGGCTCATCAGTTTTTTTACAGACAAAAGCATCAAGGTTGTTGTTGACGGTGCATGCTCCGATTCCAATCCGTCGATATATCAAGCGAAGTCCAGTTTCGCGGTCACTTAAAGCGTAGGGCCAAATTAGCCTCGAAGAAGCTTGATGTGCTAAACAGATCGAGACAGTATTTCACTCTGGCCCACCGCCTGTAACTTTATAAGGCGCAGGTTCGGCCTTACATCGAATACTATTCTCATCTCTATGCACGTGTACCCCAGTACCAGCTTCTCCCTCTTGACCGCATTCAACGGAGAGCGACTCGCATCATCGACTGCCAAGATATTTCTGATCGGCTTGACACCTTGGTGTTGCGTAGATATGTAGCTTCACTCTGCACTCGCTTGTATCATGAGGAGTGTTCAGAGGAATTGTTCGGCCTTATACCGGCTGCAGGTTTTCACCATCGTCCTACGTGACAAAATAGCTATCCCTATCACCTGGATCGTTGGCTCTCCACCACTGTGCTTCTCCAGAAGCTTTTAGCCTCATACAAGCAGCCTATAGAATAAATTGTCGCCTGCCGTATTTCCGGACCGATGCAACCTTCAAACCTTCAAGAAAAGAGCATACTCCTACCTAAAAGGCCGGAAATGCACTTGTGACTTTTGAGTTGCGGATGTCCATGGGCGGCGGTACACTGTGGTTTTTATTTATAAAATTACAATTGTTTTACAAAACAAATATGAGCAAAATTCCAAAACAACGTATACTAATACAAAACATAATACAATTCGAGTAAAATTATAAGACATGTGAAGGAATTTACTATAATGAGTTGTAATTTTAAAACTTTTTTGTAATAACTCTACACGTATTATAATTATTCCTAACCGTTGGTAAATTTCCAATGAAATGTTGTAAATTTACCAGAATTGTTCAAAATTCTATTTACAATACTTTTTTGTGATATTACAAAAAAATTTTGACACTCAAATTAGTATGAAGTCATTAAGAATTAACAAATAATTTTCTTATTTTTGTAACTCAAATTTGAAAATTGCATTACGTATTGTAATTCTCATAAAAGTTTTCATTTTTTAAAAACGAATTGTAATTTTCTATATCTGTTGATTAATTCCAAAGAAAATGATTTGAAATTTACAAAAATTGTTTGTAAGTTGGTTTTAAATACTTTTCTTTATAAAAGTTTTAAAAAATGTAGAAAATGAAATTACTATTAAATTTTTAAAAAAATATCAATAATTTTATTATTTTTATAATGCAAATTCGAAATTGCATTATACATTGTAATTCTACTAAAAGTGTGTATTTCTCTTACACGAAAAGTAGCGAATATCCGATAACCGTTTGGTATATTTTTAAAAATGTTTTGTTGCTTTTGTAAACTAAGTTGAAATTAATTGTGTAGTAAATTTACAAAACATCATTTTGAAATGACAAACAATTTTCAACAGAATTTGTTTTGTAAAATTACACTATTTGTATTGTAATTTTGCTAAGCAAATTTCCGATAATCATTTGGTAAATTTCTACAAATGTTTTGTAATTTCTCAAAATTGTGTTGAAATAAATTGTTTAGTAAATTTAAAAAACTGAATTATAGTATTTCTTTCTTGTTGTGAGTAAAAACTTCCAACACTGTTTTTTTGTAAAATTACTACAGAAATTTTACAAAAAAAGTGACCGTCTGCTCGTTTGCCCTCTATCGCATAAAAAAATCATTAGATAACTTAGAGTGACTTCAAAATTTTTGTTATACGGTATACAGTTTAACCCTCATTCACCTTCCTATTTAAAAGGACGATTTGAGTTCCTTCACGATATACATACTAACTTCTAACGATCATCAGAAAATCTGATATTAAAAGTGCCAGTGTACTGCACAAATTTCTTTGGCATATCATTTATGGCCCTGTCTATTCGTTTATGGAATGAGTTACCGGTACAAATAAGACTTTAAAAAAATTGGTTAAGAGACATTATCTAATACTGTAATATCATTATAGTATAAATTATATTACAGTAATTAAGTTACAGTATCTATTCAATAATTAAGATAACAGCTATATACAATTGTATTACGTATGCTAAACAACTGTGTATGTATTCATACATATATATATAACCTATGTATCTATCTTCATGTATAAGTATAATAATATATCTTGAATAGTTAGTACGCCATCAACTACTATGTTTTCATGAACGATTTTATTATTATCTCCTTCCTAAGGTTGTCCGGTAGAGATCGCTTTTACTCGTAGCGATAAGACCACCAAATGTACTGTAATTTGTAAGACAATATTTTGCTTCTTTTTCAACTGTATTTCATGAGCGGTGTATGATAAGTAATATTCTATCTATATATCTATCATATACTATCGTCGTTCATCTCCCAGATCAGCTATATAATAAAGATTTTTTTCATATTCATGTTTTTCTCACCGTAATGAACCGTAATCAATACACAAAGTGATTCCAAATTTTTAATTACTTAATTTGTTCCACAAAAATGATTTTATTTGGTATTGAAACATGTTTTATTATGTTATGTGTATGTAATGTCCTTAAGATGAGCAGGTAATCTGTTTAAGAACTATACTGATAGATGTCCAGTGCAATGCTTAAGGTACTATATTTAATTTAGGTACTATATAATTTTTATAGTTTTTCGCAGTGTACCTTACCTTACTTCCATTTCGTATCCTTTCTCGTATTCAAGTATGTACTTGGTGAAGTCGCTTGATAATGTTCATGCTTATAAACTAGGAACTGTTCGTATGCCCAAATTCTTGAAATAATACTTTCAAGATTCAGTTGCGTTATTTTTATTTTATTGTATAGGGGGATAACAGCTTAAACCGCCCATGAACACTTGCAACTTGAGAGTCACAAAAGTGCTGTCCGCCTCTTAGGGTAGAGGAATGGGAGGAGAGAAAAGAGGTGAAGGGAAAGGGAGGAGGAGAAAGAAGGGAAGGGAAAGGGGGTTTTGCCTCTGGTAACCTCACTCACTCGGTCATACAATTTTCAAAACCGATCGATCGAATCAAATCGAAAAATAATTTTAATAATTTTGAAAGAAAAAGGCTTTTTGTAAGCTATACTCATATGAATAATGAGAATGACACACATATTAAAATATGATACTGTACGTCACCTGAGATGCCATTAATAAGTAGTAGACAGCATGATAAGTTTATCTCTGAGACTTCTTTAAACTTAACAGACCGAAGACATAGATGAGTCGCTCGATTCTAATTCATTTATCCAGGAAAGTTGAAAATCTATCATGACTTTAATATTTTCAACTAATTCAAGATGGATATTCTTTAATTCTTCCTCTACTGTAACATTGTTTCTTATTAAGTATTCAAATTTTATTTACCAGTATGATAAAGTCTTAAATGATTTCATCATATAACTACATAGCTATTATTAGCAAACACGGTAACTTTAGGTTTTGCCTAGTGTTTTTCAAAGAAATTAAGTATATACCTTAAATAAATTATACTTCTAATCTGTTCCTACAACTTTCATATTGTTATTTATTTAGCAGAATATATCAGTAATTAACGCGTTGATGACATCCTCAGTACCTTTTTTTTTACGTGGGGAAATCCTCATTTACTATCCTCCGCCGGGGTTATAGGGTTGTGCCGGACTTGACAGGCTAAAACCGCCACGGTGTTCCTTCCTCGCACCTGCTGTCAATTGGTAAACAACGATTGCTGCTTTTTGGTAAACAATAGTCAAGTCATAGAACGTCCTCCTTTTTTAAGTCTGTTAATAAACCAATAGTTACAATAGAGAAACATCTTTTTTTATTTAAAATTAAAGACTACAAACGTTATTTGAAATAACATTTTATTGATTTCACAAATTTCTTAATACATATTTCTCAATGGGTTCCTCGATACCCTTAAAATGTAACTCTTTTATAGACCTCCTGCGACGATTAGAGCTACCTGTAATATAATTATGAACAATATAGTTGCATGACTATTTTAAATGTTAAACTCAGACTTGACTGTACCGACATGAGTATTACGTAAAATCTCTTCTGTTTAACTTTTTTTTTTCACTGTTGTTGTGGTCGCCATCTATCCATCGATGGATAGATGTATGTTAATTAAATATTCAAGACATATGGTTATCAATTACTAAATAATAATAACTTTGTATGTAAGAAAGTACTCGTCAGTTTCATACGACAGTATTCGTCGCATCGTTGAACGATTTTCCGCCCGTCATAACATCTACTGAACTAAAACTTAATCTTAAATCGATCCCACTTCCACTAAAGCTACAAGATTTCCTATTTTTAACTAACCGTCACTCTCTTCAGCAGACTCTTTAGCTTTCTTAGGATTACTTCTGTGACTTTCTGTAAAAATACATGGGAATGGTATTTATCATTCTAACTTAGAAACGATTGAACAAACATAACTATAAAATATACAACCTTTCATATCACCAATGGCTTTTAAGATTTGTTAGAGTAGTTAGTAGTACCTACGTTTAATAAATATGTTAATGGTGCTACTATTTCAAAAAAATCAGACCAAATGTATGTGACACTGAAAAAAGTTATATTGCAAACATTGCACACCCATGTCGGTATTTCTTTACTGCGCAAGTTGCAGAATTAGGTCAGTAAAGTAAAATAAATTATTCTATAAAAAATGATACCTTCAGGCTCAAAGTCTTCTGCTTTTAGTCCTCTAGTGCTATGCAATCTGCCTGTATCTGAAAATGAAATATATATTATGTTTACGTGCATCCATATACGAGTATGTAGGAAATTGAATACTGGTCACAGCGCTATCACAGTGCGAAATAAATAAATACTTATTATGATGTTAAATGTAGGTACTTATTATTTAACACAATATATTCTAATATCGTCTTACTAAAAGTCTACTAATAAAATGATGAAAAGAAATTATGAATGAAAATGTATTTATACCAATTTTAGGATTCAAATAACATTTTTTTATGAAAACCAATAGAAAGTGCGATTTATCGAAGAAAAAACGGACTCAAAATGTAAAAAATTAATTTGTGCAAAAACTTTACATAATATTGTAGGTGGTTGTGTGAATTCTAATCGTAAATTAAAACATGACAGTAATGAATACTTATACAAAGGACATATTATAATTATTAAAAAAAGTACTTCCTTATAACAATAAGTTTTCATGCATTAAAAAATATTTAGCAATTTTTTTAACTGTTGATTAATTAAGATGACTTCAAAACTGTACAAACTAAATAATTAATTAAATATTTTTTCTCTGTTAAATTACTTTGTTGTTTTTTTATGTAGCCCAAAATTACTTTAATTATTAATAGTCAAGGTTATATGGACTATATTTTTATATTACATATATATAAATGTTTTTGTTTATACGTATTATTGTTTAATATGATATTTATATACCTTCATTGTTGTCATCGCTCACGTCCGCATCCGATATTCGAGCTTTTGCTTGCTTTTCTTTACTTGTGTCTCTTTTACCCGAGTCATCATCGCTACTGTCACTAGACTCGTCTTTCACCTTTGTTTTTTTATCGTGATTATCTTCTTCGCTCTCATCATCTGCTCTCCGATAGGAATCTGCAATAACGAAACGATATCAAAATGTAAAACAAAATTAATTCTATGTACCTATGCTATGTATGATATTCTTGAAACAAGTAGGATTTATTGAGTCTGCAATGACTTATATCCTTATGTTACTCCGCATTTGGATGTTACACATACGTACACTTATTGCTATGATTGGTAAAGTCAGCTATAAAGTCCAACACATTGAGATTAAAAAAGAAATCTGAACATGTGTAATATTATAGTATACAAAATAATCAGAGATTTACGAAATTCAGTGACACTATTATACCTCATATAAGATTATATTCAACTGACGTGGGAAATTTTCTACTACCTTAAATCGTATGATTTGCATGTCAGTACTGAATGCTTTTACATGAAATATAAATATAATAACATTATCTTCACTTACTGCCCTTTTGTTTTGGTTCACTTAACACAACTAATGATATCAGGACCTGCAAAAAAAAAAAAAATAAGAACATAATACAAAAAAAAAAAGTGTGGCTTAATACGTAATGAATTCTTGTTAGTTTAATATTAAAGTGAGTGTAATTCAGTTACCAAAATCAATTATATTAGTAATTAGTAAAGACTGACCAATATTCGTTGAAAAAGAAATCGTTATCTCGGTCACACACGAAATATATTTTAAAATAAATTTATGTAGGTTTGCATCGGAAAACCATTTCGGTAACTTTTAAGTACTGCTTGACAATTGATGATTAATGGGCAGTATCTTTTACATAACTTGCAAATGACAAAGTATTGCTATTCATAACCATATGTATGTATATCTTGGTAGCGTTTTCTTAGGAACTTGAGATTTGTAAGGACTTGTAATACTTTAAATTTTGGGTATTTCATAGGAAGTGACTTTACGAGTTATTTTATTGTTTTCTCTTAAGGCAATCCGAAAAATATAATAGTTTTAAGATTAAATAAGAAAATTCTTACCGTGGAAATAAGCCATATTTTTGGACTGGTTTTACTTAGCAGCATGATTGAGTTTAAAGAGATTTCATAACCAATTGAATTTTATTGTTGCTAGTATCCAAAACATAATTATATCGTGCCGCTATGGTTTTAATTTTTTCCTTGTAACAACATAAATTTTATTACTTTGTGGAACATGAGGTTTATTAATTATACACTCACAATTATTATAGCTACTCCAATATTTATATCCTTTCACACATTTGCGGGTAACTTTCGATTAGACGACAAAGGCATTCTTAAACTGACAATTACATCGTTCTACCCATTACTTATTCTTTTTACAATATATTTCATAGCATAACTGTATATACCATTTATCTTCTAATAGATTGGACAATCATTATTGATACCATTATTGACTAACTGTATACCGTGGACTAGTTAGTACTTTAAAGTTTATTTTCTCAATGCCTCGAAAGCGGTAGGTAATATTTATCTGGTAAAGTGTCCTGTATTCTTTTGTTTCTTGCCTACGTGTATGTGTAATTTCATAATAATCGGTTCAGTAGTTAAGGCGTTAAAGCATAACAAAGAACCAAATGCACTTTCTCATTTATAATATTATTCTTAAATATTTAAAACCAAACATAGCATAGATTGAGTTATTTGCCTAATAACAAAGAGTTAATAAAGGTGTGTCCTCATCAACAGTCACCGGGGCTTGTGTTAAATCACACCCATTTAATACGTAATATGAGCAAAGATAACGTGTGCCCCGGGCGAGACAAATTTACCAACTTTTTCTGTTGAACAATCTCTAAATACAAAATGGTTAGAACGGAGGATATCAACGTAAGCGACTAAAATTTATTTTGTGAAAGAACAAACTAAACACTTTTTTAAACAAATTTTCTATTTAATCCAATTTACTGCACAGATGTGTTTCTTCAGTCCAAAGTTTCTGAGATAGTTTCTGAGCTGTAGTGTCGGAAAAAAATATGTAGAACTTTAGTTTGAACTCTTAAATATGGTAATTTTCTGAGGTTTTTATGATGGTTCATATATTTAACAGAAGAAAAACAATATGCAAAACTTCTTTTAATAATTAATTAAAGGTATCAGCATATAAATTTTTTTAGTGGTTGCTTATAGTGTTGAACCTCCACCACTCTGAGATTAAGTAAATTTCTTCATGTTTTGAAGGTGCCTCACAAGTCACAACGGCTTGTCTTACTTTAATCGACATGATTCATTTTTCTGATAATAACTTATTACATACTTACCCTATCCTTCGTACTTTTTGATTGTAAGTATTTTTTTCTGTAAATAATAATATAAGTAAGATTTTTTAATAAATAAGAATAAGTACATATACTCATATATGCTCGTGTTTGACTGCAGTTAAATCAAAAATTTTGTCTCAGCAATTCGGATTTGTTAGAAATCCTCGCAAAAACCAACAGCTTAAAATTTACATGAAAAGTACGTGGCTTAGCGCCTCGGCGGGCGTCGGGGACGTGTTTTTACCTTGGGCCTTAACTGCTCACTCTTTATTCGAAATTGGCTTCGAGGGTTATTGGCTAAAGAGATTTTAAAATTTTGGTGTCGAAGGATTGGATCCAAACCTTTGTTTATAATTACAGGTGGGTTAAAAGGTTCTATACCTGGCATCATAAGTACAAAAGTATCTATCTGGGAGTATTTAGGTTAATTTATATATATACATACATAGGTACATACATACACAAAATGATTAAAAACAATAACTACACATATGCCTTATTTCAATCAAACGTGTGGCGTCTTTATACATGCAAGTAACAACAGCATAAATATTTCGGTTGTTACTACCGATCGTGTCTGTAAACTCGCGTGACGATTTTGCGAATAAAACTATCGCATGACTTCCGTACCCCATAAACATAAACTTTTAGTCTGGCAAAACTTTTGTTATGATGATGTTATATATCTATATAGACGGTGTGATGTATGTCCTTTCTGGTTGAAATGTTATATGGATAACATTTTATTAACTATATAAACAGCTCATAGTACCAATGTCTTTTATTGTTTATTTGAACAGATATTATAAGTCAAATTAATAAAACTGTAAAAGTTTAATGTAATTGAATTTATTTTCTTTTTCACTTTAGAGGCACTTGCGTTCAGCTAAACTGTTGAGCAAAAAACAAAATTGGGGTAATAGATTTACTGATTTGGTAGTTAGGTACCATTACTTTATATACTTGACCAAATATAGACACTCACAATGTGAACCGATTGATTAGCACAGCCCCTCGACAAAATTGCTACTAAAGCATCATATATTATTTTGAATTATAAATAGGTACACTCCGTAATATCAGCATAATTTATGGGCTTATTATATATTTTTTAAACAAGTGTCCAGAATTCCTCCTTCTTGGAAAATTTGTCAATAAAAAACCCTAATAATCATTTTAATAATAAAGAGTTGATGGACGTTTTCGTACTGAGAACCTCACCCTCTGTATCCATCAACTCTTTATTGAAAACAAAGAAAGAATTTAAATACAGATTGTATATATATATAGACTAATATTCAATACTATCTACAACAGTATGAAAATCGGTATTGGGATCGTCCTGGGTGTTAGTTTTATGGACGTCCAGAAGTCAGGTTTTCATTTTACTAGGTATCTCTTGCCATGACTAGAAACAAGAGATGACTGTTGCGTTACACAGTAATAAATGACATGTGTCTAGTGTCCAAATTAAATTTATTACAAAGAACATTGATCTTATCTCTACGAGTTGGCGTTCATATTGTGACGTCAAGATACGAAGCTATTCCACTAACAGTATCAAATACTGAAACAGTGTCAAGAACTGCAGTCTCCACGAGAACTTATATTTATCAATGTTTTTCATTGTACTTGTGACTTGTAACTTAACTATTAAGGATACAAGATATTCCTGTATACAAATAGAATAAGAGGACGACATTTTCATCTGAATTGGAGTTGCTCAACAGCGCGCTTAGATACCTTTACACAATCGAACTTGGTTGTCTCCTTGTTAATTAGTAAATTACTTTTCAAGTAATCGTGAAAGACGAAAAGTCTGGTGTTAACCTAGCTATATCGAATTAATGTTTGCTACTTCATTTTGTAAATACTACTACTAGTATAAGACACTCATTATAACGTGTAGAATAGGTGACACAATATGCATATATGCCTTTATAAGTGGTCAATCGGTACCCAAGAAGGCAAGCCTGGCAGTGAAAGTTGCATATGCCAGAAAAATATTGAAAGTAAAATAAATGCTGTTGAGATGAGATCACTGTGATGTGTAGGGTAAGAGTGGTTGACTGAAAGAGAAATGTAGATATTCGGTAGAAGTGTGGCTTGAACGAAGACCTAGTGACAAAAATTAAGAGGGGTAGCTGGGATGGTTTGGACACACGGAAATAATGAATGTGAAACGAATGAAAAATCAAGTATATAAAGCAAACGTGAATGGGAATGCCGGCAAGGGTCGATCCCCGGAACATATACTGATCAAATTGGTGATATTCTGATGAAAGGAAACGTCTTAAGTACCCGAGAAACCCGAGAACCAGACGGGCTTAATGAAAGGTTTATTGACAGTAGAAGAAGCAAGTGATATATGTAAGGACAGAAACAATTGGCTTGATGTTATCTCTGCCTACCCCGATGGGAAAAAGGCGTGAGCGTTATGTATGTATAATACAATCTTCAATTTTTTTTTCTTGAATGTGTGTCAATATCCAAATTCTTCTTTGCTTTTCAGTAGGTACGTTAAAAACATAGTACAGTATAGAAAATAAGTGTTATGTCACAAATATATTATTCAAAGGCCTTTTTTGTATCATACATCTTACACGATAAATCTAATCTTTCTACATTTCTAGTCAAAATATAAATGCAATACCAAAAATTGTTTCAATAAGCTAATACGAAGTAAATGATAGTTATTATCAATTAATAATATTAATTAATATTCATTATACAAAGTTCAAGGAAAAACAAAATTACTGAAATAGACCTAGGGGACACCCGGATTTGAATCGGGGACCTATCGATCTGCAGTCGATTGCTCTGCCACTGAGCTATATTCCCTCTTGATTTTGGTAATGAAATTTCCAAAATCCATATAAATATTCAGATGCAATTTGCAATTAGTAAAATAAAACTTTGCAATTGAAAAAAACCGGTACAAGTGCGAGTCTGACATCAGCAAGGAGGTTTTCGTAAACAAACAAACTTTTATAGATAGTTTGCCCATCCTATTCGGGCATCGATAAAAGTAGAAAAACCGAAATAGTAGTACCGAAAATAAATAATATAAGATTGCAATTTTAATTTCAAAATATTTTTCCTTACTAAGAAATGATAGTATATTTTCCAGTTGCTTATTTATATGTGATACAAATATCAAATATAAAGCGAGCGAAACATTTCAAATTTTATAAAATACATATAATATAAAATAGGTGAACATATATAATCTATTTCCCCTATGTCCTAACGGACACGGTCTTAAGCGAATAGGCACTTGTATATTATTTCAAATGGTACCTTTTAAAAGGTACCTTTTTTTCTTTTTTGTATATTTGGCAACTTTTGTTAGAAATTTTATGACCTGCTATGAACGGTATGGCCACAAGAGTAAAAAAACAAAAAATACATAAATTAGGAACGTCATAAATTAGAATTTTATCGTTGTTTCATTTAAATAAGAAATTTCATTGTATAGAACATGAGGGGATATAGCTCAGTGGCAGAGCAATCGACTGCAGATCGATAGGTCCTCGGTTCAAATCCGGGTGTCCCCTAGGTCCCCTGCTATAGGCATTTCGTTTTTGCTTAATAAAATAATTAAATACATACACAATGTAATCAATGTAACGTTACTGCAACAATGTCAAACAGAGACTAAATTCTAAAAACGCTTCGGCGATACAAGTTTAAGGGTCGAAATAAGGGTTTTTAAGTGTTTAGTTTATTGCTAAAGTACCCACTTAACTAAAAACAAAACAGTAGATAAGCCACAGTTAACATAAACAAACAGGGTGACGAAAAATATAGGTGGGCGGTTAATTGTGCCTGTGAGTGTATATTATCTATTTATATTCTAATATTTATCGTCTATTTCGTAATAGTTTATTGAAATGCTTTTGATGTTAATGATATGCAGAAAGATTATGAATGATAGAAAAAAGTAAAAGGCTTTCTAAGTTTTAAAAGACATACTACTATAGCATAGTGTTAAAGTGCTAATTGACCGATCTAATAACGAAGCAGATAGGTACTACTTTGAACAATAAGAGTGGTAGAGAAAGTCTGCAATAATAAGGGATCTTGGAGCCCTAAAAGCCCCGTAGTGAGTAGACTTGTATATTTGTGCCACGATTGTATAATATATTTTTTGGGTAGAATTCATATTAAAACGGCTTACGAATATTGGAATTACTTACATCACATCAACCACACAACTATAGCTACAAACTATCAAATTCACTAAACTACTGTAACCACGATGTTGTTCGTATCTCGATCCGAACTGGTACATGGAGAATGGTTACTTGCATTCTGAAAGTTAATGTCTAGTATTGTCGCCCCACCATTCCCCGCAACTTATCAAATGAACCAATGGCGCGGTACTTCTGGTGTAACTTGTATAATATTATCTATTGGACAAATTTTATTAAATACTGTATTGCTTTATTGTCTTTTATAGTTTACAATATATTTTACAAGAATAAATCGTTGTTTTTCATCACGCGACAACATGAATTATTTTATTTTTAGAATGGAAATTGTATTTTTTTAGGACCAAGTTTTACTTACCTTGCAATTTGGAGTTTTATTTTATTTCAGGTCACCTCAGCTCATGTCATCATAGCATTTGAAATTGGACTCCTACTGCAAGCAGTAAACTGTCTGTATTTAAGTTATCAGACCAAATTATATGACACAAATTAAAACGGAAACATAGAAGGAGTTCATAAACTAGAATTCTGATAACGTTATATATTTAAAGGTAATCGAGATTATATAAATATGTATTTTAGCCCCTCGATACGTAAACAGAATAAGCTCATAAATGATTTGTTATTTCGTAAATTGATATTTAAAATTATCAGGGTTGATTAATTAAAATTAAGAAACTACATACTATTGGTGATCAGGGTTATGAGTTCCCCGGATCAGAGCGTCCAAACCAGAAAACAAAAACTACAAAATATAAAAATGTTAAATTTTTACTCTTTCACTTATTATCTGCTTTGTTTAAACAAATGAAGACATATATTGTATATGTATTATACATCCACGTCTACTAGTCATGCATGGTCACATCATAATACACTTAATGGTCTTATTACGAGCTGCATTCATAGCTTTTTGCTTAACGGTTTTATTTTTCACACACGTTCATAAGTGTGTTACTGTACAACACGGTAATATTAGTCGTTAATTGTTTTGTCGAAAAGGCAGTAGCGCACACTATATTAAGCGCATTAAATACTCGCCGTCACATACTCGCATGTGTGCTGTCACTCTGCATTACACTCGTATGTTCTGTTTGCAATCAAATTTCGATTCAAATTCAAATTTTTTAATTATTATCGGGTTTATTAAACTTATAAATTCAATATATTTAATTTTATAATTTATAAAATTCAAATTACTAAGTTTTTACCTTATAATCGGGTACAACCGGGATAACAAATGAGGCTTTTTAGTACACCTTTTCAGCGTAGTTTTGCACAAAGAAATAATGCCGAGACAATATAGCTACTTACATGTCATACTGATTTACAAAAAAAAAACAATCCCACAGACATTTCAAACTACCGACCGATAAGCCTATTATCGAGTATAATATATTATATAAACCATTCTTATTCATTTTGAGTACAAGAATTTCAAACTATGGTAGATGTTTCTGTAATAGATTACCAACAACCACAAGAGCAAGTCGTATTTCATTCCAAATTTTCAACAGTAAACAAAAAAAAAAACAATAAAGACAGATTTATTTTTTATTTTATGAATTTTTAATAAATAAATTAAAATTTAAATAATTAAAAATCAGCACCTGACCCATTTTATATTTGGTGACGACATTGCCATATTTGCCAAAACAGCTACAGTAATAAAACATATGATAGAATCACTAGAGTAGAATATCAGGGTTACATATGAATCAAATATACTAATCATACATAGACAAATTCTCAAAAAGAAAGATAAAAATGATAATATATATTCAGGAAAACAGGTATCATTCAGTACAAGCAACATCGAAGAAGAAGAAGAAGACAGAATATATGTACTGTATGGATGCCAAACATGGACCGACACAAATAAAATGAAAAATTAAATTACTACATGTCAGAGAAGAATGGCTATGGCTATATTAAACATAAAGAATTCTCAACAAAACCTTTTATTTGATATCTTTACACCTTTATAAAGATATCAAATAAAAGGTTTGTGTGTAATAAAATAACTATTCGGTCTGCAATTATTTCATATCATTCAGAATGACGTCAGTGACCTAACCATGCATTATCATCCAAACTAAACGTACCTGTACGCAAAATTTCAACTCAATTGGTTGAGTATATGCTTATACTCAACCAATTGAGTTGAAATTTTGCGTACAGGTACGTTTAGTTATATATATGTATGTATATATATCCGTATCTGATCATATATATATATATATATATATATACATATATACATATATATGATCAGATACGGATGAATTTGAAAAGTTACAGCTATTTTGAAATTGGAATATATTTATTTAGACTTTTGACATAGGATGTCATTTTTAAGCTCATCATGCTAATCGGGCTACTCTGTTCAGATTAGTGTAAATTATTTTGATTATCACTCAGAAGCATTAAATGCATATTTAACTACATAATTAATTCAAACAGTTCAGAGGCAGAGCCATGCTTAGGCACGAATGGGCCGGCTCAACCGGTGCGATACCACGGCCTCACAGAAAACCGGTTGTGAAGTAACGCTTGCGTTGCATTTCCCCGAATTGAGTGAGGTTTCCGGAGGCCCAATTCCTCCTTCCCCCTTTTCTCTCCCCTCATCTCCTTTCTCCTTTTTTCCATCTCCTCATTACATCCCTCATCATCCACCTGCATCCCCCATCCCTCATCACCCTCAAAGGCGGGCAGCGCACTTGCGAGTTCTTGAGTTGCAAGTGTCCATGGACGGCGGTGTCACTTACCATCAGGTGACCCGTCTGTTAGTCTGTCCCCATATACAGTCGTGGTCAAATAATTAAGGACATTCAAGATAGTGGACAGCAATAACCGGCTATGTACATATAAATATAAAACCCTGTTGATTTCTCAGTAACTATTATTTGCATAATTTGATCCGATTATTATACTATAAATGGCTGTAAATAAAAGATTAAATAAATATAAAAAAAGTGTTTAATATCAAAGGTTAACCATGTATTCAATTTAAGGTACAATTCTGTAGCTGGACATTTAATTAAGAACAGTAAAGTAAAATGAAAAATAGAGTTAAACAGAACTAATAATCTGCAGTATTTTAATTTCTTTAACAACTTCATTTTATTACGGGTAAAATCAGTACCCAGTAGCAAAACCTTTGTTAGTAATTACCGCTTGACACCGATGTGGCATAGACATTATCAGTTTCTGACATATTTCAACAGGAATGTTTGCCCATGCCTCACAAAAAGCTTCATTAAGTTCATCTACAGTTGTGGTACGATAAATGGCAACTTTTTTCTTAATTTCGTGCCAAAGGTGCTCGATTGGGTTGAGGTCGGGGCTATTTGCTGGCCAATCTAGCACTGATACCGACTGTCTGTTAAGAAACGACTTGACTGAACGGGCTGTATGTTTTGGGTCGTTATCATGCTGAAAAGTCCATATAATAGGAAGATGTTCCTCAGCATAGGGAAGCATAGTTTCTTCTAATATTGCCTTGTATTGATGTTGGTCTAAGTTACCCTGAACTTTCCTCACAGGTCCCACTCCACGTCCAGAAAATGATCCCCACATTTTAATGTTTCCTCCGCCATGTTTCACTTGCTTTTTTGTGAATCTTGGATTCATTTCCGCTTTTACAGGACGCCGTACGTATTGCCTTCCTTCTGAAGAAATCAAATTAACCTTGGTCTCGTCAGAGAATAATACATGTTGCCATTGGTCGTAGGTCCAATGTCCATATTTACGTGCAAACGCCAAACGTGCATTTCTATGCTCTTTCTTTAACAACGGTACTTTGCGAGCCACTCTTCCGAACAACCCTGCTTCTACCAGACGTCGTCGAACTGTCCTCGCTGATACACTGACTCTTTGGTCTGCCCCAAACACTTCATGTTTAATTAAAATAGAGCCTAGAAACGGATCTTTCTTAGCTAACCTGGTTATCATTCTATCTTCTTGCGGAGTTGTTTTTCTCGATCTTTTTTTTTCTGGGCACATTTAAAGTTGTGTTATTGCGCCTGAAATGTTGCACTGCATTGCATACCATAGTTTTTGAACAATTTAAATATCCTGCTATCCTTCGGTATTACCAACCACGCTCGACAAACTTCATGATAATTTTTCGTAGTGTTGCATCGCAACTTTTATTTTTGCCCATTGTTCTTCAAAATAACTCTCAAAACTTGAAATTACAAATCTAGATTGCCGCCAAAACTACCACAAAGAATAGGAGAAGAAAGAAAATAATAATTGAGATTCAGATTTTGAAACTAGAACGCAATATCTCAGTGTCCCTAATTAAATGGCCAGCCAGCATTCTTTGAACAAATAGCACTGTGATCATCTATCAGCTATACTGTAAAGAGGTTTAATGTTTAAGAAGTTGTTATTGTTTGTATAATTAGGCACATAAATGACTAATTATACTTACATGTAAAAGATGTGGAATATTGTTTAGACTCGTAGGAAAATCAAAAATAAATTCACAATTTGGATTAACTAGAGAGTGTCCCTAATTAGTTGACCACGACTGTAGTATAAAAAAAAATACTAAAATTTAACTATTAATTATTAAAATTTAACTATTAATTATTAAGACAGAAAAAATGCTGCACAAAGAAATAGCAGTAGGAACTTGTTTAGCCCTAACGCTACTGTTAGAGTATAAACAAAAACGTATACCCGTTGTTGGTCAAACATTTAACGAATACTTCTGAATGTTCAAAATCACGCCGATCTTGTTTACCGCTAACAATGACCCACGGTAAATAAAAATTAAACACGTTTTGTAACAATTAACCATAGGTCAGCAAGCGATCCGTCCTATTTCAGTATTTATATATTTCGTATCAGAGTATTTACGTCCAATCCAAAAGGGATAGGTACCTCACTTTCAGTCGTTTGCTTACATTGTACCTCACTTGGAATCACAAATTCTGTAAATATCGAATTTAAATAGAAGTTGATCAGGACGTTGACCAGCATTTTGTAGTTTGTATAAGAATACGCAGGTTCACAAAAGACTCCTGCATTAAAACCTAACAGTCCTCACCTATCTAAGGAGATTAAATTAAGTTTAAAAAGACTTTATGCTATATCAATGAGCATTTATTAATTAATTCTGGTAATAATTAAATTAATTTCATAAACGATAACAATGACGTATTCGTCATGTTCTATAAAATACTGATAAATGAATGCTACCTTCAGCTTAAGATTTCCTACTAAGTATTAATAAAATAATACAATAACTGTACACATTTTTAATATTTCATCCTTAGGTTGTAAGCAAGCTTCTTTGCATATGTGCATAGTTTGTAACATATATATCGCTCTCTCAAATTTTAGATTGTATATAATACATTAACTAGTTTTATGAAGTATCTAAGAAATATTTAACTTTGACTTAACTATTCTAGACGCGAAGGCGTGTGCCTAGTTAGGACACCAATTATAAAACTGTGCCTGATTATATATTTCGTATGAGAATCTAGCTTGGATTTCTGCAGCGGTTTATGCTTTGATCGTGACTTTAATTAAAGCTCTCCCCGATTTCTTAGTTCTTAAATTGCTTGATAGTTACGTTACCGCGTCGGCCTTAATTAAGGAAATCATGCTGCACTTGTTTTACAAAAAGGGGAACAGTACTAAAATGTACGAGATTTTTATTTGTATTCTTGTATGAATGGGGTCAGTAAAAGTACAGTCAGTAAAAAAAATTGTTATATTCAAGTCACGAGGATTATACAAAGATTGAAACTATAGGCACGAATAACACCCCGGTTCAAAGTCAGCCCCGCTAAGGTGATAACCTACATGAAATCCTACATGTTTAATATTTAAAAACACTAGCTTGTTAATATATGTATTTTACGTTCCTAAACATCTTTCGATGATGATGACTTGTAATGATTAGCATTATGCAATTGTCAGCAAATACTACAATACTTTTTTGTTATGAATACTTTTATAAACAAAACTATCCACGTTGCCTAATCTGTCTATTAAAGTGTACTTGTTACTCGCAATAATATTAAACAAAACTTCCGCATTAGTACTAATTCCTGGGTTACACGACTTTGTCTCGTGCTCGAATCGAACCTAAGTTTTGATTCAGATTTACTAATTACTAGACCAACAGAGCAGATATAATAGCTGCATATATTATATATGTAAGCGTCATTGCGAAATAAACAATTACTAACAGTAGACTGTGCATTCAGACTAGATAATAGATAGCGAATATTATTTACTAGATGACTAGAAAACTATTATCAAGGAAAATTATTTTGAAAATAAAAAAAGATTTTACACAGTTTCTGAATACACTCCATGTTAAATGAAGTGTCGTGGAGTCAGTTATTTTCAGTCAGGTGTGTATTTTACTCGGCTGAGTATAATACATCACGTAGTGGCGCTTAGAACGTAAACAAAGTAGCTCGGCCGGCGACCTGACGCCCGGGGATGTTTATCGGGAAGCCTGACGATGTATGTCGGCGGGAACTCCACTTTAAATTTTTAAACATTCGCTTTAACGTCTTACATACAAGTTACAGCCTAAGGCGATATGGTTCGGCGAGCTTACAGGGTAGCCCTAGACAATACTAAATAATGCAACAATGTCTTGCTGAAAATATATTCAATATTCATTTTCAACACAGATATCACTGTCATAAGTCTTGTCTTTCAATTCTTCACCAAAGATGATATTATTAAAAAGAACGGGTATTTTGATAAATTTCTTTGTAAAGTTCATATTCCTATCCATTTTCCTTCTACAATTCTCCCTTTCTGCTTTCTTTCCCGCCTTAAAACGAGGAGAGCTGTTTTTAACTTTAACTCGAACATTACGTCGACTCCAAAAAAAATTGGGACAAGGGAGAGGGATGATATTAAAGTTCTTATATTCCTATTGCTCATTTTTTTAAACATTGGTATGACCTAAAAATTTGTGGACAATATCCAAGATTTAATGTCATACAAAAAGTTGTCAATTTATGCTCCTGTGAGTACATTATTGTTTTAGCCTATATTGTTGTAAATGCGTTGTCATGTGCCGGCGGTACGCAGCGACGCTTGTTCAAGCGTCGCTCTATCTTTTGTTCCAAAAGCCGTGGCGTATCTAATTGCTGTGGGTAGCGCTTCTCTCAGCGAATAATTGCTCTGTGCTGTTCTGTTGCAGTAGAACCAAGTTTTTGTTCAAAATACTTTAAAGATTAATGTGTCGGTTTTATATTTTATCATTGTAAGTAAATGGGAGAGTCGGTGGTTACCAGTAGTTGCAGTCCTGTTAAGTGTTTAGTTTAAGCTTTATTTTTGAATTATACAATACACCAAGTCACGGTGACAGTTAGCAATATGATCATTTAAGCCTATGGGAAATCTGTAAAGACTTTGCGGTAGCTTAGAAAATAGTAAATAAATACTGATTCATCAAACAAAACGATTTGTACAGTAATCAGTCTTTTCCGACTCTCGAGGCGGAAATGGCTGATTACTGTACAAATGCATACCCTTACATTATTCCTGGAAATTTCAAGACTCCCGTGTCTTTTTTTTAAATAAAACAAAATTTAAACCTCAAGCACTTTTAAAAGATTTTTAATAAGATTGTGCTCATAGCTGTTACTTATTAAAATTCGTCGTTATTAAAAAATATGTGATCCATTTCGACCAACTGTAACTTATGAATTTTTCTACATTCAAGGTCAATTTCTCATTTAACAATGATCTTTATCGAACGAGACATTGGTATATACCTTCTTGGAAACTAACGTTAAAATTTAAATCCATTTTTTATGAAAAACTGCTCAAAGCAATTCATCAGAACTAGTTTTTTTTTAAACATGTTCCGGAGCGTCAAGCTCGTTAAAAGTGCAAGGATGCAATGTCGATACTATAACGATCTCTGTGCAGTTGCATCCAACAATGACAAGAGCTAGAAGCACGTAGTTCGTTGCCACTGGTTCACATGTAAGTACTACATTTCATTCAATAATTATGACAAATAAAAAAGTAAGATATGATGGATATAATATTGTATGTTTATAGTAAACATACAATATTATATCCAAATTTTTGAATAAAGGCATATTACTAATGTTAACATAACATCATAAAATACTAATAATACTTTCTGTATGTTATACGGAGAAAGCTTTATAAATAATTTATTTACTATTTATCTATTCTAAATAATTAAGAATAAGTATTTAAAGATCTTAAGGAACACATGAAATAAGTTAATTATAATTAACTTAATAAAAGAAAATGAATAATGGGTTTTCGATTCCTCCCAGGACAAATATATATTTGTGTAATGCTTATGATCATTTGTTCTGTCTGTGTGTAATTTATCATATTATATGTCTGTATTTAGAAAAGTACAAATATAAGTATTATTATCAGCACGGGCGTGTGTGATATTTATCAAGTGATCATTCTCTTTATTTTACTTAAAATACATATAAATTACATTCTTACATATATTAAAAAAAACTATCGTATCGGGTACAGGGACCAAGTTACGAGTGCTTAGAGCTCCAGAGACAGAAACCTCCTTACAATGGGTTCCGTATCAAATAGGCCTGCTTTCTGCATCAGGCCCTTCACACAGCTGCCAATCGTAGATATCTGCAGATATTGGCCGAGGCTCTTAGCAGTCAACCCATTAGCCTAAATGACTCTACAATGATTGCCGAATCCACATCCCACATATCAGCAAGATCATGAGCCATCTTCAAATATTTTAATTATCTCTTTTGTTATTATTTCCTTCATTTAGCTTAAAAACATATAAATTACATTTTTAATATATAAAAAAATAACAAACAATATATTTAAGAATGTATAAAATAGTGTCCCAAAGGTATCATTTATATTATTATTACATATTATATAAGTATATCACGATCATAATAATCGTATAAAATTGCAGAGTGATTTGTGTAAATAAAAATAACAGACTTACATCATTACATTACATCATGCGTTACATGCTGTAAAATAAGTGGGAATCCGTTTACTTCTTAATAATCCTGGGACATCTTCCACTATTTCACCTGTAAAGGTACTTAAAATGATCGATCTGAGTAATTTTCTAGAATGTGGAGTGCAGAGAATGCAGTTCTTACGCTTAGTAAGTCCTGCGTATGAATGTAAGTAAAAAATGTTTGTTTCTTTCTGATGACGTCAGTATATATTTAGAACAATCAATACTTGCAAGTAATATTCAATTGTGATTATAGTTTTATTGTTGTTAATTTTCACTTTCTTTGTACTAAGCAAAGTAGTGAACAAAACAAGGTGTTACAAACAAACTTTTCTAAGAGGATTGAACGTACATACTAGCTCTTCTAAAATAACAAACGGAGTGTATGGATCCGCATACAAAGAGGTTGTTTTTTGTTGTTTTTATAAGTTAGCAAGAAATTCGTCACAATTGCAATAGTGATATTCTAGCTAAGTAATTAATTAGTGCTCGTGTTTCCTTTGTGTGTGTGTGGCGTTTCTTCCTCTTTGCCAACCAAGGGAAAAGAAACTTAGATTAAATACGACTCATTGTTCGGCCATTGTAATACTTAAGAACATACGCTATCAGGAGCGCACTCTTAGCTGGGATAAATCGAATGGGGCTATATAGCAAAGCTATTTCAAAGAACTCTATAAAATGTTTTTTTGTCTGTCTGTTATCAGCCCCATTTTTAAGTTTTTCTTTTATGCACTTATAGCATTCATTTCGGTACACGCTTATTTTCATAATTAATGTGAATTCAGGATACCTGAATGTACAGTTGTTACAGATTGGTCACGGACAGGTTTGGTCATAGTTTAGGAAGATTATGTGTACCTCAAATTGGGTGTTCACGTTTATTTAGTTTAAAGAAAGTGAAGTTGTAAAATAAATCTATTTTTATAAATGATAATGCTGTTTCTAGTGTAGTTAAATAGTCCATGTCTAAAGAAAACACTAAACTTTCATGTTAATTTAAATATCATCACACATTTGTATAACACCTATAGGTATTATATTAAATTAATACCAACCTTTGCAAATATGAAATGTAATACAGATTTTATAATGAAGTCTGTCTGTCTAGCATAGTAGTAGCGGGTTACATACATACATACAGTCCTCTATACGAACCTAAAATATTAACTCTCATTTGTATAACAACCTGTAGGTATTTTATATTAAATAAATACCTACCTGTGCAAATACTAAATGTAATACAGAATATTTATCAAGTTATCAGAAGGTTTAAAGGAAAGTAATAAAATTCCTGCCCTCATTATGTTCCGTGAATACTTAATGTTGTTTGACAATATACAATCTTGTAAAACATTTACGATCTTCTTGTTTATTTAAGCTTAATTATTTGAACCAAAAATGCTTTACTTCGGTATTTCATTTCAACTGTGTGGCTGTGATAGAGTAAAATAAATTTCGAAAAAGCAATTTGCAATCGACCACCAACTCAAAGGCCCAAATCTCGCGAGGCACCACGGACCTTCTATTAAAATTTGAAACTTCATTTTGGCGGTTAAATTGCTTCTTGACTTTGACTATGTTTAAGGTAAATACTGGCTGTAATCTGAGACCGCGTACGCAAATAATTCTAAAGGTGGTATACGTTCCTAGTTTGTTTAGGCAAAAAATGTGAAATGATCTATCCCGACTTAACTTAAATTTTCGTTTTCTTGTGTGTAGATTTACCGTAAATGACAGGTTATTGGGATGTTTCTTGGTAGGCAAATAGAGTAAAGAATAAAATAGAATAATAAAGTTCGGTAAAATTGAATATAAAATTAAAGTGATAAATATGATCATATATGTATGTATGTGGGAACAGATAGTAAATTACAATTAGAGAAAGTAATTACAGATAAAGAATAAAGGTTTTAATTTTATCCAAGTTCTTTTCATAGGACTGACGACAAAGAAATCCATTAGATTCATAGTCTGTATGTTTTATTATTCAAAAGTTCCAGACTTCCCGAAGGCTTGATGGATTTCAATTATTAAGGATCTCTTTCGTTTAAACTGGGTGCTAGTGTAGACTGCTTTTTTAGATAGCTTTATTATTTTACTAGCTGACTAGATATATCTATGTTATTCTTTAAAATAAAAATACTTTAGAAAATTCCTTAAAATTTTAATTTTTAATAACATAAAAGCCTTCTGCAGTCTTCCAAGAAATTAGGTAAAATGGTGAAGCAGAATGATCTCTGACCACGATGAACGCTGGCCTGGGGAAACCGGGTCCAGCTGACAGGTACCTTAACAGAATCAGGGCTGAGAAGGCGGTGTGATGTTTTCACCTAGCCTTATGTCATTGATAAACCTGTGATTTATTTTATTGCCTTCATTAATATTTATTTATATATTTGTATATTTAATGGCAGCAGATGCATTACACTAAACCTAACCTACCTAAATAAGAAATGTTACATTCATAATGACAAACACGCCTGTATCTTTGAAAGGGCTTACACAGGTGTATTAAATACCTACATTTTGACAATTATAATTTGGTATAACTTGCGTAATAGGCTGGTCGTACTTCTGTCAACCTGGCACCATCCTTTTGTTCCCGGTCAACGAGATAGGAGTCTAGAACCGGTAGGCTGATAGAGGCTTTATTTATAAAAGAGATTAATGAATGAACCGCTTGAAACATTCACAAACAGTAGGTACATTAAAATAACTTTATGATTAAAACAGTCTAATTCAAGTTATATGGTAATGGATAATGGCGTTGAATTGCGGTAAATGTACAAAACTAATACCATTTGTCGCACATCGTTCTATGATACGATATCCCCAATTTGGCTACAGTTTGGTGATTTACTAAAACTATCGATATCGCTATCTATGAAACTAAACTATGTTAAATGGTTTACGTTAGTTTGAATTCGCAGATAATATGAACTATATAGGTTTAGTATTATAAATATTGTTCAAATAGTGTTTGTTTTAGTATTCAATATTTATCGAACATCCAGTACATTCCTTGATAACCTGTACTACACAGTATTGAATCTCGACTAGGTACGACTAAATTAGTCATTAGCTTTGTCATTAAAAGGGTAAAATATCAATAATTTTATTAACGATAGCGCCAATATAACTCTCTTCTCATTACTCAAAATCAAGGACTCGGTTGATATGAAAAGCAGCAACTCTTGCGATAACAATTCGGATTTGTAGCATGGCCGATAAATAAATTATAAATACATTTAGCAGCGTACATTTCGAACCATTTCTCTTCTTACTCGACTAGCCCATTTGCAGATCTCCAAACGGTGCCATTACTCAGCAATAAATTGGCATTTGCGCCGTCATACATAAATTACGCGAGCGTGCTGAAAATCAGTTCTCTTGTAGACACTTTTTATATAAATGTTACTTATTTAATCTTTGTAATATGAACTTAAAGTACCCTGAAAATATAGTAACATACATTTGTACGTTTTTGGGAAACCTTCGTAAGGTCAAGTAACAGCTTTCTCAGACAGAATTTATGTGGCTAATTCACTTCGTTCAGACTGATGGATTTATGCGTTCTTTTCAGGCGTGGCATCGGCTGACATAGTAGTCGCCGCCATATAGAGAATTAAAAACAACATTATATCACAAAAAAATATATATTTGTTATTCATAATTCATATATTTATCACCATAACCATTATACATACACAAATAAATATTCGAATCTAAACAATGTTTTGCATAATATATCAGATTATAGTCCGCTGATATTGTATAATATAAACATACATTATTTTTGATTACATAAAACACCATAAGGAGTAAGTTCGTGTGTTTGTGTGTGGTTCCAAAAGCTGGCTAATTGGCAACTGTATCAGTTTTACATAGCCACAATCCCAATATACAGTTGTCGCAAAGCTGGCTAAATCTATTATAAAGCAGCTTTGCCCAATTTATACGAATTAAAGTCTTTTACGGAATCCATTGTGGAGTAGCGACGTATGGCAATGTTTATTTCAGTAAATGTGACAGAATCGGTTTATTTAGTTCGGAAGTATGTGTATGTGTAGGTGGTATGTGTATGGGTATATGGGTAGGTGGTATGGTTTTACAAAAGAGTTAGCTATATGAACTTTAATCATGTTCGGTTGTAGTCTTAAAAGGTTTTAGCGGGAACTCATATTCTACCTCATAACTAACGACAAACACGCGATGCCTCTGAATAATTCATAGAAGTTTTAGATACAATTTTATTATTTTTGTATTTTAAAACAACAACATTGCAATGTGATTCTTTGCACATCATACAGATCACAAATAAGTTTATCTTATAAAATGTTATCCATGAAAGATAAAAAAATTACTAAAAACTTTATGAGTGCAAAGTTATATTTACCCTAGTTTTGAGCAAATAAGTTATACTACACGGTTCACTTCTGCCTTTCAATTATGATGATGCAACAAAATTAATCCATGTAAAAATAAAAGTAAATCATTAAAGGTGTCAATGTCGTTGAAAGAAAAGAAACTTGCCCAATGTTTTCACTTTTTCGAACATTTTCAACGCTGTTGAACAAGAAATGAATGTAAACACAATAACTTTTAACACACTGTGTCGAGGAAACACGTCATACGAGTTAAGTCAACGACAGATATGGTTTTTAGGTGAAAGGAGAACTGTTTCTGAAACATTTTAAAAAGTATCCCAGTGTATGGAACTATAAAACGGAGGGTTACAAAAACCAAGACTTGAGTGCAGTTTACTAATTAACTATTTAAACAAAATTAAAAATATCAGCACTCTTTATACTTGTAAGTTATCAAAAGTAAATCGATCGACAAAAGCGGTCTTGTCATCATTGCAATTGCAATCAAATAAACATTGAATGAAGCGTTATCCACGAATCTACTAAACATACTAGATGAAGGCGTTTTAATAGCAGATTATGCATTTCTCCTAAAAATAAATATTTTAAAACCATAGCGAAATTTTAAGAAATATACAAAGATTTCAACTACTGACTATCTAGAAGCTAGACGCGTAGTTGAAAATGCATTTGGTATATTAGTGTCCAAATTTCGAATATTATAAAAATCTATGCCCCTTACTTGTATTTGTAATATTAGAAGTTAAACAGTTACTATAAACAACGTGTGCTCTTCATAACTGGTTTAGAAAAAGAAAACCCAATTACTTACAACATTCACTTGAAAGAGAAGATTGGGAAAGAGGATGTCTTATCAGTCACAAGTAACATCCGAAGTGAAAACAGACTAGGAAATCATACTAGACTAGGAAAATGCTCGTAGAGTCGAAATATCTTTACAGAAAATGGTCTCTACTGATATCGTACTCAGGTAATGGCAAATGATAAGAAGAGTAAATTTATTATAACTGAGTTATCTTACAACATGTATTATATATCTGATTTAATCTTATAAGATTGTATAAAAGCAATACTAATGGTTTTATTTCAAAAGTAGGTTTGATGAACTCTCTCTTGGAATACATACAGTATTAAAAAAGTTATCCACTTGTTTAAACCAAAACAACTTAGGAACGTAAATATCATCTTTAGAACAGCCTTTTTTGGTCGATTGCTTCATTTTTAATAACTGACAAGTATAACGAGTGCGTGTACCTTCAATTTTTAATTATATGTCGTCTTCGGTTACACCGTCAATGTTTAAATCGTCAATTTTTTGTTTATAATTATTATACTAAATAATCACAAATTAAAGCAACTCCCACGACATCACTCGAAGATATCTATAGAGGAATATGAATTGAATAGATCACTTTCCTGATACCGTGTAAAGTCTGTCTTACATAACAAGTCCCATGGCAAAAAGTGGAACTAATTTTGACAGGTTGGCCATGTTGTCGTTGTCAGGTGCTGTTGTCGTGTTCGTATGCTATGGAGAGTTTTATTAACTTGCCGTAGTTAAAGTGTTGTTTACAATGCTTAAAGTTGTAAAAACTCTACTTGGAACAGAAACTCTATTTAAGAACTTGGAAAGAACACTATATTAAGAATTTTATTCACGTGTATAAAGTCAACATTTTGTTTTTTAAGCCGAATGTATATATAATGTTCATATAATAAGGCTGTTTACTTAAAATTTGTCTACTAATCTACATCTTGTTATAATTCCAAATAATAGTTATGAGGACTAAGATAAAAGTATTTAATGATTTATTTCAAACATTATTTTCAGGTGTCTCAAAAAAACAGTCTCGAGAATAACAAAAGATGGAAAAACAGCTGCAAGTACTTCAAAAAAGATTGTCACACCAGGTAAAAGTCGGTTACGTACAAAAAAGATAAATCTGGATGGTTTCGATCTCTGTGCTATTCGCCATAAAATTCACGAGTTTTATACTGTAAAAAAAGAACTGCCTACTTTTAACAAACTACGTGCAGCTTTGATAGAAGAAATTGGTTTTGAAGGAAGCCGCGCTACACTGCACAGCATTGGATTTAAGTACAATCGATGCCATCTAAAAGAAAAATGTTAATGGACCTTTATGATATAACCGCCTGGCGCGATAGATATATCGAAAAGCTGTGAAAAAAAAACGGACTGTCAAAAAAAGACCTGTTGTGTTCTTGGACGAAACGTATATCCACAATACATACCATGCCAGAAGTTGTTGACAAAGTGAAGAAGAGCCAAGACTTTTCACTTCAGAGTCTGCTGGGAGTAGATGGATAATTGTTCATGCTGGTTTTGAGTATAGATTTATAGATACTGCTTTACTAATCTTTAAATTTCAATCAAAGTCATCAAATTATCATGATGACACGAATGCGACTAATTTTTTAAAGTGAATGACTGAAAAATGTATACCTCTGTCAGGAAAGTCTCTTGCGGTTATGGATAATCCTCATTACCACTGTTCTCAAATAAACAAAGCACCTGCTATGTCACACATAAAAGCTGATATGCAAAAGTGGTTGCAAGAAAAGAATATTTAACTTGAAGAGAGCTGGACGAAAGCCGTATTGTTCGATCTAATGAAACAAAATAAAGGACAACCAATGTATAATGTGTGTTTAATGAAACTTTTAAAAAGACATATTCATGAAGTTTAAAACCTATCACCTTGTAATTGCGATCTAAAACCGATCGAAAAGTATGGAGCCTTGTGAAAAGACGCGTGGCTGAAAATAACGTTGAGCAAGACCCAAAACAAATTATGAAATTGACAGAAGATGCATTTGCAAGCGTGACACCAGAAGATTGGTTTTAACAATGTAAACATGTAAAGCATCTGGAAGTTGAGTATTTTAGAAATGACGGGCTGATAGGTGAAGAAATGGACAGGTTTATAATATCTGCTGAAAGCGATAGTGAAACAGATTCTGATCACAATACTGATGTATTTGTAGATGATTCAGGTAGTGATTGTAGTATGTCTGGAATTAAAACCAACTGATGATCATAATTATACAATTAAAATTTAAAATGTTTTTATTTTATTTACCACCTATTATTATTACAAATATATATATAACAGGATTTCTCCGCCATATATTGTGATTAAATCAGACTTAGGTCTTGGGCAAATAATAACTTATTGTTCTAATGTGTATCAATTTATTTACAAATAATAATATATAATTTAATTTAAATGTTTAAAATTTAATTTTAGGTTCGTCTTAAACAGTCGAGGCTAGCAACATTCTGTAGCATGACTTATTATGTGACACGGTCTCTAAACAGCATATCCTTTCATTTCTGGTCCATTCAACCAAAGTGAATTTATAGCGTAATGGCTAAGGCGGACTAGCAATTAGGTGATTGCAGGTTGTGCCCCACCCAGTGCACTACCGTCGTGAAAACGAACCCT
The DNA here is from genome assembly GCA_947561695.1 of Tyria jacobaeae. Taxonomy (NCBI): domain Eukaryota; kingdom Metazoa; phylum Arthropoda; class Insecta; order Lepidoptera; family Erebidae; genus Tyria; species Tyria jacobaeae. Next base: position 11,740,463 of record OX387218.1, read on the forward strand.
TTTTTTTTTTAACGTGTGTCATCCCACCGGGGTTCTCAGTGGAACGGTTTGTCGGAATCGGACCGACTAAAACCACACGGTGTGCCATGCTGCGCTTAAAATGGGAGGAATCCGGGAACAGCTTTACTAAGACATTCTGACCCCTCCTAGCGCTTGTTGCCCGCAAAAGCGCTGGCACCACCTTGGGATAACTCTTAATTAGGCAACGTCCAGGCACACCAGGACGTCACCTCTTTGCGGTTGGCCACTATAGCGGGTGGAGGGGAGATCCCGTCCCGACCACCCGTGGCTACAATCAGGGCGGCATGAGGCGCCGGCGGTGAAATGAGTCCGAGTGGAGGTCGTCCTCCCGGGCCCGTTCCGCCGCATTTTTTTTTATGCGATAAAAGAAAAAACAAACGAGCAGACGGGTCACCTGATGGTAAGTGACTACCGCCGCCCATGGACACCCGCCTGGTATAAGTCCGAACAACACTCCCCATGATACAAGCGATAGAGGATGCAGAGTGAAACTACATCTCTACGCAACGCCAAGGTGTCAAGTCGATCAGAAATATCTTGGCAGACGCCAAGGATTCCGATACTGGCTGATGCAGTTAGGGAAGTGCTCTCAAATTGAGGTGATACGACCAATTGTATTTTTTTAGCGGTGAACGCGCAAACCTGTGTCTTCGTGGGGTTAAACTGGACTAGGTTAAGTCGACCCCGATCTGAAACTTTTGATAAAGAAGTTTCGATTTCAGGCACAAGTTGGAATCAGCTTTCGATGACGATTACCCGAGAAATGTTAGCACGGCCGGTGTAAAGAGCTTTACTCGTGCTATCGTCTGCATAGCAATGGATGCTGCTAATCTGCAGCATGTCATTGATAAGCAGAAGAAACAGCGTGGGTGATAGCACACAGCCTTGTGGGACACCAGAATTAACAGACTCGGAGTTGGAGCATGCACCGTCAACAACGACCTTGATGCTTCTGTCTGTAAGAAAACTGGTAAGCCAATTGCACAGTTTCTCGGGAAGCCCATAGGAAGATATCTTCGCAAGGAGCGCTTTGTGACAGACCCGATCGAAGGCCTTCGCCACGTCTAAACTAACGGCCAACGCATCCCCCTTGGTCTCGATCGCCTGTGCCCACCAGTAAGTCAAGTAAACAAGAAGATCACCAGCTGAAAGACCCTGCCTCTTTTTAAGAGATGACCTCCTCGCAGGTAAAATTCGTGTAACTACCAGATTACTGCAGACCAGACATCTCCGATTACTGCAATGAGGACCCGACGCTGCGCCGCCCAAGCCGGGCAAACCGCGAGCGTATGCTGTGCCGAGTCGCCGCAGTGGTGGCAGACGGGACTCAATTCCCTCCTAGCGACCGAGTGCAGGTACTTTCCAAAGCAGCAGTGCCCGGAAAGAACCTGCGTCCCCCTTTGAGGGCGCCAGAGGCGTGCCTTATTCTTTGCGGTCAGAGCTTCCGCCCACACCGGTGCACCGTATAGTGCCATTGACCGGACAACCCCTGTGTACAGCCGTCTTGTTATGACGCTGGGTCCACCCAAGTTCGGCAAAAGTCGCCCAAGGGCAGACGCAGCGCCGACCAACCTTGGAGCCAGCTGCAGAAAGTGCTCGTCAAAGCGCCACCTTCCGTCGAGGATCAGGCCCAGATATTTGATGTGGGCCTGTACGGGTACGAGGATCGAGTTGACCATTATAGAGGCGCCAGGGGATGGACCACGACGGGCCCATGAAATAGAAGGGCCTCCGTCTTGTCCAGGGCCATCCGCAAGCCTAGCGCCTCGATCCGCTCGACCACCAGTGAGGCTCCTCTGGTGGCCAAGCGTGCCGCCTCTTGAAAGTTCGACCCCCAGGCTGCGAGCAGTGTCGTTGGCGTAACAGATTACGCCCAGCCGACCCCTATCACAAGCATTTAGCTGAGTAGGGGGCGTTAAAAAGAATACTATTAGTTTTGCAAGTGATAAACCCGCCATCTTTATTCACAAATTTATTTAATTTTTTAAGTATACAAAATCAAATTATTTCTCAACTATATAAGCACCGTCGTTTTCTATCACCTGTCGCCAACGCGCTGACATAATGCCATCCTCGTAGAAGTTTTTGGCTTTTGATCAAAAAGATTTTAAGGTCACTTTAATACTGGTCTTCATTTTTAAATTTTTTATCTGCTAAATAGAGTTCCATCCTTAAATCTTCTGAACCAATGTTTGGATGTATCGTAAGAGAGCACGCCTTCGCCCATCATTGCACTGCTTCAGTCGAACTGAGCGAAATTCGTGAAGTAAAAGCAGCCAAAGTTCTATGCGAGAAATATCCATAATTTACTGTAGTTTTACTATTCCAGATCCAGTTTTCAACTAATCTGACATACAACTCTTGCTTTATTTATATACTACTCCTAGAAATTCGAGATAGTTCTATAACGTTTTAGAAACTGATCGAAAAAAGTGGCCATTGCATTGCATTTTGCCAACCTAATAGTAATATGTCACCCACGATAAAGGAATTCTTTTAAAAAAAAACCGTGATTAAATTTGGAAGAATCGTGTACTATCACAATTTAGTGCTTTAATTTAATTCAAATTCTTTGTTTTTTTTTTTTATAAATTGCTCTGGAGTTTTTTTAAGTCGTAAGTTCATAAAAATATTTAAAATTATAGATCAATACACACATGTCAATGTAAATTCACACAGTGCGTGCATTGTGTGAATTTACATTGACGGATATATTTTGTATTTTTTTATTCGTACAGGTATAGATACTTGAACATAACTAATGCTGTGTTTGTACCTTTAGGCAGTGTATTTATTAAAATATAAGCATTCATATACATACACTCACGCTTATATCTCCGCAGGGGTCGGCTAAGGCGAAAATATACAAAATGCAAAATATGTAAAAGAAAATCAATACGTAATGGTAAGTCAGGTAAGTTATAGTTCAAAAATAAAAAAAAACAAATTAAAACACAACGTACTATGAAACTCGCATTAGTCGCTAAGGTAAGGTAGGTAAGCACATTACGATTTAACATAATGGGCTATTGAAGTCGGTTATATAATTTTGTTTAAAGTTGATTATTTATGCCCATAAACATATATTGTTTTATTCTACTAGTGTCTGTTGTGTTTTGTTTTCTCGGGAACTGTCCTACATTTATTGGGATAAACTTGACAATGTGTTTGAAAAATTTTACTAAAATGTTTAATATTCGAGGCATGAAAGCGTAACATTTTTTTAAGCTATTATAATTATTCTATTTCTATAAAAACTTTTTGCCTCGTATAACCGTTCTGTAAAAAAAAATTTGGGCGTGCCGGCAACGCACTTGCTCAACTCCTGAGCTTCTGGTGTCCATGGGCGGCGGTAGTCATTTCCCATCAGGTCACCCGTCTACTCTTTCATCTCATAGTGAATAAAACTGAGAAATTTAACTAAATAAAAAAGTAACTTAACTTTTATAATATATTAATTGATATATATTGTTACGGAATTCAATGAAATAAACCAAGTACGTCACTACTTCCAGTAGCCATTTCAGTTTTACTGTTGTTACTATACAAGCTAAAATATTTTCATTGCTGCATGTGTACTTGTTACTGACCTGATGAGGATAATAAAACAGCTATGGTTACAGCTTGCAGTAATAAAGTCAGCTACTATAAGCAGGATGGAATCGGTTCTATGGTTCACATGTTATATATGGGTGGTATACAGTGCGACGCCACGGCGCGTGCTAAGCGGTACCTCGGTGAAGTAATTGAGTATAGTTTTTATTCATCTAAGACGTATACCAATTATAAAAAATAAACAAAGAGTTTGTTGTCAATTCAAAAAAGACTAATAGTTTGTTCTTTATACCTATTACTATATATCATTTAAGTGGTACGTAAATTAATATAATGCCATTTCAAACAATTTTTCTTGTGTATACTTTAATTCCTCATAAACACTATAAATGAAAATAACAAGAGAAATACTACCGTCTACTTTGGCGTTGGACTTTGAAAAAAAAAATAAGAAACACCATCTTAAATTATAGAACTAAGTATTTAAATTTTGTTATGCAAGACAAACGAACCAAGTTTAATATACACTACTACAACTACTACTACTATACGGATAATACGTTGTTGCAAACAATTGGAGTAAGACAGGCTGGTTTAACGTCGCCAGTTCTATTCAACCAGTCGCCAGTTATTTTCATTTGTAAAATATGTATTTATTGTATTTTTTTCTGGAATGTGTTAGTTATTGATATTTTATGCCTAAAATACAATTATTATTATATACATATAAACAGCTAATCAATATAACGTTGAGACCAAAATCAATTGACATTTTTATAACAAATCAAAATTTCATAGATTGACGGTAAGAACAAAAGGAGGTGTTAGAAATTTTATGATCACTTTTTTGGCTCTTAGCACCACCTGCAAAACATGCACCATTTTTAAGGTCATTGATCTTAGCGAAAGGCATATAAGGCAATGGATATCAAGACGAATAAAATAAACGAAAGCTTTATTGATTTCCTGTCGGAAAGTGAAGATTTTCTGTGGGATTTTACTTCTTGGAAAGAAAACCGGGATGATTCATCATTAATCGAAAATATTTAACCACGAAAACAGAAAGCAAGAAATGTAAGCTCAGAAAATGGTCAAGTAGATGATGTTGAAACAAAAAAGAAGAAAATAAATAAATATAAAGAAGATAAAGTTTCAAGAACTAAGAGTAAAGAGTACGTAAAAGAGGATGGATCTCTTATGGTAGGTGTATGCATTCAAATCTATGCATAGGCAAGAAAGGAAAAAAACAATATATCCGACCCTTTTTGAGGACTGAATATATTTCAAAGAAAGAAGGACTGAAGCGTATGTATGAGTAATAACAAATCTGTGAAACGAAAGAGATCTAAGGAATTCGGGTTAAGAAATCATCATATTTTATTAACAATGAGAAAGGTGACAGCCAGGTTTGTAAGATATAAGTTAAGGTAACGTTAGATATAAACATTAGGTGTCAGTGCAAAATATATTAACTACACTGCAAATTCATCGTTTGGGATATCAAAAGAGGACAACAGAAAATAAAACTGTTCCTAAAAATAAACGACCTCATGCAGTTATAAAATCGGCCATTAACTTCACCAAAAGTTTACCATCCGGCATTACCATCTCACTACTATCGTAAAGATAGTACCAAATTATATCTCAATCCGAATTTAAGAACATTTATAGTTTTTTTTTATAGGGTTTATAAAGAATCGAAAACCTCTGAATTAATAGATGTTGTTGGTGAAATATTTTTCAAGACTTTTTCAACAAAGAGTTTAACATCTGTTTCCATGTTCCAAAGAAAGATAATGAGTTAATTGCATCACTGCTTCTGTACGACTTTTGAGCTCCAGAAAGTGCTAAACACCCCACATTTAGAGAATAGAATAGAAAAAACTAGTCGAAAGATGTTATCTATAATCTTCTTATCTGTATTTTTTTTTACAAAAATTGGCTAACGATATCCGTTAACAGTATTCGCTGATCAGAAAGCCGCTGAACCGAAAATATAATTGTTATAATAAAATTAAAATGAAATGTCAATGAAGATATCAAATTCCTTATATAAGTTATGTAACCTTCAAACCTCCAAGAAAAGAGCGTACTCCTACCTAAAAGACCGGCAACGCACTTGTGTCCATGGGCGGTGGTAGTCACTTACCAGGTGATCGTGAAATTGCAAATTCGTAAACAAATAAACGTTATTAATTAGTATTCAGGTTACCTTTTAAACACTTTAAGTCATTTACTGCTTATAAATAATTACTGCACGAATGGCGTAGCGGTTAAATGGTCACCTCGCCAATACACTGCCGCGCCGAGTGTTGTGGGTTCGATCCCCGCACGGGACAACACTTTGTGTAATTCTCAAATTATTTTGACTCTGGGTGTTCTTTGTGTCAGTTGTTTGAATGTTTGTTAAGTCCCCGCGACACAGGAATTAATCCTAGTGCGGGAGTTGTCTTAAAAAAAAGAAGTCTTTTGTGAATGATGCACAAATTATAATTACTAAATTTTCAGTAACTAAGCTAGTGAAAGTCATGGTTATTACACTTATTATAAACTTGAAAGAAATAAGTCATAAGTATGCAAATGCTTGTTTACAAATAAAAATGCAAATGCTTGTTTACAAATCGCTTAATAGAAATGCCAGATAAAATCTATACACCAACATGGCAGACAGCGTTTTAGTATGTTTGTCAAAAGTTGATTTTTTAATTAGAGTATCAAAGTTAGTTCAAAGTCTTAAAAATATATGTATATTTTTATACGGTTTCATAGAATGATAATATACCTTCAAATACTTTCTTTATAAAAGCCCTGTCCGATACTTTGTACGCGTCGGATTGAGAATCAAGTATCTACCTTATAAATTAAGTTATACCTCTAGCAACACATCTGTGAGTTTTTGCGTAAAACATGTACATACATACAGACGTACATATAGACTAAAGTTCTAAAAACTGTGGTTTTACCTTATTAGTTAGAGACCCCAAGTATTAGTCTTGCTTCACTATCTTTAATGTACAGACTCTTCTTACTCTCGACTTTATCGACTTCTTACAATTTAATTATATACAAATACAGAATGGAGACTGTCTTTCCATCGCCGTAGTAATTTGTTTGGATCACAATGTACACATATACTATAGACATGATCTAATACGAGGTACAAATATATAATCATTAAATGACTGTTACAGGTAAAAGTTCCTTAGCCACGTACATAAGTTCAATAGGTGTAAAGCAATTTTGAAAACAATCACGTCTCTTATAATAAAGGCACGTTCTTACATGAATCTTTCGCGGCTTTAGTACTAATGAAACTCATAAGCATGGTACTAATACTAGGCCATTAACACTTCCCAATTGCCATTTGAAAGGGAGAAAAACTCCCCCTTCGTGAGCCATGACTCCTCATGTCTTAAGGTGCCATTAAACTTAACACACAAATTAACGAAAACATTACCTCCACGTGCGGACCGCATAGGAATGTAATGGCATGTTGTTATAATTATTTATTTACATTATGCTGGCTAATATTTAGATTAGAACGAACATTTGGAAATTGTAAAAAATTGGCATACATAACACTTTATATAACTGTAAGGGAAGGAATATAGAGCTCGGAAAATAAATAAATTACAGAAGACCTTGGTTACTTAATTATTGTTTGTATTGTTGTTTATTTCTGCTGGTGTTCTGGAATATAAAGGTTATGTACGCCAGTAAAACTGTGAAAGAAAGTTATTTACGATCATGGTAATTCAACTATTATATAATTACTATTTAATCACCATTAACTTTAGGAAGAGCGGATGGATTTTGGTATGTTGTTGGAAACTGTAATTCATGTGTCACGGGGTCTTTTTAAACATTAGACACAAAAAACACCTGACTCGGAACAACAATTTGTGAATCACACAAATTTTTGTCCCGTGTGGTAATCGAACTTAGAAATGATCACTAACCATTAGACCAACAGGCCCCTCGTATTGTACTATTATTGTATATGTACATTTTAATTGTGTTGTATGTGTGTTAACCAATTAAATATATTATGTATGTTGCGATTGTCAATATTAAATGAAAATGTTGTCAGAATCAAGTAAGTAGAAAAATATGGCTAGATCTCTGTACAATAATAATAGAGTAGTGTCCAAATTGCAATAAGATTTGGTGACTGAACTATACCGCAATTGTTGTCATTCGCTTCGATAGATGGCGCTGTACCTAAAATGTGACTGGCGGTATGGTTTCGTTACATGCGGCCTTATAAATAGGCATATGTTTTGTATTTTAAGTGTGAGCAATGCTAATCTTTCGATAATACAGAGCGATTAACAAAGCTGAAATTGCATTATTTAAAAACCCTCGCCCTCGGGAACCAAGAAACAAAAAAGTTTTTATTCAAGTAGTATGAAACATTGGCCATAGGGTGATGTCACGTTAATGGCTGTATACTATGTGAACATCTGTGACTTCATTTACTTTAAACTGTTATTATTCAAACTTTTGGACAAGTCTTTATAAAACTCCCAACCACTTAGTCAAATCACAGTTAGACATTTTCCAGCTTCGAAGTTTGCTTAATACTTTAAACTGGTAATTAAGGCATTAAAGCGCGATGAATGCATAAGGAATGAGGTGCCGCGAAAACCTTCTATATAATTATCCTATTTATTAGTTACATACTTTTACTTTGGCAGTAACAATGTTAAATACTTGACATTGCTTTCATTCTTCATAAGGTGTGTTCCGTATATTTTTTTTTTTTTTTTTATACTATAGGGGGACAGACGAACAGACGGGTCACCTGATGGTAAGTGACACCGCCGTCCATGGACACTTGCAACTCAAGAGTCGCAAGTGCGCTGCCCGCCTTTGAGGGTGATGAGGTATGGGGGATGCAGGGAGCAGAAAGAAGAGAGGAGGGATGAGGAGATGGAAAAAAGGAGAAAGGAGATGAGGGGAGAGAAAAGGGGGGAGGGGGAATTGGGCCTCCGGAAACCTCACTCAATTCGGGGAAATGCAACGCAAGCGTTACTTCACAACCGGTTTTCTGTGAGGCCATGGTATCGCACCGGACGAGCCGGCCCATTCGTGCCTGAGCATGGCTCTACCATTATTAAATATACGCTGTTAACCAACTTCACTAACGTGAAAGCTTCAGAATTTTTCTTGAAAATGTTTCATAAAGGTCGCTATACATACATTAGTGCAGCTAATCTATCACATACATTTTTGAAAATTATTACGTAATTCTACTCGTCTCAAAATCTGGCTTGGTGTTTATCAAAGACAATAGATAAATTATGGTGTCTTGCTTGAACTCGATGAGATTCAAAGGATTAATTATGCATTACATGTATTAACTTCCAGGCTAAATAAGATAATTGACACAATACACAAGTTTACCAAACATGTCTTAAATAATAATGATACAGATACCTTTATAGTTGTGCTTTTATAGCATAAGTCGTCATGATTTATTTAAAGCCAGTGCACGGATTTGGTAGGGGAACAAATTCAATTATTTGCTCTAGATGCACCCTCGGTTCGGGAACTTTGTCTAAATAAAATATTTTGGTCAGAACAGATTCACGGCACAAGGTGCTTTTACATGTGGTATAGGTGTACATATTTACAACGAGCCTTTGGATCAACCTATTAATAACTCAAAGTGGATTGGTATTGCAACAATGTTTACATCTCCTATTGTGAATATTGCAATCCGTATGTTGGTTACCTCAATAAATAGGAACAATACGCAAGAATGTTTCATGGAAATGGCTATTGATTTAAGCGAAGAATGAAAGGAAGGAACCTTCCTCTGGGTGTTGATTTGTTTATTTTAATACCCACTTTATTTTATGTACTTCAAATTACGATTGTCTTTTTTATTTAAGACAAAAAAGCGAAAAACGAATAACACAAAGATGACATCAATAAAGTACGGGGGGAGAGACTTTAATAATTTACAAACATCGAGAAACGCGAAAAAACTTTAAGCAAGGAGTTTGTCTCTAGAGTTCATTAAAGAAGGAATGAAAGAAATGGATAGTGAAGTTGTACTTGGTAATTTACACGCTGAAAATCTATTCACAGGAAAGTAGATGCAAAGGTAGATAAAAAGTTGAAATAAATAACTGCTTGCAGATCTCTGTAAAATCTACGTTGATGCAAAGTTTGCATAAAAGCACGTTTATTCTTAACGCTTTAAGAATATAAATACAATTTGTAGTATTTAGTTATTATTTAGCTACAACATACTTCCCCTCATTACAATACTATTATACGTGAGATATATGCAGCCTGCATTTAGTATTTAGCAAATAACATATTATTAGTTACTCGTACAACGTTTATTTTATTGTTGTGTTATTTGAAAATTCCATTTATTTTAGAAGGTTTTAAAGATATTAATTCTATATTATTTAAAGACCTAATAAATGCTAAACGGAACGTTGGTGATAAACATACATTACCAGTTTTTCAGGATAATAATATGTTATGTTCAGGTTGTGTAAAATTAAAACTACGTTCAGTAGCCGTTCAGTCTATGAAAATGAAACCTCAAAGTAGCTGATGAGGGTAGAAACGGTTTTTGTGGAAATTGTGAAAAAAGTAATAAGTCTGCCATTGTTATTTCAGGTGCTAGTGATCCTGATTGCTGAATTAGAGGTCGTGGGTTCTATTCCCACACAGGACAAATATTTGTGTTAAGAGCATTTGTTCTGTATCTAGTTTTAATTATGATGAACTGCTTGGACTGTTATTCAACAGATAGTACGTATACATACATATATATGTATTCAGTGCCCGGTGGATGTTCACTCAATACAATTTGCATTAGCAAAAAGTTTATCACTAAAACTGCGCAAATTAAACATAGAAACTTTTTATGCAGGAATATTGCATGTAATTTCATTTAGCCTGTGTTTAATCGTTTGTTCACTCAGAACTGAAAAACGTTTTTATTATAGGTCTAATCTATCTACGTAACACGTAACGCCACATGATAGTCAAAAGCTAATATATCTTCAAAACTACACTAAAAGTTGGTATAATGTATTATATGTTTATACATTGCCTGTTACCGGCAATTTTCGATACAACTTTACTTTCTCTTAAGAATACAATTATTCACTTACATGAGCAATATTTATACAATTTTGCATTTTATCTGCACTTGAAACATAACAGAAATATAAATATGATCGAAGTCTGGAAATATAAAATAAATTTACCAAAAACAAAAATATAAAACACATAATTAAAAGTACATGTGAATAAAAATATTGAATGTAATCATTATTCTATTTCGTAAAAAACAATATGCCATTAATTTATGACAAGACAATCGTTTTGTACGTCTCTTTTATTTGTCTGTTTTCCGTCTTTTCCTCATTAAACTCAGATTCCTTATACTGTGGTAGGAATGAAACTACCATGGGCGGCGGTAGTGACTTACTACGTATGCTCGTTTGCTCCCTATCCCATGAAAAAATGGAGTACGTCATATCTTCAAGTCGTCGATCCCAACATCCTATTCAGCCAGTGCGTCCTACCCGTAATGATATACGGATCCGAGACATGGACACTCACTGTTCGACAAGTTTAAAGTCGATTCTCGGTGTTTTTCTGGTCGATAGAATTCGAAATAAAGAAATTCGAGACCTAAACCAATCGACATAGCACAGAGAATCAGTATGCTGAAGTGGCAGTGGGCTGGTTATGTCTCTAAGTGAACTGATGGTCGCTGAAGTCAATTCGTGGTAGAGTGGAGTACGCGATTAGGAAAAGGTATTGTAGTCTAAGTCGTCCGTACATCCTGCGGCAGGATGTACGGACGACTTAAAGAAGGTGGTAATGGATGGATGTGACCTGCCCAAGAACGGAATAGTTAGTCATTTTTGTGTGAGGCTTCCTTCAGTAGTGGACGTTGCGGAGATAGGCTGATGTTGACGATGGTATGATTATCTAATGGCATAAATTAGGTAACATGTGAAAAGTATGTACATTAAAAATAGTTACAATAGATATAATGGAAACAAGAAAAAAACGTAAGGATTAAAGGGTAATTGTGTCATGAAGTGAAACTCTTTATAATCTGTAAAAAAATATTCCTAGAAAACTAAAATTGAACCTCTCAAGTAGAAAACATATTCTGTAGTGCTAGATGCATGAATATTATGAGATAACTCCTTGCACTCGCTACGTAAAAAATATCTCTCTGACACTACAGATAGTACAGGAACAATAAGAAAAGTTATATTGATTTTGGTTATTCCGTAAAATGAATGCAGTGACTCAGGCAAGAGGCTTTCTTATGAACACAAATTCTATTGTACCGCTCTTTTCAACCCAACGGTACTCAGTTGTGTATAAAAGTTTCCAAAAAGCAAACAATACCGAAACACGATCAATTGATGATTACAGTTTCCAAATTCTAATAGTAGAAGCCCAAATTTCTGTAGAACTAATTCCATAAAGTAATCGAGAAGGTTTGCTTGGTTCCGTATCGTCTTGTTTAATCTCCATTCATTGCCCTCCCCTCTCGTTAAACAACAATTTTGACGTGTTAATAGCCAAAGTTTATTTACGTTTACGCCTAACGAACAAGCAAAATTAACACATCGAAATTTGATTTGAATTTAAGTGTACCTAATTTTGTCTAACAAGTATTGATACAATTGAAACTATTGCTATATAATTATATATAAACTCAATTGAGTTTGAATATCATTAATTTATTTGTACTTTCAGTCAGATAGAATAAGAAAGCTCTTATATAATTATATTTATATAATAAAAAAAACATTGTAAGTATATTATGAAGTAAAAAGTAAAAAGTATATTATAAAAAAAAAATGAAAATACTGGCTTCTTTCTTAACAACATAAATACGTTAGATACCTTACGACTCCTTTAAAGTCAAACTTCAAAGTTGCATTAGTGTTGTTGTTAAGTCTTCAGGTAGATAGGTACTTACATACTTATTCAACTCAAAATTTACAGCTGTGAATATACTTTTATCTAATTGAATTTTATCAAATGTCAATGTTATTTATCGTAATTTGTTTTGGTTTTTTTACAGTATATCATTTTAAAGTTAATTTTAAGGCCGAAGTTTTGTTTCGTGCTGTCATTTTGTACATACTTATTTTAATATTGATTGGTGTAAGTGAATAAGTTTTTTAAATTATATATACTTGATCGATTTATTTCCTATATATTTATCTACATAATAAAATACTTCAAGTACTGTAGATATAGGTACATATATAGGTTACATTTAAGTCTAAAACATGTTGGCATAATAAAATAATATGCTATCCGTGCTAGAGTCGGGGCGGGTCATTAGTTGTAAAATGAAATAATATTTAAAATTTATTTTTTAATAGGACAGACATTTAATATTTTACGCTGTGAGCATATTATAAAGTTACATTGTTTATCTAACAAAAATCCAGAACCGGGGTTATGCCCAGCATTTTTGTAAGATTACTACACAGTAAAATATCACTTTCATATTCTTTCATTTTATTCCAATTTATAAAGTATGTTGACATGGGAAGTATTGTTTTATTTAGTTTATTTCTTCATTTGTGGAGCAAAGGTAAATGTACACATCTTACAAATAAGTTAAAACGTGCACTACCTCCTACCATATTGAATTGTGTACAAATTATTTAATATTAAATAATATAATAAATAATTATAATATAAATATTAGACTTTTTATTATTTGATTACAAAATGTTTAATTAGTTTCTAAGCCATAAAATCTAAACATACAAAGAACAAATCCAATTACAATGAACTATGTCAGAAATCAAAATTGCTTTAAACACAATAAAGAAAAAATAAATATCCATGAATGTTCCTATCACTGGCGTTCTACTATCCATAGACGTCATTACTTTCAAATTAGAGAATTGCCATGTTTTTGGTTCTACCTGTTCTGAATCCCATTTGTTGTTTAGCAAATAAAATATAGAACGCGTAGTAATTGTACAAATTTTGATGACTATACTTACCAATCACTTCTGAAAATACGGGGAGAAGCGGATTTGCTCTGTAGCACTGCACGTTACTTTTATCAACTTTTTTGCACAGAGGTTTACTAATAGATATTTTTAAATTATTGAAAAGATACCTTGTTACTTGTTACAGGCGCTATGATATGCGGCACTTCCTTTAATCTTTTTAAGTTATAATGCCATACCCAACACTAATGCTATTTTGAAGCGAAGTTTTTATTTTTACTTCCAATAGTGGCTGGTTTCAAAACCTTGGATTACTTTTCTGTTTTGTTTTTCTTTAGAATTATTTTTTGTATTATTTGATTTATAAATAAAAAAATAATTCGGCAACTACATTTTAAGGTTCGTCTATTAATTGTGCTTGTACTGTTAATATTAGGATTGTCATATTTTGCATAGCTTTCTTTAAGAGAGTTTATAACGCAGTTTTTTTTTAGTTTTCCTTTGAGAACTGTGTAGTTATTTATAAGTAAATTTTTTGGTGGCTGATATTTTTGACTATATCATACTCGCCTAGATGTCCTGTCAATGGTGGCAACATGTCGGGTCGATCGGCTACTATTAATGTAAACAGAGGTGAACGAAAACTAGCGCATATGTCAAGCAATGAAGGAGTGCTGTCAATCGGGGTTGATCAATTTCGGACTTCTATCAATTAGAATATAGTAGTCATTTGTGTGAATGTTGTTATTTTAGAAAATATGATAAATTGTCCTCACATATCATGTATATTGGAATACGTACGTGTAAGCTAGCGTGCAGAAAGCTAGCTTCACGACTAACAGTCTGGCTACCTCCTACTTCTGAAAATTGAAAAATTTACTTAATTTCTCAATCGCCATAAGTTCCATGTTGTAAACACGGTGTTGGTTGACTTTTTAGAATTCGCAATAACAAAAAAATGTTAAGATTAAAATAATCACTATAAACAAATCTTAGCACTTAACAATTACATTTATTAGCATCTGACTTTACCTTTCAAATTCCTTTGAATAGTATGAATGAATTGTATTGGGAAATACCCGAGGTCCGATGTTCACCCGTACAGAGCGATTCATTAAAGCTCTAATTGTGATTTATTTTCCCTGCCAGGTTATTTATGTTACCAGTTATTGTCACTTGTATAACTCCAATGAGTGGAGCATCGATTTTAGTTGAAGATCATCTCTAATCCATTCTTAATTGAATTGACAACTCCTGGTTAGAGAAGTGTTCGAATCTTTTTGACATTAGGGTAAGTATTCATCGAAGTCCGATAAAAAAAAAATATTGGTTTTGGTTTTGGTTCTTGCGTTATTCGGTTAAAACAATACATATTGTGAATGTTTCATGTCTGGGTGTTCTTTGTGTTCGTTGTTTGTATACTTTTAAGTCTACCGCGACACAAAAAAAATTCGTAGTGCGGGAGTTTATTTGAAGAAATCAATTAGCTACATACTACATAGCTTAATACGTAGTACGTACACAACATAATATGTACTATTTTACAGCCATCATTGCAAAAGACACTATTTATCGTTAAAATTTAGTTCATAAATATGTATGTAGGTATGGCAAGTGCAAAACATTTTCCTTTATATTGAATTTAAGAAAATACCGCCTTACACCACGGCAGCAGTTAAAAGAGCCGGTATTGTGGAGACATAAAATTTCAAAACAGCTACCGATTGAGCTATTAAATAAATTCTTTGTCGGTGCCCCGGGATGCGGACGGAGACGGAATAACGATGACAATACAATTGTGTGTAAGAGAACGTGTGCCAATCCTAATAGAAATATACCTCCAGTTCATTGTTATTTTAATAACATTATATATGAGCGTTTTAATACTTCAATAAACGCAAACAAATAAAGAAATGGGAACCATTTGCATCTTTATATGTTCACATTTGAATATCAAAAGTAGAAGTGTTATCATGTATACATACTCGTACAATTGAAACACAATAAGTGAAACACCCAGCAGTCCCTACGCGATCAAGTCTCAAAGGGCAATAAATAACCTCATTTTGATTCGATCGCATTTCGCGCATACCGTTTAGCTTGACGTCTAATCGATAAAAATAAACAAATAAATATTGAAAGTTTACTATTACATGACGATACAAATACCTATCAAAGTACTTTGAAAAGAAGATTCGTACCGCCGGAATGAGGTAAATCCTTTCGTGAGTCCATACAAGGATCAGCGAGGAGCGCTGTCACAAGATCCTACCCGTTAGCCGTGCGTTAATAGGATCAAACCGGGCTTTATTTGGGACGTGTCCACGCGCTTTCACCTAACTTATCGAATTTGCAAATCGGCTTACACTTCGTTAACCATTTCTATATGACAGACTCAATTTAGGGTGGAAAAAATTAAATGCAATTAGAAAGTTTAATAAAGAATTACTTTTCTTAACAAGTTTAAGTTATTCACCATATTCGTGTATAATATATATAATAATACAATATAAAGAATACAATATAAACAATATATATATAATACAATATAAACGTTTGAAAACAACAAGATATTACATTATTCGGGGCGTTGGAGCATTATGCCACAAAGCCCAAAAGCTACATAAGTCTACCGTATTGCCTCTCTTTACTAAGATACAGACTATATATAGCAGGGGCGTCAACAATGCCACTTGCTCGTATGTCAACAACGGCACTTTAGCAACAGAGCTGACGCCGGCAAAAGAAATAAAATTTGCTGAACCTATCGTACATAGCTATTGACAAACCACGATAGTGACGGACTCAACAAAGCTACGAGTTTTGTTAAGCCCAATTTTGTGACTGTTTATGTTTTAAACTATATGTAATGTAATATGCCTTTATCTACTCTTTCTTGGATGTATGTATATAATTTAAGAAATTTCGTTGCTGGTATACAAAATACATAAACAAATAAATTTTCTTATGTATTAACTTACACATCTAATATTTCTAATTTAAAAAGATGTTCGTCACATGATATGTATATATAATCTAGGTCTATATAGAGTTTATTATATATATTTTACTATAAAATGTTAGTATTCAAATATAATAAAGAATAAAGGCTAAGGACATTTATGCACTAATAATGAAACCGGTTGACATTTCCCGCGGTCCATACATCATTCATTGTGATTGCAGATGAGATGGAAACAAAACAATTTTAGCTTAAGTAGAAATAGAGGAAAAGCTCTTCTCGCTTAGTCTTCTAAATTATTAACCTTTGTGAGGGCGATACACAGAAAGGTTCTGCCTTGTTTACGCGTTAAGGGAGACAAGGAAGGGAACTTAATACCCTATATCACTGTCGGGGTAATACAAACTAGCAGGGTCACAACCTTTTCCACTAAATTACGTATCGGCACATGGGATAATCTCAACTAAGTTAAATTATATTGAAGATACATACACTACCCCCACAACAAGTGCATTGTGTTATCCAATTCGCAATTTATTTATTTATTTTTTTATTTATAGAGTACTTATCTAAGTGAAATGATTTAAAATAAATGAAGGTAATTTATTATTAAGTAGACTCCGAACTTACAAATAACCTATTCTAGTCTATTAATTAAAAAAGTTGTTTCTGTGCCCTTTGTTAGGTTAGAAGTGCGATGATATATGCACAATGCACAATGCGATCACGGTCCCTGAGATCGTTACTGCAATTTCAGAGCTTGGAAGCTATCTCAAAGACCATACTAAGGCCGGTGCAATTCGCTCCGGCGCCGATGGTTTGGGTACAATAGTTATCAGTTGCCCCCTAGCATCGGCCCAGAAGGTCATGGATGACTGAAGCCTTCTCCTTGGTTACTTTTTACCCAGGTGCTACCTAGGTGCTACCTCTGCTTATCGTTGGAGCACGTAGGCGTAAAGTGCACAGCGGCGGTTACCGACGGTGATAGGTGCTTCCGCTGTAGCGAGCCTGGACACAGAGCTTGCTCTTGCGATGCCCTGCCACGATGCTTTAAGTGTTAGTGGAAGGAAAACCGAATGACATGAATGGTACAGGCACGAAGACCTGCTAAACAAAATGAATTTTGTTGCTACCCATTGGCAAATTCACTGTTGGATGCGGAGATGGTAATAGCACAATAGGTCCAAATATCCTCCAGGGACTCCCGCACTGCCCTAATGCTCAGGATCTTCTGCTCCGAAGCGTGACACAGTGGTCAATCAAAAGTGGTATAGCACCGGTCAAGCCAGCCTAAGCATATGTATTTGACAATATTTGGAATATTTAATCATACATTATCTCAAATTGAAGAATGAATATATAGATTCAGTGTTAAGGTAAATATTTAAATGTTCCAATTATTTTATTATTTTTATTTGAATATTTTTCAAAAGATGCAATCAAACAATGGAGCCGATTTTGACTTTATTCATATGGGCGAGAATCGGTTACTTTGGTTAAATTAATTTTGTTAATCTCTCATGTATCATAACGGACCTATTATTTTTAAGAACTAATATCATATAAAATATGTTTACCTACACATTGATATCTGTCTACGATGTTGCATACGTTAAATAAACGATAAATTTAAAATGTTCATTGAAAATTATGGCATGACGTTGGGTGTAATATCTAATGCATAAATTATCAACTTATCTATTCTCAAACTCACTTGGGACGCTCCCCTTTGAGCTACAATATCTAAAGAGTGACGTACATGCTGCTCCGAATCTCGGCCTGCGTTAATAATCCAACAGATTGACAAAACCTTTCCGTGTGTTGAGACAACTAAAACCTTTCTCGTATTTCTATTTTATTTACTTATATATATGTGTGTGTGTATGGATGTGTGTCTTTTACCCTCATCGCTTTAAGATTCTTGATAAGTTATATCAGACAGTATAAATGAAAAGGGTGTCAGTGTTAGAGACAATAATAGTGTACACTAATCAAATGTGTTTCTTGATTTATTTTTTTAATAAGCTAAAAGACTAAAATAATAATTTTGAATTACTTTCGATAAATTATACAGAATTACTCTTTTCTTATTTTATTCCAGTAAAATATTCAATTTCAAAAACATAACATCTAAAAATGCTCCAATTCATAAAATACACCATAATTATTTGCCCAATTTCTCTAGACTAATGGATTGTTTTTATGAACTGTTTATACAGTGCCCGGTAGACGGTAATAAACTTACCCACTATAATGTAACAGTGGTAGAGCCATGCTTTGGTCACGAATGGGCCGGCTCGACCGGTGCGATACCACGGCCTCACAGAAAACCGGTTGGGAAGCAACGCTTCCGTTGCGTTTCCCCGAAATTAGTGAGGTGTCCGGAGGCCTAACTGCCCCTCTCTTTTTTCCTCACCCTTTCCCCCCTCTCTTTTCCCGTCCCCTCATACCCCTCCCCTCATCGCTCATCACCCTCAAAAGGGGGCAGCGCAGTTACGATTATCGAGTTGCAGGTGTCCATGAACGGTGGCTGTCACTTACCATCAGGTGACCCGTCTGTTCGTCTGTCTCCCTGTAATATAAAAAAAAAGTAACATGAACTAAATTATATTATAATTGGTAATATGTGGGCGATTTATGTGCTTCTGCCTATCACTTCTTGGATATAGGCGTGAATATATGTATGTTATTATTTGAACATGACCATTTTAATTTAATTTCATTTCATTTCATTACTAACTAAGAAACGCTTTTTTACTACAGATTATTATGCCTGCCCTCCGTTTTACCTTAACTACAAATTTTATTTCTAATGTAGAAATTTAATTTCTCTTTGATAAAACGTACCACTACTTTCGTGTACGCTGTGATTTCTTCGAAGTAAGTAGCGAATTAAAATTTAATTCCAGAAAATAAAATTTCTTGCGTGATTTCACCGTCCACAGTAGATTTTTCTCCCTACGCTCTCTAGGCGACCATAACGCGCGAGTGCCACTTACCTGTTACAACTTAATGAATTATTTATGAAACTATCCACCTTATTGGATTAAATATATATATATATGGCTTGTTTGGCGAACAATACTGTTAATGTGACAGCTGTGCCCTAATTCGATACGAATAATTCTTTTCAATTTGGGTATAATAAACGTAATAACATCGCAAACAATATTTGGAGTGTAAAGTTTTATTTACCAAGTTCGAAGGATAATTGACTAAAATAGCTATATTTAAAAAAGGGACACAGTTGAAATATCCTTGGAAACTTAATATCATTATCTTAATTTATCATCATTATCCTAATTATTTGACTTGAGTTGCTTAATAACGGTAACTAGCGAACCGACATCTAGAAGTAGTTAGAGAATAAAATTTTATTAGTCAATGTGTAAGAATACTTATTCTCATTTATTGCTTTCGTCTAGTCATCTCTTATGCTATTAAATTCGTCCGAAACGTCACATAAAACGTTCGAATCGATTTCTCATAAACGATAGACGTGACCAACCAAAAAGTGTATGCTATCTAATTTGACCCGGATGTCGAGTGAATTTTGTATTTATGACAATGACGAGACATACTCATTCTTACCCAGCACTGATAAATCTCTCTTTATAGTCGACTGTAGTGCTTTTTGAGGACGCTTGTTATATTTATACCTCTGTACTTTTGCAGTGAATTGGTACTTCCACGTTGCTTGTTCAAATTATGTTTGTATGTCTGATAAAAAGTGATTGTTAATTGATGGCTCTATAAATTTGCAAGACATGCAAACAAATTTTACAGTGTATGTTTTTATATCAAGTTTTTATAAATTCAATATACGACAGTTTGGGTAGTAGAATTTATAAACGTGAACTCTTTAGCTCAATCCGCCCACCATAGTAATCGTTTAGGCAACAATTCGTTGTCATTAATTTTGCATCAGGTAATTATAACCTTAAAATTTCATGGAAAATTCTGAACTTTTTAAGTACTTCAAATGATCGTATTGTTTTTGATTTTCCCAAGTTTATGCTATTAAACAACAAAAAAAGAACATTTTTTTTCGCGAGATCTAATTATGTGTTTGGAAATCGTCATACAACAGATAACTTTCAACAAGGCTTAACTAGGCTAGGCTAACCTAACCCGAGGCTGTCACGAGATGATGACCATTGGCGTGGAAAGCCTCTCGCTAGAGACTATGGTTCAGTCCAGGGTACAAAGTGAGAGTGCGTGGGATATCCACCGTCTCTTTCTGCGAAGAGGTGATGCTGATCAAAGAGGCGGCGAAACGGGAACGGGAGAGGACTAATACTCTCTCGTCCCGCAGAGGACGCACCAGGCGTCGGAGAGCGCAGAATGACCTCCGACCTCCATGAGCGCTGGCCTGGGGGTAGCAGATCGGGCTGCCCGCTGCCCTAGCAGAAGCAGGCCTGAGACGGTAGCGCGTCGTGTTCTGCGCCCGCCTCTCTAAGTTGGAGGGGGGCTAGGCCCCCCGCTTTCCACGGTGGGGTCGCCTGAGCATCAGGTGACCAAGGTCTGCAGGGGTTCTCGGAAGCTGCCTTCTTAGGGTATACCCGGGTCCTCAGCAATAGACCTTTCTCACTGAGTTTTTACATAATTGTTGAAATTTTATTTATAAAGCCCTTTTCACGCGTGGCGTCATCCCACCATGGTTTTCGGTAGCACGCTGTGTTGGAATCGGACTGGCTAAAACCATACTGTATGCCATACTGCGCCTGAAATAGAAGTTATCTGGGAACAGGTTTAGTAAGATATTAAACTACCAATTAGGCAACTTGTACTTGACCTGAAGTGGGTGGAGGGGAAAACCCGTCCCGACCACCCGGTTTGTAGTGATTGAGTCCGAGGAGAGATTGTCCTACAGGGCCCTAAACGGCAGTCTCCTTCTCCGAGGTGACATAATCACAGAAGGTTGCAGTTGCAGTAGCGATTGGCCAACTCCCGCCCATTGACTGAGTGCAAGTACTTCGAAGCAGCCGTGCCCTGAAAGAACCTATGTCAGTTGGAGCGCCTCCACGGTGGCTAAGCCAGCACGTGGAGTTTCCAGCCGATATGACAATCGTGCTCGTTGAGTGTTCACCTGAAAGCCAAACAACATAACAAAGTAAAGACAACACTTCCTATATTGGATTGTAACTAATGAAACACAGCAGAAAATAACTCATGTGGTGCTCACCTGTAATAGATTGTGACACTAGACTAAGTTACTATAAGTATGTTTCTTTTGATAATGTAAGCTGCCTTTCAATTATTGGTGAGTGAACAATGCAAAAGTGAGAATGACTTGTATATTATTCATTTATATTAATACTTTAATTTATTTTTGACAGTTAGAGATGTTAAGTCTATATATGTTTCGTAATCAGTCTTGTCAGAGCATACTTATCTCTTTGATTCCCGAGAGTATCGTTATCAGAAACCAAGGGCACCTAACAAGGTGGTTGTACGACACACCTTGCTCATATTTTATTAATGACACTAACAAGTATAAGCTTGCAAAATTTTGTAGAAGTCTTCTAGGTAAACATTTTGTATAAAACTTTGTAACACCTTGTGTGAGTACATAGCACAGTTTCAAAATCTAGTTAAAAAATGTTTTTAGACTAAAACTCAATAACTCATTGATTGATTACTATAAAGAAGTGCTTAATATCATTAGCAACTTAGTTTTATATACATTACCAGCACGGTCCGTGTTAAATGAAGACGACTTTACAGAATATTCCGGAAATTCAATTAGAAAGTTTTGGCGCGAGTGACCATCAGATTAAGGGCTGGCCCTTAGATCGAAATTAATTGGCTCATGCAGATATTGTTGTAGGCAAGTACCCTCATCTCTGAGGATTTATGTCCAGCTGAAAGGCATAAACACGTTGACAATTAGTTTACTTGCCAAAATAGGTCTATGCTGTTAATTTCTCATCATTAATTTTGGAGTAAACAAGATATCCCAAAATTTACCATACTATACTTCACCATATAGCTCAACTGTAAATTCCATTATGTTTTTAATGCAATGTATATAATGTAGTACAAGGTAAAAAGTAGTCGAAATAAAAAAGCGACCAAAATCGAGTTTTAAGTCATTATTTAATTTCTTATTTCAATAAATAAATATGTCTAAATGAAATGTGTGCCCCTGGTGTAAGTGGGCTTTAAGGTTAAGCAAAGTTATTGAGGTCAACTCCTTTAATAGATGTTGACCGCAGTTTATGCTATTTACACACCGATATCGTGATATTATCAACACACTGTTAAAGTGAGGTTCGAGCTAAGTAGAGCAGGGTAAAATGGAGCGGTGGAA
This sequence comes from Tyria jacobaeae, assembly GCA_947561695.1. Lineage (NCBI taxonomy): Eukaryota > Metazoa > Arthropoda > Insecta > Lepidoptera > Erebidae > Tyria > Tyria jacobaeae. Next base: position 11,763,294 of record OX387218.1, read on the forward strand.
TTTGGCAAACATGTGAGCGAAGGCTAATGTGTTACGAGTTACTCCTTCCCTTCCCCTTATAAATATTTTTTATTATTTAGATTACCAAACTCACTTTGAGTCCTATTACTTTAATATTCAATTGTTATCGATATTTTTATTAAATGGCTCGATCGTTGTATTTCGGAGGACATTACAGACATTCAAAAAACAGACTCAAAGAATACCCAGACTCAGAACAACAATTTAAGGATTACATAAAGTACTGGCAAGGTGACCACTTAAACCACTGCGCCATCCGTGCGTGCGTTTATTTAAAAATTAAGGAACATTAAAATACGTTGTTATGTAGATTTAATTCATGGTGTTCTGTTACGAAACATCGAATGATATGATAGAGTAGAAAAGAAATTGACTTTATTTGTACACCAAAAGAAACTATTCACAAATTATATAACACACGAGACACGAGATAATGAGCCTTCAAGGTGATTTTCACACATGTGCTCATTGGTATTGAAGTGCCATTTAATTTCATGTCCGCTAGTTGAGCCCAATCTATTCTAACAATGATCCTGGAACTGTCTACAACAAAAAAGTGGCTCTTAGAATGATAAACCATATTGGTTGCTCCAGTTACACAAGCGCACCATATCAGTACTTATAGTAGGTTTCTGCCAATTTGTGTAAAGATTCATGTGCTGACTGCATGGATGGCGTAGCAGTTTAAGTGGTCACCTCGCCACTACGCTGCCGCGCCGAGTGTTGTGGGTTCGATCTCCGCAAGGGAAAACACTTTGTCTAATCCTCAAATTGTTGTTCTGAGTCTGGGTGTTCTTTGTGTCCGCTTGAATGTTTGTAAAGTCCCCTGCGACACAGGAATTAATCCTAGTGCGGGAGTTGTCTTTTTAAGAAGGAAAACAAGAAGAAGAAGAATGGTCTATTATTAATTATAAGTATGTTAAAATTGACTTTCAAGATTTGTTTACATAATTACAAGTGAAGCTAATAAAAAGCGTCTTAAAACTATAAAAGTTGAATAAAACAGTTGAAGTTTGAAAGTCGTTTGTATGAAGGTGGTAAAAAGAGGCTAATGACTTCAAAATGAAATATTAAAAAAAGGTGAAGAGTAAAGGAGAGAAAACCCCACCCTGTGGTATATCAGCAGACATGTTACACCAGGAAGAAAAGGACTCTTCAAAGCGCACAGGCTGCTTGCGACTAAATAGGTAAATTTGAAACTAATCAATAAGTGTTAGAGATACATATGTTGACAGAGTGTAATATGCCTGATAGAATGTGAACAATTATTAAAAATGTTGCTAAAATCAAGGAAAGTATTGTGAGATTTCCGTTTTCCATACTTAGACTGATGTACCTAGCTTGATCAGCGCACTATCCGTGCTATGACCGGTACGAAATCTTGATTGCAGAAGATTTAGGAGTTGGCTATAGTATGACAAGAATTTAATTTGGAAGAGGCGTTCTAAGACTTTTCAAAGAAAGGGCAATATAGAAATCGGACGATACTCTGAGAAAGATGAAGGATAATATTTCTTAGTTAAGTGTGTAATTATTACCTTATTTCAGGTCACCTGAAACAATTATACAATAACATTATTAGACAAAACAAATTATATTTTTATTAATAATGTACAAACGATTTTGTTTTAAGTTGAATTTAGAATTATAATAAGTCAATAATCAGACTATAATCCTAAAATAAAAAGAGTAATTGCTAGGACGAAGTCGGAGCACATCGGCAGAATGGCGATAGATTTTTGAGTCAGAGACATAGCTATCTAGGGAAACTTTTGAAAGCCATCCTTTTCACACCTGCACATAGTAGATAATTCGTTGGCCCATGACGCTAAAGAAAAAGCCGTTCTTCAGGGCAAACTCTTTGAATTTCACGAGTTTCCGTGGTATCACCCACGCTTTCTTCTGCATATCAATGATATGCTGCAGATATAGATCTGCTCGTTTGCCCCTATGGCATAAAAAAATCTTATTTTTTAATCTTAATAAAATGACATGATGTACCTATCACTATTATAAGGGAACGATGTAAATCGCAGCAAAATTTGTATGTATATTGACCTAGACAAGATAATATGTAAGTATGTCTATGTATTACTCCAATGGTTTTTATACAATCAATAATAAATAAGAAATAAATCTATTTACATATAATGTGTACCTACAAAGTATGCAACGTACTTATTATCACACAAACACACGTGGAAATAATTAATAATTCTGTTATAAGGATGATGATAAAGGAATTCAATTATGTATGAACAGGCAGGTTGAAATCAATACGTATCGATTTAGTTCTATTACGATGACGAGTATCTACGTTATTGTACCGATACGATGTCTGTTTCGTACGAAATAGGAACTCACGTTACTTTAAGCCCCTGTCGTAGACGTGATTGATATACCATATAAGACGCTAGACGCAAAGCTGTTTTGCTTAAACCCATATATCATATTTGTAAAATACTTTTTTTTTTAACTTCTGTGCCTTCTTCCACAAATAAAGGTCGCGTTTGCAGTTACCATCAATATCAATGAAGGTCGATATAGACCAATGTAACTATAAGATATTTCATATATAAAGACTGATAGTCATTTCATTAGTTACTTAAGTCGTTTTCAGCAACTTTCTCAGTCATTGATAAAGTTCTCAACAGAAGCGATCGGAATCGATAAACAATATTTTTAGATTAAACTAGATTTCATCATTACGGCTTGATATGGATAACTTACGATAATGTTCTAAATGAATAAATTTTTAATCAATATATATTTTGAATTATTATTTCAAATTATATTATTATCAAAACAACCGTGCTTTTATTGAGTTTTCCGGCATTGAATCATGACAATCTATCAGTCAAAAAGTTAAGTTATGCTTTGACAGTTCTTGTTATAAAATATTTTTGTATTTTACTGTATTTTCCTTTATGTCTTTGACCAAAATCTTATCTAGGTCTATTATAAACAACTCGGTCTAATGGTTACACAGTAAAGAATTTGAAAAAGAACACTGATTTATTTCTTTTATAGATTGATTGCTGTCACAGTGGAATTTAATTAACAAAAAGAAACCAAGAACTAGAAAACTAACATTACTAGTATTTGGTCAGTCGTGGATTTTGTCAACTTCTTTATGGTGATACGTCCTCCACATTCTGGCACCACTCCAGGTGTAATTAAAGACACTTTTACGTAATACGCACTATTTATAAATTCCAACTATGACTGTAATAAATTGTTATGTTTTTTATTTAGTTAGATTTGTTTTAGTCCATTAAAAGAATAAGTGATATACCCTTATGGACATGGAGAGTATTTAGAATTTATTAATTTTATATGGGATTATATATTATAATATTATACTTTCTGATTCTTTTTTTTATCGTGTGGAAACCCCCACGGGTCATCACCCTACTGGGGCCAGTAGGGTGGTATGTCGGACTCAAACCGACTAAAACCACACCATGTTTCGTCACATAGTCCTATTGCCGGGGTCTCAGGTGTACCCTTGAAAGGCAATCCCTGTGCACCCCGGCAGACTTGGTCGCCTATTGAACAACAGACGACCCCGCTGTGTTGTAGCGCGCGTGGAACATACTTTATACTTTCTGATTCTAGATAATGTATCAGGGAGGTAGTATATACGTACACTCACAATCACATCTTTGAAACGTCTATGTTATTCAGTAAAAATAAAGCATTTGAACAACAAAATTGCCGTATATATAGTGTGAAAATCTTACATGAAAATCAAAATCATTTATTTCCATTAAATCAGTCACATGTATTTTTGAATACCTTAAAAGGAACAGGCAAGAAACACTAATTTGTTTCTGATACTCTTTTTAAATAGGTAAGTCATAAGTCAGTAACTCAGCTACTTAAAGTTTCCTATTTAATCTGGTAGAGTGCAACATCCGACACTATAATGACGAAAATGAAAGAAACATCACCGTTGTTCTCTTCTTGATTAACACGAGAGTTGATAACGGTAAACTGCGAATTCAAAATGCGCCGGTGTTAGTTAAGACTTTAAACTTATTTTAAGAGAGTAAAATAAACCAGAATAACTCCGTCCCGCCGTAGACGCACCAGGCGCCGGAGAGCGCAAAATGATCTCCGGCTTCCATGAGCGCTAGCCTGGGGGTGACGGACAGGGCTATCCGTCGTCCTAGCAGAAGCAGGCCCGAGATGGTGGCGCGACGTGTTCCATACGTACCTCTTTAAATCAGAGCATTAAACCATAGCGAAATTATTTGATTACATAATAGAGTTAAAGTAAAATAGAAAGTAAAATAGGAAGGAACTTTATTATGAGTTATTCATCAAAGTACAATAATTTTCTACCTGATTCGAATAGTTTCCTAAATAAGCTACACGTATCTATTTTCTAAATTTAATCAGTAAAATAAGAAATATCAACTAATACTTACAAAAAGTTCTTAATCGCATTCTTATCGGGGTCACCAATATAGTGGTCGGTTTTTCTTACACTATTTTTGTAAACAATCAACAATCACAATTGTAAACAAACGCACGAAGGTATATTGTATATACAAGTTAGGAATTACAATAAAAAATAGCAAAAACGTAAAAAAATGCACTGTTAGTCTTTATGATTCTACAGCTTTTCAAAAAGTAAAAAGTAAAAATCATCCGCCGGCGAACCAAACCGAAGAGCCCCGAGTGCTCCCGAGTGATCGGTTCGCGGCACATAAAATAACGCGTACCTACATATTGTTATTGTAGAAGTAATATACTACTAAAATATTATTTGTACTAGATAGATCTATGTATTTACATTTCGTTAGAAGTATATGGTTGTGTGTGACACTATTGTTGAATGCCATGGTTACAATTCATATCAATACCTAAATTACTTTAGTAGCACAATAGAAATACGCTGTACAACGATAACATATTAGAGACTCCTTATTAATATGTAAGTTTATATAATATTGCCATACCTACTAGGGTAGGTGTTATCTACTGATGCAAGTTAAATAATAATTAATAATTACATAGTTAAATAAGGTTGACACTACAGGTTAATCCGACCCACAATTTTTTGTTGCATGTAGTTATCAAACCCAAAACTTAGCTAGCTAGCTTAGCGATCGGGGTTACTAACTACTAGACCAACAGACCAGTTTAGTCCCTTCAGTAAGTACCAAAAGAGATAGGTGCGAATGTATAATATACATAAATATACAAATTGAGATACAACTATAAAACAAGAGTAGCATAAACATAAAAGGTTGAAATATATTTTGTGGCTATCTTAACAGTTCTGTTGTAATTATTATTTAGCTAACGATACAAAATTAATCAAGTCAAGCAATTACCGGTGAGGTCGAATATCGCTGTCGAACAATTACAGTTGATGTTTTACGGACGTTTGTCATTATTCATCTTGTCTCGCGTCGCAACTGGGTAACTCTATTAAAATAGTTTTGGACGCATATATGCGGGAATTATTTAAAGCTGTAATCAAAATTGCTGTACGATGTCAGTCTTTTATTACTTAGATTCACGCAAAGTTTCACTTATGCAGATTCAGAGACTTTAATAAAATGTGGCACAACACAAATCGTTGTTTATAATATTTTCTTTCGTTTTAGGATAATAGTTAGTTAGAAAGTACAAGTAAGGCTGATAGTACATATTTAAACAAATCTCAAAATTTCTCAATGTAAAGTAGACGGGACTTATTAATTCAAGTATGACGGTTCCTTTTCATACTTCTAAGATTACCATCTTAAATTTAAAAACAATAAATAAATGCAAAAATAAATAAAGTATATTCAAAATCAATTTTAATCGCTGTTTAATAACACGACACGACTTTAATAACACGATGACCGTCTTCTATACCTAGTTTGAAGTAACAATATTTAATACAATTTAATAGAAATACTTTTAAAATATTTAAATGACAACTTGTTGAAATACTTTGCAGAAAGTTAATCTGTGAAAATTGCATTAAATCCCAAACAAGTTACAATTTCATTATATGTATAGATTGTATTAACTAGTATGTGTTTGTCTGACAATATCGAGATCTGACTTATTTTACTACAGTTCAAACAATTTCAATGTATTTGACCACTTGTATAAAACGAAAAAGTTTATTACAAAATATTTTAATTGATTAAAACAAAGTGGCAAGTATATTCCTGGTATCTAAAATTGTATACTCGGTAATTCTCTGATACTAGTTAATATGGGTAGAATACACGCGTCATCTGTTTGTTACTAGGCCATAACTTGGGAAATATTTACCATAAACGTATAACATTTTATAACTAGGTATTACGGTGACCCGTGTGAATTATTCTGTTGACAACGCTTGTTTTGTAAATTTTTGTATCGAACCCTAAAATTGTTATATACAGCGAAAGTTTGTAAAAGTGAACAAAAGAGGTTTGACTTTAATTCTGGGAAAAAAGAGAATGAGAAGATACAAATGAACTACGTTGTTAAGTATACTATAAGCATACTATAAAACAAGAACAGAATACTTTAAATATCACTGGAGGGATCTGTTTTGTTCTAGTTCAGAATTATTATACATTTTTGCTGGACTCGCTACGAAGACCTAGACAATGATAATTACAGTACGCGCTTTTTCGAAATCATGAGTTTATTTTTTTTGTTTGAAAAAGAAAAATTAGAGACAGTTTTTCTTCCTATCTTTGATGTATATCTTTTTCCACCCCCCTTTCCAGTTCAACTGGGCTCGCGCCTCCTTGGAGTTCAGTTCCAGAGAATTCTATTCTGGGTTGTCTGTGTAAGTGAACCTCACAACTGGTTGCAGTTGGACCTCCTCTTCTCCGCGGTTTGTTCAGATTATTCAAGGCTATGTTGATAGGATGGTCATCTTCATGTCTTGAGTGTGCCCATACCAGCACAATCGACTTTTAAATTTTCTGCACTAGAGGCTACCCTGTATGAACCTCCTATTTTACTAACAAGAAAAGTAGAAACTATTTGTACTGTATTTATAGGAACAACAATATTATGAATATATAACACCTGGTACTACAATAATACTTATAATATGTTCAATGTTTCATAATTGTCAAAATAAAATTATTTGCAGCTAGGTCGCACACTCTCATTATATTATGATTACTCTCATCAAGATAAAGCAGGTATTTTTTTGCACAATAATTCTGCAAAATTAAACATTTGATAAATATCGGTATTTTCAAAATTATTGCTACTATTTGTGATATAAGAATTTAAAATTCTATTGACATATACAAGAAATATCTAGTTTAGTTACTTCCATATTTTCCAAAACCAAAATCAGATTATTAGTTGAGTCATAATAATTATAGTAGTAAAATGTAGCCTTTTTTATGAAAATGATAAACATAGTTTTATCACAATTAATGCAAAAAACTCAGAGAGGCCATCAATTTTGAGGGCAAAACTATCTCGATTTGATTATAATACCCGTAGTTATGATAGATCGAAGTCTAGATCAATTTATTATAAGGGTATGACGAAGTATTCAAATGGATAATATTTTCCGATCATATTATTATATCTAAACAAAGTCTTAGTAAATATAGCCTGTGTTAAAGGTGCACGTATTTCAGAATTGAAATTTCGTTTTGCTTACTGTCTACTACGTCTACTAGTGTGACATAAAATTCCTATTTAGAGCTTAATGCCGCTTAGGGAATATGTTAAGAAAATGTTATCTTATCTCAAGTAAATTAAGTTCAGGCGCTTTAATAACCTTTCCTTTTTTTACACAGAGAGTTCTTGGCACATTTTACGAATCCTAAGCGACATGTAAAAAGTTAAAATATTTTTCATTTAAAATAACAATTATTTTTAATTGAGCTCTCTCACAAAAATAATGATGTTGAAATCCGTGAAAAGTAGGAGACGCTGCAGATTCACGAGTCAAGTGGCACATCTGTTACCGGTCTGCTCGCTCCTCTGACTTGTAATAATGGAATTAACGAGCTGGTTATGAACAAACGGCGTCTTCATTTCCAGGGTCCCGTTTATTCGTCCTTTACCCTATTTCACTGCCACACCATTACACTGAATGAAATAATGGACTCAATATTGCGTTCATTTGGACTCCTCCACGTTCAGCCAATATTTCCCAAGGTGTTTATGATAGAATAATAAAGGGGCCAATTTGGAGACAATTAATGTAACGAACTGAAAACATTTTTATTTAGAATTGCTAATGACAGCACAAAGTAAATACACCATTATTATATAAAAATATTTTAAAGTTATAGTTTATTATATGTATTGTAAAAGTGTCAAAAAAATAAGAACAGATTTAATTCTTTTACTTCATTAAAACACTACACTTCATTATAAAAATATATTAAAATTAACCTTTGCCGTATACAACTATCCCGTTGTTTAAAGTTTAAATGTTATTAGGATCCTGTTGTTCGTCGTCTTATTTCGTATACGTAATTATATGAACATGTGATTCATATTCGAGTTATATAGAATTATGTGTTTGACAAAGCCAGTGTGAACCGTTAATTTGTTTTATCACATGCATATTATACACCTCACTATAACTTTATCATCAGGCACCCCTTCTTCTTCAATATTTATTTATATTTGTTACATCTTCAATATTTTTATGGTAGGGTAAGGCTGCTATAAGATCATATTATGCTGCCAAAAGAGATTGTTCATCCTCCATACATTATAGGCCCAGGAACCAAACCATGCTTAATGTTTGAGTAATGAACATTATATTATATTGAAATTAAGTGACAGTCACAGATAGACGGGAGAATTTCCTATTTACCAAAATACACTTACAGATTTTGTAGTTTTATAATATGTCACTTAGCGAGTATTGACAATGACTTTGAGTTTTAAATAATCCATCTATCTAACCCTTACAGCCCATCCTAAGTGATGGTAAAATAGAACGCACAGTACAGCATCAAATCAATACAGGGTGGGTGAAGTGGCGACAAATAACAGGTACAGTATGTGATAAACTGAAAGGACAATATAAGACCATCATCAGGCCCACAAAGAGAATGTACAGACGACGCCATACGTCGCCGTATGAGGGCAGAATCTGCTACAATATTTGCTACATCACTAACAAATAATGGCTAGCAGGTATCCTGTAAACCTGGAAAACATGAAATATAACACAACGTACGCGTGCGTTTATATTACCTTTATTTAAAATAAACTTTTGGGGATTTCTATGTTGAAAAGAAATACTTTTAGTTGGGAAATATGATAAATCTTAAAAGCGTGCTATTTAAACATTGATTCGTAATTTCCCTCGTATTCCATGATCAAATCCTAATTAGTTACGATGGTACGTAAAATTGAATATCTATCTTAAAACGGCTACTTATTACTATAAAGCTACTAATAATTTGTTTTCCATTTTATTTACCAATTAAAATTGTGGTTACCTTTGGTACGCAAATGAACTACAACCACGATCATCTCACCTAAATTTCCCAAAATTTCAAAGATTCTAGTAATACATATACTATTGCCTGGCTGTCTTGCACTCTGCGACGTATAGCATTACTTATTTTGTTTGTTTAAAAGTTTGTTTAAAATTTTTAAAATATGTTTGTTTGAGGCTTAAATTATATACAAAAGAGTGTTCCTGGAGTTTTAAGAAAGTAAAAAAAAAAATGTCTTATTTACTTATTAACAATAGCTTGCGTATTATTCCGATATGTACATTTTAACATATTGTATTCAGAATTGTGTTTCAATTTAATTACATGCAACATGAACCGAAATTATACCGTTATACATACAAAATCCATTCCCCAAATAGCCCTCATCCGATATAATGAGAGAGGCTATGTAATCCAATTAATTAGCAGAGAGATGAAACTACATGCTACACGTTGCACAATACGCTCCTGCCGAGGTGACTGTCCTTTACTAACCTCTCCTTGCATTATTTTATTACAGGGAACTATTTTGCCGAGTAGTTTTGTCCTTATACTCACATAATAAATTCTATTAGTCTTAGAAGACACATTTTATATCGCGAACTCGAATAACTCATCATGCTGTACAATAGACAATGCTGTATTTCTTATACTCAATCGTTAAATTTGTTATTTTATCATGGGCCCAATCTTATTAACCGGTTTTTTAAGTTAATTTTTATAGTCTGATATACATAGTAATTTATGTCGGTTTGTCATGACGATAATGAGTGTATCGTAATGAATAAGTACGTACATACATAATTTGTTTTCCATTTTATTTACCAATTAACATTGTGGTTATCTTTGGTACGCAAATGAACTACAAACCCGATCATCTCACATAAATTTCCTAAAATTTTAAATATTCTAGGAATATATATGTATATATATTATTGCCTGGCTATCTTGCACTCTGCGACGTATAGCATCATCACAACACTTTGAAAATAATATGTTCAATGATGACTGAATTAAATATAGCAGACAGAAATATAAACAACTACTGTAGTAAATAAATGCTTACTTATACATACATATTAAATCCATACTTATTTTCGATGGCGATGGGGGTCTGATGGCGTTGGAAGGAGAGTAGTACCTTTAAGTAAACGTTTAAGCCGCAAATTTGAAATGGTAGCATTTTAACGGGGTCTACAATTGAATGAAGTTTTTTTATATTTCAGTTACTTAAAAAGGGTTTTTCGAACAAGTTTATGGTTTAGTTTAACTTTATATTTTACATAAAAGCCGTAATACCGTAAGTGGACTTCTGTGCGAAATTTCCAACTGCTCGTAACGTATTAATGCGTAAACCGCAATTCGGATAGTTAGCTGCGATTGTAGCCAAACCACTGAGCGATGCGTAATTTCCTGTAATATTTGATATATCACCCATATTTTTGTTACTTTTGGCCATTTTGAGCAAAGTCTATGGAACAGTTATGAACAGGCTAGTTCAGTTTACAGAACAATGTTATATGCAAACCTTAAAATATACCTGAAACCTCAGTAATCAATATTGATATCATAGAAGCACTAATACTCATTGTGGAATCAAGTTGATCGAGCTTTTTAAAGCGAGTAGGTTAAGAGCAGTTAAAGATCATCTAATGCGTCATTATGTCATACTTAGCTTTAATAATAAAAATATAATATTATAAATTAATATCAGGGATAGGTTCCTCAGAAATTTTTGTTCCGTGCGATAAATAAATAAAATTTAACATATGTAGGTTATTATCTCATTTGGTTGACAATTCCGGCACAGGGACTGATTCCTGAGTCACGTGGGACATAACTTATGACAAGTAAAAGGCACTACTACCATTAAAAAGGTATAAAGTACCTTCTAATGACAAATCTGCAAATTAATCTCACATAGAACTCCTTTGACAGTAAAATAGCTTTTATGTAATATATAAAGTAAGAGACAAGATAAAAAGGAATTCAGAAAACATAATCGTAAAAAGACGTAAGTAGGTGCGAACGTAATCTTTTGGTTTGTGAAGGCACATTTATGGAATAGAAATCTTGTTAGCAGCGGATTGCATCAGCTTTGGATAAATCGGATGGTTCCCTCGTATAAATATCTGACCCTTGTCTATAATACACAATGGTCATTGTGTCAAATATCGGCCTCTACTTTTAATCTGAGTAGAGACTTACATATAAGCGTGCGCGACGTCTATAAATATATGCATAACATTTAACATTTCTAATAAGTCACATTATTGATATTCTATCAGTGTAAAATTTTTGTACGTACTTAGATTATTATGAACAGCCAACTCAAAGACTTATTCTAGTCTTACTAATGTTTTACTGCACTCCTTTTCTTCGACTATATCAGTAATTGTAAACTTACGAGTACAACTCCCCCTTTTGAACTCTTTGTCATCAACAAAAAAAAAAAGATCAAGTTTGCAGAAAGTCTTACTACAAATATATCTTGATTAAAAATCTAAATGCTTCTACCTACCTATTCTATAATAAGCACGAGCATCTACTTAACGGCAGTGATAAGTTTTTACGTCGATACAGACTGCAGTATTCACCTGAGACCCATAAATCCATTTTTCATTGGGGCATTAGAAGATATAATCATGATAGCAAATTGTTACCACTTGGCACTTAGAATTATACAACGGTATCTATATCCTAAAAGAGTATTTATTCTGACCTACAATTATTAAAATAAACATTTACAAACAAGACTAAGTTGACTATGTTTTTATAATCCTTATAATTATTAGACCGATTGTTGTCAGAGCTACAAAGTTTATTTATTTTTTTAAGTTTTCAAAATTCCACTAAGGTTTTATAAGATCTTGTTATTTTAACAAGACGGGAACTATTTGATGGATGACTTATCCTGCTCGAGAGTCTTTCCGTGGCCAGCGAGTTTTACTTAACGCTTCTTAAACTAGGCGGACAAACTTCGTCTATACTAAAACTCTCCAAACTGTTAATCGATCATCGCTGGTCAACGATCTGTGAAGTTTGTATTATGTGTCCTAACAAGATAGAATATTATATAAACTTATTACATTATTTTGTAACAATATGAAGTATGAAGTTTGTGATTTGTTTAGCAAATGGATACACTTACAGCTGCATGACTTTAGACGTGTATATGTCTACTTACCCAGATAGAACCTGGTTAAACTTGCATTTAACTTGTTACAAATTTGAGTATTCGATGGCTTATATCGATATTGAAAGCTCATGTCAACATTGCCAGACTTGCATATGCAGTGCATAATGCTTGAGCCTGGTTTAAATCAAACTGTCTAATTTCCGAGCAACAAGTCAGCACGTTGTTTGTTTTAGTAAAGAATATGCAGTATTGATATATTCACATAACATACTTCAGGCTACTACAATGTATAACACTTCACACAAGTCAGAAAATCTGAATTGTATTAATATGTCAAAAATAGTTAAAATAAGAGAAATAAGACAGTAGAAGCTTTAAATAATACATTTTAGGTAAGTGAAAACGAATTCAGTCGATACATTTTTTATTATTATATACTATAATATGTACATTAAGCTGGGTAACGACACGTTAGTTTCATAGATTTCAGAATATATAAAAAGTTTTAATTCAAATCATTTATTTGCTTTCTATGAATGGAGTTTTACATAATGTTATATTACAGTTTTTATAATCAAGTCTTAAGTCAGCACAAATGCTATCGGGGCAGTGAAATTGAAATACCTAGCAAAATTGACTTAAACCTAAAGGTGAAAAATCATATTCATAATATTACTAGAATACTTTAATTACTATTCGTCCAATTAATTGTCAAAATTAACGTTAAAGTTTTCTCGATGTGGGTATTTGTCCTAGATAAACTTCACGATTTGGCTCTGATCATACTCTTGTATCTATTCATGTTTAAGGATATATTCAGATCACATATGTACATTACATGTATTTTGTCTAACGTGTAAAGGGTGAGTGCACAGTTTCTTTTTATTGTCATATATTGCCAGTCACATTCTTGTTTATCACCGTAGATATATAAAACTTTAACTTCCATACTAGGGGAAATATGCGGGCGCTAAATCACGAAAAAAAGTAATTCCTTGAAGTTATTTACAAAGCTATAAAGAAAAACTTTTAATGTTAAAATAAAATTCAATTCCTAAAAAGATTTTTCAAAGAAGACTGCAACAGTGCGCTAGCAAACAGACATAAATAAAGTAAAGTTCCCTATCACCACGCTCTTTTACATTTTTAGATACAGAATATGACAAAAGCGTTTTGGCATATTTTAGAATAAAATGACGAATATTTATTGATTTTAACTGCGGTCATAGGCTATATGCTGATGAAAGTATTCTCGGGGTTTGTGCCAGAAGTTTTATGGCAAACTACTAGTATGCATGAGCGCCAGTTCACGGCTCATTAGGTTATATCGCGTGGGGAACCAGAGATGAATACATAACCATTCCTGTATGCTTTGCTTGCTTTTCTTCCCTCATTAATATTAATGTCTGTCGAGCTAGCTGCGGTTTAAAGATACGAAAGCAGGCATAATATTTTAATTTATCTAAATATGTAATGCAGATTTTCTGTAGTCCTTCTTTTTTTTTTCAAACATCAAATTAGAAAACTAGCAGTAGTAGCAATAGTAACTTCAATGTAGTTGTATTTCTTCTAGACATGTTATATAATAGGGTGATATTTTTTAAGTATTTTGTTTGGGTATATATTTGCTACCGACTTTTAAGTGAGAAAACATTTTTTTAGTCTTTCAAGTGACATTGCTTTAATTTTTTGAACATATCTTTGATATATGTGATACTACTTGTCAAAACAACTGCTTTATTGATATACAAACCAGTGAGCTTCCTATATATTTCCATGTCTATTCGTCGCGACTCTATATAGAAGACACACCAAACTGGCTCGGCACAGGGCGTGTCGCCTCAAGACAAAAAAAAAACAAAAAGGAACAAACATAAAACCAGCATCTCGAAAGACTGGTGAGTCCTTCATATAAAACATAAAAAACCAGTGACAAGTATACACCTATAATTTTGTTTATACGCGTTATCAACTACTAGATAATTGGATACTTGACAGGTTACTCAGTACCCTTACTAATTTGGCTGACTACACGTATTGATTAATTATTTAAGATGTGAAAGGGTCACAAACAAATAAACTAATACATTTTATAATAAACATTTGACTGTACGGATGGCGTAGCGGTTTAAGTGGTCGCCACTACACTGCCTCGCCGTGTCTTGTGAGTTCGATCCCCGCACGGGACAACACTTTGTGTAATCCTCAAATTTTTGTTCTGAGTTTGGGTGTTCTTTGTTTCCAATGTTTGAATGTTTGTTAAGTCCCCCGCGACACAGGAATTATTCCCCTACCCTACTACCCTAGCAACCTGAAAGTTTGATACTGAACTCAGATTTTTATTATAGGTACACCAGGACACAATTTAACATTTACTTCAATTTTAGAATATATATACATTGCATGTCTAAAAAATATCCTCTGCTTCTAAGGAAACATGTAGCAGGTTTAAAAGAAAAATAATCGTTTTAGTACCGAAGAAATACAAAAGAAATAAATTAGTATTTCACAAGTAAACGTCAAGAGTTTTGATATTTACCAGAGGGGGACTGCAGGCATATAAAGAGGGAGATTTCACAGCTTTTCAAAGCGTTAGAAAGCCACGTTAAATCCAGGGCATTATGGCGCTTTAGTAGATTTATTTTATTACGTTTACTTATTCAACGTTTAGATCGGACTATGACGATCGGCCGACCACGTTTAGGAGCTACTTACTTAATTAAATGTTACATGAATGGGTAGGAGATTTTACTCTAGTGGTTAGGTTCATAGCTATTAAGTAGACTCCTCGGCTTATAAAATCACTCCAATTACATTAATTGTAATCACTCCAATTAAACTACGTATACTGTATCTTGAAAAAGCGAACGCATCATATACCATTAGCTAAAGATTTTGGAAGAATCTTCATTGTACACCTATTGGAGTAGTAAACGAATAAGCTTTTGTATTTCCGTCTCCATTGATTTGTTCGTTGCTTTGTCCGTTTATGAAATCCAGATCTGGATATATAATTCCGTCTTTCACAATTATGCATGCCCTTTGGTTATGATTCAAAATAATGTACTGGCCTGTTGGTCTAGTGGCCCTAACTGCTAAGCCAGAGGTCGTGGCTTCGATTCTCACCCAAGACAAATATTTTTTTGATGAGCAAAGTATTTTTTCTGTATCTGGCTCTATATATCTATAATATATGTGTTCAAAAATATATGTTCATATAAGTATCGTTATCAGCAGTCTGGTTACCATAGTACAAGCTCTGCTTAGTTTTAGATCAGATGGTCGTGTGGGATGTCTGACAATATTATTATTGTTAAAAATATAATTTATTTTATATGTATCGTCGCGCATGCTACTAAGTGATTTCAGGATTGAGAAGAATTTAAGTAATTTTCCTACTACGATTTATCAAATAACTTACTGAATGATTTGATCTCCAGTTTATGTGCAAAAGCTTTGCATTGTTCTTTGGAGCAAGATGATTACGTACTTTTAAATCGTAAGTTGTAGAACATTATTTTAGACTATACTAACAAGGCATACCATTTAATGTAATTGGTATTACAATTTAAATTTGTAATTTGTCAATTCAGTTGATACGTTCGATAACGGAATAGTAGGGCTAGTTAAGTATATGATCCACGTTAAAGTGTTCCCCCATTTCGGTCGTACATTTACACAACGTATAATTACGTAACAGACACTATGACGGACACATCGGTTATCTGTTATTATTGAAAGTTGTTTGTTTTGAAACTGCAATGAAGTAATATAAATAATGGTTTAAAAAACAGCAATTTCTTAGAAAGATGCCAAAAAGGGCTTTTTTCCAAATGTCAAATTTACTTTGTACTCAAAAAATTGTCTCCCGAACATTAATATTGTTGATAGTCCATTTTTATGTGTATTAGCAACACATAGTAACTTTTAGATTCTTTGCTGTAAGATCTTGCATCTTGGAAAATTTAATAATTCTTATTACCTGCGAAATGTTCTCTATCTATATAAAATCTACGATCTAAGACTTAAAAGACCCTTTATCTTTTCATTGCATTGACTTTGCAGCTTGATTTTTAAAAACTGTAGACAAAGATATATTTACAGTTAATTTAAACTTTATACCTCCACGAGTTCTTGAGTAAAAGGGTTGTAACTGACAGGCTTACGGACAACAAGGGTCTACAATAAGAGTTCATTTTTTTTCCATATTGAGGAACGGATGTCTAAAAATAAAAAAAAAGTATACGTAAGCGCAGTAACAATCTAATTTAATGTGTTTATTTTGGCTATTGACTCGAAGTCATCAATGCAATCAATATTTAAATTTTTAAGTTAGTGAAAATAACTTTGAAAGATTCAGTTACAAATACACAAAGACGTCAAGCTAATGCATTTTTTTTGTTTTATGGTGCTTCGCCACCCTACACTGATTCGTGGCTTGCCCCCTATACTGATGGTAATGATGGTAAGTGACTACCGCCGCCCATGCATACGGAAATCAAGAGTCTCGCGTTTGAAGGGAGTTGGAGTTGGGTCAGCAGTTACCTCACACATTTGGTGAAGTATAAACAACCAACCAGTTTTCTGTGAGACCGTGGTAATACCTCGAATGATCCGGTCCAAACCCCTCCCACGTTTAATCGATGTTTACGGTGAAGAATTTATTTAAAGACAATAAATAATCATATATAATTTTTGCCGTGTGGTTCTAGGTGGGGTAGAAGACCCCATCTCTCTGTAGATGTCGTAAAAGGCAACTAAGGGATCGGACTGTCATCTATCAGACAGAACATGTATAGTCTTACAGCGCGCGCGAATAACAGCTCGGATGACCCTGTTACGCAAGTGGCACTAAATCATTGTTGGCAAGAAGTGGGCATTTCAGACGCCTCTGTCTACCCCTTCGGGGATATAGGCGTGAGTGTTTGTATGTAAAATATTGTGCTTTATGATAACACTCTTAGTTTAAAATTCAAAACTAACCTTTCTGTAACTCTTTTTTAAGTCTAATGTTAGAATGTCAATTCTCTAATGATCTGTAATTCTATATATACTTCGTTTAGCCATAAATATTTTAACACTGGAAAAAACATAATAAACATTTCAATTTGGAATATGTCATTTTTATATGAGTATTCATTGTTTTCTCATTTTCGTGCCAATCAGTGTTAAATATTTTGTTATATTAAAATGGAGTCGGGTGAGAAGAGAACTAAATTGCTGTGATAGCATTACCCAAATGAGCTATGGAGCCAAATGTAATTTTTGAAAGTCTCCGTCCACTTGGTATTAGTTGAATGTTTGTATACTGGGCTATTGATAGGCACAATGAAATCTCCTCTGCTTATGATAGAAAAAGATCTGACAGTCACCGTAGTATTCGTACAAAAAGGTGATCAAAGCAGCGAAGGAATAAATTCGAAGAAATCCCGTCCGAAAGCAAAATTTTTATCTCGGGAAATGAATGTAGCACCTAGAACCATGTCGCGTATTTTAAAAGATAACTTACAGCCTATGAGAGACAAAATGGTCATTATTCAATTGATAATTTAAAAATGAATAAAGTCGTAAAATCAAAACAATTTCGTAAGCGGCAAAGGGAGGTCATAATAAACGAGAAATTTTATACTTTTGAGCAATATTTTATCAAGCAGAATGATCGAGTTTATGCTCAAATCTTTACAGAAGCTTCCCAATTAACGAGCACAGTACAACGTAGGCATTATTCGACGTAGTGATGGTTTGGTGGAAAAGCTATAAGTATAAAAACGTTTCTGGCTTCATCAGAGCTGAAGATTGGCCGTCATCTAGTGGTAGTAGAGAGCAGTAGGTAGTAGGTAGTAGATCTTAATAGAAGTGAAGAAAGAATTTTCCCATGGACAGAGTGAGTGTTTCTATTTATAACTAGCCTTAACCTTTAAAGGACTGCATTATAGCCAACAAAAAAAATTTGAATGAGCATTTTCCATTCATTTTTCACTCAATTTGTAAATTTTATCAATATAACTGAACCGCCTCTGTATATTGTAGGTATGACATATTAAACTGGAGTCATAAGATATCTACAAACATAAAAAGATAATGTTGTTCACTCGACATTTGTGTTCAATCAAATACTTTCATTTTATTAAATTTATATAAATGTAACTTGATTCCTGTTAGGTTTTACTCTGAAATAAAAATTAATACCCATACAAAAAGTGGACCACTATCATATTTGCTGAAAGTTATACCTATTTTCTATAAATCAATTGTACAAATCAATTAAATTAAAATGTAACAGGTAAGAGGAAAGTAGGGCGCCCCCCAGCCAGATGGAGTGATGATATCAGAAAGGTAGCTGGGGTGAAAGGCGGTAGACCGGTTGCTATAGCGCACATTGGGAGATGCCTACGTTCAGCAGTGGACTGCGATAGGCTTAATAGTGATGATGAAGTACAAATGCTTATCACTATCTAACCTACGAGGCCAAAACCCAGTGCACGATGGCACACCGAGCAATGTATAAACGACTGGAAAAATTGCTGACGCTGGGTCAACCTTTAACCGCACCGAAAATTCATTCACAACAGACTGCTTTAGAAAAAGTCGTTTGGTTACTTGAGGTCTACTAGGTACTATTTAAAAAGGCCTGATAGAATCTATTATTTTATAGGCATAATAAATACTGTATTTTTTCGACTTGAATGCGAACGAAGTCACGTTTAGTTTTAAGTAAATTGCCTTTTTTTAGTACTACCTTGAATATTTTTAATGGTAGAATGTAGTGAATAATATATCACCGGTCACGAATGGGTTTATCGCTTCAAGCTACCGCCTTACTATAACATTCTGCCTTACTGTAAAATTGGTGTCCTATAATTTGACACATAAAGTAATCAAAAATTTTCAATTTAAAATTAATGGTTACTTAAATGTATACTTGATAAAGTTATCACTTAACCAACTATTCTTTCTGTAAATAATCATTTGCCAAATAATTGAAAGACAATATTTACATAGAAACATCAGGGCTGCCCGCCTTTGAGGGTGATAATGGGGAAAGACTAGAGGGGGATTAGGAGATGGGAGATTGGCTTTCAGAAACCTCACTAATTTCGGCTAAATGCAACTAAAACGTTGCTTAACAATCGGTTTTCTGCAAGGCCGTGCATGGGTCAAGGGCATGGCGTAAACATGGCTTTCCCACGATAAAACTCCTATACAATTATGTTCACCAGCCTAATCCTAGACTAAACAACTCACCTCACGACTTTTTGAAGTAGCAGTAATAATGAATTGTGGCTGTATGGTTATAATGAATGAAGTCATAATGATGATGCAATGAAGTCACAATAATGATGCAGTTTGATTTACATACATATGTTTAATGAAAAAGAGTTAATAAGCAATTATCTAAATACTAAGATCACGAAGAATCATAACTATTAAGTCTTATTCGGAAACGATTTAAAGAGAGCACGAGGTGCTTGTAATTTAACGTTAAGCTGTAGGTTATACCGCATTAAAACCAGCTGTGATTTGTATGTTAATCTAGATTACTATCATGAAAATAGTGATTATCATAGATTGGCGATACATGGTTGATTGGTGCTATGGTTAATGTTAACGCAATTGAGTACGTAAAATGTATATCGTATTCACCGAATAGTATGCAGAGTGTTACAGTTACAGAGGGGTTTTTAGGTCGTATAGTAAACTCTGAAATACACAAGAAATAAAAAATTGAGATTTTTTGAAAATCCTTTTTTTTTTGTAAGAAAAGACAACTCCCGCACTAGGATTAATTCCTGTGTCGCGGGGAACTTTACAAACATTCAAACAACGGACACAAAGAAAACATAGACTCAGAACAACAACTTGAGGATTACACAAAGTGTTGTCCCGTGCGGGGAACGAACCCACAACACTAGGCGCGACTGGTGAGGTGACCACTTAAACCGCTACGCCATTCGTGCAGAAAATTTGAAATTAAAAAAATTAAATCTTAATTTTAATCTATAAAGGTAACAATTATAAAAGAGATGGCTGACGTAAACGAAACTATAGGTATTTATTGTCAATGATGCATCTGTCATATCTAGTTTTCTTTTTTGAAAATACATAAATGAATAAAATATATACTTTGAGATTGGCAAGAAAATGAATATTGTGACTTGGAAAGTTGTCAAAAATCAGGACTCGCGTTACTTTAAGTTTTTAACTATTTAGGAGAGCTATATGTAGCTATAAATAGTTAAAAATCTTTTTTTTAGCTACATATATCGATCGTAAATTTGACTTTACCTTGCTGCAACATAAAAATATTAAAAAAAGATTAAAAAAAAGAGGTCACAAGATTTAAAAACTTAGTTTATTTTTTTTATTAGATAATTAGAGCAGTTTTTTTTAATTTACATAATTAACAACATTTTGTGGGTAGACTAAACAAAGAGATAGCAGAATGCCTGCTGAAAGCAATAAAAGCAGTTTATAAACCGCATTAAAACAGAATGTCTATATTAACGGTACTACTAATACTTTACTTTCATAATTACATATTTTATCAGTAACATAAATAAAATAAGGTAAACCACAAAGAAAAAAATAAATGATGAATCAATTTAATAATCTAGGATATTAATTTAAATACATAGGTCATACCCGGTCCTGTCAGGGTCATACAAGGATATCGCACGGTCTCATTTGAAGCGGCGAGTGTGAATTGTGGCGATAAGACCCGTCATGGAGGTCTGGCTAGATAGGCCGCACGGGTTCCTCTCTTTTCGGCTGACTCAGGTGCTTTCGGGACATGGATGTTTCGGGTAGTACCTGTGTCACATAGGCCGAGAGCGAACGCCTGCATGCCACCACTGCGGAGGCTGCCGCGGGGACACTGCACTCCAAACGTGCAAAAAAAAGTCATACCCGGTCGGTTGAACGGAAAAAAATCAGTGTTAAGAAAGGCTATTAAAGGTATTATAATGTAAAAAAATATATTAACTAGCTAGGTTCTGGTAAGGTCAGAACTGTAACCACAACGCAAAGCAACTTTTTTTTCCCGATCATCAACAGTGTTGACGACAGGGTGTTACCAACCGGGAATGACTCAGAAAGACATAAAAAATGACACAAGTTTAATACAAATAGTCTCGTAAAAGATAATTTCTTAGATCAAAGTTAGTTAATCTAAATGTGCCAAAAATAAAAAAAAAAATAAAAATAAGTTCTATATAATAAAAAAAATATTAACACCTAATCTATGATAAGCAATATGGTAGGTATGATTAGTTCAATTTTTAAAGCAATTCCTTAATCTTGACAATAAAGCCTTTCCACAATTAAGTCAATCACGCCTGTTTAACTCGATTTTCTTTTAAGAAACCTATTACAGGCCGCAGGGACCATTCTCGCAAAGAGGCTATAGTGAGCTAAATTGCTCCGAGGTAAAACCAGTCAATTTAAATGGTAAAAGAGTTTCATTTTAAAAAATGACAATGCAAATGATACCGCAGCCAAGTACCTTATTGTATTTGCATATTTAAGTCTAGATATATTTTCACAGGATCCAATAAGAACCACCTATAAATTATATAAATTACAAATTTAAAAGCATTGCACCGAGCATTTTCGACTGTCAGTAATCTTAAAGATTGTGTCATGTTTTATGAATGACCAAAACAGATTCAAATTAACAAGAGCGGTTTATGCCAAGTACTTGTTTTATTACAAAATATAATTTTAAGTAAAAGGTAAGGAATTATGATAATCTAAATCATACTAAATTTATAAAGACGCTTCTAAAGATAAGAGAAGGAATACGATGTTGAATTTATTACGTCGTACAAAGATTACAGGCGCGCCTTCTCCATGTTTATTTTTTTATTTTTAAGAGTAAATTTAATGATATAATAATGACTTACGAGCTCAACATAAACATCTCTTCAACAAAAGAAAAAAGGTCAAGAGCAATATGAGAAATATTAAGTAGCTTTAGGTAGCCTGCTTTTCTTAAACTCCATATTTGACTTCTTATACACTTACATACATATATTCGATCGTTTGTATATAATACTCATATTTTTATGAAGGTACTGATCTCATGTTTTGTTTCACAGGCTTTGGACGGCTAACCACAGCGAATTACTCCGATGTGTTGAAGTCTAACGACTACTGCGACGCAGTAGGTATATTATTTTGTTGATAAGATCAGTAAAGATATTTACAAATATAAAATATAACTGATTAAAGTAACATGAAAATGTTGTTGATAATGTAAAATTAAAATATTCCGTTTCCAACATAATATTGTTACTAGGACTTGATGAAAATGTATTATTAAACGATATTTGGATATGGAAGTATGTGTTAGGTGTTTTTGGTAGTGATCTTGAGGGTTATTTGGGAAATAAGAAGTTTAGATTAGTGTAATTTTATTCCTGTTAGATTTTACTCTTAAGAAACAGCAATACCCATTAAAAAGGTGATACCTTTCATGGACCTCTTTCATACTTTCTGAAAGTGCACATACCCATTTTCTTTGAATCAATTATATTCAATTTTCTAGCTCTGGGATAGACTGGACGGAATGGCCGCGGACCGGGTGCTATGGCGCACGTTGGGAGATGCTTTTGTTCAGCAGTATGGACTCCGATAGGCTGAATGATGATGATGAAGTACAAATGTTTATTCTTTAATGTAAGAAAGAATAAAGAAACAACTCAATAATATTTATATTCTTTTGTAAAATTATTACCTTTGCTCTCGTATTTCTTTACATTAACTTTGCTATGATATTTCATTTTATGTGTTGTCTATTGGGTTGCCAAAATATTTTTACCTACATAGTTTCTAAATTTATTTTGTTCTAGAAGAAATTAAATCGTAATACACCTTATTGAACGCAAAGGGTTTTTATGTGCTGACTGAAAGCGTCACTCACTGTAACGTGACACCGACTTACTGAAATTAAATCCTAAAACATAAAGTACTTATTAGACGTAGGACTTCATTTCAGTAAGTGTGTTCATTTCAGTATTATCCTTAGCCCACTCCACGAGTCCGAAATCCAGTGCGCGCTGGCACAAAGAGCAATATATAATTGACTGGTGGAAACATAGGGTGTATTTTTACGATTCCGTGAGAAAGAGGTGAACGCGCCTCATGCTGCCTTAAAAGTGGTTGTGGACGGCTGACACGGGTTTTATATTCATTAGTTTTAGTTGAGACTCCTGTGTAGCGAGTCTATGGATATCTCCCATTTATGACGCAGCCCGCTTGATGCCTGCCTGTGTCGCTTCGGGTCCTTAACTTAAAAAAATAAATAACAGGGGACTTTACAGTAGTCAAATCACGGACAGAAAGAACACCCTGGCTCAGTACAACAATTTGCGTACAACAGTCTCGTGTGGGGATCGCAGCGTAGTGGTGAAGCGACCACTTAAACCACTGACGTAAAACAATGACACGTAAAGCGTTTCAGTACCAACGATTCACTCACAATAGACGGTTTTAAGTTCGCTTACTTGTGGTTACAAATGAGGGTTACAACTAGAAAAAAAAATTAAATGTTGCTTTTTCACATTTAATTTAAGTATGTCGTTATTTCGCGTGTAAGCAATTATAACAATATTTATATTTAAATGGATATGCTCTGGATCTTTAATAACAACAGTTTAAAGAAGCGAAGCAGTTTTTCACATAGGTGCGAACGAAGTCGTGGGTACAGTATATAAATAATAACTTTGGTTAAATATATTTAAAAAAGGAGTGAGGTTCTGTTGGTAATTATAAATTTCGAGGAGTGATAGTCATAGAAGGCTATATTTTTGATGACCAGGTTAGCAGAAAAAAAGTTGATTTTATTTATTTGTTTCAATATATTATGCAAGACATAAGTTCAAACAGGAGCAAACAGTTTATTTAAGCATTTCTCTCAACCGTTGGCGCACAATTTTTCCCCTGGGATTCCTTGGCATTCCTTCAATAAACTTTACACCACCTCTTAGCTGCATAAATGGTGCTACCTGAAAAAAAAATAAGGTTTTTAAGACAATTAACACTCGTGATAATTCAGATAATGTGTTACTATTTGTTGAACGTATTAAGATACAGTTCAATTTAAAAATATTTCATTATTATTTAATTATTATTCAGCGGTAAGAATTATTCCCGTAGGGACCCTGCAGGCATACATACAACGCATACAAAGATAACCCAGACTCGGAACAACTATTCGTAAATCACATATGTAAATGTTTGTCCCGCGTGGGAATCAAACCTACGACATCTGGTTCAGCAATTAGGGTCTCTTGCTAATAGGCCTACAGGCCTATCGATGAAGTAAGATATGTGAAAAGACAAAAATACATTGTAGACAATTATAAAGTCAAATATTATTTATACTTTTTAACTGTCTATTCTTACAATAACAAGACATAAATTGTATATTGTTTGTAAAGTAACTTTTTTGTGAACTAGTACTGGGTACTAACCAGATATTCTCAAATCGACCAAGTGGTGAAAGTCAATCAGGATCGTCAACCATTTTATAGGTTTGTGATCCTTTTGTTGAACTTGCAATGAGGTTAGATCAAGTCCTGTTCTTTACAATTTGAATTTGATGTTTTGTCGATAGAGCTTTATTAGCTTACTAACTATTTTACTTTTTTATTGATACTCTCCATGGTGGAGAAAAACATTGCCAAGTGTAATGTTTAAAATGAGGAATTTTTTAAATTAAATTCTTGCAGGTCTAAACTAAAATAATAATAAGTACTCAAGACTTCTAATTTACTTGTATATCCTGCCTCATTTATTATTTATATTTATTAATATTAACTATTTCAAAAAATTTCTTAGTAATTAAGTGTTGGTTCTTTCTGTTGAAAATAAACCAACATTTAAAAAGAAATATTATAACGCTTACCTCTGAAGCTACATAATCTAATAAATCCTTCTCGGTAACAGTAACTCCAGGCTGCTTTACTACAAATGCGGTAGGTTCTTCCCCGTAATCAGGTACGGGCCTACCAACTACTCCTGCTTCACGGACACCAGGATGCAATTGTAGTATAGTTTCTAATTCCAGTGGAGCGATCTAAAATTATATATAACCTACTATTATTCACGAATTTTGAAAATTGTTCTTATGTGGAATACGTAAGAAAAATTCTAGTGAGAAAAATAACGGAGGCTTTTAATAGTTAGTAGGTAGTAGGTAAGGTAGTTAGGGTATTAAAAATATTTTCTAATGCGTTGCCAACACCGATGCCAACTTCAAAGAACTCTACAGATCTCCACTTCTAATGAACAATACGTGTAGAAAAATAAATTTCCTCTGGCTTAGATATGTATATTCATATCTGAGTCTTTTTAGGTGTAAAACTAGTTATTGTGATTAAATATAAGCATTTTAATTTAATTTTCAACTGATGTACAGACATATTACATCAGTTGAAAATATGTCTTTACATCAGTTGAAAGGGGTCTTGGGGTCTTGGGGTCTTTTAGGCCAAACAATCGACCAGCCATTGCCTCGATTGATGATATTGCTTAGCTAAGCAAATATTCAGAATAATTTGTAAATATTTGTTTCGATCAGGATCGTTAAGTACAATGTTCCGGAAGTACGTATGTAAGTGGGATTAAATTAGGGTTTACAAAAGGTAGGGTTTGAGACGCAACTATCTACCCCTTCGGGCGCAACGTCATGAGTGTATGTATGTGTATGTGTGTATTATAGAAAGGATTGTAAAGATTACTTTAAATAGCAAGCGAGGACACTAATATTTACTTTGCACCGGCCCAAACTTCAAAAAGAACACGATTGTACTAGTCTAAATGAATGAATGAAATCAAGGATTTTGTGAATAGAAATACCCCCATATCTATTAACTAAGAATGAGACGACTAACATTCAAGTACTAACATAAAAATAACAAGAGTGTTGAGTTATAAGGAAATTTTTATCATTATTACGGTCCTCCCAAAACCCAAGTAATGGCTTATTTAGTCAAATGAGGTGTTCATATTGTCGGCAAACAGCAAAGTTGCTTATATGCATTAAATTGTCTTGCCAATTTATGCTAGACAAAATAATTATTTTGCAGTATCTGAGACTAATTATACAACCATTAGTACTTCGGGCCAACCTTATCATTATGTAGAGTAACATTGTAGAGCTATACTTTCTAGCTATTTTTTGTAGTTACTTAAGTTAATTTAAGAAATGCTATAAAATAAACGTAAACATGAGCATATTTACAAGAAGTTACAGCTATTTCTGCTTGAAACTGTATGGGGTTTTTGTTTTAATAGAGCTTTTTTTTTTTTTTACGTGTGGAAACCCCCTCGGGCCGTCATCCCACCGGAGTTTTGGAACGGTGTGTCGGAATCGGACCGACTAAAACCACACGGTGCGCCATACTGCGCCTGTAATAGGAGAAATCCGGGAACAGCTTTGGTAAGACATCCGGACCCCTCCTAGCGCCTGTTGCCCGCAAAAGCGTGGGCACCACCCTTGGGTAACTCTCAATTAGGTAACGTCCAGGCACACCAGGACGTCGCCTCCTCGCGGTTGGCTATATGGCGGATGGAGGGGAAAACCCGTCCCGACCACCTGCGGCCACACTCAGGGCGGCATGAGGCGCTGGTAAGCGCGCCTACGCCGCCCGGTTCGCCGGCGACGAATTGGGTCCGAGTGGAGATCGTCCTCCCGGGCCCGCTCCGCCGCCTCCTTCTGCGAGATGACCTCCTCACAGAAGGTTGCGACCACCGTAAAATTCCTGTCGCTACCGGCCATGGAGCGTATGACGGCCGGTAGCGAGAGATCCTCTCCGATGACTGCAGTGAGGACCCGACGCCGCGCCACCCAAGCGGGGCAGCCCGCGAGCGTATGCTGAGCTGAGTCCTCACTGCAGTCGCAGTGGTGGCAGGCGGGACTTAATTCCTTCCTAGCGACCGAGTGCAGGTACTTTCCGAAGCAGCCGTGCCCGGAAAGAACCTACGTCAGTCGGAAAGAAAGAGTCCCGTGCTGCCGCTCTGCCCATTCGACGATGACCGGCTGGAGCGCCTCCACGGCGGCAAAGCCAGCCGGGACGACCAACGAGCCACCGTGGCTCGACGAGCTGCCTCACGCCACTCGCGTACCTCTTCAGGCGGGGGCCCTCTGCCGCTACCCGCCCGAAACTCAGCCGTCCGCCGATAAACTTCGGCGAGCACTTCCGCCTCCAAGTCCCACGGGGGAGTTCCGGCAAACGCGCAAGCCGCCTCCGGCGACACGGTGCGGTAGCCACGTATGGCTCTAACCGCCATAACCCTCTGAGGGCGCCAAAGGCGTGCCCTATTCTGGGCGGTTGTTTTAATAGAGCTGCCTGAAGGTTACATAAAGATTAACGGAGGTTTTTTGTTGCCAAGCGCTAGTCGGGGTCGGTGAAATAGCATAAATGGTTAGCTGCTGACTAGCGTGGTATGCCATACCATTTTGTTTAAGTCAGTTTGACATGCCTGATGTGATAGTCATTCAAGCAACCTTATAAATAATCCAATCACCAACTATGTAAAGCAGATATATTTAGTTTCAATATTGATACTAAATATAAATAGAAATAAATATAGAATCCCGGTATTTTGATAAAGATACAATAGGCAGAGTAAGTATGGATAAAGGTACTGTAATTCACATTTTTGCAATAAGCTTGGTGTCTAGGTAATACATAGGCTTAAGTCCTTTTATGACGTAGCTGTCCACCGAGACGGGATTACTGGAGATGAAAAGGTGCAGAATATTTCGTTGAGAGTGCTGGTAAGTTGAGCTAACATTATCCACAAAAAACCTTACAACTACTACCGTATGTTATAGCTACTAATGTATGTCATCAACTTAATCAAAAGAGAAGATTATGATGTATACGAGATTATATTAATTAGTTGTAAAAGTTTTTTTTTTAGTTAGAATTTAGGAACTTAGAAATAGGAACTTTTGCTTGTAACCGGGATTTTAATAGTAAGGCTTGGTGGCACACAGTTAGAGTCGAGGATATGAGAAGATTTCTTCTAGTTAGTCAGCCTCAGTTTTAAACATATATAATAATTTACCTACCTTGTAACCATCGTACACAATAATTTCCTTTAGCCTTTCAACGATATAAAAGTATTTATCATCGTCATAATATCCTAAGTCTCCGGTTTTAAAGAAACCCTCTTGATCCAAGTAAACTGAGGGATCAACACCGATATAACCTTTCATAAACACAGGCCCTCTCAAACATATTTCTCCTCTTTGATTAGGGCCTAGCATTTCACGGGTTTCTGGGTCCACAACCTGTAGATAAAATATCAATATCACTATAAGGTTATACGAAATATAATCGGTTTTAGTTTTTGTATATCTGTTTCTGCCTATTTTTAGAAGAGAGCAATTGTTAAGCATCCCATTTAACACATATTTTAATATAATACACTACAATCAGTTTGCAGTAATTACTAATAAATAGTATAAAAAAAAATATTAAAAAGAAAACAAAAACTCGACTGCGTCAATATCTGCCATCACTTCTTATAATTTGGTTGGTGATATAGGTAGAGCAACAAAATCTCGGAGTGAGCAGATGCCTCCGACTGCGTTTGTGAACATTGTTTTATTTCCATCTTTTTAGTTTTCAAGCAAAAAGATGCCGAAGATCGAGATTCGGACAGAACAAAACCCTCATTACCTCCAAGTTATTTTATATATACGTATGTATATAAAGTTATATATAAGTACATATATAAAGTATATTATGTACGTTTTACGTTTGTATATGTACGTTTTACCGTGAAGGAGTAATAAACTAACAAAAACTTCGCATTTATATTATTAATGTGAAATGTGATGTGATTTATTAGCATTTCCTATTCCAAACTCCAAAAGAACATATAAGTTATATATATTCATAATAAAATCACAGTTAAAAATTCTTTATTTTGATATCACACTCGATGAATTTTGAAAACATAAATTTTTTGAGATTACTTTTTTGTGTTAAAGTCCTTAATTTTCTTTATTTCTTAATTTTGATGTACCCAGTGTCACTCATCACTTAATCTATTGACATCGTTCACATAAAAATACGACAAGCCGTTTTGGTTGTAGGGCGTGCCAAAGAAATTTACATACATACATACACTTGGAAAACATAAACCTCCTTCTTTCGCAGTCCTGTAAAAAGGACAATCGACTGTGTGCTTTTAGGCTGGTGGAAAAGAATTATAAAATTCATTTTTAAAATAATATTTCAAATATATTGTTACAATTTCCTGATTAGTAAAATGTCTTCAAGTCCGGGTACTCGGAGAAATTATAAAATTTATTGTATGAACATAAACGACAAGTACCAACTGAAAAGCAGCTAATCGCTTTGTACGAAATTCAGTGAAGTTATATAAATATACACACTTTTAACGTGATGCCTGGTGTGGCCATGCCAACACTGCCAATCTTGGGACCTTTGGTTCCCCAATTTTCTGAGGTCAATTCTCCAGCTTCAGTCATCCCATATCCCTGAAGGATGTTTTTGAGATTAGGTAATCTAAAAGAGAAAGCAGAAGTATATATATAGGTGTTTAACATACCCTTTACTCTTATTTATAATAAACACGAAAGTGATTGACCGTTTTTTTAAGTAAGTAATAAAATGTCTATTGTAAATACTGTCATATTAAAATAAATAATTGAATTTTGTATTTCTACGTGTAACAAAAGTACTAGCTTTGGTATTGTATGTTGTCCATGTTCTATGTCCTTCAAATGATTAAAACTAACATATTAAACACTGGATTATAGATTTTTTATGGGATAGGGAACAAATGAGCAGACAGGTCACCTGATGATAAGTGACTACCACAACTCAAGTGTCTAGCCGATCAGAAATTGCCCGTCTTATAAAATTGCAGGCGATGGGCTGGAGTGAAATACTGTCTCTATTTGCATTTCTTACTATATTATTAGTAAGAAACTTTAACAAAGTGTTCGTAAATAAAAATTGTTATTGTAGAATGGTGGTCATACTAGCCTCGATTTGACTTTTTCAATCATCTTGATGTGAAGTGGAGATGACCTGGAGTATATAATTTTGAGCGAATCGACATTGCATTTTTCTAATTCTTCGAAGTTCGCTAGATAGTTAACAAAGGAGGGTACTATAAATGCTATGTTAATCTGAAACAACAAAATAGATAAGGCGAGTAGATTGCAAAATAAAAGTAAATAAAAATATATTAAAATATAGAGCGATTGAGAATTTTGCGTATGTTTAAGTAGTCTATGTTGCAGACATTTTAATATGTACTCGTATCGAGTAGCTATCTAATATGTTAATTCTCTATTTAGGTCGCTCGTGACTCTAATAAAAAAACAACACATAAAACATTTATTTCTGTTAATAATATTTTACATATATAGCATATAATGCTTGAACTACAGTAGGGCATGGCAACTTACAGCACAACTTTCAATACATTTCATAAAGTTAAGAGGGAGCGCTTCATCGCAGTATACAATTTTCCTTCCCATGGCAAGGAACTTATATGTCAAATAAGTATCATAGTTGTGATACCACTCTCCAAATACAAAAGCGGTTTGTAGAGATTCGTCACTGAAACTGCAAAATTGAAAAGGTATGAATATTTATTGACTATTGTTTTGGTGAAAATAAAATAAATACTTTTTTTTTAAGTTAGTCGTTCATCAATGTGACAAGGCAAAATGTAGTCTTTTTGCTTGTATGCATTTATATGTAACTTTTTTTAATATTACTTAAACCTCATCTTAGTATATATGACATATATCACATGCAAGTTTATGGTTTTTAATATTAATATTTATATATATGTATATTTATATGAATAATACCGAATACAAATATGATTCTGATACTTACTCATCAGGAAGACTATTTAAAATACAATTTAAATGTGTCAATTGTACGCCTTTTGGCATTCCAGTGGTGCCCGAGGAATACAAAATGAATGCAGTGTCACTTTGTCCCTGAACTTGTACCGGTTCAAAATTATTTATGTCTTCATCCTTTATGACTAATGTTTTTATAGGTATTAAAGATTGTTCACCATCATCTAATGTTATGATTGTCTTAATGCAGTCAAAACTTTTCAAAATGTCGATATATGTCAACCAAAACTTGTGAGAACATATAAAATATTTAGGTTTTGTTATTGTTATCTTATGTTTCAGTACAGCTGGAACATCAAAATCATTTATGTATACATATTGGTTTGTCCTTAATACAAAATTATGTGCTGGCTTTACGACTCTTGAGTGCAGGTGTTCATGGACGAAAGTTGTCACTAACCATCAGGTGACCCGTCTGTTCGTCTGTCCCCCTATAGTATATAATAAAAAAGTATCCACAAATAAACATTATCTCCGTCCTAAATTAAACATAATTAATTTAAAAACTTCGGGGAAAGATGCGTGTGCGTGAGTATGTATAATTTTAAAGTATTAAAAAAGTAAGCTTTTAAAGGTTTACATTAATCCGTAGGAGAGCCTGCTTAGGCACGAGTGGATCTGCCTGACTGGCTTTGCTGGTTGTCTAATGTTAATAGGCGAATGATGGGTATCTATCCCTCTCCTCTTTTCCTTCCCTTCATCAGTCTCAAAGATGGTTATTGTCACTTACAATCAGCGATCGGACTGCTCATTTGCCTTCCTATGCCATAAAAACAATTATGTCTACAATTTTGCAGAGTAAAAGCTAAGACGTTGTACTTGCCATCAGGTGTTTGCAGAATCGATTCTTACCCAGTAATTACTCTAGTTTTGGGTTCAAGCTCAAGGTTTAACAAGAATATTAGGAATATGTGCCATATTACTATTATTCCAAAATAAATCTCTACTAAGCGTTCAGGTATATTAGTCACTGGTCAGGACGTGTGAAGTTGATGAAATTAACACATTCAAAACACATTCATTGAACTAGCTGTATTTTTCTGAATATTATTGTTTGTATTATATTTTTTTAGTCGTAAATTTTAAAATGTCACATAAAAGACATAAAGCGTTTAAAGGATGTAGTGGAAGTAAGATATTTTCTCTCACCTCGACCGCTCTCTAAATCATAGGGGGTGTACGTCGCACCGGCGAACACTATTGCAAGAACCGTGGGGACAAATTCCTTGCGTTTTTCAGATCCCACTGCAACAATGTCGCCTCGCCTTACGCCCAATTTTGTCAAAGCGGTGGACATATTGACGGCATATTGAGTAAATTCCTTATATGTTAGTGTGACATGTGTTTCGCCGTGCTCCTAAATAAATGTGTGGAATTGAGTACATGGTATAATTAAACATTCGTATTACTGTATTTCTATTTCTGATGAAAATAACATAAGAATAATTATTAAAATATAAAATTATGAAAGATATATATATATTTTTGGGTACTTACCAATGCTATTTCGTGTTTCTTACGTCGTAGACGATCTAAAATAAATTTACCAAAGTTTAAATGGGCTGGAACCGTCACATTCTGGTCTCCGTAGACACATAAATTATAATTCAGCATTTTCTTAAAAGGTGTACTTGTCTTGCTGCTGCTTCAATTCTTTCAAATACTTATAATATATACAACACAATAGACGTTTTACTTAACTATTGATTGTGCCAGTTAAAGGAGCGTGTCCACTGCATTGCATCATGCGCCGTGCGACATCAGTCAATTTAACAATATTTAATGTATAACTGAACTTAATTGATATTTGTTGTGTGTGAGAAAGAACCTTTAGTTTTATTATCATCAATCCATTTATACTTATCATTTTAATTATCAATTAATTTAGTGCTTTGAATATCACTTAGTTTCATTTACCTTATAATTCATTGTGTTGTTATTATTTCAGAATAGAAATGACTGATGAATGTATTGTTTTTAAATAATAAATCAAGTATGAGTCAGGGCCAATGTCGAGAAGCTGGGTGTGTTTGTTTGTATGTATATTGGGTGTTTTCTTTGAAATAATAATATAGTTAAACATATTGGCTTAGCTTAACTCAGTCGTTCTAAACGATTACATTCCCAAGAAGTTTGGTTCAGGCGCCTGGCCATAAAATAAACTAGCCAAAACTGTCTTGCAATATACATAATGCACCGACCCTCAATAATAATAATATAACTAAGTAAGTGTTGGTTAAATAAGGTCTCAGCAGTCCCGTTGTTACAGGGGTATGTCCCTTATCACACAAGCGAGCCTAAAAATCGGAATGATGGAGTTTTAATTTATGTGAAATCAGACTTAATCCATACAGTATCACAGCCCATACTATATAATTCTAGTGGTTTAATCTGTCATCTGAGAGCTTCTAATGTATCTATAGTAGCTATTTACCGTTTCCCACAGAAATAAAATAGGAAAATTTTACTGCGCTGTATTCGTAACACGGATAACATATTAGCTAAGTTTGCAAAAACACCTTACGATTATATCCTTAAAATAACTTATACTAGATACCGAATTTTTGTAATAAAACTAAAGATATCTTGTGAAAAAAAAATGAATTGGCTGGAGCTATAAACAACCCTTGGCTACTTGGAATGTTAGAAAGAATATGACCTATGCGCACCGCAACCTGACTTCTCTTAAAGAACTATTAAATATCTCTGATGTTGAGTTAGAGTGTATCAACGGCGTTAATAACTTCTTCGCAAATGTGGGTAGTCAATTGGCTTCTGGTATTGGTTCCACTACTAACCAACCTATATGCTGCTGGGTGCTCGAGTCAAACTAAACCATGTTACTCTCTTGTATCACTACCGACAGACGAAAAGGAGGTAAAACAACTTTTACTTGGGATTCGATTTACAGATGCTGCGTCGGGATGGGATTGCATTTCTCCAAAACTAGGTACTAAAAACTTGTCTGCCTCTGTTTGTACAAATTATCACTTACATTTGTAATATATCTTTGAGCTCGAGCTACTTCGCTACTCTACTAAGAAATTGCTGTTGTTTATCAAGGGTGGGGACAGACACAATGTCAACTGTTACAGGCCCATATCCAGAAAGTAATTACAATCGGTTAGTACACTTCTATGCATAACACTACCTCTTGGTATATAATCAATATGGTTTTAGAAAGCTAACTTCACTAATAGACCATGTGGTTACTAAATTGGACTAGAAATCAAAATGCTTGGGTATCATTTTAGACCTATCAAAGGCATTTGATACTGTGTCTGTTTAACATCTCTTGACCAAACTGGAAGAAATTTTTAAAGATTATTTTAGTGATCGTACATACCTTTTGAGTTTCGGTGTGCCCCAGGGTTCTAGTCTTGGCTCGACACTATTTTTAGTGTACATTTATATCTGAAAAATTGCTGCATCTTCACCTATGCAGATGATAGGGCCCTGGTCATATACGGTACAAACTGGTCTGATACTTTAAAAAGTGCGGAGGAAGACATGAAAATTGTGATGAACTGGCTATCAAGTAACATACTTACACTTAATCTTGCAAAAACAGTATATATTTCATTTTATTTGAAAACTCCCAACCCATTATCTTTGATAATTTTAAAACCCATTCTTGTAATTTCAGGAACTCCTCTACGTGCTGCCCTTGACTTGAAATCTCAATGGTAGAGACGGTGAAATACCTTGGAGTGCTAATTAACAACTTCTTTAATATGGCAGCTACAACTGGAAATCTTACTGTTCGTACTCATAAACTCATCTTCATAAAAAACTCAGATATTCTGCTGTTTTCTCTACTATGAGGACGGTAAATTTTGCTCTGTGTCAATATTTGATCACCTACTAAATCGTAGGTAGGTACTAAACCTGGTAGGTACTAAACCTGGGATGGTGCTCACAATACTCATCTCATACATATTGAACAGCCACCAAGAACCGTCTCAAAGATCACGATGTCTAAACCTTTTAGGTATCCTACTGACGCTTTACAGAGATTGTCCTCACAGTGAGACAGCTCTTCATATTGCAATGTATTTACGCAAGCACAGTTCTTTGGCTTATGATATCAACGAGCAAAATGCGTGAAGGACATATCAACAATATAATGTATGTCATATACAGAAGCTGAGAACGGCTCTTGCTCAACGTCATTATCGTGTTATTAGCAGTCACCTATATAATACAATTAACAAAGTGTGTAAATTAACACACACACACAAAATGATGAAAGAAGTAACAGTGGCCAGGAGGCCAAACAAGCAACTGTAGACGCAAGTGCGGACATGAAAAGGACGCAAGCGTGGGACCATCTGGAGAAGTTAATTAGTGAGCTCAGAGAGTTTGTACAACCAAAAATAAACGTCCATAAGGAGATAAAAACCAAGGTGGCCAGTATTGGCAGTGCCTTCAAGAGACTAAAAACGCTAGAAGATGCCTGACTCCCAGACCAGTCTCGAACTAAATTGACGCCAATAGCCTCATGTACACCACCAACACCTCGTGTACGGAGCTTCACTGAGACGACCACGACGATAGACAGTGAACTCGAAACTGATGTTGAGTCCGTCACTGGAAAAAAACGTGATATTCGCAAAGCTAAACGAAAAGAGCGGACATCACCAGAATCGGGGAGCAAGAACGCAAAGAAAATGAAGGGAAGAGGACCCACCCTACTCGCTGAAAACACAACGCAAACACCCGACAAGAAGATATTAGAGTGGCAGGCAGTTAAACACAAAAAAAAGAAGACGCTGTCTCAAAAGAAGAAGCCAAGACAAACAGTGGGGAGGCCCAATGCACTGATTGTTCGGCCTTAAGAAAAAGAAAAGTATGCGGATATACTCAGTCGGGTCAAGAAAGATGTTCCCGATGACCAAGTCCGCTCAACGGTAGATAAAAGTCTCAGGACAGCGACTGGTGATCTGTTGATTATCCTTACCAAGGAGAGCACAGACAAAGGTCCCGGGCTACAAAAAACCATTGCTAAGCTCCTTGGGAACGAAGCTGAAGTTATAAGCAAAGGACCACAAGAGGAAATCGAAATACGAGACCTCGATAACACGACGACTAAACAAGATGTTCTCGAAGCCCTACAGAAAGCGGCTGAAGAAGATGATGAACTGACTCTAGATGCCATCAGATCACTGCGCAAGGCCTATGGCGGCACACAGACTGCATCAGTGACACTTGCAGCGTCAATAGCGAAGAAGATCTTGTGGGAGCACGGCAAAATCAGAATTGGTTGGGTCAACTGCCGAATAAGAATTGTAGAGAGACCAACCAAGTGTTTTAGATGCTGGCACTATAGACACCTTGCAGCTAAGTGTAAGAGCAACGTGGACCGGTCCAATCTCTGCACCAGCTGCGGATAAGAGGGACACAAAGCTGCCACCTGTAAAAAAGATGCCCGATGTGCCTTGTGTCTCGAAAAAGGCAACACGAAAAATTGTGCCCACATTGCTGGTAGCAGCAGATGCCCAGTCTTTAAAGAGGCACTCTAGAAGGTGAGAAAAAAGAAACAATTATGAAGATACTGCAACTAAACCTCAATCATTGTGAGGCTGCACACGACTTGCTCATGCAGACCGTGCGAGAACTGAATCCAGACCTTGTTCTGATTTCGGAGCCGTATAGATATAGGTACTATCTGTTTCCCATGGTTGACCTTACAACTCAACCATGGGAAACAGATAGTACCTCTAAAGCTGTGATTTGAGCCTGTGGCGGATGTTGAAAATGCCTTCAATTCCGCCAAATGGGATTGCATTATGAAAGCTCTTTAGGAAATGAAGGTACCAGGATACTTACGACGGATGGTTGCAAGCTACTTTTCTGACAGGGTCCTAAAATATGACACAAAGACTGGTCCGAAAACATACAAAGTCACTGGAGGAGTGCCCCAGGGCTCAGTTCTAGGCCCACTCCTGTGGAATATCATGTATGACGGATTATTAAAACTAGAACTTCCAAAAGAAGTCATACTCGTGGCGTATGCAGATGATGTGGCCGTAGTGATCGTTGCAAAGCATCTCGAAGAAATTACCTTCGCTTTTGACGCTTCCATCGAAAAGATTAGCCGCTGGATGAACACAGTTGGACTGCAGTTGGCAGAGCACAAGACTGAGGCAGTACTCATTTCTAGCAGGAAGCGGCTGGAAACCATCACACTGCAAGTCGGAGCACATGAAATCACATCCCAGCCGTCTCTTCGGTATTTGGGCGTAATGATTGATGCCCGACTCAACTTCAAGCAGCAGGCACAGCACGTAGGTGCCAAAGCGTCGTTGGTAAGAGCGACTTTATCAAGGCTGATGCCCAACATAGGAGGCCCGAAGCAGAGAAGGAGGGCGTTACTTACGTCTTTAGCAACATCCGTACTAACCTACGGAATCCCCATCTGGGCCGATGTGCTTAAAATACAGGAAGCACTAAGGAAAATTGCACCAGTATATCGGCTGAGTGCTTTAAGAATTGCCAGTGCTTTTCGCACAGTGTCTGACGACGCTGTGGACGTTATTGCCGGGATGCTGCCAATTGAAGTACTAGCCGAAGAACGGAAAGCCCTTTACCACTGTAACGTAACGACCACACTGAACCCTGGAGAACTTGGCAAGGAGGAACGGCTAAACAGCATACGACGATGGAAATCGAAGTGGGATACCAGCACAAAAGGTATATGGACCTACCGTCTTATTCCACAAGTTGATGTCTGGTTAAACCGTAATCATGGTGAGGTCAATTACTACCTGACACAAATGATCTCAGGACATGGGTGCTATCGGGCATACCTCTATAAATATAAGCAAGAGGTATCCCCAATGTGCCCGTCCTGCCTAGGAGTTAGTGAAGATGCAGAGCACGTGTTCTTTACGTGTCCTCGTTTCGACCTGTTACGCAGTACCTGGGCAGAGGCCCTTAAAAAGAAAATTCAGCCAGAGTCTTTGATAGAAGTTATGCTTTCATCGGAGGCAGCATGGCAGGCGACAAGCACTTTTGCGACGGAAGTTCTTCAGGAACTCCGGCGGTTGGAAAGAAAGCG
This sequence comes from Tyria jacobaeae, assembly GCA_947561695.1. Lineage (NCBI taxonomy): Eukaryota > Metazoa > Arthropoda > Insecta > Lepidoptera > Erebidae > Tyria > Tyria jacobaeae. The sequence continues at coordinate 11,801,879 of OX387218.1, forward strand.
GTCGGAAAACAAAACCCGTGACATTAGCACGACGGAAGAGCAGTAGCTAGAGCTTCCCTCCACGAAGTAATGCCTAGCGGCGGTTCCGTGGGGGAAGAGGATGGTGACGCCAGAGGAGGTTTTTTTTTTAGTCGGTATGGGTGTAGTAATAACATCGAGTCCGACATACCCAGGTTAGACCCTGATGATACGTAAGAGTATTTTTGTCCATACCTCTGGGATAAAAAAAAAAAAAAACTACACACACACACACACAAACATGTATATAACACATATATATGACACAGTTGAATCTCACCATGGGTACCAATGTCCAAAGTAGCACTAACCTGTAAATTATTCTAAGCACAAGTGTAGCGAATATTGTAGTGTATATATAGTATAAGCGTAACTGCTAATAATAATAATTATTATTATTACAGATGAAGTTGTAATGACGAATAATTATCGGAGATATATCCTGAAGGATGGCACAATTGACATTTGTCGGGCATGTCATCGCCCCGGAGAAACCCTCAGGCATATAATTTCCGGTTGCACTCGTCTTGCAAATGGTGAGTACTTGCACAGACATTACCAAGTGGCCTGGATAGTCCATTGGCAACATGATCTTAGATATAACCTTGTGGATGTCGAGTTACCGTATAATAGGTATGTGCCCCGACCCTGTTCTTGAAAATAGTACTGCAACATTATATTGGGATCGATCTATCATCACTGACAGGACTATTGTTGCCAATAAATCTGATATAGTGGTGATAGACCGACTAAAGCGCTGAGCAATGATTGTTGACATTGCCATTCCACATGACGACAATCTCATAAAGGCTGAAAAAGATAAACAAATAAAATATTATTATTTGGCACATGGTGGTCGACATGTGGGATGTGAATTCTGCAATCATTGTGCTGATAGTCATACAATCTCGTGGGTTGATTGCCAAGAGCCTCGACCAACATCTGCAGAGGCTCTTGTTACACAGCTGGGTTAAGGGCCTAATGCAGAAGGCAGTCCTTCTTGATACGGCACGCATTGTGAGGAGGTTCCTGTCTCTGGAGCCCTAACCACCGGTAGCTTGTTCCCTGTACCCGATACCGGGAGCAAACTGTTTTTTTATATTTTTAAATATAGTTTCTTATTTTTTTTTTATATTTAAAACGGTAATTTATATGTATCTGAAGTAAAATAAAGTGAATAATAATAGTGATAAATTGGGGTAAAGGGTACATGTATGATGATTGTGATGTTTATGCTGAATAAATAATATTATTTGTAAGCTTTTCTTCTTAAGACATGTTATTTTGTAAAAACCAACACAAAGCAGACAGGCTAACACATTAGTAGATACTCTTCAATGAAGTAACTTCTGTTCCTGAAGTCGACAAATATTTGAATACCCCACTGTATTGGGGGCTCAGCCGCCCAGGTTTTGTACATTATACACAAAAGTGTAAGTGACATGAAAATCGGTTTAACTGTATGAAATTTATGGGATATTGAAGCTATAATGATAAAACTAATGTAAATATTATGCCCCAGTGTGCAGAAATTGAAGAAAATAATAGTAAAAAATAAAAGTTATATGGGTTTGCCTGTATTCTCGGTGAGTCTTCTTTTTCTTTTTCCTTGTTCGCTCACTGAAGAGGATTGTGACCACAGTAAACAGCTCTCCACTCGGATCGGTCATGTATTGCGTGCACCGCACGATAGAGGCTACCCACTGCTTTCTTCACTGCGCCCCACCATTTTGGGGATGTCCATCCCACGGTGCGCCTGCCTTCTATTTGGCCCAGAATAAGTAGCTGTGACCGTATAATTTGACCAAAGACGTTAAAATCACGCTTTTGGCAGATGGTAGAAAGTCGTTTTATGACATATAGTTCCGCCAGTATGGACTTAGTTCGCATGGCGGTCCCATTTTCATCATTATAAAAATCAGTTTACACCAGCACCACTTCTCAAATGCGTTGATCTTCTTGGAGTCCCGATTTTTGAAGTACCAAGTTTTGGCCCTATACTAAAAAATGGAAATCACGTCTAGAGTCTAAAGTCTAAAGTACGTCTAGTCTGTCAAGACGTACTTCAGTTGCTTTGCGAATGCCTTGATTCTTTCAAACTCTATCAATGTTCATCATTGCACTTTTCACCATCCGAGCTTTACGGCAGATTTCTTGGGTGCAGCTGCCCTCGATGGTAATCAAGGATCTTAGGTAAATAAACTGATTCACCTTTTCGTAGCCGTTGAGGGCATCGGAAGGTGTTAGGATTTGTGCTCTCTATCACCATGATTTTGGTGTTTGCTTGGTTGATTGACTCTTGACTATCTCTTTAAATGTTGTTCAAAAGAGCTGCCATGTCCACTTTACTTGCCGCGTCTATAGTGGTGTCATCTGCGTACTTTGGGTTCGTGATTTTCTATCCACCTGCAGTTATCCCGCCATCCCAGCCATAGCCATATATTCTCCATACAGGTTAAATAATTTAGGTGACAGACCCTAACCAAGCCTTGACCTACGCCTCATTCTGCATGAAAAGATTTATAAGTCCAATTTGTGTTAGTTTATTTTAATATAAATTTAATTAATATTATATTATTTATTAATAAAAAATTTAATATAAAAAAGATTCTGTAGTGGTAGAGCCATGCTTGCTTAAGCATGAATGGGCCGGCTCGACCGGTGCGATACCACGGCCTCACAGAAAACCGGTTGTGAAGTAACGCTTGCGTTGCATTTCCCCGAAATGAGTGAGGTCTCCGGAGGCCCAAAACCCCCCACCCCCCTAATGATAGCGCTGTTAACGAAAAGGATACCCCAGGGGGGTACCAGCGCTAGCGTTGGAGAATCCCCCCCTGGACGTCCACCCTCAGTACGGATTATGCCTGAGCGTGGACGCCCAGGTTGCCCCTCGTACTCTGGGGGGGGCTCAACTGCGCTCTCAAAATCTGCTCGGGGCAAGAGAAGGCACACCATGGCACCCCCTGTCACGTTTACCGTGGATTTTTGTAACATCAGGGGCTTACATTCGAACCTCGACACTGTCCACCACCACCTTGAGACAGCAAAGCCGGCCTTGCTCTTTTTAACCGAGACGCAGATATCATCTCCAGCGGACACATCCTACCTCTGCTACCCTGGGTACGGACTGGAACACTCCTTTGTTCCTAAGGCTGGTGTATGCGTGTACGTTAGAGATGATATCACTTCTCGCCGCCTCGGCAATCTTGAAGGTAGGGACCTCTCCATCTTATGGCTACGTGTAGACTGCGTCGACCATCCCCGCATCTACCTATGCCTCTACAGGTCCCATAGCGGTGATGCCGAAACGGACCGACTCATCGACCACGTCCAAATGGCTACAGACTCAGTGCTCCAGCAGGTCCCATCCGCAGAGATCGTGATTCTTGGCGACTTTAACGCCCATCACGCCGAATGGCTTGGTTCGCGCAAAACCGATCATGCGGGAAGATCTGTTCACGATTTCGCCTTGGCATATGGCTTGACGCAGCTGGTAGCAACGCCTACGCGAATCCCAGATGCAGAAAGCCACGTGCCTTCACTGTTGGATCTTCTGCTGACCTCACATCCTGACGGCTACAAAGTATCCGTTGAGGCCCCTCTTGGCTCTTCGGACCATTGCCTGATTAGGAGTATAGTGCCACTCTTTCACTCGCTGCGGCCGCGAGTTACAGGCAGTCGCCGCGTATGGCACTATAGGTCAGCAGACTGGGATGGAATGCGAACATTCTTTGCATCCTACCCATGGAGGCAGGTTTGCTTCTCGCCGGATGATCCCAATGTCGTTGCTGACTCTGTCGCGGATGTTGTGCTTCAGGGTATGGAACTTTTCATTCCATTCTCCCTGATTCCCACAGGTGGCAAGTCCCAGCCTTGGTTTGGTCGAACCTGCAAAGCGGCGTCCCGCCGAAAGCAGGAATGTTACCAAGCATGGGCTAATGCAGCGACAGCACGGGATGAAAAGACCAGCACATTAAAGAAGCAATTTAACTTTGCCTCCAGGTCCCTCAAAAGAGTAATTGCTTCGGCGAAGTCGGCTCACATCGGCAGAATTGGCGAGAGACTAGTTAGTCTCCCCTCCGGAACTCGTGCATTCTGGTCTCTTGCCAAAGCTGTCCAGGGGAACTTTTGTAAGCCATCCCTTCCACCTCTGCGCATAGGAGATAATTCGTTGGCCCACGACGCTAAAGAAAAAGCCGATCTTCTGGGAAAACTCTTTGCGTCCAACTCGACCCTGGACGACGGGGGAAACGCACCGCCGACCATACCGCAGTGCGAGACCCGCATGCCGGAAGTCCGGTTTACACAAAGGGCAGTGCGTAAAGCGCTTCTTTCCCTCGACGTTCATAAGTCGAGTGGGCCCGATAGAATCTCTCCTATCGTGCTGAAGACGTGTGCTCCAGAGTTAGCACCGGTTTTAACGCGCCTTTATCGGCTTTCTTACTCTCTTGGCGTAGTCCCGAACTCATGGAAGACAGCTCTAGTGCACCCAATCCCTAAAAAAGGAGATCGCTCGGATCCGTCCAACTACAGACCCATAGCCATCACCTCCTTGTTCTCAAAGATAATGGAATCCATTGTTAACTGCCAGCTCCTCCGGTACTTAGAAGACCACCAGCTCCTCAATGATCGACAATACGGCTTCCGTCAGGGTCGTTCAGCTGGTGATCTTCTCGTATACTTGACTCACCGGTGGGCACAGGCGATCGAGACCAAGGGGGAAGCGTTGGCCGTTAGTTTGGACGTGGCGAAGGCCTTCGATCGGGTCTGGCACAAAGCGCTCCTTGCGAAGCTTCCTTCCTATGGGCTTCCCGAGAAACTGTGCAATGGCTCACCAGTTTTCTTACAGACAGAAGCATCAAGGTCGTTGTTGACGGTGCATGCTCCGACTCGAAGTCTGTTAATTCTGGTGTCCCACAAGGCTGTGTGCTATCACCCACGCTGTTTCTTTTGCATATCAACGACATGCTGCAGATTAACAGCATCCATTGCTATGCAGACGATAGCACGAGTGATGCCCTTTACACCGGCCGCGCTAACATTTCTCGGGTAAACGTCATCGAAAGCCGATCCAAACTTGTGTCTGAAATCGAAACTTCTTTATCAAAAGTTTCAGATTGGGGTCGACTTAACCTAGTCCAATTTAACCCCACGAAGACACAGGTTTGCGCGTTCACCGCTAAAAAGATGCCATTGGTCGTATCACCTCAATTTGAGAGCACTTCCCTAACTGCATCAGCCAGTATCGGAATCCTTGGCGTCGATATATCAAGCGAAGTCCAGTTTCGCGGTCACTTAGAGAGTAAGGCCATATTAGCCTCGAAGAAGCTTGGTGTGCTAAACAGATCGAGACAGTATTTTACTCCGGCCCACCGCCTGCAACTTTATAAGGCGCAGGTTCGGCCGCACATGGAATACTGTTCCCGCCGACCCGCTCCGACGCCTCCTTCCGCGAGATAAAGTCCTCGCAGAAGGTTGCAACCGCGGTAAAATTACTGTCGCTACTGGCCATGGAGCGTATAACACCCAGTAGCGACAGTCCTCTCCGATGACTGCAGTGAGGGCCCGACGCTGCGACGCCCAAGAAGGGCAAACCGCAAGCGTGTGCTGAGCCGAGTCCTCACTACAGTCGCAGTGGTGACAGACGCGGCTCATTTCCCTCCTAGCAACCGAGTGCAGGTACTTCCCGAAGCAGCCGTGAACGGAAGTCGTCAGTCGGAAGGAAAGAGTCCCGTGTTGCCGCCCTGCCCATACGACAATGACCGGCTGGAACGCCTCCATGGCGGCAAAGCCTCCAGCCGGGACGACCAACGAACCAATGTGGCTCGTTGTGCGGCCTCATGCCACTCGGTGCACAGTATAGTGCCATTGACCGGACAACCCCCGTGTACAGCCGTCTTGTTGCGACGCTGGGTCCTCCCAAGTTGGGCAAAAGTCGCCCAAGGGCGGACGCAGCGCCGACCAGCTTTGGAGCAAGCTGCCGAAAGTGGTGGTCAAAGAGCCACCTCCCTGCGCCTGACCACCAGTGAGGCTCCTCTGGTGGCCAAGCGCACCGCCTCCTGAAAGTTCGCCTCCCGAGCCGTGACCAAAGTGTCATCAGCGTAACAGATTACGCCCAGCCCGGGGGGGAAGTCACCTCGAAAGGCCCAGTCGTACCCCATTTTCCACAGGAGCGGTCCAAGGACAAATCCCTGCGGAACACCGCATGACATGAGCCGACGACTCAGATGTCCCTCTCGGTCCTCGTACATGACGGTAGGCTCCTCTAAATAGTCTGCCACTAGTCACCTCAGGTACTGTGGCACCCCGTGACAGCGGAGTGCTTCCCTGACGCAACTGAATGGCAGACTATTGAATGCATTGGCGATGTCCACTGATACCGCCAACAGCACGCCGCCACAGCTCACTGCCTCTTCGGTTACGGCCCTCAGACGCAACACAGCACCGATCGTCGATCGACCCGCTCGGAAACCGAATTGAGCGTCCGACAAATCGGGGCCGACCTCGTCCAGATGCCGGACGATGCGGGCAGAGAGTACCCTCTCAAACAGTTTACCCGCCTCATCCAGCAGCGCGATGGGTCTGTAGGCCGCAACCGAGTCGGCAGGCCGTCCCAGCTTTTTTAAAAGCACCAGCTTCCCGCTTTTCCAGCAGCTAGCGTCGAACACCTCCCTGAGGCGGTCCGCCATGTGGTCAAGGGCCAGGGCCAGGACTCAGGCAGGGATTCCGTCTGGCCCGGGGGTGGTTTTCTTGGAGCGAATCCGTAAAACAGCCGCCCATATCTCCGCCTCCATGACGGGTGAAACATCCTCCCTCTTCTAACTCCCCGTCGTCACCGGCCAAGGGGGCCATCGACGGGGGTGAGTGCTCCACCCGTTGCGGGAAAAGGCCCTCAAACACTTCTCGCAGGAAGCTGGGCTGGAGAGTCTCGGTAAGGGGGGATTCCAACGGGCGGACCTTTGTTGGGCCGCACGATATGGGCTACCCCTAGGGGTCACAATCGAGACCCTTTCAGCATCTCCTTTCTTTTCTCCTCTTTAGCGCGGCAAATGGCCAGCTTCAGAGTTTTCCGTGCCTCTCGGTACTCTTCATGAAGCCGGTCCTCTTCCCCTTCTTCGCCGACGGCTGCGGGTTTAGGATCTCCGGGCACGAATGCAGGCCAAGCGGAGATGCGCCAACTCCAGGGACCACCAGTAGACCTCCTTCCTTGGAGGCCGACTACCTCGAATCCGGGGCATGGCCGCATCGCAGATATGCGTTACTGCAACGCAAAAGCGGCCCGCCCCTGTGTCTACCTGCTCAGTTGGAGACAGCCAGGAATAAATGATGGCTGTCTCCTCTAGTAGGTCCCTATCTAATTTTAAAACAGCCCACCGCGGAAAACGGGATGATCGCCGCGCCGTGTGACCCCTTCTGGGGTCCTGGGTCCGGGAGAGCTCAAATCGAATGTAAAGATAATCCGAGGGCGTCTCAACCTCTTCCAGGACACGCCAGTTCCTTACTCGTGCGGCGAGAAAAGGGGTAGCGAACGAAAGGTCCACTATCGACCCCCCTGCTGTCGCACACACGTGTTGGTGGAGCCTCTGTTTAGGAGACAGAGGCCCACAGATGTCGCCCACTCTTCTACAGCGTCGCCCCGTGTGTCCATCCTGGGGGATCCCCATGCAACGGACTTCGCGTTAAAATCCCCCAGCACTAGGACGTGCCCAGACGCTAGCCGCCGTATCGAGGTCTCCAAGTTGTTGAGGAAGACCTCGAAGTCGCTCAGACTCCGGTTGGGGGAGAAGTAAACACCGTATATGGTGATGACACCCCCATTCAGCAGCAACATATCCAGTACCCTTGTTTGTTAACGACAAGGGCGGGGAATGAACCGCCATGGAGCCAACGACTGCTACAGAGCCGTCCCGGTCACCCAGCCAGTTTGGCCGGGGAGGAAAATAATAGGGTTCTGCAGCTACGGCTACACCTATTGACCCCTCTGCCGTAGTTTGCAGGAAGAGGTCCTGCACACCGGCACGGTGGTTCAGGTTCGTCTGGACAAGGAGGCAGGAGACGTGGTCCATTAATGGATCGTCTCTACAGCCTTCTCCATGGGCGATGGCGATGACGCTCGATTAGTATCGGCGGCAGCCTGGGCCGATTGGCTAGCCACCGATGTTTGGGGAGAAGTGCGAGGAGGCCTGCAACCGCTCTGCCCCATTTGGTGATTGGCTGGTAAATTACCAGCCGCACACGCTGGGCAGTGCGGGGCTGTGCCCCGGTTTACCACAGCGGAAGCAGAGTCCGCTGCTGTCGAAACAACTTCCGCACTTTACGCGGGTGTGTCCCTGGCCTAGGCATTTAAAACACCTCATCGGTCTCACCGCCAGGACTGTGACTCTGGCGTTCACGAAACCGATGAGAACCTTACCGGCGTCGCCCAAGATTTTGGCTGACGCTACGGGACAAAGGAAAGGACATGCCTGGAAAACCCAAGTTCACTCTGGCATGGCATATTATATCAATACAGTGAAATTGACTGCACCGTGGCCTTAGGTGCCACGAACAACAAGTGCCGATGGTGTAATGCTCACAAGTGGAAGTATGAGGTACCCGGCATGTGCTGTAGTGCTGTTAAGGTCCCGTCCCATCTTATGAAAAATTACCTGAGCCTCTCGACAGTTTGATGATCAAACAACAACTAAAACAGTAGGAATTGATCTTGGAGGCTAAGATCAATTGTTCTTCTGTCAGATAGTCAGATAAACTAAAAGAAAACTCAGCTTTTGGTTTTTTTAAGTCTTTAATTCTTATTTTTTGTATATTTGATCTTACTACACAGGTTTTGGTGGAAGTTTCAGCCTTTTAAGATACTTGATTCAATTAAAAAAAATATGTGTAACAACTCTATAAAATATAGGGTAACCGTGCTACAAAAACTACTTGTATCCTATTTAGAAACACACTTTAATAGTCAAAGTCGAATCGGGCAAAATCGGCAAATCGTGGGCAAAAGCCTTTTTTTTTTTTTTATGCGATAGGGGGGCAAACGAGCGGGCGGGTCACCTGATGATAAGTGACTACCGCCGCCCATGGACACCCGCAACTCAAGAGTCACAAGTGCGTTGCCGGCCTTTTAGGTAGAGTTACGATCTCTTCTTGAAGGTTTGAAGGTCGTATCGGTTCGGAAATACGGCAGGCGACAATTTGTTCCATAAGCTGGTTGTGCGAGGCAAAAAGCTTCTGGAGAAGCGCACAGTGGTGGAGTGCCAATCGTCCAGGTGATGAGGATGGATATTTTGTCGCGTAATAACATAATCGCGTCGCGAAACCAACAGCCGGTATAAGTCCGAACAATTCCTCTGAACACTCCCCATGATACAAGCGATAGAGGATACAGAGTAAAGCTACATCTCTACGCAACGCCAAGGTGTCAAGTCGATCAGAAATATCTTGGCAGTCGATGATGCGAGTCGCTCTCCGTTGAATGCGGTCAAGAGGGAGAAGTTGGTACTGGAGTGCACCTGCATAGAGATGAGAACAGTATTCCATGTGCGGCCGAACCTGCGCCTTATAAAGTTGCAGGCGGTGGGCCGGAGTAAAATACTGTCTCGATCTGTTTAGCACACCAAGCTTTTTCGAGGCTAATATGGCCTTACTCTCTAAGTGACCGCGAAACTGGACTTCGCTTGATATATCGACGCCAAGAATTCCGATACTGGCTGATGTAGTTAGGGAAGTGCTCTCAAATTGAGGTGATACGACCAATGGCAACTTTTTAGCGGTGAACGCGCAAACTTGTGTCTTCTTGGGGTTAAACTGGACTAGGTTAAGTCGACCCCAATCTGAAACTTTTGATAAAGAAGTTTCGATTTCAGACACAAGTTTGGATCGGCTTTCGATGACGTTTACCCGAGAAGTGTTAGCGCGGCCGGTGTAAAGGGCATCACTCGTGCTATCGTCCGCATAGCAATGGATGCTGCTAATCTGCAGCATGTAGTTGATATGCATAAGAAACAGCGTGGGTGATAGCACACAGCCTTGTGGGACACCAGAATTAACAGACTTGGAGTCGGAGCATGCACCGTAAGCCCATAGGAAGGAAGCTGCGCAAGGAGCGCTTTGTGCCAGACCCGATCGAAGGCCTTCGTCACGTCCAAACTAACGGCCAACGCTTCCCCCTTGGTCTCGATCGCCTGTGCTCACCGGTGAGTCAAGTATACGAGAAGATCACCAGCTGAACGACCCTGACGGAAGCCGTATTCTCGATCATTGAGGAGCTGGTGGTCTTCTAGGTACCGGAGAAGCTGGCAGTTAACAATGGATTCCATTATCTTGGAGAACAAGGAGGTGATGGCTATGGGTCTGTAGTTGGACGGATCCGAGCGATCTCCTTTTTTAGGGATTGGTTTAGGATTTAAAATCTGATTAATGAAATCCTCTGATTTTTAAAAGTTATCTTAACTAGCTCTGCACTCGATAAAATAATTTACAAAACTGATGTTGTAATGATGAACTATTTGTTTTTATGGCATTTTATGGCATGTGATGGTAAGTGAGAATCGCTGCCAAGGTCACCTCAAACTTGAGAGTTGTGCGCTGCCTGCTTTACAGGGTGATGAGGGGTGGGGATAAGGGGACCGGTAAGAGGGAGGAAAGGGGGCTCGGGGCTCGGGTATCCCCACTCACCTGATAAATAAAGCGCAAACATTCTTTGACGACCTTCATTTTTTGTAAGGCCGTGATACTCCGGTCGAATGAGCCCATTCTTTAATTTATACTATAGGGCGACAGACGTACAGACGGGTCACTCGTCGTCCATGGGCACTTGCAAGTCGAGAGTCATAAGTGTGCTGCCCGCCTTTGAGTGTTTGGATGAGGGGAGGGAAAAGAAGAGAGGGGGATGAGGAGATGGGAAAAGGGGAGGGGGATAAGGGTAAAGAAAAGGGAGAGGGGATGTTGGGCCACCGGAACCAAATTACTAATTTCGGGAAAATGCAACGCGGTTTTGCTGGAAATTTGACATTTCAGGCAAACTATTGGAATGGCATCATCATCTAATTGATTTTTGAAAAAAGTTGATAACCGCCTATAATGCGCCTTAGTAATTCCTTTCCGCAATACTTTTAATCGTAAAAGCGTGCAACTTTTAAACGTATTCGTAATATCCTTGGTGTCCGATGATCAAATCCTGATTTAGTTACAATCTTTCCAATAAAACAAAAATTTGAAAGAGGCCTGCAAGTGACTGAGAAATCACTTAAAATAAATAAGAAAAGATAAAACCATACTGTGAAACATGAAGTTCCTTCTTTTCGAATTCGGTTAAAAAGGAATTAATGATCTATATTTTTGGTGCTAAAAGAACAATAAAAATTAACTAATCAGCACTAAGCTAGCGAGAAAGAATGTCAGTGGGTCAATATTAAGTTAGTTTTATGCATAATACTTAGTGGTGCTATAGTTACAACTTCAAAAGAAAGAAATATTTTCTTTGGTTTAAAAAAAAATGGTAGTAAATATGATAAGAACGTCTATTAAAGCAAACAAATAAAAAAAAATACGTAATATAATTCAAAGACGGAATCATATTATAGTATCAAACCGATAATTAACGGAACAGTAAACAATAAACTGTTTATATTGCATGTAAGAAAATCCTTACTTTTTTTCGTCACACTAGTAACTGCATATTAAATTGACTTACACACTTTTATGAGTACTTCATTCATCAATTAATAAGGTCAACGTGGTGGTGGTCGGCTACGGTGCAACTACTTATTGAATAAATTAAACATCAGTCAGTACTAGTGATGTAACGAATGTGAGATTTTTGACATTGAATATTGACTTTTCAAAGAATAAAAAGATTGAAAAAGACGATATTTTCACCATCAGATTCTATTGGTCCGAGTTGCAAATAGTATTTTTTCGAAATAAAGGATACTTGAAAAAAAAAAAAAATGGCAACCAAACATATACAAAACAACATCCTTTTCTATAGCTTTAAAACTTTTCCCATTTTAATTTAGGGAAAATATAAAAATATAGAGTTTTAACTCCATGTTTCGTCGACTGAAGAAAGTTTGTATTCCCATAGATAATTTATTTAAAATTTTCTTATGTATCTACAGTCCGTCCGTCTACTAGTTCTATGCCAATTCGTACATCGAGCATAATATGTCACTAAGTGTTTTTGTCATAATATATTTGCTTTAAAATAATCTTTCCAAATAGAAAATACCTATTTGACTATATTGGAGACGGTAGGCTGTAGGTTAGGGGACTAAATATATTCATTGTTTTTCAAAGTATTCTCCTTTACATTAAAAAAAAAAATTCTCTCATCAAATCTTTAATTTTAGGAAAAACAAAGAAATCACAGGGTGCGAGGTCCGGACTTTGTACTGGATGGGTCACGAGCTCTACTTTTTCAGAGGCCAAAAATGATTTTGTTTTATTGGCGGTGTGCGAAGAAGCATTGTCGTGGTGCAAGAAGATGCGGCTGTTTGGTCATGGTGGTGTACTACTCGACATTAACACTTCTTTGATCTTCAAGTGGGACTATGTCAACAGGACCGTGCGCGAGAAAAAAAATGCAATATTTTTTTCCGACGTTCCTCGCCTGCTTCAATTTTATCGGTCTATTCTCACTTCTAAATACCCATTCGCAAGTTGTTTTTTCTTTGGTTCAAAACTATAAATCCAACTTTCGTCTCCTGTGATGATGTCGAATTTTTTGATTTGACTCATACCAATCCCCAAAGGTCCCCGAATCGTCTCATAGGTGATGCGTTTGTTTTCTTCAATTGGCTTCTTCACAGTAGCCACATTTTCCTCAGTGGTCGCAGTTGCGGGCGTCCTTCACAAATTTCATTATGTAGAGAAATCCATTCCCGCTCAAATTCGGCATACCATCGCGTCATGGAGCTCAGTTGAGGTGCTTCCCTCCCAAAAGCATTTTGAAAGTGAACGGCACAATCTTGCGGAGAAATCATTTAAAATTATTAAAAATCATCGCTCTGAAATCTTGTCGCATTAATTACATTTTCACTGGGGATGACGAAATTCAAAGTGCGATAAAAAACAAATGACAGATGGTTACCTTTTTTTTTTAATTTATCAAGGACTCGTGTGTAAAAAATAAATCATTAGAAGTTCAAACAGTTCTGAGAAACCAGAAGTGCAAAACATTCAGTGTGCCCCATGTATAATAGTATTCTAATCATATTGTAACAGTTTTTTTACTGTCTGAAAACACGAATAAAATGACGTTTTCTAAAAATGAAACCTAGCTAGATAGATTTATAGCACCCGAAACGTATGCATACGTTTTAGAAGAAGAAAACACTTTGTGTAGTCCTCAAATTGTTGTTCTGAGTCTGGCTGTTCATTGTGTCCGTTGTTTGAATGTTTGTAAAGGCCGACGCGACACGGGAATTAATCCTAATGCGGAAGTTGTCTTAAAAAAAAAATTATATAATAATTTAAATTTAATTATGTTTTTCATGTATTTTGGCAGGCGAATGTACAATGGAATGTTGTAAGCTACTTCTACGTTAGAAGTCCTTCTACTTCTTCGTCTACTTTTAAGATAACTTTTTCTTATCAAACCAAAGCTACCTTTTGAACATCCAGAATAGAACTTACTTATTTTAAGATGTATGTTCCATGGGATCTATCGACTAACTTGATTACAACGTGGCTGTCCTAATAGATAGCCTATTTGTTAATCAATAAATTCTGTCACAGATGTACGAATTGTAGTCTGTTTCTAAAAAGGTGTTAAATGCAAACACTAGCGTAATTCAGTAGACATAATAGAAAATCAGCTTGGCCGCGAACAATATAGAAGAAACATCTGTAACAATTTATACACATGTCGAGATGTCTGTTATTGTCCGATGTGATTAGCAATTTATGAGTGAAAAACACGAATGCACTAAATTACTAAGCGAGGAATCGATTGGCACGGCCGTAAAGCGCAGTGGACCTACATTGTTTCGTGTTACATATTCAATTTAATGTCTAGACAGTACTAGCATTTTACATGGTTCTGTTCCAAGGAATAAATTTACAGTTAAAATGTAAAGTAATAACGTTAGGCAAGCTAAACTAAGTAGATTTTGTTTCGTTATAAGGAAGCTTAAAAGTATGATTAACGGTAACCACAAAGATACAAATAGAACGTAACAAACTATTATTCATATTTTGAAAAAATACTTGTGCTAATACCAACCTATACTCAATGCTGTAAGCAGTCAATGAGATAGACAGATAACACTGTACTTACACACAATACATAGAATGTGTCGAGGATTTTAATATTATAATATTCGGTTTGCAAATATGTGTTGTAAATCAGATAATAACGGTTGAGTAGAAAAAGACCATCCCATTTCTTCCCGTGTGTATCGCAAAAGGCGACCAAGTGACGTACTTTTATCTAGCACAGACAGTATAAATATATTCATACAGTACCTGGATGATGGCAATAGGCTTGATCCCCATTACGTAAGACTGCCGTTGCTGACTAAATTATAGTTGGCAAAAAGTGGACTTAGAGACGCCTCTGCCTTCCCTTCGAGAACATAAGCATGTGTGTGTATGTATGTGTATAATGATATCGCGGTAGTTTAAGTGGTCACCTTGCCAGTACCCCGCCACGTCGTTACCGAATGTTGTGGGTTCTACCTCACACGGGACAACACTTTGTGCAATCCTAAAATTGTTGTTCTGAGTGTGGATATTCTTTATGTCCGTTATTTTTATTAGTTGAATGATTTTAAAGTCCCCTGCAATGCAGCAATTAGTTCTAGTTCGGGAGTCTACTCCGAATTGCTCTTGTTAGTCTGGCATGATTACTCCATTATACTCTTTGCAAATTATAGAGACATGCGACGCATAATGGTGAACGCAATACAAGACGGAAATACCTTTCTATAGGAGTCCAACGTGGATATTCCTTTCAAAAGATTCAGCAATTGCAACTGCCAGACCTATAACCTATAGGCTATTAAATTGTCTTATCGATATACATATATATATAATATTAATATTAGTAGTTAATATATATAATAAAATTTTGGCGACGAGTAGGTAAATAAAAAAATAATTGAGTGGGTACTGAAAAAAAAGTGTTTTGGGAGTTTAATGGCTATAAGTGTTTAGTTACATGGGACATGTGGAAGCGAGACCCATTACTGTTTTTTTTTAATGAGTTTGGTTGTCTTTCAGTTTGTACTTTTTGGCATGTGTTCGACTATATCAAATAACACCAACTGTCTAAAATGTCATTCCCTTATAAAAATCGGGAAGTTCCCTTTCTTGTTTTGCTGGGCGAAAATATGTACGCGATCCATTTGTGATTTTAAATAAAAACATAAATTATCTTAAAAGTAACTCTAGAGAGTTTTTCTTTTTCAGTAACACACCAACTAACTTTTTAAATGTTTATTTAAATATACGGTTTTACTCACGTGTGTCTTTCGAGGATCTTCTAGTTTCGGTCTCGACAGGAGACCTTTCTCAAGGAGTAAGTCGTAACACATTGTTGTCTAACTTGCATTTTACACGTCAGTGAAATTAAACAAAAAGTGAATTTCAAGCTTCGTTTTATTTCAATATTTTATACATTAATTTGGCAGTTTCCATTTTGTTGCAATTACAGTAAATTATAGTTACAAAAGTTTTCTATTTCCTATAGACTAATGATAATATTTTACAGCAAATAATTTTTCAATTTCATTAGACAAATAAATTCATTTTAAAAAAGCATTAAGTAGCAAAGAAATAAAATTCAATAGGACTGAAATTCAGTATAACCTTCAAAAGAATAGGCTCTTATTTGCATATATTTACAATTTTTCTTTCTTAACGAACGAAACGGGCTAAATTAACCTCCCATTCTGTTCCACGTGTATTTCAGACCAGCAATATATGTATCTAAGTATGGATAGCAGGGCTTAATTCCTTCGATAGCCAATTCAGAAGGCTCGTTATAATTTGACACATTCAATTATCACAATTACAATTGATTAAAAAGAATTAACGACTGTTAATACTTCGTCGTGGATCAAACTTTTCTCTATATGGACTGAGCCTACGACACTGTTAGAAACTGAATGGTGAGTTCTGAAGCTACTACTATATCTGTATAGTTTCAATGACTCAAGATTACATGAAAATGAGAGCGCCGCCTTGACGTCATAGAGAATTACAGCCCAGTATTGCCTACTAAAGCAAGAAAGTTCACATTTAACAGGTTTTAGTACATTTTTGCTAAATAATTTACCATAAATTACGTTTGACCTACTTATAAGATTCCAATCGACATTCATTAGGTTTACCTCTAATTACTAGCTAGGCGCTTTTTGTAAAATCGATGTAGTAGAAAAAGTTGTGTACAAATAATTGATTAATAGTAAGCATAATTAGGACTAGGTCATATCAATGACTAAAAATATGAAGCTGTTGTCGGTAAAAATATTTTTACGCGTTTATCATTAAGCCCTATACCCATGAACGTCACTGTGTCATGATAGAGATTTAGTAGTTTTCTTCGAAGATGATCATCCAACCATTCGGTTCGAAATACAAACACTAAACCGAAATTAATTTCAAAATAAAATTATTTTAATCTATTTTTTAAACGTCTGACAATGTCTTACCACAAGATCCAACACAACTCTAAAAGCTGAGGCTCGTTTCTATTGCAGACTGATGACCACATACAAAATTTTGCGAACTAAAATCATCCTCTGAAATACAACGCGTCCCAGACCAAACAGGAAATTTTAAAGAATCGATAAATTTCAAAACGTTAACATTATTAAATTTACACTTAGTAATACATTAGGAAATTTAGTAGCAAAAACATAATTCTAGTTTTAATCAAAGTAAGATACTCAAAACACTTCCCTATCATATAGTGAGGTTCATACGTACATGGCTATATAACAATTTACTGAAGTAATAGTAAGATAAGAAATGCAACTGACGCGGCTGAAGTATCATAAGATCTATTTCATGTAATCCCATTTTTTTCTTATTAATCAAAATATTTAATAGTGAATTATTGTCTGTTCAGCCTAAAAAAAAATAGGAATATAGCAATGGATACCTAAAATATATTACATGAATGCAAATATCAAGAAAATAAAATTTGTCTCGTTATATTTATCACGTGAAAGAGGAACACAAAGTTTGTCACCAGAATCACTTTGCCGTAAGATGCTCCATCCGGCAGTTCATCTTCTGTAAGGAGAAAAGCATATTAATATATAAAATTGTTTTTAATCTGTATGTATAGCAAATTTTGTTTTGTGAATGTTTGATCTCAAAAGTTGTGTAATATTGGGATGGAATATAGTATATATGGTATGGTAATATACTTTATTGTTATTACTTATAATACTTTTAACAAATTAAAACAAAGCGATACAGAGTAATGTATACAAAGATCTACAAAGACTAAGTGCAAGCCACTAGATTTTAGAGGGTTTTATGGACAATATTAATCATTAGCATCAAATCAAATATCCTTAAGATATTTGATTTCTCATCACAGGCGTTTATAATTTATGAGAAAAAAACATGACTTGTATAGTACAACATTATTCATTGATTTAACATATTACTAAGTTGTGCCGGCAGTCAAAGTAATAATTTAATTAAAAAATTGAGTTTTGAAATCAAATTATCTATGCCATGACGATATTATAAGTAGTATTCCAAAGGGCGATCGTAAATTGGTTACGTCTATTTGGGATATTATTTCGGTGTTATCGGTCAAACATATTTCATGAAGTTATTTTGCTTGTAAGAATCTATCTCTCTTGGCATATTTACCGAAATCACTTTCACCGTACATTTCACCTTGGAAGTTTGAGCTGATTGCGTTGCTACTCTGTATGATTTGCGGCAAACCTGAGGAAATTTAATCTATTTTGGTATCTGTTTATGTACGAATTTTTTAATAATTTCAAAACTTCAATTTATTTACCTTTCTTCCTAATAGTCTGGTTGTCTAAAATAGATTTCTGGGTTGTAGTAAAGGCAGACGGTGGTGCCGGTATTTCTGTAATAAAAATAGAAACCTAATATCGAAGACTTAAAAAGAGATATTTCATAATTGTGCCATATATGAGCTACTTTAATATGTATACCAAATAGTACTAATGAATGCTAGTCTATAGCTGTAAAATATCTTGAGTATTATCCGGCAACGCACTTGTGATTCTTGAGTTGTAGGTCAGTCACTTACCATCAGGTGACCCGTCTGCTCGTTTAACCCCTATCCCATCAAAAAAAAAAATGTTTAGGATGTTGCCTGACATTTCTTCAGTATGTGGAATGTAAATTTTCAATGCATGTTTTTATCGATTGATAAATATATTCGATATATAAAATGATGTTGATATTGAGGGAACTACGCGTATTTTGCATTGAGTAAAAAAGCTTTATGGATAATAATTGACAGGCAGTTTTGTGGGATTTTCTCACACTCCGAAATTCCCAAAGATCGTAAAAAAGCCCTTTGTTTTTACGAGTCTTTCAACGGTTTCAATCTCTCCCTCCAACGGGAACCATTTTAAATCAATGTACTATTGTTGAAAAATTACCATCGAGTTTGATGATTCCATCTGTTTCGCCCAGAGAGTTTTTCGCGATGCATTTGTAGAACCCAAAATCTTCTTTGGTGATGTTCTTTATTTTGAGCATCATAAACTTGTTGTAGCCACTGTCCATCGGGAATGCCTCGTACTTGCCTCCTATAATTTCCATTTCTACTTAAATAAAAAACCTGCGTTTGTTAGAGTACAATATCGTACCTAAGCATAAACTTAAATTTCAAATCTTTCATAATGTTTTTCAAAGATCTTTCTAGAAATATTTTTTATTAAACATTACCTACATCACTTCAATGATTTAGTTTTTGAAGAATTCAGAGTTATGTAAATGCAATTATCGGTTGTAAAACAAATGAATATACAATTTTTAGGAGTAGGTAAACTAGCTACCGTCTACGGCTTCGCCCGTTAGAGTAGACATACCTATCTACCTTCTTCCTCAGGCTTCGAAATATTCATATACATAGTTAGACTAAGTTTGACTAACCTGTTGGTCTAGTGGTTAGTAAAAATACTGTTTATATTATGTGTGCGTGTATAACATTGTGTGATGAGCACGGTTATGTGTTCTATATCTGGTTATATATGTACATAAAACAAAGTCGGGTTATTTACACCATTTATAATTCAAAACTGCAGGCCCGATGTTAACGATGTCTTATTTGTTGGATTCCCCTACAATCTGAACAGCGGAAAATAAGATATTTAAATTTTAAAATATCAACAAAATACAAATCTGTTCAGCCGTTTATCCGTGAAAATCTAGCAGATGTATAGATAATACACAAACAAAAAAATATTTTCACCAAAATATCGACGCGGGGACACGAAAGCTCTGCCAGTGTTTTCTGATGCTAGTTAATTAAATTTTAACTCCCATCTGCTACTTCCTATTCGCTTGTTCCAAAATATTGTGACGCCATGCCTACGTCACCGCACAGACAAACATTGCAAAGAAGTTTTTCAAACGAAGATTGACAAGTCACGGTAGCTGAGCGGTAGTGGCTACGGCTGCGAGTCGAATGCCGTGAGTTCAAGCCCCGGCGGACTCTATGGGTTTTTGTTTGTGATTTCAGTGTTTTATAGAAAATTCTAGTAAATGGAGATGATTCTTTACAAAATTCGTATATAATGGAAAGTACTAGATCAAGCAAAATGAATAAATAAATTAAGTTGTAGAAGACAATCGAAAAGAATAACGAAATGACGGTCGAAATTCAACAAACTACGATCGAAATTAGGGGTATATAAAGAGCTCCAGACGCGCCGACAGGGCAGTTCAGTGGAAAGTGCTCTCAAGTGAAGAATAAGAAGAAGAAGTGAAAAAGTAGTACAGTGAAGTACAGTGAAGTGAAGTGAAAGTGATTAGTATTAGTGAGTGGTGCAGTGCTACCGTTGGACTGAGTTAAGTGTAGTCCGCGGGGACAGTGTGGAACAGTGCTACGCGGTTCGTGCAGTACAACTCGTTCTGTGCTGTGAGTGTTACGCGTTCGGAATATTGTGAAACGCAAATAAATCGTTACTCTCGGCAGTGATATATTAGTTTCCTTCCAATCCCTGTACCCACTTCCGTAACATTTGGTGTCAGAAGTGGGATTGGAAGGTAAAATGCGTATTACGCCGAGGGAAGGCGTGAGTACTCGCGCTAAAACAGCCGCACAGCAACCACGTGGCTCTGGAGCCGAAGCTTCTGAGGAAGAGATTCCTGGACGTCAAGACAACTCCGGGGTGGCAACTTACGACGTAGCGTCGTCGTCGAAATCCCAGGGGCCGGATCTCGGCGCCTTACTCGAACAGCTGCGCGCTATGCAGGAAGAGCAAGCCCGCCGACAGGAAGAGCAAGCTCGCCGACAAGAGGAACAGCTGCGCGCTGTTCAGGAAGAGCAAGCCCGTCGACAGGAAGAACAAGCTCGCCGACAAGAGGAACAGCTGCGCGCTGTTCAGGAAGAGCAAGCCCGTCGACAGGAAGAACAAGCTCGCCGACAAGAGGAACAGCTGCGCGCTGTTCAAGATGAGCAAACAGCCATGCACGAGGACCAAGCCCGCCGACAGGAGGAACTGCTGTGCGCTATGCAGAAAAATCTTCTGACGGCTATCACCGAAAGCATGCGGAGGGTTGAGGCTATGGAGACAACCGTGCAAAAACATGAAGACCGCCTCTCCTTCATCGAAGAAGACGTCAAGAAAATTGAGGAAGACGTCAAGAGGATAAAAATAAATGGAGTTCCGGCTTCAGCGACCATAGTAAGTGCATCCTCTTCAGGCGGAAATTTTAAAGTGCCACCCTTTGATGGGACCTCTTCCTGGGCGGCCTATAAATTACAATTTGAAGCGGTGAGAAACTTAAATAGATGGACCAACAGCCAAGCCAAAACCGCTCTTACTTTGGGACTACGAGACAAAGCTTTGACTGTATTGGAGGCTTTAGGAAGTGAAGCTACCTATGAGCAGTTGCTAGAAGCCTTGGAATTGCGCTATGGGGACTCGCATCTGGAGCATGTCTTCCGCGCTCAACTCCGTGATCGATGCCAACGAGCCAATGAATCCTTACAACAGTGGGCTCTAGAAGTGGAAAAGTTGGTCCGGAAGGCGTACCAATCGTCACCACCATCAGTCATTGACAGCATACTTTTGCAGTCGTTTGTCGACGGTATTTTCGACGCGGAAGTAAGGGTTGCCGTGCGCCTGGGTCATCACGGTCAGATCAAGGAAGCCGTTGCGCATGCTCTTGAGGTAGAAGCTGTCCGACGAGACCCGAGGAGTGGACGCCTGAGGGAGATTAATTCAACGGAACTGGAGCGACGAAACCAACGTAGAGCTTTCGTCCCTAGATGCTACAACTGCGGGGAACGGGGACATCTAAGAAGCGGCTGCCCGAATCGGATTGCAGAGAGACGAGGGACCGATGCTTGTGTACAAGCGTCAGAAGAACCAGGAAAACTAATTAAGGACAGGGCTGAGGGGTGGGCACTGGCCGATAGACATGAAGCCCCGAAAATTAAGATTCATCAGAGCACGGATGGAAACAGCTTAACCGTTAATGGATCAGTAAATGGAATTCCATGCCCATTGACTTTGGATACTGGTGCGTCACGTACGGTAATTGGGACACAGCTGATAAGAAGAAACGGGAAGATAAACGTTCGGAAGGGAGCTTACCAGCTGACAACGGCTACCGGCCAGCGAATACCAGTAACAGGCAACCAGAAAGTGGCCATTAAGATTGGTGATAAACTTTACTGGCAACAAGCAATCATTGCTGACATTGTGGATGATTGTATTATTGGCCTTGACTTCTTGAAGGACCATCGGTGCAAACTTGACATTAACTGCGGTATCCTGAAGTGTGGAGATGATGAAATACCAATAAGAGGCGGTGGTAAAGGCAAGGTGTATTGCATTAAGAACACAAAATTACTGCCGAGATCACAAACGCTAGTTCCAGTAAATTTCAACAAACAAAGTAAGTTGCAACAACGACGGTGGACATTATTGGAAAAAGTGAATAACGAAACTTCGTGGTTGCCAGCACGTACAGTTGTCAACACATCTACAGAAACAGTGGTACCTGTATTAAATTTAAGTAATGAAGAACAGGTATTGAGGAAAGGTACGCTAATAGGACGGAGCGAAGAAATCGTCTGGTTGCGAAATTGTCAAGAAGTCAAAAAGATGGACAGAAGTACAATCGACGTTAACAGTATACTAGAGGGATGTAAGGAAGATTTGACAACTATTGAATTATTGAAGGCGAAGAATTTGCTACGTCGGTTCTCCGATATCTTTTCAAAGAACGATGGTGATATCGGCAGAACAAGTATGGTACAACACAAAATTAATACTGGTAATGAACAACCTATTCGTCAACGACCTCGTCGAATTCCTTTTGCCAGAGAAAAAGAGGTGGACGACATGATTCAAGACATGAAGAATAATGAAGTAATTGAACCATCGTCTAGTCCGTGGTGTTCACCAGTGGTCCTGGTAAAAAAGAAGGATGGCTCAACGAGATTTTGTATTGATTATCGCCGACTGAACGACGTGACCAAAAAGGACAGTTATCCATTACCAAGGATAGATGACACTTTGAATACTCTCAATGGCATGAAATGGTTTTCTACGCTTGACCTAAAAACTGGCTATTGGCAAGTAGAGCTGGACCCTAAAGATAAGGAGAAGACCGCGTTTTCCACAGGAAAAGGTCTTTGGCAGTTCAAGGTGATGCCGTTTGGACTTTGCAATGCCCCAGCTACTTTTGAGAGATTAATGGAACGTGTTCTGACTGGGCTACTGGGAGAAACTTGCTTGGTATATCTTGATGACATTATAATAGTGGGGCGAGACTTTGATGACCATTTAAAGAAGCTGGAATCCGTATTTAACAAGTTGAGAAGTGCAAATCTTAAACTAAGTCATAAGAAATGTTCATTCTTCAAACGACAGGTGAATTATTTGGGACATGTAATTTCGGAAAAAGGCGTCGAAACAGATCCAACAAAGATTTCAGCTGTTAAAGATTGGCCTGTGCCCACCGACAAAACACAAGTCCGGGCGTTTATGGGACTTTGCTCTTATTATCGTCGTTTTGTCAGGAATTTTTCGGATATAGCGAAGCCTTTACATCGACTTACAGAAGAAAAACGACCCTTCATTTGGGATCAACAATGCAAGACAGCTTTCGAAGATCTCAAGAGTCGGTTATGTGAAACGCCCGTTCTCGGATATCCGGATCAGAGCAATAAATTTATAGTAGACACAGATGCAAGTAACACAGGGATTGGAGGAACACTCTCACAAAAGAAAGAGGATCAAGAAGTTGTGATAGCCTATTACAGTAAATCATTGTCGAAACCAGAACGTAATTATTGTGTCACCCGAAGAGAGCTCCTGGCAGTGGTCAAAACGCTTCAGCATTTTAAAAAATACTTGTTGGGCCGGAAATTTCTAGTCAGAACAGATCATGCAGCGTTGAAGTGGCTATTGCAGTTCAAGAATCCTGAAGGACAAGTCGCAAGATGGATAGAACAATTACAGGAGTACGACTTTGAGGTTGAACATCGCAGTGGGAAGTCTCATGGGAATGCCGATGCTTTGTCAAGACGCCCATGTTTTGATGACTGCAAGCACTGTTCGAAACAAGAAGATAAAGAAAAAGCTACGGTCCGAGTTATAAGAACTGATACAATTGATGAAGAATGGAGCAATGATGCCTTACGTAAATTACAAGAAGAAGATGAAGACTTGAAACCAATACTCAGTTGGATGAAAGACTTATCTGCACGGCCAGGATGGAGTGAAGTTGCTGGAATGAGTGCAACAACTAAGAGCTATTGGGCGCAATGGAATAGTCTGCTCTTACATAATGGGCTTTTATGTCGAAAATGGGAGAGTGCATCTGGGCAAGACAGTCATCTTCAGACAGTTGTACCAAAGTCAAAGATTTCTGATATACTACGAGCGTATCACGACGGAACATCAGGCGGTCATCTTGGTGTAAAGCGGACTTTAGTGAAGATTCGTCAACGTTTTTACTGGTTGCACTGCAAGGAAGATGTTGAAGACTGGTGCAGGAAATGTACGAGCTGTTCTTCTGTCAAGGGACCACAAACAAGAAGTCGTGGAGCATTGAAGCTATACAACGTGGGTGCTCCTTGGGAACGAATAGCTTTGGATGTGGCCGGGCCGTTTCCAATGACAAATAGTGGAAATCGTTACATTCTAGTAGTAATGGACTACTTTACGAAGTGGCCAGAAGCGTTCGCACTACCAAATCAAGAAGCTATCACTGTGGCTAATAAACTTGTGAATGAAGTTTTCTGCCGATTTGGATTACCTCTTGAAATCCATAGTGACCAAGGCAGGAATTTCGAGTCTCAAGTCTTCCAGGAAACATGCAAAATTATGGGGATACACAAAACTCGGACTACGCCGTATCATCCGCAATCTGATGGAATGGTAGAAAGATTTAATCAAACTTTGGAACGGCATTTGGCGAAAGTTGTGGATAGCCATCAGGACAATTGGGACGAGTACATTCCTCTATTTCTTCTGTCATATAGGACGGCAGTTCATGAAAGTACCTCTACCACTCCGGCTCGAGCGAACTTTGGTAGAGAACTTCGACTTCCAGCAGATCTACTCGCAGGTTGTCCTCCGGATACGCCCAGCTGTATTTCGGAATACGCAGAAGAATTAAGAAGAAAGATGGAGGAGGTTCACGGGCACATGAGAGAAGAGAATCTGCAAGCTAGTGAGCGAATGAAAACGCGATACGACAGAAGCATTAACTCCAAGTCCTTTGAAGAAGGTTCTGCGGTTTGGCTTCACAATCCTGTTCGACGAAAAGGGAAATCTCCAAAACTACAACCAAGTTGGGAAGGCCCTTATGAAGTAATTACGAAGATCAATGATGTCACTTACAGAATTCGGAAAACGCCAAGAAGTACAGCTAAAGTCGTTCATGTGGATAGGTTGGCACGGTACCACGGCTCTAACGATGCTCGGGACGAGCACGTCTAAGGAGGGGATAATGTGACGCCATGCCTACGTCACCGCACAGACAAACATTGCAAAGAAGTTTTTCAAACGAAGATTGACAAGTCACGGTAGCTGAGCGGTAGTGGCTACGGCTGCGAGTCGAATGCCGTGAGTTCAAGCCCCGGCGGACTCTATGGGTTTTTGTTTGTGATTTCAGTGTTTTATAGAAAATTCTAGTAAATGGAGATGATTCTTTACAAAATTCGTATATAATGGAAAGTACTAGATCAAGCAAAATGAATAAATAAATTAAGTTGTAGAAGACAATCGAAAAGAATAACGAAATGACGGTCGAAATTCAACAAACTACGATCGAAATTAGGGGTATATAAAGAGCTCCAGACGCGCCGACAGGGCAGTTCAGTGGAAAGTGCTCTCAAGTGAAGAATAAGAAGAAGAAGTGAAAAAGTAGTACAGTGAAGTACAGTGAAGTGAAGTGAAAGTGATTAGTATTAGTGAGTGGTGCAGTGCTACCGTTGGACTGAGTTAAGTGTAGTCCGCGGGGACAGTGTGGAACAGTGCTACGCGGTTCGTGCAGTACAACTCGTTCTGTGCTGTGAGTGTTACGCGTTCGGAATATTGTGAAACGCAAATAAATCGTTACTCTCGGCAGTGATATATTAGTTTCCTTCCAATCCCTGTACCCACTTCCGTAACAATATTATGTTTGCTCATGGAGTATCTTTAATAAGAAGTTATATTACCTAATTACTATAGTAAAGTAATAAATATACTATAGTTTGCCTAGTAGTTAAATGTAGACCACCATTTAATTGAAGTGATTTAATTTATAATGAACCAGTATAATTTGAGCTCTCATTTGATCCACTTTTAAGAGACATTTACTAGTCGCATGTATCTTTATGAAGCCTTTTTCACTTAAATTGAAAATTTTAACAATTATTGTGTAAAATAACAGCTTTGTACTTCTACTATAATTTACAAAGTACAAAGAATTCTCTTTATGTATTAATATAAAGATTTATAATGCACGAAATCAAACACATACAAAACCAATATTTAGTAGCGGGTGATTTTTTTAATGAATAAATAATACTAATAATAACTTATTTTAAATATAAATTACTGAGTTT
Source organism: Tyria jacobaeae (assembly GCA_947561695.1). Classification (NCBI taxonomy): domain Eukaryota; kingdom Metazoa; phylum Arthropoda; class Insecta; order Lepidoptera; family Erebidae; genus Tyria; species Tyria jacobaeae. The sequence continues at coordinate 11,828,142 of OX387218.1, forward strand.
CCTAGCTTAGCTTGTCTTTGTATTAGATTCGAAGATAAGTGACCAAATACGGACAGAGTGGACCAACAACTTAATTTAAAATATGAAGCACCATCTTCGCATACCCATATCACAAACATAAAATTAAATACTATTTTAATAATAAAACACAAAATCAAGAACAGAATTAAAAGTAACACTAAAAAAATATAATGTAGGTAACACAATGTAGGTTTATATTATGAGCTTCTTCTATGGCTTCTTCTATGGCTCTCTTTCACGGGATGCACACATTTCAATATTTTCTTTTAAATTTTTACAATACTGTGTAATATGTATGTAGAATATTGTGTCTGTGAATCTCTTCATAAGACAATTTTTACTAACCCGAAGTTTACGAGCCTTAGAGTATAAAATACTCGGAACAAAAAGAATCCATGAAAAAGTTTTCTATTCAATGGTGCTATTCGACTTATTTATCAATTGTTCTATTCAGCCGAAGTGGATCTTGTGAAGTATTTCATTATACGGGTATTCTCTATTCTCGCATGAATAAGTACATTCGGCACGTATTCGACGATACTTCGTTCGTTTGCTCCGATACAAGAGAAACTATTTTCATTATGAACTCATAAATCAATAATACAATCGAACGATATCTTACTTGACAGGAACGCATGTTATTTATGCGAATATGATAAATATTCGTAGGTATTTGTGTCGGGTTTCGAGTTCAATATATGTAGATAGGCTGTTGGTTTAGCGTTGCGCAATGCACTGATTATGTTTTAAAATAGCTCATTAAAAATGTATTAGTAGTTTCGATTTGTATATTATTGCGATTAACATTTAATTTTCAGTTGCTGTGATAATAAATACAATATATTTTAAATAAAAAGCAGTACCAAGTACTTTACCTCGTTTTAAAAAATTGTATGTATAAATAAATATATAGCTCAGATAATCATACTATGTACAGTACAGTCAGTGCATACAATACAAATCTCACCGGCAATAATCATGTCTCCGCGGTCCGTGGTCCAGTAGTTGATAGAGGAGGGATATGCCTCCGTGTGGCACTCTAATGTTACGTCCTGTCCGATGTACGCCCCTTCTAATTGATTTGGAATAGACAGCATCGGGGGAACTGTTGAAATAATAACTAATTTAAGAACATATTTATAATAATCCGTCCTAAAAAAAAACAAAAACCAACATTTACAAAGTGAGTGTTATTAAACTGTATTACTATTGTGATTAGAATTTAAATTATACATAAGCGAAAAAACCGAAAACAATCCAGACTTCAGTGAGTTTAGACACAGTTGATAAAGTACGTAAAATATAGTTCTTTTTCTTCTGTGGAAAACCTGTTAACTAATCGTTAATATTTATATTATATATAATAAATACATAAATATTATATTACATATAACAAAATTACATTTCTTATTATTATCTTATTTCTAAAATTAGAAATAGTACAAAAGCTGGTTTAAAAAAAATGTAAGCCAAAATAATCATACAAAATTAAACTAATTAAATTTAAAATAAAACTTATTCTGTATGTGTATGCTATATAATTATATAATTGAGTTATTATAGGGTATAGGTAACAGTAACTTAATTTCTTGTTTACATATGCATATATATATATAATAATTTGTGATATTATGGACTATACCTGACTTATACCTGTAGATGTGTCAATTTATATCAATTTCAATCAGGGAGCAACTGTTATATAATTTTCCATTATAGTATACTACTGTATTGTCTTATACCCGTCCAACGTACGTTGTTATGTCAGAAGTAATTATATATGTTGTCAAATCTACGCATCAGAGTACAAATACTTACACTGAACCATGAGCATGATCCGTTTGCTAATCGAAGGTGGCACGCCATTAGAGGCTATACACAGGTACGCTCCCATATGTAATCGAGATACCTTTGTTATTGTCATTGTCTCTCCATCCACTACACTCACTGTCAAAAAACAAATGTACATCTGTATCTTTACACAAAAACCGTACCTATTACAGAAAAAAAACTTTTTACTGATAGTACGAGACACAAAAAGAAAATATTTGTAAACGGCAGATATTTTACTTTTGGTAGTACTATAAGTATTGAAAGTCGTCAAAGTGTTTCTTGCTTCTTCACTGGAATATATGTAATTAATTTAAACATTTTTATAACGTTTGTAAAAAGTTTTCTTAAATCAAATTTCTTCTTATGTGTTTTTTATCGGTAATTGGCATTGGCGTTTTAACGGTAATTGGCATAGGCATGAGTGAATTCGAAGACGAAGGTGGTATACGGCTTTTCAAGAGAAACCTATTCAAACAACTTCTGAAGGATCCACGATTGTAGTTTTTGGATAAATTTACGCTGTCAGTTCATTCCAAGTCTTGGGTACTCGAACGACAAAAGGAAGTGACCTTCACCCGGGTCTGCTAGTCCTCCGATAACGAAATGATGAGGGTCCGATCAGTTCGAAGAGAGCATTCGCACACTTGTAAAGTAAATCCTGAAAAATAACTGATGAGCAAGCGATTGCACGACCAACGATGGACGAGAATGTGTTGTTGTCTATGCGTAAGACCTTCATCGTTTATAAGCTTACTTAAGATGATACTTGGCTCAGCCATCCAAAAGGTGTCTGCTGTACTCTTAACTCACTAGGATCCAACTTGAGCTTTATAAAGATTGAGCAACTGTCCATAGCTGAAGTACCGCGGGACCTTTGAAATGACTACCAATTTTATGAAAACATATTTGCCACGTTCCCGATATGCTATCCAAAGTTAAAGAAAAATAATTGATGTGGAGCAGGAAAAAGGTTGCAAAAAGAACAGATCCTTGAGGTACCCCAGCTTTGATCGCCATAAGGTCAGGTAGGAAGAGCAGACATCTGAGACGACTCGAATCGACTGTACCCTCAAAAATCAGATCCATGGACATCTTTGAGGTGATGCAGGACGGAGAGATGCGGGGAGGGAAAAGAGGAGAGGTGGGATGAGAGGATGGGAAAGAGGAGACGGGGAGTTGGGCCTCCGGATACTTCACTAATTTCGGGGAAATGCAACGCAAGCGGTACTTCACAACCGGTTTTCTGTGAGGTCGTGGTATAATACCGGTCGTGCCTAAGCATGGCTCTGCCACGATTTAAATAATGGTAATGTTCTACATATGTAGCTATGAACCTATGTAGACGTTTATATTTATGTATATTTTATATACCTATGACATTTCTTGGATCGCTTGATAGACTTGAGATAACGTCACGATAACCAAGTTCATACTGAGATATATTTATTTTCACACATTTTTGTAAAATACAGCAATACATGAGTGTATCGTTTCTTGTCAGATATTTTAATTTCGGTTTAATATAAATAGCTAAAACAAAAACATCGTTAACGACTTTCGGATCCAATTAAATGAGTTTTAATGTGTAACAAATGATAGTTGAAAAGTTTTGGTTCTAAATTTAATAAAAGGGACATTTCATAGTTAGTTTGAGTTCCCTTTAATTTGAGCTCTATTAATAAAAAGTTTTAACAGGTCTTTTTTTCACCTACCTACTCTCCAATAGTTTATCAGTTGTTTTATTTGAATCAGAAATACAAATTAAGATAGTAAAATTCTCTTTTGAATATTTTTTCTTTTTTATTTTAATTTATTTTGAAAGAACTTTTTCTAACTATTATTTTGTACGTTTTTATTTATAATGATTATTTTGCAGTTTATATTATATTCATCCAAAATGGTGAACAGGTGTAAAGAACAATATTTTTTTTTTACTTAAAAAGCTTTTTTACTAATAATATTGTATGAGTAAAGGTTACTTTTCTAGTCAAGGTTGTACGAGAAATATTTCTAAACTACTGATTCATCTTACCCGATTCACCGTTATAATTAAAATCTTGTCCGTCCTCTCGCCTCCACATTACGTAAGGCTCTGGATATCCCGAGCCACGACAAACCAGGGTCACGTCAGCTCCCTCCCGAACCACCATATCCGTTGACGTCATGTTATCAATGATTGATGGAGGAACTGTATCAACCAACATATAATACATACATTTTGTTGTCATCTATATTCATTAACTTAATTATATGTGCTCAGAAAATACATTACAATTTTTACAAATAGATCAATGTTATGCATATGTTGAAGTCACATTTCATGCGTAGTGGCATCATTTAGTTAAAAATGTATAAACTTCAACGTTTTTCTGTATTTACAAGATACAAACCGAAATTTAAAATTTTAATAAAATTATTATATTCAGTTTATCAAAATTATTGAACAAAACGTTTAGCTAAATATACCTTATCTTTTGTGATATACACCCATGACACACAAGAATTTGTGGTAAATTCTGGTTGATCATCTTAAAATATTTTGAATAACATTATTGAGGCTAGTTTTTGAAGTTAGTTTTAGATTAGAATTTTATAATTTATTTAAAAGAGATTTTACATACCACTAACTTCGCCAACTACTGCTTTTTTGGTTATATTATAGGTTTGATAATATCGATACTAGGAAAGCAAAATGAACATACATTTTCTATCCATTGAAGCTTTGTACATCATAATAATCGACGTCAGTCTCTGTAAATCTTCTTACGTTAAATAATCCAGGAGTTCACAGAATCGATTCCACTTTTAGATAATAGAAGACGAAACGATAATACCTTTTTATTCGTACATCTTTGATATAATAGAAGGAAAACAAAGGTACTTGCATTATTAATCCATACAGAAAATTCCTTATATTGCTGGCTTTGATAAAAGTTCCCCAGCATGCTTTGCATGACTGTTTATAAGTATATATTCCTACACATAGTGAGCGTAGCTACAGGATGAACATTTGATTATTAAATCCTGCTTAAGAATAAAAAAAAACCATAGTTATATATTTATAATACTAACCTACAACTTGAAGATAGCCCTTTCTGGAACGCATTGGGTCCGTGTTGACCTGACACATATACCATCCACGGTCTACTTCTGACACGTTCTTGATGTGTAGGTACCACGATCGATGATCGTTGTACGATAAGCTGATGCGAGAGTTCTGAGTAATAATGTTGTGATGTATACTGAGTATCGTCTGTTTATCCATACTAACCCATGCTACCTACAAAAATAAATTTGTTTTTAATAATTATTATTCTAATGCAAATGCATAATTTATCGCTATGGCACGTTCTCTCCCGATGATCTAATAAGTGCATATTACGTTTTATAAATAGGGTTGTCTCATAAATATAAATATCCGTAGGTGTCAAGATTCGTAGATTCTTAAAATGAGACTTACATGAGTCTGTTTCTTTTAAATTTCAAATAGCTCTCACACATCTTTTTTGAGCTCGCGTGATACGATTCGCGATGAATATGAAAGCTCGAATACTGATGTATTTTGCTATCATTCTTTACATCAATTTGAGCGGGCATTGTTTTGTACTTTATTGTTTCCTACCCGCCCCGGCTTCACACGGGTGCAATGTAAATACTAATGTAGTGTCAGTGTAGAGTGATTAACAATATTATTACAGGAGATAGGCATATATCATTGCGGACTTCTTTGTAGATATTTCTCGAAAATAAAATTTCGTAGTACATTATATTGATCGTAAAGTTTAGCAAGCAACATTTGCAATTTAAGCGCACAAAAATATGATTTTTCGACATCACATTACAAATATTTGAAATGCTCGGCTTTACACTACTAAACTATGCATTCATTATACATATAAACCTTCCTCTTGAATCATTCTCTCTATAGATGAAAACCGCATTAAAATCAGGTTGTTTGAAAGATCTAAGCGTGAAGGCGGCAGGAAGCGACTTTGTTTTATACCATGTAGAGATTTGTAAAGTCATTTGTTTATGTATCAATTAGAAGATTTCTGATGAAAGCGACACATATTTTACATGATCGTTCATAGCGTTAAATTGGAGTTTAGGAATTTAATGAAAGTATAAAAATAACATCAATGTAAAATGAGAACTAATAAATACAGATGAGGAAAACTAAACATACAATTTATTGGTATTGAATCTACTACTTTTGCTTATCGAGTTTAAATTGAAGTATCAATATGTGCTGATATTGATCATACATGTGACGTCAAAAGACTTTCAATCAAACGTTATATTTCATTTTATATACCTTGAAACCCCTCAGATTATCAACGACGCAGGCTAGCAAAGCGTCCCGTCCAACCGTCACCGTTACATTCGGTATTGGCTCCGCGAATCTCGGATACATCGATTCTGAAAAGAAGAAATCGTTAGATAAAATATTCTAGTATAATGACTTGTAAACATGTTTACTTGTTATAAAAGTTTTAGGACGGAGGAGTAAGAAGAGTCACAAATAATATGACAACCGGTGCCGTCGTGTCTGCGTCTGCCGTCGTGCCAGTTTTCGCGTCGCGGCGGGATAGTTCCCAAGTCTTACAAAATTAACGGATAGATAATTTTATCATTGCATGTTTGTACAAATAACTTAGCTATTTAATATCAAAAGCTTGCACTATTTGCAGCCAAGCTTTGAAGTTAGTGTTTCTCTGACTAGCTTTATATCTGGGGTTTCGTGTGCCCGCCAACCGTAAGCTTATTAACATATTTTTTACACATCCCTCACGCCTGTATCCCCTAAAGGGTAGGCAGAGGTGAATTAAAAACCCAGATTATGCAGATTAGAATTTGGTCCTATTAACGTAATAGGGGGCAAGCCTATTGCCGTCAACCGGGCACTTTATAACCCTTAGTCGCCTTTTACGACACCCCCGGAAAGAGATGGGTATTGTACTCCACCGTGAACTACACGGCGCAGTAAAAATTAATATATGTATATGGCAAGGTATTAGAAACTGATTCTCAATACGTTTGATTTCTTCTTAGACATGGAGCGTAAATACAATATTTAAGAAGTATGATTTGTTTTATGTTAAGCGATTTCTGCGCTAATTGAATACTGATTTTCATTATTTTCTGTATTCGAAACAGCTATGCTACTGCGGTGGTCCATTGTAACCAAATCAGGAATTGATCATGACATACCAAGGAAATACGAATTAGTTTTTAAATACGTTTTCATGATTTAAAGTATTGCGTAAACTAATTGGAATAGCGCATTGGGTAGGCAGTAATAGTAATCCTTCTTTAAAAGTCAATTATTTAAGTTATGTAAGTGTGATTTGGATTGCAGTCAAATTGGATAATTAAGGAGGTTGTTCCTACTTCTTCATCTCCTTTAATATACATATATGTACATTGTATGTTTATATACTATATGTTTAAAATAGGAAGGTACCAAAATATTTTAAATATATTTTACATGAACTATAAATCTAGAATGTTTTTTATTAGTGGTTTTAGTAGCACCAGGAATATATCACAACGTTACTTTCTTCGCCAAGATTAGTAGCATAAATACCGGACAGCAGCGGCTACATGGCGACCCTAGTCGTAGGGTAACGTGATTTATACACGACCCGCCAACGACAAATAGCGGTTTGTCGCTGTATCGCTCTTTTACCGACAAAAAAAATGTATAAGAACCACATTGCTAAAAACATCAATCTAAAACGCCGCCTTTAAAAAGTTGGAAAAAAAAGGGTTTGCGAGATTTAGATAAAGTGCGTATTTGTGTCATTTGTTCGAATGTTAGTTGCGTGTATCAGGTAAATAGCTAGTACTAAAGTAAACATGGACTCTTCTATGAATAATGTATTATCTTATACTTTCATGATTTTTATATACCTACTCTCAAAACAGTTTGTCTTTATTTGCCTTGTATTACGTAGTTATGTGGTATACTCCGTGCCGCCATAGGAATAACATACTGTATATTTGCGAGCAATTAATTAAAATTATATAAACTTCTCACCAAAAGAATCGTAACACTTTTAAAGTTTGGTTCTGTATGAGTTTTGTGTCTTTTTTACATTAAACAAAATATAATAATAATGTCAGTTAATTGCGGATATTATAATGTATCGTTCAACGAACATAAATGTTTCAAATTAGAATTAAATTTATTTAGTTATTGTGTTTTGGTCGACAGGTATGTTTTACCCTTTAAGAGGAATTTGTAAAATGTTAGAAACAAGAACGTAAAACAAAAAAAAGTTTTTTCAGTATCTCGTATTTCCTCCCCGGGCCCTAATTATTGCTTAAATACGGATCCTCATGGAACGGACGAGAGTCACAATCTTGTGTTGTAATCTTACTCTCATCACAAAAGAGAACTGTGCTCCATTTAAGGTATGACCAATTTAAGTGCTCACGTGCAAAGTTAAGGCGCCGTCCTTGGTGGTCTACCGTCGATTTTGGGCTGGCCAGCTAATGAGCTGGTTTATTAGATTTCAGGCTACGCTCCACTAATCTTCTCCTAATAGTAGAATTGCTTACAGTCAACGATTTCTTAGAGAAACGACGCCATATACCGGTAATTTTGCTCAGACGTGACTGGATATCTATCAGATTCTGAACGGCGAAAAAATATACTACTTTCCCGATAACGCTGAAACACTCTATTTACAACAAAGATGCTATCGAGCAGCCACAATACGCTGACTATACGCTGAATCCAACGACGCCACCACCTGGGCGGCTTCCGTGGGCGATGTATCCATATTTGTTAGAAAAAATCTATTTGCTAGGATGTCATAGATCTTAGTTAACTACTTAGTTAATAATCACTATTAATAAACTATTTTTTTTTTGCAAATAAGTGTGATTGAATGAAAAAAATCCAGACGAAATACACATGGGAAACAATCTCTTCAATCATTTATTGGATGAAAATTCAAAAATCGAAATTCAAATTTGGCATTGTGGTACACGATGACTAAACTGCCAGTTATTTATTGGCATATTTTTTTTCATGATATTAGTCCTCTTTTTTATTTAAATGCTGCCTAAATAGTACTACTACTGTTTCGATTTTTTTCATGAAAAGTTTATATAGGAATTTATAAAATTTTACATTATTTTTGTATCATTGATGCGAACATGTAAAGCATAATGAGTGGGTGTGGATTTAGATCAGTGTATTGAGTGGGTATAGATTCCAATTACCTGCATTTTGAACCCTTATAAATAAAACAGTAGCATGCATATCTAGCGAAATGAAACAAAACAGTCTTTTTTGTATGTCTGTCCCCCAGACGAATAGACGGGTCACCTGAGGATACGGGATAACCGCTGCCCACCGACACCCGCTACGTAATAGTCGGAAGTGTTGTGCCTGCCTTTTGGGTGGGACTACACATCTCTCTGGAAATACGGCAGATGACAATTTGTTCCGCCATCTGGTTGTGGGACTCAAAAAGCTTTTGGAGAAGCGCACAGTGGTGGAGTGCCAATCATCCAGGTGATGGGCATGGAAATTTTATCGCGTAGGACGATAGTAGAAACCTGCAGCCGGTATAAGTCCGAACAATTCCTCTGAACACTCCCAAGCGATAGAGAATGCTGAGTGAAGCTAAATTTCTACGCAACGCCAAGGTTTCAAGCCGACCAGAAATATCGAGCACTGGGGTGCCCCTGCATAGAAATGAGAACAGTATTCCTTATAATGTTGCAGGTGGTGGGCTGGAGTGAAATACTGCCTCGATCTGTTTTGCTAACCAAGTTTCTTCGAGGCTAATTTGGCCTTTAATCGCGAAACTGGACTTCACCCCATATATCGAGGCCAAGATTTCCCGTGCTTGCTGATGCAGTTAAGGAAGTGCTCTTAAAGTGACGGGATACGACCAATGGTATAGTAGTATCTTTTACGCGGATAGCGAATGCCTTTGTCTTCGAGTGGTTACATTGGACTAGATTAAGTCGACCCGAATCTGATAAAAAATCTTAAGAGATTTCGATTTCAGACCAACTTGAGATCAGCTCTCGATGACGTTTACCCAAGAAATGTTATATAGGGCATCACTAGTACTGTCGTCCGCATATCAAAGGATGCTGCTAATCTGGAGCATATCATTGATATGCAGCAGAAACAGCGTGAGTGATAGCACACTGCCTTGTGGGACACCAGCATTGACAGACTTAGAATCGGAGCATGCACTGTCAACAAAAATCTTGATGCTTTAGTCTGTAAGAAAACTGGTGATCCAGTTACACAGTTTCTCGGAAAGTCCATAGGAAGGAAGTTTCGCAAGAAGCGCGTTATGCTAGATCCAGTCGAAGGCCTTCGCTACGTCCTAACTAACCGCAAACGCTTAAACAAATACATTTTTTTAAATATTCAATTCCAAAGGGAAGACAAACATTTTTGTGATTAGTTTTACCGAGTTGTTTTTGGTGGCTTAGGACTCCTCCATCAATATATTCTTACTTAGATTGGACTGTCAACTATTAGACAGTATACATACAGTGCCCAGTTGGCGGCAATTGGCTTGCCGCCTACTACCGTTTGATATGCCTCTACCCTTCGTTTCGTTTCCTTTACAAAAAGTTACATTTATAAATATTTCGGAGTCAGCCTAAACGCTCTTTTAACTTTCAAGCATGTGAATGTAGAACTTCTTCTATTAAATCTAAAAAATAAGTGAATGAATCTATAGGCTTAAAAATAGTTAAATAAATAGGTAACATCTATGCGTGTTTATTGTACATTAGCACGAGCTTTTTAAATTGAAAGCAATCTACATATGACAGTCACGTGGAACAAACTTTAATTATATAAACGACGGCGCATTAGATAATATGGTTTTGGTATATGGGGTTCTTCATGCTACGTTAAACACTGATCACTCGAACATGAGAAAATAAGCTTACGTCACTACTGCACACTTTATTCGCAGATAAATAGACTTTTTTAATAGTAATAAGTTTAATTCTTTTGAAATATGAATCCAATTTAACAAATCCAATAAGGGAGATTTTAATAAATACACCCTTTTTTTGCGTATAATACCTCCACTAGAGGGTGGCACTTTTTTAATGCAATTATATTCTATCTATCTGGTATCATCTCACCCCTGTTGAGGGGGGTGGGGAGACTATTTGAAGCACTGGGCTCCTTATAGTGATTTTCCTCGCAGCTCACCACTGTGAGCCGGTCATTGGAGTTAGCTCACCGGCCTCGAGGTTTGCTCGCCGATCGCTCCTCTGAAGAGGGGTCCAGCGAGCCGCCTGCGAGAGGTCGGTGGTTGGCTATCTGCATCCGATGGCAAAGCCAATGCCCCGCTCGAAGGAACTGATATGAGCTCCCGAGCGGGGCGTTTGAGTCGTCTCCGGATGAGTGTTGTGTCGTCTGGATGTGGGAGCGGAGCAATACCTACCAGGTGGGGAAGTTTCGAGCGGTCAGCCCGCTCAAACATCCCCGTGGCGAGTCTGCTCACAAACTCCTTTATTGGTTCCCACTTCAGGTCTCGGTGGAGCAATTATATTAATGTTTATATTACAATGTATACCTGAGTGTGAATGAAACTATATCGCGATCTAACTCAACCCTCACGCCATCTATCGAACCCAGCGACAACAGATATAGTTCCGCTCACAGCTAACTTATTACAATTATCTTTCTAACTTAATTTATATTGTTTATAATCGATTTATGCAAGACTAAAGTATATACTGGTATTATTTTATCACCTGCAAAAGAATTCACTTTGCTTAAACTACTTTGGTTTAATTTGAGCCCTAAACTAGCAATAATTGATTTACATTCATACATACATATACTCATGCCCGTATCTTCAAAAGGGTAGGCAGAGGCGTAATTAACGTAAACATTTGCCCTCATTTGGGTGCTTTTAGGAATTAGGTGCAACAATTTGTAGTTTATTGACACGAAATTGAGGATAGATCAGGAAATATGGCGATATTGCTTATACACTTGCAAATCTTGTGAATATGACTTATGTTGTTCGTTTTGGAAAATAAAAATGATCAAATCTAACAGAAGTCTCAATTTATTTACAGTAACACACATTTTCCTGTATCTTTGTTCTGATTAACACAATTTTTGATGTATACTTAATAAGCGTCTTACCGACACAGTGTGCCTGATATCGTCACGACTAGACGCTCTACTCCTTGATTAAGGGGTGTCCTAAACTGGTCAGCCGTCCCCGAAATACACACGTGAGTGATCGTACATTTTAATAGATGTATCTTGTAAGTACATTTTTGTATCATCACGTTAAATTCTTTGCAAAACTTAATTGAATTTGATTTTAGGTAAATATTTTATTGATGTAATATCAAACACTGGCTACTAATTAGGCTTAATAGATTACTGTTCTTATATTTTTTTTTGGCTACTTGTTCTTGATATAGTTTTCTTGGTTCTCGATGCAAGAAGTATCACTCCGTGCTAATACAATTACGGTTGCAGAATATATTTTTTGTATCGAATGAGAGTCTACTGGAATCCAAGATAATAAAAGTATTAAATAGTAATTAGAAATATGTATGTTTACATGAATTTGAATATTATCATAATACTAAAGTCTGATCGCTGAGAATCTATAAACATTATATATATAACATCTGTGGCCTTATTATCTTAATGTTATAATGGGTGTCGCGATGATAACGTCGTGGACACCAGATTATGTGTGGTACGAGGCATGAAGGGTTGACAAAGCTATAGACCGTTTTTTTCATTGCAGAGGGGCAAACGAGAAAACAGGGTTACCTGATGGTAGGCGACAACCGCCGCTCACGGACACCTCCACCTCAAGTGTTGTAAGTGCGCTGCCCGTGTATGAGGATATTGAGGGAGGGTGGAATGAGGGGAGAAGAAAGAGGAGGATAAAAAACGTCATCGATTATTTCTCCATTTCTAGAGATATTCAAGTAGCAGTGGTACACATTATATAATATATATAAATATAATATGCTTATATATATTTTTTATTCTATCAGTATGAAATATCAGCGGGCCGCAATTTGTTATGAGTTGAGAAAATCCAATTATATATTTTTTATTAACTCTCTGCGAATAAACTATCTACAAAGTTGGATAATAAAGTATGCCCTTGAATGAAACAATATCATAATCATAACCTATACTTTATTCATTTAAATTGAGATGAAATCAAACCTAATGTAGTGATCCTGATGAGATTCATAACTACAACTATTTTTATGAAGTGGTGTTACTGTTTTAAATGCGAAAATTTTCAGGAAGGATGTTTGTTACTCAGTTATGCCAGAACGGCTAAATTAATCTTGCTGGATAAAATTGGGCACCAACATAATCTGGAATAGTACATAGGCGAAGTTTTATTTCGGAAAAGTGTAAGGCTCAAAATATTAACGCGAACAACAGCTAGTAATATGTAATCTTAGTTTGTTTTTTGTCCGGAATTTAACTGCTTGACTGCTTAATTTTCTGTGTCTAAGAGCATTTCTTACGCATTAAAATGTTACAAATATTATTGCAATGTTACTTTTTTGATATAATATGTTGGCGAGATAAGTTCGAAAGTTACTGAAGTCACGTCCTAGTAGCGCAGTTAACTGACAATGCACTCAACTAATCTGATTAAAATAAGCAATTTGCTGTACATCGATTTTAGAAATCGCTGGCAAGTTATAGTAGAGTAAATTAGACGTTATCTTCTCTCGATATAATAGTAGTGAAGGTATTTCAAGGGTCTGAAGGATTTTTACTGACTACATTTACCGCAACTTCATAATTTTTGAAATATGTTTATATTTACTCTGTGAATTTCTCATTGTAGCATTAAGTTTCATATACATATGTTATGATACCGAATATACTACGAGACATCTCTATGGTATACTAACTTTTTTATTTTTAGGTAATTAAGGTATTTATAGTTTTTTTTTTATTTTTAACTTGAAACTTTGAAAACGCTATCGGCGATGATGTGGCGCTGCACAATTCATAAACAACGGCAATGCATTCGTTTTTATTTATAACATCTAATACTACATAATAAATCACTCCTACCTAAACTATGATGAAGAAGGTTTAGGATCCTTTTTGAGCAGTTGAAGCGATTTACTTTGTATAAATAATAATTTTAATATTTCTCTGCCCACTGTAAACCACAAATTTCAAGATATGTTTATGCATTCGCTAATGATGCAATAATAATAATTAACATATTTTACGTGGAAACTAGTACCTAAAGATCATGGTTATTATACTTGTTATGAAGATAAACATTATTACATTATTTCTCGTAATATGAATGCTCGTTTACAAATCGTTTGACAGCAATTGACAGACTATCTATACATCAACATTAAAGTATGTTTATCAAAAGAAGATTTTTGACTAAAGTTTTGAGTTGTTTAAAGACTCAAAAAATATAAATATATCTTTTTTGGTTTCGCAGCACAGTAATATACCTCATAAGACATGCTTTAAAAACGTGCGCAAAATGATTTTGATTACTTGGGTATTTCAAGATCACTATACTAAAAACTTCTGTTATGTTCATAACAGAACAAAATATTCATAACAGAAGTTTTTTTTGTTGGTGTACGTCTTGTGCAATCATTTGTATGGGATCGAATAAATAAATATTAAAAATATTTTATTTATTAAGTAGCAAAACTATACCCATAAAACATAAACTAGTGAATTTAATATACAACAGTTTAAGACGCCATTATATCAACTTTGATATAGGACTCTTAAGAAAGCGGAGTCAAAACATATCTAATAAATTGTACTAGTTTAATAAGGTAATATCGAAGGTGACAAGAAGCGTGTTACACTTCTTGTTTCCGTCAATGTACGTACAAATGTCAACACTGTTAATTAGCTAAAAATAGATACGCGTATAAGTGTTACCAACGTATATATTAAGTTGTGTACTCGTATATGTGTCTCTTACGCAAAACTATTATATCATGATTAGGTATCATGATTTTGATATTTACTTAACAAGCTATAAATATATAGCTATTTGTTTCCATTACCTATTTCTATCTTTAATCTCAAGAAATAAAGATAATATTAGCAGGTACATTTACATTTAAAACCAAACACGAATGAAAGCATTAAGACGTCATTACAACCATCGTCAAGGCAGTATACTTGTGTTATTTATAGTAGCAGACTATTTACAATTTTCCTGCCATTAAATGTACTTAAATACAGTCTAAAATAATGTAAAAACGGTAATGGAAACTTTGAATGACAAATATGTTTAATTTTACAAAATGTACCTATCAAAATATATGTAGCTGTCGAGTGTGAAGTATTTATGTTCACATAAACGGATTATTTTCGAAATCGTTTTATGTTGTAGTATATATGTTCTAAAAATTATTTATATCAGTACTCTAATGTATCACTGTATATCTGTATGGAGTTGTTTTAATATGTGAGTCTTATTTTATTATTAATATTTTCCTACGAACGTTATTTTAGGAAGTAAAAGAAAAATGGAATTCGGAAATGAAAAAAATATTAAAAAAAGTTCAGTTACAATTTCCGTCTTGAAGCTCAAATGTTTTATAAATAAGATGAGTGAATAGAGGAGTAAAAAGTTCCATGGCTTACTGTTAATGACTAGGAAAGTTTTATTTTTGCATTTGAATTTAAAAATAATATTGAAAATACAATACCAGTATTTTTGTAAGATGAGATGTTTATCAGCAGTCTGGTTACCATAATACAAGCTCTATTAGATGGGTAAGCTAGTTTGGGATCCGACAGCCTTGTGAGAGATATGTAGTTATAGGAATAAATTTTGTATCATGAAATTAAATCCTATTTTTAAATAACTTCTAAAGAAGAGGAGGTTACACAAAGAAATCGAGGGAAGCCCTATATCTTTATAGGCGCTACCTAGGTTTATTCGTATACTTTTACTGCTGGTAAGATATTTAGGTACGTCTCATGTTCCTGAGCTGATGGTGGAAGATACCACTCCTTAACGATTAGGAGTTAGAGTATATTTCTTTAAAATACGTTACGTTACGAATGAGTCTTTAAATTGCACGTTTTTACTATTAAAGTAATTGTGGAAAGGTTTTATACTTTTTTTGAAAGTCAAATTATCTATTAAAATTTTAATAAATTTCGCAAAGATTTAGGCGATTTCTCAATAATCTGATAAAACTATTTTTTTGTTTAGGTAGTGTAAATGATTTTTTTGTGTATATAATATAGGGGGGACAGGCGAACAGACGGGTCACCTGATGATAAGAGACAACCACCGTTCATGTACACCTGCAACTCAAGAGTCATATTTATAAAGTATGAGGGTATGTCGTAAATTAAATGAAGAGAGTGGGGATGAGGAGATAGGCAAGAGGAGAGGGGGTATAAGAGGAGAGGAAAGAGATGAGGAGGAGTTGGGCCTCCGTAAACCTCATTCATTCCTTTTCCTTCACAACAGGCTTGTGTGTGAGGCCGTGGTAACGCACTGCTCAAGGCGGTCCATTCGTGATTTTTATTAATAGCTCTTTCTTTAATATTTTTTTAAAACAGATAATTATCATAGTTATTATTAACTTTCACACATTAATTTGCAGTTATGGTTCTGTCATTATTATCAATTGTTTTAAAGAAAAAACACTTTGAACTCTCAGGGACATCCTGAGAGTTCTTTATTTCACATTTCTAAGAGTATATTGAGCTTACATCTTCCAAGTGCTCCATGTGGTATGCATATACCTCTTTCAGTGTGAAAAGAGTTCCAAAAAAAGGAGTCCATTTTTTGTATTCATTGAATATTTACAAAAAAAAAAAACACTTACCATCAGGTAGCTCTATAGGTGCTACAGACACTACGTTTTGTCCCGTGGGTAATTCCCGACCTGAAAATAGAACATGGTTGTTATATTCGACTTTCAAGACCCTATATCGCAAGCTTAATATTACCTTCAAAACGAAAATGGTAGAAGGTTATAACTATAAAAATTTCGAGGCTATCGTTATGACCGAGTGGTTTTTTAAAGTGAGCATCCGCTGCTCTTGTCAGCTTTTAATTGTAGATTTGTGTGCATACTTTATTTTTTTTATTAAAAACTCACGTCATACGAAGAATAAATAACTTCATATATTACATAATTTTTGTCAGTTTCGTTTTTGTCAATTTCATAAATATCAAGCATTTTTTTGTATAAATTAAAAATATAAAATTAAATAAATTGACCCCAATTTGATACATAAATAAAAATCTCTTTTAAAATAGGACATGGCATCGAAGTTAGATAATCAATACTTTAATAAAATTATGCTTTGTCAAAACATTAAAACTTAAACATGTTTTGCAACACAACAAAACTCTATGAAGACTTAATCATTATGACGACTTCCTTATCGCACTGGATTCATAATCAGGAAACATAAAAAAGTCGATGAGATAATCAACCTTGTGATCATGATAGACTGTTTGCTGAGTGAAAAAAAAAAAATGAACTCCAGGAGTGCGACAGAATTGAAAACTTATTTTGGCGCGTTAGACATTTTTTAGATGGGTACTAGGGTTATTGGGTTATTGGGTAATGAATTGTATTTTATGAATTATTAGAAACTTTAAAATACATTTAATATTCTTTTATAAATCATCGTTAACGATTTCGACAACTCTTGTATCATCATCATCATCATTAAAATTATTACAATCTAAAATAGAAACTATGGGGGTATAGGTTCATGGTAACTAAAATAGGAAATTAACAATTTTGATTCGAAGTTATTGAAATATCTCGTGAATAAAGCATCAATTGTACTTTTATATCTCGTTGTGTTAATATTGCCTTGATTAAACATATGCGTCTCGTAACATTGTCGCGAGTCCATAGATTTTATCTCATCTAAAAATATGCATACCGCGCTAAAAGAAGTTTTGACTTCAAAAATAAAGTCATGAAATATTTTACACAAAAATAAAGCCTGCCTATGGGCTAAATATGCGTGAACCAGATATTTCCAACAACAGCGCGTAGGCGACGCAGGTCGCGCCTGGTACGCACTCAAGCTTAGCATGCCTACACTACTGGTAGAGTTTCTGTACTTTAAACATGTGGTACTACTCAGTAGCCAAAATACTTCTGTTTTCTAGTTAGCATTTGACCACATCCTTTGTGTATGTATTTATAATATAACATTGCCGGTCAGTATGTGGCAATGTACCGCATGCTAGCGAGCTGCCGTTACCACGCCACCACCACTTATATTAGGTTATTATTGAGAGTCATGTTTATTTTCTTTTCATTCACTGTGTTTATTATTAAAAAACTTTAATTATTGCAGCAAACCAGTGCGTCGTTATGATTTAATAAAATGGTAAAAATATCATCAACTAAATCGGCATTCTCATAATTAGTATGAGGTATAATGTACACCTATAGTTAATGCTTAATATTGAATGAAATACTGAAGAAGCCGGAAATTTCACAAAACATCGCTAACGAGCTTGAATGTGCACTAGTGTTATTAGACAACCATTCCTATTTCATATACATATGTTTTCAATTTTTATTTTATTTTATTGAATAACAAAGGAATACAATGTACAACGCATCTTACACCTACAAAATTTTGTGGTTTTATTTACTTGTACAGAATCTTAACATCGACACTTAATAAATCAGTAAAAGGCCGCCTAGGGAACAATATATAAATTAATTGTACGTTGATATTTATTGCATACAGACGGCTTATACACTACCATCCATCGCCTCTCGTCAAGTATGTGACCGTAGTATTTATTATACACTCTTCAGTCTTCTTTCTTATAATATACTCGAGGTTAAAGAATATATCCTTTTAACATTTGAATTTACCATTAGTATAAATGATTTTGTTTTAATTTAAATAAAGGTAAAATATTGTTATAATGTGACCACGGAATAATAAAATATACGGAAAATCTGATATGCTTAATTGATACGGGGAACGGTGTGGCCGAATTAGCAAGAAAATCAGTATATTTTAAAACACGATAATACTATGAGCCCTAAAATTCGAACACAGCTGCCGATTGCCATGTAGCACTTTTTTTCTATTTATTAGTTGACAGGAATGTCGCTTTAACAATGTATTTTACTAAGCAGTTTAAGTACCTTACCGTAACGAATTCAAGTAATACCTAAAAAGTTTTTCCTAACAATATTGCAAAAAAAAACGTGAATTTCCTTAATTTATTTTATAAAATTGAAAGCGATACATTAATTTCATATTTTAATTCAAATGAGTTCTTTAAAGGTTTATGATACTAAGGTATAATGGAGCTCTTACACTTTCAAAGAAACGATTTCTTCGATGCGCTCCATTATCCGGAGTCTGCACTCAGGAACCATGTTGAATGAATAGACTAGACGAAAAGTAAGTTTGTATTGTAATATTATCGCATATTGCACAAATTCTGATTTAAGAATATGTAATGACAATATTGTAATGCCTTTTATTATGACAATAAAGAGTTTATCTATCTATCTATCGAATCACTGTACGTTTCGTAACGTTTTAAAACAGTAAATACCTTAAGCTTTTTATCTGACACTTCCTAAATACACACAAACGTTATTTATATCATAACGTAACCACGTTCTTATATAATCATAGAATCGTTATATACGTATATAATAAAGGTATATATGTTTGATTTGCAGATAACTAGTACTTTTTAGCCAAAATAATGACCCTTATTCCTTCAGTAAAGCTTATTAACATGTTAAGATTTCTCTGATTCAGCGGAAGTGCCTTTATTTGCTTTTCACTTACAGAGAGCCCTGTGAAGAAGGCTATTGAGCAGTTTATTGTAAGTTGGACTGTTGCCAAGACTGTTAAATTCTAGGCTTATGTATCTGCCTTGAAACTTATAGTCAGTATCAGTATAGTCAGATTAATCTCAATTAAACTAATAACTGTGATATATTTAAGTTAGTTGAATTTCAAAAATGGATGTCTAAGCTTTGTATTCATAATACGAGTAGTACGAGGTCCCGCTGCAGGATTGCTACGTTCACCGAGTATTTAATGAAAATATTTTATTATACACACACACAATTATTAAAGGGTCAATATATTTTGGCCGAGATGCCTATTAAAATGTGCCCGCTAGTATTTTATACTAAATTAATATTAATAGACTTGCCTATTAGATAAAAAATGATTCACAAGTTATTATTGAAAAGTACCGCTCACTTGGCCGCAAACTCTTAGCAGCCAAATATGCAAGTAATACATATTTCGTTTCATTTATTCGTTTATGCGGTATATTCATGATTTATAAATAAAATTAAAGCAATTTTACTTTTACTTAAGTTAGCTTTTTATTTTTTGTATGCGATATGCAAACGAGCAGACGGGTCACCTGATAGTAAGTGCCTACCGCCACCCGTGGACACCCGAAACTAAGAGTCACAAGTGCGTTGCCGTCCTGTTAGGTAGGAATACGCTCTTTTCTTGAAGGTCGTATCGGGTCGGAAATACGGCAGGCTTCAATTTGTTCCATAGGCTGGTAGTGTAAGTGGAGTGCCAATCATCCAGGTGATGCGGATGGATATGAAAGATACGTTTAGAGTGAAAGAGAATTAGCGCGTTATTATACAAAACGTTGTTTTATTTTACTTAACATGTAATTCTGAAAACACTTTCGGAATTGAATTATTGATATTAGCCATTTTAGTGAAAAAAATCAAAATGTTACAAGGCGAGTCATCAATTCATCATGACAGTGTTTGATTAATATTGGGATATCAAAACCCGAAATAGCTTAAGAATATAAGCTTTATAACAAAGCATCTCGCCATCATTATGGAAGTTTAATTTCCAAACCTATGATAAATAGAGCACTCTGCTTCCTCCACTAATACAATCACTTACACCGTTTCACTTTTAAATTCACGTGTCAATTTTCCAAGCTCTCTTTAGGAGCATAAACTGATTTGATATTTTAAGCTTTAAAGTACTTTACTTAAAAGAAATAAAATTAATTATTACTAAAATGATTTTCTTTTTCCATTTCTGGAACTAATAATTTTCACACTGAATGTTACATTTGTAAGTGAACAATAGACTTCTATTTTCATATTTTTCTAGCTATTTATTCCTTTGTTTGAACTAAAAGAAAAAATGTAATTCTTTCTCTATTATAAAATAAATATTCCTGATAAAGTGAGTAATGCAAATCCAATAAAGTTAATAAAATTTCAGGCGAAAACTATAAAAAAAAAAATAGTGGAAATAGTTCCGCATGTCGTCAAATTCCTCATGTTAAGCTTATCGAGTACATATTACCTGTTTCCATTATTGGCAGTGCTGTGTGAATCACATAGTGCACGAGTTACGAGCTTTCAATATCGTGTCAGACAAAAAATGCCAAAAAAACAGTGCAGGTACAGGCATACACATACAGGCATATTGTTGCTCTGAAGTCTAAACAAAGCAAGCCAGGGGTGTTATCACATGAAACCTTTTACTCTGAGAGTGAGTTGGCCCTACAGGCGAAAAGGTTGGTCCACACTAATAGTACGTATATGGGGTGCGATAACCACTTTCTGCATGTGGTTACTAGATTAGTGAACAATGGACTTGTTGACTAATCTAGTAACATAAAAATATATGAATACCATAAAATACTTGAGGTAGTTATATAAACTTTAATTGATGATTTATTCGTATCGCAGCAATAAAATATCACACCAGCATTAAATGTAAAACAATCTTCATTTAGGGTGCTTTACAAATCGAAAGTTTTAATGCGATACTTTAATTATTTCAGTCAACCGTAAACACATTAACACCATCACAGGTTTTTATATAATAGGGACGTATATGCCATTACGTCTAGCGTTGACAGGCCCACTCGCGACGACGACGACAGGATTGTTCCATTATCGACATGGAGATGAATAATTGACACTCACAAGTGAGCTCAGTGGATGCGGTGAAATCGGTATACTTCTTGCTTGACACGTGTTTCATACTATTCACGCTTGTGTGTCGTTAAGCTTTACTTGTGGAATGTTGACATATTTATGTAAATGTAAATTAAGTAGTGGGGTAGACTTGTTCATGTTATGGTTATCATTTGAATAGGGTATTATTGAAATTGATAGATGTGTATACAATAGATTAGCGTTTTTTTTTATGGCAAATTAACAACCGGTTTTCTGTGAGGCTATGGTAATGCTCCGGTCGTGCCGATACGAGCCTAAAGATGAATCTCCCACTTTAAAAGCGTTTATAGGCCGTGGAGCATATGAACTACCTGTTCAAAATAATGGTATAGTTATTGCGATTATAGAGAATGAAGATTACCCTTATCGTGCAATTTAAGCTTCAACCACGAAACATGCACCACTCTATGTACCAGAATTATGAAAGGTGAAAATAGCTACCTTAGGCGTAAATTATTACTTTCCTTTTTTAATAATCAAAAATAAAAACATAAAGGAAAATAAACTTTGAATATAGTTTTTATAATATTGAATAGCAATTTTCAATACGATTAAAGAAAAAGTCAAAAAGACACTTTATTTTCTTGATATTTGGCTATTGCTGTTGTTCCGTTATAAATTTAGTTAAATGGTTAGCAAAAGCTTTGTCAACTTCGGCGCGTGACTGATTCAGCGGTACTAATATAAATTAAACAAAAGCAATTTGCGAATATAGTTTCGTGGCTCCGAGTATGGGGATGGGCGCAACTTCTCAAGCCTCATTGACACGGGGTCATTGCGAGGGTAAACATGCCGCTTCCAGCTCAATTGCCAACTTATCCATAAGTGGATTGGATTCTGGTAAAATTTAGAAGTCACTCTCCCCTTTCAATAAGATCTATATATAACAACAGTATAAAGGGTAATTTATTTAGGGTACGAGCTCGGTTACAAATTGTGAGTGAATGCAGACGGTATTTATTCATAATTTGTTATTAACCTAGTTCAAAAAAGGACGAGGTATTATGTTCGACTGTGCGTGTCTTTTTTATACATGTAATCACCTCGAATTGTCGACCGGTTTTTAAAGGAGGTAGCAGGATAACAATGATCCAGCGGCCCCTACCGGATTTGCTACAACCGACCCGAAAATCATGAAGAGGGTCGCAAAAAAAAAAAATTCGAGATTTTTGCTGCTTAGCACCAAAAATAAGCATGAAACTAAACCTAAATTCCATATACTTATCATATCTCTATCTCATAATATCTAGAGAGTACGGTTGGTGAGGAACGACAGCCCAGCCAAGCGAAAGTAATTTTTCACTAGTCTAGCATTATCGTGCAAAAAGTATACTTTATTTTGATTTTTCGGTAATCTCGCTGCTACTTTATCCAGTTGGTCACAATAAATATTGGCCGTAATTGTAGTGTTAGATGGCAATAACTATCAGTATATAATTCCGTTTATTCCCCACCACACACTTAAAACAACTTTTTTACTCGTGTCAGATTTTGGCGACAGTGCTCCTGCTCCTCCAGGTCCAAGCCACTGGAGCTTACGCTAAAAATTTATGTACATAACCCACTTTTCATCCCCCGTAGTTACATCCCTCAGCCACTCATTGGTACGATGATAACTAAGTAATTCCATGCACACGTTAGCTCTCTTCTGAAGTTGAAACGGCGTCAACTCATGTGGCAACCAAATTAAATATTTCCAGGTCTTTTCTAAAGCCTGGAGTTGTTTTTCTACTGCGGTATGAGAACACTGAAGCTGCTCTGCCAGACAACGTGAAGTGAACCTGGGATCCACTTCTATGAGTCTTTTAACTCATCTACATCTATTGTAGTCATAATTTCCATCCTTAAATCTTCACCCGATAGCACGCCATCGCCCATCATGCTCATATATTGCTCACTGCTTCAGTCGCTTTTCGACCTAAGCGAAATTTGTGAAGTAAAAGCAGCCGAAGTTCTCTACAAGAAATATCCATAATTTACTGTAGTTTTACTATTCGAGATATCAACTGATCTGACATACAACTCTTGCTTTATTTATTTACTACTCCAAGAAATTCAAGATAGTTCTATAACGTTTTAGAAACTGATTGAAAAAAAGTGGCGGGTTTATTAGTTACCAACCTAATATAAAGCGCTTCAGCTAATTTGCACACAGTTTTAAAAGTTTTGAATATTTTGAAACATACTCATTAAAGCTTGTATTATTCAATTGTTGCTTTAGTCTATAGAGTTCAAAAAGTTTTTCCCTACTTTTACAAATACCTGGAGTAGCCCAATCACTAAACAAGAAAGTTGAGCATATATTTTTAATCTTTATTGGAAAATTGTTATTAAGTTGCGTCTTTAAAAACTCATTTGGGTCATATACATTATAAAAATTCCTAACACATACTGAACTGGCCAAAGAATTATTCAATTTCTCTAGATTTTACCTGTCATTTGCCTAAACCTTATTTGAATTTTTTGTAAAGCCATGTAGGAGCAAAATGTTTCTGTTTGTCCACTGTGATCAGATGGCAACTTATTTACAATTTGTTTTTGAAGGTAATCACAGTTACTTAAAATATTATCAATACAAGTGGTAGAGGAAGCTGTCACTCGGGTTGGTTCATTGAAAATATTTTACAGATCAAATGACTGAAATAGACTTAACAATCTTACATATGTATAACAAAACAATTCCTTCTGTATGACCCGAGCCCTCGACACATGTACCTGTTTTTGCAAATTGTTAAAATACATTGAAGGCACTGTATACCGAATTGGGCTTAATCGCAATATGCGAAAAACCATTTATTTTGTATATTGTTACTATTTCGAGTTAAGATTTATATTTTATTCTAAAAGTTTTCAAGGCTCGTATTCTTCTCTTTTTGAAGTCTTAAAGTAATAATATATTACACTAACAAAACATTGAATTATATTGGTAATTTATATTACGACAAATAAAAACTAAACAGAAAAATTGCTTACAAAACAGACTTAGGTTGGAAAAACAATCTAATCATCTAGCGCCCTTCCCTTATGTACCTACCTATGCTGTTGATAGCAGTTATTTGTAACAAGAAACCAAACTACTTACCAACCGCCCGTTTACAGGCTTCTAGAAGAAAACAATAGGAAATTATTTGCGGCCTATAGCAGGGATCTCTTAGTAATGAAAATTATGTCTGGCCATTCGAGTAGTTGGAAAGAGTTTTGTTGTTGTATAATTAGGTTCCTACGACTCCAGGGAAACTAAAATAAGATGGAACATGAATAAAGTTACAAGCTATCCCCACCTTATGTGATTTGATGGAGGATGTTATTTAAAAATAAATGATTTTTTTATCTTGGAAGGATATACTCACAGAAATGTATTTTGATTTTGGTTGAGATATACTGTGGTTGCCGATATTATGTTATTATGCTTATAAATAATATATGTTTATAGGATTGTATATAAATATGTCATATGATTTCTATATTTTTTTAAATTACATATAGCAGTAGGTACATAATAAAACATGACTTTTAAAAATTAACTTGTATTTACTGACTGAATAAAGTCAATTCGTTTTCATCAATCATTCACAAATTAAGGCATATCCCTCGGTATCCGTTGCTATTCTCCAGTTGTTTCACCTCAAACCGACAGACAGATGAATATGGCTACATATGGATTGTCATTGCTTGACTGAAATAGGTTTTGGTTTTCCGTTTTACGACGTAGTCCTGTAGATTTAATTGTTAAATATAATGTAAAAAGTATCACCAAGTATGTACGAAGGTATTTAAAGTAAAAGTTCTTTAGTTAGACTTACTTTTTGAAATCATATCAATCCCAATTATATACACTATTATTTAATACTAGATACTAGTATTATCCATATACTCTGAACAGTAATACCAGCATATAAACACTGAAAGTAAAGCAAATGAAGACAGTTAAAATTCTCTTGGGTTTTATAGAGCATGGATTTATATAAAAAAAATTACAGCTTAAACCAATTTAGATAAAGTTTTTAGTTTTACATTAACGCTAGAGAACGAGCATTTTTAGTTTCTGTAATTATATTGAATTAATTTAACAAGGAGTTAGATGATATATTTGTGCAAAGCGAGACAAGATGAAGTTTATTTTAAAATCAAAAGTTACATGGCTTCGTTTTTTAGCCAATGTTACATAAGTAGGTAAATAAGAAAAAGTTTATTTTTCTTTTGCTTTCGTTCTGTTTTCAAAAAGTTTTATGTTTGTTGTTTAGATTATGATTATTATCGCGAACGACCTACACTGTATTACTCGCGTAATACAGTGTAGGTCGTTCGCGTTTGACCGCCTTTTTAGTGTTTAAAATGCTAGCTTCCGTGGGCGTCACTTTCAATTGCGTCATTTTAATAAACAAAAATATTTAACAAAACAATAATATATTTATTATTTTATTTTAGCTTTGTGTTCTCCTCGTTTCCAATCTTTGTTTTATTATTCGCTTTCGAATAAGGAACGTCAAATAGAAGAGGATCAACGCTTTTGAATTTATGTCATTAAAGTTATAAATGACAAAAATAAATTGGCAAGATGCTGAAAAGGAAGAATTATATTTAAATTGAATTATACACCAGGAAATAAAGATCTTTATTTTAGAACAAGATTTAATACTTGTAGTATAACACAGTATAATAATGCTGTGAAAACTTGCAACCTTAGTGTTTATTTTGTAATTAATTTGTTGTTTATTGTTTTTTCTTGTTTTTTTTTATTCAGAAATTTCCACCCTTCTACTTAGGAGTAATGCGAAGCTCTGATGTTCATAGATAGTCGTGTCTGATGGTAATAGATGGGCAGCGCTAGAGGCACTACAGTATAATTATTAACAAAATCAGATACAGTTTTCCCACCTATCCTGTAGCACACCCGTCCTCGCCGGCACAAAATTCTTAAATATCAGCTGAAACTAGAATATATTTTTTTTTTATTTTAAACAGACTTCAAAAAAGAAGGAGGTTCTATGTTCAAGTGTATGTATCTTTTTTTATGTATGTTTAGGCTAAATAGCTATTTTACGCCAAATGTCGACGAATTTAGTTTTTTTTTTTTTTATATTCGATAAAGTATATAAGTATAAGGTCTCATTGTAACCTGATCAGGACGTAATATTTTTTTAAGTTACACGTTTTTAAGATTTATGGTACTGAAAAGGAGGAGGAGGTCTACTTTAAAAAAAAAACAATAATATGATTCAAACTATGCTGAGTTGTTAAACAATATCCTCGTTCATATAAAAGTATTCTTTAAGCTAGATCTATACAATTGTAATAAATTATCTATTTTGTGTTCACACGTTAGGTGCACTATCCCTAAAAAAATAGTGATCAACAGAACTGCGGTAGTTCATCTAAATTCAAACATGACCCCTTTTGCTTTGCCTGTTTAAATCATTGGATCATTTAATTTTATTAATTTACAATGATTTTATTTATATTTGTTCACAACGGTTGCGTATATAAGCATTAAGTAGAACGATTTCAGATATAGTTAAAGTATTCTTTAGGAAAGCTCGATTTCTTTTTATTCGCCAATGTCTTGAAAAGTTAGTTGCCATTTATTTACAACCTTTATATATTTATAATATAAAGGTTGAATACCTGTTTTTTTTTTATAAAAATAGATATTCATCTTTCCAGAATACAATATTGAACTAGGTAATTACATAAGCTTAGTACAGAACAAAATGATTACTTTTATGAAAGGCTACGAACAGTTTTTGCCACTACACATTAATCAATGGATTTTCATTGATAAAGTACGTCCATAAATGTCAGTGTTCCTTGTAAGATGCCCCCGGATATCCAGACGATGTGTCACCGTCCACCCTTGATAAGTATATTTTATTTGTGATCCTTTCCCCTTGTTAAGCGAATTATGTTATGGAAACAACAGCGTATTTCTAACCCTCGGCACAAAAGTATTTTTACTTGATAATTCTTGAGATTGAAACCTGCTGGCAGGGCTGCTTGTCTGCCATTTACTAATTACCTATTCTATAAATATTAATTAAATACCAATAATAATTATTGTTGTTTACAGTTAACGTCTATTAATGGAATCTATAACTTATTAAAATTGTCAGCTTTATAATAAGGTTCATCAATAAAGTATTGCGTTTAGATTATGTACGGCATCTAATCTAGGTTACAATGAATAATAAATGCTTTTAATTACCCGTCAAGATTGGTAACAGATGTCGGTTAGTTATAAATTGTACTTACTTTGTATATTATAAAAATACTTTAATATTTAAGGTATTATATTGAAGATGCGATCGTTCCAGAAACCACGCATGAAGAATATGGATAGCTATGTATGTTTAAACATAAAACTTTTAGTGTATGTTTTTTTCATTGATTATATGATTAGGAATACAGACACTTGTATAAATTTATATTTTTATACTGGCGTTTTACTTTTCGGGGACTACTCTGAAAATAATCTTATTAATAAATTCTTCGGGAAACGATAGTTTCTAATTTTACGGCCTTATTGAGCGAATTATACTAAACGCGACAGTAATGTTTAGCAGCATATTAAGAGTTAAATTGAATAATAAATTAGTGTTAAGTAAAATAGTTTTACGCGGTGCCTATTGATTGGAGACTATTACTCAAAATACTTAAAAAAAAAAAAAAACAGTTACGGGACTAAAATATGTGAGAACAGGCTCAGGTTCAGGCTTATTGCAGTAGATAAAATATTGTTATTTTAATACTATTTGCGCCCTCTACGGCCGCGTCCACGTGTTCACATATATATTTACTATTAGGAACTCTAATTATTTTTTCAAAACCAAAGTAGCCAAACTATTTCCTATAACATCAACTACTTGTTAGAGAAATGCCCATATAAATCAGCATATTTGTATTTTTTAGGCATTTAGTAAAAAGCTGCTATTTGGTATTACAAATAGGTACACAGTTTAGTATATTTCTAGACAGAAAGTTAAGATAAATGCACCTAAATATGTTGCGTCACCAAGAAAAAAAAATGTTTATAAAAAAAACCAAATGAACTACCTACTTTTTAAATTACCCAGCCCAGAATGACTAAATCTAAAAATTAGGAGCCACGTAGCCGGTGTAAGAAGGATTTATAGAAAACAAAAACAAAAACATATTATAACAATCTCTACCTACGACTCTGAAATAACAAATACTTTCGTAATAAATTATCCAATAATAACAATGTCATTACGCAAATGAAAACATAAGTAGAACTTGTAACTTTGACGGAAGAAAAAGCATTAAGCAGTACCGAATACGAGAAATAATATTGTGTGTTATAGTGACTCAACATATCGAATATTTGGAAACATTATAATAAAACATTTGTTTTTGTAAACGCTTTTACTGTCTAATATAATAATAGGGGTCTGTAAGTAATACTAACACGTTATTAGAACACGATATTACGTTATTAGAATTTAAAAAAAAAGTCTTAATTAATTTTAAATCTAGTTCCTTATTCTAATTTAATAAATTATGTTTAACATTAATTTAAATAAAACAATAACACGAAAACCAACTTAAAGTACCAGAGCGGCTCAAATAAATGACAAAATTAATTTTAAAGTTCCAAAGTTTTATGAAAGAGGTCGAAAAGATTAAAGAAAGTAAGTTAACAAAACCGTCAAAAGCATTATTTCCGCAACAGTACAAAATAAATCGGATATTACACAAAACTTTTTACAAGTTGCCAGTGAACTCGATAAAAATGCTAATTGCACTATCAACTCACCTGTCGTTGTGTAGCAGGCAGTCAATAACTCTATCCATATAACACAATATAAATGTATAAAAGGAGTCATTTTGTCAGAGTCACATTAGATAATAGTCCTTTTTTGTGGTCACGATGTTCACCTGTGATGTTGGGATCGGGCGCGTGTGGTAGGAAACACTTGGGCGGGTGTCAAGCGTCCCATCGCTGGGCGGGCTGCAGAGGCACTGCCGCGGGGCGCCACTCCGCCGCGCTAACTACCCCCAGCCGGATAAACAAGGGTGAGAAACCGGGAACAGCCGAACAGGCAGACAAGCCGTCTCGCTGGCCTTTATGGCCGCGACTGAGTAACGGCATAATAAAATAAGACAAAAGACGAGTAAAGAACATCTCGAGCGCGGATTTCACTCGGATGTGAATCATCAAATTAAATCGGTAAGAGATAAACTTGGAGTTCTATCTGTGGCAACAATTTTGTTATAAGAAAACAATGTCGACTGTCAAAGTTGCTGCATTCTATCGTCTTAAATGGACGGGCTTCATTAAATACAGATAAATAAACTGATGATATATAATGTTGTATATGTACTGTCTTGTTTAGGTATGTATAATTTTAAATGTACAATGTGATCATGTTGATCACATATGTATAATGATCATGATCATATATAAACTTTAAATGCATCTCTGAACAATTTCAGAACTCTTTGAATGAATACTTATCTGAACAATTTGAATTATTACTATTTATCTATTGATATCACTTTTTACATTGATTAATATAATATATTAATGTAGGAAAAGATATAGCAAAAAGCTATATGTGATCTCCATGTATTCCAGGTCCTTGTCACAGAATATAATGGCTTCAATGTGGGCCACGATTTTTGCTGTTGGTATAAAAAAGGAGTTCAATTCCAAGTTATTTTTTTTTCATAACCTGTGATTAGTAATACTATAATCAAAGTATGTTGTATATGGGTGTGTGCCAAGAATAAAATATTATATGTATATATTATAATTTTATTAGAGCCAGTGCAAGGTGTAATAATAATGTTTCATGAATAACACGAATCCTGATAAGATCAATGGGTTGTCCGTCGGTCTGTCTGTTCATCTGTCTGTCAAGACCCTTTTCTCCGGAGCGCTGGCGGTATCAAGTTGAAATTAACAACAAATACGTATGTCTGCTCTCCCTTAAAGCTGTAAACATGTAAAGCTTTTAAGTAATTAAAACATACAGTCATTAAAGCCTTAATTTTGATTTTTCTTTGAACATTGTGTGGCTGAATTGAAATCTATAGGGTACTTCCCGTTGACCTAGAAGCCTGAATTTTGAGGAGGAGCAAGGTTGTAAAGCACGAGTAAAGGAAAAATATACAAAGCTATTAATTTGATATTCATTCTATTAAAAAATACTTTTTAGTATTGCAAACTTATATTTTTGGGTTCTGCTCTTGCTCTCTTGCTAAAATGTTACGCGAAGAAATACGAGTATATGGAGACAAAAATAATAATAAAATGTCTATCTATATAAATAGGTGGAAGAGCAATAGCTCTTGCGCAAGACTCTTCTATATTTCGGGTGTATTCAGAAGTGTGTAAGTATGAAGTAAAACGCGTAGGTTATTCAATACTGACCATATATTTATATTTTACCTCAATAAAGTTTGAATTGAAAATTAATGTTCATCCTCCAACCTCCAACTCAAGGAATGAGGAATATATTTTACACGATATGTTTGTAATTTATGAATGGACTTCGATGTGTCTTTTTTAATTGCTTGTTGGTTGGTCTATTTTAAATTTGAAGAAATTATTACACATCTAATGTGTAAACTTGTGGGATATTAAATAAGCACTTAAAAATCGGTTAAAGGTATAATTTTTAAAAGTGTATAGTTATTAGAAGTTCGTTTGTTTACGGAGCCCTCGAAGCCCGAGTGTTGTCCGGTTTTTTTTCTTTTATTACGACATGTGTCCATGCCGACTGAAGGTGGCTTCAGCGACTATCAGTTAGAGAGCCACTACCAGCTACACTATCACGTGTCTGCAGCACGCCGATGGATGCGGACGGCCCTGGTAGAATATACAATTACATACAATTATTAAAGCTAAAATTAATTAATATTTATTATATTGTATATGTATTTATTATATTTTTTTAGCATTAAATAGTTGAAAAAATAACGTTTTAATATTAGTATAATAATGACTTTATATAATCGAACATAAAAAGTAAATCATTATTTCTGATAAGAAATAAAACTGCCTGATTTTATAAAAGTTACTTCTTATGTTAAACGGTTTAGTAGTGAATATGTATATTTATGCTTGCCAGTGTCTAAGTGATAGTGGACGGTAATAGGCTGATGATGATCATCATCATAATTCAATATTATTTTCGGTGGTGTAGCTGTTAGAATATGGCCATCCCATTGCCTCCCGTGGGTGTAGTAAAAGGCAATTAAGAAATCGAAATCCATCCTCTGACTTCCAGGAGGTTAGCGCTGGTGTACCTCAGGGCTCCGTCCTATCGCCCACGCTGTTCCTTCTGCATATCAATGATATGTTGGCTCTTGGCAACATACATTGTTATGCAGACGACAGCACAGTACACGGGCGATACTTTGGATGTCCTGCTGCCAAGCTAGCAGACGTCGAGTTCAGCGCCAAGAAAACACAGGCGTGCGCGTTTTCAAACAAAAAGTCTCCATTCCTTCCCCTTCCTACTCTTCAGAACACTCAACTGCCACTACAGGATAGGCTTAGTATACTGGGTATGGACATCTGTCGGGATCTCAATCCGCGTGATTAAATCGAGAGCGTCACTAAGGCGGCCTCGCGGAAACTCGGTGTATTGAACAAGGTGAGACGGTTCTTCTCGCCCGAGCATCTGTGTGTTTTATATAAGACCCAGGTTCACTCCTGCGTGGAGTACTGCTCTCATCTTTGGGATGGCTATGCGCAGTATCTGCTTGACGCTCTCGATCGGTTGCAGCGACGCGCAGTCCGTATTATAGACTGTCCTGAGGTCACCCAGTCTCTTGAGCCCCTGCAGTTGCGAAGAGATGTCGCCTCTATGGCAGTTCTCTATCGCCTACATCACGGGGAGTGTTCTGATGAGCTCTTCCAATTGGTCCCACCTTCTCCCTTCCTCTACAGGACTACACGTGCTGGCCTGAGGAGTCACCGTTTGCGAGTCGAAGGTATGCGATCCCGAACGAAACGGTTTGGCTCTTCTTTCCTGTGCCGATCAGTGAAAGCCTGGAATTCCCTACCAGCGCACGTGTTTCCTTCCCAATTTGATCCCGGGTCTTTTAAGCGGGGCGTGAAAAAGCATCTCACCAGGCCGCCATAGTGTGGGTCACCATGCTGCATTGACTAGACATGAGGATGGTGACCACCACTCTTGGACTCCATTTATTGCTTACCATCAGGCAAAGTGGAGTCATTATGGTAGGCTTACAAATAAAAAAAAAAAATGTTATCTGTCGGTCAGTTAGTACTACTAATTAAGTTTGGCATAAAGTGGTCTTTTAAAATGCCTCTGTGTAGACCTACGGGGTTTAATGCGTGAGAGTACGCAGTTATTATTACTGTTAAACCAAACTAAGCTTGGTAAAATCAATGCAAAATTATTTGATTTTGATTTTGCTATATAAGTATGTTAATTTCTTGTAACAAACTATATAAACAAATTAAAGCGGGTTGTATGTTTGTAAAAAAATATGTAGATAGCAAAATTAGGCTATAAGTAGATAATATGTACTCATAATAACAATTGCGTTAGTAAGTAGGTCATCGGTAAAACCGTTATTCAGACATTACTGTAGTTCTAGCCTATGACATCTGTACATATGTGTATATGTGGCTCGTTAAGAATTTAAAGCAATGTTAACTTTCTTTGTGTTTTTTCTGACGTTATCTCAACATTTTATACCCTATGTCCCCCCTCCCATATCCCTCCTTATTAAAACGTTTCGAATGATACATGTCGAAATCCATGAAACATGCATACGTATGTATGCATGATGTTTTTGTCCATACACTCTTAAAACATAATCCTACTTATTGCGCAGTAGGGTAAAAATAAGATATATTAATGTATTCAATTTATAGTTAATTTTTATTCTAATTTCATTTCAACATTACATTTTAAAGTCGATTAACTCGTACCTAATATTCTTTTCCATTCGGACGCACATTACTAAGTAGGTATTACAGATACATATGTGTGTAGAGTCATTTGTTGAATGAGAAACGTATAACACTTAATAGTCGTTTAAGAAATTAATAGCAAAGCGTCAGTTCATGTGCTCATCTAATGTAAGTGAGGATCTTCATTAATTTATTTATTATTTGAAAGATTACACGGTTACATTATCATTTATTTGAGTGTACTTCCTACTTTTCAAAGTTATCTGATATTATAACAAAATTTGATTGGCAATTTGTAAATATCTATTAATATATTCTTGTAAGTTTAATAATTTTAAAATTAGAATAAATATCTTTTATAATATTTGAAAAGTATATTTTCAAAATATTCACCAAGTTTATTACTACTACTTCTTCGCAAAACAGCATCACATTCAATCCAAAATTATTCGAAAGCCGTTTTCGAAATCATTCGTGTGGCAATCACTACATTTTCATCTCGATGATTCGTTAATAACACCTGTTAGGATTTAATCGATTCCTGTATATATTATAATAAACAACAATTTAGCCAATCGATATGCATACATATCCCCGCTGGGATACGTAGAAGTGAGAGATTTAATTAACTTCTACATTTTGGGGATTACGTAATAAGGAGCAAGCCCATTGCCATCATTTGGGCACTTTTGAGAATTAGATGGGAAAATTTGGAGTATAGTGACAGAAAAGGGAGGACAGAAAGGGATATTTCTTCCACAGATGCATTGGGGAGTATAAGCAATAGTTCATGCAAGTCAGGGTCACATAATTATAATTGGAACTGGCTGGTGTCGGTAAGTCCAAGCTCTTTGACAATATATTTTACTTCATATATAGGATTTTATAGATAATATCGAACTTAAGGTTTGGTGACAATTTATTGATATTTGTTCCAATTAAACAAATTTACATTAACAAAAACAGCATTAAACTTTGCACAGTTATTGCCATAAGAATATTATGTGTACCTAAAGAAAGAAATAACATAATAAAAATAAAATGAAAGATAAAATGGTAGAAGTTCAGCAAGAGCTAGTCAATAATAAAATAATATTCTTCTTATCGTTTTGTTTACAAATTTAAAATAGGCGACATTAACATCGTCATCAGTGCCAGACATTCAATCTAATAAAGCGTTGTAATAATGTATACTTATATTAGTCGGTACAGACGTAGCACAACATAGGACGTAAAGGGATTCAAGTAATATTCACGCTTTGTTAAATATTTGAATCGCCAAATATTCCGTATGATATGACAATAACGACTGTCTGAGGGTACAATGTGTAGTGTTATTGCCGTATCATGCACAACGATACTGTCCCGACATCCGAGACGCTAGACCACTGCATCGCAATAATGTTCTTAAGTGTAACTGTCCCCTTGTAATACGCCCCCGAGCTCTTGTCACAGAGTAAGAAAACATCTTAAAAATCATGTTAGAGAGAGCGTTCAACAATATTTTTCTTGGCGAGATAAACTTATCTTTATGTTTTTGTTGTTTCAAAAAACATTTTATAACAAACATATACGTGGACATTGAATCAAATCGATTTATATTTTAACTATATTACTTTATAAATAATTCACTTTTGTAAAAAGTTGATATCCGCTTTCCACCTCTAATGTGCCTTCCAAAAATTCTTTTCCGCAATACTCAAAAAAATCAACCGAATTGAGAATCTCCCCCTTTATTTAAAGGCGGTTAAAAAGTTTTTATTTTATGTTTTTTAGTACTTTATCATTTTTCCTATTTCATAAACACCACGGGAGAATTCACAGGAAAGCAAAATACGCAATTTCTTTTACATATTTTTTCTATATTTTCTATATTTACTATTTATTATATTTATATCTATTTATTTTTACTATTTTAATTTAAAAACCTGATTATGATGGAATGTCTCTGCAAGCTGAAAGTATATCCTTTCACAATAGAGCTATGAGATAACAAAAATAAAAAAAAAGAACCGTCCTTCTTTTTTTGAAGACGGTTAAAAATTCCAAAACCTCTGTGTGTTTTAACTGTTGCTAGATACAAAAAGGCAAAATTTAAATAGATAAATATATATTGGTAATATAAACCTGACTGTTTCTATATCAAATATTCTAAAATCAACTATTGTAGACATTTATTGAAAGGGGTTTGAAATACGGGTGAAACACCAACTGTAGTCAGTTTAACATTTTCTTTAGCAAACTAGTGTTTTGTACGAGAAAGATTGAGAATGTAATACCCGTAAAATTGTCGATTTAATATTGACTAGTATCAAGGGTAATATACCAATCCAACATCAATGACTTGCCACTGATATTTTTCTCAGCGTTCATTCGTTTCTTTGTTTTACCTCGATGTTTAATTTTTGATAGAGTTCATATGACCCTTTAAAGTACCTATAGGTACATTGTAAATTTGTTAGCTACCTTTATAAATCTACTACGAAAACTTGAAAAAGGTTATATTTATATTAAATAATAAAATTATGTAGTAATGAAACTATAAATGTATTACCGTATAATTTTTTTAAACCTTTCCTCGCTTTTCATAATGTCATTAGGTTCAAAGTTGTCCAAATTGTACCTTCTACACGGTGATGAGTTGCCAGGTCATTGCCTACGAGTATAACCTTTCCCCTCGGTCAACTTTTATGGGGAGTGCGGGATTATAAGCAGCTGATGCCTTTTATGTATGTTCTTTTACTCCCCGATCAGGGGAATATTCGATTAATTCGATATACTTTTTATGTCTTCAAGGAGACGAAGGAGACTTGAGGAAAACGTTATCTTGTTTGTGGTCGTACCTTACAACGGTATGCGCAGATATATTTAAGAACTTCTTTGCCGAACTAAAAGAGCAGACATTTTGTAACAAGAACGGTTATTTAATTTATCCTATCAGTCTTTTTACGAGTGAGTGACCCATGTAACCTACGATAGCATATATATACGATAACAAAAACCCAAATAATAAAATTCGCTTATTAAGAGTACATCTAAATTAGTCATAATAATAAAATACTTAACTACCAAAATAAACACCTGACTTGCAGTTATTTAAGGTTTGACAACAATTGCTTACACATAAAAACAATTTTAATAAATACAACACATGTACTAATAAGAATACAGGACTACAAGAATACAGGAATTTAATAACAATACATAAATGCTATTCCCCTCGCTGTGCAAGGATAAACAATGCTTCAGGATAGTACTTAGAGAGACATTGATTTTTTGAAACAACGTATGCGCTTAAAATTATGCAACGAATTATTTATTTTCAGGATTACCAACGAATAATACACATTTATTTTAATATTATAAAGAGCCAAAAAGAAGTTTGTTTGTTTGAATTCACTAATCTCAGGAACTGCTACTCCGTTTACTGAGGAAGGCTGTATGAAGTAAGCGAGGCAGTGAACATACACCTAGCATTATAATAATATAATATGTCATTATAATAGTCTGGTGGTGACGAGCATCTGAGATGCTGAGCAACATGTCAGATGTCAGCTAAGATAAAGTCAGTAGAAACTGCTGCAAATACCTTCTGACCTACCGCGTCATCTAATATTTAGAACACTATTTTAACTTGCTTTTAATATTTCACATGTAACTAACGAACTAAGTAACTGGTAAAACAATCCTTTCAACCTACTTCTAGCTGTTGAATCGAAACGAAATTGTGACGATGATGACTGATGACGGATTCAGAAGGTAGATAGTGGAACTTTTCAATGGTTTATGGTAAAACCTTTTATAAGGGTTAATCAATCGTTGACGAGAATAATATATTAGACTTGGTAACGATACTCTGATGATGAAGCCAGTAGATAAATATTGGAGCTTGTCAATGGTTATTAATTAATACCTTGAGTTGGGGCCCATTTGGTTAATTATAATAAGGTGAACACACATTTGGTGATAAATCGTAGGTATCGCTCTGACTGTTAAACAAGTGGATAATACACCATATCTTCGTTCATGACGTCTTCCCACCGTGACCTCCATCGGGCCGAACAAGTCAAGTCCACAGTGGGTGAAAGGACGTAGATGATGGGCCACCCTTCCTTCCGATAAGTTACCAATTCTAGGAACTAACGTAACGGCGTAGATTACTAACGCACTACCTCCTATTGAATTTTAATTCAAATATAATTTCTTTATTTCATAATTAAAGAGAGCTATTCATAAATTTTGGTACTACTTATGTAAGTCAGCAGATAGTGATATTGGAATGAGTTCTTGTATAGCGGAGGACTTTACAAATTTACAAACATATAATATATAAACAACACAAAAAGCATGAAGACATAAATTATGTGATCCATTAATAGTTAGACTACCCGCACACCTCCCACTTTCTCTAGCCGCCATCTTACTTTGTGCTTTAACATTAAACTTAGCGCTTTCAAATAAAGTTTTAAAATTTTCCGCTTCTTTGGCATTTTAACTCCTGCGTAGACACCCATCAACAATATTGACTTTAAGTTAAATAAACTAATACCGTACTTTCTAACCCCACAAATACATGCAATAAATCTTTTAGCAGTATGAATTCGAGTCGAAGCACAGTTCAAACTAAAAATAAGCTAATTAGAAATAAAGTTAAATAATGCAAAAAGATAGGCTTCAGAAACGTGAATATATATATAATACCGACTGAAAAGGCAGCGGAACGGCAGACATTGACACACTCTGACGTAGAGAAGTTGGATAGTGGAATAAAAACTGTGGTTTGCTGTTTCTCTTCGACCTCGTATAAGTAATAGCGTTTGCAATTTTAGAGAGTGCTAAACATAGCAGATAATTTTGTGAATGTTAATCGGCAACATGTAACTTTATCTATATGAAGCACTTTTTTTACTAAAATTATTGTTTTTTTTTTCTGTTTATCTGATGTTATACATGATAATCGTATACAAAAACTGACTACTTCATATTTGAAACACTGAATAGCTTTGAACTTGTCTGATCATCTATTATATATATATCTATTATACACCCCAGTCATCCATCTGCGGTTGAATATGTACTTATGTTCTGTATTTTAGGCCATGGTTGGCTTGCTAATGCTAATATATTGAATAATTGGCAAGTTACTTACCCTTACTAAGCAACTTCCCAATATATTTTTATATACTAAAGATAAGTAATTGGTATGTTAGGTTAGTTATACAAAAATAAATCAGAAATGCATTATTTGTTCTTTTTTCAACTAATAATTGATCCTGGAAATAGTTTTGCTATCAATTACTAATGTACTCACTGAAATATATCTTTATATGTGTAATAACTTGAAAGTTAATTTGATTCGATGTACCAATCAATAACCAAAACAAGTAGTAACATTCCAAATTGTTATTTTTATCTCTCTGTCTGTCTGTTTGTCAGATATGTAGCTGATGTTGTTAGGAAATGTATGTCCTACCTATCTACCTTACAAAGTAAGTCATTATAAACTAAGGTAAAGGTAGGTAGATTGCAAAGGCGTTGGAATAACTGACAAGTTGTATACGAAATAGATTAGCTTAGTAACTATAACATCACAAAAAAAATGGTTATGTGCTTATAAATGGTTATGTATTCTTTGCATAAAAAAAGTAATAGCTAGCTAACTAGCCTCCTTTTGTCCATACATAGTTATCTAAAACTATGTGAACATATATTATAAAATGGCGTGAGTAGAACCACACAGTGCCTTGTTTAAAAGTGACCATGTATTCATAAGAGAGCA
Source organism: Tyria jacobaeae (assembly GCA_947561695.1). Classification (NCBI taxonomy): domain Eukaryota; kingdom Metazoa; phylum Arthropoda; class Insecta; order Lepidoptera; family Erebidae; genus Tyria; species Tyria jacobaeae. The sequence goes on from OX387218.1 coordinate 11,867,696, forward strand.
TTTCACCATCATGCTTGACACTGACATTTTTATGAAATAAGAACAGGATATCCTGTCTGTAATTTTTACGGAATAAATTTATTTAAAAAACTTGAGTTACTTAGAGGTGTAACATTCAGCTCCGGTAAATATGAAATATCTTAAGTAAAGCTTTAGTTAAAAGATAAGAAAAAAACAGTTTTTAGGTGTGTGAAATATTTGAGATGGAATTATTACTTCTTTTTTTGTTTAATTAATTATCTCTGAGAGTTTTTTGGTTTATTAATACGATTGAAATAATAGTCCAGTAATATATAGGAAAATTTATAGACAAATGTAAACTAGAAATACACTTTTTGTTGGCATCTTTTAATGTGTCACGGAGCAAAAAATTTATTTTTTTCTTCTCAAGGGTCTTTACAGAATTACGTTGACATAAAGGGAAATTATAATATTGTAATATTCATTATTATTAAGTACATATTCTTTTACCTTGTCAAGCTCTTAGTTTGTTTAATAAAACAGAAAAAATCCAAAGTTTCCACTTCTATGTTAACTTAAAGTTTAATAAACTTAACGTTTTTTACATTTGTATAAACTTTTATTTAAAACCTTTTTTAAGCTGCTTTCTATCTGCAGATCCATAAAATATTACAAACTGCTACATACTATAAATCTTGTGACGGCATCTAAAACTGAAGCCATGGTTACCATATTGTAATGCGTTAACTAAATAAATTAATTAAAATTTGACATCAATAGAATTATCTTGAAATCTTTTTAAAACGTTACACAAAACTGCAGTTTGCGCTGGGAGGGACTGGACCCTTTTGCTTATCGATTTCAAATCTTGGAACGTCTATAGTTTTACGACTCCCGCAGGGCGGCTAGGGGTAAGTTTTAAAATTGTTTACTACCAATACTTGACTAGGAATTTGTGCTCTATACTTGTTAAAAATTTCAAAGTATGTAGTTTCATTGCAATAAAATCATAACTCAGATAGTCGCTGTTTTAAACCCTAAAGAGGTATATGCCCCATTCGTAAAGCAATACTTTGCTATAAAGTTGGAGATTTTTTATAACCTTTAATGTCAATGTTTAATCTTTGATTTTGTTGTTGCATTGATAAAACGAGGGTAAGGGGTGAGTTTCCCCTTCTCTTAAGATGAGTTTCCTTGATTTCAATATTTGTCTGTCACTTTCCATTCCTAATAAAAAAAAACAATTTGCATAAAATATACAATAAGAAAATTCGTTACTAAGTTATACAGAGCATGATATAATGATACAAAGCGTTACCTATCAGAATATGTTGACCTCCTCAGTCTGTCGATAACTATCTACATTAATCAGTAACTTAACTGGAACGTTCAAAGTTTACTGCATTATTTTGTCACCATTAATTTAAAACTTTGTACCGCTAATATTTTTAAGCCATTATTTAACAAAGTTGTGAAGTAGGATTGGCTATTGTACCACTTCATGTCAAGGGAAAACGAATTGCTGGCCGTTTTCCTTACGCATAATGGCCTTGAATGTTCGATTTTCTATAAATAGGTATAAGACGTATGTATTTGTGATAGGCCTTGTGTATTATTTTATCAATTCATTGTATGGAGGTCAGCCAGCGCGTCGCGTCGGCGTCGCGTCGGATTGCCGACGAACCGCAAGTTTATCGACCTCAAACTGTAGAATAACTATATTTGTTACGACCACTCCGTGTCAGCCATTTAACGTTGTTTTCTGCTGCAATGAATACGTTTAAAATAATTGCTAGTTCGTTTCTTCTGTAACAATGTGAAACAAATGTATTCGTACTTGCCACTTACGAAACTTATGCTCGAAGAGCTCGTAGCTTTTATAATACATAACAACCGGTTTCTGAGAACCATCTTACAAACATCTGATGTATTAGTAATTGTATTCATTATAATCGAAACCTCATTACTGAATTTTTGTTAAGTATTGTTTGGTATGAGTCACTTGTCTTATTTCATAAGTATTGAACTATTTTGAATTGAATTAAAAAGGAGATAGGATAGATTTCGTCCAGAAAAAAAGTACTGTTCATGAGGGTTATAAACCTTGGAGCTGCGGAAGTCGAAAGCTAGTTTTTGAATACATAACATTATTTTTTTTGTAATAAGTTACAACAACCTACATATGTATTACGCATTAAATGAGAAGACTACTCTGAGATCATTTTGCCTTGACTACAAGAGGAGGGTTATGTTTTTCGAGTTAGTTTTTTCGATTTATTATGTTTCTTTGTCACACCCTGGAGACAAGACGGCTTGATGGATCTCGATTTGATTGATTGAAATACTCACGCATAAATCCTGGGAGGGGTAGGCAGCGGCGTTATTAACGCCTACATTTTGCCCGTTATAATTAAGTCTTATTTTTATTTTATTATATATACTATACTACACTATACTATATATACACGAAAGAGAGTGAAGAAAGGGAAGATGATTGGTATTGCTTACACAGATAGATTGGGGAGTATAAGAAATAGCTCAAACAAGTCAGGGTCGCGTACTGAGTTTTTTAATCACCAAACTCTTACTGCTAAAGACGTTTTGGTGTAAAATTTGGCACGCTAATAAATTACATCCCATCTTAATAAATACACAGGAAAGGAAGTGGAACCGCGGCAATAACTCATTTAATATTATTGAAGATATTAAAATAACTATCAATGTTTGTAAAATTCGATAATTTAATTATATTATCTTACTTTCCTAAATTTATTAAAAATTACATTACATATCAACAGAAAATAAGAATAATAGCAAAAAATACTATAGTTATCTACTTTGGCGATAATAACACTTGCTTAGAATAATAATGTATAAACAATAACATGGGTAATAAAACTGATGGCTATTTATATTTTACCGTTTGATCACACGATCAAGCCGCCATCGTGGAAGAGCGCGCTTCATTGTCAAGGGATTTGCAATGCGGCGCAAAGTATAACCAAATCACAAAAATACTTCCATGCGGAATAAAATGCAGTTTACGGAAAGAAATGATTGTGTATTACTTGTATATGTGTTGTTTTGGGTGGGTTATGTTAGATTAGCTTTGTCTCTTCTTTGAGAAGAGTTGGTTAAAGGTTTTTGGTATAGCTTTTGTTGTTTGTGCAATATATTACGACCGCACATGGTACTTTAGCAATATGTTCATGTTGAGAAAGAAAATCTATATCATATGCACATTAACGTTATTTTTAACATTTTTTTATTAGGATGTATAAAGAACGTTATTTTAAACATTTTTTTATTAGGATGTATTAAGTTCCAAAAGATAGGAATATTATTAGATAGTACTGTTGGTGAAATGCCTCTTTTGATGGCGATTCCGATGAATGCATTTTACGGAGCTTATGTGATAGGATTAAACAATAAAGGTCACTAAACTTCGAGGCAAACTTAGTTGTTTAAGCAAAACTAGAAAGATTTTTTTTGTTAATACATATATAACTACCTTCAATGCACCTTTCAGATTCCTTTGCGATACGACGATTTAAACTATTGCAACTTAAATCTTAATAAGCGTGGGGCCTCCGGTAATATTTTTTTTTGATACTATTGGGGGACAGACGAACAGACGGGTCACCTGATAGTAAGTGTCAACCGCCGCCCGTGGACACCTGCAAATCAAGAAGTGAAGAGGGATAGGGGGATGCGGGGAGGGGAAATAAGAGAGGGGGGATAAGGCGATGGGAAAGAGGAGAGGGAGGATGAGGGTAGAGAAATAAGAAGAGGGAGTTGGGTCTCCGGAAACCTCACTCAAGCGTTACTTAACAAACCGGTTTTCTGTGAGGCCGTGGTATCATTATCGACTGTCCTGAGATCACCCAGTCTCTTGAGCCTCTGCAGTTGCGAAGAGATGTCGCCTCTATGGCAGTCCTCTATCGCCTACATCACGGGGAGTGTTCTGATGAGCTCTTCCAATTGGTCCCACCTTCTCCCTTCCTCTACAGGACTACACGTGCTGGCCTGAGGAGTCACCGTTTGTGCGTCGAAAATATACGTACCCGAACTAAACGGTTTGGCTCTTCTTTCTTGTGCCGATCGGTAAAAGCCTGGAATTCTCTACCAGCGCACGTGTTTCCTTCCCACTATGATCCCGGGTCTTTTAAGCGGGGCGTGAAAAAGCATCTCACCAGGCCGCCATAGTGTGGGTCACCATGGTGCATTGACTAGACATGCAATGAGGATGGTGACCACCACTCTTTGACTCCACCTATTGCTTTCCATCAGGCAAAGTGGAGTCACTATGGTAGGCTAATATAAAAAAAAAAAAAAGAAATCGCACCGGTCGAGCCGGCCCATTCATGCCTAAGCATGGCTCTACCTCTGTTGGCATCTGGCTACTCGAGTATGGTTTGAGATCGGTAGATCTGTTACTGAGTTACCCATGTTGAATGGACTTTACTGGTGTTTAACAGTGGTAGAGCCATGCTTAGGCACGAATGGGCCGGCTCGACCGGTGCGATACCACGGCCTCACAGAAAACTGGTTGTGAAGTAACGCTTGCGTTGCATTTCCCCGAATTGAGTTGAGGTTTCCGGAGGCCCCATTCCCCCTCCTCCCTTTTCTCTCCCCTCTTCTCCTTTCTCCTTTTTACCATCTCCTCATCCCTCCTCTCTTCTTTCCACTCCCTGCATTCCCCATCCCTCATCACCCTCAAAGGCGGGCAGCGCACTTGAGTTGCAAGTGTCCATGGACGGCGGTGTCACTTACCATCAGGTGACCCGTCTGTTCGTCTGTCCCCCTATAGTATAAAAAAAAATGTCCATGTCTACGTGCAATTTAAACCTTATTCGTTATTTCCATGGTGTCCCATATCCAATCCTGATTTAGGAATATAGATACTTTCGAATAATAAAAGTAGTTTAAAAACCGTTTACCATTGACTAAGTAATCGCTTAACATAGACATACAGTACATAAAATAAAAAAATAAAATTAGGTCTTCCGGTTAGTTTTGAGGGAACGTGTCAAGTAGCTGGCGCGACACGTCGGTACAAGTTACTTAGATATTCGATGCGGCGTGTTTTAGCTTGCACTTTAATTATTCGAAGTAACTCACTTACAGTTAACGCACGCAAGTTTTCAGTGTTATTAAATATGGAAAGCGATAAATATCATTTTCGTCATTTAAGAAAAACAGCAGCAGAAGCTCACAGACATATTGTAGATACGTATCATGAATCTGCATCATCTGTTAAAATATGTGAATACTGGTTTCGACGATTTAATAGTGATAATTTTGATTTAGGGGATAAAGAACGTAGTGGAAAACCAAAAGAGACGGTGAATTGTAGGCGTTACTGGACGAAAACCCTGCCCGTACACTAAAAGTGTTTTCTGAAGAAGTAAATGCAGGTAAATCAACAATTTCTGATTGTTTACACCCAATGGATAAAATTCAAAAACAAGGAAAATGGGTTCCACATGTTTTACCAGTTGGGCGATTAGCGATGCAAAATCGGGTAATCATTTGTGCTTCACTACTGTCTCGTCCCAAAAAGAAATCTTTTTTGTATCAAATCGTTACCGGCGATGAAAAATAGATCTACGATTATAATCCAAAACATAGGAAGTCATGGGTAGATCCTGGTCAACCGTCCACATCGACTCCGAAGCGTAACATTCACGTAAATAAGGTTTGTTATGCATTTGGTGGGATATGAAAGGTGTTATTTATTATGAATTGTTAAAACCAAATTAAACTATCATAGCTGAGTGTTATCAACATCAATTAATGAACTGAGTCATGCATTGAACCAAAAACGTCCAAGAATTGCACATAGAAAACAAAAGGTCATTTTACTGCATGACAATGCTCGCCTACACATCGCAAAAGCTGTAAGAGAAACACTTTCAGATCGTCAGTGGGAAGTCTTACCGCTTCCCGCGTATTCAAAAGATTGTGCTCCTTCTGATTACCACTTATTTCGATCTATGCAACACAGCCTAGCAGATCAGCACTTCAAATCTTACGAATGTATCAAAAAATGGATCGATGAATTGTTTTTCTATGATGGAATCCATTTGTTGCCCGAAAAATGGTTAAAAGTTGTAACTAGTAATGGCAATTTTGATTAAAATATAAATTATCTTTTTTATAATACAAGAGTATTTTTTTTTTAAATGAAGCATTTCATGTTACTTATTTCGAAAAACACACTTTATTACACTACATAGAACAACTTTGGTTGTTTGTTTAAGTGTTTCCCTCTCCACTAATCGTTAACAGGGATAATTAATATAATAACGATACTTGAAACTCCTTTTGCAATAAACGTAAACAGAGCCATAAATGTACTTCGCGTAGTAGAAGTTGCCAGTGTATTTTGCTCACACGGGATATGTTACAATTATTTTAGGGAATTGATGTAACCCTCAAAATATTTTGGCAATAATCATAAACGTTTAGATGAATAAACTTTACTAGAACATTTTCATATAACTCGTCTATTTACACTTATGGTTAAAGTTAATTTGTTCCTTTTTTTTTTCAAGTGCAGATTAACTACAAATGTCAATAGTTTTCTTTTCACTTTTATAATGTATATAGTTGTTCTTATTTGCATTGTCTATGGTCCCAAAACAAAATGCTGCTACAAAATTTTACAGCGTGTGTCAAATAACATAACACACCAATTTAGTTGAAAGCTTTTTGAAAGCTTTGTAAACATGTACACCATATTAATAATAAAATAATAATAATTACTTGAAAACATTCTCACCCCTGGGTGTTTCATTCCAAACTAAATATTTTTTAACCGACTTCAAAAAAGTAGGAGGTTCTATGTTCTGATTGTGTGCCAATTGTCAACCGTTTTTCAAAACTTTATAACAACCGATGGTATTTATTCATAATGTATTTCATCATGGGGTACCAGGGCAATTACTTATATATTGGGATCTGCTTATATATTGCCTGCCATGTAAAAAACCTCACTAACTCATTAATCACCTGCTTTGAACAGACATGCCCACTATCATCACCCAGGACCACACCAGGGGGTGAGCACCAATGGTGGACACCAGAACTGCAGAGATTGCGGCACAAGGTAAGAAAGTTGTTCAATAGAGCGAAAAACTCAAGACTAGACCAACACTGGGATGCTTACAGGCAGGCCCGGAACAATTACAAGAAACGGATCAGAATCAGGAGAACTGATTGCTGGCGAAGCTTCGGCACAAACATAGACACCAACAACCATGCTAACAGAGTTAAAAATATCCTGTGCTCTGAGCGGAAGCATGACCTTGGCTTCCTTAAAAAACCCGATGGTACCTTCACCAAAACAGATTCGGAGACTTCGGAACTGTTAATGACAACTCACTTCCCGGGGTGTCGCATACTAAATGATAATGACACTTGGGAGGAAGATGAGATATATCTACCAGACGATGCGGATTGGACCACCGCTCACAGAATCGTGAACCACGATAAACTAAAGTGGGCTATCAACAGTTTCCTTCCATTCAAAACTGCAGGACTGGATGGTATTTTCCCAGGTCTGCTAAAATGGTGTGACGATGCACTGATGGATCATCTACAGTCCATCTACAGAAGCTGCGTGGCACACCGTTACGTACCTACGAATTGGAGAGAAGTCAAAGTAGTGTTCCTTCCCAAACCCGGCAAAGGAGACTATACACAACCCAAATCATTTAGACCTATCAGCCTCACATCCTTCATGCTTAAGGTTCTAGAGAGGCTAATAGACAGAGAAATCAGGAGCACGGCGCTATACAAGCACCCCCTGAACCCACACCAACACGCCTACTCTATGGGTAAATCAACAGAATCCGCTCTGCATCGTGTAGTCTCATACATACAGGGCAACCTCAAATACAAAAAATCAACTCTAGGGACCTTCATCGACATCGAAGGTGCCTTCGATAAAACAAACTTCAACAGCATAAGTCAGGCTCTGTCTAGACACGGAGTTGACTCCACTATTACGGGGTGGATCGACAGCATGCTTAGAGGCAGAGCTATACAATTCACTGTTAATAACACAACAAGAGGAATAGTGGCAAGAGGGTGCCCACAGGGCGGAGTTCTCTCACCTCTCCTCTGGAACATCGTGGTGGATGAGCTGATAACTCAACTCAACGACCGCAAGTTCTTCACAGTGGGCTATGCAGACGACCTGACCATTCTTATTAGTGGCCCATTTGAAATCACAATTTGTGACCAAATGAGGTCTGCTTTAAAGGTCGTCGAACAGTGGTGCGTAAAACACAATCTATCAGTGAACCCAACAAAAACGGAGTTGATAATGTTCACAAACAAACGTAGTTTAGGTGACCTAAGGCTGCCTAAACTATTTGGTACCAGTCTGGTTCTTACCACAGAGGTCAAGTATCTAGGAGTCATACTTGACAGCAAACTCCTGTGGAATAGACACCTAGATGCAAAACTTAATAAAGCCTGCATTATCTTCTACCAATGCAAGCGGCTCCTCGGCAAAGCCTGGGGTCTCTCACCGAAAATCACTTTATGGCTCTATAAAGCGTTAATAAGGCCAATAATCACGTACGGTGCTATTGCTTGGTGGCAGAGAACTGAGCTTAGCACGGTTAGAAACAGGTTGCAGCAATTCCAGAGACTCGTTTGTACGGCCGTCACTGGATGCATGCGAACAACCCCTACTGCCGCCCTTGAGGTGGCTCTCGATCTAGCACCACTAGACCTGTACATACAACAGGAGGCAGCTATGGCAACGATTAGACTTAAACATCTGAGTCTGTGGAATAACCAAGAGGGTCCACATTCCAATATCTGGAATCAACTAGTTGACTACCAACCTCTGATAGCTGCCCCATGTGACAGGATTCCTAAACAACACATCTTCGAAAGAAGGTACTGTATAGAACTACAGGAAAACGATAGTGACCATTCTGGCATAAATGAAGTCCGGATATACACGGACGGCTCCAAGATGGGGTCAGGTACTGGAGCCGGGGTGTACTCACTAGACCTAAACATAAAAATATCGCTGGCACTGGGCGAACACAGTTCGATTTTTCAATGCGAATGTGTGGCGCTAATTCACGCAGCCCACGCAGCTATGACAAGAGGCATCAAGAAATACAACATCCGCATACTGTCAGATAGTATGGCGGTACTAAGGGCCCTAATGGGCAACACCATGAACTCCGGTCTCATCTATGAATGCCACCAATCACTAGAACGCTTAGCCTCGGCGAACGGGGTAATTCTACAATGGATCAGGGGGCACAGCAACTCACTAGGTAACGATGCCGCCGACGAGCTAGCAAGGAAGGGATCCAAAACACCAGTGGCAGGCCCTACCACACTCCTGCCACTACCCTTCAACCTTTATCGCTCCTGGGTAAGGCAAAGGACTCGAGAAGCACACAATAGCAGATGGATTAACACACCTGGCTGCAGGCAATCCAAACTGGTATTAACTGAATTATCAACACGTTTATCGCGTAGACTCATCAGTCTTCACAGAACGGACATCCGAATAGTAGTCGGTAGCATTACAGGTCATTTGGCTCTGAACCGACACCTATTCGTCATTAACGCGACCGATAGCCCCCTATGCAGGGGTTGTCTAAGCGCGGAGGAAACGGCCGCCCACGTCATCCTGGAATGCGAGGGCGTGGCTGCACAACGGGCAGAAATCCTCGCAGGCGCGAGGACGCTCCTAGAAGCCTGTGAACGCCCCAGGAGGCTTCGGCGCTTCTGGAAGGAGCTAGGCTGGCTCAACTAGTCAGCCTCCTGAACGCATAATGGACCGATCATGAGTCTAAATGCGGAAACTGAGCCCTTGACCATTACCATTACCATTACCATGCCTCACGCAATCAGCCTTTGCAACAAATTATCGCCTGCTATATTTCCGGACCGATATGACCCTCAAACCTTTAAGAAAAGAGCGTACTTACACCTAAAAGGCCGGCAACGCACTTACCTTAGTCACTTACCATGAGGTGACCCATCTGCTCGTTTGCCCTCTGTCTCATAAAAAAAAAACCGTTACGAGCATGACGCACGCGCTAGCCATCGTTCAACTCAACTATGTTGAAGGAACTGGAATGTCATCTAGGTGAACGTAACATACTCAGAACTGCCATGCAACATATAAAATACATTTTAAAAGTGACTACATTTTTCTTTTAAATTGTGACTGTAGAACCGATGTTAACGTCACGACATTAAAATTTTGTTTAGATGTATATCTATATTCGACATCCCTTCATTGCGTTTTCCTCCCTCTCCATAAATAATGTGTCGTGTTCTTTCATAATTTTCCACTATTATCATCCATTGTTCGTATCTTCTCACGAATATTAGTTTACAAAAAGAAAAACATTATTTATTTTGTATAGGTATGTAGCGATAAAAATTACCTTTTTTTATAAAATATTGTACATAAAAAAACTTTTTTTTATGCACAATACTCTATGAAAAAATCGCATTTTTTTATAAACTAGCACGTTAATCTTTTACAAATATGACAACAAACGTTTGTATTCGTCAGGTCTTTCTAGTGACAGAGAGCCAAAGGATTTTTTTGAAAATATTCAAGTCACGTGAAGTCGAGACCCGTTTGTAGTTAATTCAGTATGAGCCGCTCGTGTATGTAATCGAACCGAGGACTTTACGAGTGTACCGCTCGACTCGGGACGTGTCCGTACCCATTTATTGTGACGTCCGCCCTATAAGCAAAGTTAGTTATTTAGAACTTTGTTAATCTTCACGTCCAATATTTTGTCCATTTCTTTATTATTCTTCTCTTGTATCAGTTATTGGTGATTTCTTTTAGTTGTCACTTTGTATTTGTGCTCTCTATATATATGAACAGATATCAGAGTATTTGATAGCTAATAACTACAGCCAGCATATTATGTGTGTATGGGAAACTAGAATCACTACGTTACTAGAACTAGTAGTCGGACATGAGTCAGGATATTCTTTCCTTTTATCCAACAATTTTCAACGATGGTTTTGAAATATCAGTGACAATCATACGCACATACTGTACAGATATTACTGTAAACTAAATAATATTCTAAGGTTTATATACAATTCTATTCTGTTTACTATTAGAGGTAATTAAAAGGAAATATAAGTACTTCCCAGCAATGGGGACGATTGCGGACTCCGTAGTTCAAAGAAACGTCCCGTCAACCATCACCGTCTCTCATCGAGAATAAATAGTATTAGTGTAGTAATAATAGTTGTAATATTGAAGTGTGTTGAGAGCTCCCAACCCACTTACAGAAGTTTGTCGTGATCGTTGCTGACGACTTAATCGGAAGTGAAGGCGTTATGAAGGCAATTACACATATGAATCGTAATTTTGACGTTACTAATGTGTGCGACCGAAAACAGAAGAGAACTTGCTTAAAATAGATTAACATCGTTATTTGATATCAAAATCTTAACAATAATCATTGTACTAACGTCACGGAATAGGCGTAAGCAAATGTTGTTATTGCGTTGCTCTCGCCGCATTCCTGTGGTTTCGTTTGACCATTTTAACAATAATCATTGTACTAATGTGCAGCGTCAGCAAATTTTGTTATCGTTTGACTTAGATTCGGCTGACACGTGGATGGTAAGCTTGGAGTGCTGCTTTAATAGTAATAAGCGGATATTTGCTTCAATATACGCCAAGTATTGAACCAAAAGTTGGTTTAAAACATCTTTACGTGTGGTTAAGATATTTTCAAAATTTAAAATTCTATACGAAACATTTTCACTTTGTACATAGGTAAGTTTTATCAATACCCAGTATATTATAAATTCATAGATCTGCATTAACCCGTACCAAACTGTAGGAATATATTAGAGTTAAATATTGAGTTTAATAATATTTTAATGTGTCGACTCCGAACTTATGCCGTCTAGGAATCTCACGGAAAGTTTGTTCTGTATAAAAGTTGGTAAATCAGCAAGAAAATGCAGATTGAAGGAAAGCTATTTCCAACAAAATGCTCGCATCGGCTCAGAAATTGGTTCCTCTTGCCGCTCCACTGCTCGAAGAAACTTGCTACGCTAAAATCTTATTTTTATTATTTCGGTCGTTCTACCTACATCTTGTTTTATTATCGATGTTTGTTTTTAATCTCCATTGCTATGTCGATTCTGAGGTAAACAATAGTTCGTGCTCCATTGTATTATAAAAACAAAAGAGCATTCAATATTATTTGTATGTTGAAACATGTAAATTATCTTAAATTCTTAGAACTTGAAAGATAATATGAATTAGGTTTACGTACTTAGTGCGTTGGTGTATTTATTTTTTGGTATTCTGTGTGATACTTATACACAAAACACAAAAATGAAACCTAGTTATGTTATATTTACTATCATTATTGTGTAGTGGTTTGCTGACATGATTGTAGCGTTTTTTTTTTATGCGATAGTGGGCAAACGAGCAGACGGGTCACCTGATGGTTAGTGACTACCGCCGCCCATGGACACCCGCAACTCAAGAGTCACAAGTGCGTTGCCGGCCTTTTAGGTAGGAGTACGCTCTTTTCTTGAAGGTTTGAAGGTCGTATCGGTTCGGAAATACGGCAGGCCACAATTTGTTCCATTAGCTGGTTGTGCGAGGCAAAAAGCTTCTGGAGAAGCGCACAGTGGTGGAGTGCCAATCATCCAGGTGATGGGGATGGATATTTTGTCGCGTAGGACGATGGCGGAAACCAGCAGCCGGTGAAGCTATATCTCTACGCAACGCCAAGGTGTCAAGCTGATCAGAAATATGTTCGCAGTCGATGATGCGAGTCGCTCTCCGTTGAATGCGGTCAAAAGGGGGAAGTTGGTACTGGGGTGCACCTGCATAGAGATGAGAACAGTATTCCATGTGCGGCCGAACCTGCGCCTTATAAAGTTGCAGGCGGTGGGCCGGAGTAAAATACTGTCTCGATCTGTTTAGCATACCAAGCTTCTTCGAGGCTAATATGGCCTTACTCTCTAAGTGACCGCGAAACTGGACTTCGCTTGATATATCGACGCCAAGGATTCCGATACTGGCTGAAGCAGTTAGGGAAGTGCTCTCAAATTGAGGTGATACGACCAATTGCATCTTTTTAGCGGTGAACGCTCAAACCTATGTCTTCGTGGGGTTAAACTGGACTAGGTTAAGTCGACCCCAATCTGAAACTTTTGATAAAGAAGTTTCGATTTGAGACACAAGTTTGGATCGGCTTTCGAAGACGTTGACCCGAGAAATGTTAGCGCGGCCGGTGTAAAGGCCGTCACACGTGCTATCGTCTGCATAGCAATGGATTCTGCTAAACTGCAGCATGTCATTGATAAGCAGAAGAAACAGCGTGGGTGATAGCACACAGCATTGTGGGACACCAGAATTAACAGACTTGGAGTCGGAGCATGCACCGTCAACAACGACCTTGATGCTTCTGTATGTAAGAAAACTGGTGAGCCAATTGCACAGTTTCTCGGGAAGCCCATAGGAAGGAAGCTTCTCAAGGAGCGCTTTGTGCCAGACCCGATCGAAGGCCTTCGCTACGTCCAAACTAACGGCCAACGCTTCCCCCTTGGTCTCGATCGCCTGTGCCCACCAGTGAGTCAATTAAACAAGAAGATCACCAGCTGAACGACCCTGACGGAAGCCGTATTGTCGATCATTGAGGAGCTGGTGGTCTTCTAAGTACCGGAGGAGCTGGCAGTTAATAATGGATTCCATTATCTTGGAGAACAAGGAGGTATTGGCTATGGGTCTGTAGTTGGACGGATCCGAGTGATCTCCTTTTTTAGGGATTGGGTGCTATCTTCCATGAGTTCGGGACTACGCCAAGAGAGTAGGAAAGCCGATAAAACCGGTGCCAACTCTGGAGCACACGTCTTCAGCACGATAGGAGAGATTCTATCGGGCCCACTCGACTTAAGAACGTCGAGGAAAAGAAGCGCTTTACGCACTGCCCTTTGTGTAAACCGGACTTCCGGCATGCTGCTCTCACACTGCCGTATGGTCGGCGGTGCGTTCTCACTAGTCTCTCGCCAATTCTGCCGATGTGAGTCGACTTCGCCCCAGCAATTACTCTTTTGAGGGACTTGGAGGCAAAGTTAAATTGGTTCTTTAATGTGCTGGTCTTTACATCCCGTACTGTCGCTGCATTAGCCCATGCTTGGTAACATTCCTGCTTTAGGCGGGACGCCGCTTTGCAGGTTCGACCAAACCAGGGCTGGGACTTGCCACCTGTGGGAATCAGGGAGAATGGAATGAAAAGTTCCATACCCTGAAGCACAATATCCGCGACAGAGTCGGCAACGACATTGGGATCATCCGGCGAGAAGCAAACCTGCCTCCATGGGTAGGATGCAAAGAATGTTCGCATTCCATCCCAGTCTGCTCACCTATAGTGCCATACGCGGCGACTGCCTGTAACTCGCGGCCGCAGCGAGTGAACGAGTGGCACCATACTCCTAATCAGGCAATGGTCCGAAGAGCCAAGAGGTGCCTCAACGGATACTTTGTAGCCGTCAGGATGTGAGGTCAGCAGAAAATCCAACAGTGAAGAACTTTCTGCATCTGGGATTCGCGTAGGCGTTGCTACCAGCTGCGTCAAGCCATATGCCAAGGTGAAATCGTGAACAGATCTTCCCGCATGATCGGTTTTGCGCGAACCAATTCCACCAACCATTCGGCGTGATGGGCGTTAAAGTCACCAATAATCACGATCTCTGCGGATGGGACCTGCTGGAGCAATGAGTCTGTAGCCATTTTGACGTGGCATCACCGCTATGGGACCTGTAGAGGCATACGTAGATGCGGGGATGGTCGTTGCAGTCTACACGTAGCCATAAGATGGAGAGGTCCCTACCTTCAAGATTGCCAAGGCGACGAGAAGTGATATCATCTCTAACGTACACGCATACACCAGCCTTAGGAAGAAAGGAGTGTTCCAGTCCGTACCCAGGGTAGCTGAGGTAGGATGTCCGCTGGAGACCTCACTCATTTCGGGGAAATGCAACGCAAGCGTTACTTCACAACCGGTTTTCTGTGAGGCCGTGGTATCGCACCGGTCGAGCCGGCCCATTCGTGCCTAAGCATGGCTCTACCACGTTTAAATAGCTTATAAGAAATACGACATTTCGACAACATACTGGTACCTATTCGATGCCTAGATTTTTATTTGTCCCCAAGTAATATTTGTTTAATGGGATTCCGTAATAACCTTCATTTAACGTAATTTTTTAATGTAGATCTCGAACTGACATAAAGTATACTAAGTTAAACGGACTTTTACTGCAGATTGGTCAGTCATTGTTTACCAGTTGTCTTGGAAAAAGTTAGTCAGCAACGCCCAAGAAGCAGGATCCGCCTTCATAACGACAACGCTCCAGTTCACTCCACCAGACGGACTATCGAATACTTTTCTATCGAAAGTATGGTGTTAGTGAGTCATCCTTCTTACAGTCTCGACCCGGTTAGTCTCGAACGACCTTGTTACTTTTATTTATTTCCAAAAATACGATATAAACTTAGAGGAATTCGTTTTGAGAACCCTAAAAATGCAGTGGCTGCGATTGAAAAAGTCGTGGAAGAGATCCTTATAAAAGATAGGGCTCACCGCTCTAGTCAACAGTTTTAATCGCATGCGACGGTAGAAAGGAAGGGCAACTATTACGCAAAAGCAATAAAAATATTAACAGGCTTCTGTATAATATTCTCTTTTTTATTTTCTTAAAACTTTCAGTGTGACCCCCGTATGTAGGCTATTAATTTGAAGCTGTTTTAATAGGAATACTGCCGTATTATTGTTTGTTTTTCTCAATTTTTACTGCCATTATAATGCTAAAGTTCCTAGGTAAAGTTGTTACTTAATCACGCCAGAACGGCTGATCGGATCGGGATGAAATTCAGCACAGAAATTGACTATATTATAGCATATTTTTTTTTTCGTACTTTAGGTATTATTATTAATACTTGTATTTAGTATATTATTATTTGATAATAAAAAGAAAATATAGAAATGTAATGCTGACATGATTTCTCTCTATTTTTTACACTTACACTCAGGGTTACACAAAAAAAAATTAACCCTCTTCCTTGTGTAGTAGTGTAAAAATATCAAGTATCAGCTGTATTAAAAAAAAAAAACACATTTTTACTCTTCTGGTCAGAGCAGATCTCTATAATGCTGTTTTACATGTATAGGTATTAAGCGGTAGCTATGACTAACCAGAATGATATGGACATGTCCTTTCTTCTTCCCATACCCAAGACAGAATGTAATTTTACCAAGTTATATAGCTCATACTTCAAAGATATGTGTTAGGCTTGTAATGCCAAGCGAACTGAAAATCGCCATCGTGTATAAGCCCGATACGATCGATGGTCATCTCACTGAGCATGAGATGCGCTTTTGTGTAAAATAATATATTTTGGCAAATAAAAACTTTATATTATTTTCGGGGACTGCGGAATTTATTTATGTCGTGTGTATGCTTGCTTAAGCTTAGAAAGTTTCTATTTGCATACAATCTGTATTTAATGCATTTCTTTGTTATATGATGTTTCTGTCACGCCCTAGTGCCGTGATGGTTTCATGGACATATACCGTGTCATTTGAATCGTCTTAATAGTAGAAGTGACCTAGGTTAAACCATTTTGAAATAACGTGAACGCAAAAAAATAATTAGTTACTCAGTCGGGTTTTATGTTTTTAATAATTTTATTTGTTTTTACGAATATCATATACTTCGTGGATTACATATATATACATTTTTAATAGATATTCTTGTAAACGTAATGCCTTTTAGTAAGACAATTCCTGAAGCCAGATGAAGTGATCTGTGGAAACCCACTGCTGACAATCGAGCTCAGTGGCGTACGTAAGGAAAACCCTATGTCCAGCAGTTGGCGATGACAAACTAATAGTGACGATGACTTCGATAATCAATGAAAATTGTTACTTATATTAATTCAAAGGCAAAAATGCTGTTTTAACTGTTCCCTGTACTCATTAATTTATTAATATTTGAACTTATAAATATGAACTTTTGGCTTCCTAAACACAAAATTTAATAGCAGAGCATTTATTTAGTTATTTACACATAGCAATGAATATTAAAAACTTCATTAAATAAACAGCTATAGTTGTATAGGCATATTGAATTTAAAATAATAAATGACACTCAATGAAGCTAACATCAGTCAAGCACAAATAATTCATTCATATTTGGCTTAAGGAAAATGAAAAATAAAATTGTCCCAACTCAATTCCGCCGTTTCCCTTGGAACAGACGAAAACCTTATCTCCCGCCTTTATTATTTTTCAGGTCCGTCCGCAATATTATGCGAGACGGCACGGCAGATGGATCAGAAAACATAAATCTGACGTCTAAACATGTTTGCGCTGAAAACGCTTATATAACAACTTGAGTAGATTTTTTGTGTTCTCGAACTTTGCACAATAAATAAGATATCTGATTACCCAATTGTAGGTAGTCCTGTAGGTATTGTTATATATATATATATATATCTAATACTGACGTGGATTTTATCCTGAGCGTCTTGTACCTTGTAATCATACCGATTTCTATGCTCAAGAAAAAGTCTGCTTATTTGTTATAATACTATTAAAACCAAACAATAGACGTATAAGTGACTTTAGGACCGAAATCTGAAACAAGAAAAATAATTCGCTCCATGTCACTGTCTTCCTTCATTAAATCGTAATTATGTCTATTAATAGACTATTTCATAAAAAAATTACATCTAAAAAAGAGACCAACATTTGTACTTACTAACATATCATAAATGTAAATACAAATAAAAATGCAAACAATATCTCACTGTCGAAAAAAAAAAGCGTAATAATAAATGTTTTATGTTTCGTCACCTCCCCCACATACAAATTTATTAGCTTTCACGGTTAACACGGCGGACCTCTCACTCAGTGGGTTTTCGTGAAATTGTCCGCATTCCGTACCCGCGCCATGCATAGTTCGCCGCACTTCCGCCGGCGACAGAGCAATCCTACTATGGATGTTAGGAACAAACAGCTATGCATTCATTTCTAAAGTTATTTCTTTTATTGGCTCTCTTTACAATTGACTTTATTCTTTACTTGTCTTATTGCGAGCAGTTTGGATTCATGGATTGTTTGGATACGCACGACATCGCGTCCATGTTATCAATAATTCATGTTCATTATCTTTATTGAGCGCCATGACTTTGCTATTCTTATTCTGGGAACAGAAGACATATTTAATATAGGATTACTTTGTCATGTCCATGATATCATTGTCCATGATAACAGAGTCACAAAATCTTTTGGATACGAATAGAAAAAAGGTACTTATGTATGTTTATACAAAGAGAGAGCAATAAACGTTTCGATACAAATCGAGGCTTTGCGATACAGTGCCTACAGAAATTTTCAAAGAATCAACGCCCTATCCACGCAATGGGTAGGAACTGAGTAGTAACATTCTGAATTCATGAATGTTTTATTGCGGAGGCGACGCGGAGTTAGTGTGAAAAATGCGGCACCATTCATTCACGCTCGTCACGGACACTAACTGCGTGTTCTGTGTTGTTTGGATTTAGTGCGAAAAAATGCGAGTTTCCCCACAACCTCGCATAATGCAATCTTTTGAGTCATTGATATATGTCAGTTTCGAAAGGAGTTTAACAGGGGTGATTTTGAGGCAAAGACAAGTAAAAGTTCCAGAAGTACAATTCATAAAGTTTATTTGCTGGCAAAGAATACAGCTTGTCTGAATGTTTCCCAAAAAAGATGTGGTAGGTACATCACAAGGTAGAACACAAACAAAATGGTATACCCAGTTATAACAGATTTATGTTCTAATGGTATTAAAGTATTTGATTTATAAGACATATAAGTTCAATAGTTGACTGGATTCTATATCTGATTAAAAAACATTTGTGATATGATTCTATTAAACTTAGAGGTAGCAAGAGGTAAAGTTTTTCTCACTCCTCAAGGCTCTTAGGAGAGAGTTAGTACTCTTCCGTTCCGTAGAAGACGCACACTGGAGAGGGCAAAATGACCTCCGGCTTCCATGAGTGCTGGTCTGAATGCGATAGACTGGGCTATGTATCGCCAGGCGGCCAGGCTGCCGGGGTACACAGGGATTTCCTTTCTAGGGTACACCTGAGGCCCCGGCCATAAGACCCATTGACGGAACACTGTGTGGTTTTAGTCAGTTCGAGTCCGACATACCACCTAACCCATTAGCCCCGGAAAGGCGATGACCTGTGGGGGTTTTCACACTAAAAAAGGGTCTTAGGGTGAGACATAGACACACAAATAAAATTTTTGAGAGCCAGCACTTTTGTTTACAGATCGATTACTCCGACCATGAAAATGAAAAACAATAACTTAACCTTAAAAAGAAATAGTCAGTATGTCATTGTATGTCAAGTGTTTTATTCTTTTATCATTTTTATTGACATTCATTTTATCGTATTCGGATTTGTCTTACCATACCTCCTCACTATTCAAAATAAAAATGCAATTAAAAATACACATTTTTTTTTCGAATTTAGTATTTCGCATAATTTTCGTATTGTATAACTTAATATAAAAGATAAATAGAATCTTCCAAAAGATCACATAGCATGGAATACAGAGTCGAGTGAGTACAATTACGTCTTATTCTCTGTAGAAAATATACATGCTAACGTGGGGATATCATTTAAAGCCGTGTGCCACATGTGCAGAAAATCCTTTCACGTGTATTCCACTAAGCTTATCTAAGTAATCTTGGCTGCACTCATATGTAGTTCTCTTGTACTAAATATGTAACAAATAAAATTTATACAATATATACTGAAATAGATAATTGTTATACAAAAAATAAGTATAGTTAAAATATTATCATGGTTAATGAATAAAATTATAAATATTTCCAAATCAATATAGCTGGCACAAAAAATCTAATAAATTAATATGTATTAAAAAATGTAGGCAGCAAAAAAAAATCTTCATCTTTTCGAAGATAAACAAATGTATAAAAAAAAATACTATTTTTATTAATAGTGGTAATGAACCTAATTTTAGCCCTAGTCAGATATAAGCGAAACCTCACGCAGAGCCAGACTGTATGGCACCAGTTGTATAACAGGCTCCGAGATCAACATCCAAGTAGGATGTAGGACAACAAACCCATAACTAGCAGTCATTTTAGTACTTATTGCTTATATATGTCTACCAACGATCCATTTCAAGAATAAGAGATAACAGTTTGCCAAGCAAGATTCTTTACGTTATTTATGTAAAAAATACCCTGGGAGTAAGGTTTGTTGTATATGTTCTATTGTGTTTATTGTTAACTTAATAGGTACTACTTATAAGCCTATAAAAATCATATTAAGAGCTGCTGAGTAATTTTGTTTCCTTTTTATTTTTTTAACAACTGCATGTAGTCGAGAATCGATATGATCCCCTTGTATTGGATACTAGGGGATCAAAACATAAAAATGTAGCTAGTGAAGGGTTCGCAGATCGCCCCTCTTCTTCTATAAACCGGAAAATAACGCAACGGCTATAGAATATGTTATTTGATACTGCAGCAATTTTATTAACTCCCTCCCATAGCCTAATACGCTCTTTTGGTACTATAATATGGGATTTATTAT
The DNA here is from genome assembly GCA_947561695.1 of Tyria jacobaeae. Lineage (NCBI taxonomy): Eukaryota > Metazoa > Arthropoda > Insecta > Lepidoptera > Erebidae > Tyria > Tyria jacobaeae. The sequence continues at coordinate 11,888,328 of OX387218.1, forward strand.
CTACGCTATTTGTAATGTGTTCTAATAGGTACCAAATTTTTGATAAATATATCCTTGTTAGCAAGTGAACTTGCTGAGAAATTGATTTGTCATTTTCAATTTATGTTTCAACAAAAATCAGGTATAGTTTCGTTACGATCGTGTTTAAGAACGAGATTTTCCACGACGCTCTGTGGTATTAAGGTTAGTTGATTACATTAATATATGTATGTCACCGTCGGTTTGACAATCGTAAAGTTTTTTGAACTGAATTGAAAGTTTCTCCTATTAGCAATCTGTCAGTAAGTTTCTTGAAAATCGAAAGACCCCTGTCGCATACTAGTCGAAAACAGCAGACAAAAAAAATATGGTTTGCTACAAGTGCCGAGCATAGTAATAATCATATTCATTTAATAAAAAATCGTTATTTTATATTATATTCTTGTGTGTGTCTTGTTGTTAACACATTATTAGTAGGTGTTCTTGTTAACCCCCCCCCCCCCCCAACTAAGCTAAATGCTTGTGTTAGGGATGGGTTCACGACGGTATTGCACTGGGTGGGGTTCGAACCCGCAACCACTTGATCGCAAATCCGACGCCTTAGGCTTTACGCTACCGCCTCTTAGATTCTAAAGGTAATTTTTACTCTACGAACGTAGATAAATCTTAGTCACGTGGGGAACCTTCTATTATACAATAAACAGACACATATTCTATACACCATTTATAAAGTATGTATATCTGAAGATCACAAAAATAATTATTCAAGTCTTAGAACTAACGAGTTTCTTACGTTAAGGTCCACCAAGAAAAATACCATACCGAGAAAATCACATTTTGTGATTTGCTATAAACCTTAGTAGTGATACAAAATCCTATATTGATTACATTTAAAACGTTAGCATTCCGATCACAAAATGAGCTTGTTTGTTTTTGGAAGCGAGTAAAGTGGACAAATGCAGAAAATATAACGAAGGAGCTTTGAGACCGTTGCCCGGCGCGCTCGGCTCGCCCCTGATCACTTGGCCATCCTCCAGGGGCTTGATTTAAATGCGCTATTTATTGAAACTACTAAGATGCTGTTTGTTTTGACCTCATTACTAAAATTAGTGCTGTATGATTTTCCTACACTAAATTGGGTCTTTGCTACTCTTGAAACAGAACTTGTTAACTTATTAATTATTCATGTAATATATCTTACTGTGATTTTAAGGATGCACAATGATATATTATATACATACACACTTTTTTAAACTTAAACTCAATCCTTTTTCCCTTCGGTTACCCAGAGAGACAATCATAAGATTTATGTTAAGGAATTACCACTTAATAAATGTTACAGATTATACGTAATTATACTGTTGTAAGTACAGTATAATTACGTATAATCTGTAACATTTGCTGTGCTCGCAATCAGTCCAATTCAGTGTCAGATACGAACGATCGGTTCCTCATAAAGTGGCAGTATTAAGGCCTGAAATTAGTCAGGCTTTTATGAAACACGTGAGTATAAACCTATGTCTGTTAACATAGAACAAAATATTATAGAACAATTTGATATAGTGTGCTTTGAAACAATACATACGCACATACAAGGATTCTTTAGGAAACAAAGTACTGTCGAGCACCTATGCCATCAGTTTTTTCAAAATGTATTTATCTCAATAAAAATGTGTACTCTGCGTATATTTTTTTGTTTTCATTTTATTATGACTTGGCCTTTATCATCTTAGAATGCACATATGTATTAGTAATAATAATAATAATAATAATATAGCCTTTTATTCAGATCACTTGGTACATTTGATTCTTATGTAACGAACTAACATTGAAATCTTATATTGAATAAACAATTTAAACTAATATTTGTTGCTTCGTTATCTTTCCTAGATCTGTTTGCCAGTCGGCATAGGCCTCCTCCAGCCTTTTCCATTCCTTTCTTTCTTGAGCCACTCTGTTCCATGTGACTCCTGCCACTTGCCTAACATCATCGTCCCACCTTTTCTGTGGTCGACCTCTCTTTCTCTTGCCTTCCCTTGGGTACCACCATGTCACCTTTTTGCTCCATTTTTCGTGTCCTCTTGCCATGTGACCAGCCCATCGCCATTTGAGTCTTTTGATTTTGTTTATTACATCAGTAGTTTTTGTTTTGTTTCTAATGAGGACTTTTTTTACTCTGTCAGACTTTCTAATATTTAGCATACTCCTTTCCATGGCATACTGGCAAGTTGCTAGTTTGTTTGTGGTCTCCTGATTTAGGGACCATGATTGACACCCATATGTAAGGACAGGTAGTATGCAGGTATTAAACAGTTTGCTTTTTAGGTTTATATGGAGCTCTTTATCTTTCATAGCCTCTCTTAGATTCCAGTATGTCTTCCAGCCCTTTGTAATTCTTCTGGCCACTTCCTTCTGCATCGGATCCTTTTGAGTTATAAGCTGACCTAGATATATGTACTCGTCTGTATAATTGATTTCAGTGTTTTCTAGATCTATAGTATGTTTGTACCCGTTTGTCATCACTCTAGTTTTTTCCGGATTCATTACCAATCCTACTCTCTCACTTTCTTTCGCAAGATCTTTTATCATTCTGGTTAAGTCCTCTGCTGTTCTTGCCAGTAGCACTATATCATCGGCAAATCTTAAATGCGACAGTAGTACACCGTCTATGTTGATTCCGAGATGTTCCCAGTTAAGCCTTCGGAAGATTGATTCTAGTACTGCGGAGAATAATTTCGGAGATAGTGGGTCTCCCTGCCTGACTCCTTTTTCTACTCTGAAAAAAGCACTTTTCTTTTCTAATTGAATTCTTGCTCTGCTGCTGCTATATATGTTTCTTATTAATCTAATATATTTGAGCTCAACTCCTTGTTCTAGTAATGCCTCCCATATTTTATCATGTTGTAAAGAATCGAATGCTTTGCGATAGTCAATAAATGCAATGTAGTATGTTAGTTGGTATTCGTTGTATTTCTCAAAGATTTGACGCACTACGTGGATGTGGTCGATCACCGAGTAGTCTTTGCGGAATCCTGCTTGCTCTATAGGTTGGTGTTCGTCTAGAGTTCTTTCGACCCGTTTTAATAAGATCTTAGCAAAAATCTTATACACATTGGACATAAGGCTAATAGGGCGATAATTTCCGATGTCGTATTTATCCCCTTTCTTATACAGTAGGATGATGTGAGACTCGGTCCATTGCTGGGGGATGGTTTCAGTGTTCATGATGTCATTGAACATGTCTGTGAGGACAGGTATCAGGGTCTCTTTGCTATATCTTAAAATTTCATTGCTTATGCCATCAGGCCCGGGTGCTTTCTCACTTTTTTGTGTATCGATAGCCTTACTGATTTCAGCCTGGAGAATACTGGGGATGTTCGAGGTATCCGCCAGGCTGATTTCAGTTTGCGTAGTATTGATTCGATATAGTTTTTTGTAGTATGACGTAGCTGTTTTTAATATGTTAGTTCTGTGATGGTCCAATTTTCCTCGGTCGTCTTTCATTTTTACGATCCAGGTCTTCGTGTCAGTCAATTCTTTGAGTGCTTTTTTAGTTCCACCGGTTTTCTGTATGTAATTTTCTATCGTTTGCATCCTCCGTTGTTTTCTATCCTTTCTCATGCTTTCATTGATATCTTTGCTAATTTTGGCTAATTTCTGTCTTCTATTTTGAGCACTTCTTTCGTTAATGAGTTGGTTTCTTTCTTCTAGGAGTTTTATAGTGGCTGTTGATAATGTTCCTTTTGCACTAATTTTAGTATCTGCTTTGAGTTTAGTTTGAGTTTTGATAGTATTCTCTATATAATTGTATTTATCTTGGGTTTCTAGTTCCTTAGTGCTCTCTTTAAAGTCTCTAAGTTCAGCTTTTAGCACTATTGCTATTTGTTCCAATTGCTGTTCGTTGAGTTTTCTGTTTCCTGAGTCTAGTCTCGGTCTAGTCGCCTTTGGTTGATTTGTTTTGAGCTCAGTTCTAAGTAGCCTATGATTGGTGTGGAAGTTAAATCTTTTAATGACGGTAAAGTTTGTGAAGTAGCTGTTTCTATTGGTCATAATAAAATCAATTTCGTTTTTTGTTTTTCCGTCCGGCGAGATCCAGGTCCACATGCTCGTCCGGTTCTTCTTGAACATAGTATTTAAGATTGTTAGTTTATTTTCTAGTGCGAAGTTTGTAATTTTTTCCCCATTTCTACTTCTGGTCTTGTTACTATATGAGAATTGCCCTAGTATTGCGTTTTCTCCTGCATGCCTTGCTCCAATTTGTCCATTGAAGTCTCCCATGACTATAAGGTTTTTATGGGTGTGCTCTTGAATTGCTTCGTTTAACTTACGGTAGAAGTTGTTCATTGTTTCCAGACTTGATTGCTCTGTAGGTGAATATATTTGTATAATAGACCACGGTTTTTTATATCCTGGTAGTTTTAGATTCATAATCGCTATGCGTTCTGATATTCCTATGAATTCTTCCACATATTGTTTTAAGTGTTGTTTGATAATGAATCCTACCCCATATTGGCCTTGCGTCTCCCCTATGTGGTATAGTAAATAGTCTGGATGACAAGTAATACTTTCGCCCATTCTTCTTACTTCGCTCAACCCAATTATGTCCCATTTGATTTGTTTTAGTGCATGTAACAGTTCCGTAAGATTTTCTTCTTTTCCCAAGGTGAGTACATTGATGGATGCTATGTATATTACTGATTTTCGATAATTGTTGGCTTTAGATTTTGGAGGGTTGTGGTCGCTTTCCCCCTCGAGGACCAGTCGGCTTGGGGGAGTTCGTTGTCTTTTTGTTTGTTTATTAGCAGTTCCTTTGGTTGGTTTTGGTTTCCGTTCGCCATTCCTTAATTGTTATTGGTTTTTATTAGTATTAGGTATGTTCGTAAGGGAGCTGGATCTATTTCGCATTAAATCAAAAGCATTTGTTCTGTTTGTCTTGGTTACGTTTACGGTTTGTTGTCTCTTTGGCTGAATATTACCTGAAGAGGGTGAAGCGGATATTTCCCTTTTCCTTTTCTCTTGGCTGTAGTTGTTCTCTTTCACGATTAATTTATCATATTTTATATATGCTAAATTGCCCTTTTGTCTCTCTTCAGTTAACTTTACTTGCAGCTCTTTTCTTTTTCCTAACACTTCTTTCGAGTAGTCCTCCGAAATGGAAATCGTTTTTAGGTTCTTTTTACTTTTGATAATTTCGGTCTTCTTCCAGTTGTTTATAAACGAACACAAAACCGGTCTCGGTTTGTTGCTCTCGCTCTGTCTATTTCCTAAGCGATAAATTTTGTTGATATCCTGTGCTTCCATTTTGATACTCAAATCCTGATTGAAGGTTTCCTTAAGCTTTAGTATTAGTTCATGAGAGGATTTTTCGTTTTCTTCTAAGCCGAATACTATAATATTATTGCTTCTCTCAGCCCTCTTTAGATAATCTATTTCTTTTTCTAGTTTTTCTACTTTAGTTTTCAAGGTCTTATTTTCTTCTATAATGGGGATTAGTTTATCATCCATCTTTTCCATTATACTCTTTGTTATAGACTCTTTCAATTCAGCATTTTGACTTTGCATCTCTAATTTCATTTTTTCAAATAATATTTGGAATTGACCTTCCATTTTATATTTTTATGTGCGTAACACGAAACGCGATTTTAGATTGTGGTAGAAATATTTTTCTCAATATTGGTAACACTGCTTAATATGTCAGAATTGTTGACGTTTATGACGAGTATCACTGAGTGGACAATTTGTTGGTTTTCGAGTTTCCTAACCTCCAATCCAATAGGTAGTTGTAGATCCACGACGGATTTCATTGATCGCACTTCACTATGTGTTTTTAATCACTTCAAGACGTCCCGATATTGTATATACGAGTACTAACAACCAGAAATTGCGTTTACTATTTTATTTCGTTTATTTCACTCGGAGTTTATTACTACGATGTTGACAGTTCTGATGCCGGAAACGGAAAACCATATGTATTAGTACAAAACAAAATTTAAATAGCCATTTGAATTAATGTGAATCACATTCATATTAAAGAACATTCAAAAATAGATATCACAAAAGGAATGTTTTTATCTCGTTTTATATCAGGTTGTTGTATAATTAGTAGTGAAAACAACGGATTAACTTTTACGGTCGTGGTTGTTAACTTTGTACGTCTGTTGCTTAGTAATTTGTAGGTGTAGGCTACACTATAACTTAAATCATCATTATATCATCTTCCTACAATTGTCCTAAATTTATTTGTTGTCGGTGCTATGTGTTTGAGTTCGTTCGAGTTTTGGTTCGTTTTTTTTTAGGGCCAGCGCCCTCCCTGACGCAAACTCTTGTAGAACTAAAATATATAATTATACAAACATACATATGCTTACACCTGTATCCCCTAAGGAGCAGCCAGTAGGCGTTAATCACCTAAATTTTACAGATATTATAACTTGTACTACTAATGTAATGTAATAAGCTTGCCCCTAATAAGCTTATTACATTACCATCAACTGGGCACCTATTGAATTATACGTATACGTAAATTGGGTAAGAACAAGGAAACGCAATAAAAGGAAAGGGAACTTGCTTATACGGATGAATGGGATGGGAAGTGTAAGTAACAGCTTGAGGTTGTACTTATAACTGAACCTATGCCTAAGATTGAATCAAATGTTAATATTAATAATGATGAATTAATTCATTTTACTTTATGGACGACTTTCATAAATGTCAGGTTTTTAATGTGATTGTAATATTTCAATCACATTTAAAACCTCACATATATAAATAAACGAAATGTTTATTCATTTTCGTTTATAATATTTTTTTGATACTATGATGATTTTATATGACATTTTTATTTCTGCATTATTTTAATTTTGCACGCCAAGATGGTAGAACATAGACGGAATATTTATACATTTTTGTGCTATTTTTAGTACTAATAATTATTAGTATCAGCTATACAATGAAGACTAATTCTAATAATAAATATTAACACTACAAAATTATTCATATTACACACTTTACGTTTTTTATGGGATAGGTGGCAAACGAGCAGAGGGGTCACATGATGATAAGTCAAGAGTCACAAGTGCGTTGCCGGCCTTTAGGTAGGAGTACGCCCTTTTCTTGATGGTTTGAAGGGCGTATCGGTCCGGAAATACGGCAGGCAACAATTTGTTCCATAGGCTAGTTGTGCGAGGCAAAAAGCTTGTGGAGAAGCGCACAGTGGTGGAGTGCCAATTATCCAGGTGGCGGGAATGGATATTTTGCCGCGTAGGACGATGGCGGAGAACTGCGGTATAAGTCTGAACAATTCCTCTGAATACCCCATGATACAACCAATAGAAAATGCAGAGCAGACTATTGTAATAGTTTCAAACTATGTTCAGCAAAATAAAGAAATTGAAATCGTCATAACACATACTAATATAGATATATCGTATTTATATATTTGGTATATATTTGGTAGCAATTTACAATATACAAAGCCGTATAATTTCTACACATAAAAATATTATATGAATTTTCTTGAGACATCGTAACGTAGTATTTTTAAATTACTCGAAAAATGTTATTCCAATATTATATAAGCCCATCAAAATTGATTTAAGGTGTAAAAAGATAAAAGTTTTAATATTTTACGAAAGAAAGAAACGTTTAAGAGCATAAAATATTGGAACATTTGATGTTATGAGCAAAGTTCGCGGTCGAAGCGAGCATCCCGCAACGATTTTCCTTATAAAGAAATTTGTTAGTGTTGTTAACATAACGGTGTTAAAATAATTTAAGGAGTCGATAAATTTTAACAGCCACGTTATTGACTTTTTTGTAAGGTAATGCGATCTCGGAGCACCGATCGCTTCTCGTTTCATAATAATCTTATCGACATTGTCTACGGCATTACTATTTTTAGAGATTCGTTTATAGTAACTCATATAATTTTAAACTTACTTATTGTAATATAAAAGCAATAAAAACATTTAAGGTCTTTAAATTCAAGCTGTCACTGCACTTTACACTGCTGATTATAACCGTGTAAACGGAATCGGTTTGTATCTCATGGTTATACAAACTAATTTTACACAATCTGACGTACAATCATCACACATCAGACATCGATCAATGCCTAAAATCATAAATGACTCAAAAGTTTGCTTTGTAACGTGCATAACGTAAACACATCTATAACACACAATTTGTGTAAAATTGTATTCGAGCAAAAGTATAGAACTAACACTTTTTCCCATTACCTACAACATTTTATTTATTCGACCGTGAAATGTACTTAGTGTATTTTTGCTAATTTGTGTATTTTATGTTTCCATTTGTGCAAATTGTCAAATCATGTTAGTGAGTAATTGTATTCCAAGTATTCCACGTCTACTGATATAGTTTATGTATAAATTGTATTATTAGGCATAAAATACAATATATGTGACATAAATGTAAGGTAGTGATGCATATATTTATTTTTTTTGGTTACAGAGTACACCGATTAAGATGATAAAGTTACTCCGAATCACTTAGTGTGATTCCGAATCACACAATATTAGTTCATAAAAAGTTGCTATAAAATTTCGTTACAGAACTATGAAATATTAACACTGACAATAATAATATTCTATTGAAAAAAGTGGAGACACTTGCACACTCATTGATACTTATTTCCCAACCGTTAATGAGCCGTTTGGTGTTCTAACGGTGGAAGGTCCATTAGCTCAGCCAATATCATAATAGCTGTAGAAAGTGTATGTAAGAAACATTGTTAGTGCTTATAAAATTTGAGGGATTGTCCAGGTTTTCTTAGAATCCTGTAATCAAATCCTGTTTTGGCTACAATAGGAAAACCGCAGTAGTATTAACACTATTTTAAACTAAAAAAAAAAAAAAACGAAAATCGGTTGACAGTGGGCGAAGAAATTGATAAACATACATAAAAAAATATACGTACAGTCAAACATAGAACCTTCTTCTTTTGTAAAGTCAGTTAAAAATAAAACAAAACATACTAAAGTGCGTTCACAGATCTGTGATAGCGTCACAATGAAAAATCAGGGCCGGATATTGTCTGAATCATTATCCGGCCAGCGTTGCCTCCCGGATGTGTGGATATATTATTACACCATACGTGATTTTATTTATTCTTGTACGGGAAGTATCTTAATCCATTATATTCTTAGTTAATAGTTTTATGGTTCCGTTGGGCTTGCTACTTACTATCGGCAATAATATTATTACTTTGAACAAATGAATAGCGTAGTAATAAATTAACTTTTATATGTTCCGTATCCATGTATTTTACTGGCCTATTGATCTTATGGTTAGTGACCCTGACTTCAGCAGTCAGGGTCACAGGATGCTAGAAGTCGTGGGTTCAATTCCCACATGAACAAAAATTTCTATTATATACAAATAGTTGTCCCGAATCTGGGTGTTTTTTGTGACGTTTGTGATACGTTTATTTATTGGTATTGGTATAATCAATATTTTAACCATAGCAAGGAAAAAATCTTGTAAAATTATTTGAGCCAACAGCAAGGGTTCTGATGCCTCCGATTAAGGGAGTAGGAACATGCTTTCCTCCATGATGGTAAATGCATCGAAAGGTGTGTTAATTATATTGTAAGATATTTTCAATTTCCTCTTGTTTCTAAACTTCTTATCTGTCCAATTGGTACAATCACAGTAATTTTTTATTCTTGTTACAAAATAAATAATTTTCGTATTTTGTTGATATGATTATTGAGGTTTTTATATTTATTTTACGTGCCACTTGGTGTTGTTTAATATTTTAAAGGCTTAGCACTTATCATACTGAACATTTTGAAACCGTAAAAGGTTAATTTTATAAAAAAAATATATACTAAAATTGAAACACGAACACCAAGAATAAAACAGTTAATTGCTATATTAAATTTCATAACTTTTTTTTTTATGAGATAGGGGGCAAACGAGCAGACGGGTCACCTGATGGTGAGTGATTACCGCCGCCCATGGACACCCGCAACTCAAGAGTCACAAGTGCGTTGCTGGCCTTTTAGGTAGGAGTACGGTCTTTTCTTGAAGGTTTGAAGGTCGTATCGGTTAGGAAATACTGCAGGCGACAATTTGTTCCATAAGCTGGTTGTGCGAGGCAAGCTTCTGGAGAAGCGCACAGTGGTGGAGTGCCAATCGTCCAGGTGATAGGGATGGATATTTTGTCGCGTAGGACGATGGCGGAAACCTGCAGCCGATATAAGTCCGAACAATTCCTCTGAACACTCCCCATGATACAAGTGATAGAGGATGCAGAGTGAAGCTACATCTCTACGCAACGCCAAGGTGTCAAGTCGATCAGAAATATCTTGGCAGTCGATGATGCGAGTCGCTCTCCGTTGAATGCGGTCAAGAGGGAGAAGCTGGTACTGGGGTGCACCTGCATAGTGATGAGAACAGTATTCCATGTGCGGCCGAACCTGCGCTTTATAAAGTTGCAGGTGGTGGGCCGGAATAAAATACTGTCTCGATCTGCTTAGCACAAAAAGCTTCTTCGGGGCTAATATGGCCTTACTCTCTAAGTGACCGCGAAACAGGACTTCGCTTGATATATCGACGCCAAGGATTCCGACACTGGCTGATGCAGTTAGGGAAGTGCTCTCAAATTGAGGTGATACGACCAATGGGATCTTTTTAGCGGTGAACGCGCAAACCTGTGTCTTCGTGGGGTTAAACTGGACTAGGTTAAGTCGACCCCAATCTGAAACTTTTGATAAAGAAGTTTCGATTTCAGACACAAATTTGGATCGGCTTTCGATGACGTTTATCCGTTACCCGTTTACGCATGATCGGTATTGCGGAAGAATCACGATCTCTGCGGATGGGACCTGCTGGAGCACTAAGTCTGTAGCCATTTGGACGTGGTCGATGAGTCTTTCCGTTTCGGCATTACCGCTATGGGACCTGTAGAGGCATACGTAGATGCGGGGATGGTCGTCGCAGTCTAAACGTAGCCATAAGATGGAGAGGTCCCTGAATTCAAGATTGCCGAGGCGGCGAGAAGTGATATGATCTCTAACGTACACGCATACACCAGGCTTAGGAACAAAGGAGTGTTCCAGTCCGTACCCAGGGTAGCAGAGGTAGGATGTGTCCGCTGCAGATGATATCTGCGTCTCGGTTAAAAAGAGCAAGCCTTTGCTGTCTCAAGGTGGTGGTTGACAGTATCGAGGTTAGAATGTATGCCCCTGATGTTACAAAAATCCACGGTAAACGTGACAGGGGGGGATTCTCCAACGCTAGCGCTGGTACCCCCCTGGGGTATCTTTTTTGTTAACAGCGCTATCATTAGAGGGGTGGGGGATTTTGGTCCTCCGGAGACCTCACTCATTTCAGGAAAATGCAACGCAAGCGTTACTTTACAACCGGTTTTCTGTAAGGTCGTGGTATCGTACCGGTCGAGCTGGCCCATTCGTGCCTGAGCATGGCTCTACCATGTATATAACTAAATGCAGCTTACATCGTAAAATAAATATCAATAGAAGAATTATTCTGAAAATAAACCAATCATATTCAATTTCATGTAAATAACTATTGCCTATTAGTAGAACTATATACATATGTTTTATTCTATCAAGTACCAATTGATGCGATCCGCACAAAATAGTCAGTCGAACCAACGTGGTTAATCGGATTTCGAGCTGAAATCGCTTTTATTAATGCATCAGACAGAGCTATAAGCTGTCAGCGTCGGTACCAGAAAGCTGTATAGCGTATCTACCGACCATTGTGTAAATAATTAAGTTTTGATGTCACATCGATCGTTCGAAGATATTATCCGAGACAGGAATTTGTACTCAATCGTATTCCCGAACGTGCTAATTGCTTGACTAGATTGCCCGAAGAGTAATTACAGTATAATTGTGCCATACATTGTTGCAGTTGCACCGGTACATCGGCTAATGTTGAGTTGAGGACAGTAATGGGCGCTTGCAAATTTACGTAGCTAATCAGTGTTGGAAAGCCGGAAAATACTATCTACATACTATTGAAAATAATATTCTGACTATTTTGGTTATTGCAAACACTGATTAATAAGAAACTTATATAACAATATGAGTACTTTCGTTGTAGATATAAGAGGCGGCTCAACAGATTTTCTTCTGACAAGAAATTATTATGAAAATTTGTAATATGGTCAATTTATTACCTTATTATTTTGTTTGTGTCCATATTTATATATATATATATATATATTATAGGGGATAGATAAACAGACGGGTAACCTCATAGTAAGTGACAACCATCGTCCATGGACACCTGTAACTCGAGAGTCATAAGTGCGCTGCCCGCCTTTGAGGGTGATGAGGGATGAGAATATGCGGGGAGGGCAAAGAGAGGGGGATGAGGAGACGGGGAAAGAGACGGGGGGTTAGAGGAGAGGAAAGAGGAGAGTGGGAAATGCAACTAAAGTGTTGCTCACAACCGGTTTTCTGTGAGCCGTGGTATCGCACCGGTCGAGCCAGCCCATTCGTGCCTAAGCATGGCTCTACTACGTAAAACTATACTATACTTTTCTAAAATCTAAAATAAATTTAAACCACACAAATTAATATAACTAAAAAGCTAGATCAAAGTTTGTTTTTTTTTTTACAAATTTATCATTACTTTGTATTCATTGTAGGTATTCATGCATGAGCATAAATAAAACTTGTAAAGTTTTCGTATATTCTATTGCAAATCTGAAAAAACTACAGTGATTGCTGACCTATCTTTGTTAATATGGTAATTACATATGTACCTCTGATTGGTATCATTCAGTCATCATTCCCGTGCTTCACGTATTTATATTTAATTAAGATTAAACTTGGAAAAAAAAGTACTAAAATTGAAGTAACATTAAACATAAAAATATTACACAAAGACCTATGAAGAAACTTTTAAAGTAATTCATTACTCATAGAGCTCTCACTAACAAGATGGATTTAAAATGGTTTAACGATCGCATCATTTAATTTCAAATTCTTACTTCCAGAAACTGGTATGAAAAGTAACTGAAGAAACATAATTCTGACAGCCTGCTACCGTTTCAATAAGCTCGCCACAGACTAACACTAAAATACTCTGAATAACGAAGGGGATTCTTTATGTGAAAGGGGGTTTGAAAGGAAAACCATTTTTTTAAATTATGGGTTGTTGAATATTGAATATGCGCAGACTGTCGCATATCTTAACGTCATTAGGCGGATAATAAGAGAGCCGGTTTGAATATAAAGTTTTATGTTTAAAATCAAACGATTTTACCTACACTATACGACATTCAGAAAGTTTTGCAAAAATAAAAAAAGTGTTCTATAGGTAAATATTTTTCCATCAAATCTTTCTAAAATACTCTCCACTAGCTCCATACAAAGTTTCATGCGTCTGAACCAGTTTTCGAAACACTTTTTCCAGTCTCCGCAAATTCATTTATAGCCTGCTCGAACGCTGACAGCGTATCTTCGACGAAAATTGTATCCCTTTCGAGCGGACTTTTAATTTTCGGTAATAAAAAGAAGACACACGGTTCTAGGTCAGGGCTGTAAGGAGGGTGACCCAGAAGTTTGACCGGCGTGCTGTCCAAGAAGTCCCTCGTATTGAGCGCGGTGTGCGCGGGCGCGTTGTCTTGGCTGAGTAGTAGCCCGAGGAGTCCTGTATTTGGTCGCTTGTTGCTAACAATAGAGAATACTTCTGCCAAGCATTTGGTAGTATACCATTCGGCGTTGACGACAGTCAAATTGAAAATGACTTACAGAGATGTGTTTCGTCCGATGGTTGGTGCGTGACTGACTAGGTCTACCTTTTTTCTTTTTTTGATGTATGCCTGTTGGCCGCAGATGGCCTCGACAACCTTGCACGGGCTTACGGTGAGCGCTGAGGGCTCTCAACCGGTCTTTTTTTTTTAAGCGACGTTGCCCAAGGGCACCCCCTGTGGAGTAGGCACCTCGGCTTGGGGCATCGATTTCGCCCCCGCCGCCGGGGCGAAATCGCGGACGATTTGTGGTAGCTTCGCGAGCTGACTAGGTCTACCGCCGTCACCCGTATTTATATAGACCGACCGACCGACAGTGCGCGACGCACGTGTTTTAGTTTTTTAGGTTAGGAATTAAACTATGTAAATAAACAATGAATTTTACTGTTTTTTGGAATACTTTAAAAGGTGATTTGATTTTTAACCCTAATTATTTAACCATGTTATTATCAATCAAGAAATCATGTAACTTTTCATATTTATATTTTTTAATCAACTCTTAGTCTACTTATTCATAAAAAACGTAATTGCGCCGATATATGTAATACAGATATTCTTCTTAGTTTGTCATGTAATCCCTTGCTCCATGTCCATGCTATACCTTCTTCATATAAAGTAATATTTGTAGGGACATTTCAGACAAAGTACGCAATAAAATGGGGGCCGAGCGGGCCGCTGGTTGGATATCTGACACGGAACTAATTCCCACTATATTTTAATCCAACAAAATACAAAGGAGCCCAATTTACATAAACCTCGACTGTTTGTTTCATGCGAGGACTGTATCCGTTTTGCTGTTGACTATTTTGTATCCAATTTATCTGTTTGCGCGACGCAGCGTTACTGTAAATATTATACGTATGATAGCAACGTAATTCACTGGATCGGGATTGAATGTTCGGTAGAATTTTACAACTCATTAGCTACGTGGACCTATCACAATATTTTGAGTATCTATTATAATTAAACACACGAAGCAGATGTTTTACATTTGAATAGGCTATCTATTATATGTATATAGGCAATTTATTCTCTTGAGTTAGTGTACTTTATATTTAATTTGTGTGTGTGAGTTTTCTGTCAAGCATCCACTGTCGCAAATAAAATTATCCAATTGTATATAAATGCTGCATCATTTATATACAATTGGATAATTGTATTTGCAATAAACAGATCATGTATTTTGAGCATTTCGTGTATGTTGTTATATATTTGTCATATAAAAGCAGTGCACGGATAGCACCGTGGTTCACCCGGCGTCATTGTGGTACGAAATTGTTACACGGACGTTGAGGTGGGTCAATATAACCCCTCAGGGTCATGGCGGTTAGAGCCATACGCGGTTATCGCACCGTGTCTAAGGAGGAGGCGTGCGCGTTGGCCGGAACTCCCCCGTGGGCTTTGTTGGTCGTCCCGGCTGGAGGCTACACGTGCTGGCTTTGCCACCGTGGAGGCGCTCCAGCCGGTCATCGCCGAGTGGGCAGAGCAGCAGCACGGAACTCTTTCTTTCCGACTGTTGTCACGGTTGCTTCGGAAAGTACCTGCACTCGGTTGCAAGGAAATAATTGAGTCCCGCCTGCCACCCCTGCGACTGCGGTGAGGAATCGGCTCAACATACGCTCACGGCCTGCCCCGCCTGGGCGTCCCAGCGTCGGGCCCTCAATGCAGTCATTGGAGAAGATCTGTCACTACCGGCCATCATACGCTCCACGGCCGACAGTGACAGGAATTTTAGCGCGGTTGCAACCTTCTGTGAGGAGGTCGTCTCGCAGAAGCAGGCAGGAGACACGCTTACCAGTGTAAGTGTAGCCGCGGGTGGTCGGGACGGGTTTCCTCCCGCTTTAGTGGTCAACCGCCAGGGTATGACGTCCTGGTGTGCCTGGACGTTGTTTACTTGAGAGTTACCTAAAGGTGGTGCCTGCGCTTTGGCGGGGAACAGCCGCTAGGAGGAGTCCGGATGTCTGAATAAAGCTGTTCCCGGACTCCTCCAATTTTAAGCGCAGTTTGGCACACCGTGTGGTTTTAGTCGGTCCGATTCCGACACACTGTTCCACCGATAAACCCCGGTAGGATGACGGCCCGACGGGGTTTCCACACGAAAAAAAAAAGAAAAGGGTCAATATAACCCGTGTATGTAAAGTATGACATCTTCATGTTTTCTTTTGAATATATAAGTAATCTTTATAATTATAATGCATATTTATACTCTGATCTTAGGAACAAAAGACAAAAATATTGATTACAAAGCATTTATTCAAAGTATTTAAACATTTACTTTAACTCTCGCAAAGTTAACAAAATGGAGATCCCTCAGAGTTTTATAAAGTTACAAAGCTAAAATATAATCGTTTTAGTCACATATAGCACTTATATATATACCTAACTAATATATCTTTGGAAAAAAGATCAGCAAATCTAATTAGAATCCTCATTGTTTACACAATCACTGCAGAAAGGTATGATATGCTCTGGGCAAATATATTTGTCACAACTTCGACATGGGTGTTTGGTTTTACGATCCCTTTATGCAGGGCATACTTGTCATCTTTTGCAGGCATTGGGTATTTTTGCAGGCGGTTTTTCAGGTGATGCACCAGTGAACTCTCTGAGTCAAAACTTGTTCTAAAATATCATTACAGAAAAACAAATTCTTGCTAACTCAGTAATAGCACATTTTGAATTTTGTGCCACATCTGGCAATTATGTGATGATATTTTCTGCTCTAGTTCTGATATTCCGTCATAAAGGTGTCTTCAACCAAACTGGTCCATCTTTACCAATATAGCGCGAACGTACCATGTCGATGGTTCTAGTGCGCAATAGGTTGCTCCTGCTATGGCAGTGTCAAACGATTTGCACTTCATTCTAAGTATGTGGCATGTGATTAGTACTATGTACGGCGATACAATAACTTATATACGGTCGGTCGCTGGAAACACCGAACAATTCACTGTCTCTGCACCAGGGTTCGGCTCTAAGTCGGCTCTAAATGGATGCTCTCATAGTGGACATACCGGAAGAGGCATCATAGGATGAAAAGTTAAGGAGCAAGTTTCTAGTCATCGCGGTATGGTCATGTGATGTGAAAGGGTGAACAGAGTGTGGTGAAGAAACTTAGGGTAGGAAGATGATGATGTAATAAATTGTAATTTCAACATTTTAGAAACTGTCGTATGCCATATATATTGTGTGTCTGAGTTTATTACTCTGATTTTCATATTGTGAATTTTAATCTTAGTGAAAAAACTAAGTGGGACTTGCCTTGTGTCCTGGCTGGCTCTATTCTGTCTGTTAAAATTCATTTATAGACTCAATACTTAGCAATTCACCCACTGCATAGACCTGTATATCTAAGCAAATTTTATATTTTCGTAATATATTCTTAGCTAATCGTAAAACAAGTTCTTTATGTTCACTCATTCCCTCACCACCACTTAATACGCTGTTAAAAGAGTTTTGCCGCACGTGAGGAATCTCGAGGTGTTTGTGAATATTCATAATGCTCTTCAGTAAACTCGACAGAACTTGCACGTAAACTTCTAGTTCTACCTCTCTATTTTACAACTTATAGATGACTTAAATAACTGTTTTTAAAGACGAATTGTAACGTTCTAAAGTTTTGTCTTCTTTTGAGTTATGCAGAGGCAGCAAGAATACTGTATTTCCGTATTATCATAAGAGAAACACTTCAGTCTCTCATATTACAATTGAATAATTGTAATAATCATGAATAGTTAAATACTTGACAAATAAAGAAGTCAAATTGTTTTCATATAATATATGCAGTTGTCAATTTACTTGCATCAAAAGAAATAAACCGAGAAAGAAGAAAGCTATTGACCCAATAACGTGTTTAGTTTTGAATTTCGAGAGCTAGCCAGATACCCTCGTTCCCGTAACCCCGCTACATCCTCCGCTCAACAGAGTACTAATCCGCATAGTTATATCCGTACGAATAGTTAAACGAATATTAGAGACGTTAATTTTAATGAACCTGGATAGTTAGTCCACAAAAAAAAACTGTACATGCTCGAAGCTGCCCAAAGACGCTATTCCACCGATATTCATGTATATCATGTATATCATGGTTACTATTAAACATATGTATGGATGTATATTTAAGAGTCAAGAGCCGCAAGTTTTTTTAATCTTTAAAGGTTGTATCGGTGCGGAAATAAGGAAAGATAATAAATTAATATTTGTTACTCTTATCTTTATAGTTTATTTAATAAAACAAGTAACGAATGCATTTACCCTTAAATTAGTTAACAGTAAATGCATTTTTATTTACTTATGATATTAAATGAACTACGTAACACGCAGTAACGTGTAATGTACTTTGGATGTGGAATAATAACGAGTAATTAACGGGCTTAATGGTTTCGTCCACTAGAATCCCTGGGCATACCCTTAGGGAATATAAATATTGTTCATGCGTCTTACACGTAAGAAAATATTACTCTGGACTTCATAATTTATGGTTGAATTGTCTTGGTATATATTATCTTCTTGTTACTGTTGATGATAAATAATAGTTTTTGATGAGCACATTCAAGACAAATATGAGAAGTTAATTAATTTTTCATCGATAATCAAAACTATGTTTATTTGCTTTAAGTAGCTGAGAAGGTCCCTGTTTGTTTCTTTTAATTTATCATAACAATATGTATATCTATAAAACCTATAGACAATATGTAGATCATACTTTATATTCAGATACAACAAACTAAAGTTAACCTGTCTTAACGTCTACTTCTTTTGGAAATTTGGTTGTGACGTTTATTTTTTGCTTTATTAAGAGTCGTAGTGTATCTGTTTTGTAAAAGAAAGTGCATGTTATATCAGAGAACATAAAATAAGTTTTGATTACAAGCAGGCGAAGAAAATTTTCTCTGAAAATCTGAAGTTTCAAATAACCGAAGATTAAAGCCCGACATGTGCATGTACATGGATGTACGTTTTCTTCGAACGTATATTCGTATGAAACCTGAGCGAAATATTTCTCGTCATACCCAGTTCCAATACCTTTGGAACAGTCGGCGCACATCGATAATTGGAAATAGTATACGCTGTACGTTCTGATATTATTTCAATTTTAAATTGTTTGGCCAAAAGGTATAATGCGTCTTACAATCCGTAAACAGTTTGTGTATTTATAAAACTAATCCATCATCCATTTTAGGGTTTTTACACAGGCATCTCGAACACTAAAAAAATATCAATGATTTGCTAAAATTTGACAAACACTATTAAAATTATGTTAAAATTAGTATTACTAATTGAAATTGTAATTCACAAAATGTAGGTGTTTACTGCACCTCTGTCAACCCCTTAGGGGATAGACGCGTATGTATTTATGTAGTGTTATAATTAATTTGTGTAATTAGAAAACTTTTAACACAGCTTACGATAAGAATTTCTTTGTGTTCCAATAGATGAGCACAACATATCTATTATTCCTATTTTCATCTTAACAACAACGATAAGAACAAAAATATGTAACCATAAATCCCCGAACCTAAAAAGTTAACCAAATGCCTTTGAAACTTCGAATAAGAATTGAATGTAGTTAATAGCTCATCTGTCACAATTTCCAAATTCCATATTTAAATGTGAACGTTTTATCCATTTGTACAATTTCTAGAACGAACGATGATCTAAAGTGGTACCTCGTAAATTCTAATAAATTGTCTAGATGTGGTAACGAGTTTTGTGGTACGATGCAGTTTCTGCGGATACTTATTTTATAACATTTACAGAAACATTGCTTTGAACCAAATCATTATTTATTATCGTTTAGTGCTGTTTTGAATGGTCTTCAAATATATAAAGAGTCTGCAACTACACATGCAAGGATAAATTTTGATGCAAGAATTTTCGAAATAACTCAATGGATCATATCTTTTTGTCGTTGTTTACAAAAGTAAACAAAAGTTCACAATCATAATGATAACTGGAGACATCTCACACTCTCTCTGATTAAAAACTAAGCACAGCCCGTAAAATGGTTTATAGGCTGCTGATAAAATATTTATTTACTTTCAAATATACATATATTACAAATAAATTATACTTAACTTTTTCTTGTTTTTAATACAATTTTTCGGGATAAACAGCCAACATCACTTACCATCAAACCAACAGGACCTACCTAACCTAGGAATTAGTGATTAGGAACAGTAAGTATAGTTAGTAGTTTTTTTTTTATGCGATCGGGGTCAAACGAGCAGACGGGTCACCTGATGGTAAGTGACTACCGCCGCCCATGGACACCCGCAACTCAAGGGTCACAAGTGCGTTGCCGGCCTTTTAGGTAGGAGTACGCTTTTTTCTTGGAGGTCGATGATGCGAGTCGCTCTCCGTTGAATGCGGTGAAGAGGGAGAAGTTGGTACTGGGGTGCACCTGCATAGAGATGAGAACAGTATTCCATGTGCGGCCAAACCTGCGCCTTATAAAGTTGCAGGCGGTGGGCCGGGGTGAAATACTGTCTCGATCTGTTTAGCACACCAAGCTTCTTCGAGTCTAATATGGCCTTACTCTCTAAGTGACCGCGAAACTGGACTTCGCTTGATATATCGACGCCAAGGATTCCGATACTGGCTGATACAGTTAGGGAAGTGCTCTCAAATTGAGGTGATACGACCAATGGCATCTTTTTAGCGGTAAACGCGCAAACTTGTGTCTTCGTGGGGTTAAACTGGACTAGGTTAAGTTGACCCCAATCTGAAACTTCTGATAAAAAAGTATATAATGAATACATTATGATTACAGAAGTATAATTAACATAGGACAAAATAGTAGAATGTGTAATTAATGTAACTATATCAAGTTTATAGAAGACGAATTTTGAGATGCTTGCGAGAATTCCCTAGAATTTCCTGTTATACATAGATGGAAACCAGCAGCTAGTTGTAGTAATTCTACAAACAATTGTCCAAATTCACCAATGATCATTTTAGCAGCTTTAATCGGAATTCAAAACTGATTTAAAGTTAAACAAAATCAAAATACTTAACATTACCAAAAAATTTAACAGCCTTTTTTCGTTAGTGCAAATAAACCACTGATTGATTTTTAATTTAGTGTACGTAATATAAATAGGACGGAATATTAATAAATAGGCAACATTTAAATTCCAAATTTAAATATTTGATCGTGAAATATCGCCTTTACGAAGACACGATTTTATCTACTTTTTCTTTTTAAGAAATTTATATGTTTCAGTTTATGTAAGAGCTGACAACTGTACGAACAAGTAGTATTAAAGCACTCAGCTACGATGTTGTAGTAGCCTGTCATTAGTGCACAACAGCGATCAATACATTCAGTACTATAACTACTCGTACACTCGCTTATAACAAGAAGCAATGGTTTACTCGAATATAGATATTAATAGATTTCTTTAAATAGGTCTGTTGAAATAATTTAAGAAGATCAGTGTTCTGAAATGAATTAAAACGCATTATGGGAAATCTATGACAAAAGAAATCATTATAATTTAAAATTGGAATAAAGAAATGTTGAAATTACCTGTTTCACATATATACACTCACACCTTAATCCCCAAGGTGGCGGCAGAGGCATCTTAAGTGAGCACTTTTTTCCAACGTTAATTTAGTTTGACTTACGTAATGGGGAGCAAACTTTTTGAGCACTGTATGACTGTATATACTCGTATTCTGTCTGACAGATAACAGTTCGAACCTATGTCGCCTTTTACGACGCCCATGGAAAGAGATATGATAGTCTTTTTGTGGTGGTTCTTTTCACCATCCGTGGATACCAGCAATTCAAGAGTATTAAGTGCGCCGCCTGCTTTTCAGGGTGATGAGGGGAGGATGAGAGGGGGCTAAAGGGGAAGGGGGATCAGGTAAGATGAGAGCTTGGATCATGAGAGGGGAGGAAAAGGAGAGGGTGAATTGGGAGTACAGTACCATCACTCACTCGACAATACACTGCAAACATTGTTTGTCTACCGGTTATACTCCGTGGTATTACTCCGTTTAAGCCGGCCCATTCGTGCCTAAGCATGGCTCTTCTACGGTAAATTCCTATTCCACTCACTTACACAGACCATAACGATGTTATACACCAGAAAAAAGTCTACTTGTAAAGATTAGATTGTTTTGTAGTGTCAACCTTATTAAACTATGTATTCATTATTAATTATTATTTAACTTGCATCTGTAGATAACGCCTACCCTAGCAGGTATGGCAATATTATATAAACTTACATATTAACTTTAATAAGGAGTCTCTAATATGTTATCGTTGTATAGTGTATTAATATTGTGTTACTAAAGTAATTTAGGTATTGATATGAATTGTAACCATGGCATTCAACAATAGTGTCACACACAACCATATACTTCTAACGAAATGTAAACACATAGATCTATCTAGTACAAATAATATTTTAGTAGTATATTACTTCTACAATAACAATATGTAGGTACGCGTTATTTTATGTGCCGCGAACCGATCACTCGGGAGCACTCGGGGCTCTTCGGTTTGGTTCGCCGGCGGATGATTTTTACTTTTTACTTTTTGAAAAGCTGTAGAATCATAAAGACTAACAGCCATTTTTTTACGTTTTTGGTATTTGTTATTGTAATTCCTAACTTGTATATACAATATATCTTCGTGCGTTTGTTTACAATTGTGATTGTTGATTGTTTACAAAAAATTGTGTAAGAAAAACCGAGCACTATAGTTTTATAAGCACTGCATCACTAATTATTTACTTAATTTTAGGAAAACATCATCATTCAAAAGTAATGTAGCTATTGTAAACGTTATCAACCTGTGCAAGCTATATCTGAAAAAAAAATTGAATTTTGGTACAAAACAGTTAACAGATAACGTTAACGCACACGTTATAGTAAAAAGTAGGTTAAAGGCTGATTTATCAGTTGGTTATATAAACAAAGAAACCTACATACGGTGACTGTAGACCGTACGTTTGTCACTCACCATCGAGTGATTGAGGCAATTATTCAAGTCTAATACCTTCCACGCCACAGGCAATGTTTGCCCAGACGCGGTACGGTTTACACTTTATAGTAAGGTATATTGTAATATACGTACATACATGTCATACAACAACTATAGCCAGAACTCGTTTTTCCTCTTACTATTTCTGTTTTTTTTTTTGTTACTATAGAAACATGTAGACAACGAAGCAATAGAACTATTGATGTTTATCATAATATTTGCAGTGTTTTCCTGTCTTTTTTTTTAATTCCAAAGAATTGAATACAGAATACTAAGACTACTACTAGAAGAATACTAACTTGCATAATAGTTTTGAAGGACTAATTTTGTTTTATTTTGTTTTTAGGATAAAAACATTATTTGAAGCTGCAAAAACTTTACATGCAGAGTATACATAAGCTCTTGAAGAAACTAGAAACTACCACGTAAATAAACAACACTTAGTTTATATAACCAATCTCGTTTGTTTCTTACAAACGAGATTGGTTATATAAACTCAGTGTTGTGAGAATAGTTGTAAATTATCATACAGCAATTGCATTTATCAGAATTGCACCTCTAACCGCTAACAAGATTTAGAGGGAACGTGGACGGTGTAACGTGTCTACCTATAGGATAATTAGTATCGCTACCTCGCGGCGTCTCATTTATCGTTCTCCGAGGGGAGGTGGGTCAGCCAGCAGTAAATCTACCAACCTGAGCGCTCTTGTCTTTGTAAACTTGAAAATCTAATTACATTTACAGCTCCACTTAAGTTCGCCTTTTCCGTTGAATTTGCATTTCTTGATTTTTGTCCTCGAGTTCTGATAAGATTTTGTTACGGCGGAGTTCACCTGCATTACTCTTTTTTACAGTACAATTTTAATTAGAAACATTGAAATTGCCTATCTGAGACTCGAAGTGACCGCAAGCGTGCAATTTTAACACAGGTGCGTGGAAAAGTAATGTTTGCGGCACCGCCGGATTATATGCTCGAGCAGGCCCAATAAAGAGCGTCTCAATGTTGTAAAGGCGTTTCAAATGCTTATTTGCATTCAAGAAGGCTCCCTGAACGGGCAAGCAAGTGTACGGGAACGGCTCTGAAACGTCGGTACCTGGTTTGGAGCGCTAGACGGAGAGCTCCCTTGGTAGTGATTAGACGATGTTAATACCATTTACTTTACAACTTTCCTGACTCACCGACCGTTACGTGAACATTTGCTATTTATTTTGGGCTACTTTAAAATCATCTTGGAGAGCTACTTTACTTCTTTTCTGCGCTATTAAATTCCAGTAATCGTTATAATATGCTTAGTTAAGCTAGCTATTTACAAGAAGAGGACATTTTATTATTATAATATAACTAGATGTGCCAGCGACTTCGTTAGTGGTTGTATTGGAAAATGACAATATGCCGATTATAATAAGCGTGGTAAAAGTTGAATATGAAAAATGCCCATGCATCTGATTTATACTTAACTTATACTTAAGTAACCATGAAACTACTTTGAGTTTACACAAAAATATTGATATATTGATATTAACAAAACATTTGATATCTACCCTAATGATAATCCTGACCAGGGCAGGTAAAAAAAAAGCTATCGCCAAATACAGTGTCATTATTACAAATTGAAACATTAAAGTTATCATAAAAATAATACTTATACTCATCGACTTTATAGTTTTTTTTTCCATAGGATAGCTTTGCATTTTTAAATACACTTAAAACATAACAACATTAATGGCATAACAAATATTAAAAAATACAAATATGATCGAAGTCATAAAATTAAGATGGTTCAAATGATAACCCACATGTCGAAATCCATCAAGTCGTCGGTAACACGACATCTGTTAGTATAATATAGTGTGGTTTTAAAGACATTAGATTTTGACCAGCAGATAGCGCTGTATAGTAATACGTACTACCAGTGATTTTCTACTTTTAATTGTATTGGTTTATCTGCATAGTATTTAAAAAGCTACTTATATAAAAGAAAATGGTATTTAGATGTATACTGTCAGACAGTGCCTGGTTGACGGCAATAGACTTGCCCCCATAGTAGAACCAAATTTTAACTGGCAAAATGTGGGTGTTCAATACACCTCTGTCTAACCCTTACGGGATGAAGACGTGAACGTATATATGTATATAAGAAAATGTTTTATTGTATTAACATTTATTACACTATTGTGAATTCATTGTGTCCAAAATCGGGCCGATAAATCGATAGGCAATGTACCAAAGATTTCCAATCTTTATACATCAGTATTGAACGTTGTCCTCTTTTATCTTATATGGCACAATTTAGTCTGAAAATCACAGTTCTACTGAAATTTGAAGTTCAAAACCACCGTTTGAGGCACCGGAGCTTGGTCCACATTAAAACTGCAACCATAAAACTTAGTACATCGGGAGTTTTGCGGTGGACTAGCGCGCGGTGAAACTTGCACTGCATTACGACAACTAAACCTGCAGTTAAGTGTTTACTTCGCACATTTCAAGGCATTGTACCGCTAACTTGGATCATAAAAAGGGCCTGACTCTGCATCCTCCTGCTAAACTTACTACATGATGAACGTTCTCTATCTTTTGATTACCTGCATTCACTAATGGGATCTCACTTATTTTTTTTTAAATTTCATACGTCATGAACTAGAAGAGTTATGGGATAAACTTAAGTCTGGTATCACAACGACCTTTCTAAGTATCACATAGGTGAACGTGTTATATTAGTAGTGGTATTTTATAAGACGTGAATGTTTTTCACAGTGGTAGAGCCATGTTTAGGCACTAATGGGCCGGCTTGACCGCTGCGATACCACGGCCTCACGGAAAACCGGTTGTGAAGCAGTGCTTGCATTGCATTTCCCCGAGATTAGTGAGGTTTTCGGAGGCACAACTCCCCCTCTCCTCTTTCCTTTACCCTCATCCCTCCTTTTCTTCCTCTTACCCATCCCCCTCTCTTCTTTCTCCGCCCCATACTTCCCTCCCTCATCGCCTTCAAAGGCGGGTAGCGCACTTACGATTCATGAGTTGCAGGTGTCCATGAACGTAGGGTGTCACTTACCTTCAGGTGACCTGCCTGTTTGTCAGTCCTCCTATAATATAAAAAAAAAAACATGTTTGTGTGTAAATTGATTGTAATTATTGTAAAACGATTGTTAAGTAGCGTATGGAAAATAAAAAGTGGCATGATATAGAAGCCTTTTAATAGTTGCATGTTGCATTGCTTCTCTAAGTAGAACCATTGGCTAAATCAGTGAGCCTAGCCAGCCTCTTCTTTAGGCGTCATTAAACGAATTCCTCTAAGTTTATCCTGTTCTTTTGGAAATAAATTAAAGTCACAAGGTAGAAACTGTAAGTTTGATGACTCACAAACTCAACACCTTCGAACCTAAAGCAATATTCAATAATCGTCGTGCGAAGTGAGCTGGAGCGTCACCATAGTGGAGGAGCATCTTGCTTTTTGGGTGCTGCTAACATTTTCCAAGAGAACTGGTAAGCAATGACTGACATACCAATCTGCAGTAACAGTCATTCTTTCTACTAGATTTATTGTTAATTGTCATGTACAGCATTCGAGTCACCTCCGTCATATATTTCAAGCATTTATTATTATTATTAGAGGTATTTTTTTATACTATAGGAGGACAAACGAACAGACGGGTCACCTGATTTCAAGTGACAACCACCGTCCATGGACGCCTGCAACTCAAGAGTCGTAAGTGCGCTGCCCATCTTTGAGGGTAATGAGGGATGGGGGGACGCGGGGAGGGGAAACAATAATAGAGGGGTATGAGGAGATATGAAAAGGGATGGGGGTTAAGGGTGAGTAAAAAGAAGAGGGAGAGCTGGGCCTCCGGAAACCTTACTAATTTAGGGGAAACGCAACGCAAGTGTAGCTTCACAACCGGTTTTCTGTGAAGCCCGTATTATCGCACCGGTCGAGCCGGCCCATATGTGCACAAGTTCCAAAGGTACGATGTGACGTCCTGTCAAACAGGTACAGTAAAAGTGCCTGAAAGCGTTTCTTCCTTTAATACCTCTTGTTCACGCACATGCTAAAGAATGAATCATGTGGCTGGTAACATTGTTCCTGTTGGGATGCACCAATTCAATCGTTGGAATATGACGCGATAAGCGTTGCCATTGGTCGAACATTATCGTTACCCCCACTATCCTTACTTTTGTAATATTTTAAAATTCAATTAAAAAATGGAGACTGGACTTCAACTTAAAACGTGACACTTGTGTTTTTCATTACGCTTTCCCAGAAAGTATAAAAGGTCTACTTCAGTACACACACTACTACTAAATTAAATCAAAATTCAAGTACCGACGTCCCGATCCCGGTACGTACCGGTCAAATCCGGTACACCTCTGTTTACTAACGGGTACGTGAAGTACAGTAAATAATCTTCCTGGTTTCACGTCAATGTTGTATTAATTTATATCACCCCATTCATTATCTTTATATAATTATATCCTGTACATTCCATCAGCTAATTGTTTGTCACAATAAGAACTACCTATCTTAATATGATAGGTTCCCTCAGCGATTAGATTATTCTAATCGCTGAGGTCTTCTTCTTCTAATTGAAGAATTCAAAATCACGAAGATTTTGCTGCGATGCTTGTAATCAGTCAGTATAGTGTTGGCATATGCATTGTCCATGATTGGATAGTGAAAAGCGTCGATCAGTGCTTGCAGCAATTCAAAAATGTTCGAATATGTCCAAAACGGTCCTTTTGAGCTTCTCCACCCGTAGAAACTCTCACTTGAACCTTCCATTCACTACTTATACTACCTGTCTTTATTTGCTTAATCTGTGTATATCTGCAGACTGTTCCAATCTTTGCTTATTTGCATATGTACTTCGTAACCACATGCTTCAAAATCATAAAGAGCGCCTCTAAAACCTCGATTAAACACGTCATTTGTTAAAAAAACCAATGCAATATAGTGTCATAGCCATTGAATATTGCTCATAATTGTAGTATCTGATGTAGTTGCTGCATAAAGGCCTGTTACCTCGATGATATAGCTATTACTACAAACAATGAGAAACGGCTTCAATAGAATCATGTTCTTATGGAGACTGTAACTATATCTTTGAAACACGAAATTGTTGCTCTTCTCGACGTAAATGAAATCATTTTTATTACCAATTGATATTAGTTTCGAATTGTTCTAGTTGTTAAAAAGTGCATTTGTTATTAACTAATGCTTGCTCAGTGCTTCGTTTCTACTCATATGATCGACTCCTAAGACGATACGATAGCACGAAGTCTGCCAGTAAGCATTCTCTAGCAATAACTAATTTACATTCGAATGTTCGGTAAGAAATTTTTAGAAGGTACGGTACGGTAAGAAGTACGTTAGGTTCACTGATTAGAAGTTTCATGAGATAATCACCTAGAATCGCGTTTGGTAGATTCGACCATTGTCGCAGTGATGGAGTCTGTTAGAGTATTACCACGGCCTCATACAAAACAAGTATACAAACAATGTTTGCATTGTATTGCCAAGTGAGTGAGGGACCGGGGGCTCATTTCCCTCTATCCTCTTTCCCCTTTGAAGTACTGATATAAGGAGCATAATTGATAATGGATCTCCCTGTCTTACACCTCTTCTGACGTTAATTCTTTGGAAAGAATTTTCCAGTTTGATTTTGCTTGTGCTATTTTTATAGATGTGTAATTTATTTATTTATTTTAAAGATGTGATTATTTATATAGATTTATTGTTTACATTTAATATCTTAGAGCGTTACAAATGCTTATAAGTGATATTGAGTTGCAAGTTTTATTTTATAATCAAGAAAAGGCAGGTATAAAGGTCTTTTAAATTCGTAGTACTTTTCGGTGACTTGTTCAAGTTCCTAAATATGGTCTGTAGTTGATGGTCTTCTATATAGTGGTTAATACTATCTAATAAACAGGTGGCAATGAGTTTGTACATGGATGGCATTCAACTTATAGGACGATAATTTCCCATATAAGTTGGGTCACCTTTTTACACATAGCGTTATTTCTGAATTAGTACAACTATTAATATTGGAGTGAGTAATACCGTTTTAGCTAGTTTAAACGAAGGTTAACACACATTTAACGTCTATTTCCTTCATTTATATAACGATCATAGAAGTCAATTTTATATGCACAGTTCAAAACAATAGCAATACTCAATTGTCCGTTAATCTCGCACAGGTCAAAGATTAACAATAATACTTACTTTAGTTTTAGTGGTAGAGCCATGCTTAGGCACGAATGGGCCGGCTCGACCGGTGCGATACCACGGCCTCACAGAAAACCGGTTGTGAAGTAACGCTTGCGTTGCATTTCCCCGAATTGAGTGAGGTTTCCGGAGGCCCAATTCCCCCTCCCCCCTTTTCTCTCCCCTCATCTCCTTTCTCCTTTTTTTCCATCTCCTTATCCCTCCTCTCTTCTTTCCGCTCCCTGCATCCCCCATCCCTCATCACCCTCAAAGGCGGGCAGCGCACTTGCGACTCTTGAGTTGCAAGTGTCCATGGACGGCGGTGTCACTTACCATCAGGTGACCCGTCTGTTCGTCTGTCCCCCTATAGTATAAAAAAAAAAAAAAAAAAAAATACGTAACATAAAAATACACAGTACACAATGACAAAAGGTCTGGCTTGAATGAGATTACGCGTTATCCAATAACAAAAACTAAATAGCAAAACAGAGCGATCATAAACAACAAACATTTCACATCTTTTTCCTTCATTTGTATAACGATCATAGAAGTCAATTTTATATGCACAGTTCAAAACAATAGCAAAACGATACTCAGGTCAAAGATTAACAATAATACGTAACACAGAAATACACAGTAACAGTTTTAACAGTGGTAGAGCCATGCTTAGGCACGAATGGGCCGGCTCGACCGGTGCGATACCACGCCCTCACAGAAAAACGGTTGTGAAGTAACTCTTGCGTTGCATTTCCCCGAAATGAGTGAGGTTTCCGGAGGCCCAACTCCGCCTCTCTTCTTTCCTCTCCCCGCATCTCCCCTCTCCTCTTTCCCATCTCCTCACCCCCCTCATGTCTCCCCTCTCCACATCCCATTACCCTTATCACCCTCAAAGCAGGCAGTGCACTTACGACTCTTGAGTTGCAGGTGTCCATGGACGGAGGTTGTCACTTACCATCAGGTGACCCGGTTTATAGTATAGGTGGACAAGTAACTTCCGCCGTCCAAGAACACTTGCAACTCAAGTGTCACAAGAGTGTTATCCGCCTTTTAGGGTTAAAGAAAAGGAGAAGGGGAAGAGGGAAAGGGAAAGGGTCATAACTCACTCGTTCACACTTGCATTGTTTAACAGCCGGTTTTATCTAAAGCCGTGGTAATACTAAGGTCGAACCAGCAAACGTGGGAGAGCCATACTTCGGCATATATGCCAAAGTATGGCTCTCCCACGTTTTTAAAATTGGACCAAAAAAATAACTATTCCGTGAGATAATTGGACATTGAAATGTTTTCAGCAGGACGGCGCCACCTGCCACACCGCAGCATGAAACAATCGACTTATTGCAGCAACGATTTCCAGAACACATAATTTCAGGTAATATTGATGTCAACTGGCCACCAAGATCGTGCGATTTAACGCTGTGCGATTTTTTTCTTTTGTGAAATCTCGGGTTTATTCGAATAAACCAGTTCCTGAGCTCAAATCAGAGATCCAACTCGTCATCGGTGAGCTACAGCCACATCTCTGTGTAAAAGTCGTGGAAAATTTCATGGCCTATCATCAGAGACGTTTTTATTCCATACTTAATCGGTACATGTTTTCTTTACATTCCAATAAAAACATCACAACTCTCTCATAAAATACGTGTTTTTATTTTAAAAAGTGCACTTCTACTGTGACACCCTTTATTAAAACGTCTGTTGACATTACCTTTCATTATTACTTGTCTTGTAAATGATCGAACCGTTTTAATACAAATTTCATTTTAAATATATCGTTATTAATCATACCTAAAACGTTAAAAGTATGTGAGAGTTAGTTTCTTTAATATGCTTTCACCCCTTAAATACCCAACCGATCTAAATCATCAATCAATCTCATAATCATTGCTGGTGATACAGAAAAGAACATTGAGTACATCTCATCCATGAAAAAATATAGAAAAAGCAACAACTTTTTCGCGAGCGAAGACGCGTGCTATTGAGATAAAAGAAATTAAAAAGTAATCACAGCCATGTACTTCTGTAATCTCCGTTATTTTACCCATCAAAGGATAATGTTTTGAAATAGTGTTGGATAACACTATATTTGATAAACAGTTGGTACACTTAGAGGCAACGAATTACTTCCTATCAAAATGATTATGCCGAGATATGTCATTTCATACTGTCAGAATTTGAACTATATAGTTCGGTGCGGTTAAATAGATGGTAGTTAAATGTAAAATTTGTAATAGAGTAGATAGTATTGCCATTTCTAACAGCAAGTATTATTTATATTTTATCCAAAAGTTATCGATTATAACAAAAAAATTGGCAATGCTCATAATCTAGTCAGTAAGTTACATATTGCTAACCAACTATTATTATTATAAACAATATTTAAATGTTAGGCCATAATAAAATGTATAAAAAAATATTTATGTAGTTTATCAAGAAAATCAAACAATATTTGCATATTACATCGTTTCAAGATATTTAACTGTACCATGACATGCGTAGTACCAATTTACCCATAACATCTATTTGAAATGTAAAACAACAGATGTTAATAAATCATTTAACTGATAACTGATAACATAGAACGGTAGCTTCCAAAAAAAGCAAGAACGAGCAATTCACAGGTTTATTTAGTCTCACCCTGATCATCGCTTAGTTGGGTTGGCACAGATTGCTGCAATTATTCACCTCACCGCCTTCCCTTTACCAGAGCTCTAACCGTCACTTCAAGAGCTACACTTAATCTATATACAGTTATATACAACAGCTTTAATGAGTACATATAAAAATTTTTCACAGAAACAAACATAGATTGTACAGATATTTTTTATCTCATCAACCAAATGCTTTTTGTTCAAGTAGGTACGTGCAAGCGTAAAATAAATAGGTACCAATCCATAAAGTGTAGTATCAATTCTCAACCAAGTGAACAATGTAGCAAGGAAAAGTTTGAAACAAAGCAGACCACCACCATGGCAAGGAATGTACTTCTGGTTATTATAACTTTCCTTTATGCCACCCATTAGAATATTATCTTAATTTCACTTGTTCAGTGCTTCAAAGAGAAAGTACAAAAAGTTATTTACTTTGGAAAAGTTTCTAACACTGATTCTAATAGTTTTTCTCTTTAATATTTTACTATACTTTATATGTAAAGTTATATAAACATCAATTAAAAGATCTAATTATATTATGATCAAGTGAGTAACGTAACGCCAATATAGGTTTTAATATATTATTAATTAATATTTAATAATAACATATCTGATTTTTAAAGTTAAAAATAATATATTACACAGTTCGTTCGATAGTTTTTATTTCTTCTACCGAATATCAGGCAAGCTTTTCTTTGTTTTTCGAAAAACAATGTCAACAGTGTAGTCATATGTTAAACTTTAATCCCGTATACTGCATTATAATATAATATATTTGTTTCTATAAATAATATACTAAATGTTGCTAAACTCTAAATAAAAATAAATAGAAAATATAGTAAAATCTACTTCCTAAAAACAATGGTATTCAAAACTGCGACACTGCAAACCTAGTCGGAACTAAAGCAAAAGGTAAACAAATTCAAAATAGAAAACTACACGCGCGTTGCACGGTATTGATTGAGCTCCGGTTGGCCGCAATATGGAAGATTTGTTGAGAATAACGGTTGAGCAGATAGCTCGAGTGGCCATTACAGATATCTTGAGCTCCTCGGGATCGAAAGAGAACATCCACCCTCACCTACGTCTCACTCCAATTGCTCCGAGCTGCACCGTGCATGGGCTGTACGTTTTACCGACCCCTTAATACTTGGGATCTGCGGAAATACTGTTTTCTTTTGCACACTTTACTAAACAGATGAAATAGGGATATTCACTTGAATACAATTTTTATAGAGGGACTTTGGCGATAGTTGTTATTACTGTAATTTGTTTATAAATGTTTTGCAAAAAGTTACACATTTGAGTAACGTTTATTAGATGAACTTAATACAATAATAAACACTTTCCAGTAAAAAGTACAAAGTAACCATTGTTCGCATTAAAATAATATCTAATAAAAAATAAATCCGGCTCGACCGGTGCCATACCACGGCCTCAGATAAAACCGGTTGTTAAGTAACGCTTACGTTGCATTTCCCCGAAAAGAGTGAGGTTTCCGGAGGTCCAACTCCCCTCGTTCCCGTCCCCTCATCCTCCCTCTCCTCTTTCCCATCTCCTTATCCACCTCTCTTCTTTCTCCTCCCTGCATCCCCCTATCCCTCATCACCCTCAAAGTCGGGCAGCGCACTTACGACTCTTGATGTTCATGGATGACAGTTGTCAATTAACATCAGGTGAACCATCTGTTCGTCTGTACCCCTATAGAAAAAAAAAAAAACACCTGGAGAATGATATCGACATTTTATTGTTGATACAATTGTACACGTACAGGTATACGATGCTGTATATTTGTACATAATCAAGCTAGAAAAATCACGGTGCATTTCCAAATCATGCAATACAGAAAATAAAATTTGAACGTGTTAAGAAGCTTAAGCATATACAAAAATATTTTTTGAAAAGTGGGAATTTCTCTTTTGTAAATAAAGTATAAAAGTGTATAACAGTGTTTTTTATCCCACTGTGATGCCTAAAAAGATTCATACCAGAAAGAATAAGCTGCATCAATTTTCTTTAATTATCTATCCTCATCATCATTAGACTATAGCCGTCGTATGCTGGATGAAGGCCCCCCAAGAAGTACCATCTATCTAGGTCTTGGGCGGTTTGTATTCACCCGCTGTCAGTTTTATCAATACTTAAATAACATTTCAGAAACTTCACCAATCTGTAATTTATTATATGATCTGTTGTGATTTGTATGTATTTTTTTTGTGTCAATGTCATTAAAGTACTTCTCGGTAATGTCTCTTAGATGTTGTGTGAATTTTCAGAACAAAATGCATTATGCAAATTATGAGAACTGTGAAAGCGCAATTGTTTTATTTCCCGCAGTGCTGCTGTCAAACGTGTGACCTAAATAATAATTCAATTGTTTTGCTTTATAGTTCATAAGGCTTTTACACTTTACGGCATAAAATGACGCGTTATTGATAGTAAACTTGTATGTTTGGGCGTCGGAAGGTAAAAGCTAAAATAGATATTTAGTCACTGGAAGTGTTACTATTATCCCTTTTTCTATAATTTTAAATATTAAGGAATTTAATATAGCATTCTAGTATATAAATTCAATTTGAAGAGGTTTGCTTTCTGTAAAGTTTTATCAATTTCTTCTTTTTCTACAATACATAGTAATGTTAGCACCGCGCGACGGTCCGTAGAGTATAAAATTATCTCCATGAGTACTTGCCTGAGGGTGACGACCTAGACTATTTCCATAACGGAATCACGCCCTAGACAGTGGCATCTGAAGTAGGAAGAGAAGGGTGTGCAAAAGATCTTCCTACTCCAGATGCCATGGGGTGGGGTCAATCTTTCACCATACTTAAACCCCAGCTATAAGAGCCCTTGATTAATCACTGTTTTAGTCGGTTCAAGTCCATTAGCCCCCGTGAGGTGAAGACTCCTAAGAGGTTTCCGAAAAAAATAGGCTAACGTTGTTTCCAAGATGTCGACTTTACAGTAAACACAAGCAGTCACCGTTAGATAATACATACACTGGGTACAACTTTTATATCGTGTATTTGTGTAGAGAGCTCGGACCTCTCGGCTTCATCCAGTTCGAGTTACAGGTATGCAACCCGACGTCCTCGACTTATTGTTTTCACTTCCAAACCATGCGTATAAGCAGTAGCCGTTCCTTCCATTCTCTTGATTTCCTTTTTTCTTACCTTTTAATTTTAATATACTCCAAATTTTCCCATTTTTATTCCTGAAGTGCCCATTTGCCGGCATTTTCATTGCCCTTTTATTATGTTCGCTTGAACAAGTTGCAATTGGTATATGTGGGTGTTAAATATACCGAGCAGATGCGATGCGATATAGATGAGCATAATTTATGTTTTTATAAAAGAATGTAGAGAAGAAGCCGTTTTATCTATTCTTAATCGTTGTTAAGTATTTTATTAGGAATTTTCGTACAATAGCGTGCATTAACTTTAAAAAGCTTATTTACCGTATGAACCCTTAAAGTCAGACTTAAAAAATATCTTTATCAAGCATTAAAAAGCAGGCGTAAATTCAATTGGTGGGGCTCTTTACCTACTGTTGTTCTTTCTCGCACAAAATCAATAATCTTTTAAATCATGTAGATAATGAACTAAACTTCTCATAAAAAAAAACGAATTACTTCTGAAGTTTGGTTTTGAATGAGTTTATACAAGAAAAAAATGCCAATTAATTACAGATCAGATTACAGATCAATTATCAGACATCGTTCAACGAATATTAATATTTTTACTAATGTGTTGGGATACATATCCGAGCTTCTTGCTGGCCTAGTCCATAACCATAATACCGACTTGTCTCAGGTATTCATTAATAACGCCAGCAGTATGGGCCCTGGCATTAATCTGCATAAAAATGAAGTGTTCTTCCATAAAATGTGCGTGAGGTACCACATGCGGCTCCAGACACTCTTCGATGTTACATGACCCATTTATATTTATATATATAAGCGAGCAGATACGAAAGCAAGTTGAGTTTTTCAGTCGGCGCTTATGCCTCCTTAAACTGTCCATGAACCGAAATCGTACCGGCCTCTTTCTTCAATGTACCAACTTGCAAAATGCTCTCCCTCTCGTCGATACATCTTCATTATTCCGTCGTTACCATGCAGCATGATCTTACTCTCATCAAAACAGAGAAATTTACATTAAAGGTGACTGATCAATTTAAGTGCTCACGTGGAAAAGTTAAGCCATTCTCTGCGGTGGTCTACTGTTAATTTTGAAACCATTAGCTAATTTATGAGGTTTCAGGACACGCTCCGCTAATATTCTTCTAATAGTACAATCACTGACAGTCAATCCTCGCACCTCACAGAGCCACTGCTGTAGTTAAATAGAGTTAAAGTGACGATCTTTCAAATTGATATACCGGTCATCTTGCTTAGACATGACTCGGTGTCTCATAGATCCTGGACGATGGGTAAAAGTACCATCACTCTGATACAGTCATTTTTTTAAATTTAGAATCAAATTTGGAATTGTGGTACACCATTATGTAGACTAAAATGCCAGCTATTTAATGGTCCGGGATCCTCTTTTTTATTTAAATGCCGCATAAGTAGTACATGCTGTACTGTTTCATTTTTTTTATTGAAGGGGTATATTACTTTTATGGCTACTGTTATAACACAAGTAAGTAAGAATAGAAATAAACTTTATTATACACCAAAAGAAATTGTTCACAAATAAATAAAAGTGATTAACATTTATATAGAAACGGCGATCTTATCGATACAAGCGATTTATTACTGACAACCTTTGGATAGCCTAAGACAACATTAATTAGATGTAATAGATTGGGGGTCAACAATAATATAAGGTGAGATATATTATGAGCAGTATGAGTATTGTATACATACACATATGCAGTAATCCCCCTCCGGCCGTCATTCCACAGGGGTTTTCGGTGTAACGGTGTGTCGGAATCGAATTAACTAAAACTACAGGATGTACCATGCTGCGCTTAAAATAGATGGAATCCGGGAAAAGCTTTATTAAGACATCCGGACCCCTCCTAGCACTTGCCCACACTATGCGGGCACCACCTACGGGTAACCTATCAATAAGGCAGCGCACCTCCTCGCGGGCTCGCCACTAAAGCAGTTGGAGGGGAAAACTCGTCCCAACCAGCCGCTCTTGATGTTAATCTAACAATTCTAACATAACCCAAAAAAATTTGAAGAGACCGAAATAAAAAAAGAAAAGCTGAGGATGCAAGGTCAGGATAACATGGAGAATGCTTTAACACTCTTTAACAGTGGTAGAGCATGCTTAGGCACGAATGGGCAAGCTCGACCAGTGCGATACCACGGCCTCACAGAAAACCGGTTTGTTAAGTAACGCTTGAGTGAGGTTTCCGGAGACCCAACTCCCTCTTCTTATTTCTCTGTGGAGCTTGACTACCTTTGATACGTTCTTGATAGATAGATCCACTTTTCATCACCAGTGATTAACCTTTTCAAAAATAGTTGGGTTTTATTACGTTTTAACACAGAATCGCAAAATGAGTATACAATTCATTAGGTTTCTTTCAGTGAGCTCGTGTGGACCCAAATATCGAGTTTTTTTGTATAGCCAGAATTTTTCAAATAGATCAAAACTGTTTTGTATTTTATTATCAGATCCTCGTTTATATCGTAACTAACTAATATTCAGACTTTGCTCCACTTTTTCAAGTAGTCATCGACTGTATTAATTCCACATACGTCCAGTTTTTTTTTCCTTTTTTCCCTTCGTTAGATTCACTCATTTTGGCTCTCGTATCCAGATCTTGGTCACAGCAAACCAGTCACGAGCCGCCATAAGTGTAAAAGTGTAATGGCGGACCCCTTCAGTTTGATTTTATTAAACCATATTTTGTCTGGAATAGCTACAAACGTACGAACTGTAGTTTCACTAAAATTGGCGTGGGTTTGTTAGCACCTGTTAGTCTTCCCATTCTGTGGCACAGCCTTATGTCTACTCCTTCAAATTTAAGTTGGTTCTTAATGACACTCGCAAATCCTACTTGAGTTGTCTCTTCAGCGTTTTCCTCCAAGCAAAAGCGCCATTTTGCGGTGACTACGCTACTCTCTGCTATTGACCTCTCTGGCCAGGAAATAATTTGAGAGCGAAATACAAAAATTTGCGCTGAAAACAAATGTTTTAAATTATGCGAAGGTTGATGCTAGAGCTGTTATGGTTGGCTAGGATTCTTAGCACTCTTCTGTAACTGAAAGTCCAACTGAAAGTGTACCATGCGCCACCCGTAATATATAAAAATAGGATTCTTTTAAGTTATCCATGATACTGTATATGTACAGTGATTTTTCTACACTACTGATTCTACCTTTAATTTAGAAGAAGTATTTGCCATCATGTTACAGATCAGAATATAGTACCTTATTCATACTACTACTTATATTGTTAGTTAATTTAATTGAATTTGAAGAGGAGAAGGGGGATGAAGGGAGGGACAAGAGGAGAGAGTTCACAAACGGTACATTACAAAAAATGGGAACAAAAATTACAAAACATAAGTTTTAAAATAGCGGATTCCTGAGAAGTTTTTTTTTTTTATGCGATAGGGGGCAAACGAGCAGACGGGTCACCTGATGGTAAATGACTACCGCCGCCCATGGACACCCGCAACTCAAGAGTCACAAGTGCGTTGCCGGCCTTTTAGGTAGGAGTACGCTCTTTTCTTGAAGGTTTGAAGGTCGTATCGGTTCGGAAATACGGCAGGCGACAATTTGTTCCAGAAGCTGGTTGTGCGAGGTAAAAAGCTTCTGGAGAAGCGCACAGTGGTGGAGTGCCAATCGTCCAGGTGATGGGGATGGATATTTTGTCGCGTAGGACGATGGCGGAAACCAGCAGCCGGTATAAGTCCGAACAATTCCTCTGAACACTCCCCATGATACAAGCGATAGAGGATGCAGAGTGAAGCTACATCTCTACGCAACGCCAAGGTGTCAAGTCGATCAGAAATATCTTGGCAGTCGATGATGAGAGTCGCTCTCCGTTGAATGCGGTCAAGAGGGAGAAGTTGGTACTGGGGTGCACCTGCATAGAGATGAGAACAGTATTCCATGTGCGGCCGAACCTGCGCCTTATAAAGTTGCAGGCGGTGGGCTGGAGTAAAATACTGTCTTGATCTGTTTAGCACACCAAGCTTCTTCGAGGCTAATATGGCCTTACTCTCTAAGTGACCGCGAAACTGGACTTCGCTTGATATACCGAAGCCAAGGATTCCGATACTGGCTGATGCAGTTAGGGAAGTGCTTTCAAATTGAGGTGATACGACCAATGGCATCTTTTTAGCGGGGAACGCGCAAACCTGTGTCTTCGTGGGGTTAAACTGGACTTGGTTAAGTCGACCCCAATCTGAAACTTTAAATTGCTTCTTTAATGTGCTGATCTTTAGATCCCGTGCTGTCGCTGCATTAGCCCATGCTTGGTAACATTCCTGCTTTCGGCGGGACGCCGCTTTGCAGGTTCGACCAAACCAGTGCTGGGACTTGCCACCTGTGGGAATCAGGGAGAATGGAATGAAAAGTTCCATACCCTGAAGCACAACATCCGTGACAGAGTCGGCAACGAGTTAGTAGTGTTGTTTGTAAAACTACCTCCTAGCTCTTCCAGATACACATGTTTGTCAGTGTAAACAGGTGAGCTCACGGGAATCGCTATTTTGCTCACGTTCGACATCCGATAAAAGTTTCCGCCACAATCACCTAAGAGCTCAGCTGTCAGGGAATAACCGTATATCGGTTTTGTTTCCACTGCGTCCCTGTGCGCCTCCCTGCATTACAACGAAATTATATGTGTGCTCGAATTAAATTTCAATTATTAGAAGTTGGTAAAGTAATTGCATCCGAAGTAATGGAATTGAAGATTGATGATCCATCTGGCGAAGTGTGCTTTAACGTTGTCGTGGTCTAGGAGGTTCCTGCTTCTTGGGCGCTAATGTTTGAAAGTATGACGGAGGTAACTTGAATGCTGTATATAACATCGTGACAGGTGATGCAAGCTAGATATACTGAAAATTTGCGCAATGTATAGATAGGTGTGGTGTATCAGACACCTTTTCTATCAGCTTTTGTATTTTTTTTATGTATAACAAGGCAAGGTGGCAAAACAAGGCACGTCTATCAGGCAAGGTGTACTAGTAAGTTTGGTAGGCTACTACCAAAGTCACTTCACCTTGACTTCACCTTGCCTGGACGTTAGACGCCCGGGGCATCGTTATTGAGAATCATTAGTGAGTTAGCTTCGACCACGTCACATTTAAACTCATTAAACCAGAAAACAGTGGCACTAGATGAAGCTTCGTAATGAAATACCAAACGAAGTCTAATATAAAATTTTTGTTGCAATTAAAAATTGCATCAAAAATCGTTATAAATCACGAAGCGAAAATTGACTACTGAACTCTATTTGGATACACGACAGACAGTTTTTAAATTGCAGCCAATTTGTAAAAACAAATGACATGAATTTATTACATATCTATAGATTTCCAAAGAGTACCTTATTAAACATATTAATAAGTTTTCATCGGCCGCTTTTCGAACCAGCCTATTCTAAAAACTTACAGTGTGACCCACGTATTAAAAAAAAAATATTTGTTTTATTTGATAAGTTATTTGATTGTTATTTGATTGTTATATTTTTTTCTATTTCATAATATGTCATTACCAAGTAATAAAACTGCTTTTAAACTCATGTATTGTTTTGCCTTGGTAACTCATTACCTGCAATTTAGGCGTCACTATGTGGTACCGTAATGTTACGGTAAAAGTTCTACACAATATGATTAAATTATTACCCATATTTTGTTATGTTATTTGGCAAGTGGTCAGATGGGTCACCTAATAGTCAATGAAT
The DNA here is from genome assembly GCA_947561695.1 of Tyria jacobaeae. Classification (NCBI taxonomy): domain Eukaryota; kingdom Metazoa; phylum Arthropoda; class Insecta; order Lepidoptera; family Erebidae; genus Tyria; species Tyria jacobaeae. Next base: position 11,928,782 of record OX387218.1, read on the forward strand.
ACAACCATCATCCATGGACACCTACAAGTCAAGAATAGCATCGTCATCGTATTATTGAATACGAACACGGAACAACAGGAATTTAAATATAAATTATTTTTCTACGTTTGAAAAAAGAATAAAGTAATATGTTAAGGCCTAATATTTTAATATTAATTAACAGCCAACAAAAGATTTTTACAATATTTAACACCACTTACAGAAAGTTCGAATTAATAAATATTAACACAAAAAATAAATTCATAAACAATGCTAATCTATTTGTAGCAATTTATTATTAGCAACTCTTGAAGTGACTCTGCTCACTACACTATCTAGTACTTTATTTCATGTAAATAAAATAATTCATTGAGTATCTATATAAACTTTTAAAACATGTAACATCTCTATATAACCTATATAAAGATGGTACAGAACTTTCATATGACAAATCGAAATTTACTTCAGTTAAATATAATGTGGAAATTCGGTACTTCTGTTTAGATACTCCATAAAGTTATCAAAGTGCACTTCGCAATACTTGAATAGTACTAATAGTTGAATTTTCGACAAGTGTTTACAGTATCGTGAGATGCAATGGAAAGTTCTTTCCTTTTTACTTTTGATTACTCTTTCAATAAAGCACGGTCATTTAGCTAATGAGCGCACTCTAAAGTAAATAATTTGAACAAAGTCTACGTCAGTGAGATTCAGGCAACAGTTTCAACTTTTGATACTCGACAGGGAATCGCGTGGACTTTTAACGAAATAAAAAAATATCACCAGTGAGCTTTCAGTGAAAATAACTCTTTAGACTTATTAGCACTAGTTTCATTTTTTATATTAAAAAATATTTGCGCTTTCTTTGATATATCTTTACATTTGCTTCTGCATTAGTCAGTTTTCAGAGCTTTTACAAGTTTATGTTCTGGACAGATTTGAGTGCACCCTTAACCATTTTCAAATTCATAAAAATATAGCTTTTTTACAATGGTCAAACAAATTTTCAGAATAAGTATGTTATATATACTGACATATTCCGATGGGTGGAACAGACAGCACAAATTGCAGCACCTACACCAACTTTGTTTTAACAAAATTAAATACGTTATAGTTCATATAATTATTTCAATTTGTGGGACTTTATATTTCGTCGAACTTCAAGTTGTCATTGGCAAGTCTAGAGCTACTTGTACCATGTGAGCTTCTGAGAGGCGAAACACATGCCCATGCGAAGGTGCGGCTCCTTGATCTTGTCAGCGATGTTAAAGAAATAAAGTTGATTTGTCCTTCTATCTACAATACAGTCAGCATACCTTCATAAAATGTATTCGAAAATGCTAAAAATGCGGATCAGCGTTTATAATTTACAAGATCTGAAAACCATTTTGTATTCGGTTCACGTCCGCCCCCTTGAGATAAGTTTCAGCCACAATTACCTGACCGTTCAACCGTCAGGAAATATATTGGCACCTTCTGCAACATCGCTTCGCGATCGCGCCGTGACGCTCCACCCCGCCAATCTCATATCTACTATCGGACTTCGATCGACACAATAAATATACAACGACAAATGTACAAGCATACTGTATAAGTAAGATTGTTTTAAATAGTGGCATTGAAAATCACGACACGTAGATGTTAAGAGTATATGCATTCCTCATCCTATACGTTTTACCACACACACACATTTATAAATAAAATAAATCTCAAAAGAAACATTCCCATGATTTATGGACATTAATTATTTAAAAAAAAACGAAAGTTCAAACAAAAAACTTCGCGATTATTGTTGAAGTACACAATGAAATCAAACGACAACTTTTAAAAGGCCCCTAATGGACAAAAGGCCATCGATCAAATTACAAAGAAAGTTTTTCTCAATACAAAACAATCGATGGATTCAAATATTTTTCCCTTTTCACTTGTTATATTTTTCCAGTAAAATGTGTCAGTTTCTTTTGTAGAGCATGAATGGATTGATGCCAAGCCACTTTATCACACAAAAAGCTAACATGTAACATTTTAGTGGCAATAAATTGTCGACGGGGGAAATGTGTATGTAAATTCGTAAAATTTGAAAGTATTTTAAGATATAAAGAAAATCAAAGGGCGGCTCACTACCGCACCGGAATGTTAGTAAAGTCAAAAAGGGCTGTATCGGGCGGCCGCAATATTCAGAGCTCCTCGATTTTGGGATGGAATACTTGGGGCGGCATTCATTCGATCGCAATCTCTATGCTAACAGCTTGCGATTCTGATCTTCGTTTAGCGGAATGACCGCAGTCACCCCGGTTCCTGTGACGCTTAAGAGTATTCCTTACACGTTCACTCCACAGAAGTTTTTTATGGACACGAGGAGCGCTCGCCTCTTAGATTTTCTTTTCTGGATGACATAAAACTATTGAGGGGTGGAAATATAAAGCTAAACATTAGATTTTCGTTAAACAGGAAGGTTAACTTTATTTCTTTGTGTCATAATTCAATACTGAAAATGGCAATAAACAACATAATTTTAATTACAAAAAAAAAACAATTTTATTAACATAATCGGTCATTGTCTCCTCACTGGTTAAGGTTTCTTTAATCAATTCATAGAACTCATATTTTAGGTTTAGTTTTCTATCGTTTTGTCTCTTCATTGGCCTCTTCATTCGGTTGCAAAGAGCTGGTGTATTTTGAGACGTATTAAAACACCATTGCGGCAGTAAGAACTCATCGCTCTTAGTGTCTAATTCATCTGTTCACGTAAATGTTCACGGTGTTTCTCAGAAGTAGTCTTATACAATAACAATTTCGGTTCACTATTGTTATGTTGACTAGAAACTTATCTCAATACACAAGGACTAGATATCTAAATTAATATTAAATGAAACACTGTTTATTTTTTGTATATCAGTTGAATGTTACTCTCAGTGTTTTACTTGCTATGGCAGTAAAATCTTTAATTTTCGAAGTAAGTAATGTAAACAAACATTTTTCTTACACATAGTTTCATAAGTTTATAACTGATAGACTATGTAGTCTTAGTGGTAGTATAGACAGCACAATTGTGGATTGTGCTGCACAACAACAATGGCCACGCTATGGCCATTCACCTTATTAGATCGAGAGTCCCACAAATATAGAAATCAGAAAATGATTGCTTGATATCATTTCAAAAACTAAATAAAATAGCCCAATGAATCGTTAATTACAAACCGAAATATTTAATAACTACATGTGGACATGTGCAAAGTTGCGTTCTTCGCAGGAGATGAAAACTAAAATGTGCAAGGCAGATTAGTCTGACTACCAGATAAACAAAAACAGCACAGCAACGAATTGGCTTGGAACGTGCACTGGAAAACTTATATTCGCTGATGTCTAATATTTTACTTATATAGAAATAATTTGAGAAACAAAAAGAATGAGGGGTCAAAAGCAGATGGTCCGCTTTTATAAAAATGTTGGAGGGTTGTGAAATATGACACAGTGTTATTTCTTCGCACACCCGGTCAGGAGTTATTGCATTCCATTATACGTTTTCTCTATCTAAAGGAAGCCATTTTCACTAAAGGAAAACTATGCCATCTAATTTTCATTTCACTTGTAATTTTTATTGATCTAAAAATTTCCTTTATTTTAAACAAATTACACAAAGCCTACAGATTGTGCGATATGTCTTTGTGACTTTTCAAAGAACAGAGAACATAATTATCAGCTACTTATGTTATAATTTATATTATGTTCATATAAAAATGGGTGCTTTGTAACGGTCGAGCTATCGGGCTCCTTTTAACATGCCGAGCTGCGTAAGAGATCGACAATAGACTCAGTGGCTTGGAAGGGGATACCTTATCTTTACTACATTGTGTCCCATGTCACATGAAACGCGAGTAGCTGCCTCAGGGCATGAACGGATTTCACATTCATAATGAAGATTAGGCAGTATATATTTTAGACACGCTCGCTTTGTATGCCACAGTGTGTAATTATATGGTAGCTAACTGGCGTTTCGATACTAAACGTAAATAAGCTCTCAAATAACGTTTGTTCAAAGAGCCCAATGGAAACACATTTACGTGAGGCTCTCGTTTCATTTAAGAGCTAAACGTGGTTCGGTGGTCGTTAAGCTGTCAAATTAGACTAACTCGTCCTCGCTGTCATTCAAAAAGAAAAAGTGCAATTTTCTTTTATAGCGTGACCTAAAAGTTTTGATATTATTGGTGACGTGGGTAGCTTAGGTGGGTAACGCTAACGACTTTGCAGACATTACAAGTTTAGAATGTAGTTATATTTTCATATCGTTATGTAATAAATTGACTTATTTTATAAATCAGAACTAAACGAGTAGGCTATTAAATTATTAACTTCTATAATTTATAATTTACACGGCACTATCGCGCGGGCGTCGTCGGAAATTAATTGGACAGCACTGATAATAATTGAATTTCGTTGTAAGGAAACATTTTTAGAAAGTACCTATAAATACTACAAGGTCAATACATATTGTTTATATACTTTGCTAAAAATGACGTCTTTTAGACCTTTTCTGGACACAATTATGTAGGTAGCAGGAATGGAAGAAAACAGTGTTCTTTGTAACAATGTGGATGTTAACATAAAATTGAACGCATTATAGTAAGAAATAATTTATACTTCTTTTATTCTTAAACATTAATTTATTAGAGGAAGTTTAGATATAGCTGGTAATAAATTAGGCACTCTTAGGTGTAGATATCCTATTAAATAATAATTTAACCTATGTTTGAATTATGACAGTACATTAAATAATATTTAAACGTATATATATATATATATATATATGTATATATAGTTAAAAACATATTATTTTCAGAACCATTTTTACTAATAAAAATATAAGAGTCCTACCCTACTTTCCTGCCGTGAAAGTTTGTGTAACAGTGAAGAAGATATAATAGTGAATGTATTACAACATTGAGGGTTGGAAATATAAATCATTACATTTAGCATTTAAAGCGTTTATACCTCTATCTATTATTATATTTAACACTGCAATTATATACAGTTGATTTTAATTTATCAATTAATAATTGAATAATAATTGTTTTATATTAAAAGATAAGTTTGAGGTACGAGAGCTTTACAATCGCAATTATTTTTATGGTCTGTTTTAACATATGAGATTACACGGTCTTTAGAGGGATGAAAACACGCTTAGTTTTACTAAATTAAACGGTTCCTCCGATGAGGCGATAAAAAAAATCTATCATTTCAATCATTTTGGTTTCATAGTTTGAAAAAATATTAAAAGTTACAATATATGTTTAACGATATAAATGAGGTTGAAAATATTTATGTTATTACTATTACTCTATTTGAGTGAAATAATAATTGTGTTAACTTTATTTTGTTTAGTCTTATACGAGGTTTAGTGGGGTCGCCTTGTTAAAAAGGTGGCTAAATCTAAATCCGGTTTACAAGGATTTAATTTCTAGGGTGCACCTGAAGCCCCGGCCAGAAGACTCCATGACGGAACACTGTGTGGTTTTAATCGGTTCGAGTCCGACATACCATACCACCGAGAGGCCTCGGTGAGGTGATGACCCGTGGAGGTTCCGCATAAAAAAAAGTCTTATGCGAGTGGTTGTTGTTGTTATTAGAAATATTACAATAAGAAATGAATTTGAAGAAATAATATACATGGATTTATAGTAATAACCAGTATGTGTAGTGTAATACAAGAAAAAAAAATCATAGTAGTAGTCATAGTTCAAGGTTCAAGGACCTCCTTACTTACTGCCTCGCCTCCTCTCCTCTTTTCCTTACCCTCTTTCCTCTTCCGTGACAAACGGGCAGTGCACTTGTGACTGTTCATTTGTCTGTGTCCACAATCAATAGTCGACGGTAGTCTTACCATCATATGACCCGCCTGTTTATTTGTCCCCCTACTATTAAAAAAACATTTAAGGTCAGTCGGTGAGAAACTTCTAAATAGCCTTATTGGTTTGTGAATACTGTTGGTTGGTGGTAACTTTTCATGTATTAAATAATTCAAAGATTGAATGAATCTCTTTAAATCTGCTTACTGCGAATCACATTTCAAAAACGTTTTTTGGGCTGGCTTATAACTTATTATTACTAGTATGACCTGTTCAGAGGATTTCTGAGAATATAACAGAAATAGTGTCCATATTGAGACAGATAGTTTTATAATAAAATTGGTATGTGCGGCATATTGAATAGTTGTATTTCATAAAAGAATTTAAAATGGAACACCTACAATATTTCAGCCTTCAAATCTCAATAAATCGTCTAGGCGTGGTAACGAGCTCGCTGCGGCGTAGTCTCTGCGGATACGTATTTTATTGGATTCACTGAAACGTTTTTCAGGTCCAAAGGATTATTTACGAGCGTCTGCGCTACCACTGCAGAAATGCAGATGGACAGTATAAAACAAAAACTTATGTATGTAGCAAATAGCCGCTTCCTTACTCACGGCAGCGAATGTAAGTCTTAGTCTAATTATGTATGTCTGTGCTAGCTATATATCTACATAGCTAGAAGTATAAAGATTTCCTGGACAGAATTTTTATCCTAAGGTTTTATGTTTTTAATGAGTTTATATATGCCAGTACAGTTTTTACATACCAGTTATTTTTCATGTCGGTAATAAACGATGTATTACAATATTAGGCTGTAGATGGATATCAAAAAAATACTATAAATTCTAAGAGTGTACAGTTAAATAAAAATATCTAAGAACCAAGAAACTTGGCTTATTCCAGTAAATTCAATGTCACAGACTTGTAATAGATCAAATTCCACCGCTTCTTAGTATAAATATCATTTATGATAATAAATTAAATTCGATTTTGTATTCTATTCCTGTACTATAAGAGGGTTCAGACTTCCCGCCACCAGCCAGTACGAGTTGTAGGTATGCGACCCTGACTTGCTTAAGATTTTGTTAACACTCCCCACTCCATCTGTAGAAGCAATATTCTTTCCTTTCCTTCGAAGAAGGATATTCTTTGCAGTGCCCGGATGACGGCAATAACCTTGTTTCCTATTACGTAAATGGGACTAAATGATAATTTATAAAATGTTAATTACACCTTTATCCATCTCTTCGCGAATGCGGCGTGACTGTATGAATATTTGTATGTTACTATTACTGAGTGATAAATTTATTTAAGAAGTGTTTAAAAACTCAAAATAAACCGTTGTTATAAAATATTATATTTTAATTTTAAGAAACTTTTTCGAAAAAAAGAATTGTAATTATATTACAAAAAAATGTGATCTCTAATTCAATAACATTAAGTGCAAATTATAGTTGACCATTGATCATTAATTCATTTAAACTGTAGTACCAGTGTAACGAACCACAAAATTAAAACATTTTTAGTATTTCCGCTTGTTGCCATTGTGAAATATTTTCGTTTAATTTGGAAATGCGATCCTGTACTAGCACTGTGACCACCCTAATTATGTTAACTCTAATTGGTACAGGGTATTGTCCTCAGAACGTAAGAGTGCAGTAGCCGGTAGTCATTGTGATTAATTGCAATTGTGAGAAGCCGAGATGTTCCCAGACCTATTTCTTTATACCAACGTAAGTGCACTGCGATCAGAAATTTGCTAGCTTCAATCTATAGGGGATACTCGGTTTGGGATTTTATTTTTTCATCCCTGTTTTTCCTGTAAACTTATTTGCTAACGTGATTCAATCTATGTAACTGGCAAAAAGTAATGAGGTTTTAGTGTGGGGAGTTCTATATATGTAGTTTGAAGTTTAACTTTTTGTTCAGAAATATTGTTTTTATATGATTAGGTTTGTTAAAAAAAGTTTGCCCTCGTTATTAAAATAGTAAGAATAGTAAACCCATTAATCAAAACCTGGTAGTTGAATATTGGTTCAAAACATGAGTTCATTGTTTAGGACAGTGCTCATTTTATGTTAGCAACTTCTGTTTATCTAAATGTTATATTACGCAGACATGTATATCACATAATGCTATAACTGTGGATGCTTGTGGAGTGAATTTCGTTTGTTGCGTTGACCGAGAAATATTATTACATAGTTGAAATAAAACAATGGTTCATATTTTATTTATTATTCTTCTTTGACGAAGACCCATCGCTGATTCCTCAGCTAGAAATAGTCAAAAATATTTATTTACCTACATTATAATTCAGTCTTTTATTAGATAGTTTAGGATATCTTATTTAATTTTTTTTTTCTAACATAATGGTCGTATAATTAAAGAAAAGCAAGCAAATTGTTTTTTTTCGTGTGGAAACCCCCACGGGTTATCACCTCACCGGAGCTAACGGAGAGGTGGTATGTCGGACTCGAACCGACTAAAACCACACGGTGTTCCGTCACATAGGACCTATTGCAAGGGACCCGGAAAACCCTAACAAGGAAGCCTCCGGGAACCCCTGCAGACCTTGGCCATCTCAACAGGTGAACACACCGTTTAGGAGGGTCTGACCCCCTCTTCAGTTCAGAGAGTTACGCGAGGAACACGTCGCGCCACCGTCTCAGGCCCGCTTCTGCTAAGGTAACGGACAGCTCCCCGTTACCCCCGGGCCAGCGCTCATGGAGGCCGGAGATCGTTCGGCACTCTCCGGTGCCTGGTGTTTAAAATGTTTTAATCGATATGTGCATTTAAAAAAACTAAAGCAATAACAAGACACTACTCGTGTAGAGTATAATATATAAATTATTATTTTGACTGGTCATAGTACAAAAATTCAGTCAATGATTATTGAAATTATACTGGTCATTAAATAAAACAAAACAATGAAAAGGTAATCAATTGTGGTCACGGTTCGACTAACAGGCCGTCTCTTGTCACTTATAAACATATGTGTACATACATGACTACATATACTTTCTGATAAATAACAGTCTGATCCCTTAGACGAATTGTATGAAACAGACGGAAATTTAAAAAAATGGACAGAAAGAATATAAATAAAAGATTTTGATTAGTGTGAATAATCAAGAAAAAGTTTTCGCAAAGTAGGTGTCAATGGGACAGGAGAACATTAAAAAATAGGACACTATTCCTTTAGATTTCGTATTGCTTTGAAATATTTATAGAATATATCTTCCACGTGTAAATATATTTTCTGAAATCATGTTAAGAAACGTTTCGCGGAATTTTACACCGATCACCAATATGAGAATTCGTCCCTCCCGCTTTCATAAAAATATGCAATCGCTAACGTTCGGACTCCTTTAGATTTTAAATTATACTGTGGCATCTTTAGGCTGACTTGATAAAGCAGTCAGATAAATAAATAGTAGAACTCTCCATTAGTTACCAGTAAACCTCTCGACTTTAGTATTATTTTCTTTCACTATTCGTATACATTACATTTGGTGCCAAAAGATGCTCTCTTAGGCCTTTAACCTATGAAATAAAGACTCACTTTGGAGTTCTATATAATGTAAAAAAAAAAAATTGGCTGAGATTTTTAAAATCTTACACCTATGAAAATAAATACGACGCCAATTTTTTATTCAGAGAAATGAAGAGGAGCAAGGACATTAGTATAGTGATGTCCCTAATCTGGCGTAACGTTTTTGCTCGGTCACCTCTCAGGGGGAGAGGGCAGTCGCAGGTGGTATTCGTGATTAATCGGGACGGGCGCCCGCGCTGTATTTATAGCGTGTCGGAAGCGGCAAGTGCCTGGGGCACACGTCTACTAAACCACTGGGGGCATCTATTTTCCTGCTTCGACACTAAAATACACGCGATTTAGTGTGAATACATTGGTCAAATATAATAGCTTAGCTTATATTTATTGCAATAGATAAAATATTGTATATTTATTACTTTTTATTATAAGACGAAAATTATGTCTCACTTTTTTCTTCCAAGAAATTAATGTGAAGTCCATTTTTTCAAATATATAGTTTTATATTTATTAACAATCAATAAGAATTATATCTTACTTAAACTTGATAGTATTACAATAACATAATACATATATTATGTAATATTATATCCAATAAGTATTTAAGATATAGATAAGTAATTAAAGTAATTAAATCACATTTATATTCATTACAAATAAACCATGGCTTAGTCTTGAGACTTCAATAAAGGAACAAAAGCCTACATATATTTACATTGCAGGTACCAGACTTGTTTAAATTCCGACCCCATTTTATTTTAGTGGATTAAGTTGTGGCAATTAGTTGGTTGGTAGATATTTAGACAAGTTTTCTTATTTATTGCCGAGACTAAAGGCACGCCTGGTGATACTAAGTTAAGCCATGGTTAAAAAAGTGACACCTGCTTTTTTGAATAATATCCACTACGTAATTATATAATATACACAGTAAATTCTGACTAAAGCTCATTAAATTCTCAATATTTTAGTGGAAGATGTAGAATACTTGCAGAAAGCTAAATAAATAAACAACAACCAGCAAGCGGCACATCAAGCTCCACACGTCTTCTATACACAGATATTTGTTTGCCTGTCACAGGACGGAGAGCCAAAAACGAAAAAAAAGGGGTGGGTTCACGACGGTAGTGCAATGGATGGGGTTCGAACCCGTAACAGCATGAACGCAAGTGGAACGCCTTGGCTATTACGCTACCGCCGCTTAGTATGTCCTGACTTTTATTTCTTATATAAGTTTTTATGCACAAATTAGACAGATGCTAGAATCCAATATACCACCCTTTTTCACAGACGAAAAAAAAACGGAGGTGGTTCTCAAATCGACGCATAACTTTTTACAAAGTAGCCCAATTTTAATCATTATTTTTTATTGGATAGGATATACCTGGAAATTGGTCCCATGTAAATTTGGAAACAAAATCTACCCTAAAAAAGGAAAAAAGGGGTGATTTAGGTGTGAGTTGTGTATTAATAATAAATATAAAATATAAATAAAACATTACATTATAATAGTTACATTACATTACAAAAAAAAACTCACTATGAATGAGCTTTAGACCTGTCAGTCTCTTGTGTGTAGACTTCTCAGTCTCTGCATATCTGCTAAAGCTCGTTCATCGTGAGATTTGTATAATACCTTATTATCAGATAATAAGCATCTAGTTTATAGCCACAAAAAAAAAATATAAAATAAAACTTTTTAACAAAAAAATTAAACCGTCGAAAAAACTGAAAAACAAAAAAATTATGAACATTTTTTATTTAACCTTAATAACTAAGTTCTTAAATGAATGTAAGTATACCTACGTAATTTTGGGTTTTGAAGACTATTTCGGGACGAGCTGCTTATGCTAAATTATTAGTAGTCAACAGTAAAGTAAACTATTAAATTGTATAAAATTTAATTTATATAAAAAGTATTAAATTTGCGATACAGCTTTTTATAAACATTAATAATAAAGATCAATCACATGAAAATACTTTCACAAACGAATAATATTCGTATAATAGTTATTAATAACAATGTTAAAACATTTTATAAATAAGAAATATAACATTATATTCAATTTACCACTTGAATATATGTAGACAGAGGTTATATATACAATATTTTGTTTACTCAAATCGGGTCTAACTCGCACAATATTTATTTGTTTTATGAAAATACTTACCTTTTGTCTTGAACAGTTAAAGAGGTGCTTGTCATTTTCGGATTGTAATAAGATTCTGTATTACAAAATATAACGAGTTGCCAAATTAATTGTCAAACAAAAGAGATTAGCTTTCTGTTTGTGTTGAGGTACAAAATTTAAATAATCACTGGCACTGGTACTGAATACTGATGGCAGTATTCAAATTGTGTAGAATTGTCAAAACAAGAAAATTGTTGGTGGAGTGCGCTCGACACACTCAATGTAGACCGTTCGTACAGCTCCCGCGGTGTCGATTAAGGCAATTCTAATGTCATTTGTTTGCTAACTTAACAGACTCAACGTCGCGGTCGATTACGTGCATCCGTGTAAATATTAGAAACCAAATGAAAACAAATAAACTGTCTTATCTGTCTACTTCCATTCCCGTATGTATTGTCATTTCGCTTTCAGTAGCAGTATTGCGAAATTTTAAACGTATTGTTACAGTCTTGTTGATATCAGGACTATTCGGTGTGCGCGGATATAGAAGGCTTTGCATTCATTTTGTTTTCATTATTTCAGATATCTCCGTATATTGGTTATTTTGGGAATATATATTTTTATCGTTTGTTTTTTCAATTACCGATGAACTATTGTAGATTAAAGTATGTCCATTGTTGATCAAACTTCTTTTACCAATTAACAGTTATAGAAATATTAGTTATAGGCATACATACGTTATTGGTGGTCAGTGAGCCTGACTGCTGAGCCAAAAGTCGTAAGTTCGATTCCCACACTGTAGTAGTTTTCCTGACTGTAGGTGTTTTTGTGTATGTCGATGTGGATTGTATATTTGTAAAGTCTCCCAGAACACAGGATTCTGTGCTACTATAGAGGTTGCCTTTTTTATGCATATGTTTAAGCTGCAAATATTTTTTTACATAATAACCTAATGAATTGTATAAAATAAAATAAAACGTTTCAGCTAGTACCTGCATGAGACGATAGTAAGGTTTTACGATTTTAGTAAACATTTGTAATATATGTATGTGTAATATGTACTTAGTCTGACCATAAATTTTGTTACAATAAAAAAATACATTTGAATTTAACATCTTTTTTTTTTTATAGTATAGGAGGACAAACGAGCACACGGTTCACCTAACAGTATGTGGCTTCCGCCGCCCATGAACACTTGTAACTCAAGAGTCACAAGAGGTGCTGTCCACATTTTAGGGTAGGTGAAACTGAGGAGAGGAAAGAGGGGAAAGGAATGGGAGGATTCGAAAGAGGGGAAGGGGAAAGGGCCTTCGGTAACCTCACTCACTCTGTCACACAATGTAAGTATTGTGTAACAGCCGGTTTTTTGTGAGGCCGTGGTAATACTCCGGTCGAGCCGGCCCATACATACCGAAGCATGGCTCTCCCAGGATAGAAATTCTAAATCTGTCATTCTTATATGAATATTCATTGTATTTTTCCATTTTCGTACTAATCAGCGTTATATATTTTTTTAATATTAAAATGGAGTAGGGTGATAAAGAGAACCAAATTGCTGTGATAGCATTATACAAAGTAGATATGGACCAAATGTAATTTTTGAAACTCACCATCCGCTTTATTAGTCGAATGTTTGTTTACCAGGCTATTGATAAGTACAACGAACTGGACTACTCTGATGGTGACAGAATAATATCTGCCTTTACACATAGTATGCGTAAAAAAACGATTAAAGCTAATGAATTAAAGAATTCAAAGAACTCCTGTCCGAGAGCAAAAGATTATACGAGTATATCGAGAAATTAATATAGAACCTAGAACCATGTTACGTATTTCAAAACTTAGGACTTGCTACCTATAGTACTGATCATTATTTGACTAATAATTTAATTTATAAATAAATAGGGTGGTAAAATCAAAATAACTTCATCAGCGGTAAGCAAAGGGACACAAAAAAAAATTATTTACCTGAACATGTTTACTATTGAGCAATAATTTTAACAATCAGAATGAACAATTTTATGCTCACAGCTCTATAGAAACTTCCCAATTAGTCAGCAGAGTACATCATGGGCTTTATCCGACTTCAGTGCTGGTTTGGTTGGGTGTTAGCTATTAAGGAGTTACTGAGCCATATTTTTGTGAAAAAGGTGTCAAAACATGGACACAGGTGTATCAAGGTGAGTACAATTCTTGAGAAGGTGATTAAGCCACCATGTTCCATGACCAATAAGGGTCCTTTTAGTAAGACTCAGCACCAGGCCATAAAGCTCGATCCACCCAAGCATGGTTTGAAACGAACGATTCTGACTTCATCAGAGCTAAAGACTCGTCGTCACCTAGTCCCGATCTTAATCGGCTGTTTTATTGTTTATAGTCACATTTAGAAAGTATCTCATGCTCTAAATGCCATGTTAGTTTGGATACCCTACAACAACCCATAAGATTGGCAGTGAAGAATTTTTCCAGTTAGAGTGATTATTAATAACGGGCCTCAACGTTTAAATGACTCTATGAAAGCCAGTTTAGATCATTTTGGATAATCTTCATGTATTTTAATGCTACTAATACTATACTAATACTAATACTAATAATCTATAAACTAATCTTTTTTTGCAATAGAAAAAAAAAGATTTATCTTTGTAACAATATTTATGGCAAGACTAGCTATATTTTGTCGTCCTAGTTATAAGCTTAAATACAGATTTATATATTATATCCATGAATTAGATACAGTTTAAAGAGTCCGAAACACCGATTCTATCATTGTTGGTTGAAAATATAATAAACCCGTTTTAGAACATTCTCGTGGCTCTGCTATATTAAATTCTTGCACTGTCACAATGACTGTAAGGACTACTAAAAGCATCTTGCTATTACAAGCTTAATATTAACTTTGTGAAGCTACTCAAACCCCTGCAACATTGATTGTTATCAAATTTTTTTCCATGTCGGGTGGTTCTTTTACTATATCTTCGTATAAATAAATATTATTTTTTATTTCGTTACATTAGGGAGGCGATGGGATCACCGCAGCTGACGGTACGAAATGTCGCGAGTTACCTAAGTCACTTCATTCAAACTTTTGCCAATTTTAGACAAAACTTTTGTTTAGATACAAAAGTTAACATTTAGACCTTTTTGTTTGCCAAGATTTGATGTAATTGTGACTGATACAAGATTGTATTGGTATAATATAACACGAAGATAGTTATTTTAAAAATAATGTTAGGATTCCATTTATTAGTGAAACGTTTTATGTTGCACACATTTGTTTTTTTAAACTGATTACTTACAGTTACTTACAGTGTATTATATTTTTTTAAATATGTCATTGGTACCTATCAGTTTCGGTTTTTGGAGCATAGAAAAAGTGTTGTTTGCTACTTCCATATTAAACGCCTCGTGCTATACTATTTTATTTGGTATTTGGTAAACTAACCAGTTGTAAACGAGACGGGATACGAGATCGGGGGATTTATTATTTACTAATATAATACTATAGTATAATATACCATATATATAACCACTAATACTTAACACCTTAGTAACCCTTACTAAGTGAAAGATCGTGATCGTCATACTGTTTGTATGTTAGTGAAGTCCCCGCTATACAGGAGTAATTCCTGGTGCGAGGTGTCTTTACAAAAATACATAATTTCATACATGCATATATACGCTCACGCCTGTATCCCCTAATGGGTAGGCAGCGGTGCTTTAAAAATTCAGATTTCATTCATTAGAAATTGGCGTCCCACTAACGTAATAGGGGCTTGCCTATTGCCATCATCTGGGCACTGTGTGACTGTTTACATACTGTCTGACAGATAGCAGTCTGATCCACTTTTTTATAAGAACTAAATTGAATTAACTAAGCAACGTCCGTACTAGGGAGTAGCGAGTACTAGGGAATGTAGGATACAAATATATTTTAGATATGCCCTACAGTCCTACAAGCTGTTTCATGCTGCGCCGTGCCATTCATGTTAAACTGTTAAAAAATTACATAATTTTGTGTGAACTAATGAGGATACTCCTGACGGTGTTCGGACTGCTGCAATCTTGCACGGTACGGGGCCGGGATGTACCCCGATAAGTTCAGAATAGAATTATTCAACATTTATAAGAAATACTGCAACTGTGGTTCAACCAAACAAACCAAAAAACAATAAAACCGGTCGATATAAATCATTCCACATGCAATTATGTTATAATTGAATAAGTGAATGGTTTTAAGTCTTTGCGAAAAACAGGTGTTGAGCAACTTTGATTTCGAAGCCAATTCTACCTCCTTAACCCCTGCTCCTCCCTTTAATCCGGGCATTCTACTCAGACAGACTATACTCTTCTTGTGTCATATCTCATAAAAACGAATTTCTGTATAGTAATATTAATGCAATCCAATAAAAGTTAGTAATTTTTAACGACCCTAGATTTATTCAAATATATTTATAGTTAATCGTTTCATTTTCTACAAAAGAATAAAACATTTATTTAAATGGCAAAGAGCTTCCTTATGCAGTTGTTACATTAATAATACGTGTATTTGTGCAAAAAGCTTTTAAGGAAATATTCCACTCCAGAATATTCATCGCAAAATTAGGGATGAAAAAATTCGGTACCCTTATTTTTTAAGGGTGACTTAAGATTAGCCTGGCACTTGGACATTAATATCTAAAAGAAGCTCTACACAGGCGGGTTAAATAAATGAAGTGACTAATAATTAATTGGACTTTCGCCCTATTTTCCGTTCGGTGACAATTAATTTCCGGCACCAAGGAGAAAAGAAACCCTTATCACAGCCGCTTCGCCTCCACATTTAAAGTGAAGTGTCAATTAAAAAAACACAATTCTCGACCTCACCGCTGATTTACAATAAATACGTCCATATAAATTTGGGTCCATAATCATTTAGTGTTGTTACATCGACTCTAACTTAACACGATGTGAAGCTGTAAATGATTTTTAAAAATATTTCTTATAAGTGTAAAAAAGTAATAAGACTGCACGGATGGCGTAGCGGTTAAGTGGTCACTTCGCCACCACGCTGCTGCGCCGAGTGTTGTGGGTTCGATCCCCAATACAACACTTTGACAACACTTTGTGTAATCCTCAAATTGGTGTTCTGAGTGTAGGTGTTCTTTGTGTCCGTTGTGTGAATGTTTGTGAAGTCCCCCGCGATACAGGTGTTAGTCCTAGTGCGGGAGTTGTCTTCATTAACAAAAAAGAACAGTTCTACTTCATTATTGAGGCCTTGTTTAACTGTCAGGTGACAAAATTACATAAAACTGTAATTTCTTACGCCTTCAAAGCTTGTCAAGATTCATGACTAAATTGCTTAATGTGTGTAATATATAATACTTATGTATCTACTCGTAGATATATGTTTACTATTTTATAGCTCTGAATTTTTAGTTTGGTTTGTTCCTTAACTTTCACTAAGTTGGTTGAATGATGCAATAACAATAAAGTTTGAAAGAGAATGGATCAATTTTAAAAAGTTTATTTAATTTCAACCTTCAATAGGCTTATTATCAAACCCAAATAATAAATAAGAACTACTCTAAACCACTTATGATATTTTCTATTTTGTAAAAAGATATTCAGGTTCATTTTACATCAAATTAAACTTCGGAGTAGGGTTAAATGTTTTTTGGAGAAACACTGAGAACTGTTTTGTTGTTTAGTTGTCTGTTTGAAATCTAAATACTCTCTACTCTACTCTACTTCTCCTTTGTTATGCAAGAACTATGATACACATAATTCTTCCTAACATAACTAATTACCGGGTTTTTACTGACAGTTAACGCATTATTTGTTTCTTTACAAACATTTTACGTATTTTGTGTGATGCAGAGAAAAGAAGTTTAGCATTTAGTATGCTATTAGACGCGCAGGCCTCTATAAGTAAAGATTAGAGGCACGTGTATTACCGTCAATGATTAAATATATAGACCTGTGCAACACAGCACAATCATAACAGCAAGCAAAGTGCATTGATTTCTGAGCAATGTTAATTACAAAAAGTTTTGACACTTAGGTATGGAAATGATAAAAAATATCAGACATCTTCCTATAAACGTTTGTAAATGAAAAAAAAAAAACTTAAAAAGAAAATATAGACTCAAACAATTTATCATAGCGGTGAAAGCTAGAGGAAGCCGCGCGACAGGCAAACCGTGATCATAGGCTAGTAAAAACATAAGTCGGCCGAAATAACAAGTTCATAGTGGGAGTCATTTGTGCTTAAACAAAGCGTCAACTGCAGAGTTGCTGCTAGCAATAACCGAGATCATTTTTCATGTGGTTCATTCGAGCGGTCGAGGAAAGCGATGTAATAAATCATCGTGCCTAGTATCACGGCATTATTATTTAGTCCAGTTGATTTTATCCATGCGTTTATTATAGACATTACGTAAAATCTTCATAACCACGCATAAATTATTTCGTAAGACGAGCTTTAAAAAAAATTAAAGGCGTGAAATAATAATTAATGTCATTTACAAGAATTTTACGGATTTCTAAAATAGGAACTTTACCCAGTAATCATTTTTACTGTTTAGGTATTTTGTTTTCTATGTTGTTGTTTTAATAACACCCCTTAATTTCTTCATTCTTTGTATTTATTTAAAATATAATTGTTTCTTATTTATTTTTAAAATTCGTCGTTGCATGAAAAGTGCAACATTTTATAAAATGCAACACTTCTACTTCTTATTCGCCTCTCAAGTGTGGCACGGGGGAGTCTTCAAAACAAAGTAGCAAAAGTTTCCTAACCCCACAAGTTAGTGCATTTTTTGTCAAGTTCTGCAGGAGCAACACAAAAGCTTGTTAAAAAGGAACTTATTCCATTTAGGTGTAATATCGGTTTCATTCGATGTAACCACATTTGAAGCACGTGACGACACGAGGCTCGTCCGTCCGTACGGGGGAAAACCTCAATCTTCCCCGTGTTATTTTATTTCACCATTTCAGAGTCAGAGTCGACCCCATTTGTCTTTGTTCTCGGTTTCCTATATTTTTGCACGCAAACTCCATTATCTAATTTAGCTTTGGCTGAATGCCAGGTCGGCATTGTTACTTTCTTTCCAGAAAAACTGTTTATATAACTTTACATTAAACATCTAAGCACATTTATTTCAATTACTGTTTCGAATAACAAAATTTGATCTTATACAGAATAATATCTTTAGTAATATTTTTAATTCTTTGATGTAGATTTTACACTCTCTTTCAGCAATAAATATTTTTAACTGATTACTACTTTGAAAATACTTATGTACGAATGTACATATTTAATGCGTTTGTGAGTAAGGGGCACTATAAATTATTTGATTCTTGAGATTGACTATTACGACTGGTATACATCACAGCAGTGATGCACTAGTTAACTTGTTAAACTGAATTTCTAAAAGTTATGTAGATTACGTAGAACAGTAGACAGTAACCATTTCTAATGTAGGAATATAAATTTGTTTTTGATGTAGACTATTCTTTTTTTTTTTTTTTTTCGTGTGGAAACCCCCTCGGGCCGTCATTCCACCAGGGTTTTCGGTGGAACGGTGTGTCGGAATCGAACCGACTAAAACCACACGGTGTGCCATATTGCGCTTAAAATAGGAGGAATCCGGGAACAGCTTTATTAAGACAACCGGACCCCTCCTAGCGCTTTCCCGCACTATGCGGGCACCACCTATGGGCAACCTATCAATGAGGCGGCGTCCAGACACACGCGAACGTCACCCCCTCGCGGCTGGCCACTAAAGCGGGTGGAGGGCAAAACCCGTCCCAACCACCCTCGGCCACACTCAGGGCGGCATGAGGCGCTAGTAGGCGTACCTCCGCCGGTTTGCCGGCGGCGAATCGGGTCCGAGTGGAGGTCATTCTCCCGGGCCCGCTCCGCCGCCTCCTTCTGCGAGATGACGTCCCCGCAGAAGGTTACAACCACGGTAAAATTCCTGTCGCTACTTGCCATGGAGCGTATGACAGCCAGCAGCGACAGATCCTCTCAGATGACTACAGCGAGGGCACGACGCTGCGACGCCCAAGCGGAGCAGTCCGCAATTGTATGCTGCGCCGAGTTCTCACTGCAGTCGCATTGGTGACAGACAGGGCTCATTTCCCTCCTAGCGACTGAGTACAGATACTTCCCGAGGCAACCGTGCCCGGAAAGAAGAAGATCCCTGTGGAACACCGCACGACATGGGCCGATAACTCAGATGTCCCTCTCGGTCCTCGTACATGACGGTACGCTCCTCTAAATAGTCTGACACTAGCCACCTCAGGTACTGTGGCACCCTGTGATAGCGGAGTGCTTCTAGGACACACCAGTTCCTTACTCGTGCGGCGAGAGCAGGGGTAGCGAACGAAAGGTCCACTATCGACCCCCCCTGCTGCCGCACGCACGTGTTGATGGAACCTCTGCTTAGGAGACAGAGGCCCAGCGTCGTCGCCCACTCCTCTACCGCATCTCCGGTCCGTAGGTCGGAGGTCCGGAGGTCCTCCGTCCTCCGACGGACGCACGGCCGTCCTGGGAGAACCCCAAGCAACGGACTAGGCGTTGAAGTCCCCCAGCACTAGGACGTGCCCAGACGCTAGTCGCCGTATCGAGGTCTCTAGGTTGTTAAGGAATACCTCGAAGTCGCACAGACTCCGGTTGGGGGAGAAGTAGACACCGTATATGGTGATATCCCCCCATTTGCCAAGGGCGGGGAATGAGCAGCCGGGGAGCTGATGACTGCCACGGAGCCGTCCGAGTCACACACCCAGTTTGGACGGGGAGGAACGTAATAGGGCTCCGATACAGCCACTCCGATGGACTACTCCACCATGGTTTGCAGGGAAAGGTCCTGCGCACTGGCGCAGAGGTTTTGGTTCGTCTGGACAAGGAGGCTGGAGACTTCGTCCATTACTGTATCGTCTCTACAGCCTCCTCCATGGGCGACGGTGACGACGCACGATTAGCATCCGAGGCAGCCTGGGCCGATTGGCTAGCCATCAATGCTTGCGGAATAGTGCGGGAGACTTGCAGCCGCCCTGCCCCATTTGGTGATTGGCGAGCAAATAACCCGCCGCGCACGCTGGGCAGTGTGGGGCGGCAGAACATTCCGCTGCTCTGTGCCCCCCTCGACCACAGTGGAAACAAAGTCCGCTACAGTCAAAGCAGCTGCCGCACTTGACGCGGGTGTGCCCAGACCCTAGTCATTAAAAACACCTCATCGGTCTTGCCGCCAGGACTGTGACTCTGGCGTTCACAAAACCATTGAGGACCTTGCCGCCACGGGACAACTAGCCCACACCGCGCCAAGACCACCTGGACCTGGACGGATGGTACCAACTCGAATGTTGTCAGCGTTGCACTCCGTCTTCTCCCGAATTGCAACCCGGACGTCATCGACCGACATCGTCATCCAGGCCCGATATGCGCAGCTCCGTGGTGAGCCGCACTAGGTGAGCCTGGCGATCTTTACACCATCCGTCGCAGCAAATACTCCCCACAACTTCTCCGCCAGGACATCCGCGGTCTTTAAACCTTCGGCACCGGGGATCTCCAGTACTCGAGCTCCCGTATAGGCTGGGCTCAGCCTCACACCTGAGGTCCCGAATTCAGTGCCTACGCTATCGCGGACCTTTTTGAATACGGTGGCGTAGGATAGCCCACTACTGCATCCTTCTTTGTAGCATTCACTAAAACGCTCGATGTTTGAGGTGGGGAGGCCGCACTTTTGAAAGCCTTTTTGTTCCGATTTCGAGACCTCTTGTTCTTACCTCCCTCAACTTTTTGCCACCCATCATTAGAGGGGGTAGACGTGGAGGCAGCTTCAGCAGGAGGATAAGTTGGGCTCGGACCTCGCGGGGCTGGAGAGGGGAGAGGAGGAAACTTCATTGCTGCCCCTATACCGGGTTTAGTGGCCGCTGCCGCATATGAAATACCAGCACGGCCAACCGAAACTGGGAAAGGCTTTGGAGCTGTTGCCCCATGTCTCTTGTCCGCAGCGAGTGGTGGCCTTACAATGGGCGCCGGAGGCAGCCTACCCTCCAGTCCAGTGAGGCGTCCGTCTATCACCCTCATCACCGCGTCAATAACTTGACGCAGGTGGGAATCCAGTAAATCAGGTACCCCAGGGGGCGTTGGGGATGGAACTGGTTGCCGTGTATGGCGCTCAGAATTATCTGATTTCACCCGAAATTGGGCGAACTGTGCACCGAGTTCGGCCACCTGCTCGGTCAGACGGTCGGTTGCCGCTTGAAGACGTGCGACGTCTGTAATCAACGACCCAACGACCCCAGAGACGACGGAGGAGGAGTCCTTAAGGGCCTTTACAAAAGAGCCCTTAAGATTTTTCGACTTGGTGGCCACTTTATGGATGATGGCCACCGCCGCGTTCGCTCGCTCCTGCAAAATCGATGGTGTTTGGAGACTAGAACCCCCCCTCAGGCAAGCGAATTTTAAGCAGGAGATCTGCAATTTCCTCCTCTGCTACGTTTTCACCCTCCTCTTTGGCATGGACGTGAACTCCCCTCCGAGAGAAGGGGGAATCTGACTGGGCAGAGATCGGTGTACGCTATCTCCCTCGCTGACTGCTGGGAACCTTGGGTGGCAACATATCCTGGGACGTGTCACCATCCGAATTTTTAGAGCGTCCACGCTTACGACTCTCGGTGTCACGGAGATCCAACTCCATTTCTTCGCTAGAGTCTACCGTTATACTAGCAGTTCTGCTAGCGGCCCTGGAACGCACTTGCTCCGAAATTCTTCTGCTCCCAGAAGGTAAATTGACTTCTGGGTGCTCCTGCGAGATGGGCGTTCCTTGTAAAATTTCCTCGCCGTTAGACAAAGCCGCTAAAAAATGTCCGCCTTGTTAAACTCTTCCTTACACTTTTCCTTCTTTTCTTCTTCATTTGTTGTGTTTTTAAGTTTATTGTTATCCATAACTAATCCTACGTACTAACTAGTAGGGGAGAATTAGAGGTTCACCCGGGCAGAGATCCCCCAATACCCGGGCAAGCGAAAGGTCCGCAGGCTGGGAGTGCGCTCGCGACTGAACTACCCATCAGCCATGCATCCTATGGTCACGCACCAGAACACGAGATTCGGGGTAATTTTTTATAGAAGTTTTCTTCCTCGCAGTCCGGGCGGCTAAGCCAAGACCCTCGCCCCCGATCGGAGAATTCCCCTTTCGGGATTACGATATGCATTGAGACAAATCTCCAGATGTCTGCTCGGTGGCAGTGCGAGTGCACGCCGAGCCCGTCCTCGTTCCTCCGCTGTGGACAGCGGAGCAACTCTAAATGATCCTTGGAAGGGGTCCCACAGGGAATCCTGTTTCGTCGTCTCCCCCTGGGCCAATCCAGCATGAGTAGCACTACCGGCACAGCCCCAGGGATCATTGCTGCCGGGGTCTATTATCATAGCCTAAATCAAGCCAATAAGACATAGGTTGATAAAATATAGCATCTAGCTCACGAAAGTGTTGCATGGCAATCCATTTAAAAATAGATCAACACGCACTCCTTTAAATATCAATATAAAGTTCCTTGTTTTATTCAAGTAAATAAATGAATCAGACAACAAGGTGGTATTAATAGCCTAGCTGAACAATCGGATGAGATGTGGGCGCTGATGCGGGTATTATCCGGTGAATCAGTCAGTAATATAGATTTAGAGCCCTAGTCGTTCAATAAAGCCCTGTCGATGTCCTTAAGTCTACCTATCTAACGAAATTTAGTAATTTTAAGAATTTTTATTTTATAACAATTTACCTCTAGAACTTTGCCTTTATACAAATAATCATATCAATATCATTTACATATATAATGTTGCTCATTTTTATAGTGTTCAATGTGTATAATATTTTGAATAAGTTATTATTACACCGATCGGTCTTATTAGGAAAACGCCTTATAAATGTTAGCAAAGGAACTAACCGTGGCGACTAAATTTGAAAGTCCTGCTTGTGCTGCTACTTTTATATCCTTTAGCATGATAAGAAACTCAGGGTAAGCAGAAGCTGGGGTTAGTCAATATAGGTATCAATAATTAAAATTGTCCCAGAAAAATAATAAAACCTTGCTGTTTCGATAAAATTGCAAAGTTGTACTATTTTCGACCGAATTTTTCCCATACTTTTTTTTATAAGATTAAATTAAAATTTTATGCGTACAGAATTAATTCATTAGTCTTGATGTTATTTAATAAAATGTTTGGAGCTCACTTAGTTTTTATACTCTATAATTACAACACTTTCAGCTTATTATCGTTGCACTACTCTTAAGATTATGATTATTTAGCTTTTACAAGACTAAGCTAATATCAGTTGTGCACAACAAAACCAGGATGCCCAGTAAATTATAGTGGAATGAAATAAGCACTTTCCTTTTGAGCCAACTCGTATTACAGTCACGCGCTGCTGTAACATTGTGTTACTGCCATAATTAACAAATTTGCGCTTGCATACCATGTAATAACGTTCACTTATTTATACTTAACTTGACTGCAAGTATTCGTATTAATATTTTGTTTTATAACGGACCTTGCGTTTCCTTTCTATTTTATTAATTACGTCGATTCTTTTACCTTAACAACCTCCATTAAGTCTCATCATCGTTATCTATCGCTTAACCACATTGTGTGTATACTTGTACAATGTAGTGGCCTTCTCTTTAAATAATGATTTTCCTTGCTTTAAAAATACGCACTTATGACTCTTAACATGCAGGTGTCCAGTGGAGGCGATTTTCACTTACCATCAATGCATTTTTTTTAATAATTACTATGTGGTCAAAATCTACTATTTAATTACATCATAAAATACAAATATAATGTTATTCTGGGTGCATCAATTTCACACATAATTATATATGATGATTGTATGTAAACAAAACATTTTAAAAGAGTAACGCTGGAGTTTCTTGCCAATTCGTCTCGCTACAAAACTATATTTTGGAAGGGGCGACTAGAATCAGTTCTTATGGACCTATTTGAAATAAATGCTTTGACTTTTGACTTTACTTTAGTGCTGGGTTTTAAAATAGATGTAATGGGAACGTACTCCAACCTGGCTAGGTCAAATCACGCATGCTATGCCTGAGCCCCCAGCGGCAGAAGATGTACATTCAGTCTGACAGAATTCGGGACGTTTTTCCTTCCATCCGCTATTTGGCCTGCCGCGAGGAGGCGAAGGCCGCGACTACCTGGACGCCGGCGCCACCTTATTAAGAGTTAAAAGAAGATGGTGAAAATAATAAAGTTGTTCCCGGAACTCAGTTTCGTAAAGCAAACGAACGTCATATTTCGATATATATCATATATCATATTAAACATATATAATAGGTATATTTGACTTAAAAAATATACATATATACGCTCACACCTGTAGCTCTTAGGGAAATATAAAATTTTCAGTAACATTAAGCATTCAAAACAAAACAAAATGAATTAAAGATATTGACCCTGGTGCGGCAAAATACTACTTACTTGTGTTTTTAAATTAATATCTTGTATATTCGCCATATATTTAAA
This sequence comes from Tyria jacobaeae, assembly GCA_947561695.1. Lineage (NCBI taxonomy): Eukaryota > Metazoa > Arthropoda > Insecta > Lepidoptera > Erebidae > Tyria > Tyria jacobaeae. The sequence goes on from OX387218.1 coordinate 11,953,811, forward strand.
CCTATAGCTAATGTATTAATCCATATTAGTTTTTACTGTGTGAGCAACATCAGTCATATACATATTACTTTTGTAATACCCCGTTAACCTTGATAAATTACTTCAGAAGACTACATTTTTACGAATTGAACATGTGTTTACAGTATGGATGTTCTGTGTCATTCTTTTGTAAAAGTCGGAATAAATAAACATATTTCAATCCAATTGTTCAAACTTTCAAGAGAACTTCTGTGCAATACATAGGACTTAGGGCAAATTCTGAGGATATTAATAAAATATTGGGTGTGGTTGTGTGATGGAGCCTTGGCTTTTAATACTTCAAATAAAAAAATTAGAAGCTATTGCTTATTTGATAACTTTGCTAGTACCTATCTTAAATTAGAATCATCGCAAGTCCAGTCATGTAAACTAATTTTTTTAACTATAACCTTTGTTGTAACTTGCTTGTATCCATTGCTATTTATGAGATATATATCTTGGATTACATTCATTATGAGGCACTCAATGGGAACTAATAGCATTTATAAATTTACACATAGATTCCATCGATAATGCACAGAATAGTTTAAATGTTCTCCGATTTTTCGCTTCTTCAACTCACAAACTCACAGTGTAAAATCAGTGGGACGAAATTATTGTTTGTGGAATATGATCTTTTAATACACCTCTGCCTACCCTCTTCGGAGTACAAGCGTAGGTGCATATGTTACAGTCAGGTAATCGTCACGACTGTATAATTTCAGACTAAGGTAGTAAGAAGGTAATTAAATAATAAATACTTCAATGACTGCATACTACAATAACGAAATCATATTACTAAATATTTTTATCTATTTTTTAAGTTGAAACGCATTGAGGTTTCTTATTGATAAAGACATCGACAGTTAGTATTTCATCAATCGTCAAATTCGTTTAATTAATACGGAATGAATGGCGCGTGGTTCAATGAAAACTTATTGTTATCCAAAGAGGGCTTTATAGACGGAGTTTTAATTCGTATCTCTATTCCAAGTCCCCACGTACATTCGACGATAGTTTTTAAAGTAATGCTAATGTAAATGCCTTCTTAAGTTTTAATTTTAATTCAACCACTTTGAGATAACACTTTGTACTCTTTAGACTTTTAGAGTATCATTTTATTTTTATTATTTCTAGACAAGAAACAGTTATCAACTATAAAAACTGGGATATGGGATTTTTACTAAACAAATCAACGATAATAATATCAACAGTTTCAAAGAATATTTGTACAGTGACATAAAAGTACTTGATCCCAGTTCTTAGCGACCCAGCGGTCCATTTGCTTTTCCACACCCATTATGGTGTATGTATTGATGTCACATATTTGCATGATATACATATATGATCTTTTATTGTATGTAAGTACTTTGTTACTCTATAAGTCTAAAATATTTTTTTTTTTTCTTATGGCTACTCTCTTGTTATTGTTGTTAGTTTTATAATTTTTTTCTTTATAAAATTTTAAATGTTATGAATGAATAATGAATATATTTTTCAAGGCAATTATCATTAATATTGCAACGGAATACTGTAATGCATAACTCAAAAGGCTCGGAATAATTAATAAGTACAGTTGCTTAATAATTACACAGATAGAGCTCGGCTGTGATACAAGTTGACCTAATTTAATTCACTATCAAAGGGATATGTATAGTTCCGAGTAGCTCAAAGTAAGATGTTTTAATTAAGTCTTAGACCTCGCGATAAATAACTGTCCGGGGGTTGCCGGGATGGCACTAATTGCTAGTATATTTAATCCTGTAAAATACTACGGACCCTGATTTCCATAAGCTCCAATTGTTTGTGCCCGTGTATACCTGGATCCGATTTAGTTGCGACCATTTTCATTTGTGTTTATCTTCCGTCGTCGGACGCTGAATGAATAAATTGACATTTGCCTTTTATTCGTCATTTGCTTTGAAAATGTTTAACATAATGTTTCTGTACCAAAAAATTTTGTATAGTTTTGGCAGTAACTTAACGATTAAAAAATGTGAAGATATAAAATAAAATAAAATTGAGTACACAAAAGAGCGTGTTTTGTCTTTTCTATAGCGTAGTACATGAGAATCATACGAAAAAAACTCATGAACCACGCTTTAACAAACATCAAAATAAAAAAATAATATAAACCTATCGAGTATATCGTGGTAGCGCCAGCCAGGTGAAGCAACAAAGCTTGCGTTGCATTTTCCCGAAATTAGTGTGGTTTCCGGAAACCCAACTCCTCATCCCCTCTCCTCTTTTCCCTTCCCGCATTCCCACATCCCCTATCACCCTCAAAGGCGGTCAGCGCACTTGCGACTCTTTAGTATGTAGTAGGTTTCCATGGACGGTGGATGTCACTTACCATCAGGTGACCTGTCTGTTCGTGTGTCCTCCTACATTATAAAAAAAACCTTTTCGTTTATCAAGTGATGGGATGCATCTTATTAACGTACGTTGACTCCTCCTTCCCTTATTTTAGGTAAACATTAACAGAAAGCGACAAGGTGTTCTCCATAAAAAGCTAAGGTCATCAGTGGTGGCTTAAAAAGCAAAGTAATTTTTGCAGTGAAAACACTTACATGAAATAGTGTATGACTTGGGTTAAAGGATTATATTTATTACTATTGTCTGTTAGACGCATTTTATAATATGATAATTTTTTTTCAAGTAACGCAAAATGTGTAAGCGGTAAATAGCTTGAGCTGTTCAGGGTCGTATACCTCTAATTATAATATTTACAGATAGGAATCCGAGCTCTCCAATAATATTTTTCTTAGAAACATTATACAATTACTTAATAGTAACTATGAAATCCTACCAATAATATATAATATCTATGTATATATATTCGGAATTTCATCATTTAGAACAACAACAAACTAAAAACAAACTTCAATCCTAGAACATAATATACATACATATATCGGTGGTCACAAGTGGCTGTAAACGGAGAACGGCCACTTGCGTCTTGTGAATGTAGTGTATGTTGGGCCCGCTAGTGTTTTAACTCTTTTTGCACTCAACATTGTTAGCTTCACAAACGAGCTCGCCACGTGCTTAGCGTACGCAAGCGGCATAGCCTTTTCGTAATGAAATGTGTACGATTTGTAAAGATACCTTCTCATCAATTGTAATGATTTGCTTTCTATGCATTAGAAGTGGTGTAGCCTTATATCAGAAAAGTGTGTTAAACAAGAAAAAATTGTTTGGATATTGCTATTCAAAAACAAGTTACTAATTTAAAAATCACTAGACCATCAAAAACGCATGACGCGCCATATACTTGTTATAGACCTATTTCATTATTTATAGCTTATATCACTCGGAATGATGTAAGGATTCTTACGATACCTCACACACAACAGTTCAAGAATTTAAAAGTTACGTTAAGTTACACACTTATGATACATAAAAACTAATTTGCTAATTTAGTGTGCATCGTACCGTACCGTAAAAGCTCTAAGCTAGCTAAGCTATATGGATATGCTTTACTACCCAGGAATAGCTGTAAATCAATATAATTTATGGAAACAATATTTGGTAAAATTGCAATAGGAAGCCTTCAGTACCTCGATTGCTTTGTACCTGATGCAAACTGTTTAATTTTATCAACCTGCATATCGATTGAGCGCATAAAAAATAAATACAAGACACTTCTCGTTTTAGATATTTTTAACTGACATTCAAGTTCTGCCAGCTTTCTCAACGAAAAATATTTTACCTTTCTCATCGTTTCCCGCTCAAAACAAAGTTAGTTCAGTTTATTTTTGTTTAGTGCATTTCTGGTGTACTATCCATCATAATGTTGAGACGTTAGCGTCTTATTTGTCCTGTTCAGTTTTAGTTTTCCCGTTCAATATGAGATGTTTTAATATTTTTTTGCAGTCTTAATAATATCTGTACCTTAGTTAAGATAAGATAAGATAAAGATTTATTTTCATTAATTTCACACAAACATACGTCAACAGCGTCACAAACACGATACAGTACTTACACAGTATTTACGATAAACTCTGGCATCCAGAATAAGATTCAACTTGTGTTTAGGGTACCAGCGTTCACGCGCACACTGTAAACATAATTACGTCTCCAGTACTCATAAGATGAACACAGTGTCAAATTAAGAAGTCTCTCTCTCTTTGTGTGTTGGTGTGTGTATGTGTGTGTGTGTGTGTGTGTGTGTGTTTGGCATATACAGGAGATGTGTGTTATGTGTTTCGTATATATAACTTTATAGGAAATATATGTACGTCATTAGTTAATAAGTCAAAAGGCTTAGGATCCACATTCATCCACAACAACCATTTAGACACAGAGGCTTTACGACACATAATCGCAATGGCACAGAGATTGTTAATTTTATTGTACTGTACTGTATCTGCGTTTGTTGATAGTATTGGAATCATGCGGTACTGTCGGATCCTTACGGAGGATGGTGCTGAGAACGAAGAGCTGCCTCACCGTCAGAACTTGACACTCATTGTAGAGATCCGTGGTAGGGTACTGAAAAGGTTTTGAGGTTATCACTTTGAGGACAGTTCTTCTTACTCGCTCCAAAGATAGAAGGGTAGTTTTAGGTGACCCAATCCCATACAACAATACAGTAACTGATGATGGATTGGCAAAATGCAAAATAAACCGTCTTTACAGTCGAAGATAAACATACACTTGCGAACCCGACTTGTCAGTTTTTTGATATGGGGCTTCCAGCTTACTGTCTATATAAACACCAAGATATTTAACATTCTCCGACCTACTTATTTGTGGATTGTGAAGAAGATAGATCGGGAGACCAGGTATGGGCTTTGAGCGTCATAGTATCAGCGAGAGCAAGAGTACTGGAGCATAACGAGAAGAGTATAGTTGCAAACAATAAAACTGATTATAACAATCTTCTTTACTGAAACAAACATACCACAACAAAAAGCAACATCTTAAATCGTTTTTGTCGTCGTCAGCATTGCGATATACTCGTACGTAAGTACGTTACTAGTCCTAACATGATTGGTAGATACAAAATCTTTATAGAAATATAAAATAGAACACAATATGAGTAGAAAATTATAATAAAATATGAGGACATTGTGATCGGCAAAAGCTTGGGAGGAAAGAATGATTTGTCTTTGGTAGGCAAGATAAAATTCATACTAAATATAACTTTAAGAACAACTTCTTTATTCCAAGATTACACGGCTTGAGTGGTGTTTGTCGAGTAGGTATGAATCCAACCCTGGAGCAAAGCCATCTCATTACTGGTTATTCTTTTTTTGCATCGAGAGAGAATTTTCATTAGCAACTTCAGCATGATCTATATAAACATACCTCGTTTTATGCAAATATCTTTAAACATTATTGCATTCATATTCCTAAAATATGTATAATAAGTGTAAATCACTAACTATAAAAATTGTTTATTTTGTAAGTAGCATATTGGAATATGGGTGCCCCACATGGAATCCTTCTTGTAATGTTCACATTAATCGCATAGAAAAATACAAAAAGAAGTCATTAAGCACCACAAAGCCACTCTTCTTACTTGGACAGTTGTCGAAAACATAATTTTGACATTAGAAGAGCGCCGGTGAATGCTAGATGTATGTTTTCTGTACGATAATGTACGAAATGGCCTTGATTGTCCTGAATTACTTTAAAATATTTTCTTCTCTGTTCTCTCCAGAAAAGTATTAACCTATAATACCGAATTCAAAGACAGATTTATTCTCGAATAGTAAAATTGAGTTAAAGACACCTATAATAAGTTAAAAAGTAATTAGGTTTAAGAAATATATACAAATGTATATATTATATAATTATAAATCTAGATGAGTAGTACATGTACATGTACCTCATTGGTTCAGTAGTTCGAATGCGTGCCTCTGATCATGAGGTCCTGGGTTCCATTCCCGGGTCGGGAAAAGTGTTGTTGGGCTTTTTTTATTTCTTTTTTATTGCAATTTCTGAATAGCAGCACGCAGTCTGGGTCCTATTACAAATGTAATAGGGGGTGTATGTTATATATGATTCTGTGTTATTTTGTGTGGTATATTTTAGTACTAATAATGTATACTACACATACACACACGCAAACACACTTACACACAAGGTCGCAATATGAAAATATGTCAATCGAAATTATTATAGATGTATACATATATAAATTCGTAGTTATAGTATATAAATAAGAGACACTTATCATAATTGGCAAGTAGTTTAATATATTAATAGGTTCCTTATCCCAACTGAACTGTTTCGTCCCCTATTACAATACACAGGGGAAGTCATTAGCTACCTACCCCACTGTACGGAATGTTAGTAGAATTCTAATCACACACACTGTAGTTGTTGGGAATTTCTTTAAATAGTAGCTTATAAGGCCTTCATGAATAAGTCCTGTTCTTTTTTTATGATTTCATATGTTGGATTACATTTTGTCTTTTTGAAAGTGTTGTCAAACTTGAGTACGTTTATTCCTCATACTTTCTCTTCTCTCTCTGATCTATCTTATAAAAATAAAGTACAATATACACTGTTCTTCAGTGCATTTATATTATATACAAAAATAGAAAATAAAATTTCAGAGTTCTGCCAAGTTCCAGAAAGTCCAGAAAATCTCAAATGTTATAATATAATATCGGAAGTTTGATCATCTGGTAACAACATAACTTTGAAATATTTCTAACTCCGTATTATAGTTGAATGTTTATTTGAGCGCAAACTTCATGTTTGTGTTGAATAATCACAATTTGCGGTTTACTTTTTAATTTAAAAAATCTGCAACTGAAGCGTATCGATTTCTTTTAGCGTTACAGGTTGGGACTATTTTAAAGAGAGAGAGAGAAGCTGTAGTGATTGGTTTCAGAAGTATAAAAATCAGAGTTGGATATGGAAGACAAAGAACATAGTGGAAGGTCGAAAGTGTAAATACAAGGAATTTTAAGAAGAAGAAGATTGAGAAAAAAAAATTGTACGTATATTGTGGATAACCCAAGAATCTTTGGGAATGATTCAAAAAACAAGGAAATTAGTTTTCATATATAATGAACGTCGATTTTCCATGAGTTAAACGTCTGGCAAGTATATAAAAATAGGTAACTGTCACTGGTAACGAAAATATATGTACTACGATAACCTAAACAAAATAAAATAATAGGGACCATCTGCAAATGCTTCCATATCAACAGCCAAAGAAGTCAGCCAGTACATTATGTTTATTTAACCGAAGTTTCGATTGAATTGCACCGACTGTGATCAGGGATGGATAGATGAGAGTTTAGTGACGCCGATGTTTTTTTTTATGCGATAGGGTGCAAACGAGCAGAGGGGTCATTCGATGGTAAGTGACTACCGCCGCTCATGGACACCCGCAACTCAAGAGTCACAATTGCTTTGCCGGCCTTTTAGATAGGAGTACGCTCTTTTCTTGAAGGTTTGAAGGTCGTATCGGTTCGGAAATATGGCAGGTGAGAATTTGTTCCATAAGCTGGTTGTGCGAGGCAAAAGGCTTCTGGAGAAGCGCACAGTAGTGGAGTTCCAATCGTCCAGGTGATAGAGATGGATATTTTGTCGCGTAGGACGATGGAGGAAACCAGCAGCCGGTATAAGTCCGAACAATTCCTCTGGAAACTCCCCATGATAGGATGCAGAGTGAAGCTACATCCCATGTGCGGTCGAACCTGCGCCTTATAAAGTTGCAGGCGGTGGGCCGGGGTAAAATACTGTCTCGATCTGTTTAGCACACCAAGCTTCTTCGATGCTAATATGGCCTTACTCTCTAAGTGACCGCGAAACTGGACTTCGCTTGATATATCGACGCCAAGGATTCCGATTCTGGCTGATGCAGTTAGGGAAGTGCTCTCAAATTGAGGTGATACGACCAATGGCATCTTTTTAGCGGTGAACGCGCAAATTTGTGTCTTCGTGGGGTTAAACTGGACTAGGTTAAGTCGACCCCAATCTGAAACTTTTGATAAAGAAGTTTCGATTTCAGACACAAGTTTGGATCGGCTTTCAATGACGTTTACCCGAGAAATGTTAGCGCGGCCGGTGTAAAGGGCATCACTCGTGCTATCGTCTGCATAGCAATGGATGCTGCTAATCTGCAGCATGTCGTTGATATGCAGAAGAAACAGCGTGGGTGATAGCACACAGCATTGTGGGACACCAGAATTAACAGACTTGGAGTCGGAGCATGCACCGTCAACAACAACCTTGATGCTTCTGTCTGTAAGAAAACTGGTAAGCCAATTGCACAGTTTCTCGGGAAGCCCATAGGAAGGAAGCTTCGCAAGGAGCGCTTTGTGCCAGACCCGATCGAAGGCCTTAACCAAACTAACCAAACTAACGGCCAACGCTTCCCCCTTGGTCTCGATCCTGTTCCCACCGGTGAGTCAAGTAAACAAGAAGATCACCAGCTGAACGACCTCGACAATACGGCTATTGTCGATCATTGAGGAGCTGGTGGTCTTCTAAGGAGGAGCTGGCAGTTAACAATGGATTCCATTATCTTTGAGAACAAGGAGGTGATGGCTATGAGTCTGTAGTTGGACGGATCCGAGCTTTCTCCTTTTTTAGGAATTGGGTGCAGTAGAGCTGTCTTCCATGAGTTCGGTACTATGCCAAGAGAGTAGGAAAGCCGATAAAGGCGCGTTAAAACCGGTGCCAACTCTGGAGCATACGTCTTCAGCACGATATAAGAGATTCTATCGGGACCACTCGACTTAAGAACGTCGAGGGAAAAAAGCGCTTTACGCACTGCCCTTTGTGTAAACCGGACTGGCAGTGCGTTTTCCCCGTCGTCCAGGGTCGAGTTGGACGCAAAGAGTTTGCCCAGAAGATCGGCTTTTTCTTTAGCGTCGTGGGCCAACAAATTATCTCCTATGTGCAGAGGTGGAAGGGATGGCTTACAAAAGTTCACCTGAACAGCTTTGGCAAGAGACCAGAATGCACGAGTTCCGGAAGGGAGTTCTCGCTAGTCTCTCGCCAATTCTGCCGATGTGAGCCGACCCCGCCCCAGCAATTACTCTTTTGAGTAAGAGCAGTGGCAATGTTAAAAAAGGTAATTATTTATCTTTTAACAGTAGTTATTTTCCTAATTTGTAATGAAGTCATAAGTTATCTCACAATCGTCACAATCTCTAACTCACATAATGGTTCGGCCATGTTACGTTAAGAAATTCATATAAAACTGCAACATTAGTGAGAAGCCCGTCGCACAATGTACGTTAAAAAATAAGAATCATAGCCCATTATTTTAACGCTTAACACAAAAACATACACTATTGAATACTCTCAGATACCATAAGCAGTTACAGTTCCGTTCAATAAAATTCAACATATTTAGTGTGTTCAGAATAGAACACATGTTTGTAGCAAAAGTTTGTTCTTCTATTCGGTAGATGGCGCCTTAGATCGCGCTATGGTTTTATTCCCCAGAACTGTATATATTTGCTAGCTTCGATAATAAATTTGTCTCGCCCTGAGGTACTGGTTTCATTGTATCACTGGACTGTAAGGCACCTTGTACAGATATTGTACATGGTCCATACGAGCCGAAGAGCGTTTTTGAAAGCACACAAGTATAAAAGTGTTAAGTGGTAAAGTCTATACACAAGGTGGCTTAAGTGGTGTTGAGATTGAATTAAGGAGACGTTGCTGAATAATTATAATGCTGTGAAGACTTCATCGTTACGTGAGTAGTGAAAAGCAAAAAGTGGACTATCTTCTGTGAGTACAATTTCATGTGTTTTAATTAGTGCGAAATTAGGGACTTTGAAAAAATACTGTTGTTGACGGCTAGGACTTAGAATAGCGAGACGGGGAACCTATGCCCGATTTCTAAGCGATAGACAGTCTTCAAAACTCTTAGAAAATTTGACTCTTTGGCTTATCGAAACTTAGAAAAATACTCTCGCCGGCACTTATAAAAAATACACCGACTGGAAAGACTTAGAATACAAAATGGAAAAGGAACTATGGAAGCTAAAGGACATTAAAGGACAGATTGAAAAGGGCTTAATCAATTTCAAGAAGTCTCCAAAGAACGTATTACTCATAACTACGTTGATACACGGTTGGAAATATTAGAGAGTCAACTGAAGAATTTTTCTACAAAATACGAAGAGATAGTCGGCGAATGTAAGGGGGAAAAGAATTGTTTGACTACTTTCAGGAAGACGTATATGAAAAAGTTTACGAAATGTATCTAACGTATAAAGTAGAAGTCGAGAATACGTTGTCTAAATTTAAGTCTCATAGTTCTAGTACAAAAACTTGTAATGTTTCGTCTGATAATGTTGCAAGACTACCAAAAATAGTCTTACCGACTTTTAGCGGGAAATATACGGAATGGTCATCATTTCGGGATTTATTTATTTCGCTAGTACATAATAATGCAAACCTGGATGACGTGCAACGTCTTCATTATCTTAAGGCGCAATTGTCAGGCGAAGCAGAACAGTTAATCAGGCATGTTCCTATAACTGACACAAATTATAAAAAATGCTGGGAAATGTTAGAACATAGATTTAACAACGAAATAATTCTGTCCAATTGTATACTAAAAAGATTATTCAGTCAACGCAATGTTCTTGTCGAATCCTCAAATGCTCTAACAGATCTTCTTAATGTAACGAGTGATTGCTTGCATGAGCTTATTTATCTTGGAATTGACGTAAGTTCGTGGGATGTAATAATTATATACGTAGTAAGTTTGAAGTTGGACATAGAATCTAGGAAGCAGTGGAAACTGCATGTTAGTCAGTAGCGAGTTTTAAGAGACACGTTTTCGAGCCCTAGAGTTTGTTGAGCCTAAATGTAAATCAAGGGCTAATGTTCTTAATTTAACTCATCCAAAAGTAATGCATGGCGTAATTAATGTTTCGTGTCCATATTGTAGTGACAATCACAAGTTAAATGCATGTAAGAAGTTTTCTAAGGAGAATAGTGATGAGCGTAATATTGCCCAGTCGCTGGGCGTATGTTTTAATTGTTTGGGTATTCACCACACGTCCAAAGTTTGCCGAGTGCTATCAAAATGCCGCATTTGTCAGCGGAAACATCATACGTTGTTGCACCCTACCAAGAAGCCCAGTGTAACTAGTGCGGTTTCCATGCCAATGGAGTCTACAACTTTACTTGAAAGTACCTCAGAAGTCAGTGCAAATATTGCAACCCATCTAGTGAATGGACGAGCGCAGGGACAAGTCCTGTTGGCCACGGCCCTGATAAAGGCCGAATCATTAAATGGGTCCTCTCAGATGATGAGAGCATTGATCAAGGATCACAAGCGTCCTTCATAACGGAGGCCGCAGCTCAATTACTTCGTCTAAAGAAAGTGGTGTCAAAAACCACTATTGCAGGTACAGGAAGTGGTCATGGCAAAGACGTGTCTCGACATGTAGTTAATGTTAATATACAATCATTTCACGACCCATCCTTGACCTTAGAAGTAACTGCGCATGTTTTTAACACACTGACATCAGTAATGCCAGACACGAGTTTTAAAATTCAGGATTGGCCCGAAATTCACAGTGTTCGTTTAGCAGATCCACAGTTCAATCTACCTAACAAAATCGACATTTTGTTGGGGGCGGAAACCTACTGCCGAATTTTAAAGGTAGGATTAATCAAGAGTCCCACAGGCTCTCCGGTCGCACAAGACACGCATTTCGGTTGGATTGTGTCGGGCCATGTGGGTAAGGCAGACAGTTCTCTCAATTCCTATAGTATACAGTTATTGCGATGCATGCTCAAGTTGAAGAGAATGATATGTTAAAAAGGTTTTGGGAACTGGATGCTGAGCCATATTTAACAAAAAGGCCATTCACCCCTGAAGAAACGTGTTGTGAGGACTTTTATAAAGCTACGACCGAAAGAGATGAAGAGGGACGATATATAGTCCAATTGCCCTTTCGTTCAGACGATCGGCCGCGATCGAAGTTGGCTAGGGATCGGAAACTGAAACAACAATATTCAGAAGTGATAAAGGAGTATATATTTCTTGGTCACTTAAAAAAGGTCATTGATGAATCTGAAAGGAACAAAAGTGATGCAGTGTACTTGCCCCACCACGCAGTGGTGAGACAAGATAAACTGACCACTAAAGTGAGAGTGGTGTATGATGCATCATGCAAAGGGACCAACGGGGTCTCTTTGAATGATACCTTGATGGTAGGACCTACTCTCCAAGCAGACTTACGACATATTATAATGAGATGGCGAAAACATCCGATCTGCCTGGCGGCAGATATAATAAAAATGTATCGTCAGATTAAAGTAGCAAGGCCAGATACCGATTTTCAAAGGATTGTCTGGAGAGAGGATCCTAGCAAAGAGATTGAGGACACCCGGCTTCAAACGGTCACCTTCGGAACTTCATGCGCCCCTTATTTAGCAGTTAAGTCATTGCATCAAGTAGCTAGCGATGAAGGAGAAAGGTATCCATTGGCTTTTGACCGGGTAATAACCGACTTTTATATGGATGATCTTATGACTGGCTGCCAATCTGAAACAGCAGCAATCAAAATCTATAGAGAAATGAATGATTTATTAGAAAAAGGAGGGTTCCAGCTACAGAAAATGACAAGCAATAAAATGCACTTACTGGAGGTGTTAAAGGAAGATTCGGGTTAGGATTTAGAAATCAAAACGGATAAAATAACAAAGCTTTTAGGACTTCACTGGAATAGGCATACAGATGAATTTGACTACTCCGTGCGAATGTCATCTCCTGCGGCACCTGAAACAAAAAGAACAGTGATATCGGAAATATCACGTCTGTATGATCCACTGGGATGGATAGCACCGTGTATTGTAACCTCGAAGGTGTTTATTCAGAAGTTATGGATTGCTGGCATTGACTGGGATGATGAGTTGCCACCAGCACTCCTACAAGAATGGATCTCTTACCGAACAGAACTGAAGCAACTAATTGATTTTCACATTCCTAGGTGGATTGGCAAAGAGGAATCAAATGTTGTGAGGGAGCTGCATGGATTTAGCGACGCATCGAATATAGCTTATGCCGCTGTAGTCGAATTATGCATCCAAATGGTGAGATACATACACATCTTCTTACAGCCAAAACGAAGGTAGCTCCGATAAAGCAAATATCCATTCCTCGCCTGGAACTGTGTGGCTCTGTGTAAGTGTCAAAATTGCTGACCGAAGTAGCTAAGGTAATGAACATACCAAAGGCGAATATACATGCTTGGACAGATTCGTCTGTGGTCTTGGCATGGTTAAATGATCATCCAAGTCGTTGGCAAACCTACGTAGCTAATCGGACGTCGGAGATACTCAGTTTGGTAGACAACACACATTGGGCTCATGTACAGTCTAAAGACAACCCAGCAGACATCGCTTCTCGCGGAGCATCTTCATCTATACTTCGTAAAAGTGATCTTTGGAAACATGGACCTCTGTGGTTAAGAAGTGATCAAGTAGAATACACAAGGCCTAGAGCAATAAGTACCAATGAGGAGAAGAAAGCTGTGAAGGTTCATACCGTCACCGTGGCATCCGATTTTGATGAAGTCTTGGGATCCAGATTTTCATCGCTAAGGAGGCTAGTAAGGGTTGTAGCTTTCTGTAAAAGGTTTTTACAGTTGGCAAGACACCGAAAAAATAATATTAAGCTAACACCTTACCTATCAGTAATAGAATTACGGGAAGCCTTACATATCTGCATTAGGCAAAGTCAGCAGCAATGGTTTCAGGCTGAAATTCGGGCCCTGGAAAACAACACAACAGTAGACAAGAAAAGTCCCTTATCTAAATTAAACATTTTTACAGATAAAAACAGTAAGCTATTACGCGTTGGGGGTAGGCTCCGTTACTGCCTGATGATACAAAGCATCCAATCGTTATACATCATGACTCTAGCTTGGCTTAGTTGATTGTAGCCAACACTCATGAAAGAACCTTTCATGGAGGTCAACAATTGGTGCTTAACTTTATACGCACCAAGTACTGGATCAACCGGGTGAAAAGTATGGTACGAGCGTATATACACCGTTGTGTGTCCTGCATACGCTGTGCTGCTAATACAAAACACCAGTTGATGGGAGAGCTTCTAGACTGCAGGGTGACTCCAAGTAAGCCGTTTCTCAACACTGGTGTCGACTACGCGGAACCCATCAACATGAGGTTCTCTAAAGGACGCGGTCAGCGAGCGTATAAGGGATACATCTGCTTGTTTGTGTGTATGGCCAAACGTGCTGTGCACATTGAAGCCGTTTCAGACCTCACCACTGAAGGATTTTTGGCAGCGTTTAGGCGCTTTATTGCTAGACGTGGTCATTGTCGCCACATTTGGAGCGACAATGGTACTAATTTCGTCGGAGCTGCCAAAAAATTGCGAGTGCTGTTTTCTAAAGAAAGCTCGTTGTTTCGAAACATAGCAACAGTTCTAGTAGATTCCCAAACTGAGTGGCATTTCATCCCTCCTCACGCTCCAAATCATGGTGGACTGTGGGAAGCAGGGATTAAAAGCGTGAAACATCATCTGAAACGCACAGTTGGAGACTCAACCCTTACTTTTGAGGAAATGTCCACAGTTCTGTCTCAAATTGAGGCATGTCTCAATTCTCGACCACTATCCCAAGGCAGCAGTGATTTGGAGAATCCTACACCATTAACCCCAGGACATTTCTTAGTGGGTTAACCGTTGGTAGTGACACCAGATTATAATTATGAAGACGCCTCGGTAAGTACGTTACGCAGGTGGCAGTTGACGCAACGTATGGTACAGAGTTTCTGGCAAAGATGGAAGAATAAATACCTTACACATTTCTTCCAAAGGTATAAATGGGCGGTTCGATGTAAAGATTTTAAAATCGATGACGTAGTTCTAATAAATATATATGTATATGAAGATAACCTACCCCCAGCAAAATGGTTGTATGGAAGAGTCGTTGAGGTCCACCCAGGAAGGGACAATATCACTCGTGTTGTCACTGTACGTTGCAAGGGCACTAGCATTAAACGTCCAACTTCAAAGTTATGCTTACTTCCTGTCACTGCATAAATCCTTTATTTTTGATTGCTTATATAACATAATTGAAAGTTTTTTTTTGTTAGAGTTTTAATTTGTATTTTAGGTATACACACATAAACTATACATAAACTTAATATATATAAACTAGGGTTGCTTTACTATCACACTTGCACATATTTGTCAAGGTGTTTAAGTGGTTTGTTGTTCTTTTAAAAGCATATATTATGGTTTAATTTAGGAGTAATTTGTCGTTGAAAACTGGTATAATTCATGTAGTTGTTTCTTATTGTTTTTTCCAAATTGTTATTTCTACAACAAGAATTTTGTAAAAACGATGTCCATCATTTAAGATTTTGTAACAACATAATAAAGTCCATTGTTTTTGTTTTACAAAAATGATAAGTTTAATCATGGTGGGCGGTAGGTACGCCAGTGGAATGTAAAGAGATATTATCCCCTTTGGTGGGCGGAATGTTCAGAATGTAATGTTAGATATAAGGTGTACGAAACACATGTTTGTAGCAAAAGTTTGTTCTTCTATTCGGTAGATGGCGCCTTAGATCGCGCTATGGTTTTGTTCCCCAGAACTGTATATATTTGCTAGCTTCGATAATAAATTTGTCTCGCCCTGAGGTACTGATTTCATTGTATCACTGGACTGTAAGGCACCTTGTACCGATATTGTACATAGTGATTACAAGTTATAACAACTACGACGTTTACCCGGGTCACTGAAAAGCAAAGATTTCGTATTTCCTCATTAAATTATGCAACCAGTTTTACTTCTATACAAGCATTCATTTTGTTCAGATAGCTCATGAATTAAAGTATTTGCAATTCAGTTTATTTCTGTAAATAAGAGGAAGTTGTAACAGAAAAGACCAACCAAACAAATTTAAGAGACTTCAAAATGTCTGTCAAAATCATATCTCAGAGTATCGTTCGAGGTTGGAACGATACTCTGAGATATGAAGTGGCTTATACGCCTTCGGAATGCCCGGAATCGGCCGGGCTGTCCATATTCTTTTTCTTTATACAGTACTCAGTTCCATCCACATACTCCCTCTTATCTTAAAGAACGTTTCAATTTCTGACACAATACACATTGCAGAACCATAAGATCGTCGGAGAATTTGAAGCTGAAAATGCCCAGACATACAACACCTTTCGTAGATAAGTTATTGCCGGTGCAAGCTGCTAGACTTTGGTATAAGCAGCCTGTGTCAATCAGACAAGAAAAAATCTAGCACTCATGTAAAAAAAAGTCAGACTACTACTTGGTATTGTAAATCCGTTTTACATTATGTTTATACATGTATTTATATTATAAAGTTTATGTATATCATGTCATTATATATGTTTTTGTACAGGTATGTAAATGTATATAAATTAGGCACGGTTTATATCATAATCGGGTTGGTGATGTATATATAGTTTAAAATATCTATTGTCAAACTTGTACCTAGTAGTACACCACGAACTACCGGAATCTAGATCTCTCAATATTCATAATAAAATTTGTCAATATTGAATTTGAATTATTATACTTGTAAAATGTAGTACATATGTATCTGAATAACATTTTCCTGTACAATAAAGTGAAATAAATAAAAGCAAATTATAAGCCATACACGATAAACATTTCGTTACAACTGTTATCTTGTATTTATTATTATAATTAAGTTATAAAAAATATAACTAACTAATCATTACATGATACAATAAGTAATGAGCCGTATTTTTCCTCCCTCCCTTACATCCCTTTCCTTCCCTTTTTATTATCCCTTTCCTGTCAACATACTCCAAATTATCCCACCCAATTCCCAAATTCGGGGATACATGAGTAAGTGTAATACTCGTATATTACGCAGTTGTTTATTTCAGATAGTTCATATGTTAGGTTGGCAACTAATAAACCCGCCATCTTTGTACACAAATTTACAAAATGTTTAAGTATACACAATCAAATTATTTCTCAACTATATAAGCACCGTCGTTTTCTATGACCTGTCGCCAACGCGCTGGCAGAGAGATAACGCCTTCCTCGTAGAAGCTTTTAGGCTTTTGATCAAAAAAGGTGGTAAGATCACTTAAGCTGGTCTTCATTTTTAATTTTTTTATCTTTTAAGTAGTGGGCTAGAGAACGAAATAGATGATAATCTGAGGGCAAAATGTGTAGAGAGAGTACTGTGGGTGAGGAAAGACAGCAAGCACCCAAATGAAAGTAATTTTTCACGGGTCCCTTTTTCCTACATGTGGTGCATTATCGTGCAAAAAGTATACTTTATTTAGATTTTTCGGAAATTTCGCTGCTACTTTGTCCAGTTGGTCACAATAAATATTGGCCTTAATTGTAGTGTTACATGGCAATAGCTCCCAGTATATAATTCCGTTTATTCCCCACCACACACTTAAAAGTTCTTTTTTACTCGTGTCAGATTTGGGCGTCGGTACTCCTGCTTCTCCAGGTACGCGAAATATTTATGTACATAACCCACTTTTCATCCCCCGTAATTACATCCTTCAGCCACTCATTGTTACGATGATAACTAAGTAGTTCCATGCACACGTTAGCTCTCTTCTAAAGTTGAAAAGGCTTCAAGTCATGTGGCAACCAAACTGAATATTTCCAGGTCTTTTCTAAAGCGTAGAGTTGCTTTTTCTACTGCAGTATGAGAACACTGAAGCTGATCTGCCAGACAACGTGAAGTGAACCTGGGATTCACTTCTATGAGTCTTTTAAACTCATCTACATCTATTGTAGGAGGTCGACCTGGATGAGGTTCATCAGATAGGTCATAATTTCCATCCTTAACTCTTCTGAACCAATGTTTGCTGGTATCGTAAGAGAGCACGCCTTCGCCTATTGTTGCACATGTATTGCGCACTGCTTCAGTCGCTTTTCGACCTAAGCGAAATTCGTTAAGTAAAAGCAGCCGAAGTTCTCTACAAGAAATATCCATAATTTACTGTAGTTTTACTATTCGAGATCCATTTGTCAACTGATCTGACATACAACTTTTGCTTTATTTATTTACTACTCCAAGAAATTCAAGATAGTTCTATAACGGTTTAGAAACTGATTTAAAAAAGTGGCGGGTTTATTAGTTGCCAACCTAATATTTTGTTTTCCTTAATAATTCGCCGATCCTTAAAATATCCTAAAAAAATATTATTGAAACTTGTTGATCAATAGCTTCTTTAAGGAAGGAGTTTATTCAAGCGCTAATTAACAGTTAAAACCTGTCTGAAAGGTATACTTATTGCCAAGTAGCTCTTACCCACTTGCTTTCAACCGCACGCAGTAATGTTCTGCCTATAGGCAGGTATACATTTTGTGAATAAATTTTCTGAGCGAGGGTGAAAACCGCATTGACTGCCTTCTATAATAGACTTCGAGATGTATGCAAACAGATACGATTAAGGTTTTGGTTTTTTCACATGTTTTGAAAAATGACAAATTTTAATATATAATAGAATAAGTCATAGAAAAGAAAAGTCACTTATTTTCGATTCAACGGTGAAATTTTTGAAAATTTAATTGAAGTGTTTTAAATAACTTTTGTATGTTAGTCATAGCTACTGGTAATTAGTATAATATATGTCTATACAACATAGCGCAAAGACTTTTTTGTTGATTGTTTCTTAGTGTTTTAAATATTCATTGAGTTAAATAGTGCACACCTGTAGGAGCCAGGTAAAAATTTGGTTAATTATTTCTTCTCGAACAATAATGGGAAACGCATCAGACAATAGTATCATGAACGTCAGCTGCCAATTGGTGGGAGGATGAGCGGTGATAGCCTCCAAGCCTCCTCGTAACTAGCTCGTCGCTCAAACATTAATAAAAAAGTTACACTTTCAATGATTTCCTCTCAACCAAAAATTTAACTGATGATAGCTTCTATAGAACTATTATTAAACATATATGTTGTTAGCTGATGCATTAAAAGTTATAACGCAGGAGTTTAATTTCAATTTAAGACGCATCATTTCCTCTCAGATTAAAATTTGTAAACTGATTGTTAATATAATGCCGTAATTCATAAGAAAGAATAAGCTATCAGTAAGTCAAGGGAAACCTTGTCAGCCGATGCACTTAAATATGTGATAGTGATCCTGCGTTATAATTTTCAATGCATCAGATGACAGTCTTTCCACCTAGATACAGCCAGCTGACATATACATTTGTTATCTATCATCAGGTAAATTTTTCACTGCGAGATGTTGGGTAAGCTACGATATAACAAATTTTTAATTAGGAGGAAATGATTGAATATACATATTTTTTTCGTGCGTGGGAGGCTACTGCCGCCACTACTACTGCCACAGTTCTCTGATGCACTTCACTAAATAATATCTGTATATTTTTATATTTATTAGGTAATTTCCTCCTTTGAAATGCACTCTCAGCTACCAACGCCTGTCCGAATTATTTTGTTCTATCCTAAGGTTGCCAAATGTGGGTATATACAAATATATATGTGGGTTAAACTTCTATCTATAATTCTTATTCTAATAAATAAACATTTTATCTATCTATGTAATTATTGCTTGAGAGGAACTTGGTCATGTAAATCTGACACTGGCTCCTGGACCGTTAGGAAATCATAGCGTAGGTTAAAGAGCCCTGCGACCTATTACGTAAATGGGATTAAATTATGTCCCGAATGTATGTATCTAAGTAATTTTTATTGAAATACCGCAACCTTCTCAATATGTAGTGACAGCGAAAGCAGTTCGCAGATGTCTCAACACACCAGTTAATCACTTAGGAACAAACCGCTTAAAACATTTAGTTAGTACAATATCGAGCAGACAATTTAATATAAATTGCGAGAGTTGCTGGGTAGGTCGGGACATGGTTACATGGAGCTATAATGGAAAGTTGTAAATCTTTCAGTGGACAGCACGACGCTACCAACAAAACATTTTTTTGTATCCACCCCTTTGGGAACACCGATTCGATTTTGTACATTCAATACAATACAATGTTGTTGACTGTATCCCAGTTTAGCGTAACTGTACCTAAAGGTGGATATGGCCTGACTGGAAATTCGAATAAAAAAATGCAGTTTTTCGCTTTCTACTCTAGGCATAGGAGATTGTAATCACTCTCTAAATTGAAGTAGGTACATCGTTTTTTATGAGATTGGTTTAATACATTTGAAAGGGGTTGTTGGTCTCTGATTTTAAGTAAATAGTGTGTTACTTCATTTAGTTACTTATTTTTTGATATTAATATACAAATACATAGTACAATATGCCTGGTAAAATATTACGATTCTATTTTCTAAAAAGATATTGAGACTCGAGCCTATTCTTTGAATTATGTTATTTATAATCATAATTGTTTATTGCGGTTAAAGGGCTCCCGGCTTCAGCCAGTTCGAGTTAGAGGTATGCGATCCTGACCTACTCAAGCTATTGCTTCCACTCCGTTTAAGTATTGCCCGTTCTTTTCATTCTCAATTCTTCTTATCTTTCTCTCTCAACATATTTCATTACTTCCACTT
The DNA here is from genome assembly GCA_947561695.1 of Tyria jacobaeae. Lineage (NCBI taxonomy): Eukaryota > Metazoa > Arthropoda > Insecta > Lepidoptera > Erebidae > Tyria > Tyria jacobaeae. The sequence continues at coordinate 11,974,331 of OX387218.1, forward strand.
TTGCGGTGTTATTCCTATAGTGACCGGTTTAGTTAAATTAATTACATGATGTATTATATAACATATGATAGATTAAATATGTAACTTATAAAAAAACTATATTCGACGAGAATGTACATAAGTAAGTTGTTTTATTTTATGAAACGTAAGAGTCATATATCAAGCTTTTTTTAACAACAAATCGATTCTTTTTAACACGCTTACAGAAAAATATGCTATAGAAGAAATAATTTCATTGATGTCATCATGTTGTTCTTCGTTAAAATTACATTTGTTCCAAGTTAAAAATAACTGGCAGGGTCAAATTTACTGTATCAAAATATGTTTGGGTGTGTTGTCTTCTGAGCATTGAATACTGAACACAGGACGATAATCCTTGCTACATATACAATGCACAACATACACAATGCAATAAATCATGATAATATAATTTGCACTAACCTATGCTAAACCATCCATCACATTACTTAACTAAATGAAAGAAGTGCAATACATCCGAGAGTATAAGTTATTAAAAATACAATACTGTTCCAGACATCATTATTTGGAAGTTGGCGAATGATTTAGGTTTTGCGGTCTTGTAGAAAATCAATTAAAAAGTTTGACCTCGATGTTATGATATATAATGTACATTTGCGTGCCATTATAATGTTGGCATATTTAATTTAAAAAAGATATGAAAACCTATTCATGGGTATGTCACTATTAACAGACATAATACGACCTTCAAAAAAAAAAACATACTCCCACCTAAAGGACCTGCAAACACACTTCCAACTCTTAAATTGCAGGTGCCAATGGGCATCAGGAGCTCGCTTGCACTCAATAAGACAAAAAAAATCTTTTTTTTGGTAGTATAGAAAGTAAGTGCTGGTAAAGATAGAATTTCATAACTTTTATTTAAAAGCGAATGCATAACAATATTTACGGAAATCAGGATTCATACTCACCACAGTACAATCCAGCTAAAAAGAATATTTTATCAAATTTCTATACCTTAAAACTCAAAAAATAGTTTTTACAGATTATAAACATCTGTTTGGCCACCTATGATGTACGACTACTTTTATATGAGGCATTCAACTAGCAAACTATCAAGCCAAAAGAGCAATTAAAATTGACTAAAACACTAACATGATATTTGATGATTTTATTTCAAAAAGTTCTTTACAAAAGCTACGCACATTAATCACAAAACAAAAATTTAATAAAAGGGGACCATTAACGTAATGCAAACTGAAAATAAAAGGTGTCAGAGAAATAAACTCAGCGAGAAAATGTCTTTTATATTAAAATTCGTCATAACATTTCATTAAGAGAGTGCAATTTGAAAGGTAACGAATGTAACTTAAAGAGTTTCACTTATTGTATCTATATATTTTTTATTCGTCAAGCTACAGAGCGACACTGAGCCAAATAACCTGACGCCGTGGGCTGAAATAAGGCGCTTTCTAATTTACATTCTGTATACAAATTGCGCAAATGTGAGCATGAAAATAAAATTCTCGTCGTTTGTGTTTTCTTGTGGGGTGGTCTTTTCTCGCATTATGTAAATTTTTATTACGAATTCTGTCAAATTAGTTTATACACGCACATTTTTATAAAGCCATTGTACAATTTGTATTATCTTTACAAAGGTCCTGAGCTCGTTTAGTCCTGAGCTCTTAAGTGTAGAGTAGAGTAGAGTAGATAAGAAATTACAGCACTCGTTCTAATTTTCGTAAATATGTTTTAAGCAACGTTATACCACTTTAAAAGAGGAATATCTCAAGTGGTACTCAAATCAGCTTAATAGTGATATAACAAAACCATTTTAGTTTTAGCATTGTGTTTCTCTTGGTTTAGGTAAGGGTTCTCATTGTTAAATGAACCTTTAGTATCAGTTAATGCCATAAAATAAATTTGACACTCATATTTATAAGAACTACAAGAATGTAGTTTATATGAGTGTAAACGGTTCCTTTTTCTGGTCTAATGTGGTTTAAAGAGCTGAGCATTGCATGATCCATTTCGTACCCATTTTAAACGAAATGGATCATTATTCAACATTATTATTATTAATATTCAATTCCATATCCGAACCTGTCAAATCTATTCACATAGTCATAAACTCTGGCTGAAGCTCAAAAATTACTCTCCCAAGAATACGCTTGAAGCTTGCCAAAGAGTGACTTAAGATAAAAATAAATATAATAAAATATGTATTTCATTTATTAAGCTTAGTAACGCTAGGGCCAAGAGCATGAACGAAGAGCAATACATCCGAGAGTATAAGCTATTAAAAATACAATACTGTTCCAGACATCATTATTTGGAATGATTGTGGTTTTGCGGTCGTCCACGCGGCGCGAACCGGCGATAAAGTACCACTGTTTAACTTTCACGACAAACTTTACTCTTTACTGCTCTCTCGATTTCGTATTATATTGAAGGTAGTGCAGATAACTTCTCCAAGAAACTCTCAAGTTAACTTTTTTTTTATTATGGGAAGGAAAACTAGATAAAGTGATATGATTTCTTCTTTTGTATTACCGAAGTTGTAGATATCTTTCGGGTCCTGGAAATTGTTCCGTTTATTATAATACTGGAGAAGTAAGAGGGGTAGTGGTGATACCGGACACAGTGGACGTATGGAAATACTACAGAGGACAGCCTATCTTGACAAATCAATCGATCGATACTTAATTTGCGGCTTTAACTATGTAAACCCTTTTACAATATTATAACAAGTTAATTAGTATCTTGATATTCAGATGTGGTAGTTATGACAATATAATTCATATACCTCAGCAATACGAAACCGAGCTACCCCTGCTGTAAAAACAAAAGGGTTATGTTGACGACAAGTCTATTTGTTTTGAGCGCTACATTATACACGAGGTACTGCTAATAAGACCACCCACTGTATAAATTCTTGATCATGAACAACCATTATCATTTAGCGGTTAATAAATGTTAGAGGGCCGAAAGTCTAAGGTGGCCACGCCGACGAGAGGGGATCAAAAATCGTAGTAATAATCGTAAAAAGTTTCAGAGTAACGCACGCGTCGTGAATTTGGAAGGTAGTCAAACGATCTTGTCATTACAGAAACGAGGTCGATGCCCCTAGATACCACTTCTTGATATCTTTAAAATCTTCGCGATATGATGATTAGAGGGTGTTACTGCCCGTCTCGTGTGTGGTAAAAAGAATTCGATGGTAAGTGGCTTTACCTATAGTTGACAAAGGCTAAAGAAGCGATCTTATATTCAATCACTTCTTAATAGAGCTTTGCAGAGAGTAAGTAATATTTTTTTACGTTTTACTACGGTAAAAATAGTGTTTGTCGGCACTGAGCAGGAATAATGACAATCCGGAACCAATAGGTAGTTATTTTTTGTACTAGTCTTTAGTTTTTTTTTTGTAGTGATACGATTGTTTAGTTACTACTGATAAAAATTGTCAAAAAGTATACTAACCATTTCCTTAGTCATATGTATAGAGATTTCATGAAATTATTTTCATTAATGTACTTTTAAGTCACCAGTCAATAAACTTAGACTACATTAGAACAATATTTACGCTTGGATTATTCCCATTAACTGAATAATTCCAATTACCTGGTGACCTAGTAGATAGATAGGTACACATACATATACATATAGATGGGTAGACCTAGACCTAGTATAAACTACCTGGTGACTTAGAAAAAATAGTTCAAACGTCTGGTTTGAAAAACTGTACGAGTTCATTTGCATTGCATCAGCCCTTGAATATTTAAAGACTTTAAAGCTGTGCTAAGTTTACACATTAAAAAAAAAGTCCTAACTTAACTCATAAATAATTTTTAAGTATTGACATCTTAATAAACGCTTCACCTTTCTTTAAATAAAATATACAAAGTATCCTAAGAATAATTCATGACTTACTGTTCATATAAAGAAGATTTAATATTGTTCAACAAAATTTATAATGTAAATTATTCAAAATTCAATTTGAAATGAATTGTGGTATCACTTATGAAAACCAAAAGCTAAATTTGTATGAAATTGTAAATGTTGAACATCTAAAGAACCTCTTTGTTTTATATGGAAGATGGCATAAATGAATTCACTTTTTCTTACTTGCACTAGTCGTTAGAATGTGTATCGTAATTTCATTATTTTTATCAGTAAGATAGCTAAAGGAATCTCTTCCAATGAATAAATATATACTCAAATCTATATGCACATGTTTACAATGGCGAAAGTGATGACTCATCGTTAAACTCTTAGAAATATCTTTATATAGCATTGATATTTAAAAACACATTTTTACTCCTATCTAAATGCCTTTCTGAATGTCAATTGCAACTACTAACAATAATACATTCCTTCCTGTCATCATTTTGGCATTCGTAATTCCTCTATAGTATAGTCACAAATTAATTAACCAGAGAGGTGATCGAGGAGCAATGTTAACTAATATTAATCAGGATTGTCTACCTCTGCCACATACGGTCGTTTCACATACGGTGTCGTATTTATAGCCTGGGCGACTTGGCAGGAGGTTTCGAAACGTGATACCATTAAACGATCGTGTCAGGGATTCGGTTTAGATACCGATCAATAGGCAATTGTGGCAATGTCTGAGTCAGTTAGTGAAACTGGACGTGGAGTTGTTTCGTAAATAGTCTAAAAGAAAAGACAACTTAAAAAAAATGTTTGTAACTTTATAGTTACAAACATTTTTTTAAAAATGCTACAAGAAAATGCTACAATAGTGTTAACACACTGATGTGTGTTAACACTATTGTAGCATTTTCATATTTAATTGTAATTAACTGAATTATTTATTACAAAGAAAACAACAACCCTTTAAAAGGCTAAAATAAATTTGACTTATATGTATATATAATTAACTTATGACTTATGTATTCAAAATTAGTAGCACATTCAAGTTTTATTTTATTTATAGAATATCATATTAGTTGGTTAATTCCCCTATGTGTATATACTAGTGTTATAGAGCTCGGATCGGATTTCTTGGCATCAGCTGGTTTGAGTAACATGGTATGCGGCCCTTGCTTGAGCTATTGCTTACACTCCCAAATCCCGATCCATGTAATAAATATCCTATTTCTTCAATTCTATCCCCCATTCCTATTTAAATATACTTTACTTTTTTTGGTATAGAAGGACAAACGAGCAAAGGTCAAAGGTCAGGGTCATCTGATGGTATTACAACACTTACAACTCAAGAGTCAAGAGTGCTGCCTGAAGAGCGGAAAGAGGGGATGGGCCAATAGGGAGGAGAAAGAGGGGAAGTGAAAGGGGAAAGGGAGTTGGCCTCCGATAATCTCACTCACTCGATCACACAATGCAATTGTTGTTTAACAATTTTCTGTGAGGTCGTGGAAATAATCCGGTCGAGCCTGCCCATATGTGCCGAAGCATGGCTCTCCCACGTTAAACTTCCCATCTACCTTACTACCTATCCACCCTTATCTAGTAATATAAAGTATTGTGCCGCTATGACATAACGCTACTCAAACTTAGCAGGGTTCCAGAAGAATAAATTACAATCAAATACACCACATTCCACTGCAGAACTTACATCAATACAATATACTGTAAGAAAACAAAAAAACTGTTGTCCCTACCCTACTAATCTTGTTACCAGCTAAATGAATTATTGTGGATTACGTACACTGAAATTCTTTGTTGACCTACATATATTTATACTAGTTATGTTAAATATGTGTGAGTGAAAATACGTCATATTTCATTTCTTATAGTCCAATTTGCTAAAATTAGCTTGTACTATACGCTCTTTAATCCAGTGCCAGTAACTTGTACCAAAAAATAAGTGCTAGCAAAAAAAGTAGAAAGTGAAGGACGTGTCTAGTTTACCTTTTTTTAGATTATTCTCTCTAAATCAACTAAGGTGGAGATTTGGTAGAAATTTCCCTAAGGGAAGATTTACTCGTAAAAGTAATCTCATTTTCTATGGGCCTTGGGTGTAGGTCCAGTCGTAGGACCGATTCTCAGACCATCATTTTTGTAATACACAAATATTTCTCTCGTATTTGAGTGTTCTTTAGCTCATTTCTCTTCATCTCTCTTTAGCTCTTCTCTCATATCTCTTCTGCTCATCTCTCTTTAGCTCAGTAGCTCATTCCCAGCCTTGGCCACGCGAACCAAAAAGAAGCTGTCAAAGCGTTTAGTTCGACTTCTAGGTGTTGTTGTTATATTCTCTGTATATATGTATGTACTTGTATACATGCGATGAGCGATCAAAAGGTTAAAGTAATGTTATAACAACCACAAGAATAGAAAGAAGAAGTTGTCATATTCCGGCGAAAATAAATCTTGTGCCTGGGTCTCAAAAACACCTCCACCGCAGTCATGACCTCGCCATTGTTCTCGAATTTGGTGCCTAGGATGTGTTCTTTTAATTTAATGAATAATTAAAATTCGCTAAGAGATTCATCATTTGTAACCCTGCAGTTTTGATGGCAGCGAGGGACATTGAATGTGCACTCGGGAGCGATATCTTGATGAACCTTCTAAGGAACTAATATACTAACTAACTAACTTTCCTAGTCGTTTCATCTTTATTTCCTTACGTAATTTTTGCATTAATGTTGTATAATAAGAACAGGTAATTATTACTCTTTTTTCTAAATAAAGACTGAGTCCATAACTTTGCCCACGGAAGGAACAACTATACATTTTTTAACTTTTTTTTTATGTTAGGGTCGTTACTAAAAAACAAAGTATGACATTACTTTGTTTTTTGGTAACGGGATCAAAGTGGTGTAAAAATGTGGGTGTGTCGTGAGTGTATTATGATTCGTTGCAGAAATTAGGCAGTAGTTAGTATCTACCTGAAAAATACCTAGATTTTATTTCGATCTCAACTCGCTTTTCCTTCTGCACCTCCGCCATTATTCGTGAAACCCACCACATGGAGACCTCTCTGAAGTTTAAATAGTCCGAAAGTATAAACTGAACACTCCCAAAAGAAACTTTTAGACACTCAGCTATGTAACGAATGGTTACATATCTATCTTTAAGTGTTGACTCCATGTTTAAATTCGAAACACCAAATATGAACCATGGAATATGATGAAGCTTTTTTTGTAAAGGACTTGAAATTTCATTAAAAACATTTTTGGTAGACATTTTTTTCAGTACGAAGTATTTTATCACTGCGAGCGTATTTAAGATTTTTCTATTTTTCGCTTAAAGTAACGATTTGCATAATAAAAAAGTAACAATTCAAAATAAAAAATAATTAACAATTTCAAATATCGAAAAGCGGAAACTTTTTGTTAGCTCTGTTACACGAGACCTTACAGGTATATTTAAAAAAAAAACTTTATTTACTTGAAGGTTAAATATATTTGAATTCTAATAAAATGCAAAGATTTAGAAAAAGGAAAGGAATCCGACCCGAACCGAATTCGATTGTAGACTGACTGCCTCGATGCATTCAGCCTTATATCGAAATGATTAATGCTCTCTCAGCAATGCCAGGGTCTGCTGATCAGCTATAATGCTGACATTTTTTTTTAAAGACAACTCCCGCTCTAGGATTAATTATTGTGTCGCGGGGACTTTACAAACATTCAAGTAACGGACACAAAGAACACCCAGACTCAGAACAACAATTAAAGTATTACACAAAGTGTTGTCCCGTTGGGGGGATCGAACCCACAACACTCGGCGTGGTAGTGTAGTGGCGAGGTGACCACTTAAACCGCTACGCCATTCGTGCAGTACACATTGGAGGGGTAACAGCTCCACCTATATATATTATAGATATCAGTATATATATATATATATTATATATGTTTGTGTGTATTAAATGTATCATGTTTATTTGGCCCATTATTTGAGTGACCAAATCAATATGAAACTTGAATTATATATATATCTTTTTTACTATCATTGTCTTCCTCGTCTTTGCACCTACCACTCTTTATCTCTGCAATATCCAAAGGTTGACTGAAATTGAACGTCCTTGTTCAATATGAGTATGAAGATATCAGTAAATAAAATAAAATAAATTAATAAAAAGTAAGGTGTAACTAGCCAATAACTATGGTATGTTTTATGTAAAAGAGACTAGTAGTCGGTGGTGAAGCTCCCAACATAAGGTTCGCTGGATAAAGTTTTTATTTCATTCGCAGAACTTTTGAACTCTTCCGCTCCACAACGAATATTTCTCAGGTAAATCACTAAAGTCTTTAATATAACCTACCCGCCTTTTACGACTCGCCTGCGAAGTGGTGGGGTCCTTTAAGTATGCTAGTTATATAAAGTCATAGTTTTAAAACACACTATGTTGTGTAATTACTGCAATATATATATTTATTTATACCATAATGGTGTTGAATATATATATTTTTCAACAGACTTGCTCGTAAATTGGCTCTTATTTCACCGCAAATAGGCACATAATGACACCCATAATCAAACCGTGACTTTTTCATTGCTATTATTCACAAATGAGTTATAAAGTTTATTTTTTATTTTATTGATTAAGTTGTATTGTTTCACTTTCTTCATAATTAGTACTTGTAGATATTTTAATTAATAAAGAACTGTAGCTTCAACAGTGTTTCGCAATGGCGGTAAAAATTAATCAGTTTTCCTATGCGAGCGCATCTTAGAATGGCGATAAGCCATAGACTAAAATAATGAGGTTTCTTTTTTTTGGCTTTTCGCGGATAGGCTCTAATTTCACCGCGATTAGGCGCATAATGACACCTATAATCAAACTGTGACATTTTAATTACTAGTATTCAAAAGTGAGTTATTGAGTTTTTTTATTTTTATTTATTATTGGTTGAGTTGCTTAATAATGCTATAAATTAATGTACCTATTGCTTGCTCATTTCATGCAACTTCGTATATAAATAGATAATTACAACTTGTACGTGTTTAATAAATAAAACTTTCATTCAAATTTAACTTTTGTTTTTTCTGTAATGAAGAAAACTTAAAATTCCCCATTTTGTACGATGCTGAAACGCTATCCGCCAAAAGCCAAAAAAAAGAATAATAAATTGTCAGCTTATCTTAAGAGACTATCCGGTGGATTTAGAAGCAAAAATCAAAGGTTTTATCGTCTGAAGATATTGAAAAATGTAGTAAAGATGCTCCAAATAACTAATATCTGGCTACTAAGGTTAGTTAAAATAATTTTAAATATCTACGCGACTTCAGCCTGTTTTATGTGTTGAACTTAATTATTGTTTCTTATTTCCAGGTTGCTTTAATATTTGGTGTAACTGGTGCTTGTAGGATACAAGAATTAACAAATATAACTGTAAAAGACGTAGAGAACCATGGCCAGATGCTTTTAGTAAAGATACCAATCACGAAAAATAAGATACCGAGGTCGCTCATTATACGTACACGGTCCATTCTATGAAATTGTTAAGAAGTATTAAAGTTTGCGTTCACCAAAAGCAAAAATTACCGTTTCTTTGTAAATTACCAGAATGGTAAATGTACCTGTCAGCCCATAGGTATAAACAAATTTGGTTCTATGCCTAAAGTTTTTAGGTTTAGCAGATGCTGAGAGCTACACTGGACATAGTTTCAGAAGAACTTCAGCTCCATTACTGTCTAATTCAGGAGCTGATATAATGACTTTGAAGCGTCATGGTGGGTGGCGATCTAGCAATGTAGCAGGATCATAAGTAGAAGATTCCATACTAAACAAGAAGAAAATTTGTGCAAAAATCACAAAAAGAATTAGAACTTTATTCTGAGGCGCGTACTACTGGCGAAACAGCAACTATATACAATGATTGGATTGAACCATCTCAAATAACAATAGAACATGAAAGTAGTAAATAATCTATCTGATGAAACCGCTATGCCATCAAAAATATTTAATTTACTAACTGCACATTTACTAATTGTTTCTCTAATTGTCTCTCTCTCTTTTTAGTATTGTTTTCTTCACAAGTGTATTGATAAACATCGTATGATACACTTTGATGATTACCGTCCTCGGCTATCTTAAGACCCTCACCTAACGGCTCGGGTCTCAATGGCGCCTTTGAGGTAATCACCAACATTACACACTTGTGCCGTAATGTACTATTACGCCCCTAACTTGTATAGTATTTCTAGACCCTACATCATTAAGATGCTAAAAATCGTTGAGTTGATACTTTTGACATTTTTTCTTTTGCATTCCTAAAGGCTTATACGTTATAAAGGTACGACTAAATGGCAAAACTTAAAAATATTCCCTTATCATAGGCATCGATAGAACTAATTATGTATGACAGCAGACATCTTTATCTTTTGATTTCGTTTTCGTCGTCATTGAAATGTACAGTATCCTCCACCACGATGATGAACTCTTGATTTACAAATGTAAAAGACAAGGCGTTCGTCCATACTTATAAGTAAAAATAACTAAGTAAAAACAAATTACAAATAAAAACAGGTAATATATACATATATATACAAATACATACACAAATATATATACACATACATAAATACATATATGCAATAAACAGATATTACTGAGATAGGTAGTGATCCTTGACGAGCTTCTGAACGACAGCTAGTGATTGAGCCCGTCGGATTATGCTGTCTAGTATTAATGTTTTAGTGACATCGGTATAATATTACAAAGTATAGGTAAGCTACTATATCTCACAAAGTGTTATATTGCTAAGTTCGACTGCCACCAATTAAAAGATTCCGAATTGTCGACCGAATTTCAAAATATTTTTCTAAAGCGACATAGTATTCTCCTCCTTCTTATTGTAACCAAATCAGGATTTGATAACGTAATACCAAGGAAATTACAAAAATGTTTTAAACAGTGGTAGAGCCATGCTTAGGCACAAATGGGCCGTCTCGACCGGTGCAATACCACGGCCTAACAGAAAACCGGTTGTGAAGCAACAATTTCCCCGCAATTAGTGAGGTTTAGGCAGGCCCAACTCTCCCTCTCCTCTTTCCTCTTCCCTCTCTCCTCATCCCCTATCTTCTTTACCTCCCCGCGTCCCCCGATCCCTCATCACCCTTTAGGGCAGCGCACTTACGACTCTTGAGTTGCAGGTGTCCATGGGAGGAGGTTTTCACTTACCATAAGGTGACCCGTCTGTTCGTCTGTACCAAAATATTAAAAAAAAAATAGATACGATTACGGTTAAAAATATTGTGCAAACTAATTGGAATTAAAATTGGCTTTTAATAATAATAATAAAACGTTTATTTCAGATTTTTTAAATCTGAAGCAGCGTCTCGATAGGTAATAGGTAATAGGATAGGAAATAAGTAAAGAAGAACTGCAGAAAGTAGAAGGTGTATTAGGAGGAAAGGCGACAGAATAAAAAATGGCGTACAATTAGCATAAACACTAGCGGCAAGCAAGCGAGATGCGCGCGCGGCGGCTATGCGATCGCTGTGAGTTATTTTAACGGACTGCCTTAGCAGCCGGCCCGAGGCGACGGCGACCGAAACCGGTTCTCTCGTCGTTGCTTCGCGCGTCAAGATCACTAGATACAAAATCATGTTCGCTTGTCCGTCCGTCCGCACCAATTAATTTTAATATAATATTACTATTTTATACAAACAATATATATTTATATTAATACAAATACTAATACATATTTCTTGTTATAATTATTTATACAATACTATATTTATGTACTTAATTAAGTACCTATATGTTTTATTACTTAACGCTAAGGTAATCTTAACCTATTACATATTAGAAATAAATTTACTAATAATATTATTTAAGTGTATGTACGTTTATTACCTATTAACCTACTAAACTTTATACATTAACTTAGTGATATTTAACTAAGTACTTATTACTAACACAATAAATAGGTGGAGGTACGCCACAAATCCATAGTACATGATAATGATAATGATAATTAATGATGTCAGAGTCAGCATTTATCAGATTTATATACATTAAACAGACACATACAATCACCAAAAATATCTCTAATTATGATAATTTAATGATTATTGAAAATGCATGTCAAAAATAAGATCAATTACATATGAATGTTGTTTCATCCTATAACAATTAAAGTTACAATTAATTTAAATACAAATAAATATCAATTTAGTCCTTTCCTGTTATTACACTAATCCACTTATGCTGAATTGGACAGTCTGTCCTAGAGGCAATCATTCTTAGGATGCCGTTGCTACTGTCTCTCATACGCCTGAACAATGATGCCACTGTTTTACGTATTATGGCGTGAAAGCCATCCGTCTGTGTTTCGGCAAACATTAGAGACGCACTGCAGTGTGGAGGTAGCCGCATCAGCATTCTAAAAATGTTATTGTATTGTACACGTAAGACATTGGCGGCCCGACGGGTATGTCTTACCCATAAGCTGCTCGAGTAAAACGATTGGCAATATGCTTTAAACAACGTGATTTTTACTTCAGAAGTGCATCGAGCAAACCTCCGAGCAACCATGTTCCCTCGGATCGCCAGTGCCCTACGCTCACGCTCCAGATCAGCATCATCGGATAGTTATTATTTAGTTCCTCATTTACCATGTGTCCCAAGTATCTAAAACCTGTCACCATCTGCAGCTTTTCGCCGTATAGTTTAATCGGCGGTGCATAACCGGTCACACTGAGCTTTCCTTTAAAGAGCAATATTTTGCTTTTTTCTACGTTGTAGGTGAGCCCGTGCTCCGCCGCGTACGACTCGCAAATCGCCAGTAATTTACGCACTGCACCCACCGTTGGTCCCAGCAGCACCATATCGTCCGCGTAGCTTATGTTATTAACGCACACATTATCAATATGGCAACCGGTATGAGTGCTGCTGAGCTCACCGATTAGGTCATTTATGTATAGACTAAATAGAAGAGGAGAGGTCAATCCACCCTGCCTAACCCCGCATTCCTTGCTGTATGGGTCAGACAAATTTCCCGCCCATCTCACCTGGTTCCGTTGGCAGCGATACCATTCCTTTAGGAGTGCTACAATGTCCACCGGCACCACCGCATCCCCCAGTTTACCCCACAGCTTGTCATATAGGACGGTATCAAAAGCTTTTGATAGATCTAGGAAACACGCGTATACCGGTGTTTTTCTGTCCGTATAGTATCTGACAGCCTGTTTAAGACATAATATCGCACTTTCAGTGGAAAGCCCACTTCTGAAACCAAACTGGGCATCCTGCAATTTTATGTATTGGCTAAGAATGTCATTAAGCATGCCGTCAAGCACCCCCGCTATTATAGTCGCAAGTGAGATAGGCCGATAGTTTTTCTTGTCAGATATATCCCCTGTTCTATTTTTAATAATAGGCACTACTATTGTTTTGGTAAGATCCTCCGGCAGGTATCCGTGACAAAGACAAAGATTATAGAACATAGAGAGGACACTCGGCAAATGCACTCCGGCATACCTAAGGTGCTCGATACTGAGACCATCACGCCCGGGAGACTTGCCTCTTTGCATTCCATTAATAACTTTTCTAACATCTTTGGCTGTAAATCTAATATTCCTTTTCTGGGTGATTGTCCCAATATCCGGCGTCCGAAACACACCCGTGTCATACTTTTGTGTCACCCTGAACTGCTCTCTGAATAAGTTCGCAATCATATAGTGATTACTAACATCATTTACACTCACAGGATGGCCAGGCTTTTGGCTCATACTCCCCGTTTCTTTCCAGAACTGTGAGAAATTTTTAGCAGAGTGATGAGAGGCAATCGCATCCATTTTTATTTGCTCCTGTCTATCCTGACACCATTTCAACTTTCCCTTAAAAACTTTCCTACTTTCTTTCATGTCGTCATATGACTGACCACAATTTGGTTTACCATCTTTCACCCAGGTCAAAAACCTAAGCCTGGCCTCCCTATGGTAACTTGCAACATATTTTGTCCATCCCGCAATATGACCACCTCTCCTCCTTATCCTTAATCGTTTGCTCGTAACTATGGCTGCCTCTGATAATATAGTAACCAGTCTCAGATACATATCATTCAACAATAATTTGTGTGCTCCACTGGAGCACATTCCATCACAACATTCACTTAATTCACTAGGAAAATGAATCTCGCGTAGTTGAGAGTGACATAATTTATGATAGTGCTGTATTTGTTCAGCAGTACGGTCACCCCAAACCACCCTACTAGGAGGCGGTGTTTCGCTTGTTATTTGTTTACATGAGATTAGACCTAAGTTACAATCAATCTTTAATGGGAAGTGGTCCGACCACTGCACGTCATACTCAATCTGTATATTCATGACTGTATGTACCGCTGCCTTCGTGACTATGCAATGGTCTAACCACCGCACACAGCCATGAACCTCACTAATAAAAGTATATGTATCAGATATATTCCTAACATTAAGATCCACACATGACCACTGCTGGTCATCACAAAAATCTAAGAGGTGGTTACAAAACAACTCATTTGGATGAGCGTTAAAGTCACCCAGAATGTAACTTGCAGAACAATCGTTATTTTCTTCCATAACTGCACTAATAGTACTTAAGCAATGTGTAAAGGTAGGCAGATTATCAACACAATCTGTTGGCATATAAACGCTAAATATAATGATAGACAAGTCATTTATTCCCACCTTCACCGCAGACAGCCGGGCATCATCACAATTGATAATTTTCACCGAACGAAAAACACTTTTCCTCCATAAAATAGCAACACCTCCATATGGTCTGCCTTTCACGAGGCCTCCTGAGGTATCCACCGCCGAGGTACCTGTGCTACCGAAATCCATGCTGATCGTCTCAAGCATCGATAAGTCATGTGGCAGTAGCCATGTTTCCTGTAGCGCAATAATGTCTGCCTTTTTGCATAGACTTCGCACTCCCTCCAACGATCTTTTCAGAGATTTACAGTTAAATGAAATGAAACTGACCTTTCTTTGACTATCCATTATGAGCTTCTAATGGTTGCCTCTCAGTCAAACGTTGTGAATTTATTTCACCACTGCCCTTTAGGTGGACAAAACGCCTAAATGAAATCCCCATCGGCCACATACTATCATCGAGATATGTCTGTAAGTTTATTTTGCTCACAAATATTTTGAAGGCGCTGTAGTTTCTTTCTCTGGCCATTTTGATTTTAATAGGCATCACTTCTTCTTGGGTCTTTGTGAGGATATACTCTGCCACATCCGTCTCCGATACATCTTTGTGGACATTGGTGATGAACAGAGGTACTTTCGTATCAGCTTGCTTAAATTTGCTGTTGTTGTCAATGCTCGCTCTGCCCTTAGATGTAGTAAATTTGTTGTTCAACTTTCTTTTATTCTGTACCAACGTCCATTTTTCATTATATGGTTTCTTGTTTAACCTTTCAGTCTTTGCCACACTTGCAAAAGTTTGATTCTCCTCAATGCAGTTAATTTGTATTTTGCCTGTGTCTTGTTGATAACGTTCATTCTCACAGCTGGTAATGTGTTCACTATTGATCAGTGCCCCCGCCTCCAACTCAGGCGCATTCATAACTTGATGTTGAGATCGAGATAGCGCACTACTTCTCTGTCTAGCTCTCGTTGACCCCGGTTCAACAGGTGGATTCATTGACGGCGACTCGATATCTATTTTTTAACTAAAGCATCTATTTTTTTTTAAAGTCAGTTGTAATAAACCTAATGTTTATAATCAGCTAATAACTCTGTTGAGTTTAACAGATTAATTAATTTGGAATACTTATATTTTATTATTAAAGGAAATAAATTCAAGTTTCGTATGAATATTTTTGAAATTAAAACAATATAAAAAGAATCATCTCGTTTATTTCTGTTTAAGTTACAAACAACACTACAGCGTCTATTTACTTTTTCCTCATCACTCAAGTCTTGGAAAGTACACTCATAAATATGCAAGTCCAAAGTTGTTGAGGCAACTCGTATTTTACCACTTTTAGCTGAAATACCTATACAATAGCCGAACGCGACCCGCTGCATAGGGAAACTGCGGTGAACTTGTAGCCAGTAACAATATCCGAACCTTCATAAATATTCACAATACAATGAAGTCTACTTCAACTACCTACTTTTATCAAGCCCCGGGGGTGTTACAGCAGCTTCTATTACAATGTCTCCATTTAAATGCGTTCTTCGACAAGATGTCTAATTGGTAACCTTATCTGTAAAGTTTGCAATAACTGTGACAGACGACTGACGCAGGCGAGGTGGCAGGATGCCTCATTGGGGCCCGACAGCTTCATTGTTTTCTTAATCTTGATTGAGGCAAACATTTAATTAATGTATTTGAGGCAACTCTTATGTCTTCTTGACAGTAATTAGAAAGAAATTTGAAAAGAAAACAATGTATTCGTAGTTATCTGCACATGTTAGCATACTCGGTAGCACGTTATTGTATTCATCCCCTAAATGTTAAGGTAATTATCACATTTTTTTATATGCAAGGGCCTTTATATACAAATGTATATTAAATGGATTTAAATATAAATTCTATGTACAAACCTTTATGTATAAGTGCATTTCATACATCCATTTGTTTCTTTGTGCTATAAGCATTTATTTTTGAAACGGCTTTAAGTATTTTCACAAAAGCAATATGATATTTACGAAGCTCGCTCGCGCTATTTTAGAAATTTAAAATACAGTATATTATATTGAACTTATACATATATACATATGCCTTTATAATTAAAAGGGTAGGCACAGGTGTGTAAAACACCTACATTTTATCTATTATAATTTGGACTTGATAGTAGGAATTCAAGATAGGAAAATTGGGAGTATATATAAAAGGGAAATATGAGACCAAGAGAAGGCAATGGAAGGAATTGGATGTGCATGGATTGGAAAACATAATCAATAGTTCGAAGTTTTCTTGACACAACATTTTTTTTTTAATTATAAACGTAGCTGTACGAGCTGAAGTTTAAATTGTGTTTGCATGAAATAAACAAAAAATGCAAAGTAAAAATAATAAATACGAGATATGAAAGTTCAACCTGAACTAAAGTATGCTGCCAAAGGAACTAAGATTCTTCATTTAGCGTGTTTATTAGACAGTGGTTTCTATAATAGCTAAGCACACTGTCATATTTCACGCCAGACAGACAGATAAAAGCCAAATCGGCTATTCGCGACAGTTCATCAAAAATATTAAAACAGTACCAGTTTTATTAAAAATGAAAGCGTGTTAAGAAGGATAAAAGTGCGTCGAGTCATATTATAACAGCTGTTATTTTTATTTATTTTTCTATGTATATACAGTAAACTATAGCTATTATATTTCTTTAAGTCCCGCAAGCCAGTTTTTGCCAGTGTACGAGATCGGAAAAGCAATGGATAGACGTGTTAATCTCACGGTGTCGAGAGCATGTGACGATATTATTTTTCCGGACTCATATGAAGTGATTAATAACGATCCTTTTGCCATAATGACGTTCCTTTTGATATCATTATTTTTTCCTACACAGTGAATTATTTGGGACTCCGTTAATGTTTGCCCGTTATTTATTATTGTTGACTTGGGTATCAATTAGTTATTTAAATACATCGTTTATTTGTCAGCGCTTATGTACTTAAATCTACCAACATAAAACAATTATTTTTTCAAGAACTACTGTTTGAGTTATTGTTAGGATTGTCACTTTTCGTAGATACTTTCGCCCAACGCCAAAACCCGCTTTTGCTTACCGTTATCTGATAGCACTTCATTTGCTACCTTCGTGTCTAAAACGTTAATGCTTGCTTTGACAATATATATAGCATTCATCCTGGTAGAAATAGTATTTGACACCAGTATGGAAAACATTAAATTTATTGAATAAGATAGATACCTTTGCCTGGCTTCGGCATAACGATGTGCCTAATGACCACTAACAGCTGAGAATGTGTAACTTAATATAATGGGATTTTTACATAGTTTGGTATTCTAGATCTCGAGATTTTTACATCCTAAAATGTATAAAGGATGGCTTATTGAAAGTTGCCATCTCTTCAAGGTAATAAGTTGAATCGACATGATTCGGAGAAGACGGATGTCTGTTTATTTTCCTTAGAATCATGAACGCATTTTTGCGGCTCAAATAATTTCATAAATGTTTTTCTTATTTCTTTTAAATAGAAAATGAAAATAATGTGGATGACTCTTACATACAAACAATTACCTACAATATCTCATTTTAAGCTACAGAACTTGATATCCAACTCGTTTGCAATTGTCAATTGGTAGAGACATGAACTTTGAATAATTGAAAAAGTTATTACTGTTTCGTGACACAGCATAGTGTTACTCATATATTCCAATCTCTTTATTATATAAATTCTTAAGTAGATCAAAATTATATTATAATTGTAATTATGAAAAAACGCAAGAAAAGTTAAACAAAATTAATTTTTTCATTAATGTGTGCATCGATGTTTTAAACAAATTATTAAAAGGGGTAATCTAACTATTAAAACACTTTTAAACATACCAGTGTTGACTTTTGAGCAACGAAATATTTTATTTCGCTCGCGGAGGACTTCGCGCCACCGTCTCAGGCCTGCTTCTGCTAGGGCGACAGATAACCCTGTCCATCGCCCCTAGGCAAGCCCTCAAGGAGGCCGGAGATTGTTTAGCTCTCTCCGGCGCCTGGTGCATCTTCTGCAGGATGGAAAAGTGCTAGACTTCTCCCGTTCCCTTTCCGCCACCACCTTGGTGAGCATCATCTCCCTGCAAAACGAGGCGGCAGAATCCCACGCGCCCTCGCTAGAGACCATGGTCTCCAGCGAGAGGCCACCCCCTCCGATAGCTGCCACAAGGGCGGCACGCTGGTGCGCCCACGCAGAGCACTCCACCAAAGTGTGGAGTGCGGTATCCTCGCGGTAGCCCTCGCAATGATGGCACACAGGCATTGGCTCCCGGACTATGCGATACAGGTACTTGCCGAACTAACATGTCCATGTTGTAGAGTAAACCATGTCTCCTCTCCAGAGTAAAAAGATTCTGAAGTTACCCAGTCTATGCAACGTTGTCAGTTATCACAGACCAAGTAGTTGATATTTATTTTAAGTATTTATCTCATTAAACAATCGCAGATTAAAAAATATATCTATTCATTGAAGCTTGCTAGCTTAAGGTCCATTGTAACTCCCAGATCAAAGTTTTTCTTTGCTGCATTGTAACTATATTGGTTCTGATAAAGTCATAATTTTCTAATTATTAGTAATTTCATAATAATTTCATTCGCTAAAAAACCGGAGAAGACAATTATGATTCGCGCACCGAGGATTCCATAAACAAACAAATTTATTTGTTCTGTCTAAATTGAAATAGTTCGTCGTTCGCTTTTTCCTAAAGATCAACTTAACTTTTCCGTTCTCTTCTAAGGTTCGATGTACGTCACAGTCGATTTTCTTACTTTAAAATAGGTATAAGTTTGTTGTCGCAATCTCATTTATGAAATAGAACAA
Source organism: Tyria jacobaeae (assembly GCA_947561695.1). Classification (NCBI taxonomy): domain Eukaryota; kingdom Metazoa; phylum Arthropoda; class Insecta; order Lepidoptera; family Erebidae; genus Tyria; species Tyria jacobaeae. Next base: position 11,993,732 of record OX387218.1, read on the forward strand.
TAGACTAATGACCTTCAATTTTTTTTTCTGTTCAATGAACTCTTGCATGTTTAAAAAGGTTGCCATGCAGAAATTGCTGTGTAGTGATGAGGCCGCCCTTTGTACATTCAGTTTTTGTATATTACAAGTAGCCATACTTTAATAGTAAACGATAAGTAAGCTTATTCTAGTTCTTTTCTACTTACAAGGTTTGGATTTACTAAACGATAATTGTGTACGTTGACTTGGTAGCTTGATTTGTTTATCTTTTAGCCTATTAGATCTTTTTTAAAAGTTGATACCTCCATGTATTGTGGAGATAAAGGATCTCGACAGACCGATAGATAGACGGACCAAAAAAAGTGTTCCAAAAGGTATGATAGACAAATGCTAAAAGGCATGATAGACAAATTCTATAGTTACCGACAAAAAAATTAAAATACACGACAGAGCCCTTAAGTCGGCCAGATAAATTGTCGTATCGTGCTACTATGTACAAAGTTAGAGAGGCTATCATAAATAATGCGACTAAAGCACGTGTAAAATAAACTATTTTATAAAAAGAGAACCCTGTCCAATAGCACCCGACTTATCGAAATCATATTTTAGGGACGTGAGGAGGACGGTGTAGCATTACCCTTTTCCAAAGCATTGTCTATTGAGGCCCGTTTACACTGTATTGGCCAATGCATACTCGGCGCGTATATCTGTGATGTTAAAGCCAACGCAGTAAAGTATTACCCGATAGAGGTCTTCGGTCATTGTAAACGAAGCATCACCCTTTTCTAAAGCATTGTCTATTTCACATTGTCACGAACACGCGGCGACACGAGATATTCGATAAGATATAACTTTATTCTTGTAATATTTCTGCGTGATTGTTGTTCTGAAAACAAGCATCAGAAGTCACGGGCCAAAGTTAAAAGATACGTTTTATATATGATGGGATTTAGTATTATTTATCAAATTTATATTTTTACATCAATGTAAGCTTTATATGAAAAGTGGAGTGAGTTTTTTTTCGCAGTCAGGCAACAATTTAAATAAGACTATGTCAGCTACTACATGATATATCGATAAACATATAGATATTTACATAAATTCCAAGTCTTTTCCAATTATGTAATATGTATCAACTAGTTTTCTCGGAACCAGGCTTAACAGTGTCGTTTAGATGTCATTATAGGCCTCTGAAAATATGAATCCTTAATTGATATTAAGGATTCATATTTTCAGAAATCGAAAAGTGCGAGGCGGACCACCTTTATATTGATATATAAAGGTGGTCCGCCTCGCACTTTTCGATTTCCCATAAGAATAACACTGGAAAAAAAAATTTTTTTTTCTAATTTTTGTAACTAATGAACCATACATTGGTCTGCAATTTCCATTAAATATTTATGTAGAGAATTAAACGCTCTACAAAAAAGTTCTGATATCATTTTTCGATGAATCAACTCATTCAAAAGATATTCGAGGTCAAAGTTAAATTCATTATCAATTTAGCCGTTTTCTTTATAATTATACTATCAACCATGGAACACTAAACCACAGCACTGATGACATCGCGAAGTAACAAAAATAACACAAAAATCCTTCACGCTTCTCAGAAACACGTTAACACCAAATATATGTATTATTGCAATATTTTATAAGTTGTTATTAGTACGTAATTTTCGAAAGTATTTATGAAAGTCATAATTAATTTATGTGTATTGTATATGCCATTTAGTTGAGTGACTGATATAGCCTCAGTCCTATTATATAAGTGACTTTAACGAGTACACTTCCTTCCATTACAATATACCCCCAATCTTCCCATTTTTCATTCCCTAAATGCCTGGTTGCAATTGCAATTTCAAGGATACATGCGTAGTTGTATGTATGTGCGATATAATTCGCATTACTACTGATTTTGAGTAAATAATATAAAAAAGAAAAACTACTTCTACTCTCTAGTTATGCCCAATTAGCTGGTATTGATTCTGAAAAATTTGTGTTAAAAAAACGTTGAACGTTATGATGATTTACATTAAAATAAGCTCCATTACAAGTTTAATCGTTTAAGAATCTACAACAATAAATAGGAAAATTTAAAAAAAGGTTTAAAACACAAACCAGATCCTATTTAGCTAAATGACACAATCTGGAGACAGCTTTATACACCACGTTAAGCGTAAAGATCTTTATGGCTAGTAGACATTGCATTCGACTAGGTTACTCGGTTCTCTTGTATATGTCGAAACATCCTTCTCGAATACTAACGAACAACGCTAGAATATAAAGGTAGCCAACAAACGCCCCAGACAAGCCTCCGAGCGTCCACTACGGACTCTAATGAGAGCGACTCCATCGTTAAATAAATTGGATAAAGACGTTCGTGATCTCTCAAGAACAACTTGAACCACTTCACAGTGACTAGCAATTAACTAAATTAAAAGATTGTTCGCGCACTTACCGAAATGTTTGAAACGCTTAAGTCTATTCTTTATGTGCGCTTTATCATTGACTGATTCTTTTAGTTTTTAAAAATAGTAATTAAATAATTGTCTAACCTTTTTTCACAAGTTACTCTTTTAATATTTTTAACGTAGAACTACCCTGTCAGTATACTAATAACGCGCCTACGACCACACAATCACAAAATGATATAGCTATACTACATTCTTTCTTAATTGCTTTCTTTAAAATGATATTACATACATACCTTGTTAGATGTTACTTATTAAAGTAAACGTATAATTACACACACGTATAAGTACATTTTATATTTTTAATAAATATATTTTATCTTTTAGTGCAATTCACAGAAAGCTGTCATATCTGCCTATCCTGAAGGTTAAAGCTTATGCGTATGCTTAAGTATGCTTAAGCTTATAAGTTTATGAATGTATGTATTTATCTTATAAAAAAACTCAAATTTTCATTAGATATTCTGTCACCCATATACATTTTTGGACAAGCTGAACAGCCGGCGTCAGTTGTGTCTTTGCTTAGCAAATATTATAAACTTGTTAACATTTTATTTTTTAAATTCATTCATTTCGATTCATTATTAGTGGAATATAGTTACTATATTGTAATATATATCGTATTGTATATATATCGAAATGAAAGAATGATTTAAAAAATTTACGATACTAAGAAGCAACTCGAAATTGTGTTAGTTCCCATTGTCATAATTTAAGTATATGTAATGGAATGCTAATATGGTTTAATGTAATGAACCTCTACGCTTAGGACATACACAATACAATTCAGTAACACAACAGCACTCCGATTACTGTTGAATATGTAGATGTTATACCAATTTGCTAAGTCGATGTAGGTTAGATAAAAATAATTTCCTTTTTTATATTACGTATATCGCATTATGATTACGCTAAAGGATTTAATATCTTTGCATATTCGTTTTTATATGAGAATCATAAACAAATTATTGCAAAAATAAATGATCCCTTTCATTATTAATGTTTAAAATTTTAATCTACGGATAACTTTGTCACCATAAATTAATGCGATATTAACATTTGAATTTAAAAGATTTGCATATGAGCTTCATCTAACAAAAACCAGTAACATTGTGGCATGACGTGACGATTTAACGCAGATCCTCACAAAGTAGACGGTGTTCCCCACGTCAGCTGAGCCAGCTCGCGACCCGCATCACCGGATTAACTGCCTGTAACAGTATGTCAGCCAGTCAACCGGCCAAGATTTATACATCTGTTTTCATTCTCTATTAAAAAGATTTGTTGCTTCATGTCGGCATTATTTTACATACCAAAAAACCGTCTATTATTAAAGAATAATCTCCTTTACATCCATATATGAAGTACTTTCGTTGAATATTCTTATTTATTTTTAACCGAAAATTTGTTTGATTGGAACATCAATTTAACCTCTTCGATTTTGACGAGCATATAGCATACACGTCAGACTGGACTCATATTGGATCTAGGCGGTCTCATATCCATAGCCACGGCACTACGAGTGTAAGCCTTTAATCTTTCCAATGCGTCATAGTGAGCGGAATGAGAGTTATCAGTTTACCTACTGATAAACACAAACGAATGAGCCCGTCTGTTTCAATCCAGCTCAATAATACTCTCCGCATAAAAATTAATTGTAACAACATGTTACAGGTATAAATTAATATCTGGCGGGGTCATTACATGACAGCACTATTATTTAGCATGGTTTCATAGTTTGGATAGTCGTCCATTAACAACGAATCTATATAATATAGAAGTAAGCCGCAAAACCTGCAATTGATAGGGGCGGTACCAAACTCGCGAAAAACGGGAGGTGTGTCATTATAAATACCAAGGTAAACGAGGGTGGTTACTAAGCGTGACCTTGCTAGCGTGACAAATAATTGTAGGTGCCTACACGGATAGGATTACTGAAAAAACAGCGCGCTCACCTAACGCCCTCCTGGCTAACGATGTATAAAATTTCCATTGTCATCAATCTCTGACACAACGCTGAGGATTCGCAAACTCTTCACTAATTGCAATTTGAACAAAAACTAAAAAGCGAAGTCATCGCGAGCTGCAATTTTTAACGCTACGTTCCCTACCAGTTGTAAATTCAAAAGTCACAAAATAACGGCATCAGCAAAAAAATAAAACGATGCAGACTTAAAATTTGTTGTTTGTGCCTATTACATGGCTTTTCTTTTCGAATTAGTTTACGACTAATAAATAACATGAGATAAAACAGTTTCAAAATATTTTTTTTGGTTTATATTAAACATTTAAAGTTGTCTGCAAAATTAAATTACCGTGTGTTCGAATAATCGAAAGATATTTAACTAGACACATGACATATTTATACTGACTCTAAGTCGATATAATCTGATTATAGACAAGCAATCAGAACAGATTCTTTATCTTCTTCATACAATAAAAAGAGGGAACTGTCAGTCTTCTACAATACTTTAACAATTTATTTAAATTTCTATGGAAAATCTCTGATTTATTTTCAGTTATTGTTTGTTGTTTCTAATTAATTCATATTTTGAAAAAGTTTCCTGTGAAGTTAATTCTATTTATTGTTATGGCGATAATGAATAGAATTGATAGGTAACAGACAAAATATCATATATGCATAAATACTGTACACGCAACATAAGGAGGCTCGCTGGTAACATGGCAAACGAAGGCTATACTAATATAAACGTTTCCCTCTTTTTTTTTTTATTTTATAGGGCGTGAAATGAACAGACGTGTCACCTGGTGGTAAGTGACAACCTTTTCCAATGGACACCTGCAATTCAAGAGGCATAAGTGTGTTGCCTGCCTTTGAGGGTGATGTATGACATGAATAGCCATGGGGATAATAAGGTAGGCCGAAGATCCGTACTAGGAATAATTCCTATATCACGGGGGACTTTACAAACATTCTAAGAGACAAAGAACACACAGACTCAATATAATAATTAATTTATAGATATAATAAATTGAAGATTATACAAAGTGTTGCTCCGTGTGAGGATTGAACGCACAACACTCGGCGCGGGCTAGGTGACCTTAAACTACTGCGTCATCCGTGCAGTTTAACAAATGTTGTATTTCTATTCATCCATTTTAACGCAAATTTTTATCGGGGTGTTAAATACATCCCGATTAAAACTAGCGTTAAAATAAAACACTACAAATTTAAAAGTTTTTAGAAGGTTGTAAAATACTAAAAATATATAAATTTATATAATAACGTCATTACACTGTGTTTAGTGAAAGAATGTTTGGTCAAAGGAAATCCGGTTATATCTGTAATATTATATTAAGATCAAACCAATCAACACAAGCAATGAAACAAGTTGGCCTTTTCTGTATGTGTATATGAAAGATTGTCCTGTATATGTAGGTTTGAATGGTCAGTCTCTTTTCTTCCTTTGACGAGGAAGGGAAGCTGTTAATAGTTGATTCGTATTTCTCCCAAAAATATTGGATCGTGACGTGCTTGTAGTTTACAATGTGTTTATATATTCAGGGAGTTTAAAATCTAAAGTCGAACATTAACATCATATATAAAAAATTACTCAAAATAAATGTGTTGGTTTTTCTCCAACATAGATTATTCCCTTCACGCCTTAGCAACCGGATCTCTCCAAAAAATGTATATACAGCCATGTCCATATGATTTAACAATACATTCACTTGCATTTTTTATCTGTATGTTTCTCTTCATATCTTACTTTACATAATAATAAAGAATAGAAAATGCTTTAAGGTTTTTTTTTTTGTGGTAACGTGTGTACCGTAACGTTAACAAATACATTCTGGTTTATATTTAATAATATATTTTGTTATAAGTAGTATCTATGGTAGGTACATGTATTTGTGCAATTGAATTACTACATTTTTTAAATAAAGAAACAAAAGCGCATTCAGTAAAATTAACCGTTGGACCGTACCGTAATTGTTTCAATTAAATATACAGTATTAAATTATATTAACAGTCAATTACTTTTATTAATTTCACATAAATGTTTTGATGATAACTATGGTAATTGGCAGAGGTTTTCTTTATTAAATATGTATAATTATTATTAGTTTTCCAGTTCGTAACTAATATTAATGAAATCAATTTCCCAGAACTATTTGACAGTCGAGCTAATTAAATTAAATGTGAAATTACACTTTACTTAATCTTTGTCAATGCTTTACATCAATATCAAGTAAAATAAAGTAACATCAGATACATCGAGTTTGATTTAAAACATCTATATAAGCAATGAATCACATTTTATGAAGTTTATTTGTTCGGTAGCTTTATATCATACATTGTTGCGATGACGATCCTTCTGAACCGACTACAATAAAGAAGGATGTTCTGTGTTTATGCAACTTCATTTGTTTTTGTTATGTATGTTTTACGCTTTCTCTCCCAATTGTGAACCGATTTTCAAATTTTTCGTTCTTTTTCCCATTGTAACCAAAACAAGATTTGATCATGAGATCCTAAGGAAACTAAGGAAAATCCTGTAATTGTATGGGTACCGACAAAGTTTTTAAAAACAAACTTTCTAAATCATTTAAATATTTGCATCTCGTATTGCTGAACTGGTGTGTGCGGACGGTACAACTTCTTAACAGTTAGGAGTAAGAGTATAATTTTTAAAATTTAGTTAATCAGACTTTAGAATAAGTAATGAAAACGATTTAAAGGAGTTGAAAAGAAGCACTGTTGGCGCTGCTCTACTTTTTTAAAGTCAAAAATAAATATTTTATTTATACTTAATATAATTTCTACTGCCCAGAAATTACATTAATATGTACATATTCTGGCCATAAATACTGTTGAATTTAATGTACGTATATACATTTTTTACTGTAAACAATAAAAAATGTATATACGTACATTATATTCAAATTTGGAATGTGTCATTCTGATATTAATATTTAATGGTAATCGGTTTTAAACATTTTTGTGATATTAAAATGGAAGGGGCGATAGAGAGAACCCAATTGCTTTGATTTTTCCTTGTAACAATATTTATGCCGGCTAAATGCGGGTCTATTTGACGAGTTTGTTGATCTTGTGGTTAGTGACTCTCACTACTGAACCGTAGTCGTCGTGGATTTGATTCCAAATAGTTGTCCCGTGTCTGGGTGTTCTTTGTGTCCATCGATTGAAAACACCAAGACAGAAATAATCCCAAATGCGGGAGTTGTCTTATTAAATTAATATATATATATATATATATATATATATGCATATTTAAGCATATTTCCACTTAATTATTTAATGTAAATTTGATTTAATTTTATTGCATGGAGTGTAACAAATTTTAAAGATGTTGGTCGATGAAATCAACCCATGGCCTGATATGACTATCGAAACAATGATTGCTGCATCCACGTCCCACATATCGACAACCTCATGAGCCAAATCCAAATATTTTAATTGTTTTTCTTTTTATTGTTATTAGCAGCAATTGAAAAGCTCTTGGTTTCATTTTCAATAGATTAGCTCCAAGATGGCATATTATTATACTGTGATCAAAACTACATATAATAATAATAATAAAAATTGACACATTTCACACACGGGCCGTTTGATCCCAAACTAAGCAGAGCTTGTACTATGGTATCCAGACACCTGATAAACATACTTATATGTGTCTAAATATATAGATATTATAGATAAATTACACTCACACACAGAACAAATGATCATGCTCATTACACAAATATTTGTCCTGGGCGGGAATTGAACCCATGACCTCTGGCTTAGCAGTCAAGGTCACTAACCACTAGAGAAACAGGCCAGTCCACATTTGAGTACATACAAAGTTTCATTTCGATATGGTAATTAGAAGATAGATATTGTTGTAGAAGTTGACTTCTAAATTTCCTTTTTTTTTTTTTTTTTTTTTATGCGATAGGGGGCAAACGAGCAGACGGGTCACCTGATGGTAAGTGACTACCGCCGCCCATGGACACCCGCAACTCAAGAGTCACAAGTGCGTTGCCGGCCTTTTAGGTAGAGGTACGCTCTCTTCTTGAAGGTTTGAAGGTCGTATCGGTTCGGAAATACGGCAGGCGACAATTTGTTCCATAAGCTAGTTGTGCGAGGCAAAAAGCTTCTGGAGAAGCGCACAGTGGTGGAGTGCCAATCGTCCAGGTGATGGGGATGGACATTTTGTCGCGTAGGACGATGGCGGAAACCAGCAGCCGGTATAAGTCCGAAAAATTCCTATGAACACTCCCCATGATACAAGTGATAGAGGATGCAGAGTGAAGCTACATCTCTACGCAACGCCAAGGTGTCAAGTCGATCAGAAATATCTTGGCAGTCGATGATGCGAGTCGCTCTCCGTTGAATGCGGTCAAGAGGCAGAAGTTGGTACTGGGGTGCACCTGCATAGAGATGAGAACAGTATTCCATGTGCGGCCGAACCTGCGCCTTATAAAGTTGCAGGCGGTGGGCCGGAGTAAAATACTATCTCGATCTGTTTAGCACACCAAGCTTCTTCGAGGCTAATATGGCCTTACTCTCTAAGTGACCGCGAAACTGGACTTCGCTTGATATATCGACGCCAAGGATTCCGATACTGGCTGATGCAGTTAAGGAAGTGCTCTCAAATTGAGGTGATACGACCAATGGCATCTTTTTAGCGGTGAAAGCGCAAACCTGTGTCTTCGTGGGGTTAAATTGGACTAGGTTAAGTCGACCCCAATCTGAAACTTTTGATAAAGAAGTTTCGATTTCAGACACAAGTTTGGATCGGCTTTCGATGACGTTTACCCGAGAAATGTTAGCGCGGCCGGTGTAAAGGGCATCACTCGTGCTATCGTCTGCATAGCAATGGATGCTGCTAATCTGCAGTATGTCGTTGATATGCAGAAGAAACAGCGTGGGTGATAGCACACAGCCTTGTGGGACACCAGAATTAACAGACTTTGAGTCGGAGCATGCACCGTCAACAACGACCTTGATGCTTCTGTCTGTAAGAAAACTGGTGAGCCAATTGCACAGTTTCTCGGGAAGCCCATAGGAAGGAAGCTTCGCAACGAGCGCTTTGTGCCAGACCCGATCGAAGGCCTTCGCCACGTCCAAACTAACGGCCAACGCTTCCCCCTTGGTCTCGATCGCCTGTGCCCACCGGTGAGTCAAGTATACGAGAAGATCACCAGCTGAACGACCCTGACGGAAGCCGTATTGTCGATCATTGAGGAGCTGGTGGTCTTCTAAGTACCGGAGGAGCTGGCAGTTAACAATGGATTCCATTATCTTGGAGAACAAGGAGGTGATGGCTATGGGTCTGTAGTTGGACGGATCCGAGCGATCTCCTTTTTTAGGGATTGGGTGCACTAGAGCTGTCTTCCATGAGTTCGGGACTACGCCAAGAGAGTAGGAAAGCCGATAAAGGCGCGTTAAAACCGGTGCTAACTCTGGAGCACACGTCTTCAGCACGATAGGAGAGATTCTATCGGGCCCACTCGACTTATGAACGTCGAGGGAAAGAAGCGCTTTACGCACTGCCCTTTGTGTAAACCGGACTTCCGGCATGCGGGTCTCGCACTGCGGTATGGTCGGCGGTGCGTTTCCCCCGTCGTCCAGGGTCGAGTTGGACGCAAAGAGTTTGCCCAAAAGATCGGCTTTTTCTTTAGCGTCGTGGGCCAACGAATTATCTCCTATACGCAGAGGTGGAAGGGATGGCTTACAAAAGTTCCCCTGGACAGCTTTGGCAAGAGACCAGAATGCACGAGTTCCGGAGGGGAGACTAACTAGTCTCTCGCCAATTCTGCCGATGTGAGCCGACTTCGCTCCAGCAATTACTCTTTTGAGGGACCTGGAGGCAAAGTTAAATTGCTTCTTTAATGTGCTGGTCTTTACATCCCGTGCTGTCGTTGCATTAGCCCATACTTGGTAACATTCCTGCTTTCGGCGGGACGCCGCTTTGCAGGTTCGACCAAACCAAGGCTGGGACTTGCCACCTGTGGGAATCAGGGAGAATGGAATGAAAAGTTCCATACCCTGAAGCACAACATCCGCGACAGAGTCAGTAACGACATTGGGATCATCCGGCGAGAAGCAAACCTGCCTCCATGGGTAAGATGCAAAGAATGTTCTCATTCCATCCCAGTCTGCTGACCTATAGTGCCATACGCGGCGACTGCCTGTAACACGCATACTCCTAATCGCGCAATGGTCCGAAGAGCCAAGAGGGGCCTCAACGGATACTTTGTAGCCGTCAGGATGTGAGGTCAGCAGAAGATCCAACAGTGAAGGCACGTGGCTTTCTGCATCTGGGATTCAAGTAGGCGTTGCTACCAGCTGCGTCAAGCCACATGCCAAGGCGAAATCGTGAACAGATCTTCCCGCATGATCGGTTTTGCGCGAACCAAGCCATTCGGCGTGATGGGCGTTAAAGTCGCCAAGAATCACGATCTCTGCGGATGGGACCTGCTGGAGCACTGAGTCTGTAGCCATTTGGACGTGGTCGATGAGTCGGTCCGTTTCGGCATCACCGCTATGGGACCTGTAGAGGCATAGGTAGATGCGGGGATGGTCGTCGCAGTCTACACGTAGCCATAAGATGGAGAGGTCCCTACCTTCAAGATTGCCGAGGCGGCGAGAAGTGATATGATCTCTAACGTACACGCATACACCAGCCTTAGGAACAAAGGAGTGTTCCAGTCCGTACCCAGGGTAGCAGAGGTAGGATGTGTCCGCTGGAGATGATATCTGCGTCTCGGTTAAAAAGAGCAAGGCCGGCTTTGCTGTCTCAAGGTGGTGGTGGACAGTGTCGAGGTTCGAATGTAAGCCCCTAATGTTGCAAAAATCCACGGTAAACGTGACAGGGGGTGCCATGGTATGCCTTCTCTTGCCCCGAGCAGATTTTGAGAGCGCAGTTGAGCCCCCCCCAGAGTACGAGGGGCAGCCTGGGCGTCCACGCTCAGGCATAATCCGTACTGAGGGTGGATGTCCAGGGGGGGATTCTCCAACGCTAGCGCTGGTACCCCCCTGGGGTATCCTTTTCGTTAACAGCGCTATCATTAGGGGGGTGGGGGATTTTGGGCCTCCGGAGACCTCACTCATTTCGGGGAAATGCAACGCAAGCGTTACTTCACAACCGGTTTTCTGTGAGGCCGTGGTATCGCACCGGTCGAGCCGGCCCATTCGTGCTTAAGCAAGCATGGCTCTACCACTACAAAAATTTTTGACATAGTTAGTTAAAAGTAAAGCTAATATATAAGTAATAACAGGTTATGATGCTTTTTGAAGTAAAATTAATCATTTTTCATTGAGTGCCTCTTTCGAGTGATGTCATTTAAAAATCAACATTATAGATGACGTCACATTATTTAATTAAAAAGTACACACATATGTACACTAACGCCTGTATATCCGAAGGAAGACTGGGGCGTATCAATCGCCCACTTTTTAAGAACAACATCATTTAGTTCCACTTGGGACTTATAGGGGGAAAGCCGGGGAGATAACAGTCTGATCCCTAAGTCGCCTTTGAACAGCCTCAGTTTGTTATACCGAGAACCACGTAGCTAAAAAAAAAAATACGTTTCAAAATATACGAATGACTTTTCATATTCGTATATTTTGAAACATGACACTGATTTAAAACCTCATAGCACAAATTACGGTACAGCTGATAGATACACTTAACTAAGAAGAAAAGTATGTTCTTAAATACTCTTCATAATCGGTTATACAAAGGTTTTTATAATACAACAAAGATAAATGTGATAGTTTTGATGACTTCATTGAATTACACATATCTATATACTAAATGAGTGGGAGTAGCATAAAATTATTTAATGGAACTAATTATCTGGCAGTCTAGAAAGATAAATTGGAGAGATACAATAAAAAGTGTAAGCTTTTATATCCAATTATATTGTGATGTCCGAAGAGAGAAACGTTATTATTTTGTAAAATTTTATCTTAAGTTTTATTATTTGATGTTGTAAGAATTTGTTTATTTCTTATTTTTTGTAGTTATGAATACTCAGCTAGTTAAATTTACTTTTTAAATACCTAGATCTTTATGGTTTGAAGCTAATAAAAAAAAGTGTAAAATTCTTTAAAAAACCCTTTATAACAAACCGAACTTAAAAGTAAAAACAAATAAAACTAATGACAAGCTTATAGGTATTTTTTTTGTCATCGGTACTTTTTTTCATCCTCTCTTAACTTCCCACTTACCACTCCCTTCGTGAAACAGAATGCAAGCTTAATAGGTTAAGTACAGATTTTCTGTGGTTCTGTACACGTGTCCCACGTCCCTCGTTTTCCTTGATTGTTGTACAAGTGTACATATCGTTTAATTTTGTAAATATTATTATAAGACTTTGTTATATAAATAGATATATTACATATAGAACCTCAGATCGCATAACGGTATTAATTAATTATTTGCTCATTTTATGAACTTTACTTAACTTCTTATCTTTGGGTGTTTACTATAACGGCTTTTTAACAAATAACAAAGCAGTAAATTTATTCATGACATAATAGTTCTTAGAGTTTTTCTAAACTTACTTTTGTTATTTACGTTTTCTCTGTTTTTGTACATTTTGTTTAGGTTTGTACTTTTAATACTCAACGCCACGCGCAGTTTAAAATTAGAATGGCTTTGGTAGCTAATTTCGGTGTAAGGATACTGAATTTTTTCAACTACCAAATTGATCCTTCCTGACTGACTTTAAACCTGGTTTATCAAGTTTATTTAAATAGAAAAAAACAATTCTTTAAAAGCAAAACATATTTATTGCTTAAGTAATAAAATTTATAATAAATGACTTTAACGACGAATAATATTTCTTTTCTGCTTAAATTTTCTTCGCACCTGATCCTACGAACAGGGCCTCATCATGTAACTCAAAGTCACGTAAATTAGGTAGGATGTATACTAATCCCAAGATAAAACGCTTAAGCTCCTGCCATAACGTCTCGTGTGTAAGCAGCTTTATTTGCTGTAAATATTTGCGTTCTCGTTTGCTTTTAAATAATAAAGGAATTATTCTACCTTGACATTTATACTGACTAAAGCAACGGGATAAAAACTTATGTGGGAAAATTGGCCCACTTACAAATGGTTGAACGCGAAAAGGATATAAATCTGTGAACAAGTTGCTTTGAATCATACCAATGAGCTTTACAATTAAGTATGGAAAAAGTTTAACACTCATTTATACATTTCCCTGCAGATTTCTCTTTATTCATGCAACGATCGTGGAGTAGCAAATTATAGAGGCTTTTAAAAACAGGCAAAGAAAGTTAAGTAAGTAGAAAATTACTTTACTTTTGGGTTAAAAAATCTATCTGGATTTCTCTTATTACTATTAATTATAATAATTTATTGCCTTTTAATAAAGAGTAAAGGGCAAAAAAGTGGTATTTCGATGCTAGTCACGATAAAGCTTATAAAAAGGTTTTGATTTGCCGAATGCACGAGCCGAGTGTTTCTTGGTCAGCGCTTCTTAATGCCATCAGTGTCGTTTATATTGACTGCTATTACTGATTAGCAGTAGGATAAACAGTAATGACATGAATAATATACTGTAAGAAGAAAAGAAGAAGTAATGGAAGTTAATTGATGAGCTGAAATACATATCAATAGAGATATTGGCAATAAATAAGCAGATAAAATACGACCGTTTAAGGTCGAAAGCAATTTGTAAGCTCGCCTATCTTGAGTATCGGCAAGATCGGAGGGAATTACCTACAACAGGTTTTTGCGTCATGATTTGTGGCGCCCTCGGGCGATGTTTGATCCAACACGTGCTCCCCCTTGTCTACCGAAAACAACTTGTACATATTTAAGCAAAATTATTGTTTTTTGGGAACGTAAGTGCAAAATATTTAGTAAACTTAATTTTTTTCTGTAAAATCGTTAGTAATAACAACAAATTGTAAACGAGTCTAGCTTGTGACCATTAAAAAACTTTTAAGTAGTAGGACATAAACGTCTCTTAGTATTTATATAAATATACATATATATACTTATAAAAAAAACATCGAGTATATTGTGCGAATTGTTTTGTAGGCCATTGGTTCGTTAAAACGGGAATGTTTGGTGTTCAATATATTCACGTTTCGCCTGTATTTCATACGCAACGTGACGGCTAACGTCACAAATATTTCTATCCACAACCATTTTCAAGCTATTCGCACGTCTATAATTTATCATAGAATTGGTGTTTATCACGACAATTTGACAGTAGTAAGATTTAAAGCAATGTTTGTTTTTTAAAATAAGGTTTTGAGATAGTTTTTAGGGAATATATAGTTTTGCCAAAGGTATATCTATGTCATATAAGATATAGATATGAATTATAATACATTATTCGAGTTATCATTATTGTATTAAGTGAGACACAAAAAACATCATGAGACTTGAAGGCCAGCTGCCCAAAAGGAACTAAGTGAAAATTTTGTACATTGCGTTCCTCGTAACTAAACCTTATAACCTTTGTTGGCTAGCAAATAAATAACTTCTAAAAGATCCTTCGATTTTACTAGATAAAACTAACCATACCTATCTACTTCAGGTCTAGGACTATAGGTTCTTCGAGTACTGAATCTGAATCCCCAGTCCCCAAAAACTCCTAAGAACTAGTTAAAAAGTATAGTCGCTGAATACCTACTTCTAGGAAGTCTATTCACGTCTTTTATAGATACAGACTGTCACAAAGATACAGTTCTTTTAAACATTTTTTGCCTTTATATATTTCCTAAAGGCTCACAAATTTTGTTTATAGAAAAAACGAAACCCGTTTAGTAAAATATAAATATTCCTGTAAATTATCTGTTGTTTCCTAACAAAGTTGTAGAAACTTTTGTAATAAATGTTTAATTTCATTTAGGTAACAACATTAGACATTCGTAATGCATGGAGACGTTGAGAGGAATAAGTTTTGTTTCAAAATTATCTAACGTACAAACCTATACACCGTAAGAGCTCATTTCAAGTTTTCTTAATTTTATCTAACACAATATACGCACAAGTACAACGAAGTTAAGAATACACATTATACGTAATACAGGACCAAATATACTTACTATTGGTAATTGAAATATTAAACATATAAAAATTTTTTTGTTTGCTATCTACCCAAAAAAAAAAAACGACTGTTCTAGAGAGATAACAAAATAACTTTCACAAGGAAAATAGGCACCAGACAAGACAACACCATACTTCACGAAATTATAAAAATACTGGTATTTTCGTAAACTCTTTAACAATGTAATAGTTCCATTAGGATTCCTACATTATTTACTCTTAATAAACCACAAAAATCTACAAAAGGTACGAAATAAGACAAAGTATTAAAGTTTGGTATCTAAGGAGGCGAAATACAACAACATCAAATGACCCCAAATGTAAATAGTTACTCGACCTTAACCATTTAGACATGAACTCCTCATCTAGCATTGTTACGAATAATTTATAGTAAATACCCTAATTTCAGTCCAGGTACAGGGACAGTAGGCCAGAGGAAATAATTTTATTTCTCTCAAGCGGTATTTACCTTCGAGAAAATTGGTCTATGTAAATACTTAGCAACTTCATTAGGCAAACAAATTAACGTACGGTACATTTGATGTGCGTAATTGGACTTACCTTCTCCTCCAGTAAATTCTGAGTATTTTATTTAGACTGCATATTACTTAGGAAATTCTTTAATTGTAGGTTATAACACCTAGTCAGTGTCCGTTACACTTAAATTAGGAAAAAAGTTATTATCTACATATTCTAACAACTAGTTTTTAAATCAGTATTATTATCTATATATATAAAAGAAAGTCATGTTAGTTACACTATTTATAACTCAAAAACGGCTGAACCGATTTGGCTAAAAATTGGTGGCGTGGAACCAGGAGACGGACATAGGATTTTTTATCCCGTTCCCGGGGAACGAGACATAAAACGTGGTAAAACAACTGACTGCAAAACTAAAAATTTATCAGTCAAAACATCAGTCTAGCCCTTAATTTGTTAAAAATGGTATAACAAAACGCAACTGAGAGCTAAACGTAATATTATCTACGATTAAGTATGGTTGAAAATTTGATATTTTAAAATTTTCAAGTTGACCGGTTGATGTGCTTGTTTCGAGTTTCTATCAGCTTATTGTGCCGATATAATCATTAACACTATACCTTATTATTATTATTATTAATACTATACCGCGAACAAGACGATCAAATCTTTCCTGACAAAGCCGTAATGCAACTTGGATGCAACAGGAATATTGCGAATAAAATGACTATAGAAGAACAAGAAACTGCACGTGAAGAGCGCCGCGTTAGTATGGCTCAACTTCGTGCTTCTCAATCACAAGAGCAAAGCGAGACAACCTGTGAAACGGCTCGGTTGGCAATGCGACATCGTCGAGCAAACCTCAGAGATCAACAACTAGATAATTTTCGACACACAAGAAGAAATTTATGGATGGCTCCATAGTAATCATGCTTCGAAACATAAACCAACCAAAACTGTGCAACGGAACGTTTTTGGTGGTAAGTAAATTGATGAAAAATGTGATTTCAAATGACGACGATACTTAAATGAAAATTCGAAGCTGAGGAAGTTATCATTCCGAGGATCCCGATGATCCCTACCGATATGCCGTTTGAGCTTAAACGACTTCAAATTTCCGATCCGTCTTGCAGTCGCCATGACCATTAACAAAGCATAAGGCCAATCCTTGCAAGTTTGTTGTCTGAATCTAGAAAATCCATGTTTTTCTCATGGTCAATTATACTCGTATGTGGCATGTCTATGGGTCGGAGGACCATCTGCGTTATTTCTTCTTGCGCCTGATAATAAAACGAAAAATGTTGTCTATCACAAGGTGCTTCACTGTAGAGTGCAACCCATGCACCTAAATACATGACCAATAAAGAATAATTAAAATACTTGATTTTTTAAATTTGTATTTATTATCCTAATAAATAATTGAACCTAATAAAGTTCAATATCTGTTCATTTATTGCCTCTCAGGCCGAACAAAGTTCGCAGGGTCAGCTAGTTATATATATATATGTATCTTTTATAAAGTACAATACCTTTGTTTACCTCAGACGTTTTGATCCATGCTATAGCAACTCAGGACAAAAGAAAATTACATGTTTTTGGTTGAGTACAGCGCCATCACAAGTAGAGATAGACATACTAAAATCCCTATGTTGAAATAGATTAGACTCATGATTTTGATGAACGAACGAAAACTTTTAATAAATAACTTTAAAATTCTATATGAAATTTAATTATATATAGATATTTTAAATAAATTTAACAAAAAATTTAATACTTGAATTTATATTATTAGATTAGCTATACTTACATTGCAAATGGCTGCATAAAAGCATTGGTAAAAAACAAAAGAAATTATTTTCGTTTTTTGTTTGTACACTATAAAGATTTATTGTTATTGAAATAAAAACCACATCTGCATTACAAATGTCAAAATATTAATTTTCGTAATTAAAACTTTTAGTTACTTAAATACAGAGATTCGTTTCACAAAACTTTAGTATTGTATGGAAAACGTTTAAATGTAAAGGATAATGTCAAGGACTTGGCAATAACATTAGATAGAAGCTTAACTTGGGGAAAACATATTAATGAAATAGTTAACAAATGTACCTGATATTTAAATACATTAAGGTTCAAGCAGGGAGCTCATGGGGTATGCATACTAAGCATATTATGTAGCAGTGATAAGAAGCCGACTGGATCACGGTTGTTATTTATATGATTTCAGTGCCAAAATACATACATCTATAATAAATTATACAAATTACAAAACCATGCACTTAGAATTATAGGCGGTTTTATAAAAAGCTTACCCATTCATGTAATAAAGAGTAAGTTGTACATAACACCGTTGTTCGTTATACGACAGTATCTTGCTTACAAATTCATTCTAGAAAAGCTAACCTTCAAGAAAAGAGCGTACTCCTACCTAAAAGGCCGGCAACGCACTTGTGACTCTTGAGTTGCGGGTGT
Source organism: Tyria jacobaeae (assembly GCA_947561695.1). Classification (NCBI taxonomy): domain Eukaryota; kingdom Metazoa; phylum Arthropoda; class Insecta; order Lepidoptera; family Erebidae; genus Tyria; species Tyria jacobaeae. The sequence goes on from OX387218.1 coordinate 12,012,204, forward strand.
CCATGGGCGGCGGTAGTCACTTACCCGACCCGTCAGCTCGTTTGCCCCCTATTGCATAAAAAAAAAACTCAAGCCACTATCTTGGTCAAATAGCATTAATTCAGTTTTTTTTTTCTGAATTGAGGGCGCTTATTCATAGTAGTTACTGGACAAAAACTTTTAACGAATAATGTCAACTGGAAGTGTCCTCTCATGAAACTCTTAAAATGTACACTTTAGATATATGGGTATCAGGTTTACAAATTAATACATGTATTGAAAGTGATTTAGAATGCATTAAATATTCAAGACGATGTTATAATCCTACTCTCTTGGTACATGAAGTGGTATCAGAACTAACTTCGAAGTATAGAGATTTTTATAGAATTTTCACTGACGGATCAAAGAATAGTGATGATGGTGGTGTTGCTTTTCTGTCCAAAATGTAGGTAACCAAGGCTGCTTTAGAATTTGTGTAAATCTCTCTCGAACTTATTGCAATATGTCAAGCTGTACTCCAAGCACTTAGACAAAACTGGGAGAGAGTTATTGAACTCACTGACAGCAAAAGTGCTTTGCAGCATGTGGCTCGATGCGCCTCTGAATGCAGAGGTGCAACGAAGGCCTACGATATTCTCAGACTCCTTGGTATCCTCAATAAAGAAGAGATAAAGGTAATATTGCAAGGGGTTCCTGTGCAAGGTCTAAGGGGCAACGAGGAGGCTGATTGTTTGTCAAAAATTGCAGCTGACAGGGGCGATAAAATGTCATTTATTCCAGTTTATTGGGAATATACAAGGAAATTTAAATTATTTTTTTCGAAAAATGAAAAAACTTATTTAAATGATATTTCTAAAGGTGTTTTGGATGTTAGGATCGTTCAAAGTATTTTGGCGAATCCGAAGTCGGAAATTGCAATGCGATTATGTGCTTTGATTAAAGTCTGTCACACTAATAATCGATGGAGTTGGGGTATCCTTGTGGATAAAAACCCCTTATTAAAAAGAAAAGAAAAAAAAAGAGATTTGTTAGAAACATACATTTTACAGTACACTTTTTTTTGGTGTACCATAATTTTTATAAGTTTTAGTAATGCGCTTTATGTGCTGTTAGATTGAAGTACATACTTTATTTACCTTCGATTTATGCAAATAAATTGTAACTCGTTTAGTTAAGTTTTATTTTATCCGCCTAACCGCTATCCTTCCTAATCCACGGTGGAATCGGCACCTATCGTAACAAGATAAAGAAAGGGATGTCGTAAACTTGAAACACATTTTTATTCCTTAGAAGATGTGGCCAAATCACATCATCACAATTGTAGCATTTCTGGTTGGAGTTTATGTTGCGCTCTCGTAATAAATATAAAAAAACCAACAAGTTTGTTAAATCACACAAGCGGATTTGGTAATTAAATTTCAAAATTAATAAATATTTGTTATCTTAATCGGCTTATCTACGTATTAGCCACACAATACCAGTTTTCTGCGAAAGAATAATGGTATGCGTAAAATATTTATTGTCATTTCAATATCTGTTTCTCAATTTCTAGATATTGTTTCATTTTTATGATGGCTAAATATTTAATATACTAACGACGGTTTAGATGAGTGTTGTCAAACAATTACATACATATATACGCACACGCCTGTATCCCTCAAGGATAGGCAAACGTGTATTAAACACCCACTTTTTGTCAATTAGTATTTGGCCCCCCTTACTTATTAGGGCCAAGCCGATTGCCATCAAGCCGTACTTCAGGGATTAAAGAAGGAAAAATTGGAAGTTTCTTGAAAGGGAGGGAAGAGAAGAAAACGGACATTACTTATAATAATGGATTGGAAGGTATAAGCAATAGCACGTGAACGTCGGGGTCGCATGCATATCTGTAACTCGAACTGACTGAAGCTGTGAGAGGCCGAGTCCTCTACTTTAGTAAAACAATTACTTAATTAACAGTTAACATATTAAGGATAGGTAGAAAAGTGAAATATATGCATATATTTGGTACTATTCTGTGTAACTTGTACAGCTACTACGAGTTACATAAGGTACCACTGTAACGTAGTGTCACTGTTTAACTGTAGTCTTCGTAGAAAGATATAAGGGAAAAAGGAGAGGGGAATTGGGGCCTGGGTAACACCACTCACTCGTTGAAAGACAACCACACATTGCTTAACTACCGGTCTGTGAGGCAGTATTAAGCTGGACCTTACGTCCCTAAGCATGATTCTATCACGAATGAAGTTGGAGTCAAGTTAGTGCTTGTAGGACATATACAATGTACTTAAATATTATTATTATTTTTTTGTAAATGGAATTAAAACAATCACTTAATATGTAACATATCTACAAAATGTCTGACACTACGACGTATGCATCTCTTCTAAATAGTGACTTAAAATAACAAAATCTTGAAAAGAAAAGACCTTACTGGTTAATGGTATAATGAATATAAATTAAAGTGATTTTGGAGTTCCAAATTACATCAATCATAACTAGATAAACGGTTAAAGCATAGGAAATAGACGCCTTGACCCAGTTTGTCGCACGAGCGAGACCCTCCGATTGACCCAAGGAGTTTGGTTTGCTGTGCTCGAGGCATGAGAGGGAACGGACTCCGCGCAGAGGACGCGTAAAGTGGAGGAAATTGAGCCGGAAAGTGAACCCTCGTACGCGCTTCGGTTGTCGCGAAGAAAATTTTAATAGACGCTTTCAACTACACACACGTTTTCAATAAGTAACCGAATTTGTGTTTTTGATTGATTGTTTGAAGGTACTGTTATCGAAGTAATGTTTCAAACTATAATAACGTTCTTTGATATCATATGATCTGGTTTAAACATTTTTACTAAATTTTTAACTAACTTAGAAAATAAGAAGTGTTGTTTGTGTGGTGTGGTGTGTCATAAATTGAACACGCTTGTAATATTTTCACTTAAGTGTTTTATATATAAATAAGTACTTTATTCATTTGTATTATTATTACTATCTAATATTACAATAAGAAAACTAATAATGATGTATTAGTTATTTGGCGTACTTTTTTTCTCAAACAAATTTACAAGAAACGGTAGCATACGTAGCGTTCTAACTCGTTATTACTTAACTAGTATTTTAAATTACGCCACACGTGTCTTCTAAAAAAAGTAAACGAGATATAGATAGATATGCATAAGTATTTGAATTTCTGTAAAGTCGCCTGCGACACAGGAATTAATCCTAGTACTGGAGTTGTCTTTAAAAAAATTAAAAACTATAAAAAAATTATATATATTTTTAAGATTAATATCCTAAAGCTATTCCATACTTTACACATTTAACAGACTATATGTCGAATTGCCGACGGGTATCAAATATCAAATGTTCAAATCGAAATTTCCTTATTTAAATAAATAGGCAGTAGTTCTTTCAACATTATATTGGAACTTGACCTAAATTACTAGGATACCTACATAAGTATGTGCGATGACCTTTGTCTCCATCTATGCAATGTTTGGAGACGTTCAATATTCGTTTCTTGTTTGCATTATTGTCGGGTAATTAACTTTAAATTATTAAATTTTTGTATAAAAGGTTTGTGCGCTATGTGACGACAAGCACAACCGGAGCTATTTGTCTATCGGACGGACGGACAATAAGTACTACGACCTAATAGTACGTAATAATTGCCTCTCTGTTGCACAAAACAAAATATTTTTTGGTCTATTGAATTTTATAAAAATTTGAATATACAATAAATAAACAATTTACGCGAAGCAGAGCGCGTTTATACTCATATCAAAAATTAAGAAACTATCTGTCTCGCACAACATAATACGTGCATTTTATTGTAAGAGTATTAGAGTATTATTATTAAATATCTTGTTTCAGGATCATATTATTACTATTTGTAATTTTTCTTTTTAATATCTTCTAGGTCACACTGCCTTCCCTCTTTCCTTTAATGCGTTGCGATGGGTGCTGGATCTTGGCAGTTTTGTTGGAAGGCATCATCATGCAATGCATTCATCCTGCCAACGCTTTCTTGGCTTGCCTCTACTCCGTCTGCTATTGTCGGTGGTTACTTTCGCCCATCTGTCAGGGTGCATTCCACAGATGTAACCCACCCAACCCCATTTTTGTTTGCCCAATGGTGGTTTTGGAGTGCAGGGCGGTGTTCCGGACGCGGTTTATACTCCGTTCCTCTTGCCATAAATGTGGTTCATATAAATATACGTATATGGTGCCTTCAGCTAAACCGCAGATCTTAATTTTAGAGTAAAAAATAAAAAGAACTTTAACACCTAACTTGATAAAAATATGGTATATGTTTCTCTATTTTGATTTGATATTTATTTTCGCGTTAGAGAGTAGCTAATATTATTTTCCGAGTTCCTTTTATCTCTATACTAAAATGAAACCAGACCAAATCATCTTTTCTTTTAAATATTAAAAAAAAAAATTGCTGAACCGTAATAGCAGAGTCCAAAAAAGTTAAAGAGCTGTCAATAGCGCAGCATAGATAAATAAATCCCAGAGGAACAAACGTTTTTTTTTAATTTTATGAGACTTTTATTACTTAGTTTTCTCAGTTTTGTGAATCAAGTACCAAATCTAAGAAACTTGACTAAACGTCGTAAGTAAAGTATTAGTACTGGACTATTTTACATAGCCGTAGTAAGCTAAGTTAAGCTTTGACTCTAGCGCACTTTGGGAGAGCCTTATTTCTTCACCGGTGTGTGCGCCCTCAGAGGGTTATGGCGGTTAGATCCATACGTGGCTACCGCACCGTGTCGACGAAGGCGGCTTGCGCGTTGGCCTGAACTCCCCCGTGGGACTTGGAGGCGGAAGTGCTCGCCGAAGTTTATCGGCGGACGGCTGAGTTTCGGGCGGGTAGCGGCAGACGGCCCCCGCTCGAAGAGGTACGCGAGTGGTGTGAGGCAGCTCGTCAAACCACGATGGCTCGTTGGTCGTCCCGGCTGGAGGCTCCACATGCTGCCTTTGGCGCCATGGAGGTGCTCCAGCCGGTCATCGTTGAATGGGCAGAGCGGCAGCACGGGACTCTTTCTTTCAGCATACGCTCGCGGACTGCCACGCTTAGGTGGCGCGGCGTCGGGTCCTCACTGCAGTCATCGGAGAGGATCTCTCGCTACCGGCCGTCATACGCTCCATGGCCGGTAGCGACAGGAATTTTACCGCGGTCGCAACCTTCTGTGAGGAGGTTCATCTCGCAGAAGTAGACGCGCTTACCAGCGCCTCATGCCGCCCTGAGTGTTGTTGCGGGTGGTCAAGACGGGGTTTCTTCTCCATCTGCCATATGGCCAGCCGCGAGGAGGCAACGTCAACGGAAGTTGCCTAATTGAGAGTTAGGCAACTTCCAGGCAATTTGCGATCTTTTGCGAGCAACAGGCGGTAGAAGGGGTCCAGGTGTCTCACCAAAGCTGTTCCCGGAATGCTCCTATATCAGGCGCAGGATGTCACACCGTGTGGTATTAGTCGGTCCATTACGAGCACACCGTTCCACTGAAAACAACGGTGGATTGACGGCCCAGGGGGTTTCCACACGTTAAAATAGAGGCTTATTTGTGGACTATGACAAGCTCAATGATATGTTGAAGAAATTAAAAAAAAAATGCTAATCATTGCACATTAACACTCTCCCTAAACAAAAGAATTATTCGTAACAAAACATACGTAGATATGTATAGAACAATATTTGCACGTTATGCAAAATCTTAGTCGTTGCTGTTCGAATAATTTGTGATAGGAAAATGGAATTGTATGCAGAATAATATAATCCTCCAACCCTTCGAATCGAGCCCACAATAAATTTTACCGTTGTGGTTTCTACCTACATGTTGTTTTGATCTCAACTGCCAAAAAAATTACATGTACCCTTATACATATTAGTAACCACAACGTAGATAAAGACATTCGTAAAATGGGAACCAAACTTTATAAACTTGTTTAACGAATTATAGCTTATATGCGTATCGCTAGATATACACATAACACACATTCATATTTTCAAAAATTAAACTAAGTATCCAGTAATACAAATTGTTTCGCTTTAGGAACTTTTCACGAAATATATTATTGCTACCCGTAAGGCCAAAACGGTACCTATCATAAACAATAACAAAACTTTATATAGTACAGATAATAGTTATTTGTATAGCTAGCTACCTCACCAAAGCCTATAAATTTAAAGCAATCAGCTTTTTGATTTTACTTAGCGACGTCTTAATTAAAGAAAACAAAATGTTTAAGGTGCTTCATTTATAATTGAATTTGCCTAATTAAACTGAGGTTCAAAGTTTTAGAATTTATTGAAAAGGAATTGGTTGGATTGGAATGGGATGGGAAAGTGGTGTTCTTATTTAAACATTTATGTAAGATATATAAAGATATATATATTTCATATAGAAAGTATGTACAATGTCAACTTAATTCTAATTTATTAGAGAAGAGTTGGTGGTAAATTTAGCTAAACTTATTTTTTTAAGAGAAGAGGTGCAGGCTATTCTAGGTGCCGCTTTACCACTGACACGAACCACGAACTGTGGCGTTTCTCATCAATATTGCGCTCACGTTCGGAAACTTTCTGCCACAATTACCTGAGAGCTCAAGTGTCGGAAAATATATTGGTTTTGTTCGTCCCAACTATCTAGAGAATTGATCTCAAACAGAATCTATTAAGATGTGACAGTATATAAACAAATATACAACTTATATTTCCGTTATTTAACAATTAATGAGCATAGTGGTTTATGTTGCTCCAAATAAGCGCTGCATGACATTTAATTATTACTGTATAAATGTAATTTATTACGATACAATTATTATTTTTTTTAAACTTCTATTTCACCAACGACTCAGATGTAAAAAACGAAAAACAAAATATACTTTGAGTCGTAGACCGCGAGTATTAAATTACTAACTGAAAATTGCAGTTAGTGAATTAGCTCCCTTCGTATATTAGGTAACTCTTGAAGCGATTCGTAGAGCGACTGTAATTATTTTTTGATGCAATATGTCACGGAAGGTCCACATCCGGCGGAGTTAATTAATAACCGCCGAGAAGGACTGACCATATGTGCCTACGAGGCGAAGAAAAAAAATATAATTTCGCTGAGCGTTGGTTAGTTAGCAGAAAAGACCGCTGGTGTGTAGCCCGAAATAATAAGCCGCAGACTGCCACCTCAGTGATTTATTGTTTTGGCTTTGCGAAACCTCACCCGGAAGCCTGATAAAAAATGATCTCACTTATTAACACAACTGGCGGGAGCCGACTTTATTACCCTTTGCATATACCTGCGACATACCACATACTTTTATATTCAACTATTTATAAAATAAACCTATTAGTTGTCTATATATAACTCTCGCAGTGATGCGACTCCTTTAATTTATGTTTCGATAGCATATTTAAAGCATAATATGAGTATATCGAGCCTGAACACCGCTTATATTTAAAATTAATTGGTGTTTTAAGGAACATTAAAGACAAACTATTATATGGTCTTTGTAATTCCAAGGAAATTTTATGTTTATAGAAAAGATATCTTATTGTATTGCCTTTTTTATAAATACTTATATCAATTAGGCACTAAGAAAGTCGTGTTCCTTAAGGAATCCTGACATATGAACGTCTAAGACTTTGTGGTTATTACTAAGGCAAAATACTTTTACGGTACTTTACTTTACGGTATTAGAAAGAGCCTACCTCGGGAAAGTTTTCAAATATTAGCACCATTATTTCACGAGATGACAGAGGTTGGGCGCATATTAGCTAAGTTCGAGAGCGGGCGTTTCATGCCACTCGATTAATTTTTTTAAGATCATATATAATTTATTTAATAGAATACTATTTGGTATATCTACCGCGATATCATTTATTATATAATATTATTTTTGATCAGTTTGATTTTCTTTTTAATGAAATATTTCTATTTATGATAAATTTAAGTTTGATAAATTTGAACTATTGTTGGTTCGTCAAAACAACTAAGATGCAATATATAGGTAAAATAACAGGCTATACAATCTGTTGTTCAATCTTGTATTACAGACGTCAAAGAAATATCACGAACTTGCTTTCAGAAGCTTATAATGTTCTCATATGCAATCAATTCATTAGTAAAAAAATGTAAGGCTTACGTTTTGACGGGGTCATACTATATAGGTTCACGTCCAACACTAGCGTGATGTCTAAGGTGTAGCTATATATTGAAGAGAGCCTCAGCCAGCAGGACCATGATCCTTTATATGGACCTAAATAAATATACGTAAGGTGGGACGTGGCCAAGTGACCGAGACGAATTGATGCGAAAGCGCGTGAAAGCGGGGACTATAGTATATTTTTTTGTGTTCCCAAAGGCTATTTATACAAATATGTAACTTCAATATTGCATTTATGTACATTATTTTGTATGCACCTCGTATGAAATGTATACTCAGTCACACATTTTACTATAGATAACCGAAATAAAGTTTTGGTATCCTTGGAATTAGCTGTTATACAATTTGAATGACAAGCCTTATGTCTAGTAGTTAGTGACCCTGACTGCTGAGCCAGTGATCGTGAGTTCGATTCGCACACGGCATAAAAAAAGTGTGATCAGAAAATAGCTGTCCCAAGCATGGGTGTTATATTATGTGTCCGTTCTTCTATTTTTGTAAAATTAAAGCATCCTTTTTGCCGTGGAGATAGTGCATTCGACTACTACGCTGGAGGTTGATTCCATTTTAGTGTTAATATGAGTATGAATGAGTTTGTTTGCTTGCATTGGTTAAAAAGCCTTTCTTTGCATAATTTAAGAATTAAGATAAAGGGGTTTAGTGGTGTACTAAAACTCGTAGTGTAGATCCGCTTACTTTAAGAATAGATAGACTCATATAATAGAAACAGTTAAAATATCTAATTGCCAAGTGTGGCCGATATGACAGTCTGCCTGACAAATGTTGTTGTTGGTTGGTGGCTGTGCTTGTGATTTTATGAAGGGTTTTTATTTGGGGTTTCATATTAAGTAACTGTTAATAATCTCAGATATAAACCAGTATTTTCTTAAAAGAAATCAATAATCGATTTACTTACTAGGTGTGAAGGAAATATTATAAAATAAATTTAAAGGACACTTTAGAACTGTGTATATGTTAAATGAAATTATAGATATCAGATGACTATTTAAAAAAAAATCGTATACCATAATACTGTTTTTAAATTTAACAATATTTAATAAATTTAATGAGAATATCATATCTTCAGCCTTCTCGAGTGGCTAGTAATTTGACTCAGCTACTACCAAAAGGTCTCATTTCATAAATGGAGAAATTAATTTACATTTCCACTTTTATGTAAATAAAAAAAGCAGTATTGCTGTACGTTTGTGGATGCCGACGTAGCCGGAGCGTTCCCCTTATTTACTTACTCTGGAAATGCTAATGTGTAAATGTGAGGCAAAAACTGCTCGGCTGTTCACTTTCGTCTAGATGCTAATAATTTCAACTTAAACAGCTCGCTGAATCAAATTTACTGCAGTTACGTAGCTGCTTTATATTTAATAAAACATATTTCTGTGATAGTTGACAACGAACGGATTTATTTCGAAAATCATAGATACAAGTTATCCTGAGACAAGAATATGTAAGCCATAGGTACAACTATAAATTGTTCTAGGTTGCGTATTTGATATTACCATTTATAAATAATAATATTTCTAACAATATTTATACATGCTTCGACCCCGGGCGGATTATGTTGGTTTTGCTAATATGATTGTCGCATCTCACTAATTAATTTGCCTCTATTAGTATGTCAACTGGTTATTCAACATATAGTTTTAAGTTGAAAGTATCGTTAATATATCCTCGTTTATGCTGAAAATTGTCAGTATATTAAGTATGGTTAAAATTATTCAAATACACTGCTGGTTTAAACAGTGCAAGTTAAAGAAGTCAATTATGCAATGTTGAATAAATATTCATAGTTCAAAAATTGCTAGGAAGGATACATGCTAATTTTAATTTCAACAAACTTTTCTTGTAACTGAAAACCTTATCTTAATCCCTTGGAGTAAATTGAGAGGCCCCGTTTGTTTTCTCGTCAGTTAATGACTATAATTTAAACTTAATAATATAGACGGAGAAGCGGCTTTGTCTGTGCTTGAAAGGTAAAATTTCTTGCACCTAAATTCATGCTAATTAGGAAATGTGAGCCCGACAAATAATAGCAAATGAACAGCTTGTCAATCTGAAAGGATTGACGTCATCACTGCTAAATATGACAACGATTAGTTTATCCGACACAACACAAATAGAATAGGAAATTATAAAAAAGAGGGCTTGGGGCTGCCCTTATATTAATACTCAGTAAAAACGTGTGACTAATTAATTAATTAGACAAATTCAAAAGAGAACAAAAAGTTAAATGAAATTAATTATGTTGTATCTATTTATAATATGGCTTTTGTAATTATCTTTAGGAAAATATGAAGGAATCTTCTATATTGAATTTGCTCTATTTAAGCGATTTTTTTTACGTATATACAATGTACATAGTATCTTATTAATCGTGTTCTGGAACAATTTTAAGTAAATCAGTACTATGCAAATGTATACACATAATAATAATAATAAATCACTTAATTTATTTTCCTGAAACACGGTTTTTACAAAGATGCTAATGACATAAAATAATGTTCAACATGTTTCGCAGATTCTCTGCATGCAACATTTTTTGATTACAAAATCTAGTGTTTATTACGAAATGATCAATAGCAAAATACCAATTGCAATAGCAAAATTCGAGAACTGCATATAAGATACAAAAAATAATAAAATAAATTAAATAATAAAAAATGGATAGATTGGTTATTTATTTAAAAGTTAGTCAAGAGGATACATTTAAAAAATTAGGTGTTTACTTACAAAATGAAAGTATTCTTAAGTTATATCCGAGCCGCTCCAATACCTATGTTGAACACAGTTCGATTTCGATATACATATATGTAGGTACCAGAATCAAAAGTAAAAAAAAAAAATGTTAGTTACATACATGCAGAGGCGTAATTAACGCCCACATTTGGTCCATTATAATTTAATTCCATTTATGTAATAACAAGCCTATTGCCGTCACTTTTTTGGAGGGGCTGAGAAAAACTGGACCGTATTACATATATTCGGAGTATAAACAATAGCTCAAACAAGTCAGTCTAACTAAATATAAAAAATTGTCAAATACAAAATACCTATTTAGATACAATAGTTAAGAATAGTGTGTTTTCATCTCTCGACAGCTGTAATTATATAGGCTACTTAGAAGCAAGATAACAAATATGAAAGTTATAAAGATTATCAGATGGTTTGCAACTTTACTGTCATAAAAATCACAATGAAACTAAATTCCTTTTAATATGACTCCATACAAAAGCACTCTTGAATATATCAAAACGGAGGAATCATATGAAAATTTCAGTGAAGTCCACATTAACACATCTACAGAGCTGAGATCCATACGCCCTGTATAATGTACGGAACATTACAAGCCCCGGCTGCGATTCTCTTTCCGCGCGGCTGAGATATTGTAATGAAATCTCGCCATCTGTTTTCTCTCGCCAACGGAATATGAGGTGCGATCTGCGCCTGCTTTCCAAGTACCTCGATTTAAATTACATTTATTAGATTTTATAAATAAGATGGCTCATGTGCCTAATTACGATTTATGTTTCTTAATCTGAAAGCACTCTACGGCTGTTAGTTCAACCACTTTATTAGCCGGTATATCAAAATGATACTTATCTTTTATCTTATTATCTTTATCTTTTTATCTACTTATGTTTTTAGTTTATCTTAGAACAAAATTATTTGAATTTGTATTAAACATAATTATTATAATTGGTATAGAGTCTAGACCGTTCGACCGATGCCCTTTAAACATATTTAAGTTTTTCGCATCTACATTACTAATAATTTCAAGAAAAAATTACTAGATGTTAACGTATAAGAAGTAAGGTATACAGGGATGTTTTATTGTTTTTGATATCCATACGCTCACGCATACAGGCGTGAGTGGAGTATTCAACACCCGTTTAGCCAATTAGAATTTGGTTCCACTAACGTAATAAGGGCCAAGCCATTGCCGTCAACCGGCACTGTGTGACTGTATACATACGGTTTGATAGATAACGATCCGATTCCTTTCGTCTTTAAAGACACCACCGGAAAGAGATAGGGTATTTTAGTCCACCGTGAACCACACACTTAACACCTCCTTTACCTTATAATACAAGTTAAGAATAGGTTTGAAGCATATTTTTGTTTAAGATTTGTACCTTCGCGTTTGGGCTTGGCTTGGGCTATTATATTTAGGAACTTATGAATAACTGTCGAGACTGACACTAGAAGTAAAATACTGATCAAATAAAACTTTTAAAGATAGCTCTTTGGTCGATGTCAGCTGGTTTAAGAATACTTTTGAGAAATACCATCCTGAGTTGTCATATCTTAAGACATATAGCATAGTGTTTTGACCTATAGCATAGTAAACAATACAAAACAACGCGTAGTTTGTGTAACTTGTTCAAGTATCCTGAAAATATACAAAAGTTATCATACTCCACCAGTTAGGAGGCTTTTAGCGGCTAGAAGTTGTGATTGCTCTCAAGCGTAATATCAAGGTATGTATTTAATGTTATTTGTAGGTAATAATAATTTACACATAAAATTCTTAAAGAGCATAGCCAATTTTGAATCACAACATTACCATTAAAACTTCTGAGCAGAGGTGAAATATGACAATAAGTAGTTGTATAAAACAAAATACAGTAATTAAATTTAAATTCTAAGGTTATAATCAAACTACACAAATATAAAACTAATTTTATTGTTATGCAGTAGAAATTTGAATGTCTATCTTGCATATTTTTTGTTCAGCAATAGAGCTAGAAGTTTAGGAGCTTGAGAGGAGGCAGGTTATTTAGCAATAGAGCTAGAAGTTTAGGAGCTTGAGAGGATGTAGTGTACTAGGCGGCGTTTGAACCCGCAACCACTTGATCGCAAGTCCGACGCCTCATCCATCACGCTACCGCCGCTAAAGTACATAAGGTAATGTCGAAATTTATTGTGAACCACTTTTGAAGTTCGTATGTATATCCTTCAATTGTGATATAAGTACAATGGAAGCATAACGCTAATAAATGGGACGTTCTGGTAATATCATAAAGCAAATGTATGTGAAATAAATTTTTAGGCTCGTTTGCGTTTATTGGGATTATATAGGCTTATGAACACTAAAAAAAGTTAAGTTACAAGCAATACAATACGGCTACTGTAACAGATAGACATAAGGGTCGTATGCTGGTTTTTCCCTACCGTGATAGTGATGATATTTTTCGCTGCAAGTAAATACGGTCTGGTAAAGGTATATACATCTAGATATTTTAAAATTAGTCTAAATAAATGTATATTAGACATGTCTAGGTGCTTAACCCCACATACCTAAATAAAATGAATTCAATGAAAAAGAAAAACAAAATCTACCAGTATAACAATAACAATGATTTCACTAACTTTACTCCAGTGCCCTCGAACCTCTTAACACACAATCGTTCGATTGCATTATTCATTATTGTTGAACTTTCATCGTCTATTCATACGGCTTTATATACTGTATATTTATTCTGATGTGTATAATTATTCTCTGATATCCGTGTTAATACAAAACTTAGCGAGATCTGTATCTAAATTTATGCTAATAATTGTAATCAATAGATTGATTTTTCTGACGTAAAATAAAATTTTATATTTACCCATTAGTTAGTAATGTTTCCTTTTTTTTAACATAGTGTGCAATGTGACTACCTTCACCCATAGACACCTGAAATTAAAAAAAGAGTGGCAAGTGCGCTGCCCACCTTTTAGGGAAGGGGAAGGAGCGTAGGAGGAGAAGGAAAGCGCGAGAGAGGAGAGGAAAAAACGTAAACGAAAATAAACAGTAGAAAGGTTACACCTCTGCTAACCCCACTAAGAAACACAACTATATTTTTAATCTATCCATAAGTAGAGGAAGAATTATATGAATAACTTGAAGCACAAGCAGTACCTAGCAACAAGGAGAATATGAGTGATTAAAGCGTGATTACAGTATGAAGTAAAGGCGTCATGATTATCAGAAACAGTTTCGAAAAGCAGTCCTTTCTCTGAACAGAATTTTAATAACGGGTTTTTGGTGGTCTATTTAACATTTCAGGCATTGTTTGGAGTTGCGTTTGTTACAGGTATGCACAAAATATGTAATATGGCCAATATACGATGGAGAACAACATTAAAATGCAACAGAGAACTGACAATACTCGCTAACTGCCTTTTTGCTCGAAGGAAGGAAAGAGTAATCTCAATATTCAATATATAGGGCCGGCAACACACTTGCGACTCCAAAGTTGGCGGAAGTCACATGTGACCCGTCTGCTCCTTTGTCCCCTGTAACATAAAAAAATAAATACATAAAGTTAAATTTATCTGCATGAGTAGCGGGTCAATAATCCAATATAAATTAAAAAGTGAATCGTGAAATATTCTACTACAAAAATATCTTTTTTATTTTTATTTTTTTTTCATCACCTCACTGGAGCCAACAGTGAAGTGGTACGTCGGACTCGAACCGACACTAAAACCACACCGTGTTCCGTCACGAGGTCTACTGCAGAGGACCCGGGTATACCCTACTGGCCACAAATCCTGTCACAATTAATATTATATGAATTTGGAATCTGTCATTCTTATATGAATATTTATTCATTGTTTTTTCTCATTTTCGGTCGGTTCCAATCGGTGTTAAATATTTTTGTGATATTAAAATTGAGTGAGGTGATAAAGAGAACCGAATTGCTGTGATAGCATAACATATAGTAGGTATGGATCCAATTGTAATTTTTGAAACTCTCTATCTGCTTCGTATTAGTCATATGTTTGTGTTCCAGGCTATTGATAGGTACAATAAAATGTCCTCTGTTTGTGACAGAAAAAGATCTGGTACTGAAACGTAATGTTCTTTAGAAAAGGTGATCAAAATATTAAAGGAAAGAGTTCGCAGAAATCCTGTCTAAAAGCAAAGATTTTGTATCGGAAAATTAATATAACATAGCACCTAGAACCATGTCGCGTATTTTAAAAGATGACTTAGGACTCACAGCGTATAAGATATGCAATGGTTATTATTTAACCGATAATTTAAAAAAATGTTAAAATAAAAACAACTTTTTAAGTGGTACGCAAAAAGAGGGCAACCGCGTACCAAAGCCAGCAGAGTACAACGTGGGTCTTCACATGTAACATACATCTGACTGCGGTGACGATGATGATGAAAAGAAGTGACTGACACATATTTAGTCAAAAAGGTGTCAAAACATCGGCACAATTGTATCAAGATACGATTTTTGAAAAGTTGGTTGAGCCTTTTAAGAACACCATAAGACCCAGCACAAGGTCATAAAGCTCGATTCACTCAAGCGTGGTTGGAATCGAACGTTTCTGACTTCATCAGAGCTGAAGACTGGCCGTCATCTATTATTATATATATACTCTATATATGTATAGTATACATATATATATTATATATAGAGTATAACATGCCCTAAACGCCATGATAATTTCGAGTCTCTAAGATAATCCCTAAGATTGGCAGTGAAAAATTTTCCCATAGTGAGAGTGCGTGTTTCTATTAATAAATAGTCTCAATGTTTAAAGGACCGTATTAAGGCCAATGAATATCGTTTGGATGAGTTTCATATATTTTTGTTATGCACTTTTAATGCTGTATTAATGCATAAACTAACACACTTTACAGTAATAAATGTTTTATGCAATAGAAAGAAGAAAAAGAATTGTTGTAACAATATTTTTGGTAAGAACAGGTACAGTATAATTCAGGTTTTAAGAGACATTGTAATTTTAAACTCTCTCTTTACTCACTGTATCTTTCTTCTTTGTACACTTTGTTCTGTATACACATTCATCAGTAGTCTAAAATATTAGATAAATTTGAATACAGAATGGTTTCAATAACAACGGAGTAAACCGATGCCTCGTCGTACTTCCATTACTCTCTTATTGAAAAGTTACATGAATATAAAGTTATATTATATTTAGCTTGCGGCAAATTAATTATTAAGACCAGCTTTGGTTACCAATTGTTTCTACAATATTTATTACAAACACTTGTTTGTTTTATTTATATTTGTAAAATGTTTTCTTCACTCTTAAATCTTAAATCACAATTTTTTCGTCATTTTTAAGTAATTTTCATAAAACTTGAGAACGTTTTTATATTTGCACATTTAAAACAATTTTAATGCTTAAATAGAGCAATATAAATAAACCTTTCCTATAACTTTCATTATAAATTTTATCATCTAATCATAATAAAACGCTAATACCACACGCACAGTTCAATAACCAACTAATTTATGCCACACTCCTCTCCACGCCTATTCAGTGTGAATATAGTTTTCACAGCATTAATTAAACTTCGATAAAATCAAGCAACTCTGTACGTAGATTTAAACTAGGTGTTAATTCCTGCACCAATACGCTTACACGTAGCTCATATGTGTCAAAGACGTAATTAAGGTTAGTGACGGTATACATTGCGATACACGAGGCAAGGTCGCGATTTGGCGACATGTAGATAGTAGTGCCATTTTGTATATATATGTATAGCTGTGCTCCATATATAATCGCAATAATCGTGCATAACTTATATCACTAACTGATAATGTTGCGTGCCATGTGCGTGCAAGCAATTCTCTAATATTCGATTTGTATTCACAGTCGCGTTGTTTATGGCCTATTGAGATGCGGCTGCCCATTCGCTTGGCAATTTACATTGAATATATACTCTTGTGTACCTGATGAGGTTTTAATTATTGTTCATCGGTTTGTACAAGCGAATGATGAACTACTTATTGTGCGTTTCAAAATTCGACACAATGGGATCAGCATGTTTAGATTTATGTATAGCTTCAACTTTTTCTTATTTATTCAAATGTACTTATTATAAATATGCTATACCCGATGTGCAGCTCTATTCAAGCAAATATTAAAAATTCAGAATGTAAACAACTTCCATTTATCAGATAACACATTAACAGAGTGAGCAGTTATGAAATAATTGATGCAAAGGAAATAAGACTCCTTTGTTTACGTGTGTAAACCCCCTCGGGCCGTCATCCCACCTTATTTTTCGGTGGGACGGGGTCTCGGAATTGAACCCACTAAAACCACAAGGTGTGCCGTTCTATGCCTGAGTAGGAGGGATCCGGGAACAGCTTTAGTAAATCATCCGGACTCTCCTAGCACCAGCCCGCAAAAGCGCGGGCACCCTCTTCGTGTGAATCTCAATAAAGCGGCGTCCAGACACACGTAGACGTCGCCTCCTCGCGGCTGACCACTATAGAGAAAATATGACCCCTACCCTAAGTAAAGTATTTTGAAATATATTCGTTGTATTATTTATTTTTTTATTTTTTTTTGGAAGATGAGAGTTAGAAAAGTTTTAAAGATAACATTACGATTTGTGGAAAGACTCAGATAAAGATACTTATTAGTAGAGTGTAAAACTAGACAAAACTCATTGAAATACTTGTAAATGCAATAAACGAAAACGCGTTTAACTCGAGATATCAGTTCTTCTAATAAATGTGTATTATCTAGTCCTTCTAAGTTATTTGCACCCAAGACTTACGTTGCACCAACTTAACTACAAAGTGTAGCTATAAACTAAAATAATCTATGTAAATAAATAAAATTGAGGGGCATATTTTTGAAATAACAGCTTCTTACTAATACGATTGTTTACAAAGTTCTTTTTTGTTTTATATATGTTAAGCGATTTCTTCGCCAATTGTCGACCAATTTACAAAATTTGTATTTTATTTGAAATAGTATACTCTTGCGGTTGTCCGACCAGTGAAATTAACAATAAGTTTTAAAGTTGCACGTTTTCGCGATATTATATTATAAGTATTAGGGAAAAGAATTCGAAATTGAAGGCGGTTATTATTTTTTTTGTAAGTCAACTACTTACATTTATTAAAAGTATACAATTATAAGCATAATAAAGCTTTACAGTAATTGGTAATATGTGGTTGTAATTATGCCAGTATTTTGGGCATGCAAGGCAACTAGAAGCAAGATGACACATTTCTAAAAAAAAAAATACCTTGAAAGTCGAAAGTGACTCCTTTCAGTCAGGTATATTATATGTAAGGCTAAATTTTAAATTAGAGATATACTAACCATATACAGCATGACCTGAAAATGAAAGGTAAATAAATACCTAAGTAATACTTTTTTTTTTTGTGTGGAAACCCCCACGGGTCATCACCTTACCGGGGCTAATGGGTAAGGTGGTATGTCGGACCTAGGTAATACTTGGAAATTAAAACGGGTTGTTTTTTTTTTTACAAATTCTTTTAGCAAATACATTCTAGAGAAATGTATTTTTAATGTTTTAAACTAGTGTTCCAGTGTTTAAAGTTACGCTTAAAATGTATATTTTAATTTCATCAAAAATGAACACAGTAGTTAAATAAAACATATTACAAGACAGTTTCCAGGCTCGTCGTAAAACTTTTCAGCATAACTTCTTATTGATACAACCATTTCATGCAGATACATATGGCCGAAGCTCACAATATTACTATAAGTGCAATCAAGCAATCAATATGGGCTCTATTTGCGTCATTAAAACTTCGAGACACTTGATCAGAGTGCTGTTCCGTAACCACTACTCATATTACGTTTCACATGTATGTTTCATAGGAGTACAGTTCTTATCATTCATAATATTAAAGTTGTATGATAAATTACCGTTGTTGCAGTTTTGTGCGCGAAGTTAAATGGGAAAATTTATTTCAGATTTTACGCAACCCTGGTATCAAGCGAACAGTTTTGGAACAATATGTCTCTACGAGTTAGTTTACGGACTATTATGAGATCATTTATAACTTTAATATAGCTGAAATGAAAACATTTTCTTGACAACATGATCGTAGGAGGGAGATACTGTTAGACGGTTATTCTATACCCACTATTTCTCTATAGGGTTTATCAAGTTGATCTTACTGAAAGGATATGGTTGGTTGAGCCTATGATTAATTATATTATTAGTTATAGTAAAAAGCTATTTATATTTGTAGTAACGAAATTTTTACACGAGCATCCTAAAAAGGAGTGGAGGAGTTTTATGGAGGCACGTATGTACAAGTACTTCTGAATTCCACCAAATTTTCTAAATGTCGGAATAGAATTGAATGTATGTGATCGTTTGAATCCCTAATTCATCTCAAGTGTGATAGGCTATAATTTAAAAATAACAAAACAATACTTTATAACAATAATGTGAGTTGAAATCACTGTGGGAGAGGCATGTTTAGGCACGAAAGAGCTGACTTGGCTGGAGTTTTACCAAGGCCTCACAGAAAACCGGTTGACAAACAATGCATTGTTTTGTCTAGTGAGTGAGGGTACCGGAGGCCCATATCCCCCTTTGATCGTTTTCCTCCCCTCCCCCTCTCCTCTTTTTGCACCCTTATCACCCACAAAAACGGCCAGCTGACTTACGTCTCTTGGCTGGCAGGTGTCTATGGGTAGCGATTGTCACTTACCATCAGATGACCCATCTCTTTGCCTATCCCCTATATAACAATAAAAATACATATATAGGAATATATTTGGAGAGAAATCCCATGAAACTTATGTATACATGTACACCTAAATACTAACGAAAGCTTAATTTTATAGCAATTCACGACACATTAATCTCTTATACTAAATCTAAATCTTGTACATTTAAACATTCAGCTCATTGTTTACGACCCCGCTAATGTTAGGTATTTTCGTTTCTGTATAGTCGGAACCTTTATGTCAGTGAATGTTTACTTGAAATACAAAATGCAGATAAATTCAAATGTCATATGTACACCTGTAAATCCCAAGAAACCTCTTAAAGAAAATAAATAAAACAGGAATATCGTACACAAGATCGCATCGTGGCGCTCATGTCATTGTGGGTATTGCTACTCTTTTCCATTGTCATTGCATTAGAGTTTATTAGTATTAATAGTCAAGCCCTGTTAAAGCTTGGATATTCAAATCTCTGTATTTAAGATACTAATCTTTTATAAATTTTGTCCATACAATAAATATGAATTAATTTGTAGTTATTTTAAAGCGGTGATAGCCAAATGGTCACAAAGCTAGCTTTTCGGCTAAATCTTCGATTAAAAACGCGTTTTACATATGATTAGTATTTCCTTTAATTTTGAAAAAAAAAAGACCTAAATACCATAGCCACACGCGAAACCTAAATACCATAGTCGTATAGAATTCATATAATCTATAGTGTTCTCGAAACTTCGGAAAGTGTAAATAGTAGACTATGGTCTAACCTGTCACATACATAAGAAAGTTTAGGAACAGCCTAACTGCTGTCTGTGGCACCCAGACATAGGAAAATTGCACATATGGTCGATGTGTGAAATGTTGAACTGGTTCTTCGATATCTATACTACTGAGGAAGGTTAGATATCTATACTCCTAACTATTCTTTCGTAAAGATTAATCTATATTTAATAAAGAAAATCTATAATTATTTATATTATATAATTGTGGATATAGCACACCCGTGGGAACAGACACTATCGCTTTCCATGGGTATCATCTATTTATCAATTTATTTAAAACTTAATGCACAAATGCACATAGGTGGACTTAATGCCAAAGGAATTCTCTGCCAGTCTACCTTAGGGTGATGTGGAAATGACTGAAGTAGGTGCATTAAACAGTAAAAGCAAAAATAAATTAAAGAAAATAAAGGAATAGGATATGGGTATAATTATTATATCAGAAATAAACATATCTACGGAAATATAATATATATTATCATACGCATACATATGCTTTACATATACACATATAAATATATATATATATATATATATATATATATATATATATATATATTATATCATTGAGATGTATCTGCCAGTTTATGGAAGAGCAACAGGCAACTAGGTGCCATCCTGATTACCTCCAGATTACCTTCTATCACAAGTGAAATAGTCTATCTTGCGGTTACTATTTTATTGTGTATGAAATGTAGAATAATTTGACAGGAACTTTACTTGGAACCTCAAATACAAGTGTTCTAATGAAATAAACATAAGTACTGAAGAGAAGATATTCAAGAAAAATATTAAATAATTTTAAAAATTTTATTCGACTATAACTGAAGTGCAGGATACAGAAAAATGGTAGAAAGGTATTTCAGTACCATTTGTCTGATTAGTGAATGTTCATTCCCACAATATGGATATCCATATACAGTTTGTTAATTGATTAATCTTGATAACTGGAGAAGAGTTATAAGTAGCTGAAATTAGTTAAATTAAAAAAAAAAAACAATTTTAATTTTTCTTTACCTGTAAGTGCACATTCCTAAACAACATATTATGAGGGTCCATACCAAATTTTAGGATTTTGAATTTTTGTTTATTTGCAAACATAACATGAGATCCAAAAAATTCTAGCAACAACCTTGGTGTTAAATACCAAAAGTGTTCATTTAAGCCTTCTTTTACAAAGTATCGGTTTTACAGGTTTATTTTAAATTCAGTTTGACACTTTATATATCACTATAAATTTCTAAATGCATAATTACATGCAATACAATTACAAATTGTAGTAAAATTATTTCGTTTTAAGTTATTCATTAAGTCTTACTTGAAATATATGCACACCCTTCTCTAACATCAGTATTATCTGGCAAAGGCTAAACAATAGAAAACCGCTTGTCTTCTGTTGACCGTATTTTTGATTTTATTATGTATATCTGATACATACTGATGGTAAAGGGAGTTTTACTGTTACCAATACCTTCTTTTATTACATACTATTTAATTTTGACTACAAGGCGACCAGTCGTTCTTATAAATTGATAACAAAAAGATTTTCTAATGAGGGCAAGTTTTAAAGTAAATAAAACAAGCTTGGAAACCATCTACCACTTATCTACTTAAACCGACTCTGGGGACTAATTCTTAAAACATGGCCGTCACGCATACCCCATGTGACTAATTAACATTTACGATTTAAATACTTTTAATCATTGAAATTTATTTAGTTTCTAATTTTGTCTACCTAAGAAAACTATAATATCAACCGAAAAAAAAATCAGGTATAATCATTTACGACACTTATCTCTAAATTTTCTTTCAAAGGTTTTTAAACGCCATTTAACTTAAGCAGTTAAAATATTGGTAAAATATGACAAATGAAATACTTTTACTGTTTTCTAAAGAAGTTAAGTCTTTGTGTAATGTACCTGTTCTCACATATACTAGCTAGTGCTCGCAACTTTGTCTGCCTAAATTAAATTAAATTTATTTCTTTCATAAAGCTGCGTAAAATTTAGAATATTTTATTAATATTAATAATTATAGATCAAAATATACAGCGTCACAGCAAATATAGGTTGTGTGTCTTTGTAAAATGTAAAATTAAGAGCAGGTTCCCTTAGTTTTATGTTAGTTTACATTAATATTCTGCAACAGTCACAAATATAATCAAAACGGAACTTTAGTATATGATTTATTGGTTCTATTTCTATCCATTTACAAAAAGTTCCGGAATTGCAACATTTTCACTCAATTCATTTTTTATTCAAAAATCATGTCTTTTTCAGCAGATTATTCAAATAAAATTTAAATTACTGGGCTTTTATGTCTAAAATAAGTATTCATACACAAGATTTCATACACATACACAAGATAGTTTTTCTCTAAATTAATTATTACTTTAGTTATAAGCAAAATAAGATTTGAGACTTACGCCATTTAGTTTCGTGATCAAACATGATCATCAAAGAGTGCACACGATATTCAACTTAATTGCCGATATTTTAACGTGCTGTGCGCAGATGTGAGAGGGTTTGTTTTATAGGTACAAAAGGTACTTTATTTAGTACTTTTTTTAAATAAAATTTAGAAATAGTTACAAATTTGATAATAGGCACAGGCTTAAATTACTTACTTTACAAGAAATTAAGAATTGAATTAAAAAAGTTTTTTTGCACAGGTTCAATATCATGATGAAATTAATATTCTACCACAAGAGTCTATGAGTCGATACTTATCGTTCGTATATTTTTTGATCGTACTCTTAAGCGTTTGAAAACAAGTAAGTAAAAAAAAGGTTTGTAGCAGTTCCAAAGAGTTAAAAGTGCTGTTGTACTTTTTGCCTTTCTTTTGGAGGGCAAAACCCAACTTTTTAGGAAAGTGTATTCGGAAAGGACATGCAGTTCCTTCTCTTGCCAATTTCCAGATAGTGAACTACGAAGCTACAATCCATATTTTTAAGTGGCGGTGAGACCGTCTTTACTAACGTCCGTAATTTAGATTATAAGTAGTCCATATTTATTCTAGTAGTCGTTATTGCGTTAAGATCTAAAGAGAATATTCTACTGCAGGTGACACGCAATAAAACAAATGATAACATTCAATTTATTTTTTAATGACGTGCGTTACATTGGACTGTGATAGGTACCTATAAAATACTTTCGTAGTGCTTTCTTCACCGGCGAATCTTACTGTCACATTTCTTGAATTAAAATAACTATCAAATAGCTTCCCAATGTTTACTGAACACTTTTCCTCAGCCAGCCGGAATCGAATGGCTAGCCACCAGGCACTATCGAAGGCTACCTCTATATCCAGAAAAACTAGGCAGACCAGCTTCTTCAGCTCAATTTTGATTAAATATGGTATACTAGATTACATAGGGCATCCTTGGTGTTTTTCTGGGGCACCAATCCGTACTGGCGAGTACTCATCCTCGTTACAAGATACCACTTCATCCTTGCTACTATCACTTTTTCCAAAATCTTCCCCAAAACTGCAGAAGACCTATAGGTTTATAGGCCTTGGGATAATCATCCTTGTCTGTTTTCTTTAATACGATGACTGTGGTCTCCTTCCAGATACATGGAAAGTGTGATAGTTGAATGTGCTTATTATACAAGGCAAGGAAAGCGTTCAGATCCTGATGTGTGGCTTTGCTACAGATGTCTGCTGTGAAACCATCCACTCTCTGGGCCTTCTTAGGGTTAAAACTCGCCGTCACGTTCTCTAGCTCTAACAGTATAAACAGTGGGTCATGTGGATCACCACACTCCACTGAGTTAATTTGTTCCGCTGCTTTTCTGATCTGGCGATGCCCTGGATTGTCCTTGCTTTCGAGACTCTCAGGGTAGAAAGTATCACCTAGTAGAATCACCGATCCTTTGGAGTTAACATGTTTACCTTCTCCAAATTATAGCGGTTCTGCTGACGATCCTGTATATCCCCTCCCACAGTCCCTCGAAATACTGTCTTCAACAGACCTCGTAGTCCTGTTTCTTTTCCTGATATTCTTCAACGAACTTGGCTTCATGATGGAGCGCTGCATTACAGATCTTCTTTCTAAAGGCTTTTTTGTGTTCTAGAGTCTTGTAGTTCTTTGGACTCTAAAGCCTTTACTCCTGGTTAAGTTAATTTGAAACAGTATGGTTTTATGGTCTGAGCTAGTCATGGTTTGGATAAAGTTCGTAAGGGGTCTACAACCTCTTATGGTGACCAAAATGCGGGTATTCCCGGTGTTAAGTACCTGAAGTCTAGACTTTTCTACTGTCCCTGACATCCGTATCCCTACGGTCTTCCGTGGTGCTATCCGTCCAATTACGCTTTGCATTTCTGTCACCACTTATTAATATTACTCAACACAACAATGTTGCTGCTAGAGAGTTTCGGGCATTGAATGACGTCAACGTCGTCATTGAAGACAGCGATTGCCACCTTCACTGTACATTCTCCTACAGCAGCGTTCTGAAAGACCCTCGCAATACGATAGTCCTTCATTCATCTCGTCTTTCATTAGCTCCTCAGTCACCAGCTGTTTCCTTTGTAAGATTGCTTGGGCGACTAAATTTGCGCTTGTGGGTCTGGACACCCAGGAGCTCTTTTGAACAACCTTATCAATATGCGATATTAGATCTGGCCAGTGCCTCGCGCTTCCTTCGCACCATTCATTCAGTGCTAAATGCATTATGTTCTGTGCTTTTTATTCTTGCCGTGGATGCCACCGCAATGGCTACATTTATATATTTATCACTCGGTATACTCTCGCGGCAGAACTAGCGCGTGGCCGTATTCCAAACATGTCAAACACTGTATATAAGGCGACTGGTCTTTGACCTTAATGCGTTGCGTGTTGATATGCACGTAGCCTCGGTTTGCTGCCAAGGTTGTTGAATATTGGAGGCAGGAAGTTCAGTACCACGTGATTGCAAAATTGATTTCTTGCTTTTCTCTGAAAATTCATATTTATAATGTTGCTAGAAATTGTTTCTGTAGGCAACTAACATATATTGTTAGCTTATAACATCCACGACTACCTCAGTATACTTCTTAGGAAAAAACTAGTTGATACTCTTGTATTATCTAGATTTAATTATTGTGACACAGTAAAAGAAATCAAATACAAAGAATGCCTGCACCCGTAACTGTTTTAGAGTTCCTAAGCGGCATCGTGTTGAAGATGGAATCTAGAAGAAAGTTGCTTCTGGCCAGATTACTGTATGGAGTTTCCAATAAACATATATATTTAAATATGTAGGATCTTTGTATGAGAAAATATACTGAAGAAATGACCAT
Source organism: Tyria jacobaeae (assembly GCA_947561695.1). Classification (NCBI taxonomy): domain Eukaryota; kingdom Metazoa; phylum Arthropoda; class Insecta; order Lepidoptera; family Erebidae; genus Tyria; species Tyria jacobaeae. The sequence continues at coordinate 12,037,910 of OX387218.1, forward strand.
TCCTCATACTTTATTAGACCTTATACTAGGGCATTGAGTATTCCAGGACATAGGACATGCATTCCGTGATAGTTTTAAATATGCAGCAACACATTGCTGGAATTCAATACCACCACCATAAGGGACATAAAAACTAATTCACCTTTTAAAAATAAATTTAAGAAATACCATCTTTATGAACGTAGAAAACAATAAAAACTTATTTACTAGTATCTCAAATATCCAATGGCATACCATCCATTAGCAATGGCAAGTGACAACCGCAACAACAGAAAGAAGAGAAGGGGGTTAAAGAGGTGAGAAAGACGATAGGGGTGATGACCGGAGAGGAAAGAGGAAAGGGGGGTAATTTAGTTTATTTACTTCAGATACGGTTTTCTATGAGACCGTGATTTCGCGGTTGATCCAGCCTATTTGTGCCTAAGCATGGCTCTACCATTGTTTAAAACTAAAAGTTAGTAACGTGCACATCCATATACTAAACAATAAATAAAAAAAATCCTATATATAGATATATGAAAAAAATAATACCTGCAAAGCTATACAAAATAGCAAGTAACCGTTCCTCAGATAAGTAATTTAATCATCGATCATGTAATCTTTACAAATTCAAATGTAAACATAAACTTAGTCAGAGCGAACAAGAGACTTGCAACTAGACCCATGTCGCGTGCCTGTGTACCTAACTACACCCAACTACATGAACCACTCGGTTTTATCGTCCCTTTACACTTGTTTGTAGTGTCCATTGAGATTGAATTATGTGTTGTTTAGCTAGGGTGATTTAATTCGGGATATGTTATCACTAGTTAAAGCATTTTGTATTATAATAGGTTCGTTAACGCAACCTTGTATATGAGTGTCATTAAATTTGGGGTAGGTTGATTACTCTTGGATTATCTTGTAGTTGTTGTAGAAAATAGAGTTAACTGAGTAAGCAGCAGCTTAAATTATCAACTGCTACTCCCTTGAGTATTGTGGGTTTGATACCAACATAAACCTATTGTACATGTACGCATACCATTAATACTGATAGATAAACCACAAAATCATAAGCCTATAACGTGTTAAGCTAATAACACGTGGGGGCTACCACACAAAAAAGTAAATAATAGGAAATTCTTACTTATATTTCCTCTAAATTAGTAGTTTAAATTTCAGTATGTGTAGATTTACTTAATCTTACTTTTTTATATTCCATACTAGTTTCTATAAACCAAGTCAGTTAAAGTTTATATTGAATCTAGATCGTTGCACACAAGCTAGATTGGCGTTAAGCATATGTATACCTAGAACACGTTTTATTCTCAATGAAAGTGTCTTAAATAGCATTGTGATGTATAAGTATTCCACATCAGAAACAGAGTAGCGTCTGATACGTATTCAAGTGGTATACATACGAGTATGTAGCAGTCGTACATAATTATGGATAAAGGAAGCGAAAATGCTCTACCAAACTGTTAGTAGTAGTATTTAAAAATCTAAATAAATTAATAAAGTCAATTACTGACTTTTCATACACTTCTATAGCTTGCCAAGGCATCCTCATCTACGACTATAATTATGTATACTATCAGGATTATAACGATTTTTCCAACCCTACTTCACGCAGAAGATACATATATGAGAGTGTCTCGTACTTTTACTAATTAGATCACAAAGCCATCTAAAGTTTCCTTGACATCAGTCCTGAAATATGTAATAGACATTATAACTGAGCGAGACATGCTTAGGCACGTCAGTCGGAGTAATAGCACGGCTTCACAGAATGCCAACAATATATTGCTTCACAACCGGCATTCTGTGAAGTCGTGAATGAGTATGGTCACCTAAAGGTTAAAAAGGCCGGAAACATACTTGCGACTCTTAAGTTGCAGGTGTCCATGAGCGGCGGTAGTCACATACCATCAGGTGCGCGTCTACCATGATCCATCTGCTCGTTAGCCTTCCTATACATATATTTACACATTTAACTTATCTACAGCCAAAAACCTTGAATTATTAAGAATGAAGTGAGATAGTGACAGTAAAATAATAAATTAACATTGTTACATTAAAATGGTAAAGTGTGAAGTGGTTTAAATACCACCTTTGTGTAAAAAATCGATGTCGTTAGCACCTTATTTTATCATAACACAAAATCCTTACTAGTAAAGTTCATCTAACAACTAATTTAATGGTAAGCTAAATCTGCCTTACAAAATTAATCGAACAACTTCTTTTAACAAGAATTTAATTTATCTTATCAATTTTGATGAAAAATCAACTTAGACTTGAACTTAGACTACTGACTGCCTTGACATCCTCTGGGACTTGAGAAATATCTAATGGTTGTATTATTAAGGTCTTATAGACGAGTTTTATCAAATATAATTTTAACTGCGCAGTAGACATATAGAAGATTAATTTATCTTTTGTCATTAATTTAATTTGTAGTTGTATAATATATTGTAGTATATTTTTTTTTATATTTATTTATTTACAGGGGTTTTCCTTTTTAGAATATGCCATTCCGATGATTTCAAACAGTTAAATTACAAATACCTATAATAGACTAGCCTACCCGCATCTTTACACCCGTAATAACGATTTATGTCTGTATGTATAATAAAGCGTTCTAGCTTCATCTGACAATGGTGAAGCCAGGAGGCTTTTATAGAAGCCTACATTTAAGCTACTAACAAAAACTTGTCACCTTCGGACTGCCACACGGGCACGCTAATGTAACCATATTTCAAGTTTCAATATAATTGTTTGTCGAATAAATAAATGAAACAAAATAAAATCAAACCTGAAGTATAAACATAAACATGTGTTCCATTAAATAATACGTCCATTGCTAAAAGTATAATGATGAAGTTATCAGTGCATCACTCAAACATGATTCCAGTTATAGTCAACACTTTGCTCTAAACTCGAAGTTTCCTTTAAGATTATTCATAGTACACATAACGGTCTGTACAATTCAAGTAACGAAGTGACCTGAAGCACTCGGTGAGAAGCTCTCAAGAGGCCATTAAGGCATCCTCCGCTGCGCCAATCTTCTTGAGGATCACATCCAATTCTTACAACAGACACTGTCAAAATTTGTTATTATTTTAAAACAAGAGAAAAAAAAAAGTATCGTAATGATATTATGAAAAACTGAATGTTCTGAGTACGTCATCACATACTGTGGTACAAATTTTGTTTGGAACAGGCGTGATTGATGAATATGATTTTATCATGAATCGTTAAATCCCATGTTAGGACCACGTTCTTGTACAATATCGACTTTGCTTAATATTGATGACTACTCTCCTATGTCAATCATTTTATATAAGTGCAGTTACTTATATTTTGATTTAACTTGTATACTCAAAGTTCACGTTCAAGTGGTTCACGATGGAGCAGAATAGGGCCACCCCATCTCTTCCGGGTGGTGTCGTAAAAGGTGACTGAGGGATTGACTGTCATATATCAGGGAGCATGTAAAACAGTCATACAGTGCCCGGTTGACTGCAATAGGCTTGCCCCTATTACATTAGTGGGACCAAATTCTAATTGGCGAAATCATGGTGTTTATACACATCAGCCTACCCCTTAGGGATACAGGCTTGAGTCAACGTATGTATGTATGTAAAAAGTTTTTGAATTGAAGGTTAGCTTTGATTAATGTTTTTTTTTTATGTGACTTGCTATTTATTTATTTTTACTTTTTTAGAATAAATGTAAAGGTCAATATCTAAACTTCACATAAGTATAATAACATGGCTTCAATAAATACTTTGAATTTTCGTGACTATCATAGGCGAAAAATAAGCTGATCTTTACCCCCCTTTATACTAATTATAAAAAAAGATAGGAGATTCCACCACTTTAGGACCACCACATATCATTGAGGATATCCCGAGCTCAATTTTTGTTTGTTATTGAAACAAACAATATTGCAGAGAACAAAAATCTGCGAGTGCTATATTTATTACATAATTAAATTTGTTACTGGATTAGGTTAAGAATGTGCAGATGGCGCCCAGCAAGTAAGTAAAGAGCAAAGTGATAGGGTCCCGATATACGTGTCTCGATTACTGACGACCGCTTTCAGATTTTTGATATTCAGATCGAGCAACCACTGGGAACAAAACCCAAGTTAACTTCACCATATTGAAAGCTTATGGATTTTCAATGTTGTCGGGAATATCACTCACTAATGAACGCTTAAATGTACGTGCTATCAATATATTTCAATTTTTATGCTCAAATTTTCTTTTAATTTTTTTCCAAAAAAAAACTGTGACAGATTTAAGGACTAACTTAATTAATTTAAAAATCATTACTAATAATAAGTGTGATCGAACATTTAAACAAGCTATTATAACGGCCTAACAGTCTAACCGTTTTGGTTTGTAGCCAATATTAATTGAATGAAAAAAATGATCGTCTATGCATTTTTTCGTTTTGGATGATGGGCTAATGGAAATTGGCAGTGGTCTCGGCTGCCACCCGTGCCAACTTTTGCGGAGCCAGCTATCGCAACGTTCCAGTTCGAAACGGACGAGATATATCGTTTCGATTGAATAATGGTCTCATGGCAATTGCCTTCCAGTGTCCCAGCAATCAAATTGATTATGGAAATTTGATGATTTAAAATTTTTGCTATCTAGATCTAGAGAATCAAACATCTGGTATTAAAAACTCAAGGATATTTTTCTCATATGCAGCATTGCTGTTTTAGGGTAGCACAAACATAAACATGCGGTATTTGAATGAACGAAATTTCACATTTGAAGGATTTCATTCATCTTTCAAATGGGAAGTCGATCGCATGTGCCCCAAATGGACGTATTGGCATGCAAAGCCTTGTGCAGTTTCTATTGAATTGTAAATTTGAGTTCTGAGAGTCGAGCACTGCTTCACGATAAAAATAGGTATTATAAAAAATTCGTTTTAGGGAGTACGTTGCCCTTGAAGAACAAAAAATATTGACAAAAATTTAGCAAATAAAATAAAAATTTAGAAATAATAAAACCGCTGCAAATAAATATGCAAAATTTTCTTCGTGAATATAAATAAAAAATAAACTCTAATTAGGAAATTAAAATACAACATGATAAAGTTGACGATAAATCGCTGCTAAATTGTAAGAGTTCGGACGCAGAGTCAATGTCGTGTTGTGTTGCGTCTGCGCTTCAAGCATCCCATGCCATGTTGTACATTGAATACAGGGGCTAAATACTATCACATACCAGATCAATATTCAATCATTTGTAACTGTTTAAATTTATAACAAAGTATTTAACTGTTTTTGATCTTAATACATTTAATATACAGCCTCCTTAAAGTAACTAGTGTTCTACCTCAGTGTCGTATGGGTAGTAGTGGCATTATTGTTTTTATAGATAACTGGGTCACTTATTGGGCTAATCTAAAAATTACCTAATTAAAAGCGCTCCAGCTCTCCATTTTGGATGTCATAAGCAAAATTCATCCATATTCATTTTTATACTAACGGTTCAACTTTGTTAATGGTCACTGATATATTAGGGGCCGTAACGTGTTGTATTATAATCGAATCAGAGAAGAATCACTTTTCAACTTTCTAATATTACATATACCACTCTAATAACTGCAATATATAGCTAAACAAGTGATGTGGTTCTACACCTTGTAGAGACATAAAGAGAGTGGGTGAATAGAATCACTTTTATATTACATTTAGTTTGAAAATATTTCCGTCTGATGGTAAGCGGTAACCATTATTTATATATGAAATTCGATACAGAAATTTGTTTTTACATTATATTAATTTGTGCTGCCGACATCATATATTTATCGAGGCGTGATTGGATGAGAGGGCTTGCGAGCACTCCATTCCCGCGGCACGTGATTTAATGAGTGCGAATATTTCATGTATCGTTAGGGCCAGCGTCGAAATCAATCACGATATTAACGATGTGTGAAATAAATTGAACGAGAAAATAAGTTGGCTTCTGGCGTCACAAGACTGATTAAAAAATATATTAACTCTAAAAAATTAAGCTTTTAACATACGTCCCTGATGATTAGTGTGGTTACTCATTACACATGTGAATTTTTCTAAAGTATAATTTTAAAAGATTAGGTATGCTAGCAGATCAATATGAAATATTTTAATTTGTGTTTGTGAAATGTTCTAATTTATTTAAAAAAATATAAAGATTTTTTTAAGTGAAGTTTGGGGTGTCAAATGTTATTAATATTTGATGTTAGTGCACTCCTTTTTTATGCATATCAGTAGGGTCTTTTTTAAGCTAATAATTACTTTAGTCGGTTCTTTTCAACTGTTAATCGTGGAGGATACAAGAAATGAAGAAGAATGAAAAAATTATAATTTTAAATAGCTCCTATATTATTCTAGTATTACATCTATGTGACCATATAAAGTAGGTTAAGTTACCTTCATAATATTTTACTTGCAAATTACTCTAATTTATTAGAAAAAAAATCTTTACGGTTTCTGTTCAGAAAAGTCAATTGGTTAATGCTTTTTAAGAAAAGGTTTTTTGTGGGCTGTTTTCTCTAGAGAATTGAATGTTCTCAGGTAAGAGTGATTGATGTCTTTATCTTGACATTTGCAAAGTGGGCGAGACATTTCAAATCACGACCATTTTGTGCCACGCACCTCTTAGAATAACACCGTATTGTTTTCTACGTTATCGACATACATATAATACGGAGATAAAACAATTGAAAATTATCCGTTACACATGTAGTTTTGTCTGTGCCATAAATAACGTTTCCAAATTCATGAAGATTCTCGAAAGATGTATATTTTATAAGTGAATTTCAAAGTGATTGAAAATCTCGGCTCAAGACACGCGGTAGGCATCCAAGTATGTATCTTTTTTTATCATTCTGCACGAACCATTTGGAGTCACTTTTGACCACATAAATATAGATACACTTTTGACCACATAATCAGTGGTAGAGCCTTACTTAGGCACGAATGGGCCGGCTCGCAGTAACGCTTGCGTTGCATTTCTCCCAATTGAGTGAGGTTTCCGGAGGCCCTATTCCCCCTCCCCCCTTATCTCCTTTCTCCTCCTTCCCATCTCCTCATCCCTCCTCTCTTCTTTCCGCTCCCTGCATCCCCCATCCCTCATCACCCTCAAGGGCGGACAGCGCACTTGCGACTCTTGAGTTGCAAGTATCCATGGGCGGTAGTGTCACTTACCATCAGGTGACCCGTCTGTTCGTCTGTCCGCCTATAGTATTGATATAAAAAAAAAAAAACATAATTACTCAATATCTATTTAATATAAACGAATTAAATTTTCTATAGGAATAAAAACCCCAAGTTAAATGCTGTGCTTCAATTAAGCCTTAGTTACCTCCATTTTTTTATAATTTGACTGTAAAGTTAAGGAAGTTGAACATAATTTTGAAGAGAAAAAACATACTTACTTAAAAAAATCTTCCCCACCTAGAACTACAAGCTAAAGTGTGTTTTAAATAAAATTTATACTGTTGTGTGTTCTTATAAATAAAATCCAGAGTCCATTTACATCTAAATTCTATTATTGGCATCTTAAAAAAAACGCGTATATTCTTCAAATTTTATGTTAGTTTACATTAATATTCTGCAACAGTCACAAATATAATCAAAACGGAACTTTAGTATATGATTTATTGGTTCTTTTTATGTCCATTTACAAGACAGTTACGTAATTGTAAGATTTTCGCTCGAATCATTTTTATTTCTAAAATCATGTCTTTTTCTGAAAATTATTTAAATAAAAGGCATAATTACTGGGCTTTTATGTCTAAAATACTGTCACTAAAACTGTAAAATAAGTTACTGTAAGAAAATATAATTTATTATCCAGTCACAAGATATTTTTTTCTCTATATCAATTATTACTTCAGGTATAACATTTGAGCCTTACGCCATTTAGTTTCGTGATCGAACATGATCCAAGAGTGCACACGATATTCAACTTAATTGCCGAAATTTCAACGTTTAGTACAAAACGGCCTGAACCGTTTTTAACAACGCACTGTGCACCGATGTAAGAAGGTCTGTTTTGCTCGTGCGCACGTTCAATAATTACTTTATTTAGGAGTTATTTTTAATTCACATAATTACGTATTTCCATACAATGGGAAAAAAAGACAGCATTTTTTTTTATAAATTACTGTGCGTGGCTTCAAGGTCAGCCTTTTCCAATAATTATAAGGAGAACAGAGGAAGCTGTGGAGGCGTTTTGATTATTTATTATTTATTTATTTTATTTTACAGTTTTCTATATAGCTATCCTATACATATATTTAAATTGTTTAAAATTGATTATTCAAATAATGATGAATAAGTAAATATTTTTTTTCGAAAACAAAGGTAGACAAATTTCTCGAAGTCGAATGTCCTCCGGAACCGGGAAAGGTGTTGGAGACGCCTTCACAATTACATAATCTAGTTTCTGTTTTAGCGATTATGTGTACTTGTTCTGATATTTTCTATTTTTTTGTTACTATATTAGCGAATAGAGAATAGTTTAGAATATAATAGTTTAGATATTATTTAGAGAACAGTTTGGAAATTGCAAATATATCAGATGCCCCAGTACCAAAGTTAAGGAGGCTAGATTTTAACAAATCGTATTTTTTTTTGTTTTATCTAGTTTAGATATCGATACCGATCACATATGTACGACTTACACAAATAAAAAAAAACAATCTTATATTTCGAGTGCACTTCGGTTGATGACCTCAAATAAAACAAATTACCTAATTTAGGTTTGGCTTGTTCATGTTTGGAAATGGATGGACATCCCACAACTCCATAGTCACAAGTGCGTTGCCGGCCTTTTAGGTAGGAGTACGCTCTTTTCTTGAAGGTTTGAAGGTCGTATCGGTTCGAAAATACGGAAGGCGACAATTTGTTCCATAAGCTGGTTGTGCGAGGCAAAAAGCTTCTGGAGAAGCGCACAGTGGTGGAGTGCCAATCGTCCAGGTGATGGGGATGGATATTTTGTCGCGTAGGATGATGGCGGAACCAGCAGCCGGTATAAGTCCGAACAATTCCTCTGAACACTCCCCATGATGCAAGCGATAGAGGATGCAGAGTGAAGCTACATCTCTACGCAACGCCAAGGTGTCAAGTCGATCAGAAATATCTTGGCAGTCGATGATGCGAGTCGCTCTCCGTTGAATGCGGTCAAGAGGGAGAAGTTGGTACTGGGGTGCACCTGCATAGAGATGAGAACAGTACTCCATGTGCGGCCGAACCTGCGCCTTATAAAGTTGCAGGTGGTGGGCCGGAGTAAAATACTGTCTCGATCTGTTTAGCACACCAAGCTTCTTCGAGGCTAATATGGCCTTACTCTCTAAGTGACCGCGAAACTGGACTTCGCTTGATATATCGACGCAGAGTATTCCGATACTGGCTGTTGCAGTTAGGGAAGTTTTCTCAAATTGAGGTGATACGACCAATGGCATTTTTTTAGCGGTGAACGCGCAAACCTGTGTCTTCGTGGGGTTAAACTGTACTAGGTTAAGTCGACCCCAATCTGAAACATTTGATAAAGAAGTTTCGATTTCAGACACAAGTTTGGATCGGCTTTCGATGACGTTTACCCGAGAAATGTTAGCGCGGCCGGTGTAAAGGGCATCACTCGTGCTATCGTCTGCATAGCAATGGATGCTGCTAATCTGCAGCATGTCGTTGATATGCAGAAGAAACAGCGTCGGTGATAGCACACAGCATTGTGGGACACCAGAATTAACAGACTTGGAGTCGGAGCATGCACCGTCAACAACAACCTTGATGCTTCTGTCTGTAAGAAAACTGGTGAGCCAATTGCACAGTTTCTCGGGCAGCCTATAGAAAGGAAGTTTCGCAATTAGCGCTTTGTGAAAGACCTGATCGAAGGCCTTCACCACGTCCAAACTAACGGCCAACACTTCCCCCTTGGTCTCGATCGCCTGTGCCCACCGGTGAGTCAAGTAAACAAGAAGATCACCAGCTGAACGACCCCGACGGAAGCCGTATTGTCGATCATTGAGGAGCTGGTGGTTTTCTAAGTACCGGAGGATGGCAGCTAACAAAAGATTCCATTATCTTGGAGAACAAGGAGGGGATGGCTATGGGTCTGTAGTTGGACAGATCCGAGCGATCTCCTTTTTTAGGGATTGGGTGCACTACAGCTGTCTTCCATGAGTTCGGGACGACGCCAAGAGAGTAGGAAAGCCGATAAAGGCGCATTAAAACTAGTGCCAACTCTGGAGCATACGTCTTCAGAACGATAGGAGAGATTCTATCGGGCCCACTCGACTTAAGAACACCGAGGGAAAGAAGCGCTTTACGCACTGCCCTTTGTGTAAACCGGACTTCCGGCATGCGGCTCTCGCACTACGGTATGGTCGGCGGTGCGTTTTCAACGCGTCCAGATTGGCTTTTTCTTTAGCGTCGTGGGCCAACGAATTATCTCCTATATGCAGAGGTGCAAGGGATGGCTTACAAAAGTTCCCCTGGACAGCTTTGGCCAGAGACCAGAATGCACGATTTCCGGAAGGAAGACTTACTAGTCTCTCGCCAATTCTGCCGATGTGAGCCGACTTCGCCCCAGCAATTACTCTTTTGAGGGATCTAGAGGCAAAGTTAAATTGCTTCTTTAATGTGCTGGTCTTTACATACCGTGCTGTCGCTGCATTAGCCCATGCTTGGTAACATTCCTGCTTTCGGCGGGACGCCGCTTTGCAGGTTCGACCAAACCAGGGCTGGGACTTGCCACCTGTGGGAATCAGGGAGAATGGAATGAAAAGTTCCATACCCTGAAGCACAACATGCGCGACAGAGTCGGCAACGACATTGGGATCATCCGGTGGGAAACAAACCTGCCTCCATGGGTAGGATGCAAAGAATGTTCGCATTCCATCCCAGTCTGCTGACCTATAGTGCCATACGCGGCGACTGCCTGTAACTCGTGGCCGCAGCGAGTGAACGAGTGGCACCATACTCCTAATCAGGCAATGGTCCGAAGAGCCAAGAGGGGCCTCAAGGGATACTTTGTAGCCGTCAGGATGTGAGGTCAGCAGAAGATCCAACAGTGAAGGCATGTGGCTTTCTGCTTTTGGGATTCGCGTAGGCGTTGCTACCAGCTGCGTCAAGCCATATGCCAAGGTGAAATCGTGACCAGATCTTCCCGCATGATCGGTTTTGCGCGAACCAAGCCATTCGGCGTGATGGGCGTTAAAGTCGCTAAGAATCACGATCTCTGCGGATGGGACCTGCTGGGGCACTGAGTCTGTAGCCATTTGGATGTTCGCTATTCTAAAATCAAAATACATAGCTAGAATTTTTGTTTACGGGACATGAAGTGCGGAGTGGTGGGTGCATGGAGCTTGTCTGGAAAAGGTTTTAGGATGCCTGCTCTTAATGATGACCTTGGCAGCCATTTTCACATTTATGTTTTTGATTACATATTACTATTAAGTCAACTCTACTAAACTTATTTGAAATAGTCTACCTATAAATTTCTAGATTAATAACACAGATAATTCATTAGGATTCACAAGTGACTGTTTAGGATTGAGAAATAACATTCGCTAAACATTCATTAATCTAAATATACCAAAATATCGTAGGAAAATGTGCACACAATTAAATCGTTGCTTTTTACTTGTAGCTATGAAACAATCAACGTAATTGTTAAAAGAAACTCGAAACGTATAAACGCATTTATTATATTATATTTATTAATCTCTGTTTTACATGTTTGCTGCTTTCACAGTTTCATATTTTCTGTTGGACAGCATTTTCTTACGATTAAACACATTCATATATACAAAAAGTGTTTATTTTCTATTCAATTTAGAATTTTAGATGATAAAATGTACAATTATGTTAGTCAAGATATATGTATTTTTTTATTGAGTTTGACCGCTTACATTATCCAAACCGGTTCAATTGCGTTATAAATGATTAATATACACACACTTACCCAGCATTATTTATTTATTTTACTTGGTTTTTATCAGCTCAAGGGAATACAAACAGGTACTCAGGTCTTAGCGTTATTTTAACCAATTTAAAAGTTTAAAATGCCATTGACGTGCATTATTATCATAATATTGGATCGTCGGAATTTATAGAAAAACTTCTAAGTTTTATTTGTAATTATGGCCATTTCTTTTTTTTTTTTTATTTTAGTTATTTTTGATGAAAACTCTTAAAATTTAAATGACTAAAGCAAATATAAAAAAAATTAAAACCTATTCGATTGAATAAAAACAGTGTTGCTAAGAAGTCATGTCTCATACATTTTTTTAAAATTACTGCCATTTGTCAAACGCACTCGGTGCCCTATTTAAGAACATTTACTCTCACTATACCTATTATTCTTGCATCACTTACCGATGACATATATTTTGTTCACATTGTTGATATGAAATGAAGTGAACTTCATGGTTTCATTACTTTTTAAACGAATTTTCTTTTATATTTTCGAGGCGGAAAAATTTAAGTTACAATATATTGTTTTTATTCTTACATAGCATCTGTTGTACAACATGATTAAACTTATTTATGTCATTAATACTTCAAGGTTTGACATTGGCCAATCTAAAGAAAGCGTTAAAAGGATAGCTGTTAATTCGACAATGAAGCCAAGTGTTTCTATTATTATATATCCAAAGTCGGCGTTTCAAAGTTATTGTACCGTTGTCTTCAAAGCTTTGACGTAAATATTTATCGTCAAAAACAAAAGGCTCTATTCAAAAGTCCATCGCGTATTCGCCCACAACAGATTCGTGGATCTGTCAGCCGCGCATAACCGCAGACTACAACAGATTGGCCGGCGCGTGAGCTGCTCCAATTTCATACACGTCGCTTTTTGTTCAAACAACGGTTTACTACACATTTAAAAAACAAAGAACAAACAAAACAAAACGTAGATATAAAACTTCTTATTCGGTGACTCTGTAAAAGCGCTGGTAGGAAAAATGCAATCCTCTCTTGAAAATGTGCATTTACTTTTCACAATAAAACAATGACAGTACGTAATGTATGTGGTCACCTCGCTACCACGCTGCTGCGCCGAGAGTTGTGGGTTCGATTCCCTACGTGGGACAACACTTTGTTTAAACCTTAAATTGTTGTTCTATGTCGGGTTGTTCTTTGCGTCCTTTCTTTATACATTTGTTAAGTCCAGCGCGATAAAGGAATTAATCTAAGAGCAGAAGTTGAGTAAAAAAAGTATCAATATATTAAACATCGTTTCTCACGTGATAGATTGAACTGGTCTAGTTTTTTTTTAAACGTAGCGCTGTATTATCATCTATCACAGTCTAGTGTAGTAAAACCACATTTTAAAAACTTTCATGCTATCTTCTTTTTTTATGCCATAGGCGGGCAAACGAGCAGACGGGTCACCTGACTGTAAGTGACAACCACCGCTCATAAACACCTCAGGAAAGAATTTCGAATAACATAAATTAGGTAAATTATCCCGTTCGTAACCTTTTTCAGTCGTGTTACAAAATGTACAAATACAAACCGATTTGCCTGTGTCCCAAATACATATCAATAAAGATGATCATTTGAAAGGACACCGTTCAGATTAGAACCAGAGAATCAAAGCAATCAAGCGTTTTGTTTTCACATTGAAGTGAATGTGTTAGAGCAGCCGGGTGTCGCGGCGAGAAGACCGACGTCAGTAAGCGGCGCACGTCCCTGAACCCTATCGTAGGCTTCATACACTGGCCCGGCGACATCTGCACATTTTCGACGTTATCGAGTAGAGGACACATTTTTATAGGAACAAATTTAATCTAAGCAGAAGTAGGGATCAGTCTCGAGAGTGCCCTGTGCGCACGTGTCTCCGCGACGTGAGCACGGGCTAACGATTTTTCACAGAACATTATTATGTGTCCGATAAAAGACTTAATCTAGAAACTGCCTTTGGCGTTAGTCCCTTTTTTGTTTGCATATGATATTTATTTACAGCACTTTTCGTACCTGGGTTAGTCCCTTCATGTAGAGTTTATGTAAATAAAGTTCTTAAATGCTTATCGGTAATGTTTGCTTGATATCATTATTGTGAATTTATTTTTATTATATACAGTAAATCGTTTAAAACCATTCAGACCCTATAATAACAAATTTACACAATTATAACGAAGAAACCTTTCCTAAATTACTTAAGATTCAAAATGGTGTGGGCTTATGGCTACTACCGTGGAAACAAAGTGTCTTTTAAGCTAACAATACTTATACAAATATTTATATATCTTAATATCTGTGAGAAATTTCGTTTAAAGACATTTGGCTTCATGTAAAAACTTTAACATATACACACGGTGGTAAATAATCGAATTATAGCATACGTTAACTTTATCGTCTGTAAGATTCATATAGTCATGTAGTTTTAAGTTTCTTTAGGATCGACGCTAAATATTGAACGTTGGCTTACATATTAAATGAATAAATAAACGCTCATTAAATTCAATAAAATAATTGATTAAGTTTATCTTCGACCCAATTATAAAATGTTGGTTTCAATTGAAACCCGACTGTCATAAGCACATAGAGACGGTCATTGTTTCTTATGACATAGATATGATTCAATTGATAAAATGAACTATGGTTCTTCTTTAAGTCCACTATAATGCGCTAAACTAAGAACCACCATTATCTCGAGTTAGATCCTATTAGATCCAATGCGTCTGTAAATGTAGATCCTCCAAAATCAGAAATATAATCAATGAATATGTATGAATATAATAATTTTAACTCCCAATGACGATCAGCACACATATTTGAGGTATGATGCCTAGTCGACGCTTGTTTGATGAAAGACAAAGTACGAATCAATAGGAAAATAAATTGTCTATGGCCCTTCTTTCAAGATAGCAGTCGAAAGTATCAGAGATTCGCTAGTATTTAAATTCTACTTTATCAATAGTTACAAACATAACTGCATCAAAAGTCTATTCCTCCAAAGTAAAACCATTGTTTATCTGGAAATTTTGCTCTACCCGATGGAAGTCGTGAAACTATCCTAAAAGTTTGTCTAATAAATACATCCATGATATTGGTCGACATGACTTGCTGCTTTTTGGAATTAAGTGAAAATAACCACAACGCCATATTCGTCGAACTATACTTGGTAACTATCTGTAAAACAGGCTATCTACCGTCTAATAATGTACAACTTTTTTGATAATATTTTTTTTTAATTTTAGAATAAGTAAGTATTTAGAAATCCTTTCTATTTTAAATGGTATTGGATATTTCTTTTTAGAGTATAAAAAATCACTTTTGTTTACAAACAAAAGTGATTTTACGTTATTGTTTAATTTAACTCAAAAACTAAAAGTTTAAAGAAAAGTTTAAAGGTGTCACTTTACATACCAACATCTCCGTACTTTTCGTGTTTTTATACAATTTTTTTTATTTTGTAATATTGGGGGACAGACTAACAGGGTTATTGAATGGTAAGTGACAACCGCCGCCCGTGGACCCCTGCAGTTCAAGTACCGTAAGTGCACTGCCCACATTTGAGGATGATGTGTAGGGGGTGATAGAAGGGTGAAGAAAAGAGGGGGAGTTTAGCCTCCGATATCCTCACTCATTTGGCAATACAATTCAAGCATTGTTTGTATACCGGTTTTCTGTGAAGACGTGGTATTACATGGCTCTTTCACGGTTGAATATTGGGGAGCAATTGAGCAAAAGTGTCATTAACAAATACAACTCAAGAGTTGTAACTGTGCTGCCCGCCTTTAAGGGTGATGAGTATGGCTCTTCCTTCTTTCTTATCGATTATACATATATATGTACAGGTTGCAAGTGATTCCATAATTGGTGCCTCGAATTCAATAAGAAACTAGCAACAGTATTCTTCAATTTCAAAATAGCTTAATATACGATTAGTAATTGTCATTGTGTACGAAACTAATTTCACAAAGAGCTTTATGCTTTTGAAATCTTTTGTCATTATTGTGGTTATCTTAGAAACAACAGTTGAATTTTGGGATAATAGGACGCTTCCAAACATTGGTAAACAATGACAGCGTGTTGCCTTTACAATAAAAATTGTCTTAAGACTTGATATAACGCAATAGATTATTTTGTTTTTTTATCTAAATACCGATACTTAATATAATTCGTATTTGTTCTCTTAACTATATAAAAAAAATTGTCATGCATGGTGTTTTTTGCAAATACTGTACTATGGTTGCAAATATACAATTTTATGACAGACAGGCGAACAGCGTAGGTACCGCAATTCAGACGAGTACGTCCCATCTATGTATTTCAACCGCTAGATTTATAATATCGATACATTTTAGTGCTACCTTTTCAAGCTACAATGCTGTCATGGGAGCAAATTCTAACTAGAACAATATTGACATGAGCCAATTGCATGTGCTATCAAAATATGAACAATGAACAGTGCGTTAATATACTAACCCACTTTGGCAATAGTTCTTATTTGTTTTTTTATCTTTTTGTATACACACCTCAGGTACCCTCACAGAGCACACAAAATCTTAGGACTTTAGTCTTTACAGATTATTCAAAGTAGTTTGCAATGTAACATCTAAAAAAGACTCGGACAACTTAAACTGACTTTAAACTAAACAATAGCTTAAACAATGTAACCGCCGTAAGAGGTCATTAGTTTTTTTAACTCTTCCCAAGGGGCTCAACAAGGATGTAGGGTCGTGCGAAGAAAATTTTCTTAGAAAAACAATAAATTTTCTGTGAGCTACGCTCGAGTGAGTTTCGGTGTCGGCTGAGCGAGAGCACGCTCGCTATAATATATTGAATTTGAAACGAACAAACTTTTACGTTCACCCCTCCGCGTGTAAAAAGATTTTCTCAAAATGTTTACAATGCAATAATTTTTATTCGACATCAGAGAAAGAAAGCGTTTAATACAAAAAACCGCGAGAACACAACAGATAATTTCGTTGAAAATAATCCTTTTACGCTACATTAGAACCACGCAATTACTTAGTATGTTCATTACGTATTCTGGATGCTACACAGGGTTCTCTTGGCTACATCTTGGCTTATTTGTAGACACAACGACAAAAACTCAATTCGTTGAAAATATATTAACATAGACCACTGATCCACTATTATTATCACTGTCAGAAAAATACCTTACCAACACAAAAAAAAGCTTAAATCCATTAATAATTCTTTCATTTTCCGAAGCAGGAAAATCTCATTTACACCCAAATCCTTTTTCTCTGTGGCCTTATTTCTCATCAAAGTATCGATAAGAGTTGTCACGACCCCTTATCTCCGAAAACAGCCATTGATTGGTAGGAATACTTTGTATCATACCGTTTTACCGGCGGTTAAACCACAAAAAAATATTTGTGAAAAGGTGTGAGCTCTTCTGGCTTAATCCTCGACGATTTGCGAAGACGGAAAAAAAAGGGTTTGTGAGCTTAGACGCCACGGATCCCCCATACAAGCTATTCGCCGCCGCCTACCCACGCTTATCGCCCTGAGCCCTATTTATTTCTTTCGAATGACTGTTAATGTTTGAAAAATTCATTTCGACGACTTATACTTCCATAATATATATTTTATTATTTATTATATGAAAACATTTCGCCGACTGTATATAGGATACCTGTATAATGCTGTAATTGTATATTAGTACCTACAGTAGTTTCTAACCTTGTTTTATGTTCTACCCACAACTAATGCTAAGTGCATAAAAGCAAAAATCAGCACGCATGATGATGTATACCGCCGATACCGATAGCCACTTTTCCAATTCTGTTGTGCAATACTTTATAATCGTAAAAACATGGAATTTAAAAACTTATTTGTGATTTCCCTGGTACACCATGACAAATTCTGATTTGATTAAAATAGAACTACTGCAGGAGATTACTCTTTTGAATAAAATTTAAATCGTTCAATAATCTCAGCCCTTGTATCAAGCATTCGTGGACTATAAGAAGGCCTTTGACTCAATCGACATTTGGGCTGTTATGGAGTCGCTGCAGCGTTGCTAAGTAAATATGCGATATATCCAAGTGATGAGATGTCTCTACGAAGCCGCCACCGTGTTCGTCCACATACAGAACCAACAAACAAGGCCTATACCATTGCATCAAGGAGTGAGGCAAGGGGATGTTATATCCTCGAAATTAGTTACAAATTCAATGCAGGGCATGTTCAAGACGCTGCACTGGAAAGGGCGTGGCAATTTCGAGGACGAGGTAAACAGAAGAATTCAGCTGGGTTGGCACGTTTAGGAAGCTACGTCAAATCTTCTCATCGTTGATCCCACAGTGCCTTAAGACGAAAGTCTTCAATGAGTGTGTCCTACCCGTCATGACATACGGAGCCGAAACGTGGACACTTACAGTACGGCTGGTCCACAAGCTCAAAGTTGCTCAGCGTGCTATGGAAAGGGCTATGCTCGGTGTTTCTTTAAAGGATCGCATCAGGAATGAGGTGATCCGGCAGAAAGTGAAGTGGCAGTGGGCTGGCCATATTGACCGCAGAACCGACCGTTGGAGAAAGCAAGTTCTTGAGTGGAGACCGCGTCTCGGCAAACGTAGCATAGGACGCCCACAGGCCAGGTGGAGTGACGATTTGATGGCTGGCTGGAGCTATTGGTAAATAATTAACATCTAATATTTTTATTAAATTAAAAAATATATATATATATATATATATATTTGAGCGTAGAACCTCTACCTTTCCTGAAGTCGGTTAACAAAGAAGGAGATAATTTTTTCACATTTAATTATACCTTATGGTTGACTGCTAGATGGTGTGTACGCAATTTGAGCCCTGAGGTATTAGAGCAATTTCATAATAACGTTTTACCTAAACAAGCAAATTAACTTCACCGCTAAACAGAAATTTGTTTAAAATTTAATTTTAGCTTTAACCTCTGAGATTGTAATGTAATTAATTAAGTAGTCACATTCTTTGTGCTAGTATCTTTGCAGGCACTGTAATCATAATTAAGAGGGTATAAAAATGAAACAAGTTGTATCTATATAATTGTGGATCATGCATAAGGAGGTTTTGTAGCATTTCAACAAAACTAAAGATATTGTGCAAGGATAATTCGTAATACTTAAGTAACATGAACATTAATTTTATACTTTTCCTAAAATAAAATGTTTACTAAGTGTTTAGACTGTTATCTATTAGACTGTATGAAGAATGATCCCAATAGGCTTGCCTTCTATTACGTATGTGGGACTAATTTTTATTTGGCAAAATGTGATTATTTCTATAATAATTTCATCATTTAGGAACTTTAAAGGTATCAAATATGCCTCAATCATAGGGTGTTCACCTTAAACAGTCCTGTTTTATGAGTTAAAATCAAGAGTCAAGATCTAAATCAAGATATACATAAAACTCTTGAGTTGTAGATGTGTTTAAAAAATATATATACCTATGTATATTCTTAGTTTGGACATAAATATTGTTACGATATTTATAAAAAACAGTTTAATTGAATTTGGAATCTGTCATGCTTATATGAATATTTATTGTGTTTTTTCATTATCGCTTCGATCGGTGTTAAATATTTATGTGATATTAAAATGGAGGGGGATGATGAAGAGAACCGACTTGCTGTGATAGCGTTACACTAAGTAGGTATGGAGCCAAATGCAATTTTTGAAACTTTCCATTCGTTTGGTATTAGTCGAATGTTTGTGTAACGGGCTATTGATAGGTACAATGAAATATTTGTATGAAAAAGGCGATCAAAGCAGTGAAAGAAAGAATTCGAAAAAATTCCGACCAAAAGCAAAAGATTTTATCTCGCGAAATTAATATAACATCTAGAACCATGTCACGTGTTTTAAAAGATAACTTAGGACTTGCAGTCTAAAAGAGATGCACTGGATATTATATAACTGATAATTTAGAAATGAAAAGGGTGATTAAATCAAAACAACTTTTTAACGGTACGCAAAAGGTGGTCACACGAAAAAATATTTACTGACGAGAAAAGTGTTACTATTGAGCAATATTTTAAGAAGCAGAATGACCAAGTTTGTAAAAATTCTGAGTTTGTGTCTCTAATGAAGCTTCCCAATTAGTTAGCAGTACAACGTGGGCATTATTTGACTCCAGTTACGGTTTGGTGGGGTATTAGCTATCAAGGAGTGACTGCTATATTTTTGTTAAAAAGGGGTCAAAACATCGGCACAAGTGTATCAGAATACGATTATTGAGAATGTAGTGAAGCCTCTTGACAACACCATTTTCCATAACTAAGATTAGTCCTTTCAGCAAGGATCAGCATCAGGTCATAAAGCTCGATTCACCCGAGCGTGTTTGAAAATGAACGTTTCTGACTTGATCAGAATCTAAGACTGATCATCATCTAGTCCCGTTCAACATCCTTTTGATTATGATTTATCGCTCGCACTCATTAAATCACTCTCTAGTTTGGCATGCTAAATTGGAGTCCCTAAACAATCCATAAGATTGGCAGTGAAGAATATTCCCCATGGAGAGATTGCGTGTTTCTATTGATAACTGACCTCAACGTTTAAAGGTATTTATTAAATCCAATGGAGATCATTTCTAATGAGTTTCATATATTTTAATGTTGTTATATTAATGTATAAACTACCACACATTGCAGTAACAAATGTTATATGCATAGAAAAAAAAAGATTTATCCTTTTAACAATATCTTATCTTATGAATATTGCCATACATGTGTGTAGAGTTTTCACAGTGATACTCAGTGGTCTTTCTTCAGTTACTGATAAGCGTTTAGTGTTTCAAAACAAATGACAATACCAAATAGAATACAAACACAAAATATTCATACCTGCTTACCCTATGCCTTCAATTAATAGTACGTATCACGGCATTCACGGCTTGCATTAAGCCCGAGACTGTATTGACATATTAACATACTAATATTAATTATTCATGCTTATTGGATTCAGGCAACTGAAACATTCTGATAATCATGCCAATGTTGTTCATTGTCACTTAGTAGGTTAACTAAAAACCTTGAACTCAATTTTCAGTGTACAGTTTGTCTTCTAATCTAAACTGCTAACAGTAATTTTAAGCATCTGTATTCATTGATCAGGCATATTGTTATTACTCCTATTAAGTGTAATTCTAGTGTTTTAACTACTATAAAAATCATATTTTTATAGTAGTTAAAACATTGTTTCAATGGTTGACTTCTATCATATATATACGTACATCGTATTATAGATGAAAGTGATAGAGCGATCCCGTTATGTATATCGTCTGCTACTTGCTCTGCTACAAAAATGATCTAACATAAATTTTGAAGTCTCATTAAATATTGCAGACATATTTATTAACTATTTTGGACCGGTTCGAAGACATTTATAGTCAACCCTGGTTTATGGATTCAAATTGGCACATATAGCTGTAGTAGTGTAGTAGTAGTACTGTATGTTCATTTAACATGAGAATATTGTGAAACAAGTAGTTATAGTTAAGATAGTAACAGGCTATAAAACATCATGCTGCTTCTTGATACAAAATACGTATATAAACGTGCTTTTGCTATGTAAAGGTCTATATTGTAAAAGGCAAGTTAGGGTAAGAATGGTACATCTAAAAATATATTGGACAGCTATTTACTCTTTTAAAAAATACAATTTTTTAAGCATTTTGTGAACTACTTATAGACAGGTGTGTTATGCTCAAAATCTCTGAGTAGGTTGATGTACGACTGCATGAGGGAAGTTAATTTGCTAGAATACAATACAATTAAAATTGATAGAAAAAAATAAATGGATATGTGAGACAGTCGAGCGAAGTGACTTCGACTTCAATCGGAACATCAAAGCATGAACTAAGTCTGAACGTATGTGTATAAGCCGAATATTACTATCGCAATGAGTGTAGCCCAAATATTACTTGTATACACACAGTATTTCTCTCAATTAGTAATTGATTAAAAAATTATGATTTTTAGTCGTGTGGCCCTCGGTGGAGTAAAATAGGGCCAAATTTATCTCTTTCAGTGGGTGTCATAAAAAATGACTAAGAGACCAGACTGTGACCTATCAGTCGGTATATATACAATTATACAGTGCCTGGATGACGGCAATACTCGTATGATTCTCCCTATTACTTAAGTGCGACTAAATTACGGTTCGCAAAAAGTGTGCGTGTGAGGTGCCTCTGCCTACCCCGTCTGGGATGCGTCACTTCGATGTTTATGGCCCCAAGAAACCTTTCTACACTTCTAGGTATATTATACGCACTCATTAATTATTGAGACAGCAAGTAAACTCATTGACGTTAAGGGTATGTAAATTCTAAACGCATATAATTACCCCTGTATTTTACTTAAAATTGACGTAATAATTTAAAGCAGGCTAAAAGGTTTTAGGAAGGTGGAAAACTAGAGTAACGTTGAAGTGGAAGTGGGCACGTGTTACAGAGGAGAAAGCTATTAGGCAAGCGGCGGCATGTGTTAGGTAGTGTAGGGCGCTCTGCATCATGGTGGACCCACGACTTAAAGAAGGTTGGTAACGAATGGATGCGGACTGCCCAATATCGGGATAGTTGGTGCTCCTTAAGGGGCATTCGTCTAGCTGTTGACAGCAAGGTCCCTACGGTTTATGTTGGAAATTCGTATATACGTATATTCGTATATTTTTGTAAAATTCTGCTAGAGTCGAAGTCCTGTAACAAATACACGTTATTAATTTTTATTGTGGATTTATGTGAAATGCACACAAAATATACATAATAAGTAACGTAGTGCATAACGAGCATGATTGCTATAAAAAAGCTCCCAAAATACTTTTATGAATAAATATTTGAATCCAGTGTTTAGCTGTCTATTGTAAAAATTTGATACACATAAAAGTAAATATATGAAATGCAGATGAGAATCATCTTGCTTCATATTCCAGTCAAGTCACGTAGGTCTATATTAACATAGCATTAAGCATTTAAGTACTTATGTATAATGTTAAAATCTTATAGAAAAGTAGGTTTTAAGCATCGTTCTCTTTTTACCCACACGAACTTGTCCTCTCGAGAATAATTGGCAATAAATATATTTAGATTTTTGATACTCCTCTCTACATGAGGATTTCATTAAACACAACTGTCGTTTTTTACATTATAACAACATCAAAAGCTATAATAGATGTCTAACAAATACGTGTAGGTAGTTTTGTCACTTTTCTAATCCGCCTTTTGCTTGCTAAATACTAATATTTATTTTAAGACAATCTCACTCTATTAATAATTTCTGTATGAATCCACGATCTCGGGCTCATCAGTTAGGATCACTAACCGCTAGACCAAGAGGCCAGTATATATTATATCATAGATTTAGGTTATAGATATAATATATATGTTATACTTACTTATTATATTATATCATTAAGTGAAAAAATTTTTTGTTTGTTTGCATAGTACTACTAAAACATATAATTTGACTGCATTACTCACTAGTTTTATAAAAAACATTAAGTGTCTAGAAATGTTGGTTTAGCAAATAGTAAACTTATGGAGTTCAAACATTACAAACTTATTTATTTCATCCGTAAAGTAAAAATTGGGATTTGGTTGTACAATTTATACTGAACCAAATCAAGACTATTGCATTCGATATCCATTTCTTTTGACATTATTTTGACTTTTGACATTAACATATGATTTTTTTAATAGTGCTAAGCCTCAACACTAAATTTAAGTTAACATGTGTGTAGCCAAACGCTGAGGTGTTTATTAATTATATTTTCGTGTGGTTCAACTTTGAGAATAACTGACAAAGAGAAACTATATTGCATATAGAATGAAAAACGTGTAAATATACTAGCTAACCCGGCAATCGTTGTTCTGCAACGAAAAAAAATTCTGGACACCCTAAACACCAAACGGTGTGAAATATACTTAACGTCCTATTTGCTACCAAATATACATAGAAAAAATCATAAAAATCGGTCGAGCCGTTTCGGAGCATCGCGACTAGAAACACCGTGACGTGATATTTTTATATTCATACGTAGATACATTCTGTTTTCACCCGGCTGACAAAAATACAGAAAGACAGAACAGAACTCTATTTATAACTTTCAATCACTTCTCACTTAGTAAAAGCTCTAGTACCTTGTGTTAATACCATCATTAAGAAGATAGAAAAATACGATACATTAACACAGTTCCTTACTTTTCTTGTTATTTAAGTCTTTAATTTAACTAAATGTGTTATAAAAGTTTTGTGTTAATAATTCCAGTACATTATGGACCCATAGCATAATATAATATATCCAGACAACATATCTTGAAGTACATACGTATGTGAGAGTTTTAACATCAAGCACCGAGCACTGCAATTCCAGACAGTTTGCATTACATAATGCAATAGGCGTACGATGCAATACATATAAGCGCGTCAGAATCCTGCGGCTACTGTACCGCCGTAGTATAGTATTAGTCATAAAAAGGAAACGTTGCTTAAAACGAGATCTTTTCAATTCCTTGTATCTTCTATTTTGCAGAATGACTCAACTCTGAACAAATTTTTGTTTCAGAAAAGAAGCAATTCTAATCGCTTTTAAAATATAGGTTGGTATTTTAACACATACAACAGTAATGTATAATATAAAACCTTTTGCTCAAACTTTGGCCACTTTGGCGATGAAGCTCGTTCATGGTCGTCGTAAGTTACAGTTAAATCTGTTAGTTAACTGATTGCACAAACAAACATGAATGTCAATATTATTATTGAAAGTATTATTGCTCTGATTTTTTTACTTCTAAGAACTTCCTAAAAAACTTTATTTTAAGAAGTTTTATAATGTCTTTCGTTTATAGGATAAAGCAACTTTATATTAAAATTGAAATTAATAAACAGGGAATCATTTTTTGCTTTACCATCAATCTCTAGAATATCAAAGTGAGCTTAAAAACTTATCATAATTAACATTCATTTAAATTTGAAATTATTCATAGCAGAAAGCGAAGTTACCCTGTTGGTATTTAACGCCGCACCTGCCCGAGGCGTCTTAGCGTGGTCGAAATTAATGCGACGCAAAGTCGGCAAAAGTCAATTACACTTTATTAAAACCGTCTCCATTTATATCAATTTGACGCAAACTGTTACAAATACTGGTAATGTTCCGTCCTTTCATCTGAGAGCGAGGCGGGGCTACGCAAGCGCCAGGAGCGTAGAACACTCGTAGACAAAGCGCTACGGGTATCGTAGCGCGGCCAGTACGCAGCCATCGCGCCGCGAGCTCGCAGCGTACCGCTGTGTGTCTGTCGTTACCGCCGCGTCGCTCGCTCACCACTCGCCGCGCGCCGGCACCGCTCTCAACCCCACGCAATTCACCTGCCTATGAATATTTAATCGGAACGATTGCGATGGCGAATGAATGAAAGGACCGACCCACCCTATTGATGCTTATGATAACACTTTGTTGACAAATTTGTAATTCTTGGAAAGTTGTTTCGATTATGATGGTGTTTGGATAAATTAGTTTAACACCATGATGAGAAGATTACTTCCTTGCTCAGTGGCAGCCACGCCAGTACTGCTGTTGCTAATAATTAGTGGTTCCGTTACCTCGTCTGACGGTAAGTTGAACTCATTAAATAATTAGCAACGTAACTAAGTTAGTTTTGCTAAATGTTGTTTACTGGCTGGCTTAGCTAAATTAATTAGGGGGAGAACAAGAGCTGAAAAACTTTATTCCGTTAAATGATTTAGTTGTTTGCTTGTTTCAATTATATAATTTAATTCCCCAAATATTTCTTAAGTAAAAAAAAAAAAGTCTGTAATAAGTTACTAGAATGACGTGAAGGTTTTATTTTTATTTTAAGAGTCTCAGCACGCCACTGGTTCTCCGTCCACAAGTTTTAACAACCTTATGGTCAGGTTTTCCACGTCACAATGAAACACGTGGCTTATTTTTTATAAAGTAAAGCTTTACGACACTGAGCCAGTTGTTGTCGGTATTGAATTTCTTCCTGAGGAAGCTGCACATTCAGATATCTCATGATCCAATTTGACTTTATAGATACTTATATAAATATTTATAAACAAATATGTTTGAAGATTATTAAACAACATGGAAAGTGTGCTTGTTAGTTTGTTGTTATTTGTTTTTACTCCACACAGCAGTGGCAGATTTACGGATCGGCGTCGTTTCCAGAAACAATTTATGAGAGGGAGAGAGAGAACCTCCTCCTTTTTCAAAATCGGTTAAAAAGCGGAGAGTATTCATAAACATTCGCTCCATTAGCTATGTCAATTACATATTGCAACTTGATTTGTAATAGTTTAAACCATATACCACAATACCAATACATTCCAATTTACCTTAACGATACTATAAAAGTACACAAGTACACTTATCAAAACTGTAAGGTTTTATATGGAAGGAATGGTCTATTGGTCTAGTGGTCAGTGACCCTGACAAGATGTCGTGGTTTTGATTCCCAAACAGAACGAATATTTTCGTGTGGTCCATAAATAATTGCCCTAAGTCTGCGTGATCTTTGTGTCCATTCTTTGTAAGTTTTTTATAGTCTCCCGAGATACAGGAATAATTCCTATAGCGGGAGTTGTCTTACAAAAATAGCTTTTATTATTACACAATATCGGTAAATATTTATTGTTTAAGAATTATTTTACATGTTAAATAGTAAAAATTATTTTTCTGTAAGTAAAATTCCCTAATTACTGTGGTAATTGGGTAATCAGAGAAGGTTCTCAAGTGGCGGCTACCAACCAAAAGATTGTGGGAAATACTTTACTAGATGAATAAACTAGCTGGTTGTATTGAGACATCAGATGACATCATTGTAAGAGGCTCATGTTCAGAAGTGGTTGTCCAATGGCTGAGAGAGAGGGAAAGGACAGCGAGAAGAGAAACCAAACTAGAGAAATATGTACTATTATTAATAAATATACCGTATTAATACTCTGTTTTACGTGTGAAAACCCCCTCGGGCCGTCATCCCACCGGGTTTTCGGGGGAAAGGTGTGTCGGAATTGGACCAACTAAAACCACACGGTGTGCCATACTGTGCCTCAAATAGGAGGAATCCAGGCATAGCATAAGTATGATATCCAGAGTCCTTCTGGTGCCTGTTGCCCGCAACAGCGCGGACCCCACCTTCGAGACCGTATCAATACTGTACCGAGCTAATGACTAGAAAACTTTAAAAATCCGTTATTGTCATATTATGTGTTAAAGATCCATGAGATCTATTTATCATGTAAATAGATATAAATATAAACATCATTATCAAATTATAATCAAATCAATATTTGCTAAAAAAAATTTGAACTTTAACTTTTTAAATTTGAAAGAGGTGAGAGGTGAGATGATAAGAAAAACGGTAACCGCATTCTATTAGGCAAGTGATCAATATATTTATCATTGAAAAAAGATCAGAAAATGAAATAGGTTTTTAGCATTATCTTGCCAATCCTTAGACCTGACTTGGATGTTATTGATTTCTTACAAATTGGCGATCTATTTTTCACAGTTATACATTCTTTTTCATTATTATATATTATGTTTTTTCATTATTATGAATTAAAAAGGGTTGTTTAACAAACCTTTTTAATTCATCAAACAATTCAAAACAAAGCAATTTACGAAAAAACATTTATTCAAATTATCAAAGAATTAAATATTTAAGTAAGTTCATCTATATAATATTAAAGTTACATTGGACCAACACACAGCTTAGCTATAAACGTGAAACAAATGGACGGATAAAATAACTTTTGTAGTTAATTTTATGTATATGATGGCACAAATAATAATACTTTACGTAATAAAGCATAATATTAATTACTTTCTAAGTAATTAAAGAGATTGATTAAAAGTAGGCTGTCATACACCCACACATTTTCCGTGAATAGACGTTAAGAACTTTATTTCTTGTCTACGATGGGAACATCCTTCAAGTGAAAGACCCATTGTTTATGGCATATCGCGGCTTTAAACGTCACAACATCTATAGACCTTGGAAACTTTCCGCCATATAGATAAGCGTTCGCTTTTCTTTGGCATGTTTATTGAACAACTTTGCGCCTTATCAATTAATATAATACGATTTCGCATCATTCGATTTTGAATGCAGATGACAACATAGGTCACTCATATTTTAAAATCGAACTTCTTTTTATAATACAAATAGGTTCACATATTAGTCATTACGAATATATAATATTACATTATGGTAAAAGTGTGAAATGTTGGTTATTACCGCTGAGGCGCCATTGAGACCCGAGCCGTTAGGTGAGGGTCTTAAGACCGCCGAGGACGGTAATCATTAATACAGACTTGTATCATACGACGTTTTTCAACACACTTGTGAAGAAAATAATATTAAAAACATATTTTATTTAGTAGATAAAAAGTTTATTTGGAGAAACAATTAGTAAATGTGCAGTTAATAAAATTTTAATTAACTGTTTTTGATGGTATAGCGGTCTCATCAGATAGATTATTTACTGAAATACTTTCTTGTTGTATTGTTATTTGAGATGGGTCATTATTCGTGTAGGTAGGTAAAATCCAATCAAAGCATGTACTTGGTGTTTCGCCGGTAGTACGCGCCTCAGAATCAAGTCTAATTATTTTTGTGATTTTTGCACAAATTTAGCACACACTTCTTGTTTAGTATGGAATCTTCTACGTATGATTCTGCTACATTGCTAGATCGCCACCCATCATGACGTTTCAAAGTCATTATATCAGCTCCTGAGCCAGCAATGTAGCTGAAGTTCTTCTGAAACTATGTGAACCTAATAATGAACCTAAGAACTTAGCGATTTACAGTTATATTTGTTAATGCTTGTATCCTACAAGCACCAGTTACACCAAATATTAAAACAACCTGGAAAAAAGAAACAATAATTAAGTTCAACATATAAAACAGGCTGAAGTCGCGTAAATATTTTAAATTATTTTAACTAACCTTAGTAGCCAGATATTGTTTATCTGGAGCATCTTTTATACATTTTTCAATATCGTCAGACGATAAAACCTTTGATTTCTTGCTTCTAAATCCATCGGACAGTCTCTTAAGATAAGCTGACAAATTAGAGTATGTTTTTAAGTCCACACCATTCTTTGTTCGGACTGTACTTTTTAACATTTTTACACCACAAAGAGCTCGATTTGTACTTAGAAGATAATTCTTTAATACTTTAAAGACATACATGAACACATTTTCTGAAAAATACTGCGTTTTCATTTAGTAAACATTCCATAATGTTAAGGGCTTCACATCTTATATCGGGTGGGGTACAACATAAATAATTTTCTTCATAATTAGTACTTTTAATTATTAATTACTGTAATTTCAACAGTGAAAAATAGTTGAGAATTTTTTTTCGCAATGTTGGAAAAATTTTATCTTGTAATAATATTTATTGTGTATGTGTAATAATATTTATTGGCGATCGGCCATAGCCTAAAAGAATGAGATTTCTTTTTTTTTTTTGGCTTTTCGATTATAGCGTTTTAGCCACGTTTTGTACGTGTTATGGAGAATTTCAAGTTGTCTTTATTACAGAAAAAACAAGTTATATTTGAGTGAAAGTTTTATTTATTAAACACGTACAAGTTGAAATTATCTATTTAAATACGAAGTTGCATGAAATGAGCAAGCAATAGGTACATTAATTTATTTGTGCTATTGAACATGATCTTTTTTGTATCGATTATTTTTATAAAAAAATAAAGCAACTCATTCAATGAAATAAAAAAAAAATCCATAACTCACTTGTGAATCACCTGAGGAGTCACCGTTTGTGCGTCCAAAATATACGAACCCGAACTAAACGGTTTGGCTCTTCTTTCCTGTGCCGATCGGTAAAAGCCTGGAATTCTCTACCAGCGCACGTGTTTCCTTCCCACTTTGATCCCGGGTCTTTTAAGCAGGGCGTGAAAAAGCATCTCACGAGGCCGACATAGTGTGGGTCACCATGCTGCATTGACTAGACATGCAATGAGGATGGTGACCACCACTCTTTGACTACACCTATTGCTTTCCATCAGGCAAAGTGGAGTCACTATGGTAGGCTAATTTAAAAAAAAAAAGAATAATAGCAATAAAAAAGTCACACTTTGATTATAAGTGTCATTATGTGCCTAATCGCGGTGAAATTAGAGCCACTTTATGAACAAGTGTGTTGAAAATGATGTTACGGTATTTATTAGTAGATTGTATGTTTAATAATTAATTATGACGTCGTTCTTAAAGTGCAATACAGGAGCATCATTTACAAAGTAGTTCCGTAAGTCGGAGCTAGATGGCTCTAAAGTATATTTTTCATAAAAAAAATTGTCAATGTCGAACTAGGTTCAATGCTTATTGTAGAAACCGGTTCACTTTCGGTTCGAATCATTTACTACTCGGTCACAAGTCCTTAGCCATTAATGTTAAAGTATATGGTGAAATAAATCCATTTAACTCTATTATTACTTATTTATATCGATATATTAACATTTATTCTCATAAGAGTACCTAATAGATAAAAATGATTGTAATTGCGTTTCCAAAAGTGATAAGTTTCATGGTATTAACTTGTTTTAACGGTAGTAACATCTCCACACGTAAAATACAGCTAAAACACATTACAGTCGGGGATGGTACGTCCTTTGGGAATATCCTTCGGAAAGCACAGATGTGAATTTTATTTGTTTATTAATAACATAGAATCACTATAAAATTTTGTTTACCTCTAGTTCTTTAAATAAAGGATCAGTGACAATTTCAACATATGGTGTATTTAAACAGAAGAAGCAGTAGCAGTTAAAACAGCAACAATAACGAGATTTATTATTTTAATTCCGTGAATTATATCATAAACTCATGCAGCTATAAACAATTGACATATTTTTACGCCATGCCTGCTCCAACGTTGATATCTATAACCCCCATTATTCACCGGATTAGCTTTTTACTGGATGAGTCGTAGAATATTCAAAAGGGAATTATTGGATTTTGGTTGAATCTATACAGATGCTCCACTATAATCGGCCTAATATTTTATTGTTCTTTGTTCTTTTATAATAAATATTGGTTAGAATCAGCGTAATTAAATTCAATTAATTATTTTATTCATAGGTGACTATTGATATAATTTATTATGAGTATGCTATACAGATAATACATAATCATGCGATATATAAACCTCTTTTACTAATAGGGAAACACAAACTATAGAAAGGAGTACGTACTGCAAAGCTTTGTAATCGTGCAACAAGAAACAAATCCCTACGTGAATATGAAAATAAGAGTTCAATAGTAGTTTATTCTGAATATGATGATATCGCTCTGAAAGAGATATTAGATAGTCATGAAATAATCTCCATTCGAATTAAACTAGCCTTTACAAAATCGCGATAAAGATGCGAAAATTATCAAAAAAATCAACAAAATCCTAAACTTCCGTTAGTAGTAGACCGTTCGAGCATTCGTACTAAACGTAAAATTGAATTACTTAGCTAGATGAAAACATTTTATTTGTGTGCTAAAAACACAACCCTGAAGTAGAGGAATGTTTTTCTTAAGTTTTCTAAAAAATAGAAATCGAGAATATACAGTATATTGCTGTATACTGATGATATCGTGTTTCTGCTTTGGAGTTGGACAGTGACACCTTTGGAGTTGTTTGTATTTCAAGACAAGGACAGACCTCTTATTTTGTGTATGCGTGTACGATCTTCGCCTTAATCGTCATACACTAACGGTTTTACGCTATTTATAAAAAAAGTTGCCTGGTGGCCTGATTATAAAGACAGTTTAAGGAAAACTATATAACTATTCATAATAATGGTAACTTACTTATAATATTTAATTCTAGTAATATTTTGTTTTATAGAACAAAATCTATTATTTAGATCAATTGTTAGTCTTTACAAGAAAACTATGTTGAGTGAGACTATCGGTATTCAGAAAGATCAAATAGCAAAGAAAAAGAAAAAAAAAACAACTGTTTGTATAGATTATTATATAATCGGAGCCGCGACACAATAAAATATAAAGAAAGCAAGCAGGCTAGAAGAAACTAAAAGATTTTTACTATCTCAGCGCGTAGGAACTCTTCGAGTTCATATATCGATCTTTCTAACAGTTATCCAGCTTGCAATTAACGATGGAGTCTTACAGTGTGTTTGATTACTACCTGTACTGATATAGAAGTTACCTAGCGTTCAATCACGGCGGCAACTAAGTACTTAATGGCCTAGTTATTGGAACCGTGTCACCTGATTGTTATAAAATTATGTTTGATCGATATCAATAAAAGAAATACGAGCTGATAAAGTAGAGATGCTTTTACATAGATTTGCTTATTTGATACGTATTCCATATACGTAGTCATTACTTTTGTTGTTCTCCGCAATTATGTTAATAACGTTGAAAAAAGTTTGTAATACGTGCAAAGTGTATTTTTACGTATCCAAATGAGCTAATAGTCATCAGTTTATTATATCGATACTATACAAGTATAGTATATGATAGAGTTTATATTATATATATATATAGATTATCCAATCCTAGCTTGATCTGTACGAGAACTAACAAAATTGTAACATTGAAGGAACTCTGCATACAGATCACAGCTAAATAAATGTACACGTTGTTAAAGACTGTACAATATTTATGAGCAAAAGGCTCTAGCGAATCGTTTGACATGTGCTTTCTTTAGAACATTACCAATTTAATCGGTATACATATTCTGCGTAGTCTTCAACAAACATACATATAATACTAAACTCAAAACTCGAGACCACCTAGACCTAAACGGGTTTTTTTTTTAAATATCTTCTAAGACTGATTTAAGTTTTAAGAAGATAAGAATTGTGAGTGTTTTTCAATCATTAGGTGAATGATTTATTCAGACGTGTTTATTGATTGGATATTGCGATATTTCTAAAACAAAACAAACAATACTATTTATGAAAACACGAGGAATTCAAATAAAGTAGATTTGGCTGGTATTGTGTAGTAATAGTAAATAACACGGCTGCTGCCAAACTGGAGAGGGCCCGACACCTCCTGCAGGAGGCTCTACGATGGAATCGTGCAGTCGATGGCGCTATACGGAGCCCCTATTTGGGCGGAGTCCCTGACGGCCCGTAATGCCGCCTTATTGCGGCGTCCACAGAGAGCAATGGCCGTCAGGGTCATAAGGGGATACCACACGGTTTCCTTCAAGGCAGCGAGCCTCCTAGCTGGAACTGCCCCGTGGGACCTTGAGGAAAAGTCCCTTGCGTCAATTTATCAATTGCGCAAGGCGCACAAGCTGAGGTCCACTCCTCTCGACATCGAGGGGCATCGGTCTCAGGTCCGTCAGGTCCTGCTGGCAGACTGAAAAGAGCGACTTGAGCGGCCGAGCGCAGGGCACGTCACAATTATGGCAGTAAGGCCCATCTCGGAGGATTGGCTGGAGAGGAAACACGGGAGCCTCTCCTACCGGCTAACGCAGGTACTGACCGGCAACGGCTGCTTCGGGAAGTACCTGTGCCGTATAGGCCGGGAGCCAACGCCTGTGTGCCAACACTGCGGGGGCTACCACGAGGATACCGCACCCCACACTCTAACGGAGTGCTCTGCGTGGGTGCAGCAGCTTGCCGATCTCGTGGCGGCTATCGGTGTGGGTAGCCTCTCGCTTGAGAGAATGGATCTATCCATGGTCCAAAGGGAGAGTGGGTGGGATGCCGTCGCTTTATTTTACGAGGACGTAATGTTGGCTAAAGAACCGGCGGAAAGGGTTCGGGAGAGTACGAGTACTCTTCCATCCCGCAGAAGACGCACAAGGCGCCGGAGAGTGCCGAACGGTATCCGGCCTCCATGAGCGCTGGCCCGCGGGTAATGGGGGAGCTGTCCGTTAGCAGAAGCGGGCCTAAGACGGTGGCGCAATGTGTTCCGCGCGTGCCTCTCTAAAAGAAAGAGGGGTCAGGCCCCCTTCACGGTGTGGCCACCTGTAGAGGTGGCCAAGGTCTACAGGGGTTCCCGGAGGCTTCCTTGTTAGGGTTTTCCCGGGTCCCTTGCAATAGACCCTTTGTGATGGAACACCGTGTGGTTTTAGTCGGTTCGAGTCCGACATACCACTTCTCCGTTAGCTCCGGTGAGGTGATGACCCGCGCGGTTTCCACACGAAAAAAAAAAATAATAGTAAATAAACAATGGTAAATCTAATTTAAGTACAGATAAAATGTATACATACTTCTTTATATTGTATATGTACTATTTTGCTTTGGGGCGTGGATCGTATAATACTAGGCGCAAAACTTTCACGCTAACCTAAGTAACAATGTTAAGAAGAGGTTGACTTTTTTTTTGTGTGGTAACCTCCACGGGTCATTACCTTACATTAATGGGTAATGTGGTGTATCGGACTCGAACCGACTAAAACCACACAGTGTTCCGTCAATGGGTCTTATGGCCGGGGCCTCAGGTGTACCCTAGAAAGGAAGTCCCTGTGTACCCCGGCAGACCTGGCCACCTTTTGAGCAAGGCGACCCCAATATGATGAGTGGGGGTTCTGCCCCCCTGCATATTTAGTCAGGCGCGCGTGGAACACGTCGTGCTGCCGCCTCAGGCCTGCTTCTGCTAGGGCGATAGATAGCCCAGTCTGTCGCCTTCAGGCCAGCGCTCATGGAGGCCGGAGGTTATTTTGCACTCTCCAGCGCCTTGTGCGTCTTCTGCGGGACGGAAGAGTACTAACTCACTCCCATTCCCTTTTCACCGCTTCTTTTGCAAGCATCACTGCCTAACAGTACGAAGCGGCGGAATCCCATGCACTCTCGCTCTTGACCATAGCAATAACCATGGTCTCCAGTGAGAGGCTACCCACACCAATAGCTGTCACGAGGTCAGCACTAATGTGTGGAGTGCGGTATCCTCGTGACAGCTCCCGCAGTGGCGGCACACAGGCGTTGGCTCCCGGCCTACGCGATACAGGTACTTACCGAAGCATCCGTATCCGGTGGGTACCTACACTAGCCGGTAGGAGAGAGCACCATGTCGCCTCTTCAGCCAATCCTTCATGATGAGGATCCAATCCTTCAGGATAAGAAGAGGTTGACTAGTTTTGAATAAGAAATTGCAAGTGTAAAGTGTAAATCAAACCATTAAACTACTGACTTATATTCATTAATTATAATTAATTATTACAGACCTACCGGTGTGATAGACTTTGAACAAAGATACGTCTTGGTTCGGCAGTATATCGGAATTAGTACAGCCTGTTATAGTTTGTATTAAAGATGTTCATATTACGAGCACGCAGTAACACTGTGGCGTAGAGATCATTTCAGAACTTAAAAATATAGTTCACATTAGGTAGTAACAAAATGCACATAACTTATAAGGGCGTTATAAGGGCCTAATGTTACCAACGCCTAAATTAAACTATTGCAACACTAATAACGCAAAATGTCACCTTAGAGTTGGAATGTTTCGCTCTCATATAAACATAATATATAATATAGAAAAAAAAACTATAAAATAGACACGAATATGCAAAATATCTAGCCACTCAAACACTAAGCGATATTAAAAATAGAAAATAATCACAGATGTCGACTTTTTCGATGATGTGACATGAAACATAAATACATACATACATGTCAACAAGGGGTAAGGCAGAGGCGTATTAAATGACCACATTTCGCTAATTATAATTTAGTCGATGTAACGTATTGGAGGGCTAGCCTATTGTATGTTAGTTATTATATGTTAGAATGGAAAGTGAGGAAGGGAAATGTATGTTATTTATGAATGATACGAATTCATGGGGTAGTCATAAACTATGACTTCAGCAGGTCAGGGTCGCTTACTTATAACTCGAACTGGCCGGCAAGTCCGAGCCCTATAATATGTGTAAGCATTAATTTTTAAATTTAATTTCTTTGTGAACAGTAATGTTACCCGCTTTGTTCTTGTTTGTGATAATAATTGAATATAATATACAAATCACTACGCTTTTAGTTTTAGAGTGCTCGGGATTCCGACGCCTCATTCTGTTATTCATATTTATGATGTTGGCAACGAAAAATATATGGGATAAATCCGAGTACTCTCCTGTCACGCAGAAGACGCACCAGGCGTCGGATAACGCAGAACGATCTTGAGCCTCCATGACCGCTAGCCTGTGTTGGGAGACTGTCCGTTACCCTAGCGGAAGTGGGCCTAAGTAGTGCGCGATATGTACGCTGTTTATGTGGGTCATGTATCATGTTTAACAACTTTTGAAACGTAGCTTATAAAAATGATGTAACTATACACACATACGCTTACGTTTGCATCCCCTAAGGAGTAAGCGGGGGGGGTCCTAACTTATGACGGGACAAACCTATTACCATCAACCAGGTATTGTATGACAGTATGCATACAATACTGCCTGATTCTTTAGTCATCTTTTACGACACAACCGGGAACAGATGGGGTGGCTCTATTCTATTCCACCGTTAACTACACTGCAAGAAACTATGCAACTACGTATATTATAATCCGCAAAATATTAAGAAGATATGTAGTTCATAATATCTCAATATATGTATATACAATTAAAATGTATTATTCATCCAAGAGGCAAACTTGAATTGATATACGATACGCATCTGTAAACCAATCCATCCTTTCAAAGGAAGTGTTATTATGCAAAATTGATGTTGTAAGCTCCAAGGTAATAAAGTGAAAGATGTTTTATTCGTTATTGCCTAGTTATTTCAAACAACAACGGCGAGAACTTCATCGTCTAAGAATAAGGCGGGGTAGACTATTTGTTTTTTTATTTTTCATAATAGTGAACTAAATTTATTTCATTATTATAATAATTTTAAAATTAAGTTAAGTTTATGTAAGAAGTTCTTGAAGCTCTCACTCAATAAATAAATTTAAAATATGTTGTTGACTAAATAGTACCAAATCAATAACTTTTTTATATTTTCTTTTGTCATACTATAATCTATCCCTGTGCAAAATTTCTTTCAGATTCGTTCTGCTGTTCTTGCAAAATTGAGTAACAAACATCCATCCAAACCCTTGCGTTTGTAGTAGGTAAGATTTTTAGGGTAGGCTGTACTAACAACTTACTACTTATATTTGTCTGAATTTTGTTAAAATTTTGATACTAGTAGATCTGTATCTATTGTTACGGCAAAGCTTATCCCCTCCATTGAAACTCACAATCATTACATTTTCATAGCGATGTATACCTCTCTGAACTTCTGTGAATTGTTTATGACTATTTCTAGTTGTTTTAGATATATTTAGCTTGTGCATGATACCAGATAAATCTCAAATCTGACTTATATAATACATTTCTATAGTTCAGTGTGCCGAGTATTGAACAATGATTTGAAATTGCCATCGTGCTAAATGATGAACATACTTGTGAAGTAGCTGTTATCTTTCTAAATTTACTATTTTAAACGATCGATTTACATTACAGCTTAGCAGGAAACAGGAAATATGTTATGGCAGCCTACAATTTCAGCTATAGTATATACTTCTTGTATTTTAGTTTATATAACTTAATAATGTACTAATATTCAAGAGTCTTTTTTTGGTTTAATTACCATCCCAGAGATAGTAATAAATAATAATAACTTGACACATCTCACACAGCTCTGGTTATCAAAGTATAAGCAGAGCTTATGCTTTGATAACCAGACTGCTGATAAACATACTTATATACTTTTGAATACACACATTTATGAAATAAATTACACCCGGACACAGAAAAACGATCATGCTTATCATGCAAATATTTGTCTTGGGTGAGAATTGAACCCGACGACCTCCGGCTTCGGGGTCACTGACCACAAGACCAAGAGATTACCATAGTGTCATAGGACAGCCAATCGTATTACCTTCTATTGGTATTGTATTTATTGTTTGTTACATTTTATAATAATAATATATATATTATTATTATATTTAGCTCCTCGTGAGTTTGAAAATATACAATAACATATACATATATACATATAACTAACACATACATATAACTGCTTTTGTGCTTTGTTACAAGTCAACACAATATAAGCCTTAATTTTTAGAGACTACCGTCTATGTTATGTTCGAGAACAATTGTGTCAATAAATTGACTGGTTACGCCACTCCTTTTTTATTTTTAGTATATGTATATTAGTATAAATATTACAAATGCAAGAGTGAGTTTCTAAGGAAAAGATTTTTGAATGGTTGGTAACTACCAAATTAAAAAATCTGGCCCGTCTATATAAAACAAAAAGTATAAACGACCACTCATGATTGAATGAGGAAGGAATTTAATAGAAATGGGGCGTTCTACGTTTTTATTGATCGTGATTCTTAAATGAATTAAGTAGTATCAGTTTCAAGTTGTGTAAACTATACGCTCTCGGATCGCAACTTATTCACCTTGTGTATGATTATTTACTAGTTGAAATTCAATTTATTACTCAACTCTGAAACGCCTTTGCTGAGAACTTGCTCGCAGCTAGAATGCCGGTTCATTGCGACGCCAATTGGAACATAAACAAGCCTCACAAAACCCAAGCTATGCGGTCGCGATATCAAAACTTTGTTGTTTACTGTTCTCACTACATATCATACAACATCTATTTCGGGACAAACTTAAACACTCATCTTACCGCACTTAATAAGTTAAACAAATTTTGTATATTGCAATATTAAATTACCATTATTCAAACAGAGTATATGAGAATATATTATATAATAATAGATACAGATCTACTAGTATAAATTCACTATAGGTTTCTAGTAATTAACAAAGCAGTACATTATTTGTCTTTGAGGTGTTTTTGTTTTTTTTTTATGCGAGTTATTATAAAATCATTCTATTTTAGTTAATTGGATGCACACAAGGTACAACATTTATAAGCCATATACCGTAAGTGAACACAAGTGCATATTTGGTTCTGCTTCAGTGCTACTCTACAATAACGCGGCTGATACACTGGCCTGTTAGTCTTATGGTTAGTGATCGTCATTGCTCAACTCGAGTTCCTGGGTTCTATTCTCAAATAGGATATAAAATTTCGGGAAACAGTTGTCCTGATTCTGGATGTTATTTATGTCCGTTCGTTAAATGTTTGAATAGTCACAATAATAATCCTTAATGTGGGTTATAAAAAAATAACAGAAACAATTTTATTTTGTAATTTTACAACATTAGATATGAAAGTAAAGTAACAATGGGAATAACTTACATCAAGAGTATATTGTAGCTTTCAACGTAATAAATCAAATTGGAAAGATGTAAGTGCTGGAGAGTGTATCAAGAAATTAACATGTATGATGGAGATACTTTTTTTTTGTACTACTATTGCAATTACTGCTGCGTGGGGAACTAACTGCCTCTTTATGAAACGATTTGATCATTTTAACGACAATCTACATACCACGCAGCAGATTCGTTTTTCTTTTTTTATGAACAACTTCAGCAGTTACGTCTGGGATCTTTCTGTCACCAGCCCCTCACACCACAAGAAGCGAGTTTTTCTGATCTTTAAATCCCTTACTGTAACCGAGTGTTTTCTAATATTTTATTAGTTTAAAAAATCGTTACAAGGGTTTTTCTAAGCATATAACGATTTTCATAACAACATCAAAAATGCATCTATCATGTTATTTTTCATAAAAATTATTATTTTTTCTGTTTGATTTTATAACTAATGAAATAAGAGTAATGAATTTTTGATATTTCTATAAAAAGCCGTAAAAGAATAGAAGCATTGAAGCTGTGGCTTCGGAAAAGGATGTAAAGAATAAATTAAAATGGAAAAGTTCCAAGCGCGGAAGTGCTCTATAGAGTGAAGAAATAAAAAACATTAATTATTACTTTAATGAGCACCTTAAGCTATCGCTCGGCGTTATCATACCTGTAACTTTTTCATTATAAACTATATTGAATATTTGCAATGGCAGGTTTCCTAATACCGAATAGACAGGAAAGCAAGCTACGCACGATCACAATAATAAAGTAAGGGAAAATATCAGGGGATAGTTCGATCAATGGGTCTAACCTATTTACTATGCTTACGAAACACCTTATTCTAATTCTACTGCCAAATGAAAGTAAGCATGATAAGCATAATATAAGACGACGATAGGCTCATGATGATGGTGATAATAATTCTAATTCTAATAAACGATGTCAGATACGATGATCCATTGTCTCCTTTATTATTTTTCTATGATCAGCTATTGTTATGATAAGAACTCTTGAGGGAATTCTTGATGAACATTATATAAAAGTGCAAGTTGTAAAGGTAAGTTTCACCTCTGTGATTTTCATGAGGATCTAGAACATTGAATGCACTGTCCTCATATTCCATTTCAGAAAGAACCTACAGATAGCAAAATAATTATAAATAGCTACGTTTCTTTTAAAGATGTTAATAAGTTTATGTGTTAATCCAGAGTGTCAGATACCTCCAAATGAAATTTTATCAAAATTTATGAAGCCGTTTTAGCGCGAAGAAGTAACAACATACTGTTAGTATCACACTCACAAACTTTCACCCTCATAATATTAATGTGATAAGTCAAACCCAAAATATAGGCAAAATACAATTTTAACCAGTCTCTACAAATATAGATAATCAGAAGCTAGAGGAGGTTTTGCATAATTTGTAGTGTTAGAACTGACACTACCTGCCTAGCGAATTTCTGAAAAAAAAAAAATAATAATTGCTGAGATTAAAGTAAGCTATACAGCGTGTTCCAGAAAACTGTTCAACACTTATTTTAACCACTAAATTATTTATATCTAGCAAGCAATTTGCAAATAAAAGTTGTTAAAAAAATAGCTATGATCGTTTTAATTTCAGGTGTAAGTTCCAAGATGTTATCACCGCCGTTTCTCAAAAAGGCAGGTGGAATCTGTAAAGTTAAAGATTTTACATTTGATTTTAGTTTAAAAAGTTAGTTTTTTTTGGATGGATTTTATTATTAGCGGATATCATGAAAGCAATTAATATAGTAGTAGTACTTTTGGTAAAACAGTGAAAAATATGAAAATGAGACAACTATCTAGAGTCATCAAAGATTTGTTTCCTTCTCAAATATCACTTTATATTAAGTTTTTTTATTTTTTTCGAAAAAATATTATCATTTAAAATTTTGTAGCTAATGAACCACTTCAGAAACATACTAGCTAACAGCTACTTACAGCAGAAATACAATTATGTTGCGCTATTTAAGGGGGATCCATAAAATATCTTAACTGAAATATGTTAATACTTAAACGGTTTATCAACCTTTACGTCCCACTTCATGAACAACCATAATAACTAAGCTGATAAATAAGATAATCGACATACATTAATCGATTAACATTACGAACTTAGTTAATGATTAAATGAAACTATCTTCCAGAAATATCGATGTCGAGTCGAAAATTACGTGAGATTTAGCTACGTAGGTCAGATTTATATAAATTATGTAGTATAATTTTAACAAAATATAATAATAACATACTATTTTGTTTCCATATAATTTTGTTTTGGATAGTATAATTTGTTTTAAACGAGTAAAGAAGGAGGATCTAATCAAGGCGGTATTTATGTATGATCAATTTCACAGAGTAGTAATTAGATGTTTGTTGCTTTAGTACAAAGGAAATTCAATTAAGGAACCTTGAAAAATAGATGATTTGACAAATGCATATCTATGTAGAACCAAATTAACAACAAAAAATTGGAGTACCGAGTTATTATTAAATTTAAGTAATGATTGACCTTCCTTTTTGTGTGAAAACTGTTGAATGCACTACCACTCTCTATTAGACGAGCTCAAACATTAGCATCGTTTAAAAAATTGCTCAAAGATTCTATCTGACAAATTAGTTAAAATAAACTATTTGCCAATCAATTACGATTAATTATTTTATTTTTATTCGTAATTTTATGTGCCTATATATGTTTATATAGACATATACCCACGTATGGTTATATATCTGTATGTGGGAGTACACAAGTACCGATTATTATACATTATACGTTTCAGATATGAATATATTTACTTTTATACGCTTACTAATGAACTTGTTTGTCTTCTTGGTACCAAAACTACCGACGTTAACCAATACACTCCTGTTCATCTAAAGGTTGCCTGGAAGAAATTGCTGTTAGCGATAATTATGCATTTTCTTGGTTATGTATACTTGTTATGATATTTTCTTTTTCTTTGGTGCATAATAAAGAGTATTTATTATTATTTATTATTATTACTTACTTTTCAGTTTCTAGTCCATTAGTATAATTTTATAATTAAAATGTTGTATTCACCTCTGGAGTTAAGTTAAGCAAAATATTCCGTCAAGTAAGTAGTAAGCAAGCTTAATAGAAACTCCTGCGGCGAGCGACTAGAAAGAAAATGTTGTAAAATACAATACCATAACTCATATGTTATGTATGCACATAGTTTACAATTTGGCTCGGTTCAACGCCCTACTTACTCGAAAGAAATGTAATTTTTACTATGAAACAACCATAAATCTTAAGGCTTTTTCATAAAATTTCATAATACATGTCATACGAGTCCCGTATATTACACGTTACCCGACGATATTCAAGAAAATTTGTCTTCAGGTGAAAACATGAAAGAATTCAAGAAAATGTGTGATTCAGTATTCGGTTAAAGTATGCTATTTGAATGATTTGCCGTTTTGATCTAGACAGTGCCTCTAATTCTCAATATATGGCATTAGGCATAGGGCAATTGCCAGTATATGATCAATTAATATATTAAAAAAGACTTTTTTAAAAGTAAATAACCACATTCAATGGGCCTTTCCAATTCTTTGAGATATTAATTTCCTTGGTAGCCCATTATCAAACCCTGATTTGGTTATAATGCGTTTACCGTGGGAATATACTCATCGAATAAATAAAAAAAAATCCGTGAACATACACACGAACTTAAGACCACCTTTTTTCGGTCGGTTAAAAAATCAATGAACAGAAATCAAAAAGATTTTTATTTTACACTTTAACTGACTACTATATTTATAACCAATTTATACGAATTAGGTATCAAATGTAGTATCTAATATTATTTAATATAAAATGCACAGAATTTGACTATTTGTGTTTATTATTAAGTATCATTTAAAAAAACTATAATCGGACTTTAAAATAGTAGACAACCGACTTCAATGAGTCTATTATAAAATTTAAGACTAATATGGTTTTCTTATGGATGCCATTGTCATAACTGGACCAAACTCTAATCTAACTACCCTTGACGTACATCCTTTCCAATAAAAAGAGAATCATCTAAATCGTCTGGCGTGATATTGAGTTATTCGTCCATTTTTCGCGCACATGCTTAATGCAAATGTAAGACATGGTTTTCTCATGGACGTCGTTCTTAGAACTGGACTAAATTAAAATGAGACCACACGGGAAGCACCAGCTTTCAAATAAAAAAAATTGTCGAAATCGGTTGACGCAGTCGAAAGTTCTTAGTTTACAAACATAAAAAAAAATACAGTCGAATTGTGAACCTCCTCTTCTTTTTGAAGTCGGTTGAAATTAGAATGAAAACTTTCGTAAGTCACATTCAAATTTATTTAAACATACGGTTTTACTCACGTGTGTATTTCGGGGATGCCCGTCACCGCAGTCGCATGCACTATCCGCTAGATCAACCAGGCAATTTAATTTATACTGTAATAATATATCAATATAAGATGTAACCCCAAGAAGCTACTAATTTGAACAGTTCAAGCTTGGCGTCTGTTTCTACTGTATGTACCGCTCCGCACTCTGACTCCCCTCTATCTAATGAAGCCAATTTTCCACGCGCGCTCCACCTTGCTTTCCTTTTGAATTTTCTCGATTATTTTTTCTGTCATCCATCTCCTTTCGCATTTCCTCACAAAATTACTTTTGATTTCGAATTCCAACACCATAGATTTAATAAAAAAATGTCCAGC
The DNA here is from genome assembly GCA_947561695.1 of Tyria jacobaeae. Lineage (NCBI taxonomy): Eukaryota > Metazoa > Arthropoda > Insecta > Lepidoptera > Erebidae > Tyria > Tyria jacobaeae. The sequence continues at coordinate 12,081,832 of OX387218.1, forward strand.
TAATAATAAGAAAAAGGAAATCGTGTAATGCCATTTAACTATTCGGATTTTGAACGTAAAAATAATGTCCGTTTAAGACAGTTCGGTATGAGATTGACTTATTTTTTATAGATATTATAAATATAACGTAAATACTCCAAAATAAAACCATATACAATTAAAATATGTACCTAAGTAAGTTATAGCTCATGTACATTCAATTAAACTACTTATTTTATGTATAATCATATATTAAATACGTAAATGCACAATCACATATATTTTTTTATCTAATGGCATTTTGTTACCGGTATATTTTCGTAGTATTAAAAATATATACACGTAGTTACAAAATCAAAGCTGTAGAGCCTCGGACAACGGCACAGTAAACGTGTTTGTCGCGAATAGACGCAACAAGTTTTAAACTAATTCTTATTAACTTTTGAACGAACTTCATCAAATAGGTAATTTGAAAAGAAATCTTTTTATATTATACATAAAACTGCAGTTGACGTGGCCAGTTTCTCGTCTAGGAATATTTCCAAGAAAATTTTCTCTTACTTAAACTTTATGCTAGTTGCCTCCGAGTCAGATGCTACGTAACCGGTATTACTAGTATACGAACGAAATGCAGAATACTAGAGCTCTTATTCAACAACCATTGAAAATTACTCATCCGTGTACCTAACTGTAATGACGCAACAACTTTCTAGTACAAATATTAGAATTTCAGAGTCAGAATTTGAATGTAGGACATTTTCATTATGAGATCTAATTTATTTTTTGTATTATTTAATGTTTTAGGATTGTTCTTAATGTTTTTATTTTATTTATGGCATATATATTATATGAGTTACATTACTTAGTATTTCTACCATTCTAATGAAAATTTGTTTTTTTTGACTTTTAGAATATATATATATATATATAAATATTAGTGTTAAAAATCAATATTTATCTGAAAACCCTCATACCTACTCCTTAATAATGTTAGTGAATCACGTAAATGTAATTTACTTACGATGTGGCCGCCATTTATAAAGAGGCGTCCTGGGTTTGCAGGGTTTCCTGCAGGCTTCCCTTTTAGAGTATTCATAGGTCCCTTGCAGTATACCCATTTGTGCCGGAACACCGTGCGGTTTTAGTCGGTCTGTTTCCTACATAAGACCTCACCGTTAGATCCGGTGAGGTGACGACCCGTGACCACATGAAAAAAAAGTGGATAACTTACATTACTAATAAGCAATGTCGGTATATTTTTGACTTAACTATTCATCATGAGTATTTAAAAACTAAATTATAATTTATAACCACAGATATACAGCTTCTAGCGTTGGCAGCTACCATGAACTAGATACTATGAATGCTTAACATTAATCACGTTAACAATAATTTGTATCAGCCTTGCTTTTGTTAGCTGTTCCGAGCTTTATCAATAGAAGAGCCGTTAGTCCTCCACGCTGGCCTAGTACGCATTGTCGTTAAACAATTTTCCAAACTTTTGAAAACTTTACCAACAACTCCCTTTTATTAATCTGTACCGTTACAACAAGCGATAATTAATATCTAATAAACACAGTAGCTGATTTAATTCAATTTGCGAACGAACATAAACAAACGTCTCGTGAGACACCAGTAGACATATATATGTAGTATGTTATGCATTATATTTTGAAGGAATAAATTCCTATTAGCAACATGTTAGTTTTATCCCTAGTAAAGAGCTCAATTCATAATACCACCGTATTAGTTTTAGCCCTCTTGTATCTAGAGGTTTTTTTTTTTTCTTATTACTGATTCTACTTGAATGCAATAAATTGCTCATTATTGTACAGCTTTTAGAACAGTCTATAGTATTAGCAAAAATAATCATATAATGGTATAAACGGTGGTCTTATCGACATGTCTAAGCTCTTACAGACAACCTTTAAATGAACAGATGCAATAGGTTTATGTAGTGGACAGATAATATGTGTGCTATTTTTGTATGACTACTTGTTTTGATTATTGTTATATAAACATTAGTGAAAAGTCCATTCTGCGTTACAAAGTGTAAGTGTAATATGTATGTAATACGAATGCTCATGACACCGATTCCCGAAACAGACGCTTTATACTTTATTCAGTCAATCAATTAGTCCACTGAGGATCACTGCTGCATATAGGCCCCTCCCAATGCACCATAGCACCCGGTCCACCACCTTTTCCATTCAAAAATAAATGTTCTACTCGTTCGTGTTATACATAGATAGATAAAATAAACTGTGCGAAGTTATGGCAATAGCTCCTTGGTCAACAAAAATAATACATAAAAACAAAAATTCAAATGTAATCTGCAGTACAAGTAAGTATTGTTAACTAAAACGGTAGTAAAATACATCTGGTAGGTCGTGAAAGGAAAATTTTTCCAATTTGTCAAGTGGCATAAAGTATGTTTTAATATTTTCATGTTCAATAAACACCGAAAGTCTCATTGTGGAAAGTCGCACTTTCGTTTTCTTTCTATTTTATCATCATTTTCTCAGGTTATAAATATCATCATTGATTATTAAAATCAATGATGATATTTATAACCGACATATTTATTACAAATAACCCCTGCGAGTTGGCAACAACGAAAATCTGAAGACCACTTTTGTTACATTTATAGACACTGGTACCCACGCGTAGGTAATTCAATTATGCCAAGGTTTTTATATCGCCATCCAACTATTATTTAAGTTTTTGTATCTGAGCACTATATTTCGGTATATACGACTCAGTTTAAACTTCTAGTATCTATATACGTATCTTCTATGCACTTAAAGGTATTAACTTATTGTTAAGCTCTTCTGAATCTAATGGCAAGCAGAAATAGAAAAGTCTATAAACTTAAAGGGATATTTCGATTTCTTGCGTGTACATACATATGTATAACCAAAAATTATAAAAAATAATGGGATATTATACTTAGATAAAATTTACTTTTATTTTATTATTGACGATGTGGAATAAGAAACAAAAATATTTATGAATATAGTATATTCCTCAACAAACTTTAGTTAAACTTCTAACTTAAAATGAATATACAGAGTAACATTCTACGGCAACCCGACACGAGGCGACATCGCTGCCTATAGTCCCATATTTCGTATGTGCCGTACGTTTGGCCATATTTCTCGACGTCTATGCCAATGCTGGCACCGGTAGCATTTCACGCGACGTTCCCCGGTTTTTCGATGTGCGGTTTCCGCGCGACAATACAATTTTATTTACGGCTGAACTGCACCGCTCTATGGATTTCAGTCACGAAGCGAATGTAAGTAAGTGAATCTCGCTGCACAGCGTCACCGCTCAGGGCGTTTCACATAATTCAACCTGGTCAGGCACGCTTGCGTTTCTAATGCCGCGATATGAGGTGGAAGCCATTGCCGGCCATTTGACATGATAGATATAATTTGAAATCCAGTGCACATTACTGACTACTATTAAAGAATCGGGAGGTTTTTTGATAGTTTATTGTTATTCATGTTAGTGACTATAGATAGACCGCCTAATTGAGTCCTCGCCTTCAGGGCACAGGGGCACGTAGGACGAGAAGTACGACGAGAGTATCAAAATAAAATATTAGGTAATAAACTTATTCTTTGCTTCGTTTTAAATACGAAGACAACTCCCGCATTAGAAGTAATTCCCGAGTCCTGTGGACCTTACAAGGATTCAATCAATCACAAAACATGCAGAAAAAAAAGAACACACAGAACACGCAGATATGGGTCAACTCTTTGTGGATTACACATTTTTTTTTGTCCACTTGGGAATCGAACCCACTACCTCCGATTCAGCAGTCAGGGTCACTAACCACTAGAAAAACAGGCACGACAAAAGTATTTTGTATAAGTATGTATGTAATATTTACTATTATATTATTGTACTATATTATTATAGTATTAATAGCTGTTATTGTTGTTCAACTATAGATACAGACTTTTCTGATAGTCAAGTAACTTTTGCTACGGTTTTGTTTAAATGTATATCTTGTTGATTAATTTTATGTCCGAAAATATTTCGACTCATTTTGAAAATATAATCTCATGTATAAAGCGCCATCGCAAGGAACGATAGACAAACTAAAATTCATGTATTGTAGTATTTCGACACATGATTTTGATGAAAGTAAAAGATTTATTATGTGGGTGTGTAAATAAAAGACCTATTAAAAATATTGTAAATATCAAAAACCGTTTAAAATTCCATACGAAATTGAATTCTTCTCAAATCCACGTGCAAATCTCAAATTAAAATTCGGCCTGCCAGATACAAACAATTATGTTGATCAGAATATCATACCGGAGAACTGAATTAATTGATTTTTTAAATGAATTATATTAATTATTATCTACAAGAAAGTAGAAAGTGTTAACTATAATACATTTTAACCATTAAATAAATGTGATCATGATTTCTGTCAGGGCATAATTATTTACGCAAGATCCAGATATGTTACAGTCATATTAAGTAAAACACAGTTTATATCCTTATGGTTTAAAAGGGGTCGTCGTTATGAGCCGCAAGACGATAACAATTAAGCGAAGAAGCGACAGTCGGTGAAAGGGAAAAAATGTTGCCATTTTGGTAAAATCATAATCATCAGATTGATTCGTGACTTACTTTTAATGAAGTAATCAATACTTATGAAAAAAAATACAGAAGACAATAAAAAATATATATAAATAAGTATTCAAAAAAAAAATCTTTAAATAGCCTTTATTATCACCACTATATTTCAAACAATTTTAGTGTTAATCATGTATAAAGTACCGACTAATTACTGTACTACTCTTAGGACTGGCAATAAATACAGTTTCAAAATATCAAGTGGATCCAATTAAAAATTAAGAATTTAAAATATACATATACAGAGTTAACAAAGACGATTTTTTTGAATACCTTACTTTTATGGCCGGTTTTTCACTCCTCCTTTATTTAAAATAACGTTTTCTTAATACTTGAATGTATAATATTTCATTGACAACGCGTATATTGCTAATGGCCGCGTAAGAGCATTGACTACAATAATGTCAAAAACAAAAGACATTATTTTCATTTTACGTTTGTACAAAAGGTTCCATGTGTAAAATGTCAAAAGATTACTTTTCGTACTAAAAAAATGTCGTTACCTAAATACAGAAACCGGAGACTGGTTATAAATGGCAATATGACACAATAAACCCATACATTATATACTGCTTAAATCTCAGTTTACGCAAAGAATGTAAGCTAAAAAGAAAATACCAACAACAAACACAAAATTTACGTACTCAATTGTTTTAGACCCGAACCGAAATCAAAGCGTAAACGTCGCGAAAGAAAGTTCGTATGAAGGTTATAAAAATATCTGGAGGACAGGTTGGCGTTATATTGCCGTTATAAATCAGCGCTCAGACAGGCGCCGAGGCTCGCGACGCGATCGCGGTGTCGTGCGACGTGGCGTGCTCGACGCAGTTTCACTTCGTGTCGCCTCACCATAACACATATGCATAAATATTGACTACCCTGACTCACATCTAAATATATAAGGGTGTTTTATATGTTTTGGGACACGCTTGTTTGAAAACGGCTTTTTATGAAGTATATTCAGATTTAAAACAGAATATAAATGTGTTTACTATTCTATCGATAATAATAAAAAGAACACGCTCATGCCGACATTCCTGAAAAGGGAGGTAGAGGTATAGTAAATGCCGACCACATAAGTTGTTCAAGCTCATTGCCATCAACCCAGCACTGTAGGAATTAAAGATGAGAAATTGGGTGGGTATTGAAAGAGAAATAAAAGAATTAGGACATCTATTGGATGGAAAGTTATATTGCTTATAGGGATTGAGTGCGAAGTATAAGAAATAGCTCGAGGACGTCAGGGTCGCAGAGGTGTTACTCGAACTGGCCGTAGCCGAGAGGGCCGAGCCCTCTGTTAATGTTATGCCAGACCAACATGTTTTAGCTTACATACAAAAAGGCTTATAAAGTCTTTTAGAGGGTCATGGTTGTTAGAGCCATACGCGGTTACCTCACTGTAGCAGCGTGGGACTTGGAGATGGAGGTGCTCGCTGAAGTTTATCCGCAAACAACTGATTTCCGGGCGGGTAGCGGCAATCGACGCCCGCCCAAAGACGTACGCAAATGGTGTGAGGCTGTTTGCCGAACCACTATGGCTCGTTGGTCGTCCCGGCTGGAGGCCAGCACTGGCTTCGCCACCGTAGAGGCGCTGCAGCTGGTTGTCGTCGATTGGGCAGGGTGGCAGCACGAGCCTCTTTCTTTCCGTCTGACACAGCTCCTTTCCGCGTACGGCTGATTCGGAATGTACCTGCACTCAGTCGTCCACTCGGAACCAGACTCGAAACCAGGCTCTGAGTGTAGCTGCGCGTGTTCAGAACGGGTTTTCCCCTCCACCCATTGTAGTGGCAAACCGCGAGAAGACGATGTTCTGGTGTGCCTGGACGTTGAGTAATTTAGATTTAACCAAAAGTAGTAGCCGCGCGGGCAACAGGCTAGCTAGCTAAAGCTGTTCCCGGATTTTTTTTTTTTTTTTTTATATTAGCCTACCATAGTGACTCCACTTTGCCTGATGGAAAGCAATAGGTGGAGTCAAAGAGTGGTGGTCACCATCCTCATTGCATGTCTAGTCAATGCAGCATGGTGACCCACACTATGGCGGCCTGGTGAGATGCTTTTTCACGCCCCGCTTAAAAGACCCGGGATCATAGTGGGAAGGAAACACGTGCGCTGGTAGAGAATTCCAGGCTTTTACCGATCGGCACAAGAAAGAAGAGCCAAACCGTTTAGTTCGGGTACGTATATTTCCGACGCACAAACGGTGACTCCTCAGGCCAGCGCGCGTAGTCCTGTAGAGGAAGGGAGAAGGTGGGACCAATTGGAAGAGCTCATCAAAACACTCCCCGTGATGTAGGCGATAGAGGACTGCCATAGAGGCGACATCTCTTCGCAACTGCAGAGGCTCAAGAGACTGGGTGATCTCAGGACAGTCAACAACCGAGACAGTGCAACCGATCGAGAGCGTCAAGCAAATACTGCGCATAGCCGTCCCAGAGATGAGAGCAGTACTCCACGCAGGAGCGAACCTGGGTCTTGTACAAAAGACACAGTTGCTCGGGCGAGAAGAACCGTCTCACCTTGTTCAAAACGCCGAGCTTACGCGAGGCCGCCTTAGTGACACTCTCGATGTAATCGCGCGGATTGAGATCCCGGCAAATATCCATGAACATAACCAGAATACTAAGCCTATCCTGCAGTGGCAGTTGAGTGCTCTGAAGAGTAGGAAGGGGAAGGAAAGGAGACTTTTTGTTAGAGAACACACACGCTTGTGTTTTCTTGGCGCTGAACTCGACCAAATTCTCACAGCCCCATTGGGAAATGCGGCTCAAGACCCGGTCGAGCTCAGCGACAAGCTCCTGTCGTTTTTCCTCAACGTCTGCCAGCTTGGCAGTAGGATGCCCGAAATATCGCCCGTGCACTGTACTGTCGTCTGCATAACAATGTATATTGCCAAGGGCCAACATGTCATTGATATGCAGAAGAAACAGCGTAGGCGATAGGACGGAGCCCTGAGGTACACCAGCGCTTACCTCGTGGAAGTCTGAGGCCGCGCCGTCGCAGAGAACCCTAATGCGGCGCTTTTCGAGGAAGGCAGCAACCCAGTTGCAGAGTTTAGGTGGCAGACCAAATGCAGGAAGTTTGGAGAGAAGCGAGCGGTGCCACACCCTATCGAAGGCCTTGGCAATGTCGAGGCTGATGGCCAAGGACTCCCCATGCCTATCCATAGCCTCACCCCAAAGGTGTGTGACGTACGCTAGAAGATCACCCGTGGATCGGTTCGGCCGAAAACCATATTGCCGATCATTTAACAAGGAGTGATCCTCTAGGTGGCGGATTAGTTGGGTGTTGATGATCCGCTCGAAAACCTTACAGAGTATGGAAGTGACGGCTATAGGTCGGTAATTGGCTGGATCGGAGCGGTCGCCTTTTTTGGGAATGGGTTGAACATTCGCTTCTCTCCAGGCCTCCGGAACAATTCCTGAGGAATAGGACAGGCGATACAAGCGCGTTAGTACGGGAGACAACTCAGGTGCACAGTTCTTAAGAACCACCGCCGGAATACCATCGGGTCCACTGGCTTTCCGGACATCGAGTGACCGAAGCTCCGCACGGACATCCCTCTGCCGGATGCGAATATCCCGCATTGCGGAGTCGCAGGACGCAATGGTGGGCGTGTGCGCGCAACGGTCATCGATTCGGGAGTTAGCCGCAAAGAGGTCAGCTAGTAGATTCGCTTTCTCTTGCGGCTCGTGGGCCAGTGATCCGTCAGGGTAGTTCAACGGCGGCAGCGAAGGTTGGCAATAGTTGGACTGCACGGCTTTGGCCAATCGCCAAAACTTACGGCTACCCGTACGGTACGCGACGAGTTCTTGACCAAACCGTGCAATGCGCTAGGCATCTGCTCTGATGTAAGCCCTCTTGCATTCCCTAGTGGCTCTGTTTAGTGCTGCTTTTAGGCGATCAATGTCTGGGTCACAATGTGCGCGGGCCCTGATCCATGCGCGGTAGGCCGACTGCTTTTGAGCAACGGCCCGGATGCACTCGCGATTGAACCAGGGACGGGTCTTCGCGCTGGCGACTTCACTGTAGGGGATATAATACTCCATACCGACAGTGATTTCGTCAGTCACGGCAGACACACTTTGCGACAGATCCCTATCTTTAAAGCAGCGTTGAGCCCACGGGATGGATGCAAAATATTCCCGCATTCCATCCCAGTCTGCTGACGAGTAGTGCCATAACCGCCGCCTTGTTACCACAGGTCGTGGAGGCGTAACTAGAGGCACTGAGGTCGACACCAGGCAGTGGTCGGAGGATCCCAGAGGGGCGAGAACCGATACGCTGTACTGCGCTGTGTGATTCGTCAGCAGTAGGTCCAGCAAAGAGGGCGCTTGACCCGTTATGTCTGGTATCCTGGTGGGCTGGAGTACCAGTTGGGTAAGGTCATGCGTGGGCAGTTCGACCAGCGTGGTCAGTTTTGGAAGATCCCAGTCAGGACTCATGGTGGGCGTTAAAATCTCCCAAAAACACCAGTTCGGCAGTCGGAAACTGCTCCTGCGCTTTATCCGCTGCTTGACTCAGGTGGTCAAAGAGTCGAGTTGTCTCGGAGTCTCCGGAATGGGAGCGATAGAGGCACACGTAAATCCGGCTCGTAGTGCCAAAATCCACGTGGAGCCAAAGGATGGAGAAGGATGTGTCTTCTAGGCAGTGCAGACGGCGACAACAAACATCCGCCCTGATGAAAAGGCACACTCCAGCCCTTGCGAGGAAGCACTCCTCAAGCACGTAGCCGGGATAGTGGAGATATGCCGTGTCGGCAGGGCGGCGTATTTGTGTCTCCGTAAGAAAGAGCATGGTCGGCCGAGCCGTCTCGAGGTGTTGGTGTACGGCGCTGAGGTTTGCATGGAGTCCACGTATGTTAGTGAACTCCACCTCAAAAAGCGGGTTGGTGGGAGAGGAGGATGCCGCTGTAGGACCACTTTTCTTTTTTTGTGCTGCCATGATAGAAGAGGAAGGGGGCGTAAAAGGCATGACAGTCATCGTGGCAATGTAAACTGAGACTAAAAATGCTGTGTCATCATGTATCGGTGAAGCATGACGGTGACCAAACCGCCGGACGGAAGGGCCCCCGTACCCTCCCGGAAGTGGTCGCCGGGTCCCACCATCCGGTCACCAACCGGCACGACGAGCCACTCCGTGGATTATGCGCGACCTGACGGGGCAGCCTCCCAGGGTGGTTAGCCGTGGTTGGGCCCCTCTCTATGCCGCGGGCGGCCAGCGGCACCACCGTTTCTACGGGTCTCCCTGGCCGACGGTTCGATCCACGCCACCCTCACAATGACTCTACAGCACTCCACTGCTCACACACATACCACGATAACTGTCACCCCTGCATCGATGGGCCTCCGGTCTCTCACTCACCAGCGAAAGGCGACACCACGAATGTTGTCACTTTAGGCTGGTTTTCTGTGAGAGGGTAGTACTGCCCCGGTCGAGCCGGCCCATTCCTGCTGAATAAATCAGCGTGGCTCTACTACCTGCTAACCTCCTATTTAAGGAGCAGTAATGCATACCGTATGGTTTTAGTCGGTCCAATTCCGACACACCGTTCCACCGAAAACCCCGGTGAGATGACGGACCGAGGGGATTTCCAAACGTGAAAGCCTGGAATTCCCTCCCAACGCACGTGTTTCGCTCCCAATTTGATCCCGGGTCTTTTAAGCGGGGCGTGAAAAAGCATCTCACCAGGCCGCCATAGTGTGGGTCACCATGCTGCATTGACTAGACATGCAATGAGGATGGTGACCACCGCTCTTGGACTCCATTTATTCCTTACCATCAGGCAAAGTGAAGTCACTATGGTAGGCTTACAAATAAAAAAAAAAAAACTTGTCACCTGATGGTAAGTAACAACCGCTACCCATGGACACCTGCAATTCAAGAGTCGTAAGTACGCTTTGAGGGTGGTGCGGTTGTACCTAAGCGTGACTCTCCCACGCTTTACTTGGAGGATTTGTTTATTTCCAAGTGAAGCTAATTAAAAGCGTTTTAAAAATCATGTTAGTAAACATGTGTTAAACAGGATCACGAAAACTAATATATTTACCATGTGACAGAGCAAGTAAAGCAATGAAACGGATACATTTACTAATACTGTAATTTTTAGTTAAACAACATGATTCTAGGACTATCTGTATTTTACCTATACACTTATTGTCATTGAACAAGATTGTCTTATATGAGTATCCGCATAAGTTTGTGTATACAAACGACAAAATTTATATTCCTATCACCTAGTACGCACTCCACTACTGTACGCTTGCACAGTAGTGGAGTGCCAATCACCAGAAGCTTGTTTCCTCGCACAACCAGCCTGTGGAACAAATTTTCGCCTGCTGTATTTCTGGACCGTACAAGAAAAGAGCGTACTCCTACCTAAAAGGCCGGCAACGCACTTGTGACTCTAGAGTTGGGGGTGTCCATGGGCGGCGGTGTTCACTTACAATTTTGCCCTCGATGAAATAAAAAAAATACTTCCGTCGATAAAAAAGAAATGAAGCAATATTTAGCAAGTATATGAAATTAATAATCTAAACCTATATACATATTCATACATATCTAAAGTTTTGTTTTTATAAAATAAAAAAATTCCGAGTTACTAACTAGACAGGCTATCATAATCGTATAAAATTATATCAAAATTGCTCTCACAAACATAAAAATGTTGATTCTGAAAAAAGGAGAGATTCTGAAAGTTGCTATTTGATAAATCGATTGTTTAACACTAAAAGTTTTTTCTCAGAAGGTCTTAACGGGTACATGCACTTTTATGTGTATATATGTATATTGGCTACAAGAATTTAAAATTTGATTTTTTGTTTAAGCTTTAATGTCATATTATATGTATTATCATAGCTATTTAATTGAGCTGATTATGCTTATGATTACTTATGCTTTTCTACTAATGAAGCTCCAGCAGCGTACATAGCTAGTAAAAAATTTAAATATCACATTATAATATTTAGCAAAAGAGAAGTAAGCAATCTATTTCTAAGAAGTAATTATTGATTCAATAGTAGTCAAGATGTGTTACAATACTATACAAAGACTTTCGCATTATTCACGTAACGCGCTCTCTACAATTTGTAACATAGTGGTGCAACTGGGAATGAAGTGATTATTACACTTAAGCAGCTGTACTAATAACCATCGTACGTGATAATGTGAACAATTATAATATAATGGCACAACATGATACACGCCAGCTACATACGATTACGATATTAAACTTAGATTTGTTTAGGAAAATCCTGCGACTCAAACACATTCTGTCCTCATTATTCTTCTATTGTGTAATTATCAAAAAACTATTTATGATTTGTGATGATTATCAAAAAACTATTTATGATTTGTGATAATTATTTGTGATTCTGCAATCACAAATAATCATCACAAATCATAAATAGTTTTTTGATAATTTAGAGCCGATATATTTTAGAGCCGAAAAGTGAGAAAATAATTTAAGATTTTTAACCTGGGAGAGCCATGTTTAGGCTTGTCGGCCGTCGCCACAGGAGTATACGACGGCCTCACAAAAAAACCGTTTGTGAAGAGCTCTCTCAAACGCCAGGCAAAGCACATGCGAAACTTGAGTTGCAAGGTCTATAGGTAGTGGTTATTACTTACAATCAGGTAAAAAGGTTAATATGAGAGATAAGACTTTAAGTAAATTACAGTAGATGGACATAAAACTGACCTGAACTACCACCGGGGTAGAGGAAGACTTGTTGAGGAGCACGGAAGAAAAGGATCATAGGAAAGTAGAAAAACACGGGGTAGTTTTTCCCAGATCGGAGTCGGTAAGAGTCCAACAGACACCGTCGGAGTACTGATTGAAGAACATCCAAGAGCCACGGTCACTAAGAAACTACAACAACAACCAAAATGGCAGTAATTGTGGACAGAGCTTGCTGATGCGTCAAGGCACCGGCGACGTGGCAATAGTTGGTTACAAACCTTAAATAATGAGATATGAGTTGTATGCTCTGCTACTGATTGCAATTTATTACAAGAACACTTGCATCGTTTTTCGGCCTTAACATTTACAAAAAAATAAAATATCCTAAATACATATAGATTATCTAACGCAGTGTTAAGTAATGTTTCATTAGTAAGACATGTTTGGATATGGCATGCATGGTTGCCTGTAAGAGAATGCCACTTGTACAATACACTTACAACTTTAAGTTACAAATTGTATTAATGATCTGGTGTGCAACAATGAGATTTATTATTATTACATTGTCGGATTACGATATATTTTCACTACATATTGGTAGCGATTCTGCACATCCCTAAACTACAATTTCTCTAAAAATCTCTTATTTTAGTGAAATATTACAAATATGCTATTCTGGTTTTAAGTCGAATTTAAATTTAGTTTTCAACATGATAGCTCTAAATTTCTAATTGACATCACTAAAAGTTGAGTACGAGGGTGTTACCACTACATTAAAATAAAGAATTAATGACAAAGAGTTTAATAACAAATTCTCCTTAAACTACATTTTAAGTTTTCTTGCATGCCTCTGATGTTTGTTTACCCATAATAAAACAAGTGTTAGTTTTTTTGCTCAAAGCTGAGAAAATACAGAGTTACGGTTGAAATACTAGCAACCCACCATTTAACATTTATGTTATCTATGTAACTAACTGTCTATAACGAGGATGTTCAAATCAATTATGACCTGATATAAATCGATTCGGAATAAATGAATACATACCCAGTGCCTACATTAGTTCATTTGTACCACTAAAATATAAAACTACATATGGAACGCCTTCAAATTAATATGGAAATTGCGAGAGGTAAGAAATTAGTTATTTGCTGAGTGATATAATTTATAACACTATTTTGTTAAAGCTACAATATTAATTAAAATATTTGTGTTTTATTTGCTTCCATTGTACTTTCAAGTATTTTTTTAGGTAATCAGGCTGAAACTTAAGCTGTAGTACGACTATACAGCACCGGCAGCATATAAGTGTCTTCAGTTAACAGCATTAAGCCATACATTCTTAAGCATTGTGATTAATAAATCATTTATTTTTATTTTTTAGGTTTGGAGTGTATACGTGGCAAAGCTCGCAAGGTGTGTGAATCAGTAAGGGCAACAGGAGTATGACCTAACTAATATAGAAAGACCGCAGACACCGCAGCATGCCTAGACCTCATCGGCCTCCTGCTTATAATAATTTAGTGATTGCTCTACAAGAAAGCAATCGTAGATTACAAGACACACATGTTCATAGTGTTCAGGATATAGTAGCAGCTATCTCAAGCCACAGACATATAAATCAATAGTAAAATTCATAACTTTGATTAACATTATTTCTTTGTTATTATATATCCTTAACCTGCTGCTGCTTCTTGTGAGCACTTCCTACAGCTTGCCTGTGATCTTGCCCAAAACCATTTTGTTTTATTTGACATTTTCAGTTCATTAAATGAATATTTTTATGTTGAGAATTTAAATTATGTGATTGTTGATTATAATAATAATGAAACTAATGTTTTGATTAAAATAAATTTGTTTATTAGCAGTTTAATTAAAGTGTGTTTGTTTTATTTCTTCTCTAATATGCCTGCCTGGCTCTGTCAGAAAATCATGGCACTCTTCCTCGATGAAATCAGGATTTAAATTCTCCTCAGTATACACATTATACTCATCATAATCTGGAAAGATACGGTAGATATAATTTGAGATATAAACATTATAATTTGGTGTTTATGAGAGTTCTTTAAATCCTAATTTCAATTAAACATCATACATGTATATATTTCTTAATACACATGAAATTTTCGAAAAATAATATATTTATTACTTTAAATAAGAATGCCATGATTATATTTAATTGTAACAGTAGATACATACCTCTCCTCTGAAGCAGCCACAGCTAATATCAATAATTCGTTGTTTATTATACTAATTTTACGAAAATAACTTCGTAAATTTTACCAAAAAAAAGGAGTTTTATTATATCACTAAAATTAGTCGCTATGCATTTATGTGATGTCTAATATTAGAGTGACGTTTTTAAATTTTAGACAGTTTTGACATTTAAAACAAGCAAGAGAATAGCGAATGAGTAAATATGGACTAAGTTGAGTAACTTAGCGAATTTTGTTCTGTCACACTAAAATTTGTTTAATCTTACTTTTTCAGAATACGAAACGTCGTTAAACAGGACTACACTAAAATTAAGAGATTTTTTGTCTAGTTTAGTGAGTTTTGCAATAGCAGAATCGCTACCATTATCGTACATTTAAACATTTGGTGACAGAAAGCGGTGCTGATCAAAAATCAAATGATAACTTGTACTATCATATAGTACGTAGTTTCCAGAGAAAGTTTAATAAGTTGTCACCAACCAAGTGCTGTTAACCTAAGCAGTTATTGTACTGCTAATACCTAAAACAAAGTGTATAAATTTTACGATTGTCTCTAAAAGGGAAGGGGATTTTTTGCATAACAGTATGTACTTTAACCATGATTTCAATATGAGCGTTCAAATAAGAAACTATAACTACGATTTTAGACACAACTTAAGTAATAGTAACCTTACTTAATAAAGTAATATTTTAGAATATTTAGCAATATTATAGAAACCCAATAATTTTGTCACCTCTTAGTTTAAACTCCAGGCACCAAATGACGATTACGACTTTACTTCGATTTGGAGTACCTGACACCGTCACGTGATTACGAATCGGTCGTAAAATTCAACCTTCATAACTTAAGCACCCTCAAAGTCGGTTAAGTCCCGCTGTGAAGGGTTTAATTACTTTAATAAGCGCTAATACAGTGTAACGCGTTAATAATGTAGTCGGTGTTGATGAGACAACAAGATTACCCGGCCACTTGAAATATGATTACGGGCGGCCGCTCATCAGGGCGTAAGTGTTTACGGATGCACGTGACGGGTCTCGCCATCCCTGAACCGCTTCGTCCACTGCTCGCGTATTTACCTAATTGGGACAGTCCGTCGTGACAAAAGTCTGTTGGGTACCCCAGCAAATTAGATTCGTGCCCACCCGCACCTCCCGCCGATGCCTGGGACGCATCGTTACTACCGCTCGCTTTACTTACCTCTTTCACCCTAAATTGACTTTCCTCTAATTGAAATACGCGTCAAAGACCTATTTAATTCAGCAATTAATCTTTTTTGTTTGTTTTATTAGTATGGTGGCATCTATTTAATAACTTAAATTATCGCAATCATAATTAAGACTTTAAATTAAAATAATGAAAATATTTTATAGCTTAGGCTTGTGAATATGTAGTAGTCAACAGAGTATTATATTATTATAATTACAATGGTATTGATGGTATCAAGAGAGTTGGGAGTTTTTCAAGATAGATAGATATACGTATGTGTTTTTATGTTAACAAGTAAAATAGTGCCTTTCCATGTTTGTTTTTATATTATTATTCAGTATAATCCTACATCCATATTTCAATACAAAGAGTATTGAATAGATTTTTAGTGGAGATATTACATACAATACAGAGATAGTCCAGAAAAAAATATAATTGAAAAGAAAAAAAAAATGCACATTTGCATTTAATCTTAGTTAATTACTTTTTTAAAGTCAAGATAGTAAATTATTAAAACTTATAAATTCGTATTCGCAAATATTAAAAATTGTTTTAGTCAAATATTTTAGTCTTGTCTATATAATGACAGAAATGATATAAAAAGCAGAAAACTATGATGTGATTTAAAAATTCTATTTTCTATATTCGATAAGGGAATTGTATCTCTCTAAATATAAAACGGATTCTATCAAGTTCGAGTAGCCGAGTCTCACGGTGGATTCGATGTGGCTGTGAGTATTCATGAGTATCGATTTTATGCAAAATGCAACAAGATTCACTTGAGCACATCGGCTATACGAAACGCATTATGTAAGGAACCGATCTATTCGACAATTACATTGGTTGGAGGTAGGAACGCTTGTAATGTGAGTACGGGCCTAGAATGCCCTTAGTTGAATGAGGACATGTTCGCAGATGTTGAGAGAATCTAAGCTATGTATATGCGAAAGGCATATAATTTGCAGTCTCGTCTTCAAGGCGCAAGCACTGTACACAACCCTTCGTAATGAGAACTTTATAAAGCCAATTTAGACAAGGATTCGATTCTCCGTCTGTTTATTATCAGTCGCACCTAACGTTAGCCCGGATCCTATTGTGTAAACTGAATGAACAAACAAGTAATGCAAATTTGGGTTTGTTAACTAATTTAAAGTTCGTAGATAGATCACAGCACTATCTACAACAGCGAAGTGGTTATTTGTGTTCATTTTGAAGAGTATTGGGTATGTAATTTGTTCTTTGATATACGTAAGTTTTGTTGATTTAAGGCGTACTTAAAGTTAGAACCAGAATTTTAAAAAGCTGTATTTGACTTAAGTTTTGAGTGTAGGTAGATTTAAAAAAAGTCCTTGAATGTAATGTCCTAATTTGAAGGATATAAGATAAGGAGGATTAATGTAGAAAGCGTGTTAGTGTAACAGTTAAGGCATCCAACTGGCGATCAAGTGGTTATGGGTTTGGACCCTACACTACCGTTATTCTTTTAAAATTATCATTAGCTTTATTTAAATTATAATACATAAGATATAAATTACATTTTGACAATGTATTCCGTGTCGAAGAGAACTACCTTCTGCATGAGTTCCTTGTTCCAACCTTCTAACGAGAGCCTCTTAAGGTGTTGATCTAGGCTCTTGGCTACCAATCCGTGAGCAGATATGACTATCGGAACAATGATCGCAAAATCGATATTCCACATGTTGACAGTCTCGTGAGACAAATCCTATTTTATTTGTTTATCTTTTTCAACTTTCACGAGATTCTCTCTATCACGAAAATAAACACAAGAGAAATACTTAAAAAAATATAAAAGAATATATTTACAAAAATTATAAAAATATAATGAACAAAAAAAAAATACCTGTAATATGGAACCTCTAAATTCAGAATATTGTATTTAAGTGCAATTTGTTGATGTACTATCCTGGCAACTTGTTTATGCCTGTGCAAATATTCACCGTTTGCAAGACGAAAACAACCAGAAATAATATGCCTAATAGATTTAATGGGATGTTGGTCTGCCCGAAATACATACGTCCACCGTACCATCTTTAAAGATAAATTGCAAAGACAAAACCTTCACTCTCTCCAAAGAGATCACCAAATCGTAGCTAGGAGTAAGTCCGTTGTTCACTGCCACATTATTACGATGCACTCCCACAAAGGTGGGGAGAAAATAAACGATTCAATAAAACTTACCATGTCTAAATCTATTAAGCCGTACAGGCTGCAGTCCGATAAATAACTTAACTTTTTACACTTCTACCTTAAATTTATAAAAACTTTATAAACTACAATTTTCACTAATATGAAAAATGCGTAATGTGTTTTTTATTCAAAATAAGAACACTATCAAATCAATATCATCACAATAGCTCTTCATTTTTTCACATACTAAATCAAAAACTAGTCCAACTCGATCGGACAGTTCTGTCCTTTGCCTCGCTATTGTGATAGTTTTGACAATGTGACATTGAAAGTTCACCTAAATTTGACTAACATGCATGGTTAAACATTCCTTTAGAAACACACTACATACAAAGCAATGTAACCATCATTTGAAGAATAATTTGAATGTGCTATGAATGGCAGTAGTTAATTTTATTATATCAGTTATATAATATCATCATATCATGATATTACATTCGAATACAAGATCCTTATTTAAATAATTTATTTAAAGTCATAACAATCACACTGTAATATCATTTCCAGCTAATAAAGTTCAGCTAAACATACAATCACAAAATATGCATCACTTTGAACAATCAGGGAAAAGATTTTATCCAGGGCTAAGAGCACATTTCACGGGCCATCTATCTTGTGGGGATATTAGAAACAACATTTTCCAATTGTTTATACGTGCTCGGTAAGCTCTTCTTTCATTAGAGACGACGACGTCGGTTGCACAGAAGGCCCGCTGTACTGCTAAGATTGATGGGCGCGGGATGGATTTGTTCTATTCGCGTTCCCAGTGATCAATCATTTGCGGATATTTTTCCGTGTCTCAGGTTGTTTAGCCTAAAAAGATTGTTGCATCGCATCGCTCATTTAATCGTGTATCGCTTTAGTATTAATGTCCTACACACGTCTTCTCACTTGTCGTCACAGTGTCGGACATTACTCAACTTTATCGTCATGTTTTATTCATGGCATAATACTCAAAATGTGGAAGCAGGATATTTATGATGCTATTCACTATGTGTTTTCATTAAATTTACTTTAAAGTTATTTTCTTGCAGTAAACTTGAAGTACATGTGTAGATTTCATTTAATTCCTTAAGCCCTTTTCCAATTTTTTTTTATTTTAATTTATTGCTTCGAATTAAAATAAACCAAGGCACATTAGATATGAGGTTGCCGTTGATGACCGTACTAATATAAATTGTGTTACAGTCGTCAGCTCCTTCCATCCAGAGAAAATATACAAATTTATTGGTATTTGTTTTACAATGCCAAACATATATCTCAAAAATATCTAAATAATAAATTGCCGAGAAAAACTTTTTAGGAATATCATGCAATACAATTGATTTATAGCAAAATTATAAATTAATAATAAAATTAGGATGATGAATTATATTTTTTTTTTGTAATAAAAAAATAAATACAAATTAAACTCGAGTTTACGATTACAATGTTATGTACATATTATAAAATGCGTGTATCTAATAAAGTCAATAAATAACAGCAAATGAAATATATATTTTTTTATTTTTTATTTTTATATATATTAATTACTACCAGTAAGAATGATAAGATTTGATTGTATGTGTTTGAGTGTGGGCACACGTTCGCGCGCGCGCGTGTTCATGTGTGGGCGTGTATGTGTGTGTATTTATTTACATTATAAATTACTTAAAATCTTTGATTACATATAAATTCTTCCGTTTTATCGTAGTTAAGCGTTTTCAGCCAGAGTATTACAACTGTTTTGAATTTGTTTATCGATAGTGGATATATGTTACGTCCGGGCACCACCCCATGTGATAATACAGTATTGTAGTATACTCTGGACCAGAGCATAATACACACATAACAGGGTATCTAAATCTGCAGAACGCCTAAGTATTCTGAAAATCGGTATAAGCTTTCTTATTCGGGCTGTTAATTTATTTATGTATGTCGACCAGTTCAAGTGTCTGTCTATGATCAGACCAAAATATTTTACTGTATCTGCCCGTGTCAAGATAGGACAAACACAGTCAATTTGTTGAGAACAAGTGTGGTTGGTCATTTATTCGGTGAGAGAACGTAATATAACTTGTTTTATTTATGTTAATCTTGAGGAGGTTATTTTCAAGCCAGATCATTACTTCTCTAAGAGCATTCTCTACATAGTGTTGAGTCTCTTCCCAAGTACTGCCATGTACTACCAAAGCTGTGTCATTAGCGTAGGATATAATGCTGCAATTTTTTAGAGATTTAGTACATAGGTTATTGACATAAATTAGGAAAAGTGTAGGCGAGAGGACGCTACCTTATGGCAAGCCAAAAGTAAGTGGTAATTGGTGACTAATGTGTGCCTACTTTAACACATTGGGTACGGTTAGTAAGGTACGAGCGAAATCCCCCTCGCACTCCACCTGTAGTAGTAGAGGCACAGAGACAGTGTCGAATGCCTTAGAGAGATCCAAAAATACACCAAGGACTTTAGATTCACTATCTAGATTTCTAGCGATCATCTCCGTTAGATGTAAAGTTGCATCCTCCGTAGACTTACCTTTGATAAAACCAAATTGATTTGGGGCAATGAGATTGTTATTTTGAAGATATTTCGTAAGTCTACTGTTCAAGAGTTTCTCAAGTATTTTGGACAACACAGTTAATACGGATATCGGTCTATAGTTATCGACACTGTCTCTGTTGCACTTTTATGCATAGGCTGCACAAGAGCCTTTTTTAAAATATCTGGTTGCAGTATCGATTTTTAAGTCATCCATGGTTTTATAGTGCGTTTGCGAATTGGGATAGTTACCTTTTTAGAATGAGCAGAAATTGCTTCAGAAATACTGTTTGATAGAGCAGTAATCGCAATATTCGAGTCTGTAGCAGTGTAAATTGTACTAAAATCCATATTAGATAGCTTTTGGATTATCGATGGATAGTCTAATTTTAAATAAGCTCCTTGTGGCAATTTTTTTTTTATTTTTAAATCTTAACTAAATACAATCGGGGAATGATCATTTATAAGAGAATCGAGGATGCACGTTGAAGCATATCTTTCCGATCTCAGCACAACATGGTCAATGCAACTACCATTTCGAGTGGGGAGTTGGTGAGCGAGTAGGAAACCATGAAATGCCATCATATTTCTTTGTGACGGTGAGTGATAGACAGCTACTACAGCGTATTCGTTATCACATTTCAAGACTATGCAGTTGGCGTCATTCATTGGGGGAATAGTTACATTATGTTTCATGTCAGACCTAATATATAATAATACACCGTCGTTTTGATTAGAGTAGTTAGAAGAATACGGCGTGTAGCCAGTAATTACAGGAATAATAGTAGTCTTACTCAGACAACACTCTGTTAGTACAAGAATGTGACATTGGACACTAATTCTAGCTAGTAAAATTGTTAAAGCATCGAAGTTACAGTTTATACTACGAATGTCAGTATGCAATATAGTTAGTAATGTATCATTTATGAGAACATATATATGATTTGGATAATTGAATAGAGTCTATGTCAGCGATAATATCGTCAAGCTGAACCATTATCTTCATCTTTCAAATTCTTTTTTTTATATATTTATAAGTTTGTTAAATGAGCATTTAACTTTTTGTTACATTTGTAATTCTGTTTAACAAATAAATAACTTGACAAGACTTAATTAAAGATAGTTTAGGCAGACAAACTACAGATATTTATTTGTAAGTCTTCAGATAGAGTCTTTAATACAAGATGCACAATATTAAATCTTTTGTTAAGCTATTGCATAGCTTTTATCATGGGCTTTGAGTGCGGCGACCAAATCAAGAAATTCCGTAACGAAAATGAAACCTCCGCCTACCATGGCGTGTATTTATATGGTACGACTGTACGAAGCTTATACGGATCGAGATGAGCTGCTCCGAAATCGGACGAATACGTAAGCATCTGTTTGTGAGAAAGTATATAGGTATCTTTTTTTTATTTTTTTACGAGGGGAAATCCTCATGGACTATCCTCCGCCGGGGGCATCAGCGGAGGGGTGTGGTGGACTTGACCGGCTAAAACCACCACGGTGTTCCTTCCTCGCACCTGCTGCCGAGGGCCGCGGGAACACGACATTCTTCCGCGGCCAGCGCGGTGACCGTCCGGAGCGGACCCCATCTCGTTTTGAAGGGGGAAATGTTCCTCTCCCCCAACCATCACTCCCTGAGGGAGGTGCGCGGAACACTACACGCCTGCAACCTCGGACCTGCTAAGCGATTTGGGCTGGGGACTGTACCCCACGTACACCGCCCTCGGGTCCATTTACGGAGGCCGGAATTGGGCATCGTCGGCCCTCCTCCGACGTCTGGTCCACCATGGAGATGGAGAGGGTAGGCGTGCTTTCCCTCTCCCTTTCCGCAGCCTCCTTCTGTGTCATAACAGTTTCGCAGAAGGCGACCACTGCATCCCATGACCTCTCCTTCCCGACCAGGGCGCGCACAAGCGCTGTGACCGAGAGGTCAGTCCCTGTCTCTGTTACTAAGGCACGGCGCGGCTCTTACCAAACAGTACACTCTTGTACCGTATGCCGTGACGTGTCTACCTCGTAATTGACGCTGTGGTGGCACCGGGCGTCCGGCTCTCTGCAAATGTCCCGCAGGTACTTCTCAAAACATCCGTGACTTGTAAGCCTGCGTCATCCTATAGGACAGGGAGCCGTGCCTCGTGAATACTGGCCGGATGGCCTTGATGGTGTTGAGGCCATATGACGGGTGCAGTAGTCGCACCCGCCATTCTACCAGAAGGACCCCCCTCACTTCGGACCGGCGCCTCTCGTACTCTCTAGGCGTCTGTTGGTGTCCTCGCTCTCGCGCCTCTTCACGCCACTGATGTAGCGACGCGAGAGCTTTCGCTTCCAGGTCCCAAGGTGTATAGGTATCTGTCATATGTTTCTTATTCCAGTTACCATAAACCTATAGCTTCAATGATAAAAATTCCTGAATAACCTACATGTATTGTAGGATAATAAAAATATTTTAAACGATACTAACTTCTCATTTATTCATTAAAAGAAAAAAATTGTTTTCTTATCGGTCACCACGCTCAAAAAGTGTAACTTGAATTAATATCAAAGAAAAAAAAATACTACATGAATAAAAAATAAATAATTAATTATAATTGCATAAGATGATTAAAAATGCTATGCAATAGCTTTACCGCTGCAGTCCCTAAGTGCCACACGTTTTTATTTTTATATACACACTTCACTAGGTCTAACAGAGTAAATCGTGAAAACAATTACACAACGGATTGGATTATACGAAATGAATACTTAAACAACTAATCTCACATTAAGTCACTACAAAACCAGCACCAGAAGTACTCGTACTTAATTAACCAAATGTAAACAGTTGGTACAACGATAAAACAATTTATATTTTGCACATAATATTTACATATAATGGTATTCAATGTATGTAAAGCATTTAAAATTATTCTTTGTAATAATGAGTCTCATTCAAAAGAACTTAAATTTAAATTTTTCAACTTACTGCTAAAACCGCTCATGCTTCTCAAAATACTTAAAAGTTTTAAAAGTGACTTTATTTTTTTCTAAATAACCGAATACATTCTGATATGTTTATAGTTCCCGTTCGATTGCCTGTCATAATCAATAATAAGAGTCCTGTGGTGTAAGTTGCCCTATAAAGCATTAAAATGTGTAACATAATTAACCCTGGGTTATTAAAAAGACGTCAAAATTTATTTTATGAATTCGTTAATCCTGCATGGTTTCATGCATCATCTTTACTGACCTCAGAATTTATACGTATTCGTACGTATTACAATTTACATGAAATCATGTCATTATTATAAGCTCTGTATTAACGGTACATATTAAGAAGTAATTAATGAATACTATGTGACTAGTATATAGAATACGACTAGTTCGTACCAATTTTAGTACATTTTACAGCCAACCAAACGGCTACTTGTGGTTTACAAGACACCGTGCACACGAATCTCAGTCCGTAACTAGATGTCGTGTAAAGAAGATTACAAGTTCCAAGCTATTCCATTGAAACTACAAATTGGCAAATTCCAGGAATAAACCACTTCCCTATATATTTCTACATGTATTGAAATGCATTGAGTGTTTCCATTTAAAGTCGTAGGTAATTCAATGATTTAGATAGTAATTCAAACAATAGAGTTAGAACAAATAAATCTAAATAGTATTTTAAATATTTGTGATTTAATGAATAGCTCACGTACTTTTTTCGCTTTGTGCTATTATTTCTACTCATAAGCGATTTACGTGATTGTGATTGAGTTTAAAAAATTATATCGTGGTAGAATCATGCTTAGGCACAAATGCGCTGGCTTGACCGGTGCAATATCGCGGCACAAAAACCAGTTTAGAAGCAACGCTTGTGTTGCATTTTGCAAAAACTAGTGATGTTTCCGAAAGCTCAACTCCATCTCAAATTTTCTCCCCTTTCCCCTACTCGCACCCCCCCACCCCTCATCACCTTCAAAGGCGGGCAGCGCACTTACAATTCTTGAGTTAGGAAGAATGTCCCTCGACCCCCGACAGACGTGACTACCTGTTTATAGAACTAGATATCTAAGAGTAACCATTCAAAGACACAGTTGGACTTTCCTATCTGTTGTCCGTTCCTCTAATTAATTAATTATGACACTACTACAGTTAAATTTCTAACGTGTATCTTTAAAAAAATTTTTTTATAAACCTTTTTTCATAATTATTTAAAATTAAGTCCTTTATAGAGGTTGGTGGATTGAAGAAAATACAACCCATGCGGTGTCAAATTAAAACGCGCTGTTATTAATATGCCAATAAAATTTGAGGACGCTTCTTTAAATACATTAAATACCGATTTTGAATATCGCTACCTATCCTAACATTGACACACAAACATAATTTTATTCTTTACATATTCTGTAATATTAAGATACATTTATTACGTGTTATGTAGGACCGGATACTAAAGCGTATATTGAAGGAGCCCTGTCTAGCAGTGGACTGCAGTAGGCTAACTGATTGCTTAAAATGATGCGAGATATCAATATTAAAATTCATCTCTTGTGTTTCAACTAGTTCTTACTGGTATTTTATTTATATTTAAAACTTCTTGTTGATGTATGAATCGTTTGTCTCGTAATATGGTGTGTCTTAACCCTGTGTATATTTTGTTCTAGAATCACTATTTCCTCGTTTCGTCGAGCCAGTACCAAATGTGACGGTCACCGTGGGACGTGATGCTCTACTCGCCTGCGTTGTCGAAGACTTACGGGGATATAAGGTAAGTATTTTATTTTAGTTATCTTACTATTGAAATACACAACTTACGTCTTCGTATATTTTTCCACAAGTAAAAATAAAATTGAAAAAAATATAAAAGTGTTAGTCAGGACATGCAATGAAACACGACAATTTATTTTCGTACATCTGACTTGTTTCCTTTTCTTTAAATGTTATTTTTTTTTTACTAGCGAATTTGTTTAACAGAAACATAAACAGAGTATGTAGATAAAAATTCAACATAAAATCCAGTTAGCGAATGAATCATATAGGTATACCTTTTCCTTGAAGAAGATTAAGCTGTCATATTCTCAAACACTCAATGATGTTCGGTGGAATAGTTAAGGTGTGATCGCATAACAACCAAATAAACTAATTTTCACATTTAACATACGCATCCTTAGAGTATACCACATTCAGCTGTTCGATAACAGGACACAGTCATGTCAATAGATATGGCATTTTGTAGTATTTACTTGTGCAAACTGTGTTTATATCCATGTGTAGACTACGAAACTCTGCTACAACCCACGGTATTCATGACCTCTGAATAAGTGAATAGACAGGCAATTAAGATAGTAAACAATTGTAACCTAGAATATCCAAGGATGACGTCAAATCTCATGATGAACGAGCGCTCTGTAATTCTGTGAACGGATACGCTGTGCCAGAAACTTCATACAACTCTATTCATGCGATGCACGGGGTAAAGTTTTAACAAGCCAACTTAATATCACTTTGCTCAGAATGCACGATTCGCCAGTTATTAATCATGCAGGACGGCTAGTTAGCAAAATTGGAGTGCTGTGTAGTGCGCTGAGATTTATTTGGGGCGAGGTGGAACTGTGCCCAGGTACCAACATCTGAATAGTATTTATAATGTAAAAACTAAATTAATGTTACAAGATCACTGTCAGCAATGTCACTAAACCTTTTGTAATTTATTTATTTATTTAAAACACTTTCTGCATATTACAATACACGAGGCGGACTTTATGCCACAAGGCATTATCTACTAGTCAACCTTTGGTTGGTTCAGCGAGGGACATGGCAGGTATATTATATAACGTCGGTAAACCTTTTTATCATATTATTAATAGGTTTCCGTCGTAGGTCGGCCTGTCTGGTGACTGTCACAGTCACCTGATAAACCCGAGACCTATTTTCTGTTTTAAACTTATCCTTAAATAATTTAAAGGGTTTCTGTCCTAAGTTACTTCATTCAGAAACAAATTATTATTTATTTACTAACATTTTAATGAAAATATTTATTTATGGTTTAAAGAAATATTCATAAATTTACAGTACTACATTTCTTAAAGTATTAGTATTAGTATTAGTAAAGTATTAGTATTAGTAAAACTTAATGTGGAACTTACTAATAATTTATCTCTTAGTAGGATGCATTTCTTTATAAAATTGCGGCAGCAAAATTACTTATTAAACTATTTATTTAAGAAATTATGATATCGTGATGTGGGAGTTCAATCAAAAATATCCCAACTAATACCTACAATGGTAGATATTTGCAATCTTATTAATTAGCTCGGGTCTAATCTTTGTCACTCACTCATACGGTCAATGACAGACTCACCTAGTGATGATAAACCGAATCACAAACTACATACATATATACTGATCATGAATTGCAAGAAGGATAGTCACATGTGGGAATATGTTACCTAATAGGTATCTATTATAGGTACGTAATATCAATTACGAAATTATATATGTATAATATATAGATAATCCAATTATATACACATCAAAATAAGATCTTCTTGTATTTTAGGAATATTCTACCTTTGTTGGATTTGTTCAATTCACATGCCGTTCTCTCAAAGTAAAACGAGGATGCCAACCGGCTTAGATGTCGTTAATAGTATAAAAAGCTGCTGCTAACAAGATTATTTGTGAATTGTTATTGCATAACATAAATATCATGTTTTCTATTGAACAGGTAGCGTGGGTTCGAGTGGATACACAGACAATTTTGAGTATCCACCATAATATTATAACCCAAAACCCTCGCATCAGCCTATCGTACAACGATCACCGGTCATGGTATCTTCACATCAAGAACGTTCAAGAGGTTGACCGCGGATGGTACATGTGTCAGGTGAATACTGATCCGATGCGCTCAAGAAAAGGATATCTACAAGTTGTTGGTAATTTTAATAATAACATATTGGATTAGGCCCGATCAATAGTATCGCTCTCATATTTACAACCAACAACGCTATTTGCTCTGTTGTTGCAAGGAAAGAATTTATGACTGAAATTAAACAGTTTTTTTCTGTCATTCTGCATTGTACAATGACGTGTGTCTTAATTTTTTCTACAATTTGGTGAAATTCATATTTTCTATATTCCTCTAAAGATCTTGATGTCCCTATATGGAGTTTTTTGTTGTAACCCACAATACTCGTATGACACTTTGTTGTGTCAAATTGCTACAGATGGCGGTTTTATATGAACTGCATAATACTATTCCAAATAATTTGCCTAATTCATATGCCAAACTTTACGAAAACAACTATGTAAATTGGAGATTCAAGATCTTATCAAATTTTCCTAACAAACAAGTAAAATATGTTTTCTTATTCACAAAGCTTGAAGCGTACTGCATATATGCGTTGAAATTTATTAATTATAAATTTCATTATGTAGTAATAACTATGAATTTATATCAAACGTGCTAAAAATCTACTTACAAGTTAATCTTTCTTAAGATAGAAAAAACTTCAACAATGAAGCCAAATGTTAAATTAATTTACATATTCTACCTGGATATACGAGTCAGTACAATATAGCTCTACAAGGAAAATACCTGAATGTTGAGGTTCCGAAATTGAGGTGTAGCAAAATAGTCACAAATTTACACAACATTTCTGTGGTTACCGCATGGCGACCCGACGGTATAATGTACGTAACAGGTCACTTTACTCTTTCATATAAAATATATATTACCTTATAAATCAATTAATGTATTTGCAATATACCCAACAAGCAAATAGCGTAGTACAAGATTGTTGCTAACATAATTCAGACGTCATTTCCCTGATTTATCAAGATTATTTCCCCGAGGAGTTGATAAAACCGGAGAGCAGGCGTACTGCTCGCTGATTACCTCTGTACAACTCATTCGCACATTTTGAGCAACAATACTGCGAGTTCAAAGGCATTTCTACGTCAAGAACATCGAGTGAAATTGTTTTAATCTCAACTAACAAATAACTGTTTAAGTCGATAAACATTTCATTAAGTTGCGAGTAACTACTATGTTTTCTTACATAATTAAGTACCAGTGTTTTTTTCCTAGTCCCTCCTGTAATCATCGACAATATGACTTCAACGGATATGGTTGTTCGCGAAGGCACAAATGTAACCATGGTATGCCGCGCTACGGGTTACCCGGAACCTTACGTTATGTGGCGACGGGAAGATGGACAGGAATTTAACTGTAATGGTGAATCAGGTATGCTTTTAGTTACTTTACTTTACTTTTCTACTTTAATACCTCTAAATTCGAAATCAACTGAGCCTTGACCTTTGTACTGCAGATTCTGAGTTTTTCTTAAAAAGCCTAATTTGACTTTAGTCATTCATTAACTACAACAGGTATAGTAAACAAACAAACAATAGATACTGTAAAAAGAAGTGTTGTCTTTGAATAAATTATTTTTATTATTATATATTAGTCATAACTGGGTTCCTTCATTAATTTTACGCAGACATATAAAAATAATACAGTAGTCGTTTATATCCCTTTTCCCTAATAGGATAAGAAATATTTACAAAATCTAATCTCTAATCTATTCAATAAACGTTATTAAGCTTTTATTTTTATTTCGCCTTGGTTTTATATAATGCATATCTATTAACAACAAATTTCAGCTTCAATATAAAAGCTTCAATATAAAATTCAGGCTTGATTTTATCCTGGATGAGGAAATAATCTACTTCAAAATACCTGTTTTTTTGTCTGTATTATATGTTTTCTAAGTGACAACAAAGTTACCTCTGTTTTCGGCAATGTCGGTACTCCTATTAACAAAGGATTATGTACTCTTAAAAATATCCGGTCAAAAACATTGGTTCCCGGACATTCATTATGTTGACGCTCTCTCTCAACGGTACAAAATAGATTAAAGAAAGAAATCTCCGAAGCGAGAAATGAACTGGAAAAAAATCCGGTGAGATACAATTCGAGTACATCAGACAACTACAAACGAACATTATATTGTATTCGAAAATTGCAATTTTGTTCAAATTATTGCAACAGCTCATTGAATTAAATGATTTTAAACATCAAGTATCAAACATGACGAATGACTTCCTATTATTTCACAATATTTATATTTGTCCTTCATGGTTATTACATGGTTAACTAATGGGTTTATTGTAAATGATTTTCTTTTTTTTTTTTTTTTTTTTATGCAATAGGGGGCAAACGAGCAGACGGGTCACCTGATGGTAAATGACTACCGCTGCCCATGGACACCCGCAACTCAAGGGTCACAAGTGCGTTGCCGGCCTTTTAGGTAGAGGTACGCTCTCTTCTTGAAGGTTTGAAGGTCGTATCGGTTCGGAAATACGGCAGGCGACAATTTGTTCCATAAGCTGGTTGTGCGAGGCAAAAAGCTTCTGGAGAAGCGCACAGTGGTGGAGTGCCAATCGTCCAGGTAATGGGGATGGATATTTTGTCGCGTAGTACGATGGCGGAAACCAGCAGCCGGTATAAGTCCGAACAATTCCTCAGAACACTCCCCATGATACAAGCGATAGAGGATGCAGAGTGAAGTTACATCTCTACGCAACGCCAAGGTGTCAAGTCGATCAGAGATATCTTGGCAGTCGATGATGCGAGTCGCTCTCCGTTGAATGCGGTCAAGAGGGAGAAGTTGGTACTGGGGTGCACCTGCATAGAGATGAGAACAGTATTCCATGTGCGGCCGAACCTGCGCCTTATAAAGTTGCAGGCGGTGGGCCGGAGTAAAATACTGTCTCGATCTGTTTAGCACACTAAGCTTCTTCGAGGCTAATATGGCCTTACTCTCTAGGTGACCGCGAAACTGGACTTCGCTTGATATATCGACGCCAAGGATTCCGATACTGGCTGATGCAGTTAGGGAAGTGCTCTCAAATTGAGGTGATACGACCAATGGCATCTTTTTAGCGGTGAACGCGCAAACCTGTGTCTTCGTGGGGTTAAACTGGACTAGGTTAAGTCGACCCCAATCTGAAACTTTTGATAAAGAAGTTTCGATTTCAGACACAAGTTTGGATCGGCTTTCGATGACGTTTACCCGAGAAATGTTAGCGCGGCCGGTGTAAAGGGCATCACTCGTGCTATCGTCTGCATAGCAATGGATGCTGCTAATCTGCAGCATGTCATTGATATGCAGAACAAACAGCGTGGGTGATAGCACACAGCCTTGTGGGACACCAGAATTAACAGACTTGGAGTCGGAGCATGCACCGTCAACAACGACCTTGATGCTTCTGTCTGTAAGAAAACTGGTGAGCCAATTGCACAGTTTCTCGGGAAGCCTATAGGAAGGAAGCTTCGCAAGGAGCGCTTTGTGCCAGACCCGATCGAAGGCCTTCGCCACGTCCAAACTAACGGCCAACGCTTCCCCCTTGGTCTCGATCGCCTGTGCCCACCGGTGAGTCAAGTAAACAAGAAGATCACCAGCTGAACGACCCCGACGGAAGCCGTATTGTCGATCATTGAGGAGCTGGTGGTCTTCAAAGTACCGCAGGAGCTGGCAGTTAATAATGGATTCCATTATCTTGGAGAACAAGGAGTTGATGGCTATGGACTAGTCTCTCGCCAATTCTGCCGATGTGAGCCGACTTCGCCCCAGCAATTACTCTTTTGAGGGACCTGGAGGCAAAGTTAAATTGCTTCTTTAATGTGCTGGTCTTTACATCCCGTGCTGTCGCTGCATTAGCCCATGCTTGGTAACATTCCTGCTTTCGGCGGAACGCCGCTTTGCAGGTTCGACCAAACCAGGGCTGGGACTTGCCACCTGTGGGAATCAGGGAGAATGGAATAAAAAGTTCCATACCCTGAAGCACAACATCCGCGACAGAGTCAGCAACGACATTGGGATCATCCGGCGAGAAGCAAACCTGCCTCCATGGGTAGGATGCAAAGAATGTTCTCATTCCATCCCAGTCTGCTGACCTATAGTGCCATACGCGGCGACTGCCTGTAACTCGCGGCCGCAGCGAGTGAACGAGTGGCACCATACTCCTAATGAGGCAATGGTCCGAAGAGCCAAGAGGGGCCTCAACGGATACTTTGTAGCCGTCAGGATGTGAGGTCAGCAGAAGATCCAACAGTGAAGGCACATGGCTTTCTGCATCCGGGATTCGCGTAGGCGTTGCTACCAGCTGCGTCAAGCCATATGAGAAGGCGAAATCGTGAACAGATCTTCCCGCATGATCGGTTTTGCGCGAACCAAGCCATTCGGCGTGATGGGCGTTAAAGTCGCCAAGAATCACGATCTCTGCGGATGGCACCTGCTGGAGCACTGAGTCTGTAGCCATTTGGACGTGGTCGATGAGTCGGTCCGTTTCGGCATCACCGCTATGGGACCTGTAGAGGCATACGTAGATGCGGGGATGGTCGTCGCAGTCTACACGTAGCCATAAGATGGAGAGGTCCCTACCTTCAAGATTGCCGAGGCGGCGAGAAGTGATATCATCTCTAACGTACACGCATACACCAGCCTTAGGAACAAAGGAGTGTTAAAGTCCGTACCCAGGGTAGCAGAGGTAGGATGTGTCCGCTGGAGATGATATCTGCGTCTCGGTTAAAAAGAGCAAGGCCGGCTTTGCTGTCTCAAGGTGGTGGTAGACAGTGTCGACGTTCGAATGTAAGCCCCTGATGTTACAAAAATCCACGGTAAATGTGACAGGGGGTGCCATGGTATGCCTTCTCTTGCCCCGAGCAGATTTTGAGAGCGCAGTTGAGCCCCCCCCCCAGAGTACGAGGGGCAGCCTGGGCGTCCATGCTCAGGTATAATCCGTACTGAGGGTGGACGTCCAGAGGGGGATTCTCCAACGCTAGCGCTGGTACCCCCCTGGGGTATCCTTTTTGTTAACAGCGCTATCATTAGGGGGGTGGGGGATTTTGGGCCTCCGGAGACCTCACTCATTTCGGGGAAATGCAACGCAAGCGTTACTTCACAACCGGTTTTCTGTGAGGCCGTGGTATCGCACCGGTCGAGCCGGCCCATTCGTGCCTAAGCATGGCTCTACCACATAAAAATAACTCGAGATCGGTAAAGTCAAGGTAAGTTTCTGATTGTATGTGTATTTACACAGTACATAATAAGTTGGGAGGTTATATTAAGTTAAGAGTTACGGATTAAAGGAGTGAAATAGAGAATATCAGACACTTGTCTCTGTCTCATCTAATAAAGATTGCTCTATAAATTGTTTCATTGGGTATAATTTAAGTGTTCTGTTACTTCTATGTTTTTTTAATAGAACAAGAGATTCCTTTTTGAATGAGAATTCGATTGGGAAAGTAACTACATACGTTATGTATAGAGACCATGATAAACCATCACCTCGTCAGTTTTTTGGCCGTAAGCTTTGTCAATATACTTTAAAGGGGTGGAGGATTAATTGACTTATCAACGTAGAAATTAGGGGTTTATTCAGATTGCAGCGTCCAGTTAAGATCTGTATTAGTACATAATTATTGTATGTGTTAACCACTAGACGTTCTTTTCATACTTGCTATCATATTCTTGGATCGTTACTGGACTTACGCCTTGACTTTACCGATCTCGAGTTAAATTGGATTAAATAGTTTTCTTCGTGGGATTAACCATATCGCTGTAATCACTACATAGAAATATATCCCCAATTATAGTAATAATTCCAAATCAGACAAAAGTAATAATTCCAAATCAGCCTAAAGTGACAACATTCGTGGTGTCGCCTTTCGCTGGTGAGTGAGAGACCGGAGGCCCATCGATGCAGGGGTGATAGTTATCGTGGTATGTGTGTGAGCAGTGGAGTGCTGTAGAGTCATTGTGAGGGTGGCATGGATCGAACCGTCGGCCAGGGAGACCCGTAGAAACGGTGGTGCCGCTGGCCGCCCGCGGCATAGAGAGGGGCCCAACCACGGCTAACCACCCTGGGAGGCTGCCCCGTCAGGTCGCGCATAATCCACGGAGTGGCTCGTCGTGCCGGTTGGTGACCGGATGGTGGGACCCGGCGACCACTTCCGGGAGGGTACGGGGGCCCTTCCGTCCGGCAGTTCGGTCACCGTCATGCTTCACCGATACATGATGACACAGCATTTTTAGTCTCAGTTTACATTGCCACGATGACTGTCATGCCTTTTACGCCCCCATCCTCTTCTATCATGGCAGCACAAAAAAAGAAAAGTGGTCTTACAGCGGCATCCTCCTCTCCCACCAACCCGCTTTTTGAGGTGGAGTTCACTAACATACGTGGACTCCATGCAAACCTCAGCGCCGTACACCAACACCTCGAGACGGCTGGGCCGGCCATGCTCTTTCTTACGGAGACACAAATACGCCGCCCTGCCGCCATGGCATATCTCCACTATCCCGGCTACGTGCTCGAGGAGTGCTTCCTCGCAAGGGCTGGAGTGTGCCTTTTCGTCAGGGCGGATGTTTGTTGTCGCCGTCTGCACTGCCTAGAAGACACATCCTTCTCCATCCTTTGGCTCCACGTGGATTTTGGCTCTACGAGCCGGATTTACGTGTGCCTCTATCGCTCCCATTCCGGAGACTCCGAGACAACTCGACTCTTTGACCACCTGAGTCAAGCAGCGAATAAAGCGCAGGAGCAGTTTCCAATCGCCGAACTGGTGTTTTTGGGAGATTTTTAACGCCCACCATGAGTCCTGGCTGGGATCTTCCAAAACTGACCACGCTGGTCGAACTGCCCACGCATTTACTCTCACGCATGACCTTACCCAACTGGTACTCCATCCCACCAGGATACCAGACATAACGGGTCAAGCACCCTCTTTGCTGGACCTACTGCTGACGAATCACCCAGCGCAGTACAGTGTATCAGCTCTCGCCCCTCTAGGATCCTCCGACCACTGCCTGGTGTCGACCTCAGTGCCTCTTGTTACGCCTCCACGACCTGTGGTAACAAGGCGGCGGTTATGGCACTACTCGTCAGCAGATTGGGATGGAATGCGGGAATATTTTGCATCCCGTGGGCTCAACGCTGCTTTAAAGACAGGGATCTGTCGCAAAGTGCGTCTGCCGTGACTGACGAAATCACTGTCGGTATGGAGTATTATATCCCCTACAGTGAAGTCGCCAGCACGAAGACCCGTCCCTGGTTCAATCGCAAATGCATCCGGGCCGTTGCTCAAAAGCAGTCGGCCTACCGCGCATGGATCAGGGCCCGCGCACATTGTGACCCAGACATTGATCGCCTAAAAGCAGCACTAAACAGAGCCACTAGGGAATGCAAGAGGGCTTACATCAGAGCAGATGCCCAGCGCATTGCACGGTTTGGTCAAGAACTCGTCGCGTACCCTACGGGTAGCCGTAAGTTTTTGCGATTGGCCAAAGCCGTGCAGTCCAACTATTGCCAACCTTCGCTGCCGCCGTTGAACTACCCTGACGGCTCACTGGCCCACGAGCCGCAAGAGAAAGCGAATCTACTAGCTGACCTCTTTGCGGCTAACTCCCGAATCGATGACCGTTGCGCGCACACGCCCACCATTGCGTCCTGCGACTCCGCAATGCGGGATATTCGCATCCGGCAGAGGGATGTCCGTGCGGAGCTTCGGTCACTCGATGTCCGGATAGCCAGTGGACCCGATGGTATTCCGGCGGTGGTTCTTAAGAACTGTGCACCTGAGTTGTCTCCCGTACTAACGTGCTTGTATCGCCTGTCCTATTCCTCAGGAATTGTTCCGGAGGCCTGGAGAGAAGCGAATGTTCAACCCATTCCCAAAAAAGGCGACCGACCTATAGCCGTCACTTCCATACTCTGTAAGGTGTTCGAGCGGATCATCAACACCCAACTAATCCGCCACCTAGAGGATCACTCCTTGTTAAATGATCGGCAATATGGTTTTAGGCCGAACCGATCCACGGGTGATCTTCTAGCGTACGTCACACACCTTTGGGGTGAGGCTATGAATAGGCATGGGGAGTCCTTGGCCATCAGCCTCGACATTGCCAAGGCCTTCGATAGGGTTTGGCACCGCTCGCTTCTCTCCAAACTTCCTGCATTTGGTCTGCCACCTAAACTCTGCAACTGGGTTGCTGCCTTCCTCCATAAGCGCCGCATTAGGGTTCTCTGCGACGGCGCGGCCTCAGACTTCCACGAGGTAAGCGCTGGTGTACCTCAGGGCTCCGTCCTATCGCCTACGCTGTTTCTTCTGCATATCAATGACATGTTGGCCCTTGGCAATATACATTGTTATGCAGACGACAGTACAGTGCACGGGCGATATTTCGGGCATCCTACTGCCAAGCTGGCAGACGTTGAGGAAAAATGACAGGAGCTTGTCGCTGAGCTCGACCGGGTCTTGAGCCGCATTTCCCAATGGGGCTGTGAGAATCTGGTCGAGTTCAGCGCCAAGAAAACACAAGCGTGTGTGTTCTCTACCAAAAAGTCTCCATTCCTTCCCCTTCCTACTCTTCAGAGCACTCAACTGCCACTGTAGGATAGGCTTAGTATTCTGGGTATGGATATTTACCGGGATCTCAATCCGCGCGATTACATCGAGAGTGTCACTAAGGCGGCCTCGCGTAAGCTCGGCGTTTTGAACAAGGTGAGACGGTTCTTCTCGCCCGAGCAACTGTGTCTTTTGTACAAGATCCAGGTTCGCTCCTGCGTGGAGTACTGCTCTCATCTCTGGGACGGCTATGCGCAGTATTTGCTTGACGCTCTCGATCGGTTGCAGCGGCGCGCAGTCCGCATTATCGACTGTCCTGAGATCACCCAGTCTCTTGAGCCTCTGCAGTTGCGAAGAGATGTCGCCTCTATGGCAGTCCTCTATCGCCTACATCACGGGGAGTGTTCTGATGAGCTCTTCCAATTGGTCCCACCTTCTCCCTTCCTCTACAGGACTACACGTGCTGGCCTGAGGAGTCACCGTTTGTGCGTCGAAAATATACGTACCCGAACTAAACGGTTTGGCTCTTCTTTCCTGTGCCGATCGGTAAAAGCCTGGAACTCTCTACCAGCGCACGTGATTCCTTCCCACTTTGATCCCGGGTCTTTTAAGCGGGGCGTGAAAAAGCATCTCACCAGGCCGCCATAGTGTGGGTCACCATGCTGCATTGACTAGACATGCAATGAGGATGGTGACCACCACTCTTTGACTCCACCTATTGCTTTCCATCAGGCAAAGTGGAGTCACTATGGCTACTAGGCTAATATAAAAAAAAAAAAAAAAAAAAAAACAGTTATTATTACTATAAGTTCTATTTAATTTGTTTATAGAAAATGTTCAGTGAAAGAATGAAATACGATTATTAAGTGAAACTTGAGCTTCACCGCTTATCCCTGTTTGACCATGTCGTGGAGGATGCATCTAATATATATATCAACTTTCTCTACATCTACAAGTAATTAGTGCGAAATTCAATTTTTTTTTTATTTTTCTTTTGCTACAATTTTATCTTTTTTTTTTAATTACAAGACATTTGTTCATTTGCAGTAAACGTGGTGGACGGTGAAAACTTAACAATATCTAAAGTATCTCGGCTGCACATGGGCGCTTACTTGTGCATCGCATCGAACGGCGTCCCTCCATCGATCAGCAAGCGAGTCGTGCTCATGGTGCAATGTAAGTTACGTTAT
Organism: Tyria jacobaeae; assembly: GCA_947561695.1. Taxonomy (NCBI): domain Eukaryota; kingdom Metazoa; phylum Arthropoda; class Insecta; order Lepidoptera; family Erebidae; genus Tyria; species Tyria jacobaeae. Next base: position 12,118,870 of record OX387218.1, read on the forward strand.
CGAGTTTTAACTTTACCAGTGAAATGTCGCGCGAAGGGAGCTAAACTATTGAAAATCTTAAAGTCACTGTATGTTTGTAGTAGACGTATGTGTGATCAGTATTACCGGTATTACTTATAAGGTCTAATACCTTCCTTGCTGGACTACATTACGCGCCTTTTTTATTATTTTTCAAAAGCCTACGAAGTCAACGACCCTAAACTAGCTCTTACAACTATCTCAAAGACAAGAATACGTACAACACACTACTTAATACTGACGGGGGATTTATAGCCTTGTCGATAAAAATAATATAATATACTGTGTATGATTGCTGTTCGAACAATTACTGTGTTCATTTAGTATTTAATAGGAGTACGAAATATATTTTTTTCTTTTTTTATTTCTGCTGATATATATATTTTTATGATGTAGGAGTTTGTTGCTTGTGTTGTACATATTGTATAAATCTAAGAAAATGCCGTCCACGATGCAAACTCAGTTATCCGTCAGTAGATTTGCTTATCTTCCTTAATTGTGTGATGCGATTTTGTGAACAATAATCTTACCACTGTTGCTATAGATTGCAGCACTCAAGTGAATGAAACTAATCATTCCCGCCCATTTTATCGCCTAATAATGTGACGCTTCTGGTTAAACTTGTTATAATAAAGTCAATTGATTTAATTAAATACCGTACTATTGTATCGTCAGTTAACAATTTTTATCGTTATGCAAATATTTTCTTCGTTGTCTGTGAATGCACCCAATCTGCAACACAGACGTAATTGATGCTACTTGACATAATCTGTAGCAGTTTTTCACGATCAAAATTTTCCCATAACGATACCCTGTTTCTACAATATATAAAAAATCCTGGTCCAATTATTATTTAGATACGCCAATTTTCTTTTGCCTCATTCTCTAAATATGGATCGATTTAATCCAACCTCCTTGACTTCCTTGCGCAGATATGCTATTTTTGTACTCAATTTTTACATTTTTTTTTATATATTCCTAGTTACCAATAGCCCAATAATGGTGAAATATTTCTGCTAATTGGTAGGTACTCGTGATTTTCAGGTTCAATATTTTATTGTTGTTATTGTTTTTCTATCGCCGCTATTATTAAAGGCGTGATTGTTAAAAGTTAGATATTGAATATAATTACTACAAAATATTAATTTGCGTTTTGTCGTCAATGGAAAAATAATCAATGTATAAGTTTTACAGTTCGATATAACGAGATATTTAGACAAGTCCTACAGCGCCTCTCCTGTAAGTACCTTACTTAAAAATAATGTAAGTAATCAGACGTAGCATTAGCGATTGGTAAGTATGTATAAATTTAATTGCAAACTTACTTACTTACTTTACAGTTAATAGAGCATTATCTCAAACGTAACCTAACAACAAAATTATTGTGTAATTGTCTACCAACTACTGATTTCATAAAATTTAAATAGTTCTAAGATAAAGAATTTCCCAGTAAGAAATACATTAATTTTATAGCGTCTGGTGTCGCTTCAGCCAACTGCGCGGTGTAAGGCTGTCTGCAAAGCTGTAAGACAACTTTCGGAAAACTTTATTCTTCGTTGTTCACGATCTATGAAGTGATATAAACAACAGTTATTTATAAGTAGGTTATTTTATGCGGGATGTTTAAGTTGGTTTTTAATTAATAGTGTTCTATCTAGATAGATAATAAAAGATACGATGTACGGGTAAAAATGTGAAATGTCTGTTAACATAAGTACACTTACAAAATTGTTTCTTTTTAAGAATAAAGTGTGTAGGAACGACAATTTTAAAATGAAAAAATAATATCCTTATTAAAGTAGTGTGTAAGTGACTTAGTCAAAACGAAAAAAAAAAATGACCTCGGTTTAATACGCAATATTTGTTATTGTTTATTTGTTGTTATTTATTTTACATATATTATATATTACATATATTTTAACATTTAAACCAATTTGGCACTTACCATAACTAATGATCCTGCATCTTAGAAAGTAGAAATAATTAATAACATAATTTAGAAATGTAGGAGAAACTCTTGCAGGACTTTTTTTTTATATAATATAGGGGGACAGACGAACAAACGGGTCACCTGATGGTAAGTGACAGCCCACCCTAAAGTTGGCTATATACGATAAGCAAATTAAGGTTTTGTACAAAATTAAAAGAGAACAATATTGCATAGTTTGCCCCTATCGCATAAAAAAAAATAGTCTCGCACAATTTCATGACAAAGCCTTACCATGATAAGCTTTGTTAATCATAATGTTAATCGCAGCAGTTTAATATGCAAGCGCAAAGTGCAAATTTGTTGAACGCTATGTCATTAATGAAGTTATTTAACTATGGATTCTGATAATATAATTAAATATGCTTAGGTACAAAAACGATTGAAGTAGTGCGAGATACGCCTAATTAGACACTGATAAAACTGTGTCTGTCGTCACGGACAGTGTTCTGACAGGCTCTTCCAATTGGTCCCACCTTCTCCCTTCCTCTACACGATTACACTTGCTGGCATGAGGAGTAACCGTTTGAGAGTCGAAAATATACCATTCCGGACTAAACGGCTCTTCTTTCCTGTGCCAATCGGTGATAGCGAAGAATTTACTACCAGCGCACGTGTTTCCTTCCCACTTTGATACCGGGTCTTTTCAGTGGGGCATGAAAAAGCATCAGGCCGCCATATTGTGGGTCACCATGCTGCATTGACTACACTTGCAATGAGGGTGGTGACCAACACTCTTGGACTCTACTTATTGCTTTCCATCAGGCAGAGTTTAGTTACTATGGTAGGCTTATATATATATATATAATGCGAGTATAAATCGAATGATAACTTTCTATTTTCTATTTCTATGTCTAATAGACAACTCCCGCACTAGGATTAATTCCTGTGTCGCGGGGGACTTTACAAACATTCAAGCAACGGACACAAAGATCACCCAGACTCAGAACCACAATTTGAGGATTATACAAAGTGTAGAGCCGTGCGGGGATCGAACCCACAACACTCGGCACTACAGCGTAGTGGCTAGGTAACCAATTAAACTGCTACACCATCCGTGCAGTCCACCTAACTAATATTTTAAATGCGAGAATAAGTTGTTTGTTTATTTTTTTATTCTTACGCTTTCTTTGTAATGTATCCTATAAAAATTCTCAACATTTCTATTAATAACATTTTAAACAAAACGTAGAAAACGCGTGTTAGCTATAAGGGCGAAGGAGTTACCTACTGATAAATATATTTTTATAGTCTTAAGATTTGTTTAAAAGTATTCTAGCAACTATTCAACTTAATAAGTAATATTCAGTTTCCTCAGACTAATGTCAGTTTACAGTGAACCATTTCACAGAGACCTTTCCAATTTCACGTTCTACAAAAACGTAATAACAGTTAAAACGTTCATGTGAAATTTTCTTAAGCCAATCTCGTTCCTGTATTACCTTACTTCTGAAGATTCCTACAAGAATTGCTTTGTTAGAGTAACACAATGCAATGAGATGTAACTGACGCTTCTTAGTAATAATTAATTAATCAAAATACTATGTATGTTGTCGTTATTAAATATAACTTTATACAATCTTAAATATAATTCTTTGCATATTTTTCATTTGTTTACATGAAGTAGATCTAAGATGAGGTAATGTTGATCAAAAAGTCAGTGAAAAAGGTACGGGAGAGGATACGCAAAAAGGCCTGGAGGATCGAACCTCCAGGGCATAGAGCGCGGCCATTACCGTAACAAAAACAGGTCACAGTGTGGTCGTCTGCTGATCAGGCTATTCAGATGTTCTCAACGTTTAATGCAGGGGATATATCCTACCCTGGGAGTATACCCTATCCCGGGGCAACCACTGCATTAGACCCATTCGAAACTTAAAACAGTAGGCATACCACTTCATTGTCGGCTGCGGTGAGGTCCAGTGGAGCTTTCAACATTTTGTAATAAATTATATATATTTAGACATGTTGTAATAACTAATACCTATTTGTGCGGTATACCAAGTATGGCATTTTTGTTTTATTTTTTGAGAAATAGATGGACAGACGAACAGACAGGTCACCTGATAGCATGGTATAACCGCCGCCTATGGACACCTTCAACTCAAGAATCGTAAGTGTCCTGCCCGCCTTTGATGGTGCTTGGGGGGGGGGGGGGGGGGGAGTAGAAAGAGGAAAGGGGGATAAGGGGAAGAGGAAAAGAGGAGTTGGGCCTCCAGTATCCTCACTCGCTCGGCAATACAATGCAATTGAATGTCTACCGATTTTCACATCTCTTACCTTCTAAGTGAACCCGAAACTGGACAAAAGAAAATATCGTTGTCAAAAATATTTACATTGATCAATCTACAGAATCCAATAAAATTCATATTTTGTTTTTTTTTTATTTTTACACCTCTCACACGGTGTGATGGTTCTAAACTAAGCAGAGGTTATACTATGGTAACCAGAAATCTGCTGCTGATAAACATACTTATATATTTCTTAATACATACCTAAATATAATAGATAAATTACACCCAGAAACAGAAAAAATATCATGCTCACCACACAATCATGTGTCGCGGGTGGTAATCGAACCCACGAGCTCTGGCTTAGCAGTCAGGTTCACTAACCATTAGGCCAGTCAAAGTACTGTCAGTATTCTAATCATGTTCGTCTTAATAATAACTTCATATTATGAAAGTATGGCCTATCTGTTTTAATTTATTTATATATTATTACTATTAACATTGCATACAAGCAGTACCTACATAATTCTTTAATTCTGATTTACCTTTCCTTCAAGAGCTGGTTAAATGGGTACTTACTTCATGTTTAATGCTAACGAATCTTGTTTTTCTAAGTAGCGATATAAAGTAAATTAATTTCATATAAAATAAACCGTAAAGTAATGAATATATTAAATTGTTTTACTTGATCTACATAGACTTAAAATTTGTTCATAAACATTTGCTATGTTAGTTATGTATAAATTATGTTCTTTACATATAAAAAGTACAATAATACAAGTCAAACACAATCTTTTATGCCGAACAGCCATTTAGAAAACAGGAAAACTGATTAATATAATATTTTCTTGAGTAACTATTTTAAGTTCATAGACTTATAATGAACATTAAAACCTCTCATCTGTTGGTTGCTACCAATGTCTAGGCCTAATTATTCCTTCATCTGTTTCTTTAAAAATTAAGGAGCAATTAGCTATATATTGTTTAAATTACTTGTCTAGACTTTTGAATTAATCTAAAAAAAAAACATTGCTTTAGTCCATGTTTTCCCCAAATCTAGAAACATGATTTTTGCACAAGAGTCATGCAAATAAAACAGTTGGCTAGGCCTACCAATAAAACCAAACCGTTAGTTAACCGGTGAACCTAGATATTTGAATTTTGATGGAAATATTTTTTTAGTTTTGTATACATGCATAATTTTCGATCACACCCTATAAATTTGGTTGCAAAGTTGTGTACGGATTATACTACTATACGATTCCTCCAACTCACCTATGTTTACGGTAAAGGCTGAACACATGAAAGAAGTAATGTACAATGTTTATATTAAAATAGAAAAAGAAATAAAGTTAAAATAAATATTTAAATGTAAATTTTGAATGAAAATGAAAATAAAAAAGTGACGGTAGCGTAATGGCTAAGTCATCGAATTGTAATACAATGGTTTCGTGTTCGACCGCTACCAGTTCACGAACGAAGTTAAGAAGTGAAAAAAGAGAAGTTAGCGCAGATTACGACATACACAAATTTAATTTTAATTCGGAACGTAATGCAGACACGTGTTCATACTTGCGAATTGAGAACCCGGTCCAATTCTTTGAGAAGGTCTGCGTTCAGGTCGAAATAACACACATGACCATAGTCGATTATAGGAATGATTAGGGACTGCATTAGGATAGGTTTGATTTTAGGGGTAGAAAGTTTTTAACCGATATAAAGCTTAGAGTGTTCCATTCACTTTCTGACTAACATGAGTTACCTGGGCAGGTCAATCTAGGGTTGAGTAGATATGTAGTCTTTGTCCGATGGCCTTAAGGATATCGCTGAGTTATTGTAAACTACAGGTGAGACGGAATTAGTGTCTAACTTACACATGATCCAATTGCTGCCTACGATTATCGCAATACAACAATACAAAGCAACTTATATAGTCATTTTTTATTGAAGCACACTGAAGATCTTGATTTATGAAATTTATAAATAAGTGGAGAAAGAATAGCAGTGTAGAGATTACACCCATTCGAAAACGAATCATCCACATGTACGCACTGTTGTCGTCCCTGAAGATAAGTAGAGAACCAATACAGTGCTTCTGAGGAAATCATAAGATATGAGAGGATGGATAGCAGGATGTCGTGGCTGACGGTATTGAAGGTATTCGAGAAGTCAGTCAAGACTGGCATAGTTATCTTGGTGCTTTCCATCCCCTCCCTAGAATTGCCAGTCACTTTAAGGAGTGCAGTAACGGTGCTGTGACCAGGTCTGAAAGCAAACTGAAGACTTAGGCGATTATGTTGGTAGACAAAATGAGGGAGCTGTTTATGTACACAAGCTTCGAGAACTTTGAATAAAAAGGGAAGAATAGGGATTAAACGAAAGTGTTCGGGAAGAGTAGGATTATTTTTTTTTGGTAACGGTGTAATGTAAGTTCCTGAGTCAAGAGAAAAGTTAATAATATAAGCTAATACTTTAATAGGACATGAGCAAGTTTACAATCATTCTACGGCTAATGTCATCACAGCCTAAATCATTAGAACGAATGGATAGGAAATAATCTCTTTGATAACCCCAGAAGACACCAGAAAAAAAATTAAGTTATCGAAGTTGGGTCTGGTTAGAGTAGCAATATAGTCTACTCAGAGGACTGTGACCGAAGGGTGATGGTTACAGCGGGTGACCCGTCTTGGGTGAGACAGTTCAGTGCCGGTCGAAAGGCAGCGGAAGAATGCAACGCCGATTCTCGCTCCACTGGTGAGAGTTCGACATACCCCTTCCCCTTACCCCATGGCGGAAGGACATCCATGAGGATCTTCCACCACATCAAAAAAATAAAATAAAAAAGCAATATGGTCCGGGTCTGACATTTAGTTTAATGATGATGATGATTCAGCTCAATTCTAGAGGAGAAGTTATTGTTCAATTCAATAAATCAATCTTGATCAATCATTATTACATTCCAAAAGCTTGAAGGGCATATAAATTAGTAATAGTGTTATTAAAAACCTTGACTTTGTCAGCCTCTGCCATATTCATCCAGTCAAGTTTGAAAGCATCTGCACAATCTTTTTCAATAGTTAGACATGGAAGCAGGCTGAGATGACGACGTCAAAAAGACTGCGAGTTCGAGGAGAGTTTAGAACTAAGAGATAAAATGTGTTAAAATCGCCCATAATGATGTGGTATGAGTATTTGACCTTAAGACTTCAGTGATGTTTCCTGACTGGAGAAGTAAACTTCATTATCATAGGTCATTAAAATATAAATATTATAAAACTATGTATTACTTACATTTTCTATATATAGTTAGGGTTAGAAAAGAATATTTTTTATTGTACACAAAAAAATAAATTGGAAAATAGGCGGTCTTATCAATCTGTATCAGGCAACCTTTGGATGGATTTATCTTTTGTTTATATATACATAAAATATATATGTAAGCCTACCTCCATTAGGTTTCGGTTAAGAATAAAATCATTATGTTTCAATTTATATATAATGTAAAAAACTCTTGACTGTATTTTGGGTTTGTTTTAGAAGAACATGTAAGAAATAAAACAATTATTTCAATTCACATTTTGTTTTCAAAAGATAACAATTAGGAGTAAATAACATATAGAAAAGTACCTTTTGACGACTTAATTTCACCATCTGAAGGAGAATATGCCCGAATATAACTCTCGGCACGTTAACTTGACTTGGAGTTCTCCCTTTCGTAAGTACGTGAGTATTTCCACCTTGCCGTTTTCTTTGCCGGTATTCAGCTATAAGAAATATTATTTTTCTTTAGGGTGGTTGTTAACGAGTATTTACGAGGACACGAGCGTCTCCACCTGATGGCGAGGCCTTCCGCCGGATCGACCGTAATTGTGCCCAATTAGAGCATTATGCTGACGTGAATACGGTGCGGACGCGTTAATGGCGGTACTATCAGTTCTCCCATGTAGACTGCGACGACGTTCAACGTCCCAACGAAATGCTTTTCTCTACCCTAATTCACATTCCTATATCAGCGCGTTCATCGTTCTCTTCATTTCTTACTTGATGCGTGAAACGCTCACGTAACTTTCACTCGATTAACCAACGAGTCTTCCTTATGAATTCACTGACAGTTTTCATTACATTTAGGTGGTGCTGAAACAAATCTTTACGACGCTGCTATTCTTTATGCAAGACACTGTATGTTTTATTCATTCATAACTCTTCGCAGATAATATAATGCATGCACTAACATCGTTACAGCACGATAGTGAAGTGGGTAGGGTACGGTATTGTCGCCAAGATGTGTATGATATGAATCACGTGCTGCGTTATTTATGTAGGATAAATAAAGACAAAGTTTCTGTGAATTGGAACATTTCTCATTTTACTTGTGCGTGCGTTAACTACGTGCCTGTGCGTGCGTGGTACGTAGGTTTTCTGTATTATAAGTTTTCGTTATAAAATACCTAATTACAGTACTATTTTGCTAACATCAATTTTATCACGCCTGAAATAATAAAGCTGACAAACTATAAGTTCGAAGTACCTGAATTCCAAAGAGGTCTTTAAGTGGTACCTCGTACGACGTAATGGTCCTGCTTAGCCCTCTGAAAGTTAATCGATTGAAATTTCGTTTATCTATTAATAATCACAACGATTGAAAAATAGTTGTGATAGAAGAATTTCACTTTGAATTTGGTTTGAACCCGTAACCTTTACATACATACTACATTACTTTAGAGAATTTCAAATCTTTTTTGTAATAGATAAATTATAAATACGAAACGGGTAAAAAATTGTTTTCATTTTTGCAGTAAAAAAATGTAAAATTAGTTGATACAAATCTTCTTAATAATGTAAAATCTTAAAATGAATACTTATTAAGTTTAATGGTCCTTATATGTGCGGATATGCTCACTTCAGGACGTTTATGTCATTGTTAGATGTTTTTACTTTCGTGTGACAATCAATGTTTCGGAACAAAGTCATAAAGTTTTGTAGATCTTTCTTTATAAGCTCTTACAATTCTTTGTCATTTTTAACATAAAAAGATCGTAAACATGACTTGAAGATGCAAATTAAATATTACCCAGGATTCGCAGACCAGCGCTCTGTTTGTTTGTAGACGGTTCCCTTTTGTCACTTGCTAATTATTTAAACATGTAAATCTTTTCAATATCCCTTCTTATTACACTTAACAAAAATTGTTTTAAAATAATTATATGAAATCTTCGATGACTTAAATTTGTATTTTAAATGGGGCCGACATCTAAAATCCACTGTGCGCTTCTCCAGAAGCTTTTTGCCTCGCACAACCAGCTTATGGAACAAATTGTCGCCTGCCGTATTTCCGAACAGATACGACCTGAGAACCTTCAAGAAGAGAGCGTACCTTTACCTAAAAGGCCGGCAACGCACTTGTGACTCTTGAGTTGCGGGTGTCCATGGGCGGCGGTAGTCACTTACCATCAGGTGTTTCGTCTGCTCGTTTGCCCCCTATCGCATAAAAAAAAAAAAAAATCCGCTAAAAATCTATATTTACGTTACTTGTATCGTATAGCTAAAATATATAATATTATAAAATATCGATATACAGTACGATAGTGTAACGATGTTTGAATATATCGCATCCTATCGAGAATACCTAACTAAAATATTAAAAGTACCAGCAGAACGTTGCACACGAACTTAGGTTTATGGTGCCTGGAATAAGTATCGTTAGCGGGCATATGATCAGGAGTCACAGGGGAAGCTAGTTACGACGGTGCTCTAAAGTGTTAGGTAGTAACCCATCATCTCCAGGTACTATAATAGTTACAGCCTTGCAGTATAAAATATATATATTTTATCCATACAAGTCTTTTTTTCTTTTATATACATAAATAAAGCAGCCTACACACGTATTTAATGAGTTTGGAAACAATATATTTCGACGAGCTGTTATGTTCTTTGAGTTATTAATTCCCCGTCGCTCCGTTTTGTTCGCTTTAGAACATACTGAGAAAGTACAGAAAAACTGAGGAGTTTCTTCAAATATATAGCAGCTCATTTATCCAAAGTACGTTGCTTAATAGTACTACAACAATATTCTTGTTTGTCTGTTTATTGTGATGGAAGAAATAAATAGGTTAAATACTTATTCCTATATATACCGTATTCACCAGTTTTATTCTGGGTATAGTTAGTGGTGTAGTTAGCCATTCTGTACCGTAATGTATCCGTTGTCTGAGTAAGACTTTAAACGCTTTTTAGAAAGCGTTTAAAGAGATAAAAAAGGCAAGATAAGTGATTTTGGCACTAAACGAACTTCATTTCTTTATCGGACTACCAAGCGCAAGCAAAGGTTCCATCCATTTATAGTCGAAACATCTAAGAGTTGAACTAGACGCTTTAACAGCTCCTTTTTGATTTGCGTTGTCTAGGTTTGGAATAAGCGGCTTGTATGTATTTTTCCAGAAAGCTATTATTCTGGAACCTTTAAGAGTAGAGTGAATAGGTTTCTCTTGGACCATTTTGTCGTCATCGTTATTTTCCATCAGGTAAGCTTAAAGACAAAGGCGACTTTTATACATTATGTATGTATAAAAGTCGTGTTAGCAACTACTAAACAAAACCACGGTCGTTGCAAATTGATCGAAATGCAAAAAATAAAATATAGTATCGAAAACAATATTCATTAAATAGGACTAACAGGATATTTAACACTTATGCGGACATGTTTGTTTAACTTTGGTAAATCTATACATGATATTATCAATGAGGCACAACGGAACCTACACATAATAAAGGAATAGTTTTTTAACAATATACTTACTATTAAAGCATCTAAAACTTTACGCTACCTTTAAACTAAATAACGACATAATTAACCAGTCTAAAAGCACATAGGTTTACTGTTAGATGATACACTGTCCTGGAAGACCCATATGAACCATGTAAGGAATATACTGATATCACATTCTGGTGCCCTCCTTATAATAGAAAATTGCTTAGTACTTCAAAAGAAGTCTACAAATTATAATTCGTTGGTAAAACACCATCTAAAGTATCTAATTGAGATTTAGAAATTAGACCAAAGAAAAACCTTAAAGACCTACAGAAAACACTAGTTTTGTCTTTTTAACACATACCAAACACGTATATAATAATATCCAGCTATTTAGTCTTCATTAACTTTATAACTATTATATGTGAATTTTAATAAAAAAGATATTGGATAATACTGTGTAAACTAATCTTATTTGTATAAGAAAAACCTACAAATATAAGCTAAGAAATAAAAAGAAACTACTTCTGCGTCACCATAAAACAGAAAAATATGAGAAAAAGAATATTTTATACAAAGGAGTATAGTTATATAGTAAAATCCCGAATAAATAAAAAAGTACAAAAACATTCAATAATTCAAAAGTACACTAAAGGAATTCGTTTTACAAGAAGTACCTCCTATAAAATGAAGATAGATAATTATCATACTTTATTTTCTTCTACGATTCATCCAAAAAAAAAAAAACTATATAAGTACATATGTAGTTAAAAATATTATATGAATTAGTGTTTAGTCTTACTATAATATTGAAAATATAAAAGTTAAGTACCCATATTAACTTGAAATTATACATGATCAGCACTTATTGGTCAGTCATAACGAACTAAAAAGCATACAAAAAAATAAAATATATATTTAAACCCTAATAGACAAGCTGTCTCCCCAACACAGTATTGCTTGTTGCTCTCACAAATTGAACAACTCAGGTATATATGTATGTCACGCACACACACTATCGTATCGTTTTTCTGTCTTGTTTTAATTTACTTAATTTTTAACCACTAGAAATTTACAAATTTAAACCTTGTTTTACGCACTATACATTGTTTTATCTTTGAATGACCATAACTGTTCCTAAATCACAATATGCTTTTAAAGAAAAGAAAATTTGTACGTATCATATCTATTTCATTTTTCCTATGTCGGTTGAACATTACACTCACAATATATTTCTACACAAACATACGCACACACACTTCCTATATTTCCGTAATATTTAGTTCACGCATATTTATTTGTACCGGCAATCGCACTATAGCAGTTAGCGAAAACATTGAGGATAGTCTAGGTGTGATTGACTAGCATGTTTATTGGTACACATTTACATACATACGCTCACGCCTGTATACCTTAAGTGGTAGGCAGAGGTGTATAAAACTCCTACATTTGACCAATAAAAATTTGGTTCCACCAACGTAACAGGGGGCAAGCTTATTGCAGTCAATCCACTTTATGATAGCTACACATAGACGTCTGATAGATAACAGTCCGATCTTTAAGACACTTTTTACGACACCAACGGGAAGGGGGTGATAATATTCTCCTCCACTGATAACCACATACATATGTATATTAAACAGTTACGAGATAATAGATATTTGCTATTTGTCAATAAGTACTATGTATTTGTTATGCCTTGTGTTGTATTTGTAAGGTTTTTAATTTAAAATGAAATGCTTAAATCAATATGTTTACATTAAGTTTATGCATGCTTGGTTGCAAGATGGCACTAATTATACTGATACACCATGTGTCTCGTGTAAGTGTACTGTTTATAGTTCTTATGAGAATCAAGTTTCTTTAATAATTAAGTCCCGATATACGATATTGACATCAAATTGTAATTTCCAAAATATGAGTGTTTAATACAACTCTGCCTACCCCTTCACGGATCCAGGTGAGCGTATATATATGCATATGTATGATAAGTAAACAAATCTTCTTCTACAGTTCCACCAATGCTGTCCATTCCAAATCAATTGGAAGCTGCATATATTGGACAAGATGTGACATTAGAATGCCACACGGAAGCGTACCCCTCCTCAATCAACTATTGGACCACCGACCGGGGAGACATGATCATATCAGGTAATTTTATATAAAAAAAGAAAATGAAAAACATACATATTTTGAAATGTTTGAGAACGTCAATGTTTTGATAACACGAACGGGACATAGCCTTACCTCAGTTTCTGCTACAACCTCGTCTTTATATGTAAAACAAGGCAATTTGACACAGTTAGTGCTTCATTGTTCAGTTCAGTTATTGCTCTGAGGAAGAAGTATAAATTATTGTGAAGTACCTATAAGGTCCACAAAGTAGATACTCAGACAGTAAATGATTTCTGTCTATTGATAAATTTACCACAAAATAGTCTGGCATTGAAAAATTACACCAGTGATGTATGTATGCTTCCAATCTAGCCGTTAATTAAGTCCCAAGCGACCTTGAAACCTGAATGGAGTATCTGCCAGCTGAGTGTCATGGAGCAAAATAATGAAATACATTCAATACATATTTTTTTATACAGTATAATCATAATAAAAAGTCTACACTAAATAAGGGCAGCTTGATATTTCATAAGTTTGGTTTCCTTGAAAATTGATTTACTGCGTAATTAATAATTTATTAAGACCGCCTTCCAAGATGAATATTTAATTGAATTACTAATAGCTACATTTATCTGCTAACAGGAAATAAATACATCACTTCACTGAGCGACGACAGCTATAGCCGGAAAATGAAATTGACTATACGAAGAGTATCGTCAAGAGATTTTTCATCGTACCGCTGTGTCGCCAAGAACTCTCTCGGCGAGACGGATGGGCTAATCCGACTTGACGGTATACCAGATTATTCTTATCCATATTCAGTAACCTACAATGTGTCAAAATCATTCGAATATAGAGTTTGTTCAAGTAACAATAACGATGGTAGACTCATTTGGGAAGTGGGTTAATTATGAAAATGCCTAGATAATAGGAGTATACCTAAATCTTACTAACAACAGTTTCTGGATTTTTTTATTTTTGTATCGATGTTAGAAGTCTTGTAATCGAAGATGAGGATATTTGATAGACTAAAGAACTGCTTAGGAGTACCACAGCTAGACCATTTATTTGTTTGCAATCTTAATAATACATAGTTGAAATATTTGCTATATCTATGAACTGTAAATTATACAACAATTTATACAACCTTGCGTAATTATTAACATAAACTAAATTTAGTTAAAAAAAAGCTTCTTACAGAAATTCCCGCTCCTTCGACTACAAGTACTACGGACAATTACGTGCCAACATTTCCTCAAAAGAAGAAAGGTAATGCCTTCACTAAACTTTCGCATTAACTGTCAAGTTAACGTCCTTTGTTTCAATTGGCGCTACGGATTGCCCAGAAATCATTAATGTTCGAGTAGTTGCAAATTTTCAAGTGACCCTTTCAGGACTGATCTGTTTGCCAAATTAGTTGTTAATTTTTTATGACCCTCAGTGGGTAGCTCTGATTAGAAATTAGAAATTTCAATTTTGACACCCATAGCCTAATAGAGGTATTAGTAGCGTAAAGTTGAATGGTAGCTTTATTGCGTATAGAGCTTATACATTCAACGCTGCCACACAGAAGTTTCAATGGTAGATTTTGTATTTATTGGTTTTACCGCCACGGCCCAATGCTTCCATACAATTGGGTCGTTAGTAATATTATTGTGGCAAAAGCGATTTTGTTTGTGCTTTGACTTCCAATGTACCTTCTTATTGTTATAGATTTGGGTTTTCTTTTATATTCTTTATAGCATTACATGTTTTGTTTACGCTTGAAAGCCCACTTTCATAGCCCCTTAGCAGTGTGAGAAATGTTTATGACGCAATATTTCTTTAAAGTGGTTTTACGCTCTTGGGACATTTCTATGACATGTACTTTGTTTCTGTCAGGTAAACATAAAAATCGTTGGCGGGACAGCTCTGCTGAGAACAGAGTCATAGGAGATTACGAAGTGGAGGAATGGAAGGATGTCGGTAAGTAGTTTACGGCTTCATTAATTAATACTTCGAAAGCCTATTAGTGTTTCACTTCAGATCTACCGACTTTGTAAATTTAGACTTAAATATTAACCCACGAATAAGATAACTGCTGATTGGGTCATAATTTCTCATTATTATTATGGAACCTCTCAATGGATTTAGTTAACGATTAAAGAAATGTAGATAAAACGAAAATGATACAAACTTATTGTTTCCACTTTTTGGATTATGTCATGACTCATGGTGTCATTAATACATTTATAGCTATACTTTAATATCTTATTATAGTTATTACTTACCGTTGGTTAAATTGAATTGGTAGGATCTAGAATTAAATAAAATTTAGACTTCTAGTGAATAACAACAACAACAATGTCTTCGAGTGAAAGACAACTAGTTATAAAAGGTAAATTTTGTCAGTTGAATTGGATTTTTTTTGTAACTAAAAATTACACTCATCAGACAATTAGTTGCAGTCAATAACTAACAATCTAATATTTCATTGTATCAAAAGTAAGATAATCTTTGTTTAGATTATGAGTCGACTCAGTCTTCCCGGTCGTCGACCAGTCGTGGAGTTCTGTTCATCATCCTCGGAGGTCTGATCATTGCCAGCTGACATACACTCAACATCTGCATCAATGTCATATCATAGTGCCAATCAGACAATTGTACTAAAAGAGATACGATAAAAATAGCAGTGACAACTATTAGAATAGGAGCTATATCACTCGTTATGTATTGCAGCGATTATTTCATATTGTTTCACATGTATTACATACATCGAAAATTTAAATTTAATTTATTATTTGTGCATAAAGTATTTTTATGAAGAAGTAATAGATATTTATGTATTAGAATTGTAAATATTTTTCGATATTAATGAAAGACTGATAGGATTGTATGATAAATGTGCCATATCTAATCCCAGAAAAACCGCTTAGCTTTAAGAATCAAATCCCGTAAAATGAAGTTATATTACTCTACTAGTGATGTTATAAGTACACATAACATTTTTGATTACATACATTGTACGCTTTTAGAGTTCTTTATTTATGTGTAGTCATTAAAAAAAAAAACAATAATAGGTGTTGAACCAATGAAAGAACGGTTCAGGCCGCATTTAAAAGGCTTATGTACAATGTTCGTTCTATGATAAACACGCTATAGTTCTCACATGGCGTGTCACGGTTACACTTGCCGGTATTAGATATTATCGTACCGTACTCACTCGTTAGACAATTACTCACTCACTAGTTAAATGGTCATCGGTCAGTTCAAATGAATTATGTTTGCATATCAATGTTGTTTATTACTGTCCAAAATAGAATATCTATATACATACATACAATTATTTGAATATCCAATCGTGAAGTCTTATGTATGTATTTTAGTAAGTCCATAATTGTTACCCAATACTTTTATACTTTCACATTTTCATTCTTATTAAAAGTTTATATTAACTTTTCAAAAAAAAAAAATTATTGATTATGAAATGGTATATCTACCCAATGAGCTACTATGATTTATTTTTTCTCATGAAACAGTAATTAACCATTATAATTAAAAATAAAAATAATTGGACATTTGCTAGTTGACAAGTGCGATAAATAAAAATCAAAAGGTCAATTCTTATAGTGACATACCAACTAAATGTTAAATTAAAAGTATTAACACATTCCTATTGTTAACTACATACAACTATCATTATATGTGACACCTAATACGATAGTGCAGTTACCATATTAATACTAACACTGTATACTACAACGCACTTACAATATACAGTCTAAAGATACATATATGTGAATTCGTTCAAATAGTTATTATAAAATCAGAACTACATAACCACTTGTCCTAATTACATTCAAATCTAAAAAACAATACATAACTGTTTGACAAATTGGTTGAGGCTTTCGCGGCCGATTGATGACTCGTTGGCTTTATTCGGGTCTAAAGGCCGTCGTATGTTGGAATTGCTTCCTAACGTTTCGCTAGCACGAGTGGCCAGCTTCTTCAGAGGTCCTTCCATCTCCGATACTGGATGCAGACTGACGATTCCTCCTGCGCGTGTTGTATTTATACTGGTGGGTAGGTGGTGGGGGTGGGGGCGGGGCTTGTGGTGGGGGTTGCGGCGTGGCTTGTTTCGCTTCGGCTGTTCTCGGGGTATCGTTCGGCATGATTCGGGTGCTCCTAAGGATCGGGTTCCAAATCTGGTTGAGCCTAAGGGTTTCCTCCTTCCTGTTGAAATTATTTGGATGTTTGTGGATCTCGATTGCCTCCCTGACTAGTCTGCTGTGATAGCCGTTGGTGGACGCTAGCAACCTAGAGCTTTCAAATTGTATCCTGTGGTCCCCGTTCCCCAGTGCGTGTTCAGCTACTGCAGACTTCTCAGTTCGTCCTAACCGGCAGCTTGCTTTATGTTCCTTGAGTCTCGTTCCCATTGATCTTTTGGTCGTTCCAATATAAACCTTACCGCATGAACAGGGTATGCGGTAGACTCCAGCCGCTGAAAGTGGGTCTCTTTTGTCCTTCGTCGACCTGATGATCTGTTGGATCTTCTTGGTTGGCCTGAAGATTGTTTTGATTTCATGTTTCCTCAGAACTCTGCCAATCCTATCTGTGACTCTTGGAACATTTTCCTCGAGGCAAATGGCTACAGTAAGGAGAAAATCACCAAATCAATGAGCTTAAGATCATCAAGGCCACGGGAAACAAAACAGCGACCCACCACCTCTCAAGCCTATCTCCCATATGTCCAAAGATGGACAGAAATCTCCTCCCGGTGCAATGAATTGCACATCCAATATACCTCCGCCCGCACCACCCCACAAGGTATAAAAATCTCAGTCCCCACGTCCCGCGACCACCGCTCTCTTACAAAAATGTTGAAAGAGAGAGGGGTCGCTTTCCACACATACACCCTTGAGGAGGACCGACTACTCCGTGTAGTCATCAGAGGGATCCCCAAAGAGATCCCACTGAAGGACATCAGTGAATCCCTCCGAACCCACAACCTACCCATCCTCGAAATCCACAGGATGGTCCGGGGAAAGACTCAACAGCCCTACGACATGGTCCTCGTATCTCTTGACCACAACGAGGCGGGCAAGGCCATTTTCAATATCAAGACGGTGTGTAACCTTTCAGGCATACACGTCGAGCCCCCACACAAAAGGGATATCATATCCTAATGTCACAGGTGTCAAATGTATGGACACTCGTCTAGAAATTGCTTTGCCCGTCCAAGGTGCGTCAAGTGCCTCGAGGACCACCCCACAGCCGACTGCCCCAGACCAAAAGACGTGTCCAAATGCTCCACCCCTCCCGCATGTGTACTGTGTGGCGAGACCGGCCATCCCACTAACTACCGAGGATGTCCGAAAGCTCCCCGCAAACCTACACGTCCAATCCAACGCCCAACAGCCCCCACAACCCAACCCGCCTTCATACCAGCACCCCCACCAACAAAACCCTGCCCATGGGGACCAAACAGCACTAAAAATGTTGTCTCAAAACCCCCAGCCCAACCCAAGGCCCCATCAAACACCGCCATACCTTCCCTCCTCAGCCTACAAATCCCTCCCCCACCACGCACACAACCCCTTCCAAAACCCACTCCCTCTCTGTCAGGAATCGACAGGGAACTTAAAGCCCTCCACCAACTTGCCGTCACTGTGAACTACACAGAGATGCGCGAAATCGGTGCCAAATTGTTAGCCAACCTAGGCGACCCTATGGCGATCACAGTCATCGCCCTAGAGCACATGGCCTACTTCGAGTCACTCGCCAACATCAGAGTCGACTAACATGGACGTACACCCAACGGGCAGACTCAAACCGAAAGCCCTACGCATAGGTTGTTTTAACGCCAATGGCATAAGAACCCAACGCGAGGAAATTACCATCTTCCTCCGCGACCACGACATTGACATTTTCCTTATCCAAGAGACCTTCCTTAAACCCTCCCACAGACACCCTAAAATTGCTAACTACTCGTTAGTCCGCAATGATAGGGAGAGATCAGCAGGCGGTGGCACCATCATTTACTACAAACGATCCCTACACTGCGTCCCCTTGGACCCTCCTCCCCTCATAAACATTGAGGCATCGATCTGTCGCATAGGCATGACAGGACACCAACCCATCACCATCATCTCTGCCTACCAACCACCCGGTCAAACAACCGGCACCCCTCCAGCCCTAGAAAGTGACATCCAATCCCTACTCGACCTAGGAGGAGCTACCATCCTGGCAGGCGATCTCAATGCCAAAAACAGCCTCTGGGGTTGTCAGGTGACAAATCCAAGAGGCTTACAACTAGATCGCATCTCAGACACCCTAGGTTTCGACATCATCGCCCCCACTGACTTTACCCACTATCCCGGAAACCACAGACACCGACCTGACATCCTCGACCACGCGCTCCTAAAGAACATAAACTTACGTCTATGTTCATTAGAAGTGTTCGAGGAACTAGACTCAGACCACAAACCGTTCATACTTGAACTCCGCCCCCGCACAACAGACAGAGACTTAACTCAGCCTCCCCCTACAAAAGAGATCACAGACTGGAGTCGGCTTGAAGAGAAACTCAAGTCGACGATATCTGCCCATCTCGACCGCATCCCCGACGTAATACAGACCACCGAGGAGACTGAGGCTGCGATTGACTCCCTCAACGACCACGTCCAGGCGCTTATTAGCGACTGCACCCGGAGAGTGCCAGCTAGAGACGACTCTAGATGGCACATCCCCGTGGACGTACGTGAGTTGCTTAGGGAGAAAAACGCAGCCATCAGAAGGTACGACCGCCACCCGAGCGAACAAAATCGACTAACACTACGCTCTCTCCAACGTGACGTTGAAAATGAAATTGACAATCTCCGACAATCAAAGTGGGACAACCACCTTAGAAACCTAAAGCCCTCGCACACTGCCTTCTGGCAGCTGTCTCGCGCCCTCCTAAAAGACACAATTACTCCCATGCCCCCTCTTAACAGACCTAACCTTCCACCAGCCTTCGACGACTATGAAAAGACAGAATGCCTAGCAGACAGTCTCGAGCTTCAGTGTACACCCAGTACCCTCCCTGTCGACCCAAACCACCTATCGAAGATAGACTCCGAGGTGGAACGGAGAGCCACACTACCCACTCCCAACACCCCTGAAGGCGAAGACAACCCCGTCCCTCCCACCACCCCCGAAGAAGTGTGCGACATCATCCGCACGCTTAACCCGAAAAAAGCCCCTGGCCCGGACAAAATAACCAACCGGGTCATCAAGCTATTCCCACCCCTCCTCATAGCCCTCATGTCTGCCATCTTCAACGCCGCAATGACCAACAACCTCTTCCCACGTCAGTGGAAAGAGGCTGTGGTCATAGGCATTGATAAGCCAGGCAAACCCAAAAATGAACCCACCAGCTACCGCCCCATCAGCCTCCTCAACGGTATGGGTAAGATCTATGAAAGACTCATCCATAGCCGTCTCAAATCCTATGCGGAATCAAACATGTTAATACCACATGAACAGTTTGGCTTCCGCTCCCATCACTCCAGTGTTCACCAAGTCCACCGTATCGTTGAACACATATCCTCCCGATTCCCACGTAAATTCCTAACTGGCGCACTCTTCTTCGACGTTGCGAAGGCGTTCGATAAAGTATGGCACAATGGCCTACTATACAAACTCTTCACTATGGGAGTACCCCACAAACTAGTACTCATCATAAAGGACTACCTGACGAACCGCCAATTTCGCTACAGACTCGAAGGGACGCTCTCCTCTCCCCGCACGATCCGAGCCGGTGTCCGGCAAGGATCAGTACTCTCCCCTCTACTTTTCTCGCTCTTCACTAGCGACATACCCAAACATGCATCAGTCCAATTAGCCCTATACGCAGACGACACCGCCCTTTTCTACTCGGGCAGGTCACCTGCAAACATCGCAAAGGTTCTCCAAACCGCAGCCAACACTTTTGGCAAGTGGTTCACCAAATGGAGAATTGAAGTGAATCCCGTAAAAAGCCAAGCCATCCTATTCCGGTGGTATAAAAACTCCCGATATTCCTTTCCCATGCCCTCTCCGATCACCCTATTCGGAAAGGCTATCCCGTGGACAACTCAGGTCAAGTACCTAGGAGTCTTCCTCGACGACACCCTCTCCTTCTCCCAACACATCTCTGCAGTCCGTACCCGCGCAGCGAGAGCACTTAGTAGACTCCACCACCTACTAAACCCAAGGTCCAAACTCTCGCTCAAAAACAAAATCCGCCTTTACACCACCTGTATCCGTCCCATAATGACCTACGCCTCGATGAAATAACAAAGGCACAAATCGCTGCGCTCGCCGCACACTCCTCAATCACCAACACACCACACAGAGGCCCACGTTTCCGTCCCAGACGGAGGGGCAGACACAGACAACAAAGACACACCACCGCACACAACGGTTCTCACAGAACCCCAAACCCTATCCCTATCCCTATCCCCATTCCCACTCCCATCCCCATCCCCATCCCCATTCCCACCATCCTAAACACAAACCCCACAACCATCCCTGGTTGAGAGCTAACGCTCACCAACTGACCGCGTAAGGTTGTATACAGCCTAAAGGCTTACAACTGAAGACATTACAAAAAAAAAAAAAAAAAAAGGAATCGTCAGTCTGCATCCAGTATCGGAGATGGAAGGACCTCTGAAGAAGCTGGCTACTCGTGCTAGCGAAACGTTAGGAAGCAATTCCAACATACGACGGCCTTTAGACCCGAATAAAGCCAACGAGTCACATAACTGTTTATTTGTAACAAAGTTTCGACTTTGTGAAGTTTTAATCAAAATATATTACAGTCACATGAGATGACACATGAGACAAGGATACGCCAACCCCATCGGACGCTATCATACACAACACAACATTACCTTAATATTTTCAACATAAAAGAGAATTATCGATAATTGTTAACAAAGCGGGATAGCAGTAGAATGCTTATCAAACATATTTCAGTCAAAACAAATTAAATAATCTAAAAAAAAAAAACTGCGCATTATTTAGCATAATATCTAATCTGTATATCCAATACTTAAGTTTGGTGATCCTAAGTATGCTACAAACAACGCGCGCGCTTGCAAAACCCTAAATTTACGAATATGCATAGAATTTCCGGCCACATGCACTCGCTTTCAATATAATTAACTCGCGAAAAGCAAAGTACATTTAGGTTCATCTCTAAGGATTGCCCTGCTCTGTGTATAAGCCCCTGTCCACTTAACACCTATAGGGGTTAAAACATATCGAGAATTAAAAAAGGATTATACCTTTATCACTATATATATGTATATGTTTATGTACCCTATATTTTATATATACATATGTATAAATACTTAATCATCTTGTAATATTTAAGTGAACAGTCTTTAATATCTTCAAAGTACTTAATTGTGTTTGTTAAAACTTAAACACGTTGAGGTTACATATCGCTGTTCATATCTGGCTGTATAGATGAAATCAGAAAAATGTACTTATAATTTTAACCTTTAAATATTTTAATAGCCAAAAACATGCTTAGTGATCTTTCATAATGACTGTAACAATAAATCGTATAGAAACTATTAACTAAAAATGTTATTGCATTCTACAACCCGTTATTATAAATTATTTAGTAACGTACAAGACGTTTGTGGAATAAGCTACCAACTGAATTGACATAAACTGATCATAACAAAATAGGCACAACATATATATTGTGATTCACAACGAATGTGTCATTCACTCGTAAGTCGTACTTAGTGGAAAAAATCAACACCATCCCAAATTATCCAGAATAAATCATTAAGCAAGGCCGGCTCATTCAACTATTTTGTGGGTTTTATTAATTATTATATATATTACTATGTAGGTATGTTTATTTTACGTGCCTCTTGAGATATATATTTAATAAAAAAAATATTAATAACAATGTTTCTGTTATTTGCGAAAAGCAAAATACATTTAGGTTCATCTCTAAGGATGCCCTACTCTGTGTATAAGCCCCTGTCCACTTAGCACCTATAGGGGTTAAAACATATCGAGAATTAAAAAAGCATTATACCTTTATCACTATATATATGTTAATGTACCCTATGTTTTATATATATGTAAAAATACTTAATCCTCTTGTAATGTTTAAGTGAACAGTCTTTATTTCTGATACCAATCGTACTTTATTTTTGTAAATTTTAAAATTTGTTTCAATAAATACACCCCTATGATGGCATAGGGGTGTATTTATACCTGATTTTAATGTATTTGTAAATGCCTATTGTAAATATTAGAAACGTGTAAAGTTACGTATTTTATTTACCGACTGTTATATAATTAAATATGTTTGTAAATAAATACTTCTGCAATAAAGACAATATTTCGTGCTTTGTAATATAAATATATAGCTATATCATATTCCCCAAGCTTGTGTTATGTATAGAAACTTCAATCTCTACATGTATCCAATTATTTGTTTAATAAATTTCTTAGTGTATTAAAGTTGACTGGGTTCAAATTTTTTAGCTGCTCTTCTGACCGTAGGAGAGACAAGATGGGATTGATTTGTATCGATTACTTGTATATTTATGAATCATAAACTCTACATATCTTAGATATTGTGTATTTCCACGTTGAAACCTTTATATAGTGATCGTTGCAGTTAGCTGTTTATGTAAAGTTAAAAAATAAATGAAATTTCTACAAACTGTCTATGTTTTTTTTTTCCCAAATTATTAACAAACAAGATAGTACCAGTATAAAGTAAAGTAAAGACCTATCAAACATTCCCTAAAATTGTTTGAATACCAATAAAAAACAGTATCCAAATTTAAAGAAACCTGTGCAACTCTATAACAGATGACAATGATGCTATTTAAAGTATTGTTGCAATATTTTCATGGTGAAATCCATGAAGAAACGGAAAAGCTCTGATTTTGAACTATGTCACTCTCCCATAGTTGTATATGTTTTATAACATATACATATATTAATAAAACCATCACATATAACTTCTTAAAACTTCTCTTACAATTATATACATACAAACATATATATGCAGTCGAGGGTAGGCAGGATGTGCCTACCCTCGACTAATGAGTGAGGATGATGATGGGGGATGAGTCCCCCTCTCCTCTTTCCAATCTCCTCATCCCTCCTCTCTTATTTCACCTCCCCGCATTAGCCCATCCCTGATCACCCTCAAAGGCGGACAGCGCACTTACGACTCTTGAGTTGCAGGTATCCATGGACGGCGGTTGTCACTTACCATCAGGTGACCCGTCTGTTCGTCTGTTTCCTATATGATAAAGAAAACGGTAGAACTCCATTTGCCACGATCCCGACACAGAACTTCGCCTTTTCGATATTCATCAGTCCCTTCATATATGTATACTCGTCTGCTGTAGGTGCTCTTAATTTGGCCCTTCTTTAGTATACTGCCAATCTCCTCCGTTTGTAAGTCAGTGTCGTTCTGGGCCTATCCGCACCAACTCCCCCATTCACAGTTACGTGATTTATTACAATTATATAATTTATTATACTATAAATCATATTATTCGTAGCATATCATATTAATGCCACTTGAAGATTAATTATTTGCTAACCTCATAGTACATAAATGGTCTAATGTAAATTAGTTACCGAAACACCAACAGCTCCAAATTATACAAACCGCCTTATCATATTAAAAGCCCTCAAGCCATATTACGCACTGTCTGGTGTAACATAACTCAGCAGTAACACATGTGATAATCACATTGTTATCTCAACGCAACATAATGTTACAAATAAACGAACAACAATGCTCTATTAAGAGAGAATGCGTTAATTTTTTAAGATTATATCAAAAGATGAATATTGCAACTGGCGTGTCTACGCATCGATTCAGTCTGCAAAAAGTTAAATAGTTTTGTTTACGTGCTTAAACGATTAAGAAGAACCGCTACTCAACAGACAGTACTTCAGTTCTGTAATGAGATACGGTCTATTATTATAGGGAAACACATTAAAAGCTACTTGGGTGTTTTTATCTCGGAAAAGTTGTGTTCGAGCTATGGTGGGCATTCCTCCTTATGAATCTTGTAAACCTTATTAGAAAAAAAATAAATATTACTTTTACCCTGACGAATAACATCTTTGAAGTAAATGTATTTGTTAAAAGTAATCTTTGTTTATTTAAAAACGCAGAAGAAATATTCCCACGTAACTCTCGTGATAATGAATAATTAGTCCTGGACTTTGTTCCCAGAACAACATTGTTTCAAATAAACTTATAAAATTTACTTCAAGATATTGAATAAATTGCCATCATCCATCCACTGAAATTTAAAAGGAAGTTGAAAATATGGCATTTAGAAAAAAGTATACTCGGTAAATGAATACTTAAATGAGCGATAATTACTGTGATACTAGATAATATTTTCTTCTATGTTCTATTTTATAATAATAATATAATAAATGGTGGGAATGAAAAAAATATTTTACATTTGTATCTCAGAATAGACTGACGAATTATTTGTATTTACCATATTTCTGCAAATAAAGTATCATTTCACTTCATAACTGCTTACGAAAATATTATGCGACTTCCAGTTAGGTTTATTTTGCATAAAATAATGGGCGCGGAAGCACCTGGGCAACAAGACGCCCCGCGGTGCATATTCACTTTAATGCAGTTATTGCCAAAAGTCACTGACCTACCTACAAACTCATGCCTATATATGCGGATTTTTACACGTCGTTCACTGGTCTTTATTGGAATCAAAGCGAGTATTCTCTGTAAATCATTTATTTACACTTAAGGTTCATTCTGTATTGCTTATTATAAGTCTCTTATATATGTATGTACTATGGTGTATTTAAAGGTAATTTTGTCAAGGGTGCCTACAAGATTAGGTCAGATTACATCAGACTGCGTCTACTACGAATCGTCCAATACCGCAAGTTTTTCTTCCTCATAGCCCGTATTCAGACAAAATCATGATTTGAACCGAACGTAGGTCTATACCAGACGGTCTTCAAAGTCCACGGCGTGGTCACCTACCAATCAGGTGGCCAAAGTCTGCAAGGACTCGAACCGACTAAAACCACACAGTGTTCCATCATCGCATCTTGTAGCTGGGACCTCAGATATACTCTAGAAAAGAAAACCCTGTAACAAAGCAGACTTGGCCGCTTCATTATGGCCTGGTAACAACTTTACCACCACGTTTGTTTTTTTTTTTTTTTTGGTAATCTTAGCAACAATCTCTTTCATGCTTTATATAGAAAATTTTGCAACACTCTTTTGCTAATGTAGCACATCGTTTGCTAATTAATTTAAGCGATATTAAATCCAAAGCATTGATAAATTAGAAATTGGGCAACGAAACCCTGTCACCTGTTCACCGAGATGATTAGAAACCGGGGTGAAACAATCTGTACTTTCTTGCCTAAATTTTATTATTAGAAATGTTACAAAACTCTGCCTGATTGGTGAAAAACATGATGCTAGTTATCGCTCACTCAGCACAAAATTTTATAAATTACTTGCATATGTAAAAAGATTTTAATTAAATTTTGACTTAATTTAAATTACTCTGTTATTTATAAAAAAATAACAAGCAAATTGCATGTCACATGTGTAGATAAAAATCAGTCAGATCCCTTGTTCACCTTTTACGACACTCTTGGGACTCACACGGATTCGTATATATAGTAGCTGTAAATAAACAACCAACAATATTAAAAAAAAGCAAAAGTTGATTCTATTTTCTTTTAAAGGAGGTTTTCTTTTAATAGAAAAATAAATTACCTGTCATTTCATAACTTAAACCGCACTTCACTTGAAAGTAAAATGTGTATGGTATGAACAATTCAAAGGCGAACTGTACGAGCGACCTATGTCGGTATATCGATTTTATGCAAAATGCAACAAACTTCCTCGCTCGCAGTATGCGCTATATTACCCATAAACCGAGCTTATTTTGCCAACACTGCGCTCTTTATTATTATATAATAAGCCATCAATTCATCGTCCCTACTTATCGGGTCATCGTTGTAAATTGGCGGTATGAAACTGCGACTAACCTGAAACCGCAGTTGTTATATTATCATAGTGTTTAAGAGTACTTTGGGTACTTTTTTGGTTTTAGTTTCAAACAATAAAGTAGTCTAATGAGTTTGATGTACTTTAGAAGTACTTATTTCAAGTTCACTTAAATTGTACCTTCATTCAATAAACATTACTTTGTGTTCAAATTTATCTATTGCAGAGTGTTAATCGAGTAGAAGCTTTATTAATCTTTTCGTGTTAACATTTTATTCGGAGACTTAATCTCATAGTCTGCAATAAGTGTTGTACGAAGCAACTTAACCCATTCCTTGCTAGTCATTTTCCATATAAAAGTTAAGGATCAGTTTAGCTTAGTCGCAAGGCAAATGAGAAAGGAGAAAAAACAAAACTTTTTTTTTACCCTTTTCAAAAAAGGAAGAGGTTCTATATTCGACGATGTGTATTATTTTTAGGTATGTTATTATATTGCTATTTCTTCACCATTTGACGACCGATTTTTTTTGGTATTATTCGATTCCGGCGGTGGTCCTATTATAACCAAATCAGAATTCAATCTTGGGATGCCAAGAAAATTACAAATAAATTTTTAACTTGCACGTTTTTAAGTTAGAAAATATTGCGGCAAAGAATCTGAAAGGCGTATTGAAGGCAGTTACCAAAATTTTATAAAAGTCAATTATTGGGTATCCTGTGAGCCTACATGTTCATAGTTAAAAATAAAATCTCGGCCTGATTTTACGTGAGTAATGCCAAAGTGTAAGTGGTGCTAAAAACGAAATACTTCTTTTTACCGGCAAAACTAACTAGTATTCTGTAGGAAAATAAATAGATTGGTTTAGCTAAAGCCTATGGGAATATAATACGGAATTGCATCTAATCCCTTTGCCATCACGATATGGTTTATATTCGCTGAATTCTTTCGTCAACATCCGCAATTTTTTTTTTGACTTGGATTTTGTGACAAGTTTCCAGTACATATGAGTTTCTTTAATTGTTTCTCTACAAACCGGTTAGGATAATTGTACTGTCATGTCATTAAAAGAGGGAAAAACATTACGTTATACAGTAAAAAATATTTAAAATGCTAAGATACTAACCCTTCAATCGTCTCAAAGATACTTTTATAATAAATTCGTGCATAGCATATATAATAGCACCATTAAACAGATAATTGGCATTTGATAACATCAAATGACATTGTGGACTATTAAGCAGGATCGATTACTTAATATATGCGGAGTGCACTCGATATCGAGTACTAAAATTATCGTGAAACTAGTATCGATTAAAATAAAGCCACTCTCTACCATATTTTTGAACAGAAAATGTCATGATCGATGTAATTCGATGAATTCCTTGAAAAAAGAAGTTGTTTTAAATCCTATAACAGAATATTAACCACTAAACCAACAGACCAGTGAGACCCTCACTGTAAGCCAGAGGTCGTGGGTTGTTTCGAGTCTGTGCGTTCTTTGAGTCCATCATATACGTTTGTAAAGCCCCTTTCAAGACACCAGAGCTTTTGTTTTTTATAATAGTCTTCCAACTTACCTAATGCAAAGTGACGATGAAGACAAAGATGTTGTACCAATCCAAGAGGTACCTATAGGATTATAGTTTTCTAAAAAGTAAATGCAGGCAGCTCATTCTAAATCTTAGCGATCCAAAACAAAATATTATGTTTAGTAAAAAATGTAAGGTCATAACAACTGGATACTATGTATAATATATGTATATTATACACTGTATATGATATCAGATATAGAAAATATAATATTTATAGTGCTTAGGATATACAGCGTCAACTTGAAAACTGAATATTTGTATAAACTACTGAAAATTTGACTGTTTGACCGTTGACACACACTTCTTTTGTTTTGTTTTCACACAAATTCTCCTGACGACTGCATGCAACAGATTTTCAGTAATTTTTGCCTAAAGAGATCTATTATAAGTTACAGATCAAAACGCATGTCAGAAGCATATACGACACAAATAAAGTGTAAGGTCATAGTTTCCGTACCGTAGGTAAGTACGGGCATTACACACTGCTCAACAACTTTAAGTGTCAGATGTAGGGGTATTTTACCACAAAGCGATTGTTTCATACCACCAACGCCTACACATTATGTCATTCTACTTTCGTTTTTCATTATCAAGGCCGAGTGTAACCTCGTGTGCCAAATACATATAATATATATTTGGTCACTTTAGCCACTGGTAGTTTGTTATGTTAGGAATATTGGTCTCTCTTTTGATTTTCCCCATATCCATTTTAAGTTCAGTTTTATCAGATTTCACCCTTAAGTGTTCTAGCATCTTCACCATATCCTCACTGCTCTCCAACCAGAACCAGGCGGTCAGCAAACCTTAAATTGGTAAATTTCTCTCCATGGATCATCAACCCTTACCCATGACACTGTATCTGTAAGGTAAACAACTTTCTGATATTCTGAAAAATGTGGGCTCGTTATATGTGAATCGTGTGTGTAACGGAGGTGATTGAGGACCTGAATATACCTTTCATAGATATGGCATATATGGATATATGACTATAGAGAAATTTAACGAATACAGGAAACCACTAATCTTAGCCTTCATTGATCACGAAAAAGCGTTTGACTTCATTGAGTGGAGTTCAAAGAGCGAGCGCTAGTTATATGCTTTAAGAGTTTGCACATGTGTTGGGAGAATTCTAGTTTTCTATCGAGTTTGGTAACTAGAACTCGAGAGAAGAGCTTGTAAATGTGTGACTATATGAAGTTAGAAAACCAATTGTTTTCTTTCATTTCATACTCCGAGGTTATAATTTCCTTTGTACCTACCAGTGCGTTAAAATCAACCATTATTATATATTTGATCCAGCCCGATATATATGGTCTTAGTTTTATACCTCAGGGATCTTAGGTCTTCATAGAGTTCTTCCAAAATTTTGTCCTGATGATCCAATGTAGGGACGAATGCCTGGATAACCGTAACCACAAATCCATCTTGATATCTTACAATATTACTTAATGAAAAAAGAAAAGTAATCAAAGATAAGACATTCAGTTTATATGGTTACCACTCAGTATAATATATATAGTATGTTTGGACCATTAGATATAAAATAAAAGCCTTCTTACGGCGTGGCGGTTCAATCAAGCAACAAACATTATGTTTTTATTTTTGATTTTCTTATATAAAAATATGTAAATATAAAAACAATAAGGAGCCGCTAGGGAAAATAAAATGTAATAATAGCACGTTGTCAAAGTTATTGTGCAGGAGCTTGGAAGGATTTGGGGACGTGGTTTAAGATTATTGTACATATGTAAGTGTACAATGTTTGAAAAGGGTATGAGGTCAATTTAATACCAATTTGAATTTCGTGTTGCCCTCAGCGTCCAAATCATAAAGTACGATATCGATGACAGTTACAATTTTGTTTATAAAGATTTATCTTCATCGTTTAGCCACCGAGGAATATTGGTGCACTTATTGTATAGCAGTCGACATTATTTGATGAAGCAATGATATCTGTTACTCGGTGTAGAGCGTATAAAATAGTTTATTGTGATCAAAATCGGGGGGATACAAAGTTGGAGATTACGCTTATTTGTACAGTTATGTAAAGTGTTTTTTTATTATTAAATAAATAAATATATCATAGAACAGTGCAAGTCTCTAATGTGTTGACATTAACCAAAGAGCTTTAAAACGTTAGCTTTAATTTTAGAACATACCTACGCCGGTATCTCTGCAGAGGCCTAATTAACGCCTACATTTTGCCTATTCTCATTTAGTCCCATTTACGTTACAGGAGGCAAGAATATTACCATCATCCGGACACTCTTGGGAGTTAGATGGGAAAATTTGGAGTATATTGACAGACAGTATATTGAAATGGAGGATTGGAAGATAAAATGAGTCAAGGTCGCATACCTGTACTCAAACTGGCTACTGCCTGGAAGTCTGAGCCCTCTGACACA
Source organism: Tyria jacobaeae (assembly GCA_947561695.1). Taxonomy (NCBI): domain Eukaryota; kingdom Metazoa; phylum Arthropoda; class Insecta; order Lepidoptera; family Erebidae; genus Tyria; species Tyria jacobaeae. Next base: position 12,149,987 of record OX387218.1, read on the forward strand.
TCTGGTTATAAATTTCATTGGAAGAGACGATCCTTATTTCTTCTTTATGCAATTAAGCCTGCAAAACAAGTACACAGATATTAAAACTATTATTCGTAACTGTAAAGGTAAATGCGATCACTTGTACGTACACGATTGTATATAGAACAATCAATAACAATACGAAGGTATATTAAATTTTAGAGCTTTATATTGATACTACTACAAAAAGACTAGAAGATGGATATCCACAACCGCCAGACGGGTAGGCCATGTGCTAATTAACCAAGCTAAGCCAAGCTGTTTCAGTTTAAGCAATCGTCTTATAAAAAACATTACGTGTTTCCTTCCCACTTTGATCCCCGGTCTTTTAAGCACGGTGTAAAAAAGCATCTCATCAGGCCGCCATGGGTAACCAACCCACACTATGGCGGCTACATTGACTAGACTTGCAATGAGGATGATGACCACCACTCTGGGACTTCATTTATTGCTTACCATCAGGCAGAAAAGAAATCTGGAATGCCTCAGTTACTGAGAACGCTGGAATGCTGGATAGGTGGAAAAGTTAAAATAACCGTCGCATAGTATTTATCTGATAAAACATAAATTGCCTACTACTATAGCTCTCAATTCGACTGATGTCTTTTGTTTTTATGCGATATCTTCGTTATTTATAGTCCAATTCCAACAATATAGTATAAAAGTATTAATACCATCCACACACTCACATATTTAGGCCACCTTGCTAAGGAGAATCTTTGGAACTTGATCCAGCTCACCATCAGGAAAGTCAGATCAGATAATAAATTTAGATGTGCTCAAGGCTGGACTTTCAATGGGTAATCCAAATATAAATATTTAGACGCACTAAGAGACCTATTAGACCTATTATGACGAATGACGATTATGTGTGAAATTAAGATATACTTATGGATATAGAGAAAAACTGAAAGCGCTAATTTTAAATTAATATATTGGTCATGAAATTCTTATTGGTCTCACTTCAGTAGATGCTGAAGCTGTATTATTATTTTTGCTTATATTTTGCTATATATTAATTATTAGTATTGGTTAACATGATCTAATCTTGTAGTGATACAGAGATAAATTGGAAGATTACAAGACCCATTCGACCATCGTGTTGCTCTAGCCTTTAATGATGACTTACTGACTGCTAAGGGGAAGGTCGTTTTCGATTCCCGCCCAGTATAAATAGTTGTGTAGTGATGAATACAATCATTTTTACTATATCTAGTCGTACTGTATCTAGTATTTAGAAATATACCATATGTATATCAGCAGTCTGGTTACCATAGTAAAAACTCTGCTTAGTTTTGGTTCAAGGGCCGCATAAGAAAAGTTTAAAGTTATTTTTTTTAATATTTCGAGTTATACCTGACCTACATAATCTATTGCTTACACTTCTTCCACACTTGTAAAGAATATACCTTCCCTGTCAAACCCTTACATTGTTACCTATATTTCTCTTTCACGTTTTTCCGAATTATAATGCGGGTGTTTATCTTTAGTCTGCTTATGTACTTTTACTATGTACTGGGGAATGTATAAAATATGTAAAAAATTATTAAAAAAAAAAAATGGTTTAGTTATTTATTTGTAAGAGAAACATTCAACAGCTATAATCTTTAACTACTACTATACCGCCTCTTTTTTGCTAAACAGAGGTATGATAATTAAATTTTCTGAACCTTACCTACCCAATAATCACATAAGGGTCCGAATTCCATCTTGTTTCATAATATATATATATCTAGCCGAATTCGACCAATTTTCGTCACATGATAGCCTAGCCTAAAAATATCTTGTTTCAACTATTCACGGTCACACTAATACTTTGATAGTGTACATTACCGAAAGGTAGGTAACAAGTCACACAAAGATAATTTGAAGGCCTATTTCACCACTCAAGGCTGACAAGATGATAAGCGCTGACAATTTGATTAATACCATTATTTGTCACTGCTAAATTAATAAGATATTTGAGTAGCTCAACATCATGCGCTATTTGTCAACTATAATAGATAATTGTATGTTTAAGTTAATATTGTTTATAAATGATACACAACAATAAAGGTATAAGATTTTGAATATCATCAGCGATCTATTCAGACGCCAAATACAAACAAACAAACTCATTTCGAACACAGATTGACATTTTATTTACTACACAATTTATAGGAAGTATAAAAATCATATTCTATATTTCTATAGAATTAACGCAGAAACGCGTAACATTTTTCTAGGCTCCTGTCAGTAAAAAAAAAAATAGTTTTTGTATCCATCACATTAACGATGAAAGCAACTACAACATTTTTAAAACTTCCCAGTCCACCATTAAAATAATAACTTCCCGTCTGTTGTGCTTTTCTTTGAGGACTCAAACTTAAATATGACAACATTGCATTTCATTTATTTTTGCAGGTAGACACCAGCTGCAACACATTCACTTAGGGGGAAAGGGTATGTTAGCTATGAGAAAGTAAACGCGGAAACTATTACTTTAGAATACCTACTAATTATTATTTAACAAGAAAATAAAGGAAACCTGTTGAAGTATTTTCACTTAGAAGAAAAAAAGATGTTTATACTTTGAATAAGTAAATGTGGAAACTATTACTACGGAACACCTACTTATTTAGCAAGAAAATAAAGATGCGAGTAAACACAACGAACAAGCTAGTTGCAAACATTGGTTAGTGTGTACGGAAAACTACATATTGTCATGTCTTTATATATTTTTATTATTATATAGGGGGACAGATGAACAGACGGGTCACCTGATGGTAAGTTACATCTGCCGTCCATGGACACCTGCAACTCCAGAGTCGTAATTGCGCTACTTGCCTTTGAGGGTGATGATAGATGGGGGGACAAGGAGGGGAAAGAACAGAAGGGGATGAGAATATGGGAAAGAGAAGAGGGGGGGTGAGGGAAGAGAAAAGAGGAGGAGTTCACTAATTGCGGGGAAATACAAGGGTTTCCTGTGAGGCCCCGGTATCGCACCGATCGAGCCGACCCATTCGTGCCTAAGCTTGGATCTACCACTGTTCAAAATACAAATATAATTAGGGCCAAGCGAAACATTACTGAGTAAGAGAAAGAAAGTAACGTGAAGTTATGAAAGTACATAATTGAACCTTTATCTTCAGTTTGCGTGAATCTAGTTGCGAAAAGCAATTAAGTCAACATTATCGCTAATAAGATGGTAGTTGGAAGAGAATCTTGACTTTTAAGGTAACTCGCCGGCAGCCAAGACGATGTGGGGCACGAAGAGGGCTTCAACGCAGTTTTATTTTTCATTTCATTTCCTACACGCTTAAGAGAGCGCAGCACCAACAAGGTTTGCTGCGATGCAAGTTGGTCTTGTTATATATTCGAATTTCAAAATTGAATCCAATGCACCTATGCTCCTAAAAACTGTTTCAGACAATTTCGCAAATATTCTATGTAATAAATTTGAGTCTAGATATTATTTAGATTGTGAACGAGCGAGCGAGTCACGATATACAAATACCATATACCTTCTCCACTTTAAATCTAGAATACTTTTAAACGATCCATGATGAACTGTCTTCGCTTGGGAAGCCCAACATTCCACAGTAAATTACCCTCAATCAGTACAATGTAAATTAATAATGGATGTGTGCCAAGTAGGATATTTTAAATAGTCATTTGGCACTACTTTTGGTTAGGTGTTTATGTTTCTGTACAATTACATTATTATCTAACTTCAACATTACTATTACTTAGGCATCATTGTTTTGTTATAATACGCAGTATTTTTATCAGTTTCTTATTAATCTAGTGCACAAACAGAAAAACGAGAATATCCAATAATAGCAATTTATAGCGCATAAAGCTTTAAGCTTTTTAGTCGTACGATGTAATTGCTGCAACCTACTAGCACCGTACAACATTAGGTGAATGCATAATTTTTCCGTAAAGACGGGAATGATTCCCTTTATGTTCCATCTAACAAGTATTAATAGTCTCTGCCGCACTACCTTTGCACAAATTCTGTCATTTGTGGGCAATTTCGTCGCTCTCTTTGCTAAAGTCTATAAAATATGATTAATAACATTAATAAGTGTACTTTCAGATCTTTGACTAAAAAACGTCACTTAATCATTCCAGAAATGTAACGGTATACACTAATTTTACTACAGTACATTTTAGAGAAATTAAAAAAAAAAGAATTCTTTCAGGCAACGAAGGAGGCCGTAGACCAGGATATTCCTTGGAAGAGTCCTCGTCCAGAAAAGAATGTAAAATTTAGTATGTTTATCAAAAGAAGTTTAGAAAGTGATTTTATTATACAATACATAAGTTTTGAAAATTTTTAAAATTACGTGGATACCGTTACTTAAATCGAGCTTCACGCTTCCATTACCTATATCTGTCGTACATGTCATGATACAATTCATAAATATAATTCACATAAAAAAGTAGACAACCGAATTCAATGCGTCTTTCATAAAATTTAAGACTTTTATAGTTTTCTCATGGATGCCATTGTCAGAACCTAACCAAACTCTCATCTAACTACCCTTGAAGTACATCCTTTCCAATAAAAAAGGACCATTGAAATCGGTTGGTGTAATATTGAGTTATTCGCCCAGTTGTCGCACATACCTAATGCAAACGGTCAGAACAGGACCATATTTAAATGGGACCACACGGGAAGCACCAACTTTCAAATAACAAAAAATCATTAAAATTGGTTAACCCAGTCGAAAGTTCTGAGGTAACAAAAAAAATAGAATAAGAATACAGTCGAATTGAGAACCTCCTCCTTTTTTGAAGTCGGTTGAAAAGTCGAGTCGTTGACGTCGAGTCCCGCCACGTCGCGTCACTGCCACTGACTACTTTTGACTTTTTAGGCCCTTTTTAGGACCTTTAGGAGCCACGTGAAGCAAGGCTTCGTCGACATTAATCGAAGAAAGTATTATAATCGTAATAAACATCATAAAAGAGAACAATTAGACGTGGTGGTAACAAATCATAAAATTAAAGCATAGTTTGAGATCTACTCTCTGCAACTACAAATATGTCTTTTCATTTTTGTCTGTCTGTTTCTATGACAAAAGGCGCACACCATTTAGACCAACTATTTGTAAAAGGTCCTAGACTAATATTATTATTATTCATCAATAAATAGCAATGGTAATCTCAGAAAGTTTTCAGACCTTCAATAATTAAAAAAAAATATCACATTAATCTACGAAAGAATATGCTTTTATAAAATTAGGTATTTGGTATTATCTAGTTTATGTGAAACGTGATAAATAGCATTAGTCTATTTTCAGAACATTGCACAATTTTCACAGCTAAACATTAATAACGAGGTTTTAATGTTTAGTTATGAATCCTTTTTACATAATATCAGTGGCTGTGAAAGTGCTCTAACTGCTTCTATTTTTCGTTCAGTTGTCTAATTTTAGAAAATACAAACAAATCACATATTTTGTTTTTAACCTTCCTAACAAAGACGAGAAGATTCTTGTTATTAAAGGATATATTAATGCAAATACCTTGTTAGTATACATACGTATTTTTAATACGTACTTTGTATTTATCAAAATGGCAAACGGGTAATAAAGATTCTGCTTTAACACATGTTATAACATACTATATTTGTAAAAAAAAAAAAGCTATATATATATATATATATATATATATATATATATATATATATATATATATTATTTTCGAACTGACATGTCAATCACAGTTAGACGTACATGATTTTTTCAGAGAATTGAAATTCTGGCAAATATTTTCACAGTAGTAGGCCGAAATTAAGTTCAAAGGATCAATTTAAACATGCAAAAATAGAACGAAAATATAACAAAAATATTCAGTATACAAAAAAGCACAAAGCACAAAAAGCTAAGCTATTCCAAACCATTACATTTTCGGATTTTGAGATATCAACTCATGTTTTCGTTTTGACGTATGTAGCGTGAAATGTGATGTTAACGTTTTTACACTAGTTATCGTTACATTCCTTTCTGTTATTTTGCATCTAGCTACTATGTAGAAACATATTATACTAAATAAGTTAAAACGTAATAAGCTAAACAAAATTCTTCATATAGAGATTTTAACATTAGACTTTAAATGCAAATACAAACATCTAACTTTACTGAAAATGTCAACAAGACCGCTATCGTTTTATAAGACCTAGACTCCATGGGTGATTGCGATTAGCTTGATGGCCTTAATGACCTCAAATTAAAAAGATATAAAGAACATGCTATACATACGAGTATATCGATTGTTAACCAAACTTACATTACCAGTCACGCAAGCAATGCCAGAATAATTAACAGGATCTATTATATATAATCGCTTACAACACACTGCTATGGTAGTTAAAGCACCCTCATTAAAACTCTTCTGACCTACACAGCGTAGTTCATATACAGACAATAGTCAATTTTATTAGGTACACGATTATTATGACTTTGATTCAGTAAATACACAATTAGAGACTCGAGAACGGAATAAGTTGATAGAAAGCAATAATATTTCTACAATATTTTAGAATGTATGCATAACCAAAGTTCGATATTCTAATATTTTTTGTCACCCTCCTTAATAACTTAGCTTGGGCATTAATAGCTTAAGATCTCCCAACAAACTTGTGACTCTTGAGTTACGGGTGTCCATGGGCGGAGGTAGTCACTTACCATCAGATGACCCGTCTGCTCGTTGGCCCCCTATTGTATAAAAAAAAACTGAATTTGAGTCTATTTAGTAAGTCTACTGCGCAGCTTGGATATCTGACGGATGACTTGTATCATAATTAAAGTCTACAGCTTTTCTTTGAACGGTTAAGACAAAGTAATGCTTAAGAAGAGAATAAACGTAAAAATAGCTTGTGTAGTTGGATATGCCGGTACAAGTATTAATAAACGACACTGTAGTTCATTAACATAAAGTTCAGATAGTATTAATACACCTTAAGATTTTACAATTATTTGAAAACGTTCATTCTCCTTTAAAAGAGTTATGAAATTCAGTGGCAATAACAATTAAGTTCAAGTTTCCTTATAGCACAGATAGCGGTTTCAACATCCGCTTACTGTCTGCATAGACGAAGTTATCGTAGCGAGAGCCATCGACTTAACACTTTACACACATGCTACTGAGCTCGACTGGATTATGTATAATCTCAACATTTGTGTATAAGTTAAACTAACCCTGACACTGACTACATTTTTTCTTTTGTGGATTTTTGTAGTTAATATATTTGCAATGCAGGTTTTCTTTTTTTACTATTTTATTTTCAAACCACCGCATAAATAGAACGATGTAACTATAAACACAAAGAATATCTAAAACTTACTACTAAAGTTAATGTATGAATATATATGCGTACAATAATATTAGAAAGTGTACATCAGATAATCAGTTAGTTCAGCATAATATTGTTACCTACCATAAGATATAATGTTTCCATTATTTTATCCAAGTTCATGTGACGGCAAGCTCTATTATTTATTTCCGTGAAGCCAATAAGTGTCACATGATAGAGAACTAATAGTAAGGCTTTGTGGAAGATAAATCAAGAATTCATGGGCCAGTATCTTTTTCTAGTAATTGGGTAACAGCTAGACATTACACAATTATTCGCTTGCTGATCATAACCACATTATTAATATTATTATTAAAAGAAAGAGGATGACTGAAGAAGATGGGTTATACTTTAACAGTTTATATATGTGTGTGTTTATATAAACATATGTTTGTATGTGTAGTTACTTTGTCTTGCCTTATAGCCTATACGGAAAGGGCACATAGTTCATATCTATAAATGTGATTGACTTTATAGAAAGTCATAAAAAATAAACGATTTGATTATGGTATTATTATTTTTTTAACACACTTGCTCATAAAGCGGCTTTAACTTCACCGCGATTAGGCACATAATGATACCTATAATCAAACTGTGACTTTTTCATTGCTATTATTCACAAGTGAGTTATAGATTGTTCTTAAAAAAGTTTCGATACAAAAAATATCGTATTCATTAATAAATTTATGTACTGCTGTATTGCTTGCTCATTTCGTGCAACTTCGTATTTAAATAGATAATTTCAACTGGTACGTGTTTAATATATAAAACTTTCATTCAAATATAACGGTTGTTTTTTCTGTAATAAAGAAAATGTGCAAAAATCACAAAAAGAATTAGACTTGATTCTGAGGCGCGTACTACCGGCGAAATACCAAGTACATCCAATGATTGGATTTCTACTGCCTACACGAATAATGAACCATCTCAAATAATAATAGAATTTTAGTATTATTTTCTTTACAAGTGTGTTGAAAAACGTCGTATGATACACGTGTGTATTGATGATTACCGTCCTCGTCTATCTTAAGACCCTCACCTAACGGCTCGGGTCTCATGGCGCCTCGGCGGTAATCACCAACATTACACACCTGTACCATAATGTACTATTACAATACCGCGAAATATGAAATCTTTCTGTTAGAATTTTTTTTTTTTTTTGCTTTCTGATTATATCAGAATATGGATCAGTTTTAACGAAATATACGTATAGGTACAGCGAAAATTTATTCCTGAAATTCAGTTATACGTTTGCGGAGGTCTAATTTTTGTAACGACAACTTTGTAATAAACATTAAAGCATTATAATAAAAATATTAGGATCGTTTTATTAAGGTATATAGTAGAAAAGAACATTAAAAAAACGTTGATTTATTAAATAAAATAAATTACATTTATATATATACATTCCACCTCAGCTTACCCCTTTGAGGCTATAGACGTGAGTGTATGTATGTATATACACATATACATACACTCACACCTATAGCGTAACAAACAAATCGTTATATAAATTGCTGAGTGATATTTGTAAAAGTCAAATAAACTACAATGTCTACTTGCCGTATTGAAAATGTAAACAGTAAAGAATGCAAGAGAAAGATTGCAATAAAATAATACACAACGCTCAGAAAGTGTAGGCAAAGAATTTCAACCAATTTCAGCACTCATAATACATTATTATATGAGCATACACTTATATAGCACTAATAATAACATATGTATACTCTGCACGCCAGTGTCAATACCTAAAAATACGTACTTACCACTTATAAAAAAAACAATTTGATATACATAGTATTCTCATTTCACTGGTTTCAAATAAAACCCAACTTTTTCAAAATCGGTACATAGGTCAAATATATTGTAAACAGTGTCATAAAAAGTGAGAGACAATATTTTTCCTGCTTTTGCCCATATAAAACGGTGTTTTAATAAAAGCGGATCACAGCTCTCCGCTTGAATATTGTCGCAGATATTTCAATATTGGTGGGATTAGCAGCCTATGTAAACAGCACTTTCAATGCTCTGCAGCGTCATATCGAATACAATATCATTCAAAGCAACCCTTGATAATATTTGCTGAACCTTTTTAATTCTATAGTGCATACCTTCCTTGACAAACTTTGCTTGCAAACTACGACAAAATACCATATATTAGAAATATAATATTTTACTCATTATCATTACAGTTGGACCTACATACTAAAATGAAAATTAACATGATTTTATTGTAATTATTGTTAATATATAATATTTTCTATAATTACATTACTCAGTCACGTCAATTACCGCTTATTCCACCGTTATCGCGTAAGTAATGTAAGTAACTGCTGGGGTTATCTAATCTCAAAGAATAAGTAGAACAAAAGTTCTACGAGTCTAGTTCAAAAGCCTTTATAATAAAAAAAGTCTGAATTAAGGAGCTGAGAACTGCAATTAGTCAAATTAAAACAAAAATAATACAATATCTTAGAAAAGCATATCTTGATTCGGTTGAAAGGACAAACATTTATTTCTCGACCTATCGTTTTATAGATCTTTTTTTAATTTGACGCTTTGACCGCGAGTTATGAACCTCCAAGCCTCTCCTATACTACAAAAGCTCTCCGTCTCGCTACTTCATAACCGGAAAAAATAAAATATTCTTACGAAAAATTTATGGAAATAATACCTTTCCTATTCTGTAGGTAAGCGAAGTCGATTTCCAAGAAAACTACAGTCAACTGCGGATTTGTTTTTCGGTAAAAGTTTGTAAAAAAAAAATAGAATATTTTTATAAACTTTTACTATCAAAAATACATTTTACGAAATAGAAATAGGAAGTAGCATTGTATACTTCTTGGTAATTTAAATATGAGGCACTATAAGCCTGCCGATGACAGCTATGCATAAATTGGTGCGACTGCCGCGATCTAGCTCTGCCACTTATCAAGTCACTGGCTGTTTCCTAAGCTGTCTATCCCATTGTTATCACGTCAAAAGACATTTATAGTAAATGCTCTGTCCTGGCTGTTCCGATTAAATAATCAATGGTTTAAGGGGTTCGGAACAGGGATTCCTCATCCATAATATACGAATCTTTAGAAGATACCCTCGTTCCTTCAGTCAACCGAAGTTGAGTCGCAATACAGTATTTACACAATAGATAAGCGTGTCAACGACGAAGTACGACTGTTGTGTTTTGTTATCTCTGCAAACTAGTTCAGTTTGAGATTTGGCTAATTCTCTGACACTCAAGTTTGAAATAGAAACTTGATAGATTGCGATGTTTTCTACACGTCTACTAAGATTTGTGTATTTGTCTTACTAGTCCGGGTAATTTATTTAAGTCTATTATATCGTTTAGATTTTAAGCACGTTTCTAAGCGTAGTGTTATATGCATCAGATTTACTACAATGTACATACATATACATATGTGTTTTATTGTTCACTAAGCTGCTTAAAGCTTATAACTCATGGAATGCTTAGTTGAACTTAGCCTTTTAAAGTTTCACAATCGGTTTAGGTTATCAATAGGTTTCAAACCTAAAGCTTATTTAACCCCTGAGCCGTTGAAAGAAACCTTAATGTATTATAAAGCTGATGTTACAAAACTTAATACTAAGCAAAAGATTTTGATAAATTGTAAATGTGTTGCTGGTAAACATAAGCTTTATATATATAGATAGATACTAATTCTAATCATAAATACGGAATAAGTTAAAGAATACAAATTTGTCTTTAAAGGGATATTGATAATATGGATAGATTTTAAAGTGTAAGCAATAGATCGAGGACATCTGGATAACTGTAACTCATATGTAACCTGTAACTCAAAGTGGCTGTAACCGGTATAGTTTTAAAATATAACTCATATAAACAACAAACAGCAACTCACGGACCTAACTCCATTACTCGTATTTACGTATGTCAATTAATTAAGTCAAAAACAAATCATGACTTTGCCATAATCATACAACGACGGAGTTGATATTTATATTTACGACGGTCGTAGTACCACGCCGGCTACCAGAATGAATGAATAAACAAGTAAGAAGGTCCGACCAACGCCCCACTCAAACTCCATTAATCAACAACGGGCCCATTTCATAAAGTGACATTTTCATTGTTGCGCACCCCCAAAGTTCGTATTTACTCATTTTGTGTTCATAACATGAGATGAGCCGAAGCTTTGCTCATGCTTATGACTTTTGCAAAGTACCAACCATATTTACGTCCCACATATTAATTAATTTTCTGTGATTTGGTCAAAGCTTTTTATGTTTAAATAAATTTTGCTACTTGGTGTGCCCAGTAACTAAATTTTATTTAAACACATGGAATTTAAAATAATTTAAAATCAATACACACAAATAACACGTTTTGTTCAAAATTAAAGGAGAAGACACAGTTCTTTTCTGAATACGGATAAATTAACATGGGAGTCCGGCAAGGTAGTGTACTGGGTCCATTATTGTTTAATATTTATATTAATGACCTGCCGAATGTAAATAAATATCCAACTATTATGTTCGCTGACGATAGCACAATCATATTTACAAGTAAATATAAGTCACTTCTTAAATCTGATATACACAATACTCTTTTTATTTTGTGTGGAAACCCCCACGGGTCATCACCTCACCGGGGCCTTACGGTGAGATGGTATGTCGGTCTCGAACCGACTAAAATCACACAGTGTTTCGGCATGGAGTCTTCTGACCGGGGCCTCTGGTGTACCCTAGAAAGGAAATCCCTGTGAACAGGGACAGCAGGCGGCCAAGTCTGTCAAACTTGGCCGCCTGTTGGAGGCAATCCTGCTATGGTTTAATGCTCTGATTTAAAGAGGCGCACGCGGAACACATCGCGCCACCATCTCGGCCCTGTTTCTGCTAGAACGACGGATAGTCCTGTCCATCGCCCCCATGCTAGCGCTCATGGAGGCCGGAGATCATTTTGCGCTCTCCGGCGCCTGGTGCGTCTACTGCGGGACGGAAAAGTATTACTTCTCTCCCGTTCCCTTTCCGCCGTTTAATAAACAACACTCTATACAATGCAATGATTGAAATACAATAATTTAAAAACAGACAATTATATAATATAAGCTCACTTAAAAGTTAAACCACACAGCAGTATTGACAGCATATCATGGATACGTAGGATCCATGTTGAGGTACAGGAAAAGAACAAGTATTTAAAGCACAATAAGAATGTGTAAGGGTAATGTGCAAGCTCCAGCAATTAGATAATTGTAGACCTTATTTTAAAGGTTTTAAAATAGTGACGGTTGTCTGTACATCTACGAATTATTATTATTTGTAAGAACTAATTTGAATTGCTTTCAAATTAGTTCTATTGTATGTAATTAATGTATTATTGCTTTTTATTGTTATTATTTTCTGCATGAATTTACTAAACACATACGCTTATTTAACACTGGCTTACATTTTATTGTAATTCTAAATAATTTTTACTGTATTATTTTTGACATTACCATTACATTATATTATTGACCATTTTGGCATTTCATTCACATTGGTTATAATTTGAAATTCCTATAATAATAATATGTCGTTAATTATTGCATCTGTATTGTATTACCACTGCATGTAACATTTACTCATTTTCGCAATAAATAAGATTGTTTGAAAAAAAAAAAAAAACTTATATATAGATAGAGAAACAGGTCTGCAATAGGCCGAGAATATTTCCATTTCTACCTTAGGTTGTATATGCTTGCAGTACTTAAGGTATTATGTGCACCAAGTAAATCAACAAAAATATCCTAAAAGGCCTATCTGAGGAGGAATATTTAAAACTAGAGACTCAATTTTTTTATAAAGGTGCTACTTCACGTTTACCATTTTACAATTTACAGGATTTAATACATTTTGTACAAGAAGTGTTTTTAATAATGGGTTACTCGATCTTTTAAAGTATTTAGACACTGGCAACATCATTATGTTTATGGAGCTATTTAACCATGCGGTTTAACCGTGATCATGTTTTTTGGAATCGTTTGAACATTTGGGTCGGTCAATTAAATCTTAAAGCAATTGGCAGGGTAATAATTTAATCGCGTCGTATCAACAATTATGTAACTTATACTGTATTCGAATTATATTCTACTCATACTTAAACATATGTGTGTATATAACGGTCAGGTGACCGGACTGCTCGTACAAAAAGTACGTTTTATAAAAAATGACCTACATGGTTTTAATAAATATCTAAAATAAGCTTGTTTCATAACAGTTGGGTATAACAAAAGTGTTAAGTTATAATTCTGTGTATCCGAAATATTAACGATATCAAAACGTATTATTTTAATGAGTGCTTATTCATGTCAGTTCTTTTAAAATAAATAACTTTTAGCAGGAGGTAATACAAGCCTTTTCTTGCAAAATTAGACGTTGGATAATTGGATAACATGAACACATTGTACAGTATTGGAGAATTGCATTTATGTAATCAAGATACGAATAATTGACTGTTATTCGTGAAAAGTGAATGAGCGTATAAAATTACTCAAGGTATAATTATTTTGATTCCTACTTTCAAGTTTAAATATGTACTAAGGTTGAAAATTGAGTACATCATTGCAAAGTACATATATTATATAAAATTCGTAGAAGTCGGATACGTTCGTCTAATGTAGGTTATGAAAAATATTTTGTTTTGCATTATTTTCTTCTTACATTATTTATGTGATATCTGCTGCTCCTTATAGTACTGAATATTTTGTAAAACCATAAATTGCTTTATGACGACAAAAGTTAAATAAACTCATATATTACTCATATATATAACATATCCAAAAAATATCTTCTCATGTTTATTCATAACCAATACCCACAGTTATATGCTATTCTTAGTCGATATCTATAGCTACACATGTATGATATATCTACGTATTTATTTCTTACATCTACATGAGATATTTTAGGTATGCTATTAACATCCTTTCAATACAATCCTTTAAAAGATAATTTTTAGTAAATTAAACGAACCGTGTCGTATCAATATCGGTATCAAATGTTATTTCAAAAGGCTTTTGTTACTATGAAAAGCAGTTATCCACAATGAAAATAAGCAGGCAGCGATGAGTCTAATATATCCTTTCACATTATAGAAACGGTGTTTCGAAAATAAGTAGGAACCAGTTTGTGTTGTGAATACATCAATACGGGGGATGTCGGAAGCCTTCAAAACTTTATTTATGCTTCACAAGTGACAGTGACAAGAATGTGCGGCGTGATTGATGTAACTGTCAGAATAAGGATACATCAAATCGTTTTTTTTTGTACATAGAAATTGCATGTTTTCTTGTTCTTGAAATTAAATCAAACTAGCAATATACATAGATTTAGTTTTAGAAAACAATGTGAATATAAAAATTTTTCTTCTCTTTTAAACCAAAATAAATATAATAATAAAAATTCTAATACTAAATGTAGTTATCGGTAACTTACCTCACAACTACTTCAGTGTATCTTATATAGGATTCTAGTTTTAAGTACAAGCCTCACTTGTGCTAGGAGGCCCCGCTCTTCCCAGCTTTAACAATAGCTTGTAGAAGTGTGTTTTTCATTTTAAACTTTATTATTTTTAGACCTTTCTTAAAGATATTAAAGATGAAATTCACATCAAAATCGAAATTAACATTAAAGTCAAAATTATAATTAATATAAAAATTAACACTAAAATCAATATGAACATTGGACCTAAAATTACAATTGATATCAAAGTGAACATTCAAATCAAAACGAACAACAATATCAAAATTAACATTGAAATTTTAAAATTAAAAACAAAATTAAAATACAAAAACAGAAAAAAAAAATAACTTCAGAATCAAGAATTAAAATCAACATTAATGGTTAATATATGTTAAATGTGTAAACTAAATGGAAAACAAAATTTATGTAATTTAAAATTAAATTAAAATTGAATATAATACCTATTATTACGATTCAAGTATATAAGATCAATTTGGCTATATTAACAATGCGCTTATGAATAAGTGTATAGTAGTATGAGAAGGACTGTAGTATGTATGTGTTTTATTTTAGTCTACGTAATAGTTTTAAAAAGGTTTTCTATGTAATTATATGTCTTTCAACCAGCACACTAGTGAAATTTAGCATTGTTTATAGGACATAGGAAATATATGTATTTATCATTTTATTTACTTTACTATATACTTCAGCGGATTGTTGGTATACTGTCTTTTGGCATATGATGTCTTGACTATGACTAAGGGTGCAACAAGGTGATTTCTTCTTTTCTTCTTTTTTGTTAAAGTCAAGATTATAGGTGAGTGTTTGTGATTATAGTCAAGTTTCTTGGTCTTTGTGCACCCACCACATATAAGTATGCAATATACCAAGACAGATTGGGCTAGAGAGTCATATGTATATTTGGTTCAAAAGCTTATGCGGTTATATGTCTCAGTGTCTTGAATAGCCAGATAAGTTTTCTAATTTGTGAAATCACCGCGGGTCTTACCGAAATTGCTGGTCTACTATATTTGCGATTTTATCACAAGAGCAATATTTGCTAAGGATTTATATATCACACCGAAACTCATACTTAGTTCGTTGCTAACATAGTTTCGTACTTTCATACATTGCTTTCGGTCCTGAAGATGGTATGTTATTAGCGACAGTAGGATTATGTTTTGCAGAGTGCTGACAAGAACAGGAATAGAAACGGTGTTGAAGGCTTTTTTAAATCAAGGAAGACAGCTAGACACCGTCTTCCTGAATCCACTTGTTCTACAATGTAGAGGACAATGCTAAGACCGCACCTTCTGTCGAAAATCCTAGCCTAAATCCATATTGGGAGGATGATGGGATATTAAAGTTGTTAATATAATTAATTACTTGGGTGTTTATTAGATTTCCTATAATTTTTGAGATAGCTGGCAGCACCTAGATAGGTTGATAAATACTGATGTCGTCTTTTTTCCATCTTTGAACACTAGTGTTATTATAGGTTTTTTAAAGCGGGTGGAAAAATACCTTAGAAAAAATAAAAATTGTCAAAATGTGTAAATATTGCCGCTGTTATTATCATATTCATATCATATTCTTCATATTTGAGAAGCTTGATGCTTGATGCATATTGTTCCATCCAGGGCCGCTGTCTGATTTTAGGCTCATTAACACACTGTGCATCTCTACCTGGTCCGTATCTAGCAAAACAAAAGAGGACAATTATGGATTACTAAGGCTGGCACGACTTTTTGTTAGATTTTTAACTAAGTTCTACTCAATTAGAGTCTTTCCAACATTTGAAAAGTACTTATAAATATCATTTACAGATTTTTGTAGAGTTATTTATAGCAAGCCCTGTTTGTTGGTGTTTTGTTTTTTCTACTTGCTCTTTATCCTATTTTCTTTTTAATCTTTTCTATCAAAATGTTGCAATAGTTTTATTTATTTATTTATTTATAATCACTTACTGCAGCTATATTGATGACATAATGACGAAGAGAGGATGGACTTAATGCCGTAGGCATTTTATACCAGTAAACCATTGAGTGAGACAGAGACGTGCCTGGTGTAAATATAACTCTAAACGTAACTAGAAAAGATTGTGATTAATACTGTCAAAAGATATTACACAACTAAGTAATTCATTATACCATAAACATGCACACACATATGTACATTAATACATACATACACACGTATATATACATACATACACATAATATATATTTTCCCATATGGCTACTTCACAGAGTATATTCAGGTGATTCTGCATATCATAGGTCTGTGTAGAGCTCTTAGTACTTTAGCCTTGAAAGTTTGTCGGCTAGAGGACATCCTGATTTCCAGGCACATTCCAGAGGTTCACAGGTATGACAGTGAAGGAGAAATTAACTATACTGGAATTATGAGATTGACAAAGAAGGAGAAGATTACTTGAAGAGCGGAGATTCCTGGATGGTTGGAGGATAAGTATTAGAAAATGAAACGTTAAGTAAGAAGGTGAATTGGGTTAGTGGAGAAAGAAGTACAGCATAATCAAGGCCCTTAAACTGCGACGCTGTCTTATGGGTAACCAAGACAGTTTATTGCGATAAGTAGTTTTATGATCGTACTCTCGCAAGTTGAATGTGAATCGCATGCAATTGTTCAGAAATCGGTCTAATTATTTGAGTAGATCTGCATTAAAGTCGAGATAGTAAACATCACCATACTCGAGAAATGGGAGTACCAAAGACTATACAAGCAAAGGCTACGCAAGATATTAGTTGACAATGGTTTCGATACCTTATATGTATGATGTTTTAAAAACAACAACTGCAAGTAACACTTCCAAAAACTAGCCTGTAGGGCAATCACTGGATGTATGCGCACTACACCTACAGCAGCACTAGAAATAATACTAAATCTGCCGGCACTACACCTCTTTTTAAAACAAGAAGCAGCTTCTGCAGCAGTAAGGTTAAAAACATTAAAACTTGGGTAAAGTAGCCGATCCTTACACTTACAGGTCCTAGACAAGGTGATTGAAAAGGAACTAATGTTGTTGGCGGTGAATGATAAGCTTCCAAAGCAATTTGTGTTCGACAAAAAGTGCAAAATACAACTGCACGAAGATATATTTCTTTCAGATAAAGATGGTCTTAATGTAAAAGATCTAACACTTGCGTTGCATTTCCCCAAAATTAGTGAGGTGTCCGGAGGCCCACCTCCGCTCTCCTTATTCCTCTCCCCTGGCTTTCCCCCCTTTTCCCATCTCCTCATCCCCGTCTGTTTCCCCTCCCCGCATACCCTCATCTTTCTTCACCCTCAAAGGCGGGCAGCGCACTTACGACTCCCCATTTGCAGGTGTCCATGGACGGCGGTTGTCACTTACCATCAGGTGACCCGTCTGTCCCCCTATAATATAAAAAAAAACGTGTGGCACTCGGAGACTGCCGCGGTAATGCTATTGCATAGCATTTTTTATCAACTTATGCAATTATAATTATTCTGCTTACGTATTCGTCCCATTTCGGAGCAGCTCGTCTCGGGCGTCTCTTTCGTCTCTTCGTCGTGTTACCGGGCCAAACACCTGGGATCACCAAAGACTCTCCCCGAGGTCATCGGCGACACCATAGGTTTGCTAAATTATCTTGAGGAGTTAGAATGGCAATAGCAGCCATTCAACCTGTCACGCAAATCAGGCGCACAGAAGACGTCAAGTTGCGGATATTAGCCCGCGTAGACCAGTAGATCAGTAGTAGGTATGAGTAGTTTCAGATAATACGCTCGTTAATTTGTTCATTTGTTATACAAATGAAATTAATATTTATATTGCGTGTTATGACAACGTTATTAGATGATTTTATAGTGTCAAGGTGATCATTTAGTGAACCTATGAAATTATCAGCATTACTGCCAGAGGGGAAACGTTAAATGCCAAGAACTATGAGATTTGGTACGTTTGTTTGGAGACAAGATGCATGAGTTAATGTTATCTGGACTACACTTACTTTGTGATAATTTTTGCTGTACTCAGAGACATATTATGAACGTTCAAAGAAAAAAGGGCTAGATCCCATGGATCAACAATTAAGGTAGCCACATATCGTAGTTATCAACTGAATCACGCCTATAGCAAACATTTAGATTACTTGAAGGGGCCAACAAGAATTACCTTTCGACATTTGGACTTACGACTTGAATACTAATGTAATGTATGTAACTAATCTATTCAAAGTTATGTCCAACGACTCTAAAAGAAACATTGCTTCCATAATTTTTTATGTGTAACATGAAACAGCATGGAAAAGATCGAAATAAAAATGTGTCTGAAACAAAACATCACCTCAAACACAGATAAGTGCTTTCACGTGTCGTTTACGTGGAACAAATAAATCCGTAAGATGTGCTTTCAAATCAAACACACACCTTAACAGAAAATGATACGTGGTAACTTGAGGAAAATTCGTAATATAATGTATTTTTTACGTACGAATGATTAAATTGGTTACGTATGTTTTACCCGAGGAAAGCGAAGTAAGAATCAGGATACGGTTTTAAATAAATTATCATACTTTTCGAGAAAATAATGGTGTAGAAATACGCTTTAATTTATTTATATATATACAGTCGTGGTCAACTAATTAGGGACACTCTCTAGTTAATCCAAATTGTGAATTTATTTTTTATTTTCCAACGAGTCTAAACAATATTCCACATCTTTTACATGTAAGTATAATTAGTCATTTATGTGCCTAATTATACAAACAATAACAACTTCTTAAACATTAAACCTCTTTACAGTATAGCTGATAGATGATCACAGTGCTATTTGTTCAAAGAATGCTGGCTGGCCATTTAATTAGGGACACTGAGATATTACGTTCTAGTTTCAAAATCTGAATCTCAATTATTATTTTCTTTCTTCTCCTATTCTTTGTGGTAGTTTTGGCGGCAATCTAGATTTGTAATTTCAAGTTTTGAGAGTTATTTTGAAGAACAATGGGCAAAAATAAAAGTTGCGATGCAACACTACGAAAAATTATCATGAAGTTTGTCGAGCGTGGTTGGTCATACCGAAGGATAGCAGGATATTTAAATTGTTCAAAAACTATGGTATGCAATGCAGTGCAACATTTCAGGCACAATAACACAACTTTAAATGTGCCCAGAAAAAAAAGATCGAGAAAAACAACTCCGCAAGAAGATAGAATGATAACCAGGTTAGCTAAGAAAGATCCGTTTCTAGGCTCTATTTTAATTAAACATGAAGTGTTTGGGGCAGACGAAAGAGTCAGTGTATCAGCGAGGACAGTTCGACGACGTCTGGTAGAAGCAGGGTTGTTCGGAAGAGTGGCTCGCAAAGTACCGTTGTTAAAGAAAAAGCATAGAAATGCACGTTTGGCGTTTGCACGTAAATATGGACATTGGACCTACGACCAATGGCAACATGTATTATTCTCTGACGAGACCAAGGTTAATTTGATTTCTTCAGATGGAAGGCAATACGTACGGCGTCCTGTAAAAGCGGAAATGAATCCAAGATTCACAAAAAAGCAGGTGAAACATGGCGGAGGAAACATTAAAATGTGGGGATCATTTTCTGGACGTGGAGTGGGACCTGTGAGGAAAGTTCAGGGTAACTTAGACCAACATCAATACAAGGCAATATTAGAAGAAACTATGCTTCCCTATGCTGAGGAACATCTTCCTATTATATGGACTTTTTAGCATGATAACGACCCAAAACATACAGCCCGTTCAGTCAAGTCGTTTCTTAACAGACAGTCGGTATCAGTGCTAGATTGGCCAGCAAATAGCCCCGACCTCAACCCAATCGAGCACCTTTGGCACGAAATTAAGAAAAAAGTTGCCATTTATCGTACCACAACTTTAGATGAACTTAATGAAGCTTTTTGTGAGGCATGGGCAAACATTCCTGTTGAAATATGTCAGAAACTGATAATGTCTATGCCACATCGGTGTCAAGCGGTAATTACTAACAAAGGTTTTGCTACTGGGTACTGATTTTACCCGTAATAAAATGAAGTTGTTAAAGAAATTAAAATACTGCAGATTATTAGTTCTGTTTAACTCTATTTTTCATTTTACTTTACTGTTCTTAATTAAATGTCCAGCTACAGAATTGTACCTTAAATTGAATACATGGTTAACCTTTGATATTAAACACTTTTTTATATTTATTTAATCTTTTATTTACAGCCATTTATAGTATAATAATCGGATCAAATTATGCAAATAATAGTTACTGAGAAATCAACATGGTTTTATATTTATATGTACATAGCCGGTTATTGCTGTCCACTATCTTGAATGTCCTTAATTAGTTGACCACGACTGTATATATATATATATATATATATATATATATATATATATATATATATATATATATATATATGTTGTATATAAAAGTCAACAACCGCGTAAGGAAAGTAATTCCAATTAACGGACAGTTGCTAAAAGCCGTGTTCTATGATGTTTGTTCAACATTTTTTAATTGCCTTAAAAGTCATAAAAAGAAATAAAGCACTTTACGAAATCGAGTACTTGAAATAAGGTATGAAATTACTTACTACTAATTATATTTTACACATTTATTAGGAAACATAGGGATGTATGCAATGAAGCGCCTGGTCCGGGAGGTAGCGTTGCATTTTGGGCAGTCATTTTACGCCTATTGCTTGCCATCGTTTTCTATAGATCTCAAATGAATTACAACTGATTATTGTTTTCGTACTCTTAATTATTTGAAGAATCACGTAGTTAAATTTCATTCGGCGTAACATAACTATTTTACGTTTTCTTTTTACAAGTTCATGTGAGCAGCTGACGCATATTCCTCCCTCCACGATGCAGCTGACGGTTTTTTTTTTCAGCTCAGTATGACAACAACTATTTATGGAAAAAGTTTCAGCTAGCGTACTATCACTTAAATTGATTTTTTTTTGTACCTCTTTCGCAGCCCCCCACAGCCGCACCCACCGCGACTTGAGAAGCTGACGGTCGGTTTACTTATTAGTCATATAAGATCAACTATCGCTGTTAATATCAGCCGGCGTACTATGACTTTTGTATTTGCAACGCTACCTCCCGGACTAGCCCTTTGCGACGGTATCAGCCGCTGCGCTGCGGAAAAGGTTGTTTCATTCCTTCATAAAGGTTCCCGAAACTAGTTACTTTTGGACCCGACGCTTCGCTAAAATACACACGAGACTACAACAGTATTTCTTTAACAAATATAGATATTAATGTTGGACATGATTTTTATAAGGAAAACTGATTAAAATCTATGCAATAAGTGTATAGCAAAAAAATTGGTTCTTTTGAATCGTTTAGTCTGTGGGATTATTGCTGCCCTATCATTCAAGAACTTTAAAATATAGCGAATTAAAATTGAACGTTATGAGCAATGAGTAAAACAGACCGATATCATCGTAAAGCCATGTTTGAGTAATTAATATCTTCTAGTGTATGCAATCTTATAACTCATTTGTATGTTGTGATATAGTTAGTTTACTAATTTATTATATAATGTTTATAAATAGAGTAAAATATGTTGCATAACACATAAAGCAAAACTACAAAAATTATATCATAGTTTACTAATAATTACAGTTCTATGTTCAATACATGTTTGTTTTAAGCATAACAGAAAAGACGATTTGATAAATATCTGCAAACTTTGTTGTACCGTATTCGCAAAGGGGCTTTTACAAATGTGGAAATACAATTTGAGCGCTCGCTTTTCTCGCCCGCAGCTTTTCCGGGAGCATATATTATATCTGTATCGATATAGCCTGAATTCAGGTACAGTAACGGTTTAAAATTTTCTAATAGAACCACTATAAATCTATTTGGTACCGAATTATTCATAAGGGTTTTTGCACATTCTGATACGACGTGACTTTCATTTGTTAATACCTAACCACAATAACGCAAGCCTGACTTGTTTTATGTATTTGAAATAGTCTCCTTTGGTCACTATATGATCCGAGTTATTTATACTAATGTTAAAATGTTGAAAACCATACACATCCTTAATTGAAGATAATAAAATGTTAAAAACAAATTTTAACAGTGGTGGAGCCATGCTTAGGCACAAATGGGCCGGCTCGGCCGATACCACGACCTCGCAGGAAACCGGTTGTGAAGCAACGCTTACATTGCATTTCCCCAAAATTGGTGAGGTTTTCCGTAGGCCCAACTAACCTTCTCCTACTCTCCTTTTTCCACTCCCGTCATCTCTTCTCTTTTCTCTCCACGTTCACATCTCTTCTTTCCAGTTTCCACATACCTCATCCATGTTAGCTTTGTTAGCAAAATTGTTTTTTTTTTCATGTTATCTACGGGCGCCTTAATTTTTCTGTAGCAAAATTAGGATATTTTTTTAAGCTATTTGCTATGCATATTCCTATCAATTTACATATTATGTTTACTTACACAAAGGACAAGAACTCTTTTATGAAACACGAGGTTGATTTACCTATACTATTTGGAGAAATTTGTTTACATTAAACATATTTGTGTCATAAATAATAATTCTTAATTTACTAGATGATATTAAAGATGCTAATAAGATGTATTTTTTGGATGGAAATGATTTTACAGAGAAATGTTATAAAAAAAAATATTCAGGAATTAATAGAGAGTTTCCATGGTTGTTTTTTTTTAATTTAGTATCGTACACAAATATTTAAATAGTAAAATACTATCGTAATTCATAGATGCGAAAGTAATTAAGTCGAATCCAGGGTAAACTCCGACAGCGGATCCCGACAGTAAATTAAATTTCCCTCTCGCGACCACTTGACCCTTGTTGAGTGTTCATTGTACATTAACTGGTTATCGATGCAATGCATAAAAAATATATTAATGATGGCTGAGTGTTATCCACTTTTAGATAAATACATATTCTTAGGCTGGTCGCAGATTAGAGAACTTTTTGAAATACTATCTACATATAATATCTCCACTACGTGTGTTGTGTTTTGAGTTACAAACAGAACTTAAAGTAACAGCGATCAACCATTATAGACTAAATCTAAATTATATTGCATTTCTATAAAATATTATTAAACTAATGACCAAGAAAAGTTGTTCGGTTCTGAGTAGTTTGCTGCGCTGAGTGTCTATAAATTGTTTACGCAGATATGATATTAGACTTAACTGACCTATAACCAGAATGACGGAAACGTATAAAAAACTTTCTCAACTGTTTGAGTTTGATATTCTAATGACAATAACATTACAAATTATCTTGGGACCAAAGCTTGCTACTAGGTTTGAACTTAAATCTAATGTCTGTTAAGCTCACTTCAATTATTTCTTAATGTTAATTTTAATGTTTACCTTGTAACATTATTATAATTTAATTTAACAATACAATTTTTGTAAGTTGTGGTTATTTCTTCTGTCATATTGGTAATGTGTATTACATGTGATCTCAATAAATAAATAAATACATTTAGAATATTTCACTTTTCAAGCTTTAGGACCTATAATTTTGAATTTGCATTATTTCATTTAATCTGGAATCTAATTACGTTTCTTTTTTTTTTTCTTTTTTAAAAGACAACTCCCGCATTAGGATTAATTCCTGTGTCACGGGGTTATAAATCGAATTAATTCAAGCTTACGTTTGATAAATATTCTCTTAATATTGCACAGTTAACACTTGGATAAATAAAAAAAAAGTTCCGACCACGATCTTTATTATCACAAGGCTGCGGGTGATGTGTTTGACCCAAAGTTCTCAGGTTTCCAGTGCAGCGAAGAATTAGCTAAATACTTTCTACGAAAGTTCCTTTTGTGACTTTTGTTTTTGCTGAACTACAAATGTTGAAAATGGAATTTTGAAAATGAAAAACTATACATTATATTTAATTGAACTCTTAACTCTTTATTATGCATTCCAAAACATTACAAACGTAAAACTTTTTTACTTTGTAATATTTTAATTTAATGATTACTTTTGGTAGTAATGGGTAGTGTGATAAGGTTTAAAAAAGTAACACAACCATTATGCTTATAAAGTATACTGGCATTCATTAGCAGAGCCTTACATTTTAAACAACAGTAGCAAGAAATAAATTTTCAAATCGAACATTCCCTAAGCTAACAGCGACAATTCGACCACAGCTTTCGCAAAGTTCAATTGTTCATTCTAACCTTTGTCGATATTACTATAATATACCTTTAGCTTAATAAACACAATTTCAGTCAATAAATTAAAATTTGCCCTATTTTTTTGCTGGCGTAAATCTCACCAATCTGTGGTAAACCTCAAAGGCTGTTTGCATGACCAACAAGCGCAAATTAACGGAAAAAAATATAGGCGAAAAAATATTTTAGTAAAAATTCAAAAGATCCAATTAGCCCCAAGCACTCGAAAGGATTTTGTAGAATAGAAGGAGCAATGACTAGCAAATATGGACCGCGCTAAAATACGGGACGTATTTATATTCAGAAATGTAACCGATATAATAAATTATCATGGGAAAAGTTTCTGTTTAAACCATCGTAGTTGCCTTGTACAGTGAAATTTAGGGGTAATAAACTTGAGATGCTATCTACCCTTTTAGTGGCTATTCCCTCATGTATCCCTATATAAAAACTTCAATGACATTTTATAGCTCAAATCGGAAAGGAACTTTAAATATCAGTATTAATTTATGCTTACCTTCGATGAGTCACTAATTGTCAAATTAACTTTTATAAACAATAAAACGTTTAAATATCGATTGTTATGGCAAAGGGATAATGTCCCACTATATTTTCAAATCCTTTATCAGGGGTGACTCATAAAGTCATAAATGGCTACTAAAAATAAAATAAGATGACGGAATGGGAAACATGAGAGTAATAAGTGAATGGCGATTTTTTTTTAAGTTTGTAATATTTTGAAGAATAATAAAGAGTTAAAAGTTAAATCAAAAATTGACTGTTTTTCATTTTACAAAAACCGTGCAATTTCTGGCCTTAGCCATGAAGTAATTATTTATTAATTCTTCTATATATATCTCAATGTTTATTAACTTAAATCGATAAATACAACCAGTATCCAGAAACTGAAACGGAATCATTTTAGATTTTAAAGCCTTATGATACCGATTGTATATCAAATAGCAACTTAAACTATAACTGGAATATATTGAATCATTTTCAACAGTTGTCGTTCAGAAAAAACAAAAGTCCATTGTGAATATAAATCCTATAGATAAGTATGAGCACAAGTAAAGAGATACCTCTACTTGTGCTCATAGTAATTTAGTAGTCCTTCTAAATAGTGATTAAGAAAATTTGGTTTTAATAACTTTCTCCATTTACTCTTTTAATTAAAATAATAATGGTATTACTATACTATTACTAATATATATTCGGTGATCAACACTTGCAGTACCTGCCTATCAAGTTTCGTCTTTTATCTGACCCTTTTCGCTAGTCAAATAAATTGAAATGAACGATGGGAAGCGGATAAATAAGCGTGTTACTTATTGTACGCGTAGTTTGAATTTCTTGTTCCTAATTACAGAATAGCAATTTAAATGATGTGTAATTATGTTTAGTTATAATATATTCTAATACGTACGTATGACTTCATTATTTATTACAGAATTATAAATTCACGATACTAATGCTACTGATCAATGCAAATTCGAACTAATCAAATAAGTAACTTCATCATTCAGGATGTAACACTATTTTTACATTACAATATCGTGGCATCTCACCATATGTGATTTTAGTCTATCTAAGTGAAAATTATATTATAGATGATTTAAACGTCAAATCGTTAGCTTCAGTACATTTTTGTATGAAATAGCTAGGCATGACGTCAAGCCGTAATATAAATCAAATCTTTAAATTTTAATGTTATTTTGAAAGTAAAAAAATAAATAAAAAATGTTGACATAATACTGGACGAGAACCTTTACACTATTTTAAATTATTTTAATGCCCAACTTAGCGAAATAATTTGTTTTGTACAAAATGAGATAACTTGGATATGTTATATCGCCTAACAACTGATATTGATTATAACCCGTACTAATTTCAGGTAAAAATTAATATGTGATTATATCACAAATCGAAATCTCTGGATTTATATATGTAACTATTTAGATGAAGTCAAAAATAATCTACACCGTATATTTAGTCATACACTAAGTTTATGAAAACAAATCTGACGAATTAACGTAACAAAATAGACTATTCCCATCAATAATAAATGAGTAGTCTGTGAAAAGTGGACAGTGTTAGGCTCCTGTGATTGATTGAAAATGTTATAGAGACGTTGCGTAAAATACTGGCAGGAAAATCGATATACAACCTCCTTACAAATTGACTGGTTACATCTCTGACTAAGTAATACATGTCATATACCTTGCTAAACCTTATTAAGGTATTTCAGACTTGATTCATTAAAAGTAATGTTAACGAAAAAGTTAGTGACATGTGATAACATAAAGGTTTAGTTACATTAAACGTTTAGTATTATATAATGGAAATGTGAAAGTTATACATTTAATTGTAATGTATAAACGCAATAGTTTATAGAACTAACAATGAATGCTGCGGGACAGCTTATAACCACACAATATATGGAAAACAACATGTACTTAGCTACTTAGTTTTTAATTGTAAATTAAGTAACTTTTTTACGGCTAGTCCGTGTGTTCCTCAACCGCACCGCATAGATATACGAGTATGTACAGATATGAACACTGAGCCTATGGGATAGTTCTGTTTTCGGTTATATTCGTAATATATGGGCTACATGCACTCCTATTATAGATTTTCGAACTATGTCACTTGACAAATAAATACAGTATGATTTAGTAGGCTACGACTATGAACTAGTTAGAGGGCTCGGACCTCCCAGCACCAGTCAGTTCGAGTTATAGGTATGTGAACCTAACTTGCTTGAGCTATTGCTTATACTATTCAATCTATATATCCAATCGGTATAAGTATCTCTTTCTATCCTGTTACCCTTTCAATAAGCTCCCAATTTACCCACCTAATTCCCCAAGTGTTGGGATGGCGGCAATAGGCTTGCCTCCTGTTACGTAAATGGGACTTAATTATACTTGACTAAGTGTGAGCACCTGAGACGCCTCTGCCTATCTCTTAGGTGATACAAGCGTGCATGTATGTATGTATATGTATATATGTTCAACTATCATTTATTTTACTTATCCTTTGCGCATAGATATCATCTTCACACACTAGTGGAGGGAGATTTATAGTGTAATGAGTTACGAGCAAGCTTTTCATACCTGGGGGTTTTTTCTTGGGGATTCTCTTCTACTTCAATGGGGTCCATAGATTGAAGTGACACAACAGAAAGTTACCGTGATCCGTCTGCTTGTTTGTTTAAAAAAGGTTCTAGTTATGGTTAAGTTCCCTTTCAATCGTTTCTTCACTGCAGGCCTCAGTAAAGTTGTACCCGCTAACCCAGATGATGATGTGGTGAATTAACTGACTTGAAACTGTGAAAAGCCACAGCGAACAAAGAAAAAGACAAAAAAAAAAGAGTGCTATAAAAAGAGACAAACTAATAATCTCCTGAAAGAGGTTGATTAACAAAACATTACTTAAATAAACACATTACTTAATGAATAAAACCAAGTGTGTATTCAACGTATTTAATTTCTAGTTAATGGCTTTTTCTACTGATTAAATTATATTTGGCAGTAGTATTCCAAACTTCTATTCAATAAATACACTTAACATAGATTCTTTTATCTATGACATTGCAAGAAAATATAGAACGAATTTCTATGTAAGTCGTATCTTTTGAGATATTGAAAAAATACCTTTCGTAAGACCTTGAACTTGTGGTCGGCTTCAACGAATTCATCCTTGTGAGGACTGAATAATTTACGACTGTCCCCGGTAATAACACGAACCTACTTTATAAAGAAAATGCGCCACTTTATTATGATAATTGGTCGACCTCGAATTCAAATCCCAATCGAGTCTCGTTTCGAAACGTGATCAAGATTCGAAGACATGGAGTGGCCCGGTAATGATCTCATAAATAACGTGAACCTTTATAACGTAATACTGTTCAGATTTTTTTTATTAAGTGTTAACAAAAGAAATTCAGTATAAACCCACAAATATAAATATGTATTTAATTCAAGCACAAGCATAGTATTAAGAAAAATATCCATGTAAAGATATCCTTTCGGTAATCATAGCCGTGTCACCGCATCACTTTGGCAAATAATGTTTACATGTAGGTGACGCGTGGCAAATCTGAGACTCACCTCGGGCGGGTAGGGCGTCGACTTCCTATAATCCATTTGGGCGAACAACTGGAGTCATGTCAGAGTGATTGATGTAGGTACATACGAGGTGATCCGCGCGGCGACTTTATTTACACCTCTTTGACATGCGGTCCCGAAAACTTAAGCAGCTAATGTGTACACGGAGAAAGCGGATATCCGTACCAATAGCTGTTAGGTACACATGCCAACCTGTGTATGTTATATGTTAATGGTAAAGGGCTCTTTTTCCGTGTTTAGACTCATGGTCAATTCATTATGTATACAGAAATTGCTGAGAAGAGGCTGAGAAATTTGGTGTTCACTGACATCTCGGAGAGTGCATGAAAGGATTTCTGCCCGTTGTGTAGCCACTCCCTCGCATTCCAGCATAACATGGGCGGTCGTTTACTCTATGCTCAGACAACCCCTGCGCAGAGGGCTGTTTGCATTGATTACAAATAGGTGTCGGTTCCGAGCCAGGTGGCCTGTAGTATTTCCTACCACTGTTTGGAAGTCTGTTTGGCAAAGACTGAGTCTTATACACGATATGCGTGGTGATACTTCTGTCAGTACCAGTTTGGATTATCTGCAGCAAGATGTCAATGTTAAAACTAAGGTTTATTTAATGTCAACCATCTAGTAAAAAAAAAAAACAACAAAAGTAATATAAAAATATTGTCCATTGCACATATCATAGCTGCATTTTCAATGAATACAGTTAATATCTAACGTGGTAGAGCCATGCTTAGGCACGAATGGGCCGGCTCGACCGGTGCGATACCACAGCCTCACAGAAAACCGGTTGTGAAGTAACGCTTGCGTTGCATTTCCCCGAAATGAGTGAGGTCTCCGGAGGCCCAAAATCCCCCACCCCACTAATGATAGCGCTGTTAGCAAAAAGGATACCTCAGGGGGGTACCAGCGCTAGCGTTGGAGAATCCCCCCCTGGACGTCCACCCTCAGTACGGATTATACCTGAGCGTGGACGCCCAGGCTGCCCCTCGTACTCTAGGGGGGGCTCAACTGCGCTCTCAAAATCTGCTCGGGGCAAGAGAAGGCATACCATGGCACCCCCTGTCACGTTTACCGTGGATTTTTGTAACATCAGGGGCTTACATTCTAACCTCGACACTGTCCACCACCACCTTGAGACAGCAAAGCCGGCCTTGCTCTTTTTAACCGAGACGCAGATATCATCTCCAGCGGACACATCCTACCACTGCTACCCTGGGTACGGACTGGAACACTCCTTTATTCCTAAGGCTGGTGTATGCGTGTACGTTAGAGATGATATCACTTCTCGCCGCCTCGGCAATCTTGAAGGTAGGGTACCTCTCCATCTTATGGCTACGAGTAGACTGCGACGACCATCCCCGCATCTACGTATGCCTACAGGTCCCATAGCGGTGATGCCGAAACGAACCGACTCATCGACCACGTCCAAATGGCTACAGACTCAGTGCTCCAGCAGATCCCATCCGCAGAGATCGTGATTCTTGGCGACTTTAACGCACATCACGCCGAATGGCTTGGTTCGCGCAAAACCGATCATGCGGGAAGATCTGTTCACGATTTCGGCTTGGCATATGGCTTGACGAAGCTGGTAACGCCTACGCGAATCCCAGATGTAGAGAGCCACGTGCCTTCACTGTTGGATCTTCTGCTGACCTCACATCCTGACGGCTACAAAGTATCCGTTGAGGCCCCTCTTGGCTCTTCGGACCACTTCCTGATTAGGAGTATAGTGCCACTCGTTCACTCGCTGCAGCCGCGAGTTACAGGCAGTCGCCGAGTATGGTACTATAAGTCACCAGACTGGGATGGATTGCGAACATTCTTTGCATCCTACCCATGGAGACAGGTTTGCTTCTCGCCGGATGACCCCGATGTCGTTGCCGACTCTGTCGCGGATGTTGTGCTTCAGGGTATGGAACTTTTCATTCATTTCTCCCTGATTCACACAGGTGGCAAGTCCCAGCCCTGGTTTGTTTGAACCTGCAAAGCGGCATCCCGCCGAAAGCAGGAATGTTACCAAGCATGGGCTAATGTAGCACAGCACGGGATGTAAAGACCAGCACATTAAAGAAGCAATTTAACTTTGCCTCCAGGTCCCTCAAAAGAGTAATTGCTGGGGCGAAGTCGGCTGTCCAGGGAAACTTTTGTAAGCCATCCCTTCCACCTCTGCACATAGGAGATAATTCGTTGGCCCACGACGCTAAAGAAAAAGCTGATCTTCTGGGCAAACTCTTTGCGTCCAACTCGTCCCTGGACGATGGGGGAAACGCACCGCCGACCATGCCGTAGTGCGAGAGCCGCATGCCGGAAGTCCGGTTTACACAAAGGGCAGTGCGTAAAGCGCTTCTTTCCCTCGACGTTCTCAAGTCGAGTGGGCCCGATAGAATCTCTCCTATCGTGCTGAAGACGTGTGCTCCAGAGTTGGCACCGGTTTTAACGCGCCTTTATCGGCTTTCCTATTCTCTTGGCGTAGTCCCGAACTCATGGAAGACAGCTCTAGTGCACCCAATCCCTAAAAAAGGAGATCACTCGGATCCGTCCAACTACAGACCCATAGTCATCACCTCCTTGTTCTCCAAGATAATGGAATCCATTATTAACTGCCAGCTCTTCCGGTACTTAGAAGACCACCAGCTCCTCAATGATCGACAATACGGCTATGCACACGATAGCACGAGTGATGACCTTAACACCGGCCGCGCTAACATTTCTCGGGTAAACGTCATCGAAAGCCGACCCAAACTTGTGTCTGAAATCGAAACTTCTTTATCAAAAGTTTCAGATTGGGGTCGACTTAACCTAGTCCAGTTTAACCCCACGAAGACACAGGTTTGCGCGTTCACCGCTAAAAAGATGCCATTGGTCGTATCACCTCAATTTGAGAGCACTTCCCTAACTGCATCAGCCAGTATCGGAATCCTTGGCGTCGATATATCAAGCGAAGTCCAGTTTCGCGGTCACTTAGAGGGTAAGGCCATATAAGCCTCGAAGAAGCTTGGTGTGCTAAACAGATCGAGACAGTATTTTCCTCCGGCCCACCGCCTGCAACTTTATAAGGCGCAGGTTCGGCCGCACATGGAATACTGTTCTCATCTCTATGCAGGTGCACCCCAGTACCAACTTCTCCCTCTTGACCGTATTCAACGGAGAGCGACTCGCATCAACGACTGCCAAGATATTTCTGATCGACTTGACACCTTGGCGTTGCGTAGAGATGTAACTTTACTCTGCATCCTCTATCGCTTGTATCATGGGGAGTGTTCAGAGGAATTGTTCGGACTTATACCGGCTTCTGGTATCCGCCATCGTCCTACGCGACAAAATATCCATCACCTGGATGATTGGCACTCCACCACTGTGCGCTTCTCCAGAAGCTTTTTGCCTCGCACAACCAGCTTATGGAACAAATTGTCGCCTGCCGTATTTCCGAACCGATACGACCTTCAAACCTTCAAGAAAAGAGCGTACTCCTACCTAAAAGGCCGGCAACGCACTTGTGACTCTTGAGTTGCGGGTGTCCATGGGCGGCGATAGTCATTTACCATCATGTGACCCGTCTGCTCGTTTGCATCGCATAAAAAAAAAAAAAATTACTTTATAATGATGATGATGAAAAATAACAAAAATATTCAGGAATGTGAATGAATGTTACACACTTTCGAGAACCATATGAGACCTGATCTTCTCAAAAATTAATATAGTAACGTAGTTTAGTAACTTAGAGTAAGAGCAATATCCGTGTAAGGTATTTATTAGACTAATATGTGATAATGAAGAGGTACCTAATATTATGAATCATATACGATCAGATGACCCGTCTGTCTGTCTATCCCACTATATAATGAAAAGAAAAATAACGATTAACGAGTCTAATACTTTTTCGTCGATTTAGTTTATTTTTTATTTATGTTAATCTGCCGTCTTAAATTTATGTTATAAAGTTTAATATATTTATTAAATTATAGTATACATTTGTATGTACTTACCTTAATTGACGCTGTTAAGTCAAGTATAACATTATAAAATGTATTAATAAAAAATATATAATATTGCAATGCGTTTTGCATGAAGTATGAATTACCTACTGCTGAAGCGAATGTTTCGGTGAGGCACTTCTGAATAAACTTTAAAATTATAAAAGAATTCACACAGATTTTGTTGAACAGTTTGTACTTACATATGCTTAAACCTTTTTCCCATTATGCATATCTATACCTATATTCAACGATTTATAATATAAACTGTTTTATAGTCATTAAGGTAATTTTTTCATGTATTATTCCCCGAATCTTTCTATTCGAAATATTAAAGTAAGTAAGCAATATGGACATTACTATTGGCTCATTCAGTAAAATTATATAAGACGTGCTCTTATAAATCAATAAGATACACTAAGATGTTGATGTACATACACGTAGAAGAGGTCTTAAGGTGGACGCCCAGTCGGTCTTATTTTGTTGGAATATGATCGATGGTCAAACTATCCATTAATATCCATTTTCTTATATTGGTGATAAAATTAATTAAATGGACCTGAACTTAACCCGAGATTCCAGAGATCGGGAAGTTAGTAATATGAATACACAGACACAACACTTGTAAACTGCGTAGATTTAGCCACAAGAGGGCAGAGTGACGATTTAAAATAATCTTATATTATTCCCAAAGAATCGCACTCAATAATTAAACATTTGTATCTTATGTAAATCGATTGTAAACGAAAACATAACGCGATCGAATTTGATTACTTACGCCATCTATCGAGCTACATGACGGTTTTAGTTTCGACTTTGTGCACAGCTTTTAAATTTAAACAGGACCATTGATGAATCTTACACATAAATAAGTAATGAAGTAACGCTTTAAAATTATTATGTAATTTATTATGTTCTTAAAATGATCAAGGTACCTTAACTGCTCCATGCACGTTTCCTGGCAGTTTAACGAATATTTACGATCATGCCTGAAACAAACAAAGTTTACCAATGTAAACAAATAATAACATTAAAATGTGGCTACGTTTCTGTAGGCCTATAACATATTAGACTAAAAGTGTATTCAATATCATGTAAAAGATAACTTATATAACTATTCGAAACGAAACCACCGATAACTGAGTTAGACCGATGAGTTTTATATTATTATTTCGGGCACCGGATAAAAAAATATCAGTAATATTTTCCTCATCGTGTACATTAAAATGATCAAAAGTACGGGTCAATGTAATACAGAGTTTCCTGAGTTAACGGCTCATTGGAGCGGTGAGAGGATGTTGCGCCCTCTGCACCGGTGCCTAAATCTCCAATCTAAGTGTTATTTACTTTTATATTTCTCCCTCGGAGGCTTACTGATTTTATGCTTCGCTTTATGGCGCATCCGGTACAGGTCATAAAAATAGTCTCCCGACTGATTGCCATCGCTCGATTCGAACAGTCAGAATAAATAACCATTAAAACTTGTGATTTATGACAGAACTAGATCATTCATTTGGTGTTTAAGTACTTCGTTCTGCATTGTTCACTGGACAAATTTTATTACCTAGGTTTAGCTTTACCGATAAAGACATAAAAAGGTATTACGAAGGGTTAGAAAACGCGTTAAATGGCATTTGTACGGCTTCTTTGATACTTACAATGACTAAGTAACCTAAATAAAAATATATTCTAATGTTTCTACCTATACTGAAGTTTACAAGGAGAGTTTTAAAAATACCACGTCTCACAAAAAACCTAAATCTTGCATATTGAAAATATGTAATAAATAAAGCTCTAAAATGCAATGAACTATAGGTACATACATACGAGTATACATATATAAATCTATTTATTAGATTATTTGCTTGTATAAAGCAACGTCAAATATATTGTTTAAATCTAAGGATTTATGAAAAATTTAAAATTTACTAACTACCATGTGCCAATATAACTATTTTAGAAGAAAAAAAAAGCCCAAACACATGCAAGTTCTTTTTAGTGGCTATGCATTAGCAAGTTAGAGCAAGTCATCATAATATGTGGTTGTTATTGTAAGCATTAGCCGCAGATCAACGAGGCAGTTTAATTAAATAGATTATTAATTTTATAATTTAAAAAACAAATAAGTATAATACAATACGTATTATATGTAACGAAACAGATTTAAATAGGTAAAACTCTCTTACTAAAGAAAAAAGCTTCAATTAGAATTCACATTTTAAAGCAATCATTTGTCTGGATTTTAGCCACAACGCAAGCGGGAGCTACTTAGGTCACCACGTAATTTATTCATTCAGGAAAGTGCATCGGCGCCATTACACTACAAGCCTGATGCAAGAAAATACCACCAATTAACCTACTTACACACTTTACTGTACCTATTCATAGTGATATGTTATACGCCATTAAATTTCCTCTTTGTATCTTTATCCCTTACAAAGTTTCAGATGTTAAGATGTTTTCTAAACTCACGCCCATAGCATCACGTTTTGTCAATAAGAATTCAGTCCTACTAACGTTAGGTACCGCAATTATCAAAACCCTCAATGAATGTACTTACCTAATCACAGAGAATACAGACAACCACAGACAAGGATTCTCGCGACGGTGTACGATTGGATAGCAAGTGTGTTTAGTACCTATATAGTTTCGAGTGATTTTGTGACTATTTAGACCAGTAGTGTGTGTTTGTGTTGATTAACAATGACTAACAACGGACGAAGACAAACCTCCTGATCCTCCTGATAAAACGACCCCACTTACTCCCACTTTTTCCCCGTCACTTTATTCTTCTGATAAACCGGGTACTCCTTCTAATTCTCTTACGTAGTTGTCGAAACGAGATAGTCGTCTGTAGTATTTCACAACTCGAAAATGTCATCCCCCGCGCGTATGGTTCACTTAGACGGCCCGTTGATGATGAAAAAACCCTAAAACATACGATGAAGCAAATGGACAATGGCCCTTTCATACTTCACGTATCTCGAACTGAACCCCAGCCAAACTCTGGCACAACTCTTCACCCAGTCTTTTTCAGTCTTTATCTTTTTAATAATGTCATCTGCAACGTCGTGAAAGATGGTGTGAAAAAAGTTGGTAGAAATCGTGTTTCCGTTGAATTTGCAACCCCTCACGATGCAAATTCATTTTCACTTAATGCCCTCCTCCCTAACCATAAATTTGTAGCGACTATCCCCTCATTTAACATAACAAGAATGGGTGTTGGTAAGATCCTAAAAGTCAGAAGAATTAGCAGGAAAACTTTTAGAGATATACAGAAACCTGTGTCATTACCTTTGCTGGCCAGGTTCTACCAAAGAAAGTATTTTGATGCTACACCTCCCTATACAACAATATATTTACCCCACCATACAGTGTAAGTAGTGTTGCAGGTTTGGGCATGTTGATTCTGTCTGCAGATCCAAACCCCGATGCAGTAAATGTAGACAATCACCGTGGTAACAGTTGTGAAGTACAGGAGAACGAAGCCTTTTGGGTGCTATGCTTTAAAACTCACGTTGCTAGAAGCAGGGCTTGCCCGGACGGAGTATGGCAGGCAGAGGTCTATAAAGACAGCCATGGCCGGAAAAACATTTCCTACATAGAAGCCAGTAAAAGCATTTCTGTATCTGTTCGTAACTAGGCAGACACACTCAAGACTCTACAGACACAGCTAACTCCTTCACAGTCTTATAACACTAGTAAAACAACTTTCCGCCAACCCAAATGCCATGCCTTTCTATCCCCATCCTACGATAAAGCCGGTCACCAGGATCTTATTAATGAGTATTAATAAGACCCTGGTGACCTGGTTACCTGGCTCAACCCTCACAACCCAATGGCTGTGCCCTAAACAACCCATCTCAAGAGTGTTCTCTGACTGACTTCCCTAACCACCTCAAATATCCCCTCATCTACCCCTGTATCTTCTGCTTGAATACCGTTCCCAATCCAACCCTCGCCATTCCATCTTTCCCAGATATGAATATCATCAGTGCAAAAGATAATAGTGTGACAGTCCTGTCTATATATATTGCTTACCCTAACCAAAACTTCCTTCCAATATATAGAAACACTCTGAAAAATTAACATGGTTCCGTATTGGTCATGGGATACTTTAAATTGAAAATGAAATGGGTTCCGAGCGATGCGAATCCAATGGCATAGGCCTAGTAAAATTTTTAGACGATTTAAACCTTTACATAGTGAATGATGGATCCTGCACTCGTAGAATTCTCCCCGCGCAGCATAAAAGCTGCGTAGATTTGACCTTTCGCTCTGCTGACAATGCAGCATGGGCTTGCTGGTAGTGTACAAGCTTATCACATGGTAGTGATCATTATCCAATCAATTATCAAATCAAATTCAATCTTTCAAAGAGGCAGAAAAAATACAACCTTGACATAAGTACTGAAACCTTTAATAAATAAAACCACTTTTACCAGCTCAAAAAAATTATTGCGAAGCAATGATGGGTGTTCTTCACTAACTTCCTCCCCAATTACTCAAGGTACAGCTGAATTTCTTGTTAAAATTGCCCCGCCCTAATCTTTAGGAAAATCTCTGATCTCACCCGTGCCACTCAAATCTTCAAATACATAAAACCTACCATTTTCCCAAAGGGAGTTGGACATGATTCCTAATGGTATAAAGGCTTCTGGTATAGATGGCATCCCATACTCTTTTATGGTAAAGAGATAGAGCGTACTTCTTGAATATCCTTAACTTTTGTTATACTAATGGCTGGGTGCCTGGCCATTGGAAGACAAATTGTTATCCCCCTATTGAAGCCTGGAAAAAATGTGGATGACTCAAATAGTTTAAGACCAATTGCCCTTTCTTCAGTTCTGATCAAACTACTTAAACACCTTACTGAGAATAGTCTAGAGTGGTTTGTGGAATCGAGAAATATACTGCCAAACTCTCAATTTGGCTTCCGCAAGGGTCTCAGTACCACGGACAGTGTTGGAGTTTTAGTTTCAGATTTCCGACGACATATCCTCCGCAAATGACAGTGTCCTTCTTCCCACTCTGAGACAGGAATTGCACCAGTTTAGACATCCGGTCAATATGATACTATACAACGCTTTAGTACGCAGTATAATTGACTATGGTGTATTTTTGATAATTCCTTGTAATAAGGGTGCACTAGCAACAATTAGCTAAGGTTATGCGTTTAATATGCATGTGTGGTTGTATTAAATACTCTCTCCTATCAATGCGCTGCAAGTAGAATGTTCTGAGCCTCCCTTAGCAATAAGGAAACAATTCTTGTCTTTACGCTTTTTATGAAAAGTGTTGTGTAAATCGAATCACTCTCTCCAGCATGTTTTCTGATTTAGACACTATCTGTCATAGGTATTGCCCACATAAGGAAATTACTTCAATCATTCCGTGTCTACCAAACTGTTATAAGTAATGCTTTAAAATTTGAAACTCTCCCTCTTCTGCTTCTAATATAATATACTATGTTTTAAACCAGATTTAATTTTAGATTCCAGAATCCCCAAAGGTTCTACTCATGCTAACTCAACCTTCAATGCATCAATAGAAGAACAGTGGCTGTTTAATAAAAAAATATTGATTGGGATGTAGGGATTGTAGGTCGGTCTTAGCTGAACCCTTGCTTCATATCTATAACCGAAGCACCGAACCAAAGCAGTTGAGTTTCCTGACCGATGGAAAGTAACTCAGGTTGCGCTGGTACCTTAGGGGGCGCTAGAAGATAAAATCGAGGTTTATAGGCTAGTAGCGATACTGTCATCATCGGCAAAAATTTTGGAGTCAGCTATCCATACGAGTGTTTTCTTACAGGTGCAAGCGTAACTCTCTGAGGCTCAGCACGGGTTTCAACCAATGAGGAGCACCACGCCACACCACACACCACCTGCTGAGCCACGTGGCTGACGTGATACTAACGGTGGACGGAGGGGGATATATTGCTACGGCTTACTTTGTCTACAAAATAGCATTTGACCTAGACGACAATGACACACTGCTCAACGTGACGGTTATACCCCGCATATCTTAATAAATGCATGACGATTACCTTCTCACGCGCCCACTACCCAATCACTTTTAGTTATAGTGTTGATAGTGTGCCAATGACAAGGGTGACCCTTCACACTTCAGCCAAAAGTCCGAGCTTTAGGATTTTTAACACAGAGCTAACGTTTCGTAATCATATTGTCAAGTGCTGTAAGAAATCTTTCAGAAATTTAGGTTTCATATATATACGTACTTCTCGCAACTCTACAAATATGAACGCCATTGTTGCTTTATATTACGCACTGGTGAGGAGTTAATTAGAATGCAACGCACTCAGCTGGGCTCAACATGAAACTAAATATAGTCTCATGTTGGAGCGTGTATAAAACAAATTCGTTAGGTTCTTATATCTACACCTATATGGAGTGTATCCCTTCTACCCACTCATGTATCCAACTCCGTTTGTTCTGGACATGGTTGGATACAATGAGTTGAGGGTCTATATTTATTGAAGGTTATTAGAGGCACGATACACAATGCATATATATTGGGTATGGTTAGGTTGTGGGTACCAGACAGGTACGTGTGGCGGCGACGCGTACCAGTCTTCTCAATGAGGCGCCTTTGTCTCGAGCGTTTCGCAGACTGAATCTCGTCGCAGAGGAGACTGACATATTTTATTGATAACACTATTCATAATATGTTATAAATAAATAGTACAAGAATTATTATAGTTGCTTAGCTATTGCATTAAGTTTATAATCTGTTATATTACTTGTAAATTTGTTAAATAAATTAAAGCTCTATGGGAGCCGCAGTATACTACCAGGATTCTAAAATTGTCTTAAAATTCAAATGTCCGAAAGAGTCTTCTGTATTTACATGCGAGTGTGTTGCCATTCTTGAAGCATGTCTCTTCATTAAATCGCACAAAATCAACAGAGCTGTGACAGTTACCGACTCCCCTAGCTACCTCAAAGCTTTATTACAAAACCCATTCCGGAGTAGGTTGTATAGCTCATTAATCTAAGAAATTAAAAAAAAAAACTTTATATAGCACTGGGAACTCAAGTGTAGTTCAATTGATATGAGTTCCAAGTCATAGTGGTATTATAGGTAATAAATGTGCAGACTCATTGGCAAAAACGCTGCCTCTTCCGAAACTGCTGACCTGCTGAAAATTATTTTTAATGTAATTATGAAAAGCTCTTCTAAAAGGAAAGGCAGTCATTATTATGCCATACAGCCATTGGTAATGGTAATGGTAAAGGGCTCAGTTTCCGCATTTACACTCATGTTCGGTCCATTATGCGTCCAGGAGGCTGACTAGTTGAGCCAGCCTAGCTCCTTCCAGAAGCGCAAAAGCCTCCTGGGGCGTCACAGGCTTCTAGGAGCGTCCTCGCGCCTGCGAGGATTTCTGCCCGTTGTGCAGCCACGCCCTCGCATTCCAGGATAACGTGGGCGGCCGTTTCCTCCGCGCTCAGACAACCCCTGCATTGGAGGCTATC
Source organism: Tyria jacobaeae (assembly GCA_947561695.1). Classification (NCBI taxonomy): domain Eukaryota; kingdom Metazoa; phylum Arthropoda; class Insecta; order Lepidoptera; family Erebidae; genus Tyria; species Tyria jacobaeae. The sequence continues at coordinate 12,190,596 of OX387218.1, forward strand.
GGTCGCGTTAATGACGAATAGTTGTCGGTTCACAGCCAGATGGCCTGTAATGCTTCCGACCACTATTCGGATGTCCGTTCTGTGAAGAGTCAAAAAGTCTACGCGATAAACGTGGTGATATTTCTTTTAATACCAGTTTGGTTTGCCTGCAGCCAGGTGTGACACTAAAACCTTGGTTCTACAATATCAAAAAAGTGTCCAAACCTGTAATTTCCACAATTTGCAGGCTTCGTATAGGTCACTGATGCTCCCCGTTTTCCCACACAAAATTCGATTTAGAGACTCATCAGCGATGAGTCTCTAGATCGAATTTTGTGCGAATGTGGATTAGATGAAGGCTATTTCGACCATATTTTCTTTAGCTGCAAAAAAATAACCCATCCTTGGACCTCTATGGGTATTTAGGAATCTTAAGTATCCCGACCCCTATAACTTCCCCTCTCTCTTAACCTATTCACATCCAGAACTCTTAAAAAGCTTTGATGATCTTTATACGTTTTAATGTCATCAAACTTTAATCAGTACTCCTTTGAATGTTGGTGTTTATTTATTATGAATCTAATTTGAATCTGTTACTATTGCTACGAAATGTGGCCCTGTTGCGAGTGCATCTTTGGCTACGCGGGGTGGAGTCGACCCAAGTAACTAATAACGGACGCATGTCTCTAGTACAAGTGTTACAAACCATTGTCAATCTCAATTACAAATTATTAAATTGAAGTAAAGGTTTTATTTCCATATAAAAAGTTCCCGTACGAAACAGAATCAATTATAATGGAATTAAGTATTTACAATATTTATCTAATAATAATAATAATCTAAATATGTATTTATCAGTGCTTTTCCTTCTGTTTCAGTGCACCTAATAACAACAAAAATATCACATTCAGTCTACTGATATCCACGAGAGGTTATGTTTTGTTCCTCTACAAAAACCGCATCTCCATCACATTCGACATTGGCAGAATTGTAAACACAGTTTGCCATTTTCGAAAAATAATAGTAATAACTACAGACATGTTTTAATGTTTTTAATTTGAGGCATTATATTTATTTATAATAGGTGGATCATTATCACTTTCACTTCCTATAACTTTCAGACAGTATAAATTGTTTTCATTATCATGATTCCCTTTTCATAATCATAATCATAATAATTTATTTATTTGTTAAATATAGGTAAATAGAATTAATTATTATTAATTTATTATTGAAGGTCTTAAATAAATCGATAGTCCACTATGTTATGTTATTAAGACATACAAACACAATATAAATAATGAGCATAGGTACATTGAAATATACATTCAATTATTTTATGTATTATGTCACATTTATCATTAATTAGGTATTAAAGGACCTCATCGAAGGCCTAGGTACCTCATCGAAGATTTTATCGATTTTGCCGCCAGTCCTCTACATTGTTGACTACCAAAAATAAATATTCTTCTAGAAGATGAACTGTTTGCGGTGTTAATTATGACAATATTTTGTGCTTTAATGGGCTTAGTAGTTAGTGTAGGTGACGGATAGTATTCCGCGCTGGCTGGTTACATGGTTCAGACACTTTACACAGTGATGAAGGTTTAGTTAGACTGCTTACTATGGTTTTTGGACTAGAAAAATGGTTCATCACTTTTATTTCTTGTCCTTTATTACTAGTAGATTTCGGTGAAGTAAACAAGGGTTCCCTGTAACTAATGCTTTTATAAAACTCTATAACTTTCTGGCTTTTTCGAATTTTTGCCTTAGTTCCAAATTTGTAATATTCATGCTGTCAATCTCGTTGTTAACAACTAACAGTTCTTCTTTTAAGTTTTGAATTTTATCCAGTAATTTCCTTACTTCTTGATTCACAAATGTGTTCGGCAAACTTTGCGTTGTCGAGTTAAAAAGCGATAAATCAGCACTATTATCGCCATCATTTGTCTCATTTAGAACGCTCTTTCTTGTGGTATGAAACATGATGGGGTCTGATACTTGTAAACATACCCCTTTGTTGTTTCCTGAACGTGACATTTTAATTCTCCATTGTAAAAATATTTGTACCAATTACGAAAAAGTTTATTACCATGATGTCACTAATTATATATTATTGTTTTGTAGCTGAAGCAACACTCAACATATAGCAATTTCGTTAACCTATTCACTACTAGATGGTGCCAGTTATAATATTTGACTAGTTGCATCAGTTTTATGTAATTAGTAACCCTAATGTTAATGTCATTTAACGTCAAAAAGATATAGAGTGAAGAAAAGATAAAGTGGTAGAGCCATGCTTAGGCACGAATGGGCCGGCTCGACCGGTGCGATACCACGGCCTCACAGAAAACCGGTTGTGAAGTAACACTTGCGTTGCATTTCCCCGAAATGAGTGAGGTCTCCGGAGGCCCAAAATCCCCCACCCCCCCTAATGATAGCGCTGTTAACGAAAAGGATACCCCAGGGGGATACCAGCGCTAGCGTTGGAAAATCCCCCCCTGGACGTCCACCCTCAGTACGGATTATGCCTGAGCGTGTACGCCCAGGCTGCCCCTCGTACTCTGGGGGGGCTCAACTGCGCTCTCAAAATCTGCTCGGGGCAAGAGAAGGCATACCATGGCACCCCCTGCACGTTTACCGTGGATTTTTGTAACATCAGGGGCTTACATTCGAACCTCGACACTGTCCACCACCACCTTGAGACAGCAAAGCCGGCCTTGCTCTTTTTAACCGAGACGCAGATATCATCTCCAGCGGACACATCCTACCTCTGCTACCCTGGGTACGGACTGGAACACTCCTTTGTTCCTAAGGCTGGTGTATGCGTGTACGTTAGAGATGATATCACTTCTCGCCGCCTCGGCAATCTTGAAGGTAGGGACCTCTCCATCTTATGGCTACGTGTAGACTGCGACGACCATCCCCGCATCTACCTATGCCTCTACAGGTCCCATAGCGGTGATGCCGAAACGGACCGACTCATCGACCACGTCCAAATGGCTACAGACTCAGTGCTCCAGCAGGTCCCATCCGCAGAGATCATGATTCTTGGCGACTTTAACGCCCATCACGCCGAATGGCTTGGTTCGCGCAAAACAGATCATGCGGGAAGATCTGTTCACGATTTCGCCTTGGCATATGGCTTGACGCAGCTGGTTTCAACGCCTACGCGAATCCCAGATGCAGAAAGCCACGTGCCTTCACTGTTGGATCTTCTGCTGACCTCACATCCTGACGGCTACAAAGTATCCGTTGAGGCCCCTCTTGGCTCTTCGGACCATTGCCTGATTAGGAGTATGGTGCCACTCGTTCACTCGCTGCGGCCGCGAGTTACAGGCAGTCGCCGCGTATGGCACTATAGGTCAGCAGACTGGGATGGAATGAGAACATTCTTTGCATCCTACCCATGGAGGCAGGTTTGCGTCTCGCCGGATGATCCCAATGTCGTTGCTGACTCTGTCGCGGATGTTGTGCTTCAGGGTATGGAACTTTTCATTCCATTCTCCCTGATTCCCACAGGTGGCAAGTCCCAGCCCTGGTTTGGTCGAACCTGCAAAGCGGCGTCCCGCCGAAAGCAGGAATGTTACCAAGCATGGGCTAATGCAGCGACAACAGTTAGCACCGGTTTTAACGCGCCTTTATCGGCTTTCCTACTCTCTTGGCGTAGTCCCGAACTCATGGAAGACAGCTCTAGTGCACCCAATCCCTAAAAAAGGAGATCGCTCGGATCCGTCCAACTACAGACCCATAGCCATCACCTCCTTGTTCTCCAAGATAATGGAATCCATTGTTAACTACCAGCTCCTCCGGTACTTAGAAGACCACCAGCTCCTCAATGATCGACAATACGGTTTCCGTCAGGGTCGTTCAGCTGGTGATCTTCTCGTATAGCTCCCTTAAGCTTCCTTCCTATGGGCTTCCCGAGAAACTGTGCAGTTGGCTCACCAGTTTTCTTACAGACAGAAGCATCAAGGTCGTTGTTGACGGTGCATGCTCCGACTCCAAGTCTGTTAATTCTGGTGTCCCACAAAGCTGTGTGCTATTTCTTCTGCATATCAACGACATGCTGCAGATTAGCAGCATCCATTGCTATGCGGACGATAGCACGAGTGATGCCCTTTACACCGGCCGCGCTAACATTTCTCGGGTAAACGTCATCGAAAGCCGATCCAAACTTGTGTCTGAAATCGATACTTCTTTATCAAAAGTTTCAGATTGGGTTCGACTTAACCTAGTCCAATTTAACCCCACGAAGACACAGGTTTGCGCGTTCACCGCTAAAAAGATGCCATTGGTCGTATCACCTCAATTTGAGAGCACTTCCCTAACTGCACCAGCCAGTATCGGAATCCTTGGCGTCGATATATCAAGCGAAGTCCAGTTTCGCGGTCACTTAGAGAGTAAGGCCATATTAGCCTCGAAGAAGCTTGGTGTGCTAAACAGATCGAGACAGTATTTTACTCCGGCCCACCGCCTGCAACTTTATAAGGCGCAGGTTCGGCCGCACATGGAATACTGTTCTCATCTCTATGCAGGTGCACCCCAGTACCAACTTCTCCCTCTTGACCACATTCAACGGAGAGGGACTCGCATCATCCACTGCCAAGATGATCGACTTGACACCTTGGCGTTGCGTAGAGATGTAGCTTCACTCTGCATCCTCTATCGCTTGTATCATGGGGAGTGTTCAGAGGAATTGTTCGGACTTATACCGGCTGCTGGTTTCCGCCATCGTCCTACGCGACAAAATATCCATCCCCATCACCTGGACGATTGGCACTCCACCACTGTGCGCTTCTCCAGAAGCTTTTTGCCTCGCACAACCAGCTTATGGAACAAATTGTCGCCTGCCGTATTTCCGAACCGATACGAACTTCAAACCTTCAAGAAGAGAGTGTACCTCTACCTAAAAGGCCGGCAACGCACTTGTGACTCTTGAGTTGCGGGTGTCCATGGGCGGCGGTAGTCACTTACCATCAGGTGACCCGTCTGCTCGTTTGCCCCCTATAGTTTAAAAAAAAAAAAACTTATTGTTTATATGTCCTATTTTTGGTAATTCACTACTGGTTTTACCACACTGGTTGAAACATTTATTTCTGTTGATGTGATAAAGTTGCTAACAATGTCACTTCAATTATTCGATATTTATATTCATTTGCACTATAATATACAGTTAAGGTTTTTATTTTGATTACGCGGGCGATGTGCACATTTTTTTATTTTCACTTTTATTTGATTCCCTACATAGGCACATTTGAAAACATTAGATTTTTAAGGAATATCTCAGAAATAATATACAAAAGTATCTTCCAAAACTTATTCGGTTCAACAATACTTATTCGCTGCAACAAAACTTATTAGGTTCAACATAACTTATTGGGTTCAACAAAACTTATTAGGTTCAACATAACTTATTAGGTTCAACATAACTTATTAGGTTCAACATAACTTATTAGGTTCAACATAACTTCTTAACTCTATAATCCACTTAAATCACTTCGTATGGTTTAATGAACACTTCGTATAGCTTAATCAAATCAAAACTTAACTCACTCTATTCGATTCTGCACAAAAACTCCGAAACCTTACACTCAACCATCCTGACGACATGTATGTCCTCATACACGAACCATGCGGAGCCCTACACTCGGCAATAGCGCATCCTATATGTATAACTCCCAACTGTATCCTTACGTTGTCGTCGCGGAGGGGCTTGCACGGGTCGATGATTTCTGGGGCTGTGCCGGCAGATCCACTCATACCGGATTGGTCATTGACACAGGCTCTGTCGCCTGTGTCAATAATTATAGACCTATCTCTATTCAAGATGTCAAATTAGCAGAAAACTCTTAAATAAATGGTTTTTACCTTGAAACTAAAAATATTTTATCTATCTCCCAATTTCGGCTTTACAATAAGCACCTTAACTAATGAGGTTATTCATAAACTAATTGATTATGTTGTTAGCAAATTAGATAGTAAGAAAAAAGTTACAGGGCAATATTTCTAGACTTAATGAAAGCATTTGATACGGTCTATGTCCACCTCTTACCAGACAAACTAGTGAAACTAGGCATATGCGATACATAACACAAGTTATTTAGAGATTATCTTGCCGGTAGATATCAAAAAGTCAGAGTCAGTATTGTTAATAGTTGGGACCTACCTATTGTTTTTGGGGTTACGCAGGGCAGCATACTCGGCCCGACGCTCTTTCTCACCTACATCAATGACCTGTGCAATCTCCAATTAAGGAATGGCAAATAAAAAGTTCTATTTACCTATACAAATTCATTAAACACTTATCCAATGTTAATAGATCTGTAGGCTAACTGGCTAGCAGTACCTGATCTAAAGATATTTTACTATCTACTTCAACGTCGTGGGTCTAGCACACCTAAATTCATCTTCGCACACACACCACTCTCATTCTCTTACGCACCCATATATAGACGTACGCACATTAACTTAACATAACAATAACACTGTACTTTTACCTAATTATTTTACACCTACTTAAAGGACCACATTAGTCAAAAGTTAGGAGAGCCTGGTAATTCATCATACATGTCTATATACCTAGTACAGATACCAGTCTCTCATACAGACTCACCATAGAAAGAATTGTTATTTGTAACCATATCTGTGTGAGAGAGAATAATAAAAGTTATTTTTATTAATATTAGTATTTACCATCGGTTTGCTAACATTAAAGTTATTTTTTTATATCTATGGAGCTGTTGCCCCCTATATGAGCCCCTACTACACTGATCGAGGCAGCTGTTGGACGAAGGCGATAGAAAACTTTTATTTGTGTTTAAGTCTTCATTAAATATTTATGTTTAGCCGTGTCTCATGTTTGATATAACAATGACATACTGTAGTTAAAATGCATGTCAAGCTTTATTACTCAGCTTCATTTAGGTTGGCCATAACTCAACGTTTACATGTTCTCAAATGTAAACAGATAAACAGATCGAGCAATTGTTATAATCCATTAGGATATTTTGAGCGCCGATAAATGCTGTTCGTATACAAATATTAGCTTTATTTGTGGCATGACATGGATTTCAGAGAACGGAGTTGTGACAACACTATTGATCTGTTGTACGTGATTGAGAGGCAAAGCGGAAAATATATTCAAGAAAAGTATTTCCGGACGTTATTCATAACGGTAGGGAGAAATTGTTTTGTGCTTCTGTTAATACATCTCGAATATTGAAAAATTAAAGTTTTTGGTAACTAAATAACATTTGAAAATAGAAAGGTTTTTATCTATTCTATTCTATCTATTTTTTAATGACAATATAACCTTTATAAATTACTTAATTTATAAAGGTTATATTGGATACCACTTTGTTATATAACCTTTCGGCTATAAAACAAAGTGGTATCCAAGTAATTTACTTTACTAATTGTTTTTTCAATTTTAACCATTGACGAATGTCTAATAATATTGTTAAAATAAAGTTACTTCACAGGCAGACAAAACATAACATAATATTATTAAATATAATTATATAAAGAAGCAGCCCAAATGATAATGAAAAAAATCTGTCTCTTTAAACCTAAACATTTTACTATGTTCTTGTAAATCGATCTTGCTCAAGTCAAATGCAATCATAATCTATAGATGATGTGCCTGCGATTGCGATGCGATTTTTAAATCGGTCTACTCGTATAAAAAATTAATTTCAATTTCCTACCTACGTTATCATTTATATTGTAAGATATTTATTCTAGCATTCCATAAAAAAACACAATTTATTAATATAATCTAGTAATTGCAATTCAACACTACATATTTTTTTGAATTCCCAATTCTATTGATAGAGTGAATTAAGTACTAATTCTACGTATACAGATCTCAATTATTTCTATTTCTAAATGGTATTTTACAGCTTTTTATTTTACTGAAGATAGTTGGATTTTTAATTACAAAAATGTTCAATAACTGATTTTGCTGCCTCTTTGAAGAACATAATCGCTGTCGCAGCAATGGGGCAGTAGAAGTCTGATCATGAACCCTTAGTTCAATCATTCATTCAGAGGGATAGAAACTTTGGTACTATCGATGATAGGCAGACCAGAAAAGTAAAACTAAGTAAAACGAAAAGTTAATACGTTATACACAATACAACCTGTTTGTTGTTGTTTGTGTTTATTCAATTTAAATTTAGTAGTTCCTTACTAATGCAAATACAAATTAGGTAAAAGTACAGTGTTATTGTTATGTTAAATTAATGTGCGTACGTCTATATATGGGTGCGTAAGAGAATGAGAGTAGTGTGTGTGTGAAGATGAATGTAGGTGTGCTAGACCCACGACGTTGAAGTAGATGGTAAAATATCTTTAGATCAGGTACTGCTAGCCAGTTGGCCTACAGATCTATTGACATTACTAACATTGGATAAGTGTTTAATGAATTTGTATGGGTAAATAGAACTTTTTATTTGCCATTCCTTAATTGGAGATTGCACATTGCTGTAGGTGAGAAAGAGCGTCGGGCCGAGTATTCTGCCCTGCGTAACCCCAAAAACAATAGGTAGGTCCCCACTAGTAACAATACTGACTCTCACTTTTGGGTATCTACCGCCAAGATAATCTCTTAATAACTTGTGTTATGTATCGCATATGCCTAGTTTTACTAGTTTGTCTGGTAAGAGGTGGACATAGACCGTATCAAATGCTTTCATTAAGTCTAGAAATATTGCCCTGTAACTTTTTTCTTACTATCTAATTTGCTAACAATATCATCAATTGGTTTATGAATAACCTCATTAGCTGAGGTGCTTATTGTAAAGCCGAAATTGGGAGGTAGATAAAAGATTTTTAGTTTCAAGGTAAAACCATTTATTTCTGCTAATTTGACATCTTGAATAGATATAGGTTTATAATTATTGACACAGGCGACAGAGCCTATTTCTGCCGACATGAACTTACTCCAAAGTACTTATTTGGGGTTTGTTACCCGCAACCACTGAATTGCAAGTACGACGTCTTTACTATTTATTATACTACGGCCGTTTCAGAACTATATAAAATTAAAAAGAGCCGGACAGAACTGCTGTTTCTTAACTTGTATGTACACTGATCATGACAATAAGTCTTTCTTCTAAAATAGGATTCATATTCTCTACATAACAAGCAATATTCACTACTTCTGTGTGTAAATAAACCGACAAATTTGGATTCACAAATTATTCATGGAAGTCGTGGAAAATAAACATGTTGTAAGGCTGTAGAAGTCTATTATTATGAGTAACGGAGAGAGGCACCGACATTTTAGTCTCGTGTCAATATTGTAAGATAATACAAACGATGTTGTTCAAATATGGGTGAGATATATGCTTGATACTCACATCGAAAATGTATGCGTTAAACTAACTCCTCACACAGTATATTCTTATTAAACGTTTCTCTTATTATATAATTAGTTTTTCGGGGTGTGTGTGTACTTTTTTAAGCTTACATAGCAGTTTTTGGAAAATACATTATTTGCTCGAGTAAATGACGTAGTTTATAGAAATCATAATTATCACAAAAATTAACATCCGTAAAAAAAGTACTCCATGTCACTCATCCTTATTAACATAATACACACAAACAAACACAGGGTAGCCTTTAGTTTTGTTTATTATTAATTAGTACCATATTAATTTACATCCATACTTTTTTTACTTTTTACTTAATTAGCTCATATAGCTGTAAACTGGTGGCATATGGCGGGTAACTTCTCAAACTGATATTTTATTAAGTGTAATAAATGTATGTATTTGTTTATTATTTTATTTATTGTAAGTATTTTTATTTAGTTAAGTGTAATTAATGTATTTGAATAATAACAACTACTAGTAAACAGAAAGCTATATTGGCTTAATTAATTTCCGCTTGCAGTGTAAAGTGAATAAATTAGTGAAATATTTTTACGACTCGCTAAAAAAAGTCTTTAAAGATTTGAGAACCATTTGTTCAACGGACAAAGAGGACATAAAAGGTTCAACGTAAAGCAAAGAGAAAATACCTACTTGCAAACCTTTCTTAACTTTGTATAAAATTTAAGTATTTAAAAGGAAAATTTGACGGTTTTGAATGAAGATAAAGTTAACTTACGATCGATTTCGATCCTGTGATATAACAAATAGTAAAATGCTGATGTCGCTTACATCAAATAAGAGTAAAAGCCTTTAAAAAATGCTAACTAAATTCAATTAATGCTATTTTACTTTTTGGGTTCCGTATCTGCAAAGAAAATAGGAGCACTTATAAATATTTTAAGACAACAGCATTAATTTTTACAGTAGGAGAGCCATGCACAGGCACGAATGGGGGGTATTACCTCACAGAAAACCGCTAGACAAACAATGCTTGCATTGAATTTCCGAGTGAGTGAGGATACCGGCTGCCCAACTTCCCCTTTCCTCTTTCACCTCCTCTCATCCCCTCTCTTCTCTTTTCACTCCTCTCTGCCCTTATCCCCCCTCTCCTCTTTCCTCAAAAGCTGAAGGCACTCTTATGACTCAGTCATTTACCATCAGGTGATCGTCTGTTCGTCTGTCCTGTATATAATGAAAAAAAAAAGATATTCCCAAGTAGGCCAAAATTTTATCAATGTTATGTATATCGCAGGTAAATCAAAACGTAAAGGGCCATTGCTCTTCAATCATGCAATTTGTAAAGAAGGACGTAACATAACACAACTTTGATCTTTGATCTTATTGCAATTACAAACTCACATTGTGCGGTCGAAAACGACTTAGATGTATGGGAGAGACCTACAAAGTTCTGCAAGGATCGAATCCCGAAATAAACAAACTTAAGATACATATGTATGTAGAAGTTTGTTTGCTTACTCCAGTCTCCGATATCAATTCTGGCACCTTCAAGAGTACAAAGAAAAGGTGTGCTCTATCTTTCTTATAATCGTCACTTCCCACCACCACTAAACAATAAAAAAGTCCATCGTATAATAACAATAATTTGATCATTTTGATTTTAATTATTGAAATAAAAGTATAATAAATATAATATTATTTATATAATCCTGATATAATCTTGTACATATTTATTTGTTCTAAGCTATTAAGCCGGGGAAATACGTAATACTTAATATGTTACTGACAACTTTTCTTTTATTAGGCTCAATCGCTCCAGGTCAATAACCTGATAGCATCTGAGCCTAGTCGTTGTTTAATAATGGTATTTAAAGCTGCTAAAAGAGAAATATTTACATATACAGCTTATCTGAGTCATTTTATTACCAAATATAATAATAAAAGTCTATTACCATTACGGAAAATAACCTCTATTACTATTCAGTCAGTGTATATGTCAGTAACATAAAGTGCCTGATTGACGGCAATAGGCGTGCCACCTATTACGTTAGTCGGACCATATTGTTATTGGCAAAATGTGGGCTCTGCTTACCCCTGAGGGGATACAGCCGTGAGCGTATGTATGTATGTATGTATGTATATATAACTAGAAAAGTTGGCCTGAAATAAAGGGACTAAAAATTAATTTACACATATTAGGTTCTCTTCGGTACAGCCAAGCCATAAAAGTATATTTTTTAATTATATTATCAGACTTAATGATAAAATAACTTTTTGCATAAAGATTGAAATAATATTTACTTAATCCGGACTCGGATAATATAACGAAGCTCATAAACCCAATCACATTTTCATATAAAAAAAATGTATAAAGAAAAACGATCCTAATATAAAATAATTTTATGAAATATATTGCCATCCATCTAGTGATCAATGTAAATTTTATACAGAAGTTGTTTTGTTGAATACTTTCTGTTTAATATTGTTAATAGTCCACTATAAAATATATATATAATCTGTTTTAGTTGTTCATTTGTGTTATCAGTGTAAGTGATTGGTACTGTGGATTCCCACGAGATGGCGCTCGAATAAAATTGAATCACGCTATTAAGACTGTCGAAGAACAAGTGATATCGCTGTATAACCTGTGTTGTGTACGATAAAATAAAACCCTGTACTTGGAACAGTAATCTGAAGTATTATTACTCCTTGCTGTATCCTAATCGCTGAGTAAGCGGCAAGCTAGTACACTTTCTTTTATTTTATTTTTTTTTATCGAAAAAGAACAAGTAACTTTTTTACGGTAAGTACCAAACAAAAGTTTCGTTTTACTATTTTATAAATATAAGCTATGAAATTTTTAACGATGTAAATATTTTTAAATATTTCATAAGAACTGGTGGTCTGGTTTTGTTCGCAAAACCAGCTGTTGAATTCATGCCATTGATTATCTAACTTACCATCTGTTGCATTTCTTATAAGATTATCTGTTAAGATTTCGTTAACTTAATACTAAGTTATTTTTAGGTCTCAGTGTACTGCTTGTAAGCTGTACTTAAGATCTAAAGCATAACTTTCTGGGTTATACAAAAGTTTCTATGCTTATATATTGACTTACTCTACAAGATATTTCTCTAGCTTTACCAAATGTCAGTTGGAATGATATGTATTTGGTTTCTGTATCAAAAGTTTTAATTTTCAAAATGTAACACCAAAAGGATAACGACTGACTCCATGTATATTTTTGAGAATCATTCTGAATGCTCAAAAATGCTTAAATTTTTTTATGGGAATTCTCAAGTGCGATAGATTGATGGATGTAAATTTTTAAAGACTAACGATGTTCAGATTTATCTTATCAAATGCATATGAAGCCGTTGTAGTTATCACCATGGGCACCTTGATATACCTACATACATATAATGCATCAGTTTTGACATTAAACGCACTTGCTAACAAAGTCCTTAACATTTTTATGAATGAATTATCGAATTCTGGCCAGTAAAATTTTCGTTTTATATTGTTAGTCATACATGATCTGCGGTGGGTAGTAGATGGAATTCAGGTAAAATATATTTTCTTTCTTTTTCATCTACAATTCATTTAATTCCTCTTAATATATAAATTAGTGGACCGGTCCAATCTTTATTTTCTCTGATTTCTGTAAATGTTAAATTTACGACTTAAAATAAATCATTCTTCCTCTTTATCTATACTATTCTTACAGTAAAGTAATTTCTACGGATCACTTGGTTTTTTTAGTTAGCAGGTCAACTACTTGTAGTTGATCAGGCCACTATTCGTCAAGTTTACTAAACACAGTTTTTTTTTTTCTTTATATAAATGTAAACGCCTTTTCTGAGCTCTATTCATGACTAATGTAACTTCTTCATTCATTTCTTTTAGAGTGTAAGATGTTATACTAATTCTAGAAATAAACATATGTTGTCTTTACCTTATATATATTTAATTTAAACGTCGTAATCTTCTAGTACTAGTATAAATTTAATAACTCTACTTGATAGATCTTTCAGCGAAAATAAATATGTTAAAGGTTTATGGTCCGCCATAATTATGAATGATTTACCGTGCACATACGGCCAATAGCACTTCACAGTCCACACAATAACAACTAGCTCCTTTAAGTAGTTAGATAGTCAAGTTTAGCCTCATTAAGATGATTTAGTATACGCTACCAGCTTATTTATTTTAAAGTTATAATTTGTTACGTGAAGGACTACGTGGTAGAGCCATGATTAGGCACGAATGGGCCGGCTCGACCGGTGCGATCGCCGCCTCGGCATCCCATAGCGGTTATGCCGAAACGGACCGACTCATCGACCACGTCCAAATGGCTACAGACTCAGTGCTCCAGCAGGTCCCATCCGCAGAGATCGTGATTCTTGGCGACTTTAACGCCCATCACGCCTAATGGCTTGGTTCGCGCAAAACCGATCATGCGGGAATATCTGTTCACGATTTCGCCTACGCGAATCCCAGATGTAGAAAGCCACCGCACCGCACCGCCGACCATACCGCAGTGCGAGAGCCGCATGCCGGAAGTCCGGTTTACACAAAGGGCAGTGCGTAAAGCGCTTCTTTCCCTCGACGTTCTTAAGTCGAGTGGGTCCGATAGAATCTCTCCCATCGTGCTGAAGACGTGTGCTCCAGAGGTGGCACCGGTTTTAACGCGCCTTTATATACTTTCCTACTCTCTTGGCGTAGTCTCGAACTCATGGAAGTCAGCACTAGTGCACCCAATCCCTAAAAAAAGGAGATCACTCGGATCCGTCCAACTACAGACCCATAGCCATCACCTACTTGTTCTCCAAGATAATGGAATCCATTGTTAACTGCCAGCTCCTCCGGTACTTAGAAGACCACCAGCTCCTCAATGATCGACAATACGGCGTCCGTCGGGGTCGTTCAGCTGGTGATCTTCTCGTTTACTTGACTCACCGGTGGGCACAGGCGATCGAGACCAAGGGGGAAGCGTTGACCATTAATTTGGACATCGGACGAAGGCCTTCGATCGTGTCTGACACAAAGCGCTCCTTGCGAAGCTTCCTTCCTATGGGCTTCCCGAGAAACTGTGCAATTGGCTCCCCAGTTTTCTTACAGACAGAAGCATCAAGGTCGTTGTTGACTGTGCATGCGACGATGCATTCGACTCCAAGTCTGTTAATTCTGGCGTCCAACAAGGCTGTGTGCTATCACCCACGCTGTTTCTTCTGCATATCAATGACATGCTGCCGATTAGCAGCATCCATTGCTATGCAGACGATAGCACGAGTGATGCCCTTTACACCGGCCGCGCTAACATTTCTCGGGTAAACGTCATCGAAAGCCGATCCAAACTTGTATCTGAAATCGAAACTTCTTTATCAGAAGTTTCAGATTGGGGTCGACTGCTTTTGGTTTGCGCGTTCACCGCTAAAAAGATGCTATTGGTCGTATCACCTCAATTTGAGAGCACTTCCCTAACTGCGTCATCCAGTATCGGAATCCTTGGCGTCGATATATCAAGCGAAGTCCAGTTTCGCGGTCACTTTTAGAGTAAGGCCATATTAGTCTCGAAGAAGCTTGGTGTGCTAAACAGATCGAGACAGTATTTTACTCTGGCCCACCACCTGCAACTTTATTAGGCGCAGGTTCGGCCGCACATGGAATACCGTTCTCATCATCGAGTTCATTCATCATCGAATGCCAAGATATTTCTCATCGACTTGACACCTTGGCGTTGCGTAGAGATGTAGCTTCACTCTGCATCCTCTATCGCTTGTATCATGGGGAGTGTTCAGAGAAATTGTTCGGACTTATACCGGCTGCTGGTTTCCGCCATCGTCCTACGCGACAAAATATCCATCCCCATCACCTGGACGATTGGCACTCCACCACTGTGCGCTTCTCCAGAAGCTTTTTGCCTCGCACAACCAGCTTATGGAACAAATTGTCGCTTGCCGTATTTCCGAACCGATACGACCTTCAAACCTTCAAGAAAAGAGCGTACTCCTACCTAAAAGGCCGGCAACGCACTTGTGACTCTTGAGTTGCGGGTGTCCATGGGCGGCGGTAGTCATTTACCATCAGGTGACCCGTCTGCTCGTTTGCCCCCTATCGCATAAAAAAAAAACTAGTTGTTATTAATGAAATAACTAAAATGAAAAAAAATTTATAAAATAAAAGTAGGTAGGTAAGTAGCAGACTATTTACATGCTTGCATTGTAAAAATTGGAGGTTGGCAGCTGATAATCACTCTAAATGGCAATTATTCGCTGAGCAAGGAGTAGGCCAAATTTTTGGCACGAGAAGTGTCAATCAGTTCCTTGTAAATTGAATGAGCAGTCGGTCCCTTAAACCAAATGTCTCCACTCCAAACGGCTTAAAATATAATTACTAATTAATTTACAGTATTTAAGAGATTTGAGGCCCTTTGTGGATGCAGCAGCAGCGCCAGCATCCCAAGCTGTACTTAGAAGATGGGATGGCGAAAGGGTGTCGACGCAAATTGCGTCCCACACCAAAGGTACACAGATTCCTGTTATATTTCAAGAGAAATGCACTTTCTTGCCGGGATATAAGGGTCAGGAATGACAATACACAACTTCGCTGTACTAAGTATATTAGCCGACTGGTTTTGCTACATTACTAGTGCGTTGCGTTACTATAGTTACCCACTATTTACAATATTTTACACTTCCATGATAGTAATGACATAAAATGTTGGTCTCGTAGCAGTCCATTGGGCTTACGTCTTGCGGGACGCCGGCTACTTTGATTAATGAAAGAACTAGACAAAACCAGAGAATGAGTTTCTTAGAATTTTGGTAATATTTGTTAAATGAAGGTAATCCACAATGCAATCATTGAGTTTCCGATAATCGACTACTAAACTCCATTTTTTATGTCACTTTTCTATGGTACCAATAAAATGATGTTAGGATTTTTTACTATTGATTCCTGATATACCTTTATATAAGAAGTAGTTAACTTATCACTGGGTAAAAAGAAAACACCCGAATAGTTAGGTATAGTTAGGTATCGTAATGATATTAGCTTCGAAGCTAATATTCGATGCATAACGACACAGACAGTCAAAGCCTATTATGATATGTAATTAAAAACATTAAGCTTGATTTTAAATCAACACAGTATTGCTCAGCCATGATGAGTCAATATGACACCAGTAAAGGCAATTGTTTTTTTTTTTTTTTTTTTTATTAGCCTACCATAGTGACTCCACTTTGCCTGATGGAAAGCAATAGGTGGAATCAAAGAGTGGTGGTCACCATCCTCATTGCATGTCTAGTCAATGCAGCATGGTGACCCACACTATGGCGGCCTGGTGAGATGCTTTTTCACGCCCCGCTTAAAAGACCCGGGATCAAACTGGGAAGGAAACACGTGCGCTGGTAGAGAATTCCAGGCTTTTACCAATCGGCACAAGAAAGAAGAGCCAAACCGTTTAGTTCGGGTACGTATATTTTCGACGCACAAACGGTGACTCCTCAGGCCAGCACGTGTAGTCCTGTAGAGGAAGGGAGAAGGTGGGACCACTTGGAAGAGCTCATCAGAACACTCCCCGTGATGTAGGCGATAGAGGACTGCCATAGAGGCGACATCTCTTCGCAACTGCAGAGGCTCAAGATACTGGGTGATCTCAGGACAGTCGATAATGCGGACTGCGCGACGCTGCAACCGATCGAGAGCGTCAAGCAAATACTGCGCATAGCCGTCCCAGAGATGAGAGCAGTACTCCACGCAGGAGCGAACCTGGATCTTGTACAAAAGACACAGTTGCTCGGGCGAGAAGAACCGTCTCACCTTGTTCAAAACGCCGAGCTTACGCGAGGCCGCCTTAGTGACACTCTCGATGTAATCGCGCGGATTGAGATCCCGGTAAATATCCATACCCAGAATACTAAGCCTATCTTTCAGTGGCAGTTGAGTGCTCTGAAGAGTAGGAAGGGGAAGGAATGGAGACTTTTTGGTAGAGAACACACACGCTTGTGTTTTCTTGGCGCTGAACTCGACCAGATTCTCACAGCCCCATTGGGAAATGCGGCTCAAGACCCGGTCGAGCTCAGCGACAAGCTCCTGTCATTTTTCCTCAACGTCTGCCAGCTTGGCAGTAGGATGCCCGAAATATCGCCCGTGCACTGTACTGTCGTCTGCATAACAATGTATATTGCCAAGGGCCAACATGTCATTGATATGCAGAAGAAACAGCGTAGGCGATAGGACGGAGCCCTGAGGTACACCAGCGCTTACCTGCGCTCGTGGAAGTCTGAGGCCGCGCCGTCGCAGAGAACCCTAATGCAGCGCTTTTCGAGGAAGGCAGCAACCCAGTTGCAGAGTTTAGGTCGCAGACCAAATGCAGGAAGTTTGGAGAGAAGCCAGCGGTGCCACACCCTATCGAAGGCCTTGGCAATGTCGAGGCTGATGGCCAAGGACTCCCCATGCCTATCCATAGCCTCACCCCAAAGGTGTGTGACGTACGCTAGAAGATCACCCGTGGATCGGTTCGGCCTAAAACCATATTGCCGATCATTTAACAAGGAGTGATCCTCTAGGTGGCGGATTAGTTGGGTGTTGATGATCCGCTCGAACACCTTACAGAGTATGGAAGTGACGGCTATAGGTCGGTAATTGGCTGGATCGGAGCGGTCGCCTTTTTTGGGAATGGGTTGAACATTCGCTTCTCTCCAGGCCTCCGGAACAATTCCTGAGGAATAGGACAGGCGATACAAGCGCGTTAGTACGGGAGACAACTCAGGTGCACAGTTCTTAAGAACCACCGCCGGAATACCATCGGGTCCACTGGCTTTCCGGACATCGAGTGACCGAAGCTCCGCACGGACATCCCTCTGCCGGATGCGAATATCCCGCATTGCGGAGTCGCAGGACGCAATGGTGGGCGTGTGCGCGCAACGGTCATTGATTCGGGAGTTAGCCGCAAAGAGGTCAGCTAGTAGATTCGCTTTCTCTTGCGGCTCGTGGGCCAGTGATTCGTCAGGGTAGTTCAACGGCGGCAGCGAAGGTTGGCAATAGTTAGACTGCACGGCTTTGGAGAATCGCCAAAACTTACGGCTACCCGTAGGGTACGCGACGAGTTCTTGACCAAACCGTGCAATGCGCTGGGCATCTGCTCTGATGTAAGCCCTCTTGCATTCCCTAGTGGCTCTGTTTAATGCTGCTTTTAGGCGATCAATGTCTGGGTCACAACGTGCGCGGGCCCTGATCCATGCGCGGTAGGCCGACTGCTTTTGAGGAACGGTCCGGAAGCACTCGCGATTGAACCAGGGACGGGTCTTCGTGCTGGCGACTTCACTGTAGGGGATATAATACTCCATACCGACAGTGATTTCGTCAGTCACGGCAGACACACTTTGCGACAGATCCCTGTTTTTAAAGCAGCGTTGAGCCCACGGGATGGATGCAAAATATTCCCGCATTCCATCCCAGTCTGCTGACGAGTAGTGCCATAACCGCCGCCTTGTTACCACAGGTCGTGGAGGCGTAACAAGAGGCACTGAGGTCGACACCAGGCAGTGGTCGGAGGATCCTAGAGGGGCGAGAACCGATACGCTGTACTGCGCTGGGTGATTCGTCAGCAGTAGGTCCAGCAAAGAGGGCGCTTGACCCGTTATGTCTGGTATCCTGGTGGGCTGGAGTACCAGTTGGGTAAGGTCATGCGTGGGCAGTTCGACCAGCGTGGTCAGTTTTGGAAGATCCCAGCCAGGACTCATGGTGGGCGTTAAAATCTCCCAAAAGCACCAGTTCGGCGGTCGGAAACTGCTCCTGCGCTTTATCCGCTGCTTGACTCAGGTGGTCAAAGAGTCGAGTTGTCTCGGAGTCTCCGGAGCATGGGAGCGATAGAGGCACACGTAAATCCGGCTCGTAGAGCCAAAATCCACGTGGAGCCAAAGGATGGAGAAGGATGTGTCTTCTAGGCAGTGCAGACGGCGACAACAAACATCCGCCCTGATGAAAAGGCACACTCCAGCCCTTGCGAGGAAGCACTCCTCGAGCACGTAGCCGGGATAGTGGAGATATGCCGTGTCGGCAGGGCGGCGTATTTGTGTCTCCGTAAGAAAGAGCATGGCCGGCCGAGCTGTCTTGAGGTGTTGGTGTACGGCGCTAAGGTTTGCATGGAGTCCACGTATGTTAGTGAACTCCACCTCAAAAAGCGGGTTGGTGGGAGAGGAGGATGCCGCTGTAAGACCACTTTTCTTTTTTTGTGCTGCCATGATAGAAGAGGAAGGGGGCGTAAAAGGCATGCCAGTCATCGTGGCAATGTAAACTGAGACTAAAAATGCTGTGTCATCATGTATCGGTGAAGCATGACGGTGACCGAACCGCCGGACGGAAGGGCCCCCGTACCCTCCCGGAAGTGGTCGCCCACCATCCGTTCACCAACCGGCACGACGAGCCACTCCGTGGATTATGCTCGACCTGACGGGGCAGCCTCCCAGGGTGGTTAGCCGTGGTTGGGCCCCTCTCTATGCCGCGGGCGGCCAGCGGCACCACCGTTTCTACGGGTCTCCCTGGCCGACGGTTCGATCCACGCCACCCTTACAATGACTCTACAGCACTCCACTGCTCACACACATACCACGATAACTGTCACCCCTGCATCGATGGGCCTCCGGTCTCTCACTCACCAGCGAAAGGCGACACCACGAATGTTGTCACTTGTCTGGCTGGCTGGTTTTCTGTGAGAGGGTAGTACTGCCCCGGTCGAGCCGGCCCATTACTGCTTAATAAATCAGCGTTTCTTTACTACCTTATAAATTTGATTTGATTGAATCTGACCTCCAATACTGTTTATAATAGTTTCATCTCTAATGAAGTAATTGTTACTAGGTAATGCATATTTCTTCATGGCAGATAATTATGCCCTGGTATCTACAAACAAAAAGTATTTTCTATTGTTAATATATAATCTTAAAAATTTGCCTTGACATTTAACGCTAAAATATGATGTTTCAGATCGAAAGAACCGCATTCCATTTGTATTAGAATTTTCAGTCATTTCTATCTGATTGAGCCTTATAAAATACTCTACGTCTATTACCACTACCACGAGTTTCATTACTCAATCGATTCTCATTCCACATTTGGTAACCGCGTCCACGACTTATGGTATTATATGAATCTCGACCCTTTACCACGGAACTGATAAGATGTATTACTACGCTGATTATTAAAATTCTCTTTTCCAAAATTATTGTAATATTTGTTAATATAGCCTCTCTTAAAATTATATGACTTGCCTCAATTAGTATTTAGAAGCTGATGATAATATCCCCGTTGATCACATAACTGACGTCTCTGGTAACAGTTACTAACAAACGACTTACCTCTGCCACGACACGAAAGTTTGCTACAAACGTGAGTTTATCGCAAGCAGACGTTTTCTTTTTCAATACCGAGCTTTGTATTGCAATTTTTAACCACAATTATATTTCAATGAATGATGTTTTCGGCAAAAGGGTATTACGTAAATCTCTGACAAGATCGCTGGCAGATGAATACTTAGGGGACATACGCAATGTTGCATATTCAGACAACCTACTTTTTACCTGTATCTGAAAACATTTCTGAATACATTTCTACAGAGTCAATTATACTTTTAATATTATTTTCATTACTGTTCATTTCAAATTAAACTTCATGATTAATTCAGGATTAGAGCTATTCTGTTATAGAATCTGAGTTCTTCAACATCAGTGCGATTTGCCCCCGCAGCATTCTGGTTACCGAAAACTGTCTCGTTTTGTTCGTTAGTAATAGTATAGTTTATAAAGTATAGTAATGGTATAGTATAGTACGACACATCTTGCAAGGATATTCCCGAATTTAATGTGCAATAAATAGATTTATTACAAATAATAAGTACCTTTAGGGATAAGTTTTATTTGTAATTACTAACTCATTGTTCGATTTTGGAGCCGTAACACTAAACCGAGATTGAAGTCGCGTCACGCAACTCAAATGGTAGGGTCGCCATAAAGGGATCATCTGTTCTCGAGCGATTACATTTGATTACTGTAAATATGTATATACCGAGATAGAGGTGTTGTAGAACCTTTAGGTTAAAGTGATAAGAAAAACCTTATTAAAAACTAATCTTAAGGGTCTGCTGCTCTGCGAATGTAACATTATTATGCAGTCGATCCATAGAATTCGTTTTTGATTGCATATTATATTTAGACTTAGGTATTGAAAGTAATTTATGTATAATTGAACCCGATAACAAGCGCATCTCGCCAACCAGCTGTATGGCTTTGCGAGGAGATTGTACTGTTATATGTTAAATTATTAAAAGAAAAAAAAAATGCATTGACTGCAACGGTCTTTGCTTCTGTAATTTCCGACAGTGCGTGCGGCAGCACGGAGGGTCCCGATGGGGAATCTTTATCAAGGGGTGGAGTGGAGCAAAATGGAACTCTCAAGACTTTTAGACGGAAAATGGGTAAGGACAGGAACCTGGGGTAAGAGATACTGTAAGTCTCCGACGGTAAAATCGGACTAGCAGTAGCTAGTCGAAACCAGGGTCACGTACGGATTATTTCGTACATCCTGTGACTGGAGACGCCACTAGAATTAAAAAAAATATAATTAAATTTCCTCAGAATCAAAATTTAAACATTAAATAATAGATAGATCTTTTAATCGCTTTTGGCATGTAAACACAATACATTCTTTTTTTTTTTATTATTTATTTATACTTTATGCACAATATGTGACAAAGGTGGACTTAATGCCGTGGGCATTTTCTGCCAGCCGACCTTAGGACGATGCAGACACAAAACAAGGTAGGTGCACAGAGGTTAAGAAGTATAGGTAGTAGTAGTATAGCAAGTAGATATGTTTTTATAATAAAATATTGTATAAGTACCAGGAGTACTTTATTATATACATACTTTATTATAATATAATATTTTACATACACGTGTACATATAATACATAAATATTCATAAATACATGTATATACATATAATATATATTATTAATTCGTAGAGGAGAGTTTAAGATTTAAAAGAATCTGATAAGGCATATTTCCGTAACATATATTTAAAAGTACTCCGAGTTTTGGCCATCCTGATCTCAAGAGGAAGCGCGTTCCATAGAAGGACAGATTGAACGAAAAAAGTAGAGTGTACGAAGTCGGAGCGGTGAGTGGGACAATGGAGAAGCCGGATGTTTGAAGATCTAATATTTAGGGTATGGTTTGTGCCTAAATATTGAAATTGTGAAGTTAGATAGGTAGGAGGACTTGGAGAGAAAAGTAAAGAATATAGGGTAGTTAATGCTCGTGTCTGTCTACGTCGGCGAATTGGCAGCCACTTCAAGTTGGAGCGGTGCTGAGACACGTGATCATATTTCCGTAAATTGAAAACGAATCGAATGCAATTATTGAGAAGACGGTCAAGCTTATTGAGCAGATCTGCATTCAGGTCAAAATAGCACACATCACCATAGTCGATTGTAGGGAATATTAGAGTCTGTACAAGTATTACCTTAGTTTTAGAGGGCAGAAAGTTCTTTAGCCTATAAAGAGCGCGCAATGATCCTGTTACTTTTTGACAAGTAGTAGCGACATGTTTTCGCCAGCTCAGAGTTGTGTCAATATACAATCCGAGGTCTTTCACACTTTCACATTACACTTTTACATTCAAATTAAAGCTGTTGAAACCAGTTCTACCAGAAGCAGTGAATTCGTTACTCTTATTGTTTGTAGTGGCCAGTTAACTTGCAGATTCCAATCAAGTAAGAGTCGATACATAGGGTAGCGGTTGAATGGACAGTACTCAATGGAGCATGAACGTGACTATCACGAACATTACGCTTTCAACCGATTCTCGTATCTCTTCACAGGATGCACGTACTACGTGTATGACGCCATATAAACGTGATCAGTTACATACGAATAGATTTATTAAATACTAGCACCAACAAAGATAGTCAAAGTGAAAGTCAGAAATTATGTATGCATATATCTAGCGTTCAACTAAGCTCTAACTAGAATGACGTCTCTCGCAAAATGAAAATCCCATATTTGCATTCCTGTTCCTTTTATTATGTTTAAAACAGTTCCGCTTCTAGATTTTGTTGTGTGATATTGAATAAATATGTTATTTATGTGCCTTAAATACCAAACAAATGTGGACCTCATAGTTCGTAAGTTTTACAAGGGTAAGTGAAGGCAATACACATTTACATAATTTCCATTTTACGTTTAATACGGATAGGTTCTGAATTACTTATCACAAACGAGAACGATTCAAGAAATTCTTTTGTTACTAGGATTATTACATTTATATTAAATAAAGGGAAGAAAAACTCACCACTCACTCTCGCCTTGCAGACCCCAACGATGACAACAGCACAGCAGACAGGGAATTAAAAACCGAATACGCTTCACAGTGATAATGCTGACAAGATAATAGGCACCTCAAAAAGGCTTAATTTAAAATCTTCTGAGGGTGTTTTTTTATAATGGTAGGACACCTTTTTCTCCTATACACGAGGTATGGTCAGAAATTTAGGCAACAATGTAACGTACCAGAGTCGTATGATTGGTGGGTTTATCCTCAATTAACTACTTTTTAACACATAACCCATAATTCAATTAATTGAACGAAAAAGTTCAGTAAGCAAATTGTGTAAATAGTAATGCAGCTACATGCTATAATCATGTGGTACTTCACATAACTATATTAGTAATACAATGTACATACATCTAGTATACACAACTTAGCTTTCTTTTTGGATTCTGATAGGTTTTACAGCCAAGCTTTATGTATATGGTGCTAAACCGGTTTTCACATGGACAGGGTAACTTAACGGCGTCCAACATCCGTGCAAATTCAAAATCCTTTACGTTCTACGTATTGCACTTTCTTTGGAAAGTAGAGGTAAAATTATTATCTCCGTCGGAAAATGTATATATTTTTGATTCTAAAAAAAATGTTTTTTTTTTAATTTTAGAAAATACACAGAACTAAAACTCAGATACTTATTCTTTAGCTTCTTATTAAAGACCGATAGAGTAGGGAAGGCGTGCAGCAACTTCTGGGTCTGTGTTTAAAGTTAAGAACTCATTTAATACAATAATTCCTATAGTAATATATAACTCGCATATATGGGGTGAATCTACAGGCAATTACAGAACATCGTTTGAGAAGGAGCCTCGAGGCTAACAAAGTGTTATTGCCTTTTTTAAAGATTGTTATCATTCATCTTTCCTTTATACTTTCTTATATTTTTTAAATGAAGTATTATATGTCTGGAACAGTAGTTAATCGAATTATTGGATCCAAAGTGAACTGTGTGATAATTATGGGATCAAAGTTTGAAACTGAAAAACGAGTACAGAAGAAATATAATAACTACACAGTACAGAACAGCATTTTAAACGTAATTTTGACAACATCTTTTAGGTGCTTAAAATACATGTACAAAGTCAGTTCAATGGGCTTAAACGAAATATAGTAAACTGTAAAAGGCTAGAAAAGGAAGGGTATTTATATTGTTATATTTCAAACAAGTATATTCTAGTCATAAGAATAAGAACAACAAACATTTATTTGCAGAGGTAATTAATGAACAGACTGTAATTTACCTCAATAATGGCATGCAAAGTACAAGACAGTGTATGAATATATTATTATTACAACGACACATTTAATATAATTAGAAACATTTATACACATAGGAAATGCATTTCCTCTGTGTAGTGTAGTTCAACAATATTTTTTATTATTTATTAAATTTTGCAATTATCATTTTTATTTATTTATTATTATATTATACTTAGTTCTTTCAGTGTGTAAAAGTAACCAACATTTAAACTTATACACACTCGGCTTTCTTTGTTTATTACTATGCGTAATGAAAATTGCGTATATGTCGCCGAAACCAAGAAAAATATGATTATATTCTAATTTAATGATTGGTAAATTAATATCGCCATAAATAAAATTAATAAACACTAATATTGTTAGTAGTAATAATTTCATTTATTACAGAATTTAAATAGTTGATTAACAATTGTATCAAGATAGGTTTTCACAATTTACATAAGGCTATTTACGAATTCAGTTAATATTGTAAAATTAGTAAATTCCAAAAAAACTTTAAATAAACCCTAACATTTTATAAAATATATATTTTTTTTTATTTGTAAGCCTACCATAATGACTCCACTTTGCCTGATGGTAAGCAATAAATGGAGTCCGAGAGTGGTGGTCACCATCCTCATTGCATGTCTAGTCAATGTAGCATGGTGACCCACACTATGGCAGGATGGTGAGATGCTTTTTCACGCCCCGCTTAAAAGACCCAGGATCAAAGTGGGAAGGAAACACGTGCGCTGGTAGTGAATTCCAAACTTTCACCGATCGGCATAGGAAAGAAGAGCCAAACCGTTTCGTTCGGGATCGCATACCTTCGACTCGCATACGTTGAGACCTCAGGCCAGCATGTGTAGTCCTGTAGAGGAAGGGAGAAGGTGGGACCAATTGGAAGAGCTCGTCAGAACACTCTCCGTGATGTATGCGATAGAGAACTGCCATAGAGGCGACATCTCTTCGCAACTGCAGGGGCTCAAGAGACTGGGTGACCTCAGGACAGTCTATAATACGGACTGCGCGTCGCTGCAACCGATCGAGAGCGTCAAGCAGATACTGTGCATAGCCATCCCAAAGATAAGAGTACTCCACGCAGGAGCGAACCTGGGTCTTGTATAAAAGACACAGATGCTCGGGCGAGAAGAACCGTCTCACCTTGTTCAATACACCGAGCTTCCGCGAGGCCGCCTTAGTGACGCTCTCGATGTAATCACGCGGATTGAGATCCCGACAGATGTCCATACCCAGTATACTAAGCCTATCCTGTAGTGGCAGTTGAGTGTTCTGAAGAGTAGGAAGGGGAAGGAATGGAGACTTCTTGTTTGAAAACGCGCACGCCTTTGTTTTCTTAGCGCTAAACTAGACCAGATTCTCACAAAATATCGCCCGTGTACTGTGCTGTCGTCTGCATAACAATGTATGTTGCCAAGAGCCAACATATCATTGATATGCAGAAGGAACAGCGTGGGCGATAGGACGGAGCCCTGAGGTACACCAGCACTAACCTCCTGGAAGTCAGAGGCCGGGCCGTCACATAGAACCCTAATGCGGCGCTTTTCGAGAAGGCAGCAACCCAGTTGCATAGCTTAGATGGCAGACCAAATGCAGGAAGTTTGGAGAGAAGCGAGCGATGCCAGACAATATAGAAGGCCTTGGCAATGTCGAGGCTGATGGCCAAGGACTTCCCATGCCTATCTATAGCCTCACCCCAAAGGTGTGTGACGTACGCTAGAAGATCACCCGTGGATCGGTTCGGCCTCACACCATATTGCCGATCATTTAACAAGGAGTGATCCTCTAGGTGGCGGATTAAATGGGTGTTGATTATCCGCTCGAGTACCTTACAGAGTATGAAGGTGACGGCTATAGGACGGTAAATAGCTGGATCGGAGCGGTCGCCTTTTTTGGGGATGGGTTGGACGTTCGCCTCTTTTCAGGCCTCCGGAACAATTCCCGAGGAATAGGACAGGCGATACAAGCGCGTCAGTACAGGAGACAACTCTGGTGCACAATTTTTAAGAACCACCGCTGGAATACCGTCGGGTCCACTGGCTTTCCGAACATCGAGTGACCGAAGCTCCGCACGGACATCCCTCTGCCGGATGCGAATATCCCGTATTGCGGAGCAAGATGCAATGGTGGGCGGGTGAGCGCAACGGTCGTCGATTCGGGAGTTAGCCGCAAAGAGGTCAGCAAATAGTTTCGCTTTCTCTTGCGGCTCGTGGGCCAGTGATCCGTCAGGGTACTTCAGCGGTGGCAGCGAAGGCTGGCAGTAGTTGGACTGCACGGCTTTGGCCAATCGCCAAAACTTACGGCTATCCGTGGGGTATGCGACGAGTTCTTGACCAAACCGTGCAATGCGCTGGGCATCAGCTCTGATGTAAGCCCTCTTGCATTCCTTAGTGGCTTAGTTAAACGCTGCTTTTAGGCGATCAACGTCTGGGTCACAATGAGGGCGGGACCTGATCCATGCGCGTTAGGCTGACTGCTTTTCAGCGACAGCACGGGTGCACTCGCGATTGAACCAGGGACGGGTCTTTGTGCTGGCGACTTCACTGTAGGGGATATAGTACTCCATACCGACAGTGATTTCGTCAGCCACGGCAGACGCACTTTGCGACAGATCCCTGTCTTTAAATTTCATTCTTTCATGTTTTTAAATTCTTTCATTCCATTCCAGTCTGCTGACGAGTAGTGCCATAACCGTCGCCTTGTTACCACAGGCCGTGGTGGGGCAACAAGAGGCACCGAGGTGGACACTCGTCAGCAGAAGGTCTAGCAAAGAGGGCGCTTGACCCGATATGTCTGGTATCCTGGTGGGCTGCAGTACCAGTTGGGTAAGGTCATGCGTGAGAGCGAATGCGTAGGCAGTTCGACCAGCGTGGTCCGTTCTGGAAGATCCCACCCAGAAGTCATGTTGGGCGTTAAAGTCTCCCAAAAACACCAGTTCGGCGGTCGGGAACTGCTCCTGCGCTTTGTCCGTTGCGTGACTCATGTAGTCAAAGAGTCGAATTGTCTCGGAGTCTCCGGAATGGGACTGGATGTTGTCGCTTTAGGCTGGTTTTCTGTGAGAGGGTAGTACTGCCCCGGTCGAGCAGGCCCATTCCTGAACCCTCTGCCCGCTCGTCTCCGTAAAATGCTCGAGGAGAAGCGAGAGGCTAAGAAGCTCTGGCAGAGAACTCGGCACCCCCGAGACAAGACCCGATACAACCGCCTTACCAATCGTTCAAGGCCGCTCTTTGGGAGCACAGAGGTGATGCATGGGAGAACTTTCTCATAGATATTGAGGACTAACAGCCCTCGGTACACCGACTCTGCAGGCAACTGACTGCAGAACCAAACCCCACGCTCCCCCTGTTCGCTGAGGACTACAAAGCTCAAGACCGTGCTGAGATCATCGCGAGCAGCCTCAAAAAACAGTTCACACCTCACGACAATCAAGACGAGGACCACACTCGAGAGATAGAGGCGGCAACCCATCTCTACCTCTCGAGGCCCCTCGCCCAGTCTGAGGGTGAACTGCTCGTAACACCAAGCGAGGTTGCTGCGATGATCAGGAAAACCAACCCACGGAAAGCACCTGGTGAAGACGGAATACCGAACACTGCACTGCAGCGACTTCCATGAAATCACTCATAGCGTTGAAACAACTGTTCAACGGTATCCTGAGGACTGGCCATTTCCCTAACATCTGGAAGCGGGGTCGGGTTATCGTACTTCCGAAGCCCGGCAAGGACCTCAAAAAACCGGAGAACTACGCTTACTGCTAGTAAGGGCTCAACCCCACATCCGGCTGAGGCCCGAGCAATTTGGATTTTGTCCGGAGCACGAAAAGTAGTCGCGATCATCGCATCGTTCCTGACCCAGAGAACCTTCCGTGTGGCTATAGAGGATACCACATCGGAAATCAAAACCGCGATGCCGTGTACTTGTCAAGTTCACGCAACGACGCACACCATAACTATGTCATGATAAGCGGTATGGCACACACCCGCCAAACCTGCGTCTGATGGAAGAGGACATCCCACGGTCCCCAAAGGTCAAGTACCTGGGAATCACCATCGACAGATCACTTTCGACGAATCACCACGTTGAGACCATCACAGCGACGGCCAGAGCTGCGCGGACGAAGCTGCGTCCCCTGCTATCCTCCAGACTACCAGTAAGTGCCAAACTAGTCATTTACAAAACATATATCAGGTCGCGCCTCAACTACGGTGGGCCGGCCTGGTACAACTTGATAGCAGAGGGGCATCGCGCCAACGTTTGCAGGCTGTAGAGAACAGCTGCCTTCGCATGGTGGTCGACGCCCCCAGGTACCTCAGAAATGCAACAATCCACCGAGACCTCAAGTGGGAACCTCTAAAGGAGTTTGTGAGCAGACTTGCCACGGGGATGTTTGATCGGGCTGACCGCTCTAAACTTCCCCACCTGGTAGGTATTGCTCCACTCTCACATCCAGACGATACGACACTCATCCGGAGGCGACTCAAACAGTTCCCTCGAGCGGGGCATTGGCTTCGCCATCGGATGCAGATAGCCAACCACTGACCTCTCGCAGGCGGCTCGCTGGACCCCTCTTCAGAGGAGCGATCGGCGAGCAAACCTAGAGGCCGGTGAGCTAACTCTAATGACCGGCTCACAGTGGTGAGCTGCGAGGAAAACCACTATAAGGAGCCCAGAGCTCCAAATAGTCTCCCCACCCCCCTCAAGTGAGATGATACCACTGATTAGATCGAGAGACTCACTTCGCTGGCGACTTCGAAAAGAATAACATTGTAAGTAAAAACTATGTTCTGATGTTTTCATTACTTGCCTTATATTTGTTGAAACTATCGTGTATACATGCTATTTTGTTATAATGTGGTGTTGTACCTACTGGC
Source organism: Tyria jacobaeae (assembly GCA_947561695.1). Lineage (NCBI taxonomy): Eukaryota > Metazoa > Arthropoda > Insecta > Lepidoptera > Erebidae > Tyria > Tyria jacobaeae. The sequence continues at coordinate 12,220,435 of OX387218.1, forward strand.
CTATGTATGTACCAAAATTTAAATGCAAGTTACTATGAAATTAAATTGTATTAATATATAAATAAAGACCTAATATCTAATTGATTATTGAATATTCATTTGTCGACTCTATTGGCGTGTAAACAATCGTGATGTTTTTGGCGCGGATGCCAAATCGTTTGTCTGCAAACTTCGTGCTACGAATTTATTTTAGCATTTAATTGTAGCATAACTTCTATGCGGTATTTGATGAAGCAAATATCTGGATTTAAATTGGATTATATGTATACTATATAATATATACATATGCACCATGAAACTGACAGTCTGCTGAACTATTAAAAAAGAGGCTAGCGTCTAGCTGCTGATCGACGCGTTTTCGAGCGTTAGTATTATATAATTATTTATACGAAAATATCCTATTGCTGCAAACTGTAACCGTTTTATTAAAGTGAAATTAAATATTAAAACATTTAATATTTTTATGTGTATATAGACATCCATTGACGTGCCAATGGAGTGGTTAAAGTAACTTAAAGTAAGTGGTTACATCATTCATTACATACAACATTCATTGACACACCAATGGATGGCTTGTCATAACAATCGCCACATACCCACTGTAACAACCGTAATAATGTATATGTTAATATGTGTTGTTACAACTGTAACAATGTATATGTTAATATGTCCTCCCCTCAAAATATTTATACTTTTACTTATGCTTTTTTAGTAAATTGTAAAGTTTAGATCTATGCAATTCTTTTGTCTTCTTAGTATTTTTTTGGGGGCTCGATATATAAGGTTGCCGTCGTAAATAATGAAACTTTTGAATGAGCTGGGACGAATACAAAACTCATGTTTCAAATAATAAAAACAGGCAAAGTTTGGTGATAACGTTTCACGCAGCGCTTACATACATAACATAAGTTTTAACATCACTGTAGTTTTAACATCATATAGCCGAATTGCGAAATAAGTGCAATCGCAGCATGAAGCTGCTGCTCGTCGCTAAATAACAGCGAGTTTATGTATGCGTAAACCGAACAAGTTAGCTAGTTAAACCTTTGTGCTGAGTACCGCTTATATCCGCTCAATTGTTCTTAGATAGCTACGTGTTCAAACAAACATTTATGCAAACTGGGTTTGATGTTGTAAACAAAATTTTGACGTCTATGCACAACAATACGGCACTCAATTAAGTAAATGCTCTGCACTAATGTAGGTATTATTAGTAATAGTGTTAGTGACAATTTCAATTCAAAGTGGACTGAACAAACAGATAATCAAAAAACTTGTCAGTTTCAGTCTATCATATTAGTATATGTTGATTTGCTAGGGGTTTAAAAGAAAATAAATATAAATGTCTTGGTTGTTGTTTTCATATAATTATTTTCTCTTTAATATTGCTGTTAGTTTTACATAATATAGCACTAACTATATAAAAGCATTCATACTTGAATGAAACTTAGTACCAAACGGGAGAACTTGCTGACCACCATTTGCATAACTTGCACGTTTCATTTCCCTAATTACCACTAGAGGGGTACGATAAATCTTCGCACCAAATCCCACGGTGGACGTCAATCGTTTGTCTCTAATCACAGGATTGGCTTTAAACGTCCGCATTTGTACAAGCCTCTTAGTGAATCCTTTTGAGAAAAAGTTGTTAAAAAAGTTTCACAAAAACAAAAGGAAATAGTCGGGGCGGTCCCCAAGGAGTCGTTGTTAGCCCTGGGATGGTACTTAAATCAAATGTTCACCATTCAAGGAAATTATAAGAACAGGGAACGGATTCTCCGTACCCGCCGAGAGAATCCCTCTCGGATATAAAGGCTTACGTAGAAACTGTGTGGTGTAGATTAGGTATATTATTTTATACTTATATTTGATACCTCGAACATAAAAAGAAACATAAAAAAATTAAAATTCGAACATTATATTTAATTTTAAAATAAAAATAAGATTAAATAAAATAATAATGAAATTGCTTAATAATAAACATATGTATATAGTGTCTCTACACCTAAGTAAGTTTACCGGAATGCGTATGGTCTTGGTTTGCAAAGAATAAATATCGAGAGTAAACTTAATCAGGAGTATTAGTGAAAACGTTTTAATATTCAGAACGGAGTGCACGGTTAAGGATTTTCTTTTTTGTTGTTGTCTTCGAGAATATTACTTTACCTCGCAACAAACTTAAGGGCCTAATCCGCTTTTCAACTCGAGCTTTTACTTGCCTTATGACAGCGAGCTTAGAGCTTCGAGAGACGTTGTGGAGAAAGTTTTTAATCTTTTTACATATGCATACCTATTGTGATACATACTTTTGTTCTAATAAATTTGTATGTGTTAAGCGGAGCGTGTAATGATCGATATACCGTTTTCAATGCGAATGATATGCGTATAGAGAAAGGAAAAATAATAAGTAAAGCTTGTGTCTTCAACATCTGTCCGTATGTCGAGACCTTTACAAGCAGGGCCCTTTCGCCGGATATGAATAAAATTTTCTTAGATAAATTTAGAGTTCGCGAAAACGTGTCGATTTCTTTATTTATTCAATACTTTTCTCCTTTGAAACGTTTCTCCTTGGATTCGTCCTAGCTTATCTCAAATTTATGAATTCTTTTGGGTTATTGGTAAAAACCACTTTCTTCTTTTAACATAATAGGAATGTTACGTGCAATACACGTGTGAAGTTCAATTAAATCATATCTTTGGTGTTTATTTTTTTAATACGAACCATTATGGTTGGAGTATAAGAACCTTTCGGATATTTTGGTAATCAAAATAAGCCCAAAGTTGATAACTTGACCTAGTAGTGTTTACACAGGCCAACCTAAATTCAGAGGGAACTGGATAATACTAACTATTTACCATTTTATAACATGATATCTTTGGCTTTAGTATTTATATTTCATTATCTGGATAGACTGTATACTGATGTGTATCAAATAATTGTATGTAAAAAACTGCTTTCTACCTTATTAGGCAGTCTTTTAAGAATTCACAGCACTGTTGAAGAGCGCAGTTTAAAGAGCGGACAAGTTTTATAAGATTATTAAACAAGATATACTTGCGCTTGGTTTGAATTTACCCCTTCTGGGTTTACAAAGTAAAAGGATTTTTTTGGAAATTTAAACATGAGACGCCTTTTTAGTATTGATTTGTCCTTAACGTCAACGTATAGAGCCATATTATCTTTATATACGTACCCAGTAGTTCGGCATTAAACCGAAATAGGACATGTACTTTGTGCTTTCCTTACTACAACCGTGTGTGATGTGGTAAAAGAACCACAAACTGATAAACGCTGACCACAACGCAGTTAATTCATGGAAATGCACACGAAATCGAACTGCTCAGTCATGCGTTTCCTTTTTATGATTTGTATGATTATATTACAGATCTAGAGATCCATTTGTAATTCAAACAAATTAAAATAAAATACCTAATTGTTCTTGAAATTTAGAATAACGTAAAGATTATAATATTCTTTATTTTAATAAAGTACCGATAACAAAAAATATTAACTTATAATTTAAAATACAATAGGCAATCTTATCGCTTAAAGCGATCTCTTCTAGACAACTTAGTATAGAGTTAATAACAAAACTATTTAAGAAAAAAAAAGTTTTTGATTGCTTAGCTACTAATTAAGATATAATAGTAACCAATAATAATTCCACACCTTACACACGGCCGTCTAATCCCATACTAAGCAGAGCTTGTACTATGATAAACATTTTTCTGATAAACATACTTATATAATTCTAAATACATACATATTATTTACTCAAATATTTATACATAGACAGATATGCATACATATACAGTTACTTACTATAAGTAGTTATTGAGTAGAGATAATTTAATGATTACTTTAGTATTTTTGAAAATGATACCATAATTTTTTACATAATCGGTTCCACCACTAAGTAGTGCTAAGTAGTGGCAAATTTACATAGGTACATACATAAGACTGAAACTTATAACCTTCTTTTTGTACAATACATATCCGTAGACTGTTAAATTAGCTAAAATTTTTCATTCGGAAACAATAATGGTTATGACGATTTTATGTATTTTTACCATTGTGCCGCAATTTTTTTACTTGACCTATTAAAACTCCTGTTGATAGGAGCAATCAACTCAGAAACTGGACACCAATATTAATTGTATGAAAGGAGAAAAAGATTAAATGTATAAATACATAAATTCGTACGAGTCGCTCGTTCGCCTTTTCAAATCAACCTCGTAACTTACATTTACAATACACCTTTTATTTTATTGGATTAAAAAAAACTGAATTTACATAACCCTATTCGGTAAATACTGTCATTATGTTATGTTTATTGGATCCCGTATATTTACCTTACTCATTATATTGAGCATATATATAATGCTCACTGACAAAATTATCTTAATAAAAATCTCCAGGATTTTTCTGATAATGGTTTTTGGTTGACGATTAAAGCGAGATGTTAATAAATTAAATTCTAGTTCTATTCAAATAAATTAGTCTTTTTTTGTCCCTTAGGTGTCATGTGCTTTACATATATGTATATGAAAGAAAGAAAGAAATTATGTTTCTTGTTGGCAAAATGATACTAAACTATACAAGGCAAAACAAAATCTTATTGCCAGCAATGTATCATTTCATTCAGCATTTTGCGGCAATATAGTGTTAAGGAGCATAATAGACACCATATTACGAAATATCACTACACCAATAAGTTTACAACAATGGTCAATATATCTAACAATGATATCAACGATATATATAATATCAAAAACAGTATGAGTTACTAACAAAATTAAACTTCACTTAAAGTCACTTGAAGTGTTCAAAAGTGCGAAACAGAAATGATCTCTGATACATATAAAATTACTTAATGTTCAAATTTCTCGTCCGAAATGTCAGATGTTATATATTAGTCAAACCGATATCCGGGGACTCAGTGAAAAATGCTTCAGGAGCCCCGTCGACCGACAATATCTCTAGCAAACAGCTTAAAAACGTTTTGGTAACTTTGGCTTTCAGACCTTCGTTTTTTACAAGCAAAGGAACGTACGTACTCTTCAAAACATTATAGTCGTTTTTGTGGAAGGAAACTTAATGCTTGTATGGTGACTAATATACATTTAATTGACGGCGTTAAGGAAATGAGCTAAAAATGTTCTTTTTCTCCATTCCCCGTTATATTTATTTCTTTGTAGATTTATTTAGTCCTTATTACTTACCCTGAGTTTGTGTTTACTTTATAGTACATTGTATTATATATGTATGTGATGTATTTTATAGTCCACTTTTAAAGAATGGACGTACCTACTAAATATTAATCTTAACTTCCAAATGATTATTATAAATATGAAAGTAAATTGGTTAACCGACTGTAGAAGTTGGTAGGTTATGTTGTTCGAGTGTATGTATGTATTTATAAAAGTATGTATGTAATTCATTGATACGCTCTACAGATGAAACGGTTTAATAGATTTTAAAAAGTAGAAGTTTATTAATGACGCATAAATATAATTAAAGTATTGTGTAAATATTAGCGTGTGTTTCCATATACGTGTATATTATATGTACTATATTCGGACTTTATTAAACAAGTTATTATTAATAATGGATAATGTCACATCTATGCATCTACCCACAAGTACAAGTTTTCTACATTACCCTGACTGATAGAGAATGCCCTGGGCATTAAGTCCGCCTGTGCCACATAATATGCATAAAGTTATGAATGAATAAATAATCAAAGATATATTATTATATAAAGAGTTTCAATAGTAAAATAGGTATAGCAAAACTTAATATTTAGGTATCATCTAAAGTGCACTTAATATTAACGTTGTAAGAAGCTAGTAATAGGTGCATACTTACTTTAGAATTACAACTTTCGTTAGATATTTTCATATTTATTTAAATATACAGTTTTACTCATGTGTATTTCGGGGATGCCCGACTAGTTTTGGTCTCGACAGGAGACCTTTCTCAAGTTCCCAGCCGCGACGGTACCGCACGGTACCGTCACACTGTGACGTGTCAATATAATATGTTTAATTTAGTCGGGTTTTGTGCCCGGGGGTACAGCGTTAAAATTTAAATATCTTCCACCCTAACACCAGGGGAACCCAGCCAGGCTTAAAACAAGAAGAAAAACAACGAAATCATTACTTAACAAGCGATTTGCTGTGAGGCCGTAGTAGCACTCTGGTTGAGACGGCCCATACGTGCCAAGTGCATGACTCTCCCACATTATCTAGTAACGTAGAGTCTGTAGTTCTTACCTGGTGCCATTATTTAATGCAAGTTTTCAATCCTTATAAACTCTTTTAATTATAGTATGCATTTCTATTCTTCATGGACTTCAAAAAGGAATAAGTTCTCAATCAGACTCTTCCCCATTGGTTAACCATGTCGATAATTGTTTTATTAATTAGGTTGTCAGTCAAGGTTGGCTCAATTTATATTTAAAGATTGAGTCGGTAATGTAAGCATTTATTTTAAGCTATTTATTATACATAAAATAGTTACCATGCGATAATGATAATATATTTATAATAAACCAAGTTAGTACTACTAAGTAAAAGCACAAATGATCGCTTTGTGCGCTCACTTTAACCGGTCGGGAAAATTTTAGACAACTTGTCCGCCCCAGACAGGTTTGGTCGAGAATCGTGAAAATATATTTATATCGGTGAACTTCAAGAAAATATATTTCTGCTTTTGATTTTTATATATTTTCACTTAGACACTCACCCTTTTGATGAGTAGTGATCAGAGCGTATATTTCAGAACAATTTTAAAGTAATACAGAACAATGCGGTTGTCATAATCTTGTTTACGTTTGAGCAATTATCCAACAATTGTTGATTTGGATCCTTTAGCAGACCAACTCTCCTTGACAATCCTGAGTCCTCGAAAGCCTGTTGCAAGTGACTAAAACTTCTCGTGACATTGATACCTCCTTAATGTGGAAGTAGTTGCTAGTCTACGTTCAAAATGATTTTACGACAGTGAAATCCGGATTTGTACAATCCCACAGTTACTCATGTTGTATATAGATCTTCAAGGCAAATTTCCTTTTCTTATAAATTTCTCTGCCAGACAATTTTTCGATTTGTGGGTTTGACATGGACATATCTATGTTTGACAGAATCTCTTTCCCTAGACTTTCTTTCAATAAGCTTCGGTATCTTTACTAGTAGTCATGGCTGGGCCCATAACCTCTTGGAATAAATAAAGAATGAAGTTGCAGTTGTAATAAACCATGAGTTTGTTTAAATAATTTTAAATTAAAAAAAAATGTTCAACACAACAGTTTTAACATGTTTCAAGTTTGGAATAGATGGTGGCCTCAAGCTACAAATAAGGTTTCATTCGTTATGAAAGCAGCATGATTTAGGGAGTGATACACTTGTATTTAAATGCTTTACCTTGAGCTTGACCTTTACACCTTCAAGAAGAGAGGATACTCCTGCCTAAAAAGCCGGCAACGCACTTGCGACTCTTGAGGGTGTCACTTACTATCAAGTGACCCGTCTGCTCGTTTGCCCCTTATCCCATATTACAAAAACAGTTCTGCAGTTTGGCAGAAGTAAATATATGTATCACAGTTGTAAAAATAATTAAATATATATTTTTTCCTTAAAAAAGAAAGAACATCTTCCAGACGCTCAAGTATCTAATACATTTAAGCGTAACATCTGGTCGATGCCTGTCGCTCATACTGAGGGTGAATGTATACGAGATGTTTAACGTTTATGTAAGTCAATTAATACTAAAGAGTAATTAATCAATAATGAGAATATAAATAGCTTGTGTAGTTCGTTCGTTACCGATCTGGAAATCAACAGGACTGCACAACTTTTGGTTAAAGTTTGGCATCTCAATTTCAGTCATGCTTGCAATCAGGTTTGCTGCCAGCTTTTATGACAATCAGGGTAACTACAAGTCTGGTAGTTTTTTTTTTTTTTTCGTGTGGAAACCCCCACTGGTCATCACCTCACCGGAGCTTACGGAGAGGTGGTATGTCGGACTCGAACCGACTAAAACCACACGGTGTTCCGTCCACAACACTCTGGCCTGTGTCCCTAAAAGGGTAGAGAGAGGCGTAATTAACGCCCACATTTTGCCGATAGTAATTTAGTCCCATTAATAATAATAGAGGGCAAGCCTATTTTCGTCATATGGGCGCTTTAGGAAATCGAGATGCAAAGATTTGGAATATATGTACAGGGAAAGGCGGATAGCAAGGGAAGGAAAAAGATATTTTTTATACAGATGGCTTGGGGAGTATAAGCAATAGCTCAAGAATGACAGTGTACTACTCAATATAACAGATATGGAAGAGTAAAGACCTGCATGGAAGTTTTTATCAAGCCTTAAACTGGCCCGATGCAGATCGGTGACCTGCGGAGAAACTGAAGGTTTTATCTGTGCAATTACAGATGAATTTATTATAATGAATAACTATCGGAGACATATCCTGAAGGACAGCACAATTGACATTTGTCGGGCATGTCATCATCCCGGAAAAACCCTCAGACATAAAGGACAGGACAGTCTATCAGCAAATTGCTCTTAAATATAACTTTGTGGCTTCCATGCTCACCCACTTGGTCGTGCAATATTATAGTGGAATCGTTATATCATCACTGACAGGACTATCGTTGCCAATAAACCAGACATAGTGCTGATAATATGAGATGAGAAATGATTGTAACGTTCCCCATGATGATATCATAAAAACTGGCATAGGTAAACAGTAGGTATACTGGCGCATAACATAACTGATAAAACTGTAAACAAATTGACAAACAGATCTTACCTCACTTAAATCGATTACAACCATGTTCAGTTACTGGACTTGACTGGCGTTTGCGTTATTGTCTTTAGTTTCAAATTTCCTTGGTGTACTCGTTTTTTCATTTTATATTCTTGTTTAGATTATTTGAAGCATAATTATTAGTTGATGTTTCAATTATTATTTTTAATTGATGTTTTTTATACAATACTTACATAAGTACCCTTATAAGAAGGTAATATGTTCTATTATAAAATTTTCGTGTTTAACAGGTGAGAACTGTGTAATCACTTATTTAGGTTTTTTGTCTATGTCGCCTGGCAGTTCGGAGTTTGTCATCCTAAAAGTCATGCCAATTGTGGCGTATTTGTTGAGTTGTTCGCTTTTCTTTAATATGGTTGTAATTGAATTCTCAATCACGAATAGTGAAGGGAGATTTAATTATGTGACAAACCATTAATAACTTATCCAAAGCTCGAAATAGGGCCTAGGATAGCACACAGTTGTCGGTAAAAGAAAAAAAAACCTACTATTAAACTACTAAACTATTTATTTTCCAAGTCTTGGAACAATACTATAACGTGATTCAGAGACATCCTGCACAATGAAATTTATCGAGCTTAAAAAACTTATTCATAACATCGATCCTATTCCGTTCGACCGGTGCAATACCACGGCCTCACAGAAAACCGGTTATGAAATAACGCTTGCGTTGCATTTCCCCGAAATGAGTGAGGTCTCCGGAGGCCCAAAATCTCCCCCCCCCCCCCCCTAATGATAGCGCTGTTAACAAAAATAATCCCCAGGGGGGTACCAGCGCTAGCGTTTGAGAATCCTCCCGTGGACGTCCACTCTCAGTACGGATTACACCTGAGCGTGGACGCCCAGGCTGCCCCTCGTACTCTGGGGGCTGCTCAACTGCGCTCTCAAAATCTGCTCGGGGCAAGAGAAGGCATACCATGGCACCCCCTGTCACGTTTACCGTGGATTTTTGTAACATCAGGGGCTTACATTCTAACCTCGATACTGTCCACCACCACCTTGAGACAGCAAAGCCGGCCTTGCTCTTTTTAACCGAGACGCAGATATCATCTCCAGCGGACACATCCTACCTCTGCTACCCTGGGTACGGACTGGAACACTCCTTTATTCCTAAGGCTGGTCTATGCGTGTACGTTAGAGATGATATCACTTCTCGCCGCCGTGGCAATCTTGAAGGTAATGACCTCTCCATCTTATGGCTACGTGTTGACTGCGACGACCACCCCCGCATCTACGTATGCCTCTACAGGTCCCATAGCGGTGATGCCGAAACGGACCTACTCATCGGCCACGTCCAAATGGCTACAGACTCAGTGCTCCAGCAGGTCCCATCCGCAGAGATCGTGATTCTTGGCGACTTTAACGCCCATCACGCCGAATGGCTTGGTTCGCGCAAAACCGATCATGCGGGAAGATCTGTTCACGATTTCGCCTTGGCATATGGCTTGACGCAGCTGATAGCAACGCCCACGCGAATCCCAGATGCAGAAAGCCACGTGCCTTCACTGTTGGATCTTCTGCTGACCTCACATCCTGACGGCTACAAAGTATCCGTTGAGGCCCCTCTTGGCTCTTCGGACCATTGCCTGATTAGGAGTATGGTGCCACTCGTTCATTCGCTGCGGTCGCGAGTTACAGGCAGTCGCCGCGTATGGCACTATAGGTCAGCAGACTGGGATGGAATGCGAACATTCTTTGCATCCTACCCATGGACGCAGGTTTGCTTCTCGCCGGTTGATCCCAATGTCGTTGCCGACTCTGTCGCGGATGTTGTGCTTCAGGGTATGGAACTTTTCATTCCATTCTCCCTGATTCCCACAGGTGGCAAGTCCCAGCCCTGGTTTGGTCGAACCTGCAAAGCAGCGTCCCGCCGAAAGCAGGAATGTTACCATGCATGGGCTAATGCAGCGACAGCACGGGATGTAAAGACCAGCACGTTAAAGAAGCAATTTAACTTTGCCTCCAGGTCCCTCAAAAGAGTAATTGCTGGGGCGAAGTCGGCTCACATCGGCGGAATTGGCGAGAGACTAGTGAGTCCCCCCTTCTGGAACTCGTGCATTCTGGTCTCTTGCCAAAGCTGTCTAGGGGAACTTTTGTAAGCCACCTCTGCACCTTTCTACCTCTGCACATAGAAGATAATTCGTTGGCCCACGACGCTAAAGAAAAAGCCAATCTTCTGGGCAAACTCTTTGCGTCCAACTCGATCCTGGACGACGGGGGAAACGCACCGCCGACCATACCGCAGTGCGAGAGCCGCATGCCGGAAGTTCGGCTTACACAAAGGGCAGTGCGTAAAGCGCTTCTTTCCCTCGACGTTCTTAAGTCGAGTGGGCCCGACAGAATCTCTCCTATCGTGCTGAAGACGTGTGCTCCAGAGTTGGCACCGGTTTTAAAGCGCCTTTATCGGCTTTCCTATTCTCTTGGCGTAGTCCCGAACTCATGGAAGACAGCTCTAGTGCACCCAATCCCTAAAAAAGAAGATCACTCGGATCCGTCCAACTACAGACCCATAGCCATCAACTCCTGGTTCTCCAAGATAATGGAATCCATTATTAACTGCCAGCTCCTCCGGTACTTAGAAGACCACCAGCTCCTCAATGATCGACAATACGGTTTCCGTCGGGGTCGTTCAGCTGGTGATCTTCTTGTTTACTTGACTCACCGGTGGGCACAGGCGATCGAGACCAAGGGGGAAGCGTTGGCCGTTAGTTTGGACGTGGCGAAGGCCTTCGATCGTGTCTGGCAAAAAGCGCTCCTTGCGAAGCTTCATTCCTATGGGCTTCCCGAGAAACTGTGCAATTGGCTCACCAGTTTTCTTACAGACAGAAGCATCAAGGTCGTTGTTGACGGTGCATGCTCCGACTCCAAGTCTGTTAATTCTGGTATCCCACAAGGCTGTGTGCTATCACCCACGCTGTTTCTTCTGCATATCAATGACATGCTGCCGATTAGCAGCATCCATTGCTATGCAGACGATAGCACGAGTGATGCCCTTTACATCGGCCGCGCTAACATTTCTCGGGTAAACGTCATCGTAAGCCGATCCAAACTTGTGTCTGAAATCGAAACTTCTTTATCAAAAGTTTCAGATTGGGGTCGACTTAACCTAGTCCAGCTTAACCCCACGAAGACACAGGTTTGCGCGTTCACCGCTAAAAAAATGCCATTGGTCGTATCACCTCAATTTGAGAGAACTTCCCTAACTGCAACAGCCAGTATCGGAATCCTCTGCGTCGATATATCAAGCGAAGTCCAGTTTCGCGGTCACTTAGAGAGTAAGGCCATATTAGCCTCGAAGAAGCTTGGTGTGCTAAACAGATCGAGACAGTATTTTACTCCGGCCCACCGCCTGTAACTTTATAAGGTGCAGGTTCGGCCGCACATGGAATACTGTTCTCATCTCTATGCAGGTGCACCCCAGTACCAACTTCTCCCTCTTGACCGCATTCAACGGAGAGCGACTCGCATCATCGACTGCCAAGATATTTCTGATTGACTTGACACCATGGCGTTGCGTAGAGATGTAGCTTCACTCTGCATCCTCTATCACTTGTATCATGGGGAGTGTTCAGAGGAATTGTTCGGACTTATACCGACTGCTGGTTTCCGCCATCGTCCTACGCGACAAAATATCCATCCCCATCACCTGGACGATTGGCACTCCACCACTGTGCGCTTCTCCAGAAGCTTTTTGCCTCGCACAACCAGCTTATGGAACAAATTGTCGCCTGCCGTATTTCCGAACCGATACGACCTTCAAACCTTCAAAAAAAGAGCGAACTCCTACCTAAAAGGCCGGCAACGCACTTGTGACTCTTGAGTTGCGGGTGTCCATGGGCGGCGGTAGTCATTTACCATCAGGTGCACCGTCTGCTCGTTTGCCCCCTATCGCATAAAAAAAATAAAAAAAAATATAACATAGAATTTCATAAATCAGCAATTACTTATATAAACTAAAAAGCCTCTAACTGGTAAAATACGAATAAAAACGCCTATTTTTCAAACCCAAAATAAATGTTAATATAATTATAAATATTACCTACTCTAGAAGCAGTTTATAAGCATACTTCTAAGTAAATTTGGTCTTTCTTGGAAGCCAATTCGGCCCCGAGAGGACACGACGCAAGAGTATGCTCACATACTTACTTTTTCATATCGTAACTTTACATCGAAAACAATATCGTACAGACTTCCATTTCCGAGGACCTCGACAACAATTGGATCTCAAAGCTATTTTCGCAATGTATTTGTGTGTTTCTACATACGGTCTTCATAGGAGAAGAAATCGAAATCTAAAATTTCATCTAGGATTCAACCGAGCACGTAGAACCAAAAAAAACGAGTAATTTTATTTTTTTGTGGTGCTTTTTCCTCTAAAATTGGCTCCACATCTATTCCTGTTGACAACTTTATCGAGCGGTTTTCGATAAATTGCGGCGAGGGAAAACTAAATAAATCCGAGAGGGACTTTAGATAAGGTAATGGCTTCAGTAATGTCTAGCTACTGCCGCCATAATGCAATCGAAGAGCGAACCTCGCTTCCACGGTTACGTTAAGACATCAAGTCGATCAAGTCACTTTAGAAAACATTCTAAGAGAATTAATATATCTGAGTTGAGAACTAGATGATTCTAATTTTCGTTATGCTTTATTCTCTTTATTTATTTAATTAAAAGTAGATGACCTATTGGTTGACTGCTTATCAGTAAACTTTTAGTCCATTTTCAACCGACTTCAAAAAAGGTTTTTAATTAAACTGTATTTTTTTATGTTTGTTACCTTAGAACTTTCGTAAACCGATTTTGATGTTTTTTTTTTGTTTGTAAGCTTTTGCTTTCCCTTTTAAATTTTTTTCAATTTTCAATTTGGTCCAATTCTGACAATGGCATCCATGAGAAAACCATATAAGTCTTTAATATGATAGATGCATTGAAGTCGATTCTCTACTTTTTTAAAGTGAATGATTTGCTTTCTTTACTGATACAAAAAGTGTGCCCGCCAGCTTTTATTACTGGATTTGACTCGCAAAGGTTCTACTAAGGGCTTTTGCGTATTTGACTTTAATTAAATGTAGACCGGAGACGACGAGTAAATAAAGTAGTAAATTCAGTGTCCAATATCATCAATATTATACTTCAATAGACTATTTTCTGCACTTGTTACATAAATTGTGAATAGGCGCTGTGTAGGCCCTTATATATTAACAGAATCATGCACCAATGTTATTTTGTGACTTAAATGGGAACTAAAATATGTTTTTCAATCACATGCTTTTTAAGTGACAAAGTGCAATGAAAATTCTGTCACAGCATAGGACACATAACGGATAGAGACCGTAATGTCATTGAATTTGCGTATTTGACTCAAAGTCAATCAATATACAATTTATTATATTTTTCCATACAACCATAAGAAAGTTCTAAAAAGAGTTTTAGTGATTAAAAACTCTTTGTTTTATTTTAACTCATCTACTGAGAAAAATAATTTAAGTATAATAACTTAAAAGTAAATGCATATTTCTACCTACAACAAGAAGCTCTCAATATTTTGCATTTAAAATGTCTTTGTAAGAAAGTTTTTTCATTAAAATTTGGTTGGTTATGGAGACTCCGTGATGTATAAAAGATCGCAGCTATTTTTCCTGCCTCTGTACCTACCTATGACGGTAGTTTATTGTTTGAGCAATATTTTAGACAATCTCATTTAGTTATTATAGTAGACCGTGTGTTAAGAACAGTTTTCAATTAACTTATAACTTACTCATTTAATAAAAGCTTTATTTAAAAGGAAAATAAAATAAAAATCTTGAAATTACCCATTAAAGCCATTCTCGCAGGATTTCACCAGGTACCACGGCAGCAGGTACTAGACTAGTCTAGTATTGAGGTAAACAACAAAAATAAGAAACAATATTTTATTAAGTTACTAACACTCTTATTTTAGTTTTTTCTTAAGTACATAGTATAGTGCCCATAGTCAAAGAGAAATTGACAGAGTGTCAAAACCTTCTATAACTTTTATGGAATCTCTATTTGAATGGTTTGTTTGTATAGAAATTCAATGAGTATTAAAAAAAGATTTCTAAATAGCGCTCAAAATTTATTTGTTATATTATGTTTTCTAACCAAATACTATATTCACTACCCCTTGTTGTAGTTTCCAGTCGTGTATACCGAAGACTACTTAGTTCTAATTATATATTACACCGCATGCCTGAATAAGCTAACAGATACTACTTTTAACAAAAATCTATTTATTTATTTATTTATTTAAAAATCTTTATGCACTTTTCGTACACAGGCGGACTTAATGCCTAAGGCATTCTCTGCCAGTCAACCTTGGGGTGTTGCAGAGATAAAAGTGGTAGGTGCAAAAACGCATAACTAATTGAGGGAAATGGAGATATATATATATATATATATATATATATATATATATATATATATATATACATATATATATATAAACATACATATACTAAAGGTAATAATATAGATAAGTGTACATGTGATTGGATTGTATTATTCAAATATAATATTCCAGTAAAATCACACAAAGCTATACAAATACATATAAATAACACACACACACGCACACATACAAATACAAATACAATAAAGTTTTAACAATCATTCAAGAATCATATGCTAATGCTGCGACAATTCTGCCAATTCGTTTTGAAGGAGATCGCGTACCCTTCTTTTAAATATAAAGCGATTAGTGGCCATCCTGATTTCGAGCGGGAGAGCATTCCAGAGAAGAACTGACTGCACGTAGAACGAGGAGTTCACAAAGTCTGAGTGATGAGGGGGACACAAGAGAAGTTTATTGTTTATGGAACGAAGGTTTCTATCGTGATTAGAGCACAAGAAACGAAGGTAGGGAGTTAAATAGGAAGGGGGAGATGGGGAGTTAAGAAACGAGAAAAGATAAGTTAGTGCTCGCAGATTACGACGCTGGCGAATAGGAAGCCATTTTATTTCGGAACGTAAAGCAGACACGTGGTCATACTTGCGAAGATTGAAAATAAATCGAATGCAGTTATTGAGAAGCCGATCTAGTTTGTTTAGAAGATCTGCATTCAGGTCGAAATAACACACATCTCCATAGTCGATCATAGGAATGATTAAGGATTGCATGAGGATAGTTTTAGTTTTAAGGGGAAGAATGTTTTTTAGCCGATATAAGGCACGGAGAGTTCCAGTCACTTTCTGGCTAACATGACTTACCTGGGCACGCCAATCTAGGGTTGAGTCGATATGTAGACCAAGGTCTTTAACCACTGGGCTTAAGGGTATCACTGAGTCATTGTAAACTACAGGTACGATTGAAGTAGTGTCTAACCTACACATGATCCTTTTGCTGCCTACTATTATCGCTTGACACTTGGCAGGGTTAACGGATAAACCAAACCTCATCGACCAGCATTTTATGTGCTCCAAGTCTTTGTTTATTTTATTGATCGCTTGCGATATGTCTTCAACGCTGGTCTGTGTATACAGCTGCAAGTCATCAGCATACAGGTGATACGCACACTGAAGATCTTGGGTTATGAGATTTATATACATTGAGAACAATAGTGGAGAAAGAATACCGCCTTGAGGGACGCCGGTGCAGAGATGACACCAATTCGAAAACGAATTATCCACACGTACACACTGTTGACGTCCCTGAAGATAAGTAGAGAACCAATTCAATGCTTCTGAAGAGATCATAAGATATGATAGGATGGATAGCAGGACGTCGTGACTGACGGTATTGAAAGCATTGGAAAAGTCAATCAAGACTAGAATAGTAACTTTGGTGCTTTCCATCCCCTCCCTAATATCGCCAGTCACTTTAAGGAGCGCAGTAATGGTGCTGTGGCCGGGTCTGAAGCCAGATTGTAGAGGACTTAGGAGATTATGTTGGAAGACAAAATGAGAGAGCTGTTTATGTACACAAGCTTCGAGAACTTTAGAGAGAAAGGGAAGAATAGAGATTGGACGGAAATGTTCAGGAAGAGTAGGATTACTTTTTTTTGGTAAAGGTATAACATAAGCTTTACGCCAGAGAGAAGGAAAGGTTCCTGAGTCAAAAGAAAAGTTAATAATATGAGCTATTACTGGAAGAATATGATCGAGAATGTTAACAATCATTCTACGACTAACTCCATCACAGCCCACAGCATTCGAACGAATGGAAAGGATAATCTTTTTGATGTCCCCAGAAGATATCGGAGAAAATTTGAAGCTGTCCAAATTGGGTCTGGTCAGAGAAGCGATATGGTGCAGGGTCCGACATTTGGTTTGACGATCCAGCTCAATCGAAGAGGAGAAATGACGGTTGATATCGTTCAAACCAATTGTCTTCTGAAACTCAGTGTGTTGCTGTCTGCCAATACCCAATGTGCCAAGGAACTTCCAGATACTGGAAGGTGATGAAGCTTCTATATTTTGCAGAATATGTCGGCGTTTGGCGTTACGTATAACCATGTTACACCGATTTCTTGCCGCTTTAAAAGTGTTCCACTTGGCCTCACAGCGATCATTTTTGAATTTAAGGAAAGTCCGATCTCTCCTTCTCATCGCCGCCCTCACCTCCTCCGTCATCCATGGTGCTGGCTGACGCTTCAATTTTACCTTTCGAATAGGAGCATGGAGATCATATAAATTATTTATATTGTTATTAAAAACGTTGACCTTATCATCCATATTAGTAGCTGCTGCCACATTCATCCAGTCTAGTTTGGAAGCATCTGCACAAAGTTTTTCTAAATCCATACGCCCATAGCACCGCATGTATAAGAATTTGTGAGGAGATTTGGGAATTTTTAGGACATAAGATAGAAAAATAAGGTCATGACGGGAAAAACCAGAAGCAGGATGTTGACCATGGGAAGACACAAGATTGGGAGCAGAGATGAGCATTAAATCAAGCCACGTGCTCTGGCTGTCAACATTATGATGAGTGGCTTGAAGGGGTAGGACATGGAGGCAGGCTGAGTGGACGATGTTGAAAAGATTGCGAGTTCGGGGAGAGTTTAGGGCTAAGAGATCTGTGTTGAAATCACCCATAATGATGTGGTGTGAGTATTCCGACCCTAAAGATTCCAGAGCTGTTTCCAGACTGGAGAAGTAATTAGCGACAGGAGGGCAGTAGACTACGCCCAGAACGATATTGATTCCCCTGACACAAACCTCAAGGAAAAGGAATTCTGCAGTGGTAAAGGAATTGGAGGGGGAGGAATCAAGAATTTTATAAAGGAAGGAACTTCGAAGGTAGATGGCGACACCACCACCTCTTTTATCGATTCGGTCATTGCGTATCAAAACAAAGCCGGGAAGAGCGTAAGAGGTAGAAGGTAGGCAAGGTTTGAGCCAGGTCTCAGAAATCAGGATGGCATGAACGCCATTGTTGGTGAAAGCTTCAATGAATTCACTATAGTGACTGGGAAGACTTTGCGCGTTAATATGGCATACATTTAGAAGAGAGTTAGTTTCTTTAAATGTTAGTCGCAATCGATCACTCAGTGTTTCAGTCAAGGAACTGAAACTATCATTATTAGAAGAGTCACTAGCAGAAAAGTACACTTCGTCAACTTCGGTCATAAAATTATAAATATTATATATTTATACCTACACAAGTATATGATTCTAATTTAAAAAATACCACAAAATATTATTTAAGAGTATACAGCAAAAGCTATATACAGTAAAAAAATTAACCAAGCTTAATTATTTCAACACCACCCGCCAGCTGTAACAAAACATAAGAACAAAAAAAAATAAAACGCAATAACATAAGTAGAAAAATAAAGTACACAGCAAACAATTATAAAAAAAAAATATAAGTGCAGTTCAATCTAGCTGTCCTTTAAAGGAGTTTACTAATTTCTAAACGTTTCATATCGAGAAATAGCATTTACTAAACGTCAACTTGACAATCTGATATAAACAAGCAGAAGCTGTCACAATAATAAAGATTGATTCAAATATGTATTATTGAAAAAAGAAGGTAATGAAAAGAAAAAGTGTATATGCTATTGTTAGACGGAAAAAGTATGGTTAACTTACGTACAGTATTGTCAGCAAAACGAAATATGTATGAGTTAAATATCTGATTATGAACTACGAAGTGCAGCGGAACAGCATTGGTAAACATAAACCAATGTCTGTCTATCTTCGGGAACTTTTCGCACTTACGCCAGATCTTGCATTCCCTGATTCATTCCTGATTGTGGATATCGCCTTTGGATACTTAGCTGTCAAAAGTTTCAGCTCTTCTGTGGATGTTATTTTATGACGGCTATTGTCAAAGGCTTTGATCACTATAGTACCGTCTTGCGTCCAACAAGAAGAAACACCGAAATGTTGCCGGGCCATGCTGAAGGCTGTCTGTCGGGTTTTAGTTAGAAACTCTCGTACTGAGAAGCCTGATCCCTTCAGAGTCGTCTTCACTCTCCAAACAGCTGATCTTACCTCCGTCGTGACTAACCTCACCAATATAGGACGATGATGTTCCTTGCCTGGGGCACCAATGCGGTGGCAGAGCTTGATGTTTTGTGAAGTGATGTCCTTAAGACCCATCTTCATATTGATCACATCAAGAAGTTTTCTGCTGCAATCCTCTCCATCAGCTTCGGGTACACCCATAAAGAGTAGTGTTTTATGTCGATGTCGGGTCTCCATCACATCAATCATCTTGACACACTCATTAATCTGCTTGCGGAGTAGACTCAACATGTTGAACATAAGCTCCCGGAATGTTCTAAACTCTTCTGAGACCCGGGCCACCGTCTCCTTAGAGTTCCCTGCAGTGTGCAACTGTGCCTCCAGCTCAGCCATTCTTTTTGAGAAGCTTTCCTCAAGACAACTTTGAGCAATTTGGATATCCGCAAGTTGTGACATTATAGTTGATTACTGCTATTGATTAAAATTATATATGTTTCTAAGAGTGTTAAAAAATTGTGCAAATGGGCTGGCAGGTGATTCAAATATTCAGCTTAATTCATGTGAACTATTTGATTAATGTAAGTACACTATAACAGTAAGCTTTATTTCATATGATTTAATGAAAATTTTCCAATAATAAATTATAATTACTTGGGAGATCTTTATTGCGCGTGTTATCTTTTCGACACCTACCCGCGAAAAAAAAAAAAAAAAAATCTACTAACCAGTTTTAATTTAAAGGTTTCAATCAATGCAGTAAACTTCCAAAAAACCTAAATAACTTGTTCACAAATGCTTAAACAAAAATCTCGATTTCCTACAAATCATACAAAATCTAAATTACGGCAAGAAAAACACAAAGAAGAACAATCTCCTGCCAATGCTGTGATATCTTTACAGATTAAAAGGCTCTTAGTATACAGAGCCATATAAAAGTTTAAATAGTTTAAGCGCAGTCTCAAACGCATATCGAAGTCACAAGACAAACTCATTGTCTCCCGACAAACATTGCCAATGCAACTTCTCAATGAAGCCGAGCAAGATAAACTTTGCGATTCGGCTCATACTCCAGAAAGTTCATGCGAACACTTCAACTGTTAAGAATCACCTGTAACCGCACACGTAGACACTCCCACACACCCTCAAAAACAACGGGATGCCGAAAACTCCTAACAAACACTTAACTACTAACTTTCTAGAGGACAACAACAACGAAGTTAGTTTATTGAAAAAAAAAACTACGCTGAACTATTATAGAGAGTGAGTCGGTTGGAATTCCTAATGTATCGGCGTTTTCTCTTTAGAGAAATAAGAATTTATAACAATTATTATTATTAATTGATTGACATTGATTGACTCTCTCTCGCGTGTAGATTCAACGCAGAGATTCCACCAGTGTCAAGTATTTTGAGACAAAAAAAAAGTCAAAAAATGTTGGTCAATCCAAACAATAACTTGATACAAATAATAGTTAAAAGTTATTTTTTTTTTTTGACAACTCTATCACAAGATTATTCATAGGCAACAAAATTATAAGCCATAATATATGTATAACCGCATGGTTATTTATTGCTTCTATATGTGTCAATACAAGAGTTAATAAAAAAGGATATCGTAGCGGAATTGGAATGTTTAAATTACTACAGCCAAAGTAATTCACTAAATCTCAATTACCACTAAATATATTTTTTTAAAGATATTTGTGATCCTGTGGCGATTTCTGCATATAACAGAAATATAAAAACTTGCAAAGACAAACTGAACTAGGTAGTAACTACTGCAATTGCGTTCTTTCGCCAGTTAGTAAACTACTTCCCAACAGCAACTGTGGGGCTGTGATAAGACAGACCGATCACCTCCCCTAGTAGGAGGAGTCTCCCTTTTTGTCTGAGGCACACGACACCCATTCTTCTACGATATGAAGTTCCTAGAGAGACGTCTGTGCTATAAGCGATTACTTATATTCAAAAGAAAGAATTGAATTTCTGAATCTCGGTGTTTTCAGCATCAACAGGCTACGGTTATTATCTATTCCTAATAATTTGAACGATTTGCTTGTATGTCACATTACCAGTATAGAAAATGTACACAACTTAAAAAAGGGAAGATAAAACCATTAGTAAACCTAATTCATGTAGAAACTAAAGCTTCGTAACATAGCACCACGTCCGGCTTTTGGATTTTCTAGTACTGACAACGCTATACAGGGATTATTGTTTAACTTATTGTCCCCCAAGTGGGTCAGGTCGTAATCGATGTTGAGCAGCACGCTTGATCTCGTTCCAGGTCTTCCTTATAGCCAACGCTTTTGCAACGATAGTCCGACGCCGGGTGTGCTACGGCAATATTTACGCTTTCTTTGGGGATTCGAGTCTAAGGCTTCGCGTTAAAAATATCTTTATATATATACTGCCCTGTAACTTGGATTAGTCATAGCATACATGCTTATAGCATGTATGCTTTGACTAATGTTTATTGTACAAATTGAATAGACACTCGTAACATAGTTATGTCTAAGATGTTACTGACTTCTGACAAGATTAACTACGTTGTTGATACTTCAATAAGTGATAGAATTTCAGTGACTATCGATTTTGACAAGATAAACGATTTAAAATATTAAATTGTTTTTTTTTATTAAATCATTTATTATTTATTTGTTTTATGGAAGACTTACAGGTTGATAGTAGAATTACAGCTGACAGATTAACAATAGCATAGCATTAGAATGCTAATTACCGGTCTTCAATTTTATAAAATTTACTATCATTTAAGTGTGACTGGTTCAGAATAACCATGCAGTAGTCAGTAACACAAATATTATGTTTAATATTTTTATATATCAAGCAATTATTATATCGAGCTATGAAATTCTTTATTCGGTTTACTAATATGTATATCCCTTGAAATCTAAACTCTTCCATGGTTTAACGATGACGGCCCTATGGGGGACGAGAGTAAGCGGAAAAGACATTTGGTCATGCGCTGACGCTTATAGAAGCAGCGCCGTAGATTTCCTTGCTAAGAAGAAAGCGTGTAATGCTGCCAAGTTCTTCAAAAATGCTATCAGAAGAGTTAATTTTGACCTCATAGGCTATATTGGAGACAGGTTGGCTTCGTATCCTAAAGCTTTCTGGTCTCTTGCCAAATTGGTGGAGCTAAACTACGTCTACTAAGTCTCCCATCGATCTCATCCTTGCATAAACCAGACGTCTCGCTTGCCCACCGCGCTTTAGAGATAGCAGATTTATTTGCTAAGCTGTTCTTAGGGTATTCTCGTCTCGATAGCAAAAGTAAATCCCCGCCGTTAGCTATCTCAGTTTGTCTTACAATGAGAGCCATTCAAATTCACCAAACAGTGATACTAAAATGTTTGCTGAATGTTGACGTGAATAAAGCCAGTGGATTGGCGGCTGAGTTGTTTCCAATGTTGATACGTCTCTATCAACTCTCATATGAGACTGGCAGGGTCCCAAAACCCTGAAAGCTCGCTAACGTTTAATGTTCAACATTCCCTGCAATTATTGACTACGCCGATGACGGCACTGCTTTTGACAGATATGTTACCAACGCAGGGGCAAGTTCCCGAGAAATCAAGTCTTCAAGAGAGTCTATGATTGAACAAATTAATTCGACATTACAGTAACGTTACCAAGACACAGGCGTGTCTCCTCCCTGCAAAAAAAAAAGTACTTGTCAGCTTGCGCCCGCTTTCCGAGGTATATCCATTTTTTTCTGATATATGTTGACATACTAACAGCCTGGCTCACCAGATGGTAAGTGACAACCGCCGTCCATCCACTACTACTGCTGGAGTTCCATCTTTTTGTCATTGAAACCCCTAAAATTCGAACTAAATGCTTTGACAGCTCCTTTTTGGATTAAGTCGCCAAGGTTGGAAATGAACTGCATGAAGCTGTTTTTCCAGAGCACTGCTAGATTCTGCTCCGATTTTTCTAGACAACCGTCTTAGGTCCGCTCTTTTTCGCCTTTTTTTGTGCACGAACCATCATGCTTTTATATTTGATGATATAGTGTTAATATTTTAGTTACCCAATTCATAAATATCACCAAATAAATATCACGATAGTTGAGCTATGGGAGAAATCAATGTCAAGCCTGAGGAGTGCAATACCTTGAAATCACATTATCAATTACCCAATAGCAAGTTAAATTACTTGAATAATACTTTAATATGACAAAGAAGATGTCTGGACAGTTGTTTTGTGAAACCATTGTTCCATTCAAAACATAATTATAGTTAACAATAATATAAAACGACAAGCGCCTCGAAACCGTTAAAGCAGACTAATTCAACGGCAATGCAGGCAGATTGCCCGGGATGAAGGTACGGAGGCCGCGGCAAGCCGGATTAAACTTGTTTTTAAGTTTATCGTGGCTTTAATATTGTTCGCGGGGACTTAAACGCTACGTATAAACCTCAGTCGGTTGAAGTTACGTAGTTGGCGCACACAATACTTCGCATATATACCACGATACTTTCAATACACAAGTGAAAGCCCACATCTTAGAAAAGATTATGTAAAGTAAAACTTTTTACATCCTAATGGATTATGAAACTGGCTAACCCCTAAATATAACGTTTTTTAAAACCATCTATTAGTGTACGGATCGTATTTACAAAATAGTGAATGTTTTTCTGTTTATATATGTATTTAAGCATTTTAGCTACAACTAGGTGCTGTATACTTTTTGCGTATAGTTTTATGAAATAAAAAAAGATGAATCGACTGACTTTTAAAAGAAGCAGATAACCACCTTCAACGTGACTTTCCAATTTTTTTGAGCAATACTATGAATCGTAAAAATGTGCAATTTAAAAACTTATACATAATTTCCCTGGAATGCTATGATAAAATTCTGATTTGGTAACAATAGGACCACTGTAAGAGTTAAATATTTGAAAATTGGTCACCGATTGGCGGAGAAATCGCTTAACATAGTTACATAAAAAAAAAATATAAATTTGAACATTGAAACTTCTCCTTTTTGAAGTCACTAGTCGAAATCAGTCTGTGATTTTTATATAGCCAAAATTGGATACAATTGATACAAAACTATTTTTTTGTTGTTGGTTTGGTTGTTGTGAAACACATACACATACTGTAATAGGGATCGCGTGCTGTGGCTTCCGCTTGTTAAGCAAGCCGCTTGCAAGGCGAAAAATGGACAGAATCACTAACACTCGCTTTTTGATAAACCTTTAGTGTTCACAATTTAGTGTTGAAAACCACCAAAATACAGAGGGTGTCTCATAAATAATGTCGGTTTTTAATATTCACTTTGATTAATAATTAATCATTCAAAAAGAAAACCTTAGTATTCAAAGTATAGCCCATCGTATTCTACAGTCCTAACCCAACGTTCAGCCAGCTCTTTGAGTCCTTGGTAAAACCATTCCTTGGGCTTAGATGTAAAGAATTGCCGCACTGCATTTTCAACATCTTCTCTTGACTCGAATTTTTTTTCCACGCAGGAACTTCGCCATGGATCTGAATAAATAGTAATCACATGTTGCAAAGTCTGGACTAAATGCTGGATGTGGTAGGAGTTCAATTCCATCAAGTTCTTTAATCTTATCCCGTGCATGGTCTAGCATTATCCTGTTGTAAGAGCACTCGTTTTCGATTGACTAAGCCTGGATATTTTTGTGATAAAACCTCATACATTCGGGTCAGCTGTCCACAATATAACTCAGCATTAATAGTTCGACCATCCGGAACTATCTCAAAGTACACTAAACCTTTATAATTCCATCAGACACATAACAAGACTTTCGACTCGAAACGACCTCTTTTCACGACAGGTTCAGGTAATTGTCTTATGTCTAACCACTGTTTTGACATGTCTGGGTTGTTTAGATAAATCCATTTTTCGTCGCAAGTAACAATGCGTTTAATAAAACGATCACCTTTCGGCTGAGCAAGGAGCTGTTTACACACCTCTACTCGATGTTTCGCCTGAATCTCGTCTAATTCATGGGGCACTATACGACAACTTTTATAAGTCTTACCTAATGATTTTAAGTGGCGATGTATAGTGTCTTTAGAAGGTCCCAACGAGTCCGATAATTGACGAGTGCTGTCACTGGGTTGGTTTTCTACTGCTTCCTTTGTAGCCTCAACATCCCACACAGGTGGACGACCAGAACGCGATCGATCTTCAAGTGTCAAATCTCCACTGTTAAAACAATTAAACCAACGCTGTGCCGTTCGCTCATTAACCATGTCTTCCCCTGCAATATTACATACATATTTTCCTTGCCGCCGCGGCTGCTTTGAACTTTTGTTTCCAATAATGTCTTAACAGTACACGAATTTCATATTTATCACACTCCATACTTTTTAGTATCAAAACGACCTACGACGTCAATAAACAAAGACAGTACGATTAAATTAAAGTGAATCAATTGCACTCTCCACAGGACTAGAGAATATCTTAACTAGTTGCGACATGTATAAAATGGGGCGTAGTAAATTTTTAGTTATGAAACCCGACATTACTTATGAGACACCCTCTGTAATTAGATATTCTTCCATTTTACCTTGCTAGGTTTAGCTATGTACATAGATGACGGATCAGATTGCGTTAGGATTTAGCCCAGAATCACCTATGTCCGTAGATAGTCCAGACCATGTAGACATAAGCTAATACGAGTCATATAGCTATATAGCGATAAACGTTTTGCCAAATTAAGGTAGTGAACGCAGAATTGACGACTAAAGGGTAACTGTTATATATATATATTAATTACCTTTCAAAAGAATTTTTATTATTAATTTGTCTCATTGCTTCCGTTGTTTATCTTTATAGTTTCATGATTAGACTTGTGTAAAGTCGCTTTAATAAAAATAATCGAATAATTAGCAAAAACAAAATACGTACACAATGTTAACTTCTTTCTTATAGTTTAATCAAGATTTAAACAGATAGGCAATAGAGAAAAATCGTTTAAATTCTAAGCTGCCAAATTCTCTTCCAAATTCCAAATTGCATTTAAATGTACTTTCCATCCGGCTCACATTTCCGCGCATCAAGTCCCGGGAATGTACAAAAACATGAACCGTAATTTGCTAAGACGAATAACGTTTGATTTAATCCGGCACGTAGAGCAGCCCCAGGCCGGGCCCGTCGATTTACTTTTATTGCTATTTCGTTTTATTTCGCCGGCCCGATGTTGTCTGATGTGGCTCTGTTTTCGGGATCGTTAACGGCAAATGTGCTAATCTTTTTAACAGAGCCGTGGCGTAACAATAAGCGACTTTGATGATCGCGGCCATCGGACCCCGTTACTCACGCTAATGTGCGACGATTAAGGTTTTACATTTTAGATGTTGGGGTTCATTTTAAAAATCTCCGTATTCCATTGCGACGCCATTGAAATAAATGGACATGACGACGAGTTTTGAAATTTTGTACTTTAATGTAAATTATATATGTGTGTGTAAGTGTAATAATGTGTATAACACTTTTTTCTTGTATTTATATTACTTTTAAACTAGTTCCTTCCCTTCTCCCTTATTCTTCGCACCTACCACTTTTATTTCTGCCACACCCAAAGGTTGACTGGCAGATATTGCTTAAGACATTAAGTCCGCCTTGTACAAGATGTGCATTAAGTTAAATAAATAAATAAAAAATATATAAGTACAAGGTATTACAGCCAAAGCAGTTAGTTTCATAATTTTGATTGAAATTACATTAAGTCAATTGATAGTAGATAGAATTCATTATGGCATTACATTACTCACTGCGAAAACTAACTGTAGCCAGGGGTTATGGTTAGTTTTGCGACATAAGCGGTGCTCGTATTATCTATATATAAGAACACCCATTCGCCGTCCACACGCGTCATCTCTCAGGGCGACATGAGACAAAAGAGCAAGTTCTTTTGCCTCGAAGATACATGTGGTTGTACGCTGCGGAATATAAAACCTCGGTTTAAATAAACTTATAGTGTGCCGAAGGATTACTCAGAATCGAACCCAAAACTACTATATTTACTTCCTTAAATCAATTATATTTTATTATATATTATTTCCTAGCATCATGAAAAATAACATAACATACTCAGCGTGTAAAATACGTACAGTTCTAGTTTTATAGTCATTTAGGAATGGAAATAAACTTAATGTGAATACACTTCGATTATTGATATTAGTGTTATGAAAATTGTATACATCCCATTCATATAAAGTTGAAGAATACAATGACGTTATGGAAGCCCAATATTCTTTTTCTATATATTTTAAAATAGAAGTTGTAATACAAAGCCGAACTTGCTAAGTTTTTCAGCATGCAGCATAATGTATGTAGAGAGTTAGTCTTAAGTGTAACAAAACTTCGTGCCTGAAGCAGTCAATTACGACAACTTTAAAATACGACACCTCAGGACATTACAAGACAAAGTTAAGCAAGCCAATAAACGCTTTTAATCTCGCCGCCTACTATTTAACACCAGGAAAACTTTGATAAGAGTTTTACCATTAAGTGTTTTTTTTAATCTTTCGGCTAAGGCTTTTATAGGTGAAGTTTTTCGTCAAAACGGGTTCAAGTGAAAGCTTGAGAAGCCTTACGATCTCCGTTTTATACTTCTCGTATTTAAATATTGGGATAGTAATTTTATTTTAAGGAAGGCGACGATGAAAAAGCAGTAAATGGTTTCTTTTAACTTTCCATTACACGTTCTTCTTAAATACACATATTAATAGCTAGATATACTTAGGTGTAATGAAAGTTGTGACAAAAGATACGTACGCATGCAAAGGCGTCACGAATCACACACTACGTTTTCAATAAAGGTGTCGTTACAAAGATCCACGTGAAATCGACAAAGCGCCTGTTTTATTTTAAAGATAAGAGCAATTCTACTCGCTTTGTACGATACTATTGCCACTGAATAGGCGGAATTGCGTTGTAAAGAGTTTGTTTAGGAATCGTTTGTTTACTACCAACGATATGCAAAACAGTTTCAATAAGCATTATTAATTCTTGTTTGTGTTGTAGCAGTTAATAGACCTTATGTTCTCTTTTTATATTCTATGAGAAAATTATGACATTCTAAAACTATAGAAAGTATAGAAGTTATCTGAGACCCAAGGTATATACATAACTTTTTTTTTGTATAATATCCCCTATATTATACAAACGAACAGACGGGTCACCTGTTGGTAAGTGACAAACGCCGTCGTAAGTGCACTGATCGCCTTTGAAAGTGTTGAGAATGGGATATACGGGGAGGGGAAAGAAGAGAGGGAAATGCCCGACTAGTTTCGGTCTCGACAGGAGACCTTTCTCAAGGATTAAGTTGTCTAGCCGAGACAGTACCGGACATCACACTCTCGTCGGGCATCCCCGAAATACATACGTCAGTACAACCGTATATTCAAATAAATATGAATGTAATTCACGAAAGTTTTTATTCTAAGAGAGGGGGAGTTGGGCCTCCGGAAACCTCACTAATTTGGAGGCCGTGGTATCGCATCGGTCGAGCCGGGCCCGTTTGTGCCTAAGCAAAGGTTACATGAACCAACAGTTACATGAACATGCCTGTTCTCCTTACAATGAGGGAGGTTTTGTTACGATAAAAAGACAACTCCCGCACTAGGATTAACTCCTGAATAGCAGGGTACTTTACAAACATTCAAATAACGGACAAATAGAATATCCAGATTCAGAACCACAATGTGAGGATTACACAAAGTGTTGTTCCGTGTTGGGATCGAACCCACAACACTCGGCGCGGCAACGTAGTGACTCAAACCAATGCGCCATCCGTACGGCCGAGGTATCTACTGACACTGAAAACGTGACACCCATGCCTCTTATCCATTCCTACACACTAAATATAATCATCTTAATACATAACCTCCTCCCTACCAGCATCAAGTTGATGCTTGTACAGGCACTAATCTTTCCAATCATTGATTATGGAGATGTATGCTACCTCGACCTGAATGCAGATCTGCTCAACAAACTCGACCGACTTCTCAATAATTGCATTCGGTTCATTTTCAATCTTCGTAAGTACGATCATGTGTCTACTTATCGTACCCAACTGTCGTGGTTACCTATACGTCAGCGTCGCAGCCTTCGTGCCTTAACTACTCTTTTTTCTCTTCTCCATATCCCCACAGCCCCCAATTATCTTACCTCACAGCTTAGTCTTCTAGGTGCTAACCATGACAGAGATCTCCGCTCCACAAATAATTTGTTACTCCTATGCCCTACTCACACCTCCTCTCTCGTTCATTCTTCTTTTGCTGTCCAATCCATTTTATTTTGGAATGCGCTCCCTCCTGAGATTAGGATGACCACCAACCGCGACACGTTTAAAGTTAAAGTCCGTGAATTCTATTTGAGACAGTTGACTGAGATACCCCCCCCATGACTAAAACTATAACTAAAGTTTGTATCTATGTATTGTATTTATGTGTATGTATATAAATGTATGTATATTGTATTTATATAGAATATTTGTATATATTTGTTCATTTGTATGTGAATATAATGTTTTTTTTTGTTTCTTAATATTTCATCTTTATACACCTGCCATGTCCCTCACTGAACCACCCAAAGGTTGACTGGTAGATAATGCCATGTGGCATTAAGTCCGCCTCGTGCGTTGTATTATGCAGGAAGAGTTTTAAATAAATAAATAAATAAATAAACTCTCATAGCAATAATTTTAATGTTAGAGAGCCCTTTGACACCGTATATACATTCTAACTATTGCGAATAAACTAGGGAAGTGAGGTTCGATTGAATCACTTTGTACAATATGCCTCATCACTGTCTGCGTGACAGGATAGTGAGCTAGTTTCGAGTTTATGCGATAGGAATTTATATTAATTTCCTGTGTCAGTCCGTCGGGAAACCAGTTGGTTGCAGTCGATGCGGCGAGCGCAAACTGCGGTCAGCCGCCTGTCCTGACCTGTTCCAAACACTGCAATGGACATGCCCGTATAAACTTACACGCTAATTTTACCTCAACCACGAAATTTCTATTCACACTTTGAACTAGACACTGACTGAATGGATGCACTACAGATATAATTATATATATAATTGTGAAACAATTAATCAACTATTGTAACTTTTGGTGAAACTGATAACTTACGGTTCATTACTTCTTTTACAATTTGATCATAGAAAGGACAGTACCATTTTCAATTCAATTATATTTAAGATACGCAAATTAAATAAATAAACTAAGTGAGTTTCTCGAAATAAGTAAATTGATTAAACAAACATCAAATAATGAATATTACTGTTTCGTAAGTAGATCATGAGCTCTTTCTTTTTTTTAGAAACAAGGTTCTTTAATTAAAAACGTAATCGAAGAAGTACAAAAACTAACTATTTTTTTTTTAATATTTTTAATTAACTATAGTGACTAAAACAATAATGCATGTTGTTTTTAAATACAGTTTATCATTCAAATCAAATAAAATATTCACATCATCTTACGGAATAACAAAAAGGAGGAAAATTTCTAATAAAAACTTATCTCAGGCTAATTCTGTTTTATAGGTATTTTACATTCTAATTTATTTTACTTTTACTGCATCCCTCCTAATTCTAATTTAAAATTTCATTCTCATAATAGTAAAAAAATATAAGGAGATAACGATTTTAATCATAACGATTTCATAAGTTAAGCGGGGGGGCGCGGCGCTTGCTGCGATGGTGCGGGTGCTTCGTTTAATACGAAGACATAAACTAACAACAAGTTTTATCTCCATGAAAGTTAACGTAGCACCTTCATCCTTCACGTGCTGATCTCCTGCCAACAATAAAGTAACATTAAAGCCCGACATCCTGGGATTATACTTATAATACTCAATATCGGGAGACAATATTTTTGAAGAGCTAACGTGTCTTTGGCAAGTTCTTCACTTTGACGTACATATTATACACATTTCTGTTATTTGCTATTTATTCTATTATTTATATTCTAATTATGGACACGGACAGGGATATATTTATACGTTTATTCGTGAATTTCATTGAGCTGGGATCTATCCCGTTACGTTATATATAAAGTGCCTGCGATAGTCGAAATGCATATCATGACTCAATGATGTCAGATATTTACATATACATATTTGTAAACGTGAAGTTATGAAATAACAGCATCAGCTATTTGCCCGGATAAACTTCAGCTAAACCAGCTACTGTCTTCTTACTTTCTTACTTTCAAACTGTCTAGTAAATATCCTAACTACATAAAAGTCCAGTTATTATCATGTTTCTATTTCAGCTTACGGCGTTACAATCGTCCTACACATTATTGTATCTAGCTAAGCTAAGCTTTTCAGAGATTATTCAAATAACAGACTATACTAATTGTCTTTACTAACTGTAATTACTTTTATAATTGTTTCTTAATAAACAACTTTTAAGTTCATAGTATACTAAAATTAATTTGATTAACTGGAGTATATTAAAAGCCACTCAATTTTCCCACAGAACACTTGAGACGGGAGAAAAGAGCTTTTGAAATAATCTCTAATTTATTTAGCGTGTCCAAAATCTGTATCAAAGTTAAATCTAGCACGTGGAAGTGTAGTAATCTCTATTAGCCGACACTTTATAGTGCAATAGGGGAGGTCCACTGTTGTAGAACCATAGAGCTTTACGGCCAATGAAAACGGAGCCGCTCTCCACTAAGGTAATTATAGGATTACTTACATGTGTGCTATTCAGGTTTGTATAGCACACTAACTTATTTAGCGATGTTTTGTTTAGTTACCGCAATTGCTTCAACAATTTAATTTAACTAAAATAAGTTAGGAAGTTTGATAGTTTGACAGCTGGGAAACATCTATTTTGGCGATCGTGGAATAACTCGTTAATAACTTTTCATCACTTGTTAACCGCTATCTTAAAGTAATTGCATTATTTGTTAATATTATATCATTAATTACGTCATGGTTAAGTGTTTGTAATCTACTTATACTGAACATGATATTTACAGATCTCACTTTTCATTTCTGGTAAAATTTTGTCAATTATGAAATATTGTATGTCATAGGTATGTATATAATACATAATATATGCATATAATACATTATAAGTGTCAGCATCCTTGACCAAAATAGTACTATTTATTACTTGGTTAGATGTACTTATTATTGCCGGTAGTTTCACTTACTTTATTTTATGTCTTACTAACGTAGAAGTTCGTTTTCATTTAATGTTTTTAGAATTAACTAAGTATGTACTCACCTTAATTTTCAATAGAAAATAGATTTCAATCAATCATATCAATCAATTTCAAATCTACCCTCCATTGTTTTCTAACAGCTCTAGTTTTTGAGATATAGCTATTGGCTATATAGCCATATTTTTTTTAATTTGAATTTATATGTATTAATACTAATTAAACATAACTTAAATAATACCGAACTGTTCTCTTAATTTTTTTCTTATATTATCCACGTCGTCATAGATCGAGATGAACTATTTCTGTAACATCTGATGTGGACATACATTCAATAGTTTTACACAAAATATGTACTTTGTTTTGATTACCTTGGATTTCGATTAGACACTTACCTAATACGGTATGTAAAACATGTAAGTTTTTGTGATTATGGGTAAAAAGTAAAAGACCCCCCATTTCTAGCATCAAACCTACAAATCATCAGGATGATTTTTATAATCACATACACAACATCGTAGTTGATATAAACAGGATTAACAAAATAAACCGGTCCATATGTTTTTGCCGAGACTGGTTGTCTGTAACTGGACCAGTTCCGTACTCCGGCGATGCGTCTCTACCATAATTAAGCTCATAAAACAATTTGTCAAAGCTCTGGACAAAGACATCGATTATTTTAAACACATACATCTTTAAAAAGTGCTACTATTTGGGCACACAGGATCTGAAATCTAAAATTTTTAATAGTCTGTAAATAAGTAGGTTGATAGAGGATGAAAAATTGGATAGTTATATAACTGACTAACTGACTCTTTCTTGTGCCGATCGGTAAAAGCCTGGAATTCTCTACCAGCGCACGTGTTTCCTTCCCACTATGATCCCGGGTCTTTTAAGCGGGGCGTGAAAAAGCATCTCACCAGGCCGCCATAGTGTGGGTCACCATGCTGCATTGACTACACATGCAATGAGGATGGTGACCACCACTCTTTGACTCCACCTATTGCTTTCCATCAGGCAAAGTGGAGTCACTATGGTAGGCTAATATAAAAAAAAAAAAAAAAAAAAAAAAAAAAAAAAAAAAAACTGACATTGAAAAATGGCTGTAACTAATTCGCTTCGATTGTACATAGTTTTCTATCCATGCGGAGCACGTTGAAGAGACACTGTCGCACTTCCAGAAGGTTGGTTGTAATATGGCCCTCAAGATACACTTTCTCCTCAGCCAATGGGACTGTTGTTTTGAAAATCTTGTTGATTTGAGTGTAAAACAAAAGGTAATGGTTCCATAAAGATATCCGGACTATGGAGTAGTGGTACCAGGGTCACTCGAATGCATACATGATAGCAGACGATATAAGACTATTAAAAATAGCCCTTCTAAAAAGTGTAGCTTTTGCTAAGTAGTGGTTGTTTTTTAATGTTGTTTATCCCAATACTATTTATTTTTCTTCTAAACTAGAGGTGGTACATAAAGTAGGACTTCAGATCTAAAATTAGCACCAGCCATTTATTTATTTATTTATTTAAAACTTTTTGCACTACAAAATTGTACAACGGCGGACTTAATGCCACAGGCATTCTCTACCAGTCTACCTTTGGGTTGTGTAGAGATAAGTCACTAGGTGCATTAGAAATAATTAAACAGAAATAGAAAAAAAAAAGAAGATTTATCAGCCTGGTTACCATAATACAAGCTCTGTTCACTTAGTTAGTTAGTTTTATTGTTATATTATTTATTTATTTGTACTCATATACAGGGGCAGGTAATGCGTGTAATAATACAAATGGTATCTAAATTAAGAAACACATTATTTGGAAAATACGTGGATGTAAACAAAGCAACACCCTTCCTTTGCTCAGTGCAATTTCTACGGTTCATTTCACTGCCATCTAATCGAATTATTCTGGTATATCTGTTTGTACAGTTCCCCCTTTTGCGAAGTTCATTTTTGAAATGTAGAAAAAAAATAATAGGCTTGTTGTTCAGAAGTCGTCGTAGGGTAACTGTACCCGTTATGTCATATTATTATCTCATATCATATTTATTTAATAAAATTTAATCAATAAGCTGAAGCTGGTGGCCTGTTCCAATACTTGGACCTTATGGAGAACGTGCAAGAAGCTCCAAGGACACTCTTTTTCAAATATTTTAACCAATTTCCTTTTTATCTAGTTTATAATCGCTAATTGAATATGAGGACAATGTAATACATCATTCTAAAAAATAAATATTTGCAAGAATTACTATGACGTTTATGTAATAGCAGTCCGGAGGTGATCAGCCCCGAACAACGGCACTCCTTCACGAGCATGATACCCGCGGTAACTATCGTCGACCTTAACCAAATCACTAAGCCGAACGACCCAACATGTACGCTACCAATGGCAGGAGTTCTACTCGAGCATCACATACTCAAAACTTTCAGTCGACAACACAACAAATTTAACAGAACAACAGAAAACGTAAGTAACTGAGAAGTAAAAGTTTTTAATTGTGTCACTTACACTTGCATATAAGTTTACAGCACTATCGTTTTAACCTAGACGAATAACTTGTTTTAGTGATTAGTGACCCTGACTGCTAAACCGGAGGTTCGATTCCCACGCGGACAAAAAATTGTTTGATGTACAAATAATTCTCCCGAGTCTGGGTGTTCTTTGTGTATGTTGATTGAACGTTTTTAAAGCCCCCGTGACGCAGGAATTATTCCTAAAGGAGTTGTCTTAAAAAAAGTTACCACTATTACCAAAACAAAGAAAATATTTAGTGATGAGCACAAGTAGTAATTAGTATAGGGTAAAAATAAAAAATAAACGTTTACCTGCTATATTTATATACATATATAAGACATGTATACAAATATAATAAAACTAAAGAGTTTTTTGTTAGTTAAAATCGGCTAATCTCCGGATCTTCCAGTATTTTTATTTGTGTTGGATAGAGTATTTATTGAGGAACAATATAGGTTAAAACATTACGCTACGACACTTACGGGCGGATTAGTTGCCCTAAACGCAGGTAAAACTGAGGAGATCGGCTAGTGTAACATAAAGGCTAGTATTTATTAATAAAATTTAACAAATTGTGTTTTATTAGAGGATTTTATACACATTGTTAAACTTAACAATATAAAAATTACCTCGTTCATGACTGTATGATAACCAAAATATAGAGGGCTTAGAGAAAATTATTTTATAAGAAAATCCTATTCAATAATCCATTCAAATCAAACATAAAAGAATTTTCTTTAAATTACGCTGTACAAACTTTCTTCTACGATTTTTGCTATACAAAAACTTTTATATTATTAACGTCGACAACCTCATCTATCAAAGTGCTTCTTTAGAGCATCGGTTTTGAATATGGAATAAAAAACCAAAATAAATGAATCTGATGATCCTTTTAGTTTTTTTCTTAGATAAGGGCTTCTTTGTATGTCAAACCTTCGTGTTATAAGATTGCCAAATTCAAATGAAATAAATGTAAATAACCTTTCACTAGTACTTTCCAAACTGAACTTATTTGTAAAAAAAGTCAATCGGTAAGAGGCAAATCAGAAAAAAGGTATTGGTTCTTAGTTATAGATGCGTCACCGCTATTAAATCAAATCTTTAACAAAGTAGGATTAAAGATATTTTGAAGCGAATAAACATGTAAATTTGACTAACTAAAAACTAATCTCAGCGATGATACGACGTACTTGCGGCTTTTGGCAGCAGGTTACACCACACAGGTCTATCGATGTTTTATATTCAACCATCGAAAATAAGCAACTAACTATAGGTGTAAATCTTTTAAATAAAGAGACATCGAATTGCAATCAGTAAATAAGTCAAATTAAAACATAATTTTGAGAAGGTTATAAAAGTTTAATAATTAGGTTTTCGTCTTTAAAATTGTCTAATCTAACAAGAGTTGCGGGCTAACTCTAGTATTGATAAAACACGTTCACCATTTCTAAATTCCAAGTAATATTTGTAATGAGGGTATATCTATCAGAAGCTTTAATTTTTAATTGTCGCTCTACACTCATGTAGACTGTAAGTTTAGGTCTTCAAAACTTTTATTATACATTTACAAGAAATATGCCATAATACGTTATCTAGATTAGGAAGACAAATTACTGAGAAAACATCCTGTCTGTAAAAAATGTTAAGTACTTGTTTTGTTAACTAAAGTCTACCAATCTTGTCACGGAATTCTCCAAGACCTTTTTTATACCGTCTTTATAAAATATATTGTGGGGGTTGCCTTTGTTAAATGTATGTAGATACATATAAACCTTTTGCATTTACCTTTACTACTGTTGTGCCACCTCGGCTATGTTGTAGGATTGTACCGGTAGATGACAGTGACAATAAGATTTTTAGAAATCAAAATATAACTGAAATATTTTACATTCTTAACAGTGGTAGAACCATGCCATAGGTCGCTGGTTCAAATCCGGCTCGAAGGACCATTGTTTGAGTTTCGGATCTTGTTTGGAGTTGAAATGATAGTGGACTGTACTTTATGCGTTTAATTTATATAATCGTAATTATAATAAATGGTTGCCCGTGAGTGTCGTGCGCGCCGCTCGGTCGTCAAGTGGTGGGGCTATCCCGCGGCGACAAGTGCCGCAACTATCGCTCCACGGTGTCCCCCGCCGCGCCTTCCACTCCGTCGCTAGGTGCCCTCGCATGAGGCGCGTGGACAGGCATGAATCGGTCGGCTCGACCGGTGCGATACCACGACCAGAAAACCGATTGTGAGGCAACGCTTGCATTGCAGTTCCCCGAAATTAGTGAGGTTTCCGTAGGTCCAACTCCTCCTCTCCCCTCATCTCCCTTCCCCGCATTCCCCATCCCTCATCCACCTAAACGGCGGGTAGCACCCTTACGATTCTTGAGTTAAAGATGTCCATGGATGGCGGCTGTCACTTACCATCAGGTTACCCGTCTATTCGTATGTCCCCTATATTAATTAACTAAAAAGAAACAAATCAAATAACATTAAAGAAAATAACATGAACATTCTTTAATTTATGTTAAATAACTCTTAATTTCCAGGTATAGATAAAGCTCTGAAATAAAACAATTCAAATTGAATTACTGACAAATTAATGTTTGTGAGCGAGTCATTTATGTGTTTGCTGCAATTATTTGTACTGACGATATTGGAATCGAGCACATCAGTAATGAAGTGTAACCCGTGTTGGTATCTATAAAAATCTGTAATTATCATTGCTTAAATATTTGCGCTACTATTAAAGCAGGCATACAATGTTATTGGTAGGATTAGCCAACAGTTAAGAAGCTTAGAGCAATATTTGATAAATAGACAACACACCACAATAAACACGACGCGAACAGTTACTGGCCACGAACAACTGTCTGTTCGAAGAAAATTAAACTACCTGAATGAAATCCTGCAAGTCACATTATTTATTTAGCTTGTTTAGTCCTGGGTTCAAATCCATGGTCATCGCATTCTTCATAAATGTTTTTCGTTGCACAGTTTTTTTTTTATAATCAGTAGCAATTTTGAAACTATGATATTATTAATCAATGATGACCATGTCTGCTTTTACGTGACTAAAAAAATAAAAATGCCAGATACCTGTTAATTTTGTAACGCAATTTCGGTACTTTTTTGTGGTATGGCGCAAACGAGCAGACGGGTCACCTGATGGTAAGTGACTACCTTCGTCCAAGGACACCCGCGGTCTTTTAGGTAAGTGCACTCTCTTTTCTTGAAGGCTTGAAGGTCGTATCGGTCAGGAAATACGGCGTTTGACAATTTGTTCCATAGGCTGGTAGTGCGATGAAAATGCTTCTGGAAGCGCACAGTGGTGGAGTGCCAATCATCCACGTCCCTTCACGTGGATGATGGATACCTTGTCGCGTAGGACGATGGCGGAAACTATAAACATATTGCACTATAAGATGTAAACGCTCGAATACATATTTCTTTTAAACTTAACTTCCATAAAGAATAAGCTTTCTAAAGAAGAATCAGAAGAAGCAGATTTGAAACAGACTGGGCAAGTAGCTCCCCTCTATTAAAGGCTACAGCCAAACAACACAATTAAATATTTTGTAATAATACTAGTATCCATAGATGTAACTCTAGGTCTGTTACTTGATATTTGTAAGTAGATAATTCAATATGAAGTCTAACTAGAATATTATATTCAATTTTTATCAACGTCTGTATTATAAATAGCATCAAAAATAAATATTCTTCGAAGTTCGTAACAAGATCAAAAATATACAGACTTAGATACTTGATACTGAAAGACTTGTTTTCATTTTCTTAGTAATTATTGAGAACCCAATTTGAGAATTATATTACAACAATATATTTAAACTTATTGAAGTTGTAACTACAATACAGACTCCATTTATCCAATAGGCTGAGAAGTAACAAGTATTTTTATTACATTTCGCTACTTTCGCTACTTTTCCAATCGTTCCACACACAATACGCCCCGACTGCAATAACCATCTTGTTGATGGAGCTGATCCACGTCACCCCCTTGCTTAATTTTCACAACATTGCATGTTCGTTTAGTACTATTGCGAGTATATCATGCGTTAACGCCTTTGTTTTTGAAGGAGCACTTTAATGCTAGTATTTATATCACTTTAAAATAGTATTTTATGTCATTTTAAATTTAAAAGTCTTCTTATTAGACATTATTAGCCATTATATATGATTTCCTTTTTATTTTACATACATACATATACTCACGCCTGAATCCCTGAAAGGCTAGGCAAAGGTGTCTTAAACACCTACGTAATATTGCAAGTCTATTACCGCCAACCGGGTACTATAGGAATTAAAGATGGGAAAATTGGGAGTATAAGTATATATGTATACTGAAAAGGGAAATGTAAGAACAAGGAAAAACAATGGAAGAAAAAGGATTGGCTGGTTGCAAAATATTGTATTAATCATTGATTAATACAATATTTTACTTACAAATACTTACTTATCTAATAATATGTACAATTTGCAACCTTATCATAATCAGCAATCTCTTCCAGGCAACCATTGAACGGAGAGAGAGATATAATTGAAAAGAGGAGCTGCAAAGTACATTGACTAGACATGCAATGAGGATGGTTACCACCACTCTTTGACTCCACTTATTGTTTTGAATCAGGCAAAATGGAGTCACTATGGTAGGCTAATATATATAAAAAAGTATGATTATGAAAGAAAGTAAGAATATTTACACATACATTTCTTACTTTCTTTTATATTTTTCATTTATATAATATATAAAAAAAAGTTAGAAATGTAAGAGTGTACCGTCAAAATTCATATTTAGAAGTTCACAAAAAAATATATTTAAACACCTACATACGCTTATATATTCATACACAAATATAAAAATATAAGTACATATAAACATAAGAAATTGATACGGCTATAAAATAAATACCAAGTATGACACAAAGAACTATAGTGCTTTTTTACAAATTTATTAAAATTAGTCATCGTTTATGCACGTCTGATGGCCAGTGGCAATTCATTCCAGAGGGGAATAGCTTAAAACACTTGTCCACATATTTTGTGGTATATATCAGCATTTTTAACATAAGATTCTCGGACGACCTCAGACACCTTGAATGCGAATCGTGCCGAAATTCAAAACGTTTTATGAGATAGAGCGGAGCCCTGCAGCTGATCAGAATCACTGCTCAGCACTTACTACAGCTGATCAGCTTAAACCTATAAACAGAGACGTGGTCATACTTACATAGTCCAAAGATGAACCTGATGCAGATTTGAAGTCGCTCAAGCTTATCAAGTTGGTCCTTGATAAGATCTGGATCAATGATAATACGATGTAATAAATAAATACATACCTATAATACAGTTGATTTTTCTTTGTTTAAACATGTATATGTATACCTAGTCTATCAAACAGTATTTATAGCAAATAAAGTTGTGGCGTTCATAAAAATAAGATAGGAATTTCAAGGAATATTTTCTTATGATTCTATAGAAGTTTTTCATAAATCCCTTTCATATACGACTCATGCCGCTTAGTATTTTGAATGGATATTGGATAAAACAATATCGAGAACACCGGTGTAATATACATATACATATGTACATATATCGGTGACTCCTACGTAAACTGCCGTAACTGCAAAAATCAAATTTTACAGGAGAGCAGTCTTAAATTTCCAAAACTGTATATTGAGTTTAGAGTC
This sequence comes from Tyria jacobaeae, assembly GCA_947561695.1. NCBI lineage: Eukaryota > Metazoa > Arthropoda > Insecta > Lepidoptera > Erebidae > Tyria > Tyria jacobaeae. The sequence continues at coordinate 12,261,102 of OX387218.1, forward strand.
ACATCTTGTAAACTACTCAACCAATTTTCATTGAATTTGGCCACAAGCTTTAATGTATACTATTTACGTTTATAATAATTTCTGCTACAGTTGCTCGCGAAAATAATGTGTGATCAACGTGATAATGATACCAAATAAAACGTATTTTTTATTTTTATTTGAAAGCTAGTGTTTCCCCTGTGGTCCTATTTTGGTCCAGTTTTGACAATAGCATCCATGAGAAAACCATATAAGTCTTAAATTTGCATTAAGCATGTGCGTACAAATGGACGAATAACTCAATATCACGACAACCGATTTCGATGATTCTTTTAGGGTAGTTAGATGAGAGTTTGGTCCAGTTGTGGCAGTGGCATCCATGAGAAAACCATATTAGTTTTAAATTTTATGACAGACTACTTTTTTGATGTCCGATTATGATGAAATAAGGCAATAACAGTAAATCCAAAAAAAAAATATCCAATTAATTATTGCGTTTTAGTATTTTATGTTTTCATTATAGGCACCCTGAACTAGAAGACAAAGAACACCCAGTCTCTGGACAACTATTTATTGATCAAACATATTTATGTCCGGTGTGGGAATCAAACCCATGTCGGAGACACGACAGTCAGTTTCCTGTTTTTAATTATTAAGTACCCTCAACTACAGTCTGTTAACTGTTAATATATTGCCATTTAAATTTATCACAGAGATTTCAACAGCCATTTTAGAATAACTTTATTCATTTACTGCATGTTCCCATAACATGCACAGGGTGAGCTTCTTTTAAAATCAATATCTTCAAAAACTTAACAATTCCGTAACACTACATAAAACCGCTTTTTAATCTATATCAAAAAGAGGAAAGTCAATTTATTGATTTATATTTCTAATATGCGACAATAGAAGGAATGAAAACAACTGAAGCCAACTTTGATGTCTTAACCTGAACTAGATATGTCTTCCTCTTTCCTATTTTTCATAACAACCATGAACAAGAGATCGTGAGGACATCACAGGCGTAGAATTACTTCTCACAAACCTACACTTGGAAAAATTGGAATCGAATTCGAACCAGCGCACGGCAGTAGAAACTTTACACTAGAAATATGTTATACATTACTTTATTCCTCCGTGAATAAACTCTAAGACAGGGGTAAACAACCGGCGGCCTGCGGGCCGCCGGCTGCCCGTGGACTATCTCGGTGCGGCCCGCAAGACGTCCGCGCGGTCCTTGAGAAATAAATACCAAAGCAAAAGGCCATATAAATTCACTAGAATTTATACGGCCATTCTGCTGGGCCATGAGAGTATTCTTGAAAGATCGCTCCCACGCGGAGTGATAAAAATGTACCTATTTCATTTCTTAAGAACTGTTTATCAAGACTGTGATGTTATGTATTGTTTCTACCGAAAATAAATATTTGCTGTACTTGTTCAATTCTTGGCAATTTCTTTTGCGTTCATCCGCCGCACGTGGCCGTCAGCGGCGGGTGGCTCCTTTGAGACAATAGGCGGCGGCAGTCTTTGATTAGACGCAGGTGTGCGGCGGCGAAAAAATTCAAAGCGACCGGTTTTAGTTAAAATCATAGCCGCGCGCAGCTCTCGCCTCATTCGGTTGTGGAAATTCGCCGGAAACTCACGTCTCATCTGGTTGCTAGCTATTCTAGCTTCTCAAGCACGACGTATGAGGTAAGTACGTTGTATGTACTCGCGAGCAATGTGTTTTTTTTTTTTTTCATTATTGTTACAGAATAATTATATAAACATGGCTTCAAGAAAAAGGAAAATAGAAGAAGAAAAAAGAGGTTTTAACAAATTATGGACAGAATTATACTTTTTTATCGAGTTTAAAGGAAAACTGTTATGCTTGATTTGTCAAAAGAGTATTTCTGTAGTAAAGGAATATAACCTGAAGCGACATTACGACACTGAGCACAAAGCTAAATTTGACTGTCTTGAAGGAGAAATACGACAAAGGAAAATTTCCACTTTGAAATCGTCATTACAAAATCAACAAAACATATTTAAGGTTGACAGACAACAGCGAATCGAATGTTCGTGCCAGTTACAGGGTAGCAGAGATTCTAGCAAAAAGTGGACGTCCGTTTACCGATAGTGAATTAGTAAAAGAGTGTGTCCTAGCTATCGCAGAAGAAATATGCTCAGAGCAGAAAAAAATGTTTGAAAGTCTTAGTCTCTACGTACTGAAGACTTGGTTGCTAATTTGTGTGAACAACTCAGGGATAAGGCGCAGTCTTTTGACTGCTTCTCTTTAGCGATGGATGAAAGTACGGACGTGTCGGATACAGCACAGCTACTCATATTTGTACGCGGCATTGACAAAAACTTTACTGTTTACGAAGAGCTTGTGAAAATGTGCAGTTTGAAAGGTACAACTACGGGAGAAGATTTATTTTACTATGTGCAACAAGCTCTGGATTCATTGCAATTAAGCTGGGAAAAGTTAACAAGTGTCACTACCGATGGAAGCAAGAACATGAGCGGTCAAAACATAGGTGTTGTTGGGAGAATCATCAGCAAAGTGAAAGATTCTGGATCTACTGTGCCATTGATTTTTCACTGTATTGTCCATCAAGAGGCATTATGCTCCAAGGTTATATCCTGGAAAGAAATAATGGATACTGTAACATCCACTGTTAATTTTATAAGAAGAAATGGGCTCACACACCGTCGGTTCCTAAAGTTTTTGGAAGGTCTGGAAGCTGATCAGTGTGACGTGGTTTACTACTGTGAAGTGGCTCAGTCGAGGTGCCGTTTTGGAATGGTTTTTTGATTTGAGGAAAGAAATTGGCAACTTCATGGAGATGAAAGGAAAGCCAGTGGAAGAGCTTACTAACAAATAATGGATTATCGATCTTGGTTTTTTGACTGATTTGACTAAGGAACTGAATCAGCTCAACAAACGCTTGCAGGTAAAAAATAAATTGATTTGCGATATGTATTCAGATGTAAAGTCATTTGAGATGAAACTGAAACTGTTTATCAGGCATATTGATGAAAAAAAGCTTGACCATTTTCCTAATTGCAAGAAAGCCGTGGAAGAAGCTGGAGATAATTTTGTGTGGCAAAATATTACAATGAGAAACGTGTTAACACAACTACAAACTGAGTTTGTAAATCGATTCACCGACTTTAAAAAGAGCTCCCTTAACATGGAAATATTCTAAAACCCTTTTGCAATTGATATTAGTGAGGTACCAAGCAATTTGTAAATGAACATAGTAGATTTGCAAAGTAATAGCACACTTAAAACGGCATTTAAGGAAAGCACTGACTTGATACAGTTCTACGGAGGTTTGAGTTCTGAAAACTTCAAAGAATTGAAAAAGTTTGCTCAGCAGATAATAACTATGTTTGGTAGTACATATTTGTGTGAGCAGACTTTTTCAATTCTCAACTACTGCAAAAATAAGAATTGTTCGCGGTTAACGGATGAACATTTAGACGCGATACTGCGCGTGTCTACCACTAAAATGAAAGCAGACGTTAAAAATCTTGCAAGTCAAATGCAGCCGCAAAAATCTCACTAGTTCTTACTTTTATGTTAGTATAGTAATTCTATTAAAATAGACATGATTGTATGAATATATATGCGTTTTATTTCAAATATTAAAAATACATGCCCGAACATATAAATATAAAAATAAGTGCGGCCCGCACTGATACTCTGGCAACATATGTGGCCCTGCTGTAGCAAAAGGTTGCCGACCCCTGCTCTAAGAGGACATAAATTGGATAACACCAATATTGAAAGAATCACCAGACTAAAAATTTTGTAAATTGACAATTTTTTAACTAAACCTAAGTATGTAATAAATATGTAATAATAATTATAAATAAAAGTTAAGTTAATTTAACCATTTAAAAGAAAAATAACATCCAAGTTCTGCATGTGGGTGTGTATCTTGTGTGTATATTTATGTACGTGTTTGTTAGTGCAAATAAACCATAAATTAATATTACTGTATTAAAAACATTGTAAATTTCTTTTTACACTCATAATCATTACAAAGTGCAATATTCAGCAAATTTAAAAAATCTTTGGGCTAAGAAAGTATTTACCTTAATTGGGTTACGTACTCTAGACTTTCTTCTACCAGGAGTTGAACTACCTATTTTTTCCCTTGTTATATTAAAGTGGTTATCAAGGACTGTTAGCAGTACATACATAAATATATACAGTTGGCGTCCTGCTAAGGTCTCAGCTGCTTCATAAAGTTTTATAGTTCGAAATAGTCTAGATTTTGACAGGGTTACTTTAAAGACCGTTCTCTGGGCTCTCAAGTGTTATGAGCTTGGTTTTGCATGCTCCACCCCGTGTGATTATGCAGTAAGTTATCACAGATTGCACCAATGTGTCATATAACATCCTCAAAGTTCCTTTCGCTCAAAGTTTCTTCCTTCAGCAGCGTCACAAAAATGTATGTACCTCTGTCAGTATAGGTTTTTTTTTTTTGTGACACAGTAAGTAGTGGTTTTCAAAAGAAATTTGAATCTGTTTAGAAGCCAGGAAATTTTATACTTTTAGTATTTAATACATTTTAGTCGAACGATTACTATGTATTTAATAAAAAGATAATAAATTGATCAGAGCAAACAAAAATCCAACTGTTATGACTTACTACCCTCGTTATCTAGTAGTAGTAGTAGTATTTCTTCACTAGTTTAAAATAAAAGGTTAATAATAAAGATGAAAATTTACTACTTTAACGAAACGAAATTTTAACACACCATGTCACATATTGGTTTAGAACTTACGTTAAATACATCTTTTAGATTTGTAAAGAGGAAATATAAAACTACTACAAATAACATGCGAAAGAGTCCCAAAAGAAATAAGTATGAGCAACAAATGAATACAGATGCCAAGCGGTTTTTGTTGAGGGCGAAATTTGAAGTTTGGATTAGAAAGATTAGTTTTACTTTGTTAAAATCGAGTCGAAAGTAGGAGAAACTAAAATAAATTTTAGTTTCTCCTACCTTACGAGTTCAAAATACCAAATCTACTACATATTGCAGCAAATTGTAGCGGTAATAGTTTTTTGTGTTTACAAGTAGAACTTAAACGCTGTGCATCTTTAAAAATGTACAATCTACATACTCATATTCACCCAGATTCAATGAACTTATTTTGTGAATCATATAAATAATTAGCTCACGAGGGTATGGATTCCAGTGGCAGTTGCTTAGAAAAAAACCTATAGGTTCATATGTTTGAGTTTAACCCAATTAAAAAAAAGCGTTTTTGTAGTATGTCTTGGTGTTAACTTAAATTAATTAGTCTAAAATTATCATCGCAAATATTTCAACGTAATACTCTTCAACATGAACCGTAGTTGAATTCACCGCCATTAAAGTCGTAAATCAGTTTCAGTTAGCATATACTGGGTGATGGTCCCTAGTGTGAATTGCTCGATAAGCTGTGCCTAGACTGACGAGACGAATTGAAAGGAGTCCATACATAAAACCATCTATTTAACTAGACCTCTTTCGCTGCAATGTCAATATATGTACGTTATCTGGAAAGGTAGCGTTCATTAATATACGGAGTTCATATGACACTGGACAGTTCTATGTCTAGAAATATAGAACTTGTTATGCTAGTATGGAAATGTGATATAAATATTTAGTATACGAACTAAACAAATCAACTTTTATTTACATTACAAGTATTCATCAGTTTATTTAGAAATAAAATACTGCCTCACTCCCCTATTTTCAAAAGAAACAATTTCCATTACTGTAAAGTACAAGTAAGTAAAAAAATATTATTTTAAGCTTATGTCCTAAATAGATCTATAGATAAATAAATAGGCAAAATCCAAAACGGTTAAGAACCAATTTCTTCTTCTTCGAGTTTCTTAGGACTTTTGTCAAGTGATTTTCTGTTCTTTTTTTCTTTTATTACCCATTCACGAGTTTACACTTACATATCATTTTTTTTTTGTTATACGATCTGACGGGTCCTCTGACAAACTTACAGCCTAACATTCATAAACGCTCTGGCCGGAAGAGAGGAGGGGAGAGAAGATCGGGGAGAGAGGATCGGAGAAAGAAGAGATTGCGTGTTGGGCCTCCCATAACTTTACTCAAGCTTTATTAATATATATACATATCAAAAATATTCTCTTCAAAGCGGTTTTCATTCAAACATGCAACCAAACTAAATATTATTTATATGTTAGATGTGTGGATGATACACGAGGCGTATCATATCGTTAGGATTCCCGCCTCAGTTCACGACGTTGACGAACATTGTCCATCACTAACATGGCACTAATAAATCTACGGCCTGGCATTTGCCATACTAGTATATTAGTTACGTTTGATACCAATCCCTTATTGAATGATGACCCTCTGTACTATGCTGTTACCAGGATAAAAACTACAAGGTACTTAATAAAATTCCTACTTATTCGGAACCAGTGAACTACAAAATACGAGGTTACGGGTAATTTTTACCTATCGTACCTATATTATTTACCTATCGTACCTATAGTGTAATATAATATGTTTTGCCGTTAGAAAGTATATTTTGTTATCTTTTACCATTATAGTCTACTACAATCACGTCTAAAATTCAAATGATTCATATTTATTTATATAATATGGCAAAAGGTAGAAGGTACCTCTTTTATTAATGTCGATAAAGTAAAAATTAAGATTCTCGTGTATAAGGACCAATAGCTAGTACCACGAAAGAAATCTGATAAGTCTTATTATATTCGAATCATTTATAAAAAAAAAAATAAGTAAGTACTTAAGTTCAGTGTACTTATATTATTTAAATAGCTTCTCAATTTAAAACACTGAAAACGCTCAAAAGACATCCTTTGTTGTATTGTCATTGATTGACATTACTTTATTCAATTCGTTGCCAATGAGGAAATATTAACTAAAAGTATATTTACTTATTTATTTGGAATAACAAACAGATATTTTACAGTTCTATTATGCACTTGGTTCATAAATACATAAATGATGTTCATAAATACCGAAATGAGCACCGCAACACGAAAGTCGCTTGAAGAAGCGCGTTCAGCGAGACGTCTCCTAAGCCCTCACACCTACTAGTCTTGCAGCACCGATGAAATTGTTTTACATGAGGATCATCTTAATTCTTTGTGAACACTTAATTGCCGTAATGTTCAATGAAAAAGTCTAGAAACATCTAAATTTTGGAGGGTAAACCTTGGATAGTGTTATTATTAATTATATTCAGTAATAAAGTCGTTGAGCCATGCTTAGGCACGAATGGGCCCGGCTTGACCGGTGCGATACCACGGCCTCACAGAAAACCGATTGTGAAGCAATGCGTTGCATTTCCCCAAAATTAGTGAGGTTTTCGGAGGCTGAACTCCCCTCTCCTTTCTCGTTGTCACTTACCATCACATGATCCGTCTGTTTACCTGTCCCCTTATAATACAAAAAAAACATAATCCTTTTAATCTTCTTTTATTCTGCAGCAGGTATAGGTAACCTTCTTATCACAAACGGATTTAATTGATCTTAAGACAAAAACTAGTCGGGCTTTTCTTGCTGGTAGCTCAATAAAACAAATGAAAAGTTCCATATACCTACGGGTATACCAAACGGATCACAGATAAAATTTTTGCAAGATCGCCTTACTTTATCGATTACAAAGTTATAGTAATATTTATGCATTTCTGAAATATATTTGTCCAATTTAAATACAAATATCCGGTAAAAATAAGAAAAAAAATAAGAAAAGGGAAAACAGATCGCCTATTTCAGGTCAGGTCGTGTTTTTATGATAATCCATTTTAAACTTTACAGACGGTTCGTTAAGTACCCTAATCCCAAAAGTATATTTGTAACCACGTTCGCTATAGCAGTCACCCTGAGAAAGAATCTATAGAATAAAATATACGTTTATAGTGCTTCTAAAATATTTAAGGAAATCGTTGTCTGTTTATATTTACTAGAAACATTTTTTTGAAATGCACCGTTAATAATTTCGTTTTAACCGACATCAAATAAGGACAAGGTTTTGTGTCAGACTGTATATATTTTTTTATGTACGTTTAGTAATTTCTTCCTCAATAGTCTACCGATTTTCAAAATTTCTGTTTTATTCGAAAGAGTATAACGCCTGAGGGGACAAGGGGGATACAATGGGACCACCCATTGTAACCAAATCAGGTTTTTAAGTTTTACGATTGAAAGTTTTGCGAAATAGAATTCGAAGGCGCATTAAAGGCGGTTATAACTTTTTTCAAAGTAAATTATCTAAACACTTATTCAGTTGTATACCCGCTAACTATAACAAAACATACTTACAACAGAATTTAGTTTTGGATTGTTAAAAAGATAGTTGTACGTATAAATATCATCTAGCACCAGGCTACAGTAAGTTGAGTTCAAAAATCATAAGCTCACTCTTTTCTCTCATCAGGGTAGGCAGAGACAACAGACCTAAAGCTGCTTCTATCTTTATACATCACGGACTTCGATTCCTGTCATTAAACATTTCATATAAGCTCGTCGGTTTCTTTTGAACTGACCTCTCTTCCATTTGTCCTTTCTTCTTTTTCCACCATTATGTTTAGGTCCTTCGCTGAGGAAGCAAGTAGAACTTGATCATCAGCATATAGGAGACATTTTACCATCGCCGGCCTTTGAGGATGTAAAAAGAGAAAGCTTTGCATTCTCATTCGGTGAAACACAACGCAAGCATTGTTTTACAATGGCTGCGGTGCTCTCCGTCACCTTCGTTTACGTAAACCTAGTATTAAGTAAATCAGCCGCCGTATATCACTAGCAATATAAAAAAAAAAAAATAATCGTTTATTTATTTGTTTGGTCGAGAAGCGCACGGCTAAGTTCAGAATAGAAAATAAATGTATAAAGTATTACTATTCAATTTATTTGAAATATTTGAATATTATTTAATTGTTACATAAATAGGGTGGATCATAGAGATATCTGAGAGGCAGTCACGAATAAAGCACACGTTTGTTTTTGTCTATTAAGTTAATATAGCTTGTTAGTTTAGTGGTTGGTGATCATGACTACTGAATCAGAAGTGGTGGGTTTAATAACCACACGGAGAAAAAAATTGAGTGATCCACAAATAGCTGTTCCGAGTCTTGGTTGGTCAAAACTAAACATTTTAAAATACTATCCGTTCTCCGCAGCTTCACACCATTTCCACTCCCCGTTTCGCTCCTAAGGATCGCAGTGATATACTCGTATATTATCCCTCAATAAGTACTCTATGCTTTTAAAAATGGCCGTGGTAGAGTCATGCTTAGGCACGAATGGGACGGCTCAACCGGTGCGATAATGCTTGCGTTGCATTTCCCCGAAATGAGTGAGGTTTCCGGAGGCCCAACTCCCCTAATTCCGTCTCCCCACATCCCCCTTGAGCCTTTGCTTGAATTGCAGGTGTCAACAACAAAAAAAAAACATTGAATGGGAATGATCCAACGATTGACACGTTTCAAACGAACACACAAATAAAGATAAATATAATACAGGTATGCTTTCTATTTTCTACACGCCTTTCTTCAATTTCATCTACATTGAATAAAATGTGGACTTTGTCATGAGTGGATATGATTATGGAAGCCACGTTATGATTACTAGAGGAAACTAATCCCTTTCTTTATGATTCTAATTATCTTCAGTGCCTGTGTTCTCAAACAATCTTGGGTTGCTGAGTATCTCGAAATGTACCTACTTAATGAAATAAAATAGAATGAGAGACTCGCACCTTCAAGTACCCTTTAAGCTTGAAGAGATGTCGTCACAGCTCTTTACGATAAAATCAGGGCTGATCAACAAATATTGTTAATATCGTTAAGAAATTACGGAAATCGAAACTTTCTTCTACAATAAACGACGGAAAGCTATTTATATCCTAAGTACATAAGCTTCTGTGTCCATAAATTTCATCTTCCCTTAGAATCCGCATTATTCCCTGTCCTCGTTTCTTAAATCTTCGTATACCAATATCGTCCTCATTCTTATGTACTCATATGAACTTCTACATAACATTTTTGTTCTTTTCTTTTTTATCAACCAGGTTCCTTTTTTGATTAAGCAACACATAACATTATTATTAAAGTTAGTTCTCATAATAATAACTCCTCACATCTTATACCTGGCCATCTAATGTTGCTTAGGAGGATTACTTAGCTTATCAAAAATACCTAGGTACTAACTAGTTTTTTTTTTTTTTTTAACTAAAATTACACCTTTGAACTTAAATATATTCCTGATACTTAGGTTAACACGACATTATATATACCTTTTAAAAAAAAAATATTGTTATCAGCTCATCTCTCGATACGTGAACATAATTAGAATTAGAATAAAAACTTTCGTGAGTTACATTAATATTCATTTAAATATGTGGTTTCATTCATGTGTGTATTTCGGCGATGCCCGACTAGTTTCGGTCTCGACGGGAGACCTTTCTCAAGAAGTAAGTCGTTTAGACGCGACGGCTCCCAAATACATACGTGAGGAAAACTGTATATTTAAATAAATAATCAGTAATATACTTTTTTTATTTAAATAAAAATAATTGTAAAGGTCCGCCCATCGCTTTCCCTTAGTTCATAGACCTCAACGATGATAAACGATTTTTACGCTATCAAAAACTATAAATACATACTGACAATGATGACTGATGCCCTGTACATTAAAACCTGTCCAGGAATTCATAAGTTATAATGGAATACAAAAACTCGTGTACATGTAAGTATTTATACGAGTTTGTTACATTACTCTCTTTCGTTATCTCTTTTTACCCGACTTCCATGTTTGTAAATTTCCTTTGTTGTTGTAATGCTTGTTTGGGTGATCGCAGTTACTGAGAGAATACCTATGCCAAATTTAAAGCTTCTGATAAAAAATTATATTACAAAACGACTTTTGGACCTGTCAGCCTCAAGTTTTACAATATTTATTATTGATTGGATCAATCTGTTTGAGAATTTATATCTGATTGAATTTTTATTTAACTCAACTAAGAGGCGAAACAAACCAACATAGAAAATGTGTGTGTGGATTTTCACCCACCACATCACTTAGGGGTGATCTGCAAGTTTACAATCGGTATCAGTATTACATATACCAAACCAGAGTTTGATGGAACTCTATTCTCTCTTTTTTTTGAAAAAACAATACCTATCCCACCCACCACCATCCATCCATCCCGGAAGGATTAGTCAGAGGTGGATTTGACTCCCATATTTTACCAACTAAATTTTGGTCGCACGAAGTAATAGGTATAATTGTAAAAAAGTTGCTCAACTATATTTGTTAATACTAATGAATAGGTATCGATAAGTTATTTGAACAAGTTTATTCGGACATATTTGTAAGTGATTATAGTCTAACAGAATGCTATTAAGTAATTGGTTTCGATACTATACCTGTCTGTAAGTCAATATCTACACTGAGACGTAATACAGTAATTGCTAAACTTGAGAACAGTTTCTTTAAGGGTACTTAGAAGTTAAGAACTACATTTACAATAAGAGTGAATGAAAGAGAACGAAAACGAACCTACATAGAATATAGTACTTAGAGAACAAGACTACTTAAAAACGACGACGACTAAAATATTTTTTTTGTAACGTTTTCTGATTTCTCCTTCTGAATACACTTTGATAAATAATTCCCGACGAAGATCGTGTCTCCAAAAACATAATTTTAAAACATACTCTGTAAAGAAATTAGTATATTTAATTATATTAATCTCAAAACAATAATGGCTGTACGTTTGCTGGTCCACGTTTTTTAACAAAGTGGCAATGTGCACCAACCCGGCTGTTTGAAATAAAAAAAAGTAACATTAAGTTTAGGACTGAGGATCTATTAACTGAAATTGTCGATACACATGCTTGTGTAACACAAAAGTGCACGTCCACAATAAAATAGTAGCTCACATGAACACAATGAAAACATCGAATCGCCGAGGCTCGCCTCTTGTCACGCGTGTGGATACAAATGGTCTGATTTATCTGCGATGCATGTCCGGCACTGTTGTTTTATAGCTCCATCATTGTACTCTAGAGTCCATTGCAGTTGGCTGGAGAGAACACGAGCGTTGAACACGCCCGTTGAAATATTTCGTTGTAATAATCGACATACGGATGATTTAATTAATAATTGTTGCATAATCTTATCTCTGACAAAATTAGACCTATAGTGTACATTTCATACCTGATAGTTACATAGAAATATGTATAAAAGATACTTTTTAATTTTTTAGATATAGGGGAGAAAGGAGTAACAAGGTCATCCGATGGTATGTGATGTATTTGATGCCCATTAATACCTGCAACCTCTAGAGCTTCAAGGGCATTGCCGAGCCTCTAAAGATCTAAATAGAGTAAGCTTTGCATTCTCACCTGGTGAAACACAGCGCATGAATTGCTTTGCCGTCGTTTACCTTATTTTCCATTTATTTACCGTTCGTAGTTCTGAAATCTGGACTGCTATTTATCTTTGTGTAGAAACCTAATATAAAGCTAATCAGTCGCCGTATTTCACAAGCAATTAAAAAATAACAATATTCATTTATTTGTTTATTTAACAGCGACAGATATAGAGAATTTACATCAAAATGCAACATATTAGCGTATTACATCTAGTCTCTTTTAACACTTGAGTCTTACAGATTACAGTAATCACTTACAACACGAACCTTATTAGGTCTGTAACTGAGATACAATAAACAACAGCAATCCTATTATATATTTTATCAGGTTATTTCAATTTAAACAAATTTTGAGTACGAACATATGTTTCCCGACAGAAATCTATGGCACATCGATTGCATTTACGGCGTCCCGAAGACATTACAAAAGCCATTCCCTTATCTAATGTTCTCTTTGGATTTATTTAACATTTCCACGCCTTCACATCTTTAAAATCGTTCGATAAACATGTCAACACAAAAAGGTCACGAAGTCCGTGGAGAGAATCGGTAAACTCGTGTGTTTTATTGTTTACTTAGTTTAATACATAATACTATATCATTACAGATGAAATTGAAGTTTTGTTTTGTTGTTGAACTGGCCACTTTGTTATCAAATATCTGGTGTTTGGTTAAGAATTCCAAATTTAATTTAAGGGGCAGTAGCGGAATGGCTAAGATGTCGGATTTGCGATCAAATGAATGCATGTTCTATATATAATATGTATCTATTTGTTAATATATATCTATGTTTATCAGCAATCTGGTTGCTAAAGTACAAGCTTTGCTTAGTTAGGGACGGACGACGATGATGTCATAAGAACCTTTGAACAGTCAAATATATGTATTCAGTATGCTATATACAAAATTCGAAAGCTTTTTAATCTTAAAGAGAACAATAGATCTAGAAGCCAATATTTTAATTACAATCTCCGTTACTTTATTCGATTTCATATTAATCGAAATCATAATAATTTTGAAAACAACGACACTTAACGGTCTAAAAAGTAATTCTACTTTACCCTTTAACAGCTTTGGTAAAAGCGACTAATCCGAGGAGTCCAGTTGATTAACTTAAGCAAAAAACTGGACGATTGAGCAGTTCAAGAAAGAATAAAAATTTGTTGGGCTATAAATTAACCGGGCCCCGAGGGCGAGCCTCGCAATCTGCATTAGCCGAGACGCACTTCTCTCCGGCGATTAAATGAAATTTCACGGCCGGTTGCCTACGGAAACTCACTGGACAAAGGTCTGGGATATTTAAATTGAATGCTTTTAATCTGGCAAACTCCCGCATTTTTTTCTCAAGATAGAATTTCGCTTTAGTATGCGGCGTCTTCGATCCAAAGATTTTTTCCACAGCTCCTCTCAAATACTTATTAACAAATTTAAACAAAACTATTTCGATTATATCTAACATGGTAATGCAGTATACGAAATTAGTACTAATATAGACGTGGTAAGTACTTATCTTCCTAAATTACTAGTTATGCCTGTATTAAATTAAAAGGCATCTCACCAAATAACTAATACATTTTTTAACTTTAATTTATCCCGGGCAAGGGCTCTTTTTTTACCTTCACTGTGCTTAAATAAAATTTTGACCAGATGAAGTGTACTTTAACTTGAAGGCAACTTTTTTTCCTTTTTTCCCTCATTTCAAATGCCATTAAAAAGACAATACTTTCATACTCCATTCATCATTGTAGTTTAAGAGTGTGCTTATTTTATAAGGCGGGCGAAGCATTTGCGACTGTTGAGTTAAAAGCATCCATGAGCGGCGGTAGTCACTTACCATCAGCTAACCCGTCTGCTCGTTTGCCACCCTATAAAAAAAAACTTGCCAGGGTAGAGCCATGCTTATGTATAAATGTGCCGGCTTGACCGGAGTAATATTACGACCTCATAGAAAACAGGTAAATAAAAAATGCTTGCATTGTATTGCCGAGTGCGTGTGGCCCAACTCCCCCTCTCCTCTGTCATGTCCCTTCATCCCCCTTTCCTTTTTTACACTCTCCTCATACCTCTCTTTCCTTTGTGCCCTCGCCTAATCCCACATCCTCTTTCTCCTACCCACATTCCACCACTCCTCTTCCCCCTTCATCATCCTTACTTGCGGACAGCGCATTTACGACTCTTGAGTTACAGGTGTCCATGGGCGGTGGTTGTCACTTACCATCAGATGTCCCATCAACTCGTGTCTTTTAAATACATTTTATTATTGTAAATAAAAAAAATATATTACATTCCTAACGATTAAAAATGTCACATCTCGAGGTAATTCCGTTAGTGCGTAACATAGCAAGTCAAGTTATATACCTCTGTCCTATTAGGGACCAGAACAATCGTAAACGTATGACTTTTACTCACAAACTTTTTGGATTTATATTTGTTGTTTAGTTTTGTACGTAAAAAAACATTTTGATTGTCGTAGTTCGATCAGAACTGGTGAAGACACCAGTTCTGATCGAACTAGATCGACTAGATCAATTATAATGTAACTTTAGAAAGTTACATTTTAATTGACCTTTAAGAATCTTAATACTTACGGTTAACCTGAATATAATGCGTGTGAAGTGATCCTTAAATATAATTAAATGTATTAACTTTGCCAACAGTTATGCACCTGAAGACAGGAACTAACATCACTTGGTAATTTATCTTCGATTTGAGCGGAAGGCGTGTTTTATAAAAAGAAAATATATAAGTTGATAATTCTGTAACTTTTTAAATATATTTTTTATACGACTGATGGCACAAAATATAGGAGCATACTTTAATATTTTCTTTTAAAAAAAATCCTAGCAACATCACACATTACTAGTATTCTTGTTAAATTCCAAATTCCAGGCTAAATGCATGTGTTAGGGGTGAGTTTACGACGGTAGTAGATATTCCTATCTCAGTTCAATGTATAAAAGATTAAAAAGCGGTGTCACACTGATGGATTTGCATTTTTAAACAGATTCTCAATACTCGTACAGAGCTCAAACTCCCAAAGAAGATTCTTTTTGTTTTGAAATTTTAATTTATCTGAAACGCTTCCTTTGCATAAGTATTGTGAAAAAAAAAATATGACCACTATCATTGACGTAATGATATCGTGGAACTTGTAAGTTCTTAAAAGTTACTGTTTTTATTTGCAGAAATAAATAATAATATAATAGAGTTACCATGATATCATTTTTAGAGCGGTCGCCCCCACACTTTAATAGCGATGGCCATGTAAGTTTTTACACCCGGAAGAAGGCGAAAAATGTGAGTAACTATATTCAAGTTTAAACTGCATTTTCCGTACTTACTTTACGATTCGCCTTCCATATTAAATATCGATTGGTAAAGTTCCGTCTCGGTCTACGTATCGCCATTCAAAGCGCCAGTAGGTATCCCTTTTCGCACTAATCGAGCAATTTCTCCCATGTTATTAAAGG
The DNA here is from genome assembly GCA_947561695.1 of Tyria jacobaeae. Taxonomy (NCBI): domain Eukaryota; kingdom Metazoa; phylum Arthropoda; class Insecta; order Lepidoptera; family Erebidae; genus Tyria; species Tyria jacobaeae. The sequence goes on from OX387218.1 coordinate 12,276,993, forward strand.
TAAATGGGAATGTTCGCAGGCCGTTGCGTTCTTTCAACGAGTTTCTTATAGACGGTATTGAATTTTTAAACAAATTTTTCGACCCGCCGCCCAGGTTTTGCAACCTACTTTATGTTATAGGATTAGAACGTTATAACGTCATTAAACCTTCATGAATTATTCTGTTGCCATAGTTTTTATACTAGATCCAAGTATTTTAGTTAAAAGGCTTTTAGCTACTGACAGTGAATTGAAAAAAAAATATAAAACAGTAGAAAGCACAAACGACGCTTCTAGTATGACTACCATTGTTTTGATTTATATATAATTCATCTGGTTCTCTCGTACATAGTTTACCCTCGAACTCCGAATCCTACTATCGCACTCTAACAAAAGTACAAACTTATGCAACGGGACTAAGGACACAAATATTATATAAAGAACATTTATTAGAAAAATAAATATATCTGGAAATGAAAACGAATTAAGATAGTAATTATTTTTATGACCCAATTGCCTTCTATTTAAGAGAAAAGTTAATCCTTCACGTGCTGTTTAATTGGATCATAGCAAACCACAAAGACAAAGCTTTTAAGCATTAAAGGCGTTTTAAAAATACTACAAAACACAAAAGATATTTCCCTAAGGTAACGTTAATGTTCCGGTGCCGGCGTGGGCCATTCGACCGAATCTCTAGAAATTAAGGCAGGGAAAAAGTCAATAAATCCAAGAAGCAAGTTGGGACAGATAACGAATGTCTCCGGCAGAGACATGACACCGCTGCTGCGACAGAAAAATAGCACGGACTCGCCTCGCCCGCGTTAATGTGACACTAAGCCCTTCTACGACTCGAAGGGGTAAACAAAACAAGCTACAACTTTTGTGTATTTATTTTTGCTTTCCTTTAATTTCAGAGCTAGGTTACATCTACAATCCACTTAACTAGGCTAAGTACCTACGGCATTGTAACAAAGTTAATATTTGATTAGATTTGGTAGTTCGGAGTTTCTTTCTATTCTTACCTAAATTACTAACCTGCTTTATCGAAGATCATTTATCTTGTTAGATAGAAGTCCTTTAAGAATCTTCAAGAAGTACTTACAGTTTACCTCTTAGTATATACCGTATGTAAAGTATGCCTAAGTACAAAGCTGACATTTAACCACAAAATTTGATAATTTTATATATGTAGATAGGTTATTTTGGTTAATCACGTCTTTCCCCATCGAGGCGGTGCTCTAAATCCTTTGGTAAACCATTGTAATTATGTATTATTGATTTACATATGCGCTATATGGGTGTCGATAATTATAGATTGTCGATAGATGTTCGTTAGTCGCAACGAATTATTAATGTTCATTAGTAACACCTCACTAAACTTAACCATAATGTGGTATTTTCAGATTTGAACCGAGTAACTCAAACAATAAACAAAGAGTGTAATCGTATTTATTTGAATGTTTAATAAAGTTCCTCTGCACGTGATCTCAACTAATAGTTTGGATTTAGAATATACAATTTACGAGTTCCTATGATTTTGTGGCTTAATTGTAAATAAAAAAAAGTTATCCCCGTTCATCTATGGCTATTTGGAACTAGCCGACCCGGCAGCCTGCTGTATCTGTATTCTACTTTTATGATTATAAAAAAAATTAGTCAACACGCCTCCCAACAAACCGGTTGTGAAGCAACGTATTTCTCCGAAATTAGTGAAGTTTAAATAGGCCCAACTCCCCCTCTCCTCTTTCCTCTCCCCACACACCCCAACTCCTCTTTCCCATCTCCTTATACCCCGCTCTTCTTTCCCCTGCCCGTATCCCCCCATCATCACATTCATCACCCTCAAAAGCGGGCAGCGCAATTACGACTCTTGAGTTGCAGTTGTCCATGAACGGTGGTAGTCACTCACCATCAGTAAGCCGTCTGTTCGGCTGTCCCTGTATTATATAAAAATATATATATAAAAAAAGAAAAAAAAAGTTATTGCAATATGCAATTTTATCCTAATAGCAATACAGTCGTCTTTTGACTGGAAAATGGAGAAAAGGTGATTTGTGGAAGAAAAATGGATAGAAAATGATCTGACGCCGTTAGTGTAGGAACACCTAGTAGCTAACAATTAACCACTCTATCTTGACACTAAATCCATTGTAAAGTTGTCTGGAAGAAATCGCTTTTAGCGATTAGACCGCCCATTGTATAATACCTTAATGTTTAACTAAGATTTATTGTAATTCCTATAGTGTACGATAAATAATGTTCTAATCAAACAAAAAAAAATAATACGAAATATTTTGTTTATGAACCTTTAAATATAATAATAAAGTAACCCTAGAAATCTCACAATCGCTTTGTAATGTATAATCTAACGTATTTTCTACCACATTCAAATCACAGCAGCTGAAACCGTTCCTACAAGAAGCCGGAAATTCGTTACTGTCATTGTTATTAGTTGGCAGTTAATTTGTAGATTCCAAAAGCCCGCAGAAGCCTGTGTCGCATTTCCGTATGACCTGTACTTCTTGAAAATAATGAAGTTGTTAGTCAAATAACTAAACATTTTAAAATATATAAAATTAAATTTAAATAGTGCAATAATTTTCTCTAAAAACGAATCTATTGTTATACTATATGCTATTAAAATTTTATTCAAAGATGAACGAATTAAAATATATTTAAATATAGAAATACTGATAAATATTTTAATTTAAATTGCTGTTTTCGAATCATTGCCTGCGTAAATCGTGTATCTCTTGTAGGTTGCGAACCCCACTAGACAAATGCTGCAGTTAATATCCTTTTCATGGATCACAACTAACGTTATTTCCACTGCTTTAACCATATTATGTAACTCGAGTATAAGTAATAAATAGAAGTTGTGTTAGATGAAGTAAGTCTAACCGTGGAGAAGCCTTACTTAATTATAATTTTAAGGGAGAAACTTGCAGCAAACAGCCTGTCCGCATACCGAAAGCACCCGTACAATGTACTACTGGAAGTTGGTCAACTAATCCAAGTTTTCCTTTACTGGCTAATGAGACGAGTTTGATTCGAATTCCCTTAGCGCTGGGAAATAGCCACCTTCTTTGAATAGCTCATTGCTCGCGTCTATTATGGCGGCCCACTAATAATACGTTATAATCATCTTTACGATTAGATTGCTTATTACAATATTTAATTTATTTACAAACTTGAAATAACTGGTGCAATATTTATAATTTATTATTAAAATTTAGCACTTGGTTTTAATACAAAACAAAATTGGGAAAGAAAAATTATATCAAATCAGAATGATTTGAAAACAATTACATTTGCTTTATTCGCATTATATATGATTGAAATTATTAAGTAAATAAAAATGAACTTTTGACCAATTTTTAACGGTGTAAAATGAATTTAATTCCATTCTATTCTTAATTCTTAAAATTTCTTAAAATGCCTGACCACCGTTTTTTGCAATTTAATTTAATTTAAATTTTAATTTCAATAAATATTTTAATTATCAAATTATTGTAAATTCAAATCTTGCACCCACTAGCCAACACCCAAGATCCCAAGTACAAAGAAAGATTTTCTAAGATGGAACAGGGATTTTCGCCAAGCTTATTGGACTGCTCTTAGATAAACAAAGCGTCTGGCCTCCGTAATGGAAATTACATACCCCCGAGGTCGGAAATCAAATTGACAGAAGAGGTTAAACAAACGATGCGGTCAGAGCTCCGAGACCGTAGTCCGTCGAATATTAATCGCTCCGTAAATGCGCTTTTATTTGTTTTTCCCCTTATCCCTTTCATCCTCCGCAGAGTAAGTGACAATTTTAAATGATCGGAAAACTAGTAATTACTTACAATTTGCTACCTATATCGATTTCAGTGAAGGTTAATTATTGTTGAAGCCTTAGATTTATTAGACGTGTTGTATAACGAGCTCCCCAAAACATCCGTATAAGCAATATCACTTTCCTCCCTATGCCTTTTTTTCTTACAAACCCAACAATAATAATAATAATAAAAGCTACCAGATTGTAAATCACACGCTAGGCCGCATAACCTTGTCCATCGATGAAACCATTACGAGTATTAGAGCATTTCAATCTCAAGGTCTTCCAACAAAAGATCTGGCAGATGGATTCGCTAATTAATTTGATCAGGCGCTCAAAAAAATATTCGGCAATGTAAGACTCCATTGTTAGGTAAGAATGCGTTTCACAATTCTGTAAACTCTAGCATTCGATTCCAAAATGCTACTAATAACAACATTGAAGATGTAATAAAAAAAAAAAAACTTTAACAAAGCCCCAGATATCGACGCTGTTTCGGTTTCTGACAATAAAATAGTAAAGAGGGATATTTCTCAGGCAATAGCCAATCTCATTAACCGTAGAGCTGAAACTGCTGATTATCCTAACGAATTAAAAAATGGCTGAGTTCGACCGATCTTTAAGAAAGGTCACCGCAATGAATATAGTAACTATCGCCCTATCACGCTTCTCTCTACCATCGACAAAATAGTTGAAAAGTATATTTGTAATCAGGTAAATAACTTTTTACAAAGTAAAGGAAATCATGTACGACAAGCAATTTGGCTTTCAACAGGGAAAGGGTACTAGTGACGTCCTCTCAAAGTTTACTGACCAAGTTAACAAGTCTATGAATGAAAGATCACGCGAGCACGAGCACTCTTCATCGACTTTTCTCGTGCCTTCGATACTCTTACTCACAACGTGCTCCTAGAAAAACTTGACACTTTTGGGATCTGAGGACCCATACTAGAATGGTTTAAAACCATCTTTCTAACTGTGCTACCGTTGCTATTTCCGAGGACACGGCACGAGGATCAGTTTTAGGACCTCCATTTCTTGACATATGTGAATAATACGAGCAATCGTCTTCAACAGAGCACCTGTTATCAATTTGCTGATGATACGTGACTACTAGTTAGTAACAGGGACCTAGATAAAATCACGGGGAGTGTTCTGATGAGCTCTTCCAATTGGTCCCACCTTCTCCCTTCCTCTACAGGACTACACGTGCTGGCCTGAGGAGTCACCGTTTGTGCGTCGAAAATATACGTACCCGAACTAAACGGTTTGGCTCTTCTTTCTTGTGCCGATCGGTAAAAGCCCCGGAATTCTCTACCAGCGCACGTGTTTCCTTCCCACTATGATCCCGGGTCTTTTAAGCGGGGCGTGAAAAAGCATCTCACCAGGCCGCCATAGTGTGGGTCACCATGCTGCATTGACTAGACATGCAATGAGGATGGTGACCACCACTCTTTGACTCCACCTATTGCTTTCCATCAGGCAAAGTGGAGTCACTATGGTAGGCTAATATAAAAAAAAAACTACCTACAGTCAGATTTCCATACCCTTTGCAAATAGTGTCATAATGCAGGGCTTATCTTAAATGCAAATAAAACCAAATTATTACACATCAGATCACCGTACTTAAAGCGTACACAAATCAACAAACATTTAATAGCTCACGAACACGCATGCCTACATAGCTCAGGTAGTGGTGGTTGTTGTTGCCCAACCATTAATCATCTGAAAATTTGCAACTGCAAATTCCAGAGCATTCTACAAAGTTCGCCGACAAATCCTTTACTATTGAAGCCGCACGCCTTTGGAATGCACTACCACTATCGATTAGACAAGCGCAAACTTTAGCATCATTCAAAAAAATGGTAATGCAATACTATCTAGCTGTGCTACTATCTTAAAATAATCTAGCACATTAATCTAGCATTTTACATTTATTATATATATAATTAAGTGTGTATGTCTCTATATAAATGTAGGTGTAATGTAGATATACGAGTATTTATCTTATTTATATATACATATATATATATATGTATATATGTATGTATAAGTACTTTTGCATTGTAATACACCTAGATATACAAATGTAATTATATTTATGCAATCCATTCACAGATTGCACAAACGCTAAAAATGAAGCTTCACTTTATATTTTAACACCAAAACCCACGACTTTCATCACGATCCTGTCCATCCTAAGGTTGCCTGGAAGATATTGCTTCTTAGCAATAAGGCCGACGATTGTGCATTTCTTGTTCTGTTATATTATTCTGTTTCTGTGTATTTGTTTTATTCTAGTTAATATACATATAAATTACACTTTTAAATATACATTATAAATATAGAACACATTTAAATAAATAAACGATAAACGTGTACAGGGTGCAAGATATCGGTGGTTAGGGCTCCAAAGATAGGAACCTCCTGGCAATGTGGCCGTGTCGAGGAAAACTGCCTTCTGCAGTCCCTTGATCGAGCTATCTAACGAGAGCCTCTTAAGGTGTATAATATACTTTTCATACTATATGGACACAAAGTTTTGAGTTGTACATGTGAGAACTGTGTAGTCAATTATTTAGGTTTATGCTTGCTCGCCTAGAAGTTTTGCCAATGGTGGCGTATGTGTCGCAAAGATGGATGATGGCTGGCGCATGCGAAATGCTCGTGAACGAGTGCCGTTGATCGGAGCTGGTCATCTCCGGACTGCTATTACTTAACATAGAATATTCATTACCATTAACGTTATTTTAGATTGATTTGTTGCATTGTCCTCACATTTCTTATTTATTTTTATTTGCACTTACTACAGGCAACTAGCTTCATAACTGACTTAGTCTGACCGACTTCCTCTCTTGATAATTCAAAATGATTGGTTCAGTTGAAATAAACGATTTTGATTTTGATTTGATTTTCATTCAATCAATCCGTGACCATGACTATCGGAACAATGATCGCCGAATCGAAAGAAATCGAAGATTGTTGATATGTGTATCGTCAACTTTTTCAAATTTCAAGAGATTGTCTTGTAAGGTCGTTGGATTACAGAATCTTTGAATGTACGCTGGAAAATGCCGGTTTGTATAGGTGTCCACGCTGTACAAAATCTTGGACGGAGCGCCACATATTTTGTTAAATTTCTTCTATAGGAATACAGATTATGAGCGAGCCTTTAGTCTCACACTTTACCAAATTTCGGGTAGCCGTGACCACAACCTTTTCTGAAGGTTAGATCCGCGCCTGTCCATGATCTTTTTTGTTTAACAAAAAATAACGGATTATTAAAGGAAAGCTTTACGTAATATTACGATTAGCTCTTTCCAATTCCCGAAGATGATTGAATTTCACAAAATACTCACATGACTCTCTGTTACTTTATGTAAACGCGATATTGAAATCTTAGAGAACTGAGTAAGTAGCATTCGTGTTAGCTGCCGTGTTCTAATAAGGTAAAAACTTGAGGTAAGAGCTGTTTTATATTGAACGTCTGTGTGTGTTAATATATATATGTGTGTTAATATATATATGTACATAAATATGGGATTAACCTCAACCAGGCAGTAAACAAAGAAAGATGAATTTGCTACGTTGCAATTGACAGGAATACGTAAAACGCTAGCATGTGGAAAAGTACTTGTACAAAATAAAATAATTTTCTGAAGTTTGTAAGTGATGTAGGTACTTCTGAAGTTGCTGCTGCTACTTACTTCTGCAGTTTATTTAGTAAAAGAATTATATGGGCCGATTACCTTGATATCAGTAAGATATAATACGTAGCAGGGTTCTAAAATAACTAAGGATCGTGATACTTTTGCCTTCAAAGAATTTTTAAAATGTGGCAAAAACAAATACCTTTGGCAGCAACATAGTACACAGGATTTGTTGTCTAAAAGCAGATCTGATCAACTTGATGAAAAAAAGAAAAGAACTTACGACATTTTTATAATATGCATTTTGTGCAAGCTACAAAGATAGATTAAATTGTATTTCACAATAAATTACTACAAAATATGAAACTTCAAAAGATCCACTTTTAATATATATTCAGTAATTTGTTAGAATTTCATGAAATATAATGTAATTTAATAAAATAATGTTTTATACTAGGAGCTGACTACTCTGCGAGTTCGAATAAGTAGAATCAATTTCTTCGCTGTCTGGAGGTATAAAGGATTGCTGGATGATGTTCTCCTCAATAAACTTTGTGCAATATTTGAGAAGCTGAAATTAGAATAAAGAATTTAGGTCAAAGATACAGCGCAATATATAATGAAATACATAAAAGAAACTACATAAGGCTAATTACTTTAGTGCGTTTTATTTTACAATTTCTTTAAGTTTGCATACCCAAACGCCTTTATACCCAAAGGGGTAGTCAGTCAAAACTCGCTCAAGCCCTTGCCAACCATATTATTTACCCACTTACGTAATAGGGGCAAGCATTTCTTATTGCGTAAGGAAACGAAAAGGAAACCCCACTGCTCATCACCTTATCGGTGCTGAGGCTGAGGTATATCGGATACAAATGAACTAAAACCACACGGAATGGGACTAATCAGTGGTGGTTTTTGTTTTAATCTTTTACAAAAAAAAAACTTTCTCCACGAAATTTTTTGAAATCCTACCTTTTTATGTCCCAAATACACTGTATTTTTTTTTATTTGAAATATTTAATTTTTCATCTTATTTTGACTTAAACTTTCAATCGAAAATTTTCCCGTCAAAACATCAGCTTTTTCAAAAAACTCGCTAGGCTTTTTGTTCGTTAAAATCTCTACTTTCTGATGGTGTAAAAAAATACATTACTATGTACTGTACTATGTATGTTCTCATAAAATGCAAAATACAGGTAATATTTACCTTGCTATGTAGATTCCAAGTTTCTTTTAAAGTAAATTTGTCACATTTCTCTTAAAGTAACTCAGCCTGCACGTGTATTTTCATGAACGATGTTGTTCACTGCTCTGTATCTCGAATAACGGTTAATGATTTTTACAGCTGCTACGAAATAACAGGTAGTAAGGCCCAGACCCTCCTAGCCCCTTTCCTACTTCTCTATATAGCATATATAGCAATAAATAGGCATCTAAGCATATAATTTAAATAAGAATCTACAACTTACTTAAAATATTGTAGATGTCTTATTAAATATCAACTTTATTAAGTTGGTGGTTGTTAATTATAGTAGTATATTTCGATTTGCAATTATTTTGTTTATTAATGCAACATGGAATCTTACGTTTTTCGAGTAATTAAAGTGTAAATTTTAATAAATAGCGTGAGTGAGAATTTTCTATTGAAAATTAGGATGCTTTTCGATATTAAGCCAAAATAAGGTGAAAAAAATGTGTGGTGTATTTGGAACATAAAAAGTAAGTTTTCACCAAATTTCGTTGAAAAGGGTTTTTTTTTAAAAAGATAAAATCAAAAAACAAAAAACTTGGTTATTTGAATTTTCACATAAATTTTGAGGAAAAAAAAATTGTGAAAAAGTGTAAATACAAAAGTGGTCCTACAACTTTGCTATTTAACTTTTTTCCATAGGACTTCTAGTTTTGCGGGAAATCAAGATAAACCATCCCTTCCCGACCTCAGATCGCCCGTAAATCCTTTTTCCTTTCTTTTTTATTATATTCTCTTCCTTTTCCAATGGGTTTCATCCGACTATTTTTTTTTTTTTTTTTTTTCACTTTTTACCATTTCCAAAGGCTTCAGCCCTGGGTTATACGTTTTTGTACAGACTTGGAATAAAATTAGAAACACTAAAAATTAATGTCGAAGACTGATTGATATAAGAAGATCCGAAAAAGATACGTCAGTGTTTTATGATGAGCAGAAGGTAACATTACGTCTTCATTAGGTCAGTGCAGAACGATGACTATTTAGTAAAACTAAAGTGGGCGGCATATAAAATAGAACATCTGAAGATAATTATGCTATTACCCTTTCATGGTTTCTTTTAACCACTTTATTAAATTTCTCAATTTCCTGTATCACGTGCGGTAGCTCTTGGAAGCGTGTGTCAACCTGCCACTTTGTAGAATTTTCTTCATATATTATAGGTAAATAGTATGGTAGACCTTAACAAGATACAGAGGAAGACCATGAATTTAATTGAGAAAAAATGTTATAGATGTGAAATGTTATAGAAAATAAAATAAGTTTTATAGATATAGTAATAATTATAGATTGTGATAAATTTTCAATGGTCACTAAAACATTTCGATTTTTTACATTGAAGGCCGTTTACCACGTGAATGACGTACAACGCTAACAAATTTAGGGAAAGCTGTGATTAAAACTGACTGATTAAATTCAAATTTCACAATTGACTGATTAAATTACAGCCAATGCATATAAATGAACGTATATATAACTCCATACCATGGATAACACTGAATTTCATATTTTCAAAAATGTATGCATTTAAAATATTTAACCACAAAATTCAATCAAAAATGATTATATATCGAACTGTTGTTATGCTAAATTGATTACAAAATAATTATTTCAGGCCCTATCTAAATGGACGGCTTATCATAAAACCTACAATTCAACTTCGGAAAATCTATGAACAACTTTTGCTTATCTGAATTCACTGTTCCATATTGTAAATATAACAAGTCCTCATGTCATTGCCATTGTCATAACAAATTAAAATATTACATGTTTTTTCATTTGACAAAGTTAGTGACAAATTATGTTCAAAATAACATTAGGTCTTTAGGTAAAGGCCTTATGTTATTTTGAATTGCCGTTTAGTATAAAAAGAGTTTAAGTATTTTTAATATTTTATTTCTGCTAATCAAAGTATGTACTCATGCAATCAATGCATTGAATTACCACTGTGCTTGCAGAGGCCAGGCCAGGCTGGTAAAATTCCGTATGTTTAACAGACTTCAAAAAAGAACTAAGTTCTATGTTTGACTGTTGTTCTGTCTTTTTTAAGACCAAAGTCTATTTTACTAATAAAAGAGGTACCGTTTGCCTTGAAGCCTCAATAAATATTAAAAGCAGAGCTATTATAAAATTACCTTTTATAGTCCTTAATGAACCATCGCTTATGACACCCATACTAACATAACTTTTTCTCTCATTTACGGTGGAGTCCCATATCATTCCTAGACATCTGGATAATTTACATCCTTTGAAGATAGGGCCGTATGGATTCTGTGAGGCTATATTTTTGATCTTTTAAACAGAAAAATAAGAGTTACATAAACACATGTAGAGGCAAGTACCTAGTACCTAGACTAGATACAAGTTCGTTCTCTTCAATATATTGTTATAATATTACACCAATAAAGGCGAATTCATTTCTGTTGATTGGTTCGATTTATGTTGAAGAAGTAGGCACTTAAAACAAAGTTACAGAAAATTCTTTTAAATAGTTTTAATATTTTTTTGATATGTGTCTGCGTTTAATAATCATGCGACATGTATATATGTAATGTGTGACATCTTTGTAAAAATAAATTTATAAAAACATCCAAAGTACAAAAAGATTCTTTTCGTACATAGAAACTTTTATAAAAGAAAAAACCATGCGCAGTAAAGATTGGTTAGGACAGGGGTCAGCCTTTCCGCGTCTGAACACTGACTCTGAAATCTAGGACATTTTTTTAATAATGGAATGGAAATGAAGGCTACTTTTTTATAGTATAGGAGGCAGACGAGTTGCCTGATAGTAACTATCGCCACCCATGGATACCTTCAACTCTCAGGGGGAAAGATAGGAGGGGGAAGAGGGAAAGGGACAGAGGAGAGGAGAGTCGGGCCTACGGTAACTCACTCACTGACTAACTACATCGCAAGCATTGCCTAACAAGCGGTATTCTTTGAAGTCGTGATAATACTACGGTTAAGCCGGACCCATGCGTGCCTTAGCATGACTCTCCAAAATTAATGTTCACTTCTGTTTCAATCTGAAACAAACAGATTTTGGCAGTGGCTATAGTTGAAGGACTACCTCTTTGTCCAGCGGTCTTGTCCGTTATGACAAACCTTAGTCTGACCAACAAGTCTCTTATCTTAGAACCCCATTAATTATTGTAACAACACCATGAGATTTTATATATTAATGGTATTCATTTGTCTCTTTACAGATTCAGTTTGAAAATCTAAAAAACCACCATGGTGCCATGAAGTTCGTTCGGTCTTCGCCTGTCACCGTTGACATCTTCCTGGTAGGTATCGGCCCCATCGATCTTCGATTTGTAGGGTTTTATCATAAATTTATAGGTGACGCCATTCATTGCAACCATTCTTCATGAAAAGCCGCAGAAACAACTTACTATGGATTTTTTTTAAATCATCAGTATCATCTTACCCTTATCAAAATTTTATTTGGGGTTGGTGCACTGGGTTGTTTTCTTCCATTCAACTCTATCATTAGTCATATCACTGCTTATTTTGTTTCTAGCCATATCGTCTTTCACGCAGTCTATCAGTCTTTTCCTTGGTTGTCCCCTAATCCTGTATCCGTCAACTTCCATATATAAAACTTTCAATACCCCGAAATCGAATCACATATCCATACCCCGATAATCTATTGCTCCTCAACTTTTCATCCACTGGCGGACTGGACTACTTTCATAAACTCACTCTCGATATGGGACCGCATATCTTTCCTGTTACCTGTCGCCACTTCATCCAACCTGTATTCATTCGATGCTGTACAGTTCACCAGTCGGAGCAGACGGGCATTACTGTTTCAGACTGTGAAATGGTTTCAGTACTAAAGAGACCGCCGAAAGCGCAAAACATGTATTCAGTTTTCATGTTATCCTCTAGTCTTTGTTGCCATTTTTCCAGCCAGTCCATACTCATTCATTTCTCACGCCCATCCTCACCAACCAACACAATGTCGTCTACAAAGAGCATACACCTAGGTGTCTCCTCCTGAATGTCCGCTATCAGAGCATTTATTATTAACAGGAAGAGATACGGACTGAGAAACCAACCCTAGTGCAGGCCCACATTGACACTGAAATGTTCGGTATTTTCAGCGATCGACCTGACACAAGTACATATCACGAATCAATGCCACATACTAAGCAGACACTTTCTTCTTTCAAAGCCCACCATGCCTTTTCTAGGTCAACAAATAACAAGTTTTTGTGCGCGGGTCTATATCTTTCACGTAGTTGGCATAGTTTCATTGCAAATATGGCTTCTGTTGTCCTGCGTCCTGGCATAAACGCGAACTAGGTTTGTGTTATAGCACTCCCTCCTCTCACTTTTGTCTCAACAACTTTCGCCCATACTTTCTTACTATACTGAGCTTTATTTCTCGATTGTTGTTGCATTCCTGAGCATCCCCCACGCATATCCGCCTTCTTTCATTAACTTCCAAACTTCTACTGGTGTACCGTCGGGCCCAACTACTTTTACCTTTTTTATACTTTGTATAGCCATTCTGACTTCATTTATATTGATCGATCCAATATTTCACGCACAGCGTTCAATATTCCACTATATTCATTCTCTTCATTCATAAGATTATCAAAATAGGTCTTCCATAAGTCTTTAATATCTATTCATATTTTACCAAAATCCTGCCTGCTTCATCTTTTATACATCTCACGTGCTTCATATATTTTGCCTTTTTGTTATGCCCTAGAGTTTTGTGTATATCGTTTTACGGTTGAGCTTTGGCTCCTTTTACCGCTTTTTTGCCTTTTTCTTCCACTCTATTTACCTTTTTCACTCTTTCGCTTTCTTTTTCTCTCATCTCATTTTTAAACAATGTAAAGGCATTCTTCTCTTCTTATAGAGCTTTTTGAACATTTGCACTCCACCACCAAGTATCTCTCAGTTTCTCCTAACACTTCACTCACTGTCTCTTCAATATGCTTTACCAATTCACTCCAATATTCATCCACTGACTTTAATTTCAATTATTCCGATCCACCGATCTCAATTATTTATGATACAACTTCTTCCTAGATAAAAAAAATATGAAATGAAAAAAAAAACAGAATTTTGTGTAGCATACTTTAATCGCAATCTGACTGTCCTACTAACCTAAATAAAAATCAACTAGTAACATACTTATTGCTTTTTTACAACAACATTTATTAATGAAATGCTTTCCACTTCATAAATACCTTGTCAATAAAAAGAAACTCATTACTATAACAAACAACAATAAAAAATTAAAAACAAATTACCTTTTCAATAAATTCCTTTTTCATCCAAGAAGCATTGAACTGTGTGTGGTCTAATTTTAAAGGCTCCAAAAGCTCTCCGCTTACCATTTCCCAATCACAGCATGACTGATCACTTATCGTGTCATAAATGACAAAAGGTTTTTCAATTTCGACGTGGAACATGCGGTTGTTTATACCCCAAACGTAAGTGTTATTAATATCATTACATTGAACCTTAAATATTTAGAAAAATTAAAACTAAATTAGTTTATAGAGCAAGATCGTGACATTATAAATATACTAACGAATATTATAGAAGCGCTCGCACAAGTGAACTACTTAACCGATTATGATAAAAGGTTGCATACACGTCGGCAAGTTATTTAAATGTCCGAAAAAAATATATTTAACTTTACTACTCACCTGCAAAAACTCACTCAAAACAGATTTTGCCACAAATCCCACGTTACAATTACAAAAGTATCGAGAAGAAGGTATACCAATATTCCCCATTGAATGCACCATATCAATTATCACTAAACCGTCCCCAACGATTATTGGATAGTTATTTTCATCTTTATCTTCATTAGGTATCTTTTCAGTGCTTTGCATTGATTTTCCTAAGTTGAGAGCCACTTTTAAAGTCAAATAAGTCGTATCAAAATTATCGTCTGTATCTAAGTCGTCGTCGAGAATGGTTGGATTCTTAAAATTGCTCATGAAACAAAATATGTCCGCGTCGTCAATACTGAAATATTGATGTATTTAAAGATATAATTTTCTTACAAAAAGTTGGGCTGGTTGCTAGAGACAGACTATCTATTAATAAAATAATCACAAACAAGTAAACGTCAACTACGGTAACAAAAAGCTGAGTTAGTTGGTTAAAAAACAACATAAAAAATAAAGTAGGTAATTGATCCCCCCTAAAAGATCACGTTCAAGAATCATGCAGCATAAATCTATAGGATACCTTGGTAAATCAGACGTCGCCACTATTGTGTTTAAACATCCAAAATTACAACCTATTAGGTCTTGAATAAAACCTTCGGCTTCCTCTATTTCACTAGAATAAACTAAAAGTGTTATATTAATTAATTGTTTCATGCCAAATGCAGATCCCGTTAACATTCTAATAATAGCAATCTTAGAAGATTCTTTAAGAGAATTCACCATCAGGACCCTAATAGGTTTATTTCTAGGCCAGAAAATTCTTGTGAAATTCATCTTAAGGTATAAGTATAATATAATAAATATTTAAAAGTATCAAGCTATGATATTATGTACAAAATTGCAACTTATTGTCGAATAAAAATGCTCAAATTAATTCTGAATAGCAATTAAAGTTTTTGTAAAGACTGTTTACAAAAGCCTGTAAAATATAGACTATATTATATATAGATTAAAAATACTAAAAATCGGTAAAGGTTAACTACTACATAGGTACGTATAGAATATGAAACTGACTTACTTATTAAAAACCGGACAAGTCGGACTCGCGCACCGAGGGTTCCGTAACCAATATAGTTAAATTAAAAACAAGTAAAACAATAAAAAAATGTAAAACCAGACTTATTTTCTCTATCTATCTATCTATCTAAAAAAAAACAACTTCCGAATTAGGAATAATTCCTGTATCGAGGAGGGCTTTACAAACATTTAATCAACAGACACAAAGAACACCCAGAATCGAGCCAACACTTTGTCTCGTGTG
Source organism: Tyria jacobaeae (assembly GCA_947561695.1). Taxonomy (NCBI): domain Eukaryota; kingdom Metazoa; phylum Arthropoda; class Insecta; order Lepidoptera; family Erebidae; genus Tyria; species Tyria jacobaeae. The sequence goes on from OX387218.1 coordinate 12,292,657, forward strand.
GAAATCTAACCCGGTTGCTCCGGTTCAGCAGTCAGTCAGTAAAATATATTGAAATCGAATCGAATTAACGCGTAACATATATTATAATTGTTTCATTTTATCACCTTAGAGGGAGCTAATCGTCTTCAAATATAAACTGGACCAATCTCGAGTACATCCAATACAAAAAAAATACACTAGGATTAATTCCTGCGTGTGATGCAGGAATTAATCCTAGTGTGTTTTTTTTTTGAAAACATTCAAATAACGACACAAGTCCGAGTTTTGAAGTCGTTTAAAAATAATTTAAAACGCGACTGAATTACATTAATTGTCTCTCAATATTTATCTCGGCAGTTATCTTGAGATCCTGTACCATATTTCGCTACCACTATTAAGACAATTCAAACGAAATATAACTTGTCGAAATCCTTTAGCCTTTTAGCCTCCTTAAACATCATACATACATACATAGTTACATAAACTACCCCCCCCCCCCCAATATAAATGAACGCATAGACTAAAAAAATATCAAACATAATTTTAAGAGATTCATTTTGGAAAATATTGCTCAGCCATGTTTGTAAGTAATCCCTCCTCCTTTCCTTGTTGACTCGGAGTTCACTTCACTGTTCTGCGCCCGTACGCCGATAATAATAATGAATGCATTTTCTACGATAAGTGTTTACTGTATAGAACTTGGTTTTTATCGACATCTGTAGCATTTTTACAAACCTCAGCGGTTTTAAGATGCACTATTATTAACAATTGTAAATGGTTTTGTAAAATGGTAAATAAATAAATAAATAATAAATAAATTACATACTCACATACCTACCTACATATGTACATAATTACATACTTTCATATATTGACCCGACATATATTACCCTGCTTTTTGCGCATTCGGGTATTAGTTCGTCCAACCACTCCTAGAGGATTATTTATTGTTTTTTTTTTCGAAAGGCAAACCTAATTTTGCACTTGTCTACCTTAGATAGTTTTTTTTTTATATAAGCCTACCATAGTGACTCCACTTTGCCTGATGGAAAACAAAAAATGGAGTCCAAGAGTGGTGGTCACCATCCTCAATGCATGTCTAGTTAATGCAGCTTGGTGACCGACACTATGGCGGCCTGGTGAGATCCTTTTTACGCCCCGCTTAATAGACCCGGGATCAAAGTGGCAAGGAAACCCGTGCGATAGTAGTGAATTCCTGGCTTTCACCAATCGGCACAGGAAAGAAGAGCCAAACTGTTTAGTTCGGGATTGTATATTTTCGACTCAAACGGTGACTCCTCAGGCCAGCACGTGTAGTCCTGTAGAGGAAGGGAAAGAAGCGGAAAGAAGGTGGGGCCAATTGGAAGAGCTCGTCAGAGCACTCTCCGTGATGTAGGCGATAGAGAACTGCCATAGAGGCGACATCTCTTCGCAACTGCAGAGGCTCAAGAGACTGGGTGACCTCAGGACAGTCTATAATACAGACTGCGCGCCGGTGCAACCGATTAAGAGCGTCAAGCAAATAGTGCCCATAACCGTCCCAAAGATAACTAAAGCTAACCTGGGTCTTGTACAAAAGACACAGATGCTCGGGCGAGAACCGAGCTTCCATGAGGCCACCTTAGTGACGCTCTCGATCGATCTCGATCTCGATCTTGAGTGTTCTGAAGATTAGGAAGGGAAAACTTAAAATTGTAATCCCAAAAAGTATTTTTTATGTTATATAACAATAAATTAATAACTTTCGAATATTTTCCTTGACTACATCTTCAAAAGGCATCAGACTTACCTATTTATGTTAATTTGAACTTGATACCTTTTCGCGTTTCGGAGAAAAAAAGTCTTGTCAAACAGACAGAGAGACAGCCGAGTCCTATAAGGGTACTTTTTTTCCATTGAGGATCGCAACCCTAAAAAATTACATTGAGACAGGTATCTATACACACTTCAGTGTGGGTACTCCAAAATTTTGAGGTTGTTGGGTATTTTTTTTCAATGCAATGAGTGAGGTTACAAGAAGCCCAACCTAGTTTCTCTTACCTTCTTTCCTCTCCTCCCGTTCCCCAACCCTAAAAGGTGGACAGCACTCTTCTGACTCTTGAGTTGCAAGTGTTCATGAGCGGCGGAAATCATTTACCATCAGGCTCGTCTGCTCGTTTGTCTCCCTATAACATAAAAAAAAAAACAAATAATACTGCTGGTAAATCTGGTATTCACCCTGATTTAAAAAAAAAACCATTGCCGCAGCGGGCAGCTTCAGAACCATAGTCATTCTGATATATAACATAAAATTGACATTTAAAAGTACTCTGTTTATTTACAAGCTGAACTGCTTTCCAGAGGTTATACTAGAAAGTATAATCAGGTTACCTTTACTCCAACCTGATTTCTTTATACTTGAAAGTATATAGTGCCGTTCGTCCTAGCCTTTAAATCTTCGTGTACTGATGAAGGAAAAGAACGAATATCTGACTGACTTAGGTATTCTTTTTCGAAATCCCGAGGAGATTAATGTTTACGTGTCGTGGAAAGGGAGAAGGTTCATGTTAATATACCCAAAAAGCAAGAAAAGGCCTAATAAATTAAAAACCAGAACCTTCATAAAAAAATAAAACATATTCTGGAACATGTTAATAGGCACTAGATAACCCAACTCCTAAAGTGCGCCATCTAATTCTAAAACATGGTTACAAAGAATATTGGAGGCTCTGACGTAGTATTACTTACTATAGACTCTTTGGTGGAGCCAGGCAGGCACATAGGTTTTATTAAAATCACTTACTTAAAAGCGGTGGTAGTCCTATTTAAGGATAGATAGATGGAGCTACCTTCCACTTACCTTTGTTTAGTAGCTAAATATTAAAATAATTCATTCAACTGAAGTGTGTATAATACATAAATACATTAAATAAATAAATATTACTTTTAGATGACTTTAAATTTTAATCCTCTTCTTTTAATTATAACTCACTTTAAAAACGTCGCAATTACTTTGACAATAACAATACTGACGTTTATGACAACATACGTATAACGTAATATTGACGCTCTCAAATTTTGTAACAATTATCCCAAAATGTATGGTGAAATTTCTTATTAAATTATGGCGTCCTCAAAGGAGACAGACGGCCACGTGTCTCCAGCCACCTCATCATCTTCAGTAAAATCGCATTTATTTGAGAGGTCTCCGTCCGTTTTATCAACTTCAACAAAAGAAGACAGATGGCCGGAACTCCTGTTAACCAGACCCTGCAAGTCCTACTACTATAGCTCAAAGAGTAAGTTTAGTTTTCTCTTCTTCAAAGATCTTTATTAAAGAAAAACATGTACAGATTCACATTGTGATCTTCATCTACAAAAGTTTTTGTTATGTTAATTTGCACAAGGTTACGTGTTTGTATTTTAGAAATGATATCGCGTGACCGCTACACTGATAATGATAACAATTATTGTTATGAGTTTTACGCGTTTGAATAAACAGATGAACATAGGATTTTGTGTTTAGTTTGAATATTGGTAATTATACCATTTTTATATAATTCTAATAATTTATATCCATTAAGGTAGGTTACCTATTTTGTTCAAAACTCTGGACGCAAGAAAAAGGAGTGTGTAAGTTAAAGGTGCCTGTGTTTATCTATGGCATCATAGCTCCTAAATGGAAGGATGTCTAATGAAGGTAACTTGACAAGAGTGTATTTCTCAGTTCAAGGTATTATTAATTTAAACTCTTAAAAATTATAGATGATACATGTAGGTAGCCTTAATATTTTCCCTTTTGCCCCTTTACAATCAAAAACAATTGTATGTATATGTCACACACACAGATACATATCAGAGTAGTAACTCTAAGCTCTGTTTATTTTTTTTCTAATATAAAACCAATTTCTCACCGTTTTAAATGGTCTTAATCAAAGTTGACTCAAAAGACTGTTTTGTGTCTAAATTTTCTCTTGTTATTATTATCTATTTATTATTCATTTTCTTAAAAAATGTTTCATATTCTCACTTAAGTTCCAATAAGGGGGACATCATATTTTGTGCAAAATATGCTACACATAGAGAGTCTGAATCAATGGTAAGTATTTATTCAAAAAACTAAAACAGTGCAACTGCCAGTTTTCTACAGAAAACCACAACAAAAGTTGTTAGTTGTTTAACAAAAGTTATATATATCTGCTTATTGTTTAGCGGCAGACCAATTAATGCATCTTGATTATTGTGTCTTAGCCAGTTATTCTGTTACATCTGCAGACTTTTACTGTTTAACCTTAATGGTAGTGAACTATAGCCATCTTCATTTTTGTGAAATATACATATTATAAGTGAAATGCATCAAATTATGATTTATTTTAATAACTTTTTGTTTATGTGGGTTTAAGTACCACCAATTCTAATAAAAAAGAATTACTGATATTGTTTAAGAAAGGGTAAAGGTATCTTGTAACACATATGTAAAAAAAGTTGCTTTAAATAAAAAAAGGAAAATTGTGCTTAAAATGCTTTGAGGCAAGGAATATATATTAGTTTATGTTGTGTATTTTTTTATCGAGGTTATTATAACTTATATTACACTTAGTGTATGTTTAGCGCAATTCTTTTTTTTTTTTAAATAGCTAAAACATGGCAGGTAAATGTAAATAACGACCACCTAAGCTAATCTCCATTTGACTACCTAATTCAAAAATCTAAATGTATATTATATGATGGTAACAATGATTAATTACCTTGAAAAACAAAGATACATATGTATATATATTTCACATATGTCACATAATATTTCAAAGCCTTTTATTACTAATTATGACAAAATGTGAGTTATTAATAACCTCTGCCTATTGGCATTCCTATGTTATTACTAATTAATAACTTAAATAAATTTAAAGTATGACAAAAAATTATTTAAAAAGTTTAAAGGTTAGGACAGCCTTAAATGGGATGCCTTTATTCTTTTAATGATGTTATAACAAGCAACTACATACTGTCAAGTCAGCCTCATTGAGATTGCTGTGGGTATTCTGGACTCAAGGGGGTATTCTGGTCTAGAATTTTTAGTTTTTTGTTTCAAGAAAAAAAAAATTCTCAACCTGTGAAGATGGCAATACCCTTAGCAAAAAAAAAGGCGTCGACATGAAATATCAATTTTTTTACCCCTTTTTCACTCACATCTCTACAAGGGCTACACTTTACCGACCTGTAATTTGTCAAATTTGTCTTTTTTTACAATTTTGAAACTTGAAATGTCAATAAACATATGAATAAAATTATTGTATGTTAGTTTGAAAAATGCCTAAAATTTAAGCTTCGAAACCAGAATACCCCCTTAATGCTGTAGGCATTTTCTCCCAGTTGACCTTTGGGTGATGCAGAGACAAAATGCACAGATATTTAGAAGTATATACAAGAATATGTTTTTTTTAATAAAATATATTAGTAGTCACCATACTTTATTATCTACATGCTAATATAATGCATACACATGTGCATAAATGTAGTTTGAGGCATTTAAACAGACCAAATCTATATAGATTGAAGTTGCTTGAATTTTACAGTAAAATGAAAAAGGTAATAATCCCTACATCTAAATCAAAACCTTTTGTTAATATAATACTAGCTTATACCGGCCGGCGTCTGTCGATAAGCAGTAGCCTATGTATGTACTTCCCTGGGTTTAAGTATCCACATACAAATGGGTTCAGTCTTGAAATGGTTAAAAGACCGATAGAAAGATGGCTGCTTTCGCATTCGTAATATAAGGATAGATTAATATTGTTGTAAACTTATTTCAAGAACAAAATCAGAGTTGGTTATACTACATATTTGCTATACTTTTTTCTCATTTTTGAGACTATTTTATACACCTAACCCTTGTATAATGATGATTGATAAATACATTTTTGTATTTATATTTCTTACTTAATGAGTGTGTGTGGTAGTTAAATCTTTAGTTCTCATGTTGAGTTTTCCCTATTGACATTGGGGAATGCTCCCTGCACTCTATGGTGTTGCCTTTAGATGCAAAATAGGGGAATTCCCCCACATCAATAAATCTTTGAAACCAACATCAAATATTTAGATACTTGTTAATAAATAAAACTACTAATAAACTACACTACTACTAAAACTACATCTTTCTAGAGTCATTGGTTTTACCGAGACAAAGAATGAACTTTCGTCACAGTTATTTTCTAAACTTCTTCGACAGATGGCGTTACCTGTATCAAATATTGATTTTAATGCCGTCGCGGCGTAGGTCGTAAGTAGCACTTGCCTGGCAATCAATATTTAGTCCGAGCCGGTTGAAAATATCATATTTGCGCACCATCTTTCATCCCCGCTATTAAAGCGAGTAGTTTTTACCTTGATATACAGAATTACCGCCTAAGTAATCGTAACAAACAGTGACTAACAAACACTATCGAATCGACCTTCAAAATTGCACATCGTGTGAAATGAATACAAGGGGGTGATCAAAATTCACGTGACTGTGTTGATTGTTGCGCTTGACAGTTTTTTTGCTGCTTTATTATGCGTTCTCTTGCCGCAATTCATGGGGTAGATCCCTTGCCCGAATTAGGCATTCAATCTGCCATACAACATCAGGGCGACGGCAATCCCGACGCTGACATGGCCGGCGCACAGGATACTATCTACCTGTGCAATTTCCGTGTCTCTGTCGATGGCGAATGGCTTTGTCTAAAGGAACTGCACGATATGGAATTGCAAGATTCTTTCCATCGTCCATCTGGGCAAGGCGTTATCACTTCACCTGATGATCCTATGAATTCATTAATGGGTAATTCCCTACAATAAATTTATGTTTAGGTCGATTTTGTCAATACAAGTATTTATGTCCATATTTTGTAGCTCGGGATCCCGTGGTAATAGAACGAAGTAACCTCGTCAACATCTCAAAATTAATTGTAAAGGAGCTAATTGAACAATCGCTGCGCTATGGCAGGATGCTCGACAGTGACCACTTGCCATTACATCACTTCTTCATTGTCCTCGAGCATGTTATGCGCCACGGACTTAAGCCCAAAAAGGTATTATTTTATTGATTTTACTTAGCTTAATTTATTAAATTACTATTCTTACCGGTTCCATTGACTGCAGTGACTTACGCTACTAAGTGTTATTAAAGGAAAAGTCAGAAATGTAATTCTTTAAAATAGTCTATAGACGAGAGTATATACACATTAACCTCATTGAAACCAATAATATTTATATAGGTTTCACAAGAAACAAAATACATCGTCGTTGGATAGCATTATCAAAGAATACAATTTAAAAGAAAATAATTTACAGGGTTTACTTGGTCCCAAGAAAGAGCTATGGGACATTTTGCAAATGGTTGAAAAATATTCGCCAGAAGCCGCTGATATCACAGCAAGTGTTAGAGATCTTCCAACAGTCAAGTAAGTAAAAAAATGTATTGGGTTTGACTTCCCAAGTTAAATCTGAAATCTGTCCACAAGGTTTTAACTCGATAATGATACAAACATGTATTTGTTGTTTAGGCTTTAGGCTTTCCATTTTTTACAAAAGAACCTGGTACACTATCAGACACATTGTATGTGGTTATATTTAATTCTCCTTCAAGATTATGTTTCTTCTTTTTTATTAAATACGGTCATTTAACTAACAGCTTCTGAATTATTTTATAAAATTTGTAGGACTGCCATGGGTCGAGCTCGTGCCTGGTTGAGGCTAGCTTTAATGCAAAAGCGTCTCGCCGACTATCTACGTATTCTTCTAGAACACCGCGAGGATACCTTGGAAGAATATTTTGAACCACACGCTCTGATGCTTAATGAGGAGGCCGTCATTATCACTGGCTTGCTCGTAGGCCTCAACGTTGTTGATTGTAACTTGTGTGTAAAGGTATGTATACCGAGAAACATTTAGTAAGCACAGAGTAGGGTACGTATATAATTGTACATATGTTATCGCATGCCGACATTATTGTAGGCCAATGAATGCCAAAAAAGCTTTTTATCCCAATCATAGCCATAATATTTTTTACACACGCTATATACCACGTGTTGATTTATTTTGCTTTAAGTTGAATAATGTATACAACTAATTTGTACTCAGGAAGAAGACCTGGACAGCCAGCAAGGTGTTATAGACTTCTCCCTTTACTTAAGAGGCAGCAACTCTTCCAACGATCTAACCGGTAATGGAAATAGCGGTGACGCTGAACCCAAGCAACGCCACATCAACACAATGCTCGACCAAAAGAATTACATTGAGGAGCTGAACCGACATCTCAAGTAAGTTTCCAATTCATTGTTCTAATGTTCACACGCTAATTTAACTGTGTACTGTAATATCAGCTAACAAAGAAATTGTTTTCTATTTAGTATTGTTCGTATTCAGAATGGTTAGTAATTGAATATCGCGCAAGTCTGCTTAAATCTTAGATGTTCATTAGTTTTCGGTACTCAACATTTGAGTGCTTAAATGCCATTTGATGGCATGATTTTGACGCATGTAAGTCTGTTGTAGCTTTTTAAGAGGTAAAGTTACCGTCCACGGCTACTGCAGTTACCTAATATATAAAATTCTTGTGTCACAGTGTTTGTTGAGAAACTCCTCCGAAACGGCTTAACTGATTCTTATGAATTTTTGTGTGCATATTTGGTATGTCTGAGAGTAGTTCGTAAAGTATATTTCATACCGCTAGGTGATCAGGGTGACCCTATGCAGATTTTTATGGCAGAACAGTGTTTGCCGGGGCAGCTAGTAAATTATAAAGATTTATTTAAAAACGTCCTGACCGCTAATCGCAGGTAATTCGTATGAGTTAATACGGAACACCAAATCCCACCAGTATTTGATAATATTTTCGAAAAGTCAAAAATACTTACCTTTATTATGTTTACTATACTGACGTATTGAGTGTACCTACTCATTATTTTATTAATGGGATTATTATTGCTCTGTGGTTTTAAACTCATTGTCTCACGCAGACACTTAAAGGTGACTCCTGATGATGTACGTGATGAAGTTCCCAATAAAGGAAATAAATGTATATGCAATAAAATGATTATGTTTTTCGTGTGGATGATGTATTATGTTTCTTAGTTCTAGAGCCTAGGCGTATTGATAGATTTCGACATGTAAAGTATCATTAGTAGTATATATAGTATTTGTAGTATATTTCGGTGGGGACTCCAGCAAAAAATAACCAGAAAGTTGGTGATGCTGCATTTTACTTGTTGAATGAAGCTTTAAATTACGACAATATCACACACACACACACTCCCGGTACCATCCTTACTATGGTTTATAAGCCCTCACGATTTAAATACCGGGTGACAGTGATTTGCCTATCATTATTGTGATTAGTATAGTTCTTGAAAGCAACATAACTGAAAGTTTATTAGTTATATTGAATAATAAAAACTTTTTTTTTTTTTTATATATATACTATAGGGGGACAGACGAACAGACGGGTCACCTGATGGGAAGTGACATCGCCGTCCATGGAGACTTGCAACTCAAGAGTCGCAAGTGCGCTGCCCGCCTTTGAGGGTGATGAGGGATGTACAATATATGTATACTCTGTATATGTAATACTTTGCATAGGTAGTAAATTGTTAATTTACAATACGAGTCATGTTGAGTGGTATTCACTGTATAAAAGGCCGCCTAGTACCGACACGAGGGTCACTTCTTCAGTAAAACCGTTTAAAAAGTTCTTCAATTAAATAGTAATCGATCACGACTTCAATCAAGAAATACCTATAAATTAAGGAACTCTGAAGGTTCTAACTTTTGCGTATCTGTCTGATTCTTCATTTGTAAATTAGGTGTTTAGAATTATACGTGTAAATACTTACTTCACCTTTAGTATAAAACGATTTTCTCGGTTCAGTCACCTCTGAAGATGTGTGTATATCACAGTGGCTGACGTGGGTGTAAATAGCGGTGCTTATGTTAAAGGTAGCTTAAATGAAAATTAGTCTTATATTAATTCTAAAGACAATACATGCGATGTTAGATATCACTGTGCATGTTGTAATGGTTTCATTTGTTTTATTTTTTTTATTTGTCGAATTGTTGTAACCAGAGTCACTCGGGTCGTTGTATCGATTTTAACGATAACGCATCCATCCAAATCTGTTAAGCTATGTAGAAGTTATGGGAGAATAATAAACTCACATACACACCAAAACAACAATCTTTTTTTAGCTTTCGTGTAGTTAAATAAATAAACCCGGTTTATATTGAAATCAACATTTTATGATAAACATAATACTTTTACAATAATAAGATTTAACGCTTATAACAATGTAAAGCTAATTCATTTTCAAAAATAATGCAAACGAGTTATTTTAATTAGGTAATAATTTAGACAGTGACGTCACGCAATAAATCCGTGTGTCTTTTGTTTTAGTGCGACTGTAGCGAACCTACAAGCCAAAGTTGAAGGTCTGACAACCACCAATGCTCTCATGAAAGAGGATTTGGCTATCGCAAAAAACACAATGATCACATTGGTCGAGGAAAACAATCAACTTAAACATGCTTTGGGTAAATATGTTTTAAGAATTTATAATTGTATTAATAGTAGTATATAAAACTCATTACATCACAAGTAGTACTCATTAAAACTATACATTTAATTATGTTTATTGTCTACGTTAAGAACTCTGTTACACAATATTTCGTTTGCAAAAAATCTTTGAACTTGTTCTTGAATGCATTCATGCTCAAGTTCTTCCATTGGTGCTGTCAATGATTATAAATTACTGGAGCCATACAGAGCGTGACTTATTTATTTGGAATTTAAAAAGTTAGAGCATTTAAAACGATAGGTTCTTTAAGAAACAAAAAATTCGCAATTGAGAACAGATACGTACTTGTAACAAATAAAATGACGAAAATATTGACACAAAAGTACTTACTATGATTTGTCGTTAGCATTATCTGATAATAACTTAATCGCAAATAAATGTGTCAACCATTTAAAAATGAATGAGCGCCGACTAACGACCGCCATTGAAAAGGGAAACCTCTCATGGTCATAGTTGTTTACTACGAAAATCGCATTGCGAATAATAATAACAAAAACCCCAGTAGATAAGACACCTTCTAGCGATGACTCAACTCTATTGTAACATTGCTTAGTAGGCATTAGTATGCCGTGCTCGTTGCTCGTGTCATATTAAACTCAGCTATTATTTTAACCACCACCGTGATACCGTTATGCGCTAAACGTCTATTAAATGGGTAATTCAACGGCAAAAAATCAACAACCAAAACACACATTTTGGATTAAAACCTGTGAGTTATTTATAGAGATGTAAACATATCGAGCGTCTTGCTGTCTAGTGTTTATTTGTGATGACAACTCGTGGTATTTTTTATGTGCAGGTCAAGATATAACCAAAGATACGAGGATGAAAGTTACGGAATTGCAATCTGATGAAGAGGTAACAACAAATAATGTTTTAGTTTTTATTTTGAGTTTTTTTTTTATTTCATTATCGTGTACATCGTGTAATGTTAATATATAAACATTAATGATTATCACCGTCAGCCTGGTATCCTCCACATCTAGGCACAGGCCTCTCCTGATATACATTAGTTATATTACAAGACCAGCATATCCACGCAGTTTTACTGGCGTTTATAGTTACTGCTCCGTTCCAGGGGTCTAGCCTATATTACTTCTCTGGATATACTGTATCCAATTCAAAAATATTTTTCCAATCAATTCTGTAGTTTTAGAGATTATCGCGTTTACACAAACAAAAAACAATAGCTTTATTAAACTTTATTATAGAGAATTAATTTAATAATCATATTTGTTTTTAAACTAAATTTTAACTGACTAATTGTACAAAGATATGAACTTATAGACCAGGAAGCACTTGTTATTAATTTATAAAAACTTTATTCATAAAGGCAAACTACTAAGTAAATAATTTCAATGAAAGCAATTGTTCATTAAATTTATTTACTAGACAAGTTTTCCTTATGAAAATAGGTATAATTAACACTTTATCCAACTATATTCTCGGATACTTCAGAACATAATGGCTTATTAATTCAGAATACATGTTTTACTACGTTTTATTGCACGAAAAATATACTGTTTTATCTAATGATAGGTATTCAAAACACAATGGCGGCTAAGTTTTCACAAGCAAGTGTATTACGAAATGTAGTGAAACATGTACCGTTTCCAAACACGTGGATGATAGTGACATGTCACCATCCTAAGAGAGTGTCACTCCGACGATATATTCCGCTAAGAATATAAATAACATGTCTTCTATAGAAATAGAGAAACGCATGTGTCTGTTTAAAAATAGTACATTTTAGGATAGCAACTGTTTATTTTCAGGAGAAACGTAGTGTGAAGAGCATAACGTCTGATAAGTCTAAAAATGATAGTGAAGCTAGCAAAATATTGGAGGAAGAGAGAAAGAAGTATTTGGAACTTCAGAAAGAGCTGGATTTACAGGTAGCCTAGACTTATGTATAGTCATCAAGTATTTACTTCTAGCAGGAGCGCTTGTAATATATTTAACTCGCCGTTGACAACAGTTTCACTTGTGTTTTCATGGTCCCTGCTCCGATCTAATGCAGTCTATGTATATATTATTCCTCAATAATTACTTTATAGTCTATATTATTCCTCAATAAATACTCTATCAAAATAAAAAATATATATTGCGAGGCGACTACTTACGTACGACCTACCTGCTTCCAGAGTTCAGACGGTTTAAGCAAGGCAACATACATAAATGTTCAACTTCGTTATATATGTATAGATTATAAAATACTCCAGAAGGGCTTCAAGTAAAAAAAATAAAGATAATCATAAGAATGCTGCTTTTCACCCTCTGCTTAACTTTCATAAAATGGGACTGCCATGTGGTATTCAATTACCTAAAATAAATAATAACGAACGTAGTTTATGTTCAGTTTTGTATCACCTAGTATTCTTAAAACCACGTTGCTGAGGAATTAACATATTGTTTTATAGACTTAGTCTCCAATAACAAATTGTAAGAAACCTGTTTACTTTTAATAAGTAAAGAGGTATTTCTAAGAATTTGTTTGTGTAAGCGCTTGTAGCGTCATGGCTAAGCCGTCAGACATGCGATCAAGTGGTTGCGGGTTCGTACTCCAAACAGTGCACTACCGTAGCTAACCCACCCCTAACACAAACATTTATTTTAGAGGGGGTCGGTTAGCAAGAATATCTACTAGTAATGTGTGTACTACGTTACTAGTATTCTTATTTTATTTCGTGGCTGATGTAAAAATAAGCGTGTTAATGCTAATTAGCTTAATTAAGTGGGATAGTTAAAACTCAAGTTTTGTGAACTCAGTGTTTAAAGTTTATTAAAAGACTGGATATCAACGCGATTTGCAGGAACGTTGTACTAGCCGTAGTGACATTAAAGATGTGCTATACCTACATATTGCTTTAATTGCCACTGTCTTAATTTTATTATATTTTATGAAACGTGAAAGTTTAAGAGTTGCTAAAGGTTATTGTTTTTTATCTATTATTAATTACCTACTCATTAGAATCGGTATTGCTTCACCGTGGTAATCGATCGGCCGAAACTCCATCACGGCTTCACAGCTCTTTGTATAAGTGCAATATTTGAGATAAAAAACGATGTAACCAGCAGACAAATTGACCTATTAAACAACTCTTTTGTATTCAACAACATGTTCAGCAGTTAAGGTCATGAACACTGTATTTTGTTGTTATTTAATAACGCACAATACCAATTCCTACTTCAGATTTCACTGAAAGCAGAAATGGAAGTCGCAATGAAATTACTAGAGAAAGACATTCATGACAAACAAGATACAATTATATCGCTAAGGAGGCAACTGGACGATATAAAACTGATTAACTTAGAGATGTATAAAAAATTACAGGTGAGTGTTTATTCGTCAATTACAAGCCAGCATGTCTACGTTAATCTATTAGGATTTTGTACCCTTCACTTTGTCACTAAAGATTGATTGACAAGCCGTCCGTTACGTCAATCGTCTCACAAGGTTTTTTGTTTTATTTCTAAGTATATCGCGAAAGTAAAGTTCACTCTCACTTTCAATTCGCAAACATGCCTTAATTACCCCAGAGTCACATGTTAAATAATAGCAATAAATTGCAATGACTGTGGTCATGGATTCGTGATGGCTGTGTCGTAAACATTTACTTCATGGTCTGTGGAAGATGTGTAAAATTCACTTTCTCTTTCCACTCATAAGCATGTGTTAATAACCCTCCCAAGATCTCTTACATTTGCTGAACATTCCAATTCAATTGATTCCAAAATATTAACTCCACTCAACTCAATCGCAGAATTATATTCTTTATATATTAACAATAATAACATTAATTCTCTTACAATATTTTACTACTTATTTTTCCCGTGTAGTATATTATATCATTGTCGTATCTTGTCAAGGAGATGTAACAAAGGTGATGCCCGCGAAGGTCGTTAGAGCGTGGGCCCACCGACTGACACCCGCCCATGCATACTTATTATCCGACCAATTTGATTACTTATGTAGTTGTGCCTATTTGTTCCACTTCACCATACCTTTATACTTCTTGTATTATTTTCAAACCAGTGCTATCCTATATGATGTTGCTTTTAAATATGCATTCGTACGTTTATTTATTATTGTTGTCTTTTATGATTCATATGTATGATACATACTAATCCGTGTTATTATATACATATATACGACCCATACTAATACCGTGCTGTATTCACAATGCCGCGATTGTCTTACGGAAGGAATGCGAGATGGAACTGACGCAGAAAGGCGAAATGGTGTCGCGGCTCCAGGGGAAGGCCGAGCAAATTGGCAAAATACTTCACAACCTTGAAAAATATAACCAGTTTCTAGGACCCGATAATGATTTAGTCAAAGCTCTCAGATCCCCCACTACCACAGAGAGTAATCTAGGAGAAAAGCTAGAGAAACTTAAAAAACAAAGCGCTGCGCTAAAGGGTACAAAGTCTAAGGACGAAGGTCCACCGAATAAAAAACTAAACCTTCAGGAAATACCACCGTTTCGTAGAAATAGTAACAATGATAAAAAAACAGCTCCTGTGCGAGACTAGACTTTCTATTGCTTTCACTATTGTAAATAGTATTGTTTCAATTTATAAAAGTACCAGGTGGTGTTTCCTGTTAACTAAACAAGATAATATTATACTATGATTCAGATTTAATACTAATACGCATTTATCTAGTTATTCAAATATACAACTCCTCTGTATTAACTCTATAATAGTAAAGTATATTATATGCATCAGTTTTATATTTATCAGCTCACTACTAACAAAATTATCTGACTGCCGCTCAAATGAGTTGACTTTAATTCAGCTAAACTGTATTGGCCTTGTTGTTTTAGGAATGTGAAAGTTCCTTGAAACATAAAACTGAGCTAATAGCCAAATTGGAAGCAAAGACTGAATCAATGGGCAGCACGATACATCAACTCGATGAGAAGTAGGTTTTAATCATTTTTACTATGACTGCGCGCATCGAGCAGGTCTCGGCCTGTGATCATCCGCAAGGATCGAAAGAGTGCCTGGATAATATATAAGCGCTTGACATATCAGTATTCGGAAACGCACCTCGGTGTGAGCAATGCACAGCTTGTGTGTGTTCCAACTAGCGGCTGCTCTTTCCCTTCGCTCGATATTGGCAAACCCTCACAATTAACTTAGTCAATGCAAAAGCATAAATCAGTATTTTGATATTATATTAAAAGTGATCATATGATAACGATCATTATTGTTAATCGTAACGCTACTGTTGCTTTAGCTTACTTGCTGTGAATAAAATATTCTCAATTGTATTAATTTTGTTATTTCATATTAAGTTTGTGTTAGGTTTATTTTGGTTTCTTTGAAGATGTTTATTGAAAGTAATTATACAGAACTAAACTTTAAATTGTGTTAAGATTATGTGTTATTTACTTAATTTAAAACAACGTAGTTTGTTAATATATTAATAATGTAACGGAAAATATTTGAAGTACCTGTCTTCTGTTAGATATTGAGAACGTGAGGATTTGTTAGCGTTTATAAATATATTAAAGTATTTTGTATACTTTTTCAATTATTGTCAAAGTTATAAAGGAGATCTTTATTTTAACAGATATTGTGATCTCATTTGAGTAGCTGAAGCTAATATGCTTGGAAAACTTGATAATTTATTACTGTATACAAATTTGTGCTCGTTGTTATGTAGCAAATGTTATAAACATAATTTAGAAGATATTTCTTTTTACATAGTTTTGTAATCTAAAGGCAGTAGTTGTGTAAAAGCCTTATTTATAATAAATCATATTGTGTCGCATACCGTATTTTATTGATATCAACAACCAACAATTCGCTTGTTATAATTTTATGTTAATTGTGTAGGTTTGCCATTATCAAACTCATTCCTATGTTTGCATGCTTTGTGCGTCTTAACAACACCGTTTTTGTGTACATACTAACAAACTAAAAATCCCTTCTTCATTTACTAGGAATCGTTACAATGTAAATATTGTATGAGGTCAACAAAATTGTACAGTAACCAAATTATTATGCGATTTATTTTCTTTTGCAATCTTTTTTTTTTATCTTACCTTAATTCTTGAAAAGACACCTCCCGCTCTAGGACCAATTCCTGTATCGCGGGAGACTTTACAAACATACAAATAACGTACACAAAGAACACCCACACTGGAACAAATATTTGAGAATTACACAAAGTGCTGTCACTCGTCGCTTCAAAGTAGTGGCGAGGTGAGCACTTACACCACTGCTCAATCCGTGCAGTTTTTGTTAGTAAATAATAACATCGTTTTTGTTTTAACTCTGACAAATAGTAAATAATAATATGCATTACTAAATAAATACAATTATACATACATATGTATGTATATACTGTAAATAGTCGGAAGCAAACAAAATGTGGATGTGTGTGTTGGAAAGCTTTGGCTCTATTTATTTCGTATAGAGATTATGATAACCATCACAGGCAGATAACTCATGAAGAGAGATCAACCAAGTCTAGTCTATCATCTTTAATATTCTGACAAATACATGTATACACAACTTCATATGTCATGTGAAATTTGCACATACTTATTTTCAATTTTATCTTACAAAATTCACAACAACTATAAGACTGACTTAGCTTTTTATCAATAAGTAACTCAGTATTGCTCAGAATATCTAAAAGAAAAATGGGGAACGAAACATGCTACGGCCTAAAAAACTACATATCGTCATAAACAAATACTTTTTTTAAGACTATCCTAGTATAAGAGCTACAGATTTCTTCTGTCTATAAATTGTGTGTCAGTCATACGATAAAATAAGTATTTTCATTAAGAATAGAAAAGAAAAACATTTGTTACTGTCGTACCGATAAAGCTATTGAAGGTCGAAAATCGACCGTAACATATTGTTTAAAATTTTTAAAGAATAGTTCTAAAATGACAAGATGCACATGTTATTTTAGAACTATTCTAAACTTTTTAAAAACATAAAAATAAACAAAATGAGCTATCATCGTCGGCTCATCATTATAAAATAACATATTTACAGATATACGGGACCATGTGTCACTTTACAAACATTACCCTGTCCATTTTAATTCATAACAGTTTATAGGAATTGAATTATTTTTTATACCAGAGTACCATAATACTCGCAATACTCTCAGTACTCGCAATACAGGTATTGACGGTAGCGTAATAACAAATATTTCCTTCCACTAAAGCCCTGGCGACTCCAGGTACCAGCAAAAATATAACACATATGATTTACACGATTATATTCTTGAATACGGTAGCATTAGAAAATGCCAATTCATACCTAGATCCTGCTAAATGTCATACGAAATTTTCACAACGCGTTTTATTTATTATTTTGAAAGAATCGTGTTTACAAATATGACATTTACACTGACTAGGTTACAAGAAGATAAGTTAGCCAGAAAGAGTTTGGAGGACAGTGCAAGATCTTTGGGTCAGAAAGCGGCCAACGCAGAATCAAAGGCCGTGGCTGCTGAAGGGGATCTGAGGATAGAGAGAGAATGGAGGATATCTTTACAAGTAAGTACAAGTATTTTCAACTATGTTTCATGGCTTGCTACTATTAGGCTAAATTAAAACAAGTCCAGGCTAAGGAATAATAAGTGACGTAGACGATTATAATATAATTATATTGGACAGCTCCAAATGTATACATTGCCTTGGATCTGCAAATATATCCATTACTAAATATGCCAGCTGACCTAAACGATTAGCTTATGATTACCTAAATGAAACTTAGTCCGTATTTAAGGACCCGCTTTAGGAACAAAGTCAGTTCTTGTACGTATCATTGCTAACTGCAATAGAAAAAAAAAACTAAGAGGCAAAGGAAAAGTCGGGTGGACCAGGCTCCGTCTTCAAGTAATATTTATATTTTTTTGCTATTACCTTAAGAATTGAATCTCGTTAATAGCAGGTAAAAAGCCATCAATTACCAAACATGAGTAGAAGGCAATGACCTGTAATGTTTTTACCTATTCATAGCTTTGACATACTTATCATCGAAAGAAGAACTAAAGAGCGAAAAACTTTGATCTTGAGGCGTAACGATGCCTTGAGGTGTACCTATTCAGTAGCTCATGGAACATTTAATTCTTGTTAATTTTATTTACAAATCAATTGTTAAATCGTTTTTCATAATTAACACGTGTATTTAGTTAATAGCAATGATTTAGTAAGTGGACCCTAATTGTCATCACTAACTGAGAAATGATAGCTATGTAGAAATGACGCATCTTCATAAGGTTAATTAGTTATAATTTCTTAGCTAAATACAGCTTAAACCATCTAATGTAATCCTACCTATTTTCAGAAAGTATGTATAAATAAAGTTTAACGGATCTGATGATCTAGTGATTAAAGATCCTGACTGTTGAGCCAGAGGTTGTAGGTTTGATTCCCGCTCTCAATTTGTGTAATTCATAAATGTTTGTCCCGAGTCTAGGTGTTCTGGATATCAACCCGCGACACAGGAATCATTCCTAATGCGGGAGTTGGCTAAAAGTCAGTAAAAAAAACTAATACTAACATTTATTTAATTTGTCCAGGAATCAATGATGCGAGATCGTGACAAGATATCGTTGTTAAATCAAGAAGTGGAGTCTCTCAAATCAATCGGCCAGGTTAGCAATAATCGAATTACAGTACAAACACATCAACAAGTATTTGTAGCTAGAAATGAATGAAGCATTTCTGAGTCACTTCTGAAATGATGATATTACCTCTTTACAATAGAGCTTTGATTGCTTACATGTATCATAGTATGCAAAGAACAGTTATATCACTTCTAGTCTTTGTATGCCATTTGTTACTGATATCAAGTTAGAAGAATTTAGGCACCATGTTCGTCCCACGTTCTCCCTAACTGCTAATAAACCTCTTGCGTAAGTAATATTGTACTTACTACACAGTAATGACGTAGCTGTTTTTTTTTTATTTACTATTAGTTAAGAGAAAAATAATAAAAGACTGCCAGCCCTGTTATAACGATCCTTAAGAAAGAGCTGCAAACAGAAAGGATATATTTTCTAAGGATTCGCATAAGGATTTCTATAATAGCAGCCTATGGTCAGGTAAAAAAAATCATAATCATAAAATAAGGTCATAGGTAGTCGATTACTTATTTTAGTTTTATCACCTAAAAATCAGATGCGAGCGTGTACAATAAGTCTAATGAATGTAGTAGGGGATCGTGGCAAACAGCGTCCTACCATCTCTGCCTACCCTGAACAAGAATAACGTATGAGTAACTGCCAATTTATTACAGAAATACCTCGCATTGCAAGAAGAACAACATATTTTAAAAACACAATATCACGAAGCCCAAAAGACACTAGAAGAAGTAGGCGCAACATTGAGCGAAAACAAACTGCAGTTAGCTGAGCTTTTAGAGAAGGAGGCTAAAGCACAAAATGTGGAAGAAGCGGCGACGTGGACGCACGACAAGGACGCCACGGCGTGTACCGCGTGCGCCAAAGAATTCTCCATCGCGAGGCGGAAAGTGAGTATCTGATGTTATTATTTTTTTAAACAACTATTTTTCTTAATATTCATTAACTTAGTAACATTATGATACCAGTCGTAACATATTAAGTGTGATTGAGAGCCTTCTCTTTTTAACGACGGTAAAATAGTTTTCCGGAAAATAGGTTCGAATCCCACCACGCTACCGACAGTATCACTCCTAACACAAAAAGAAATGTACTTATTTATACTGAAACATATAACAAATGTCATCAATAACTATTAAAGAAAAAGATACTGAGAAACAGAGAACAAGAGAAACAGATTTGAATATATTTAAAAAAATTATTTAGGTATTTATTTTGTAACTGTTTTGTCTTACCTTTATAATATGGCTTCCAGCACCACTGTCGCCGTTGCGGCCATATATTCTGCGCGGCGTGCAGCGAGAAGACGGCGGCTTTAGCCGGCAACACCAAACCTGTACGAGTCTGCGACTCCTGTTACACTGAACTAACACTCACATAGTTCATGCTTCCATTAAAAATTAACTATTTATTCAAATTGATCAAATATATTATATAATACAGGGTGTACCTAAACTTGTTAATGCTTTACGTTTTTCAATGCCTTTATTTTATGACTCGATAATATGACAACACATCTGTAAGTAAAAATTAATTAGCCGTTTCAGATTGTATACGTCACGCTTTAGTATCTAATATAAAACAATTCAAGAAATGCAAGGGTTGTTTCCAAATTTTAATTTAACATACTTTAAATTAATTGCAGACTTGAGAACTTAGTTTGTATGACTTAAGTTTATGACACTTGCAAATGTTGCAATTTAAAAATATATTTTATATGAGAATATATTGATTTTTACTGAAATATTTGACTACAAAAGCTAATATTTTCCTCTCCTTCTTATTTCTAAAATATATTAAAGGGCCTGTAAATAAAATTGAATGATTTGAATTAATCGCAGGAAGTTGACAGTTATAGTAGTCATTATAGTTTGGAATATATACGAAAATTTGTTAGGTGTCAACGTTAGTCAAGTACATTATATAAATAATAGTATATGTATCGTAATTATAAAAAACTTAGCTAAATATACAACATGTATTAAGACTGAACGCAAGTAAAAATTAAGTGGCTACTGCATATAAAGTCTGTCACAATTTCCATCGAAAAAGACTTATTACATTTCACCACTGTATTTGGACTCTATGTAACATTTTATACATTAGTTCATATAGAAATCGAAATTGTTATATGAATTCAAAATATATACATACAAATGGTATTTTTTTGATTTTTTAATAGCAAGCTCTTCTAATGAACATATTTAATATGCCTTCAATTTAAATATACGTTTATATGCATAGGTTTTATACGCAAAGTTTAATGTGTAATTTCTGAAGGCTGTTAAGGTAAATTATCGAATTAAAAAGCAAAATGACATAAATAAAAAATCCGTATTTAGAAAACGTAAATCGGGGCTGTGCTTAATTTATTTGTGAGTCCCGGTCACAGAATAAAGTTATAATATTATATAATTATTTTCGAATCAATCAATCGTTGTTAAAATTTAAATGTGTTGTTTAAAATGAAAAAAATGTTTATTTAGCTTCTGGATATTATATTTGTCAATATTTAAAGTAAGAAATGAAAATATATAAATTCTTAAAGTGAACACACACAACACACAATTATGGATACATTAATTGTAAATATTGTTATCATTTGTGTTTATGTACTTGAACATAGTTATATAGGTTAGATAAAACAAAATAATTGCAAAACTAACTAATGAGTGACCGAAACTAATATAGGTCTTATACGTAAGTAGCTTTACTTGTTTCTAATTTGATATCTTAATTTTATAGTTATATCAACTTCGTACCATATTTGGTCAATGCAATGCAATCTTGTCAAGCTTTCACCTATTTGCTGTTTGCTTATATATTTAAAAATATTTCTTCTTATTGAAAAAATCATAATATTGTTTAAATCTTAATAATATACCACAAAAAAACAATGCCATCAAAAACAGTTATAAGGAAATAATCGTTATAAAAAAATAAATTGTAATGTATTGCATTGAGTGTTAAAAGACCTAACTCACTCAATTCTTAATTTAATTACTATTTTGGAATTTTATGAATTTGACTTTAATGAATTTTCTGTAAAGCAAATTGCATTCGTGTGGTGCTTAAGTTTTTTAATTATGAATGTGTACATATATTATTTGTATAATAAAATATTGTAAATAGTATTGTTTATACAATTATAAATAAATAATCTGGATATAAGTAAAATTAATTAGAAACTGCACTTTGTTTTATTTATTTTCATTGTTTAAACAACCTAGTAGATAACGAGCACTGTATAAAATTGTTATTTTTGCCAGATATTTGTTTAAACATAAAATTAAGAACATAAACAAGCTAACGTTTACAGATCATTAGTAATTAAATAACATTCTTGTCAAATGACGAATCACTTGAAACTCAAGTAACCTTAGACTTAGAGTTAATATTAATAATATAATATCTTTATTTGGTCGAGTATGGTTACAAAGGTCTTAAATAAAATAATGTATGAGTATATCATATCCTGCCATATCCGGCGTGCAAATTCTGTAATTTAAACAAATTAATTATAATGCAAAATAAAATTATCATAAATTACAATGTGAAGAAAATGAATTAAGATAGATGTAAAATTATATTATGTTCAAGGAGTACTTTGGGTACAATGGGTCATTTAGAAAGTCATTGATATTATAACATTAGAATTCCGGACATCTTTTAATGATTTTCTTAGAAAGTTAGTGGTAGTCTTTATATTTATTGGGAATTTTATTAAAATTATTAAAAATAAAATTTATTAAAAAATTAACGTAGGGGCTAAGCATAAAACACTTTTCCACATCAATACTGTATTCGAACTGCGAATTTACAATTGATTGATATCACGTCTGCCACGTTGAACGTGATCAGAGAGTTTAGGAAACAGTCTGGGTTTGATTTAACAAATATGGCGATCTCTAAAATATACATTGACGGTAGTGTTAAAATTTTATATTTCATAAAGTATGGTCTACATCTATCTGTTACATGTAACCCGAACATTGACCTAATGCATCTCTTTTGCATTTTGAATATAATGCCCCTGTCGGCGGAGTAGCCACAAAAAATGATATCAAATCATTAATATAGGTTAGGTAGGTAGGTAAGTCATTAATATAGGTTGTAAACAACAGAGGACCCAGAACACTACCTTGTGGTACGCCAAATTTGACGTTCTTTAGAGATATAGATTTTTTTTTTTTCTTTGGTGTTGAGATCAATTTTAGTCATTAGAGTTAATTGTCTTCTATTAGAGAGATATGAATAAAGTAACTTTAAGACTTTTCCTCTAATACCATAGGATTCTAGCTTAGTTAATAGAATTGACTGGTAGTCAAACGCCTGTGTCATATCGCATTACACTGCACAGATAGGCTTTCTTTTGTCAGTGTTAGTCATTACAATATTAAGAAAATTATATATGGCCATATTTATAGTCATACCTTTTCTTAATCCTGTTTGCTCATTGCAAAGATTATTGTGTTTCTCTAGATATGAATATATTCAATTTGAAGCTGAAAATGCCTAGACACACCACACAATTCGCTGACAAATCGTTCTCGGTGCAAGCAGTTAGGCTGTGGAATAATTTACCACTGGAAATTTTGTCTATGAAATAATCATTAAATTCATTAACAATTATTTTGGGGTTAGTTATAATTTTATCAGCTCTTTTAATGCTATTGAATTGCACCTGTATATCCCGAGATTTTTTCATGCTGAATAGCCTAATTCCATGTATTATCCATTTTGGCTTTTTTAAACTGATATAGTAAGTAATCTTAAAAAGAAGCATAGACCGTAAAACAGTTTGAAATGATTCATAAATAGTGTATATGCTTCATTAGGATTATCGGTTGCATAAACATCTGAAAATGAAATGTATTTAAGACAGTCTCTAAATTTTACCATGTTGTCCTTCGCATAATCCCTTTGTGTTTTACGCAAATACTTAACTGTATAAAATAATAAGTATTGATGAAACTGACTAATTTTAAAATAGTTTGTTATCATTACTTCTTCTTGAAGTGTTTATAAATTATTATATTACTGCACAATGCCGTCAATTTTAAATTAGTAAATATGATGTCTATCATAGCAGCAATCGATTCCCTGAAGTTACCAATGTTATGAGTTTGAAGTTATTTAAATACTGTTCTTTTAATGAGATCTTCAATAAGAAGGTCATGGTCTTCTGACATGACGTAGTCCAGTATTTGTTCCATAGCTTCAGGATTTTCTTCTGGTATCTATAATTAACAGTTTTTGCTATAGTAACATCATGCATTTGTAAGATAACGCCACGTGGTGTATAATATAATATATATGTGTGGTCATAGAGATAGAAAAAAGATAAAGATAATATTTTTATTGGTCCACCGACGCCATTCACATCGATTGATAAGTGAGGGCTTATTTTGTCCTAACAAAGTAAGTTAAGCATAAGACCTTAACTGTACGCACGTACTATATTCATAATAATAAACATTTGCCTAGTTTTGGCCCAGACACGTATTTTTTGATAAATAATACTTATGTTGATAGTAGGATGCCGAAAAATCTAAAAACGGTATGTTTCATATCTTACACCCTTTTGTTGTACTGTTCTAACGTTTTTTGTTTGGGACCACTCAAGTATTAAGTAAGCACTAAAGAGGAAGGGGGAGGTCTTTGCTTTGCTTTTTTTGATGACATGGTGGGTTGGATGATGACTACTTAAGCAATATATATTCATTTACTTTTTTAGCTCTTCTGAAAATTTAGTCGATTTTTATTTAAACACAAAATAACAAAATCCTTCTTGCCGATGCTTGAAATATACCTATAGGTACGTAACTGTCTGTCTATCTGTCTGTAATATGTGTTATATATATAAATTTTATTTGTTGATACTTCGAACCCTGGGGAAGGACATATGCTTCTTTACATCGACATACCGTGTATGGATATACGTGGTATATAGAAATAAAGCATTTATAAGCTTAGTAGCTTATAAATGATTTACTTCTATACCTACTTGATCATTGCTTCTCATGAATGGATAAAAATCCAGAACAAATATAAAATACTTGTATCAATAGAAAGAGAGGTACGAGCTTTGCTTACTTTTGCTGACGAGGGGTGTGGGGATTAATAGTTACAAAACTTCTGATTACGTAATATTTTAACGTCTTTCGGCGAGAAGTCAGATTTATCGCTCGACTGGTCCGACATTTATACGAGAAAGCACACTCGTTATTGACAATAATGTTAGAATGAAATAAACGATTTATGTGTTCAAAAAAATAATTAAATAGTTAAATACGATACTGATTTACTTAATACCATTTTTTTGAAAGTTGATGTCCCAGAGCTTGTTTTACAGCAGTAAACGGAGCAATTCGACATTTTAAACACCGCAGCAGGCCTAGTTGAAAATCCAGGTGCAACTAGTTTTATTAAATGCGTATGCTGAGAAGACCTCCCTTCCGCTCTCTCTTTGTTGTTCTAAGAGTTTAACGGACACTAATAAGCTTCTCTAAATTTAATTAGGCTCAAATACCTATGCCTATAAATACATATATAATAGTTTCTTACCCAATGTCCAGCTCGAAAGACCCACCAGAAGCTCAGATTTTTCGCTTTCTTATAATACCCGTTGTTTTCTCCGTTGATGGCGATTCTTTTTGCATTAGCAAACTCATCAGCACCTGGCCATTTTAACTTATGAACCCAATTGCAAGCTCCTAGAAGATATGAACGATTTTAATTAAGGATTAGGACACATGCTGCTGTCATTGAGCAATACTCAATCAGTTTATATTATTAGCATATTATCTGTCAACTACTTACTGTTTCAGTCTTAATATGTACATATGTATCATATGATTCCTTAAGATGGCTAATTTTTACATAGGTTGTTTAATAAAAAGTCATACAAATCAAAAGCCCTTTCATGACTATACATTTACCAACTACAACTAATAAAAAATTCTTCTCAGTCGTTCACTCTTGACAGAGGGATCTCTGTCAAGAGTGAACGACTGAGAAGAATTTTACTAATATGGGCATAGGCCCTGCTTTATGCACATATTTATCTGCCATTTATATAGGTATTTATCTAGCATAGAAGGCGGGAGCGATTTTAACATCATTTTCAGCAGTACCAATGCGGCAGGTAGGGATGCTACACCTACTTATTTTTCATCGAAGAAGATAATATAGATTTGTAAAGATTATGTTCTTACCAGCTAGTGGAGTAACTACGTCCAAATTGCCGTTATAAATAGCTATTTTCAGAGACGTCTTATT
Organism: Tyria jacobaeae; assembly: GCA_947561695.1. Lineage (NCBI taxonomy): Eukaryota > Metazoa > Arthropoda > Insecta > Lepidoptera > Erebidae > Tyria > Tyria jacobaeae. The sequence goes on from OX387218.1 coordinate 12,319,126, forward strand.
CAAAAGCGCCTCTACTGAAATGTTTAAAAGAACATTGTTAAGAACGCTACCCTGTGTAGCCCGTCCAGCTCTGCTCATAGTATAAACCTTATCATTCAAGATATATCATAGTATGAATAGAGGAAAACCAGGCAAAGTGGATACGTTGGGCAAAGGAATTAATCACCGCTCTTAATTTTTCATCGTCTTTATTCCCCCTCTGTGCACGACAAGCAGTTTGGCACAGAATAACATCGTGCATTGTCAGTGAGTATACGAAATGTATTTTTGTTATAAAAATATTAATTGAAATAAGAAAGTTTTCCTTTTATAACCACAATTTTATTCATGAACAGTTCTTGTTTATGACGAGGATTTAATAGTGTACCTATCATTATGTAGATTTAAACTACGTAGGTATGTGTAGAAGACGAGTTAGGACGCAATGGTTTTTGAATTAATTTGGATGACATGAAATTGTACTCACCAGGCAAAGTGAATACTCTATTTACTCATGTGATCATGAGTATGTTAATATTAAGGAATTATGAATGCGATTGTATATTTTTCTGGAGTCAAATGTTGTATAAATATTTAAAAAAGACGACAACTACGCACTTGGAGGAAAGGTGTCATCAAACAAATCGACAACAAAAATACAACTAGAAGATGCCACCCACATGCCAAGACATGTCAAAGGTTAAGTTGCTTCTCCACAGCTTGGTCGATACCTTCCTATTTTTGCAGAGAATTACAAAACCAAACTTAGCGGTATCAAGATGAGTTTTGAGCTTTTGTAGGCAGTGATTATGTTTGTCATAAGTTCTCTAATTACAATACTGATATTAATAAAAGTTTTTTTTTAATATATCACGGGATAATTTGTCTTTTTTGTAAACATGTTTTATATTTAATAGTGGAATTAGTATTAAGGGAAAATATTGCATAATCTGTTGGTCCGATAAATGAAATCTGCTTCAAAATTCAATTTCCCCGGTTAGAACTAAGCAACAAGAGGCAAAAGCGTGAAGGTATTTACTTTGCCTGGTTTCCAATACGTCTTGTTTCTTTCAAAACATAAAATTACTACTTAGTGTTGGTTCTGAAAATCTGTTTTCGTTTTTTCCTGTTGAAAACAAAGTGCATTTGGAGGTCATTCTGGCAATAATATTATTAATTGTAATCATATGAAATGGTGACACGAAATATTGTGAAATTCATCAAGAGATATCATATATATATATATATACATATATACTATCATATCGCCGCTTAATTAAAATTTCCTCGCAGTTATACGCTACACTACAAGTAAGCAGTAATACGAGATATTTGAAGTCAAATACTCATTCATACCCATAGCTTCTTTCTTACTGGCAATACTGGATTCTTATTGGCAAATTGATTGTTTTATACACCTCCGCCTATCCCTTAGGAGATACATGAGCCTATGTATATATGCAAATTCACCCATTTCCCTCCAATATTAATTCACTAATAAGTAAACCTAAGCTTTTACTTTCAAATAGTCTTAAAATAGGTTATTTTTTTAGTGAGTACATACAGAATGATGTTGAAGGGAGAAGGAAGCTATCTTTCAAATTTTCATAAACAGTCGTTGACAAATACTGCCATGTCCTTAATTGGTTTACTCCGTTTAGTGTAGGCTTTAAATACTTGTTTACTTTCAGGTTGAGTTGCTCAAGTGCTGGATAAGGGCTTGGGCCATAAACATTGTTGAAGTTGATGAATCGCTCATCATTTAGAGTACCGAATAAAACACCATCTAACTCATTGGCAACTGAGTAATCATTTTCCTCTAAGCTTCGAACTATTTTCCTGGCAACCTTTGATGATGCCAAATATTGACTTCGATCGATGGCCCCCTAAAATGAAATGCCGTTCAGTTAAATACATACACACCATTAATCAATAAAAAGCAAAAAATATATACCGGTGATTCTTTTAATAGCAAAAACTTGAGTCCCAAATTTTTTTTAAATATACTACATATACTTAGATATTTAATTTCATTAATGTTAACTACGTTTTAAAGAAATAAAAGAACACAGTTTAGTGTCTATATGGTATGTATGCATGGTTAATTCCGAGGCCGTTAAACTTCACATAGAAAAGGTGTCTATGATTCGATTTGTAGAAAAACTCTCACTAATTACGCGATTATATCTGGCATAAGTAAACTTAGACTGCACTTTTTGTACTCGGCATTTCGGTTTAAATTCAGTAACAAAGTCATATTGCGCTGTATTTACCTCTAACTCCAACATAAACTTACAGTTGACACAATCAAGTTATTGTATGTACCCACCGTATAGTATAAGAATTTCGTCTGCACAGCAGTGCTCTCTTTGGGATCAACCCATCCTCCGCCGATTCCAATTCCCTTAAAATTCATTTGTAAACTCTTTCTTTCAATTGCCTGAAATATCAATTCTTCATAATCCACTTGGTAATTGATTCATTTGATTTGTATTTATTAAAAGCAATATTATTCAATAATCCAGTTAAAACTTCGCCGAAGTTGAATGTTTAAGTCAAAGGTATTCATCGTTGCCACGAAATATACGTTACTACAAAATATACCTACATTTCTCTAAACAAAGTGTTTTCTCTCCATTGCTTTATCGAGGCCAACTATGAGTACACTCTTAACAAATCAGTAGCTTGGAGGAGAAAATTGATTCAAAGATTATTATATATTTTGTTATACCTATTATCCATTTAAATGGTAGACGTTTAGATTCTCACCGTATGTAAGTACAATCCTAATCTTGGGCATGCTTTACCTCCATAACTCTGACCAAACAAGTACGTTGGAGTCTTACGAAAATTCTTGTGTCTCCTAAAGAAGACCTTTATTACTTTTGATAGATCCATGGCTGAAAATTTAAAAGTTGATGAAGCATTTAAAAAAAATCTGATTCCTTAGTCTCATACGAAAAAACTTAACTTTTCTTAACAATGCAAAACTTTATCTCGATTAGGTAAGGATTAGGTTTGTATTTTTAGAGTTTCGTTCAGAAAAAAATGAAGCCTTATAGGAGTTTGTCCTAAAATTAGGCCTAGAAAAACGACAAGTGATTAGGTATATATGTAAGTGTAGAACCGCAGTATCGTCTACTTTAATTAAAGCGCGTATTTGCTGCTGGCTCTCGAGAAGCCGCCTTGAGTATGTATTTATGTCATTACTTAGAGGTTGCGGCTTTTCCACCACATCCAGGAAAATTTGGTACCAAGACTACTTTACTGTCGGAGGGAAGATGGCGATGATGTACCAATCATCTTACCTAACTACATATGGATCCAGAGAAGCCTTCCCAAACATGGACAGATTTGTCTTTATTGTAATACCAAGGAGGAAACGTTAATACCCAAATTTTAGGCCCGTATTGAATTTAACGATCGCTGGAGTTTGCCTGATCCTTGAAAGTATTATAAAGCGTACCTAATTCTCGATCTGTCTTCACACATAATGAACTGTTGGTGACATAACTGAAGCCAGTGCCTACTGGATGATCTATAAGCAATAAATTTCTTCCTTTGACCTGTAATTTCAAAACCTGTATTAAAACAATCTTTTTTACACATCGTGTCTAGAATAGACACGGTGTGTAATCTTGTGCAACCTTGTCTATAATTTACATCTATTAATATTTTTTATTTGTATTTTCATGGTCCAGGGTCTGAAAATAGGGTCTTGTAGTAAAAATACTTTTTAATTGTGTACTTGTTGTCCTTATAGTAAAATTACTGTTGAATACAACTTCAGCTTCATCAGTTTTGTTTATTAATTCTTCAAAGAAAATGAATCAGTTGTCTCTTTATTGACATCATGTGAATCGTCTGTTTTATTCAATTCAACATTTGAGTAAAACTGGCCCTGGCTTGACTTATTGTATACGCTGATGAACAAAATAACCTTATAGACCAGGGCTGAAGCATTTGAAAATGGTAAAAAATGAAAAAAAAAATAGTAGGATGAAACCCATTGAAAAAGGAAGAGAATATAATAAAAATGAAAGGAAAATGAATTTACGGGTGATCTGAGGTCGGGAAGAAGAAGGGTGTGAGTTTTTAAGTTTACAAAACGGTTTATTTCGATTTCCGGCAAAACTACAAGACCTATGGATAAAAGTTAAAAGGCAAAGTTGTAGGTATTAAAACGATTTACGACTTTTATGTTTACATTTTTTTCACAGAACCTCAAAATTTATGTGAAAAATTTAAATAACCAAGCTTTTGCTTTTTTGTTTTTATCTTTTACAAAAAAAAATGTTGAAAGAAATTTCGTGATACTTACCTTTTTATGTCCCAAATACACTGTATTTTTTTTATTTGAAATATTTAATTTTCACCTTATTTTGACTTAATATCGAAAAAGTACCCTAATTTTCAATCGAAAATTCTCACATCAAGATTAACGTATGGTATAACGTAAATGTTCTCATAAAATGCAAAGCAACGAACAAAACTCTAATCCGATTTTTTTTTATTTAATCATTGTCTACAATTTTAAGCTATTTATTAAAATTTAAACTTTAACTACTCGAAAAACGTAAGATTCCATGTAAAATTGATAAACATTTGGCCGGAAATCGAGATAAACCGTTTTTTACCCTTAAAAACTCACCCCTTCCACTCATCTCTACCTCAGATCGCCCGTAAATTATTTGCCCTTTCATTTTTGTTATATTCTCTTCTTTTTTCAATGAGTTTCATCCTACTATGATTTTTGGTTTCAAAAATTATCGACCCTGGTCTATTAAATAGGTACTTTTTTACAGCCTACATTCAACATTGAAACCTTTTGCAATTGCAAAATAATAGTGTTAAGAAGTTTTTGCGGAGCAGGTGGAAGTACAGTTTGAATCAGGTCTAAAAGTACTGTCTGTTAATTTCCAACCAGTCTACAGTTCAGTTTCGGGTTCAAGGTTCAGATAATTATATAGCCATACCTGAACCTGGCACTAGACTTGAAACAAGGGTCGATGAGCAGAGACAAATGATGGAAGAAGACAAGATAGTGGTACTTGATTATCGTTCCGTGTTTTCTATACAGTACATTTTTTGGAGCTCCATAAGGAGAAAACGAATATAGCATATTATTATAATGTAACTCCTTTAACTTTTAAAATCGCGATATCTACTTTTTTATCTAACTTAATATAAGTTAGATAAAAAAGTATGAAAACAATTTTTATCTAACTTATTACTGAATAAAACTTGACAAAAAAGTCTCACAGAGCTGAATATTGGTTGAGACCTTGGCAAATAAAATAGCTAAGTCCCCATCGATCCCATGACTGCTAAAAAGATATTCAGGGTCACAAATCAACATTTTAAGTTTTTTTCTCGTTCTCGACATGGGATCGATGGGGACTGAGTCATTTTATTTGCCAAGGTCTCAACCAATATTCAGCTCTGTGAGACTTTTTGCTTACCGATTTATAAATTTCTTCCCATTCTGTCTTGACTATAGTACCTAGCTTGGTAGGTACATATAATAGTTTCAAGAGCAAATAGTTTAAGCGGTTATTGTCTTTAATATTTGTATCTATATAATTAGCTTTATATGTTGTTTTTAATTGATTGAATACGTTTGAAGTAGATAATAGATAAACAAAATAATGTAACCAAATGATATTTATAATATACATTTATATCTACATACCCATGTATGATTACGAGGCTTCATATCCATGTTAAAGGGCCCAATTTCTCCAAAGTTTCCAACACCACTAGCGGCGAACCCTGGCCCTCCTTGTATCCATATTATCAGGGGCTTTTCAACTGCGTCAACTTTTGTCCCATCAGCGTAGAACAACCAATAAAATATATGTGCTCCAGGACGTACTTGCACATAACCATGAATATTCTCCCAATCACGATATATTGGACTTTCATAAGACACTTCTTCTGCAATCGTAAAAGGTTTTATTAATGCTAAGATTCACTTTTTTGAACTCTATGCACCGCAAAATAACAAGCTGTACTGGTTTAACAAACTAAATAAGGGAAAGAGTTTAAGTCTCTTTTTAAAATATAAGTGTAAGTATAACCGCATATCGTAGCTAGATAACCAAAGGCCCTTGTGCTAAAAACGGAGGTCCTTACTTAACTGTTTAGGTTTTCCTATCAAATCAAAATACATGCTACTTTATCATTCACTGTGCGTCCACAGGGCACAACAAATATCCGTTAATTAAATTAAAACTTTATTGAAACCAAAATCTTTTTAGTATAAATGACTATATAGTTGATTATATCATATTTTTATTCCGAAGCTGGGAGAATTTGCAGCTAGTTCAATTGGATGCTGGTCAGAGTCCAATAAATGTGATATTTAAAAATGACATACCTTGATTAAAGTATGTACCACCAACAACACGCGAGATCATCGTAATCCACAAAAACAGCAAAATCATTTTTATTTTATAAAACGATCCGCTCTAGAACTTCACATGTGCTGTTTAGGAACACTAGGAAACAATTAACATCATTTTGAAACGCCACATGGTGATATCATAATACATATGTGCTTTAATTAATTAATGAGGCAAATCAACCAAAAAGTCGACATATGCGTGTTGCTCCGTTATTTTAGATAATGTCACGCGCCTCTCATTACAGACATGATATGTTAGTGAATTACAAAGTGGAACTATTTTGCACTGATTATTTCAATAAAGCTATGTTACAGTTAAAGGTTATTGTATGATATTTTCAATACTTTGAGATTTACACAATGGAAGGTTAAACTAAATGCCTTTCAAGTATTTCAACACAGCTAATGTTGTCTCAAAATCCAATAGACACGCTTACTGGTGAAGTAATTCATATTTTTACTGAAGAAGAGTCGGAACAATCAATATTTAGTTTCTCTTAAAAGAAAAAGTTGTTTGTGTAACCATTTTCATTCTTCTCCGGCTAGTGTCCAGACCATCATAATAAACATATTTTATCCTAGTTCGTCTGTTGTAGACTTTATTATACTGAAGTCGATAGTAAAATAGAAGACAAAAATCCGTTATCATACAGAAGTGATGAAATGCTACTTCAGTTGTATTTTGGCTGTACCTACACACATTACTTGTAAGTACCTACACTACCTATATTGTTTGTTTTCGTTTTCGGCTTCTGAGAATTCAATAGGAAAATATTTTAATCCAGTAATTCGTTACCCATTCAAACCTCATATTACTGTAGTTTATCATAAGTAAAAAAAAACGCATTATATAAACCATCACAACCCACAACCAGATAATCAGTAGGTAGGCAGTTAGTTTATATCTATACTACCACCGTACCACCGTATTAAATAGAGTATTTTTTAACGAATAAAATAGGCTACAAATCACTGCATCACTGCGACCCTAAGAAGCGGAGCAGTGACCTTTAATGCAGGTAAATCGGCTTAGTAGGTTTAGTTTTAAATAGAATTGTTTTTATTTTGTATGGGATAGGGTGCAGACCGATCACCTGATGGTAAGACTACCACCGCCCGTGGACACTCGCAGAGTCACAAATGCGTTGTTGGTCTTTAAATATATTACATATATATTTTGATTGTTGAAGTATTATTATTTTTATATTATACCTACTTTTAATTTTACTTGTCCTATAATACGTGAGCTCATTTTGTCATTGTCTCATATAAATTCAGTGTTCCATATCTGAGTTTCGTTGTAATAATTGTCATAATTTTGTAAATTAACAATTAAGAATACCTACTATGATTACCAGCACGGGCCGTAATTAAACTGTATAAACTGTTTTTGGGACCAGTACAATATAGTATCGTATGTACCTACATACATTAAAATGCACTGAAGAAATTAGAACTACAAATTTGTTGATATATTTAATATTATTCAAAGCTACTTGACTTTAAACTGTTTAATTGATGCGGTTTACGCTGTTAATGTATGCTTTGCTTACTTTTACCATAGCGGTTATTACTTAGATGGATGTACCTGTCCCAAACCAACTAAAACAGTTTTTCAATTTCAAATGTTGTACTATAAATATTTCGACATTAACTACATTTAGATGATTCCTACAAAATATTACGTACAAGATTACTAGGTACACGTCAAACTTGTAGGTCTGGTGATGTGTGATTTCTGACATTCGCGAATGCAAATACGAGTATTTGTCTCCAATATCCGCGAATGCGAATACGAATACTGACTTTTCTAAAATAACAAAATACTTGACAAGTCCGCGTAGCAATTTCTTTCTTTTTTTTTAAATAAGAACACAATAAGTGTTTTATAAAAATCTCAGTCATAGGAATAATTTATAGGTGAATTGTCTTATGGCTAACTTCCCATTAGGCTTCCCAAATGGTTTAGCCATTTAACAAATATTGTTATCTAACCGCGTTTTTTAAGTATACTAACTCTCAAAGTTTTACACCCATTTGTACATCGGTTTTCAACCCCTATTACACTACAAGATATTATGTGTCCTCTTTAAAGTGTATGTATATCGAGAGACTTGGAGTTGTTTTGTTATGTCCCAGATACTATCAAACCTCAAAAAGTTACATTAGCTGTAACAGTTGCAACAACAAAAATAAAAGTAAAATGATAATAACCGTATTTATTAGAAAAACTTTTAATAAGAAAATCGAGCATTTTTGACAAAATTTTTGTAACTTTTCTATAAAATCTTAAAGCTTCTTATCATATGCGTAGTGCACAAGCAGGTTGTACGCAAGTTCTGTATTGTATAGTTTTCATTACCGCCACTGGATGGCGCTGTTCAATTTATATGCAGGCTATCGAAATGTTCGAAAGATTTAATAACCCACTATTGTATTTACTTTGAATATACTCGGTTACACTGTAAATGGTATTTGGTTGTTTTACTGTTAGTAAACTCTTACACTGTTTGCGCTCGAATCCCTGAATAAAGGATTTGTTCATGGTCCTGCGAGTCGGATTTGACTTTTAGTCAGTTCGAAGGGCGCCTTTGGTGGCGCGCAATTTTTGTTCGGGATTCCCCACGGGCAGTGGATTGCTGTCGTAAACGTGGGAGGTTGCAGATCTTCAAAGAGGTCTGAGGTGGACATAGGGTGGCATACCCCGGTCCAGGAAGCTTGCAGGCTGTCGGGTCTGAGGAGGAACCAGGATAAAAATCCAGTTCCAGAAGCAACCATATCGTGGTGATGAACCAGCAGTTAGATTGAAGGCACGTGGTGTTATAGCGGAGTAAACTGCGCAACCAGGTCGCGGAGTTACTGCGGACGAAGGAGCGTGACATGCAATGACGTTTCGGTAACCTATAATACTATGAAGTGTTCTTGAGAAAAATCTGTGAGTACTTATTGGATTCTATTTTAAACCTTGTTCCTAAGAAGATATTGACATAGTGCGGTGATATTGCCTTTGGCGTTTAAACAAGAAATTTGGACAATTTGAACTTTATTTATAAGAAAAATATTACTTTGATATTTGTGTGAACTTTAAAGTGTTATTTGTTTGGTTAACCAATTTGTGCATGCTTTAGTTAAGACAGAATAATTACACGAAAAACGGAGGTACGGGGAATCCATGCCGGATTTTACCCAGAATTTAATTGTGTAAAAAAGACTTAGAAAATTTCGTGTCCTTCAGTCAAACATAAAATCTCATTGATACAATTTCACTGTCTACGGTATCTGATCCGGTTTATGAAATTGACTCCCTGCTACTGTTTTAAGAGGATATAGGTAAATGTATTAAAAAGGCATTGGTAAAATATAAAAAATCGTCTAAAGAAAGACTCACCAAACACTATGGTGAAGGCCGTTTAGCTAATCTTGAACAGTTATGGTCTCAGTTTATAATCGGTCACGAACAATTGTTACATAAAGTACCGCGTAAACAATTAGTTGAAACTCCTTACATGAAGAATGATTTCTATGATGAGGTTGAAGAAAATTATTTAACTTGTCAGAGTATGATAAAAGAAATGTTGAATTTGTGGCGTACATATGCCACGTACTCTATAGCTCTGAAAATGCATCAAGACAGCACGCATCCACTCGCACAGCATACCAAGCGGCGAATAAACGCGATCCGCGCGACACCGCGGTTTTATACGATGCATTAATTTATACTCACGCACACATACAACGACAACAGGAACGTAAGCTGATTGGTTGCGTGCACAGTAAATATTGTAAATATAGAATAAGAAATGTGATTGGTTAATCCATATAATGTGCGGTAAATTAACTCCATTACTTAATAGTCAAAAATGTAAATATAACTAGCACACTTTTAATCAAATATAAGTCGATTCCAACCATTCTCTGGTGTTTCACTTCAGCTACGGTTCAAGGACTAACCAGTCTGGCCGGCTAACATAGACACCTTTCCTTGCTCCTAGTATTATCTACTTAGCTACGGTTCGACGGCTTATACAGCCTGGCCGGCTAAGTAGATATCCTCACCTCATTCAGCCTGCTGGCACGGACGTAGGAAAAGTACTACTTCCAAAACTTATCGGGTCAGTTACCCCAACAGTTGATCCCGAAATTGGTGACCCCGCAAAAACCTACGAACATTACCGTACCAAAGTACCTACGAGTATCGCCGTGTCGTAGTACCTACCACCGCACAGCTGACGGCTAGTACCTACGCCGCACCGTTTCAGCCGCCCCGCTCAACTTTTCTACGTTAACCGCCATGTCGAACGAAGACAACCACGAAACATCCGTCAAAAGCGACGTAGCCACCATCTCTCTGCCCGCACGCTTACCACCATTTTCGCAACACGAATCGAGTAGCACTACAGTTAAAAACCTACAAATCAACTTAATAACTAAACAAATAGAAAAGTTATCAATGGAAATAGCCGAACTTTGTAATAAACATTACGATAACCGCCGCCCGCCGCACCGCTCGCCACACCGCCCGCCGCACTTTCAAGGCCGTATGCGATCGCGCTCTCGAAGTAGTCGCGACGACGATAGGCTATGTTTTTATCATTATCGCTTCGGAGAAGACGCGCGCAAATGTGAATTACCTTGTTCCAAAGCAAAGTTTAATACAACTGAAACCAGCAAGCATCAGGAAAACTAATAAAGACACCGGCCGTGGCGGGAGTCGATGTCAATCAAGGTAGCCACCGCCTTTGCGTTACAGACAGCAATAACCGAGAGAAGTTTCTCGTCGATACCGGAGCCGACATATCAGTCCTAGCCGCAACAAAGAATAGATACTCGAAACCAATAGAAAGCTCATACAAGCTTTACGCAGCCAACGGAACAGAAATTCGTACCTACGGACAGCGCACACTAGAGCTTAACCTAGGCCTACGTAGAAGTTTCAAATGGACATTCACGGTCGCCGATGTGAAGACGTCAATACTGGGTGCAGACTTCCTAGCTAAACACAAGTTATTAGTAGACTTACATCAGAAAAAACTTATCGACCGAGTGACAGATCTCAGCGTAAACGCAATCAAAGTATGCAGTACCGAACAATCCATCTATACAGTTAATCACAATCACGCTTACTACGATATTCTAAAACAATACCCCGATGTTCTACGACCAATGTCATTAAAAACTACAGCGAAGCATGACGTCACGCATCATATTGAAACCACCGGACAACCCATATATTCACGACCGCGACCTCTACCGCCTGACAAGTACAAAGCTGCGAAGTTAGAATTCGAAAGAATGATGGACATGGGTATCTGCAAACCATCAAACAGCCCCTGGGCAAGTCCACTGCACGTCGTCAAAAAGAAAGATGGCTCACTACGTGTTTGTGGCGACTACAGACGACTTAACGCCGCAACAATACCCGATAGGTACCCTATACCGAGAATCCAAGATTTTACCTACCAGTTACACGGCAAGGCAATCTTTTCTAAGTTAGATATGAAGATGGCTTATTATAGTATACCTATGGCAAAAGAAGATGCCGCGAAAACCGCAATTATCACCCCGTTTGGCCTCTTTGAATTCAACTGCATGACATTTGGCCTACGAAACTCTGGTCAAACATTTCAGCGATTTATGCACGAAGTACTACGCGGACTCGACGACATATGCTACTGTTTTGTAGATGATTTATTAATATATTCTGAAAATAACGAAGAAGTACACAAGCGACATCTACACACAGTCCTCGAACGTTTAAACCAATACGGTATCACTCTCAACATCGACAAATGCGAGTTCGGAAAAAACAAAATTCAATTTCTCGGCTACGAAGTTACACCGGACGGAATCAAACCTACTGAAGAACGCATCCAAGCCATACTAAAGTATCCCAAACCAACTACAGTACAAGAATTAAGACGATTTTTAGGCATGATTAACTTTTACCGCAGTTGTTTACCTCATCAAGCTGAACATCAATACCTACTTAATAAATATTTACATAATTCTAAGAAGAACGACAAGTCACCGATACAATGGACAACCGAGGCAGAAAAATCCTTTGAGCAATGCCGACAAAGCATACTCGAAGCCACTACGCTCACGCACCCGTTACCTAACGCACCACTATGCCTACTCACCGACGCTTCCGACACTACATTAGGCGCCGTGTTGCAACAAAAAATTAACGATATTTGGAAACCACTCGCTTTCTACTCGAAGACTATGAGCGACACACAACGAAGATATAGCGTGTACGACCGCGAATTATTGGCTATATACACCGCTATCAAAAGTTTACGTCGACTTATCGAGGGCAACGAACTCACCGTATGTACCGATCACAAGCCACTTACCTACGCACTTACGAGAACTCAAAGCAACAGCAACACACCGAGAAGAGAGCGCCAGTTACACTACATAAGTCAATTCTGTTCAAACATTAAGTACATTCACGGCGAACGAAATGCAGCGGCCGACGCGTTATCACGTATTGCAGATATCGAGATTCTAAACAGCACAATCGACTATAACCAATTAGCAATAGACCAAGAAAACGACACAGAGTTACAAGCCTGCAAGAAACAATCCAATCTCAAATTCACTCAGATTAATCTACCCGGAGTTCAACAACCGATATGGTGCGAAATATCAACATCGAACATTCGACCATATCTACCACTGACTTATCGTCTTATAGCCTTCAAAGCTCAACACGATCTAAGTCACCCCGGCGTACGAACGACAAGAAAAATTATAACTTCCAAATTCTTTTGGCCTTCTATTAACAAAGACGTAACAACTTGGTCAAGGTCATGCATCGGATGCCAGCGCGCGAAAATTCAAAGACACGTTATCAGCCCACTCGGCGAGTTTCAACAGTCATCGCGATTCGAGCATCTACACGTCGACATAGTAGGACCATTACCTCCGTCAAACGAATATAGGTATTTAGTTACAATGATCGATCGCTGCACAAAGTGGCCAGAAGCAATACCTACTCGCGACATCACCGCCGAGACAATCGCTAAAGCCGTGTACGACGGATGGATCTCACGATTTGGTTGTCCGTTACGAATCACTACGGACCAAGGCAGACAGTTCGAGTCATCACTATTTCATGCACTAATGAAAAAACTCGGCGTCACTCGTATACGCACAACTGCATTCCACCCTCAATCAAACGGACAGATAGAACGCTGGCATCGAACTCTCAAGGCAGCATTGATGGCAAGAACAGCGAGTATTAAATGGAGCGAAGAACTACCTACTGTTTTACTCGGACTACGTACAGCATTATGTCAGGACACCTCTGTAAGCCCCTCATTAATGACCTACGGATCTACACTACGCATCCCGTCAGATTTCTTCGTGCCTACAAAGCCGAAGATGGATGACGCGGAATTTGTACGCCATCTGACCGAAACCATGACGTCACTATCACCGAAAAAAAGATCACATTCATCAAATCAGCACACATTCATTTATAAAGATCTCGAAACATGCACTCACGTGTTCGTACGGAACGACACTGTCCGACCACCACTCACACCACCATATGACGGACCCTACAAAGTGTTTCAACGAAGTGCAAATGGTAAACAATTCACAATCCAACTACCACTCCGTACCACAGTCATATCCATAGACCGATTGAAGCCAGCCCATCTGAATAACGACGAGAAATTACAATCAGGTTCACAAACAAATACTTCGACTACAAACATAACAACGAACGCAAGTACATCACCCGCAAGTGGAACCACCTCAATACCGAGTACAGCAGCAATTCCCGCTACTCACCGCGACGCCTACATCACCCGAACCGGCAGAACAATCAAACCCAATGTACGCTTTGCTTGAGGGGGGGTACTGTGGCGTACATATGCCACGTACTCTATAGCTCTGAAAATGCATCAAGACAGCACGCATCCACTCGCACAGCATACCAAGCGGCGAATAAACGCGATCCGCGCGACACCGCGGTTTTATACGATGCATTAATTTATACTCACGCACACATACAACGACAACAGGAACGTAAGCTGATTGGTTGCGTGCACAGTAAATATTGTAAATATAGAATAAGAAATGTGATTGGTTAATCCATATAATGTGCGGTAAATTAACTCCATTACTTAATAGTCAAAAATGTAAATATAACTAGCACACTTTTAATCAAATATAAGTCGATTCCAACCATTCTCTGGTGTTTCACTTCAGCTACGGTTCAAGGACTAACCAGTCTGGCCGGCTAACATAGACACCTTTCCTTGCTCCTAGTATTATCTACTTAGCTACGGTTCGACGGCTTATACAGCCTGGCCGGCTAAGTAGATATCCTCACCTCATTCAGCCAGCTGGCACAGACGTAGGAAAAGTACTACTTCCAAAACTTATCGGGTCAGTTACCCCAACAGTTGATCCCGAAAAATTCATTTGATACTGTTGAAATTAAAGAAAGTAGTTGTAGAATTAGGAAATCTAGCCAGGTTAAGTTGCCAAAGATTAATATACCTGTATTTTCAGGCAAGTATTCTGAATGGAATACGTTTAGAGACTTGTTCAGTTCCTTAATACATAATAGCAATGAGTTAGATGGAGTCCAGAAATTGCACTATTTAAAAGGCTATCTGACAGGTGAGGCTGAACAGTTATTAAGACATATTCCAGTAACAGAAGATAATTACAGAAGGTGTTGGCAATTGTTGGAACAGAGATATAATAATAAAAAATATATTTGTAACTACATTTTAAAACGATTGTTTAGTCAAAGAAATTTACTGAATGAGTCCTCAACTGGCTTAAAGGATTTGATGGATACAACAAATGATTGTTTGTCGGCATTAAAAAATATTGGTGTTGATGTTGATAGTTGGGATGTCATTGTCATTCATGTTCTTACTTTAAAACTAGACCCGGAGACTAGAAGACAGTGGGAGTTCAGTGTTACCGACAACACTTCATCCGATGAACTGCCCACATATTCTCAATTCAAAGATTTTTTAACTAATCGTTATCGTGCCATGGAGTTTTTGCCACCGGATAATAGGGTTAAAACAAATAAACCTCACTTTCATTCCAACAATCAACATTCTAACCCGGCCAAAACATTTCACGCATTGACTGTACAATGTCCGTTTTGTACAGAAGAACATAAAATTGGTAACTGTAAAAAATTTACTAAGGAATCAGTTGACACTCGCCGCAAGTTTGTTCAATCTAATAATATATGCTTTTGTTGTTTGAGAAGCAATCACTCTGCAAAGTTCTGTCATCATAACGTGCGGTGTCGTATTTGTAAGGGCAAACATAATACCCTATTGCATCCTACAGGCAATTTTGGTAGGAGTACTGGTGAGATTAGTAGCACTGGCAGTGATAAAGATGGTGCGGGAGAGGCTAGTTCTTCCTCAAATTCTCAATCGGTAGTTGCGTGTGTTTCTACAGGAAGAGTATTCAGTCAGGTTTTACTAGCCACGGCGTTGGTTAAAGCCAGGATGAAAACCGGTGAAGGTTTTATGATTCGAGCTCTCTTAGATCAGGGTTCACAGTCATCGTTTATAACCGAATCTACGGTTCAGGCTCTCGGATTACGAAAGATACCTGTGAATAGTACGATTTCAGGAGTCGGTGGTGAAAGTAGAATTGTTTCCAAAGCTTTGGTACGTTTGGATATTACGTCGCGTTTTGACCCTAACGTGGTCATACATGTGAAGGCATTTGTCTTGAAGTCCATCACTACTCTTATTCCTTCTAGTAAGATTGAGTTGATGGAGTGGAAAGAACTTACCGAAATGGTATTGGCAGACCCAGAATATCATACACCGAGTCGTATTAATATATTATTGGGAGCTGAGGTTTATGGACGGATTATTCAAGACGGTGTTAAGAAAGGGCCACTCGGTTCACCAGTTGCACAATCCACAAAACTAGGGTGGATTTTGTCTGGTGTGGTTAATAAGTCAACCGAACCGCCAAATGACATACGGATCATGCACTGTCGAGTGGATGAAGGCAATGAATTGCTCAAGAGATTTTGGGAACTTGAAGCTGATGCTGAAATACCAAATAAGGACATTATGCTAAGTGACGAAGACAAGTTTTGTGAAAGGTTCTTTGCTGAAACTACGGAAAGGGATGTTGAAGGACGCTACATTGTGCGTCTCCCTTTCAAGGATGACAATCCTGAGGTAACTAATTCTCTGAAAGTGGCGGAAAAAAGGTTTCATTGTTTGGAAAAAAGATTATCCAAGGACTTAAATTTAAAACAAAAGTACGAAGAGGCTATGAACGAGTATTTACTCTTTAACCATATGGAAGTGATAGCGGATAATGAGATCAAAAACTCAAACGCCATCTATTTGCCCCACTATGCCGTCATACGTGAAGATAAGGAGACAATAAAGGTCCGGCCAGTTTTTGATGCCTCTTGCAAAGGCGAAAATCAAAAGTCGTTGAACGATCATCTTTTTGTTGGACCAAACCTGTAACCTGAACTGAGACACACTATAATGCGATGGAGATGTCCACGGATTTGTATGACGGCTGACGTTGTAAAAATGTATCGGCAGGTGAAGGTGGCTAGGAAGGACACTGATTACCAAAGGATCTTGTGGAGGAACGATCAGAAGTAAAAAATCGAACACTATCGTATGCTCAGGGTAACCTTTGGCGTTGCGTCAGCACCGTATCGTGCGGTTAAGGCGTTACAGCAGGTAGTCTCAGATGAAGGAAGCTCGTATCAAACGGCAGCAGATAAGGCAATGACGGACTTCTACATCGATGATTTGTTGACGGGCTGTGAAATGATAGAAGAAGGTATTAAATTATATAAAGAAATGAATTAATTATTAGAAAAGGCAGGGTTCGACTTACAAAAGTGGACAAGTAATGATGAAAATTTAGTAAAGGCTATGAAAGAAGAAGAATTAAAGGGTAAGGTTAAGGGTGAGGCATGGTCGGCAAAGGATGGGATAAAAATTAAGGTAGATGAAGTGATGAAGATTGTTGGCCTTACCTGGAAACGAAGTGAAGATTCATTCCGTTATGCAGTTGAATTACCTAAGCTGGAAGAATCAATTGTCACAAAAAGGAGAATCATTTCGGACATTTCTCGCTTTTATGATCCCCTTGGTTGGGTGGGTCCCAGTGTTATAGTGCCGAAGATTCTTATTCAGAAACTTTGGTTAGCTGGCCTGGATTGGGATCAAGAAGTACCAAAATCTCTGCTCAATGAGTGGCTTACTTACAGAGAGGACTTGAAACTACTGGAATCGATCTCCATACCTCGATGGATAGGTACGAGGGTAGGTGATATGGACGTGGAGCTGCACGGCTTCAGTGACGCATCGAAAGTTGCGTATGCTGGAGTTATTTATTCGCGTGTAATCGACTCAGAGGGGAAGGTTCATGTAGCTTTTATATCGTCTAAAACAAAGGTTGCTCCTGTAAAACAGGTCTCTATCCCCAGGTTAGAATTATGTGGTGCCGTCCTGCTGACGAGATTGCTGATGGAAGTTGCTGCGGTGCTGAAAGTGGACAAAAATAAAGTACATGCGTGGACAGATTCAACTGTAGTGCTTGCGTGGCTGAACAGTCATCCCAATAGATGGAAGGTGTTTGTTGCGAATAGGGTATCAGAAATCTTGACGAATTTAGACTCGCACAACTGGTCGTACGTACCGTCGAAGGAAAATCCTGCAGATAGCGCATCCAGAGGATCACACCCATCTGCACTTGTTGGAAACCAGCTATGGTTTCAGGGGCCTGATTTTCTGCACGCCGAACACGTTGTTTATCAGAAACCAAAGGATTTAGTAACGGATTTAGAGGAAACAAAAACATTTCACATGGCCGCAGACGTATCTATGTGGAACAGATTTTCATCACTGATGCGGATGGTGAGGGTTATTGCGTATTGCAGACGATTTGTTAGCAATTGTAAAAAAGATTACAAGAGATACACGTTTCTTATTACGGAAGAACTTGATGAAGCTTTAACAATTGTCATAAAACAATGCCAAGAGGAACATTTAGGGGATGACATAGCAGTAATAAAGAAAAACTCTACATTGCCAAAGAGTAGCAGTCTGCGGTCATTGAACCCCTTCTTGGATGAAGATGGTATATTACGGGTGGGTGGAAGACTTACGCATTCCCAGCTTACCGAGGATGGAAAACATCAATATTGATACCCAAGAAATCGCACTTGACTAATTTAATCTTAGCTAGTGCACATCGCCAAACTCTCCGCGGAGGTCCACAACTGATGCTATGTATATATCATATACAGTCTAGATATTGGATATTGGGCGCTAAACAGTTAGCAAAAACTTACCTTCGGAAGTGTGTGACTTGTGCAAGGACTGCAGGGATTACTCAAACCCAGTTAATGGGGCAGTTGCCTTCAGCACAAGTAACACCTATAAGGGCGTTTAAAAATAGTGGTGTGGATTATGCTGGGCCGATCCAAATACGAACATCCAAAGGTCGAGGTCATAAGTCGGAAAAAGGATACATTTGTTTATTTGTGTGCATGGCGACACGTGCAGTCCATTTAGAGGTGGTAACGGACCTCACTTCGGCAGGGTTTTTACAGGCATTCAAGCGATTTGTTGCAAGGAGGGGGCACTGCTCAGATGTTTGGAGCGATAACGCCACAAATTTCACTGGGGCAGCCAGTGAACTTAAAAAGCTGTTCGTCACCGAAAAAAAATCAATGCTAGATGAAGTAGCAGAGGCTCTTGCAACAAATGGCTGCAATTGGCATTTCATTCCCTCTCGGTCCCCCAATTTTGGTGGACTGTGGGAAGCCGGAGTGAAGTCTGTCAAATATCACTTGAAACGAATTATCGGTCAGTCCACACTTACTTTCGAAGAAATGACCACAGTTTTGGCACAGATAGAGGCATGTCTGAATTCCAGACCTCTAACCGCACTACCCTCCAATGAAAATGAGGAGGTATCGGTACTTACCCCAGGACATTTTCTCGTTGGTGAATCTTTGGTGGCTCCACCTGAAAGAAACTACGAGTCGGCAAACGTAAGCTCTTTGAGGAGATGGCAATTTACGCAACGCATGTTGCAGGACTTTTGGCGCTGTTGGTCGCAGCAGTACCTTACCAAATTTTATCATCGGTACAAATGGTCATCTCAGGGTCCACAACCTAAAATAGGAGATGTGGTCATTGTTAAGGAAGATGGTTTACCTCCTTGTCGATGGATGTATGGCAGAGTGATTGATACCCATCCTGGGTTGGATAATTTTGTCAGAGTCGTCACTTTAAAGGTACGGAATGCAACGCAAAAAGACCAGTTACCAAAATATGTCCTTTACCAATAGCTGAGTAAAAGAAGGACAAGTTGCAACTTGTCCTTGGTGGGCGGAATGTACAAGCAGGTTGTACGCAAGTTCTGTATTGTGTAGTATTCATTACCGCCACTGGATGCTGTTGCTCAATTTATATGCAGGCTATCGAAATGTTCGAAAGATTTAATAACCCACTATTGTATTTACTTTGAATATACTCGGTTACACTGTAAATGGTATTTGGTTGTTTTACTGCTAGTAAACCCTTACACTGTTAACGCTCGAATCCCTGAACAAAGGAATTGTTCACGTAGTGTGTACCAAAATATTTGTTGCTAATAACCTATCAATTAAAAAAATAATAAGCATCTATCACGGACGATAACACTTCCAATTCTTTGTTGCAAGACATGGGTAATTATAATCTATCTATCAACTTACTATTAGCATAAAAAAGTTTTTTTTTTTCGTTACAACCTGGAAAGCCTAAGTGATGAGCATGGCGAACGGTTCGAACACGATGTGAAGTCATTTTTTATTTACGGATAAAAATGTGCTGGCAGATTATAAGTACTCTATTTTAAAGAACTAACTAATACAAAGGAAAAAGAGTCATGTTTATTTTTTCAGTATATAATTAAGGTGAAATTTAAAAATAAATTTATGAATAGTTTTCGCTTTTGTTGTAGAATATTAATAAAAAAATAGGGTATTTCATCTTCGGCAGCCATATACAATTTCGTTGTCTCCTAAACAGCATTACATGATGGATGACACTGCTTTCGCAAAAGCCATCCGAAACTCTGTTTTATTCTACGCCAAAGGAATATTTCTTTATCTCTGTTATTTTTTTAACTGAAATATTTGTAAAGTAATTTGTTTTTTTTTTCTATTTAGACTTGATCAATCACAGGCTAACTAATTCAGATCACAGAAATATGCGAGAAGAATATTGTGCGTATCAGTAATATGTTAATACTGAGTATGTATATTTATATTTTGTACTTAGAAACGCTCAGTAAACATTCATAATTCTCCATTCATATTCGTAGAACAAATTTCACTTATGATTGTCATTATTTGAACTGTTCTTCGGGTGTGATACACACAGCCTTGTGGGACACCAGAATTAACAGACTTGGAGTCGGAGCATGCACCGTCAACAACGACCAGAATGCAGAAGCATCAAGGCTCATTGGCTCACCAGTTTTCTTACAGACAGAAGTCTGTAAAAAAACTGGTGAGCCAATTGCACAGTTTCTCGGGAAGCCCATAGGAAGGAAGCTTCGCAAGGAGCGCTTTGTGCCAGACCCGATCGAAGGCCTTCACCACGTCCAAACTAACGGCCAACGCTTCCCCCTTGGTCTCGATCGCCTGTGCCCACCGGTGAGTCAAGTAAACAAGAAGATCACCAGCTGAACAACCCCGACGGAAGCCGTATTGTCGATCATTGAGGAGCTGGTGGTCTTCTAAGTACCGGAGGAGCTGGCAGTTAATAATGGATTCCATTATCTTGGAAAACAAGGAGGTGATGGCTATGGGTCTGTAGTTGGACGGATCCGAGTGATCTCCTTTTTTAGGGATTGGGTGCACTAGAGCTGTCTTCCATGAGTTCGGGGCTACACCAAGAGAATAGGAAAGCCGATAAAGGCGCGTTAAAACCGGTGCCAACTCAGGAGCACACGTCTTCAGCACGATAGGAGAGATTTTATCGGGTCCAATCGACTTAAGAACGTCGAGGGAAAGAAGCGCTTTACTCACTGCCCTTTGTGTAAACCGGTTTTCCGGCATGTTTCTCTCGCACTGCGGTATGGTCGGCGGTGCGTTTCCCCCGTTGGCCAGGGTCGAGTTGGACGCAAAGAGTTTCCCCAGAAGATCGGCTTTTTCTTTAGCGACACGACACGAGTGTTTAGTAAAGCTGAACTTCTTTAAACATTTCACTTTGATTCCTCTGTTTATATTTAAATTAAAAAAAATTACAATGCACTTTTGTTGAACTGCATGTTCAAGAAAAGTGCACATCCCAGAGCTGGGTTTTACCAACTGTAAAAATGAAATCGAAAATAGAATTCTTTTCAAAACATTTTTTTAAAGCTTATCTAATTTTAGCAACTACAAATAACGTCCCTAAAATTTTAAAACACCTTTTTAACAAATTTAGCTCTGGGATGTGTACTTTTGTTGAACATGCATTACAGATGATCATGTCAATTTAAATGACTTTCTACTAAATATTTATAGAGACATTTAAAACTAAAATCTAAATACGTTTGCCCCCTATTACGTTAGTGGGACCAAATTCTTTTTGGAAAGTTGTGGGTGTTTTATACACCTTTGCCAACTCCCTATAGGATACATATGTATATTACATACAGGTCTACACATTTTATTATTAGTAAGAGAAAAGTATTTTCGATTGATTTCGCCTAGCGAAGAAATTACTCATCGGCAACAATATGACGATGGGTAATTTCTTAATAAATTCAAATATTAATAAATAAAAAAGAATAATTCACATCAGTTGCATTAATCAGTCCATCAGTTCCATATCTAAACTTTTTTTGCGCCTACGAATGCGAATGCAAATATCAAAACTTATGTGAATATTCGTTACATCACAAGAGGGTACTTCTCTCTATCTTATCTTTGGGTTTTGATTTGACTTTAGAGAGTTATTGATACGATTAGGTAATCACACGTATTAGTTAGGCTGTGTAACCTCTTTCTGTCTTCTTTGTTGGTGTCAAATGATTATTTTTATTTCTAGAATATACTCAGTTTTTTTAATGTCATGTAATTCAATTTATATTTGTACTTACCTCTCCCGAAAAAAACCGTAATAAGCTAAAAAAACTGGATGTAATTAAAAGTCGTTTTCGCACAACCAATAAAGGTGTTAGCACCTTAACTGCTTATACAATAACAAGAAATCCTACAGGTTACGGGGCTTGAAAATAAAAGTGTATTTTTAGGTATATAAAAAATTTAATTAAATAATAAGTCTACAAAAGATCCAAAGATATCTGAGGCTATATTTGATTGCTTATCCCTTGCACGACGTTTATTGTATGAGTCACTTTCTGGAAATCGTACATGTGTGTTGGGTTTTTTTAGTGATGTAACTCTATCGTCTGCAAAAGTGGGCCTTACTGAGGGAAAACCAACTACTTGCCCAAGAAACCCACCTACTAAACCCGGACTATACGCCTCTTGAGGATAGTCGTATGTGTTCTCGTGTACAGGTTTAATAGGAACTGTAAAATTTAAAAAAAGGTAAATTTAAACCTGCCTTGATCTTATTTACCAACTTTTTTTTTTTTACCTACAATGGCTCCATCGTTTACGTTACGTTTATGATTTTGCCAACGTCAAGGTGGTAAGTTGATTTTTACCAACTTTAACACTTTATTTTATTTTATTCGAATACTATACAAATTTGAAAATATCTAATGGTGAACATACATTACATTGTTTTTGTTAACATGAAAAATTTACAGACACATTTAGCTAATCTGTCTCTACTGATAAGGATTTGTTATTTGTCAGATTTTTTTATTAAGAGCTATTTTAGTAGAAAAGATGCTGTATTTTTTCGTGATTTTTTGTATTACATTTTTATAATATTTTTTTCAACACACTTGCTCATAAAGAATCTCTAATTTCACACCAATTAGGCACATAATTAAACTGTGACTTTTTCATTGCTATTATTCATAAGTGAGTTATTGTTTTTTTTTTTTGGTTGGTTGTTGCTTTGTTTTTAAAAAAGTTTCGATACAAAAAAGATCGTGTTTAATTGTACAAATAAATTAAAGTACCTAAAAAAATTCACAACTCGTTTTCACTGTTGAAATTACAGTTATTTATTAATTAAAATGTTTACAAGTACTAATTATGAAGAAAATGATTTATGTTGTGTGGGATTTATCTTCTTAGTACAAATCTAGCTCCTTGTACTCAATGTTAAAAGTACAGTTTGAACAAAGAATTGAGTGGACTTAAAAACATACTCAAATTTGTCAGCTTATTTAAAGAGACTATCCGATGGATTTCGAAGCAAGAAATCAAAGGTTTTATCGTCTGACGATATTGAAAAATTGGTAAAAGATAAGAAGTTAAAATAATGTTAAATATCTACGCGACTTCAGCTTGTTTTATTTGTTGAACTTAACTATTGTTTCTTTTTTCCAGGTTGCTTTAATATTTGGTGTAACTGGTGCTTGTAGGATACAAGAATTAACAAATATAACTGTAAAAGACGTAGAGAACCATGGCCAGATGCTTTTAGTAAAGATACCAATCACGAAAAATAAGATACCGAGGTCGCTCATTATACGTACACGGTCCATTCTATGAAATTGTTAAGAAGTATTAAAGTTTGCGTTCACCAAAAGCAAAAATTACCGTTTCTTTGTAAATTACCAGAATGGTAAATGTACCTGTCAGCCCATAGGTATAAACAAATTTGGTTCTATGCCTAAAGTTTTTAGGTTTAGCAGATGCTGAGAGCTACACTGGACATAGTTGCAGTTAAGAATTCCGTGCTGTCTAATTCAGGAGCTGGTATAATGACTTTGAAGCGTCATGGTGGGTGGCGATCTAGCAATGTAGCAGAATCATACGTAGAAGATTCTATACTAAACAAGAAGGAAATTTGTGCATAAATCACAGAAAGAATTAGACTTGATTCTGAGGCGCTTCCTACTGGTGAAACAGCAAGTACATCCAATGATTGGATTCTACCTACCTACACGACTAATGAATCATCTCAAATAACAATAGAACAAGAAAGTATTTCAGTAAATAATCTATCTGATGAGACGGCTATACCATCAAAAACAGTTAATTATAATTTTATTAACTGCACATTTACTAATTGTTTCTCTAAATAAACTTTTTATCTACTAAATGAAATATTTTTTTAGTATTATTTTCTTCACAAGTGTGTTGAAAAACGTCGTATGATACAAGTGTGTATTGATGATTACCGTCCTCGTCTATCTTAAGACCCTCACCTAACGGCTCGGGTCTCATGGCGCCTCAGCGGTATTCACCAACATTACACACCTGTACCATAATGTACTAATAAGTATATTAATTGATAGATTCGTTAAATAAATAAGAAAAGAGTTGAAACTTAACAACCAGTGTAAAAATAAGGATACCAAGGACGGTATTCATAAATTCGTAAAAATCTGATCTCTACTACTCCTATTTGCTGATCTCGTGAATTGAAGAAACATTTATTTGCATATATCTGGAGATTTTCATCTTACCGTTCAGAGCAGCTTAGTTTGGGTCTGAGTAATAGTGTCCCACATTTGCGCGAATTATAATGTGAATATAACTGTAGTCGTAGGCATGTAGTATAATTTACTATAATCTTTTATAAATGACTGTGGTCATAAATGACATATACAAATACACTTTTATAAAAATATTGAATACTAATAATTCCTACTGATAGTGACGAGATCTTTATTTACCGTAGGCAAATACTTACTTGATGGGTGATTTAGCAACGGTGGTTGATAAAAACTTGATCCATATGTTCCTCCAGAATTAAACGGAGGCCTAATGGGAGGATAATATGTCGGTCGCTGAGGCCTTTGTGGTGGCCGTGGTGTTTGCATTGGCCGATACTTATTTATATCAGGGTAGTATGAAGGAGTGTTATAGCTGCCGTGGAATAGTTGTCTATGACCTCGTTTTTTATAAACATAATTTTGTGAAGGCCGTGTAACTGAAACATATTTTGCATTTTTTTATAAAATCAGAACGAGTACTATCAACATGTGAACAAAACTTGTCGCGGGGGCTTTAACAACATACAGTTAAGTTCCACCAAACAAAAACTTCACAAATAATTGATCTATGTGAGTTTCGAACCCCTAACACTCAGAAATAGCAGTCGGCGCTGTGGCAACTTCACTGCACTGTAAAAATTATAAACACGAACATATTTATAGCTATATGTATCGTGTAATGTATGTAATGTAATGTATCTTCTTATGAAAGTTTGCATTAGAAGTTATTTCAAAACCAAATTCATATCTTGCCATTGGTACCTTTATTTACAGGTACCAATTTTTCTGTGAATTTTCACAGAAAAATATATTCCCACATAATATTCTTTTAAAAAGTACTTACTTGAACTAAGGTCTGTTTCGTCGTAATCATCTATGTCACCGCAATCATCTGCGTCATCTTCTTGTGGCTGTTCTTGTAGGTCGTTGAGATTATTAAGATAGGGAGGCCTTGGACGAGCGGGATTATTTAGGCCAAATATGAGTCCTAATGTCCGTGCTTGACTTTCTTCCCCCAAGCTAGACTCGCTAGACGCACTCCTACGAGGAGCGATTTTGTTTGTGGGACATAACAGAGGATTAACTGTCACCGCATCCAAGTAAACTATTATTGACAGAAGCTTAAACAAAAAAAAACCTAATTAACATCTATAGCATAAATTAATTTTACTTAGGCATAGGTCTGTTTATGGAAATCGGTAAAAAAATAACCGGAATGAGTTGTGTTGTGAATGTAATTTCACAACACAACTCATTCATTATAAAGAAGATTTGTCAGGACTTAACCTTTCAAAATTAAGTTATACCTATCATACTATGATTCAAAATGCTCACCAATGCTACATTTGATAGAAATTTCTGTGATTTATACATATTTTATAAACAATTTTTTTTATTAAATTACTATTTCCACAGTAGTCACTCTTCACTAACAACCATATGTGAGTGAGGTTCTTAAACCGTTATGTGGATACTATCGCAACTTCTCTCCCACGCCGCCACGATCACTGTGAAATAAGACCTCTCGTTTAGGTAATGACCCCTCCAAATAAGGATTATTATCAATTTGTCAAGGCATTGTCCTCAAAACAAATGAAAAATTCTCTTACAAAAAACAACAAGTTGGTTAATACCTAAACAAATAAAAGTGAAGTTCTTCTTTAAATACCGGTAAAAATCATCTCTAACGGCAAAACTAATCCAGACTAAAGACAAAATCAATAAGTAAAGGGGCATTACTTTCACACACTTTATTATTGTGTATAAACTTAAAAATATAAAATTGCAAAAGCTAAACGTCCTCTATATAACAAATATTAACCAGATCGTTAGAATCTAATCGAATCGCAAAATTTACGGAAAGAATAATTTATTTACAGCTGTTTCCATGATCCTAATTATTATTCTCTTTATTTTTTATGAAATATACAAAGGACTGCCTTAGCTAGGAGCTTTTTATATTTCATAAAAAGCCTGTACAGATGTTGGTCGATGCTCTTAGCAATCAACCCATGCGCTGATATATACAACAAGACAACAACTATTGGCACAATGATTGCCGACTTAAACAATTTTTTTATTAAATACCATTTATTAATCCTTTTCAAACTTCATGAGGTTGTCTGTCTGTCTGTCTTGGGTCAACAGTCATTGCTCGGTGCTCTAATCAAGGTTCTAACAAAGGTCTATCACCTCTATATTAGGTTTATTGGCATCAATAGTCCTGTCAGTGATTATAAATCGATCCTAGTATAATGTTCCACAACTAACTGTGTATAAATAGTTAACGAACTGGGAACGCACGCATATTTTATCTTAGAGATAGTTGCTGATGGACTAACCTAACCACTTAGTTATGTCTGTGCAAGTACTTACCATTTTCGAAAAGAGAGCAACCGAAAATTATATGCGTCACGGTTTGTATGTCAATTGTCGGTACAATCCCTTCAGGATATGTCTCCGATAATAGTTCGTTATAACAACTTCATCTGTAATTGCACAGATAAAACACGTGTTGTGACATACCTAGATATTTATACGTTTCATTTGCGAAAAGACGTTTTCTTATATATATAAGTCTACCATAATGACTCCACTCTGCCTGATGGAAAGCAAGAAGTATAGTCTAAGAGTGGTGGTCACCATCCTCATTGCAAGTTTTTATAAAATACCGGAACAAAGTGGGAGGGAAACAAGTGCGCTGGTAGTGAATTCCAGGCTTTAATCGATCGGCACAAGGTTTTTCGACTCTCAAACGGTGACTCCTCAGGCCAGCACATGTTGTCGTGTAGAGTAAAGGTGGGACCAATCGGCAGAGCTCGTCAGAACACTCTCCGTGGTGTAGGCGATAGAGGACTGCCATTTTACATGCATGACTGCCCATTTCTCTACACGAAATTCCATCTTCATACATGATCGTCAAGTCGAATTTGGTGGGTAATAGTCGTGTCAATGATAAGGAACTCTTCAGTGATATGTGCCCCACTTTTACACTAATTCTAGGAGATAGCCATTTTATTAATTATTTCTTATTTTTATTGTAGTCGTCAGATAATTTCACAGGAGTTTAAGAAAGATAAAAGTAGCCCTTTAGTAGTGGAATATCAGAAATACATTACAGACAGACTATACATTATATTTTACCTATATTATCAGAAATCCACGTTGTGTGCAAGCTACTGCAATTTTCGCAACGTTGCATTTTCGTAATATTAAAAGCTTATACAGCGCAACCGACATTAATTAAGTAAACGTCGTTCCCAAGACTGGTGTTATGCGTTCAATTTTATAGAACGATTTTGCAATTGCGTGGGTGATATCTCCGTTTAGATTTTAGTTTTAACAAAATCACTGCTTCTCAAGGTCAATGGTCTCTGCGACCTAGATATTGATGATTTATTTTCTAATCTTAATATAGTTAATTCCCAATAAATGTGACTGCACATCAGATACCATCAGCACCTAAGTATTCACCTGAATCTAAAAGAAATCACTAATATAGAACAATGTACTGTTAATAAAAATAGTGCCCAATAAGTAACAAAGGACATGATATGATCCTTGGTTTTTAGGAGCCGCTTGCTTGAGAGCGAAATGGAGCTGAGAACCGCGAGGTGTTTTAAGAGCGGTCAATCTTCGAAAGCAAGGCACAGCGTAATGTTGACTATAACAATTAAAGCTTAAAAACTAAAAAGTGCGCAATTTTTTCAGAAAACTATTCACCGTTCATGAATGTGACATAAACGACAAACACACCATCATTTTCAGGACATCTAGACGAGCATGACATACTAAAAACTGCCAAGCAAAATAAAAACTGAAATACAATTATTTTACAAGTGACTACACAGTTCTTACATGTCCAATTCAAAATATACTAAATAAAACATAAATTTATGTCATAATTACATTTTCCACGTAGTTTATACAGATAAAATTGTTTAACAATGTCAATAGTCGTAACACAAAAATAACAGTCTATCGAAACATGACAACAGATAAAATAAAAAATAATAAACAAAACTTCTGGTGTACTTATTTATAGTGTGGCTGCGGAGGAGGACCAGCATTCTTTCAAGCATTTCCATCAGCTAAATAATCATCTATTTCATAGAACGCCCGTTTAAATAAAAACGTGCGTTTAAATTTCTGTTCATTTAGTTGTAGAATTTCACTAGATATATTATTATAGAATTTAATGCTGTACCCTATAAAAAAAGAAGTGGTGTCATGGGACACCAGGTAGGAACGAAGTTCCTTCGGATTCGGATATCAGAAAGAGAAGGGATGAGAGAACAGAAAGAGGGAGAAAGATAAAGGTATTATACACTATTCGCTTGTGTATACGACTATAGCACTTTCGTTATATGTTATTCTTACGGTTTTAGACTAACATTTTATTCAGTTTGGTCGCGCAGCAAAACCCTATCTCATAGAAGCCTGCCGTAAGGAACTTCGTTCCAAAATGTTTGCCATAAAATAATCTTATTATTTACTTACTTACTACCACCTCTAATAACGTACTCGTGATTGTATCTTTCACAATAAGATGCTAATTTATCGTAACGATATGATGTTTCGTAAATATACTGAAAAGGCACCACCATGTTTATTTCCTTAAACAGATCACTAGGTAAGGGACTTTCGACTCCTTAAATTATGAATGCCGTAAGACATCGGAGACAATTGACACTGTGGAAATAACTAAAGTAAACTAGTCGTGCAGTATCTATCTATCTATCTATCTTTTACAAGGGCGGATTCATGGCATGACCCTTACCCTTTGACCGAGTGTAGGTTGACCACTGATACTATTGATAATCTCTTTGAGAAATAAATACAATATATATATATATGTATATATATACAAGGTATATGTAGTGGTATGTATATTTAGTATATGTATATAAACGCGTCAACATATTTCTTAATATAGTATTAGAGTAACCTTCTTCTAAACTTCTTCATTTGTACATCTGCAAACTGCCCTACGTACTAATCCATTGCACTTGTCCATTACAAAGGTTGTCTGGAAGAGATCGCAGCTAGCGATAAGACCGCCGATTGTACCAGTTGCTCGTATATTATTTGTTTCATATTGTTTTACATTTTTTGTGTTTGTTTCTTTGTGTGTTTGTTAAATTGCTAATCTCTGGAATTAAACGGATTTTAATGAATCTTTTTGATTAGATAGATTATTTAGTGAGGATTAATATAGGCTATAAAACAATACGCTGCGGCACTTAGGAGTGGAACAGTGAGCTTAAAGCAGATGAGGGGAACAGATAATCTTCCATTGAAAAGAGTAAACGACACGCTTTAATGGCAAATACTGCTAATATTAAAATGCGAAAGATGCGGTATGGATTTAATGGAACATAGCATAGCTCATACATCAGAAAAACACATAAACTATAATTTATAAAGATATTGTGTAAAGTGCGATTACTGATGGATCACCTGTGGTTTGAAGTACAAAAGCTGGTTGAACATACGAAGTTGTTATGTTTATTGTAAAAATGAGGAAAATAAATGGCGCGTCTAAATAATGTTTCTATTGTGTGTCACAAATCACATTGAGATTTCAAGAACCTACGAAATTTCAAGAAACTCTTAAATTTTTATCATCAGCTAATCACAGTGACAATAGTCCATCAGCTATTTATCCACCAAATTAACAACATTATGATAGCAATATTTTTATGATGTTAGAAAGTCCAGGGCAAATAACTGTTTCGACGAAATGATTATTAACACCATGAAACTTGTCGGAGGGAGAACAAATATAGCGGCACTGGCAGAAACGTAAATAAAAGGTAAAGAAGTATTTTGGTGAAGATAATAAGGAAAATGTTTGGTGGAAGTTATCTAATCAAAACGTTAAAGCTGGTTTCTCGACGTGTGTTGAAAATTTATATTAAGTAAAAAAAGTATACCGAGTGTATAGATATTTTTATTATATAAAACTATTAACTTTAGCCTTTTTTCAATATTTCTGCAGGTAGTAGTTAAAAACAACGTGTAACCCAGAAAGGTTCACCCAATTTTATCCTCGTAACTCGCATCGACGTCGCATTTATTTTGTTTGTTTCGCCATATAATTGGCTACATTCTTTAATTTTTTAGGTTTAGGAATTTTAATAAAAGATTTTTATGATTTGGCAGATACTCTTCACGCGTATGTGGTATTTTTACTAAGAATATCATTATTTTCGTTTCATATCTAAACAAACATAATACAATATTTGCAGGAGAGGGCCCAGGTTTTTATGCCAGCCAAAAAGAAACCACAGAAACTTATTTAGACTTTTGCATGCTCTTTCGGATGCCACACCACCGTTCCCGATCCTCAAAAGGAAAACGAGGAACCCTTATGGGATCTGCATAGGTTTACAGTCAAAAGGCCTCTGAAACTCACTAGTTTCATCAAATCATCATGTTGTTATGCTTATAACCAGTTAAACCAATAGTACGAAGTAGATTTGGTAACAAATGCCAAAGTACTAAAACTATGACAATACACATACGAGTCGTGTTCATTTTAAGCTTTGAATAAAACGACAATTCTTTTATTTTTCTCACGTCACGAGAGAAATATTAAAAGCTTTATTCATCCAGAACAGTACAAATATTTATATTTATATCATAACTTTAGTTTTTTTAGCCTTAGCCCTTCATAGACCTAGGAAGATATATTATATAGATAAAGACTACATTTTATTCTAGTATTTTAAAGATAAGTTATAATTAACTCCCAGTCTTCCTGTTTCTTTCCGCTTACATTATCATTTTGGCATTGCATTAAGATTTACCTACAAAAAAATTAAATAAAAATACAATAGTGGACCTAATGTTAAGCGATTCCTCCGCCAATTGTCGACCAATTTTCTAAATTCGAAATTTAGGTTTTTTTTTATTCGGAAGGTAGGTGCGACCAAATCAGGATTTGATCAATGGATAAAAGAGAAATTACTTAGAGTGATTTAAAGTATTCGAAAACTGATTGGAAAATCGCATTAAAGGCCTTAATCTGTAATCATCCTTCTAAAGTATTATACAAATGCCTTAAAAATAGGAGTTCGATTTCAACTATTTAAATTTACTGTATCTTTGCCAGACTGTATTGATTATAAAAGTTTAAATATCAGTTTACATTTCGTAGTGATATACCTACCAAGATAGATAAGATAAATAAATAGTTGTTTATAAGTATGTACGCACACTTTTTAAACGCTTTTTATTAGCTTCACCGGTATGTTTGTGTGTTTGTAACCGACTACTCTAGACTTCATTATGACCCACTTCAAACTTTCAGATTTCATTTAAACTTAGTGGACTTATCGAGAACTGATGACAAAACACTATTTTGATAAGATTATCCATAAAGTATTAAACAATCATATATGTATATAGTAAGTTAACATAAAAATAGTGGACCTTTAATAAACTTACGTAACAGACATTTTATTATAAAATATGAACTAAAATATATTCTTTTTTTGTTTATTTATTTATTTGGGAAAATAAACAGTCACACAGAATATTACAATAAAACATTAAAATAAAGAAATACCTTTGTGAGACTAACAACATTTTCCACGTAATATTTTAACATTTTTCTGCAAGTATCATGCGTTGTTCGTACCCAGACGAATTGAAAAGAATTCAAAACAAACCTACTAAATAACTTAAAAAAATCTAAACATTTAAATGATTTAATCTTTGTGTCACAAGCTTTTTAAATGTTCCCGAAGATATTGCAAACATGTCTATATCGTGAAAGTACAGGTTATAATTATTAGTAATTCTACGTAGAGGCGCTCGCAGACCAACATTAGTACGAGAAGTCGAAACAGCAAATGTAGTTTGCGCTCGTGCCTCTCGTCGTGCTGATGTTCTAGCATCTAACATAATTTATTTCGAATACCAATACATTGCTACACAAATCAAAAAGAAACACTGTCTCCAATAAAGTTCGCCTACTTTTAAGGCTATGCAAATTATACATTTTATATAACATATCAGAAGTTGTAAATCTGCGGAAACAACGGTAATGCATGGCTCTTAAATATTTACTTTGAACTTTCTCAATGTGTTCTATATATTAATTCGACTCTCATTAAACCAACATGATGTTAATGGTGGTCACCCTGGGGGCAAACGAAGTCAAAGATAAGCTAGCACATATCGCAGACATAACCTTCGGCTGAGTTGCACCAAGTGCATTTCGCGTGAGCCCATAGCCTACATGAGGTGCATCTGAACCACAACTCATTGTGTTTTCCAGAATCGTTGCATATCAGGCATCTGTATCCAGCATCCAGCGTTTTCAGGACCCTTCATCAGTATTGTAGTCTTTTTCCCCTGACCTTTAGCTTTCCAGCTCTTTTCTTTTCCTGTTATTTTCATTTTCTTGTTTTCTTTTTCTATCAGGTTTTCTTTATTTTTTATATATATTTGATTAGCCCTGCTACCATAATATTAATTTCGTCATAATTTTATTTATAATAATATTTTCGATTTTCTTCGCCAAGTTTGCTAGCTCGGCTTGGGTCTACGCACTAAAGACTGAATCGTCATAGATGACATACTAAGGTAGAACCTTTTTTATCCTCTTTTGAAGGCTTGAAAATGGGATCCCCATTACCTTAGCAGTATTTCTTATAGAAAAACCTCCTTCAACAAGCTTTATAGCTTTTTCCAAACTTTCAGAAGACCAGGAAGCAGTTCAGTCATCCTGACTTGTACTTTCGGCATCTAAAAAGAAATAAAAACGACGTAATTCAACATGCACAGTTGTGGGAAATAGTGACTCTCATTTCCCACAATTACATTAATAAAATAAAATAAAAATAAAACTTTAAAACACTGACATAATCTGAACCGCACATCACAATTTCGAACGCCTAACTAAGTTCGTGTAAAAGTTTTAATTGCTTACTGCAAGATATTCGACACATACCTTCTAATTTGCATTGATGTAAAATTATATCAACGGAGCACAAAAACAAATATGGCGTATCTCAATGGTGTGGGCGCTGACTGCCGCGAGCTGTTCCAGACAGCGTTGGGGGGCCAGAGCTGAGGTACGGACGTGGTTTACGCGTCGCTCGCACGTACTGTTTCGTGTGGGTGACCCATTACCCGCTGACTCCCATTACCCTACTCTCCCCTACACCAACCAGCCAGTCTCAAACCAAGAAATCTAAAGTATTTATATTAATTATTAAACGCAATTTTTAAACGTATACACAACTATAGTGTAACAACCTTACGTATAAAATTGAAATATCGTACTAATGCATACTAGGCATGCCTTTTAAGTTCTATAGTTTCCATATTTCAAGGCAATTTTGATTTTGGAACTGTTCTATCTTCGAATGTGTTTAAATTTTAAATCTCAAAATAGTTAAAAGTATTAGGATTAATGCTATTGTTTAGTCACAGCGTCGATTGGAATCTGTCAGGTTACGTATCGAGAGATAGAGGCTCTATTAGGCATGTCAGGGACAACCATTCAGAAGATCTCGCATGAAGCGCTTGGTGTGAGAAAGCTAGTTTGCCGTTGGATACCGCATCTGCTTTCCAACAATCACAAGGCGGCCCGCGTCAGATGGTGTAAGAAAACTCTGCAAAGGTTCAACCGAGGAGAGTCAAATCACGTCTACGACATAATCAGTGGTGACGAATTTTGGATCTATGCCTACGATCCTGATTCCAAACAACAATCTACAATCTGGGTCTTTCAAGACGAGCCAAAGCCGACTAAAGTTGTTCGTTCTCGAAGCACTTCAAAGAAGATGGTGGCCATGTTCGTTTCAAAAACCGGCCATGTTGCGACTATTGCACTTGAAGATCGTAGAACGGTTAACGCAGAGTGGTATACCACAGTTTGTTTACCACAAGTCATCGCCGAATTTCGAAAATCTAAATCAAAGCGACGCATCACCACGACAAAGCAAGCTCACACAGCGCTCGTCAACGATTGAGTATTTGAAGCAGGAAAAAGTAGAAATCCTTGACCACCCTCCATACAGTCCTACGTGTGGAAACCCCCTCGGGCCGTCATCCCACCGGGGTTACCCTCCATACAGTCCTTTTTTTTTTTTTTTTTTTTAACGTGTGGAAATCCCCTCGGACCGTCACCCCGCCGGAGTTTGCGGCGGGGCGGTGTGTCGGAATCGAACCGACTAAAACCACACGGTGTGCCACTCTGCGCCTGAGACGGAAGGGATCCGGGAACTGCTGATATTAAGACATCCGGACCCCTCCCAGCGCTTGCCCGCACTGAAGCGGGCACCGTCTGCTGTTAAACTCTCTAATTAGGCGACGTACGGCACACGCGTACGTCACCCCCTCGCGGGTGGCTACTAGTGCGGATGGAGGGGAAAACCCATCCCGACCATCCGCGGCCACACTCAGGGCGGCATGAGGCGCTGATAGGCGCGCCTTCGCCGCCCAGTTCGCCGGCGGCGGATTGGGTCCGAGTGGATATCGTCCTCCCGGGCCTTCTCCGCCGCCTCCTTCTGCGAGACGACATCTTCACAGAAGGTTGCGACCGCGGTAAAACTGCTATCGCTACCGGCCATGGAGCGTATGACGGCCGGTAGCGAGAGATCTCCTCCGATGACTGCAGTTAGGGCCCGGCGCTGCGACTCCCAAGCGGGGCAGATCGCCAGCGTGTGCTGGGCCGAGTCTTCACTGCAGTCGCAGTGGTGGCAGGCGGGACTCAGTTCCCTCCTGGCGACCGAGTGCAGGTACTTCCCGAAGCAACCATGCCCGGAAACACCTGCGTCAGCCGGAAGGAAAGGGTCCCGTGCTGCCGCCCTGCCCACTCGAGGATGACCGGCTGGAGAGCCTCCACGGCGGCAAAGCCAGCGCGCGGAGTCTCCAGCCGGAACGACCAACTAGCCATCGTGGCTCGACGGGCGGCTTCACGCCACTCGCGTACCTCTTCGGTCGGAGGGCGAAAGCCATACTCCGCCCGATATTCAGCCACCCGTCGATAAACTTCGGCGAGCACTTCCGCCTCCAAATCCCACGGGAGTGTTCCAGCCAAGGTGCACGCCGCCTCGGTGGACACCGTGCGGTATCCGCGTATGGCTCTGACCGCCAATACCCTTTGAGGCCGCCAGAGGCGCGCCTTATTCTGGGCGGTCAGAGCCGCCACCCACACCGGTGCCCCATACAGTGCCATCGACACCCTCCATACAGTCCTGACCTAAGCTCTAACAATTTCTTTACATTTCCTAAAATTAAGAAAAGTCTTCCAGTCCGGTGAAGAAGCAGTCGACGCTTTCAAGTCAGCCATTTTGAACACCCCCACTTTAGAGTGAAATAAATGTTATAATAACTGGTTTGAGCGAATGGAAAAGTGTATTAAGCTACGTGGTGAATACTTTGAAAAACAACAAAAAGTACTAGAAGGTTCTAGTTGTGTTTTTTTCTTCAAACGACAAAACTTTAAACATGTCTCGTACATCTATTATGACAGCCTTGTTCTAGAAAACGTGGTCTTCCAGGAAAACTAGTTAACAGAGATAAATTATAAACACTGGGTCACAAAATTTCACAGTTTTTAATATAAAGAAAGCTATTACAGATTATTAGAAAAAAACTTTCGGGAGTTACATTCCTATCTATTTAAATATACGGTTTTACTTACTTTTACTCATGTATATATTTCGGGGATGCCCGACTAGTTTCGGTCCCGAGAGGAGACCTTTCTAAAGGAGTAATTCGTCCAGCTGTACCGGACGTCACAGTGAAAAAAACATTATCAAGAAAAAAATACATATTGTAGCAGAAACTTAATTTACTAAAGTAGAAGTATTTTATTTTTCAAATTTTTCACAATGTTGAGTGTAGCTCGAAAAAGCGTGAGCTTTTTCTAAAGATTATTGACTACGACGAAGCCTACGTCGACCCTCTCGCCCCTGTGACCAAACGTGGTATTTTTAAAGACCCTCCTGAACGGGTCACGTAGTATGGGTACGTTCTCTTATTTGTAATTTTAATTTCATGTCAAGTGTTAATGAATAAAAATAATAAACAAGCTGATTGTTTTTAGAGGATAATTGGGTTTTGTTCAAACAAATTTTTGTTATTTATATATTAAGTAATTAGCCCTTGTAAGTTAATTTTTCTTCCATAAAGAACTTATTATAATTATAATGTGTCTTATTTGTATAATTAACTTCTACTCCTTATCATTGACTTCAACAGGCCATATCATTTACTTCTACTCAACATGGCACTTTCATTGGTTTAATTTCAATGCAATATTTCTATTTTACGATTTTCCTTGTTAATGTGATGTTTATATCATGGTGTAAATTTACAAAACTCTTATTTTTTCAATACACTACTTAATATAGTTGCTATTCTTTAGTATTGTTTCTAAAAAGAAATATAACACAAAAGTAGTAGTAGTTATTTTCTGGTTAGGCTGTATAGCTGTTGCCTTTGTCTGTCAATATGGGAAAGCGATTTGAACTGCTAAGAAAAAAACAACTTTGACATTTCGCTCATGGATTCATTGATTTCTGAAATAATCCTAAATAAAATATTATAATGGCTAAACAAACAGGTAAAATATATTTAGGATACGAAGATGAGGTAATTGGTGACAAAAATCAAATCCTATTAAATTACAAGGTTAACAAAATCGGAGGGCTACCTGTAAGTTTCTAATTAGATGTTTCATAAATCAATAACATTATCGACCGCGTGCCATGTTTTTTATTTAAATATGTTTTTGTTTGTTGCAGGACTGGCCACCTATAGAGAATCTCCAGTTTTCTCCTAAGTGCCCTTTGTGCGGATTACACAGACTTTTAATTATACAATGTTATGCCCCTCTTGATAATTCTGTGTATCACCGTACTTTATACATTTTTGCTTGTGTAAATCCTAACTGTTGGATTCAGTCTGAAAGGTAAATATTATAATTTATTTACTGAGTGTTTGTTTAAAGTCACACTTTTTTATGTAATGTTACTGGCCATTAATAACTTGATTATATTTTAGTTGGTTGTGTGTTCGAACCCAGTGCCAAGAAAACTCTACAAATGAATTAAGTGCTATTGTTGCAATGCCTAATGCTGAAACACAATTGTCATGGTGCAATAGGGCAGATGAGTGGGATGAAAATGATAATGATGCAGCAAATGGAAACTTTATGAATGTTGATAACATTCCAAGCCCTAATAATGCTATTCAACGGTATGTGTTGTTGATTAAATTAACTTTAGGTGTTGACTGTCCTGTTGGTTTACACATATACTATAACATAACACATTAATTAAAAGATCCTGTAACACCATAAGTGATGCTACTTGTGCCTTTCCTGCCTTGTCAATGCAGCATGGTGACCCACACTGTGGAGGCCTGGTGAGATACTTTTTCACACCCTACTTAAAAGACCGGGAATCAAAGAAACATGTGCGCTGGTAGTGAATTCCACACTTTCAGCGATCGGCACAGAAAAGTGTGTGTGGCTATGTTGCCAGGATTTTATTTTAAAGATCTGTTAAAGTAATGGACACCTTTCTTTCTCTTTACTAAATACAGTACAAACTCTTTACAGTGAATTTTAAGGGACTGAGCATTTTTTCCTTAAAACAAGTTTTCGTTATTCAGATTGAAGAGAAAAATAAACCAAATTTAACCAATTATAATAATTTCTAATTTTATTACTATCAATAGGTAAATTATTGTAAACACTATACTCTGTTAACTTTTACAATATATTCTGTTAACTTTGCCTTCTTGATAGTTTCAAAGTTGGTTTACTTCTAATACACTGATACATGATACATGATGATGGTGCGTTTAGTACAAGTGGTAGAGCCATGCTTAAGCACGAATGGGCCGGCTCGACCGGTGCGATACCACTGCCTCACAGAAAACCGGTTGTGAAGTAACGTTTGCGTTGCATTTCCCCGAAATTAGTGAGGTCTCCGGAGGCCCAAAATCCCCCACCCCCCTAATGATAGCGCTGTTAACGAAAAGGATACCCCAGGGGGGTACCAGCGCTAGCGTTGGAGAATCCCCCTCTGGACGTCCACCCTCAGTACGGATTATGCCTGAGCGTGGACGCCCAGGCTGCCCCTCGTACTCTGGGGGGGGCTCAACTGCGCTCTCAAAATCTGCTCGGGGCAAGAGAAGGCACACCATGGCACCCCCTGTCACGTTTACCGTGGATTTTTGTAACATCAGGGGCTTACATTCGAACCTCGACACTGTCCACCACCACCTTGAGACAGCAAAGCCGGCCTTGCTCTTTTTAACCGAGACGCAGATATCATCTCCAGCGGACACATCCTACCTCTGCTACCCTGGGTACGGACTGGAACACTCCTTTGTTCCTAAGGCTGGTGTATGCGTGTACGTTAGAGATGATATCACTTCTCGCCGCCTCGGCAATCTTGAAGGTAGGGACCTCTCCATCTTATGGCTACGTGTAGACTGCGACGACCATCCCCGCATCTACCTATGCCTCTACAGGTCCCATAGCGGTGATGCCGAAACGGACCGACTCATCGACCACGTCCAAATGGCTACAGACTCAGTGCTCCAGCAGGTCCCATCCGCAGAGATCGTGATTCTTGGCGACTTTAACGCCCATCACGCCGAATGGCTTGGTTCGCGCAAAACCGATCATGCGGGAAGATCTGTTCACGATTTCGCCTTGGCATATGGCTTGACGCAGCTGGTAGCAACGCCTAGGCGAATCCCAGATGCAGAAAGCCACGTGCCTTCACTGTTGGATCTTCTGCTGACCTCACATCCTGACGGCTACAAAGTATCCGTTGAGGCCCCTCTTGGCTCTTCGGACCATTGCCTGATTAGGAGTATGGTGCCACTCGTTCACTCGCTGCGGCCGCGAGTTACAGGCAGTGCCGCGTATGGTACTATAGGTCAGCAGACTGGGATGGAATGAGAACATTCTTTGCATCCTACCCATGGAGGCAGGTTTGCTTCTCGCCGGATGATCCCAATGTCGTTGCTGACTCTGTCGCGGATGTTGTGCTTCAGGGTATGGAACTTTTCATTCCATTCTCCCTGATTCCCACAGGTGGCAAGTCCCAGCCTTGGTTTGGTCGAACCTGCAAAGCGGCGTCCCGCCGAAAGCAGGAATGTTACCAAGCATGGGCTAATGCAGCGACAGCACGGGATGTAAAGACCAGCACATTAAAGAAGCAATTTAACTTTGCCTCCAGGTCCCTCAAAAGAGTAATTGCTGGGGCGAAGTCGGCTCACATCGGCAGAATTGGCGAGAGACTAGTTAGTCTCCCCTCCGGAACTCGTGCATTCTGGTCTCTTGCCAAAGCTGTCCAGGGGAACTTTAGTAAGCCATCCCTTCCACCTCTGCGCATAGGAGATAATTCGTTGGCCCACGACGCTAAAGAAAAAGCCGATCTTCTGGGCAAACTCTTTGCGTCCAACTCGACTCTGGACGACGGGGGAAACGCACCGCCGACCTTACCGCAGTGCGAGACCCGCATGCCGGAAGTCCGGTTTACACAAAGGGCAGTGCGTAAAGCGATTCTTTCCCTCGACGTTCATAAGTCGAGTGGGCCCGATAGAATCTCTCCTATCGTGATGAAGACGTTTGCTCCAGAGTTAGCACCAGTTTTGACGCGCCTTTATCGGCTTTCCCACTCTCTTGGCGTACTCCCGAACTCATGGAAGACAGCTCTAGTGCACCCAATCCCTAAAAAAGGAGATCGCTAGGATCCGTCCAACTACAGACCCATAGCCATCACCTCCTTGTTCTCCAAGACAATGGAATCCATTGTTAACTGCCAGCTCCTCCGGTACTTAGAAGACCACCAGCTCCTCAATGATCGACAATACGGCTTCCGTCAGGGTCGTTCAGCTGGTGATCTTCTCGTATACTTGACTCACCGGTGGGCACAGGCGATCGAGACCAAGGGGGAAGCGTTGGCCGTTAGTTTGGACGTGGCGAAGGCCTTCGATCGGGTCTGGCACAAAGCGCTCCTTGCGAAGCTTCCTTCCTATGGGCTTCCCGAGAAACTGTGCAATTGGCTCACCAGTTTTCTTACAGACAGAATCAAGGTCGGTGTTGACGGTGCATGCTCCGACTCCAAGTCTGTTAATTCTGGTGTCCCACAAGGCTGTGTGCTATCACCCACGCTGTTTCTTCTGCATATCAACGACATGCTGCAGATTAGCAGCATCCATTGCTATGCAGACGATAGCACGAGTGATGCCCTTTACACCGGCCGCGCTAACATTTCTCGGGTAAACGTCATCGAAAGCCGATCCAAACTTGTGTCTGAAATCGAAACTTCTTTATCAAAAGTTTCAGATTGGGGTCGACTTAACCTAGTCCAATTTAACCCCACGAAGACACAGGTTTGCGCGTTCACCGCTAAAAAGATGCCATTGGTCGTATCACCTCAATTAGAGAGCACTTCCCTAACTGCATCAGCCAGTATCGGAATCCTTGGCGTCGATATATCAAGCGAAGTCCAGTTTCGCGGTCACTTAGAGAGTAAGGCCATATTAGCCTTGAAGAAGCTTGGTGTGCTAAACAGATCGAGACAGTATTTTACTCCGGCCCACCGCCTGCAACTTTATAAGGCGCAGGTTCGGCCGCACATGGAATACTGTTCTCATCTCTATGCAGGTGCACCCCAGTACCAACTTCTGCCTCTTGACCGCATTCAACGGAGAGCGACTCGCATCATCGACTGCCAAGATATTTCTGATCGACTTGACACCTTGGCGTTGCGTAGAGATGTAGCTTCACTCTGCATCCTCTATCGCTTGTATCATGGGGAGTGTTCAGAGGAATTGTTCGGACTTATACGGGCTGCTGGTTTCCGCCATCGTCCTACGCGACAAAATATCCATCCCCATCACCTGGACGATTGGCACTCCACCACTGTGCGCTTCTCCAGAAGCTTTTTGCCTCGCACAACCAGCTTATGGAACAAATTGTCGCCTGCCGTATTTCCGAACCGATACGACCTTCAAACCTTCAAGAAGAGAGCGTACCTCTACCTAAAAGGCCGGCAACGCACTTGTGACTCTTGAGTTGCGGGTGTCCATGGGTGGCGGTAGTCACTTACCATCAGGTGACCCGTCTGCTCGTTTGCCCCCTATCGCATAAAAAAAAAAAAAAAAAAACTAAG
Source organism: Tyria jacobaeae (assembly GCA_947561695.1). NCBI lineage: Eukaryota > Metazoa > Arthropoda > Insecta > Lepidoptera > Erebidae > Tyria > Tyria jacobaeae. The sequence goes on from OX387218.1 coordinate 12,361,294, forward strand.
ACCAATTTCCTACAGACAATGTAATCTAAGAATAATGGCAAACCTGTTAAGGCAATTAATAATAACAAAAGCGAGAGGGCTGTATATCAGAGAGGGCGGATATCTTTCATAGAAATTTTGGCACCTCAAAAGATTAGTTTTGTAAGCTGATTATAAAATGATATAAATATGTTGTTTATGTCTAAATATGAAAATATTTCTTCATAATAGAGAATGGCTGTTGGTTATAAAGAGTGAATTAATGTATGGGTTTTGTGGTAAACCAACAAATTAAACTAATTTCTATGTTATAGAAAGCTTTTCGTTATACAGAGTTTACGCTATGTATATATAATAATGGATACTAATTTTTAAGCATTTTAAGTAAAAATCGAATAAGGATTTATTTGTCCAAATGAGTTAAAATAGAACCTTTAACTCAGCCATTCCCAAAGTGTTTGATAACGCCCCCTTGTGGGCGCTGCAGGCCTAAAGGGGGGCGTTGTGTGGAGGCTTAGGGGGCGATTTGTAATTTCATCTAGGAGGACTCTTAGACACCGACTGAGCTCTCGACTCTCGACTACAGCTTGTGAACATCAACTAATATGAATTAAGAGATTGCTCAAACTAACTCGGTTTGATATTTCTCTCCGTGTAGTTCATATATCTGCCCTGTTTTATGGAATAAATAAAATAAAAATCATGTCAATCAGTCGCTCCGTTTCGAAACGAAAGTAGACACAAACATACAAATAAAAAGGCAACACATTTTCGCATTTTAATAGTTACTATTTTATTTATTATTATTATTCCTATATTATTATTACTATTCCTAGATAGGTAATTTTTGTAGATAATAGACCGCGTAATACGTACGTAATACTATTGAGCGTCGAATGAGATAAACGAGTTTATGTATGTTTGTCTTATTCCTGTCAGTGCGTGCTGCTTATACAATCCTCCTATATAAACAACGTAATATTTATTTTATTTTCATTTGCGGTTTCGCGCGTAATAGATTAGTCTTCTATGTCTAAAACATATTCGAATGAAGCAATGAAGCCTTCAAGAATGCAAGATCATTTGAGTAAATGCATCCAGATAAGAACGACAAGAATGTAGCATATTTTCAAGACCTAGGCCAGGTGTAGCAAAACTCTTTTCGGCGACTGGAAGGAAAGGAAGTAATAACTACTGTGCTTCATAAACCGGCCGCAGATATTATCCGAAAAAATCCTTTGAGTAATAGTTCTGTGTGTAAAGACGAATTGATGAAATGTCTGAAAACATTGAGGAATCATTGTGCAATCAATCAAACATCTGAGGACTAATCAATTCTCAATTCAGCTCGATGAGTCCACTTCACCAAATAATGAAGCATTGTCGCTGTCTTACGTGAGGTTTATTAAAGATGAGAAAATATGTGAAGAACTATCGTTTGCTAGAAATTTAGAGACCGATACAAAAGGCGAAACCATATTTAATACATTGGAAAAGTCTTGTGATGAGAAAGATTCCCTTGAGAAATATTATATCAATTGCTACGGTTGGCGCTCCGGCTATGACAGGGGACCAAAAGGCTTCATAGCGTACCTAAAATATAAAATTCCAGATTTCCTGGCTGTATTTATAGACAACATTTGGTTGCTAGAAATTTAAGTAAAAGACTATTTCAGTCACTGCAATATGTCATCAAAGCAGTCAATAAAATCCGTAAAAGCTCTTTGAATGATAGATTATTTCATCGGCTTTGTGAGATCATATTAATGTCAACATGGATTTAGTGCTGTGGCAACGCTGCTTACTAAAAAAAGAAATCGTTTGCATGTTGCCCGAAGGTCGTGGTGTGCGGCAGTTCTTGAGTAAATTGGAACCTGATATCAACAAACTTATTAAACAGCAGCAGATTGATCCTTCACATTAGTTTTTATATTAGAATCGGTTCTCTGTTTTTTTTTTAAATAAAATATACTCTGTCTGAATACTATAAAATTGCGTTTCAATAATCATTCTCATTTAGGCAGGTTTAGCTCGTAAAAGTTAACTTGAGCACGGTTGTGTACTACCTACTGCGCTCAGGTCTCAAGTTAACTTTTGCGGGTTATAGCAAGTCTCGTTTAGAATGAAGCTTTAATCTCCGCTAATATAGCTCACATTAATTAATTCAATTTTAAGTAAGTCAAAAAATGAAGGTGCTTAATTTATTGTCAAAGTGGGCAGTAGACAAAATAAGTTTGGGAACCCCTGCTATAACTGATTGAAAGAATACTTTATTGTCTGTACATTTGCGTATACTATGGTAATTTAATAATAAAAATAACTTATCACATCTCACACACCAACCATCATACATACAATCTGGTCCCAAACTAAGCGGAGCTTCTACTATGGTAACCAGACTGCTGATAAAAATACTCAAATTCTTCCAACCTAGATAAGTTAGTTTATACTTGGTCAATAGCACTTACAGGAGGTTTGAGGTGATCAGAGACCAAATTATTTAATGCGGCATCCATTAGACCTGTACAAAATATTAATTAAATTTATAGGAATTCCGATGAAGATGAAGAGAGTAACTCATTTGATTTAGAAACAGTGGAACAAGCGCTTGGTAATCTTCAAGTATTTGATGCTCACAATGCCAACATGTCTCCTATACAAGGTACCAATTATTCATGTATTGCATTGTTTGTTTAATAATGCTGAGTGTAGGTTCTATTCTAATGTACCCCTGCCTACCCTACCTATTCAAATTTAATAAATTCATACTCAATTTTCAGCGTATTGTTGGTAGTCAAAATTTGGTCATTTGAATTTAAAAGTGTTAATTGTTGATAGGTCTAGAGCTATTATTTGGTACAATCAGGGTAACCTCAAGAATCCAGTCAGATATATCCTGCTGATAACCATAAAATTTTATGGCTTTTCCTACCTTTTTAGCTAGCATTTCTTAAGGTGCCAGGTGACTTCACCATCAGGGGATATAAATGAATGCTAAAATCAATGTAATACTGCTAAATACTGAATAATATTTTTATGTTATAATTCAGGAGCTGTTGGGGCTATTGGTGCCCCTATAGCCGCAGCAGAGTTAGAAGGGGGTGATGAGCCAGGACTAGTAACGGTGGATACACCTACTGCACCAACAAATGATGTACAAGCATTACTGCATCAAGTTTGTACATTTGAATTGTATTCCATGTTTTTTTTGTTATTTTACATAATTATTGAATATTATTAAGTCCCAAAATGTAAAATGTTTTTGAAACTTGTACTAATTTTACTTCATCTTCAAGTATATTAAAACCTTTAATAAACTTGAAGATGCTTCTAATAATGCTTCTAAAACAGATGTGTAGATCTGGAACAGTGTTTTCCTAGTTTTAATAAATGATTATATTCACAATAATTTTTTTTGGAGACTGCATTGACGTAACAAGCCAACATTATCATTACATACCTAATCATTCAATATGTATGTTTGTAATTGCAGACTGCTGAATTGCCCCATGACTTAAGAAGTCGATTGATGTTAGGACCATTACAATTTGTACCCAAATTTATGTATGTTGAAGAAGAATGGAACAAATCGTCCGGTTCTGATGATAGAGTTACTGAATTGCTCAATAAATATAAGAGGGAGAATGGTAAGTTTTCTTACTTAAACCCATTATAGTCCTAGTCGTTTATGTATGGAAATTATAATAAAGTAATCTATTTACCAGACAGGAGCAATTTACCAGACACTGATTTTTGGCCAGAAAATTATAATGATGTTCAGACCAAAAATTTCAGAATCCTTTTTCTTTTTTTCAGAAATAGAAGCTTGCGCCGGTGACCGGGGTGGGGTTGGGGCTGCTGGATCCGACGATGAACCTTATGAGGAAGCTACTCCTCTTCACGGGGACAGATTATTCCATGCCTTCCTGACGCGCTTACGTAAAAATCCTGGACAGATACTCAGGTAAATGTGACCCCACCCTGACTGATGAGAAAGAGGTTGCATCGTGCTTTCGATTCCCACAATTACAAAAAATTGTGTGATCCACAATTTGCTATTCTATGTCTGGGTGTTATTTGTGTCCTTTGCTTGTAAGTTTGTAAAGTCCCCTAGCCCCATAGTAAAGTTATTCAATTAAAGAACAGTCCACATCCTCTATACAATTTTAAGTACTTTTAATTTTCTTACGTTTGAATATCCCTTGCGGCTGTTATTTATTATATATCGCGAAAATTTACACCTAAGTAGTAGTAAGTGTTTAACGTCCATACGCATGTGGTGATTGTCACGATTTTATATAAGCAATTAATATAAAACTCAAAATTCCATGGTGTGACCCAGGTATTCCCGAGAAGAGCCCCCTATACTCGGCGCTCCACTGCCCAGCACTGCAGGTACACCGGAGTCACCAAGTGTGCCAAGTATCTGCACCCGATGTGGTTCAAGACTGACCTGCGAACTGCAACTTGTACCAGAATTCACTAAAACCTTGCTACTACACCCATCTAACACCTCTCTTGCTCACTTACATTTCCTCTCTGTACTCATCTTTACTTGCTCACAAAGCTGCTGGCAATCGTCAGATTCACTTGTGAAAGAGTTTGTTGTGTTTCAACCCGAAGTTGTCTAAAATGTTTTGTTACTATCCATCTTCATTATTTTGTGTAAGTGTAGTGTATAATTAGGTATTATTAAAGCTGTAGCTGCAGAAGTTATAATTGTGTATATTGTAAATGTTATTTACTCAGTTGTCATAAGAATATTTTCATAATTTTGGACTGTGATTGTATACCTTTTAATAAATGGTACATTTTATGTTTATAGTTATTTGAAAACCATTGTTATTTATATTGAAAAAACAAAGGTTCACTTATTTTCCATTTCGTGAATATTCTGTGTCAGTATAATCAAAAGAGATTCACTTTCACTTTTTAGGGGGAGTGTATTCGATAATTGTGTTATTATATATTGTATTGTATGTGTTATTGGACTACACACAATGTAGCACCTTCCATAAATTGAGAATTTGATTCTTTATTATTAATAATAATCTAAATAGGGATTGGAACAATCTATATAGAACTGATTTTTTATGTATATTTATCTATAATTATTGGTTAATCTAAAATGTCCATAGGTAACTGCCAGATAGAAGTAAGTTACAATTATATATAATAAGAAAGTATGAGCCTTGCTAAGAGAAATGTTAGCTACTTAGAATGATTTTGCCTCATTTAACTTTAACATGATTATTAACAAACTTTACAACATGATCACTTTGATGTAATATAAATTTGATGATGTGGAACTTAATGTATTCTGTTAACGTAAATGAGATGTTACCGTAACCATAGCATTTATTTGTCTACGATTAAAATAAATTTATTTATCTGGAAATTAAGTTTTAGATAAGATTTTAGAACATTTATTATTATTTTTATGTTTGTAATTATTTTGCATTGTGAAACATAACTTAAACGTACATACATAATTTGACTAAAGAGAGGTATTACGTCATAACCCCCTATTTCATACAACACGAACAATGCTTAATAAAGAGTAATGGTAGGAGTATGAATTGAAAAAATGCAAACGATTTCATGGATACTAAAGGATCTACTTATTTTTTTTTTTTCAATAGAAACTAGAACAGGGAAAAGGCATGTTATTTCTTGATGTTATGAAATTATAGGATTATAAACCAAAATAATTGTATAATAGATGCTTTTTACTTCAAATCATAAATCAATTATTATTAGAGATACCTACTGCCATTTTATTCCTTATTGTATAACCATTGTTATAAAAACTGTTATCCGGTCCATGAACCATATAACTATCAAATTAATAACTGTCAATCACTTTGTAGAATAGCATGGCAATTTTAAAATATATTAACTGTTAGTTATATCAACACTTACTGCATTTTAATTTCAATACCTATTGCCATTTAGTTTTTTTACAGTTTACGGGTACAATAAAGCTTTCTTCGGTACCATAGGAGTACTTAGTTACTATGTGATTCCTAAGGCCTAGGTGCTTAATGGCGCTGAAGTAGTGCCTTGCTCACCTATGTGTTGTCACGAGAATCCTTGTGGTATTCTCCTAACAAACTTTCGGGATCAGCTGTTGGGGTAGCTGACCCGATAGGTTTTTAAAGTAGTACTTTTCCTACGTCTGTGCCAGCTGGCTGAATGAGGTGAGGATATCTACTTAGCCGGCCAGGCTGTATAAGCCGTCGAACCGTAGCTAAGTTGATAATACTAGGAGCAAGGAAAGGTGCCTATGTTAGCCGGCCAGACTGGTTAGTCCTTGAACCTTAGCTGAAGTGAAACACCAGAGAATGGTTGGAATCAACTTGTATTTGAACATCTGGTATCATCTCACCCCTGTTGAGGGGGGTGGGGAGACCATTTGAAGCTCTGGGCTCCTTATAGTTGTTTTCCTAGCAGCTCACCACTGTGAGCCGGTCATTGGAGTTAGCTCACCGGCCTCGAGGTTTGCTCGCCGATCGCTCCTCCGAAGAGGGGTCCAGCGAGCCGCCTGCGAGAGGTCGGTGGTTGGCTATCTGCATCCGATGGCGAAGCCAATGCCCCGCTCGAAGGAACTGATATGAGCTCCCGAGCGGGGTGTTTGAGTCGCCTCCGGATGAGTGTTGTATCGTCTGGATGTGGGAGCGGAGCAATACCTACCAGGTGGGGAAGTTTCGAGTGGTCAGCCCGCTCAAACATCCCCGTGGCGAGTCTGCTCACAAACTCCTTTATAGGTTCCCACTTGAGGTCTCGGTGGATTGTTGCATTCCTGAAGTACCTGGGGGCGTCAACCACCATGCGAAGGCAGCTGTTCTCTACAGCCTGCAAACGTTGGCGCGATGCCCCTGCTATCAAGTTGTACCAGGCCGGCCCACTGTAGGTGAGGCGCGACCTGATATATGTTTTGTAAATGCCTAGTTTGGCACTTACTGGTAGTCTGGAGGATAGCAGGGGACGCAGCTTCGTTCGCGCAGCTCTGGCCTTTGTGCAACGTTGTGTCAACGCTATGAGTGATTTCAGTGGAAGTCGCTGCAGTGCAGTGTTCGGTATTCCGTCTACACCAGGTGCTTTCCGTGGGTTGGTTTTCCTGATCATCGCAGCAACCTCGCTCAGTGTTACAAGCAGTTAACCCTCAGACTGGGCGAGGGGCCTCGAGAGGTAGAGATGGGTTGCCGCCTCTATCTCCCGAGTGTGGTCCTCGTCTTGATTGTCGTGAGGTGTGAACTGTTTTTCGAGGCTGTTCGCGATGATCTGGGCACGGTCTTGCGCTTTGTAGCGTATTTGCCCGTCCTCAGCGAACAGGGGGCGCGTGGGGTTTGGTTCTGCAGTCAGTTGCCTGCAGAGTCGGTGTACCGAGGGCTGTTCGTCCTCGATATCTATGAGAAAGTTCTCCCATGCGTCACCTCTGTGCTCCCAAAGAGCAGCCTTGAACGAGTTGGTAAGGCGGTTGTATCGGGTCTTGTCTCGGGGGTGCCGAGTTCTCTGCCAGAGCTTCTTAGCCTCTCGCTTCTCCTCGAGAATTTTACGGAGCCGAGCGGGCAGAGGGTTCTGTCGCTCGCTGCTCGGTCTAGTGCTCGAGGAGACTCGAAGTGCGGCTTGGATAGCTCCGGTGATTTCTTCGGCGGCTTCATCGACTTCCACTGGCGTTTTTACAACCGTAGGGCGGCTGTAACCCGCTAGGGATTCTTGGTAAGCCCTCCAGTCTGTGTGGACTGTGGGCTTCGGTGGGCCGACCGTAGCCGCGGGCTCCCTGAACACAAGTAGCACCGGCCTGTGGTCCGATGGTAGGTCCTCGAGCACTTCCTGTGCCGGAGGTGCTCTTAGTCCTTTGAACACTATGATGTCCAGTACGCTATCACTATGGCCCGCTGGGTCCAATCTAGTGGGTTCTCTGGGGCCAGCGATTTCATAGCTATGCATATCGGAGTCTTGCATAAGGAGATTTCCCATTGCGTTGCTGGTGGTGTTGTGCCATGCTTGGTGCTTTGCGTTCAGGTCTCCCGCGATTATGGTCGGCGTCGTATGTTGGAGAAGGCTCCGGAGTTCATCGACGCGGGCTCTCTGGTTCGGAGCTCGATAGGCCGCGTAGAGGCGCATCTCCCGCCTGCCGATTTGGACATCGATACCAAGCGCATACATGGTATCGAGTCTCTTCGGTTCGACGGGTTGATGCACTACTGTCCTCTTCACTATGATAGCGAGTCCACGATATGCTTCCCCTCTTGGCGAGACCTCATCTTGGCGGTACACAATGTACCCTGGGATCTTGAGTGGCCTGTTGGCCTTCAGGTGGGTCTCGCTTATCAGCATGATATCGACCCGCTGTTCCTTGAGAAATAGGCATAGTAGGCCTACCTTGGATTTCAGTGTCTCCGTGTTCCAATGAACCACCCTGAGCGGCTTATCCATTGGTAGTGAGGTTTTGCAGCAGTCCTGTCGTATTAATCTCGCCTGCCTTAACACGCTGTGCGAACAGCATGAGTAAGGCAGCGAGTTGGTCCCTCTTTGGGTCCTTGGCTGCTGGGCTGCAGTTTTTGGGTGCCGCCGCAGGTGTGGGGTTCTGGCTTTTCCTGGGCCGACTTCTTTCTTCGGTGCCTTCTCCTTTTTTTTGTGGAGCTTGACCCCGGGTTTGCTGCGGCTATCAGCGTGGTGGGTGCCGAGTCGACGACCACGTTAGGTTGGTCGATGACCTTGGGCGGGCCTGTTCTCGGCACGAGTCCCGCCTTCTTGTTGCGGGCTTCCCGCTTGTAGACGGGGCATGCCGCACTGCAGGCTGGGTGTGGGCCTTGGCAGTTGGCGCACGTGGGTGGCTCCTCTTTTGGTCGAGGGCAGTTGTGCGCCTGGTGCTCATCACCGCATCGCACACAGGCTAGGCGCCTGTGGCAGTTCTATGAACTGTGGCGGAAGCCTTGGCAGCGGTGGCATTGAGAGGGTCCTTTCTTGCCCCTCCAGGCCTCTATGACGACGACTGGCATGAGCAAGACCTCGTCAATGTTGCAGGCCTTCGCTGCGGTCGGGCTCTTCTCCACTTCTACGAAGAAGATGCATCCGGGTCTGCTAGTGCGAGCACGGATATGCTTCGCGAACTTGACTGGCACTCCCTTGCTAGTCAAGTCCTCCACTATTTCCTCTGTGGGAGTGTCAGCGGGTAAGCCCCGGATAGCCATTTTCGGGGGCTTCTGGTGCGGTGGAGCGATGGCGTAATAAGGCGCCTTGTCCTGTCCGAGGTCATCCAGGTGAGCCTGAATGACTCGGAATTCAGCGTCTTCTTTGGGAGTGAATTTAAATCCCTTCCCAAAGGGCCTCACGCTGGGTGGGTGACCGATTTTGGCGGCCAACTCCTTCATGTGGGTCGTCCAGTTCTCCAGACGGTCCACTACAAGGATTGGTTGTCTCCTTGTGGACGTCTGGGTAGTGGCCGCCTTGGAAGGGCCTTGTGTTGTTATGGGCCTTTTAGTTGTTATGGGTTTCTGGGGTGGTGGTGCGGCAAGTACAGCTGCTGCTGTCCTTGGCCTGGGTGTAGGCGTAGGTGCCCGTTCGACTTCCAGTGTTACTAAAGTCGGTTCGGGCGAGGTGGAGAGGACTTGGACGTCCATCTCCTCGCTATCCCCTTCCTCAGAGTTCGAGGTTAGGGAAGCCCCTATGGTTGTCCGCTTCGCCGTTTGCGGCTCCGGGTCTTCTTCCCGCCTCCGTTTGCCTGGTATAGGCGTTGCGGTAGACGGCAGTGCTGACCCCACCGCTGTCAAGCTGTGTACATCCTGCGCAGTGAGGTCTTCCTTCCTCTTCTCTCCAATGTGAACTTCCATTACTCGGAAGTAGGCCTCCAACCAGCGCTGCAAACCCTGCGACATTTCTCCCTTCTCTCGAAGGGAGTTGAAAATACTCAGGTCGCCCTGGTATTTTTGTCGCTGGTCCAGCAGCACTGCGTCGGTCAAGCCTTTTTCTTCGCTGCTGGTTTTCTTGCTGCTGGTGGATCCGTCCTCGTGGCGCCTTGGCATGTTTGCCATCACCGTTGAGATTAGGGTCGGAGACCCCACCCCGCGGCGAAGGTTTACTTGCCTTCTCGGGGAAGGTATCCGAATCCGAATGTACAAGTACAATTCGGGTGCAAATAATAATATTTAACAAATATTAAATATTAAAATAAGCAGTGTTAGGGGCGCCCGTACGATGGCGGTCGGAGCGCAAGCACGTCCGTTCACCACGACAGTCCGAAACACTTACCTTACCGACTTGTATTTGATTAAAAGTATGCTAGTTATATTTACATTTTTGACCATTAAGTAATGGAGTTAGTTTACCGCACATTATATGGATTAACTAATCACATTTCTTATTCTATATTTACAATATTTACTGTATACGTAACCAATCAGCTTACGTTGCTGTTATCGTTGTATGTGTGCGTGAGTATAAATTTATGCATCGTATAAAAACGCGGTGTCGCGCGGATCGCGTTAGTTCGCTGGAAATCTCCTTATGCAAGACTCCGATATGCATAACTATGAAATCGCTGGCCCCAGAGAACCCACTAGATTGGACCCAGCGGGCTATAGTGATAGCGTACTGGACATCATAGTGTTCAAAGGACTAAGAGCACCTCCGGCACAGGAAGTGCTCGAGGACCTACCATCGGACCACAGGCCGGTGCTACTTGTGTTCAGGGAGCCCGCGGCTACGGTCGGCCCACCGAAGCCCACAGTCCACACAGACTGGAGGGCTTACCAAGAATCCTTAGCGGGTTACAGCCCCCCTACGGTTGTAAAAACACCAGTGGAAGTCGATGAAGCCGCCGAAGAAATCACCGGAGCTATCCAAGCCGCACTTCGAGTCTCCTCGAGCACTAGACCGAGCAGCGAGCGACAGAACCCTCTGCCCGCTCGGCTCCGTAAAATGCTCGAGGAAAAGCGAGAGGCTAAGAAGCTCTGGCAGAGAACTCGGCACCCCCGAGACAAGACCCGATACAACCGCCTTACCAACTCGTTCAAGACTGCTCTTTGGGAGCACAGAGGTGACGCATGGGAGAACTTTCTCATAGATATCGAGGACGAACAGCCCTCGGTACACCGACTCTGTAAACTGACTGCAGAACCAAACCCCACGCGCCCCCTGTTCGCTGAGGACGGGCAAATACGCTACAAAGCGCAAGACCGTGCCCAGATCATCGCGAACAGCCTCGAAAAACAGTTCACACCTCACGACAATCAAGACGAGGACCACACTCGGGAGATAGAGGCGGCAACCCATCTCGACCTCTCGAGGCCCCTCGCCCAGTCTGAGGGTGAACTGCTCGTAACACCGAGCGAGGTTGCTGCGATGATCAGGAAAACCAACCCACGGAAAGCACCTGGTGAAGACGGAATACCGAACACTGCACTGCAGCGACTTCCACTGAAATCACTCATAGCGTTGACACAACTGTTCAACGGTATCCTGAGGACCGGCCACTTCCCTAACATCTGGAAGCGGGGTCGGGTTATCGTACTTCCGAAGCCCGGCAAGGACCTCAGAAAACCGGAGAACTACCGGCCCATCACACTCCTCTCGACGACGTCCAAGGTGTTCGAGCGCTTACTGCTAGTAAGGGCTCAACCCCACATCCGCCTGAGGCCCGAGCAATTTGGATTTCGTCAGGAGCACTCCACCACGCTCCAGCTGACTCGTGTCCTAGACGAGATGGCTACGTGGTTGAACAAGGGCGGGAGCACGGTGACCGTGATGCTCGACATGGAGAAGGCGTTCGACAGAGTGTGGCATGAAGGTCTCATCCACAAGCTGTCTACATCGTCTCTACCACGAAAAGTAGTCGCGATCATCGCATCGTTCCTGATCCAGAGAACCTTCCGTGTGGCTATAGAGGATACCACATCGGAAATCAAAACCATCAGTGCCGGAGTCCCGCAAGGGAGCTGTCTGTCACCGGCCTTGTACGCCCACTACACGGATGACATCCCTGTAGTCGGAGACGTCAAGCTGGCACTGTTTGCAGACGATGCCGCGTACTTGTCAAGTTCACGTAACGCCGCACACGCTGCACGGAAATTGCGCCCCACACTCGAAGCCCTTCCGGGCTGGCTGAAGCGATGGAGGCTCAAGTGCAACGTGTCGAAGACCCAGGCAATGATAACCGGTATGGCACACCACCCGCCAAACCTACGTCTGATGGAAGAGGACATCCCATGGTCCCCAAAGGTCAAGTACCTGGGAATCACCATCGACAGATCACTGTCGATGAATCACCACGTCGAGACCATCACAGCGAAGGCCAGAGCTGCGCGGACGAAGCTGCGTCCCCTGCTATCCTCCAGACTACCAGTAAGTGCCAAACTAGGCATTTACAAAACATATATCAGGTCACGCCTCACCTACGGTGGGCCAGCCTGGTACAACTTGATAGCAGGGACATCGCGCTAACGTTTGCAGGCTGTAGAGAACAGCTGCCTTCGCATGGTGGTCGACGCCCCCAGGTACCTCAGGAATGTAACAATTCACCGAGACCTCAAGTGGGAACCTATAAAGGAGTTTGTGAGCAGACTCGCCACGGGGATGTTTGAGCGGGCTGACCGCTATAAACGTCCCCACCTGGTAGGTATTGCTCCGCTCCCCCATCCAGACGATACAACACTCATCCGGAGGCGACTCAAACACCCCGCTCGGGAGCTCATATCAGTTCCTTCGAGCGGGGCATTGGCTTCGCCATCGGATGCAGATAGCCAACCACCGACCTCTCGCAGGCGGCTCGCTGCCCCTCTTCGGAGGAGCGGTCGGCGAGCAAACCTCGAGGCCGGTGAGCTAACTCCCATGACCGGCTCACAGTGGTGAGCTGTGAGGAAAACCACTATAAGGAGCCCAGTGCTTCAAATAGTCTCCCCACCCCCCTCAACAGGGGTGAGATGATACCAGATATAATCGCGTTTATTCGCCGCTTGGTATGCTGTGTAAGTGGATGCGTGCTGTCTTGATGCGTTTTTAGAGCTTTAGAGTACGTGGCATATGTAAGCCACAAAACTTTCTTTTTGAAACAGTCTTCAATAAAGGAGTAGAGCATCAAAATAACAATAATTCTATTACTGATATATACTTCTAATACTATTGTATTTTTTAAAAGCCAATAAATGTAACTAAAATGTGGAATAATAAGAAACGTTTTTCGAATACTATGCAAAAAATTCCGCCATCAACAAATCTGCTATCGAGTGTATATTTCATAGCTTAATTTCTATTGCTTGGCCTCATTGATTTTATAAATTCGTACCACCCTACTGAGAATTTAATGAAAAACGTGCGTAGAAAGTTTCTGGTCCAATACTTGGCGCGGTTATTGATGACAGGCCCCGGTATTCCGCGCACCTCCTGCTTTGATAGATCGACTCGTGAGGTTGACCGAACGTAAACAAAGCTCTTAGAATAATATGTTTAAATATGTTCGTCCTATTTTACAAGACTGTATTTAACTTGTAAAGCATGTATGTTTGTCCTGGAGGAATCTTGCAACTGAATTTTAAATCAGTTATATTTAACCGATTGAGCTGAAATATGGTATACACGCTTATTTTGGATAACAATGCATGCTTATGAATTATAAAGGTTTTCAGATATAGGTATTATTGCAATAAAAACCGTTCAAGTGCGAGTCGAATTCGTACGTCGAGGGTTTCGTACCTACCCATTATACCGCCACAATAAAATTGGTATCATTTTTATTGGGGGCTCGGGCTCAACAAATTGGGAAGTGCATAGTGTATCGATCGCTCTAGTCTTTACTGTAAAAAGTTCTGCGCAAGTGAGCATAATATACATATAAATATTTCACACAATATCACAATTTTATTTATTTACCTTATTTGAGGTTGGTGCCAATTAAGCTAAACCTCTAAATTCTTCCTTTGAGGCGGCCAGCCTATTTGCCGGATCCGCTCCCTGGGATCTAGATGCAGTACTCCTTGCGCTACAGTACCGGTGGCGCAAGGACGTACTAGATCGGGGAGAGCCGCCTGTGCCTCCCGAAGTAGAGGCACACGGGCTGAGTTCCACCAAATCTTGGTGGCAGAGTGGGAGCAACGACTTGCGCTACCCACTGCGGGGCACGATGTTGTAGCGACGAGAAGACCCGTTCTTAGAGAGTAGCTGGAGAGAGGACATGTAGCTCTCCCTTCCGGATGACACAGGTGCTTTCCGGACACGGTTGCGGTTGGTTGTTCTGCGGGTAGTCTCTCGCTCCTGCCCTTGGTTCTGTCCATGGTCCGGAGCGAGAGCGCATGGAAATCCTCAAAGGAAGCGTTGGAACGGGAGAGGGAGCGCAATCCAACTCTGGAGGAGCCGCGACGGATTGTATTCACTGATCTCCGGTCACCCGGCAGCGCGCAGTGTTCCGTGCGTCTCAGAGTACTGTGAACAAAGGGTGATGGTCACAGCGGGTGACGGGACCCGTCTTGGGTGAGACGGGTCAGTGCCTTTCGGAGGCAGCGGAAGAATACCACGGCAATTCTCGCTCCCCCGATCATATGCAAGCAGAAGAACACCAGGGTGGTTTTTAGTCGGTAAGAGTTCGCCATACCTTTTCCCCCCACTCCATGGGGGAAGAATATCCATGAGGATCTTCAACCCGTTACAAAAAAAAAAAAAAAAAAATAATAAAAAAAAGAGCGCAAGTCCTCTAAATTTTACGAGCGCTCATACTACTCAGAGGACTATTTTAATTGGCGTCAACTATGTATGTACCGGGACACCCTTTAATTTTCAACTTTTTTATTTTTTAGAATTTTTCTTGACCTTGACCTTGACCTTACTTTTTGCCAAATTTCGTGAATGTAGGTCAACGGGAACTACCATATAGGTTTTCCACCCAAAACCTATAGGGTACTTCCGGTTGACCTAGAATTGTAAATTTTGGTTAAATAGCAAGGTTTTACAGCTCAAGAGAAAAAAAACTGAAAAATAAAAAAAGTTAAAATTAGATTAATTTTGGTACTTACAAGTTTTCGTGAAAATCTAAATTTGCTCATATCTTTTTATCGTGTTGACTCAAGGCCTTGATTTTTATACACCTAATAGGGACTATAGACCTCAAAATCTTTCCGTTCACCCGTTCCTGACTAATTCAGTGATGAAACACAGACAGACGAACAAGAGACGAAAAAGAGAGACGAACATGTATATGTTCGTCTCTCTTTTCGTTCGTCTTCTTCTCTTGTGAGGAACGGAACCCTAAAAAATCCATAAGATAATGATAAGATAAAATGTTGATAAAGGGACCCACACAAAGTAACTATACATACAGTAGAGCTTTGTGGGTCTCTCGAAACTTTTTTCGGAAGTATTCGAAGTTTGAAAATGATAATTGATCTTAGAAATGTCAGAGCACTTGACTTTCAAAATGTATTATTTTGCAATGATACTTTGAAAACTTAATAATATAATAATTATCATTAAGAAAAATAGAATAAAAACTCTAATTTCACCTCTTCTTACTTCGATTTAGTTAAGTTTAGTCGATTACTTGCGTTATAAAATATAGGGAGCTACCTACCTATTTTGAGAGATCTGATTTATTATCTGCGCACACGTTTTCCGTATATGAATCGGTGCGGCAAGGCTTTAAGTAATTTTATTAGTTGCAGCTAAAGACCACCAAAATTCGGAAGTTAAATTGTGCATATACACTAAAAGTGCTTATTGAACGTTTGTTATTTGTACGTTATTTGTGACGCTTTTGAAATAAGTACAAAAAAACATGGCTAATGAAACACCAATTC
This sequence comes from Tyria jacobaeae, assembly GCA_947561695.1. Taxonomy (NCBI): domain Eukaryota; kingdom Metazoa; phylum Arthropoda; class Insecta; order Lepidoptera; family Erebidae; genus Tyria; species Tyria jacobaeae. Next base: position 12,377,061 of record OX387218.1, read on the forward strand.
CACCTCCTGTTTTATGGGCTCAGCGTAAAGCAGAGGTCTTTCTCACAATTAGCATAGAATCCAAAGATCCAACTGTTAAAATTGAACCAGATTCAGTATATTTTAAGGGTGTCAATGTATCAGACAATAAATTACATGAAGTAACCATACCTTTATACGATACTGTGGTTCCGGAATCCAGCGACTACGTAAATAAAGGCCGGTGCATAGAAATTATACTTAATAAAAAGAATGCAGATGCTTCTTTCTGGCCATCAGTAACAAAAGATAAAAAGAAACCTCACTACATTAAGGTAGACTTCAATAAGTGGATAGACGAAGATGATGAAGAAGAAAGCACTGGTGATATTAGTAATATGCCAATGTTTGGAGATGAATTCCAAACAATGGGAGATGATGGCGATGCATAGGACAAGGCTGAAAAACCTCATTCTGTGAATTAGAAACTGACTCGGATGATAAATAAAAAGCTATCGTAAATGAGAGCTTCATTATTGTTTATTATATAGAAAGCACATTGTGTATAAAATTTTATGGTTATAAGTAAACCATTGAATGTGAAAAAAATGTCAAATTAATTTAGCTGAGGAATTAACTTAAGTCTGGAGCTAGAAAACTCTTACCTACATCTACTTATATAGAAAATAATTAAGTATGTAATATTTTTATTTGCCTTAAAGCATTAATGTTTAAAGATTTGATCATTTAAAATGATTGAATTGGTACTGTTTGTAAATCTTGGTACAATTTATACATTTTTATCACAAAAGGAAGCATTCGGATTAGTTTCTAATGTAAACAATAAATTCATATTTTATTACTTTGGTATTTTGTTTCATTACAAATTTATTATTGTGTACTTTTTTTATTAGCTAGGTGTTCGTGATAATTCCTTTTTTTATGATATCTTAATTTGTTATAGACTGAAGTAAATAGTTTTCTTAGTTTAATGAATTTATACATGTCCTACAAGTACAACTGTAAATTTTCTCTTAACCAAAATTAATTATATTTCATGTTTTCTGCAAACATTATCTTGTATACTAATATTATAAATTCGAAAGTAAAGCTATATCTAGATACTTTGAACCTTGGGATAAGACTAGCAAAGTTAGTAAGTATACAATATACAATAAAGGAATGATACAATAAAGTATACAATAAAATTATAATTTACTAGCCTATGCAGCTTCACTATGGTAAAGTTTCCTATTCCTACTTTTTCGGGGGTGAAGGAATCTTTTTCTGTACAGTGATTAGTTGAGGAGTTCACTTAGCTCAACAATCACTGTACAGAAAAGGATTCCTTTAGTGAAAGTGTATCAGTCAAGTAAACTCATATCAAATTTATATTGTTAGTTAGGATGTCAAATTATTATTATGAATAATTAATCACACATACATCATATTTTCTATTGCTTTCGGTATTAATAAGACTTAGATATCCACTTATAATGTTTATATCTATGCCACTTGGCTTTATGCTGCTTGCTTGCATGGTTTTTTTGCCATTGTCATTGAGATTGCACATGAATTTAGCTTCAAGCACACATTGTATCACATAGAAAAACTGAATGACCCAACAGAATAAATAGGAATTAGGGTTTACTTAGTATAAATATATTAGGTTTCAAATTGTAGAAGTAATAACTTTGGTTGGATGTCAGTCGAGTTAATGCATAAAGTCAATGACAGTAATTTTATGTAGCAGTATAATAGGTATATATTTTACTTTAACTTTTCGCTATTATATGACTATTACTGTTAAAATTACAAATTATTTCCATAAAGTTATACCTACAGATAACAAAATTACCATTTGCCCTATAGTAAGCAAGCCTGCCCTGTCGGAACCTAAACGATTACAATGGTTAGTCGACATCGATTCTTCGCTTATTTAAACCAAAGAAAAGATAAAATTAGATTTATAGTAGTGCTGTAGTACATGTGTGTATGTTTTATATCGTTAGCTGGCTGGTAATGTCTGCAGCTTTTAGGTGTTCTTAGTTCAAAACTGAACCAGCTAAACTGAACAAGAAACACCTTCAGTTACTGTGGAGTATAATAAAATAAAATAACCTGAGTACTATTGGCATGAAACTTTACTTTGTTTTTTCAGTAACTGTCGTTGTAACACTATATAAATGAAATTGCTGTCCATGTCTTCGTATGTTCAACGTTAAAGTCATACAGTAAATGAGTCTATTGAGACTTTCACATTTCAACATATATGCAGCTCCCTGACCAGGATTAAACACTGGTGCGCCGAAACTTTGGCAATCAAACATGAAATACGACATGCCTGACCTTCCAAAACCTAAATTTTTAGATGGACTAATTAATATGCCGTGGTTATACTTCTCAAAGAAATACTGAATTGCTTTACTTATATTAAATCTGTCTGGATATATATTATACACAAATCCAAATATTACTTTCTCAAATTTAAAAGTGAATGCGAAGGGATACATTTCATCAAATTTAGAATCCAATTTTTCAAGTTCAATCTCTTGATTGCGTTCGGCTCCTACTTTATCTAAATATTTCTTGTGATATTTGTCACCGTTGATAACTAAACCATCTAGGAACCCTCCGGTCCAAGCGCTTAGTTCACAAGTTTCTGTCAAACCCACAGCAAGTACGGTCGTAGCAAGATATTGTTGTCCACGATGTGTTTTATCAAATCTCTTATCAGTTGAGTGAATCGATCCCCATAAGGAAAATAAGTCTCCTGGAAATTCAATATCCCAATCTTTCCACAACGTCTTTGGAATGTCACGTGGAAAGCCTAAGCCATTTGTTAGAGCCATTCGAGACCAAGGTATTATTTCAATATTTAGCCAATACATTTTTTCATCTACAGCAGGTTTTGCTCTTCTGCGCTTCAAATATGGCTCATTTGGATTTACATCAGGTTTAAAGAGTGGACTAAGTCTGTAGTTTAATGCAGAATGTCGTGGAGCAGTTTTAACAGATGTAAGTTCGAATGTATAAAATTCTGGGCTGTCTGATGTTGATAGCGGTAACACTTTACGTAATCGTTTTATAAGAACATCCAGGGAACGGTACAGCGTCCAGGTTGCTACAGCGCTGCCTTTCTTTGAAGGTTTATTAACGTCTTCTTTTGCTGGCTCTTCACTTGGTGGTGGATAGGGATCGAAAAGGTGGAAAAATCCATCAGTGTGACATACTACCATACTGCAATGAGGATATCTGATAATGACATAGCGAAGTCTTCTCATTACTGCTTTCAAATATTGTTCTAGTGTCTTTTCTGGGTTTTCATTCACTACTAATATTTTTTTAATGTTCACGTTGAGAAACTTCCCATCCAATATGACATTTTTGATGACTCTCTTTTCACAAACAGCCAAATTAGTAGCCTTCTCATTTATTTCGAGCCCTTTTTCTATGCAGGTGTCTATCATTACTTGATCCCAAGTTCTAATAGGATGCATGGCAGCCATTAACATAGCGATGAGGCTCACAAAATGGCATGACTTAATATCTGTGCTAGGTTTTCGATCAGTCAGTGACGTTGTCCCTTCAATTCTATAAATCCCATCGATACGCTGATAACCGACTACTGGCGGAATCTTACCATCTACAGCATCCGCGGAACTCTTTTTCTTTTCGGGTGATACAATTGATGGCTTAGATTTTGACGATTTTGGTTTACGAGCATCAAAGTCATAGTCCTCAGGCAGTTTTTCTCGAGGCTCCTGTAAAAGTCTTCGAACTAATATTCTACTGATTACGAATTGTTGATCTTCAGTTTTTCCATCCTTGTTGTATAGCATCCTGTAAAAAATAGGCAATACTTATTTTGTTAACATTTGAGAAATGGTACTAAAGATTAATGAAATTTTTGTTATAAATGAGTAATGATTAACAAACGTGCAGTAGGTATAGATACAAAAAACGCCGTTTGAAACGCCTCATTTTATGTAATGTATCGGAAAATCTGCTATTTTAGAGGGGAGAGGGGATCAGAATTACCTGCTTACTAGCTCATGCAACGATCTAAATCGTAAAAAGCATGCATTTCCTTTACTTCCCTTCTTCTCAGTCCGCAAACCCATTGCATTGCAAGCGCTTCCATCGAATAAGTAATAAAGGTTCGATCTTTTAAAGAACGCACAACTGTATGTTGCCGTAGTCACCATGCCTCTATCGTAATGGTCGAAAAATTTACGGTCAATGTACTCCTCCAGTTGCCAACTAGGTCCCTCACCAATGACATCAATAGTTGCGTGATACGCCTATAAACAATGACAAGGATAAGAAAATAAATAAAATGAAATATAGTTAGTTATTAAACACGACAATCGCTAGTTCAATTTACAGAAGTAGGTCACCAAGGATGAATGGGAATGTAAACAATAGGCTTACATTGCCCATCCATCCGTATAAGCAATATCCTGTATCCATAAGTAGCCGGTTCTCCTTTTATACGTATATATATCTTTTTGTATATGTTATATGCCCCCCTGGGCAGACGAACAGACGGGTCACCTGATGGTAAGTGACAACCGCCGTCCATGGACATCTGCAACTGGAGAGTCGCAAGTGAGCTGCCCGCCTTTGAGAGGGAAGATGAGGGCATGCGGGGAGGGGAAAGAGATGGGAAAAGGGGCTGAAGGTCAGGGGTGAGGAATAAGAAGAGGGGAGTTAGGCCTTCAGAAACTCCACTAATCTCGGGTAAATACAACGCAAGTGTTGCTTTACAACCGGTTTTCTGTGAGGCCGTGGTACGAGTCGAGCCGGCACCGGTAAAAACATACGTTACATATCGATATATGTAACGTATGTTTTTACCGGTGCCGGTGCAAAATTAGCCTTTGGCGATCCAAACGTTAGTGGGACCAAATTCTAATTGGCAAAGTTAGCCAATTTTGCCAATTAGAATTTGGTCCCACTAACGTAATAGGAGCCAAGCCTATTGCCGTCGGCCTGGCACTGTATGACTATATAGATATTGTCTGATAGATAACAGCCTGATCCATTGAAGAATTACCCCATTCGCCGAGGCTAAGTGTTCTAGCGACTGGTGGCATTCGTAGATGAGACCGGAGTTCATGGTGTTGCGCATTAGGGCCCTTAGTACCGCCATACTATCTGACAGTATGGATGTTATACTGCTTGATGCCTCTAGACATAGCCGCGAGGGCTGCGTATGTTAGCACAACACATTCGCATTGAAAAATCGAACTGTGCTTGCCTAGTGCCAGCGATATTTTTATGTTTAGGTCTAGTGAGTACACCCCGGCTCCAGTACCTGACCCCATCTTGGAGCCGTCCGTGTATATTCGGACTTCATTTATGCCGGAATGATCACTATCGTTCTCCTGTAGTTCTATACAGTACCTTCTTTCGAAGATGTGTTCTTTTGGAATCCTGTCACATGGGGCAGCTATCAGAGGTTGGTAGTCCACTAGTTGATTCCAGATATTGGAGTGTGGACCCTCTTGGTTATTCCAAAGACTCAGGTGTTTTAGTCTGATTGTTGCCATAGCTGCCTCCTGTTGTATGTACAGGTCTAGTGGTGCTAGATCGAGAGCCACCTCAAGGGCAGCAGTAGGGGTTGTTCGCATGCATCCAGTGACGGCCGTACAAACGAGTCTCTGGAATTGCTGCAACCTGTTTCTAACCGTGCTAAGCTCAGTTCTCTGCCACCAAGCAATAGCACCGTACGTGATTATCGGCCTTATTACCGCTTTATAAAGCCATAAAGTGATTTTCGGTGAGAGACCCCAGGTTTTGCCGAGGAGCCGCTTGCATTGGTAAAAGATAATGCAGGCTTTATTAAGTTTTGCGTCTAGGTGTCTATTCCATAGGAGTTTGCTGTCAAGTATGACTCCTAGATACTTGACCTCTGAGGTAAGAACCAGACTAGTGCCGAATAGTTTTGGCAGCCTTAGGTCACCTAAACTACGTTTGTTTGTGAATATTATCAATCCGTTTTTGTTGGGTTCACTGATAGATTGTGTTTTACGCACCACTTTCGACGACCTTTAAAGCAGACCTCATTTGGTCGCAAATTGTGCTTTCAAATGGGCCACTAATAAGAATGGTCAGGTCGTCTGTATAGCACACCAACAAACTATAGTTTAGAGGTGATCACTAATACGTATATTTGAAAAAAAAAAATCAAATCAAAAATTATAACGGAAGGAAGGACTGCGATGATTGGTTGAAGGTTGGTTGTGATTTCTTAAGATAATTTGTAAAGGTTGAAGAACGGTTTTTAAACAACTGGGTAATTATTTGTATTAGGTGGGAATCGAACCTAATCATAAATCAGTAAATCTTCAACGACTAAATGGATACCTTACAGTAATCGATTACCTGATGTCCAATGGCAATTTTCGGTATGACATGCACGGGAGCAAGTTGGAACTTCTGTTCCTTGTTGTCATGTAGTTTTTTAGCGGTATCAACAACAAAGTTAACTATATGGGAATTCCAAGTATTAATGGTGTACTTAAAGGAAGTAACTATTGCCATGATCGCTCCAAAGGGCAGTATATCTAAGGAGTTAACAGCACCAGGTTCTGAAAGGGCGCTACTCCCTCTAACTATTTGGGACCTATCTGGTAAATCTTTGAAGTTACTAGGTTTGGCGAGTTCTTTGTCGATAGGGGATGTCGTATCAATGGGTTCGGAGAGAGGAGGTGTCATTTTCTTTCGAATCTGCCGTAATTTATATCTTCTCCTCGCGTCCTCCGTCAGCAGTATTCGGCGTTCTACATTTACTGGTTCAAGTGTTTGGACCTCGCCTTCGGCTTCAAGTTCGGCTAAACCGTCTGCTGGAGGTGCCAACTGAAAATATATAAATAAAAAGAATGTCTTACATTACATACATCGATACGAAGGAGGGATTTTAACTCGGATTTAACTGTTATTAACAGACTAGCTTCTGCCTATGTGTGTATGTATGTAGATTAATAAGTAGCAACTTAGATTTTCAGATCGTTAGATTCGATCGATATCAAGTCGATATTTAGGTTCTCACTTGAGCACTTTTAACAACTACTACCAACACTTAAGAGACCTTGACTTTTAGACGATCAGAAAAGAACTCTAAGTATAATGCGGAAATTCCTACTCCTTAGCCTTAGCATTTTTCCTTTTGAAAGATAATAAGAAACTATTGTGATGTGTACGTAACTATCAACAAATTCAGTTTTTATACAGGCGCGACTTTCCTATTTCTAAACGGATACAAAAGAAAAACACATGAGAAGCTTAATATAAAGTCGTTGCCTATATAAAGGAGTTCAATGTACCGGCACTTCAGCCTCGGGTTGGGGAGACGGCGGTGGAGGTGGCAGAGCAGGTGGAAGCTCCTCCGCTTTCCTGCGCGCTTCTTCTTCTTCCGCCTTCTTCCTCTCTGCTTCTGCTTTTTTAGCCGCTATTGTCTCTTCATCTTCTTCCTCTTCTACAGCTTCCTCCTTAATATTGTTATAAAAACCATTAGTGTCGTACATATAGAGTCTATAGTTTTAACCCAAATGAACATTGTATGTAAAGTGGTAGTACCAAACTTTTAACTGGTAGTCAGGCTTCTTTAAGAAAAACTGACTGGACCTAAGATGCAAATCTTTAGAGTCTATACATCGTTGCCGATATATGTATATAACTAAGTATAGACTCCAAAGATTAGACTGTTAACTACAAATATTAAATAACAAGTTATGACCTTACCTCTTCAATTCCTCCTTCAGGTGGCTGCAAATATATGTTCGTAATTAGTATTTTCATTAAAACCTTACAAATACGTTACATATATGTATATATATACGCTATATTTTTGTCATAAACCACCTTTTCCTTCTCTTCTATTCGCTATTTCCCTTTTAATATTCTACCAGTTTTCCCATTTAATTACTCGTTATGTAACTGGGACTACATAATACTCGGCAAATTGTTAAAACACGTGTTTAATACAGGCTTGAGTATATGCGCAGGTATGTGTATCTCCAATTAGAGTTCATATTCTATGTTTAGCGTTGTAGACTCCTACCGGCCTTTCAGCTCACGTATGCCTTATACGAGTATACTTACTTGTCTTGTCATTCGTTCCACAATCTTCCATCCAGCATTTCTTTTTCAATGGTATTTTTAATTTGAATTTTAATGCAGCTTGCTATCAGTTTGTAGTGGGACAAATTCAAACTCACGGCCTATTTTTTTTTAGTAGTTCTAAAACACCTAGGTTTAACTTTCAGTTAAAAAGTATTTACAGGGACAGGAGGAGGTGTAGGTGGAGGAGTGGGTTCTCGGTCAGGGTCAGGCTCTGGCAGCTCGTTCGTCTTGTCCCGCGGCTTGGGCCAAGGCGGCACCACTTGCGTCACAGATACCGTTGGAGAATCCAAGTTTACTGAAAGCATTCACAGTAACAACGTGAGAATGATAGTCGGGTGAAGCACAGAGTTGTTTTGGTGTTATGGATGCTTGTGATAATTAAACCTAAGGTGACTTCTGTGTGGTCAGTAGAGGTAACATTTCGCGCCGAGAGTAGAAACCGTAATAAATCCTGTAATAATTGTTTTATTTTTTTAAACCGTATGTTATTATTTGCACCTAAACCTAACAGTGCCGAACATAATAAATATAATTAAGTGCGCTTGTGTAAAACTACTTACTTATGTGGTTTGTACATAAATGTGGTTTTAATGATTTAATTGCCAAAATTAGGTTCCTTATTACTGAGGAACACACGCAATTTTAATAGCCCGGTGATAGGGAATTAACTAAAGGTCTAAAGAAGCGATTCCCATATATTTATAAAATTGTAAAAACCCTTTAAACATTGTCGTGAAATTATTATTATTATAATATAATCGATTTTCAATTATATAGTAACTAACCAAGTCTAGCTTCAACCGAAGTATCTGGAATTTTATATTTCAATGGTATTGGTGGTAAATAATCTTCTTGAATGCTATCCACGAGCGATATTATATCACCCATTTGTTCTTCGTCAACCTGTGGCTGTAAAAAAGCGAAAGTGCATAATAAGAGCAAAGGACTTTACATTGTCTATATTAAATTTTGGGTCTGAGCCGTGGAGGTGGACAACTTAATGGAATTTAACAACGTAACACCCGTATTACGTTAGCAGAGGGCGCTTGCTTATCTACTTCCTAAATAAATTTGTATACCATATTTAATATTATTTATATACATAGTTTTGATTTTAGTCAGTTTAAATACTTACAGCTCCAGGCTTAGGCACTGGCTCAAAAAGTTTGCTATCGGCTGGCACAACATCATGGAATGGCTCCCCCCCATCGCCGCGGCCGCGACTCATCTCCAGAATTTTCCGCTTCACTTTGCCGCCATGCAACTGTTCGTCGCTCAGTGTACAAACAATTTGCATCTAAAATTGCAGACAAATTTTAATTTTCTAAATTAGTTAGTATTTCATTTTAGTACTTTTTAGATCACAATAAATAAATAAAAAAATCAGTAATTAAACTTCAATCTAAATTTAATAAACTCGACTTTTTTCAAGAGTTCGCTTTGAAATCGAATAAATGAAATGTCCCTTGAACAAAGTTATAGTTTCGTTAAGGGGCAAATTCGAAAATCTGAACAAAAATAGCTAATTGAATTTATATTAGAAAGTTATGCGGCGGTCTAAAGAGAAACTTATAAACATATGTACCTTCGGCTGTTTTTTCTTAAGTTTCAAAACCTTAAAAGCGTGAATATTGAACTGTGCAGTAGCAGGCAAATAATCAAAGTTTTTAGTAATAACATCTGCTAATGCTTCAGGATTCAAAACCATAAAACAACACGCTTTACCAGTTTTCAAGGCCCTTAATCCGTCATTAGTACGTGGGTAAGGATCAAACAAATAGAACATATCTTTTTGCCTCCAAACGGCCATTGCATAGTTATTAAATTCCAAAATCCCACTGTTATATCCACTTTTAAAAAGTTCTTGCAAACCTGTTTTTATATTCAAAAAGCATTCCTTAGCTGTAAATAATTGCCCCTTTACTCTTTCTCTGTATATAATTATCTCACATGAATACGGGCCAATAAATATTTCGTTAGGGATGTTGTCAATCGACATGTCAATCATGACTTTGGGATGTGCGCAATCAACATAAAGCTTATTACCCAAACGTAAAACTTTATCCAAAGTTTTTGAGAACCATGTATTTGGTGGGGATATCTTGGCATACGTCATAGCCACGACTGCTATTGGTATTGCCTGTCTATACTTAGCGTCCTCGAAGCAACGATCTCCTAAATGCATATTTGCATTTACGATAGCACAATTTTCGTTTAAAATCCTGTATCCCATCATAGCCTTTTCAGCTGGTGTTAATTCTTTGTCAGACTCAAGATCTTCGTCTGCTTTTTCGTCAATCATTTTTAAAACTTTGACGGGAGCTAAAACGAATTTCTGATCTCCTAAGATACTGCGAGCTAAAAGAAGGTCAGCCACGGACTCCAAATCTTTTACATTCATGATAGCAGCTTGGCCTGAGGCATAATTAGAATAGGCCCTAGAATCTCTGCCGGCTGAATCAAAAATGTAGTAACACACTCTATCCTTCCATATTACTACTTTGATGATTCTGAAAAATAAAACAATCGGTATAACATACATACCGTTGTGCATCGTAACTACCTACAGGTAAATTAGCTTGGAGAAATTTTTGCGTTTGTAGTAGTGTATGGTCAGCAAATAAAAAAAAAACAACATTTTATTTTTATTTTTTATTTTTTTAAAGGTACGTTTGTGGCTGGAGCACACCAAATGCGTACACGTCTACGCATACGCACTACATACTAATACGGACGTGAAAATGTGTATCCACTGCATTGTAATCTATGGAACTGTATGAGGCAGACAAGCCAGTTCCAAACATTACAAGCAGTGAATGCCGGTTTTCACTTCAGTGAAGACGTGTATGATTAGGTGTTCTCCGGCCATAAATGTTTTATTCTAATAATTCATCAACCCCAGGCATATCACAATCATCCCCATGCTCGCTTTCATCAGATGAATTATTTAAATTAATTATGATTCGTTCTGATATTGTGTCTAAAGCTGCGTCTCTACCCTGATATTTGTTTTCCTCCTCAATAGCATGCAGACAAACTTTTCTCCATTCCTCTACAGTTATGGCGTTCATTTTTTCTTCAGCTAATGACATTATAACCTTCATATTCATTGCGACATTCTTTTTTGCGACATATGTTTTCACTATCCCCCATATATTTTCTATAGGATTAAACTCCGGATGGTATGGTGATAAACGCAGCACAGTATGACCGTGCTGTCGTAATATTTCGTCTATCTTGTACTCTACAAATCTCGCCTTGTTTTGCAGAATCAGTTCATATAATTGAGGCTTAAGCAACGTGGATGAATGCTCAATGTTTCGCAATGTCAGCCAGTCAATCATTTTCTGTTTTCTAGAATTACTATTCGGTGCAGGATTTTGTATTGAGTTATGATATGGTGCGTTGTCAACAACAACAACACTATTTGGTAAGTTGTAAGTTGGGTATTAATTGAGTTTGAATCCACCTTGAATAGTTGTCATAGTTCATATTGTCGTGGTAATCTCCACTTTTTTGGTTGGCTTTAAACATAAGCAATGCATTTGGTATAAAGCCATCCATACCAGCGGCATGAACAATGATTAAACGGTTGCCTTTCGATATATGTTGCTTCAAACCTGAAGTGCTTCCATCTAACCAAGATTTCGAGAGGGTATGTGATGTATGTATATATGTTTCGTCGGTGTAAACAATTGGTCGGCGTTGTTCGCGATATTCAGCAATTTTCATCAAATAATTAATTCGCAAGTATCTAATTTCGTGTTTTTCCATTAGAAGTTTCCGGTTATCTTCTGTTTGCTTCCAATTAAAACCTAATGACATGACGTGTTTTCGTAACGTGCTGACACAACCTTTATAATCGATATCTTCTTTCTTTGTGATGTGGAAGTCATTAATTGTTCTTCTGATAACTTGCTGATCAAAGTTATCGATTACTATTGTAGGTTTACGATTCGGTTTCTTTTTAGGAGATTTAAATGTTCCTGATCTGAAGGACGACATTTGCTTTCTGATACTACCTTTCTGACGGATGCTATTGAAATTCCTGTTGATTTAGCAACTAATTGAGTGGGGGTCATAATACTGCTCGGGTTGTTATTACACTCATTTTCGAAATATTTGTACAAACAGTACAAAACTTCTTTAGTTTGAGAAGTCAAAGGCTTGTCTCGACCATGTTTTAACACTGGAGCCATTTTGAATTAACAATATAAAGTTACAACACTTACACACAAATTAAACACTTCAACAAATATTATAACAATAATAACAAACAATAACAACAATCAACAAATACAAAATTTAACAATTAACGTAATAATTATAATTTTTGAATGAAATGTGTGCTTTATGTTCTAACAGTACCAAGCGACTGACGCCGGACTGCACGTGGCACCTGCGGAGAGCGTAAACTGGTTTATTCTGGTTTTGTGCGAGTTTCCACTTTCCACTATCAAGTGACGATTTTTTGGTTTAGATTGAAATATCTGGGAAACGGTGCGTCCTAGGCCAAAAATAACAAAAAAATTGACCCCCCCGTAGTCCCCCGGAGTTTTAAAAACCTAGATGAAAGGAAAAAAAAAATTATATATCGGTCTCTCCTCTTTGAAGTTTCACTTCTATCGTGTGTGAATCGCACACACACCTTTTTTTTTTATAAAGTTAAAACCTTTTTCTTTAAAATAAAAACTTGTTTTTATTGAAAACTAAAATCAGAGTGTTGCTAGGGATAAGTATAAAATTAAATAGTAATGTTAGGATATCAAAACATTTTTGTATAGGCCAGAACGATATAGTGGAAACGCGCTCTAAGATCTGAGTAATATACACACCACTACATATGCAAAAATTTCTCGAGACTAATTTTACCGTACTAACTACTCAAACGAAAATCCTTATTAAGGTAAAAATAAATTCAAGTGCTAAATAACTGTTTACCTCGACATCATAACACCAGCTCGGTTTGCTTTAAAGAATGCTTTCAATCCCCTACACAAATTGTATACTGTAGGGTCCAAGGACATTGTGTATCCCACAATGTCAGGTTCACCAAGCAGGACTTGCATACGCTTGCCGTTTAATACCAATACTTGTTTCTTTCCAAATGGTAGCACTTCGCAGATACCTTGGACTGCTGAGTGATCATGAACTTTTTCTAAGCATTGCATGTACCTAAAAGAAAGTTGGAAACCATTATTTTAAAACTACTTACTACTTAACTTTTAAATAAACGACTTAGTATAAGAAGACTTGCAAATAGTAAGTGCAAGTAAACTTCTAATACCAATATAATAGTTTTAGGGAGAAATCTAAAACCTACACAAAAATAAGAAAATTGATTCTAATTAAGATAACTTATATTCACAGTTAAGGGACTGCTTGAGCTGTTTTTTACACTGTGTCCACCTCATATTGCCGTCTCTTCTTACCTTCTCTCCACCTTAATACCTATAACATACTTCAATTTTTCCCATTTTATACGAAAAGTCAACCAAATTTACGGCAACATGTATCCTTCCCGTTGAGCTCTGGTAATTCAACTAAGTCAGAATCGTGCAGGAACCGTTTGGATAGAAAGAAGTACTGGTGTATAAAGGTAAACTGTCAACCTTTTCACACACGGTTCCTAGTTACAGTTCACCACAGTGACAACACACACAATAAAAAAATAAGTAATGAGTAAAACGAACCATACATCGCCAGCATCTACCAAATTATCGACTAGTTTCATAGTCCATTGTTTCGGATGGTAATGGAAAGCTAAACAATATGCCATCACACTCATTGTAAGCGCTTGACGACCTCTGGATCTTCCAGCTATAATCAAATATTTAGTAAAAAAATTAGTAATAGTAACATCTAGGCCGTATCGAAAAATTCACACGACTTTTGGTGATACATTTTGGTGGTAAATCAATATAAAATTTCGTGCTTTACTGCTGTATTGGTACCACTGCAATTTCGCCTCAGCCAGAAAGCTCAATTTATTCAATGTTAAGGTATGTGGTATTCCAACGATTTCGAACTTAGAACAATGGTTTAAACGGAAAGCACAGTTTTGGTTTTAAATTAATATATTTAATACAAAAATAAACCATATAAAGTGATCACAACACTTCAAAAGAAAATTTAAAGAAGAGATATTGTAACTATTGAAGATACAAAATGAAAGACGGTTAAATAATGAAACTTACAAAATTTCGTGTCATACATATTAAAGGATCCTGTCAGAATACCATAATGTATGTCTGGTCTTCTATCTTTTGTACAAGGCAGAACTGTTAAAGAATGGGTTTGCAGCATTCCTTTCTTTAAATTCATCGGTATTTCAACCTGAAACGTTCATTCATTCATTGATTCATTACATTCTGAAATATTGAAATAATAAAAATATCACTAAGAAGCAGAGGCAGAATAAATCGCCATAAGTTTTGGAAAACACCAACCACATGCCATGCGCAATGATATGTTTAGTAGATGAATATACACACTGTGTCCATTTTTTTTTTTTGTGAACCTACGACCTCTTTCCTGTTCAGAAGTCAGGGTCACTAACAAATAGACAAACAGACCCGTCGATTAATTAAATCAAGTTATTAAACCTGAACGGACTTACATGTTGCGGTCTTGGTATTTCGTCAAGACCACAAGCGGAATCGTCATTACGCAGTTTTTTTGCACCTCGCGCTCTTGGCTTCCCGTCAGTTACACCCCGGTTTGTATACGACGCACGTCCACTATACATAGAAAGATGTGTAGTTTTACTATCAATTTATCAAGTAATACAAAGTTTGTTTTAAAACTAGAATACTTCTACAAGTTTTGGTCACATGATCTTCAATTAGATTGCGTAATTAATGAGTTATCTTGAATTATCATACCTACCCTATGTCACATCCACTGTAAAAAATATTGTGACTATGTATTTATTTTTATATATGTTTTGTACCTGTGACTGAAAGCACTTGAAGAAACCGGACAAGTGCGAGTCTGACTAGCGCACCGAGGGTTCCGTAAGCAAATGCACTTCTACATATCAATAAATATAATTGACTTTTATAAAAATATAGGGATACATAACCGACTTCACTGCGCTTACAATAATAAATTGTAATTTGAATATCTTCGTACCATCTTTAATTTTACACGTTAGAGGGATAATATTCACCAGCCTGGAGCACAATTAATCCCGTTTTGCCCATGGACCAACAATGTACGCACACAACTACTTGTGTCTTCTTCTTCTTCCTAGTCTTGGTATTCCCATGGATATATGGGTTGGCTTCTATTCCAACCAGTTATCGCCTGAATATCAGTTTTTCCACGGAGCGACTGGTATCTGACCAATGGTAAATGGTATCCAACCAACCAACCAATTACTGAGAATTTCCTATTAGAAAACCCAACAGCACTTTTCATCAACTGCTTATGTCATAAGGGATATGTTTTTTAAATCATTCCCATTGGAACAACTAAAAAGTAACCGTGTGTCTATTTCGATCGATGCGATCTTCGAAGGTTTTTGAGTAATTTCCGAAACATAAAATTAACTATGCATTTCATGATTCTAGGGCCGTATAGGTTTTGATTTACCCATGAAATGTTCAAATTTTTTGCAATTTCAGGCTTTAATGATCTTATGATTGTGTTAACCTAATAAGCTTCAAAAAAGGTCTCGACTTGACAGACAGACAGACATCGGACGGACGAAGACGGACAACCTAGTAATCCCATAACGGTTTTTTTCTTCCTTTAGAGTATCGGAACCCTATAAATGGCCAGATCGTTTTAAAACTCTATAGTAGCAGGTGATATTCGGCGGAAGGTTCAGATCGTTGAACATGTCTCTATTTATAAAAGTATCTTAGGTATTGTTAAGATACACATGAACTAAACTTAATACCTTTTATTGCCCCTGAGTTTCTTCCTTCGTAACATTGCTCTATATTTTCTGCAACATATAAAATATTTCACTAAATTTCAAAACTAAAAAAGCTAAAAAAATAATAAAAACTTAAGATACGTACGGGCATTTTTTATTATCACATCTGCGTTTTCTGAAAGAACAATAAAATATACAATAAAGTAATTTTCGTTAAGATATTGAATCTGTCTTGATCCACCAGGCTGTACGAATTTTAATGTGCAACTTACATAGATGTTCCGAAATGTTTTGTATATACAAAATTAAACGATTTAGTTATTTGGCATGTATCTTCAGATGTATTATACTAGTTGTATGTATTTCAACATCTTACCTTTTAGAGCTGAAACGAAACAAATGCAATTGAGTAGTACCTACGTAATGTTGTGTTATAATAAAGCTCAATAATATATAGCTATATATATTACATATGCAAACCAGTTTAAAAAAATATGTGAATAGGCATTTGTAATGTAATATCTACACGGGTCTTGTTAAATATCCATATATATGTATGTTTGCCCGGTTTTCTCTAGGGGCGCTGTTAGGGCCTATAGTAATTTAGTGCTCGTTACACGTATTTACTACGCTACCTTATCCATAATTTTACCGAATTATCTCCTTACCATTTTAATTATGTTATAATAATACATACACATGTTATAAAGAAATTTTTATTAAGTATCTTTTAGAGTGCTAAAAGAGGACACGGTTCGGTGAAATTTTTATAAAAATTTTAACAGAGTCGTATCACTGCCGGTTTTGTCAAATTTTATCTCTGTTAAGAATGAAAACTGATGAATTATAATCATCAGCAGCCATTCCTCAAGTACTGGTCCAAATGAGGGCCATCTTAATAAAATAAAACTATAAGATTTTTAAGCATAGAAAAGAAAAAGTATAAATAGTGATCATCCTTACGTCGCTGCTCCGTCGTCCATGGCTGCCACGTGTATATCAGGTACGAAACCTTTGTCCCTATTTACTATAAGACCACTGTGCGCTTTAAATAATCTGAAAATATTATAATTGTGTCAGGGAGACTATTGAAATGTTATTCGTCAATGTCTGTCATACTACGCCAAGCGTACCAGATAACGGAGGTATGGTGTCGATTGACGATTTACTACTACAATTATCAATTTAAAAAAATACTATAAGACATTTAATGCATTGAAAAACTGTTGGAATCGCTTCAAATACTACTTAATACAATACAATAACTAGGAAGTCGACAAAGCGAGGTATAGGCAAAGGCGCATTATACATCAATATTTTTAATTAATTTACGTATTTATTTTACTCAATTAGGATTTGATTATACTAACGTAACAGTGGGCAAACCTCACATAGATGCAAAATTTATTTAAATTTTGAATTAGGAACTCATTGGGAATCTGTAGATGTGTAAAGAATTCAACTATTTTGATATGTCATTTGTTTACGGCGACTATTGAAGATAGCGTAAGTGCTGTGCGGCTAATGATAGAAGCTGATCGACGAGTAACAGATTTTAACAGGGCTTTAGACATTGCTACGATTCAAGCACAAAAAGTCTTACATGAACCTTTAGGAATTATGAGGTATCCATCCAGTACAAAGCTTCCGGACGGAAACGGACGGAGAACGGACGGATTTGTGCCACTCAATGCTTAAAAATAATGAAGGAGGTGACTCGGAATGCTGTATATGATATCGTCACAGGTGATGAAAGCTGGATATATTGTTAAGAAACCATTCGATGTCTCCATTCGAAGATTTGCCAACAATAGTAAAGAAGGGCAGTCGTCAAGGGAAAAAGATGATAGCCTCATTCTTTGGATAGACGGGGCACGGCAATCATTCTAGAAAATGACTGTTACTGCAGATTGGTATGTCAGTCATTGCATACCAGTTGTCATGGAAAATGTTAGCAGCGCCCAAGAAGCAGGATCTACTTCTACCACGTAAACGCTCCAGCTCACTGCGCCAGACGTACCATCTAATATTTGTCTATCAAAGGTGTAGAGTTTTAAGTCATCCTCCTTATAGTCTCGACGTAATGCGTATGCGTCAGCATTGTGACTTTTATTTATTACCAAAAATTAAAGATAACCTTAAAGAAATTCGTAAAGAAAAAGTGGGTTCACTGCTTCAGTCAATGGTTACATAGCATGTGACAGTGCTTAGAAAGGAACGGAGACTACTTCGAAAAGCAATAAAAATATTAATAGGCTTCTATATAATTCCATTTTCTATTTTCTAAAAACTTTCTGTGTGAATCCCGTAAATCTCACGGCTAAAATAATATAATAAGTAAAATATATCTTACTCATATCCAGCTTTCGGAGGTAAAGGTGGTCTTATTTCACCAGGTTTGGCAATTGCTCGCTCAGCACGAATAACTTCACCACTTGTCTTAGGGCTCGGTACCTAAATAACAATTAAAATTATTTTAAAAATAACTGGAAATTTTAACCAGAATGCATAACAAAAATTTCCCCTTTTATTTGCTGACTTTATTTCGAAATAAATCCTATTCCTGCTCTACATACCCTGGGTATGATACCCATAGCTCTTCCTTATTCCTTCTTGCGCAGTTGGGTAAAAACACCGTAAATTATGAATGTGATTTGATACCTCTTTGGTTATATCATCTACCAAGTTGTCATCAAACTAACAAAACTAAACGGAGATGCGTATAACATTAAAAATTCAAAGTAATACGCACATTCAAAATAGATGTATCTGAAGATTTATGCTTAACAATCGGAACGGGTGCAGGTAATAAGATATCTCCGGGCATTAAGTCAACATATCGAACTTTTTTCTTGTATAAAGGCCGATTATCCTTTTTAATTATATGTTCATCTTCCTCTTCCGAGCTTGAGCGGAACTGTACACCCTTAAGTAATCGCCTGTAGATATTCATAACAATTCAATTACTTTAAGAAAGTCTGTCTGTCAAAACAAAAAAAAAATAGTAATTTCCAAAATAAATAAATAAGAAGAGTTTGATTAGTAACTGATTGTCCTGTTGTAACTCCTTAACAACAACTGGACACACAAAAACACAAACACAAAAATGTAAACAAAAAAGAATAACTAGTAGAAGTACACTTCTGTTCGTTTTGCTTTCAAGAAAAACTGTTAGAAAATGCTTTGATAACTAGTTATGTTATGCTACTCAGCGTGGGTATGTGTTCAAAGAATATCATATCTACGAAACATGCATTTTAAGTTCTGTCATTTCCGTATTTCCCGGCAATTTTGAATTTGGAAGTGTTCTATATTCGAATGTGTTTAAATTTTGAATGTCAAAACAGTTTGAAAGTATTAGGATTAATGCTATTGTTTAGTCACAGCGTCGATTGGAATCTGTCAGGTTACGTACGAAAATGGATCTTTCTAAGGAAAATGTTCGTGCAATAATTTTCTACAACTTTAGAAGAGACCTGACACTGTTTCAGTGTTTTGAAGAGCTAACATCTGTGTTCAGTGATGAAGCCCCATGTCTGCGGATTGTCGAACGCTGGTATTTAGAATTCCAGCATGGACATACGAGTGTTAGTGACAAATCTCGCGAAGGACGCGCAAAATCCGCCTTCACTGAAGATAACATCATTGCTGTGAGACAACTCATGTGACGTATCGAGAGATAGAGGCTCTCTTAGGCATCTCAGGGACAACCATTCAGAAGATCTCGCATGAAGCGCTTGGTGTGAAAAAGCTAGGGAGAGTCAAATCACGTCTACGACATCATCAGTGGTGACGAATCTTAGATCTATGCCTACGATCCTGATTCCAAACAACAATCTACAATCTGGGTCTTTCAAGACGACCATAAGCCGACTAAAGTTGTTCGTTCTCGAAGCACTTCAAAGAAGGTGGTGGCCACGTTCGTTGGAAAAACAGGCCATGTTGCGACTATTGCACTTGAAGATCGTAGAACGGTTAACGCAGAGTTGTATACCACAGTTTGTTTACCACAAGTCATCGCCGAACTTCGAAAATCTAACTCAAAGCGACGCATCATCCTTCACCACGACAAAGCAAACTCACACAGCGCTCGTCAAACGATTGAGTATTTGAAGCAGGAAAAAGTAGAAATCTGGACCATCCTCCATACAGTCCTGACCTAAACCCTAACAATTTCTTTACATTTAATAAAATTAAGAAAACTCTTCGTGGTCAAAGGTTCCAGTCTGGTGAAGAAGCAGTCGACGCTTTCAAGTCAGCCATTTTGAACACCCCCACTTTAGAGTAGAATAAATGTTATAATAACTGGTTTGAGCGAATGGAAATGTGTATTAAGCTACGTAGTGAATACTTTGAAAAACAATAAAAAGTACTATAAGGTTCTAGTTGTGTTTTTTTCTTCAAGCGATAAAACTTAAAAGGCATGCCTCGTATAATTTCATTTCGGTCATGACAGATATTCGAAATTAATTAGGCATCTTGATCTCCTTTTGTCATTGTTCAACTAGCATCTGACCTGAGTATATTTTAGTATTTGTAGTGATTTTAAAATGCAATTTTTTTACAGAATTATTTGCATATGTATTTACTACATACCTTTCCGAAATTGGTGGTTCGACAGGACAATGGCCGATGTACCTTAGTCTGAAAATTAAGGTTTGGTAGTTTTAAAGCACGTGCGAGGTTTGTGAATGTGGTGATGATCCGCGTTTTGTTTAATACACAGTATATGAGAAAATTCATTGTCTTTATAATTATATTTTTGATAGTTCTTTTGCTATTTGGGCGACAAATCCAACAAATCATAAAAATCGGTACATCCGCTTACGAGTTGTAAATGGTGTAAATCTTAATCTTTTGTTTTTTCTTATATTATAGGCAGACAAACGAACAGACGGGTCACCCGATGGTAAGTGACAACCGCCGTCCATGGACACCTGCAACTCGAGAGACGGAAGTAGGTGGGCCTCCGGAAACCTCACTGATTTCGGGGAAATGCAACGCAAGTGTTGCTTCACAACCTGTTTTCTGTGAGGCCGTGGTATCGCACCGGTCGAGCCGGGCCATTCATGCTTAAGCATGGCTCTACCACGTAAATTCTTCTTTATCTTTTCATAAAAGGCAACTCCCGCATTCTTGTGTCGCGGGGGACTTTACAAACATTTAAACAACGGACACAAAGAACACCCACACAAAGTCCCGTGCGGGGATCGAACCCACAACACTAGGCGCGACAGCGTGGTAGCGAGGTAGCTACTTAAACCGCTACGCCATCCGTCTAAATATCTAGTTTATTTTCTTTCTTTAATGAAATTTCAATATAAAGACGAATTATTGAGATGTTGACTTTCTTACCTAGTATGCATGGAAGGACGCATTGGGACACATGTGTCCTTAAAATGTGGTGGTTTGAACGGTTTCATTTTAAAAGTAGGTGCTTTCGATACCGGTTTCTTCGTCAGACCTAGAATAAAATAACACGTTTAACACCGCATTCATTATAAATCTTTGTAGTTCGTTCGTAAGCGTGGGAGAACCATGCTTAGGCACGTACATACGTAGGTACGTAATTACGTATGGCCCGACTCGACCGGCCCGTCAGGAGTATGTAGGTAAACCATTAAAGTTAAATTTAGTTAAAATTGTTACCACTTCACGCCATTACGCGACGCCGGCGCCGCGACGAGTACTGCGGTTCTGTTTCTTATACGGGACAAAAGTGTATGTGATTCACTTATGCTTAGTTAGTTGTCCTGATCCTGAATGTTCTTTATACTAGTTGTTTGCACTTTGTACTAGTATTGCGGGAGGTGTGGTTTTTAAGGGAAAAAAACAATAAACGATTTCGTAAAAATATTGATGGTTCTGAAAGTTTCGCTGTTAATATTCAAACAGGCTTCGGCTAAGTCCTATCTTCAGCTGTTCAAAGTGACATGGTCTGATGTTCATACATCCAAATACCTCAAAAAGACATATATTATTAATAGGAATAACTTACGTTTCAGTATTTCTTCGGCTGTGAGAGCTTCGATAATAGTAGCGACATCTTTACAATCAGTGTCTCTGACTCTTAGTTTCTGATCTTTTGATTTGCTGTTACAACTACATCTGCATACAAATTGTTACATTAATAATATCATACCTTAAAATAATATATCGTTTCATCTTTCTTAATAATTTAAAACAAAAGCTGAATCTAGGTAAAGCTCCCACATATTGAAGGTAAAACTATATTATTCTATGGAAAATTTATTGTGGAGTTGGAGTTTTAATAAATGCTGTCTCTCCATAGTTAAACCTTATTAATTACCTGAATACAATATTCGATTTTGGGCGTCATCTTGAGTAGGTTGGTAGTATGAGCTACAACCGCAGTAGTAAGTCGTACTACCTACACTGTATACAATGTGTTAACATTCCCCTGTACCCTAGCTGCCTCAAACTCTGAAGGTAATTTAACAAACAGAACTCATCATACTTTTAAGGTGGAAAAAAAAATAGAAAATAACAAAAATGACAAATTAAGTAATTGGGAGCGAGATTAGGTCCTTAGACAGATAACATTGTAAATATTTAATAAAATATTAAGAAAACGGATACAAATAAGTTTAAATTCCTACATCAAATATGTAGTTACATTTATTCTTTTTGTAATATTTCTGCCTGCTGCCAAAGCCTATATGGGCTAACTCGGGGGAACGCGGATACAAACAGTTTTAATCACAGTGTAGAACTAGATATGTCTTGCGTATATTAACAAAACGAATATACGCTCATAGATACATACGTAAACAAACTGTTATAAACATAAGTGATCACATTTTAGTTATAACAAAATTACTCCATTACTGCTTCTACCCACACTCTTGCCTATATAAGTATGTTTCTGACAATTTGTGCACTTACCGAAATTGTTTACCCATTTTTGCAAAAACCTTCTCTTTTTTAATTTAAAATTTATATATAAACAAGACCAAATTATTTTGAGTACATTTTAAGTTCAAGTATCTATCATTCTGACAAATTATGACATACAGTAAATTCAAATTTAAGAAGAGGCAATCAAGTAGGTTCGATAAATCCGTTGAATCTATAAATAAGTTAGACTCCACTATTCAAATACTGTTGAACGAATTACATTATACCTATTAGTTTATTTAATAAAACTAGGAGCATGTATAAAAATGTTAACTTTATATGTAGGTAGGTATACTACCTATCTATAGTACAGTCACTTCAGCTAAGAAAAGGGGTCAAACTCGGAATGAAACGAAATAAGCAGAATTTCTGTTTTAAGCTTTATTTTCGAATTGTCTCAAAATTCTCTTTGGTCTGGTAAAAAATGTTTAAGACGAAAATCGTACCAAACTTTATACTCTACAACTTTTATATAGTGATTTAAACACAATCTGAGGCAAATACAGCGAGATGTCTCTAAAACCAAACAGATTTTCGTGACCTTTGGCCTTCAATATCTGCAGAAGCGTAACTATCAGAATACTAATATAATATCTTTATTCCGTTTATGGTGTATATACTCTTCTCATAAAAAATCGAAACACTGCTGAAGTTAGGTTTTATATAAGTATTATGTATCTTTTACGTTAAAAAAAAATATGCTAGTTAATTGCCGATATTAGAAGGTATTCAACGAATATTAACGTTTCAAATTAAAATTAAATTTATTTAGCTATCGTATTTTGTTCAACAGGTATGTTTTACCACTTAAAAAGAATTTGTAAAATATTAGAAGGAATGTTACAAGGACATAAAACAAAAAAAAGTTAAAAAAAATGTTTATTGAGTATCTCGTATTTCCTCCCCGGGCCCTATTGACTGCTTCAATGCGGTTCCTCACGGAACGGATGAGAGTCACAATCTTGTGTTTTGGGCTGCTTTAAGCTGGCCAAGCGTCCCCGGAGCAGAATCTCTCTCTATCTCGGCTCTCACTCTACGGGACTCATATCCAGGTTTGTTGCTGGCCAGCCCATAACCATAATACCGACCTCACTCAGGTATTTATTTACAATGCCTGCAGTATGAGTCCTGGCATTGTCCTGCATAAAAATAAACTCTTCGCCAATTAAATGTGCGTAGGGTACCACATGCGTCATCAGACCCTCTTCGATGTAACGAGACCCATTTAGTGACGGTAAGCGAGGTCCAGATACAAAAGCAAATTCGGTTTCTCCATAGGCACTTATGCCTTCTCCTGACTGTTTCTTCAATGCAGTCACTTTGAAAACGTTCTCCTTCTCTTCGATGCACCTTCTTTCTTCCGTCGTCCATACAGCATGATATTACTCTCACAAAAAAAAAAGAAGTTTGCTCCATTGTGGGTATGACTAATTTAAGTGCTCACGTGCAAAGTTAAGGCGCGCTCTTCGACAGTTCATTTTGGGCCATTAGCTGGTTTATGAGGTCATCATCAGTCATCTTGCTCAGACGTGACTCGATATCTACCAGTTTCCCGATAACGCTGATACACTACTACTATTGACAGCATTGCAATCGAACACCCACAACACGCTGACTATACCCTGAATCCAGCAATGCCATGACTTGGGCGGCCGCCGTGGGCGAGGTATCCATATTTGTTAGGAAAAAATCTGTTTGCTGGGATGTCACAGAGCTTAGTTAACTACTTAGTTACTACTACTTGCTTAGCTAGTTAGTTGCACAATCACTATAAAAAAAATATATATAAAAAAAGTGTGATGAAATGCAGAAATTCAGACGGAATTAACACATTGAAAACAACCTCTTCCTTAACCTTCATTTATCGGATGAAAATTCGAAAATTTAAAATCAAATTGGGAATTGTGGTACACCATTGTGTAGACTAAACTGTCAGCTATTTATTGGCGTATTTTTTTAATGATATAAGTTCTCTTTTTTATTTATGCCTCCTAAATACTACTTGCGGTACTGTTTCGTTTTTTTTTGATGAGAAGTGTATTTGGATACTGATGAGAGAACCTTCCTTACCTTACCCATTTATTTATTTATTATGCGAAAAAGTATACTCCTGCGGTAGTCTCATTGTAACTAACACAGGATTTGATCATGGGATAACAAGGAAATTATGAATAACTTTTTAAATTGCACGCTTTTATGATTGACGGTATTGCGCAAATTGGCAAGGCGCTTTGAAGGCGGTTATATACTATCTTTAAAAGTCAATCATTTATACAATATATACTTTTTATTGTTATTGATTTAGTATGTATATGTCAAATAATACATAATAATAATATTTTCTTTCATTATTTATTATCTGTATTAATAATAAAACTGAACATTTTGCTCGTTTGTTTAAATGCTCTAATCTCTGGAACTATCAGTCAGATTTTAATGATTGGTTTTGTGTTGGATATACCTAGTATATTTTCTTTTCTAAATGTAGGCTATAAAACATCAAAACAAATGCAAGTGAAACTGCGAGGAATGCTATAAATATGTATACTATTATGATTAGGTATGAATAGGTTTTAATGCCGTAAAAGACAATTTTTATTGACTATGCTAGATGGATTGACAAGCGATCTAGTTATGTTTTTATAACCAAATATACTTACTATTGTAAAGTTTTACTATTTGATTTTAAAAACTAATGACTACATATAATTAATTTCTCCATTTTTTTTTTCAATCAAAAATATTGGTAACATAGGTTACACACTAATATCCATGCGATTGACCAACGCCCACAGTGCTAGTAGACCAACTTGTGCTACCAAACTCTACGTCTGCTTAATATTCGACAAGAACTGAGGAAGTGAGGACACTATGCCATGTACGTAAAATAATTAATAAAGTTATAAAATATTATAAAACATTCAGAAAATGAAAGTAAAGTTAAAAACACCCAACAAAAGGTGTTACGTATATCATGAATTAATATCGAAAAGTAATAATTAAGTACTTATGTATATGTGGATGTTTAATACTTATAATTATTAATTATGTGACCTAAATTTTAATTTAGTTAAATAATAATATTTTAATACAGGTACTTTCTCATTAAACTATAAAGTTTGGTATTAGTCAATATCTTATTAATATGAATAGAGCCAGTGAGTAGAGTACAAAAACAAAATTATAGTCGGATAATTCGTCTAGTTTGCAGGCTCGCTGCACGTCCCATGATCTCCAGATCAAATGATCAACTTGATCCTATCTCTTCTCCCACACAGAGTACAGTTAAGTGGTTTCATTGTAAGGGAAACTCATTTTTTATATAAGTAAATTTATTAATATATTGTGTAAAAAAAAACAATATCTACCTCTGATACTGATACACAATAGGTCTATAACACCGTAAAATTATAAAACAACAAACAATTGAAATTTATACAGACAAATATATATTTTTCTAAATTATAAATAAGGAATGCATTAACTAAACATTGAATTATGGAGCATAGCTAGGTCTTCTTGCTTTTGTTCAGATCTCTTCTTATTTTTTTTAAACTGTTCATAAATATCATCATCTGTTGGCAACTCATGTCTACAGAAAGGACAAGAATTTGTCTGTAATAGAAAATATGATATTTTAATAAATAAATAAAATAAGTAACCACAAAATTTTATAAAATAAGTACTAATATTCTAAATATAAATGTGAAATTGATGATACCAACTGATCTACTAAACGGATGGTCACAATATTTTGCATGCATGTCAGAGGCAGAGCATATTTTCATCAATTACAAAAAAATATGTTCTCAAGGTATAGACTTTTACAAAAGTCAAGCTAGTAAATATTGGTTGTTTGTTTATTTAGTTTAATAAGACAAACATTGCTGCTTTTATTAATATTGCCTATTTCTCTGCAATAATATTCAGCAATTATGCTGAATTGGGTTTGCAAGGTTTCTATTTCATCTCAAGACTGTTTGAAGGGAGATGAAAATATTTAGGTACAGACCTTGCTGTACTATTGAGTAGTTGATACAAAAAAGTGTTTAAAGAATAAAGTAAGTTCCTTTACATTTAAAATATTAATTAAGTTAAAACATTTTTATTCAAATATAAATAAACAGTAATATAGGAAGTATTACTACTTACCGTGTTAAGCCAGATTGATATGCATGTAGCATGATATTGATGGTGACAAGGCATTTCTGTTACCTTCTCGCCAATGTTAAACTTCTTCAAGCAGATGGGACAACTTTTACCATCACTTTCTATGACAGTTTCTGGCAAATTCTTAACAGCTTCTTTTGAAGCGGGTGGTGGTAGTCTAAAAAAACATATGAATACATACATATAATGGAAATGTCTACTAATGGATACTGACAAAACAGAAGGGTTATAATGCAAAAAAAACTTACTCACTACCTGCTGGCTTACTGTTTAAAGAATTTAAGTTCAGTTAGAATTATAAGGAAAGGAATAATTGCTTGAGAATAATTGCTTGATTTAAGTTAATTGCTTGAAGCTTGAACAATAAACTGTGTTATCAAACATTTAAAAGTTAAGACTAGACTATTGTAATGGGATATGAATATACTTCAGCAAGAGTCATTATTCATACTTCTGACTAAATCTAATAAGTTGACTGTGAACTTACTTTGGCCACTCTCTAACATTAAATTCTTCATTAAAACCAAATTCAAAAATAAATCTTGCCATATGCAGTAAATGATCTGGTTGTTCCCCATCTTCCAATTCTCTCCATCCCATTTCTTCAAAATATCCAGCCATGATAATGAATTTTATTGAAC
Source organism: Tyria jacobaeae (assembly GCA_947561695.1). Classification (NCBI taxonomy): domain Eukaryota; kingdom Metazoa; phylum Arthropoda; class Insecta; order Lepidoptera; family Erebidae; genus Tyria; species Tyria jacobaeae. The sequence goes on from OX387218.1 coordinate 12,404,763, forward strand.
AGCTAAATAATTTCTATTCACGGTTCAGTTCCGAAAATTAATATTAAACTTTTATAATAAATTATAATCTCCCCCTAAATGAAAATCGTAAATTTTACGCTATCCTATAAAATTAATATTTCACAATAACAAAACATACTGATTTTGACTGATCTATAGTACACGACTTTGATTTGACGATTTTGACAAGAAATTTATAGATTTGATAGCAAACAGTCAAAAGTCAAAAGTGGCAAGTCACGTCAAAGACCCAGTCAGACCCGGTGTTGCTATTTAATGAGTTTTATTGTAGTGAGTCTAAACCTGAATTGGGTAGATAGCTTAAATTCAATTAATTCACTTCGGACAATAATATTACTGAAAATAGTTTACAATTGTCGTTTTTTTACATTCATCATATGAACATTAAAAGGGTAAAACGTCATGCCAACGTATTACATGCAAAAATGTACCAAACCTACCATTTTTACGTTTATTAAAAATATGCTGACTTGGCTTGACAGTCATCTACCTTCTAGTTTATTGAATTTGTTTTTATTTGTTTTATAGGATGAAATCATATATTACCTAGGTATTATCACATTTGTTAGAAAATTAGTGCCAGGTATTCATCCATAACATAACCTTACTTAGAAGGGGGCCTGAGAGGGGCCTTGTACCTCGCGCGCCGGAAACCCCTGCAGACCCAATCTAGAGAAGGTTAGGTCTGCAGGGGTTTCCGGAGGCTTCCTGCTTAGGGTATTCCAGGGTCCCTCGCAATAGACCCATTTGTGACAGAACATCGTGTAGTTTTATTCAATACAAAAAGAATCATTTGAATATACTGGTTTAGCGCGTTTAAACAAACAAAAAATTCTTCAGCTTTACTATAGCCGTCTCCGCAGTTTCACCTCCGTTTATAGTCACTGCTTCACTTCTAAGGGTCGCTGGGTGATGTTTTATTATCCCATATTTAACCGTTATAAATAATTTATCCAATTAAAAAAGAAACACTTCAATCTGATTGATAATTCCAGACATTAGTGCGTTTCAGTAAACAAGTTAACAAAAACTCTAGCTTTTTAATGTTACTAGTTGTTCCCCGCATTTCCACCTGCGTTTATGCTTACTGTTCCGCTATTAGGAGTCGCAGCGTATTTTTTTATAGCCTATAGCCTTCTTCAAGAAACTTAATTTTTAAAATTGAATCAGTAGTTCCTGAGATTAGCACGACCGAACAAATAAACTCTTCAGCTTTATTATATTAGTATGATAGGTAGACTACCCGTTCTCTTAAGTTTCACCCTCGTTTATGGTCACCACTCCGCACCTAAAGGTCGCATCGTGACGTTTTATAGGCTATATTAATCCTCAATAAATACTCTATCCAAAGAAGAATGAAAATTCAAAGAATTGGAAATACAAATCCGACTGAAAGTTCCAGAGATTAGCGGTTTAAAGTAAACAAACAAAAAAGCTCTTCCGCTTTATTTATAAAGATATCTAACAAGAAAATCGACACATGTTCATAGATATTCTTGTAAGTAAGTAAATACTTAAGTAGAAAGTAAGTAATTCCAATCAAAGTCAGGTCAGCAGCATACAATTTTAATACGAGTAGTGAATATACGTTCCAAAAAAAAACAAAAAAGGGAACCCTTACAGGTTTATAGGATCAGTTCTCAGTTCTCCGTTTGTTTGTTTCTCTGTCTATCGAGACTTTTTCTCCGGAACGCGTTAAAGTATCAAATTAAATTAAGATCAAATGAAAATCAAACATCTAACTAAGTCAATGTAATTAAAAGATACGGTCATTAAAGTATTAAATTTCAAAAAAAAAGAATATTTCGTAAAAAAATCAATCAATCCCATCGATATACACTTATGAAATTTGCCAATAAATGGAAAAATCCGAAAATCGTCAATTTATTATAAAATCACATAAAAAAATCACTTTTTGCAATTATAAACCTATAAATAAAATATAAGACAAAGAATTTCTGTAAAACGATTATAAAACGTCTTCTTTACATTGTACTGGTCGAATAGGCATTCATATCATAGTTGAGTCAACATTCCATCACCCAGATAAGGGCAACTACTCACAAACAGTTACTCAATACGAGTTATACGAGTTTCACTACGCCAGTTTAATAGTAAAGTGTGTCGAGAGTAGTCGCTTCGTTTGTTTTTCAGTAATTTGTGTTACGCGCGCTACTTTTAAGCAAACCGGTAAGAATATTTGTATACATATACTTTACACGTTATCAAGGTTGTTCCGTATCATAGTCTTCAATTAGCCTTATTATAGTGGTTGTGACAAGGTTTTCATGATACTACAGTGTTTTGATGATGTCATTTGGAATACATTCTGAATATTAGTTCTAGTTTTGTCTTAATGACTCAGTGGTTACCAATCTGTTAAGTGATACATTAATTTATTTACATGTCAGGGCCAGCACTACGTTTAATAATTGATGTTTTAAATGAAAATGCTTGAAATACCTCCTGTTGAATTTTAGGTAGGTGTACTCAAGGTGAAGTATTAGGTGCAGTGTGGAAGAAATATTTTAAAAAGATAAGGCTATCGTTTGTTTACCAAGATAGGTAGATGTTCAAAGGTAACCGGATGTAAAAAATATATTTATTGATAAATCTTAACCAATAGTTTTAGAGAAAAAATGTTACCGTGAGAAAATGGAAAGAAACTGATCAACAGTAACTACTCAAATTGAGTAGTGAGCTTCAGCTGTTTGAGTTCAGCTGTTTTCGGGCTTTTCTCTCAGCACCTATAGGAAATCAGATAAGATAATAGCACTAAATTTGTCTGTGTGATTATGTAGATACTTAAATACCTAATGATACTGGACTGCAAGCATGTTGTAAAGTAAACATAATAAAAGCTATAAACCCAACGCGTCAGATTTTTGTAGTATGAAGTATTTCTTGCTTCAATAAACCAAAATCATATTATTATACTAAGTGTTCTAATCGCAGATTAATGGAGTCCAAGGATTTTTCACTTCGGACAGTCGAATTGTCTACAAAAATTAAATTTACTAGCTTTCGAGAACAGTGTATTATAAAAATATTAAAAATCTATTTTATTAAAAATATATAAAATATTTTTTTTAGAATTCGTTTCAAATAATTTGAATCGTGGCCTGATAATGAAAGCTACAAAGTTTGTTTGGAATTTTTTAAAACCTTAAAAGTGACCAACGACGTTGCTGAACGAGGAATTGCGTTGATCGAAGAATATAACTGCTGCCTAACCAAAGATGAAGACCAGTTACAGTATCTATTACAGGTTGTTCGCAATCATCGACAACAATTTCCCGATTGTAGTAAAAAATCTCTCCAGTAACAGATATTTGATGTAATTAGATTAGTACATATTTTAAAAAACTTTAATAATAAAGAAATCAAAGATGTCAACGTTTATGAGAGAATTAATTCATGTTTAACAAAAAAATTGATCCCTATTTTTTCCATAAAGCTCACAATTTTAGTCAAATTTAGAGATTTTGATCAAATTTAAGAGTTTTTTAGAATCAAAATCTATATATCTATAATCTATAATAAATACTAATCGAAAATCTTATCAGTCCCATTTTGTAGAGCGTTCAATTCCCTACAACAATTATAGCAGCGATTCATTAGGTGATTCGTCGTTTGAACAGTACAAAAATCAGAAGAAACAAAAATAATTTTTCCCGTGTTATTCTTATGGGAATTAAAAAAGTGCGATGAGGACACACTTAATATTAATATTAAGAGCTCCGGTTTTCACTGGCGGTTCGTGACATCAAAAGGAAACTTTTAAGCCTGTTTGGAAAAAAAAATAAAATTTTTTCATTTTTTTGAAACACCCTATTGTACATCGTACCTATGTATATTTATTAATCGGTCTTGAGTGCATGAAAAAAAAAGAAATAAAGAGCATGTGATAACAACGACGGGTAGTGCCTTTGATCATCAGCATTTGTAAAGCTATGTACCTACACCTTCCACGCTGTTACGATAGTGGCACTTAATTCTAATTGGCAAAATTTGTATGTTTAATATAAGTTTCCTGCCTCTCGGGGATGCAGGCGTAAGCGTATGTATGTATGTATATACTAGGTACTAGCAGAACGTCCCTCTGTGTTTTTATACATACGTATGTAGGTACTTAGCCTACGAGTTCCGTTGCTCTCGGGAGTGGACCAGTAGCTATGAAATTATAAATAAAAATATAAATTAATTATTACAATGTGTCACTTGCTGGAGGTGTGTAAACTAACTAGCCAGACAAAGCAAATTGAGTGTTTTAAAACAACAACAATTTCAGTGTCATTTTATTGTTCTTAACTTAGCTCATTGTCAGTGATGTAACTATCGCTACCACTTACAGGCACAATTAACCGCCCACCTATATTTTTCGTCACCCTGTTTGTTTATGTTAACTGTAGCTTATCTACTGTTTTATTTTTAGTTAAGTGGGTACTTTAGCAATAAACTAAACACTTAAAAACCCTTATTTCGACCCTTAAACTTGTATCGCCGAAGCGTTTTTAGAATTTAGTCTCTGTTTGACATTGTTGCAGTAACGTTACATTGATTGTTCTTGTCTGCTATCGTGTACGAACATTGTTTAATTTGAGTTTTTAGTGTACGATTATTGTTTGTGACTGAAAAAAATGCCACTGGATGCAACTGGTGCTGCTAGGGCAGTGACTTTAGCTGACGCTGGGTATAGCCAACGTCGCATCGCTCGTACGCTTGGTGTACCTCGAACTACAGTGCGGGATGCCATCAGACGCTTTCGGGAGACTGGTTCATACACGAGAAGGCCAGGTCAAGGCCGACATCGGTGCACCTCGGCTCTGGATGACCGCTTTGTTGTCAGTAACGTGCTAAGAAATCGCTTTTGCACCGCTACTGAAGCGCGCACACGTCTGTTTGAGGTGAGAAATGTCACTGTAAGTGAACGTACGATAAGAAGAAGACTGGTTAAAAGGAATCTGAGAGCTTTTCGTCCAGCTCGCGGTCCACAGCTGCTTGCACAGCATCGTAGAGCAAGACTTGCCTTTGCACGAGAATATGCTGACTGGACTACGGAACAATGGAAGAACGGAACAATAGAAAAAGTAAACCAAAAGAAGCTGAAGAACTAAAAAAGATGTGCGTTTTTAACATTGGCGTTTCTAACAACTTCAAACTGGCTCCCTTAAATAAGTACATATCTTTGAGTGAACAATGAGATAACTTTGGGTAGCCGGTACATAAAAATCTTTTAACATAACTAAGTATGTATGTACAAGTGTACAGGATACCATAAAAAGTGATTATAAGACCAGGAACTACCATGAAGCTGCTCGAAAAGGATCGCATTTAGGGACATAATATGTAAAGGCATACCTATATGGTCTCCTAGTAACTAAGTAAACGTAATAATTTAACCATTGTTATTAGACACTACTTCATTACAACACTAGGAATACCTGTTTGTTCTTCTAATAAAAGTATTTTTTTAAAGGTAGACAAATTCATATAATACATATAATTTAATATCATTTTAAGTATTAGCTAAATTAGTCTGTCGTTCATTCGTTGATTCATGTAATTAGTCATTATTGTTCACCTACATATAATATACCAGGAAACCGATAAAATACCTACCAAGTACCAAATAAAGTCACTATTACAAAAAAAAATGATACGAACCCAAAGAAAACTATGAACATTTTAAAAGTTGTCTTATTAAATGTCTACCTTTTTTTTCTCTGTTTACTTAGCTCTAATATACTCAAATAACACAATATTTAATTTCACTATTTCATTTTATCAATATTTAAGTACATTGATCATGTACGTACCAAAAATATTTTACATATTTTCATCAAGAATCCCAGTTCAACAGTGGACTACTGTCAATGGCTTTTATCTTGCTTATTATGTACGTAGCGTATAGGTGCAGCGTAATAATAAATTAAGGTTCTGGTCACGAACAATTCAAAGCAAAAACGCTTAGATTTGTGCTTTTGATGTTGGATTTAATTAAATATCTTGGGGTAATAGTTGATAGTAAATTTACCTGGAAATTTCAGATTGACCAAATTGTTACAAGGATTAGAAAGCTACTGTTCATATTTAAAAAATTAAGAAATACCACAGATCTTAGCACCATGAAGATGGTCTACTATGCGCTTGTACTATCCATTGTCGGCTATTGCATTACCTCCTGGGGTGGTACCTACAAAACGTATATGGTTCGTTTGGAGAGAGCTCAGAGATGTATACTTAAGGTGGTAAGCCTAGAAGATTCCCTACGTCTGAGCTTTACAGTCTCTGCAAGGTGCTAACGGTGCGGCCAATTATTTATACTGCAGGTTATTTTGCGTAAGCATACTGACACCCCCTATGACATTAGTTTTGTCAAAATTACCCGTAGATCCGACAGGGTATATTCTAGTATAGCACATTGGACTACTCTGGCAACCCGTGAATATTACTTAATAAGTCCTAAACTTTATAGTAAAATTAATAGGTTGCTTAATATATATAAAAAAAATTAACAGAATGGCTTCTTTCTTTGACTTACGCACAGTGTGAAGACATCATTACATGAAAACCTGTACACTTTACATACATTACACGTACACACATACCCTCACCTACACTAACTATACACACGTACACTGTCAACATATAATAGATAAAATAAATTTGTTCATTTATAATAAAAATCAAAACTACTAACCGAAGTAATATAGTCAAGATGTGGATGTGGGCGTTAATGGCTACGACACAGTTTATATAATACTACTGCAGCCATTTTCGTTTAATTATTGTGAAATGTATCAAGGTTTTTAATAAAGTATTATTATTATTATTATAAGTAAGTAAACCGATAGAAAAGTTGTCACCAGTATAAACGTCCTATAATGATCTATAATAGTTTTGGGCAAATCGGAAAGCTTCAAATCCCTGTGACCTTTAAAAATATACATATATACATGCAATCATGCAATACCAACATACAATCTATGAAGCCGTTTAGCCGTTCTTGGGTACCCAAGAGCCTAAACGGCTTCATAGATTTTAGAATGTGAGTGATATATTTCAAGATGACGTCGAAAGGAGAGGAAGTTACAAGTTCCGCCATCGTCCTACGCGACAAAATTTCCATCCCCATCACCTTCATGTTTGGCACTCCACCACTCTGCGCACTCCAGAAGCTTTGTGCCACGCACAACCAGCCTGTGGAACAAATTGTCACTGCCGAAAAGAGTGTACTCCTAAAAGGCCGGCAACGCACTTGCGTTGCGTTTGTTTGTTGTTGCCCGACGATAGTCATTTACCATCAGGTGACCCGGCTGCTCGTTTGCCCCCATAAAAAAAGTTATAAGTGAAAAAATATAAAAAGTAATTTCCTTATTATCTATATATATTTTATAATATAGGGTGACAGACAAATAGACCTGATGGTAAGTGACAACCGCCGTCCATATACACCTGCAACTCAAGAGTTGCAAGTGCGCTGCCCGCCTTTAAGGGTGATAAGGGATGGGGGGATGAGGAGAAGGGAAGAGATGAGAAAGAGGAGGGGGGGATAAGGAGGTGGGACAGGAGAGGGGGGATGAGGAGATGGGAAAGTGGAGAGGGGCGATGATGTGAGAGGAAGTTGGGCCTCCGAAAACCTCACTAATATTGGGGAAATGCAACGCAACGTTGTTCACAACCGGTTTTCTGCGAGGCCGTGGTATCGCACCGGTCGAGCCGGCTCATTCGTGCAGAAGCATGGCTCTGTCACGGTATAAAACATTATATATAATATTCTTGTTTATTTGTTAAAATTTTTATACGAACACGAAACCATCTGTATGGTTTTGTTATTTATTAAAAAGATTTAAAATTGTTAACATTTTTTTCAGAACATGGGAAACGTGGTGTTCTCAATAATATGGTTACTTATCCTAATCTTCGTGGGCTTCTGGATAGCCGGTTTTGCTGCGGGTTTCTATGTAATTCTACTACCGTTCTCCGTCTGCATAGAACCGTTAACGGTAAGTAAAAATCAGTATAAAATATTTTTGATGAAACTTCCTTTTGCGTACCATTACCATACCACACTAAATCTACCATTTTCCAATGTGTACCTACAAGAAGAACCTATCAACGCACACACTACAAATCCCTACTACAAAGAAAACGTAATGTTTACTTCTTATTTAAGAACCATATCTGTATTGCCTAAGTTAACGGCATGATATTAAAATTTGGAACTTTTTCCTTCTTTTTTATGCACAGAATGTGTCTGTCTATACATAAAAAAGGAGGTTAGTTTGTTTAAATAATTAACTTACACCATCTTGTTTTGGTTTTTACTTTATTATGAAAGAATAGTTACAACAAGTTATCAGTAATACTTGGTATCCACCTTATATAAATTATAAGCAGTGTTGCCAATATAAATGTACACATATACCAACAAGTTTAACAGTAAGGTCGATGCTTTTTTATCCATTTCCTACTGTTAAATGAAAGATTATTATCTTCAGAGCAGTGCTAGTATTTTTTTTTAATAAGAAACTCTAAACATTCTTCTTTTAACTAGCATTTTATAGGCATCTGGTATTGTATGATGCTATATAACCATTATATGGGTTCGATTCCCACCCAGGACAAATATTTGATAAGCACGATAATCTATTGTGCTTATCAAATATTTGTCCTGGGTGGGATATAATGGATAAAATAATTTGGGTGTTATTTATCTATAATATGTATGTAATTAGAAATATATAAGTATGTTTATAAGCAGTCTGGTTGCTCAAGCTCTGCTTATTTTGGAATATGCTGCTGTGTGAGATGTGTGGAGTATTTATTTATTTATTATATCATTTGATAAAAGAACTTTTTTTTGTAACAGGGCCTAACGGATTTTTTACTGAAAGTTGTACAGTTTCCGAAAACCTGTGCACAACGGATGATGGAAGGAAGTGGATTTAATTAATATATGCTTTTATATGTTTTCAATTTAAGTACCTTTTCATTGTATTTATATTAATATTATTCTAGTCAAAATAGTATAATTGTAAACTAATAAGTATAAACTAGAGATGCTCCGATTATTCTGTTCCGTTCCGTATTCTTTGAATTGAAGTATTTCGTAATATGTAAAATACTACGGTTAAATGTAATTCATATAAAGTGACTAAGATTATATTAATAACTTAGTAATAAATTGTAAGTTTTAAAATCATACAGATCTAAGTCTCGAATATAGTTTAAGATCTGAATGATTCTGATGAATATTCTGTTAGATATTAATCAAACTTAAACGCGTAGGATGGTACCTCTGTTTGATAGTTAGTCAATGTCACTATTCGGGGCATCGCTAGTGTAAACTTTGTACAATGTTGAATTCGCGCCAATGTATTGTGTGTAATGTCATGTGTAAACAACAATCATTATTATTAATAAAATAAATATAATACCAACCTATATACTTACCTACGTAATTTGATTCACTTATTGCAACAGAGATTATTTTATTATGTTGATAATTTCAAAATAAATAGGTACATAACATTTGATTAACGTGTTTTATTGTATTTTGAACACCATTTTATTATATTTTTTAACCCGGTGCATGAACAGTCCCAGCGCTAGTAACTTAACGGTTGTCACATGTATAAAAAAAAACATCAATCGCATAATGTTGTATCGTTTGCTTTGTCGGAAAGTACTGGTTGCATTTGAGTATGCACTGTCTGTCGGTAGCGTTAGTACTATAATGAATTTAAAATAAATATACTATACATAATGGAAGTCAGTTAAAAAATCATCAGTTTTTATTCGAAAGTTGACAGATAGAATCACTTTATTCATATATATCTATATCTTCCCCGACTAATTGTAATGTCTTTTTGAATTATATTAAAAATTTAATTACAGCAGGGCGTGTGCTTGGTGATCTAAGCTACAGGCGCACACCTAATTCAGAAACCAGTCCACTCACAATGAGTATTTTAATGTTAAATGTTGTTGTGATGAAAATCAATTTTGTATTCGTTGGTGATTGCGAGAAGAAAATAAAGAATTATTAGCTATAATGAAATGATATGAACACTATAGAGAATTTACACGTTGCTGTAGATACAGGTAGGCTGTCTGATACGCTACAATAGCATTTAGGCTTGAAGTAACAAAATAGGACAGTTTTTTTAAGCGTGAAAACTACCAAACCTTGAGTTATAAGACTGAAGTGCAGTGTCGTCAATATCTACAGTTTTTTTTCTTTTATGACAGCATCCTTCTTATTGTTTCTTAATGTTTACGATTGTTTATACGAGTATATGTAATTAGACTGACTATACTTTAGCATAGTAGGCAAAACTCAGTTGTTTATAACAGTGTGTATGTTTATAACATGTAATTAGTATAAGCTTCAAAATATTGTAAAATTATAATAAATAAAAAAAATAAAAATTTATGAGGTAAATGGTACTAAATATATATATATATTTGCTACTGTTTATTAACTTTGTACAACAGATCGTATGGAAAACAGATGCTTTTAATCAATACAGCTTTTATTCTCGTTTTTTTCACTTTAATATTATTAAAACTAAAAATTACAGTTAATTTCATAATAGTAATATTAAAATTGACCTTCAGATAGTAAAAGAGAACATAAGTGTAACAATAAAACTATTTACACCCTTAAAAATACAAAGAGGTAATACGTATAAATACTTTCAAAGATCGGTAAGCTTCGACTGTCTATATGTACTTAATGTTCAATAAAATATGACTTAAACGCCCGGCTTTTGTAAATATACACAGTAGATGCGTATCGGGGCTTTTACAGGTTTAGCGTTTTCAAGTTCAGATGTACGAGTCCACAGACTAAACCTGCTGTCGTAGTGGTATAGACAAGTACAAGATGAATATAAACATCAAATAACTGACTCTGAAATCTTATACCCTCTGTCAACTTCTATTAAGACGATTCAATAAACTGCTGATCAAACTATCGAAAATGACTACCTGCCGTATTAAAATATCGGCCGATTCAAATCATGAGTGCGCTGAGACACTAACCTATGACTAATCCATAGGTACATTATTTCTACAGCATTTGATCGGATTCAGCTATTAAAGGCTATTAGCTAACATTTAGATCCGCTACAGTACGAATACTATTTAAAACATTTTTTTCTTATCATCTATATCACAAATGTCTTAGATACCTAATGAATCGTAAGTAAACAAAATGATGAAATTTTTCTTAACCACCAAAATTATGCTTATTAAAATGCAAGCTAACATTATAAAACCTATTTGACAGTCGTAACACTAACGTTGTAAACCCACCCCTAACACTAACATTTAGCGTAGCTGGGAGGGTTAACAAGAGTAATGTCTGACCCACGTTGCTAATATTCTTATTAAAAAGAAAAAAATTTCATGAAATTAAAGGCAACACCAACAATGATAACTTACTGGGTACAACACCAACCATATAGAATAAAATGTTCACTCTTAAAAAGTAAGTAAAGTACCTACTATTTATTACAATATTATTTTAGAGACCTTTATTCAAATGAGGTAAAGCCAACCAAACTTGCTAAGAACATAGATGTATAATTTTAAGTCATCACAGTACAATATAAATAATTTTGCTTAATTTTAGACTAGGTAAACAGTTTATGAAAAAACTTGCAAATGTTATTATTACTTCTGATGTTGTAATTAACTCTGTCCTATGAGTTCTATTTGCTTGTTACAAAATGTTCTATAGCATAATCTCTAGTCGCCAACGTAGTTTTAGCTAAACTGTTTTTTTTATAACACCTATTTAATTACATCTCATTTTCTAGTAAAACTAGCTTATATATGTATATATATATATATATATATATATATGTATAGCAATAATTTCTGAAGGTGCTGAGAATTTTAAGTGTAAAATGTACGACTTGTTGAAGTATCATTTCGGGCCTGGACAAGATAGATAGCTCTTGAAAGAATACGGTTCGCCTTTCTTCTCTATGGCAGTTTCCGGCGGGTGAACTATACCTGTTATCGTTGGCGTTTACAAACCGAATTCATGAAGATCATCAATGGTCGTGCACCATAGACGTGGCATACATAATTAGAATTTTTTCCCTGCCTATATTTAATATCCAAATTTTATTTTGTTTTATTTACTTCTAGCAAAATAATATAGTGTTTTTTTGAATAGTATATCATGTACACGAAATATTGTAACACCTATCCGGTGATTTAAAAGAGATTTCTTCTCATAAGGCTCAACCATTTGGAAACAGGCGGTTATAGATCACAACAGGAAGGCATAACAGGCAATATTTAATTATTTCATTTTTTTTATTATTAATTTCACATTTGACAAGTTAACCTATAGTTGTTGTAAGAGCTACGATGTACAAATGACATTTGTCTGTAGTAAGAGCATACAGTCTACTTATTTAATGCTGAGAAGCATTATTTTTAAGTTAGTCATGTTTTCTACATATAACTATTAATAACATTGTAATTATTTTATTTAGCACCAAGAAATCCAGCAACCAAGTTGATTGTCATACATTTAACATGATCATTTATATTAACACAAAGAAAAATTAACACAAAGAAAAACATTAATGAAGGGGCAAGTTTACCGACTGATGACTTTATTGCTACTAAATATAAATTACAATGTTGTAAATAAATAAATAATATAACATCGTAGCTCGTACAGTTGCGGTGACGCTATGTGTATTGATCTATAAGTTTAAATATTTTTTTAAATAAGACGATTTCAAAAAATTTGTGAGCAATTTTATGAAATAAAGATATTTAATTTGAATTTGACCTACAGCATACATAAGTCCACTGAGTAACATCTCACTAAGCATGTCGTTATTGAAATAGTAAACGTAGCTGGATAGCTTATTATTTTTCTACATACAACTGGGAACTTACAACTAATAACCACACCATTCGGATGGTTCGTAACAGGGCTAACCTGAGCTTCATCTAGATTTGTTGTCATTATACTGCCAGATCTAGTTGAAATGTGCTTTTGGACAGTTGAGCCATCACAGTGTTGAAATTTCTACTGCAGATGGCAAAATAACGGTGGGATATAAATTACTTCGACAAATACATTTTCTCTTCTGCTACGTGTTTCGGCAAAATAATTACGAAACACTATAAAAACATTATTATGTAATATCTGCAAGTACTTTAATCACTAAGACTTAAAAGCACCAATTATTTCTTGTATTAAAAGCAAGAAGATATCCACGTTCTTCTTGCAGTTCGCGATAGTATTCCTGAAAATGAAATAATTATCAATAAAACTAATTCGCAGAGCGTTTTATTAACAAGTAATTTTAACAGCCTATTCAAATGCAATCATTTATAAATACATTTCTCTCTACAATACAATACAATCTTTATTGGCGTTTCAAAAAAATTGAGTACTTTTTACAGGTGTTTTTAAATTATCTGTATTTGTTGCAATGAGCTTTTAACTATTAATATTTCCCGTGTCTTCGTTCGCAAATTACACAATCAAGAGACGATCCTTCCACGCACTATTATGAATGCCAAAAATTGGATGGATGTTTGTTACTCGATTACGATAGAACATCTAAACGGACCGGGATGAAATTTGGCACAGAGATATATAGAAATAGACTACTGAATACTATACTATACTGACTACTGAATAGCTATAACAATGTACGATGTCGAACACCTAGTACAATCATGAGGTTTAAACTCATATCTAACGTGTATAACTGATTGACCAACATTTTGGCTGCAGCACTATAACATTTGGCAAAAAGATCTATTTTTCTTAATTTATTGACTTTGCCATTGTTGCAATAAATTGCAATCCTGTTACACCTACCACAAGAGGCAGGATCACAATGTATTGCAACAATGGCAATGTTAATAAATAAATAAATAAAAGTTCTTTTTGTCAGATGTTATATTCTAGTTAGGAACATATTGAATCTATACTTAAAATTATTTATTCTACAATTACTGCAAGCGTCAATTAAGCAAGGTCTCTTGACTCATACCCTTGTTTCTGTATATACCTGACAGTAACATTAAAAGATGTGTCACAATATATGAAGATATAATTTATGTTTAATGATATCCATATTTACCAGTATTCTAATAAAAGGTTTTCATCTACATGTGAAATATCGATACCAGCTTTCTTCAATGCAGTTTGTATGTTGTCGGTAGGCGCGTTTGGATCACGATCAAGCATGCTAAAAGCAGAATAAAAAAATTATATATTTTCAAATTTAATTAAAACATCTTTTTTAGCTTTAAATCGTGTTCAGTTAGAGGACTCTGACTATCCGTCACCTGCAGTTCGAGTTATAGGTATGCGACCCTGACTTGCTTGAGCTAATGCTTATACTCCCGAACCCATCTGTATAAGCAATAAATATCTCTTGACTTTAATTTCTATCCTCTCTTTCCTGTCAATATACTCCAAATTTGCCCATCCTACCCTTCTGATTACCAAGAGAATTCTATCATCATCATCCTACCATAAGAGATTACTCCCTATTACGTAAATGGGACTAATAGCGATCACATTCTATCAATTATAATTTAGTACCAATTTCGTAATTCGTCCAGTCGTAAGTCTATTGCCGTCAAATTTGGGAATTAAATAGGAAAATTGGGAGTATATTGATATAAAAGTAGGAAGTGAAGGAAAGTTATTGCTTATACGGATGAATTGGGAGTCAGCAGGTCAGGGTCCAACTGGAAAATTCCAGGAAGTTCGAGTCCTCTAACTGAATTGAATTTGATTTTTACAAAATTACCTTTCTAGTGAAATACATAAACCGAATATATGTGAACGAGCCTTTTCAATTTTACTTTTTAGTTCATATCTCTGCAATGTCGGTAGCTGTGGGTTTTTTAACTCCGCATAACATTTATCACTGCAAATATTAAACAAAAATTAATAGAACTACGCATGTTAACACCTTTTTCAAACAAACGCTATCGTACTTAAAATAACAAGGGTTTAAACACTAAAATTACTTATTTACAAGATCTTGTTCTCAATATAAGCACTTTTAACACTAGCCGAGAGTTTTCGAAAGTTAACCGTAAGTTTTCCTAAGTTAACGGACCAACCACTTATGTCTCAGTTTTTTCTAGACTTTCTTCATCAAAACATAGCGGGGCTGATGAATAAATGTATAATTAGTTAACAATTAGTAAAATTATAAGAATAATCAATAAAGGAATTATTATAGATGTGAAATGTATTACAAAACATTTTTTTTAAATCAGGTTATGAAGACTTGTATCATTGTTGAAATGGGATTGGAATCCAGATAAATATTTGAAATATTTAATTAAATTCATTACAACATCTTATTTTCACGGTATATCTTTCTCACAAGTTTACAACGCCAAAGACGCAAACGAAGCCGAAAAAAAATTCGTGGTAGATTTTTTGCTATTATACGTAGGCCACTGAAAGTTTTGCGTAACTTATCAATTAAACAAGTTATAAGTATATACACATATTCATTGTTTTTCGAAGTATTCACCTTTAAATTTTAAACATTTTTTCATACGTTCGAACCAGTTTTCAAAACAATATGACCATTGGTCTGGTGGCATGTTTTCAACGTGCTGATAGAACGCCGTCACCGCCTCTTCGGAGCTTGTAAAAGTAAAGCTTCTCATCAAATCTTTAGTTTTAGGAAAAAAAAAAAGGAAATCCCAGGGTGCGAGGTCCGGACTTTGTGCTGGATGGGTCACAAGCTCTATTTTTTTAGAGGCCAAAAATGTTTTTTTTTTTATAGGCGGTGTGCAAGGAAGCATTGTCGTTGTTTATTCTCTGGTTCAAAACAATAAATCCAAGTTTCGTCTCCTGTGATGAAGTCATAAATAGCATTATAATGTCCATGGTCGTACCTAACTACCTAACCTAACACAATTTTTACTCTGAAGTCAAATAAGTTTTCTAACTTTTAATTCATGTAGAATTTTTTGAATTTCACTCATACCAATCCTCAAATGTCCCCGAATCATCTCATAGGTGATGTGTCTGTTTTCTTCAATTAACTTCTTCAAAGTAGTCACATTTTCGCCTCATTGCCTCACGGTTCGCAGATGAGGTGCTTTCCTCTCATAAGCATTTTGAAGGCGAACGGCACAAATCTTTTCGCGTTAATTCCATTTTCACTGCTGATGACGAAATTCAAAGTGCGATAAAAACAAATGACAGATAATTTCCCGCCTATTTTTTTTAATTTGACAAGGACTCATGTGTAAAAAATTAAATCATTCGAAATTCAAACAGTTCTGAGAAACCAGAAGTGCAAAACTTTCAGTGTGCCCTATATATAGATTATGCTTTCCAAAAAAAAACGTATAGCTATGAAATGCAATAAAGGAATAAAATAATGCAGTCAATAACAAAGAAATACACTCTAGGTGTGTCACTTTAATCCTAACAAACGTAATAAACTTATATTAAAAAAATATACTACATTTGACAGGAAAATAATAAAATTAACTCAAAACCCACAAAACAATACATACATGGGTTACCCTAGTCAGTTCGAAGAATAGTAAGAAAGCAGCTGATGAAAAAATATTTAAATTTCGAATTAGTAATCCTTGGGAATCTGTAGATACCTCATTTGTTTTTACAAATTAGGGGCAATTTAATAAGGGTCTGTCGTGCAAACTCGACAACGTAAAACTGGTTTGTGGCTGGCTATATTTATATATATGTATATATATACAGTCGTGGTCAACTAATTAGGGACACTCTCTAGTTAATCCAAATTGTGAATTTATTTTTTATTTTCCAACGAGTCTAAACAATATTCCACATCTTTTACATGTAAGTATAATTAGTCATTTATGTGCCTAATTATACAAACAATAACAACTTCTTAAACATTAAACCTCTTTACAGTATAGCTGATAGATGATCACAGTGCTATTTGTTCAAAGAATGCTGGCTGGCCATTTAATTAGGGACACTGAGATATTGCGTTCTAGTTTCAAAATCTGAATCTCAATTATTATTTTCTTTCTTCTCCTATTCTTTGTGGTAGTTTTGGCGGCAATCTAGATTTGTAATTTCAAGTTTTGAGAGTTATTTTGAAGAACAATGGGCAAAAATAAAAGTTGCGATGCAACACTACGAAAAATTATCATGAAGTTTGTCGAGCGTGGTTGGTCATACCGAAGGATAGCAGGATATTTAAATTGTTCAAAAACTATGGTATGCAATGCAGTGCAACATTTCAGGCGCAATAACACAACTTTAAATGTGCCCAGAAAAAAAAGATCGAGAAAAACAACTCCGCAAGAAGATAGAATGATAACCAGGTTAGCTAAGAAAGATCCGTTTCTAGGCTCTATTTTAATTAAACATGAAGTGTTTGGGGCAGACGAAAGAGTCAGTGTATCAGCGAGGACAGTTCGACGACGTCTGGTAGAAGCAGGGTTGTTCGGAAGAGTGGCTCGCAAAGTACCGTTGTTAAAGAAAGAGCATAGAAATGCACGTTTGGCGTTTGCACGTAAATATGGACATTGGACCTACGACCAATGGCAACATGTATTATTCTCTGACGAGACCAAGGTTAATTTGATTTCTTCAGATGGAAGGCAATACGTACGGCGTCCTGTAAAAGCGGAAATGAATCCAAGATTCACAAAAAAACAGGTGAAACATGGCGGAGGAAACATTAAAATGTGGGGATCATTTTCTGGACGTGGAGTGGGACCTGTGAGGAAAGTTCAGGGTAACTTAGACCAACATCAATACAAGGCAATATTAGAAGAAACTATGCTTCCCTATGCTGAGGAACATCTTCCTATTATATGGACTTTTCAGCATGATAACGACCCAAAACATACAGCCCGTTCAGTCAAGTCGTTTCTTAACAGACAGTCGGTATCAGTGCTAGATTGGCCAGCAAATAGCCCCGACCTCAACCCAATCGAGCACCTTTGGCACGAAATTAAGAAAAAAGTTGCCATTTATCGTACCACAACTTTAGATGAACTTAATGAAGCTTTTTGTGAGGCATGGGCAAACATTCCTGTTGAAATATGTCAGAAACTGATAATGTCTATGCCACATCGGTGTCAAGCGGTAATTACTAACAAAGGTTTTGCTACTGGGTACTGATTTTACCCGTAATAAAATGAAGTTGTTAAAGAAATTAAAATACTGCAGATTATTAGTTCTGTTTAACTCTATTTTTCATTTTACTTTACTGTTCTTAATTAAATGTCCAGCTACAGAATTGTACCTTAAATTGAATACATGGTTAACCTTTGATATTAAACACTTTTTTTATATTTATTTAATCTTTTATTTACAGCCATTTATAGTATAATAATCGGATCAAATTATGCAAATAATAGTTACTGAGAAATCAACAGGGTTTTATATTTATATGTACATAGCCGGTTATTGCTGTCCACTATCTTGAATGTCCTTAATTAGTTGACCACGACTGTATATACCGATATGACTAGGGCATTTGACTATGTGGATCATAAGATCCTAGTACAAAAATTATATGAATATGGTATAAGAGGATTCTTGAACTCGTAAAATCATGCCTTAGTGATAGATACACGCAATTGGACACCGCATATCTATGGAAAACAGGCATACATATGTATAGTATGGCGTTCCTCAAGGTAGCGTGCTAAATAATTTTCAACCCCAAATATCCCCAACCCAAATACATCAAACCCAAAATGAAGAAGCTGCTCAAGTGGTTGCACTACTGCAATGAGAGATGCGACCGGCAGTGCGATGTTGCACGGGAGCTGAACTCAAGCCTTTTTGCCGTTCGCCGGATGTTCCATCGGTTTCAAAAGACTGAGTGAGGGCTACATCCGGAGGCAAGAATCAGGCAGACTAGAAAAGAAATGATCGCTTTATTGTGACGACATCTTTACACAATCGGTTCCAGGATGCCGTTGAGCTGCAACAGTGCCTGCGAAGAACTTCGGCCAACAGACCTGAAAGAGGTCCAAAATTAACTGCACATCATCGCAAAGAACGATCGACCGTGAGCATGTCAGTTGGACTCTCGAACAATGGACGGTGTACTCTTCTCGGATCAGACAAGAGTATTTATAATTTACAACGACAGACGAATGAAAGCGTATAGAAGACAAGGCGTAAGATTTGCTCAAGCTTACATGGAAGAAATTTTAGAATATGGTGGTGGATCATGCAAGTTACTTGGGTGGCATGTCAATCGACGGCAAAACGGAACTTGTGTGCGTTTCCCGGAGTAAAGAGCTCGTGGCCAAGGATCGCCGACTGCTCATCAGTACATAAAGGCGATCTTATATGCAGCTTTTGTAGGCGATGGGTTCACATTAATGTACGACAACGCTCGTTGTCACATTACTGTAATTGTAAGGGATTACCTTGATGATGGGATTCCCTTTGTGCAATGGCCAGCGAGAAGTTTTTTTTTTATCAGTGACCTAATAAGACGCACACCTTATTATTATGGTTAGTATACATATCGACTTGTTAAATAAATATCATAACAGTACCTTTGCACAGATTTGAATTTATGTTTTCGAAAGGTGCGAATTTATTGACTCCGAGTGAATATATCAACGATCTCCCAAAAATAATTCAACATAAAATAGTTCCTGACATCAGCGTCGTGAAAATCCTAATTTTAATGTTAAGTATAAAGAAGAGTAAAACACAAAAGGTCAGTAATGCTGAATTCTTAGGTGTTACCATTGATAATTAATTAACTTAGCCACAAAACACAAAAACCACATACCGAAGAATTAAAATCTGCATGTGCACTCTTTCAGCTCTCAAAGAAACTTAATATTGAGACATAGTTAACGGCATTTTAAATCTTTAAAAATATTAGCATAACAGCACACATTAGACATTTTGGAGACAGCACTGTTTGTTAAAGAAAATTCACATTAATTTATAAAAATATATGCAGTAAACAATACCCAATGCGCTCTCAATATAAGTATATAAATAAAATATATTTTATAATTTGTAAGATTAGTTAATGCAACAGAACGTTTTTGGTTACTAACGAAAAAAAACGGAGGTGGTTCTCAAAGAGACCTGTATATTTTTTATGTATGACCACGCAGAACTTCTTACAGAGAAGCCTGATTTTAATAATTCTTTATCTTTAAAAAAGACACTTAATAGCCTACTAATTTTGACATTGTGATAATTGTAATACAATCAAATATAAAATGTTAACTAAATAATTGTAAAATTATATAAGTTTTAATACTTATTTTAATACCTAATTAATTATAAATGTGACATGATTAATATATCATAATTTAATGTTTATTATGTACCCATGCTCATTATGTATATTGCATTTGTATGTCTTACTAGCAAAACGTAGTGGACTATCGATTTATTTAAGCCCTTCAAAATTGTATTTAAATTTAAATTGAATTTTAAAATATACACAATGTATACTTAGACAACATTTCAATTAATTCATCAAACAAAATGGGTAAATTAAAAAAAAAATCTTACCATAAGACTTTAACTTCACTGATAGCATTCCTCACTTCTTGTAGAAATATATGCATCATCATTTTAAACGTATTATTACTTTTAGTAGCTACTGACGGATCAACCGACTTTGGACTACTAGCTTCTGGGTTTTCGGACATATTGATTACTGACGTCTCAGAAAACTGAGTGTCATTAGGATCACTTTCAACTATATCATCATCGGACATCTCAAATTCCTCAGACCCATATTCCGCTGAGTTATCTTCATAATCGTCTTCGTAATCTAAATATTGATTATGCTCATCATATGCATTAACATCATTTTGTTGTTTTAGTTTCTTTTCAAATTCTGCACATATTGTGAAGTTTCTGACAATACTAGATGTGTTTACCGAATTTGAGCAATGTACTAAGGATTTTTCACTTTCATCATTAGGATTGCCACTGGAGAAAGTAACATGTTTTCGTTCACTTTCTTTAGGTTTACCGCATAATTCATTCGGTTTTGTTATAATCAGAGACATGCTTTGTAGATTTAAACTTGAAAAAAATGAAGACTTTGTATCAAAATGACTAGTTATTTTAACAAGTTTTTGTCGCTGTACAAGTTCCTGCAAATGAATACGAAATATTGTTATTGAAAATTACATTGTTATTAATAAAGGCCCCAAATCTGACTGTGACCAATTTATTTTTAGTAAGTAACTGAGTACTCTTTATTGTATACAAAATATACATATAACATAAAACTGATATTATCACAATAAGCTATATCTTACAGGCCACCTTTCGATGGAAAGGAATGTAATGATTTACTGTGGGTGGCTCTGGTGTACAATAGGCTAGTTGACTAAATTTGAAAACTTGGTTAATGATATACTTATATCTATTTTATTCCTAAAAACCTATATTTTAAAGAAAAAGAATATTAGCAATGCGTATTTTGTATTTGAAAAAAAAAATACAAATTTAGATTTCGCTTGAAAACGCTGAATTGTGTCATGGTGTCTTAAATGACGGTCTGCGAAACAAAACTGTTTACATCTATTTCAAGTGTCAACCGTTTTCTAAAAAATTAATGCTTCGTATTACTAGTACTGTATAACCCCAGTGTGAAAGCTCAACCATATAAAAGAGAAACAAATTGTTTATATATGTTCCAAACAATCAACCCACAGTGGAAAAAGTGGTTAACCCTTGCTAACAGGCTTTGCTTGTTGCCATGCTCCTGGTATACTGTCTTTCAATAATTATGTCGAAGAAACTATTAAGGTGAGAAAATATGCTATAAACAAAAACAATATGGAGTAACCTGCTCTGTTGTATGATAACGTCAAGAACAACAATGGTGTTGTGTGGCGTGACGTAACACTTTCTTATTGGTGCTCGCTGTCACGTGACTTAATGCCTATTTTTTTTAAGTTTATTTTCTAAAAATATTAATAATTTTTAACTTTTATGAAAAATATACTGGGTTTTTCTTATCTGGGTCTCTTCATTTATAATTAGAAACTATAAACCAAGCAATTTGTTATTAGTGGACACAAGCCTATCATAGTTATCTTAGACATTATTTTGCAAAGTTTTTTGTATTTTGTAAGTTCCTAATGATTGAGCTCGTTTGATAGACACGGCAGGGCCGTGCTGCTTCAACTGTATATTATCAGTAAACTTTGTCGATAGCACTGGTATTAAGTTTTCCGTTGATAGCAACAACCCCAAATGTGTGGTACATAGGAAATTTAAACGTTCCTTGAGATAAGGAGAACAAGGTAATTGAACAATATGTTATAATGTAGTGAAAGTATAAACAAACTTCTATGTATCTAAAAAGTAACAGCAGACATGTTTGATGTTAATTTGGCTAAGCTGATTATGTAAGGTTTTTTTTTAAAGTACAAAATTGTTTAAATTATAAACGGGTTTCAGTAGGTACAGTTACAATTACATCATTATTATAGATTGATATAGACCTACCTCCGTCGATGTTTTTGGTAAAGATGTACGGCTCTTTTCTCCCTGGTTTTGAACATCATGTATTATTTTTTCTTCTAATATAGAGTTATTAGTACCAATAGTCTCGTTACGATCATCTGTAAAAGAAGAAATACTCACTATATATATTACACTATATATATATATATACATATACATATATATATATAACACTATGTATATAACTAAACAACGCTTTTGCTATATGTGGTAGAGCATCATCGTGCAAAAAGTATGCTGCTACTTTATCCAGTTGGTCACAAAAAAATATTGGCATTGATTGTAGTGTTAAATGGCAACAGCTCCCAGTATATAATTCCGTTTATTCCCCACCACACACTTAAAAGAACTTTTTTACTCGTGTCAGATTTTGGCGTCAGTGCTCCTGCTTCTCCAGGTCCAAGCCACTGGCGCTTACGCGAAAAATTTATGTACATAACCCACTTTTCATCCCCCGTAGTTACATCCCTCAGCCACTCATTGGTACGATAATAACTAAGTAGTTCCATGCACACGTTAGCTCTCTTCTGAAGTCAACTCAAGTGGTAACTAAACTATTTCCAGGTCTTTTCTAAAGCATGAAGTTGTTTTTCTACTGCAGTATGAGAACACTGAAGCTGCTCTGCCAGACAACGTGAAGTGAACCTGGGATCCATTTCTATAACTCATCTACATCTATTGCAGGAGGTCGTCCTGGATGAGGTTCATCAGATAGGTCATAATTTCAATCCTTAAATCTTCTGAACTAATGTTTGGTGGTATCGCCTTCGTCTTCGTTGCACATATGTATATTGCGCACTGCTTTTGGACCTAAGCGAAATTAGTGAAGTAAAAGCAGCCGAAGTTCTCTACGAGAAATATCTATAATTCACTGTAGTTTTACTATTCGTGATCCAGTTGTCAATTGATCTCACATACAACTCTTGCTTTATTTATATACTACTCCAAGAAATTCGAGATAGTTCTATAACGTTTTAGAAACTGATCGAAAAAAGTGGCGGGTTTATTAGTTGCCAACCTAAAATTTAAAAGTAAACTTAACAAAGACAAAATTAGTGCAAAGTAAAAAAAACTAATAACTACTTTTCTAGTAGTAACTATCGATCAACATTTAAACTGGATTGCACACATAGAAAAAATCAATAAACTGATTTAAAATTATTGTTATGCATTATCCGTTGTATCAGAAATAACAGAAATGAATGTTGCCAGAACGGCTTTTGATTCAACAAAATTTAAGATTCTTTATTAAAATTCTACAATGAGACTCACTAACATGACAGTTTTAAACTTTAACTTTTATTAACCTCTTATAAAGTTAAATCACAGAAATAATCAGTTTAATAAAATATTCTTATTACTTTAGATTACTGCGTTACCAAATCCGAATTCTAAGACTTGAATTTTTCTATTAGTGACAAAATAAACCTTAAAATTAATGCCAACTGACGACAATATCTTATACTTTTGATGAATAATACGTACGTATTTAATTATTGCATTTTAAATAATTAGATGCTTATGTATTACTGAAAATACTATAATAAATCAGAGTGGCACAAAAGTAACGTAGTAGTAAGCTTAGTAACACAGTAGTATTATCTTACATAAATACTTAAACACAATAAAACTTAAGTCCTTATGACCAGACATAACATAAAGGAACTCAAGTATTTTTAAAATAACAAAATTCAGCTAATTAAATATAAAAAATACCGTTTAACTACGTAAATAAATCTTAGGAACTAATGAACATCAGAAAATCAACTTTATAAACGAATGAGGAACTTTCGAATCAGTCTTACTTCTCAATAGCGTTTAATGGCTTTTCATATACAAAATACACCCACTTACAGGTCTCCCAAAGTAATAATGCGCATAGAAATCTTCGTCACTGTTCGGCAACGGTCGTATGTCCCGAGCGTCGGAAGACGATATATATATAGAGTGGTTAAGTGCATTCATGCATAATTTAGTAGAATTATGTGTTTTGTTCTAAAAGAGATAAATATCGATTTATCCGTAACGAAATTTGATTCGATAATTCCATGTAAGTAAATAGTGAGGAAAACCACACGATTGCGAATATGCTACAATCTTTGTTGGATTGATTCACTTCGAAGATGTTATAGTACTTTTCAAGTGTCTTACTGAAGCTGGTGTAGTGATGGAAGGAAAGAAGGTTTAAATAACACAAGTTTTATATTAGAAGAAGAAAAAATGGTTTTCAAACACAGGTTTACATTAAAATCTTAGAAATCTAATCATTAAAGTCTCAGTTCAAAAGTATTTACAGCACTGATCATTCTAGAATAATATTACAATTACAAAAAAATAATCAGAATCAGGGAGGATCTCTATTCCTGACATCGTAGATTCATCAGAACTTTCATTATGCTCTTGTTCATTTACACTTTCCCCACTGCTATCGCCTGTGTAAATAATAATTTCATCGGAAAAACTATCGATTCTTGGCTCAAATTTTCTATATTCATCTTCGCATTTAACAGCATGATCACAAACTTTTTTCCATTCTTCTGGTCCTATATTATTGATTTTTTTCTAATATAGCATCTTTAACTGACGTGACAGTCATTGCAATATTTTTTTTGGCTACGTGTTGCTTTATTTGGGACCGTCCTCCATTATACGGTCAATGGCAAATTCTGTGTATTTTTCTTTATATCTTTTTATAATTTCATACAAATCGGGTTTCAGTTTCTTTGGGTCATGCGGAATGTTGTGTTATTGTAACCAAGCTTTCATTTGTGGTTTAGGTGTGTTTGAGTTTGGTGGTTTCACAGACAGCTTAATATGATATGGGGCGTTGTCAATTACCAACACACTATTAGGAGGCAAGTTGGGAATCAATTGATTGCGTAGCCAAGTTTGATAACGTTCCGCGTTTATTTCTTTATGATAGTCACCTTCTGTGTCGACACATTTATGTAACATTAGAGCCCCTGGGACGAAGCCTTTTTCATTACCTGCGTGTACAATAATTATTCGCTCTCCTTTGGAAATGGGTTGTTTGATACCTTTTTGGCTGCTATCTTGCCAAGTTTTACCCTTAGTATGTGATGTATGCACGTATGACTCGTCCATAAACACTATGTTTCTACCAGAATTCCTCAGCTGTTGTATTTCTCTGAGATATTTGATCCTTTTTAAACGTATATCATGCTTTTCCATAAGTAACCGTTTGTTATTATCAGTTTTCAGAAACCTAAACCCCATATCTTTCAAGATCCGCCTTAAAGACTCTGCACAGCCTTTAAAATTAATAGCTTCGATCAACTTTTTTCTCAAATTATTTCCAGTTGGGAGTTCTTTGAGCGTTAACTGAAAATTGTATATCATATAACGAATCACACAGTAGTTGAAATCATCAAGCCCTAGCCGAAATCTACTTTTAGGTTTTCCTTTTTTCGGTGTGGAAAATTTCATTGATTGATTCTGGTTTTTTTCGTTTAAGATATTACTTAAAGTTCGTCGTGAAATTCCTGTAGCTTTTGTAACACGGTCCTGAACTTTTTTAAAATAATCATCATGGTCTCTTTTGAAAACATTGGCTTCATTTAAGAAATAAAGGTACACATTAAATACCATTAGTCGTGCTTGTGACTTAAGCGGCTTTCCACGTTTAAATTGATCCATTCTGGAAGAATTCGTCTGAAATAAAATGGTATTGGCAGATTTAGGCATATTTTTATTTATTTGTTGTATTATTGCATTATGTACTAATATACTTTTTAATATTATTTATTCCTATATCTATTTCTTTATTCATGCATGTGTTTATTTATTTGTTTATTAAATTTATATAAGCCTAAATCTTAATATGTATTTAACGAAGGTATTTTTAATTTTTTAATATAAAAAACCGTGAAAATTTTTATGTATATTTACCTATTTTACAAAATAAACTATTTAAATTTGAATAAAATAATTAAACTTGAAATTAAATTTACCTTTGAAAACAAAACCAAGAAGGGTGTGTAGTAGCAGCTCTATATATATATATATATATATAATTCCACATAGAAAGAACACGTGCAGTCACCACCAATATATAAAGACGACTGACGGACCTTTAAGTGACCGGCGACCGCCGCCGACCGCTAGAATTGTTGTCGATTGTGTACTCATGATATTGACTCCTATTCCTTTCGAACAAAGTGTAAAATGCAAGTGCGTTGTTAAGGGCTCTTACGATTCAATGATTCGGTAGTTTCCGGGAATACGACCATTAGCGAAGATCTGCATGCGCATTATTAATTTGGGAATACTGTACCTTTCACGACAATTTTGGGATTAGGAACTATTTCAAAGATGATATAGTAAGGTTCGTAAGAAATATCAGTCTCAACAGCTTTAAACCTTTACCCGCTTGATCTACTGTCTTTTAAAACATAATTTTGATTTCTCCTTCTTCATCAACTTTACTTTCAGCGACAACTAGGTAAGTATAATGTTTTTCTTTAACAGAAGACACTTTTACTAAAACATGGACACCTTCAGATATTTTCAAAGGATGAACGTTTTCCTTATCAATCAGCTGCATTTCTTTTATATTAGAGAACGTCAGAGCTAGAAGATGATGAATAAACCGTATTGTAAAATGTTCTTCTAGGTACTGCTACGACATTAGAAATTTCATCTAGGACCACTACCCCATCCAGTCTATGAAGAAGAATGTCCTCTTCAAGTGTGGAAATGACGGGAGCAGGAACTGGCTGATATGTTTTTGGATTCATGAAAGGGCAAAAACCTCTTTGGCAAAAGCAACTGAGGTCTCTGTATTGAAGTTCACCGGGAGTGTCACTAAAAACTTAATGTACTTGCATCGTACCTTCAAGTGGCACTAGGTTGTTAGGTAGTACTTTTTCAACGTTTTAATGTCACTGTCAGTCCAGTCACTAAGTAATAATGGACCTTGCTCAACTCCTTCAAGGTGTAGAAAAAGGCTTCTGCATCAGAAATATCCGAAACAGCAGCTACTTTTTCATCTGCGGTGCGTTTGAGAAAGCCACCAACCCCAACAGCAGCTCCTTTTCCATGACCGGCTTCAAAGAAATTCTATGTAACGCGAATAAAATTGTATTCACTGACTATTCTGTGACTTAAAAAATAAAAGCTATGCTTTTGTCTGTATTGAGTAGCTAGTCCATAGGAGAAAAAGTGAATTGTAGTTATGTGACTGTTGTTACGTCGTATGCCGCTAATAATTGGATGTAAGTGGGCCCAGATAGAGGCAGGGTTATGGGAATTATCGCAAAAACGGTAAAGAATGAATTTACAGTTGGCTTATTGTGTCCTTCAGGTTTCTATAGCAGCTCGATAACTCTTATATCGTACTTTAATGTTGTAAGTATGTTTCTTTAATTGCGGCAAAGATTGAATAAAGTTCTCTATCAATTTTGCAAATGTCCCGTCAACTATTTCCTTTACGTTTTTAGTGACTTTTACTGTTTTGCCTGATTTTTCCATTGTTTCCGATTACACTAAGCCCATTTCACTAGTCTAAAATTACCTTATAAATTATATTTTTTGTACTACAATCTTTACTAACCGTACCAGCCATGCAAGCTTGGTTATATGTCGAACATAGTGTGCTAGCCATAAGGTCGTTCATGTTTCGGTGAGCAATGACCCTAGTTTTGTGGAGATAATCTATCATATACTGCGCATTAGTATGTGTCTTGCATCAGCAAGTCTCTCTTCCAGCAATTTAAGGCGGTTTTATGTAAAATTGCCTGTTTTTTATGAAATGTGAATAAGAACATCTGAGTTCTGGGTTTTCTTTTTTGAATTAACGAAATAAGTTTTTCATAGTATCCAGTAAATATCGGTTCCTCCTTTTATTTTTTTACAAGTGGCAGTTTCTCGTTTAGTTAGTTAGTTCTCCAGCTGCTCTTGAAACATCGTCGCTAACAAAAAAGTTTTTAATTTGTCCACCAGAAGGTTATTTTTTAAGGAGTTCTGTTGTCGTTTCATAACTTTCATCTGATCAATGCCCAAAGTTTCACGTACAATAGCAATCTACATTTTAGATTTAGATATGCCTTCTCCTTGAAAATTTCGTTTTAAGACTTTTTTCTCTTTTAATGACTTCAAACTTAAGTAATGCTCTTTGATGGCATTGGACAACGTTGAATATTTATTTTGGTTAAGCTTATTGACTTGTTTCGTGTCTTTGTTTGCAGTTTTAGCTCTTTGGTATCTCTTTTTGTATTTATTACACTTCCTTTTCATCTTTTCCAGTTCTTCCTGCAATTTCAGATTTTTACTATACACTGCAGATCAATCTCTTTGTATTTGTATTCGGCCTCTAGACCTCGGGGAAACTGGAGTTCCTGGTCGTGGGCTGGATGGCGGCGTAGTGTTCATAATTCGATAAGCAGTCTTTTGA
Organism: Tyria jacobaeae; assembly: GCA_947561695.1. Classification (NCBI taxonomy): domain Eukaryota; kingdom Metazoa; phylum Arthropoda; class Insecta; order Lepidoptera; family Erebidae; genus Tyria; species Tyria jacobaeae. The sequence continues at coordinate 12,433,718 of OX387218.1, forward strand.
CGTTCTCGTCGTTTCTTATTCGCAATCTTCCATTTACGCTTAGCACTTCTGTGTTCACGCTCTGTCATCTCTTTCACAAGTTTTTTTAATTGCCGGATACCTTTTAAGATGTTTTTTTAGCTTTAGCATGTTTAACAGAGACTACTTTAATTTGAGTCTATAGCGACGTTATTTTTCTGCGTTCGTTAAAGCCATTATTGCAGACGCTTATTTCTGAGAAAATGATAAACAATATATGAGTATTTCAGTTTTAATAACGTATTACTAACATAAAACATTAATTAAAAAACAACTGCGTTGCTTGTTCTAGTAACGCAGTATAGCAGTTACGCAGTTGTAAATATTTGCCTATTTTGTAACTTATTAGTAAATAAAATAACAAAATGCAAATATTGTAACACTGACAGAACTTTTACATGTCAACCTGCACACAGCAATAATAATAATGTAAATATTGTCAGTACATACCTTTCGGCAGCGGTAACTCGGCGGCCACGCAATAAATATACGCAACCCTTTCGACAACTGTGACGTGACTGATTCGGCTAGCGTACTCCCCCCGCGCAGTTGCTATGACTCGTTGTAAGAGTTAAAACAAGTATAACCGAATGAAGTACAAAAAGATGTAGTACACTCACTTTAAGGTTTATTTTCATATAGCAACGCAAGGTAGTTACGATTTTATTCTTTGTTGGGGACACAGACAAAATCAGTCTTTATTGCATTAAATGATTAACGTAAAAATTTCTATTGGCATTTTAATAAGGTTAACAAATTAAATTTTTGTAGAGGTACTCAAGATAAACGCCGTCTAAGGAAATATTATGAGAAATTGCTCAGTATAGCTTGAGTCACGCGCTCAGGGACAGCAGTATTTTGTATGAAAAGCTACTACGGTACTAAAAATGACAACGTTGTTACCATAATTTTCAAATAATTCTCATGTTTTTGCGGTCGAATCTTATTCCCTGTACTACATTACAATGTGATATTTCGAAATTAGTATAACTTTTTTAGCGTTTTGTACTGGTTTCCCATATAATCTAATATTCATTCCCAGAGGCCGTTTTTTAGGTATCAAAAAGTATTTTGGCCAACATGTATTACTGCCTTTCGTGTGTATAACCATCTACCTGTATCTCTTTAAGAACAAAATACAAATTCTTTAAAAACCATTCAAAGAGATGGCTAATTAACAATGTATTCTATAATATTAATGATTTTTTGAGAAAAAGAACAACTAGTTTTGCATTCAAATATGTTTAGGTTTGATCTTCATAGTAACTACTACGTATCGCATGTAGTCTATCGTAGTTATACTATCTTCACTTATTATTTTAAGTTTAATCTTAAGTTTGATTATTCTAAATGCTGTTGCATGCAGTTCAAGCGCCTACGTTATTAGCCAGAGTAATACGTCGCGTCCTTGTCCTTAGTAAATAAGTTATTTTTAAGTGTTCTCAATATATATATTTTTGTCTTGTCACCATTCAATTCATTATAAAAGCTCACCTAAACTAGTCCACATGTTTTTATTTCTCGTCCCTGGTCCTTAACATGATCCATTATCGAGCTGGATAATCCTGGATCAGCTAATATTACTGAAGATAATAAATTATATAAAGGAATATAACCGAGATTTAATTGGATTGAGAAATTTAATTCACGCGAGTTAACTACCGGGCCGTGTGTTGTGTGAAAAGAGTACATAAAACTATCTGGTGTTAACTTTTACATATCATATTATATCGTTACCCAACACTCAGTTCAGGTAATATATAAAGTTAACTGTCGAAGATTTATCAGGTTAGTGTATTATTACTAGTGTAGGTGTACGGTACCTAGTTATATTGTAATTGTTAATACTGTTATATTATTATGTTACTAGCAGTTAGATTGAAAATCATACTTATTTCTTACAATAGCTTGATTGTTACTGTAAAAAGTAAAATTTCAATGTCTTTGTAAGACTTATAACATTCACATTAATTAGGTATTCGTGTAGTAGTAGGTATCTGGTAGGTATTATGATATAATGTAATGAGTGTTAGATATTGTTTGGTATGTACTAATTAGTAGTTGTTAACAATTAATTGACACGTATTTGTAGCCTAGGCAATTATATTGTATTCTTTATTTGTTTATTAACACTTAGTGAGTTTCTTGTAAAAAATTAAACAATTTAATTCCTGTGTTTCGCTTATTTCTTTAATGTCAAAAAAGTATTAGGATTTGTTTGTGGTTAGCTTCTAGTATAAAGGATAAAGATACTTAGTTATATCTATTGTTTGTTTACACCTTTATTATTATGAAGTACAGGTTTGAGTCACCCGATTGACAGTATGTCCGAGGAAAGGGAGCTTGTTAAGAAGCGAGGTAGCTTCAAAGGTCGTTTAACGGTATTTATCAATTATCGAGATACCTTAATTCAGGGGTGCTCAAACGGTCGATGCTTTTTGAGTAGATCTTGAGAAGAAAAAATTTTTTAATAAGTAGGTAACTAAACTACAAAAAAATATTACGTAATAACACTGCTTGCGGCAAAAGGCGGCTTTATCAAAGGAACGCGCGGTACTTGTCAAAGAAAAGCCGCGTTGTTTCTAGACTAGACTGTACTAGACCATTTCGGGCGGCGCGTTTGACGGGAACATTCGAGACTTTCGTTCACGCCGATATAAATGTTGCGCCTGCAGGAATTGGAGTCATTCTGAATTGTAACTTGAAGGCGATACTACGTCGATACAAAGTTTATTATTAAATAGTGCGAAATGAGTGCAGTGAAGAAATCTAAAACGTATTATTTTAATAACGATTGGGAGGAAGAATTTTTCTTTTGTATGGTGAAGGATAAGTGCATTTGTGTTATTTGTCGTGCGTCAGTTGCAATACCTAAGCGTGGTAACTTAGAGAGGCATCATAAAACGGTTCATAAAAACTATGAAAAGGATTTTCCGCCACAGAGTGAATTAAGAAAACGAAAAGTAAGTAATTTGATATCTTGTTTGAATAAAGAACAAACCATGTTCACAAGACCAGCCAAACAATCAAAAGCTGCTACGATCGCGTCATTTAAAATATCTCATATATTGGCGAAACACAAGAAACCATTCGAAGATGGATCGGTTGTGAAGGAAGCATTTATTGAAGCGGGTGAGACTTTATTTGGAGATTTTAAAAATAAAACAGAAATCATGTCTGCTATTAGAGAACTTCAGTTATCTCGTCCGACTGTCACAAGGCGTATTGAAGTCATGAGTCAGGACATCGCAGATAAACTAAAACATGATATCATGGAATGTACATACTTTTCTTTACAGTTCGACGAATCCACCGATATGACAGACACTGCCCAGCTGTGTATTTTTATTCGGATGGTATTCAATGACATGTTGGCTAAGGAAGAATTTTTGACAATCATTCCTCTGAAGGGGAAGACCTGTGGCGAAGATATATATGACGTTTTCATCAATTTTGTAAAAAACTACAAGCTACCAATATATAAATTAGTGTACATTACAACCGATGGAGCACTAGCAATGACTGGAAACAAGAACGGTTTTGTGGCATTGTGTCGAGCTAATGAAGAATTCCCTTCATTTTTTTATTCCATTGCATTATACATCAACAAGTTTTGTGTTCAAAAGTTTTAAACACGGAGGAAATTATGGGCATTGCAACAAAAATTGTGAATTCCATCCGTGCACGTAGCTTGCAACGGCGGCTCTTTAAGTTGCAGTTGGAAGATAGGGAGTCAGCTGAACACACTGATTTAGTTCTTCACACGGACGTCAGGTGGTTGAGTCGCGGAAAATTCCTAGAAAGGTTTCAAGAATTATTGCCCGAAATAACAGCTTTTCTAGACGAAAGAGGTGATGACACTGAGATGTTGAAAAACGAAAAATGGCTGACTGATTTGGAATTTTTGACTGACATCACAATGCACTTAAACACCATTAACTTGGAGCTTCCAGGTGAAGGAAAAACTATTATTGAGATGATTAGCGTAGTAAACGCATTCAAAAGTAAATTGCAACTTATGATAGATCAACTGAAAAGAAAGGATCTGAAACATTTTCCGTCTTTGAAAGCAAGGATTCCTCAGTTGAATTATGATACGTTCATACGTATCATAATTCAACTGAGGAATCAAATATTTTGGGACAATTCGAAATGCGTTTTTATGATTGCAGTAAATTGGCAAATATAGCATCATTTATGAGTTATCCTTTTTCATGTAAAAACATTGAGGAATTAACCACTGAAGTAGCAAGTCAGTTTAATATGAACTCATGTTCTGTTGAAAATGAGTTGGTGCAGATTATATCAGATATACATCTCAAAGCTACAGCATCTGATACAAATTTCTGGTGTTTTATATCTGAAGATAAATATCCGAATCTAAGGCAAATCGCCCTTCAACTGACGGCAATGTTTGGGTCAACTTACTTGTGCGAGTCTGCATTTTCTGAAATGAAGATAATTAAGTCAAAATATCGCAATCGACTAACTGACGATCATATGTCATCATGCTTGCGATTGGCACTCAGTGGTTACGCACCATCTTATGAAAAGTATGCTGAGGACATGCAGTGCCACGCTTCAAGATCCAGTCACTCCTTAGTTGAGTTTAACACCATATGTAACTCTTTTGTTTTGTAACAACGAATAAACTCGCAATTTTGAATAACTAGGAGTTTTTTCATTGATATTGTAGAGAAGAACTTAAGTAAACCTATCCTAAACCTTGACTAAGATAATGTAAATTGTGCGGAAAGCTAATATCTATATATGCTACGGTACACCCTACCTAGGTAGGTAGGGTGTATCGTGTATGTACGACAACCCTGCATCACACATACTTGCAGCCTCTCAAGTCGATCGTAAGTAGTCTAAAAATATTGAGGTAGATCGCCAGCAGTTCAAGTTTGAGCACCCATGCCTTAATTGATCCTAAATCTAAGAGTAGCTGCGACGTCACGGAACTACAGCTGCATATTAACAAGATTAAGTCGTTGTACGATCAATATGATGACGTAGAGTTAAAATTAGAATGTATCGTCGATGATACTAAATTACAATTATCTGAGCGTTCAGAGTTTGCATCCCTGTACTACAAATCGCTTTCTAAGGCTCAAAGCCTGTTAAGTAATTTAAAAAAAAAATGTGTTCGTAGTGCTAGAAGTACCTGTATTTATGAGCCAGTCAAGTTATCTACGGTTCAGCTACCTAAGTTTAGCTACTTCTTCTTATCATAACTGGTTGGATTTTCATGACACCTTTACGAGTCTCATCCGCACTAACGATGACACATAGACGAAATAAATAAATTTTACTATTGACGTACTTCATTGGAAGGTTCCGCTGCTGTGGTTATACAGTCAATTGAGTTTTCGTCTAGTAATAACGCCGTGGCATGCGAGGGATTCGACAATAAAAGGTTATTAATCCATAATCGTGTATCGGCTATATTCAATATTGATGCGATCACTAAGGAATCATCAGTCATTTTAAAGGGATTGATTGGCCAATTAAATAAAAAGTTGCGTGCATTAGAAACCTTAGGTGAACCTGTTCAGCACTGAGACACTTTTAATTTGTATCATCACTGGCAAGCTAGATAGCAAAACGTTCCGGGAGTGGGAGGAGTGTAAGGGTCGGATCGACAAGAACAGTAAAGTTACTTTTGATACATTCCTTCAATTCATTCATGCGCGCGCTGATTTAGTAGCCATGGGCGATATCGGTTTTTTGTGACATCTGCTGTCCAACTGATATTTTGATTACACATCGGTATTGACATCCGATTTCAGATGCCGATTTCTACGGCATCCAAAATCTGCTAAGGAAACTAATAGAAATGTACGATTACGTTTGTTTGGTTGGCGCTTTAGATTTGGATATTGAATATACTATTCGTTAAAATAACATTGTAATAAGACTATGGTATTTTTCTTCATGTTTAATATGGGCTTAGGACTAGCCCAAAAATGTTGATCATAAATATTCTCTGTTTACATATTTAAGTTAAATAAATTAGCGCATTTAAAAATCACTATATTTATATTGATATTATGTACAAACTATTAACAATTATTAATTATATGTAAAGTTTTGAACACTTCCTAATCATTTTATATATTTACAAAGATGTTGACTAAAAGAATTACGTCGTTATTTATATATTATATATTAATATTAGTCACTTTGTAAACGATATTAAATAATACGAATGCAATAAATGAATTATTATATACTAAAAATGGCGAAAAAATATATTCATAATAACAATATAAACATTAGATGAGATCAACAATGAGATTAATACATAAGAGTTTTAACAAAAAAGTCCTTCCTATCTTATACCAAATGCGATCTCATCTCATTCACATAATAGCTATTTCAGAAAACATTTTGACGAATAAAATCGTTTAAAATTGTTAACTGGTAACCAAACGTTCGTTCGTAACTTACACGGACAGCACACAGCTGTACTTTGGATATCGGTTTGACATTCGCTTCATCTCTTTCTTAGAGACGGGTCGACGTAAAGTTAAACAGAGAGGGAGCGAATATCGAAACGATATCCTATGTACAGCTGTGAGCAGTACGTGTAAGTTACATTTTGCGACAGTCAAACCTATAACTATTGTACTTTGGATATCGGTTTGACATTCGCTTCATCTCTTTCTTAGAGACGGGTCGACGTAAAGTTAAACAGATAGGGAGCGAGTGTCGAACCGATATCCGATGTTCAGCTGTAAGCAGTATGTAACTATAATTTACGTTAGATAGTTTTTTTAGATGTGATGAAAACGGATGTCTCGTAACATCCAATAGATGTCATCTGATGTTTAGACGACATCGGATTTTAGATGTGGTTTGATACATCTGACACATGTCTATGATTTAGTAGAAACCAAATTTAATTCTGGTCTCCAGTCAGGAGATCATCCTCGTAGGAATCGTGTTTGATGACGTCAGCAACACTTTTATTCTTATGGGTGAACATCCACACATCTGTACATCATCTGAACATCTTTAGATAAGACATACTTATACTGTTATACTTATGTTGTTAAACGGAGAAGAATCGAGAGAAGTTCATCATGAATGCTAGGACCAACCATATGTAAATCGTTAGATGAAATACCAGACGATGGGGGACAACTAGCATTGAAGACCACACGAAGTTTCGTGGCACTACTAACAACAAAGTACACATACATTATACATTCTGTCATTCTGTCATTTGCCCTAGCAACTCGTACTCGGAAATAAATGCGTGATACATTTTACTAAAATCAAGTTTGGACCTCAGTTTACGCTCTAAGGAATGAAGGCAATGTGTAGCTTTATAAACTGAGTCTCCCAGGACAGAAGGGTTTTGCTTAAGTGGTATACGAATACAAAATGGACCATTCGCTAATCGCGTCGTATTCTTAACAAAATGCTCCTCACACCTCTTCTCTTCTAGAGAGTAATGAGTATTTTTCACATTAATCTCCTCTAACTGCCAAAACTTTGTTAAATCAGTTCTTATTTCATCCAAATCTACATAACCAGTTCAATCTAATTTAGTAAAATGACAACTTATATTATTAGAAAGTAAGGTGAGGTAATTGCGACTGATAGGACCGGGCACGGACATTCTTCTACGTTGGACATTCTTGACTACTTACCCGGCACTTCAGCCTTCTCTTGTAGATCAATTTCCGAGTAACTTGAACCATAATGAGGATCTTTGATATCATTCAATCGTTTTTGCAAGGCTTTCTCTGCAATTTCTATATCATCATGATGTGTTGTAATAGCCTAAAAAAAATAAAAATAATATTGAACATTACAAAGCAAGTAATTGCAAACTATGTATTTTAAATGTGAAACTGATAATTAATTAAATTTTCCTAAGATTGCAGCTGCAGTAAGGTAGTGTTTTTATATGATCACTAAATCATCGTTATTATATTTAATCAATGTCGGGATTTGCGATTTTTACATTGTTATAGAATTTTAAGGAAATTAAGATTAAATAAATAATTTTAAATGTTATTAATTATTAATTAAAACATTTAAAGTAATTTAATACAAAGATATAAATAACTCGAATTTCCAAAGAGACCGCTTTTTCATCGAGATATGTTATAAAAGTGATAACAGCTTATTGCGTATTGGATGCAAAAAAAATAACTCATTTGCTGCGCATTGAACAATATCTATATTAAGAGAATAATATGTACCAACTTTTATTTCCTTAAGTAGAGACACTCCATCATTATACAGTTCCATATATTGAAAAGGTGTAATGTCCATGGATATTTTTCCTAAAAATAAAGATCATATTATTTTTATATAGAAAAAGAATCAAAATAATAAAGACATAAATTTAGAAAGAAGGAGAATAAAAGAAGGAGACATTATTTTTTATCTACAAAAAAACACTAACCCGTACTGTCACTAAAATCGCAGAGAGCTCTCGATAATTTGTCTGAGGCACGCTTAACGGCAGCAACATTACAATACTTCCCAATACATTGAGCGGCTTCCTGTAAAGTCCAGGGTGGCGGTAGTGCTGTATTTGCAAATGCCGGTTCCTTGCGTAATATCACTGTTAACACTTCTTCCATAATCTGAATAAATCTAAAAACCCATTCCTCGCATTTTGTTCTTAGAGAATCTTCCATATTTTCTCCTCTATCAATATGCATAACAGCTTCACTAGAATTACTTTCATGGTACGGTTCCATATCAATGCTATCTTTGCTCTTAAAATATTCACTATCCACATTACTTTCTGTGTTTGATATAACACCTGACGTGGATGTTTCCTCAACAGTAATATTTTCCCTTCTTGTACTCAGACATATAACACTTGATTCCCTGCTTTGAACAAGTTCATCGAAATTTGAGGAATGCTCTGTTTCAATTTCATTATTTGATGTTGGACTGAGAAGTTCCTCAACTCCCATTGCCATCTCATTTCTTAATATAGTTTCATGTGCAGATGTATCATTTGAATTCTTTTGTAAGTCTTCAGGAGGTTTTTTTGTATCAGGTGTTGTACCAGAGGCTTGGATACTTGAGCGTCTTTTTCGCCGCCACTTAAATGGTTTTTTATTGTTGCCTTGTATATTACTAGGTTGTATATCATTATTATATATACTACGTCTAAGTTTTATTTCCCTTCGTTTCACAGGCACATTTAAGTCTTGTGTAGGCTCAGTTATATGTGAGCTTTCTATTACATTCTTATTTAGACCTCCATCAATATCTGTTTCTGATTTACTCTCATTGACAACAGTAACTATATCTGTTTGAATTGCTGCGTCAATAGTATATTTTAACAGCCTAGTTGGAACAACAGATTGGCAATTTTTGGTCTTATCTTCAGAATCAGAAACATTTTTTGGGTGCGTTGTTTCTTCAATATCAGTATCTGCTTGAGATGGTACATCTATAGCAGATGATGTCTGTGTTGATTCTCGAGTTACAGTCGATGTTGCCGGTATTTTTTTACCAGGTACGGTAATTTTAATGAGACTCATAGTTGGCAATGGTGTACTAAGCTTTGGCTGGTGCTCCTGAATAGAATAATCTAAAAGGGTTTTTACCTCATCCACAGTAAACATATTAACTTTAATAAACTTCTTGTATCTTAGCAACTCACTATCATTGGTAAGCAGTATCTGAAATAGATATTAGTTTTTACTGGTATAAATATTCTTAATGTATCTAACGACAAGACACACTCGGGAATATACCACCGAGAATATACACACAACAACACATGATGTGACTTTTTGCACGATTGATAAAAACATCTTTTATGTACATACTATTGGCATTCTAAGTTTAGTAAATATGAACAGAGTAGAAATAATTTTATAATATAATGATATGTATCAAAACAGAAAAAATACAGTACTCTTTATGGCATACATATAATGGTACAAACGAACAACGGTCACTATCGCTAATTGTGATCTCTTACAGACAACCTTTAGATGAACAGATGGAATGGATTCGTATATTGGGCAGTTAATAAGTGTACTTACAACTTTAGCTAAGAAGCAATACAAAAATGCCTATACAAACCTTACCTACACATATGTATATACACATACAAACACTGCTACATACATACATACCGATATAATCAATAAATATAAAATATAAAAATATATGTTCAATATTGCAAATAAGTAAAGTATTTTGTACAGTATTTTTTTTTTACTGTGAAAAATAGCGATCAGCAATCATTTTTTTTTATTGAAAGCGACTTAGGAAGTTTATGGAATTCAAAGGTAATTTTAGTTAGTGATTTCCCGATGATCTCAGGTAAGTCACATGGGTGACATTTAGGAGCTCGAAACGTTCTTTGAGGGAGTGAATGAATTAAACCAAATATTGTATAGTAGGGCAAGAATATGAGCATTTCGGCGAATACGTATAGGAAGCCACTTTATTTTAATACGTACGTGCGTAAAAACATATAAATGACGTAAGCCAAATATACACCGAATTCAGATGTTTTGAAGGCGCTCAAGTTTATTAAGTTGGTCTTCAGTGAGATCAAGATACCTGGCATCAGCGTGATCGAGGATTGTTAGGAGGAGAGATTGGACCAGTGTAATTTTTGTGTTAGTGGGAAGAATGCATGAGGGGCCCACAGTTACAGGAAGCGGCTAGCTTCCTGTAACTGTGGGCTACAGGACAAAAGTTATCGATGAAAATACCCAGATTCTTTACTGTCACTTAAAGGTAAAATTAGAACATTAAAAGTAACCTTAATCAGCCCCGTGCGTTCAATTCTAGAAATAAGTGTAGGACTACCTACTAATAGCCTGACTCCTCACATAGGAAAAACACAATAAACCGGCCAAGTACGAATCGGACTCGCGCGAAGGGTTCCGTACCATTGTCTATAAAAACGGCAAAAAAATCACGTTGTTTGTATGGGAGACTTACATATTTGTTTTATTTTAATTTAATTATTTATTTTTAAAGTAAATATATATATAGATATTCTGTGAATATTTCAAGCGTCTACTTGTTGTCGTTATCAATATCGAATTGTGTTTATTGTATGGGAGCCCTCTTAAATATTTATTTGAATCCGTTTTTTAGTATTTGTTGTTATAGCGGCAACATTCATCATCTGTGAATTTTTTAAGTGCTTAACTATCACGGTTCATGAAATGCAGCCTGGTGACAGACGGACAGTAGAGTCTCAGTAATAAGATTCCGTTTTACCCTTTGGGTACGGAACCCTAAAAATGAAAAACAAAAAGAGAAAGGCAATATTTTTTATATCAATTCCCTGAAATAGCCAGTCACTTATTAGAGTCCTGTGTCAATTAATGCATAAGCTATGCTAAAAACTATAGACAGTAAATCTTACTGTCTATAGTTACTATAGTACTGAGTACAGTCAAATTAAACAACGAAGGTGAAAATTTAGCAATTAAAATTCCATAATCGGCCTGAGAACAAACCGAATAACTATAAACTGGAGCGTAGAGAATTTGAGACTTACCACATGAACATTGTCTTCCAATAGACCGAAGCAAGTTTTTAATATTGGATTAGTAATAGAGTTCCCGTAATCTTGATTTGGTTTCTGCCCTGAGAAAAATAAAATATACATAATGACGGATAACTTTAATACAAAAATAAGGGGAAGTTGGGCCTCCGGAAACCTCACAAATTTCAGGGAAATGAAACGCAAATATTACTTCGCAACCGGTTTTCTGTGAGGCCGAGGTATAATAGCACCGGTCGACTCCCCCATTCATGCCTAAGCATCTCATTTCTCTACCACGGTTCATTTCACTGTATCCATGATACAGTGAAATTAACTTTAACAGTCAACTGTTAAGGGCACGCACGGCTGGTCGAGAAACTAATACTTTTTTAATAGAACAAGTAAAATTGATAAAAATATAAATGCCGCCTGCATTGTAAACTCTTTTCTGACGTTATCTAGAAATATTATTACCTTTTGTCACGATCACTATTATAACGATTCAAACTTTCCTAGTCAAAATGCATCGACGAGCGTAACAAAGAAGCATCATACAAACATTTATGCACACTCTGTACTCGAAATATAACCCCCCTTCTTTCGCAGTTGGGAAAAGACGGAGTTATTTTTGTAGCCGAATTTTCTATTCTGATCTGTTCATCTAGTCCTTAGTGATTCAGACATTCGTTTTATATAGTTTAACTATTATTTTTAGAAATAAAAATGTGTGTCAGCAGTCTGGTTACCATAGCACAAGCTTGGCTTACTTTACGACCATCTTGGTCATGTGTAAGTGAGTCTAGTCCAATTTTATTTGTTTATTCTTTTAAAGATTCTCATCATTCAGACAACTTTCTATCCTTACAAGCTTCCTCTACTGTCACTAAACCTTTCATATAAGCAATCCAGTGTTTCTGGCCTGCCTATATTGCAACATAGGACTAATCATTTGTTACTAATATCTTATGTTTAAAAAAACATTCAATTCGGTTATTACCTAAACATACTCGACCACCCTCAATACTTTCCGTGAGAGAATGATAAATACGACGAGCTGGAATATTATTTGAGCAAGCTATATAATCCTTGAGTTGTGATAGCACATTATCAGGAACCAAAAGGGTGCAATGTTCATCTGTAAACGAAAGCAGTAATAACATTATACTTATCTTAATAGTTAAAGCTCTCTACTTATTCCAGAGGGGAGAGCTATGGAGGAGGCTACTACCCAGGAGGGATCCATTTCAATAATAAAAAATAAATAAAGAAGCCTAAGTAAACATACACACGCATGGAAACGCTCCCGTATACGAACAATTACAAACTCCCGAATAAAAACAAGTTTTTACAACGCCCTATCGCAAAAATACATCACTAAAAATAAGAAACAGGCAGTGAAACACAAAATCGCTGGAGTCAAAGGACACGCCCGCTCACTCGTCCCTTTCACGCGCTGCTACTGCCAGCCAGTTCGTGTCGCCTCTAGCAACTAGGCCCCTGCACCAGTGAATACTACTGGAAAACGATTTGTACAACAGGTACTCTATCCTAGTCTGTTTGCCAAAACTAGAAGCTTGTCGCTAGGAAGTACTTCCCAGTTAGAAGCTGTAACCACAATGCTACAGAACCCGGACGCGTCTACACCAAAACCACCTGAATGTCAAAGAGTCCCTATAAGCACAAATCACAAGCGAAAAAAGCAGAAACATCAGTCACCTTCGCCAGAAAAAGTCACAAACAACAGTTACAGCCTTTTGCCTCTTGATCCCAAAAACGCCGTGAAAACGTCAGCAGAGAAACGACCTAGTAAAACCACAACCGATATTGTACTGCGTTGAAGACGTTAATAAACTTCTTGAATTGCTACAGTCCACAGCAGATAAGGACAACTTTACAATAAAAAATATCATAACAATAACAATCAATAACAGAAATCAAATGAGAGTAACATGTGTGGACACAGCAACATACAAAAATGTTTGGTGACGCACGGCCGCGGGACGAAGGAGGGGGGCAGAGACGCACGCAGCGCTCGCCGCCCGCGCACGATGACAGACAGACTCGTCCGAATCCCGACACGAACAATACATTGTCGCGCCGCGGTTACTGTGGATTATCTATTATAGTACTTATATTACCAGCACCCCAAGTCTATAATTTAGCTCTCCAGCAGTAGATCCTTAGCTTAGATTTGGCAGGCTATCGCCCTTAACAATGTTATAACTCTAGTCCGAAATAAAGGCCTCCTAGGACATTCCTATAACTTGAACGACCAACGCTGCTACAGAGTAGTCATAAAAAATCTACACCATACAACTCTCCATAGTGCAATAATGGAAGCCATTGAAAACACTGGAAACAAAGTCTTTGGTGAAATTATAAACTCAAAATTTGGACCAGATAAAAAACCAACCTCTACATTCTTTGTTAACATCGAACAACGAGCTAACAATGCAGCAGTGAAATATATTAAACACATCTATCATCAGTCTGTATTAATCGAAGATCTAAAAAAGAAAACCACATTGCCACAATGTCAAAGGTGCCAACAGTACGGTAATTCAAAAAATTATTGTAAAATGTGCACAGGGACCTAAAACGCAGATTGCACAAAGGAAAACCGTTAAACACCACTCGTTCACTCGCTGCGGCTTCGAGTTACAGGCAGTCGCCGCGTATGGCACTATAGGTCAGCAGACTGGGATGGAATGCGAACATTCTTTGCATCCTATCCATGGAGGCAGGTTTGCTTTTTGCCGGATGATCCCAATGTCGTTGCCGACTCTGTTGCGGATGTTGTGCTTCAGGGTATGGAACTTTTCATTCCATTCTCCCTGATTCCCACAGGTGGCAAGTCCCAGCCCTGGTTTGGTCGAACCTGCAAAGCAGCGTCCCGCCGAAAGCAGGAATGTTACCAAGCATGGGCTCATGCATGGGCAAACTCTTTGCGTCCAACTCGACCCTGGACGACGGGGGTAACGCACCGCCGACCATACCGCAGTGCGAGAGCCGCATGCCGGAAGTCCGGTTTACACAAAGGGCAGTGCGTAAAGCGCTTCTTTCCCTCGACGTTCTTAAGTCGAGTGGGCCCGATAGAATCTCTCCTATCGTGCTGAAGACGTGTGCTCCAGAGTTGGCACCGGTTTTAACGCGCCTTTATCGGCTTTCCTATTCTCTTGGCGTAGTCTTGAACTCATGGAAGACAGCTCTAGTGCACCCAATCCCTAAAAAGGAGATCACTCGGAATCGTCCAACTACAGACCCATAGCCATCACCTCCTTGTTCTCCAAGATAATGGAATCCATTATTAACTGCCAGCTCCTCCAGTACTTAGAAGACCACCAGCTCCTCAATGATCGACAATACGGCTTCCGGCGGGGTCGTTCAGCTGGTGATCTTCTTGTTTACTTGACTCACCGGTGGGCACAGGCGATCGAGACCAAGGGGGAAGCGTTGGCCGTTAGGCGAAGGCCTTCGATCGGGTCTGGCACAAAGCGCTCCTTGCGAAGCTTCCTTCCTATGGGCTTCCCAAGAAACTGTGCAATTGGGTCACCATTTTTCTTACAGACAGAAGCATCAAGGTCGTTGTTGCCGGTGCATGCTCTGACTTCAAGTCTGTTAATTCTGTTGTCCCACAAGGCTGTGTGCTATCACCCACGCTGTTTCTTCTGCATATCAATGACATGCTGCAGATTAGCAGCATCCATTGCTATGCAGACGATAGCACGAGTGATGCCCTTTACACCGGCCGCGCTAACATTTCTCGGGTAAACGTCATCGAAAGCATCAAAAGTTTCAGATTGGGGTCGACTTAACCAAGTCCAGTTCAACCCCACGAAGACACAGGTTTGCGCGTTCACCGCTAAAAAGATGCCATTGGTCGTATCACCTCAATTTGAGAGCACTTCCCTAACTGCATCAGCCAGTATCGGAATCCTTGGCGTCGATATATCAAGCGAAGTCCAGTTTTGCGGTCACTTAGAGAGTAAGGCCATATTAGTCTCGAAGAAGCTTGGTGTGCTAAACAGATCGAGACAGTATTTTACTCCGGCCCACCGCCTGCAACTTTATAAGGCGCAGGTTCCGCCGCACATGGAATACTGTTCTCATCTCTATGCAGGTGCACCCCAGTACCAACTTCTCCCTCTTGACCGCATTCAACGGAGAGCGACTCGCATCATCGACTGCCAAGATATTTCTGATCGACTTGACACCTTGGCGTTGCGTAGAGATGTAGCTTCACTCTGCATCCTCTATCGCTTGTATCATGGGGAGTGTTCAGAGGAATTGTTCGGGCTTATACCGGCTGCTGGTTTCCGCCATCGTCCTACGCGACAAAATATCCATCCCCATCACCTGGACGATTGGCACTGTGCGCTTCTCCAGAAGCTTTTTGCCTCGCACAACCAGCTTATGGAACAAATTGTCGCTTGCCGTATTTCCGTACCGATACGACCTTCAAACCTTCAAGAAAAGAGCGTACTCCTACCTAAAAGGCCGGCAACGCACCTGTGACTCTTGAGTTGCGGGTGTCCATGGGCGGCGGTAGTCATTTACCATCAGGTGACCCGTCTGCTCGTGACCCGGCGCTCCGTCTGATCGTCGTCTGCCCCCTATCGCATAAAAAAAAATGCACCCTTTGCCAAGGCTGCGAAGTGTACAGAGAGATCTTAGAAAGGCGAATGGCCAGAAACCCAATGTTCAAGGGTAGAACTGCTAATAAAACAGTCATTCGACATGATCTTACAATGGACGAGTGAGTGAGTGAGAGTATGTGTCTCATAGTCGCCTTAGTCGAAAAAATATCAAAAAGACCGCCCTAAGAGTGGGCACTTAGAATATCAATGGTCTTGCCCCAAATAAGACTGAGTTAGAACTTTTGATAAAAAACAATCAACTTGATGTTGTTTTAATCTCTGAGGCACACTGTAGGGATAAAAGCAAAATCAAGATCAAGCAGGAACAGCCATTGTAGTTAGAAACTCCATTAAGCACCAAGTGCTCCCAGAATTTAGGGCAAACCACATTCAGGCTACGACCATTGTAGTAGAAAGCAGCTGTTGACAGCTCAACCTGTCTTCAATATACTGTCCACCGAGACATACAATTAGTGCAACACACTTCAGAGAATACTTCTCAACATTGGGCGGAAGATTTGTAACTGGTGATAACTGTAACGCCAAAAAGACATACTGGGGCTCAAGGGTAACAACAACCAGAGTCAGGCAACTAAAACTAAGCCAACACCTTAATTGTATCTTATGGCCCTACCTAATGGCCCACAGATCCGCATAGAAAACCAGATCAGCTGGACTTCTTCATGATAATGGGACTCTGGGAGCTGAACATGCGATTCAGAAACATTTACTGGTTGATGGCACGAAACTCAAAACTTTCAATAGACAACAAAGTAACAACAACTAAAGCCAATATAGGTGTATGTCGCACAGCTGTGGGGAAGTGCGGGCGACTCCAATTTACAAATAATGCAAAGGCTGCAAAATGGTATCATAAGAACCGTTTAAAATGCACCATGGTTCAGCACAAACACAGAGATCCATTAAGCTCTGAGCATAATTACTGTAAAGGAAGAGTTAAAACTAATAGGAAAGAAATATAAAACGCGGCTGGAAAATCGCCCGAATGATCTGGCTACCGTGTTGGCAACTATGAGCTACACTAAACGAGTGAAACGCCATGATATCCAAAACCTTGATGATTGCAGATAAGCACAAAAAAAAGAACTTAGCTATACTAACATGATAAAACGTGAATAATATTTACAAAGTATACATATATTACTTTATATTAATTTTATATTAATAAAATTGTAAAATTATGAATTTTTCATTAAAATCCAAATTTTTTTCTAACCCTTAATCAAAGGTGTAACTAGTACTAATGCTGGTGTGTGTAGTAACAAATCTACACTAACTTAAGTAACATTTTTATTCTATTTTATAATAGTTGAAGCAGTATGGTTTGGGGTGTGAATAAGTAGGTAAATATACCTTGTAAGGACTACAAATAAGTTCAGAAACTTATCAATTAATTGTGACTCGGTTGTATTTGTATCTTTTTTTTTCGAATTAGTGGGAATTCAATAAAGACAGAAAATTTCTTATCAGATAAATTATTCCATGATATAAAAAATCTATGAATCCATTGCATCTGTCCATCTATAGCTGTTTGTAAGTAAGACTGTGACTATCCTTAATGGTGTACAATAAAGAGTATTGTATTGAATATTTTATTACTTGAAATCTTCTTTAACACATATTTAAAGACAACTATCCTTTAAATATGTATTAAAGAAAGTTGAGAGAAGAGTTGTTTATTGAATGTATGCGGGGGGCGGAATACCAGGTTCTAACAGGTTGTTTAGAACTATCAACTCATAGGAGTGTAAACATAGTAAGCATAAACATAGGTGAAACTGCACGGAATGGTAAGCACAGTTCATAAAAACAAAATGGTCTTAAGCATGTAAAAGTGATGCACAATTGTAATCAAACTAATAATAAAAATAATAATTACCTGAACCAGTCACATTATTTAAAAAATTATATTCTTCAAGTAGTACATTCAAGTCTACAACAATATACCAATTTTCCAGATTGTCATTCATAGCTAGAGATTTTAGTGGTGTTAAATCTAAGTTACATTTTTTTGCTTCTTGCTGAGTCTCAGTGCTATTGTAAGCCTGTAACACATATGTATAAAACATTAACCTTTAATCAAACAAAAGCATTTAACACTACTAGACTCACTATTAGAAGTTACTGCTATTATAATACAATCAATTGTATGTACATACATATGTTACTTGATAAAAAGGGGAGTTGGGATTCAGGTACCTCACTCACTCGACAATACAATGCAAGCATTGTTTGTCTACCGGTTTTCTATGAGGTTGAGGTATTATTCTAGTTAGTCTGGTCACAGCCCGGGGGTCGAACTTTCAAGAGGCGGCCGCGCCTGGCCACCAGAGGAGCCAGAATCCGGTGTGGGTGGGGGCTCTGGCCGCCCAGAATAGGGCACGCCTTTGGCGCCCACAGAGGGTCATGGCGGTTAGAGCCATACCGTTGGCCGGAACTCCCCCGTGGGACTTGGAGGCGGAGGTGCTCGCCGAACGGCCAACGGCTGAGTTCCGGGCGGGTAGCAGCAGACGGCCCCCACCCGAAGAGGTACGCGAGTGGCGTGAGGCCATTCGTCAAGCCACGATGGCTCGTTGGTCATCCCGGCTGGAGGCTCCACATGCTGGCTTTGCCGCCGTGGAGGCGCTCCAGCCGGTCATCGTCGAATGGGCATCGGATCCTCACTGCATTAATCGGTGAGGATCTCTCGTTACTCGGTCGTCATACGCTCAGGAACACAACAGGAATTTTACCGCAGTCGCAACCTATGTGTGAGGTCATAACTCAGAAGGGGTGGCGTAGCGGGCCCGCTAGGACGATCTACATTCAGACCTAATTTACCACCGATGAACCGGGCAGCGTAGGCAAAATTATTCTATTTGATACAGATATTCATGTTACAGATACATGTACACAAAGTAGCAATTAAAGTACATGGTCTGAGTACCCAGAGCACAATACTTTCATGAACAAAGCCTCATAAACACAGATTACTTTTTAGAACTACATTGTGTGCCTAACTAATTGTGAATATGAAATACGAATTATTGCAACCCTCAGAAATCAGAATCTATCCTCAATATGCCTGTCAAAAAATGGGCAAAGAACAATTTTTAAAATAAAGTTTACCACAACATTATGTTCTTTAGATACTCCTTCTATTATATCTGCAATATAGGAGCTAACATCAGCTGTTGGTTTCTTTAAGACTGGTTTAAAGTCTGGTCCTAAAAATTAAAGTATTATGTTATTAATGAAATAATATTTTTTTTTTATGATAACTTTTCATTCCCAGCAGTTATTGTCTAATACTTACTACCTTCACTACCTCTCTCTACTGAAATGGTCTTTTTTCTTCTCCTCGAAGATAATCGCTGTCTTAAATCATAGGCAGGTAATGGTGGTCGGTTCCCATTGTTGTAGTGACCTCGGCTGTTCATATTTGACTGAGATAATCTATGATGCCCATTTGGCATGTTGTTATACTGAGTCAATCTTAGTGTATCTGCTTGATCATCACGTAATAAATGGTTATATCCAACATTCAATCTTGCCTGGGATTGATTTACAAGAGGTATTGTTGGAGTTAAAAAAAAATTTTGTGTACGTGGAATGGTCCAACCATGAGGATTATATACACTAGGAGTATTAATTACATTAAATGCATTAAATTGATTATTCAAATTGTTAAAATCAAATGCAGATAGGTCACTTATTGGAATTGCTGAAATAATAGCACCCGACTGATTTTGAGTTTGAATTAAATTTATTTCAGCTTGATGTTGTTCACTATATTTGCCATCTGTGTGCTGTTGTTCTTGAGACATATTAGTTTCAAATCTTTGTGATTGGCTATATTTTATAGGCTTATGAAATAGATTTTCTGTTTTCTGTATAGGTGGTTTATCCTTAGGTTCAGTGCATGCTGGTTTTGTTCCAGAGCAGGATTCAAGTAATTGGGTTGCCAGCCTAGCCTTTTCTATCTAAAATAGAAAAATATTGGTTAATTAAAAATACTTCAGCTATAAGTATTTATTCATGAAAGTTGTAAGCTTATATATGTATGGAGTATTATATAGTTAGTATATTATCTACTTAGGTGATTAATTAAATGTGTGTTGTTGCGCCTGAAGAAATTTTTATATATAAAAATCACTAATAATATTAATGTTTAACTGTCACTCTTCGTGTCCACTAATCATCACAATAAATAGAACTTATTACATACTAGTGTTATATTAATTACTTTTTAAAGGGTTTTTTCTTACATTAGTATGAAGTCTATAGTGTGTACTGTTTTGAACATTTAGTGATCTTTGTCAGATCATGTATATTGGTCCTCTTCTGTTTCACGCTTCCTGGTAATAAGAGTGCCACCAATAAACTCTTTTATGTTAAAACCTCATTAGCTACATCTTAACAATGAATTATTAAAGAGGTTTGAGTAAGAGGTGTAGTGGGTCGGTATTCATTAAGAGAAGCAGACATTATTAGAAATATAGCTAATACTACTAAAACAACTGATTATTATGTTATGATTAAAACAAGGTCTATGCCAAAGTGGTGTTTATAAACTTAAAAGAATTAAGTGTGTATGTAGGTAAGCACAATGAATAAAGTAAAATTATTAATAATAAAAGAGATGTTAACAGGTCCATAAGTGTCAATATAGGAAGAATTGTCCAACAAAACATTGCACTACGCAGTGCCATTACTAACATATATTTTATTTTTAAAGAAACAACTGAGCTTAGTAATCAACATGGACAGCTGTAGCCATGCTGCTGATTATTTTTAAGAAACATAAATATTTTTTTAAATACTTCCACTACAAATAATCCAGCAAGTGAAAATTTTAAAATGTGTTTTAAAAATTAAGAATGTTATTTTACGTTCAATATCATATGTTCAATGAAATGAGTTTTATAAATAAAAACACACATTTTTCATTTAATAACTTAGCAAATGATAGATATCGTACACGCGTTGATTTGACATAAAGATGTTTGATGAAGTAATAAAGTGGCTGGTGTGAGATCTCTTAATTGCATTACCTCCGATTCACTTAAATTCCACACTGCTTCCCTGGTAACAGTATTAAAATAGTAAGCCAGGCCTGGATGTGATTTGGATTGAGCTACTATCCAAGCATTTCCAACAGAAGATAATCTTTGTCTAGCACTTTTCTTATTATTTGCACTCATTATGAAGGGACTAGGACATTTATTTTATTTATAATATAAATGCAAATTTTTTATACTTATAATACGTTTTTATGACGAATTATGCAGATGCAAAATATATTGTATTATGTTTGTCAAAAAATATCAATACGTCAATTTATCGAATTTATCTGTTCGATGTATCGATTTTTTAGGATTTTTTTTTTCATGATATTCATATGTATAGATATGAAATTCTACGTCTCAAAAAGACATTTTTTTTTTCAGACCGTCAAACTAAGTATGTACTTACTTTTTAACTTTGACCTTAAGTACTTTCTTTTAAAGTTAGTTCACTATCAATGAATTATATGTATCTTGTCAGGAATGAAAAACTGGAAGAATGACATTTATTACACCCCATAGTACAAGCTCCATAAACTTGATGCTAGATCGAATTAGTCTAGTTCTGCATGGATACTCGTAGTACATAGAAAAAAAACTAGTAGTGACATGTCTGACTAAAACAATATCTTGATAAGTCCATAATATCCAGAAAATGAAATCAAAAAAAAATCTGTTTTGGTTGTCGTAATTTAATCCTTGTCCTTTCAGAAATAGCTATAAATTATTGGTTGTTTTTGAATCTTCGGTTTCATCTTAAAGAACCCTATAACAAGAGCCAGCTTACATAAGAGCACATCAATCAAAGATTTTGTTCTGTAAAATTCAGATAAATATTGGTTTGATTATTAAATAAGAAGCATTACCTACTCTGTATTACTTAATTTCCTGTTTACTTTAGTTACGTCGTAACGTAAGATGATTAAGGTATGTTAAGATAATTCTTATAGTTATTTTAGTTCGCAAATACTTTTATCAATACTTTTTTAAGAAAATTTTAATTCTGAATGCGATGTTGCCTAAAAATATCGCTTCCATATAAAATTAAAAAGCAATACTTATTTGATTTTCTGACCTTCTGTATTATATGGCAGTGTTTTACAGTTTTGCCAACTCTCATAAATCGTTTTTTTTAGCCTTTTATGGTGATGATGGGAGAGAGATCCTTTTTTAGGAGTGGGGGAGTCGGTCCCCCGATACCCTCACTCCCTGGGCAGTACAATGCAAGCATTATTTGTTTAAATGTTTTCTGTGAGGCCGTAGAATTTACTTATAGGCATGGCTCTTCCATGGTTTATATATGTACATATATAGATTTGAACTTGAGAGGGATAATAAAGTTTATACTTAGTAGCACTGGCGACTTGCAAAAAAGTATGTATCTACTATAAGTTTCTTAGTGGCTAGTAGTTATTGCGGTATGGTTAGGAGGAATAATTATATTATATGTTGTCTGAAAACGTATGTGACCACATACTAAAAACTGAAACCTACACTTACTACAGAAAGATCAGCTAGATACGGAGTATTATTATTAGACTCCAGAACCCATATAATGGCCCCAGAGCACTCCTTGTGTTCTGGGGCTATTATTATCTGAAAGATAATGAAAATGACACCCATCAAGACACACTAAAATCTTTATCACATTATAAAACAAATGACTACTCGCTATGGATAATGGCCAAAAAATCCATGACCCCTTCATTGAGACGGTCAGATGGTTGCCTGTCAAGAAAGCCTACAGAAAACAACATAAAATAACATACGATAGTGTCATGTTTTAAATATGGAAATAGGTAGTAGTATCATACTTCCTCTGAGCCAAAATCCTGGATCCATCATGAGTAATGATATTGCCCAACTATATACATCAAAAGTGTCAAGGGATCAAGTACATTTTTAACTATAAAAGATATCCAATCAATATTCAAAAAATCTAGTCTCCAAGACTGACTTCTTACCTTAATGGAGAAGTTTCATGATGTTATTAATATTATATTCAACGTAATGGTATTAAAATATAGATCAAAGCTAATTGGACCCATTTTTGCAAACAAGAACCAACCCACAGTTTGAGTGAAATTGAGTTTAGTACATAGATGGCGCTCAAATCACGCATTCTAGCTTCTCTAAAAAAATGGTTCCTTTTCACCGACTAACAACAGAGATACAACACTGTCACTTGCGGAACCAACCCACTTTGGCCACCTTTTAATAAACTGTAAAGAACTATACGGCATGGTCCCCTAAACACTTATTAAAACTAATTGTTAAACAGACCCATGATCCTTGGTACCTTTTCAACTTAAGCATTTTAATTATGCAAACCATAATTGGTTCCATCTAGCATGCGGAATAATTGCCTGAAAGATATGCGAGGACTACAAGCGGGTCAAAATGCGGCTTCAACAGACAGTGAATTGTTTCTGGAAAACATAATTAGGAAATTACCAACTTATATATCACATTATCGCCGAGCTAACGATAACGTAAGCACGACGTAACGACGCAAAGTTTCTCACATCGGACATGACTTTACCCAAAATATATAATCTCTATAGTGAAGAAGCTAAATCAGCTGGTCAAAAAGTTCTTTCTTACTCTAAAGTAAGACATGTGTTCGTCACAAAATTTAACTTGCGTACCAAACCCCTTAAAAAAGACTTGCAACAGATGTGACTTCTATGAAAGTAAAAAGAATCAGGCATCGGAAGAAGAAAAAAGGAAAATTGAAGAAGACCACAAAAAACATATCGACAAAGGTAAAATTTTGCAACAAGAACTCAAAAAAGATATGAAACTGGCAAAAGATGACCCAACTATAGAAACTATTACTTTTGATCTTCAAAAAACGTTGCCTCTTCCGAGGATACCCACAAATATTGTTTTTTTATAAAAGACAGCTATGGGTATATAATCTGGGTATCCATACAGGCAGTAATGACCAAGCACATTGTAATGTGTGGGTGGAAGGGGAGGCAGGCAGAGGGTCGCAGGAAGTCGGTTCGTGTTTAATAAAACATATCACAGAAAGATTAAAAGATGGTGTTGAGAGTTTATTCCTCTGGAGTGACTCATGTGGGGGTCAAAATAGATATATTAAACTGACCCTAATGTTGAAAGCATTATTGAATGATCATCCCACTCTAAAAGAAATACATCATCGATTTTTAGAATCTGGCCACAGTTTTTTACCAAATGACACGGATTTTGGCCGGATAGAGTGCTCTCTTAAACACCAGCAACGATTGTACACCCCAGATGATTACATAGAGATCATGAAAAACTGTAGAAAAATTAAACCAATGATTGTAGACAGGCTTACCAAAGAAGACTTTTTGTCGTCACGCAATTTAGAGACAAAAATCACAAACAGAAAAAAGGCAGTAGATGGATCTAAAATAAGTTGGCTGGATACCAAAGAAATAGTGCTTAAAAAAGAAGAAATGTGCTCTATTTTTATGAGAAACAATCTGGACGATGAGTTGAAGGAAGTTAGTATAAAGAAAAATATCAGAAGCAGGACCGTGATAACCAAAAGTGATATGGACTTACTTTGGCCTACAGGCAAAGCCATATCTGAGGCTAAGCTATCAGATATAAAAAGTATTCTGCATCTAATACCAAACGACGCAAAAGATTTTTACAAAACCTTGACAAGTTCAGACATAGAAGACGATATCGATGGCTTTACCGGGCCTATCGATTTTGAGGTAGAAGGCGATGATGATAATACTGATGTTTAGTTTTAAGGGTTCTTGTTTCCATTGTTCTGTAATATTGTATTGAAAATGATTAAAAAGTATATTTTATAAGTAATTACTTTTATTTTTAGAAATATCACAACAATTAAATCTTACGTCCATTTTGCAAGTGGGAACTAAGCAACAAAATATGTTTTTGCTAGAAAGAACCAACCGGGTTTTTAACGATTTACTTTATACCATAACTTCATAAAATGTATAAATCTGATATTCCTAGATAGCCTACAGTATGCCACATATGGTCAACAAGTAATCATTCATTAATATACTAAGTATGCATTTTGCACACTTTGTTTACAAAAGTTTCATTTTCTCGAAAGTAATCTGCTGTGGGTTGGTTCTTGTTTGCAAAAATGGGTCCAATTGATCACTGAAAGAATTGACTTAGACATATATTATTGAAGTTTAAGTATTTTAGTACGGAACGTCACCACAAACGAGCAGGTGGGTCACCCGATGGCAAGTTACCCTACGGAACCTGCTTCTAATCATCGGTGAGGTTGTGCGGCACCCAGCGTGAAACTATCCTCCCCACGAGAAGATGCACATGTAGAATCTCGTGAAGGCTTTCCGATCCAATCTGCAGTACGTGTTTAATCTGCTGATACGTAATTCGTCTATTGTCTTGGATTAAATTTTTCAACGCTAGCACGTTTTCCTCCGTAACAGCCGTCAGAGGGCGACCACTTCTTTCTTCATCGCCCAAAGTTAATCAACCACGTTTGAATTCGTTATACCAACGATGCACAGTTGCCTTGGAAGGGCCTTCATTCACGAAAATTTTAAGTCTATCATATGATTCGTCCGGCCTCAGGCGACACCGGAAATCGTAAAAAATCATAGCGTGAAAATGTTGCCGGCGTAAAATTAATTTAATTAGCTCGCAAAAAATGTGGAGGGAAATTTTGAAATTGGAATGAACCTACTTTTACTTATAAATAACCATTATTTTTATAATACATAGTTTATAACTGGCCAGTCTCTCATACAAAAAAAACTTTTTTCCGAAATATTTTCTGAGTGGCTTGGTATATAGTTTATATTGATGCTTTTGAATTAGAACTGCTTAGAGAAGATATCGATATTCTCGATGGAGAGTGCTGAAGGAGATTAATAAACCATTTGGGAGCATTTATTTCCTGTATCTTTCGCACTGTTCCTTCTTATGATTGTTTTGCACTGCTTGATTTTTCTGTGAAGTTTTGATATTTATTTGAACTCCTTTGTTTCTCTTTTTATGTGATTATTCATCAAACATTTCAAACGGTTGAAACGATGGGGATTGACTTGAAGTCGACGCACTATGGGCCCAAACATTATTTGCCATCTCATAAATGGTTTTGACAAAAGTCGTAAATCCATAGATCCTTTTATAGTTTTATACCCTCAAAGGATGCAACTTTCGAATTAATTCCAAAAAAATTAAATAATTTAGTTTTATGTTTATAAAGTGAACCTCAAACATTGAGCATAAATATTTTCATGCCAATTAAATTACCGTTAAGGAAGTTCAACACAAAATTATTCGGATGTTTTCCATGGAAACATATTAGTGTAATACATCATTAGATAGATCAGAATGTACACTTTGTATCCACGTTCAGTTTTGTAAAAAAAAATAATGATATATATTTTTTTTATTTTTTTAGTAAAGTAAAGAAAATTTCGATTTTGTTTATTTCAATTGGACTTTTCTATGTTGCCGAAAGCTGCCGGTGTCAAGTTAATCACTCTATTTGAGACCTTACCTATTCAGTAATACGAGGATCAAAAAAAAAATTACGCGTTTTTTGCGCGAATGGTGATTTCAAGGCAACATGTCAATCGGGGGCAAAAAGAAATCTCGAAACTTATGTTCGGTTCTTCTTTTTTACTGTGATATATTATATTTGATGTCTAACTTGTCTTTTTTTTTTTCATTTCTATGATAGAAGCATACATTAACAAATAAATAGACTACAAGAATATTCACTTGGTACTTTCGATAGCGGTAATAAACCACAAGTATGATAAACTGTATTGTTGCGGAAGTTCTATTTATCTGTTGCGGTAATTTATTACAACCAGTATCTACTGATTACACTATTTCGATGACAACTATCACAATCAATTACCCTGCGGTTTTTGCACAAGGCACCAAAATATTGGTCCTTTATATACGCGTGTTTTCAGCATACTATTCATCAAAGTATTCAGATACCTCTTTTCGATAACAATTAACAGAAAAAAACATGAGTGAGTAATAGAAAGTATTCAAAAAAATTTAACATCAAGTTGCAACCAGAAATGGACGAAAGCTCAAAGAAAGCCAGACAGGTTCGAGAGTCTATACTCAAATTGGTTAAACGGTGAATTTAAAGTACCATTGAATTCTTGCAGTACCTCAACCTCTGAAATATCTGGCTTGAATACTTCTGGTGATCGTGGTAGACCAACAAAACCATACGACGAGTGTTCGGAAAACACAAAAAAACGAAAAAATATGGGAGGATAATACTCCAGGAGTATGGAATGGGACATGTCCGTAACGCTTATGTGCAAGGTTTACGATCTATGGGTGAAAATGACGAAGCGTCAATTGTGTCTATTATCAGAAACAAGGAAAAAGACGAGAAGAAAGCAATTCTACAAACCATAATCAGTCCAGATAGTGCACTTTCTTTTACAAAAGAAGAGGCATTGAGCATGTGTATTGAAACGGATCTAACGAAAGCCCAATATGGGTACCTAAGAAAAAGGCTCGTTGATAAAAATTTAAGTTCTGTTTTACCTTCGTATCAAATACTAAGTGAAGCAAAAAAGGCTTGCTATCCGCCTGCATCTAGCATAACGGTGACAAATATAAGCGCAAAAATTAATCTGCAAGATCTCTTAGACCATACAGTCTGCCGTATTATAAAGATAAAGTCAGGTTCGACAAACTACAATCGTCTCAAGCTGTTCACTAAATGGGGGTGTGATGGATCTTCCGGGCAAAGTGAGTATAAACAAATTCTACCGGAAGAAAACGAACAAATATCGGATGCTAATTTGTTTATAGTGTCCCTTGTACCACTGCGACTAGTAGACGAAGAAACGTCTACAGTTATATGGCAGAATCCTACTTGCTCATCTGTTAGATATTGCAGACCAATTTCATTAGAATTTGCAAAAGAAACACCCGAAAAAACTACAGCGGTTGTCAGTGAAATTGAAGCCAAAATTAATCAATTGATTTCAACTCTTGTGTCTTAGACGACAAAGTCATCGAGGTTAAACATGAACTGTTTATGACAATGATTGATGGGAAAGTTGCTCAAGTGTTAACGAACACATCATCCAGTGCTACCTGCACTGTTTGTGGAGCAACTCCCAGACAAATGAACGATCTTTTAAAAGTTACATCAAGAGTTGAAAATGAAGATGCATTTAAATACGGATTGTCGACACTACATGCATGGATAAGATTTATGGAGACGATCCTCCATATTTCTTATAATTTGGGTTTTGAGAAGTGGTCAGCAACAACTCCAGAAAACAAGCAACTTAAAGAAGACAAGAAAAAATATGTCCAAAAACGTTTCCGAGAAGTGCTTGGTTTGCACATTGATAAACCACGACAAGGTTCCGGTAATAGCAATGACGGAAATACAGCAAGGCGATTTTTCCAAAATTACGAATGCTCTGCAGGGATAACTGGAATTGATGGAGAATTAATTAAGAGATTTTATGTAATTCTTCAAACCATGTCATCGGGATTCCCTATAAACGCAGAAAAATTTGGGCAGTATACATTGATAACCGCGCAATTATACGTAAGCAAATATAACTGGTATTACATGCCATCTTCGGTCCATAAAGTACTTATACATGGTGCTAAAATAATAGAGCATTATGCAGTTCTGCCTATAGGACAATTATCCGAAGATGCTCAGGAAGCCAGGAATAAAGATTACAAAAAATATAGGTTACATCACGCTAGGAAGTGTTCCAGATCAGCAACAAACGAGGACGTTCTGCATATTTTGTTATATACATCTGATCCTTATATATCTAGTTTAAATGAACCCAGTTTTGTAATATCCAAAGAATTGTTTGACGAAGCTAAAGAATTATTGGAAATAGGAGGTTATGAATAGGATCGCAATTTTTTTATAGTGTCATTTTTTTGCATGTTTGTTTGATAATAATAATAATAATTAAGTCTTAAACTTATTTTAAGTAAAAGTGTTACTTTTATTGTCATTTTATTATAACTGTATAATTTTTTGTATGTAATTTCGTATATCGTTATCTTTGTCATTTTTTATGAAAATTATATAACTTTTAAAATAATGATGTTTAATTTATTTTATTGCCTATATATTCATTAATACATAAAAAAAAATTCAAGGGGAAACATCACAAAACAACAAAGTTATCGATTTTTGAGATGAAATATACCGATCGGTCCCACAGTGCGACGGTACTTCTTTTGTTAATAAATTTTCATAAAATTCTTCGACGTCTTTTTTCCATAGAGGTATTCTAGATAGAACAGGGGAGCCTGGCCTCCAGCTTCCATCGGTTAGAAAGAGACGATTGCGATACCTATCTGTGTGTTAGCGTGAAAAAGCAGCATAGCAGAACTATTCGACGGCTAATTGTTATGCTTGGATTTCTGCGGTTGATGATGCTTTTACAAAATGACTAAAACGTGTGTAATTTGTAAAAAGCAGCCTATTCCTAGCGATTACACTCGCAGTTTTCACAAGTAAGAATTATTTATATAGTGTATTTTGTTATTTGAATAATGTATACCATATACGTATTATATTGAGTATATAGTAATGGCGGCTTTTTGGCGGTAGGTGTAGAAAGTCACAAACGTGTCGTAAATTTTAAGATTTTATTTAAATTATATTTAGTATAGTATCTGCTAGATTTTTTATACTTAGATACCCATATACAGTTAAAAGTACTAGTATTCAAGTTTGAACCGCATTTTAATGTGATAATAAGCTACATAGTCGACACCACCTGCCAGTACATCACTAACAGCAATCTTTTTACATTCACAACAATAACTAAGGATGTCACAAATCACTGATATATTATCGGCGCAGAAGACCCTTGAAGAGACATTCCCAAAGAGGATGAGTGATCTTGAAGCCCAAATCCAGAGTGCAGGTCCTGCTAAAGATACCGTTGCGAAGGTAGCAGAAGAATTCCGGAACTTTCGGGAATTAATGTTCTCAATGCTAGGCTTGCTCCGGAAGCAAATCAGTGAATGCTCCAGAGTGATCGACGCCATCGAAACCAGGCAGCGGCGTAAGTCACTGATTTTCTTGGGCGTCGAGGAAGCTGAGAGAGAGGACTGCAAGGGTATCGCACTTCAAATCATCAACAGCAAGTTAGGCCTCAAGAATATATCTGCATCCTCTATCAAAGCTTGCCACAGACTTGGTGTGTCGGGCAAGGAACACCAGCGGCCTTTGTTCGTCAAGTTTTCCACTGTGGATGATAAATCATCTGTGTGGAGGGCTAAATCGGGTCTAAAGGGCTCCTCCATCACTATTAGGGAGTTCCTGACAAGGAACAGGCAATCCATCTTCAACAAGGCTAGACTTATTTTGGTGTCGCCGCTTGCTGGACTCAGGACGGCATCATACTCGTTAAAGTCCCCGGTGGCAGCCGGCACAAGATTACATCCATCGAAGAGTTGAACCCGCTGCTGACGAAATATCCGAAGGATATAACCGCTTCCTCAAAGTCCAGTGATCGGTCTGCAGGAGACAGCAGGTCTCGTAAATAATAATTCAAAACAACTTATGTTGGTATTGATATTAATTTCTAATATTCAATAGTAATATTTACCATAAATTGGCGAGTTCCTTATGAATGAGATCATTTATCCCTTTATGTAAACATATTTTTTTTCCATTACTGTTTGTTTGAGTTAAGGTTTTTAACATTTATTTGTTATTTAAACGACAGAATATTAATATACCACGACTCTGTTTCGATTTGACGTTTTATATGATAACGTAATGGGTAGCATTTGTAGCATAGACTAAAGATCCTATCATTCATTAAATCGGTCACTGCCGTTCGGATACGCTGCGCAATGTATGTTTATTTTTATTGCATTAAGGGTGTAGTCGGTATAACACATTACCTTTTGTTCTGTTTCCATGCACTGTATTTCATATTTTTGTTTATCGTATTTTACATTTTTATTTTCTGTTCCTTGTTTTTGTTTTTTTCTTTAGATCACTAAGCTGGCGGGTGGTGCAGAGATACAAACCTCGTACAAGAACTTTTGCACATAAGTAATATATACTTTTTAAATTGCTATTTTAATTATCATATATATATATATATTTTGTTTGCTTGTATTTATGTGCTCAGATAGTGAATTTTATGTTTCTGCTTGCGAATCTGAATCCTCTTTGAATAATGAAAGCTTCTCCTCCGCGATAGATACTCTCGGTGATGTTCTGCAATACAAATTTAATAATAACAAAAACCGGGAGCTGTTTAACGTGTCACCTAAATGCCCAAAGTGTTCCTAGTCACTTCACTGACTTGTACGAGGCGTTCCGTGATGCCAATGTTCATGCCATTCTGATCTCAGAGACTTGGCTCAAACCGCATCTGCCCTCCACCTCTTACCCTCTACCAGGTTTTATTCTTATCCGGAATGACCGGGTAGGGAGGGGGGGAGGTGGCGTGGCCACTTACCTACGCAGTGATTTTCCTTATAAAATTATATCATCATCTACTTCTAATTATTCTGCTTCAGCTGAGTACCTCTTCTTAGAGGTTTGTGTCAAGGGCGCTAAAACTTTACTTGGTGTCGTCTATTGCCCTCCTAATATCGATTACTTCACTGAATTCGAATCAGTTCTTGAATCTTTGGGTACAGAGTATGCTCATCACATCATCATGGGTGATTTTAATACTAATTTCCTTGCCCATAACTCCTCTCGTTCCCATAAACTCCATCTCCTTCTTGAGTCGGTCAGTTTTCACGTTTTGCCATTACAAGCCACTCACCACAATAACGTCGGCGAGGACACTTGGCTCGACTTAATTATCACTTCCAATCCTTCACTCGTTTCCTCTCATGGTCAACTTGACGCTCCCGGATTTTCACATCATGACCTCATTTTCCTTTCCTACGTCCTCAAACCCCCAAAACCCAAACCTAAAATTCTGTACAGGCGTTGCTTTAAGCAAATGGATGTAGACAAACTGAGAGATGATGCGTCGTGTATTGATTGGGGCAATCTAATTAATTCTACTTCTGTTGATGATAAGGTGCACTTATTTACTGAAGCGGTGACCAAGCTGTACGACACTCATGCACCGGTTAAGAAGGTAAAGCTTAAGCGACCGCCTGCACCATGGATGAATAAAGGCATACAGATGGCCATGACACGCCGAAATCGCGCTTTCAAAACCTATAAGAGGGACCGGGGGGGAGTTAACTGGCAACTGTATAAGACTGCAAGGAATCGGTGTAACCAGATGATACGGAATGCTAAACGCCGCTATATTCTAGATAATATTTCCTCTTCCTCTCCTGCCGACATCTGGAAGTTCCTCGGAACTCTAGGTATCGGCAAATCGCGATATGTAGACTTTCCACAATCTATTAGTCTCGATTCCATAAATCAACATTTCACTACCTCCCTCACGTTAAACAGTCTATCTAAACAAAATACTCTAAATTACATCAATAGTCTGCCGCGCCCTAATTTATGCCATTTTCACTTCGGTCCTGTTACAGAAGGAGAGATCAAGAAATTTATCCTATCTATCAAATCCCAAGCAGTTGGCTGTGATGGTATCAGTCGGAGAATGATCATCACATTGCTAGACCACCTCCTTCCCGTTATCTCCCATATTGTCGACTTCTCCCTTATGTCTGGTACATTTCCTTCCCTATGGCGGAAAGCGTATGTACGACCGTTACCTAAAACTTCGAATCCGTCTCTTCCGACTCACTTCCGTCCTATTTCTATTCTTCCTTTTCTTTCGAAAGTGCTAGAAGCCTGCGTTCACAAACAGTTCTCCCATTTCATTTATGACAACCACTTACTCAGTCCCCTCCAGTCTGGGTTTCGGCCTGGCCATAGCACGGTCTCTGCTCTCCTCAAAGTGACTGGCGATATTAAGGTAGCCATGGAGAATACCAAGGTTACTACGTTGATTCTAGTTGATTTTTCCAATGCCTTCAATACCGTCAGTCACCAACTCCTCCTTGCTATCCTACACCACTTCTCGGTCTCTCAAGAAGCACTTGACTGGTTTTCTTCTTATCTTCGGGATCGGCAGCAGTCGGTTCGTATTGAAGTTTCTTCTTCTGGTTGGTGTGGTATCGCTGCTGGTGTTCCTCAAGGCGGTATTCTTTCACCTCTTCTATTTTCTATCTTCATTAATGTTATCACCCTAAGACTTCAGTGTTCCTACCATCTTTTTGCTGATGACTTGCAGTTATATTATCAAACAGAGTTGTGCAATATATCATCTGCGGTTTCGACTGTGAACAGTGATCTAGCGGCAATTAAACTTATATATTTATAACTATCATCAGTGAACCCGAGTAAATGTCAGGCTATCATTGTCGGAAGTAGCCGTATTATGAGCCAACTTGACCCTGCTTCACTCCCACCACTTACTTATGATGGTATGGTCATTCCATACTGTGAAAGTGTGAAAGACCTCGGATTGTATATTGACACAACTCTGAGCTGGCGAAAACATGTCGCTACTACTTGTCAAAAAGTAACAGGATCATTGCGCGCTCTTTATAGGCTAAAGAACTTTCTGCCCTCTAAAACTAAGGTAATACTTGTACAGACTCTAATATTCCCTACAATCGACTATGGTGATGTGTGCTATTTTGACCTGAATGCAGATCTGCTCAATAAGCTTGACCGTCTTCTCAATAGTTGCATTCGATTCGTTTTCAATTTACGGAAATATGATCACGTGTCTCAGCACCGCTCCAACTTGAAGTGGCTGCCAATTCGCCAACGTAGGCAGACACGAGCATTAACTACCCTATATTCTTTACTTTTCTCTCCAAGTCCTCCCACCTATCTAACTTCACAATTTCAATATTTAGGCACAAACCATACCCTAAATCTTAGATCTTCAAACAACCGGCTTCTCCATTGTTCCACTCACCGCTCCGACTTCGTACACTCTACTTTTTTCGTTCAATCTGTCCTTCTATGGAACGCGCTTCCTCTCGAGATCAAGATGGCCAAAACTCGGAGTACTTTTAAATACATGTTACGGAAACATGCCTTATCAGATTCTTTTAAATCTTAAACTCTCCTCTACGAAGTAATAATATATATTATATGTATGTACATGTATTTATGAATATTTATGTATTATATGTACACGTGTATGTAAAATATTATATTATAATAAAGTATGTATATAATAAAGTACTCCTGGTACTTATACAATATTTTAATATAAAAACATATCTACTTGCTATACTACTACTACCTATACTTCTTAACCTCTGTGTACCTACCTTGTTTTGTCTCTGCATCGCCCTAAGGTCGGCTGGCAGAAAATGCCTACGGCATTAAGTCCACCTTTGTCACATATTGTGCATAAAGTATAAATAAAAAAAAAAAAATAATGTTTGGTTATATTTATATATGCAGTCAATGTTTTGAACTTATAATGTTAATTTAATTTGCAGATTTCATACAAATAATGAGCTGAAGGAGAATGGATGGAAGCTATCGGAATACAAGATATTAAGAAAGTATCAACTGTTTGCAGTGATCATTTTGGAGATGACTTACTTATACATCAAACCGATGGATTCATTATAACCAAGGCTGTTATCAACCGCAGTACCTGTACTTTATAGAAATAATTTAGTAGTAAAACAAATTAAGTACCAATAATATTGTGAAACTAAGTTCAATAGAAGAAACTGCTCATAAGAACTACTTAGATCATTTATGATCATCTCTAACCCGCCGAACTTATAATTTAAGGTTTAAGCTTTGGTTATTTCAGGTTTGTGCTGTATTTTGTTATATATATTTCATTACTTCAAACAACTTTATAAGGTATTTAAGTTGATTTGATTTTATTATTCGAGGTTGTCATAATAAGAAGCAGTCCTTTACTGCGCATGCGTCAGTAAAGAAAGACAGATGGGGTACCGCGATCTTCTCTCTCTTTCTAAAAGTTGGACGTTTCCGCTTACAAGCAGCCATATGTCTTTCCCTATCTATAATACCTCTAAGCTTTTTTATATGCTCCTAGGGGGTTTTTAACTGTTATACTTTGACACATAGGCACAATACTATATTTGTAGGCATTTTTTTTTAACTTCTGCCATCGGGTAATAAACAAAATACGAATCGAACATCGTAAGCAACTACACAACAAAACATTCGCACGTACAATGCGTGCTGCGTCGTCTAGGTCAAATAATGTCACACGATGGAACGCCGCGGGTAACAAAATTATTCTTGCAAGCACAACTTTAAAGTTCCATAACTTTCCTTTTCTTGAGATATTTTGTCGATTCTTTCACGTGTTTGTTTTATTTTACTTTGTTTGTTTAATTTTTATAATTTATCAATAAAAAAACGAAAACTTCTTCATTCCTATGTTTAAGTTAATAACTTAGGTATCTTATTTTGTAAAAAAAAAAAGTTGTCGGAAAGATAAAAAAATAAAAATCTGTGATTCCACTACTGACACGAATCAAGCATGCCAAATCACTGTGATTGTGATTGTCACAGCGATTTAGCATGCTTAAAATCAGTTCATCAAAATCACTATGAGGAATGGCCGCCTACGTTCTATCTAACAAGTTAAAAAGTCGTTGTCTGGTTTGCACAGCATCCATACTCGGCAGTGATCTTCTTTGGTCCATATCCCATTCCGTGCTCAATTGGTTTGAGGTCTGGCGATTGAGCAGGCCTAAGTCGTTGGCGAGAGCGTCGAGCATCGGCAAGAGTGTGTGTAATCACCCAACTGGCTTCACTGGCTGCCTCATAAATCTGAGCATTGGGGTTACCCCTGATCCAAATGAGATCGGTTTTTGCACCGATCCAAAAACCGGCCGAAACCATAAAATTATTGTTTACTCCATAAGAATGAACTTCCTAACAAACTTTCAAACGTTCTTGACTCTCGTTCTTTTTACCAAGCGAAAGTAGATTTTTTCGTTCTCTCTCTCCTCTTTTAACCAGGTGTAGAAACCAACACCATCTTTCGTTGTTCTATCATGGACAAAATGCCTTGCTGAAAACCTGAAACTGAATAAGTTATGAAGAAATAGGTATAAAGAAATCTAAACATAGAAATATCAAATAAAAAATATAAGTATCAAAATCAATCACCCATATATAAATCTTACATAACAGGTGACAGTTGATATTACATATATATTATATTATTACGATTCAAAATCAATAGTTTAAAGAAAATTAAAACTATGAGGTGAAAAAGACATGAGACTGGTAAACCTATACACAACCGTTTTTTTTTTTAATAAATAATAATTCTTCTTGTTTCGTCGTACATATTCAATTATTTTTTTGTATTCTATGAGGATTCTTTTGAATTTATTCTGAAAAATTAGGTATCTTACGCACATCGACGGCTTTGTCGAGCTCACGAGTTTACGACCCTGTGTTGCCGCGATGACTAAATCCTTTTCTGTGGTAATTTTGTCTAATAATATTATTGAACTTGTATGGTATGTATTAGGTGACGAATTAATACGATGAAATCATAAGTAACAGTAAATATTGATTTTAATACACATTTACTACAATTAGCTAATTTTGAAAAAGGAGGTCCTATATTTGATTTACACACCTGGTACAAATGTAGATAGACATTTTTACCAGGTGAAAGAAAGTATTGCGAAATAAAGTTTTTTTGTATGAGAGACTGGCCAGTTATAAACTATTATAAAAATAATGATGTGGTCCTATATTTGATTTATCCACATTTGTAACAGGCGAGGCCACTCAGAAAGTATTGCGATAAAAAGTTTTTTTGTATGATAGACTGGCTAGTTATAAACTATTATAGAAATATAGGTACATTCCAATTTCAAAATTTCCCTACTCATTTTTTGCAAGCTAATTAAATTATCGTGTCCCATTGAAAAATGGATTTGCGCCGGGAACATTTTCGCGCTATGATTTTTTACGATTTCAAGTGTCGCCTGAAACCGGACGAATATATACGTAGACAACATACGATAGACTTCAAATTGCATTCATGGATGAAGGCCCTTCCAAGGCAACTGTGTATCGTTGGTATAACGAATTCAAATGTGGTCGACTAACTTTGGGGGATGAAGAAAGAAGTGGTCGTCCTTTGACGGCTATTTCGGAGGAAAACGTGCTAGCAGTGAACAAAAATATCCAAGACAATAAGCGAATTACGTATCATCAGATTCAACACATACTGCAGATTAGATCGGGAAGCCTTCACGAAATTCTAAATGTGCATCTTCACGTGAGGAGGATAGTTTCACGCTTGGTGCCGCACAACCTCACCGATGCTCAGAAGCAGGCCCGGGTGGAATGGTACCGTGTTATTATAAACAAATTTGAAGCAGGCTCGTCTCGGCATGTTTACGACATTGTTACAGGCGATGAGTCCTGGATTTTTATTAATACGACCCAGAAACGAAACGCCAGTCGTCGGTTTGGGTGTTTCAAAACGAATCAACTCCTACCAAAGTAAAGCGATCTAGAAGCGGGGGGAAGATTTTGATCGCGAGCTTTTTCAATTTGAATGGCTACTTGGTGTCAATCCCTTAACGGAACCAAAGAAGCATTAACGCCGAATGGCATACTACCAAATGCTTGGCAGAAGTTTTCTCTGTTGTGAACAAGCGACCAAACACAGGGCTCCGCGGGCTACTGCTCCGCCACAACAACGCGCCCACGCACACCGCGCTTAAAACAAGGGACTTCTTGGACAGCGCGCCAATCAAACTTCTGGGTCACCCTCCTTGCAGTCCTGATCTAGCACCGTGTGACTTCTTTTTATTCTCGAAAATTTAAAATCAGCTCAAAGGGATACAATTTTCGTCGCCGGAAGATCCGCTGTCAGCGTTCAAGAAGATTGTAAACGAGGTGTCTGCGGAGACTGGAAAAAGTGTTTCGAAAACTGGTTCAGACGCATGAAACTTTGTATAGAGGCTAGTGGAGAGTATTTTGAAGAGATTTAATAAAAAATATTTAACACATTTTTTTTATTTTCGCAAAACTTTCAGTGTCCCACGTATATTCGCGATTTTCTCTTAAGCTACTGAACCGATTAGGAAAGAGTTTTCAATATTTGAATGCATAGGAAGATTTTAGTATATGAATACATTTAGGATCTGATGAAAATCTTTGACGATAGATAATAGAAATCTATTCAATTCTATAAATAACAGCATTACATTTGAAGCGCTATTATAGTATGTACATCATATCACCTGCAAGCTTAAATTAAGTTAGCATAACGTATTGTTCACCACCATTCCTTTTTTGTTAAATATTTTTATTTAAACTTTATTATATGCTATCGATGAAAGCTTGGAAGTTAGTTAAAGGGATCGAACTGCCAGCACCAGCCAGTTCGAGATACAGGTATGTGAGCCTTACTTGCTTGAGCTTATACTCCCCAAATCAATCTGGGTTAGTAATATCTCCCCTTTCTATCCTCCCTTTCCTGAATTAATCTCGAATTTTTCCCATATAATTCACTAAAGCGCCCATATGACGACAACAAGCTTGCCCCCTATTACATAAATGGGAGTAAATTAAAGTCAAGCAAAAAAAAAAAAACAGCAATATGTGGGCCGTTAATCACACCTCTGTCTAGCCCTTCGGGGATGCAGATGTGTCTGTATATGTGTATGTTTGCTGAAAGGTTGTTGTTGTAAAGTTGTATGTATGCTAATCATACTAATCAAAACGTACAATCATCTAGGTATGTCACAGGCGTTGGGTATAAAGGAATTTAATATGAAACAAGTGCTATAGCAAACTTCTTTGGCCCCCTGAAAAAAGTATTTTCTGAGGCAGTAATAAGGTGCGGGCCTATAACGATTGGGTCATGCCAGTCCTAACCTACCTACTCCTTTGGCATACTTAGACAGACTCGGACGGGATTAGATTCGCTGGATAGAAGAGGCCGTACACTGTTAACCGTGTATCGATTGCATCCATCCACGTTCATCAGTGATGAGATTGTATATCTCGAGCAAATGTAGGGGTGTGGTTTATTAAATGTCAGCTAAGCTAAGCTCGGCCGCTTATGCTGTCAGAAAGATCAGACAGTTAACATATGTAGAAACCGCTCGTTTGGTCTATTTTAGCTACTTATACAGCATTATGTCTTAGTGCGTTTTACTGTGGGGCCGGGCTGCTCACATCGAATCCATCTTTATCTTGCAAAAGAGAGCTGTCAGAGCCATTTATAATCTACGTCGCCGCGTATCCCTCAAGGAACTATTTAAAAGGATTAATATTATGAAGGTACCTTGCCAATTCATTTATGAAAATATCGTGTATGTAAGAAAAAATCTACATCTTTTTAATAAAATTAGTGATGGACATAATTTTAATACTAGAAAGAAAGACAAATTAGATCAACCACTTAGCTAAAGTACATACATCTTTTACTGTGTTAAATGTTATAACAAAATTCCTTATGATATATTGCAATTAAATGAAAGTTAAATTTAAAACCCATATCAAAAATACACTTTGTAAACAAGCTTATTACAAATTAGATGATTATATTCAAAATAAAAACGGTAACTTGCTGGTCCTGCTCCATAGGACAATTTTGACACCCACACACTGACTTATGACTTGTTAATATTCTCTATGTAAATTGTTTGTTAATGTGAGAGCACCATGTATCTATCATAAAATTATTTTGTCTGTCGTGGCTTCGATTTAATTCCTTTTACCTGTTTCGGTATAGTGATATTGTTCTAGGTGCATCGTTTTCAAAAATAATTTTAATTATATATAATGATTGTATGTAAACAAAACATTTGAAAAGAGTAACGGATTAGTTTCTTGCCCATTCTTCTTCATGCGAAACTACATTTTAGAATAGGCGACTAGAATCAATTCTATTTAAATGTAAATGTAGACGTTCGAAAGTGCCTTTTGGGCCTATTTGAAATAAATGATGAACCCCTCCATAATCACGAGGTGTGCAAGCCAGAAAACGGTTGAGAAACAATGCTTACTTTGTGTTGCCGGGTGAGTGAGGATACTGGAATCCGGCGGTTGTTAGTTAAAACCAGATCATATGTATGGTATAAGGTAGTAGAGCCACGATGATTTATTCAGCAGGAATGGGCCGGTTCGACCGGGGCAGTACTACCCTCTCACAGAAAACCAGCCTAAAGTGACAACATTCGTGGTGTCGCCTTTCCCTGGTGAGTGAGAGACCGGAGGCCCATCGATGCAGGGGTGACAGTTATCGTGGTATGTGTGTGAGCAGTGGAGTGCTGTAGAGTCATTGTGAGGGTGGCGTGGATCGAACCGTCGGCCAGGGAGACCCGTAGAAACGGTGTTGCCGCTGGCCGCCCGCGGCATAGAGAGGGGCCCAACCACGGCTAACCACCCTGGGAGGCTGCCCCGTCAGGTCGCGCATAATCCACGGAGTGGCTCGTCGTGCCGGTTGGTGACCGGATGGTGGGACCCGGCGACCACTACCGGGAGGGTACGGGGGCCCTTCCGTCCGGCGGTTCGGTCACCGTCATGCTTCACCGATACATGATGACACAGCATTTTTAGTCTCAGTTTACATTGCCACGATGACTGTCACGCCTTTTACGCCTTTTACGCCTTTTACGCTCCCTTCCTCTTCTATCATGGCAGCACAAAAAAAGAAAAGTGGTCTTACAGCGGCATCCTCCTCTCCCACCAACCCGCTTTTTGAGGTGGAGTTCACTAACATACGTGGACTCCATGCAAACCTCACCGCCGTACACCAACACCTCGAGACGGCTCGGCCGGCCATGCTCTTTCTTACGGAGACACAAATACGCCGCCCTGCCGACACGGCATATCTCCACTATCCCGGCTACGTGCTCGAGGAGTGCTTTCTCGCAAGGGTTGGAGTGTGCCTTTTCATCAGGGCGGATGTTTGTTGTCGCCGTCTGCACTGCCTAGAAGACACATCCTTCTCCATCCTTTGGCACCACGTGGATTTTTGCTCTACAAGCCGGATTTACGTGTGCCTCTATCGCTCCCATTCCGGAGACTCCGAGACAACTCGACTCTTTAACCACCTGAGTCAAGCAGCGGATAAAGCGCAGGAGCAGTTTCCGACCGCCGAACTGGTGTTTTTGGGAGATTTTAACGCCCACCATGAGTCCTGGCTGGGATCTTCCAAAACTGACCACGCTGGTCGAACTGCCCACGCATTTGCTCTCACGCATGACCTTACCCAACTGGTACTCCAGCCCACCAGGATACCAGACATAACGGGTCAAGCGCCCTCTTTGCTGGACCTACTGCTGACGAATCACCCAGCGCAGTACAGCATATCGGTTCTCGCCCCTCTAGAATCCTCCGACCACTGCCTGGTGTCGACCTCAGTGCCTCTTGTTACGCCTCCACGACCTGTAGTAACAAGGCGGCGGTTATGGCACTACTCGTCAGCAGACTGGGATGGAATGCGGGAATATTTTGCATACATCCCGTGGGCTCAACGCTGCTTTAAAGACAGGGATCTGTCGCAAAGTGCGTCTGCCGTGACTGAGGAAATCACTGTCGGTATAGAGTATTATATCTCCCGTACTAACGTAAAACTCAGGAATTGTTCCGGAGGCCTGGAGAGAAGCGAATGTTCAACCCATTCCCAAAAAAGGCGACCGCTCTTGATCCGCTCTCGATCGATTGCAGCGACGCTCAGTCCGTATTATAGACTGTCCTGAGGTCACCCAGTCTCTTGAGCCCCTGCAGTTGCGAAGAGATGTCGCCTCTATGGCAGTTCTCTATCGCCTACATCACGGGGAGTGTTCTGACGAGCTCTTCCAATTGGTCTCACCTTCTCCCTTCCTCTACAGGACTACACGTACTGGCCTGAGGAGTCACCGTTTGCGAGTCGAAGATATGCGATCCCGAACGAAACGGTTTGGCTCTTCTTTCCTGTGCCGATCAGTTAAAGCCTGGAATTTCCTACCAGCGCACGTGTTTCCTTCCCAATTTGATCCCTGGTCTTTTATGCGGGGCGTGAAAAAGCATCTCACCAGGCCGCCATAGTGTGGGTCACCATGCTGCATTGACTAGACATGCAATGAGGATGGTGACCACCACTCTTGGACTCCATTTATTGCTTACCATCAGGCAAAGTGGAGTCATTATGGTAGGCTTACAAATAAAAAGAAAAAAAAAATGTTCGACGCCCTTGTATTTAAAGTTTAATTTGTAGTCTAGATAACAAATTTTACTAGTATTACGCCGACGTATTTTATAAAATTAGCCCGTTGAAGAGAAATACATTGGTACGTGCCAAGGTATCCTGTCCTACAAGTATGTGCTATAATGGTGAGGGCTGGAGAAGACAAAAAGTTCATTTTGGGGAGAAAAGTTACATATTTAGTTTTTCAGACATTGAATATTAATGTGTTCTCCCGCAACGTTAACACGTTAATACCTTCAGTTCGGTATAATCAGCAAATATGGTCCAATATACTGCCTTGAAGAATATCATATTTAACAGGCACCATTGTTTTATAATATGGACATTGCTATGGCATTATGCAATATATATATGGCAATATTTATAATGCATTATATGGCATTAGGCATTGTGTCGCACTTTTATACAAAAAGTAAACGAATTTATGTTGAGTAGGAATGTCTCTAAGGATAAAATTATCTTTTTTGCATTCGAGATCTATTAGGAAGATTCTTTAACTTGGGATCTTTGTATTAAGGACAGTGTTTCGTCTTGGAGTTAACTATGTCAGTTTTTGAAAAAGATTTTGAGCCCTCATAGTTACGATTATAGAATGATACCAGTACCTGGCGAACACGAGAACATAACCTTAAACGTTGCAAAAGTGCAAAGATTGTTCTCTTGCTTCGATGTACCTATTAGCGAATCTGATAAACTTTAAATACTTTTGAATAATATTAGACCGTGTTATACAAACTCCCTTTTAAAAACAAATGTAATTGATATTCCTTGTTTAATTAGTGTGTGCAGAAATTTCGAAAGGCATAATAAACGCAGTAGGGACTTCCGGGAACCTCCTAGGACGTCTGTGAACACCCTAGCACCGGGTTTCGCGTAGAAATATCCTTCTTCAAGTTCTTCTAGTCCTTATAGAGGCAATTGCAATAATAAAAACT
The DNA here is from genome assembly GCA_947561695.1 of Tyria jacobaeae. Lineage (NCBI taxonomy): Eukaryota > Metazoa > Arthropoda > Insecta > Lepidoptera > Erebidae > Tyria > Tyria jacobaeae. Next base: position 12,477,065 of record OX387218.1, read on the forward strand.
AATAACTTAATGTTGTTGACAGCACATCTAATTTTACTAATCGATTTTGTCCTCGATATGGGAATACCTCACACTCGCTCGTTGATATCCGCCAGCCGAGATATATAATGTTTCAAATAAGGTTTGAAATTTGTTGTTGTTGTAAAAAAAAAAGCCCTAATTGTAAATCTAAGCCATGCCGTCAAAAAACTAACTACATCCTTAGCAAGCATTGGGGGAGTACTAACTGTTCAAATTTTGATAAAACTGGTTAACCTATATTAACTTTTTTTAACTGTTATGATCTTTCTGTTTGTTATTCTAATATTAAATACACTCCTCATAGTTCCCTGAATGTCAACGGAAAAAGTGCAATCGGCCTTCTTGATTCGAGATCTTCCGTTACAATTCCAGGTAACTCCACATAACTATTTTATAAATAACTAGCGGACCCGACAGACGCTGTCCTGAAGTTGCAGTATAGATAAATAACCTAGATACAAACTGCAGGGCCATCTGCCGGGCTGATTTGTGAATCTAAACCATCCAGGGCGCCACCAAAACGCATACAAAAAACATTCAAATCGGTCTAGCCGTTTAGGAGGAGTTTAGTGACATACACACTTAAATAAAGAAACTACTAAATAGACAATTCTATTAACACTTGAAATTTATCACCGCGAGTGGAGAAAAATTAAATTCATTTCACTCCTGATTTCACACACACAGTTTCACTTCTGATTGAATTTCAAAATAAATAAATTCTTGAAAAACAATCTTGTTGTTGACATTGTACCTAATATACAAAATTCTTTAACGCTAGGTATAGATTTTTGGATATTTTTTGTTCTCACTTGTTTCCTAATCACTTAGCATCTATATATCTGAACTACAGAACTACCCTAGTAGTCATCTTGTTACTTATGACAATTTAACAGTCAATAAGAGAGCTACCGCTGACAACATTATTTCAAAATTTTCCGATATTTAATACCAAAGGGTTTCGGCTGCAATTTCCACCATACAGGCGACAGTCCCCCGATTCATCAGATTTTTTTTTTTGTAACTAGAAAGGACGCACATAAACACTACATTTCAGAAATTTTTGACAATTTAAGACACGCTTAATTCCTATCCAGTTTAGATTTATCCAAATCATATGTGCAAACACTGATCAAAGAGGGGGGTCGATGCAAACCCGCTTTCTATATTCCCACGCGCTTTTCAATTCAGTTTAAATGTCCAACAGTGGACTTACTCAGCAACGGCTTATTGATATGTTACGTTGTAGAGCCATGCTTAGGTACGAATGGGCCGGCTCGACCGGTGCGATACCACGGCCTCACGTTGTGAAGTAACGCTTGCGTTGCATTTCCCCGAAATGAGTGAGGTCTCCGGAGGCCCAAAATCCCCCACTTCCCCCTAATGATAGCGCTGTTAACAAAAAGGATACCCCAGGGGGATACCAGCGCTAGCGTTGGTACCCCAGGATCACTGGCCCACGAGCCTCAAGAGAAAGCGAAACTACTAGCTGACCTCTTTGCGGCTAACTCCCGAATCGACGACCGTGGCGCGCACACGCCCACCATTGCGACCTACGTGACAGGGGTTGCCATGGTATGCCTTCTCTTGCCCCGAGCAGATTTTGAGAGCGCAGTTGAGCCCCTCCCAGAGTACGAGGGGCAGCCTGGGCGTCCACGCTCAGGTATATTCCGTACTGAGGGTGGGCGTCCAGGGGGGGATTCTCCAACGCTAGCGCTGGTACCCCCCTGGGGTATCCTTTTTGTTAACAGCGCTATCATTAAGGGGGTGGGGGATTTTGGGCCTCCGGAAACCTCACTTATTTCGGGGAAATGCAACGCAAGCGTTACTTCACCACTGGTTTTCTGTGAGGCCGTGGTATCGCACCGGTCGAGCTGGCCCATTCGTGCCTAAGCATGTCTCTACCACGTAAACTCGTTGGACTCCACCGCCTCGTTTTGGACTCTACTCTCTCTTTAGTGCGCGCTCTCAAGTCTCAAGCGCTTTTTACATTAGCTAATGAGCCTCTAACCAGAGGTTTCCCCATACCTAATAAAAGAAGCTAAGAAGAACGGTAAAAGACCTTTCTTTGGTAGATTTAGATGAATTAGTAGTATTCTATAATCTGGATGCATAAATCTCGCAAACAATACTTCTATTTAACAATTTATTGTTTGCACTGTACAGAGTTACAAATTAGATCGTCGTCAGACGGCAGTCGTCAACGTCGTTAACGTCATGTTAACTAAACGTCGTCTAATGTTATGATCAACACTATATAATATAATTATAGTGGATTAAAAGCATTTTTGTGATTATCCAGCATTTATTTTTATTATAACAATAATTATAATAATCTTTATACATATTTTAGTTTTGATTAAGTATCAAGTTATCGTGTCCAATGTCTACTAGAGTTTAATGAATAATTTAAGTATTAAGTGGAGTTAGGTAATGTCGCACAGAAAATCAATTACGCACCCGAATGATCTTTTTCCAAGAGAAATTGATATTGAGATATGTTTGAAAACATTAAAAATATATCAAAAGATGGAAGGAGATGTGAACTGTGTAGTCTGGGATGCGTCTTTAGTACTCGCAAAGTATCTTGAGACAATGTGTCAGCATAAATCGGATTTTCTAAGTGGTATTAAAGTTTTAGAACTGGGTTCTGGCTTAGGAGTTGTTGGACTAACTGCAGCTACTTTGGGGTTAGTTGAAAAGCTAATAAACCATATTCTTGCAAAATTACCTGTTTAATATGTGATATTAAATAATTATTGGTTTTAGTGCGCAAGTAACTCTTACAGACTTACCAGAAGCTTTGCCTCTGCTAAGGTTAAATATAAATGAAAATAAAATGAAGATTGGCAGCATGGGTGGATATGCAATTGCTGAATCATTAGTTTGGGGAGAGAGCAGCTCTCTTCTTATTGAAGAGTTTGATATGATTCTTTTGGCTGATTGTGTTTATTACGAAGAGGTAAAAATTAATGTATGATATTTTTCCGAAGATAATTTCAGTAACCATTTATTAGCCTTATTATTAAAACAGTGCTTCAATTAAATTATATCTGTTGTGTTCTCAAGTTTGATGTTGTTTACCTAAAATTTATAATCTTAAGCATAATATTGTTAGTCTCAATAATGGCACGACCTTATTGTATCCACTTTAATATAGAGCTGTTTATTTCACAAAAAACAAAAAACTATGTTCATGCAATCACTTGAATGTTTTATTATTAATAAGATAATTAAAATTAATAAAATAATTAAAAATATTGATTAAATTAAAATATAAAAAATATTTAAGGGGGGTATTCCCATACAACAAACATGTTTATTTTGCCATTTTTATATGGTAGGGAACCCTTTGTTTGCGACGTTGTCGTCTCGCACTTGGCTAGTTTTATTTTTTCCCGCTGTGACAGGTGTGAAACACCTTATACATCAAATGTCTTCATCATTAAGTCCTCCACAGTACTTTCTGAAACAATCATAAAATGAAATACTTTACTTTTTACCCTCAATGAAATAGAGACTGTATATGCGTTTGGGGTGAGAGGATGTTTGTTTGTGCAAATCCATGTTGCCATTTTTCTCCAAAACTACTAGTCCGATTTTGATGCAGTTTGTGGTTGATTAGGGAGGTTCTTAAATAGATTTTATCTTTTTTCAATTACTTTTTAATCGTCATGGGTTTTTAAAAAAAATGATTTTGCTTTTCTTGTTACCTTTGGTCATTGATGTAGTCTGATGCTTAAAGTTTTCTTAGGAGTTATGTGGTGGTCATAAAGGCAATGAAACACTATTAATTTATTTTTGTCTATTATTGCAATGATATATGTAATTGTTTTATCTGGTTTTGAATGTTACATAAATAAAAATAGCATTAATTATGACATTTTATTTCAGGCTGTTAATCCATTAGTAGAAACATTAAAAAACATTAGCAACATATCAAGACACCCAGTCATTTACCTAACACAAGAGTTAAGAGATTCTGAACTTCAAAAGAGTCTGTGGCACTCTTTTTATGAAAAACTTATAGATAACTTTTGTGTAGAAAAAATCCCTGCAGAAGAACAGCATTCAAACTATCAAAGCCCTGATATAGTTTTACTTAAGATGAGTAAAAAACAATAGCCAAATAGGTAGTTATTTTGATGCTCACATCAGATGTACAGGTCTAGTTTTTTATTAATTGGTTGCAAGGTAGAAAATCTTTGTTGTATTGATAGGTAGATACAATAATATATTTAAGCTTTAAATCAACAAAATATTGTACAAATTTTTCATCATATTTTTATAATTTGAATTGTTAATAGCAATTTTTTTTAAGACTGTTATTAGAAACATGCTTCTATTATACAGTAAAAATTATGTTTTCTTAAACTTGTTTAATAAATTTAAAAAATTAGAAGGTACAAACATTATTTTTTTATATTAATATAAATATTTAAATATTGTATACTTACATTGTTAACCTATGTTCAGTTAGAGGTATGCAACCCTATCTTGCTTACAATGATATTCCCCTTTCTATCCTCCCTCATCTTTAAACGTATTGCAAATTTTCTTGTCTAGTTCCTCCTAAATAGAACTAAATTATAATCCGCAAAAATCAGCGTGAATTATGCCTTCCCCTCCGGGGATACAGTCGTAACTGTATGTAGGCATCTCAAGGATGCTCCATTCGAGGACGACCTCGATACCCTGTGAATACGCCTACGAGGGGGACGACAGCTGTGAATAAATACCATTCCCTTTACTGTTCCTTTATGCTGTCCGTAGCTTATTAGGATTCCAACAGTTATGAATTTGTTCAAAGGTCAAGCTAAATTCTGATCTCAGGCTTGACACTTTTATTTCCCATACATAACACTACGGCTTTAATTTTGCAAATTAAAATTTGAACTAATTAGGACCAGCGCATAATATAGAAAGACCACATAATTAAAAGAGACGAAGTTAATAACCGATTTGAATATCTACCTACTGTTCTATTCAGACCTTTCTCAAATGCAGCATAAGTGTTTTTAGAAGTTCTAAATTATACATGGGTATATATATACCTATATATCGGTGTAGTAAGAGGCGTGCTTCAATGAAGGGCAGAAACCAATTGGGACAAATGGCCACCTCGTCGGATCTTAACCAGACGTACTAACTCATATTGTATTACATCCTTTTTTTTGTTTTTTTAACGTACCTCATTTATGAACATATTAATAATTTATAAATGAAAAAATCCTACTTCCTACAAAAAGGTCCCCAGTAAATTAAGACAAAACAATTTCATAACTTAGTAGTATCACAGACTTAATTTACGAAACAAAAATTGTATGTTGTTATTAGGTACAAGTTAGTATTCATCGCATAACACCGGGTTATGGTAATGATGGACGTCAAGTCGTTTATGCGTTTTTTTTTGTTATGATAATATTTTTTTCAAATTCAATAAAATAATTCTTTTATGTTCTGACAAACATTATATTCCCAGAGTAAGGGTATTTTATATATTGACAAATTTTCTCTCTTTGGTATTGGTAAACCATTATCTTATTATAGTATCCTTTACTTATACTATGTTTATTAGGTAAACATCTCAGGCTGGTATTGTCTTCCTTTCTTTTTGTTAGGTTGGTAGATAAATATATTTCATGATAGCAAGACTTTAATCATATGACAGTCAGTCACTTATTTCCAATATTCGTGTAAAATGGCTGTGACCATGGCTCTGTTTTGGTTTTCACTCGTTTTATCAGTAACTGGTAAGAAATACTTAATACTATAAACGTGTTAATTCTCTATACTCTAAGTTATCTAAGACTACTTGTATTAAATTTTCTTTTAGGATCCTATGGTGAACCTGGGGGCGAATTCAGTATTCTTCATAGCCCAGCCTCCCTGAAGTTCTCGGGATCCAGTTTGGCCTTAGAGAGCCTCTTAAAAGAGGTTTTCTCTGCTGCTCTTGGGCTTTCTGTTGAGCAGGTACGTTGATCATGTGATAGTACCATATGATTGTTATTTTAGGGGCCCCTTTGTCTGTTCCTGAATCATTAAATTATGTGTACTTTGATTTTACGTTCACAATATTTTAAATGTTATTATTACGAAGTCATAAAGTTTTAAAGGGAAGGGGTATGTACCATCAAAGGTCAACCAATATAAGTCATCTGAATGGCTGTTTATGTATTATCCAAGTGCATAGGCCTTAGTAGTATATTATTATGTAGGTATATAGTTAAAAATGTATTATTTGCAGAATTCTAAATGGGATGGATTATATATTGCTGATCCATTTAAAACTCCTGAAGCTGTAGTGGAAATATATGTAGATGGTGTGTCTTCATTAGGTGACTCAGTAAGTTTTTGTTCTAAAAAACTTTGTTAATTTTTAGAAATTTTTCATTTCATGTTGTAACAGTAATCTCAAATTTCCTAGATTGGATTGAAATCTAAAACATTCCCACTGAAGGTTGATGAATATGAGCCAGATACTTTTGCCAATGTGAAGCATAGGATTGAGCAAAGATTTACTAAAGGTGCAAACAAAATTGTAGATGTCAGCCTCTCTGATGCTAATAAGGTAAGTTATTGAAACATGTTATGTTGTAGATAAGTACAACTGAGCTAATTGAGTAAAAAGAATTTTGAGATCAACATAAATCTGGTCTATTTTCAGTTGACTTCCCCACAGTTCACTAGTTTATTTGGTGAAATAGCCAAAACTAAGGTCATTAAACAATCTCTTTCACATTTGAAATATTCTGTTGAAGAGCACTATCAATTCTTGGCTGAGCTCGAGAGATTGAAAGCTATCACAAAGAAGGTATGTGTTTATTAAATCTTATGTTTTTTTTTTAAGTTGTTATAAATAAATCATTTGAACATTTTGTACATAATGTCAAAACAATAGATAAAATCAAACTTATTATTTGATTCATTCTATTTATTTGATCAAACTATATTGAAAAAATATATCACCAATGGATAGTTAACAGTTACATATTTCAGGTGGAGTCTGGCGCTATTGTTCCTGATAACATTGTTGATTTCTACAACTTCCGTTTTAGCAGTTTGCATGCCCTGTCTGACTATGCTGGTATTAATTACTTGCAAACTAAAGAAGCTAAAAAATTACTAGGTAAGAAAATATATTTATAAAACAAAATGTTTCAGTAGTTTATTTCAGTAATGCCCTGTTGGTCTACTTGTTAGTGATCTTGACTGCTGGACCAGAGGTTGTAGGTTTCATTCCAACACAACTGTGTGTGTTCCACAAATAGTGGTCCCGAGTCTAGGTAATATTTGTGTCCATTATTAGAATGTTTGTGAAAACCCCAGTGACACAGGAATTATTTATAATGTAAGTAGTTTCTAAAAAACAATTTTCAAATACTTGATGGGAATGTTACTGGTTATGAGTGCATCAGTCATAGATTTATGAGCAACTTTGCCATAACAAGTATGTGTATTTTGATGGTCTGTCCTAATAGAGGAAATTAATAGACACAGTGATGTACTACTTAACAATATGAATTCAACATTAAATGGAAGTAATATGAGTATAAACAATTGTTTTTAGTTTCATGTAAATCCTAGAAATTCTAAAGTTTGTGATTCTAAAAGATAAAGCTGTCATTTGCTTTGTCTATTACTTCAATATGATATAAGCTTATGTCAATTCTAACTTTAAGTTGTTTATTTAGATCGTGGGCGAGCCATGATTCGGTACGTATGGGCCGACTCGACCGGGGTATCACGATGGCTTCACAGAAAACCGGCTGTTATACAATGCTTGCATTGTGTGACCAAATAATTGACGTTACCGGAGGCCCAACCCCCGATCCCTTCGCCTCTATCCCCTCCCCATTGTCCCATCCCCTGTTTCCTCTTTACCCTCTTTCCCCTTTCCCCTTTCCCCTCTTTCCTCTTTCCCCTCTTTCCTCTTTCCCCTCTTTCCTCTTTCGTCTTTCCCCTCTTTCCTCTCTTTCCTCTCTTTCCTCTTTCGTCTTTCCCCTCCTTCCTCTTTCGTCTTTCCCCTCCTCCCTTTCCCCTATCCTTAAAGGCGGACAGGATTCTTGTGGCTCTTGAGTTGCAAGTGTTTATGGGCGGCGGTTGTCACTTACCATCAGGTGACCCGTCTGTTCGTTTGTCCGCCTATAATATAAAAATTAAATAATAAAAAAACCTTAGGCCACAGCACAACCAACAGTAGTTGCACTTGTTGATGAGTCTGCTCTTGTTGGCAACTAGAAATCTGGCCTTAAATTTGCATTCTGTAGGTTTGCATGTTTGACTGGGATATGGTCCCCTAGACAAGATCTAAGCTAAGAAAGTTGCTGTAGTATTATCTTATTAAGAAACTGTATCTCAAAATTGTTATTTGGGTTTATTGCGTCCTTATTGAACACCATTATGAGTAAGCAGGTCAGCAAGTAAATTAAAGTTATAATTGTTCTTTTAATTTGCAGGTGAGGCTCTTCTGGACCTCAGCAATGCTTTTGTGAAAGCTTATGATGGATCAGTGCTTGTGACTGTTGTTACCACCGATGTCGTCCATACCCGCACAATCCGGTCTGCTCAAAATGAAACACCGGAAAGTGCAACAGCTCAAGATGCTGAGGTAATATGCAATTCTAATAATTACCTTTAATTGTTATTACTTGCTATTTCATATAAGGGAACTGAAATTACCCTCCGAAATCATATTATTATTAACATTTCTTTTTGCTTACATGTACCTGTATATAAACGTATCTTTATCTTTTCAGGTTGACCAAGACGGGTACAACGCAGACTACCCCGCCATATTTAATATCATCCTTTGGTTCGGTGTGGTATTTGCCTTTACTCTGATAGCCATTGTCTACGCTATCATGGACATGGACCCTGGTAGGGACTCAATCATCTACAGAATGACTAGCACTAGGATGAAGAAGGACAATTAAGTCCTTATATTCGTTTAGAACTTGGATAAATATTTAATAAGTTCTAATTGCAATGTAGTATCCCGTTATATCGACCTCAGAATATGGTGCGCGATGAAATTGTATTTTATTTTGTAACAACAAACAATGTGAAAAATAAAACATTGCTTTTAAGTCATTCTGTGTAACACGTGTTAAGTAAAATAATGTTAATTTAGTTGTACAGTAAACATTTTGTTAAAATCTAAAGATTGTTATTTATTTACAAATAAATTTATATTAGCATCACTTAAGTAGTAAAATAGGTTGATGGTTTTAATTGTCGCCCTTTTTAATTGTTGCGAAGTTGAGTTTTATATGCATACAAGTTATATGTGGATATCATAATTATTTGCAAAGCTTAAATATAGTAATATATATAATAATCTGATTATCATAATTAATTAATATTAATGTTACCTAGAAATAAAGATGCTTCACACCAGTTTTATGTTCTTTTTAGGGGATGATGATGAATGATACTTGCATTTAAATTTCGAATGCTATATAAAAGATATGGCTTATTTCTCCATATTTAACACCAATTTACGATTTCTTCATAATAACCACTTTGCAGTCTCACACAACAATTAAACCACTACTCTTATATTGAAAAATATATTTTGCAACATTGTCCATTTTGGATAAATATGCCTATATTATAAAATATCTAATTGTATACATATAAAACGTTAAGAGATAATCTTTATTAAATTACACTTCAGTATTTATTACTGTAAAATAAAATACACTCCCTGTGCAAAGAAAGCATGTATTTATTTGGTAGTAACTTCCCCTGAACCGTCGTCGTGACCGGACGTAAATATTATTTATATTTGTTGCGTAAGTCGGTAACCGACATTTGTCTCCTACCTTTTCTTAGCATATTTTCTAGGTATAGAAAAATAAAAAGGTAATCAGGATCATGAGGGGACCGAATCGTATTGTATTTCATATCATAAGTATGCATTCGTGTAGTCAAAACTGAGATGGCAGCAAAAGCAGAGATACAAAGAACTATAAAGTCAGGGAAGAACATCTTATCTTAAAAAAGAGAACTACTATAGTTACGATGTATTTACAAAAATGCAAATAACGCACTCAAAGAACACGCAGACTCTAACCCACTCTTTGCGGACCACACAATTTTCCATCCCGAGACTTGAACCCTCGACACTCGCTACTTTTAAGTTGCATAGAGCATTGACGCCATGAGTCAAGAGCTATTGAAAGGCAGCTAGCACATATTTAAACAAACACCACTAACACATACGTAACATATACTTACCTGCGTCACACTAGACAGTGACTAACAGGCCGGTCGCTACAGGTGAAGCGGTACTTTATTATGACAGATGTAAAAATCGGATAAGCTTAGTACACAACAACCTACGAAGTAGCTGATATATGATATTTGAATATTTTGAAATATATCACACTATCAATACTGCTATTGAAAAATAGCAATGACAGACGATGGTGGCGGTTGTAAAATCACAATAAAAACTTCAAATTTCATTTATTTTCGTATATAAAAAGTATTCTAAGAAATCTGAAATTTTAATATCTTATTAAAATATACACTCACAGGCACAATTAACAGCCCACCTATATTTTTCGTCACCCTGTTTGTTTATGTTAACTGTGGCTTATCTACTGTTTTGTTTTTAGTTAAGTGGGTACTTTAGCAATAAACTAAACACTTAAAAACCCTTATTTCGACCCTTAAACTTGTATCGCCGAAGCGTTTTTAGAATTTAGTCTCTGTTTGACATTGTTGCAGTAACGTTACATTGATTACATTTCTTGTTCTTGTCTGCTATCGTGTACGAACATTGTTTAATTTGAGTTTTTAGTGTAAGATTATTGTTTGTGACTGAAAAAAATGCCACTGGATGCAACTGGTGCTGCTAGGGCAGTGACTTTAGCTGACGCTGGGTATAGCCAACGTCGCATCGCTCGTACGCTTGGTGTACCTCGAACTACAGTGCGGGATGCCATCAGACGCTTTCGGGAGACTGGTTCATACACGAGAAGGCCAGGTCAAGGCCGTCATCGGTGCACCTCGGCTCTGGATGACCGCTTTGTTGTCAGTAACGTGCTAAGAAATCGCTTTTGCACCGCTACTGAAGCGCGCACACGTCTGAGGTGAGAAATGTCACTGTAAGTGAACGTACGATAAGAAGAAGACTAGTTGAAAGGAATCTGAGAGCTTTTCGTATATATATCTGTGAGCTAATAAGGTTATAGATTCTTTTATGCTTTTAGGTTTTAGTCTTAGGGCAATTCTGTTAGATCTCAATATGATGATTTTATAATAATATTAAGGATTACTCTTAATTATTGCTTTCTTCGTGTAACAACAATGTTAAATATTCATATATTTTGTAAAAAAATAATAATTCAGGAATAAATACTTTTCCAAAGTAAGCCAAAAGCACAAATGCAATCATATATTTTTAAACCCGATGACAAAAACATGGATGTTATAAGTTGTGTCTGTTTGTATGATTGTGTGTCTGCCTGTGGCACCGTAGCTCCTAAACGGCTGAACCAACTTTGATGCAGTTTTTTTTTTTCGTTTGAAAAGTATATTCATCGAGAGTATTTCATATATATTAGATCGAAGTCGAGTCGGTAAAGGAGGAGATGAACTGTGGATGAAGATTCCCAGAAGAAGAGAGAAAGACGAGTGTATGCTTAAGAACGCAAAGCGTTTACGTTGCGTTACCGCTAGCGTCACTCTAATGTTGTGAGTCGGTCTCACTGAAATTAGTAGGTATAAAATATTAAGTATCATACTTAGGATTTCATTTAATGAAATGTACATTTCAGTATTACACTTAGTCAAACGAGGTTAACTGACTAAAAGTACATACTTCGGCCCAACACACGATCGATGACGAAATGATGTTATGCTCTAAATTGCTGTTGCTGAGTCAGCTTTTAAAGGCATAAATTTTCGGTTTTAGGCAAGCCGTTTGTTAACTTGAGGCAACAAATTTGAGTAAAAAACATAAAAAAAATCTACAACAACTTTAAGTATATCGATATTTCGCGTGTAAGCAATTAAAACAATATATAAGCGTAATAAATATTGTTTTTTTTTTTACATAAATGCAAACGAAGTCGTGGGCACAGCTAGTACATACAGAAATTTATCACAACGTTCTCTACACATTAATTATTGTAAATATAGAATTACTACATACTTTTAATCAAATATATGTCGATTCCAACCACTCCCTCGTGTTTCACTTCAATAGCTACGGTTCAAGGACTAACCAGTCTGGCCGGCTAGCATGGGCACCTTTCCTGCTCCTAGTACTAGCTGCTTAGCTACGGTTAGACGGCTTATACAGCCTGGCCGGCTAAGTAGATATCCTCACCTCGATCAGCCAGCTGGCACAGACGTAGGAAAGTACCATAACAACTTATCGGGTCAGCTACCCCAACAGCTGATACCGAAAAACGTTTATTTTTATTGTTAAAAATAAACGTTTGGCCATATGAATAGACAGACCCAAATTCTAAAAACAGTTGTTTTGACTTCTGTTCCTCTAATAAAGGGGCGTCTTTATTAGAGGAATTTCTATCGTCTTTCTATATTAGTTTTTTGTCAATATCTATAATGTGCAGACATCATCATCACATGTAGATCTGCCTTTCAGTAGCTCTTTAACTATACTGTTCATCGTTGTAGTTTAATTACATTCTTCTCTCGTTATTGTTGGCTCTGTTCATAGCCTTATTTTAGAAATGCTGTTATAATATCTAAGATTAAACTCTAAGATAGAAACGGATAGTTATTCCGATCTTCTTATCTATTCTTTATACTGGTATGTCACAATTACTTTTCATAGAAAAAGTAAATTATGACAATCAGTAAAGTGTCTACATTTTCATCATCAACAACGAATATTCACTTTTGCATTAATTAATATTTGCGCGATGGCAACTTCCTTTGCTTTATTACTGTGTTCTTTTATTATACTTATAGTGGGTGAGTTTTTAGGGATAACTTTGATTAAATGTATAAAAAACACTTACTTTCGAATAAAGGTTCTATGATGTGATATATAATTTTAAGGCACAAACGCTGCAGCTGAGTTTAGAATTCTTTATAACCCGCCTAGCCTTAAGTTCTCGGGAACCGGCAAGACTTTAGAGAGCGTCCTGAAAGAGATAATTTCTGCATCTCTCGGATTATCTGTTGATGAGGTACGTTACATCTATTTAAAAATTTACTCATACAGTTTTTCTTCTTTCTTCATTCCCAACAATTTAAATAAAAAGTACTTATATATATTTGTGATAATATTTCTCTCTTCTGAAGAAATTGGCTCTATATAACAGTGGTAGAGCCATGCTTAGGCACGAATAGGCCGGCTCAACTGGTGCGATACCACGCCGTCACAGAAAATCGGTTGTGAAGCAAGGAAGCAAAATTAGTGACGTTCCGGGGGTCCAGCGCCCCCTATCCTCTTCCTCTACCCTCATCCTCTCCCATCTCCTCTTTTCCATCTCTTCAGCCCCCCTCTCTTCTTTCCCCTCTCCGTATACCTCCTCCCTCATCACCCCCAAAGGCGGGCAGCGCACTTACGACTCTTCGAGTTGCAGGTGTCTAGTGTCTATTGGCGCGACGTCTAAGCAATATTTCACGTTCAGAGTCGCAGAAAAAGCAGTGAAAATGTTGCAGAAAGCATACGGTCAATCGGTTTTATCAAAAACTCGTGCATATTAGTGGTACAGTGCATTCAAAAGCGATCGAGATTCGAGCGGTTGGAAAATTTGCTTCAAAAACTCAATCGCGTAAAAGTGGCTGAAGACATGTTGAACGAGTCAATTGCGACCCTACATTCGTAAAACGCATTTTTACTAGTTATGTGACATGAGTTTAACATGCAATCTAGTCAACAAGCTTCGAAATGGCGATTTCCAACTGATCCGTTACTGAAAACACCACGACACAGTCGATCAAACGTTACGGTCGTTGTAATATAATAGACGTAAAACCAACCAAGAAATGTGGCTTTATTTAACTAAAAGAATCACATAGAATAGGTAGCGCAGTGACAAACGTATGACCAGATTTGTCACTGTTACCATAAATACTACATTCAAGGAGGTTGCATATCGCCTCATTCTTCCCCGGTTGAGTTTTCACTCTCTTCTCGATATACCACAAAGTCGCTCAGGTAGGAGGCCGGAGGAGGGAACGGTGCCAACTGACGGTTCGATACTGTTGATGTTTCCCCATTGTCACGTCGAATAAGAGAATAGTGAGGATTAGTTTCAAGGAGTTCAGCTTCTTCGACTAGAGGGTCTGTTTTAGATTGTCGAACATTCTACTTTACCAATATCGCGCCTGGTGACAGCCAGGACGGCAATGAGTCTCCATTCGGGGATCTTCTAGGGTATGTAAAAAGTTTTTCATGTGGGGTGGCGTTAGTAGCTGTACATAAAAAAGAACGTACACAGTGCAATGCATCCTTCAGTACCACTTCCCAGTTAACCACTGATAGACCCTTTGACCGGAGGCTAAGTTGGATAGTTCGCCAGAGAGTCCCATTAAGACGTTCCACTTGTCCATTACCTTGATGGTTATAAGGTGTCGTTCTAGATGAGGCTACGTTTGCCTTTCTTAGGAATGATTTGAATTCTTCGGACATAAACGATGAGCCTCTATCACTATGAACATAGAGAGGCTGGCCAAAAGTAAGGAAGAGATCTTTCAAGCAGTTGATGACAGTGGCAGATGTCATATCTTTACACGGATATGCAAATGGAAATCTGCTGTACTCGTCAATTATCGTTAATATGTATTTGTTGGAGGTATTAGACGGCAGTGGCCCCTTGAAGTCGTATGTTGATACGATCGAGAGGGGCCATAGTTTTAATCAAGTGATCTTTGACTTTGAGGAACCTTGGTTTTATCTCGTCGCAGGTCGGGCACTAGGCAGTTATTTCATTAATATCGTTTACTGAATAGGGCAAGTTTTTGGATCTCACCCAGTGATACATTCTTGTCACGCCCGGGTGATAGAGTGCATTATGGAGCTCTTTTACCTTACTGATATTCATATAGGCACATACGCGTGATAAAGCGTCCGCAGCTGCGGACTGCAATATTATATTTGAAACAAGACAACTCTAATCGCCACCGTAAGATTTTTTCGTTCTTGATTTTACTGTTATGATTCTGATTAAACATGAAGGCTACCGATTGTTGATCCGTAATTAAAAGAAAATATTTTCCAATTAGGTAGTGTCTCCATTTCTTCAAACTTTCCACTATAGCGCAAGCTTCTTTTTCAATTGATGATTGCTTGCATTCAGAGTTTGACAAGGTTAGTGAAAAGAATGCTACTGGTCGTCCTCGTTGAGTAAGTTTAGCCGCTAGAGCGAATTCTGAAGCGTCGGCCTCAACTGTGAAAATATCGTCGTCATTAATCGCTACTAGAGCCGCTGCCTTGATGTCCTGTTTGAGTTCTTCAAAACGAAAGCTGACACAGGTGAGGGGTTTTATCTTTTCTGAAAAACGCCCAATCCATTTTGCATAGTGCGCTAAAATTCCTAGAACTCATTTCAATTCACTTGCTTTAGTTGGTGCGGGAAGGTATAGCAGAGGCTTTAGCCTATCGGAATCAGGGCTGATAGTATGATTTTCCACGGTAAAGCCAAGTAGATTGATTTTAGTTCGATTGAAAACGCTTTTTCGTTCATTGAGAGTTAAATTAAACTTCTTAGCGGCGTCCATAAATCGTTTTAGATTACGCTCGTGATCCTTATCATCCTTACCGCAAATAGTTACGTCATCTAAGTATGCGTACGTCCTATCTAATTTTTCTTCTGATATTATAAAGTCTAGAGTCCGTTGGAAGGCAGCTACGCCGTTAGTCACCCCGAACGGGATGCGTGTGAATTGATAAAGTTTGCTATTCGCTTCAAACGCTTTGTATTTCTTCTCATTTTCCCGGATTGGGACCTATCTGACTAAAGACTTTAAATTTTGCTACGTTGGTCACAACCGTTTCGATATTTGGCAGGGGGAAGGCATCTAGGTCAGTAAATTTATTCATTGTCATTGAATAATCGATTACGAGCCGTTTACGACGGGTCCCTCCTCTCACTACGAGGACTTGGGCCCTCCAAGGGGAAATGCTTTTTTCAATGACCCCATCTTCGAGCAACTTGTATACTTCTTCTTGTATGAAGTCAACGTCTTCTTTAGTGTAGCGCCTGCTTTTGACAGCAATTGGTTGGATGTTGTGCGAAAGATTGGTGAATACGGAGGCAGGTGGAACTGAGGCTTGCAGAACATTACAGATTTGTAAGGGCTCGCCGGGACCTCCCAGATTGAAATGAATGCTTGAATGTTGCTTGAGTAAATCGTGACCCACGATAACGTCTGCACAGAAGTTGTCAACGACTAAAAGAGGCGTTTGCTTGTAAGTATGTTGATTCATTTTAATAGTTGCGAAACATACCCTTTCAAAAAATGAGACTTGGTTAAGAGAGGCGAGATTGACAGTTTGTTTGCACGGTTTCTTGGGCAACTTCATGATGCGAGCCACTTTACTGTTTATAAAACTGACTGAACTTCCAATGTTGACGAGAGTATCAGCTTTATTTTCGTTTATCGTGATAGACATTGTCACGCTCCTAAGACTTGAAGGTGTAGCAGCAGAAATAGGCCCGCAGTAAAACTGTTCATTGCTTGAGTTGGCAAGTTCTTCAATCCACACAGAGTTTGTTATTCCCGGATCTGCAAACGCTAGCAAAATGGCCTTTCTTTGAACACTTTTTACAAGTAGCTTTGCTAGCTGGGCACCTTATTCTAGGATGAACGTTTCCGCCGCAAAAGAAACAGTGCTTGGCTGATTGTGTAGTGGAGGATGGTGCGACCGAAGCAGTCTGAGGCAATCGAGATAATGAAGCTACCGCTAGATTGTCAGATTGCTTGTTTCGGGATATTTCAGGTACAACATTTAGATGCGGAGAGTTAGTACTGATAGTCTGTGCATCTTTCTCAGCAGTTTCCAAGGTAATGGCTTGATTAAGAGCATAGGTAAAAGCGAGTGTAGAGTTCTCTAGAAGTCGTTCTCGGATTTTTCGTGAGAGCAGGCCGGAGATAAGAGCACTACGAATTGCTTGTTCTTCATGTTCTGTCGCGGTGACAGCTTCAAATCTGCAATCTTTAGCAATCAGTCGAAGAGCTCTAACATATTCAGAGATAGTCTCATACACTCTTTGTTTTCGACCGAATAGGACATGTTGAGCTAGTATCATGTTTTTGGTGTGACATAGATTCTTCTAGAACTAGAAGAACTAGAAGTCTTCTAGAACTTTCATTGATGCTTTATACGTCGTGCAAAAGTTGATATGTTTGTAGATGGAAGCGGATAGATGCTTAACCGATAATCGGTAATAATCCGATATGTCTTCAGTAATCTCTTCAACGAAAAAGCTTTCGAAGGTCGACTTCCAATGTAGCCATTTTTCGTCAGCATCCGCGACTTCAGGTTCGACGTCAAACTTGTCGGGTCGAAGATACCTTGACAGAGATGTTTTGTATACCTTTTCGTCAGGCATCTTTTTAGTTAAATAAATTGTAATATAATAGACGTAAAACCAACCAAGAAATGTGGCTTTATTTAACTAAAAGAACTACATTAGATAGAATAATTATGACAAAGATATTGATAGGTAGCGCAGTGACAAACGTATGATCAGAGTTGTCACTGTTACCATAAATACTACATTCAAGGAGGTTGCATATCGCCTCAGTCGTGTTGACTTTTTATTTGACTATCGAGGTGTTGTGCACTCGGAATTCTTGCCAGAAGGTCAGACTGTAAATAAAGAATATTATTTGAGCGTTATGCGGCGTTTGAAAGAGCAAATTCATCGAAAAACGCCAAATTTGTGGGAAGATTCTTTCATATTACACCACGACAACGCGCCATCGCACAAAGCCATCATTGTGACTGCATTTTTGAACAAAAACAACAAATAACATTAAACAACGAGCGTATTCATTCTATATGACCCCGGCCAAGTTTTTCCTCTTTCCAAAACTCAAATTACCACTCCGAGGTGCTCGTTTTCAGTCGATAGGAGATATCTAAGAGAATTCGCGGTTAGAAGTACTGTCGATTCCGGAAAATGCATTTAAAACAAATGTTTTGATATGTGGATTAATCGTCGGCATTAGTGTATTATTTTTGAAGGGGTCTACTTTGAATGGCGATACAATAAACTTGGAAGATTGGTTAACATTTTGCGTTTTATTGACCTTTTCCCAGTACTTTCTTCACAGTTCAGACAGTTATATAATAAAAAAAAAATAATTAAAAAATGCTGTTGAAGTGATAACTTCTTATGGGAGGATAAACTGCTTCGTTACGTAACGCGTTACGGTGACAGTCTGTGTCTTACTTCCCTTTCTCACGCATACGGCAGCGGTAGTTTAAGTTATCACTTCTGTCGGTCGTCCCGGGTCCCGAGACACACAAGTTTTTTTTAAGCTTGTTTGGGGTGTGATGTATAATTACTTAATAATAATAATAATAATAATAATAATAACATTTATTTGCAGAAATGTGGTTACAGTAGGTGGTTTACAGTATTAAAAGCACGAGACACATTTCGCTATATTTAGGTAGCATGCAAATATTTAAGATTATACAGATAAAATTGGGAAAACATACTAAGATAAAAAACATTGAATTGATGACTTGATTTGCCACTATGTAATAAATATATGACAGTTGAAGAATTAAAAATCTTATTTTATACATTGACTACACTAATGCATTTCTGAAGTGATACGACTGAGAGGAGTTCTTTATTAAAAAATCGTTGACGGAGTAAAAGCATTCTGCAATTAGCCAATTCTTTAATGTAGCACAAAATTTATGATAAAAAAATTTATGATAAATAAAAATGATTCAGTGGAATTGAGAGCCACTATCTTATTAAGTCGGTTAAAATTCAAGCAAAATTTTACTGTGTAAATTGTGTATAAACTTACGACTTAGATAGATACCTATTACAGTTTACACTTGTTTCGAATGCTATGAATAGCATTTTAAATTAAAATTAAAAACAATACAAAATAAACAACTGAATTTAAAAACAAAAACCAGACTGATTGTGATGACCTGCTGTATGCAAGCGGCTAAAAGCTTATCATGGGTATACAAGACAAATCATTTAGGTACATTTGGTTGTACATAGTCGAAAAAATATGTAGGTACCTAACAGTGAGATGTGTGTGAATGCCCTGAATAATTTTGCACGTTTTTAGATATCCTATTCCTTTGCAGAACATAGAATGGGAAGGTTTGCATGTACTTGATCCGTTTAGCACTCCCGAAGCCGCTGTAACAGTGTTTGTCGACGGTGTTTCAGACCTCGGTAACTATGTGAGTTTCTAACTTTTCCATATCCCATAATAAATAACCTAATAGTAAATAGATACTTGCAAATACTTGCCTTTCGGTATCAGCACTTAGTATGGTAGTTATTGTTACATTCAGACAGCATGGCAGCAGCAGTAGATAACTTCCGCGGAAGCAAAATGCCAATGTCTAGCTGATTGTGAAAAACAATTGTAATGACAACATGTATTATGCTACAAAAAATATTTTAAATAGGTACTTTCAATAGGTACATGCCGTGTGCTCAGTTCATCCGACGTTCTAATGATAAAACAATAAAATTATTTCCTCATTTAACCTTTAAATGTAATAAATGAATTATAAATTCATTTTGTTCCTTTGGTTTACATTATTTATGCATCGTTTAAAGCTATTCTATCGTTTAAACTACGTATCATAATAGGGCGGAATATGTTATAGACTGGTTTAGATACAACATTTCCATTGACGATTGATGAACACGATCCGAAGATTTTCGAAGCGGTGAAACATAGAGTGAAACAGCGGTTTACTAACGGCGGCAACAAATTTGTCAATATAAGACTATCTGATCAGAAGCAGGTAAATACCTTATTTACTTTTATTTAAGTTATAAACCTCTCGGAAGCCATTAATCGCATGATAGCGTATAACGCGTATAAGCGGATGCGGCTATGTCGAACTGACATAAACCACACGGTATTTCTCCATTCCGACGAATCCGACAGAAGAATTGGCTAACATAAGACTACAACTGAATCATCTAAGACTTACGGCTTCGAGGTATGGCAAACCCGTCAGCAATATCAGTCATATGGCCCTGTTGTTATAAAGAAAAAATAATTTATCGTTTTGATATTTGCCGGCACACACAATATGTCCCTATTCTTATATTTTCCTTTGTGACTGTCTTTTCTTTGGTTCACTAGGTTACACTCCACACTATAAGTATTATGCCGATTAACTTTGGGGCGAGCTACTTTGGGGTCTTTAACATTCAAGGAGAAAGGACACCTGCTCAATGTTAGATAATTTAAAAAGCTTTTACTTAATTAATCCCTGTGAATTTCAGTTAGGCACAGTCCTGTGCTACCTTTTATGTTTCAGCTGAAGTCACGAAGCGTTACTGACGTATTCGGTGATGTCATAGTTACCAAAGTTCCTAAACAACCGCTAGTCCATTTGAAGTATTCTATTGAAGAAGACTATCAATTTTTGAACGAACTTCAAGCATTAAAAGCTATCACCGTTAAAGTAATTAAGTCTTCGATATACTTAAACTATTGCATACACATATTCGCAATTATCAATAAGTAGTGTAGTCAAGATAAAGTTTTAGATAAGGCATATTATAGAACTCCACTGAAACTGAATCTCCACAAAAGTTTCTCACGCCTTTCTCTCATCAGGGTAGGCAGAGGAAACAGCCCGCCGCTTATATACACCATGAGCTTCCTTACATATCCATACAATCCCGTCGGTTTAGTTTCTTCGTCTCACTACTAATACCTACAATTCTGTAATAAGTGTAATAACTTTTAGGTTTTGTCTGGTGTAATTGACCCAGATCATATAGTTGATTTCTACAACTTTCGATTTAGCAGTTTGCATCCCCTGTCGGACTTCCACGGACCTAATTCTGCAGAAATTGGAGAGGCTAAGATTCTCTTAAGTAAGTATAAGATACCAGAAGCCAAGGTCTCATGACGAAATATAAATTACCCTCGAATATTAATAGTTGTCGTGGTTTTTGATAAATTTTTAGGTCTACATACGGTGCTAAGAAAGGTGTGGTCATATTTTTTATGGTTGTATTGATGACCCCGTGAGTAACTAATAAATCAGTAGTAGTAGTAAATCATAAACAGTTTTATTAACATACGTGATTTTTAATACAGAAATCCTAATTTGAAACTGACAATTGATTTTTAAAAATGATACATAGACCCTATCTTTTGTAAGATAGAAAGCTGACAAGAACGAAACTATCTAGTACCAAGGATGTTGATTACGACGGATGTATGGATTTTTGGCGAAAATATATACGTGAAAGAAATTAAATTAAATCTTTGAAAATGATTAGAAAAAAAATAGTATGTGGATTAGAAATGTGTTCCACCACCACCCACACAAGGATAAGTATGGGTACTCCCAAGAAAAAAAAAAAAACATTTTTTTCAAGTTAATAAACTATTTGTCGGTTAGACATAACTCCTAAAATTTGTCCACACCTTTCTGAAACACTCTTTATACATGAACTTTTAATTTTATGCATCTTCTCTATCAAAGATTTGGGCGGTTCGAATTCGACATATTAGGTCTCTCGGTTCCGTTATCGTTTATTATTATACAGATAAATAAACCCTAGATCTATCAGGTGTACAAATAAGTTCGGGACGTTTTACAACGCGTGGCCCAGTGTTGATTTCCAGATGTTAAATGTTGACATTTGGTGGAACTTGCTACACATCTTCAGTAAAATCACTTGTACCGTTCTACAACATTTATTCAATAAACCATACCGGTTTCGCCTTTCGTTTTCAAATGTTTCTTACTGTTTTAAAAGTTAATACAGAATGAATATATATGAATATAAAATGTGTAATGTCTATCTTTATCTTTACCTAAAGAAGATCAAATTTTTTTGCAGGAATAACCCGCATTTCATAAGCCCTATCTGCTTCTACGCTAATCGGGGGGATAGATTTCAGATAATAGCAAATACTTATTAATATTCCTCTATTACCACCATTTTCGAATAGAGCTTTTGCGAGTTGAGTTTGAGCTGTTTGCATTTAGAAGTTTTATTCTTGTGTATCTTTTTGAGGGTTTTAACAAATTGTTACGTTCATAATCTAGCTCTTCTTTCGTCGATAAAGACGTAAGATCTGCAACCCTCATGTCAGGGGAATCACGACATGCTGGACTGTCACGTGGTTTCTGGGTTGGACAAATAATTAATCTCCCGAATAATGTTTTGAACAATCTAGTAATTTCATAATTGTTTAAAGTTTGAAAAGCTCTTGCTCTTTAATCTGCATAACTTACGCTTAAAGAACTTGCTTTGCTGTGAGTTTAACTTGGCAAAAATTTAATAAAGTATTCGCTGTCAAAAGAGTTGTGTCTCGCCTACATATTGCTTCTAAGGTCACTTTTACGATACCGAGAGAATTTGAAATCACCTCGAGGGTACTATACTCTATTTTTAGTGAAGTCTATTCCAGACCCGATCAATGTTTTTCGAACGCACATCTTTATTTTAAGAAAATGTTGAAGCATTTCATTTATGCTTGACCATCTCGTGTTGCAATGAATTTTAATTTTAGCTGTCTGTGAAATTCCTTTCAATGTATGTATTTGTTGGTGATTTCCGGAAAAATGTTGCTACTTTTTGGACTTTATTTTTTGGGTTTACATGTTCATTAACTACTTCTTGGTGTTTTCCCGGCTCTAAATTATTTCAAACATTTAATTTACGACATTTTCCCCATCGTCCTCATCTTCATCGTCATCACTGCTATCGTTTGTATTCTGCGATTTTGTAAATGTTTTTGTAGAATACGTCTAAAACCGCTAATCAAATACTAAAGGGCCAGACACTTTTGGTATATGGTTTATAAGCATTGACTGCCTTTACAACTTTTATCATTATAATACAACCATCTGTTGTTAGACTAAGTACATCAGTGTCAATTTTCTACTCAAAAATTTAAATGTGGTAGAGCCATGCTTACGCAGGAATGGGCCGGCTCGACCGGTGCGATACCACGGCATACATTCCTTGTATGTTTACATATTCCTCTTAGTTCTCTCTTAGTATCTCGTAAACAACTAAATTTAACTGCGGTTGCCTTCAATTTCCTTATTTCGTTTAATGTTTTAGATTTCACGTAGTCGGTAGTCACTGTTTCTCAACCATGTTGGATATGGTAGTCACAGACGAGAGTAGAGTATATTTTGATGTTGTAAACAGCTCCATGATATATGGTATTCCATCATGAAAAACCATTCTCGTAACTTTAACTTCAATTCCGTCAAGTCTTTTTGAGAAAACTGTCACATTTTTTTTTCGGGTAGTTACAGCTACAGCTTCGTTTGTGGATTTGCCTGTTGTAGTAATACGAGCAATATATTCAGATGTTAAAACAGGTTGTACTTCTTCCTTCGACAGTGTAACGGGATGAATGTGTAAAGATGTTTATGAATACCACTTGTATTTCCTCTTAAATTCTTATATAACTTATGACATGTTTGGCAATTGGCAGAAGAAAACGTAAGAACCCTGGCTTGCATAAAACTGCACCAAACCGAACACTTATCGTGCAAGTGCATCGCAATAAGACATGCTGCTCTCTAAAATAATGAAAAGATCCATCGCCATACGGAAAATCGACAAGAAGACCACAAAAATATTCCAAGACAACATTATAATTTTTAAGCCGATATATAATTGTAATGTATCTGTTTAATATATTATCTAGGTTTTTTTTTCATTTTCAATGTGTAGGTACTCCGTCTAAATTTCTGCATTTAACCACATTTTTTTTTGCAAAAAATATAGTTTTTTTTTATGGTGATTGTTAACTAAGCTCTGTGACATCCTAGCAAAGAGATTTTTTCCTAACAAACGTGGATACCACGCCCATTCGGAAAGAGAGTATCAGCGTTATCGGGAAACTGGTATGTTTACTCGCCGTCGTGGCAACAGTATATATCGAGTTAGCCACGTCTGAACAAGATATCCGGTATATTGCGAAGAAATCGTCACTTTAACTCTTTAACTACAGCAGTGGTTCTGTGAGGATTGAATGTGAGCGATTCTACTATTAGAAGAAGATTAGCGGGGGGTGGCCTGAAACCTCATAAACCAGTTAATGGCCCGAAATTGATGGAAGACCACAAAGTAGAGCGCCTTAACTTTGTCGTGAGCACTTAAATATGTCATACCTTCATTAGACCAAAATTCTCTTTTCTGATGAGAGAGAAGAGTTCAGCATGCTGTAGGGTATGAACGGAAGAAAGGAGTGGCGGTTCATGGATGGTTTGGGGATGCACAAGCGCCGATGAAAAAAAAAAAGAATTTGCTTTTGTATCTGGTCCTCCCTTAAATGGGTCACGTTACATCGAAGAATGTCTGGAGCCACATGTGGTACCCTACGGAAGGCGTTGTTGGCGAAGAGTTAATCGTTATGCAGGATAATTCTTTTGTTATACGTTCTTGTTTCTAACATTTTATAAATTATTTTTGAAGGTAAAAACATACCAGTTGAACAAAACACTACAGCTAAATAAATTTAATTTTAATTTTTAACATTAATGTTCTTTGAACGATAATATCCACTTTGATCCTGGGTCTTTTAAGCGGGGCGTGAAAAAGCATCTCACCAGGCCGCCATATTGTGGGTCACCATGTTGCATTGACTAGACATGCAATGAGGATGGTGACCACCACTCTTTGACTCCACCTATTGCTTTCCATCAGGCAAAGTGGAGTCACTATGGTAGGCTAATATAAAAAATAAATAAAAAATAAGTGGCATTATTATTATTATTATTTGTTTAATTTAAAAAATATATTCTCATACTCCAAGCCAAACTTATACCTATATATTAATAAAGTGGTTTGTTTGTTTAGAAGCGCTAATCTTGGGAACTATCAATTGAAGTTTGATCTGTATAAGATTAGATTTAGATAAAATATTTATTCAGGTATAATATAGGCTATAAACAGCACAGCTGCAGCCTTTGGGAAGCGGAGAAATGACACCTTTGAACTGCAGAACCTGCGAGGAACAAGTAGTATTGGTATTATATTAATAAATGCGTCTACGCATGCCTCTACAGGTACCATAGCGGTGATGCCAAAACGGACCTACTCATTGACCACGTCTAAATGGGTACAGACTTAGTGCTCTAGCAGGTCCCATCCGCAGAGATCGTGATTCTTGGCGACTTTAACACCCAAAACGCAGAATGGCTTGGTTCGCGCAAAACCGATCATACGGGAAGATCTGTTTGCGATTTCACCTTGACATATGGCTTGACGCAACTGGTAGCGCTGTCGCCGATGTTGTGATTCAGGGTATGGAACTTTTCATTCCATTCTCCCTGATTCCCACCAGTGGCAAATCCCAGCCCTGGTTTGGTCGAACCTGCAAAGCGGCGTCCTGCCGAAAGCAGGAATAGAATAGAATAGAGAATAGAGTATACTTCATTGTACACCTTAAAACAAAAAAAATACAGTATTTATGCAAAATATAAATGTACAATGGGCGGCCTTATCGCTTAATGCAATTTCTGCCAGGCAACCTTAGGATGGACAGAAAAAGACAAGATGCAGAAGAACATACGGGTAGAAAGAAGAGAAAAAAAGCGTTTTATTTAAGAAGGATCAGGAATGCTATCAAGCATGGCCATATGCAGCGACAGCAAGGGATCAAAGACCAGCACGTCAAAGAAGCAATTTAACTTTGCCTCCAGGTCCTACAAAAGAGTAATTGAGAGTAATTGAGTGATCCGGCTTCACTAGGGCGATGGCTAGGGTTATCGGCATAATTGTTGAGATTGGTGAGTCTCCCTTCCGGAACTCGTGCATTCTGGTCTCTTTGGCAAGAGACCAGCAGCTGTCCAGGGAAACCTTTGTAAGCCATCACTTCAACCTCTGCACACAGCTTCTAGGCAAACTCTTTGCATCCAACTCAACCCTAGACAACGGCACCGCCGACCATGACGGCACTGCGTCCAGTGCGAGAGCCATATGCCGGAAGTCCGGTTTACACAAAGGGCAGTGCGTAAAGCGCTTCTTTCCCTCGACCTTCTTAAGTCGAGTGGGCCCGATATGCTGAAGACGTGTGCTCCAGAGTTGGCACCGGTTTTAACGCGCCTTTATCGGCTTTCCTACTCCCTTGGCGTAGTCCCGAACTCATGGAAGACAGCTTTAGTGCACCCAACCCCTAAAAAGTGAGATCGCTCGGATCCGTCCAACTACAGACCCATAGCTATCACCTCCTTGTTATCCAAGATAATGGAATCCATTGTCAACTGCCAGCTCCTCCGGTACTTAGAAGACCACCAGCTCTTCAATGATCGACAATACGGCTTCCGTCGGGGTCATTCAGCTGGTAATCTTCTCATTTACTTGACTCAGTGGACACAGGCGATCGAGACCAAGGGGGAAGCGTTGGACGTTCGTTTGGACGTAGCGAAGGCCTTTTGCGAAGCTTCCTTCCTATGGGCTTCCCGAGAAACTGTGCAATTGGCTCACCAGTTTTCTTACAGAAGCATCAAGGGTGTTGTTGACGGTGCATGCTCCGATTCCAAGTCAATGCTGGTGTTCCACAAGACTATTTGCTATCACCCACGCTGTTTCTTTTGCATATCAATGACATGCTGCAGATTAGCAGCATCCATTGCTATGCGGACGATAGCACGAGACGATAGCCCTTTACACCGGCCGCGATAATATTTCTCGGGTAAACGTCATCGAGAGCCGATCCAAACTTGTGTCTGAAATCGAAACTTCTTTATTAAAAGTTTCAGATTGGAGCGACTTAACCTAGTCCAATTTAAGGCTACGAAGACACATGTTTACGCGTTCACCACTAAAAAGATGCCATTGGTCGTGTCACCTCGCTTTGAGAGCACTTCCCTAACTGCATCAGCCAGCATCGGAATTCTTGGCGTCAATATATTAAGCGAAGTCAAGTTCGAGGTCACTTAGAGGGTAAGGCTATATTAGCCTCGAAGAAGCTTGGTGTGCTAAACAGATCGAGGCAGTATTTCACTCCGGCCTACCGCCTGCAACTTTATAAGGCGATGGTTCGACCGCACATGGAATACTGTTGTCATCTCTATGCACCCCAGCCTGGGCTGGGCTTCTCCCATTTGACCGCATTCAACGGAGAGCGACTCGCATCATCGACTGCCAAGATATCTGATCGGCTTGACACCTTGGCGTTGCGTAGCGATGTAGCTTCACTCTACATTCTTTATCGCTTGTATCATGAGGAGTGTTCTTAGGAATTGTTCGGACTTATACCGGCCGCAGGTTTTCGCCATCGTCCTACACGACAAAATATCAATCCCAATCACTTGAACGATTGGCATTCCACCACTGTGCGCATCTCCAGAAGCTTTTTGCCTCGCACAACCATGCCATTTGTGCCTGCCGTATTTCCAGACCGATACGACCTTCAACCCTTCAAGAAAAGAGTTTACTCCTACTTAAAAGGTCGGCAACGCACTTGTGCCTCTTGAGTTGCGAGTGTCCATGAGCGGGAGTAGTCACTTACCATCAGGTAACCCGTATGCTCGTGTGCCCCTATCGAATAAAAAAATAAAAAAAATTAAAGGAGAAACCTTACAACACTGAGTAAAGTGCTAAATAAATATATATATGTATATAATAACATAAAATAACATATATCTATCTATCTATATGTATATATATATATATATATATATATATATATATTTATACATATAGACTCATTTCGATAAGCTCTCTGATTTTTGTAGATAATGCTCTTCAAGAACTCAGTAAGGCTTTCGTAAAGGCTTACCATGGCTCTGTATTTGTTGCGACCGTCGTCACCGATGTCACTCATTCACGCCGCGTTGGCCGTTCTCCTGAAGGTGAAGATGACGAAATATATTTTCCAAGTTCTACTGGTGCTAGCAATGAAGCCCAAAATCCCACGACGAGCCAAAACGTAAGCGATGCTTGAATTACGGCGAATAAAATGCAATCAGTAGGTAAACAGTTCCGAATTCATGAATGTTTTTACGTTCATTAGACTGAAGGACCTATGGAAGTTAATTTTAATGGTATACATTTATATCGCTTACCCTCGATCCAAAAAGTGGGGGTGTAATAATTTGACTTGCCTGTCTGTAGCACAATATCTCTCAAACGGCTGAACCACTTTTGATGTAGATTCTTTTCGTTTGAAAGGTAAATCAATCGAGAGTGTTCTTACCTATATTTGATATAAAAATCGGTTCGGTTTACAATACTTGGAGAGATGAACAATCAAATGTTTTCAAATATACCCAAATGGGTTATCATTTGATGTAATGATGTGATGTGTACATTACAAAACTATAAGTTACATGAGAACCGGTTAAACTGTCGTGAGAGTTATGGAAAGTGAAAGTGACATTTATCCCCGCCCCGTCCCCCTATTACATCAATGGTCCTAAATTATGATCAGCGTTAATTACGCGTCCATCTAAGTAAATATCATGCAGTAATCTAATGTCACATTTTTTTTTCTAGAGCGGAGACGAATTTGACGCTAATTTTCCAATCATGTTTAATATCATGTTTTGGTTTGCTTTCGTATACTGTTTCTCTCTGATAGCCATCGTGTACTTCATGATGGATATGGACCCGGGCCGGGACTCAATCATTTACAGGATGACTAGCATTAAAATGAAAAAAGAAGTTTAGAGTTTGTGTCTATAGACACAGATAAGTTCTAATTATAGATGTAATCTACATGTTACTTAGATTTTCATTACCGGAACGCGGGCTGTGAAGAATATATCTTTATAAAAGACGTTTTTATTTGATTTTTGTATTTAGTTTTCTTTTTTTTTATAGATTTTTAAACGCTTTTTTTTGGCTTTCTAAATTTAGTAATTGAAATTTACCCCTTTCCTGTTGACAGATTGATCTGATATTTGGTACACAGTTTTTTATTTTTCTCTTTTTATTGCAAAGGGAGGCAAACGGACAAACAAACAAACAAACGGACAGACAAAAAAGTTCAGACACCATCTATTCAAGAGTTGTAAGTACGCTGCCAGCCTTTCAAAGTGAGGGGGACGAGAGGCTGGGAAAGGGTGGGGGGTTTGGGCCTCTAGTATGGCTTTCCCACGGTAAACCATGTATCGAATATTTGCATTAGCATGTGCTTTTACTATATACTTTTGACTGATGACATTAGCAAAAACCATTTTTTTTTTCAATAACAATGGCCATCATCGTTTACCGATGATTTTGCCAACGTCAAGGTGGAAAGTTCATTTATTATTTGTATAGGTTTAAATTTTAGACTTTTTTTATACAAGAAGGGAATGGAAACGCCGAATTCAAGGAACGCCAGTTCAGAACTGGCTTGGTGTAAAATCTGGAGATGCCTTAGGTCGAGTATACACGGTTCATGTCAGCAATATGGAATGTTTTTGTTTGTGCGTGGCCCCAAGTCTTTCAACGATCTCAAAATGTTCAACAATCAGGTGTTTTCGACATTTCGAGAGGCATGTGAGGCAAGAGGATTGTTAGAAAATGACAATCACTGGGATATAACTCTGGAAGAGGCTGCACAATGCAGATCTGCTGCCAAAGTGAGAGAACTTTTTGCTATTTTAATAGCAACATGTGGACTTTCAAACCCACAACAACTGTGGGAAAAGTTTAAAAATGATATGGCGGATGATATTTTGCACAGGCTACAAGAACAGAATGTGAATGCTTCATACAATGATTTCATTTACAACGACGCGTTGGGGAAGGTTGAAGACCAAGTGATATCTATGACAGGAAAAGATTTATCTCATTTTGGGATGAGCAGACCAGAAAGAATTGGGAAAGTTAGTAGTGATTTAATGCGAGAACTGGATTATAATGTGGTTTCTTTGAGGCAACAAATAACGGAGACCCTTCCTCTGCTGAATTCAGAACAAAAAATTGTCTTTGATACAGTTATACAAAAAATAAACAGTGGTGATGGTGGTTTGTTATTTTTAGATGCTCCAGGAGGCACTGGCAAAACTTTTCTCTTAAACTTATTATTAGCACAAATCCGGAAAGATAAAGGCGTTGCTGTCGCAGTAGCTTCCTCTGGGATAGCTGCTACTTTGCTTAGTGGTGGACGAACAGCGCACTCGGTTCTTAAATTGCTATTGAACCTGGCTCATGAGGAAATGCCAGTTTGTAACATTAGCAAAAGCAGCGAGCGTGGAAGAATGTTGCAGCAATGTAAGTTGTTGGTTTGGGACGAATGTACGATGTCCCATAAAAAAGCAATCAAAGCGCTGGATCGGACTATGTAAGACATCAAAGGCAACCAAAGCATCGTGGGGGGAATGTTGGTTCTTTTAGCTGGAGATTTCAGACAGACACTGCCGGTTATCACAAGAGGTACGCCTGCAGACGAAATGAATGCATGTTTGAAGGCATCTATATTATGGGTGCATGTAAACAAGTTTTGTTTATCTACTAATATGCGAGTACAATTGCACAATGACGTACAATCAGGGCTATATGCAGCTGATCTTTTAAAAATTGGAGAAGATTGTTTGATCAAAAGATAGTAATGGCATGATTACACTGAAACGCGATTTTTCAATACCACTGAAGATTTAAAAAATAAGGTCTATTGCAATATAGAAACCAATATGGAAAATAGAGAATGGTTATATAAAAGAGCAATTTTGGCTTCGACAAATGAAACAGTGGGAAAGATCAACGACCAAATAATGGAACACGTCGAAGGTGATGTGTATCTTTCGGTAGATAATGTCATGGATACTGAACAAGTTACTTCATACCCAATAGAGTTTCTGAACTCTTTAGAAAGTTAAGGCTGAAAATTGGGTTTACTGTCCTGTTAATGCGAAATCTTGATCTTGATGCATCAAAACTGTGCAATGGTACGCGGCTACAAATAACACACCTAGGACGTAATATCATCAAACCAATTATTATGACAGGAATGGCAAAATTAAAAAATGTATTAATACCCCGTACACCGATAATCCCCACCGATTTGACGTTCCAATTCAAGAGACTCCAGTTTCCCCTGAAACCAGCGTTTGCCATGACGATCAACAAAGCTCAGGGGCAAACGCTAAAAGTAGCAGGTGTGCACTTAGAAAAACATTGTTTCTCCCATGGGCAACTCTATGTGGCATGCTCACGGGTATCAAGCCCACAAAATCTCCATGTTCTTGCAAAAGACGGAAAAACAAAAAACGTTATATATCAAAATGTATTGAAATAAAGTAGTTTTATTCTCGCAGTAACATTTTTAATACCTAATTTCATTATTTTCAGTCTATTGCTATTCCTGTCTAAACAGCTAATAATCATGAAAGTTACTAATGGGATCTAACTCGAAATAATTTTCTGCGTTAACACTTTTTATCTGCTTTTAACATATTTCTGAAATCCACACAGACGAAGTCGCAGGCATAGATATTGTAAACGCGAAAGTAACTCGGTCTGTTTACACTTTCACACCTAAACTACTTAACCAATTTTGACAAATAGTCTAGACCTTGGGAAAAAATATAGGCTACTCCTTACCATGTCGCGCGATATAACCGAATTCCACGCGGGCGAAGCCGGGGGCGGAAAGTATTGTACATATAACTATCTATACAATTTATCTACAATTTTTTTCTGTCTGTCTATCGGTCTGTTTGTTCCGGCTAATCGACCAATTTTGGCGGGACTTTCACTGGCAGATAGCTGATGTAACAAGGAGTGACTTAGGCTACTTTTAATTTAGATAAAAAAAATAGGACCTCACGAAAAAAAATTAAAACCAATTAAAATGTTATACTATTCGTTTAAAAGAAGAATTTCATTTAAATTGGAATAGGTATTTCTTAAATACAGAATTAATAAGTTATCGTAAACTCGGAACTGAACAATAACTTTTTTGTTAACCCTTAGTAGCCTGATTTACGTAAGTGATTTTTTTTTAATATTATTGTGTTTGCTTGAGGGTCTAGATGAAGGGAAAAATAGCTAAAAAAATCACAATATTTATTTTACATATTTATTTAGAAAAAAAAACAGGTATCAATTTTGATACTTCAGGCATTAAGGCCATAAAGAAATCAGATATACCTATGCATGAAATAATGCGAAACATTGATTGTTTTTATTATCGCATAACGACACTTTACACTTTTTACAGAACCAGGAGGTAAGTTTCCTACAATTATTAAATTTACACTTTTTTCTAGAATCCATAAATATTTTTTCATGACCAATACAATGGCAACGCACGTCAGTAGAGGGTAACACTTGTACACCTGTCCGGGGTCTTTTAGAAGGTACTGTACTGTCTTGTCGACTGTTGGTACTGGGTCTTCCCCTTTTATTTTTCGAGTGACTTTCATATCTACATAAAGTATCGGCAAGCTCAGTTCTAAAATCTGCTAACTTCATAATGTTCTTCTGAAGTTTTCCTTTCCCCGTGTTTACCTTTTTGTATAGTACCCAAGCATTGATGACAGTCATGTCTAACAAGTGGTAGAAGAGCCTCGTTGTCCACTTTCTCGACTTTATGCGGATGCGATATCGACCAATAAAGCTATCCATTAAAATCAACGCCGCCCATGTGTGCATTATATTCTTTTATGATCCGAGGACATGATACTTGAACATTGGCCTTTAGTTTTTTTTCGTAGCGGGTTATAGTATCCGCTGGTTCAGCGCCAACATACGTGGAAAGTAATAGTACTTATTTGTTGTCTTTCCAACTTGTGGCCGAAAATTCTTGGCCTTCGTGAGAGGCCACATTTTCGTGATATGTTCCTCTGGGTACGTTAGACTTCATAATTTCCCGTTTCTCCGGCAACTTGCACGACTTTCCAAGCTTGTTTCTCTGTACTGTTCCAAGACAATAAATACCTTCGTTGGTCAAGTAATGTAGCAGAGGAATATTCGTATAAAAATTGTCAAAATAAGTTATATGATTGACGTGCTTTGGTAACAATCGAATAACTGTATTCGATACAGCTCCGAGGTCTGGCTCGCCAGGTAAACGGTCTATGTCCTTAGCTCCTGAGTAAATCTCAAAACTGTAGGCATACCCAGACAGAGAGCATAAAACGTATAATTTGAATCCCCACTTATGGGGCTTGTTGGGTAAGTATTGTTTCATATAATGTTTAATTTTAGTGGAACACATTTGCTCGTCTAGTGATAGACGATGCACAAATGGTACAGTAATAAATTTCTTGTTAAAATAGTCTATCACTGGTCTTACTTTATGCAGTCGGTCGTGCTGGGGATGATCAATGGGCAAATGTTTAGAGTCGTCCTTCATGGGAAAAATTTGTCGAATTTTATCAAATCTGTTGCGATTCATTGTTTGTGCTATGGGTTCAAACTTTGTAATGTTTGACCAGTATGACCTGACACTGGGATAATGATATACACTAGTAAAAATAAGAATTCCAATAAATTTACGTTATTCTAAGACAGTTACAGGTTCTGTAAAGTTGGGATTCTTTTGGAAGGCATGTTTATTTGACTCGTCAACTAGAAATCTTAAAATTTCTTCACCGAAAAAATAAGAAAAATACTGAAAAGGAGTGTCTAAGTTCATAATTTCTTGTGAATACTCAGTGTTTCCAGCAAACTGGAAAGAATTTTGGACTATGTCCATATTCTTTACTCTCCACACTAAGTTTCTAGAGTTGAAAGGTGCAGTTTGCAGGTTGTTCTGGCTGCTGGTTGTAGGAGATGGGCTTCGTTCTACAGTCTCTAAATTATGTTGCATGTCGGTATCTACGTTTGCTGATCTGCATCCAAGTTTGGGTCAGTGGGAAAATTACCTACATCCTCTTCATCTTCTAGCTACATCAGGCGATCTCTTTGGCTCGAATAATAGTCTAAGTCATCTTCATTGTCGGTGGAATCGTCTTCCCAAATTTCACCATTTTCTAACCGCTTTAATATGCTCTCAATCTCTTCTGGTCGCATTTTTGATAAATTTCTATAATAAAATAAAAATAAAAGTAATCCCAACACCAAGCTATGCAGAAAAATAATGAAACGGAAGTTCAAAAAGTTTTTATAGGTAAAGAATTAGTAGGTAGGTTTTATGTAGGGTGGAATTTCTGAAGTATCAAAATTGATGCTCACAAAAATAGCACTAGTTTCTTCAAGTAAAACATGCACTCGCAAAAAGTAATTATATCATAGCGAAAAAAATATATTCACTTACCTGAAAAGTATTTATATTCTTCAGAAAAAGAAAATATGTCAAATTTGTATTCAACAAAACTTTTAGTAAAATGTGTTTACTTGTTCACTTTGCCGCGCAAGTAATATGTCATAGATAAAATAAAACAATAATGACATTTGTTTTTTTGTTAATTTCGTTGGAAAGAATATTATACAACAGTAAAATACGAACAGTCAACCTATAAAAAAAACTAATAGTAATGTGAACATTCGGTTTAAAAGATTGGTATCAAAATTGAAACTCTAGGTTATTAAGGGTTAAATACCACGCGAACGAAGTCGCGGGTAACAGCTAGTATGATATAATTACAAAATCTCTAATATGTATATATATATACATAACAGCTAAATCTATAATTTAATTTGATAAAACTATCAGTTAATATAATAAACGATTGATATAATTTTAAAATAACTCTGTTCAGCGGGGCTTCTATTTCTAGTTGTTTAAAAAAAAATTAACCACCGGCTCAGGCGGAAGCTCCGCGTCGCTCCCGTCTTAACGCCTTCTTTTTTTTTTTTTTTCTTTTTTTTTTCGTGTGGAAACCCCCTCGGGCCGTCATTCCACCCGGGTTTTCGGTGGAACTGTGTGTCGGAATCGAACCGACTAAAACCACACGGTGTGCCTTACTGCGCTTAAAATAGGAGGAATCCGGGAACAGCTTTATTAAGACATCCGGACCCCTCCTAGCGCCTGCCCGCACTATGCGGGCACCACCTGCGGGTAACCTATCAATAAGGCGGCGTCCAGACACACGCGGACGTCACCCCCTCGCGGCTAGCTATATGGCGGATGGAGGGGAAAACCCGTCCCGACCACCCGCAGCCACACTCAGGGCGGCATGAGGCGCTGGTAAGCGCGTCTCCGCCGCCCGGTTCGCCGGCGGCGAATTGGGTCCGAGTGGAGATTATCCTCCCGGGCCCGCTCCGCCGCCTCCTTCTGTGAGATGACCTCCTCACAGAAGGCTGCGACCGCGGTAAAATTCCTGTCACTGACGACCATGGAGCGTATGATGGCCGGCAGTGACAGATCCTCTCCAATGACTGCAGTGAGGGCCCGACGCTGCGTCGCCCAAGCGGGGCAATCCACGAGCGTATGCTGGGCCGAGTCCTCACTACAGTCGCAGTGGTGACAGGCGGGACTCAATTCTCTCCTAGCGACCGAGTGCAGGTACTTTCCGAAGCAACCGTGCCCGGAAAGAACCTGCGTTAGTCGGAAAGAAAGGGTCCCGTGTTGCCGCCCTGCCCACTCGACGATGACCGGCTGGAGCGCCTCCACGGTGGCTAAGCCAGCACGTGTAGCCTCCAGTCGGGACGACCAACGAGCCATAGTGACTCGGCGAGCGGCCTCACGCCACTCGCGTACCTCTTCGGGCGGGGGTCGATTGCCACTACCCGCCCGGAAATCAGTCGTCCGCCGATATACTTCGGCGAGCACTTCCGCCTCCAAGTCCCACGGGGGAGTTCCGGCCAACGCGCACGCCGCCTCCGTCGACATGGTGCGGTAACCGCGTATAGCTCTAACCGCCATGACCCTCTGAGGGCGCCAGAGGCGTGCCCTATTCTGGGCGGTCAGAGCTTCCGCCCACACCGGTCTTAACGCCTTCTAACCTAACCTATCCATATCTATCATATCATTATATGTACATATATTTTAAACGATAGACCTAATGATTCTCGATTAAATAAACGTTACATCGAATAACGTTATACGACGAGTATATAAATGTTAGATGTAAATAAATTATATCAACACTTGGTATATTGAAATAAAAAATACCAAATAATTTCATACATATGATATAAGACGCATCAGAGCGAGAGGGTGTATCGGATTAGTGTACACTTATAAATTTGTAAATAAGCAATTTCACTCTCATCCTTGCCTTCTCATCTCATTCTATCCCTAGATTATATATTCTATTATATCGATGTACTCCCAATTTTGCCACCTAACTGCATAAGTGCCCGTTCAACGCGGACTAATATAATTATAAATGTGGGCGTTTGGTACCTTTGCGGTTATTGGCGGACTGTATGTATGTTCATCTTTGCTGCACGTTCTCAAGTTAGTTAACAAAGCTTAGCTTTCCATAAATAGGTTTGTATACTGGTATTTGTATAAAATTATTCAGCTAAACTAATACACCTTAGTCCTTAGTGTGCAAACAACCTTAAAAAAGGTACCTACTTATCATTCCGAAACTGTGAAGTAATGGCGGTCAAAGGGGTGAAGGATGCCAAAGTTGGAGATTATTCTGGTATTTTGTCTATATACACTTAACAATAAAAATCAACAAATGATATATTAATTTTTTTATTTATATTCAAACTCTTCAAACTCTTAATTAGTTAAATATTACAAAAAAATATTAGACATTTTTATTATACATAAATGTACATTATTATTTACGTTATAAGATATTTTGTTAACAACACCTTAATATATGTAATATTAAACTACGACTATGTAAATTAAATAATAAAATGTAAATTAAATAATAAAAAAAGTAAATATGTGCATACCTCAAAAACATTAAAACTTATTATTTATTTTAAAGACAACTTCCGCACTAGACTTAATTCCTGTGTCGCTGGGGACTTTACATATATTCAACCAACGAAGATAAAGAACACCCAGACTCAGAACGAAAATTTGAGGATTACATAAAGAGTTGTCCCGTGCGGGGGACCCACAATACTAGGCGTGGCAGCGTGGTGGCGAGATGACCACTTAAACCGCTACGCCATTCGTGCATGCAATTTTACTAACAAAGCATTATTTTTCATTAATTACTTAGGCATGTACATATAAAATAAGGCACAAATATTAATTCATACAATATTGTTACTTTAGTGGCACCAAATTGGCAAAACGGTGTTTAATATACCTCTGACTACCCCTTAAGGGATACGTGTGTGTGTATGTATGTATGTTTATACATAATATATGTATTATATGATATTATTGACAGTAAGCAGTAACGGTGTCTGTTACGATAGTTATGGTGGAACTACTTACTATCGGTAAAATATATTTAAGTAATTACTATCAATAGTTAACATTGAAGTTTTCGAGTTAACTTCAAAATGTCTGAAGTAAAAAAAGTCGAAACATGATTTTTATCAGATCTATTCACATGCGACTATAAAATGCTAATAAGCGTTAACTATTAACGCTAATTATATTAGCGTCTAATAGTATAGTGATGGGCGCGACGCAGTCTGCGACGTAATTCTGCGGGGAACTTCTCATAACAACGGCGGCAGGCCGGACGTTCGTCGTACTCGTAGAACTTACTCCTCGTACTCAGAGCTGTATCGCACACAGAACAAGCAAAGTGGTGTACACACCAAGCCTTGTTCAACGCGGTAAACACTAAAAAAAAAAACAATAGCATTAGGTAAGAAACGACCTCGCCCTGTCTGAGATAGTTGGACTTATGTAGATGCAATTCCATTCTTAACAATCTGTTCTATTTTCGTGGGTCACACTTAAATTTTTAGAATAGGCCAGTAAGAAAAGCAAACCTGTAAAAAAAATTGGAACAAGGATTTCATATATCGTTTGTTTTTACAAATTGGCGGCATTTTAAAGTATCTGTTGTGCATCAAAATGGATTTGAATAGAGAAAATTTTCGCTCGATGATTTCGATAGACTTTATATATAAAGATTGACATTTCATTACGAAGCCTCATCTCGTGCCACTGTTTGATGATTCTCGAGAAGGCCGCGACTATTGAAGATAACATGAGTTCTGTGCGGCTAATGATAGAAGCTAATAGAAGGATCACATATCCGCAGATTCGGGTTGTTTTAGGCTTTGGTATGAGTCGTACAAAAAGTTTTACATGAATAATTGGGCGTCAAAAAGCTTCATACTAGATGGATAAGTCATAATTTGGCGAAGATCAAAAACGACATCGTCTGTATATGACATCGTAACAGGTGATGAAAGCTGGATATATTGTTTCGAACTCGAAACCAAAAGACAATCTGCCCAATGGATGTTACCATTCCTAGATTTGCCAACAAAGGTAAAGAAGGGCAGAAGTCAAGGGAAAAAGAAGATTGCCTCATTCTTTGGACGGACGGGTCTTTTCGCAACGGACCGAGACTACTTCGAAAAGTAATAAAAATATTAACAGCTTCTATGTCATTCTGTTTTTTTTTTTCTAAAAACGTTCAGTATGACCCCCATATGTCATTATATTCCATAAGTGTACATCAATTATATTGGCAGAACGAAACTATCTCTTATATTACCAAAGCAGCAAACACTATTTATTACTTAGTAAGTTAAGTAGGTTTATCTTCGGTTGTCAGGTTTTCAAACTTATATTATTTGTTATTACTGTAAACCTTACATATTAAGAAGCAGACATATCATACTTAGTACGCCTGCTTTTTGATATATAAAAAAGTTGTCTTTTTTGTAATAAATAAATTAGAAAATTAACATTGTGTAAATCTCTTACCATCACCAGCGATGACTTGGTTGCACACATAGCACAGGTTGCCGAACAACTGATGGTAATGTTGCTCGCAGTACGCAAGACCTTTCTTCTCGTAGTGGCGGTGACCATGGAATGGTTTCTCACACTTGGCGCAAACAAAATGCTGAAACGGAATTGAATTATTTAAAACGGAATTTAAATTAAAAGTCAATCATGAACAAAGAACACCCCAGACTGGGGACAACTATTTGTGGAACACACAAACTTGGCTCCTATGTGAGAAACGAACCTAAATTTATTTTATATTTATATATAATTAGCAAATTATTTCTAAATTTGGAAGGATTGAAGGATTTACACAATATCTATCTTTTTACGTTTTATGATACAAACCTCTACATGCCAATGTTTGCCAAGAGCTGTCACAATTCTCTCTTCGATGGGTCGTCGGCAGGCACCACAAATGGGTATACCCATCTTGTCATGGCA
This sequence comes from Tyria jacobaeae, assembly GCA_947561695.1. Taxonomy (NCBI): domain Eukaryota; kingdom Metazoa; phylum Arthropoda; class Insecta; order Lepidoptera; family Erebidae; genus Tyria; species Tyria jacobaeae. The sequence continues at coordinate 12,516,404 of OX387218.1, forward strand.
ACGGAGACAGAACAGATTATTCTGAAATTTAAAAAAAAAAACTATATATAGATAGTTGCAACTACATACATATCTACCCTAAGATATATATCTGATAAGTCTCGTATTACAAATTCTTAGTAAACATAACTGTCAAAAATATCTAAAAAAATACACTATTTGGTACAAAAAAGACACCTACTCTCATGTACCTAGTTTTGTTTAAGATTTTTATGTGCTCACTGTAAATATTTATTTTTAGTATCGGTACCTAATATCCGGTATCTGGTATCTGGCCGTGCAGTGACTGCAAGAATGAGTTAGAGGGCTCGGACTTCCCAAGGGACTAAATGGGACTAAAATATAATACGCAAAATGAGGAAGTTGTTACGCCGCCGCCTACCTTTTTGGGGATTCAGGCGCGTGTGAAATTGAAAAAGATTGTTATTAGTTTCTTGCCTGTTCCTCTCCACAGGATCTACATAGATTTGAACAGGCAACTAGCTTCACGACTGACTAAGTCTGACTGACTTCTACTGACAATTTAATATATATGTATATATGTATATATATATTATTTATATGTATTTATATTGCATTTATGTGTATTTTAGACTAGATTTTATCCCCGAAAAATGTATTAGCTACTATCACTGTATACTCACGACATCATTGGCCGCGTATCCCGGGCGATTTTTAACCTCACGGGCAGTGTGGTCCAGTTCCACGCCACACGTGGCACAAGTGAAGTGGTAGCCGTGGTACACTTCTCCGCGGTAGCGAAGCGGTTCACCGTCAATCACACCACTAATAAAATACACAGATATAATTAAATATTTTTGTTACTGACACGCAATGGGTCAAGTAAATTTGACTGGCCCGTTGGTCTAGTGGTTAGTGACCCTGACTGCTAAGTCCAGAAGTCGTAGGTTCGATTCCCACCCAGAACAAATATTTGTGTGATGAGCATGATCATTTGTTCTGTGCCTGGGTGTAATTTATCTATAATATGTATGTATTTAGAAGAATATATAAGTATGTTTATCAGCTGTCTGGTTACCATACTACAAGCTCTGCTTAGTTTGGGATCAGACGGCCGTGTGTAAGATGTGTCAAGTTATAAAAAACTATGTGGTGTAAATTGTTCCTACCTGTTTAAGATTCTTAGAGACAAAATATTAAGTAGGCACAAATGGTAAAACAAAACTTAAGATTTTTCCATAAGTAGCAACACTTTTCTCACTGCAAAATTAAATTGCAGAGCATCGAATTTAAATTCTCTCACACAGGAAAAAGGAGGTTAAGACCCTTTGACGGGACAGCAGTTACTTATGTATATACACAAATTGTTTAAATATTCTATAAGAAATTTGTGCTGTCTCGGATGCACTTCTTTCCCTTTCCACGCCTGTATTGGTGTCACCTGTTAGTATATTTAAAAAAAAATCGTAGATTTGAGTACTTACTGGCATTTATGGCACATGTAGTTAAGCAGACCATCGGCTTTGATACGCGCGTTACAAGTATGACAGAGGGCGCGTCCACCATTTTTAATAAAACCTGCGTCGGCTAACTCAACATTGCACTCCTCACAACGGAAGCAAGCTGGATGCCAGTTAGCATTCATAGCTTTTATTACTCGACCAATCACGAATTCACCTGTAACAAAATATTGCCTAACTTCTAACATTTTATGACAGTGTGTAAAATACACTTCTCATCAAAAAAAATCTAAACACTTCTGAAGTTTGGTTTTGTATGAGTTTTATGTATTTTTTAAAATTACACCAAGAAATATATAATAATGCCAGTTACTTGCTGTTATTAATATACGTTCAACGTGTTGTTTGATATTAAAATTAAATTTGACGGCGCACACATTTATTTAGTGGGTAGTTTTTGAACTAGCAATTGACGGTTGACATACGATATAACACCGAGCGCTGGGGAGGCGGCCATTATAATTTGAGTGGTGAGAGAGCGCGCACGCACCCACGTGTTCTGGTGGAATATCTTAAATATTCTTTATAATTAAGAGTGTAGAAGATTAATTTGGTGATTAGTTAAACGAGTGTCGATTATATTTCAAAGTGTTATAGTGATTAACACTTCCTGGTCTCCTCGCCCAACTACCCACATTTATATTATAGCTGACAAATCAAAGAGTGACAATGTGTTACCCCCCGACGCGTCTTTAAATTTATTAAGCTATCGTCTTTTGTTCAACAGGTATATTTTTAAGAAGAATTTATAAAACGTTAAAATAAGGACGTAAAACAGAAAAATGTTTAAAAAAGTTGATCAGTCGTGTGTCTGTTCTATGTCTCTAATTTATCCCTGGGCCCAAATGCCTGCTTCCATACGGTTTCTCATGTAACGGATGAGAGTCACAATCTTGTTTTTTTTTTATGCGATAGGGGGCAAACGAGCAGACGGGTCACCTGATGGTAAGAGACTACCGCCGCCCATGGACACCCGCAACTCAAGTCAGAAGTGCGTTGTGTTGTGGGATGTAATTGCACTCTTCTTGTATAGCTGTTTTAAGCTGGCCAACCGTCTTCAGAGCAGGTTCTCTCACTCTAGCTCGTCTCTTCAACTCCTCGATTCATATACGGGCTTCTTGCTGGGGGGGGGGGGGGGGGGGGGGGGGCGCATAACCGTAATAACGACTTCGCTCAGATATTCATTTACAATGCCTGCAGTATGAACACTGGCACCGCAACCGTAACTCACTCTTGCTTCAATGCAGCAACTTGCAAAACGCTCACCCTCTCTTCGACACACTTTCTTTCTTCCGTCGTTACATTACAGCATGATGTTCGTCTCATCAGAAAAGAGAAATTTGCTTCATTGTATATATGACCAATTTGAGTGCTTACATGCAAAGTTAAGGCGCGCTCTTTGGTGGTCTATGGTCAATTTTGGGCCTTTAGCTGCTTTATGAGGTTTCAGGTCACACTCCACTAATCTTTTTCTAAAAGTAGACCCGCTCAAAGTCAATCCTCGAACCTCACGGAGCCGCAGCTGCAGTTGAATAGAGTTAAAGTGACGATTTCTTAGTGAAACTGACTTCTTGCTCAGACGTGACTCAATATCTATCAGATCCTGGACGGCAAGTAAACTAGTTTCACGATAACGCTGATACTCTGTTGACAGCAGAGAGTAAATAATGTTTTCTAATTATAGCTACAAAACATTATACATTTTATTTATTGCTTCGAATTAAAATAAACCAAGGCACATTAGATAAGAGGTTGCCGTTGACGTCAGCGCCTTCCACCCAGAGAGAATATACAAATTTATTGGTATTTGTTTTACAATGCAAAACATATGTCTAAAAAATATCTAAACAATAAATTGCAGAAAAAAACATTATAGGAATATCATGCAATACAATTGATTTATAACAAAATTATAAATTATTAATAAAATTAGGATGCAACATGATGATGATTTATAATAAAAATATTTTTTTTTGTAATAATAATAAAAAAATAAATACAAATTAAACTCGAGTTTACGATTACAATGTTATTTCCATATTATAAAATGCGTGTATCTTATAAAGTCAATAAATAACAGCAAATGAAACAATTAGTTTTTTTTTTCTTTTATGTATATAATACGTAATAGTAATTACAGTAAGGGCCTCGTTCACCATCTTCAAGTAAAGTGTTGATTAGTTAATTGCCAGTTAACGTTAATTGGCCAGTAAAAGTTACAAGTAGCTGCTGTCAATTTCACAAACGAAAATACAGCTTCGAGTAACAACTTGCCGGTTAAGTGAATGATCTAACAAAGTATACATTTCAATCGTTCAAATTTACGTCAAATGTCATTCGTGCAACGTCATCTGTTGTCATTTTCGTGTTATTTAATTTTGCCTTTGCCGGGAACAGCTTGAGCGTGTGATTTTTTTTTAACTGTTAAGTTGCAATAAGTGAATTACGTTTTAGGTGATATTGTGTGTTTAATAAAGTTATCTGCAGGGTAGGGTTACTGCAGACTTCCACAGACGAAATCTAGCAAAGAAATCCGTTTCATCTAGATCCGTTAAATAATCAACACGAAATTTAAATACACGAATCCTCGGCATCCGTTACGTAGATGAACTCTCTAGTTCATCTAGTTGATGATCAATCAAATCAAATAAATCCATTTTTAATTAATTCTTTAGGATTTTATTCTCGTAGACACCCAGTAAATGACAACGTGGTATATAATAATCCTTCAAGTAATGACACTACTTGGCAGATGATGTGGCAAGTAAGCTAAGGGCCTGTTTCACCATCTTCAAGTAAAGTGCCGAGTAGGCTACTTGCCGGTTAAAGTGTGTCAAGTGTCAATTTCGCGACCTTCAAGTAGCGTTAATCATAGGATTAACCGACCGTTAACTTACTTGCCACATCATCTGCCAAGTAGTGTCATTACTGGAAGGATTATTATATACCACGTTGTCATTTACTGGGTGTCTACGAGAATAAAATCCTAAAGAAATAATTAAAAATGGATTTATTTGATTTGATTGATCATCAATTAGATGAACTAGAGAGTTCATCTACGTAACGGATGCCGAGGATTCGTGTATTATAATTTCGTGTTGATTATTTAACGGATCTAGATGAAACGGATTTCTTTGCTAGATTTCGTCTGTGGAAGTCTGCAGTAACCCTAGTGCAGATAACATTATTAAACACACAATATCACCTAAAACGTAATTCACTTATTGCAACTTAAGTTTAAAAAAAAATCACACGCTCAAGCTGTTCCCGGCAAAGGCAAAATTAAATAACACGAAAATGACAACAGATGACGTTGCACGAATAACATTTGACGTAAATTTGAACGATTGAAATGTATGCTTTGTTAGATCATTCACTTAACCGGCAAGTTGTTACTCGAAGCTCTATTTTCGTTTGTGAAATTGACAGCAGCTACTTGTTACTTTTACTGGCCAAGTAACGTTAACTGGCAATTAACTAATCAACACTTTACTTGAAGATGGTGAACGAGGCCCTAAGAATGATAAAATTTGATTGTATGTGTTTGAGTGTGTGTTAACCCGCGCCCGCGCGTGTGTTTGTGTGTGTGTTTATTTACATTACAAATTACTTAAAATCTTTGATTACATACAAGTTCTTCCGTTTTATCGTAGTTGAGCGTTTTCAGGCAGCATATGATAACTGTTTTGAATTTGTTTATCGATAGTGGATATATGTTATTCTTAGCATTTGCAGCATTGTATAGGAAATTGCGAAGGACATAATATTGCCGCCGTGCGAGCGCTATTCTATGTAGCGATACACAATAAATTTTGGTTTTACTGCGTTTTAATATCGGCTTTAAATTAGTGCTTTTATGCTTACGGATTAGTACACACTTGATAAAAAGTACAGCGTAGGATAGTCTTAATACTCTTAACCTATACTTATATAGTATATATTTTAAAAGGTAAATCAACCAAATATAATTAATCAATTAAATACCGCATTTTCCGCAGCATGGAGCAAACAAAACTTGGAAATCACGTTCACAATATTTGCGGCCTTCAAATTCATAGAACACGCCTTCAGGAAAAACTCGGAAACATTGCGCGCATCTGTAATAATGACTCACACTGTAACACCTAATGATTGTATGAAATTTTGAGTATAACTTGTGCCTTGTAATATCAAAATTGTAGATTATGGTCTTTATATTTCATGAAATGCATATCAAACATGAACTGGCTAAATATCTTATCTCAATTCTATAACGATTTCACTCAATATGTACACCATTTTAAACACAACCAAAACAATCACCAATAAATCATAAAATTCATATAGAGTTCATTCATATAGTCAGTTAGCATGGCTTAGTTAATTAGTAGTCATCCACATGGAGCAATATATTCTTCTGGACTAGACATACATTTTATATTATTAGTTTTATTAGTTACAAACTTACACAAAGCAATTGGTATGCCAAAGTTCTCCATTAGAGTTGACAATCTTTTCATTGGATTCAAACCCATCGCCACAGCGGGTGCAGAACATATTGTCGAGAGACATGTTGGCTATTCTGTAAGGAAATATAAAATACATCAGTTAATAAAATATTTGTATAGATTAGCCACAATGCTTAGATTAGTCAATAATTGAAAATTCAATGCTTGCAATGTAATTTAATAGAGTAGAAGTCCATTCCAAAATAACACAGATTGATTGTCTTATTACACATCTATTAACTGAGTTTTTACTAATTTCGCTTCCAGTCATTTGATTAACAGCAGCATAGAATATTCCATCCAATAATTAACCTTCAGCGGAACATATTGCTCATAAACATTTGACTGAGAATAACAATAACTCTTTAAACTCTCTTTAATAATTCTTTAATAATAAAAATTACAATACTTAAACCAAAAATCTATTATCCACTAAATTCTTAAGCGAAACAGACAAATAGAGGATATCTGCAAAAAAAAAGGTATATGTTAGATAACATGATATGATTGTATTTTTAAGATTATCTCTAACAGTTAGTTTTCTATACAAAGTAAGCTTATATTTCAGTTTTCATGTTGAGTCAAAGTTAGCACTGTAAATCATATGAGTTAAAAAATTGAGCTCATAAAATCTAGTTGCAATACTGAGTTATACATAAAGCTGATGAACTCTGTTTTATTAACAACTTCAGAAACCTTGAAAAGACCACCTATTTATTAAAAGCACTTTAGTTAGATCTGACATCTTACATGACTTTAAATTAAATGAACAAAAATATTGATAACTGAAGTGTGATATTAATACAATGCATAATATAAGTTAAATGAAGGTGCCAGTTATGACTAAGAGCAATCTATGCAAGTAGGTTAAACCACTCCCACGATTGCAGATGTAGCTTACCCTGGCATTTTTCACTTCTTAGAAATATTAACAGGTATATAACAAGTCTTCGAACAATTTCCTGCTAAAAAGAAGAATATAAATAAGCACCAAATTGGATAAAGTAGAAATATGGGGCATTTTCCTAATTTCCTTCTACAGAGCCATAGGTAATTTTGTAGGTACCACTAGCAATGATGTAATTGTATCCAAAATAGAATTGATACAAAATCAAAATCTAAACTCTATCCAAATATACTTACTCTATAAAGACTTGGAACCAACTGTTAATGTTACACAGATGTAAACAAAACAAAAAAAGTTTTACGAAAGTTATCACTTTTTCACTAGGAAGCAAATAATAAATAAATACGACGAAGCGACTTCACTTAAACCAGAATTGCCATAATTTAAATATTATTGACATTCTAATATTCCAAAAGACCCTAATACCATCTCTGCACTTTTCTTATAGCATGAGTTTTGTGAAACATGATGTTTGAAGTTTCTAGAGATGGTGACAATAAAATGAAACTAATAAAATATCGAATGAATTATCTAAACGAAATAATTGATATATAGAAGAAACAATCGATTAAGTTCTTTTAGATTGCGATTTCAGGGATCTACATTACAAAGAATAAAAAATTATTATGTAGGAGTCTTTTGACTAAAGCAGCCGCTTTGAGAATGGTAACTGCCTTTCAAGGCGTTTAGTAAAAGCAAATATTAAAACTATGACTGACCCTAAGCCTTTTTATACAAATTCATTCGCACTAAGTTTGTAGTTATTATTGTACCCCAAGAGTAAAAAAAAGTTTTGGCCTGTATTGTTGTAATTATTGCTTTAAAGTGCTAGGATAAAATACGAGACACTCCAATGAAATAATGATGCTTTTTTGTTCCAACGTTTTCCAAGAACGTTTGATGAAAATTTATAAACCATGTCTATACGCATAAGTCAGTGTCAAACTTAAATTGTCAGTGTTTTGTCAATGTGAGTAAAGAAGAGCGCTAAATTGACCGTTGAAATTATAATCTAAATAAAATGCATACCTCATTTAAAAACAATTTAAAGACATTAAAAGAATTGATACTAGATGAAGGGAAAATAGTCACATACATTTCTCTTAGCAAAGAGTTGTGTATTCATGTCAATGAAGCAAAAGATTTGTTGAATCGCGTAGTACAGGATATTAGACAAATGGAGCCGAGACCTAATATATATATTTGCTACATTATATCGGGATTATTCAGTAACAAGAGTGCATGTACTAGCGTGTGTTCTGAATCCGATGTAGAGATGTTCAAAAAAAGTTTAGGTACTATATTTTATGAACACGTATACTGCGTCAGTAAGGGATTGCAAGCTGTAGATAATGCAGCTTTAACGGCAATAAACAAATTTGAAGATCTGGTATTGTGTCCGGGATTGATAAAATCTAATGCATGTTTTAAAATGGCTAATAATGACATAATGACTTTAAAATCTAATATTAGTCACAGTGTTGTCATTGAACCTAAACCAACAAAGAACAAAATAGAAACAAAGAGAGATTTTTTCAAAAATGCCAATGATAATGAAAAAAAGGCTGTGGAAGTTAAATCAGAATTAGTAAGCAAATCTCAAAGTCCGTCTCCTAAGAAAGAACCTACGCATAATAAAAATAGTACTAAACATAGCACCAAATCTGGTTCTAGAAGTATTGCAGGTTTCTTTAACAAAGCCAATGGAGATACTACTAAAGCAAAAAATACAAAAGTAAAGGAAGTTGAACAACAGAAGGAAGAAATTGAAATAAAAGTTGAAAAGGAAATTAAATTAGAGCAGCCAAAATCTGACAAGAACACCAATAGAGAAATTATAAAAGATGAACCAGTCCAAAAATCAAATAAGACAGTTGAAAATGAAAAGCCTGTCAATAAGTCCCTTAAACAGATACAAAAGAATTCTAAGGTGGACAAAAAACGTAAAAGGCTTCTCCATGTATCAGATAGTGAAAGTGATAATGAAACTAATGACCCCTTTGCTGCTGTTGACAATATCAAAATGTTAGTTGACCATGAATCAGAAGATGAAATACCTCCTACACCCACAGTTAACACTGTCAAAATTACATCAGGTATAACAAATCCTAAGAAAAGGAGAAAAATTGTGGATAAAACTTACACTGATGAAGATGGTTACATTTTAACTAAAAAAGAGGAAGTGTATGAAAGCTGTTCTGATCATGAGGAGGAAACAAAAGGAAATATCAAAACAGAAAAGGAAAATGTAGAAGTAATACGGGCCAAATCTGAAACCTCCCCTAAAAAAGATAGTAAAATAAAGAAAAAAAAGTTTTCCCCTCCACAGAAAGGAAAACAGCAAACATTAACTAATTTTTTCAAGAAGGTTTAATACATTTTCTATTTTTTAGTACCTTGGGATAGATTGGAATACCTGGGTGTGACACTGAACTTGTATTGTATCACTTGTACAAGGAAATAGCAGAGGCATTGTGAATATTTTTAAGTGTTAAGATAATGATCATGTGTGTTTAGAGGCCTTGCCATGTTCGGAACATTATAAAATTGATTTTAAATATCTAATTATGTTGTGTAAAATAAAACAAAGAACTTTGTGTTTTACTGTTATTTATCATTATAATAAACACTCTTAAAATAAACAGATGCACACTCTAATTTTATTCATTTACATTATCTTTTAGTGCCGATAGCAACAACCCAGTCTGGATGAACTTGCACATCTACTAAATAGGAACATTTTGTATTATATGTTGACTGTTGAACATCTTGACTGGACAACTGCCTGAAAATGAACAAATGCATATAAATAATCATGATGAAATACATAATGGGAAGAATGTTCCAGATATTTTATAATAGAGAGTTATATGGTTTGCATCCTCCCGGCACCAGCCAATTCCAGTCATAGGTATACTCTGACTTGATTGAGCTATTGCTGTCCTCAAATCCCCTTTACTTTTCAATATATTCCCAATATTTTTAAATTCTAAAAGCGCCCTAATGATGGCAATAAGCTTGCCCCCTTTAACGTAAATGAGACTAATTTAAATACGGTAAAATGTGGGCGTTAAGTACGCCAATCTCTATATACATGAGATCCAGGTGTACTGTATGTATATTTAATACAGGAACCCAAATTTACACTTAATACACTCGGCGTCAAAAAAAAATCGCACCTCCCAAGAAATAAGTTATACAGCATAATAAGTTGCAAACCAGTACGTTTGCCCCAAACAATGTTGATATTAATAGATAGTACATTTAATATGCTTTATTAAACAACAAATTTTTTAAATGCCTTAAACTGCCGCAAATACTGTATGTTGCAGAAAATGATATCCAAATACTCGTTACATAGACCACAACTTGTCGCACTTTCGTAGGCTATAAAAAGGGCAATAAGCATCAAAATTAGGTCGGATTCGCCGCGCGCTTCGAGGAAGAAGTCGCCTCAAACCTAGGGAGTAGGTTTGAGGCGACTGTACGGATGCTGACGCAGACGCTGTACGGATCGCCTACGTCACTTCGTCCGGTACAGGCGTTGTTTGCCTCGTGCACCAACGCCTTGCTGTACGGAGTGGCAACTTTGCTGCCCGGCTATCGTAGCCGAGCGATCACGGTTGGCGCGCGCCCGTTGAACGCAGCCATGCCGCACCACCACCATCAACCACCGGTGTCCATCCGGACTCCGAGCCCGCCGGTGCGCTCTCAGCACACCTCTTTCAACTCTCCTCCCCAGCCACCACGTAGGGCCGCACCACGCGCCTTACCTGCAGCTCAACTGCCTCCGGTGTCCGTCGACGTCAACCCTCTCAGGCTCCGCCTAGACAAGCGACCACTGTCCGCGCGTCGTCTCGCTTGCGGTCGCGCACCATGCGCGCCCGCCCACCTCTCGCGCCGTGCATCACGTCGCTCCGCCGACGGAATAGACGGCGTCGAGCGACACATCGACGCCACGCACCCATGCCCAGCACAGTGGAGCTGCCCCTCAGCGATACGCGGAGATGGAATCGCCGGCACCGTGCTCACTGTGCTCCTCCACCGCTTCGCTACAATCGGCGGAATCGATGGAGAGCATGGATGAGGCCATCGACGGCCACCACCCTCCCCCACGAGCCCAACCGCGCCGTGTCCACACCCGCCCTAAATAAGATGCAGGGTGTGGGCACCTCTGCCCCCACACGCCGCCAACGTAGTCCCGAAGAGGACAAGCAAGAGGACGCAAAGCGCCGCTGCCCACCTGCGCCCGCACAGCCACCCTTGGCTCAAAGGGACCCACGGCTGGCGCGGCACCACCATCACCACACCATATTCGCACGCCGTCCTGTCGCCCCCTCAGCCTTCTTCTCCAGCCTCGCAGCCTGCTGCAACTAGTTATGCAGCAGCCGCGGCGACCGCACAACGTGCCGACACCGCTGCCGCCACTGCCACAACCACTGACGCCACCACCCCGACCGCCGCCACCAAGCGACGCTACCCGCCGCTCGTCGTGGAGCACCTCCCGAACTGGGCGGTGCACATGAAGGAGCTCAAGAAACAGCTAGGCAGAGCCGCAATGCCCGCCGCATTCGGGAAGGGCCTGCGCTTCACGCCAAAGGACGACCAGGAATTCCGCCTCGTCCAGCGCTACCTTACAGCGCTGGAAAAGAGTGAAGGAATCTCCTGGTTCACCTACACTCTCCCGCAGGAGCGGAGCCTCAAAGTGGCCATCAGAGGGCTACCAGCCAACGCGACACCGGAGGAGGGGGAGCAGAAGCTCAGAGAAATGGGCTACGACCCCGAATACATTCGCTACCAGGGTGCATTCTCCTCGCAGTCTTGAAGAGGACTCCACACATCACACCGGGGATCTACGACATCGACGAGGTGTTGGGCATCCCCGGTGTCAATAAAGGAAAAAGAAGGCGCGAAAAGAAGAGGCCCGCGCAATGTCACCGCTGCCAGCAGTTTAGACACAGCAGCCACCAGCATAGCCTGCGTGCGCTGCGGCGGTGAACACCCCGCTGCCAACTGCCCGCGCCCAGAGCCCGCAACGTTTGCCAACTGCGGGGGGGATCACCCTGCAACTCACAACAGTCCAAAAATCGCGGGGGACATCACTAATGGAAGCGAATGCCCCCAAACAACAAGGAGCAACCACCTCCTCCAAAAGAGGGCGGAGGAAGAGGGGCAAGCGGGGAAGGAAACCCGCCGCCCCTAAACAAGATCACCAGGACCTTGCTGCGGAAGAGCCGACTGAGCATCAGCCGGCTACCACCGCTACCCCCATTGCTGCCATCACAAAGGCGAACATCACAACTGCCACTCCAAAGAAGCCGGCTGAAAATGTCAGCAACTTAGTCGACATCCAGGCCGTCATTCACATCTTAAAAGATATCCTTATGGCCATCCGCGAGAAACAAAGCACGGAGGCCATAACGTAGATCGTCTTCAAGGGCATGAAAGACCTCCTATCACAACAACAGGAGGCCCTTGAAGAAACTCAATGAAAGACCTGCGGCCTGGACAGCAAGGTCGCACCCCTCCGCCCATAAAAACATAACAACACAGCCTCTATAGGCTCCGCTTAGACGGCGGGCGGCCTAAGCGTCGTCGCGGAGCGTCTCTTTACAACCCCCAACTTGTCTCAGTTTCTGCGGCCATCCTCTTACCCGCGGACACCTATGCCTACACCTTAGTAGGCGTATCGTGTGCGGACGCGGATGACCGCCGAAACTAAAACAACAGAAGACGTCCCACAGACCGCGCTGCGGTGTGGGCCCAACACACTCTTCTCAGATGAGACGAGAGTATGTCTCTTCGTTAACGATAGGCGAAGGAGAGTCTCCAGAAGGCGAAATGAACGGTTTGCTGAAGCTTGCTTGGAGGAGACAGTGGAATATTGAGGGGGATCTTGCATGTTCTGGGGCGGAATTTCAGTCGATGGCAAGACGGAACTCGTTTGCGTATCCCGGACTGGAGGTGCTCGTGGACAGGGATCACTAACCGCTCATGGGTACACAACCGAGGTGCTGGACATGCATGTAGTCCCTTATGCAGGATATGTTGGCGATGGGTTCACTTTAATGCACGACAACGCTCGTTTCCACACAGCAGTAATCGTGCAGGATTATCTGCACGAGGTTGGGATTCCAGTTTTGCAGTGGCCAGCGAGAAGCCCTAAAATAAATGAGACATCTAAGACAATACAAGAAAACAAATTTAAAATAACTTACTTTGTATTGGAATTACTGTCCCACACAATTTTAACAATCCCATCCATACCAGCTGAGCATAGAAGCGAATTATCAACAGACAAATCATTTGGATCTGCAAGGACTCTGTTAGTCAGAGAAGCTTTGCCAACATCAGACCAGTCCAGTGCAGTAATTTTCCCATGATGGCCTCGATATTCATGTATACAAGTACATGCTGCTAGATCCCATACTTTAATTTTCTTATCATCACCTGTAAAAGAAAATTAGTTAAGGTAATTAATGTTAACACACTTCTCATTAAAAAAAATCGGTATATGCAAGTGTCTGCAAATACTATTTAGGCGACATTTAAATAAAATCATTTTTAATGATATCAGTCCTGATATCGTTTAAAAATAGCTGACAGTTTAGTCTACACAAGCTAATGGCCCAAAATTGACGCTAGACCATCAAAGACAGCGCCTTAACTTTGCACTTTAGCATTTAAATTGGCCATACCTTCAATGGAGCAAAGTTATCTTTTCTGATGAGAGTAAGATCATGCTGTATGGTAACGACAGAAGAAAGAAAGTGTATCGAAGAGAGGGAGAGCGGTTTGGGGAGGCACAAGCGCCGATGTAAAAACCGAACTTGCTTTTGTATCTGGACCTTGCTTACCATCATTAAATAGGTCACGTTAATTCGAAGAATGTCTCGATCCGCATATGGTATCCTACGCACATTTTATTGGCGAAGAGTTAATATTTATGCAGGACAATGCCAGTGCTTATACCGCAGGCATTGTAAATGAATACCTGAACAAAGTCGGTATTACGGTTAAGGGGTTGGCCAGCAAAACGCCCGGATATGAATCCCCTAGAACACCAATGAGATGAGTTGAAGAGAGGAGTCAGAGTGAGAGATCCTTGCTCCGGAGACGCTTGGCCAGCTTAAAACAGCCATACAAGAAAAGTGGTATTACATCCCACAACACAAGATTGTGACTCATACGTTCCATGAAGAACCACATGAAAGCAGTCATTAGGGCCCAGGGAGGAAATACGAGATACTGAACAAACTTTTTGACCATTGACCATTTATAGCTAAATATGCCCTTAACAAGTTCAAACTTTTTTGATTTCTTTTCGTTTTTCGTTCTTGTTTCTAACATTTTATAAATTCTTTTTAAAGGGTAAAAATATACCTGTTTAACAAAACACGATAGATAAATACTAATTTGATTTTAATTTGAAACATTATAAAAAAATACATAAAACTCATTCAACACCAAACTTCATAAGTGTTTCGATTTTTGATGAGAAGTGTATAATGAAAGGCTGGCTTCTCGAGTGGAAACCCCCTTAGAGAGTATTTATTGACGACTAATATGAGCTATAAAACATCAACATGCAGAGAATGGCTTATTCGTAATAAATTAGTTATTTTCTAATATGAAAGTAAGACAAAGAAAAAACTAACTATATAACAGTAATTTACCAGCACTAGCTAAATATGAGCCCGATGGTGAAAAGGCAAGTGTTCTCACTACACCCCGATGTCCGACCAGTACGCGTACTAAACGAGCATCAGAAACCATCCACAAACGCACGGTTCTATCAGCTCCTCCAGTAGCAATATAAACTTCATTGGGATGAAATTTAACACTCTGCAAAAGTAGTAATATATTGGCATTAACGGACACGAGTATTGTTTTGATAAATTAACATCATTCAGGTTAGGAATTAATTTAATCAAAACAAAAGTAAGTTTCAATTGTACAAGTGTAAGATTATAAACATTCAATTAACTTGTATTTGCCTTGCGTAACGTCTGTAGGACGGTGTTTTATAAAACAGTTGGAAAACATAATATTTTATCATAACTTACTGTGACATCAGACATATGTCCAACAAATACTCTTATTGGAAATGTTCTACTCAATGACCATAATTTGGCCGTTCTGTCATGAGAGCCGGTGACAACAAAAAGACCACTTTTGGAGACATCCATGCACCATATGGGATAGTTATGCCCTCTAAAACAAAATTGTTTGATAATTTGTCAGTAAAGGATGTGGTCTAATCACTAAATGGATGGATGGACATTGTAAAACAACCAACCTGTATATTGCAGCACAGGAATAGTCTGTTAGTCTCCATGCTCTCATAGTATTGTCATGTGAAGCTGAAATTACCAATTCTTCCCTTGAAAGTACACTTACAGCTTGCACTGGTCCAGAATGACCTCTCAGTGCCACACCGGTACCTATCTGTCTTGAAATCAAACTTATAGTTTAGTAGTCTTTATAAGTATTTTTGATACATATAAGTTTTAAATGTTATTATAAAAAACTTACAAAGTGTCATCTTCTGGCAAAAGTTCATAAGGCATGTAGCAGGCTAATTCAACTTCTGAAATATTTCGGTTAACTCTTCTGTTGATATTGTTCTGTCCAAGGTCCCATAGTCTGATTTCGGAATTGCTAAATCCACTGCACAACATGTTACAATACTGGTCTGTTTTTGAACAAATTAAACTGAAAGAAGTAAAAAGCTGCAATGTTATATAGGTGTTTGAAATTACTATCCAATTACAATTGTAGGTATGTAAAGTCTTTCTTACTGAGTATCAGGAGCAGCTATTTTGTACAATTTCAATGGTGTTGTTGATTCTCTCACCCCCTTTATAGCATCTTGAAGATCTTTTAACTCTTTATCCACAGTTTGATACTCTGCATGGCCATTGCATTCAGCAAATATATCTGAAAACAACATAATACAACACCATCCTTCATGTTCTGTACTGTCATAAACTTTCTAAACTATTTATACAAAGTTATTTTTTACCATTTGTATGTATATTTTTTTCATCAAGCATGGGATGTTTAACATTTATTTCCTCATCCATTTCTTCTTCGTCATCTTCCTGTGAATTAAAATGTAAGCAACTATTACAAATTGTATCTGTTAACGGTGGTCCTTTTTTAGTGTAGGCTAACATAAAAAACTTATATAGACAATATATTCATGTCATTCGGTTACTAATTTTGTGTGATCCTAAGAATTACCAAGTTAAATAAATTTATTAATCACAGTATATTGTAGTTCTTAGCAGTCTTCTTGAAAAATTTAAAAGGTCTTAAAATCTCAATAGCTAGAAAAATCCTAATCGGTGTTGTCAACAGTAGTTATCGTATATTACTTAGATAGAAATATTGCTGATATTGCTTAGGCACGTTGTGGCTTGACTGGAAAAATATCACGGCGACAGAAACCGATTGTAAAGCGATGCTTGCGTTGTTTCTTCAGCAAGTGAGTGAGGTTAAAGAGGACCAACCCTTGCTCACCTCGTTCCCTCCCCCCCCCTACGGAAACTCCCTATTCTACCCTGAAATGTGGGCAACTCATTTGCGACTCTTGAATTACACGTGTCCGTAGTCGGCCATCTGGTGTTCCGTTGGCCTTTTTGCTCCGATATACAATAAAAATGGACATTACATATTTTTAACAAGGTACTTACATCATTTTTCTTACTTGGGTCATTGCTGATGTCAATATGAAACCAAGTCTGTAATACTTGTAAAAGAACAACATGACCATTTTTAGCTAAATATGCCCTTAACATATTCAAAGCATCTTGTGATAGATTAATATCATATTTACATGATCTGAAATAAAAATGTATGATAAAAAAAAATTGTGTACACAACATTTTCTAGACAATTGACTAAAACTACATATTTTGTGTAAGCATAGAGCATGAGCCGTTAGCCCCTATGACTATTATAGTACCTACCCCCCAAGATCATATATTTTGGTTTGCTGGAATTGAAGTTTTTAATTACGAGTGGTAAATACATTGCATGAAATAACTTTTAAAACCTCAGTAAGTCTTCCATACTACAGGACTAAGAGAAGAGCAGTATTATTATCTCATCAGTGTAAAGCGCTTCTTTCCCTCGACGTTCTTAAGTCGAGTGGGTCCGATAAAATCTCTCCTATCGTGCTGAAGACGTGTGCTCCTGAGTTGGCACCGGTTTTAACGCGCCTTTATCGGCTTTCCTATTCTCTTGGTGTAGTCCCGAACTCATGGAAGACAGCTCTAGTGCACCTAATCCCTAAAAAAGGAGATCACTCGGATCCGTCCAACTACAGACCCATAGCCATCACCTCCTTGTTTTCCAAGATAATGGAATCCATTATTAACTGCCAGCTCCTCCGGTACTTAGAAGACCACCAGCTCCTCAATGATCGACAATACGGCTTCCGTCGGGGTCGTTCAGCTGGTGATCTTCTTGTTTACTTGACTCACCGGTGGGCACAGGCGATCGAGACCAAGGGGGAAGCGTTGGCCGTTAGTTTGGACGTGGCGAAGACCTTCGATCGGGTCTGGCACAAAGCGCTCCTTGCGAAGCTTCCTTCCTATGGGCTTCCCGAGAAACTGTGCAATTGGCTCACCATTTTTCTTACAGACAGAAGCATCAAGGTCGTTGTTGACAGTGCATGCTCCGACTCCAAGTCTGTTAATTCTGGTGTCCCACAAGGCTGTGTGCTATCACCCACGCTGTTTCTTCTGCATATCAATGACATGCTGCAGATTAGCAACATCCATTGCTATGCAGAAGATAGCACGAGTGATGCCCTTTACACCGGCCGCGCTAACATTTCTCGGGTAAACATCATCAAAAGCCGATCCAAACTTGTGTCTGAAATCGAAACTTCTTTATCAAAAGTTTCAGATTGGGGTCGATTTAACCAAGTCCAGTTTAACCCCACGAAGACACAGGTTTGCGCGTTCACCGCTAAAAAGATGCCATTGTTCGTATCACCTCAATTTGAGAGCACTTCCCTAACTGCATCAGCCAGTATCGGAATCCTTGGCGTCGATATATCAAGCGAAGTCCAGTTTCGCGGTCACTTAGAGAGTAAGGCCATATTAGCCTCGAAGAAGCTTGGACGATTGGCACTCCACCACTGTGCGCTTCTCCAGAAGCTTTTTGCCTCGCACAACCAGCTTATGGAACAAATTGTCGCCTACCGTATTTCCGAACCGATACGACCTTCAAACCTTCAAGAAAAGAGCGTACTCCTACCTAAAAGGCCGGCAACGCACTTGTGACTCTTGAGTTGCGGGTGTCAATGGGCGGCGGTAGTCATTTACCATCAGGTGACCCGTCTGCTCGTTTGCCCCCTATCGCATAAAAAAAAAACTTATGCTTTTTTTTTCTAACCATCAGTCTTGAACTAAGGTCTAAAAAAGGTCTTAACATAGCATTTAGAAAGTCCATAAGAGATGATGTTTTTTAAATAATCTATTGTAAAAATAATATAAAATTCATACACATACATAATAGGTAAGGTAAGACCCATCATGCAGGATTGCCTAGACAGGCGACATGGCAGCCTCTCCTACCGGTTGATGCAGATACTTACCAGACACGGCTGCTTTGGTACCTGAATACCTGTGCTGTATATAAATAAAAGAGGGGTGATCCCCGCACTTCACGGCGTGGCCACCTCTTGCAAGTGAGGTGGGCCAAGGTCTGCAGGGCTTCCTGGAAGCATCCCTCCTAGGGTATTCCCAGGTCCATTGCAATAGACCAGTTTTGACGGAACACTGTGGGGTTTTAGTCGGTTCGAGGCCGACATACCATACGTGTGGCTTTCCACACGAAAAAAAAAGGGAAAAAGTCTTTTCGTATTTTGTATGTATAAAATTGAAGAAAAATCTCTTAGGTTGTACTCTTTGCATCTGGCTGGTTTTGATATGACTAAATATACAACATGAAGAAAAATAAAAATATGAAAGTTTTATTACAAGAAAGGGAAAAATGCGAATAAGCCGCGAAAAAAAATTGTGACGTTTATGGAGCCAATGCATTCAGTAATAGTACCACAAATTTGGTTCAAGCTTTTTCAGTCTGGGAATTTTTGATGTCAAAGATGCAGCTTGCTCAAGTCCCTGAAGGAGTATGGAGGGGTATGACGTCTAAATATGCTCACTTCTTGGCAATTATCATTTAGTCCCCCTTATGTAATAGAGTTAAGCCTATTGCCATCATCCGGGCACTAGGCTTTACACCAATATAAACAGTATAAAAAAACATTTTTGAACAATACCTGAAAGCAGCAATAGATGGTCTAGTTTCAACTTCTTGTAATGTATAAATTGAACCAATGTCATCTAGTATCTGATTCATTAAGTCCTTTTCTGGAGTTTCATTATCTATAGTTCCATTTTGCAGTGAATTAAACAACTGTTCCAAACTGTTTGGTCTGTACAAAGCTGATGGCAAGTTACCATCAATAGGCTGGTATGATAGGTCCTTTGGGGGTAATGCACCTGAATGTTTTTTAAGAAAAGCCTGCGCTGGTCCTCCATGACCGCCACGCAACATTTCTAAGTACAAGTGACAAAGTAATGGACTCAATAAGCCCAATAACTCATTTTTCACTTTTTCATTCTTAATTTCCTTTATAAATTTAATAAGCCTGGAAGCAGTTTTTTATTATTTATTGAATTAATTAAGTATGTACTAAGTACTTAAGTCTCTTTAACTTAAGTTTTGCTTGGATATATTTAGAATACAAAGGAAGGAAACTGTAATTATATAAAATTGGTTGGAAGAATATTCTGAATTGTCAACATTATTATTATATTTCGTGGATAATGTAGTTAGTACACATTTATACATATTTTTAATCAACCTTTCTAAATGTTCAGAATGTGTTACTGTTTGTAAATCCCTAATTCATAAATAAATATAAAAAAGAAATTTTTGTTATCCAGAAACACTATTTGTAATAAATCTTTAATTTAATAAAGCAAATGTTTACACAAATGATTAGGAGGAACTTTTAAATTGAATGTAGCATATAAAAAACATTGATATGGTTGAGCATTTCTAACATCTTTCTAACATTTCTTACATGCCCAAAGCATGAACATATAGTATCTACACTCACTAGATATAAATATTAAATTTGAATTAATAAATATACATACCTGGTATATTGAACATCGTACTGTGCTGAATCGTTGTTGATACAAGAGAATAAAATAGAGTTTGCGCGACTTGCCTCGCACTGAACTATAGTAGCAACAGCCATTTGTTCGGCACTTCTGCTTAGATTATTACTGTTACTGAAAATTTCAATATCCTGAAAGTAAAAATACAACTATTATTTTATCCAGTTCTTGTTATACTTAAATGTAATAAGTAAAAAGATACTTACAGGATAATTTCGCCGCTCTAGGTAGGAAGTGACCGCAGCCTTAATTGCATCATTTCTAGTCTTTTTCATTAAAGACATCAGTTTATAAGGTAGGGGATTTTGAAAAAAAAACAAATAACCTGCTAAGGAAACGTCTTTGTCGACAAACAATACAAAATAATAAATGGATGGCCACAGACTAACTGACTGACAGATACTTATTGCTACCATTGATACTCTTTGATCGCTACTTCCTATTTTGACATGAATTTGTCACATAAATATAAAAAAAAATATAGTGGAGTTTGTGTACGGATATAACCTAGATTATGGTAATATCTGTACACACATCAAAAGTGGATCAAGTACGAGTAAAGTATATTGTATAATACTACGGGAAGTATCGCCGCAATTGAGGATTATTATAATATTTTTGGACTGTTATTGATTCATTTTAGCGAACTACAATTTGAATAAAAAAATATTTTAATTATGATAAAAATAAAAAATAAAATGTTGTTGCTGTTAATTAGGACTCCTGTATAAGTATTAGCAAATCCATTACAATTTCTGCATCGGAACTGAAAATAATTGCATCGATATGGAGCGACGACATCATTTGACACGAGAAGAGATGATGAGTGCCGTCGGACTGTTGCAAGCTCCAGTTCTAGGTAACCTATTGGCTACTACGGTTGTCGCTCTTAGGACTACACGTAGCGTCATAATACGCCTCTAGATATTGAGTGGCATGGAGGACGATCTCGCATTCCCACTTGCAGACAGGATTGATTACAATGGGTGCGAACACAGAAAATGGGAGGAAGAAAACTAACGTCAGGTTTGCTTTTCTGATGAAACTTCTTTCAGTATGAGGGTGGATACAAGATGTACTCGAGTTTGGAGGACCTATAGACGTCAATAACGTTTGAAATTTTGTTAGGAAGTTTATTAATTTGGAAGGGAAATAATGTCTGGGATAATATTTCTTCCGATTTTTGGATGATTAAAAGGACCGATCTCATTTAGAGCAGGGGCAACCTCAATGCTCAGATTTATGCGGAGAAGATTGTTTCAGACATGCCTTTGTGAAGCTTTTTGGGTTCTTCTTTAACTAATGCACTACACGGCCGGAATTGTAACACGCACTCTTGTAGATTCTCGCATCAACGTTTTGCCACGGCCTTCTCAATCGCCAGACCTCTATCCAATAAAGTACACATAGGAAAAGGTCCAAAGAAGAACAATGTCGAGTATGGATACCGTCCATGCCGCACAACAACTTTTTGACTCGTTAAAAGAACGTGGGCTGCCATTCCTCAAAGAGATTTTGATGAACCGATTTTATAAATTAAATATGCTGAATGTTTGCAAGATTGAACATTTTAGAATACAAATACAAAATATAAATTACAATGTAAATATTGAAGTAATTTATTAAACTTTATTAGGTCGATGCTTATATATTTTGAGCATATATTTTCATTTCATCCTCACCATCACAGGTAAGCTTCCCTAATAAAATCCGGTTTATTGACTTACAAAAACTATAAATGATTATTTTTACTATGATTATTTTTTTCTTTATGTGTTTCACATTTGAATGGGTACTAGACAAAAATTTCTGTTAGGTACTGGTTTTATTTCTCTTTAAGTCAAGTTTTGAGCACATTTTCTTTCACATTTTTTGCGGTCTTTTACTAAATTTATCCGACGTTACCTCAATGGTGGGTATTGAGGTAACGTCGGATAAATTTACACACACAATTTCTCTAACCTAAATCATTAGGAACTTTAACATCATTTAACACTTCATATCTAAGGGTAATTTCTTTTCTTTGGAAACATTGATATCGGGGACAGTATATACTAGATTTAAAAAAAAATCTAACGATGGCAAGTACTTAACTATTGTTGCATGCATTAAAATTAATTAGTAAAATTGTTTTAAATGCGTCATCAAATACATTGCATACATTGGGATCAAATGCATGTATTCATTGGGCGTAGTGTTCCTTGCCCCATAATTTAGAATAATTCGTAAGAAATTCTCTAGGGAATCTTTATTGAAATGTCTGGTAAACATTAAGTCAAAATAATGTTTTTGTATATTACTTTTTGTATTATTATTATTGGTTATGTGCAGATTGTTCGTTTGCGTGTGTGGATCGCAGGTTGGCGAGCGAGCTAGATTGTCCCCGGCCCACCCTGCATAGTATAATTCTACTAGCAATTACCCTATAGAGACATAATATAAGGCCACCCGATCCTGTCAGCTCTTCAGTGGTGACTAGAACACTAACTGACGGAAAACAAAGGTGTAGCAACATTTGTTTTCCATCAGTTTCGACCAAAAACTAGAGCCGAAGAGACAGCTTACATTGAAAACAAAATCACAATCACTCTTTTACGGCATCATGTCCTGTTATGCCATTTAATGATGTGGAAATAACAGTAAAACCTGTAGCGTAGCAATAAACAATAAATTATATCGGTATCTGTAATAGCTTTCTAATTAATTATTGTAATTAGAAAGCTATTACAGATACCGAAGTTAAAAGGAGGTGAGAGTTAGGCTTAGGGTAGAGCTTCGAAAGCTTTCGATTGGCTTCGATTGGAGTTTGGCTGGTGATAGTGGAGCCTGCGCTCGGTCCTGCGGCCCTTTTATAGCGCTGTACTTGGCTTTGGCCACGACGTTGCGCAACAAAACCCACAACACGCGGCAATCACTTAAACCACTGAGCCAACCATGCAGTCAATTATATAGGAATACTAGCTGTGCTTCCACGTTTACAGATATGTAAAAAATAATGTTAATATAAAATGCAGGAATAAACATCTTACAATATACTTAAATGACACAGATGTAGTTAGTGATCATTTTTTTTGTGGAAAATTTAATTTATTTGTTCAGTTGTTATAGAGTAGACTGATTGGCATGAAACATAATACTAAATAAAGCCTTATTGTCACTTCGAACTACACAAAATATATGTGCAGAAAGAGTAGCTATAAAAATGTCCTATTTTTTACGTACAAACAATTTGTATCAACAGATTTATTATAGTAATCAGATAACAACTACTTGAATGTGGTAAGTGCGCTGCCTGCATTTGAGGGTGATGAGGGAGTGGAAAGTAGAAGATGATGAGGGGAGAGAAACAGGAACAGGGAACTTGGGCTTTCGGTACCCTCTCTCACTCGGCAATACAATACGAGCACTGTTTTTCTATCGGTTTTCTGTGAGGCCGTGGTAATGCTCCGGTCAAGGCGGTCCATTCGTGCCTAAGTATAGCTTTCCCACGGTAAAGTTAATTTCTACAAAGTAAAATAAGGATGAATTTTAAAAGACTATTACCATAGCCGTCACAAACAGACAAGTCTCTTAGTCATGAAAGCGAAACAGAACAGTCACTTTCGCATTTATAATATTAATATGGATTCGTAATAAGTTCTTAGATAAAGTACTTTATTATGTAGATATAGATTGAAATTTTATTGTATTAGTAATACTACTATGTATTTATTGTCATTTACAAATTATTGTCCCTTACTAGTACTATGTGATTCAACTAAGAATATAAATTTAAGCGACCATCACATAGGCATTTCATAAATGCTCATATTATATATTCTTACTCTGATGTTTTAATGGTTTTTTTTTAAGAAAGTCGTTTTCAAGGCCACTAATAAATTAATCCAGGCGTAGTTTTTTTTACATAGTTTCAACTATATGTAAGTCTTTGAGGTGGATGAGCTCTGGATGGAGCTTGTTAAAACTCTTGGTATATTCGGTGTTTGTCATACCTTTTAAAAAATAATAATTATTATAAAGTCGAATAGTAATACATATTAATATCCGAAACTACCTCTTCGGGGCAATAAACTACTTTACTTTAGGCTATTTTATTATTAATCTTCAACATATCAACCTACATACACTGCAAAAAAAGTGTTAGAACTGATTCTATTCAAGCGGTTATTGCGATTCCGATCCTTTTCAGTGAAATGTTTATCACAAATTCTCATCTTTTTGTAATCAAAATTACATTAATCTTGGATGCTAACGACTTGAACCCAAGCTTTTAACTGCTTAGGAAACTTTTCAGGGCGTACTTCATGTGTTTCCTATACATGATGTACCGACCATGCTCATAGTGGTAGAGCCATGCTTAAGCACGAATGGGCCGGCTCGACCTGTGCGATACCACGGCCTCACAGAAAACCGGTTGTGAAGTAACGCTTGCGTTGCATTTCCCCGAAATGAGTGATATCTCCGGAGGCCCAAAATCCCCCACCCCCCTAATGATAGCGCTGTTAACGAAAAGGATACCCCAGGGGGGGTACCAGCGCTAGCGTTGGAGAATCCCCCCCTGGACGTCCACCCTCAGTACGGATTATGCCTGAGCGTGGACGCCCAGGCTGCCCCTCGTACTCTGGGGGGGGCTCAACTGCGCTCTCAAAATCTGCTCGGGGCAAGAGAAGGCATACCATGGCACCCCCTGTAACGTTTACCGTGGATTTTTGTAACATCAGGGGTTTACATTCGAACCTCGACACTGTCCACCACCACCTTGAGACAGCAAAGCCGGCCTTGCTCTTTTACACCGAGACGCAGATATCATCTCCAGCGGACACATCCTACCTCTGCTACCCTGGGTACGGACTGGAACACTCCTTTGTTCCTAAGGCTGGTGTATGCGTGTACGTTAGAGATGATATCACTTCTCGCCGCCTCGGCAATCTTGAAGGTAGGGACCTCTCCATCTTATGGCTACGTGTAGACTGCGACGACCATCCCCGCATCTACCTTTGCCTCTACAGGTCCCATAGCGGTGATGCCGAAACGGACCGACTCATCGACCACGTCCAAATGGCTACAGACTCAGTGCTCCAGCAGGTCCCATCCGCAGAGATCGTGATTCTTGGCGACTTTAACGCCCATCACGCCGAATGGCTTGGTTCGCGCAAAACCGATCATGCGGGAAGATCTGTTCACGATTTCGCCTTGGCATATGGCTTGACGCAGCTGGTAGCAACGCCTACGCGAATCCCAGATGCAGAAAGCCACGTGCCTTCACTGTTGGATCTTCTGCTGACCTCACATCCTGACGGCTACAAAGTATCCGTTGAGGCCCCTCTTGGCTCTTCGGACCATTGCCTGATTAGGAGTATGGTGCCACTCGTTCACTCGCTGCGGCCGCGAGTTACAGGCAGTCGCCGCGTATGGCACTATAGGTCAGCAGACTGGGATGGAATGAGAACATTCTTTGCATCCTACCCATGGAGGCAGGTTTGCTTCTCGCCGGATGATCCCAATGTCGTTGCTGACTCTGTCGCGGATGTTGTGCTTCAGGGTATGGAACTTTTCATTCCATTCTCCCTGATTCCCACAGGTGGCAGGTCCCAGCCTTGGTTTGGTCGAACCTGCAAAGCGGCGTCCCGCCGAAAGCAGGAATGTTACTAAGCATGGGCTAATGCAGCGACAGCACGGGATGTAAAGACCAGCACATTAAAGAAGCAATTTAACTTTGCCTCCAGGTCCCTCAAAAGAGTAATTGCTAGGGCGAAGTCGGCTCACATCGGCAGAATTGGCGAGAGACTAGTTAGTCTCCCCTCCGGAACTCGTGCATTCTGGTCTCTTGCCAAAGCTGTCCAGGGGAACTTTTGTAAGCCATCCCTTCCACCTCTGCGCATAGGAGATAATTCGTTGGCCCACGACGCTAAAGAATAAGCCGATCTTCTGGGCAAACTCTTTGCGTCCAACTCGACCCTGGACGACGGGGGAAACGCACCGCCGACCATACCGCAGTGCGAGACCCGCATGCCGGAAGTCCGGTTTACACAAAGGGCAGTGCGTAAAGCGCTTCTTTCCCTCGACGTTCATAAGTCGAGTGGGCCCGATAGAATCTCTCCTATCGTGCTGAAGACGTGTGCTCCAGAGTTAGCACCGGTTTTAACGCGCCTTTATCGGCTTTCCTATTCTCTTGGCGTAGTCCCGAACTCATGGAAGACAGCTCTAGTGCACCCAATCCCTGAAAAAGGAGATCGCTCGGATCCGTCCAACTACAGACCCATAGCCATCACCTCCTTGTTCTCCAAGATAATGGAATCCATTGTTAACTGCCAGCTCCTCCGGTACTTAGAAGACCACCAGCTCCTCAATGATCGACAATACGGCTTCCGTCAGGGTCGTTCAGCTGGTGATCTTCTCGTATACTTGACTCACCGGTGGGCACAGGCGATCAAGACCAAGGGGGAAGCGTTGGCCGTTAGTTTGGACGTGGCGAAGGCCTTCGATCGGGTCTGGCACAAAGCGCTCCTTGCGAAGCTTCCTTCCTATGGGCTTCCCGAGAAACTGTGCAATTGGCTCACCAGCTTTCTTACAGACAGAAGCATCAAGGTCGTTGTTGACGGTGCATGCTCCGACTCGAAGTCTGTTAATTCTGGTGTCCCACAAGGCTGTGTGCTATCACCCACGCTGTTTCTTCTGCATATCAACGACATGCTGCAGATTAACAGCATCCATTGCTATGCAGACGATAGCACGAGTGATGCCCTTTACACCGGCCGCGCTAACATTCCTCGGGTAAACGTCATCGAAAGCCGATCCAAACTTGTATCTGAA
Organism: Tyria jacobaeae; assembly: GCA_947561695.1. Taxonomy (NCBI): domain Eukaryota; kingdom Metazoa; phylum Arthropoda; class Insecta; order Lepidoptera; family Erebidae; genus Tyria; species Tyria jacobaeae. Next base: position 12,543,300 of record OX387218.1, read on the forward strand.
ATCGAAACTTCTTTATCAAAAGTTTCAGATAGGGGTCGACTTAACCTAGTCCATATTAACCCCACGAAGACACAGGTTTGCGCGTTCACCGCTAAAAAGATGCCATTGGTCGTATCACCTCAATTTGAGAGCACTTCCCTAACTGCATCAGCCAGTATCGGAATCCTTGGCGTCGATATATCAAGCGAAGTCCAGTTTCGCGGTCACTTAGAGAGTAAGGCCATATTAGCCTCGAAGAAGCTTGGTGTGCTAAACAGATCGAGACAGTATTTTACTCCGGCCCACCGCCTGCAACTTTATAAGGCGCAGGTTCGGCCGCACATGGAATACTGTTCTCATCTCTATGCAGGTGCACCCCAGTACCAACTTCTGCCTCTTGACCGCATTCTACGGAGAGCGACTCACATCATCGACTGCCAAGATATTTCTGATCGACTTGACACCTTGGCGTTGCGTAGAGATGTAGCTTCACTCTGCATCCTCTATCGCTTGTATCATGGGGAGTGTTCAGAGGAATTGTTCGGACTTATACCGGCTGCTGGTTTCCGCCATCGTCCTACGCGACAAAATATCCATCCCCATCACCTGGACGATTGGCACTCCACCACTGTGCGCTTCTCCAGAAGCTTTTTGCCTCGCACAACCAGCTTATGGAACAATTTGTGAATATAAACCATCCAGGTCCCACCCAAAACGCATAAAAAAATTTATTCAAATCGGTCATGCCAGATAGATAATTATAGTGTAGGCGTACAAGATTCGACATGTTCCGCTGGCTGAAAGCAAATTAATTTCCCAAACTACGAGGGTGGGGTATTAAATACATCTTAACATAGCATCCTACAAATATATCCAAGGAATAGCTGTTAGCCAATTACATAATATATAGAAATTATCATGCTATCCTGTAGGTAAGCTCATCTAATGGTTGACCCATTAGAATGTGATGAACTTAACAGATATACAAGTGATAATAATATAACTTTTTCTTCTATTACTCCGCTTTATTACAGATACCAATAAAATAACATTTTTAATGTGGACCAGGATCTGCCTGGGCAGTCACACGAGTCCTATCTCTCTGGTAGGTGTAGCACTGCCCACGCCACCTCCGATTTCAGCTCTGACAGGGCCCCGTGGCTTCTTTTCCGTAATCTGTTATATCAAGTTAATAACTCCGATATGGCATCGATAAGCTGACCTCCGTACCGTACCATCCCTGGATAGATATGCCTATATATTATATTAATAGACTGCTTATGTTATTTAGTTTGGGACATACATATACATAAATAAATTCACTCCTTTATCCCCAAAGAGTTACCTCTTTACAGGGATAAAGGAGCAGGTAGGGTGCCCTGCAGCTCTACTGTTCAATGTGAACGACGCAGCGACGACTAGTAAGTAGCTGGCAGCGGAAGGATGCAGAATGCCCAAAATCGCGATAGTATTCTTTGAAAGAGACCTTCTTTCAGCATTGAACAACGATAGGTTGATGGTGATGGTGTAATGGGTAGTAGTAATTAGTGCTTCATATTTCTACAAAATGATTACATTGATGACATGATGACACAAAACGATTACATATTTGAATGCTTCAAAGTCTCAAAGGGAGGTACATCCTAAAAACGTTTAAACAACCTAAACAATACACTATATACTGAACCGATTAATCATGTATTTTTGTATTGGTACACTTTGTTAAGAGGGACAGAAATGACATAGGATACCTTTAATTAAAAATGAATGTTCTCTGAGGATAGAATAATATTTTTAAACATTTATGCGAGTGAAAGCGACAGCAAAAGCTAGTAACATAGTTTTAAAGTACGTGTAAGTGAAGGGGTAGAGTAAATATCTAGGTATATACTTAAAATACAAAACTCGGCTCAGTAAAAATATTCATAGTTACTGTAACTGGAGTTTACATTATTTACATACATTTAAATATATTAAAAACCGTTTTATTTTGTTACTCCAATTTAAAGGTTCAGGAAATACTAGGTACAAGCGCAGTCCATCTTTGTACTGTGGTACAAGAGAGAAGGGCGAGGACAACATAATACAGGTCCAGCTTATCTACTCCTTTTAGACTTTGTTTAGTCATGTCATTTAAAGACACCTTTTGTACCAGAATCCTGCTGCGGTTTAGGCCACTTTTGTTCTAGCTTTTCTACACTAAAGTAAGTCCAATGTACTTTACCAAAATTTTCTGAATAAATTGTTTCTAAATCACACAAGCTTAGTGATTTTGTCAATACTTGGGAGTACAAATGAATTAAAAAATGATTTTTGTGAAAATGAATGAAAAAAGTGTAAGGGTGGTTAATAGAGTAAAAGTTTGCATTTTGCGTCGTTTAAGACCGTATTTAAGAAAAAAGTAGGTAAGTACCCAATTCCAAACAACAAATAAAAATTAAAGCATTCTATTCTGCTTATTACTATTATCTTATAAAACTGGTTATGTACATTCCCGAAGATATTTGCTAAAATATAGCGTGTCATAAAAAAAATTGTTTAAAAAGTGAGTTTTTATTAATTTTCACAATAACGGATTAAAGAATTGCAATGCATAAGATTTAAATCATTTTAATAAATTGGTTTGCCATACACACAATGTTATTGTCACTCACTAACCACAACTGTAATGGTTTATACACAAAATCATTGTAATGTAAACTGTGCCCTTGTTCTCCCGGAGTTCAGTACACATGTATATATATGTATATAACAACGATTACGATTACGACCAGCATCAGTATACTTCGAGATGGCTAGCGTAGCAGTTGTTCTTATAACGATCTCTAGTTTATTGACAGCGATGATAATATCGGCGTCAGGAGATAGTTTACAGGATTTACTATTTAGTGGAAACTATGAGTTTATAGACTTAACTCATCCTTTCAATAATTTTACTAGAAGTTTTCCAGGCATTCAGAAGTTTAAATTTACTAAAAAAACTGCAAATAATGGTGATGACACATCTTGGTAAGTAAAATTTTATTTACTTATACATATTGGTACTTATCTCTTACCTTATGCACTAACTGATAATGGGAGCACAATACTCTCCAAGGAAAGGGTCATCGCGATCCTAAAGGAACTACTAGTAGGTACAGTGTTTGTCTGATATGACACCCATCGGAATGACACCATTGTTAGGAGTGTTTAGTGTGTGAATATATTACCAAACTAGATGTACCTATTTACTTGTAGCAATTTGGATCTCGGTGGAATGTGAAGGGTAACGTAAAAGGCGAATAAGGCATCGGATTGTTATCTATTAGACAGTATATATACAGTCATATAATGCTCAGATAACTGCTATAAGCTTGCCTCCTATTACGTAAGTGGGGCTAAATTATGGTTGGCAATAGGTGGACGTTTGCCGCCGCTGCCTACCCTTTGGGCATATAGGCATGAGTGTATGTATGTACCTATTTACCAACGTTCGTAAACTTTTTAAAGATCTTAATTTTATGTATGTTTCTGGTCAAACATGAATGATGCAATTTTCTTTTTTTTGGCGTTTAGGTATGCTGCTAACGATTTTGAAACAGGGGAACATGCAGGCACACATATCGATGCACCCTTCCATTTTTACAAGCAAGGAAAATACGTTGGAGACCTGCCCTTAGAAAAATTGATCGTCTCATGTATGTACAGATAAAATATTTGTATTAACCCTACCTACTACTACTGTTGAAGTAGGTGAAATACCTACTTTTTAGTGTGAATTATTTTATTAACTCCCAACGAAAAGAGGGGTGCAATACGATTGCATTGGGTAAATGTTTACTTTATGTTTCATTACCATTAGGTAAATAATAACTAAACTAATGTTGTATTTGTTGTATCTACGGTAAGTAAACATTTTTTTTAATTTTCAGTAAGAGTAGCTGATGTCAGTTCAAAAGTGAATGGTAATGCTGATTTCGTATTGTATAAAAAAGACCTGGAGAACATGTTAAACGATACGTTCAATAAACCTTGTGTGCTGCTTTTTAAATTCGGATGGAGTCAATATTTTAATGACGCACAGAAATACTTTGGCTTTGATGGCACTAACTCGAGATTTCCAGGTAAACACAATCGTTACTTTTCATTTCCGCTGTAATGAGTTTTCATTACGGCGACAATGACATAACAAAAAGGCGTGTGGGGTTTATGGAGTCGGCGCGAAGTTCCTTTTTGGTAGACGTTTGCTGTACAGCAAGAAGTGTCGGATAAAGTCTAATTACACTTTTTTCGGTCCCGCTCAGAGCGCGTAACGCGTGATAAAGAACTAGGTACCAAAAATGTATCTGATTTCTGGGTCACTTAGGTCAATTAATGTTTTAAAGTGTGTAGGTGTTGTTGCGTCCTTATCTAGTAAAGATTTGGCAACCGACTAATATGATGCATTTATTTTTAGGTTTGAGCACGGAATTGGCAGAATGGATAATAACGAATAAAAATATTCTTGGTGTTGGAGTTGATGGTCCGTCAGTTGATCCAGGTCCTTCGAAAGACTTCGCAGTGCATAGAATTCTCTCTAAAGCTGGATTGTACAATATGGAAAATGTTAATGTACATAGACCGATTAATGGTAAGTACGATTTACGTATTTCTTTGCTTTGGCCCGTTAAGGTTAACTCATTATTTGTAATCTTCGGGAACAGTACTTCTTTTTTACGGATGAGTTAACCTACATCGATTTCTTTACTCTTTAACAGGTATACAACGAAATTTCAATCAGTTGAAACAAAGTTAAAATAAGTTAGGATTTATAATTAAAAATAAAAATAGAAAAAGATTGCACCAACATAAAAATATGATAAGATATAATAAAAATTTGTTAATATCAGCTAACTCAACAAAAAAATAATTTCATAAAAAATCTGTGCACAAATAGCCAATAAAGCTGTAGGCTTTTTTAATAATATCGGGGACAGACGAACAGACGGGTCACCTGATGGGAAGTGCCAACCGTCGTACATGGACACATGCAACTCAAGAGGCGTAAGTAAAAAGAGTGGGTTTCATCATGTACACTACTCGTGCCAAGCAGGGCCGGGCAGATGGTTTATAATAATTAAAGATGGCCTGTTGGTAGATAGTACTCAACCATACTTTATAAATTTTGAATGTTTTGTCTTATTTCAGTTTCAGTATAACTTGCAATGTTAGTTATGTAGTAAATTTTAAATCGAAAATAATCTGATCCATGTTTTTTTTATACCATAAAAATCATTAATTTTAACAAAATAAAAATAAAGACGGTTTTTAACTTTTGTCTTGTCTAAGTACACAATGCTTTAATCTGTCTGAATTCCGTTTCTTAAGCGAACCGTCAAAACATTTTAAAAAGTAGCTCTGAATAAAATCTTTTACTGTTTTTGTTTCAGAAAGCAAGTGTACCGCCTTGGTATTACCAATGAAAATTGAACACGGAACTGGTGCACCTGTAAGACTTGTGGCAGTTTGTCCTAAAGTGAGACAGTAATATTAGAGAGAACACGTATTGTATGCGTACTTTGAACCATATATATTGCTGTATGTATTTGCTCTAAAATTTTCGAAATTATCAAGAAATACGTAAATGTGCACTAGATATTTCTTAGGTTGTCATGACGATGCTTATATTAAAATAAAATAGTAAACGAAAATAGTTTTATTTAGAAAAATCAACTTAGTTATTTAAGTAAAACAGAGATGCGAGTTAAGATAAAGTACCTATTTGAAATATGATAATGAGATAACTATTTTTATATTGTATCGGAAATACTGTTTGAACTTTGTCAAGTCTTGTATGACTTACATGTATATTCTTATTATACATACATATGATAGTATATATTGACTACCAATTTCCTAGTAAGTTTTTCCCTATTTACAAAAGTGAAAGCACCCAACGGAATTAGGATTATGCTTGATCTATCATCGTTATCATTTAATACTTTGCGTGTTGAAATATAACTTCAAGTTGTAAATTTAGACTTTGTTTATTAAATATTTATGTATTTCTAATATGTATTTGATGACCTACTATTAGGTTTAGCGACTAAACATGTCCAATCTATTGATTATATATTTTAATCCAAAACTTCTATTACGGATACTTGAAATCGAATACCCGAAACGTTAAATAAAAAATATAAACCAAGTGTGCTTTATAAACCTTAGGTTTTATTAAAGAATAATAAAGTATTTTCACAGAGTATTACCTCAAAAAACAAAAATGGCGTATTTTGCATTCAGTATTTCAAATACAATTTGCAAAACTAGCGTATGTAGTATCTCAAATACTGTACATACTTCCAGATCCTGTAAAGGTCTGAGTAATCATAGCTGTATAACGATTGTTTTTAATAAATTGTAGATGTAATATGTTTATTACCGTAAACTTAAACTAAATAATCATAAAATGAAAATTAACAAATCGATATTCGGCAAAACATCTTTAACTTGAGTTAACCCTAATAAAAACATTTTCATTGATTAGTTTCTTGTATACCAAGTCATTCTTGTCATTTCTTAATTCCACTAACGGCAACGAATCCTCGTATGTTACGATTTTAGCGTTAAATGGCCCTTGGTCTAGAAATACTTTAGAGTACTCCTTTGTGACGTCTTCAATATCCAGCTGTGGGTTTATCTGGACACCATATAATTTTGCCGACATTGTAGCTGGTGGCAATTTTATCCATTCATCTAATATTTCTCTCGTATCAGCTAGAGAAATAACTTCAGTATTACCATAGTCAACATATCTCACTTTAATTTGATTTTTTGCTTCGCTGAATTGTAAAATCGATGCTCGATACCATTGACCGTCTTCCGGAAATATGGCTACACACGCTTTATTTTCGAATATTCCATTTAGCGGTGGTAAGCTTTGGCTTTCAGCCTGTAAATCTTCAAACATTTGTTCATATACTCTAGTGGTATCCTCATCGGAAATAATACCTAATTCCAGTAGATGTATATCGTTTATAATTGTAATGTTACACGTAAATTCTTCATCAGTATGTTTTGGATATGTAATGTAATTGCTATCGACGGGTGTATCCTCTTCTGCCATAATTTTGTTCCAATCTGCTCCTTTCATAGAACTCATATCAAAGGAGTCGTCAGAGGGAGACAATGGCTCACACGTGTCTGTTTCAGTTTCATCTACAACTATATAATCAGGTCCGGAATCTGACGTAATTATTGCAGTTTCAACTTCGTGTTTTTCTACAGGGATGGGTGCGAATTTTTTTATAAGAGCTCTTGATCCGTCGTTATATTCAGCCATTTCAAAATCAACTAAGTGGTCATTGATTAATACATTCTCATACTTTAACTTTATTGGTAGGATTCCATCGACTGGTTCCCCAGCTACTTTAATCTGACACTTTTTTTCGACAACTGATTTATGAATATAGTCTAACGTTTGTCGGTCCCAATGCTTTCCAACTGGACGTATCCCACTTAAAATACATTTATGTGCTTGCACTGGTATCTGATGTAATGGGACACTTTTCCTTAAATTTGAGTAAGTACATAGTTCTTCGTTACCATAATCGACATAAAATATTTGACAAGTTGATGTTTCTTTGTTGACATCAGTTACCCTCCCTCTGTAATATTTGTTGTCTAAGTAATACAGTGCAACACATGGTTCTCCAATACTCCATTTGTTGTATTTTGCTTTCGGGTCTGGGTCTTTGAAACGTACATCAAGTGCCTTACGGATAAGATCTAACGTGTCTGTTTGTGTGACGTTGTGTAGGTAAATCACACCATCATTATCAATGTACCTATAAAAAAAAAATAGCGGGTTAGATAGATATTACTACTTTTAAATATTACCTAACGTTGTGTGGTAATGGTTCTACCTAATTTGTTGTATGTTAAAAAAATACGTACGTTGGTATTCCAGTAAATTCTTTAGCTGTCAGTGGTTCAGGAGGTAGCCAGTCAGAGACATAAACAACATTAGGCAAGCCTACGTCTTGAGCTTTGGGTTGATTATCATCACTATCGACGGAGGAGGAAGGAGAGTCTCTAATATTAACGTTTTCCGGTTTCTGAGTAAATGGCGCCAATGGTAAGGGATCTAATTGTAACCACTCATTAACTGATCCAGTTATGTTGAGAAAAGAGAGAGTATCACCTTTATCTGTTTCCGCATTTTCTGTAGTTGAAATCTGTAAAACATTTGTAATAATAAATAATACAATATTACCTTATTTCTCACTGAGTAAGGGCATTCGATACTTTTCCAGAAGCTGCTTATAAGTTTTGTGAGATTGAAACAAGTTTAAGTATTAAACTATTATACTATATTAAGATAAGCAACAAGGAAACTCTTCAAGTTCGTATTTCATTCATTCATTTGTTTTTCGATAAGACTTTGTTGAAGTCGACTTACTATATTAAGTCGGTAACTTATCCGAGAAGTAGGTGATCGACGCGGCTGGTAGTTACCCTTTTTGGTCTTGGCTCAAAGACACTACCAGTTGTAGAAAAACAAAAATAACTAATGTTGATTATCCTAATGAGGATAACGGTTCTAACCGTTTAAAATTTTGAATTGTCATCGGCCCTTTATAAGTATGCCAAATTTCTAATTAATTTGACGTTTTAAAGGGGGTCAAAATCATGTTCATAGTTTCCGTTACATACTAACATACATATGTATTAAGCTCATAAAGGCATGTTAATAATTGGTATGATAATAATTACTTATAATTATAGCCTACCGTCTGACACTTGTCTGGTACTCCTAAGCCTTGTTCAATAATCTTTTGGTTCAGGCATCGCCATTCGGATTTGTTAGGTTCCAGTGCATCTCCCTGTATGGTATGATACACCCATATTTCAACAGGCATACTTTTTCCTTTAAAGTTGCCAATTTTTGTAATGAATATACGTTTGTAAACATCAAGTAGCTCTTTCAAGAACTCTTTGGTGAGTGACGGCCATTCTTCTCCAACTGCGGGTACGATACCACACAAATGGCACATGATAGCTGCGTCTCCAAATGACGCAAACTCTGCTGTCAGCTCTCTTAAGCTCGACATTGGCACAGTTTCAATACAAGCGAAATCGCTATAAAATACTTTAGCGTTTTCATTTTCCAATTCCATTATGATTGCGCGACGCCATGTTTGTGATTGGTTACAGATTGTGCAACACCTATCACTCACTTTCCATTGTTTTCCTGTTTGAGTTTTGTTTTTAGAATAGTGTTTCTGAATTTTTTCGAACAACTCGTTAAATGTTTTTATTTGATGAACTAAGGAAATGTATATGAGCGAAGGCGACTGGTAATGTAGAATTTTAGCCTCTAACCTAAGAGGCCCCTTATCTTTTGCCTGTAAATCAACTTCCTTTATTTTTATTTCATCTTGCTTTTTCAAAACAGTTATTTTATTGGTCTTTGCTTTCGGCCTTGGTTCATCTAGTGGCGATTTATTCGTTACCACCTGTTTTTCAAACTGTTTCTTGTTAAACATATAAGTCCTGTAAATTAATAATCATATTAATTAATATTCATTAATAATTATTAAAAAATTTGGAACATAACAATAATATATTTTAGGGGATAGACACACATACACATATTCTTGAAGGTATTTAACATCTTGTATGTATAACGATTTACATCTAAGACAGAAGAATAAGGTATAAATAGTTCAACGACAGTAGTAGTGCTAAACTCTGGATTGGTTTAGCTCAAAGTTACTGACGTCGTGTTCAATGCAAGATAAAAAAAAAATAAACACATTGTAATCTTACCCAATCGTTACAGCATATTTATATTTGATCATTTCATGGTTGATGCATATGATGTTGTCAGGATCATTTTTATCATATAGGGTGACCCCAATAGAGCCTCGATTCTGATTAGCGTGGTTGCGATTATCTTCGATCTGTAGTTCTAGTAAGCTGCCTTCGTAGTTTTTAAGTAGCCCAACTGAACCAGGGGCCCATTTCTTGTTCAATGGTGTCACGCCAGCTAGGTGACACTCTGTAGCCTAAATTATATAAATGTACACTTTATTTAAACATAATACCTAGTCGCCAATAAAAATATCAAATTTATAATTTCTAAAATTAGATAAATAAGGAGGTCGAGAGTTTTTTTCAAACTGTACAAAAACAATACCGGCAACGTCTCATAGCATCACGGCATCATTTCTTCTATAGGTGAGTTTTTTAAGTGGGCGTAATGGCCAATGATTCTTAATCACACTATTATTGTACAATTCAATAGTGTCGCTATTGAGCAACAAATTCTGTTTAGTAATGACATACGGCAAACTTAAGGAAATTGTTGGGTTTTAATAAACTTCTTCATATTTTAAAATAAATGTCAAATTGTCTAATGTCTAAGCCACACACTTCAAAATTATAAAAATCAAAATGATGTTAATCTGGCGAGCTTGGTGACTAATATTACAGGCTTGTTAAATATTTTATTACTACATTAAAAAGAGAACGTTGCTACGTGAAAATAAATACGGTGATGGTATATTATAATCCCGAAGAAACTCCAACATTGCAAAGAGACGAATTGAAAGTGTGAAGTAAAAAAAAGGGCAAATTAAAGCCAGACGAAGTATTAAACTGCTCACGCGAGTTTTTTAGATATACTTTTCGGGGTATTAATATAAAAAAAAAAACAATACAAACGAAAACTGCTCATTGAGCACGTTGCTATTACTTCGAGATGGCACTACCTTCTAGCGATTAAAAAAAAATTTAATTAAGGTAGACCAATATGTTATCTTGGCGAGACGTAACTATGTTAATTAGTCGCATAATGTGGCAATCAGTCAATGATCGTGGGTTAATGACAAATATTGGCAAAGGACTTAGATTAATTATTGTGCATGCTCGTGGTCGAACTGGATTCGTTAACGGCTTGTTCATATTTAAATCTCATTCCAAAAGTTACGATTATCATGGAGGCAAGATCTCAGACAATTTTGAGTAATGGATTGTAGAGCAAATACTACCTAATATTTCAATGAATACCGTAAATTAAAATGTGATCTTCAATCAACGGGTTCGATTCCTGGTTTCCTTCCTATATCAATATTTCTAATACAGTTTTTTTTTTTTTGTAAATTCACAATGATGCAGTTTTAGTTTTCATCAAAATCGAACCCCAGACTTGTATGAGTAGGTACTTTTCACTATTATTAATAGTTTCGAATTTGCAGATGCCCACTTGAAAAAATCACTCTGCCTAAATGCTACCTTTCAACATTTGTGGTATTTTAGCAGTTTATTTTAGAAGTAACTGTTAAGACCGTACGATAGCTCTGATGGCGGTGAGCTTGTTGTGTATATGGCGCAGCATGGTCCAGTGCACGAGCAGCTCGAGGCCGGTGTCAGGCAGGAGCACGCGCACGCGCGCGCGCCCCGGCAGCTCCGTCACAACGCCGCGCGCCCACGACCCCACACCACCCTGCCCAACACCTGACTGGTACTTCTCCACGTTCACCGCACAAACCATGCCTGAAATACCTCATCAATATTACACCCAGATAAAACTAATTATTTCTACACGACTGCGCTAGAAAGAATGTTATCTTTTTCGAGTACATGTACTTTTTTTATAGTGTAAAAGCAGAAAAAAATGAGCGGACGGCTCGTCTCATGTTAAGGGATCTGTGCAAATTGTATTAGATAGTCCACTCCAGGTCCTGGCCCCGTCAGATCTGCTAGGCCTGGAGTGGAAAGGTGGCGGTCAGAGTTAGACCGAATCAACCGTTTACGAAGAGATTAGCGATCATTTATGCATTTTGCTATCAGATGTGTGAGCACAATATAGATCTGTACAAAACCATGATCAGTGCTTTAAATAAAGTAAAATATTATAAAGAAAATAATAAAAAATCTAAACTTTAAGCTGTGCTTAAGTATCCTAACTCTAACAATTGCTATTCTGTTATCATAATCTAGAAGATAAATTAAGAAAGAAAACACAGAGGAGTAAGACATACCTAACTCTGGCAAATAAACTGTTCCAACATTAGAACTTAAATTATATTCTTGATCTAAATCTTCACAAATCTTTTCATAGACTGCCTGTAGATGTTGCTGTAAAGGATGTCATTTTGCGTTAATACACACATTTAGATTTCGGCAGTACTTTTACTTGTGTTTGTTCTACGACTTTCTCAATGTCTTTTATCTTTTTTTTATAAGCAAACTCCTGCACTAGGAAGTATCTCTGTGTCAAAAGGAACTATATAAACCACGGACACAAAAAACAAACAGACTGAATAACTATTTGTAGATCGTGTACGTGGTAGAGCCATGCTTAGGCACGAATGGGCCGGCCCGACCGGTGCGATACCACGGCCTCACAGAAAACCGGTTGTGAAGTAACCGTTTCCCCGAAATGAGTGAGGTCTCCGGAGGCCCAAAATCCCCCACCCCCCCTAATGATAGCGCTGTTAACGAAAAGGATACCCCAGGGGGGTAACAGCGCTAGCGTTGGAGAATCCCCCCTGGACGTCCACTCTCAGTACGGATTATACCTGAGCGTGGACGCCCAGGCTGCCCCTCGTACTCTAGGGGGGGCTCAACTGCGCTCTCAAAATCTGCTCGGGGCAAGAGAAGGCATACCATGGCACCCCCTGTCATGTTTACCGTGGACTTTTGTAACATCAGGGGCTTACATTCTAACCTCGACACTGTCCACCACTACCTTGAGACAGCAAAGCCGGCCTTGCTCTTTTTAACCGAGACGCTGGTAGCAACGCCTACGCGAATCCCAGATGCAGAAAGCCACGTGCCTTCACTGTTGGATCTTCTGCTGACCTCACATCCTGACGGCTACAAAGTATCTGTTGAGGCCCCTCTTGGCTCTTCGGACCATTGCCTGATTAGGAGTATAGTGCCACTCGTTCACTCGCTGCGGCCGCGACTTACAGGCAGTCGCCGCGTATGGCACTATAGGTCAGCAGACTGGGATGGAATGCGAACATTCTTTGCATCCTACCCATGGAGGCAGGTTTGCTTCTCGCCGGATGATCCCAATGTCGTTGCCAACTCTGTCGCGGATGTTGTGCTTCAGGGTATGGAACTTTTCATTCCATTCTACCTGATTCCCACAGGTGGCAAGTCCCAGCCCTGGTTTGGTCGAACCTGCAAAGCGGCGTCCCGCCGAAAGCAGGAATGTTACCAAGCATGGGCTAATGCAGCGACAGCACGGGATGTAAAGACCAGCACATTAAAGAAGCAATTTAACTTTGCCTCCAGGTCCCTCAAAAGAGTAATTGCTGGGGCGAAGTCGGCTCACATCGGCAGAATTGGCGAGAGACTAGTGAGTCTCCGGAACTCGTGCATTCTGGTGTCTTGCCATAGCTGTCCAGCGGAACTTTTGTAAGCCATCCCTTCCACCTCTGCACATAGGAGATAATTCGTTGGCCCACGACGCTAAAGAAAAAGCCGATCTTCTGGGCAAACTCTTTGCGTCCAACTCGACCCTGGACGATGGGGGAAACGCACCGCCGACCATACCGCAGTGCGAGAACCGTATGCCGGAAGTCCGGTTTACACAAAGGGCAGTGCGTAAAGCGCTTCTTTCCCTCGACGTTCTTAAGTCGAGTGGGCCCGATAGAATCTCTCCTATCGTGCTGAAGACGTGTGCTCCAGAGTTGGCACCGGTTTTAACGCGCCTTTATCGGCTTTCCTATTCTCTTGGCGTAGTCCCGAACTCATGGAAGACACCTCTAGTGCACCCAATACCTAAAAAAGGAGATCACTCGGATCCGTCCAACTACAGACCCATAGCCATCACCTCCTTGTTCTCCAAGATAATGGAATCCATTATTAACTGCCAGCTCCTCCGGTACTTAGAAGACCACCAGCTCCTCAATGATCGACAATACGGCTTCCGTCGGGGTTGCTCAGCTGGTGATCTTCTTGTTTACTTGACTCACCGGTGAGCACAGGCGATCGAGACCAAGGGGGAAGCGTTGGCTGTTAGTTTGGACGTGGCGAAGGCCTTCGATCGGGTCTGGCACAAAGCGCTCCTTGCGAAGCTTCCTTCCTATGGGCTTCCCGAGAAACTGTGCAATTGGCTCACCAGTTTTCTTACAGACAGAAGCATCAAGGTCGTTGTCGACGGTGCATGCTCCGACTCCAAGTCTGTTAATTCTAGTGTCCCACAAGGCTGTGTGCTATCACCCACGCTGTTTCTTCTGCATATCAATGACATGCTGCAGATTAGCAGCATCTATTGCTATGCAGACGATAGCACTAGTGATGCCCTTTACACCGGCCGCGCTAACATTTCTCGGGTAAACGTCATCGAAAGCCGATCCAAACTTGTGTCTGAAATCGAAACTTCTTTATCAAAAGTTTCAGATTGGGGTCGACTTAACCTAGTCCAGTTTAACCCCACGAAGACACAGTTTGCGCGTTCACCGCTAAAAGATGCCATTGGTCGTATCTCCTCAATTTGAGAGCACTTCCCTAACTGCATCAGCCAGTATCGGAATCCTTGGCGTCGATATATCAAGCGAAGTCCAGTTTCGCGGTCACTTAGAGAGTAAGGCCATATTAGCCTCGAAGAAGCTTGGTGTGCTAAACAGATCGAGACAGTATTTTACTCCGGCCCACCGCCTGCAACTTTATAAGGCGCAGGTTCGGCCGCACATGGAATACTGTTCTCATCTCTATGCAGGTGCACCCCAGTACCAACTTCTCCCTCTTGACCGCATTCAACGGAGAGCGACTAGCATCATCGACTGCCAAGATATTTCTGATCGACTTGACACCTTGGCGTTGCGTAGAGATGTAGCTTCACTCTGCATCCTCTATCGCTTGTATCATAGGGAGTGTTCAGAGGAATTGTTCGGACTTATACCGGCTGCTGGTTTCCGCCATCGTCCTACGCGACAAAATATCCATCCCACTCACCTTGACGATTGGCACTCTACTGTGCGCTTCTCCAGAAGCTTTTTGCCTCGCACAACCAGCTTATGGAACAAACTGTCGCCTGCCGTATTTCCGAACCGATACGACCTTCAAACCTTCAAGAAAAGAGCGTACTCCTACGTAAAAGGCCGGCAACGCACTTGTGACTCTTGAGTTGCGGGTGTCCATGGGCGGCGGTAGTCATTTACCATCAGGTGACCCATCTGCTCGTTTGCCCCCTATCGCATAAAAACACATTTTTGACCCGAGTGGGAATCGAACCCACACCTCCGGCTCAGCAGTCAGGTTCACTAACCATTAGACCAACAGGCTCGTCAAGTCCATGTAGCCGATATGTCAATAATATATGATTATGTTTCACTAACATCTAAGAACATGAAAATGGTATTTACACACACACTTTACATAGCACATTATAGAATTGACGAACTTGGATACTTACTTTTCGTACATAGAACTTGTCAGGACTCACAACATGTGTTATATACACGGCTTCACAGGTATCACTTTTGAAGTCACTGTGACTCATATACAATCTAGGTTTCTCCTTCAAACCAATTAGCTGTCGATACTGCAATAAATAAATGTTCACTAAATACATATACATCATCAAGTATCTAAAATAGAGAAGATATAAGTTAAAGCATAAAAAGCAGTCCATCCAACAGTTAAAAGCCATTTTTTTTTGTGTTGAAACCAACACGGGTCATCCACCTCACCGGGGCCTTACGGTAAGATGGTATGTCGGACTCGAACCGACTACAACCACAGTGTTCCGACATGGAGTCTCCTGGCCAGGGCCTCAGTTGTACCCTAGAAAGGAAATCCCTGTGAACCCCGACAAACTTGGCCGCCTGGCGACCCCACTATAGCTTAATGCTCTGATTTAAAGAGGCGCGCGCGGAACACGTCGCGCCACCATCTCGGGCCTGCTTCTGCTAGGACGACGAATAGCCCTGTCCATCGCCCCAAGGCTAGCGCTCATGGAGGCCGGAGATCATTTTGCGGGACGGAAGAGTGCTACTTCTCTCCCGTTCCCTTTCCGCCGCTGGAACGCTCCTGCACCCACGCAGAGCACTCCATCAACGTATGGAGTGCTGTATCCTCGCGGCAGCCCCCGCAGTGCTGGCACACAAACGTTGGCTCCCGGCCTGTACCGTTTTTTTTTTTTGCCACATTTTCTATGCTATCATAAATATTTTTTTTAATTATTTTTGC
This sequence comes from Tyria jacobaeae, assembly GCA_947561695.1. Classification (NCBI taxonomy): domain Eukaryota; kingdom Metazoa; phylum Arthropoda; class Insecta; order Lepidoptera; family Erebidae; genus Tyria; species Tyria jacobaeae. Next base: position 12,559,449 of record OX387218.1, read on the forward strand.
GACATCAAGTTGGTAGTCTATATTACTTACACGTGGTTGCGGGAATGGCATTTTAGCACGATCATGAAACACAAGAGCGTGAGCTAGACTAACACCGTGGTCGAACGTTGTGACGTCACACTCCAATTTGAAATCTATTGTTGAAGTAGATATGATACGGCGAATGTGAATGACAGCTTGCTTACTGGAATGTAAACATTCATTTTATTAGTTATTGTATTATAGAAAGCTATCGAATTACAGGTCGTGTCATGCTACACGAATACCATGAACTCACACAAAAGCGGTTGTGAAGCAACGCTTACGTTGCATTTCCACGAAATTAGTGAGGTTTCCGGTGGCCCAACTGGCTTTCCTCTCCCCTCACCCCCCTCTCCTCTTTCCAATCTCCTCATCCCCCTATCTGCTTTCCCCTCAACGCATTTCCCATTCCTCACCATCCTCATAGGCACACAGCGCACTTACGACTCTTGAGTTGCAAGTGTCCAGGGGCAGCGGTTGTCACTTTTTTTATATTATATGGGGAGAGAGACAAACAACACCTGTGTAAGTGACAAACGCCGCCCATTGACACCTGCAGCGTGTCGAAATGCAACATAGATTAAATATAAAAATTAAGGCTGCAAATATTGCAACACTTATACGACTTGCTAAGCTATTGCGAAAAAGTAAATATGCTGTCATAGTATAGTGTTTAATATTATTGTACAGCATAACATATTTAAGATTAAATAAATGAATAGTTTAAGTAAAAGTAATAGTAAAGAGCATTTATCACTAGAATTAATGAGTGAACAAAAAAAAAAATTGATGTAAGGCACAAGCTAAGCTTCCGTGGCAGTAGTTCTGTAAGATGACTGTGTAGATAATAAAAACAAATGCTGTTTGTAATTACGTATAGAAAAGAACAGAAGTAAAAATTAGTTTAGACGATAACATTAGTTGGAAAAAGGGAATTGTTGGTGGTGAACGCTAGAAAGAAATAGGGTTTTAGTATGAAAGCTGCAAATCACAGCTTAGCATAATCTACTTGTACAAACATAGAATTAACATACTTGTCTATTATATTTTGAATGAGAATAGAGTCACCACTCGTCCAAACCCCGCTCTTTGGCTCACAATTTGCTAAAGAACAGTTAAGAGCCAGAGGATATGGACATTGAATTCTGGCTGCAGGTATAAGGCGTAATCTGAAAAACACATGATGTTATTATGACAGTATCATGTAGCGTCGATTCATTAATAAAACAAGCAGCTTTCATATAGATTATCGATTGTTTTTTGAAGCATAGGAAGGGCAAATACTAAAATAGAATAATAATAACAAACTAAAAATACCTGTCAAAGGTAACAATTTCGACGCTTCCAAAATCAAAATAAAAGACCTCAACAAGTAGTTGTTTGGTCGGATCACGTCTATCTACGCCAATGACGCGACATCTTTGCCACATATTATCTGCTTTATTAAAAGCTAAATAAGTTTTACCTGCAAAACAAATCAGAGTAGTTATGCCCAGCTATACAGGAACAGACTTTATTGTATAGTTTTGGTGAATGTACTAATACAGTCGAAGGCCCAAAAAAGTAGAAAATTATTGAAAGAATATAAACTCCGACTGAATAATTAACTATCTACTTTATTGGTTCATGTTCCTTCCAAATACAATACGCAATATAACCCACTACGACACAAGAAACCTGGATGGAAATAAACAAGGAAATAACCTAGTAATGATAAATACTTGGATAGCTCAACTCTGAATTCGGTCTTTAACTAGCATTTAACATGTACATGGTACATATGTCTGGCAGCCTAAATATCAACGCACAATCTATGCATATTTTCATAAATATCGACAGCAAAATCACGTAAGCCTACTTCCGTCAACCGGGCACTTTGAGATTGGAAAACTGAGTATATTGAAAGGGAAGAAACGGGATATATGTAGCTATATCTATAGAATACGGATGGATTGGGAAATAAATGCAACAGCTCAAGCACCTCAGGGTCGTATGTCTACGTATGTATAATCGAATTGAAAACAGACTAAAAACAAGCAGATTCTGGCTACCTGACCAAAGCCAGAATCTGCTTATGTTTTTAGTCTGTTTTCTTTAGTCCTTTTTAGATATAAGTCCCCCCGTCAAGTATGTGCATTTGATCTAACGTAAAACCAATAAAAAATGCACTATTCGTAATAGAGACTGAAGTATAGCTTACCACAAGAAATATGATTAGTTGATGGTTTTGTGAAAGATACAGCGTTACGGAATTCTCTTAACATCTCCTTGACAAACCCTTGATGGCATGCTCTTTGGACAAAGAAGTTATGTGGATCCACAATGTGAGAAATGTAGATTATTTCCTGAGAACCTAAGAGGAAAATAACTAAGGTTCAAAAACAAAATAATAACAATGCAATAACACGATTTCAACTAATTTAAATTTAAACATTTAATTTATTTAAATACTTGTAAACCTTACCTTCGTGAAGCTGCGGTAGAACTTGGCTTTCAGGGAATGGGGATACTGTTTGTACTAATGGTTGTTGATACTGGTCATCTGTAATTATTAATATAGGTTAATTTTTGTCAGTACTTCTTATAGATAAAAAAAAGCATTAAATGTATAAAAAAGTAAATATTAAGAGCTTACTTTGTGTGATATAGGTCTTGTACGAACTCTCACTCCCGAGAGAATTGAGAGAAGACACAGATCCACTCTTGCTGCGATACTTGGGTACTTTTTTATACAATCCTCGTGATTTGTTGTCCTCCTTTTCTGGTTTAGGTTTATGTGTGTCCCGTACATCTAAAATCAATATAAGGTTTAGTCATATAACACCTCTAATATAGGGCACTCACTGTTTTGTATCTTCTGAATTAGCTTTATTAACGCTGTCTACAATATTAAGACACGTCCTTTATCTCAACTAAAAAACGGGGTAAGATAAAAACACGTGTAAAAAACTTTTGTACGTAAGTATTCTACATACATACATTACACTCGCGCCGGCAAGGCAAAGACATATTTAAATTTTTATGAATAAATTATATGTATTTTTATTTGAATATAATAAATTGTCTACAAAAACTTCAATGTGCCTCTCGAATTCTTTTCCGCAATAATTTCAGTAGTAAAAACTGAAAACTTGTTCATAATTTCCCTTGTAACACACGATCAAACCCTGATTTGTTTACAATGGGACCACCATTTAATAAAATAACAATTCTGAAAATCAAACAACTGAAAACTCGCTTATCGTACATAAAATACATACAGTTGAACATAGAACCTACTCCTTTTTTAAGTCGGTTAATATGCTCCTATGTAAATAAATGAAGTGGTTAAGATAAGGCTGATTTTATAATACCTTTCGGTAGTTCTGGTGGAAGGACAGGAGTGTTTGGTGGCGGTGGAATTTCCATGTCTTCGCCTAACTCAGATGTCGAGTATAGTTTGTACACAGATTTCACATTACCTTCCAACTGCACATAATCATTCATCAACGAACATATATCTTCGTTTACGTTTATCCTGAAGCAATTATATTATTTACTTATTATACTTCTTGCAACTACAATACTTTTCGAGGCGGTTCTTAATAATAAAACAAATACTTTAGACGTGCAGGATTTAAATCTCTTAACAATATTCTCAGACGCAGATGATGTGATATATGATAATTAAGAGAATAATGTTTTTTGTCTCTATTGGCCCAAAACCTACAACCTATTTTGTCTACTACTGAGACGCTCCTCGTTCATTAATGTAGATAACTCTATTGCAACTTGGTACGGGAGATGATATTGTAGTTCAAAAGGAAAATAACGAACAGGAAAACTGAAGAACAAATTACAGTGCCAACTTTGAATTATGGTCTGTTAGTGTATTACGAAAGATTGTTCTTTTCAATGAAAAGTTTCACATTTTTTTTTTATAGTATCGGGTATAAGTGACTTCCACCGCCCATGAACACTTGCAAGTCAAGAGTCACAAGAGTGCTCTCCGTCTTTAAGGATAGGGGAAAGGGAGGAGGGGAAAGAGGGGAAGAGGAGGGGGAGAGGGGAAGAGAAAGGGAAGAGGGGAAGAGAAAGGGAAGAGGGGAAGAGAAAGGGAAGAGGTGAAGAGAAAGGGAAGATGTGAAGAGAAAGGGAAGAGGTGAAGAGAAAGGGAAGAGGGGAAGAGAAAGGGAAGAGAGGAAGAGAAAGGGAAGAGGGGAAGAGAAATGGAAGAGAAAGGGAAGAGGGTAAGAGAAAGGGAAGAGGGGAAGAGAAAGGGAAGAGGGGAAGAGAAAGGGCAGAGGGGAAACGGGGAAGAGAAAGGGAAAGAGAAAAGAGGAAAGAAGGGAAGAGAAAGGTACCTAAAGTAACCTCACTCACTCGGTCACACATTTTTCATTTAATATTCTTTCGAATTATACATTTTATGTGAAATTAAGTTTTATTTTATAAATGAATATATTTTGCCTATTAATATCCATATATTTATATGTGCCTCTGAATATATCCTACCTTCAATAATCCTACTTCATAAATGAAACTGTCAACTCGAAAACATCACCGGTTCTTAAGAATTTCGGTTTATAAGACCAAATATGAGTAGTCTCTTCAATAGAATTATAACAGATTCTGATTGTATATATTGACTAGCGGACCCGACAGACGTTGTTCTGCATGATATTTCAAGCGATTAGGATCAATATAGATAAATAACCTAGATACCGACTGCAGCGCCATCTGCCGGGCTGATTTGTGAATCTAAACCATTCCCAGATCCCCTTGAACACACACAAAAAAATTCATCAAAATCCGTAAAGTCGTTTGAGAGTAGTTCAGTGACATACACACTCACAGAAGAATTATATATAAAGATAGATACATTAAGTACACAAAAACCTGCCAAGTGCGAGTCGGACTAGCGCACGAAGGGTTCCGTACTATTATCTTTAACGAGCAAAAAACATTTGTTTTATGGAAAGTAAATATATTACAACATATTCTGTGAATATTTCAAGCGTCTACCTGTGGCCGTTATCAATATCAAGTAAAAACGAGCAAAAAAATTACGTTTTTTGTATGGGAGCCCCCTCAAATGTTTATTTTATTTTCTTTTTTAGTATCTGTTGTTTCAAAAATTCAACTGTAACTATCATGGTTCATAAAATACAGTCTGGTGACATACGGACAGAGGAGTCTTAGTAACAGGGTCCCGTTTTACCCTTTAGGTACGGTACCCTGAAAATGGAGATACTTTCATGGTACTATTCTGTTAATTCTCCTTTTTTCCATCTCCTCATCCCTCCTCCCTTCTTTCCGCTCCCTGCATCCCCCATCCCTCATCACCCTCAAAGGCGGGCAGCGCACTTGCGACTCTTGAGTTGCAAGTGTCCATGGACGGCGGTGTCACTTACTATCAGGTGACCCGTCTGTTCGTCTGTCCCCCTATAGTATAAAAAAAAAAAAAAAAAAAAAAATATCTGCCTAAATATCTCTGTAGAGATTGCGTAATTTAACCTTAAAAGTGAGACGGTTGTCGGACATCCTGATTTATGTTTTCATTAATATAATTAATTTGTTTCATTATGATTAAGACTAATGTTTATTTTAAATACACATATTAAGAAAACCTATATTTAGCTAGCTTACTAAATATCTCAGTTTACCTACTTTTTATGTTATTGGGGGACAGACGAACAGACGGGTCACCTGATGGTAAGTGACAATCGGAGTCCATGGCACAACTCAAGATCCGTAAGTGCGCTGTCCGCCTTTGAGGGGGATGGGGGATGCAGGGACGGAAAGAGGAGAGTGGGATGGGGGATGCGGGGATGCGGGGAGGGGAAAGAGGAGAGGGGGGAGTTGATCCTACGGAACCCTTCACAACCGGTTTTCCATTCGTGTATAAACAAGGCACTACTACATATAAAATTATATGTAATATAAATACACATTTCAAATTTTTTTTTTTTTTTATGCGATAGGGGGCAAACGAGCAGACGGGTCACCTGATGGTAAGTGACTACCGCCGCCCATGGACACCCGCAACTTAAGAGACACAAGTGCGTTGCCGGCCTTTTAGGTAGAGGTACGCTCTCTTCTTGAAGGTTTGAAGGTCGTATCGGTTCGGAAATACGGCAGGCGACAATTTGTTCCATAAGCTGGTTGTGCGAGGCAAAAAGCTTCTGGAGAAGCGCACAGTGGTGGAGTGCCAATCGTCCAGGTGATGGGGATGGATATTTTGTCGCGTAGGACGATGGCGGAAACCAGCAGCCGGTATAAGTCCGAACAATTCCTCTGAACACTCCCCATGATACAAGCGATAGAGGATGCAGAGTGAAGCTACACCTCTACGCAACGCCAAGGTGTCAAGTCGATCAGAAATATCTTGGCAGTCGATGATGCGAGTCGCTCTCCGTTGAATGCGGTCAAGAGGCAGAAGTTGGTACTGGGGTGCACCTGCATAGAGATGAGAACAGTATTCCATGTGCGGCCGAACCTGCGCCTTATAAAGTTGCAGGCGGTGGGCCGGAGTAAAATACTGTCTCGATCTGTTTAGCACACCAAGCTTCTTCGAGGCTAATATGGCCTTACTCTCTAAGTGACCGCGAAACTGGACTTCGCTTGATATATCGACGCCAAGGATTCCGATACTGGCTGATGCAGTTAGGGAAGTGCTCTCAAATTGAGGTGATACGACCAATGGCATCTTTTTAGCGGTGAACGCGCAAACCTGTGTCTTCGTGGGGTTAAATTGGACTAGGTTAAGTCGACCCCAATCTGAAACTTTTGATAAAGAAGTTTCGATTTCAGACACAAGTTTGGATCGGCTTTCGATGACGTTTACCCGAGAAATGTTAGCGCGGCCGGTGTAAAGGGCATCACTCGTGCTATCGTCTGCATAGCAATGGATGCTGCTAATCTGCAGCATGTCGTTGATATGCAGAAGAAACAGCGTGGGTGATAGCACACAGCCTTGTGGGACACCAGAATTAACAGACTTCGAGTCGGAGCATGCACCGTCAACAACGACCTTGATGCTTCTGTCTGTAAGAAAACTGGTGAGCCAATTGCACAGTTTCTCGGGAAGCCCATAGGAAGGAAGCTTCGCAAGGAGCGCTTTGTGCCAGACCCGATCGAAGGCCTTCGCCACGTCCAAACTAACGGCCAACGCTTCCCCCTTGGTCTCGATCGCCTGTGCCCACCGGTGAGTCAAGTATACGAGAAGATCACCAGCTGAACGACCCTGACGGAAGCCGTATTGTCGATCATTGAGGAGCTGGTGGTCTTCTAAGTACCGGAGGAGCTGGTAGTTAACAATGGATTCCATTATCTTGGAGAACAAGGAGGTGATGGCTATGGGTCTGTAGTTGGACGGATCCGAGCGATCTCCTTTTTTAGGGATTGGGTGCACTAGAGCTGTCTTCCATGAGTTCGGGACTACGCTAAGAGAGTAGGAAAGCCGATAAAGGCGCGTTAAAACCGGTGCTAACTCTGGAGCACACGTCTTCAGCACGATAGGAGAGATTTTATCGGGCCCACTCGACTTATGAACGTCGAGGGAAAGAAGCGCTTTACGCACTGCCCTTTGTGTAAACCGGACTTCCGGCATGCGGGTCTCGCACTGCGGTATGGTCGGCGGTGCGTTTCCCCCGTCGTCCAGGGTCGAGTTGGACGCAAAGAGTTTGCCCAGAAGATCGGCTTTTCTTTAGCGTCGTGGGCCAACGAATTATCTCCTATGCGCAGAGGTGGAAGGGATGGCTTACAAAAGTTCCCCTGGACAGCTTTGGCAAGAGACCAGAATGCACGAGTTCCGGAGGGGAGACTAACTAGTCTCTCGCCAATTCAGCCGATGTGAGCCGACTTCGCCCCAGCAATTACTCTTTTGAGGGACCTGGAGGCAAAGTTAAATTGCTTCTTTAATGTGCTGGTCTTTACATCCCGTGCTGTCGCTGCATTAGCCCATGCTTGGTAACATTCCTGCTTTCGGCGGGACGCCGCTTTGCAGGTTCGACCAAACCAAGGCTGGGACTTGCCACCTGTGGGAATCAGGGAGAATGGAATGAAAAGTTCCATACCCTGAAGCACAACATCCGCGACAGAGTCAGCAACGACATTGGGATCATCCGGCGAGAAGCAAACCTGCCTCCATGGGTAGGATGCAAAGAATGTTCTCATTCCATCCCAGTCTGCTGACCTATAGTGCCATACGCGGCGACTGCCTGTAACACGCAGCCGCAGCGAGTGAACGAGTGGCACCATACTCCTAATCAGGCAATGGTCCGAAGAGCCAAGAGGGGCCTCAACGGATACTTTGTAGCCGTCAGGATGTGAGGTCAGCAGAAGATCCAACAGTGAAGGCACGTGGCTTTCTGCATCTGGGATTCGCGTAGGCGTTGCTACCAGCTGCGTCAAGCCATATGCCAAGGCGAAATCGTGAACAGATCTTCCCGCATGATCGGTTTTGCGCGAACCAAGCCATTCGGCGTGATGGGCGTTAAAGTCGCCAAGAATCACGATCTCTGCGGATGGGACCTGCTGGAGCACTGAGTCTGTAGCCATTTGGACGTGGTCGATGAGTCGGTCCGTTTCGGCATCACCGCTATGGGACCTGTAGAGGCATAGGTAGATGCGGGGATGGTCGTCGCAGTCTACACGTAGCCATAAGATGGAGAGGTCCCTACCTTCAAGATTGCCGAGGCGGCGAGAAGTGATATCATCTCTAACGTACACGCATACACCAGCCTTAGGAACAAAGGAGTGTTCCAGTCCGTACCCAGGGTAGCAGAGGTAGGATGTGTCCGCTGGAGATGATATCTGCGTCTCGGTTAAAAAGAGCAAGGCCGGCTTTGCTGTCTCAAGGTGGTGGTGGACAGTGTCGAGGTTCGAATGTAAGCCCCTGATGTTACAAAAATCCACGGTAAACGTGACAGGGGGTGCCATGGTGTGCCTTCTCTTGCCCCGAGCAGATTTTGAGAGCGAAGTTGAGCCCCCCCCAGAGTACGAGGGGCAGCCTGGGCGTCCACGCTCAGGCATAATCCGTACTGAGGGTGGACGTCCAGGGGGGGATTCTCCAACGCTAGCGCTGGTACCCCCCTGGGGTATCCTTTTCGTTAACAGCGCTATCATTAGGGGGGTGGGGGATTTTGGGCCTCCGGAGACCTCACTCATTTCGGGGAAATGCAACGCAAGCGTTACTTCACAACCGGTTTTCTGTGAGGCCGTGGTATCGCACCGGTCGAGCCGGCCCATTCGTGCTTAAGCAAGCATGGCTCTACCACTACAAAAATAGTTAAATCACCCACTAGCTCCAAGTGAACTGCCTTGGTAGTAAAACAAACAAAAATTGCGATGTACACTTTTACTAGCTTGCATCCGCAACCTTGGCGACTGGCACTTATGACGGGACCTGCATAATCTACGCCAGTGCTCTCAAAAGGGTAACCTGGCTGAAGCCGCTGCCGTGGTAAGTTTCCTATCAAGGGAGTCACAATGTTTCCTTTTATTCTGCGGCAACGTATGCATTGATGAAAACAAGCCCTTGCCAAATTACGACCACCAATAGGCCAATAACTTTCCCTAATCGAGGCCAATAATAGCTGTGGACCTGCGTGCATCAACCTCTTATGCTCGTAATTAAATAATAATTTAGTGAAATCATGAGTGGACTGTAGTATAATAGGATGCTTTTTATTGTAAATAAAATCTGAATTTTGGAGACGTCCTCCAACACGCATTATAATCTTACTATCTAAATATGCCCTTATTCTACTCCAACGAGAATCTTACTCGAAATTGTTAAAACTAGTATTCTTATGAAATCGTTTCTAGAGTTCGAAAGAAGAAAATTTTTGCAGATTAGATTCAGATCGTAAATTATGAGAGTATTAATGAAGTAAGTATGCCAGATAACGAATATCATGTAAAACCAAAACTTAACTTTGAAAAGATTGTGTAAAAGTTAAGAAAGTACTTAATCCTAACCAGTTAATAAACTGCTAATAGGAATGATATGTATTCTCATAATCAACTATACTTACTTGAGAGCCTCCTTGTTTGAATCATCTTTATTCAAATACCATGGTGTATTAATAACTTCCTTTGCATCATCTAAGAGAGCTGTTATATTTGCCTGTAAAAGAACCACATAAAATTATATCACATACAAATATATTTCATTTGTATGTTATATAATTCTATTAATTGATTGTATACCTGTTTCAGTTTTTTAGGATCAGAGTAGGCTTTTATCAATTTCATAACACTTTTCGCTTTATTCAAACTGTTAACTACGTCAGCTTTAGCTTTTTCTAAAGATCCCTTTTCCGAACATTTCAAATTAAAAATAATGTTTATCACTTCCTCCTTATGTTTTTGCACGATTGACATAAGTTTAGAGAAGTGCTGATCAATACTGGCTATTATTTTTAACAAGTCTGTAGCAGAACCAGTATCATTTTCATAATTGACGAGCAAATATCCAATGTCCTAAAATAAAGGAAAAATATTATCAGTTTTGTGAATACTAAAATATGTCCCGTGTTCGCAGGAACTTAACAACACAAACTGCATATAAAGTAGATCCTCATAAAATAGAAGCATACAAGTATCACATGCTCAGTCGAAGGAACTTGCAACACTACACAGCGTCCATTAGTAAAGTGCTTAAAGGCATATACACACTCAATTATAAAAAGGTTTATGTGAATATTCACTTATGTAAGGATTATAAAGTTATAACACACCATTTGTGTATGTACCATTTTTGTAACATTCATAAGCACCAACTTGGGGAAGTGGCATGCGTATTAAGAAATCGTATGCTGTTGTTCTGGCGACTGCCAAACCTCTAAAGAAACGAGGGATATGGATAATATTGCGAGTTACCTGTGTTCTCTTTATAGAGTAATTAAGTTATACATACATATATATATATAAACATATATATGTATGAATCTAATTTAATATTTTAATCACATGATTACCAAAAAAAAAAGACATTACAACCAAAAAAACATGAATATCAAACACAATGGTTTCAGACATTACCCTAATACTTACATAAAAAAGAAGTAACTATGCCTGCTATTTTATTTCATACTTAATCGGAACATTTATTCTTTACAATCCAATAAAAATATCACAACTTACTCATAAAATACGTGTTTTTATTTTAAAATGAAAAAGTGCTCTCGTACTGAGACACCCTTTATTTTACTAATGTAATCATATTACATAAATTTGCTTACCACTGCTGTCTTTGTAAGCCTCCTGAAGATTTCATCTACTTGAGGTGATATATTATTCAAATCTTCCAAAAACGACTCATTCTGTAATTATGTATTCTTATACTAGTTTAATATGTAACAGAAGTTAAAGGAACAACAACAAAGAAAAGAAATATTTTTTAAGGGTTTCAAGAAAGGGTTTGAACATATTAAGGGCTTTGGATAAAATGGCATTGTTACAAAACATCTGTCTCTGTCTTTAAAACATGATAATTTATAGTGCCTCTGCGTATGATAACACACACAGACACTATAAATGACAATAGTGAACTATCTTTTATTTTACGTCAGAAGTAAAACATATTACTTACTATGTCTTGTATGGGTACAACATTATGGTTTTTGCAAGACTTTTCGCCACCAACCATCATACAGTTCATGCAGATAGTCTTAGAGCAATCATGGCAATAGTACTCTAGCAGCTTTTCTCTATGACTTTTACAGTAATTAGGCTGACTAGCTGTATCTAAAAATAATTGACAGTTGATATTTATAAATCTGCAACATTAGATCGCAATTAAAACAGAAGCTCATACACAGGTCAATGTTTTTTTTAAATTTTATTTTGAAAAACGGTGTATTCAGAAGTGTATTAGCATTGAAACAAACAATTTACTATGGTTTCATTATTCTTAATATGCAAATATTTTCCAATTGTTCTGCACAGCAATGAAATACTGTCTTATTTGGCTATACCCACTGAACATCAATTCCTTGAATATCAATAAATATTGACTATGTTCCTTAACTATTAAAGTAATCATATAGTATAATTGATTCATAAGGATGTTTTCTTTTCTTTTTATTGACTTCCTGCACTAGGAATTATTCCTGTATTACAGATGGCTTTACAATCAATCATACAAACCATGGACACAAACCCAGACTCGGTACAACTATTTGTGGATCACACAGTATTTTGTCCCCTGTAGGAATTGAACCTACAACCTCTAGCTCAGCAGTTACGGATACTAACGACTCGACCAACAGGCGAGTCAAATTAAATCAAATAATTTACTCGAATTGAAGGAAAAATCTTAAAAACATACCTATATCTTGTAACTCATGATTCCTGAAAATTACAAAATTTTTATGTGATTTGTTGAAACAACTGTCACATAAAATTGTAGCGCATTGTTGGCACATTTTGGTTGTTGGAGCATGACATTCTAAACAGTGTCCTGAAAAAAAGCATAATAATTTATTTTTATATGTAAATGTATGTGGCCTGTTTTTTAAATATAACTGTAATGGGTTCCAGACATATTGGACATTGCAATTTTTTAATTTATTATTTTTCATCTTTAAAATATTGTATACTCCATAAATACCAACCTTGAGTAACATCATCTTTTAGAACAGCTTTGAGATCCATGAAATGGTCACAAGATTTGTGATTGGATTCAGATTTCTGCAACATGATATAAAACATATATTACAAAATATTTTATAATATATTACGGGTAGATAGGGTTATAATAGAAGAAAAAACACGGAATGCTATTAAATTAGAGGGTGGAAATTGAAGATACTGGTGAAAAAAAAAAACCCTTTTGGTTTTTCAATATATCTCGTAAACAAAACAATGCCGCAATTTTGCGACGCCCACAACGGGTTGTGGCCGTCAGGGTCATAGGAGGATACCGCACGATCTCTTTTGAAGCGGCGAGTCTCCTATCCGGTACTCCGCCATGGGACCTGGAGACAAAATCCCATGCAACCCTGTACCAGTGGCGCAGGGAGGCGCAGGACTGGGATCTGAGGCCCGCCCCTCGTGAAATCGAGGCGCAACGTTCCCGGCTCCACACGGTACTCATGGCTAGGTGGAAAGAACGGCTTGAGCGACCGAGCGCAGGGCACGCCACTATCGGGGCGGTAAGGCCCGTCATGGAGGATTGCCCTCTCCTACCGGTTGACGCAGATGCTCACTGGACACGGATGTTTCGGAAAGTACCTGCGTCGTTTAGGCCGGCAGCCAATGTCTGAGTGCCATCACTGCGAGGGGCTGCCGCGAGGACGCTGCACTCCACACTTTGGTGCACTTACCATCAGGTTTTTGTAGAAATCAAATTTCCCATACTAAGTGCAATTTTCAAATATAAAAAAAAAATCCATGCCAAAATAGTCGGATAAAGAAATCTTTTTTTTTTTAGTTATTTTGCTTTTTCGCATGTATATTTTTTTTCAAAAAAACTGCTCTATTTACTGTAAAGAAAGCATGGGGATTAAATGTGACAATGTACAAGAAGCTGATATTGCAGAAGACAACATTATTAAAGATATAGAAGATTATATCAATATCCAGTTTAACAATATTATTGTTGAAATGTAGTAGCACCATTGTTTCAAACATTTGTTGTAATTTCATGTATTCCTATGTAATAAAAATAAAAAAAGTTTTGTAAGGAAAACAATATTCATACAAGAGGTATGAAATGCAAAAAATAATTTTAATATCTATATATTATTTTTAAATTTGTTTAGACTGTTTTGGCATTGAACTTCTTTTTAATATTTGAGAAATGCTATACCCATGGGAAATTTGATTCTCTACAAAAAGTTTTAATAATTTTTCGAAATTTTGCTTTGCTTATGAGATATATTGAAAAACCAAAAGGGGTGATTTTTTACCCCTATCTTCAAATTCCACTCTACTATTTTTTTTTTTACTTTGATAATCCATTGGAAAATTTATTGTGAATGTCTAAGTTTCTTTCTATATGACATAATCATAACCTATAAACCTAAAATATTCAATAAGCATGTATACAAAAAAAGTTATTATTTCTATGATTTAAAATATTTGTAATCCTATTCCTTGTTCAGACATTATTGAAGAAATGATTTATTGTGACAAGCCAAAAGGTATGGATAACTTGAGTACTTTTTTTTTAAACGTGTGGAAACCCCCTCGGGCCGGTATCCCACCGGGGTTTTCGGTGGAGCGGTGTGTCGGAATCGGACCGATTAAAACCACACGGTGCGCCATACTGCGCCTGAAATAGGAGGAATCCGGTAACAGCTTTGGTAAGACATCCGGCCCCTCCTAGCTCCTGTTGCCCGCAAAAGCGCGGGCACACCCTTGGGTAACTCTCATTTATTTAACGTCCAGGCACACCAGGACGTCGCCTTCTCGCGGCTGGCTATATGGCGGATGGAGGGGAAAACCCGTCCCGACCACCCGCGGCCACACACAGGGCGGCATGAGGCGCTGGTAAGCGCACCTACGCCGCCCGGTTCGCCGGCAGCGAATTGGGTCCGAGTGGAGATCGTCCTCCCGGGCCCGCTCCGCCGCCTCCTTCTGCGAGATGAACTCCTCACAGAAGGTTGCGCCCGTGGTTAAATTCCTGTCGCTACCGGCCATGGAGCGTGTGTACGAGTACTCTGAGGGAAGCAAAACTCTAGACAGGGACTTCTGTCGTTTCCATATTTACCGGCAATTTTGAATTTGGAACTGTTTTATATTCGAATGTGTTTAAATTTTGAATCTCAAAACAGTTGAAAGTATTAGGATTAATGCTATTGTTTAGTCACAGTGTCGATTGGAATTTGAATCTTACGTAAGAAAATGAATCTTTCTAAGGAAAATGTTTGTGCAATCATTTTCTACAACTTCAGAAGAGGTCTGACACGGCTTCAGTGTTTTGAAGAGCTAACATCTGTGTTCAGTGATGAAGCCCGATGTCTGCGGACTGTCGAACGATGGTATTGAGCATTCCAGCGTGGACATAGTGTTAGTGGCAAATCTCGGGAAGGACGCCCAAAATCCGCCTTCACAACAAGATAACATCATTGCTGGAGACAACTAATTCTCAAAGATCGGCATGTGACGTATCGAGAGATAGAGGCTCTGTTAGGCATCTCAGGGACAACCATTCAGAAGATCTTGCATGAAGCTCTTGGTGTGGGACAGCTAGTTTGCCGTTGGATACCGCCTCTGCTTTCCGACGATCACAAGGCGGCCCGCGTCAGATGGTGTAAGAAAACTCTGCAAAGGTTCAACCGAGGAGAGTCAAATCACGTCTACGACATCATCAGTGGTGACGAATCTTGGATCTATGCCTACGATCCATGATTCTAAACAACAATCTGCAATCTGGGTCTTTCAAGACGAGCCAAGGCCGACTTAAGTTGTTCGTTCTCAAAGCACTTCAAAGTTAACACAGAGTGGTATACCACAGTTTGTTTACCACAAGTCATCGCCGAATTTCGAAAATCTAAATCAAAGCGACGCATCATCCTGCATCACGACAACGCAAGCTCACACCTCGTCAAACGATTAAGTATTTAGAGCAGGAAAAAGGGAAGGAAAAACCATCCTCCATACAGTCCTGACCTAAGCCTTAACGATTTCTTTACATTTCCTAAAATTAACTTCGACGCTTTCAAGTCAGCCATTTTGAACACCCGAACTTTAGAGTGGAATAAATGTTATAATAACTGGTTTGAGGGAATGGAAAAGTGTACTAAGCTATGTGGTGAATACTTTGAAAAGCATTAAAAAGTACTATAAGGTTCTAGTTGTTTTTTTCTTCAAACAACAAAACTTAAAAGGTCTGCCTCATACATCTCAATTGAATAACTACATTAGTTAGCTAAAAAGGAACAAATACATTGTTATATAAAATTTGTGTTTGCTATCTGTTTAAGTTTGATACTGTAATCTTACCTGCAGGTGATTGACAGTTAGTTCACCAACCATATACATGTTTACAGGGAAGAACTCATGCAGTTTAGTTGGATTTTGAACTACTGTCATAGCATTGTTGGTCTCGAAGTCAACATCAGTTTGACAAACTTTGCACTCTATCTGCTCCATACATTTTATAATGTTGAGAATGCAATTCTCACACATGGAATGACCACATGGTAAGAAGAGTGGCAAATTTGTCTTGGACTTAGCTGATACCACTAAAAAAGTATACATACTTTATTTGTAAAATAAATCTAAGACTAGCATAGTTAGCGATTTAAAGATGTGATAATAGAATCATGTTGCATAGTTGATGTCTGTGTAACTAATGTGTTTATAGAAAGCAAAATTACATTTTAAAGACCTAGCAGATAAGATTGCATCATTCATAAACTGAAACTACATATTTCATAAAAAAATTCAACATCTGTAATCTGCAATTCAACATTTTCATATGCAATTTGCAGCATTGACAAAAGTGACTTATAGCTGTACAATAAAATGAAACATTTGAAACCTTTCTTATGTTAAAGAGACTAAAATTTGTAACATGTTTGGTGTGTTAGTTATTTTTTTTAGGACTGCTCAGTCCAAAAATACCTATCAGTTTTACCAGCAGAGTAACAGGTTCAGAAAATATTTATTTAGACATTTATAATTTTTATTAAAAAATAATTTAGCATTAATATCTTCCATAATGTTATGAATATCATAACTAATCATATTGTATGCAAAGGTAAGGTACATTTTTTTATTTTGTTAGCTGCCAATTCTCCAATCACTGATATAGGAGGCAAGCAATGTTTTGTCAGGAACCGATGTGGCCTAATTTAAGTTTATTTACTTTTAAGTAGCATAATAGCACACAAAAAACTGTGTTATATTGTTTACTAAATGTTGTTCACTAAATATGCTTTTTGTATGTAATTGTCAGATTTCGTCTGACACAGCTCAACTATTTGGAAATAGGTGGTTATAGATCAACATGGACAGAACAATTTAATTATCTTATCTTCATAATATTAATTTCACATTTGACAAAGCAACCTATAGTTGAACTGATCTATAAAAATATTAAAAAAAACAGGACTATTTCAAGTGAATGTTGAGAAGTTTTAGGAATTAAGGAAAATGAATTGAATCAATGCTCTTGAAAACAAATCTGTGGACTGATACTCACACTACTTGGTCACATAGACATGTGATGCCCCTGGGAAAATGCCTTATTATAATATTAAAGTTTGGGAAGCCCTGGTATAGACTAATTTCTTACGGTTTTACCCATTGTATTGTTATTGCTTTGTATTACTATTTTTAAAAACAAAGTTATTGAGTAGATATGCCTTAGCATTAAGATTTCCGGTAGTCTTATAACGAGAAACTTGTGTATTCTTTCGATTATATTTATTGGGAATTCATTATGACAACAAATCCAAGCAGGTAGTCGGACAAGGACTTAACACATTGAACCTACGTAACTTAAATGACGATGTAGCGAATAAATAAACTTTAATCTTATAATTAACGGAAATAAATATATGAAACCTGTGTCAAGTTATTATAAAACACCTAAGTCTTATATAAAATTGACAATAATGTTTAAATTTGTTTATTTCAGTACAAAATATAGTTGTAAACCTTGTGTTGCCGGTAGTGGTTTGTTTATGTACTAAAACGAAACTATATTTACATTTTTAATCCGTTTAAGTTGGTCTTTAAAGTTTGTCTGTAATGCAAGAATAATTATCACATGCAAAAAAAAGAAATCATTTGTACTCACAACTTAAATGGTAAATCTGACTGCAGTTCGGACATATTTTTTTTTTGTGTATGTCGTCCATTACGATAATGTAAGAATTTGTTTTTATATATCAGATGCGTGTACACAATATTTATAATAGGAAAAGCCACGCCATCTAAACAAATGGCTATATTATCAAACGTATTAGAAATTTGATGAACGTTCTCGTGAACAGCGACCACAAAATTCGCTCAGAAATTCAAAAGGACAGGGATCAGTGTGACCAGATTTAAATTTATTGATATGCTAGCTGCTTAGCAAAAATCTGCTGTTTGTTTTTCTTCTAATTCCAAAATTCTGCTTATGAATATTTATGTTTGATCTACAAAGCACTATGTTTTATTTATTTATTCTCAACAAAACCTTTATGTAGATAAGGGGGGAAAAAAACAGGATGCATTATTTATGAATTTAAAAAATATAATTTTTACCCTTTTTGCTCTTGTTTCCTTGAGAAACTAGCTTTTAAGATTTAGAATATTTTCCACCGTACAGTTTAAGTTTAGTCGAGATTTTAGAAAACGAAGAAGTTTATAAATCGAAAAAAAAAATATATAAACAAAATAAAATACATGTAAAATTTTAGTATACTAAAACATTTGAAATGAAAAATTAACTTATATATATATATATACATATATAATTAAATCAACTTATAAGAATCTGTGGGTCAATATTTGTATACAGAGCTTAATTTAATCATGTTTTGTGATGGAGTAAAATTTACGCACCTTCCCTTTTATTTTACTGCCTGTTTGACGTGTAACATTGCAGCCACGTATTCATTTTTAGTAGTAGTTTCTATATGATTCATTTGAGAACTCGCAAAGTCGACCAAGTGTGGATACTTTCTAGTTTCATCTGTTTTATTGATTTTTAAAATGTGGACCCATAATCATTCAGTTTTTAGTTGTAGGATCAGATCTTCCCTCTTATTCAAACATATTACTCACTGTTTTATCCAGGGAAGGGAAAAGGGGAAAAAAGAAATTTAGAAGCAGTCTTGGACAAACTTGTAAAATCGCTGTACCAAAGTTTTGTGATTTTAATTCGATACAAAGCTTGATAAAAAAATACTGAATGTATTGCAGGACCTAATGATTTAATTTCTTTCCTTACGTGAACTCCAAGATATATTTCGGATAGAGGCAAAAAATTACCGATGATGTCGTGTCTAAATGTAGAGTATTTGTGCTTCTAAAATAACCCATTTTCATATAACAACTTAAAAGAAGTACAAGCATATCGGCCTAATCTTTGTACAGTCTTGGTAGTGGGTATGATAATGATAAATCTTTGAGAACTGAAAGTCGTGATACTAATTTCAGAATTGTTGTCATCTCTGGATCTTGATAGCCAAGAGGAAAGCAGTGGATCCTTCTTCTAACGATACCTCTGCTCATATTTTCTTTTAATTTTAACTATATTAACGCGAACGACAAAACTAACGGACAACAACGAAATATAGTATACATTTTTCAGGGATTTCACCTAAAATTTATTTAAGTGTTGACAGTAAGTACTACTACTACTTAACTGTAAGTAAATTAGTATACAATTTAAAAACTGTACAATATTGTAAACATTCTGTTTACAACTACTTAATAGAAACTCATATAAGTTAAATTTGTAAATGGTTAATTAAGCTAATTTTCTGCTGAGATGTTATTAGAATCTGCCAAAAACTGCAATCTTATTAAATCTGCGACACAATCTGCTAAGTCCTTAATTCGAGATCTTATTCTGCTAAAATCACAGAATTCTGCTAAATCTGGTCACATCGACAGGGATACCGATATACCATATACTATAGTCTATAGATAATGGATATACGTTAGTGTCTGTAGCCTGTGGGATAGTTCAGGGATATGAAAAAATAAGCAGTTGTTAACATAATCGCTAAAAAGAAGAGAGCGTGGTCGAATATCACACGCCACATCGTACGAGGTGGGGAACGAGGAGCGGGGAGCCGACCAACTGATTACCATCGCGGTGTGCTCTTTGGTTCGGACGGTCGGAGCGTGTATTAAGGATACTAAAATTTATCGCAGTGTTAATTCTTTGATAATTTAATTGTCAGTTATTATGAAGGCTCAGATTAGATGTTCAATTTATAATCTTTTTTATTTAATTAAATCTCATTTCATTATATCAGAAGTGGTATTGCCTACCCGCTGTTGATACGCCTGACCAACCTATGAAAAAAAAAAAATTGTCTAATTTAATATCGTAACGTTTTCTTTTCGTTTGTCTTCATTTTGAACAATGTCAGAACAACGATATCGCTCACATAAAAGCAATCGTGATTCGAGTAAATATGTTTTAGATTCTATCCTTGCTAGATTAAATACGCTTGAAGATCGTTTTACCGCAACTCCCCCACTGTCCGTGCTACCTTTACAGATTGCATCGACACCGCCAGCACCTACATCGCGACCTGCACTAACTATACTAACAAGTAGTGCAGTTACCCCTGACTTACAAGATGATGACTCCACGGTTGGTCACGCTCCTGTGTCGGTATCGCGAGAAAGCACAGGTGGCGACGCAACTGGCAGAATCGCGGAGGTCATCACTTCGTTAGTTAAAGTAAGGTCAAACAATTATTTTATTTCTAACTTAACTTCTTTCTAAGACTCGGTCTGGTTAACGGATTGTCTGACGAATTAATCGTTGCATTATAGTTCCAGTGTTACGTTACAACATAACGATAATGAGAAAGGGGTTAGCAAGTCAAAATGTTATTTTTGAGCAAAATTTGGACACAAACGTATAGACTGTAACAGTGCCAAGAGAGCCTGGTTAGCAAATGGTTCGGAATCGTGGTCGACTGATAAGCAGTCACCGTTTTCTACCATAAAAACGTGTTCGTTTTTTAAAAAGAAGTGTTTCTGAATGGAGTAATCTTAACCCTCATAACGTAATTTTTGTAGAAGTAGGTCGGTAGTATCTCGAAATCAACTACTGATATAACGATTGCTATTATTGAAGGTATACCCGTGGATATATTAGTAGACAGTGGTTCTTGCATATCACTTACATCGAATTTCGAAAAAATTGTTTACACATTTTTTATACATTTACGAAATTCATTGTTTACACATTTTAAAACTAGCCAGAAACCAACCTATCGTGCTTTACGTGGCATAGGAAGTCAGCTTGTAGAAAGTACTTCATTCGTAACAGTAATTATTGAACTACCTCACTTATCTATTGAAGCTGATCTCTACGTAGTATTGCAGAATTGTATTAGTTCTCCGGTCTTTATAGTACCAGATATTTTAAATTATGAAAGTATCACATATATCTGAAAAAGAGGGATTTAACTTTTAACGCGCACAGATATACCTACCAATTCTGTGAAAGAACTTTCGTTTATAAGTGACTTTTGTAATTCCTTTATATCGGGCACTGCTTCGTCTACGGTTACAACAGGTAGTACGAAAATAGAAGTTTCGAATAGTGAACTGGTTTGCTGTAGGCCGTACAAACGAGAAACTACACGTTCGAAATATTATTAAAGATTTATGGACTAAAGACATTATCTGAATCCCCGTATGCGAGTCCCGTGATCTTAGTAAAAAAAAACAGACGGTACAGACCGAGTGTGCGTCGATTATAGAACTCTGAATTCACGAACAGTCAAAAATAAGTTTCCCTTGCCACTCATAGAAGATCACATTGATAGGTTAGGAGCAAGTAAGTTCTT
Organism: Tyria jacobaeae; assembly: GCA_947561695.1. Classification (NCBI taxonomy): domain Eukaryota; kingdom Metazoa; phylum Arthropoda; class Insecta; order Lepidoptera; family Erebidae; genus Tyria; species Tyria jacobaeae. The sequence goes on from OX387218.1 coordinate 12,580,940, forward strand.
CACGAGCTTAGATATGACAACTGGTTTCCATCAAGTACCTATGAAAGCTAGCTTAATTGGGTTAACTGCTTTGGTCACTCCGGAAGGCCATTTTGATTATGTTAAGATGTCATACGACCTTTCCAACGCACCAGTAGTTTATCATTTTTTTTTTCAAAAACACAAGTCATTTATTGATTCAGAAAGAGTTTTAGTATACATAGATGAAGTCCTCTTACTATCTAATTCGGTACTAGACGGATTAGTTTTGTTTGAAGACAAGTTTTAGAAACGCTTTCTACATGCGGGTTCTGTATAAACCTAAAGAATTGTACCTTTATGAGTAGGAATAGAGTACCTTGGAAGGATTATAAGTAATGGTCAGGTTACGTCAAGCACGCGTAAAGTCCAAGCTTTGGTCGATTCTCCCAAGCCCCGTAGTGTTAAACAGATTCGACAGTTCCTTGGTCTTGCGGGCTATTTCAGAAGATACGTTCCGAATTACGCGCAACGTACAGCCTGTATCGCTTGACTCATTAAAAAGAACATGCCTTTCGACACGACTGAAGAACAAGATAGTGCTCGCGACTACATTATTAATTGCTTAACAAATGAAACCCGTTCTTGCTATTTACGATTCCCAGTTGCACACTGATGCAAGCGCGATCGGTTATGGTGCAGTCTTGATACAAATTCATGTGGGTGGACTTAGACGAACCGTAGCGTATTATAGTAAATCAATCCAGGGTGCAGAGCCTAAGTACCATTCGTACGAATTAGAAACCCTGGCGGTAGTAAAAGCTCTCACACACTTTAGAAAGTATTTGTTAGGGATATCTTTTAAAATTGTCACGGATTGTTACGCTTTAAAAGACTGGCTTCCCCAAGTAGCTAGGTGGTGGCTATCCATGCAGGACTTTCAATATTCCTTTGAACATAGGAAAGGGTCTTTTATGTCTCATGCTGACTACCTTAGTAGGAACCCGGTTGACTTATGTCATATCCAAAACCCGAAAAATTGGGCTAAGTTAGCTCAGTCTGCAGATGAGGAGACTCTTGCACTCATCGATAAAGTCAATAACGGCCAACTAGACTCTTCCCGATACGTAATACGATCGCGCGCCTTTTATACGTCACATATTCTCCTATAGGTGAGGAATCCCGCCTTTTGTGTTTTATTCCTAAGGGATCCAGACTGAGTTTACTTCATGTATTTCATGACGATCAAGATCATATTGGGTACGATAAACCGGTAGAACTCATTTTACGTCATTTCTGGTTCCCGGGTTACGCGCATTTGTTAAGAAATATATCAAACACTGCATTTTATGTCTTTCCCATAAACGAGTGCCACGCGTACCCCAGCAATCGATTGAATCCTGGTCTAAACCAGATGCTCCGTTTTTGGTAATACACATGGACATGCTCGGCCCATTGCCGGAATCCCAAGGCTTTCAGTACATACTGATTATTATTGATGCGTTCACAAAGTACTGTCTTTTAAACCCTCTTTGTCGTCAAGACAGTGATGAATTAAACGAGCCTTTACAGATGCGATTTCACTATTTGGGTCTCCAAAACTCCTGGTCACGGATCGAGGCCGTATGTTTCACAGCACTGCTTTTCAAGATATGGTCAGGGCATTTTCCAGTGATATCCACTACATCACGCCCGGTATGCATCATGAAAATGGGCACGCAGAGCGCTATTGCCGTACTTTAAAACTTACTTCTTGTTGAAGTTAATTACAAATTTAAAGAGCGTCAGATGTACTGTGAAAAACCCAACTAATTCTAAATAGTACGAAACACAGTACTACTTATATGACCTCTCTGCAGTTGCTCATCGGAAGTGACTTCTCCACTCCTTTGATACGTGCCCTTGTTCATGATGTTGTTATAGACATCGCTACCCCAAATCGTGAAGCAATTATGTCACTGCGGAGACAACGTGTGACCTCATTATTGTCTGATAATAAGCGTAAGCAAGACGAGTATATGAACAAAAGACGTACACCTCCGGATCTATTTAATGTCAACGATAAAGTATTTGTAATTAAGACTTCGCAGGCAGTAGGAAAGTTTGATTCCTGCATGCGTGGGCCTTACAAGGTGCTGAAAAGAATTGGAGTTGTTGGGTGGCTCATACGGAAAGTGTACAGAGGCTGTATCTGAAAACATGGTGGCATGGGCTGGAGAATGGAACCCCGAAAGATATAAAAATTAGGTATACCAGCAACTTAGTGGAAAAATGCTGCGCACATTTTTCCACTAAGTTGCTGGTATACCTAATTTTTATATCTTACAACAGTCATAAACAAAAAAAATGTTTATGAAATTGTATTTTACGATGGTATCGAGTGTGATTCTCTACCAAGGCAGATGGAATGCCCTACTGAAGCCTCTTCAGTATTCACGTTGACATGGAGATGTGTTTTCTATCACGGCAGATGGACTTAGCCATGTGGGATCTTTTCCATAGTGTTATATTTTACGTTGGTATCGAGTAGTGAAAGGCCCATCTGGGTCTGATCCTTGTCGGGAGGTGCTGATCCTGGACGGGTGGTCCTCGTACCGGTTCAGGTTAAATATCTATTTAACCTAAACCGGTACGAGGACCGAGTTGACCATGATGGCGGCACCTGCGGGTGGATCACGACCGCACCACCTCTTGAAAGTTCACTCCTTGGGCCGTGGCCAACGTGTCATCAGCGTAACAAATTACGCCCAGCCCAGGGGTGAGGTCACCACGAAGGGCCCAGTCGTACCCCATGTTCCACAGGAGTGGTCCAAGGACAGACCCCTGCGGAACACCGCACGACGTGAGCCTACTACTCAGATTACCCACTCGATCCTCGTACATGACGGTCGCTCCTCTAAATAGTCTGCCACTAGCCGCACCAGCAATCCAACCGTACTGCCTCGACCTCAAACCGAACGATCTTGCGTATCTTCTAAGGGGCTTTGTTTTATGAAATAAGATTCTTATAAGTTCAACAAGTCACTTCGATTTTTAACTCGTTTAGTATAAGCCTAAAAATGTTTCAAAATTGTATTTTGCGTGTTTTTTTTTCTTTATAATTATTTTTTTTTTTAAAAAGACGACTCCCGCACTAGGATTAATTTCTGTGTCTAGGGGGACAGTACTGCTTGAAAATGGTAGTACCTTTGCCAGTTCATTTAAAATTACATTACTCGTTTAAAATTAAAGTATTTTAGAAGAACAAAACCTTTTACTTACCGATATCGATAAAAAGCACAAATTAGTTACAATTGATCACAACTCCCCCCGCACCGAGCTAGTTGACAGAATTCTTTTCTTTGAAATTCGCATGCATTTGGTCTCTATAGGGGTAAGTGCGCGTAGTACAGACAGTACCTGTCAATGTCATACTTTATGGGCTTGCTGACCTTATTAGTGATGGGCGATGAATTATCGTGACCGCAGACTATAAACCAGGGGTCGGTAACCTTTTGCTATAGCACTGCCACATATGTTGCCAGAGTAGCAGTGCGGGCCGCACTTATTTTTATATTTATATGTTTGGGCATGTATTTTTAATATTTGAAATAAAACGCATATATATTCATACAATAATGTCTATTTTAATTGAATTACTATACTAACATAAAAGTCAGAACTAGTGAGATTTTTGCGGCTGCATTAGACGTGCAAGTTTTTTAACGTCTGCTTTCATTAAAGTAGTAGACACGCGCAGTATCGCGTCTAAATGTTCATCCGTTAACCGCGAACAATTCTCATTTTTGCGGTAGTTGAGAATTGAAAAAGTCTGCTCACACAAATATGTACTACCAAACATAGTTATTATCTGCTGAGCAAACTTTTTCAATTCTTTGAAGTTTTCAAAACTCAAACCTCCGTAGAACTGTATCAAGTCAGTGCTTTCCTTAAATGCCGTTTTAAGTGTGCTATTACTTTGCAAATCTACTATGTTCATTTGCAAATTGCTTGGTACCTCACTAATATCAATTGCAAAAGGTTTTTGGAATATTTCCATGTTAAGGGAGCTCTTTTTAAAGTCGGTGAATCGATTTACAAACTCAGTTTGTAGTTGTGTTAACACGTTTCTCATTGTAATATTTTGCCACACAAAATTATCTCCAGCTTCTTCCACGGCTTTCTTGCAATTAGGAAAATGGTCAAGCTTGTTGTCATCAATATGCTTGATAAACAGTTTCAGTTTCATCTCAAATGACTTTACATCTGAATACATATCGCAAATCAATTTATTTTTTCCCTGCAAGTGTTTGTTGAGCTGATTCAGTTCCTTAGTCATCTCAGTCAAAAAACCAAGATCAATAATCCACTGTTTGTTCCACTGGCTTTCCTTTCATCTCCATGAAGTTGCCAATTTCTTTCCTCAAATCAAAAAACCGTTCCAAAACGGCACCTCGACTGAGCCACCTCACTTCACAGTAGTAAACCACGTCACCATGATCAGCTTCCAGATCTTCCAAAAACTTTTGGAACTGACGGTGTGTGAGCCCATTTCTTCTTATAAAATTAACAGTGGATGTTACAGTCCATTATTTCTTTCCAGGATATAACCTTGGAGCACAATGCCTCTTGATGGACAATACAGTGAAAAATCAATGGCACAGTAGATGCAGAATCTTTCACTTTGCTGATGATTCTCCCAACAACACCTATGTTTTGACCGCTCATGTTCTTGCCTCCATCGGTAGTGACACTTGTTAACTTTTCCCAGCTTAATTGCAATGAATCCAGAGCTTGTTCCACATAGTGAAATAAATCTTCTCCCGTAGTTCTACCTTTCAAACTGCACATTTTCACAAGCTCTTCGTAAACAGTAAAGTTTTTGTCAATGCCGCGTACAAATATGAGTAGCTGTGCTGTATCCGACACGTCCGTACTTTCATCCATCGCTAAAGAGAAGCAGTCAAAAGACTGCGCCTTATCCCTGAGTTGTTCACACAAATTAGCACCCAAGTCTTCAGTACGTCGGGTGCAAGTTCTCGCAGAGAGACTAAGACTTTCAAACATTTTTTTCTGCTCTGGGCATATTTCTTCTGCGACAGCTAAGACACACTCTTTTACTAATTCACTATCGGTAAACGAACGTCCACTTTTTGCTAGAATCTCTGCTACCCTGTAACTGGCACGAACATTCGATTCGCTCTTGTCTGCCACAACCTTAAATATGTTTTGTTGATTTTATTATGACGATTTCAAAGTGGAAATTTTCCTTTTTCGTATTTCTCCTTCATGACAGTCAAATTTAGCTTTGTGCTCAGTGTCGTAATGTCGCTTCAGGTTATATTCCTTTACTACAGAAATACTCTTTTGACAAATCAAGCATAACGGTTTTCCTTTAAACTCGATAAAAAAGTGTAATTCTGTCCATAATTCGTTAAAAACTCTCTTTTCTTCTTCTATCTTCCTTTTTCTTGAAGCCATGTTTATATAATTATTCTGTAACAATAATGAAAAAAAAAACAAATAAAATAAAACAAAAAGTAAAAAAATATAATATTTAAATAAAATAAAAAAAATAAATAAAATTCGTCGTGCGTGAGAAGCTATCAGCGAAAGGAAGAAAGGTGAAACGAAACGCGTAGCTAGCAACCAGATGAGACGTGAGTTTCCGGTGAATTTCCACAACCGAATGAGGCGAGAGCTGCGCGCGGCTGTGATTTTAACTAAAGCCGGTCGCTTTGTATTTTTTCGCCGCCGCACACCTGCGTCTAATCAGAGACTGCCGCCGCCTATTGTCTCAAAGGAGCAGGCCGCTGCCGACGGCCACGTGCGGCGGATAAACGCAAACGAAATTGCCAAGAATTAAATATTTACTTTTAACAATACATAACATCACAGTCTTGAAAAACAGTTCTTAAGAAATGAAATAGGTACATTTTTATTACCCCGCGTGGGAGCAGCATGGCCGTATAAATTCTAGTGAATTTATATGGCCTTTTGCTTTGGTATTTTTTTCTTCGACGTCTTGCGGGCCGCACCGAGATAGTCCTCGGGCAGCATGCGGCCCGAGGGCCGCCGGTTGCCGACCCCTGCTATAAACTATCGATATTTCATAAAAAACAATTTAAAATTAATATCTGTTTTAATTTTATTGTACATTTTAATTTCATAACATTATTTACATTAGCACATACTAGATCTAAAATAATAGTGAGTAAATAAAAGCCAATTTCTCACCTACTCATTTAACATTCCATCCGTCAACGTCTCATCCTCGGGTTTCGGGAGAAGACACGCCTCGTTTGTTTCTTCTCAGTACGAGTGCCGACCATACAGGCACTATAGATAGAGCAGTGGAGCCAGGCCTCCAGCTGTCGAGAGAGACAAAGAGAGAGACAATCGCGGTACTTATATGTTTACAAAATGGCAAAAACGTGTGTTATTTGTAAAAAGCAGCCTATTCCTGTCGATTACACTCGCAGTTTTCACAAGAATTATTTATGTAGTGTATTTTATTATTTGAATAAGTGTATACCATATACGTATTTTATCGAGTACTAGCTGTTGCCCGCAACATCATCCGCGTGGTATTTAACAAAAAGTTATTGTTCAGTTCAGTTTTCAATTGGTTAGTTATTTTTAATTTTTTTTTGTGAGGTCCAATTTTTTTTAAAAATAAAAGTAGCCTAAGTTACTCCTTGTTACATCAGCTATCTGCTAGTGAAAGTCTCGTCAAAATCGGTCCAGCTATTTCAGAGATTAACCGGAACAAACAGACAGACAGACAGACAGACAAAAATTAAAAATAATCGTTTTGGTATATGTACCGTGTATACATCCATATGCACTTAGTAGAAAGCGGTTATTTTAATATTACAAACAGACACTCCAATTTTATTTATTTGTATAGATATAGTAATGTTTGGTTATGTTTATATAGGCAGTCAATGTTTTGAACTTATGATGTTAATTTAAATAACAGACTTCCTCCAAATAATCAGCTAAAGGAGAAATGGATGCAAACTATCGGAATACAAGAGATTAAGAAAGTATCAACTGTTAGCAGGGATCATTTGGAGATGACTCGTATCATCAAACCGATGGGTTCACTATAACCAGAAGGCTGTTATCAACCGCAATACCTGTACTTTATAGAAATAATTCAGTATTAAAACAAATTATCAATAATATTGTGATAGATAGATAGATAGAAGAAACTGCTCATAAAACTTGTTCAATGGATATAGATGAATATTACAATATTAGTACGAATTCAAAAAGGTAAATAGATATTTCCAACAATGTGATATCATCTAGGTATTTAGAATAATATTAGTATTAAATATTTAATAATGCTTTCAGAAAACAATCAATAACTGATAAAAGTACTATACCAAAGAAAAAGGTACCGCGATCTTCTCTCTCTTTCTAACCGTTGGACGTTCCCTCTTACAGATAGCCGTATGTCTTCCCTTATGTCTTACTCTCTCTATAATATCTCTATGGTGCCGACGCCTTGTTTGTATACCATTGTATACGCTACGTATTTTCCGTTCTCATTACTTTGTTTTTGTTACTATTGCTGTTAATTTGTTGAATGTTGTTATCTTTTCTTATTATTGTTAGTTTCTTGTAGGTATAATGCCAAAGGGAACGAAGAAAATTGTTTTGAACAGTCAAAGTCGTGAGTTTGTGATTCGCTTACGTGAATATTTTGAGTGAGAGAACCAAAATGGCGGGCCGCTATTACCCATGGATAAAGTATGTGATAGAGTTGCAGATGCTCTTAGCATTGGACATGCGACAGTAATGCGTATCAGCAAAGAAAAATATGTCGAATCTTAAACCGCAGCTTTGACTGAAGACGCGGACAAAAAAATTGTACCGCCAAATAAAAATCACAACCATTACCACAGACAACCGCTGCGAATCGCAACCATGTATATGGTTACTATACAAGGGGCGAATTGCCTACATTAAAAAACCTATCGCGTTCCTCAAAGACGCAGACTTGTTCAAAGGAAGCTTGCCATCTCTAACGAAGAAATTGAAAAATATTGGTTTATAAAAAAATTTCAAAAAAAAAATATTATGGAAAGAACCGAGATTGCTCTTGCTCAAGTGATTTTTTTCTGAAAAATAAAACAAATCACAAATTGAGACAAAGTAGTGTTTCTAGACGAGACATGGCAAAACGCCAATCATACGGTATCTAAAGCTTGGATTGATAATACTGCACAATCAACCACCAAAGTACCCGAAGGCAAAGGTCAAAGATTAATCATGACTCATACTGGGACGTCATGGTTTTGTGTCATGTAATTGCCTATTGGCATTCAAATCAACTAAAACTACTGAATACCATGACGAAATGAATTTTGAAAAATTTAAGGTGTGGTTTTTAAATTTATTAGATAATTTAAAGGAGCCATATTGCATTATTATGGATAACGCCCCATATCACTCGGTCCAAAAGCACAAACCACCAACTTCGGGAAACATAAAATTTGAAATCATTGCATGGCTTCAAGAAAACGAAATAGAGGCCAATGAAACTATGCTCAAAAATGAATTATTAAGACTCGATGGTCTGCACAAACCTAGTACTCCAACGTATGTCTCAGATGATACAGGCCACGAAAAAGGTCATACCGTCATAGGACTACCCCCGTACCACTGCCAGTATAATCCGATCGAGCTTATCTGGGCCCAAGTCAAAGGTTTATTTGCTTGAATTACAGTTAGATAGGTACTTTAAGTATTAATTACTGTATAATTAATCTTAGTAAAAATATGTTTTTTTAAGGTTACGCTGCTAGACACAACACAACACTGCCTTTCACGGCAAATAAAATGTTGCAGTTATTAAAAAGTGCGGTTGACAATGTATTTGCAGGAGACTGAAAGAAGGTGGTAACCAAATGTAGAAAAGTAATGGAAGAAGATTGGGAGCGGGACGTCCGATTTAATAATATTTGCGAACAAGAGTTCATAATAAATTTACAAGATTCTTCTAGCGATTCAGAAACTAATTTAGATATGGATTTTGGGTGTACTCCTTTAAGAGAATAAATGAATTTTATATTGAAATATTCTTTTAATTTAGTAATGTTTGTAATTTAATGAAATTAAATGTCACATTAGCATCGATAATAGTGAGAAATGTCGATAATTTCTATGGACAATTTTTATATCCTGACAAAACTAGGAATGTCAATTTGACATAAGTCACAGAGATCAACCTATCTTTTATGAAGTATAGTCAGAGACTAGAAACTTTTAACCAACGAGTAACTTTTATGTCTGTAACAGTGTTGCCACTTCCTTGTCGCTACTGTCACTAGACAGTATCAAAAGTCATTCAAGTTGATCCTACCAGGCGGCGCACTCAGGATCTGTACCTTAGACGATGCATACAATAGAGACCGTGATAGTTTAGGTCACATTCTATTAAAAAATGTTTTTATAAAGCAGCGACGTCGAACAAGCGTTTGCTTAGATCTTTGCATATAAGTTGCCGACCCTTTAAAAATTTTAAAACTGGTTTTGTTAAAAACCTTCACCGATCCCATTTCTCCGCTAATTGGCTACCATTTTAATTGGGTACTGTGTCAAATGATGTAATAAAATATCTTCTGATTAAGTTAATGTTACTTAAGTTCACTCAATGAGAACTTTAAAATTGCACAAAACGCGCTTGGCAACTTGCTGGTCCTCAGCCACTGTACATAAGAAATTTCACTGTCATTTCACTGTCACTCATGACAAGAAAATGGTGGCAGATAATAATGCACAGGTTATCAAGTTGTGATGAGGTGAATTATACTATAACGGTCTGAGCTGAACTGATTTGAGACGAATAGGAATTGAAAGATGAATATGAGTAGTTGTATTGATATTTAAAATACCCTGACTTTATAAATGTGTAAGTGCCTTCAATGCACCTTTCTAATGCGTAATAAGGTGCATTTAGAACTTCTTTGAATGACCAATTTTGATTTGGTTACAAATGGACAATCGCAGGACTTTACACTATCAAATAAAAAAATCATTCTACAATTGGCGGTGTAATTGCTTTACATACATAACGAAAGATATATACAAATAACCTTCTCCTTTTTTTCAGTCGTTCAAAAATACATTTTCATAAAGAAGAACTAAGAACGTGAATCTATAATGTTTTTTAGGAATTACTACCAAAAAGTTTTTGCAATTTAACACAAGTTTGTGTCATTATTTTCTTAGGTTATTCCTTCAAATAAAAAACAAGAGCTGTTTTGTCTGATGCTCATTTACAGCATCGTCAAATTTCGAAGTCGCTGAGAAGGCAAAACGAAACTAGCTTCCAAAAACCTCTGTATTTTTATTAGATCAAAACACTTCACATCGGGACAAAGACGTTATTATTATACAAGTCACAAATTCATCCTCATTTTGCAATACTACTGTCATCTACTGTGCTCTGCGGCCAGGAGTACTCGTATGCTACCTTAGTTTTTAACTCTGTTGACAGACGTGCATATATATTGTATAATATATATATATACTGTTTCTCTAATGTCACTAAAGGTTTTAAGCAGCAACACTCTTAGAGACTGCATGTTGAAAAAAATCAGAATGATTAGATTATAGTATGGCCCAATATTTTCTTTTATATAAAGAACTGCAACTCAAAGTTTTATAGTAAAAATACTTTTTATCTGATGTTTACTTATTTTCGTTGATTTGGTTTCACTAGAAATTCCCCTGAGAATCCCCTCATCTTTAGGAATTTCTTACTTGTTTACACTACTTATAAACACTCCTATAACAAAAACTATGTCTGGTTTCCGTAAATAAATATGTAGTATAAATAAGAAATTTAGTTAGTTTGTTTACGTATTTGATAGTTTCTAGTCAGTAGGTACGCTTTCACTCCTCTATTACTTGACCGATCCTTATGTAACTCTCTCTTCTCTTTAGCACGTCGAAAGGGTTGCCTAAAAAGGACGTAAGTAACTTTAATACCAATACAAAGTAGTATAAATCCAGTGGTAAAATTAAATAAAAGGTACAGAAAAAACAACTAAACCGCAAGCAAAGTCGCTGGAAAAAGCAGTATGTATGTATTACAAAGACAATCTCTTAAATATTTAAATTTTCAAAGGCTACCGAATATATAGCTGGGGAAGTTTAGAGGTCAATTTCGGTTGTTATTATAGAATCTTCATGCTATGGGCGTTGCATGAACATTGCGCGCTCGGCTACCTTTGAAAGAGCACGTCGTATTGGTACCGCTATGCAAGATAAACGTATAGGTTCAAGTCGTGCCCGGCGCGGTTATTAAGCTACCACGAGTATAGCAGAATTACGAAATTCGTCAATCCTTTTATAAGACCTTCAATCTACTTCAATGCCGACTGAAGCCTATTCGAATGTGTCACGTCTGAGTTAAACATGTGATTTCATATGTTTTGGTGATTTAATTTGTACTTTAACAATTGTTTTAAAACTCAAGATGTCTGGAAACAAAGTTATTGGTTTGTTTTCTTTGGTGATATTGTCGTTACATGTTATAGCCGGTAAGTATTATTATTATTATTATATTTAAGTTATACCAGCATACAAAAGTTCATGTTAATTCTCATATAGAGAGCTTGGGAATTATTATATTAGTTATTTATTTTTTGTAGTACTTGTATGTTTAATATCTCTAAATGTGGGTGTTTGGTATACCTCTGCCTACCCATTCGGGGATACGGGCTTGAGCGTAAATAATATGTATTTACATATTTCTAAAAATTCAAAAGCACGGTTACGTTCTGTTGTTCCGTTAAAAAAAGTTACTTGGGTCATGAATTCATGATAAAGTTTTCTCAAGTTTATGTTAGAATTAGCAGACAGACAGGAATCATTTTAATACTTGCTTTTGGAATATAGTCTGAGTTTTGGGATTAGGTTTTTTTCACTAATAAAAATAATATATTATAAATAATTAAAGTATTACATGATCTTATTAAATATAGCAATTGTAATATGTAGAGGTGTGGAACATGCACCGGCCCTAAATCAACGATGGTAAAATAAGGCTTTACAGTAGGTAATTGTTTTAAGAGGTAATACATGGTTCGTCTCCTTTCGTAGCTTTCTATGTGGTAAAAAGGGAGCGAGAGACAGTGATGCCAACTCCGGGGTTTTTCCCCTAAATTTAGGGGGAAAAAATCTATACAGGGATTTTCTTAGGGGGTGAAATTTTTTGGGGATATTTTTAGGGATAAAATTTTATTTGTATTTTTTAAAAATTTTAAGGAAATGCTGGTAAGTAAATGACATAAATTATATAATAATTGAAATTACATTTCATAATGTGATGAAATTAAAGAAAAATACTTAAAAATACTAAATAACTATTGTTATTAACTAATTATTTATTGTTTTTATTTATTTCTTTATTTATATTGTAATGAATAAATACTTGGTCCGTCGTTGGGGAGTTTTGTTTTGAATTTAGTGGTTTTTGAAATTGCTTTAGGGGGAAAGTTTTCAAACAGTTGGCGACACTGGCGAGAGAGGACTAACATTCGCCTGAAGTGCAGAGATGGCAACAGACGTAAAAGGCTTGAATTGAACACTGAACTACGTACTGACGACGTGACGGGCTAATGTGCCATTTTCGCAGCCAATGAAATATAGATTGCATCAAAATTTCTGAAAGTTTGTTTACCTTTATGGGTATAAAAATGTCCTAAAACTTTATAACTGTCGTGGAGGAGAATCGAACACTCTGCTACACTTTGTAAGAGGGTCTTACAAAGCCGTAATACACAATCGCCTATTAGAAACTGCATTATGCTACCACATCTGATAAGCAAACTTTTCATTTCGGAATTTCGGTATTTTGCTTGAGACATCTATATATCAGAAGTCAGCAGATGACGCATAGGAATAATGATATATATGGTGTGTAGAGTTAGTATTATTATTATGTTACGTTTTGACAAAAATGAAAAGGTTTTCGTGTGTGGTTATTAGTAAAAAGTTATTAGTAAAACTACTGAATATATCATATCAGAATGTATTTAATATATACCTATATACAAAATAATTATAGCGGATAATGTTTTTAGGCGGGTCAAAAGATGGGAGCCGTGTCAAACGCTTGCGCGCTGACAGTAACACCGTGGCTCGAGAGCCAGCACAAGCGCTCGATGCGCCAGACCCTGAACCCGCAGCAGTTTCAGCACCTACAGCCTTCCTCAGCCCATCTGTAAAGGAGTACCTTGAATTAGGGATGGCAATACCCGGTAAGTGAAATACTTTTTGTACCGAATCTTCGTTGTGTACTTACCGAATAATACAGTGTGCAAAATGATTACGAAGGTATCACTTTGATATAAACATGAAACAATTTAAGTAAATTGGTAATTTTTCAAGTTTTCACCTTTATAGTTGCCACACTTGCCCCTGTCCATAGATCCTTGTATCCCATGTTCATCTAGAGGATGATTTACCTACTTAAGAAAGTGAGAGGAAAGAGCTTCAGAATTAGAAAAATCTACATTACCTGTAGTCATTTATATTTTGAACACAATACAGTGCCCGTATAAACCGTCCAAGTTAGTAACAGCCATGCCCTGTCCATGTGTTGTGGCAGAGTGCAAGGTTTTTATGGGAAGGAATAACAGAAAAGATTCAAAGTAAATTAGTTTTTAAAGTCAATACAAAAAGAAGTTAATGTTAACGCAAGTAAATACGCAATATGCAAGCAAGTAGTTAAGAATAACCACTTAATTATATTATTATATATAATAAAAATTATAAGAGAACTATTCTTCTTTCTTTGGTGTATTAAGATCAAATGTCATATGGCTTGAGGCAAATTGTCGTTGTGACACCAAGTAAAATAAATATTGTTACATAATGGTAAATTATCTTTTTCAACAGAACTTAATCATCTTTGTATAATTGTACTGTTAGCAAGCCGTGTGCCGTTCTCGGTGGTCACAACCACCCGTATCTTCCTTGGGTCTAATTCCCGATTTCTTCGTAAATACCGACTGATACGGTTGACGGCATTACTCCCCCAACATTATACGTGTGTAGGACTGGGTTATGTTTGGCAAAAGTAGAGAGCTGGGTACGCCTCTGCCTGCCCTTTGGAGATATAAGCATGAGTGTACGTATATGTTACTAACGCAGTGTGTGACGAGCAAGAAAAACAAATATGAATAACTGAATATTATAAGCCATATTGTTAACTTATGACTAGGTACTTTCATCGTTTTACACTGCTACAAATTAAAACCAAAAAGCAGATGAAATCGAACACTTGTGTTAGGAACTCTCACACACACTCTAATATTTACTTAATTTTATAATAAGTCGGGGAATTTTTTTTTCGTATTTTACAATATTCGTATATATAATAAAATTGAAGAAAAATCTCTTTGATTGAACTGTTTGTATCCGATTAATATCAATAAATATATGACATGACGAAAAAGAAAAATAAGGAGTAAAAACACTTCCCGCCATTTTTCTGTTGTTTTTCTGTCCGCCAAAATGAGTGAATCTAACGAAGAAATGAAGAATGAAAGAAGAATGTATCGAACATTCTGAAGTTTTATACAAAAATTGACTTCGGGGAGGTTTTATCACAAATTTTCGGTGGTTGAGACGCTTTTGACTAAAGCGCGAAAAACTTGTGACCTTTATGGAGCTAATACTGACACTCAGTAAGAGTGTAGCACAAAGTTGGTTTAAGCGTTTTCAGTCAAGGAATTTTGATGTCGAAGATACAGCTCGCATTTTTGAAAAAGTGGAGCTAGGGCGGCATATTAGTAGTTACGACATAGCTGAGGAACTGAGGATTGACCACAAAACAGTTTTGGCTCATTTGAAAATGTCTGCCTTAACAAAAATACTCGAAATTTGGGTGCCACACGAGCTCACTGAAAGAAACCTAATAAATCGTGTATAGAACGTGCGGAAATGACCATGGTCAAAGAGTAGTCAAGCTAGCAGTAAGGTGATGCTGAGTGTACGGTGGGATTGGAAGGGCATTCTTCACTATACTACTTCTTCACTATAGTACTATATTCTAACAATATCATTATGGGTATCCTGTCACATTTTGCCAACCATTATTTTGTCCCACTTACGTAATAGGGGTCATTCGGGCACTATTGGAAATTAGATTTGAAAATTTGGAGTATATTGACAGCAAGAGGAAATGATATTGCTTAAAAAGATGGATTGGGGAGTTTTAGCAATAGCTCAAGCAAGTCATGGTTCATGCCTATAACGCGAACTGGTGCCAGGAAGTCAGCCCTCTAAAATGTTAGTTAAAAATTTACACTATTGGCGTAATTAACGTCTTTGACCCATTTGCCGGCTTATAGTGAAAGTGTTTTAGATTCGTTTAAACTGTAACATTGTTCAATTAGATTTTGCTATGTGATAATAAACGATTGCTGAATATAATTGATTACAATTATTACACACGAGTACAAAAATAACCTTCAAAATTTGATTTAGAAAGTATATTTCAATAGCAACTGGAACCTTTACGCTCATGGCGTTTCTAACAAAGACTGTTTCACAACTACAATATTTTGAGTGATATAACTTATGTTTATAAGAAATATGTGAAGTGACTTGCTGTTAAAAGCTTTTGTCAGGGTGGCTTCCCTTAGGGAATAAGCGAAATCATCCCTGGCGTCCGCATTCATATTATTGAGCTGCATTTAAAAATTTCATTTGTGTTTGTGAGCGCTGTAAACTGTAAATATAAATTTTCTGTCATAAAATGATGTGTGAAATGTTAGAAATATGTATATGTACAAATCATTGTCCATTGCATCAGTAGTGGTAGGGGCGACCTCTTAAAAGCTGTGACTATCGAGTCTTTCTCTGAATGGCTTACTAATTAGTTTATTTCTGACTCCTTACTTTCGCCATCGCATCTGTGTTAGCTGTTTTTTTTTTGAAATACGTAATTAGATGTTAGCTGGTATGAAATATTAATAACTCTATTAACTATTTCTTGTGTAATCATTAAGAACGCTTTTAAACAATGAAATAAAATAATTATTATTTTGATAATATGAATGGCTTTAAAGTTTTAGAACAAATGCTGGCCATTGTTTAGAAGGTTAGTCGGACCTATGGCTCCGTGCATCGCATAACCTTGTACTCTGCAAACTTTGGTTGTTACACTATGACTTGGCTCTCAATTATACTAACAATCGTAGTTGTATGCAGCGGCATTAACGAGGTCGTTATCATAGAACACGGGTTTAGGCAACTCACCTAGTAAGTCGGGCATTCACGCAATTCATTAGTATGAATGTTGAAGGGACGATGAGAGTTTGTTTGTATACGATTTTGTATGTTCAATTTATTACTTATTATTCATTACATCATATTTTTTCTTTTGCTTTAAAAATAGTCGTATAGGAGAATTTTAGGAGTAGACAGCGTTTTTCATTTATTTTTTTATAAAGAAAACAAAATTGCAGAGGGTGTATTAAAATAAAGTATTACTGCTAAAAATACAGGTTTACATACAATCCAGTGCGTTTTCATTGATTAATAAGAAAGTATAGTGGGATACGTTATAAAGGAGCTTAAAAGTAGCTACAACTAAGATTTGTGATTATTTATGTACTAAGTAATCGTTATGTATACAATATGAAGCTTAAAATGAAGGCGTTTTCCCTAACCCTTGATTGTGTAGAGTGAGATCATTAATCAGCGATTTTTTTTTACATTGTATACAAATACCTAGTATTTTTGCTTTCTTTTAATTTAAATTACCAAACTTTTTTTTAAAATAAATATCTCAATGTGGATTAGCGTTACTTAATTACGTTACGTTTAAGAAAGTTTACATAGTAATACTTGTGTGTTTATTCAAATTTGGTAAGTTACAACCGCCGTCCATGGACACCCGATTCACAAGAGTCGCAAGTGCACTGCCCGCCTTTGAGGGTGATGAGGGATGGGGGATGCAGGGAGCGGAAAGAAGAGAGGGGGGATGAGGAGAAAGGAGATGAGGGGAGAGGAAAGGGGAGAGGGGGATTTGGGTCTCCGGAAACTTCACTCATTTCGGGGAAATGCAACGCAAGCGTTACTTCACAACCGATTTTCTGTGAGACCGTGGTATCCTTAAATATAGATGGCGTTGAAGTTGCTAGATTTTCAAGTTTTCTGCCAAAATATTTTTATTTTTTAAAGGTGTCAGAACATCGGCAAAAGTGTATCAAGATACGATTCTTGACAATTTGGATAAGTCTTCATCAGAGCTGAAGTCTTGTTAAGAGGCTGGCCGTTATCTAGTCCCGATCTTAACACTCGGGATTATGATTTATGGACAGTTTTAGACAGTATGGAATGCTCTTAATGTCATGATAATTTGGAGTCTCTAAAACAATCCATAAATATATAAAGCTAGTAAAAAAGGAAAAGGTTTTCCTTGTAACAATATTTATGGCAAGACTAGTTATACATACATATATATCTACCAATAAATATAGTCTCAAGTTTAATTTTCATTGTATTGAATACATTGTGTACAATAACGGGCGTAATTATTATTATTATGAGGTGGAATAATAAGCAAAAGAGAAGATGAGGAGCGATAGGTTTTGGTCCTGGGAACAATATGCAGATACAGAGGATAATTAGGATTCAGATTTCAGTTCCTTGTATGATAAAACGTACATATGTTCTTATAATTATAATAGAACATAGACACTTCATCTCAAACCGGTATATTCATCAGACATGCGAAATGAATGATTGTTAACTTAATACAATAATAATATGATATAGAATAATCAACAATAATACTATAAAACATGCAATAACAGAGGTGTAAATTTAATTAATTTAATCGTAAGCTGTATTCGTGTATTTACAACATTACATAAAGAAATTATACATTTATGTTGCATAATTCTTGCACTCAGTTTGCATAATTCATCTGCAATCATTTGCAACGTGTATAATTGATTGAAATTCGCTGATAGGCATGAGGTGAGCTCCGGTTACTGAGTTGTGGCCGTTTGAGCAAATCGCCCTGACATTCTGTACGAGGCTTGAGGTCAGCATGAAGGCAGTCATGTGTGTACACAATAATTGTAATCTATAATGTATCAAGTAATCAACGGTTTCATTCAGCTTATCTGTTTTTTTTTGTATCAGACGGGTCACCTGATGGTAAGGGACTAAAGAGTTCAAGAGTCACAAGTGCGATGCCGTCCTTATGAACATCACGTTTAGCTAATTTTCAAGCTCATATTAAAGTCAATGGACATAAAAAATCCGTATGTAAAAAGCGTCTTATCGGTAAATCTAACAGCTGCATTATCTTTGCTTAGTGACTTACGTAGAAGGTAAAAAGTTTTGGGTTTGTTTTAAATTTTTGAAGAGGCGCTTCTAATCTGTCACACAATAGAACATGGCTACTTATCCTAAAACACATAATGTCTTACAATGTAGTGTTTAGCTAGTGTTAGATACAAATGGAACTTTCACTTGAGACAATGTATACTTTCAGATGAAACGGTAGGTATGCGATGCACCCAATTAAACAAGCGAAACAACTGTCTTTTATTCATGATAAGTTTGTCTGCAGATATACCTAGTTATTTTTATTCAAAATCTAATTTTATTTGCAGTTGTATTAAAGTCTTGTTTATTTTTGTATACTCAAGAATGGCTGAATCGAAAATCAACACTCTTGTTTTATTGTATTTAAATGTGTAAAATTAACTATAAACAGGTTTCATACCGACTATACTACTTCAACAGTGAACATACCATAACATACCACAAATAAATAAATTTAAAAACACCTTACAAAAATAGCTATAAGAAGGGGGTAAGATAAACTCTTAAACCCTGAGGGACTTATAAGAAAACTCTTTAAGAAACGACTTATCTTCTATTATACAGGACAATTAATATGGGACAGCTTTCTGTCGAGTACACAGTCATTAGCACTAGAAATCTGAATTCACCAATTTCATGTCATCTCTTTTCGTAATAATACAAGAAGGCATTATTGAAGACTATGACTATGGAAGACTTTGAAAAATTTGACTTTGAAGATAAGTATTTGCTTAATGAACCCAAAGATCGTTTTTCTAAACTATGCAATAATCCACTCACTATTGAAGTCACTTGCATCTTGCATGAAGGATAATTTTAGAATTTATCTTTTACTATGTTGAAGTTGCAAAATCTTAAACCCATAATGATTCGAGCGAGGTTGGTTACTTGCGGTTGGTACAGCGCAGTTGACATTTACTGTGACAATAGTAATTATTTCCTGTGGTCACATAATTTTTAATGGTGCTCACATAACTCTTAAACAATGCCATTGGTATCAAAGAATAATTAGCAAGGCGTACTTCGATCAGTCGTGGGCTAACAATAGGTGTAAGATCATACGGAGATAATAGTAATGTCAGTTTTACACGTACATACATAGGTACGTTTTTGGCCCGACAAACCTGCGTGCCGAAAACTTGCGCTAACAAACTTGATGATGGAACCAAGTTGTAAGTTTAAAGAATGGTCACCTCATAATTTTGTATGGTCCAATGGACTTGGTTTGTAAAAATAGATTTGAAGAAATTATTAGAATAGTTGTCAAAGTGAGCCATGCTGACTTTATATTAGTAAAATTATTACCTACTATTATTATATATATACATATATACACTGAGCGTATGTACCTAAGAATTTATTTGACTGTTTTATGTACCTACTAACGTAACAAATATAGTCAATGGAGAATGTAGAACGCACAAAACGTTTAAACGTTTATAGAGATCTGGAAAATCCTTGAATATGATCATAGATTTAAAGATAGACATAATATGTATATACATAGATATATTCTAACTCTGTGTATTCGTATAAATTTTTGTACATGTGAATATTTTACCTAGGATTTCAAGTGAAGAGTTTTATTGGCAAATTATATAGTTTATATAGGAAGGCAATTTACATAGTTTATGTAGAAACACACAGAGTAGAAACTCTTCAACCAACGAAGTCTATTTTCTCTGTATAAGCACATGAAGTAGTAAAAATGACCTGATACTAGATAGATAGATAGATATACTCTTTATTGTACATCAAAATAATTACATTTTTATTGTTATAAATATACTTACAAACTAAAGTTTAAAAATAAAAAAAATTATAAAAATAAAAATAAAACAAAACCTAGTAAAACAAATGTTGTACAATTGGCGGCCTTGTCGCTATTTGCGATCTCTTCCAGGCAACCATTGGATGGAGAGAAATATTAAGGATGACATGAGGAGTTGCAGTGAACGATTTAATGAAATTGAATGAAACGAAGAATTTGACTATTGTGACAGACATGCATATATACATATACATATACAATAACACTTATAAGATACTATATGTAACCATACACAAAAATATAGACTTAACTGTAAAGAGAATAGATAGGTACACAAACTGCATGGTATTAGGAGCATCATCACTCAGCAACTGAGGTAGTGTTCTTTTAGCATTTTTTAAAAATTACAAGGTGTTTGTGCCCGTCTGATGGTGAGTGGTAACGCATTCCACAATATACTAGATTGAATCATATAGATTGCTTTGCAAAGCTCTTAAATAATTTCACGGTACCTATGTAAACTTTTGAAGTCTTGTTCTGACCTTCAAAATTATTCCTTTTCGGGTACAGAATAGAATACAAAATACGAATGTTTTCGAATAACTCGGCGCTGCCGGTTCTTCTACTTGGCTTCGCCGCCTCGTTGCACTTGCGACACCGCTGCCTGTATACATAAATGCGCGGCGGATTACGCCACACGTGGGTCAAACGTACCCATTATATTAATGATAAAGAAAAGATAATAATAATTCCCTGAAAGTGAAATATACCTAAGTATTAGTTATCTACATAGATTTATTCATTTCGCTATCGTGGCAACTCATAAGATATGTGTTGTCTACTAGTCAACAATAGGTGTAGCTGACATAATATTGCATTTCCGTACCATTGGTTGTCCTTTCGAAGTATAAAAATCTTATTTTTCGTTCACACTACAGCCCACAGGCTCATAAATGTTCTAATAGGATTAATTTAGACTTTAAGTATAAACCTGAGATACCAACTGGTATATAGGGAAAGAGAGAGGATAACATAAAAAGTATCCTCAGTTCCAAAGTACAACTTTGGCCATTTAGTCGCGTTTGTGATTTCTTTTGTATGTCTTGTTACTTAGATAATAGCTAAACTCACGTGTTCCACATTTTAAAACATGTATGCTCTTATAGAACTGTATTAGACATATCGTCATATTGCATATTTAAGTGCACGCAATTTTTAAATATTACTAAAGAGATGCCATTAATGGTAAGCGGTACTAAATAAATTCAAGCTATTTAATAACATTTAATTATATTATTGACCGTGGGTATAGAGATTTATCTGGATGATTAATCTTACGTGTCTTTATGTTTGTATACTGATATACAGCAGACAGCACGTCACAAACATCATACCATACTATATATTTAACGTTATGGTATGGTATGGTGTTTGCGGATCGCGTGTATGTGGACTAATTTCTACAATTCGACGTCTTACGCGAACAGCTAGCTGGAAAGTTTTCGGTCTATGCAAGGAAGAGCTTCCTTCTCTTGCCTGCATCCGCTCACCAACGTCCAGTATTTACAAACTGTTTAGAAAAGGTTTTTGTTCTTTTGTATTAGATCAAGGCTTGATAATTGTCACAATAAACTTTAAAAAAATATCCGTAAATTCACCGTACTCTGTACCAGAAGTGGTTTTTGAGCCGTTAGTGAATATGCTTAGATATTTTTTAAGACACCCTTTAGGATGTTTTTTTTTGTTGTTTCTTTGTCTTTGTGCAGCTATATTTTGTACATATTGTCGAAGTCAAATTGCTTTGAAGACTTAACACTTACCGCCAACAATATTGGATCAGTTGGTGTAGTTCCGGTAAATTCAGTATTGCTTCTAGTGCTGCTGTACGTGTAGTTCATGCATCCATTTATCATATTAGCGTCCAGTAAACACGTTAAAGTTTTCGTATATTTCGAGATTGTGCTCCGCGTAATTATTAAATTTAATATAGGTAATTTTTGGATTTACATTAGAATGGGTGAACTTTGACTTCGTACTTTGTTTTTATTTATTTTTTTATGGCCGGCTGATCCCAAACTAAGCAGAGCTTGGACTATGATAACCAGACTGCTGATAAACATACTTCTATATATGTATATACATATAATAGATAAATTACACCCAGACACAAAATAAATGATCATGCTCATCACACAAATATTTGTCCAACAACAAAGGTACCCCCCTTTTTTTGCGCTTCTAACATTATCCGTTTTTGGAAGAGCTCACAAAGCTTGTTTAAAAGTTATTCCCGTTTTAATTTCGAAGTATTATCGTTCGTCCTCCGTTTCTCATAAATCCAGATGGAATGAAATTTAAAATTTTACGTATTCTTTTTTTGCAATTATTCACTATTCTTTTGAAAAAAACCCATAAAAATATACTTAGTGATATTGTTACATTGTAAGTATCTCATTATCATTAAGGTGTTTTGAATTAGACATTAGATGTGACTTATAGGATTTGAAATAAAAACTGGACGAGTCCTACCCACTCTCCCTTAATATATTTACTTAATATATTAATAATTTAGCATTACCCCCCTCCACTATAGAATGCTTTATTTCCATTTTTAGAATACATTAATAAGTTTTTCCGTCTCATTAGGATCTTCCTACTCACGCTTCACGAGGTTTATTTTTTAATTAAATGCATATTTATTTATTCAGTAAGCAACCCGCACATTTTGCCGACTACAATTTAGACATACTTGTATATAAGGGGGTAAGCTTATGGACGTCGACGAATTTCCAGTTGAAGAGACTGTGTGAAAATAGAAAATATATTTAAAGGTTAAAGGAGGATAGAAAGGGAATCAAGATCAAGGGAAGAATTGGGAAGTGGAAACAATAGCTCATTAGGTCAGGGTCGCATACTTTGAAATTCGAACTTAATGATGCCGGGAAGTCGAGTTCTCTAACGAAACTATCTATTATAACTGTAAATAAAATCTAAACAAGTATTTTTAATAAAAAAAGAACAATATATAAATGCCAACTGCACTGCATTGATATTCTAAGTCATTTATACTATTAGGATGATTCAAGTGACCCGCCACATGTCGAAATCCATCAAGCCGTTTATATACCTACTCGTATACATATACTAGAAAACGCACCACCACCACCTTCTTTCGCAGTAGGCTAACTAATGTCGTCTTTCTTCATGCGTTCGCCTAAAATATTATGTAAACACCAAGTTTCCGCTTGTCCTCGGTTACATAAGTATTAAAGGGTCAATTCATTTCGCACCTCGAATACGTGCCACTGGAGACCTTAGCACCTAAACAAGTTTCTGGCTAGGAAATCGTAAAAAAATATTGATTGATAATTATCGCCTCTGTGATTGTAGGTCGTGCATTTGATTTATGTATTCATCTGATTCGTATCTTAATTACACATCTAAAACTTGCCTTTGGTAAAACATCTGTACTTGTTTTAGTAAAGTACTGCTTATCATTTAATAAAATGATATGCATATTGTAAGCTTCTTCTGGTTAGTTTAATATTAGTATACAATGCATTACTTCATTAAATCGCAATACAGTCCATAGATCAATGTACCTTAACAAGATAATTAATGCAATTGATGTGATGAATGAGGTAGTAAACTAGACGCATATAAAGCAATACAAATTCAATTATTATGTATACTACATATGTATTTTGTGCAATTATTAACGAAGATTGATGAAGTTGGATTTGTGGATTGATGAAGTTGGAACTAGCTAGAGGTCAAATGTTAAAGTTAATATCTCGTCTACACAGATAGTTCCGTAAAAGTAGTTTTTATAAAATATTTACACATAAATACATCTTATGTACATCTGTTTTACACGATCGTACACGATACACGATCACTAGCCATAATATTTTCAACATATATTGCATGTTAGACCATATGAGTCTATATCATTTGTCGGTTCGTAAATTCTTGTCTGGTCACGTAATATTAACATGTGCGTTGGCCGGAACACCCCCGTGGGATTTGGAGGCGGAAGTGCTCGCCGAAGTTTATCGGCGAACGGCTGACTTTCGAGTGGTTGCCGGCAGAGGTACGCGAGTGGCGTGAGGCCGCTCGCCGAGCCACAATGGTGACTTGGTCGTCCCGGCTGGAGGCTCCACGTGCTGGCTTTGCCGCCGTGGAGGCGCTCCAGCCGGTCATTGTTGAATGGGCAGAGCGGCAGCACGGGACTCTTTCCTTCCGACTGACGCAGGTTCTTTCCGGGCACGGCTGCTTCGGGAAGTACCTGCACTCGGTCGCTAGGAGGGAAATGAGCCCCGTCTGTCACCACTGCGACTGTAGTGAGGACTCGGCTCAGCACACGCTTGCGGTTTGCCCCTCTTGGGCGTCGCAGCGTCGGGCCCTCACTACAGTCATCGGAGAGGATCTGTCGCTACTGGCTGTTATACGCTCTATGGCCAGTAGCGACAGGAAGTTTAACGCGGTTGCAACCTTCTGCGAGGACGTTATATCGCGGAAGGAGGCGGCAGAGCGGGCCCGGGAGGACGATCTCCATTCGGACCTAATCCGCCGCCGGCGAACCGGGCGGCGGAGGCGCGCCTACCAGCGCCTCATGCGGCCCTGAGTGTGGCTGCGGGTGTTCGGGAAGGGTTTTCCCCTCCACCCGCTTTAGTGGCCAGCAGCGAGGAGGTGACGTCCGCGTGTGTCTGGACGCCGCCTTATTGATAGGTTACCCGTAGGTGGTGCCCGCATAGTGTGGGCAGGCGCTAGGAGGGGTCCGGATGTCTTAATAAAGCTGTAAAACACTCAAGCAACGGACACAAAACACCCAGACTCAGAACAACTGTTTGAGGATTACACAAAGTGTTGTCCCGTGCGGGTATTTCCTAACGTTTCATAATATTCAATACTAGCGGTCGCCCGCGGGTCCGCCCGCGTGTATGTCGGTTACCGCTGCAAAAAGCCCACCCAGGAAAGACACGGTCAGCAAAATGATTCCCAGGTCAATTCACAGACACCGACACTAACATCGACGACACAGTCATTATCCGTAGGCTGCACAGATTGTCTTTCTGTGGATGTTTAAGTTGTTAATGAGGAAAATATTTAAATGTAATTAATACTAAGTTTTCACTTCTGCCGGCAGTCCCTGAGTGCAACCCGTTGTTTTAGGATAGATAACTAAAGCGATTCTTGTAGAGCTTCTCTATAAACATTTGACGTTAAATTATTTTCGGGTAACAAAATATACTGATGGTCAGGAGCTCCGACCCGTGATAGGGCAACGTAAAGCTCATGCGTAAAACATTCTTTTCGTATATCAATTCCTACTAATTTGAATGTTTGGTCCTGGGATTTGTTTATTGTTGGTGCGGAAGAAATTTTTACTGGAAATTGGAGCCTTTTGAAGGGTATAGGCAAATCAGTAGGGATCATGGGTATTCTTGGTATATGAGCTAATTCACCAGCTGCAGGGCCGGTGATAATCTTCACTACTATTAAATTATCTTTTAGCTCCTTTATAAGAAGTCTCGTGCCATTACACATGTTGGGGGGGGGCTTAAATTTCTGAGAAGCATTATCGGCGTGCCAACTTTTAACGACAGTTCATGTGGTGGTAGCCCAGCGGGGTTCAGGGAATTAAAAAAATCCTGGGGGTAGTGCACTGCGTCCTCGATGTTAATGACGGTGTCTATGGATTTATAGCACTTAACTTCACCTGGTACTTTCTGCATAATTAAATTGTTTATTTCGTTGACTGTTTTATTCCAGGGAGAAACTATTGCTCTGAGAGGAACTTTTGCGTAGGTGTAGTTTTAAGAACGAAATCTAAAAAAAAATCGCACGAAAATTATTAGACTCCACGCACGACCTCTGCGTAGGGAGCTGACCTCGCGACTAAGCCGCGCGGGTACCTTACTCATAGATCTAAACTCCCCTCCCGCACGCGCACCCCCGCCTTGGTGACGCCCACTTCGCAACGGGGAGCAGAAATCGTAATATTTTAATTTTGCCATAACTTCAAAACTAAACGTCCAATTTATATCATTCAAAGACCAAATATTATCTACATAAATTGTAGTTAGTGATGAAATAATTAATTTAGATAAGGATTAATAGAGTGAGTAAAATAAACGTGTTTAAATGTAGTCCAAAAAAAATTCAAGATTTTCAAATAAAAAAATGGTTGTTGAGCCTCACTCGACATAGATAGGTATAGTGTGTTGCGGACTTTTGGTAGATATTTATAAGATCTATAATTAATTATAACATTTTATGATTCTATCTTTTATAGTTTAGGCAGCGTACGCAAAATAAGTAACTTTTCTGGTTGATTTTTTACACCTTGTGTCCGAAAAACCCAAATATCTTACAGAACCCTATTTTTTCCAAAATAAAATATAGCCTATGTTACTCGTGGATAATGAAGCTTTTGAATGGTGAAAGAATTTTTAAAATCGGTCCAGTAGTTTTTGAGCCTGTTCATTACAAACAAACAAACATACAAACAAAGTTTTCCTCTTTATAATATTAGTGTAGATTACTTAAAGATATTATACAGCATTCAACGAAGGACCTGCAACCAGTATTCGTCAATGACGGAGTGTATTTTATTTGACATGTCCGATGGCATGAGTTGGAATGACCACGGCTATGTTAACCATGATATGATAATTGATAACACATACAATAAATTTGTTAAAAACTTTAAAATAATAAAGCTCTATTACATATATCCGCTTTGTTTATTAAAATTTATCTTGTATAAATATTTCCACATACTTTAACATATTGCTGTACCATTAAATGTGTTACAATTTCGTGTGAACTTCTGTTTATATATTATTATCTTCTGTTTATATATAACAGAAAAGGTCAGTCAGTCCATACTATTAACATTTATTCGCATTTAGATGCAACTACTGAATACAATAGACAAACAAATTCAAAACAAACAAATTCAAATTCAGATTGGATTTTACTAACTAAGATGATAATAGGAAAAGCGATCCCAAGAAGATTAAAGACGAGAACCGGCCAAGTACCAGTCGGACTCGCGCATGAAAGGTTCCGTACCTTTATCTATAAAAACGGTAAAAAAACACGTTTCTAGTAGGGGAATTGTTTCCCTACAACAGACGTGATTTTACATTTTTAAAGTGAATATATACTTAACTAAATATTCTGTGAATTTTTCAAGCGTCTACCTGTTGCCGTTATCAATGAGCAAAAACATCACGTTTGTTGTATTTGAGCCCCCTTAAATCTTTATTTTATTCTGTTTTTTATTTCTATTTCTGTGTTGTTCTAGCAGCAACAGAAATACATTCTCTGTGAAAATTCCAATTGTCGTACTCGTATGTTGCCATTGAGTAGCTCGATAAAGCTATGGGCATAAACCAAAAAGCTTGCTTAATGTTACTCGAGGGAATTTTAGTTCGTACAATTTTTTTTTATTTTTTTTTTATATTAGCCTACCATAGTGACTCCACTTTGCCTGATGGAAAGCAATAGGTGGAGTCAAAGAGTGGTGGTCACCATCCTCATTGCATGTCTAGTCAATGCAGCATGGTGACCCACACTATGGCGGCCTGGTGAGATGCTTTTTCACGCCCCGTTTAAAAGACCCGGGATCAAAGTGGGAAGGAAACACGTGCGCTGGTAGAGAATTCGACGCTCAAACGGTGACTCCTCAGGCCAGCACGTGTAGTCCTGTAGAGGAAGGGAGAAGGTGGGACCAATTGGAAGAGCTCATCAGAACACTCCCCGTGATGTAGGCGATAGAGGACTGCCATAGAGGCTACATCTCTTCGCAACTGCTGAGGCTCAAGAGACTGGGTGATCTCAGGACAGTCGATAATGCGGACTGCGCGCCGTTGCAACCGATCGAGTGCGTCAAGCAAATACTGCGCATAGGCGTCCCAGAGATGAGAGCAGTACTCCACGCAGGAGCGAACCTGGGTCTTGTATAAAAGACACAGTTGCTCTGGCGAGAAGAACCGTCTCACCTTGTTCAAAACGCCGAGCTTTCGCGAGGCCGCCTTGGTGACACACTCGATGTAATCGCGCGGATTGAGATCCCGGCAAATATCCATACCCAGGATACTAAGCCTATCCTGCAGTGGCAGTTGAGTGCTCTGAAGAGTAGGAAGGGGAAGGAATGGAGACTTTTTGGTAGAGAACGCACACGCTTGTGTTTTCTTGGCGCTGAACTCGACCAGATTCTCACAGCCCCATTGGGAAATGCGGTTCAAGACCCGGTCGAGCTCAGCGACAAGCTCCTATCGTTTTCCCTCAACGTCTGCCAGCTTGGCTGCATGATGTCCAAAATATCGCCCATGAACTGTGCTGTCGTCTGCATAACAATGTATATTGCCAAGAGCCAACATGTCATTGATATGCAATGAAGAAACAGCGTAGGCGATAGGACGGAGCACTGAGGTACACCAGCGCTTACCTCCTGGAAGTCTGAGGCCGCACCGTCGCAGAGAACCCTAATTTATAGAGGAAGGCAGCAACCCAGTTGCAGAGTTTGGGTGGCAGACCAAATGAAGGAAGTTTGGAGAGAAGCGAGCGGTGCCAGACCCTATCGAAGGCCTTGGCAATGTCGAGGCTGATGGCCAAGGACTCCCCATGCCTATCCATAGACTCAAGGTGTGTGACGTACGCTAGAAGATCTCCCGTGGACCCCTAAAACCATATTGCCGATCATTTAACAAGGAGTGATCCTCTAGGTGGCGGATTAATTGGGTGGTGATGATCCGCTCGAGCACCTTACAGAGTATGGAAGTGACGGCTATAGGTCGGTAATTGGCTGAATCAGAGCGGTCGCCTTTTTTGGGAATGGGGTGAACATTCGCTTCTCTCCAGGCCTCCGGAACAATTCCTGAAGAATAGGACAGGCGATACAAGCGCGTCAGTACGGGAGACAACTCAGGTGCGCAGTTCTTAAGAACCACCGCCGGAATACCATCGGGTCCACTGGCTTTCCGGACATCGAGTGACCGAAGCTGCGCACGGACATCCCTCTGCCGGATGCGAAATTCGGGAGTTAGCCGCAAAGAGGTCAGCTAGTAGATTCGCTTTCTCTTGCGGCTCGTGGGCCAGTGATCCGTCAGGGTGGTTCAACGGCGGCAGCGAAGGTTGGCAGTAGTTGGACTGCACGGCTTTGGCCAATCGTCAAAACTTGCGGCTACCCGTAGGGTATGCGACGAGTTCTTGACTAAACCGTGCAATGCGCTGGGCATCTGCTCTGATGTAAGCCCTCTTGCATTCCCTAGTGGCTCTGTTAAGTGCTGCTTTTAGGCGATCAATGTCTGGGTCACAGTGAGCACGGGCCCGGGTCTATCCGCGGTAGGCCGACTGCTTTAGAGCAACGGCACGGATGCACTCGCGTTTGAACCAGGGCCGGGTCTTCGTGCTGGCGACTTCACTGTAGGGGATATAATACTCCATACCGACAGTGATTTCGTCAGTCACGGCAGAAGCACTTTGCGACAGATCCCTGTCTTTAAAGCAGCGTTGAGCCCACGGAATAGATGCAGAAAAATCCCGCATTCCATCCCAGTCTGCTGACGAGTAGTGCCATAACCGCCGCCTTGTTACCACGGGTCGTGGAGGTGTAACAAGAGGCACTGAGGTCGACACCAGGCTGTGGTCGGAGGATCCCAGAGGGGCGAGAACCGATATGCTGTACTGCGCTGGGTGATTCGTCAGCAGTAGGTCCAGCAAAGAGGCCGCTTGACCCGTTATGTCTGGTATCCTGGTGGGCTGGAGTACCAGTTGGGTAAGGTCATGCGTGAGAGCAAATGCGTGGGCAGTTCGACCAGAGTGGTCAGTTTTGGAAGATCCCAGCCAGAACTCATGGTGGGCGTTAAAATCTCCCAAAAACACCAGTTCGGCGGTCGGAAACTGCTCCTGCGCTTTATCCGCTGCTTGACTCAGGTGGTCAAAGAGTCGAGTTGTCTCGGAGTCTCCGGAACGGGAGCGATAGAGGCACAAGTAAATCCGGCTCCGGATAATCCGGCGAGCCACTCCGTGGATTATGCGCGACCTGACGGGGCAGCCTCCCAGGGTGGTTAGCCGTGGTTTGGCCCCTCTCTATGCCGCGGGCGGCCAGCGGCACCACCGTTTCTACGGGTCTCCCTGGCCGACGGTTCGATCCACGCCACCCTCACAATGACTCTACAACACTCCACTGCTCACACACATACCACGATAACTGTCACCCCTGCATCGTTGGGCCTCCGGTCTCTCACTCACCAGCGAAAGGCAACACCATGAATGTTGTCACTTTAGGCTGGTTTTCTGTGAGAGGGTAGTACTGCCCCGGTCGAGCCGGCCCATTCCTGCTGAATAAGTCAGTGTGGCTCTACTACCTAATAAATATAATAATTGCGTAAGATTTACAGTTAAAAGGCTCAATTTCAACATTTACACCGGTACATTCGACGTCAAATTAATGAGAGAGTAATGGTGGCTGCATCGCTCGCGGCTAGAGATATAAATAAAGTAAGTTTTTAACACCATTTCTCTACTCTAAGTAAGTTCGAATAAAACAAATTCAATCAGATTCCATATAAAAATCAAAGTAGAAAATACAATAAAATAAGTAGCTTGCATTTATTTAATGGATGATTTCAATTGTGTAATCAGTATGAAAGGTTTTGAAAATCTAAGAGTTTTGTCTGTTTTAAAATAAAACACTCAGCCTCCTTTTTTAAGACAGCACCCGCATTTGGAATTTGTGCTTTGAACCATTTATGTACATGTAGTTCATTATGCTCTTTTCGGGAGCAACAAAAATAACAAAACACGCACACAAATACACACATACAGACAAAAAATTAAAGAAACTTAAATTGATCTCAATACGTAAATGTAGTTTTAAGGATTTATTTAATTTTCTACACTCAGTCAATCGTGTTCTATATCTAAGGGGATGAAGGCACAGGTGAACCGTAAAGCTATTATTATGAGACAAACCGTTGATGGTTAAAGGAAGGCTTAGCTACAAAAATGATATTTTATTAAAAATATCTACCCACTTACTACCTTACTAATATTTACTGATTCGAGACGTATTAAAAAGGCGACAAATATACTATTTACTGATATCCCTTGTATTTGAGAGGAAGCCACTAGGTGTATTTTTGCAAAATGTCGTAAGTGGCTGTCTTCCATATTAATGTAAAATATTGTAGTAATTTATGATATTATGGAATTTGATTTTAGTGGTTAAAGCCTTTTTACCTTCTTTATAATCGATCAATATGTGTATTTATAATAATTCAATCAAAAAACACTTCGATAAATTGTATTTCGTGTGAAACATCGATCGACATCGACAATCATTGGTACTGGACTGTGGAGTGAAAGTGGTCACTACAAGCGAAATTCCATTATTATCTGTATAACTACCAGGAATGGCCTAATATTCGCAAGCGTCGTGATCGAACGGGTAGTCATTTTCTCACGGTCTCAGTCTAGCCTAGATTGGTCTTTGAATTGCTTCATGTAATTTTGTCCACAAAACAATAAATTTTATTATTCGTGAGCTTGTTATTGCAAAATATGAAGATTCAGTCAAAGTAACTCAAAGTAACAATGAAGTGTTTAATAAAATTATTAGAACACTGCATGCTAAATTAAAATTTCCTATTCCTGTCTCTTAAATTTGATGACAAACCTCATGGTATTTACACGCCTTTTATAAATATACATATATATATATGAATCTAATGGAATCGTAGAATTCAATTTTGAAACAATATTATTTTTGATTTATTGAAGTACTTGCATTAAAGGAAATTGGTCTAACTTAAACTTGAAGAGGGAGAGCCATGCTTTTATCCACGTATCGCCGGCTCGAACAGAGTAATCCCACGGTGTCACAGAAAACTATGCTATAGCTATGCTTGCGATGTTATTCGCCGAGTAAGTCAGCTTACCAGGGTCCCATCATAGTCCGGCAACGCACTTGCGCCTCTGGTGCTGGAGGTGTCCATGGGTGGTTGTTGTCACTACCCATCAGGTGACTCGTAAAAATAAATATTGAATTCTAAGCGAATTTGCTTTTGCCGTTTACTACTGATTAATGAACCGATCAGACGATTCACTTAAGAGTAGGAAATCATCACAAAAATAGTAAAATTAAATATGCTAATCAAACAAACTTTAAACTTTATTCGCCAATATTTAAGTAGTTTGACATTTCTCTTCAAGACTCGTGACGGATGCTATAACATGCGTGGAATGTTAGTCGTTGTATTGTTATAGATCTTTAAAGATGACACCATATGACCTAAGTGTGTTTTGAACATAGATCTCGTTTTGAATATGTATGTATTCAAAAAACACTTTGGTATTATTAGATTTATTCGGTATTTAGGAAGTGTCTCTTATAAAACTTTGAATGCTGACTAGTCTTTGAAGGTTTACAGGATTCTTTTTTTTAAATAATTTAGTTTTTTACACTTATTCTACTCTACAATAAATAAAAAAACAGCCATGCTTAAGTAAGTAAAAAATGCTATTGTTGCTAACAATTTAAAAAAAAAAAAAATCCTGGTAATCTGATAGTGGGTAGATCCCACTATCAGATTACAGGATGAGTGGAGGTACAGAGGTGGGGCAGTCAGCGGGCTATAATTCAAATAGAAATCTGCTGAGTGTTAAACTCATTTATTTTGTTGAGGCGTGGTGAACTGTGTGAGAACTAGGTAACCGGATGTATTGGATTTATTTATTAATAAACCTTTAACCTCTAGAAACGTGTTGTTTAAATGTAACATAGCGCTGGTATATAAAGGTAAAAACCAGTATAAATAAGGTTATATTAGATTGTTATATGATCATTTTTTGTTGAATATGATCTTGAATAGAACCTGTTGAAATTATATGTCTTGTTTTGTACGAGCAAATAGAAGAACGGGGAATGGTTTAGTCCATCAAAACATCTTGACCTTTTTAATAATCAATAAACTAATATTTTAACATAGTATAAAAATTGTACCTAATAATGTCACAATTATAATAGCCGGAGTCTTTTAAAAACATCCACTTTTTTCAGTCATGTGCTATTCATACCATTTGATGTTTATGAAGTACCTTTTTAGTATTACAATATAAGCCAAATAATAATCTGCTGAAACTTTGTTAATTCGTTCTAATATCAATATGGCAGCTAATATTTTTATGTATCTTATTAAAGTAACATAGTACAAAGAGCAGAATTCAGTTACCGTATTTTACGATTTTGCCATATACAATGTTTGCTGGCTCTTTGAGAATTTATTGTAGGCATGAGCCGGGAATGGAATGGTAAAATAACGTGGGAAAGGTTTTAAAAATCTACTGAACCCTATATTCATATACGAATTGTGTTGATTTTACAGGAAAACCTGGTACAGACTACCCGGTGCTGGGAGCAGTGCCATATACCAACTTCTATTGCGATGAGCAGGCGTACCCTGGTTTCTTCGCTGACATGGAGACGCGTTGCCAAGGTAATTAATAATTATCTATTAAGCATTTATTACTACGCAAATAGATCCGGGTCCTCTAACGGAGCTGTCAGTTTTTGAAGAACACTTTGCTGGATGAAGTTGACTTGTTCTTGCTTATTTAAAGTAAAAGTTTATACTATGTCTCCTATAAAAAGATAAAAACTGTAGAAGATATATCTGAAGCAATTTTGATGGTAAATCGAGACTTGGAAGCTATCAGTGATTGGTCCGTCAGATTTGGCTTAACGGTGAACGCTTCCAAATGCCAAGCCATCATTGTAGGCAGTCAACGGATGATTCGGAGGCTAGATCCAGACAGACTGCCACCTGTGACTTTTAACGGATCAATAATCCCGTTCAGTTCCTCTGTCAAAGATCTGGGCCTGTTCATCGATACCAACCTTAACTGGCACACCCAGGTTACAAGTGTCAGCCAACGCTTCACAGGGTCACTGCGGGCGTTATACCGGTTCAAGAACTTTCCCCCCCCTAAGACTAAAACCATGTTGGTTCAAACCTTGATCATCCCCATTATGGACTATGGTGATGTGTGCTATTACGACCTGAATGCAGATCATCTCAACAAATATGACCGTCTTCTTAATAACTGCATTCGATTCATCTATAATCTTCGTAAGTATGACCACGTTTCCTCCTTCCGTTTTGACCTAAATTGGCTTCCAATTCGTGAACGCCGTCACTTGCACGCCCTCACCACTCTGTACTCAATTCTTAATTCATCTACTTCTCCCTCATATCTTGCCACTATTTTCCAGTATCTTTGCTCTCATCATAGCAGAAACCTCCGTTCTTCAAATAATCTTCTTCTATTATGCCCCAGTCATTCTTCTGCTGGAGTCAATTCCTCTTTCATTGTACAGTCCGTCCTCCTCTGGAACGCCCTGCCGCAGGAAATCAGGATGGCACCAAGTCGCTTGTCTTTCAAAACTAGGGTTCGTGCTCTCCTTGTCCGTAAGCTGGCAAAATCATCAGAACGTTAGTACCATATGGCTGTGTATATCTTTATATATAATTATATATTATTATATTTATATATATTATCGTATATATTTATTATTTATGTATGTGTGTATCTGATGTCAATATATATTATGGTTATACTATTTATCTTTTGTACAACTTTTTTTTCTAAACATATCTATTTTCATGCTTCTCAGTGCACCTACCTCACTTATTTCACACCACCCTAAGGTAGACTGGCAGAAAATGCCTTTGGCATTAAGTCCACCTATGTACATTTCGTGCATAAAGCATTAAATAAATAAATAAAAAAAAGGCGTAAATATTTCTTTAGGCTGGCTATTTATTGGTTACAGTTGAAATATCGTCTTTTAATTAATGTTAATGCCTGATATTTAGAACGAGGTATTGTGAGGCGGTAATGCGTAAATGAAATATTTAATGTTGCATCGTATGTAGACTTCATAGTCACCAATAATGTATTAATCTATTGGAACAGTGTGTGGTTTCACCAACTCAGTAGTATAAATACAGTATGAATATTTTTGTCTAAAAGTTCTGTAAGGGTAGTAATAGTTTCAGATTGCCAAAAGTGTTTTTACTATTAATCATACAAGTGTTTTAGCGATTTTTATTTTTTATTTTTACGGGATAGAATATTAGAAAAACACTGTTCTATGCTGCGTCTATGCTCACTGTTCACTC
Organism: Tyria jacobaeae; assembly: GCA_947561695.1. Lineage (NCBI taxonomy): Eukaryota > Metazoa > Arthropoda > Insecta > Lepidoptera > Erebidae > Tyria > Tyria jacobaeae. Next base: position 12,616,220 of record OX387218.1, read on the forward strand.
CTAAGTGTCGCAGCTTAATGTGTTATAGCTTATATTATTGTTCAAAAATGTTTCTATATAATACAAAAGTAATCATTCAAATGAGACTAACAGTTAAAGAGCGCTTCTAAACAAACTTCCCTTTTATTTATATAGATAACTCCCGTGGTTTTATCTATAAAAAAATAGTTTTAAAAATTCATTATGACATCCTATTGCATATCAGATATTATTTAGTCAGATAATGAGTCACAGGATTAGAGTAGGTGGTACTTATATATACACAGAATCTGCTATTATTTATCAGGCAGAAAAAATAGTCACAATTAATTATGTGGGTAGGTGTTCTTCTTAGAGTCTATTGTGTAAACGGCTCTCCTATTGCATTTGTTGAGACCTTGGCTGTGCCGTAATGATTTATGACTGACCTTATGCTACCATGAAATCATATAATTATATCGCAAACTAACCCGGAAGATGATATGACGTGAAATGTTTTGAAGAATCGTGAGGTCCGCTATTATATTATATCAGTTCATAATTCAACTACTCCATTAAATAAGTTATAGATTCAAAAGATTATTTAAATTAAATTTTAAATTAATTATATTTAAACATATAAGTTCAGGAACTACATTAGTTAAATCAGTTTTTATAATTTGTTGCATTACAAATAATCAGGAACAACATCTGAATTAGAGAAGATTTGAATTAGAGGAGATACTTACAACATCACACTACACTACACTTGGTGCAATACAAAATAAATCACGGAACCAAGATACACGACGAACCACAATTTCCGCAATAGCAAAGGAAATAAACCAATGAATTAGTACAATAATTTTAATGGAATACTAGTGAAAGTAACATATAAATTTAATTTCGAATATATGCAAACATAAACATACCATGTCACCATGTGGGTTCCGGTGGAGTAGAATAGGGCCACCGTATCTCTTCGCGGGGTGTCGTAAAAGCTGACTAAGAGATGGGGCTGTTATCCATCAGACAATATATGTATTTACAGTGCGTGGTTTACAGCAAAATGCTATTCCTATTACGGTAATTATGGTGTTTATAAATGTATAAACATATTTTTATCGGTCTCAAGACAACTTCCTATAAAAATGGTAACCGTGAGAATGATTGCATCTTCCACGAGTGCAAATTTTAATCATATTTTAGATACCGAGACTTTCTATTAGAACATGAGACACTACCTTGGGACACTACAACGCTGAATACTAACAGCAGCTTAGTCTCCTTCGCTAATAAATGATGAGTGCGGATCCACCTTAATAACCATAGAAATATATGTACAAACATACGCTCTTACCTATATCCCTAAAAGGGCAGATTCTTGAGAGGATGTATTAAACACTTAAATTTTGCGTGAACACAAAAAATATAAACTGTTCTGTACTGTTTATTCGTTAAAACCCTGCACCTTTTGATTTTACATAGTGTGCTGAAGTGTGAACTTGGTAATTCGATTGGCCTTTTATTTTTATTTTTTTTTAACGTGTGGAAACCCCCTCGGGCCTTCATCCCACCGGGGTTCTCAGTCGAACGGTGTGTCGGAATCAGACCGACTAAAACCACACGGTGTGCCATGCTGCGCTTAAAAGAGGGATCCGGGAACAGCTTTAGTAAGACATCCGGACCTCTCCTAGCCTTTGTTGCCGGCAAAAGCGCGAGTACCACCTTCGGGTAACTCTCAATTAGGCAACGTCCAGGCACACCAGGACGTTACCTCCTCATGATTGACCACTATAGCGGGTGGAGGGGAAAAACCCGTCCCGACCACCCGCGGCCACAATCAGGGCGGCATGAGGCGCTGGTAAGCGCGCCTGCGCCGCCCGGTTCGCCGGCGGCGAATTGAGTCCGAGTGGAGGTCGTCCTCCCGGGCCCGCTCCGCCGCCTCCTTCTGCGAGATGAACAGTGAGGACCCGACGCTGCGCCGCCCAAGACGGGCAATCCGCGAGCGTATGCTGGGCCGAGTCCTCACTGCAGTCGCAAAGTACTTTCTAAAGCAGCCGTGCCCGGAAAGAACCTGCGTCATTCGGAATCAAAGGGTTCCGTGCTGCCACCCTGCCAACTCAACGCTAAACGGCTGGAGCGCCTCCACAGTGGCAAAGCCAGCACGTGGAGCCTCCAGCCGTGACGACCAACTAGCCATAGTGGCTCGGCGAGCGGCCTCACGCCACTCGCGTACCTCTTCGGGCGGGGTTAGACTTCGGCGAGCACTTCCGCCTCCAAGTCCCACGGGTTAGTTCCAGCTAACCGCCATGACCCTCTGAGGGCGCCAGAGGCGTGCCCTATTCTGGGCGGTCAGAGCTTCCGTCCACACTGGTGCACCGTATAGTGCCATTGACCGAACAACCCCCGTGTACAGCCGCCTTATTCCGACGCTCGGTCCACCCAAGTTGGGCAAAAGTCGCTCAAGGGCAGACACAGCGCCGACCAACCTTGGAGCCAGCTGCAGAAAGTGCTCGTCAAAGCGCCACCTTCCATCGAGGATCAGGCCCAGACATCGTATGTGGGCCTGAACCGGTACGATGATCGAGTTGACCATTATGGAGGCGCCAGAGGATGGACCTCGACGGGGCCCATGGAATAAAAAGACTCCGTCTTATCCAAAACCACCCGCAACCCTAACGCCTCGATGCGCCCAATCTCTAGTGAGACTCCTCTGGTGGCCAAGCGTGTCGCCTCTTAAAAGTTCGACCCGGGCTGTGACCAGAGTTTCATCGGCGTAACAACGTAACGGCGGGTGGAAGTCACCTCGAAAGGTCCAGTCGTACCCCATGTTCCACAGGAATGGTCCAAGACAGACCCTTACGGAACACCGCACGACATGAGCCGACGACTCAAAAATCCCTCTCGATCCTCGTACACGATGGTGCGCTCCTCCAATTAATCTGCCATCAGCTAATTCGATTGGCCTGGACGATGAAGCAAAGCTGACCATAAACACAAGTCTATGGCTAGGTTAGCAAGCTGGGTTGTATTTGTACGTACTACTACAATTATGTATGGCATTAACAGGAGTTGAATCTTTACCATACTAAAACCTTTCTCAATAAACAAGCTATCTAATAGAAAAAGTTTGAAAATTGCTATTTTAAAAGCTTATAATATATTCAGTAGATATTATAACTTTCAATTATAAGAAACGTTAGGTCATCTCGAGATCCTATTTAAGGAACTTGTCTCTAGGTTAAGCCTGTTTTTCAAGTTATTTACCTGTAAAGGCAACATTGAAAACTACATTATCTAGAAATATTAAGATGACAACTAACTGGTACCCAGTAATTACTGAAATATATGTATGTATATAATAACTAATACATATTAATATTATTTAAAACAAATCGTTCATTTTAAATAATAACCAGAAATTTTGTGATGTATAATGCATTCATAATAAGATTTAATGGATTTGTAATGTAAATAATTCCAATAGACTAGTTTATTTGAATACATGAAATCATAATTTTTAACTTAAGGAAACATAGCTCTAAAGAAATAAAGTCATTTAGGATGAAACCAGTCCATTGGAGGGTAGACGTTTTAGGTGTTGTTACAAATACATACAAATATATTCTTTATACTAGCTTCCGTAATAAATGTAAACTGATCTTGGTTATAAAAACGTGTAAAACGGGATTTCTATTACTAGTAAAGATTTAAGGCAAATAGGTTAATTAGATTTCGATTGCATGTTTTGTAACGTGAGTCACAACTTTTTAGAATAGGCCAGTCAGAAAAACAGCCTATGAACAAAATATTTAAATTTTGAATAAGGAACTCTTTAGGAACCTGTAGATGTGTAAAGAATTCATATGTAATTTGGTTTTACAATTGGCCTCACCGGGTTTCCGTACGAAATCTGCACTGGTGTCTTTATTAACATTGGTGCCTTTATTATATTGCTAGTTGTTGAAAATAATTTTAGATCTACATGACGTATTTTTACCATAATTTTCCAACCAGCTATAGGGCAGCAAAAAAAAAGTTGAAAAAATTTAAGACGGTTTTTCGTGGCTAATTCTTGAGGTACACTGACCAAACAAATCACGTAAATTACGTAAGTATCCAACTATTATACGTAGAAATTACATCGATGTGTGATGGGTGGAACATATTCAAAACAATGATAGTTCTAAATAGGTAGGCACACATTGTATTTTCACCAATCTAATAAAAGTCACTAGTGTTAAAACAAAAACAGTATTTTTTATAAAATTTTAATAACTTTTATTTTCCATACAAAAATATCGACACAATTTAGTCTTCATTACTATTTTCTTCTATAGTTTTAGTAACATTTGTGACATCAAATATATGTGTTAATATTTCAGCGGGCTTGATGATTTCTGAAACCCGAAACCTGCATCGAAATGTATTTGACTAAAGAAAATTTTCCCTCAATGATTTATTACGACTTTCGGTTCGTCTTACTCAACAACAATGTTACGATAAACCTCGATTAGCATTTCATTATGAAGCCCATCTTGTGCCACCGTTTACAACTGGTTTAATGAGTTTAAAATGGTCGAAGCAAACTCACTGATGGTCCTCGAAAAGAGACAGGGTGTCCTCTTACGGCGTCTATTGAAGATAACGTAAGTTCTGATGATAAAAGGTGAGAGAAGAGTGACATATGAACAGATTTGCCGCAGCTTTAGGCATTGGTATGAGTCAAGTACAAAAAGTCATAGTCAGACAGCTTTGTACTAGATGGATACTATTAGGTTTTCATATAGTTATAGTGACGATGTCATATACAGCATGCGAGTTGGCGTTTTTCATCTTGGATCAAATATTAAAATTTGACGGAAAATCAAAACGAATACGAGACCAATATTTGTTCCGTCAAATAATAATAATTTCGCAACAATCATTCTAGAAAATAAAAGGACTATTACTGCGCATTGGTATGTCAGTCATTGTTTACCAGTGGCAGTTGCAGAAAGTGTTAGACAAATAGGATCCTCCTACAGCACGACAACGGTGCAGCTGACTCCACCAGACGGACTATCAAATATTTGTCTATCGAAGGTGTGGAGTTAGTGATTCATCCTCCTTACAGTCCTGACCTTGTGACTTTTATTTATGTCCAAAAATAAAAGATAAACCCTGTTGCATTCCACGGAAAATACTGTAAATGTCTGTTAAAATAACGCAAAGGTACTGATCGTTTTTATTGTAGGTATCCAGATTCGTTAGGCCGCAGTAAAAAGGATCTAGTTTAGTCCTTTACTCATCTAAGCCCTAGGGTGGCAAGTTGGGTAATTAAACACATTTTAATTACACACCCACAGGCAGCTGCCTTGGGATTAATTTGCAGGTATTGGATATGGCCTGGCAAAAACTGTAACTTGACCTCAAACTGACTTGAATGCTATTCGCCGCTCTCTCCAGTATAAGTACACTTTGACACGATATAATATTATGAAGGTAGTTGATTTGAAGTATAGGGGAAATAAATTGTCTAAAATTTCCATGGCCACGCACTAACTAATATACGCTATATGGTCATATATTAAATGATAGATGAGGGATGTGTTATACACAAAATTAGCACCAAAGCCGCACTGGTTAGCTTAGCTAGCCAGCTGTGAGGTTAGATCCAAGGGTTCCATAAGTTTGAAAATTTCGTTAAATTTATTTCATATTTTACTAATACATAGATTACCCTCATATAAAAGTGTATAATGTATTGGAACTTGTAAATTATTATAGAAACAAAGGAACTGTAATCATAACTTTTATAAAAACGTTATGATTACAGTTCTATTCATCTAGATCATAAGATTTAGTAAAGCAAAATGTACGAAAGTATCTAAGTAGCACACGCAATTTACATTAAGATCGGATTCAATGTTGTAATTTCACTTAATGTTTTTTTTATATCGGAGATTTCAATTACGTGATTACTTTGTAAACATGTTAAGCAAAGTCGGGTGATTCTTAGTTTATTTTAACTTCCGGGTCATTAACAGCAATAGGTACAATTTTTTTTACAAATGGTATAAATCCATTAAGATGAACTCAAAATACTTATCTATTTGCTTAAAATTTTAGATTATATACTACGATTTCGAAATACAGCTATATTTTTTTATGTGTGTTTAATTTTTTACACGGTAGTAACAAGACATTCCATATATTATGCAGTCATACAGTGTCATGTCAGTAATCAGTATACTGTAAATGTGAAAATAGCGTGTTAGGAAAAACGCTCCCGAAAACGAAGGCAGACCATAGACGAAAAAAAGATCATCTTAGACGGTCAGACAGACATTAGTACTATCGCCTGTCTTCGATTTTGGGAGCGTTTCGGTATGTAACTAGTTCTTATTTTTAATTTTAAAGCGTTCTTTGGAAACGCCTCTGCCTACCATTTCAGGTGTATGTATGTATGTATGTATGTAATAAGAGGTTTTTAGGCATTTGTCATTCGTGTAGTGTACTTGCCATTACGGTCATTGGACACAAATTTAATTTATTTCAATACCTCCTTGTCTCTGAAGTTCGGTATTACATATTTTTTGCGAAATATAGCAGGAGTGATTCGTATAAACTAGTTTTAATATGGTAATACCATGGTTGAGTATCTTCTTCATTGATATTCTTCGAAAATAGCTTGATTGCCTAAGATATGCGTGATAAGAATTAATAATAATTGACAATAAACATAAATCATGATTATTATGAAATCTGCAATTAAATCACGATAGTCATCGTGAAACAGCTCCGAAGCAGTGCCACTAATGTGAAAGAACTTCAAACATACATATACATGCCCACGCCTGTATCCCATAAGGGGTAAGCAGTGGTGTATCATGCACCCACTTTTTGCCAAATAGAATAGAAAACGTCACAGGGGGCAAGTCTGTTGCCATCAACCAGGCACTTACACTTTTAACATATGTATATTTATGATTTCTTTTACTACTGTTTCAGCATGGCACTATTGCGACATCGACGGCCGCCAGGCTTCATTCCTGTGCCCCAACGGGACGGTGTTTTCCCAAGGAGTAGCATCTTGTGACTGGTGGTTTAATGTGCGATGCGCATTATCGCCTGCGTTGTACCCACTTAATGCTCGTCTCTATCGGCGGCGGAGGAAGCAAAGTAAACCAAAGCCTCACAGGCTGATAGATAAGAAACTAGTTGATGAAATATTTTTGTAAATATAAATTTAGTTGTAACCAGGTTTTTATTATGTACAGTAATACTATAATTCTGCATTACGCCAAGAGTCCTGAACAGTTCACCGTAAAGCGCTTTTAGAAGGGTAAGACTCTTTGATTTACAGTAATAAAGTTTATAGATGCAGATCTTATTTAAATATTAAATATTGTATTAAAGACACATGTATGTTTAACACTAAGTACTTACTTTAGTGTGTAACTAGTAACTTTCTCAGATATTTTCAAAAGCAAAATCATCAATCATAATGTTAGAATAAAAAGTTTGTAATTGTTATTCATATTTATTACGGAACATACATACAACATAAGGAGAGAGGATGAGGGCTCTTCATTGTTGGATAAAGGTCCCTCTTCGGGTCCGAAACTCACACGTGAGTAAAACCGTATGTAAATCCGTCATGATTTTTAAAATACGTTAGAAATATCCTTTTAATAATAACGTTATACAAAATTCGATACCATTGATAGTATCAAATGACTTCTCGAGTTGCCGGAGTTGCCAGACTATAGTTCACCCCTTGACGACTTTAAAAGCGTTAGTTCGGTTTGTAAATAATTAAGTTCTATTTAATTTTGTCTATTACGTTATCCTAGAATAAAATCAAAGACCTTGAATCTTATCAATATTATAAGGGCTTTTGATATTAATAATATATGAAATGATTGTTCACCAATTACATTGATCTTGTATATCAACAATGGAACAATATAATATATACGGTAGAAGTAGGTACCTATTGTTTTTTTCAGAACATTACTAAAGTAAATGAAAAAAAGGAGATCATGTTTTTGAAAATAATATTTTATTTGACAATAGTACCTACTTACTATCCTAGCATTTCTTTAGCTACAAAACATTTTTTTGTAGTGATGAAGTAGCAAAGACATAGGCCGAAGGTTGTGTGCATTCTCTTGAGTGTACGAGAGGATTATTTATGGATGCTAATGGTTTAAAGAATGAGTAAGAAATTTAATGATTTATAAACCTTTTTTTAATTATTAGAATTTACATTTATAGACGAATGGTCCGTCTGTTTTGGTGTTAAGGATTCCCGAGAAAATATACCACAAATGAGAGAGGATTATTTTCAGGTAATTCAGCTAGCTTAATCAAATGTACAAAAAATAATCAGATGATTCTAATAATAGCAATTACGTTTTTAAATTAAATATAAAATTAAAATAAATATATAATATGATCGTTAAAGAAAATACCTACTAAATAATTTAATAACAACCATTGAGCTATAGATGTTCGTTTTAATTTCTAGTGCGTTTATACACACATATGTAAAAATGAAAATCTAGTTATCTAATTGTGAGTTAAACATGCTTATGTCTTTGCAGTATGTACTTTGTCCCGTCACTCAAGCATAAAGTAAGAGTCAATCTCGGAATGAGAGATAATAAGCTGGAAACTCTACACGTAGAATGCAAAAATGAAGGTGTATACGAGTTTCCCTCTCGTTATCTTCGATTCCGAGGTTGATCCCTAATTTGACTGTACTAACAATTCAGTTTTACCAGAAGGCTACAATTGTTTTAAAACTTAAAACTTAAATAAATTTACTAAATGTTTTATCACAATTATGCTAATATTTTTCTAAAATATCTAAAATCCAAGTTTGACAAAAAAAAAACTTATTTTGGTTTAAACTTATACTGTAGATATGTGATATTAAGCACCCTCTCTATTGTGAATTGAGATTCTGTTTTAGATATGCAAAAAGTGCCCAAAAAAAACACATTTTTGACACTTCTTAAAAGTTTTTTTATTTATTGAGAGGTATTATGTAGTTTACCATAAGTAGTTACAAAAATAAATACATTTACCCATTTTTAAAAATAAATACATTTTCTATTTACATTTAGGGACGGAGACACGTGACTTCAAATTAAAGGGCGATATTTTTTTTTATAAAACAATAGCCAGATTGTTTGTTATTAGAAAACAGTGTATTATTGAAGTCCAAGATTAGAAATAGTTTTATTTTACTAGTCCGTTTGTAGTTATTGTTAGTTTTGTAATAATCTCGATCAAGGCAATGATGAAATTATACAGTCACATATTTCGGTCAACTAGACTTTTAAAAGTTGATCAAATACCCAATAAAATTATATCCAATGTGAAATAAATGTAAAAAACAAAACGTGCAATAAATGTTACAAACAAAACGGTATCAGTAAACAATAACATTAGTGCTTAAAATTGAGTGTAACTTTTTTTAAAACTGAGATTGGGCATTAAAAAGTCCTGTGTACTGAGGATTATGGATAAGTAGGTTCCAGTCTCATATAAAGGAAAAAGCTAAACAATCTTGGCTGACAAAAATCATGGTCTTCTTGAAAACGCGGTGTCTTAGGAACCTGTTCTGTCTGCAACCTTGATCAATATAAAAAAAAATAGTTTTAATCGAATTTCATTAGTACCTATGCTGATGACATCAAGACATCAGTATTAAAACATTGACATCGACGCTTTAAACAGGCACTTCCCTTACTCGTCTAGTTTTGATGATAATATCAAAACTAATCGTTGAAAGCTGTTAAAGGTAACGAACTTTAACAGCTTTTAGCTCCCTACTATCCACCATTTGTCTTTATTCAATTCTCTGGTTGTTGTGTTACAAAGAGTAATAGGTAATGACTGTGTTAGAAGAAATACGATCCTTCCGAATACTGTAGATTTCAATATCCTCTATTAACATATCTCTAATAGTGATTGATTGGTTTTATAATTACCTGTCTGATCGCTGACAACGTATCCGCATTGAAGATTCGGTTTCCTCTTGGTGTGATATCTCGTTTGATGTGCCGCAGGGTGGCGTTTTAGCCCGTTTACTTTTCGCAATATTTATCAATACCTTTTCCAGAGAATTCGTTTCATCCCAACACTATACAAACACAATCTCCAAATCTACACTCAAGCTCCAATTAATTCAATTCACGAAGCATTTCTAGTTATCAATACGGGTTATGAACGTACATATCTGTGAGTGGAGTATCAACTACTGTCTTCAGGTGAATCCATCAAAAACTCATGTTATTATGGTGGGCAGTCCCAGGCTAATGCCAGTGTGGAATAGACGCAACTGCCACAAATTAGTTATAATGGCATGCCGAATTGATCAGTAATAGCGCCAAAAATTGGGGATATTAATTGATAAAACTTTGTCATGGGGCCCACAACTAACGGGGGTAAGTCGCAAATTGTTCGCATCAGCAATGTCCTTACGAAGATTGCGTAAGTTTGTTGAACGGCTACGCTCGCTCTTGAAGTATAGTAGTAGCCGGCTACTATGCCGATGTCAGTTATTTTAATCTCACAGAGGAGTAACTCGATAAACTTGTGCGTCAAAATTATTGTATACTTAAGGTTTATATTTGGTCTACACAAATATGACCACGTATCTGAATACCACAATTTGCTTAAGCGGATCCCAATTTGCCTTCGTCGGAATTCTCATATTCTCGCTCTACTTTATACCATAGATCTAAAATTCAATAATCTGGAACGCTGTTATCGTTTCCTTCCTGTAGGGGGGCGTTAAAAGCCGCGACACAGTTTTCAAGTAATGTGGTTATTATCGAACATACATAATTTGTAATAATTTTTCATCGTGTGACACGTCCGGTACCGTCGCGGCGAGACGATTTATTTATTTATTTTATTAATACTTTATGCACAATATGTGTCAAAGATAGACTTAATGCCGTAGGCATTTTCTACCAGCCGACCTTAGGGCGATGCAGAGACAAAACAAGGTAGATGCACAGAGGTGAAGAGGTATAAGTAATCGCAAGTAAATATATATTTATAATAAAATATTGTATTAGTAGCAGGAGTACTTCATTATACATGCTAATATAATATTATACATACACGTGTACATATACAATAAGTGATAATTATGCTATTACATATAATACATAAATATTCATAAAATTCGTGGAGGAGAGTTTAAGATTTAAAAGTCTGATAAGGCATGTTTCCGTAACATATATTTAAAAGTAATCGTTTTGGCCATCCTGATCTCGAGAGGGAGCTCGTTCCATAGAAAGACTAATTAAACAAAATAAGTTGAATGTACGAAGTCGGTCGGAGTGGTCTTACTACTTGAAAAAAGCCTTCTGTCGAGACCGAAACTAGTCGTGCATCCCCGAAATACACACGTGAGTAAAACCGTATATTTAAATATTTTTTTCATGTTTTAAATAAATTTATTAATATATTGTTTAACCTACTAGGGGGACTAGGGGCCCCCTTACCTCAAAAAAAAATTATTTCCTATGTGACACACATTCGAGGTTGATGCGATCATCGGAAAACTAAAACTGTAAATACAAGTGCATTCTACAGAGTTTACTGATTCATCTCACACAGTTGAAGCAGCACGGCTCTGTAATGCCTTATAAGAAGAGCTCAATCATTAGGATCTTTAAAAAAAAATAGTTAAAAGAATACTATTTGCAAAGTTATGTCTAAGATACCGTTGCGTTTTGTAGAACGGTATTTTCTGTGATTATGCAGCACGAGTCAGAGAGCGCATTGACTTTCTGATACAGAGAGTTTATGCATGAGCAAATCTCGTACTTAGATATAAAAACGAGTGGAGTCACGCTGATTTCTAGTTTGTTCGTAACTGAAAATAAGCGGGCAATGGACACCTGCATAACTTTAAACAAAAGTTATGCAGCCCGTCCGGTCCCGCTGATTTCGAACGAACGAATGAACTGGAAAGCAGGATTCTGGTTTCTATATTCAGGATTCTGATAGTGATTTTCATTTCATGCGATGCAGGTGTAACTCACCTTTTCTATAAGTCTGGTACTGCAATGGACCCCAAGAACTATAGACCGATCACCTGTCTACCAACAATTTATATATTGCTTACGACTTTCTGAAAGTTAAAATAACAAATAAATATTATCATATAGCCTACTTTCAGAATGGATGTAGAAGTGGATCACGTGGAACTAAAGAGTTCGTTATTATTGACATGGATATTAACCAACACGTTCGCCGTAAAGATTTGGCGACATGTTGGATAGTTTAACCTGATGGTAAGTGACTACCGCCGCCCATGGACACCCGCAACTCAAGAGTCACAAGTGCGTTGCCGGCCTTTTAGGTAGGAGTACGCTCTCTTGTTGAAGGTTTGAAGGTCGTATCGGTTCGGAAATACGGCAGGCGACAATTTGTTCCATAAGCTTCTTCGAGGCTAATATAGCCTTACTCTCTAAGTGACCGCGAAACTGGACTTCGCTTGATATATCGACGCCAAGGATTCCGATACTGGCTGATGCAGTTAGGGAAGTGCTCTCAAATTGAGGTGATACGACCATTGGTATCTTTTTAGCGGTAAACGCACAAACCTGTGTCTTCGTGGGGTTAAACTGGACTAGGTTAAGTCGACCCCAATCTGAAACTTTTGATTATGAAGTTTCGATTTCAGACACAAGTTTGGATCGGCTTTCGATGACGTTTACCCGAGAAATGTTAGCGAGGCCGGTGTAGAGGGCATCACTCATGCTATCGTCCGCATAGCAATGGATGCTGCTAATCTGCAGCATGTCATTGATATACAGAAGAAACAGCGTGGGTGATAGCACACAGCCTTGTGGGACACCAGAATTAACAGACTTGGAGTCGGAGCATGCACCGTCAACACCGACCTTGATTCTGTCTGTAAGAAAACTGGTGAGCCAATTGCACAGTTTCTCGGGAAGCCCATAGGAAGGATGCTTCGCAAGGAGCGCTTTGTGCCAGACCCGATTGAAGGCCTTCGCCACGTCCAAACTAACGGCCAACGCTTCCCCCTTGGTCTCGATAGGCTGTGCCCACCGGTGAGTCAAGTAAACGAGAAGAGCACCAGCTGAACGACCCCGACGGAAGCCGTATTGTCGATCATTGAGGAGCTGTTGGTCTTCTAAGTTCCGGAGGAGCTGGCAGTTAATAATGGATTCCATTATCTTGGAGAACAAGGAGGTGATGGCTATGGGTCTGTAGTTGGACGGATCCGAGTGATCTCCTTTTTTAGGTATTGGGTGCACTAGAGCTGTCTTCCATGAGTTCGGGACTACGCCAAGAGAATAGGAAAGCCGTTAAGGCGCGTTAAAACCGGTGCCAACTCTGGAGCACACGCCTTCAGCTATCTATATCTTTATCAGCACGATAGGGGAAGCCCACTCGACTTAAGAACGTCGAGAGAAAGAAGCGCTTTACGCACTGCCCTTTGTATAAACCGGATTTCCGGCATGCGGCTCTCGCACTGCGGCATGGTCGGCGATCTGTTGCCCCTGCCGTCCAGAGTCGACTTGGACGCAAAGAGTTTGCACAGAAGATCTGCTTTTTCTTTAGCGTCGTGGGCCAACGAATTATCGCCTATATGCAGAGGTGGAAGGGATGGCTTACAAAAGTTCCCCTGGACAGCTTTGGCAAGAGACCAGAATGCACGAGTTGCAGTCTCTCGCCAATTCTGCCGATGTGAGCCGACTTCGCATCAGCAATTACTCTTTTGAGGGACCTGGAGGCAAAGTTAAATTGTTTCTTTAATGTGCTGGTCTTTACATCCCGTGCTGTCGCTGCATTAGCCCACGCTTGGTAACATTCTGCTTTCGGCGGGACGCCGCTTTGCAGATTCGACCAAACCAGGGCTGGGACTTGCCAACTGTGGGAATCAGGGAGAATGGAATGAAAAGTTCCATACCCTGAACCACAACATCAGCGACAGAGTCGGCAACGACATTGGGATCATTCGGCGAGAATATATATAAAAGACTATGATACGTGGCTCCTGAGTGTGATGGACTTGTATAAGATTGACACATTTCTATGCACCTTCTTGCATACATATGCAGCAATGGAGAAAGGTTCTTTACTATCCAGGAGACCACGGATCACTATCTATTTTAATACTTAAAAAATTTGCAAAATATTAGTCATTAACAAAAAAAAACAGGACTATCCATGTACGTATGACGAGAGTGGAATTCCATGAACGGATACGATCCCAGAACAGAACCGACATAATAATTGCAAAAACGAGATATTTTAGTGGTGGCAAACATATCAGATGCAGACCAAATGCGAGGTAACCGCATCAATGTACCCTACACATTAAAAAAAAAATCACGAAAGGCATTGTGGCACTGCTAAAGCTTTGACAATCGGCCTTAAATAATTTGACCGCTCTATTCACCTACACTACTACTATCATGTTACAATTAACGGCTGGATACCTGCTCATCTTTTTTTTTGTAATAATGGAGGACAGATTGACCTGATGGTAAGTGACAAACGCTGTCCATGAACGGTTGTTACTTACCATCATGATGAGGAATGGGGGTAAAGAAGAGAGAGGGGTGTGAGGAGATGGGATAGAGAAAAGGGGGAGGAAAGAGAAGAGGGGGAGTTGATTCTCCGGAAACCTCACTAGTTTCGGCTCATAAGCTTGCAAACTTGCTGCACAACCGGTTTTCTGTGAGGCCGTGGTATCGCAGCGGTCGAGACGGCCCATTCGGGCCTAAGCATCGCTCTACCACTGTTAAATTTCGTCATCATCCATTACGTTTTCTTTTAAAAACATTTAACTACCTGAACTTCTCAAACCCTCCCTAAAGATCACTCCCTCCTGTTAAGAAATCATGCCTCTCTGCATACTTTTCGCACACGTCCTTCACGTTCCACAGTCCTAATTCCATTAATCGAGGGACTGAGCAAGACCACGTCGTCCGCATAACTGAGATTGTTTACGCAGGTTCCATCAACATGAAAACCCACCCTGGTCTCACTCAGCTCCCCGATCAAGTCGTTCACATATAAATTAAGGGTCTTGAAACGTAAGCCCACTTTGCCACTTTATTCGCAAGACAAAGTATCACCCCACCTTGTACAGTTTGTTTGATTCTTGCACCAATATCTCAACAAACCAGCGATACATCTGGGTAGTTGCGATTGTTCTAATTTTTGCTACAAAATATCGTAATTTACTTCGATTTACCGTAATAAAAATGTTATTATAAGAGCTGCTCATGCTGCTGCTGCTGCTCATGTTACCTTACAAAAGGTAAGTAACTGCTATCTCATAATTATTTGTGCTCTACAGCTGTTAGACTTGAATTTATTTAAACTCAAACCGACACGGTTGAACGAGGTTCATTATATTGCATATATATTGCAATAATAAGTAATGGTCATAAAAAGTTCACATTCAATAACAGTAATGTTTGATAAATGATTTTTATTGATTGCTAATGGTTTATACTTTTTAGCCTTATTTTGTGCAGCGCTTTTCAAGTTTTTCATGGTGGGCGAAACTATTATCTCCAAGATGTGTATATCTACTGTGTGGTTTCTACAACAAGGTTTACGTTTAAAACGAAGTTCGTTATGAGTATTTTTATTAATTTCTCAAAAACTATAGTTCGAGCCAATACCGACAGAATGGAATACATCATTTTAATAGATTTGTTCGAGCCCGTCAACAACTGAAGGAGGACCGATTAAACATTAACAAATACTCAGGTGTTCCATGTGCATGTACGAAGTGTGCCATTAAAACTAAGCATGAGACATTCTTAAATTGTGTCACAGAGTCAGAAAAGCGAGTGTGGCACACCTGGCGATCGTGTTACAGTGTCGAGCTAGACATTTGTTTACAAGTAAGAGAAAGTTCCGTTATGGCTGTTTCGTTCTAACGCCGAATATGCTGTGTTCTATTTGAAAGCGTAGAAAGTTTTGTGCAGACTCACGATTAGATTCATCGAATTTAACTGTTTGACGTAACCCGTATTTTGATAAGTAGTTTGCGTCATAGACGCCCGAGCTTTTCTTTAATAAACTTAATGTCAATGTCAAAGTGACAAGTTCACCAGCTGGAAGGATTTCAACATTACAACATGGAAGTTGAATACTATCAAATTGTGTATTTTTTTTCATGACATGTGGCTGAATATCTTTGTTTGAATATCTGTGCTGTACTGACATGAGCCCTGAATACTGTAATAGAGATGTGAGGTTTGTCTTGAGAAAGTGTGGAGACTTGAGAAATTTGATTGGTAAATTGTTTTAAGTTCATTTACCTTGATTCAGATTCCAAAAGGTACCTACTACTTCAGTAGATATCGTTGGAACCTTATGATAGTAAGATATCCTATGCTATCTATCATAGACTATGAAGAAATTAAATTATTTATAATATTAGTTATTTACTTAAATCGATACTAAATTTATTGTTTCTATTTTGCTTATAGTGTTGACGCTAAGGATCGGAGCAGTAACTATAAATGATTGTGAAATTGCAGGGATTGTGTGTGACATTATAAAATTTTATGAGGCAAGACGCAATTTAGCATTATAAATTTAGCATTGAAAATATCGTTATCGCTTATCATCAGATCAGAGATATTAATGAGCAGTATAAATTCAAATTGTTAGATTTAGGATGATCGTGTTAGTTAAAGCTGTCTGTTAAAGGTTATAACACAATATCAAAACGTAAACCAAAGAACTAGCCCAAAATTCAATAAACCTACTTGTACATAAGGGTAACAGCTAAAAATACTACATTATAATGATATTAATGTAATTTCATTCTAGGTATTTTTATGAATAACATTTGTATTTGATTTGATATTTTAATATAATATAAAAATTAAGGATTCTGCTCCCAGATTGCTGTGTTTATTTAAATCACACTTTTTTCAAATTAGCAAAACCAAGCACTGTTATGAATCGATGGATGGACCGTCATAGAATGGTAACATAGATTAGGCAATTTGTTTTATTTATTACACAATAATAATAAGTAATAATAATAACTGTAATTTTACGCTTTATGATATTTAGTTTTTAGTATATTTTTGATCTAATTATTTTATAGCGAGAAAAAATGCATTGTAGTTTTCGAAAATATTAAAGATTTATTATTGTTTCAAGCTAATAATTAATGGCTGAATTAATCGCAGTAAGTTTTTTTTTATTTTTACCAGTAAGATTTTTTTACTCCTTGAGTTTTCAGTAGAGTCACATTGACACATAACCAATACCATATTGTACAGTTCAAAATATACCAAGCATCAATTCGAAAAGAGGACAGAGCCTACTTATGAGTAAAAAAGGGTAGCCAAAACTTGCCAGTGTAGGTATACTACTACTCTTCTACAGGCAAAAAGTGCGATCTACTAGACTAGTGTGTATTAAAGACACATAAATAGCGTTTACTGTTAATATCATCGTCCTGTCCCTATATTTGGTGCTAACTGAACTAATTACGTTGCATAAGATTTATATTACTGGTCGGTAAATAAATGTGTGTAAAAATATACTAGGAATAAAGATAGACACAATGGTTAGGTATTATTTTCAGATTGTGTTGGAAGTATTATTCGAGTTATATTAATGTAACCCAATGTTAATATGAATATTATCCTAACAAGGATCTACTCAACTCAAGAGCCGTAAGAGATATTGCAAGATGATAAGAAAAACTGCAAAAATATCAAGTATGCAATATACGTATACTTTTTCAAAATTTATTCTTAAAGAAAATCCTTGAACAATCTTTAAAGTCTAGAGCATAAAATTACTATTATATACATATAGTTACATACATTGGCATAAGAAGTTAATAATAACCAACATTGTTCTATACAAAGTTGATTCATAGTCAAGGGTCAGCGATATGAATTGCCTGTTAATTGTGCCAACCGTGGGAAACCTCTCTTACAGTACCTTTTTGTTGTTTAAGGTAAGAAGGCTAGCATGACATAGGCGTATTAAAGTATAAATTTAAGGCATTTAAAGGTCAACGTTTTAAGATATTCTGTATCATTTTTAAAGAGTAATTGACAAACTGGAATGTCCTTTTTTTTAAAGTAGGTACGTGGCAAACTCGTAAACAATTAACTATAACTTCAAATTAAGTGAGCCTTTGAGTAAATGTACCTACTTGATGCCGTGATTGTCAACTGACGGTTAGCTATAGTTTATAAAGATAAGTAACAACACATAGTATGGTTTTAGATATGTAATATGGTAATCTCTTCTATTTTATTCTAAAAATATAAAGATATATGCATAGGCACAAATAAAAAATGTGATATTACTTTGATAAACGTAAGTACCAAAACTACTTTTTAGTAATTAATGTATTGTAATGAGAAAGTTACAAAAATGGTTTATATTAAGACAATGAAAGATAGAATTAAAACTACTTACAACTAATGCTGGCAAATTCAGAAATATTAGCCCTTTAATTACTATCTTACGGTCGTAATTTATATTACCGACAATGATTTAAGACAAATATCGCAATTATAATTATTAGTGTTAATTATATTAATAACAAAATGTAGTTCTCTTTTATCAATATAATCAGGATACAATAAAAAAACATATGTACATATATATTTTGATATAGATATACTTATATTCATAGAATATATACATACGACAATTGAGGTACAGATATTATATGTATTAACGGAGCTCTTCTTAAGTATCTACTGCCGATTTAGATATTAAACTTCTTTTTTGGCCTTACTCGTATCGACTTGCCTACTCACAGGCACAGAACACTCGGTATTCTTACGAATAGTGCCTGGATAATTGGTATTCTGTCAAATAGTATAAAATGAGCCGAAAACCGTATTGTCGGTTATTCGCTGTAAGCCTAATGACATTAAGGCGACTCAGTGCTTGTTGTGTAAGAATTGACAGTATAAGGTTTTTGTTCTGTTCCAATAACTCATTTTCCAACTTAATCGGAATCATACCTAATAGGTACATTTGTACTGTGCTGTGTTCTTGCCTAATTGTTGTATGTGCATCTTCTGCATTCGAAACCGTTGGGGGAAGGTTTTATCTGACGAATAAATTGGCTGTTTGGCGCGTTGTTTGGTTTATGCGGTCACTCAGTAGACGCACTCGTATCGCGAAG
Source organism: Tyria jacobaeae (assembly GCA_947561695.1). NCBI lineage: Eukaryota > Metazoa > Arthropoda > Insecta > Lepidoptera > Erebidae > Tyria > Tyria jacobaeae. The sequence goes on from OX387218.1 coordinate 12,635,367, forward strand.
CGCGCCGGACACGCGCGAGTTCGGCCCTTGTGTTTTTACGCGGGATAGTTTACGTCACATCTTATGTGCTTTTGAATAATACTGTATGAATGATAAACTTTAAACAATTATCATATATGATAATGGATTACAAAATGGAACTACTTACGCTTATTTTATGTGGTAAGTGCAGTTTAAAAATAAGATTTAAGAAAATTATCCCTTTTTCAGAAAACGTAGTTTTATTATAAGTTCTTTACAATGTTCCTCTTTAGCTGTTTATACTCTTTTTTACGAAAACAAAAACAAACAATATATCTAGGTGCATTTGAAGGGGTTGACACCGACATATATACCTACATATATATTTTATATAAGTATTCATATTTTTTGAGGCCAATTTACCTGCTACCAAACAAAAAAAATACTTGTAAAAGATTACTCCTTAGACCAAGTTCATAAATTACTTTGGTTTCTTTAGAATAAAATGTTTTACGTGTAACTGTTATTTATTATATACCTAAGTATAAATATTATGGCGGGCTGTAAAATAACAGTTAAGTAATTAAGCAGAAATTCATTGCTATTTCATGACACATTCTTGAAAACTTATAAAAGACGGATTTACGCTGTTAGGACTACAGTTATTTTATATTGTTGCGTTTGACTTTAATTAGGTAGGAACGTTAATTATTGCAGTTCTCTTTGCGCACGACGGTTGCAAAATGACCTTACAAAAAGTAAATTGTGGCTGTTTGGACTGTTCTCATTGACAATGTCTTCTGAAAAAAAAAATAGCTGTGTATTGACATTCTATTACGTGTTCAAATCAGTTCTGCAATAGCAACGTTGTAATTACCGTGACAATTCAATGCTTTCCGTTACAATCGTTTTGATATATTTTTCTTAGACTTCATATTTTAATAAATAACTTGTTAGACTGTACACTGATATAGTAATAGCCTTGTCTTATTTAAGTATTCAAGTATACAATATCGCAATAGAGAGTATAGAAATATAAAGTATTTTTTGCTTTACTGTTACTTTATTATACCTACTTGTGTATTAATATATCGGCTTACCATTTTTTATATAAGTTATTTACCAATTAGTGTTACCTAAGGCGTAGTTACCTAAAATTTACAATCGAAATTAGAGAATAGTTTGGGTTTTTAGCCCCTCTTTCCCCTCCCCATTTGCCATTCCCCTCTTTCCCCTCCTCCCTTATCCCTACTCAAAAAGGCGGTCAGCACTCTTGTGACTTATGAGGTGACCCACAGGCTCGTTTGCCCCCTACACATTAAAAAAAAAAACTTCTATATCTGTGAACTTGATAGTTCATGGCACCAAAGAAGTAAACCAAAAAATATTTTGTTTAACACTTGCACTGTTAACATCAAAAGTTAATAGCAGTTCGAATGTTTTTTAGTAAAGGTGAAGTCTCGTGTAGAAGTCCATCTCTTCAGCTAGTCTGTTGTACACGTGTCCCTTTGGTTAGCAAAGGGTTAAGGGAAAAAGGCTATAGACAAATGATTTCGCAGTCACTAGATTTATTTCAATTGCCCATATCTACGTTACCATAGACTAGCATAGGATATAATAATATGTACAACAAGCCCTTGGGCCGCGTCGGCAATGGAAAGAGTTGTATAGGAAATCAATTTGGTTTCAGTGCAATGGCTCAGTTGTATGCGTGAAGAAGCTTTTAGCTTTATCCTTATCAGCTCTATCATAGACAGACTCATTAAATTCTACAATACGTTAATAAAAACATTAATACCATTAATTTCTTTCTCTGAAACAACTGTAACAATTTAATCAATCACAGGATCCAACCACTATTCACTAGTTGCCGTGGCCGCTTGGCGATGGATATCGAATGCCCTCATGAAGTTCTAGAGGCACTTTTCTGCTTTTGGTAGGTACTCTTTAAAGTTTGTACAAGATTTTTTTTAGTAGGACTCGCAACAATGTGTATAAAGAATGCTCTAGCTAACTAAGAAGGTCCTACCGGTTCTTATATGGCTGGGCCCCATAAATGTACCCAGCCAAATGCAGAAAATCATCACGCACCAAAGTTCGATAAATCTACATTTAATATTTCCATAGAAAGCTAGAGACAGCTATACAAGGTAATATACACAAGGCAATCATATTAATAATATGCTTGTTCCTTTTACCCGCTACCGGTAGGACAGTATTTTTATATTTTCAAATATATATATGTTATTCAAGTGTATATAAACTGTAATTAATAAGTATAGTTAATCGAATAAGGAGAAAAATAATAATAATATCTTCAGACATCTTACACACGGCCGGCTGCTCAAAAAAGTTAACTAAAATGTACGAATGGCAGCCCTGTCGACTAAAATATTTTAAACGATTATAACACTAGTGGTACGTTTCAAGAGGTTTGTGACTAAGCTTTTAACTACTACGTTATTAGGGCACGATGCGAAGTGATACCTTTATATAACACTTACTAACTCTGTCGTAATCTTTAGTACGAACATTATAATGTAACTTTACTAGAGTAGCGACTGACCGAAGTATAGCGCAATTTCAAATCAACGTTTGAGTCAACGACTTTTTTTCTGCACCACCTGTCAACATACTATACGTTAAATGTTAATTCCTAAACCTTTTGTATGAGGATGTTCTCCTTAGCTTCATGTTGTTTTAAATGGTATTGTGACGCTAATTGTTATGATGGTGGTGTTACTGTGTGTCAACTTTTACAGCTTACTCTACTTTTTTACTTATTTCAGTTTTTTAATCATCATCAGTCTATCGCCGTCTACTGTTGATTTTATTTGCAACCGATTTCAAAAAGAAGGATGTTCTTAATTCGACTGTTTTTTTTTATGTTTGTTACCTCAGAACTTTCGACTGCGTGAACCGATTTAGACGATTTTTTATTTGAAGGCTGGTGCTGCTTGTGCAGCTGGTGAATGTACTTCAAGGGTAGTTATGAGATTATGAGAGTTTGGTCTAGTTGTGACAATGGCATCCATAAGAAAACCATATTAGTCTTAAATTTACATGATAGACGCATTAAAGTCGGATGGCTACTTTTTAAAGTCTGATTATTTCACTGATAGTCTCTGAAACAACATAATAAACAACGCAAGCATTTAAAAGTAAAAACATATTTTATAATTATAACCTACAAGAAATGCATTCCTTAGTTTTAAAGTCAGCAAAGTTCTTAACTCTTGTGTTAGAATCAAAATCGCTTTATGTAGTTTGTTTATATTTTCTATTTATTTCATACGAATTGGGCATAAAATATCTTAAGAATTGTTGGAAAAGCATATAATACTAATTCTCTAGCTTTACCAGTCTGTGTAATGAACTGTTTTACGATGTATGTAATTATTTAATTTGTGAAACATATTAATCATAAAATAAAATTTAAAATAAATAGCTTATACAAGATTTAAACACAGACTAACCTCTCCGAAATATCTTTAGAACAGAAAGTTTATTAACGTTGATGGGAATTTATAATTTGAGATTTATGCCCATTCGTGAAGAGCAATATGAAATACTGCAAATTAAAATCAGATTCTAGGACAAATATCCGGGAACAATATAAATATAAAACTGTTACCTTGCATAAAAAATATTATTTATTCTAAAAGTGCATTACATTTCTCCTATTCGTTTTATACAATCAGTTATCACAAACTATTAAACAGTTAAAAGGTCAAATATTTAAATTCGCATTAACTTCTATAATTGCATATTCGATATGGGTAGACTGTTGGGCCCAAAAACTGTAATGGTTTTCATACTTATCTCATATTAAATTATTGAAATACTCTTATAAATACTTCTGACCTGATTAAAACCCAAATAAACAGAACTAGATCATTAAAATGGTCTAAAATGATTCTAGAAAATATTTGAAACAATTGAAACCAATACAAATAACGTTTGAACATACTGGGTCAAGTTTTCCACTTTTGTAAGGAAGTAGTTAGAACTAGATACACAGCTTAATCGATGCAACATTAGTGACTTGATAGACATTTCTAAAACTAGGAAGTGTCTTCCTTTAGTTCAAAACCTTAAAGGCTTTCTCTAAACCTTTATTTTATTTCCACAATTAAGTGCAATGTTACGAAGAAAGATGCATTACTTACAAAGAAGGTACTTAGATGTTTAACACAGACTAGTTTTTGTATGGATGTTCATATATTGTCATAATGTTTGGCTTTGACGAGGATGTAAATTTATATAACAAAGGATAATCAGGTAAAATATTTCGTATTATTCTAGAATCTCAAATAATTAGTTCTAATATTGTCCGTCAAATATTGTTCGACAATCTTCCGCTTTGTATGTAAAGGAAGTATTGCGTCAGACTAGCACATACCTACAAATGTTGTTAGTTCTTGTAATCGATAGTCAAATCTAGACTCACAATGGTCGAGATATTTTGTAGACTTGAAGAAAAAACTAAATATTCTATTGCTTTTAAGCTATACCAACCAGACAAAATTATTATTGAGTCCGCTTCGTATAAAGTGACAGTTTTTTATAATAATAAAGTAGGATTGCCTACAGTTGTTGCAACATAAGCCTAACAAACAATGCATTGTGCAGAAACCAAGTAATTGTGCATACAAATAATTACAGACAATACAGTTTGAAGTACAGTAATAAACAAGTATTTCCAAAGTTAAAATGAAAATATCTTTTCTGAATCTGAAGTATTAATAGTAACAGTTTGATTGTTTCTGATATCTCTTAGTGAGATTTGACAAATTTTACGTAAATGCCAGAAAGGTATCGTGTCTTACAAAACATGTAGATTTCGGCGGTAAATTGGCGGTTATGTAAAAAATATTACGTGCATTTATTTTCCAATTTAAATCTTTAAAAATCAGTATACGCCTCGCACGCCACTTTCCAATCGGATACTAAAAATGATTTGTCGATTTCGAAATTCGAAATTTTTTCAAATAAATATATTATTATATACATATATTACATATTATTCGATTGTATAGATCGCAATACCTGCTACTCAAAAGTCGTTTATTATTTTTAAAAATCGTTATTAATTTATACAAATTGAATTTGAAATTATCTTATAAAATGAAAGTATATTGTACTTACAAGGTTTGGAATAAGCTGCCTGCGTCCGTTTTTTTTTCGATAAATACCGTCGTGATGTATTCAAGAGCGTAATGAATAGGTTTGTCTTATATCACGTCTCTTCATCTTCACTTCACATCAGGAGGTAGGCAATAAAAAAAAAACAATTCCTTTTTTATTATGATGCATTATCGATAAGCAATCCTAATTTTGCGATTTTAACTATATACCAAGAAGATCAATTATTGTGTTCTATAATCTACTAACAGGTTAAATCAGCACTACCATAATTCATTATTCTGTGTGTGGTCAGATATCAGCTTAACCAGATTTACTTTTCAGCAAATCTGTGTATACTAATTAGTCACCATCGGTCTTATTGTAGGATAAATTGAAACTAAGTTACACTGAAATTGAGTGCTCGGTACAAGACGAAAATTTAGTTGTACGCTACAAATGCTACGCTATAATAGAATACATTTTTTTAAAGTTCGGTCGGAGAAAGGTAGGTTTAAATATATCAGTGTAATATGAAAAAATTAAAACCTATGAGATCAAAACATATAATACACATATTTCTAAGATACTTTGAGGTCGCGGTAGCCACTTAACTTACATATATCATTGGGCACTTTGTCTTAAAATTACTATTTGTCTCTAGACAGAATGACATCCTAGGACTAATGTTGTAGCTCTAAAAAACAATTGTAAAAAAATCTTGGTAGTTTAATTGAGAACCAAAGCAGGAATCTAGTTGCTAATGCGAGGTATACTTCAAGTGAATTCTTATAGTTCATTTATTATGTCATGATTACGCTCTTCGCTATTTGTTCTTATATCACAGCGGCTAACGTAAACTGATGTAATTGCTAAGTGAGTGCTCCGGCAATTATCTTTACTCCTAGTAAGGGTGTTGCATTTTGTTGTATCACCATGATTGGGTTTAGTGTGCACAAACTAATAAATACACTTTGGCATTTTAACTTAATACAGCTTCCGTGATTTTTATAAGAACACTATCGCTGCAACTGGTTATATGGAATATGAAGAAGGAAGTAAAAATGTAATATCCTGTAAACGTTTTGTGACCTTCAAAAACAATTATAGTATGTGAAAGGATTTTATAAGTCTAGACAGGTCTTTAGCAAGAAACTAAGGTAAAAAAAGGTTAAAAATGCTTTAAGTGTATATGGTAAAATCAAACGAACTTTTGAGGCAATTAATTTGAATAATTACTTCCTCGCATTAAGGTACATCAGTGATGAAGAACCTTGGATACCGTAGACAAGTGTACGTTATACGACATGTTGTTAGTTACGGATGGTTCACTTTCACTGTGCCTCGTCCGGGGCGATGTGACTGACCTTCCTGAACTTCGTAATGACCAATGCCGTCACTTGTCAAGAATGTAACACGTATACAAAAGCTCATTATTATTGATTTAACTAAATGGTCAGATATGATCTTCGAGTAAATCACTAAAATCTATAACTACAATCGGTGCTAACAATTACGCATGCTTGCCGTTACTTCCGCGTCTCACTCGACTCATTCGTAAGCACATATTAGTAGGCAGTATTGCGTCGGTCACCTATGTGTGAGGTGAGGTATTTCAGTGTTTCTAATGGTCGAGCTCTAAAACGTGTTTTTTAATGGAGCTGCGTTCTATTAGTAAAATATAATAACTCAATACGCAAAATTTTGTAAAATACGATTGCATTATGACTTGGTACACAGGACTAACTATCACTTTCGAGCTGTAATGTGAAACTAATGTCGGTACTATTTTTTATTAAAATTTACGACTTTTGCTAAAGAATGTATTCTCGCGTTTATGGGAAAGTTATTTTTTATATACGACAGATTGTCTAACCAGTTATGTATCTTATTAGAAAGATTAGTTAAAGCCTGTTAAATTCAAGCTTCTACAGCCGTTTTACAAGTTTCCTCTGAAGAGTAATCATGTCGCGTTGCAAATAAGAATCTAAGTTCATCCAAGAAAATTGTATATGTCATACTTAAATAAATCTTTTTTTTAGATATAGGCAATAATAATAAATTGATAAAATAAATAGGTAAATAGTATTTACTTAATTTTTTATAGATAAATAATACTTAAACTTATTTTCGTCACACCGTGATATGATCCTATATATATCTAACGTAATTACGTTCATACTAAATTAGAAACAAACAATAAAGGGTAATCAACAAATCAGATAATTATTTTATTTATTAATACTTTATGCACAATATGTGTCAAAGGTGGACTTAATGCCGTAGGCATTTTCTACCAGCCGACCTTAGGGTGATTCAGAGACAAAACAAGGTAGATGCACAGAGGTTAAGAGGTATAAGTAATCGCAAGTAAATATATTTTTATAATAAAATATTGTATTAGTACCAGGAGTACTTCATTATATACATGCTAATATAATATTATACATACACGTGTACATATACAATAAGTAATAATGATGCTATTATATTCGTAAAGGAGAGTTTAAGATTTGAAAGTCTCATAATACATGTTTCCGTAACATATATTTAAAAGTAATCCGAGTTTTGGCCATCCTGATCTCGAGAGGGAGCGGGTTCCATAGAAGGACAGATTGAACAAAAAAAAGTAGAATGTACGAAGTCGGATCGGTGAGTGGGACAATAGAGTAGCCGGTTGTTTGAAGATCTAGATTTACAGTATGGTTTGTACCTAAATATTGAAATTGTAGAGTTTAGATAGGTAGGAGGACTTGGAGAGAGTAGTAAAGAATATAGGGTAGTTAATGCTCGTGTCTGTCTACGTTGGCGAATTGGCAGCCACTTCAAGTTGGAGCGGTGCTGAGACACGTGATCATATTTCCGTAAATTGAAAACGAAAAGAATGTAATTATTGAGAAGACGGTCAAGCTTATTGAGCAGATATGCATTCAGCTCAAAATAGCACACATCACCACAGTCGATTGTAGGGAATATATAAGTCCTTAAAAGTATTACCTCTGTGTTAGGTGGTAGAAAGTTCTTTAGCCTATAAGGGGCGCGCAATGATCCTGTTAGTAGCGACATGTTTTCGCCAGCTCAGAGTTGTGTCAATATACAATCCGGGGTCTTTCACACTTTCACAGTATGGAATGACCATACCATCGTAATTATGTATTATTACTATCTCAAATGATGCACAGTTGAAAGTCGAAAGTGATACTTTCATCGAATTATAATATGGATTTAAATACTGAACTATCAAAATATAATTGGCTACAATATATCGTAGCGATACACTATACCTTATTGCAACATGGAGCGATCATCTGCATTCTAAAATAAAAGTAAAATATAATATACGTTATGTATCATATGTACATACTCACTATCGCCTTGTGGTTCTCGGTGAAGTAGAGTAGGAACACACAAACTCATCCTGTAAGGCTACTAAGCTATCAGACTGCCATCTATCAGTATATTGCCCGGATGATGACAATAGCCTTGCTACCTATTACGTAAATGTGACTAAATTATTGGTGTCAAAAAGTGGGCGTTTGAGACGTCTCTGCCTACCTCTTCAGGGATATAGGCGTGAGGATCGTTATATATTGTGCTATGACGCGCTAACTAATCGAAATGTTACGATAAAACACTTTTTATTTTCCCGACGATGACTTTACGACTAAACGAAAAAGCAAGTCTTATACAAATACTTTAAATAAATACTTTTAAAACTTAAGTAGTGTTTTGTGTTTGTGAAATGGCATATGGTTACAATAACCAAAAAGATCATTGTTTTGCGAATTACCAATTTCAGTGACTACATTCTACATTCTCGTCTTTACGTAAACAAACATTACCTTGAACACAAGGCACGCGACACGGTATTTGTTACATCGCAATTAACAAGATTAATTAGACGAAGTGTAAACTTGCATGAATAGAATCAAGTTGCATAACAAACGCCAAACATTCAGATACCTAATTAACACGTAATAAGTTCTATCAACTTCAGATCAAATGTCATACAACAGGAAAAAAAGTCATCTAGATGTTTTCATTCTTGACAGTTCTAGAAACTAATATATGTTCATTGTCAAATCTTGTCTTTAAAAGGAGATTATTGCTCGAAACTTTAAAAGCTCTGTGCTATTTCAAACATATCTGCAGGTGAGTAAACAATTTTTCTTACTTAGCAAAACATTGATAAATGTCGTTTTTGTAATGTCGCATTTAAGAAATAAGTATTAAAAGATCAGAACTGTATCTATACACCATAAGAATTTTTTTTTCAACATTTTAGTACCGGAACGTCTGCGAAATTTAAGTGTAGATAGAAAATCAGTTTTGCTATGCAACATATGTATCAAAGTTTACACTAGTAACACTAAATGCACTTGTAAAGCACACCAATAAAGGATTTGACAGTTAAGCTCATGGTAGTACTCATTATAATAAAAGAAAAAATAAACATTTAATGATTATGTATAAACAAACAGTAAAAAATTATTTAGCCATTTACTTTCCTACTTGCTATTTAATTAACATGCTTCGTTTGTCACTTGTTTTTACTCTTACCTAATCTTCCAAGTTAGATGAAGAGCCGTTTCTATTTTACGCAATCTTTATATACTCGTGTAAAGGAATGATATTAACTGTACATCCATCGCTAAGAGAATAGCGCTGTTTCACCATACGGCTAACAAAACAATGGAACGGATAGGGTAGCGATGAAGAAATAACAGAACACATATTGTTGGAACACTTGCACCTATCAATTAAATATCATTAAAAGAATACGCGGTGTTTGAGTTATGAAAAATAAGCCCGTCCATGAAAGTGTCTCACGAGTCGTTTAATATTTGTTTCGTGTCACGAGTATAATGGGGCAATTAATAATGTATAACTTTGGCCCTGATATGAATGCAGACGGCGTCGGATGCGTTACCCATTTGGAGAAGATATGTAGGTATTAAGAAGATCTTGACCCAGTTTCTACGCACAATATGTAAACTTGTAAAAGATAATAGTAACATGCGGTTGCGGTATTTTAAAATAAGTGTACTGTCGTTGTATATAATTCATACATTTAATCATTTTAACTCAAGGAGATTATTAAAAAATACATATTATGTTATCTAGAAAGGGATTGTATTATAGATGTTATATTCGGTGTCTCTTATAAATTCAAGGATTTGATTGGAATCATGATGAACTAGAACGATGATATTTAGAGCTTAACTGTCTCCGACTTCAATGAGCGATGACTTAAGAGAAACGGGTTCGGCAGCGTAAGCTAGCCTTAAGCGACGCCACTTGACGTCCTACCAGGGGAGGCGAAGTTTGTTTGCGCTTTAGTAGTAATCCTTATAGGGTATTCTTTAACTCCTGACTAAAGGGTTACATGACGTAAGCCGTGTGGTATTTTTTGTTCCGAATTCATGACCGCTTCATAGATCTATCGAGTTTCCACACGTATAAAAAAAGGACGGTTGATATTTTCATCGTAACCTTACCTTGAAGTCATTAATAAATTGTTGTTTGCACATAATCATAATAGATCTTAAAGCGCAGAAATGTTAGCCAAAAGTAATAATTTGCACATCTATAAATACTGCGCTTAGTTCCGTATCGTACGATCTTACACAAAACGCATGAAATATGTATATAAACTAAAATACGTTTGATGAAAGAATAAGTAAGACATATGTAGGTGTGAATGAGTCTATCAAGTTTATCAAGTTAATTAAGTATCGAAATCACTTTTCACATTATAATTTAAAGATAGCAGATCTTTAAAAATATCTTGTGATACTTGGCGTTCAAGGTTTGTAAGTAAATACTGCTTATTTAAAAAACTACACGAGGAAGTAGTTTAAAATAAAGCGGCAATAACCTTGCAGTCAACGGTAGTGAGCTAAAATACGATCAACAAAATGTAAAGTATTAATTTTCTGCTGCTGTATTTAGGTTTGTGTTAGTAAAATGTACTGATGTGTATTAGTTCTTCGGAAGTTAAAAATGCTGGGACTTCCCGGCATCCACCAGTTCGAATTACATTCTAAACGACCCTGACCTGTTTGAGTCTGACCTGTCCCAATTTTGCCATTTAATTCTCAAAGTGCCTTATTATGTATTATAATATATCCTATAATTCTGAGGTACACGCGTGGGTGTATGTTAGCGGGAATGGAGAAGCCATATGATAAAAATGAATAGTTAAATTGTGTTCTTGTACCCTAGAAAATGAAAACGGTGCAGATAGTAACAAAAAACGGGACTGACTTATTTGCGTAAAAAGTTTAAAACGTTTCGTATTGTTCTGGTATCAAAAGTAACTTATGTGCTATTTTAGATATTATAATCTAAATAAAATCTATATTAAAATCTATCCCTGTGCCAAATTTCTTTCACGTGTGATCGTGTAACAATAATCCTTCCAAACCATAACATTTACAATGAGATTCATGTTTGAATTATATATCATTGCACAAACAGGTTTGATAATGTCTATTAACCGTTATATAAAAGCTATAGAACGAAAGAGAAAGACTTTTGAGATATTTTGTGTTTATTGTAAATACACATTTTTTATCAACATTTAATAATTTTTAATACTATTTATTGTAATTAATAGTGTGTAGTAATTACCAAATTTTACTGCAATTTACAGATCTCTAATTTCGGAGTTTATACGTGTCGAGTCCTCTAGAAATATAAACAATCATTTACCTCAAGTAGGTATTTACATTGGTAAGAAAAGTTTTGATAACGGATACAGAACAGACATATCGATAAAATTTGACTTTTTTAATTTGGAACATCTACCCGTTGTTGAAAGTTTCTTAGTAAAAAGTATTTACTATATTTCTTTTTATTCATGAATTGTGTAGCTCCATGTATACATTTGAATTACTTTATATTACTTCAACTAGATAATTGTGTAATTAAAAATATAAAGAAAGGAAATCAACATGTTAGGTTTCATTCACAATAAAGTTAAAAAAAGTTTTCCTGTTCTAATAAGTACATACGTGCAGGCAGGTTAAGTACCATTTCTAATAAAACATTACAACGAAATAACATATAAATAATAAATTTTCAAATGCGTCTGACACAACCAAGATCAAAGGTAAAACAGGAGGAACACTGTCATACCTAGACACACCTCAAACAATAGACATCGTAATCTTTCGTACGCGTTAAGCCTACATTATGGACATCTTGAGAACATTGGAAAACTCACACGAACATGCGGTTTGCGGGTCGCGTCCGCCATACAAACTCACCTAATCGGTAAAGAAGACTCGATTTTATGTAATATATTTTGGTGTCTGTCCCGTGCAATGTGGTCGAGATTCGCTTTCACCTTAATAACACACTTTCTCAAAATTTTATGGGAGATTTTTTTATGGCAAGCAACGTGTCACGAGGATGACTTTAGATCACGCCAATGTTAAGAGCATATTGTATAACTGTAACCATTTAAGTTAATAACCGGATCTCCATTGTAATTTTGTGTTAGAAAAATCACAAACATTGTTCTACATTTGCGTATTTAGAATACATATGGAGAATATCGGCTGTCTAAAAAGCTTTTTTTTACTAGCTTCCCTTTTAAGTTACTAAATAAATATCTATTTAAACAAATCCTAGAAGTCATTGTCGTATCGAAAAGAATTTTGAGAAGATTTGAAGAATTGTGTGTATATGTAGTTTGAATGACAAAACTATAATATGGCATCTTTGAGCTGATCTAATGATAGAACCAGGAGATGGATGGTAGAAGTCTGCAGTGGATATAAGTAAACCTCTTGAGTTTTGGATCATAGGATTCATTTTTTTCCCGTCCAACAGATTGGGTTTGCATTGCTGGTCTGATGATGAAACCAAAAGGTGGTTTGTAGTGGAACTCTTCAATGGTTACGAGTAAAAGTCGAGTTTAGGTTTAGCTCATTTGGCTTGCGAAGGCTGTAATAAAACTTGTTTCTTTTTTATTATTATTTTTATTAAATATGGGTTCTTTATATCCGTTGTGAGAATATTTTTCGATCCCCCGTGATACAGTATTCATTCCTAATTCAGAAGTTGTTTCTATATAAAAAAACAGGGAGAAAGTGCGCTTGATGAGGCATTAAGTTTCTCGGATGGTATTAAAGACTACGTTATATCATTCTTGTGTGGTTATGCGGCTGACGACAAACGGATGGAAATCATTACAATATGTTGTTCAAACCCGCTGGAGTGAAAGTATTACCCACAAAAAAAAAACTAATTAATCCATTTGATGTTGCGTTTTTTCGGAAGTAATATTTCCGTGCTTAGGTAACACTTCCTAAATCAGGAGTTGAACAGAAATCATAGAAACAGTTTTGTAATTATTAATTACCCAACGCATGTAATGACTTCGTTTTCCTGGGAGTTCCTGATAATAACAGGCCCCTTTTCCACTCTGGTCAATTTCCTAGGTCTGTCCTCAAAACAATATTTTTTTTTAGTCTATTCGATTTGGGAATTAATTATTAATACTAATTAAACAATTATTAATATTTTAATATTTTGATCAAAATAGTTAGTATTTGATGTTTTCATTCCAGCTAGAACTTTTATTTACAATATAGTCTGTAAGTTCACATAACGTAATCAGCGAACTAGAACTTTAATCTACAAAAGTAGTGTTATCTTAGATGTCTTCACAGTTAAGCTTATAACTTGCTGTATGTGTGCATGGCGCACGGTATGTCGTGCGTGCGCCCAAGCACCGTGACTGGAGGTCGAAATACCTTGAGTTGCCGTTAAGCTAGTTTTTATTTAACTGTCAGTAACATCACGTGATGTATTTAAGAGAATTACAGGTTTAATAAAAATCTATTCAAATGAAAGATGATAAACTAACTGATTATTTGAAACTACTGCGTAAAGTTGTTTTTAAAGCTAGTTTGCATACAAACAGTATTCAGCTAATCAGTACAGCTTTCATATTTTATCCAAGCTGGTAACATAATAAATATGATCGGAAAGTTGTAAGGAGTACCTATGCAAGAATTGTAAAACGCAATTGAGAAAACAATTCAAACTAAAAACCCCTTAACATTTAAAAACCTCTTGAAAAGGGCACAAAGAATTGGTTGTTGTTGCAAGGTCACGTCAGGTGCCTGAAGTAGGACGAGTCCGGGAACAGCTTTATTAAGAGATCTGGACCCCACCTAGCGCCTGCCTTCAAAAGATGTAATGTAACTTGCTCAACCTAAGGGTTACTACATATTTAGGGATACTACTTAGGTAGTAAAAGTAGAGTAAAAGTATTTGTGAATGAGAAAACATAATATGCTTGTTATGTTTCTCATTAAAAAATACTACGTACTGTCTTTTAAATTAGTATATTATTGGAATGTAGGTTTATGATAGTTTATTTATATAAGTACTTACCTTCAAGCATCTAGTGTAAGGAATCCAGGGATACACAGAACAAAGGAAAATCTCATTCACATAAAATACAAAATGATACCGTCGATTGATCATTTAATCGTGACAGATTTAAACAATCATTATTTATTACTGTGTGCGTAATCCACCAATACATTTGAGATCACGATTTTATTAACCTCGTCATTTGTGGAAGTCCTTTGCTAATCGAGATGTTATGTATCGTTACATTTATACAAATAAATAAATTGAATTGTATTTGTTTTTATTAGATATATATATTTTTTATATATCAAAACGTATTTTTTTTTTATTTGTTCGGTTAATCTCAGAAACAGATGAACCGATTTTCCCGGGACTTTCGCTGCCAGATAATAAATCTGTTCAAGCGAGCGAAGCCTCGATGTCGACACCTCTACTATTGAATTACGTCCTTCTGAATCCAAAGAAACTGATGTCATGTAATATCAGATACGAGACAGATCATATGAATTATTTTTATAGAATAATGGAAACCTTGGCTGTTACTAGCTAAGTTGTGGTCAATTCATGATATTAAAACTGTGCTTACTAACTAGTTAACTGCTTACTTTGCTGCACAAATATAAAAAAACAACGTGTTGCTGACTTTCCACTAAACCAACTGAACTGATTGACCTAAACGGATATTAGTTGTTGATTATCTGAACGTTAATCAATATCTTGTTATAGTTTTTTTCCATAGACAAAATTTAACTGTTCTCAAAAATTCAAGAGTTTTATTATTTTTGTATTTTTTATGCATTTTCCTTTGCAAAAGTCATATTTACACATACCCTATAAACGTTTTGTATATGGACTGGTAATGATTACAGAAAATCTAGAGGTTGCTAAATCAAAGTTTTGCATTGGCCTTATTCGGTTTTCTTTTTGGTGTTGTATCTTTAAGCACCTTGCACATAAAATGTTCTTTGGTTTAACTCTTTTTCCAAAAAAAAAAAAGATTTTCAAAGCCAAAAAGTGATATGGTGTTTATTTGTTTTCAATAGCAATATTAAAAGGACATATTCAGTCTCACCGGTATCTCACGGAGCTTTTAAGGGCAAATTCGTGCAACTAAGCGGGTACAATAGTTACTCTAAGATATGTGAGGTTTTGCTTTTTACTGGTATACACGATATAAAAGTCAGAAGGGCTGTGTCATGATATACATATATGTATATATGTCAAGGTGTGTACTGTACCTGTTGTGTGATAAGATTACTTCGCAGTCTAGTTTAAATTGTTTTAAAGAAATCAAACTGAAGTTCGACAAACTCAACAAAACTGGTTATCCTTCATCGCTTAGCCTTTTTGCTATCTTAGCCGTGTGGTTTTCTGATGAGTCGAATAAGGCAACCACATCTCTTCCCGTGGGTATTGTATATATCTATATCTGTCAGATAGTATAGTATGTACAGCCATAAAGTGCCCAGATGACGGCAATAGTCTTGCCTCCTATTAATTTAGTGGGACTTAATAATGGCGAAAATTTGGCGTTTGAGAAGCTTCTGCCTACCCCTTCGGAGATATAGTCGTGAGTGGATGTATTTATAAAACATAAGTTCCTAAAAAGCGTTATGTATATATGTACATGTACATATGTATGTATCAATGAGTGCCGAGTTGTAGTGACAATAGTTAAAACAAATGTAGTTATCTATAGTCAGGCAAGCCCTGATAAGGGTATATAAAGCTTATAACGTAGTTATGCTAAAAAGAAGCAAATGGAGGGCTGTCATTTCTGCCTACTCTAAGAGGGAAAGATGTGAGTTTGTTACTCTTCTTGGCCGAGCGAGCAATTCGTTTAGGTTTAACTGATTTGTCTTTCTTCGTATATGACGATAAATTACAATTAATAAATTACAAGCTAAGACAAGAATGAATAAATAAAAAGTGGTAGAGCCATGCTTATGCACGAATGGGCCGGCTCGACCGGTGCGATACCACGGCCTCACAGAAAACCGGTTGGGAGTAATTGCTTGCGTTGCATTTCCCCTAAATTACTAAGGTTTCCGGAGGCCCAACTTCCCCTCTCCTGTTTTCCCTCCCTGCATCTCTCATCACCCTCAAAGGCGGGCAGCGCACTTACGACTCTTTAGTTGCAGTGTGTGCATGGACGGCGGTTATCGCTTACCATCAGGTGAACAGTCTGTTCGTCTGCCCCCTATGGTATAAAAAAAAAAATTACAAGATATTTTGTTTAAATTATAATTAATACATGAACGTTAACAGATTTGATAGATGTAACCCATATTCTAGGAATAAATCCTAGAATATGGGTTACATCTATCTAGTCTTCCTTAAACATTAAACCCATAAAAGTGGTTGAAATTAAATATGCTGAAATATATGCGGTGTATGCACACAATATGTATTCTTTATTCCGATTTCATTCCTTCATAATGTAAGTGAAGCACAACAGCAGTAGCAAGGATACGGATCTCCGTGTGCAGCCAGTCACTTCACCAAGGCTCTACCCATATTCGACACACGAATGATCCTGCCTTTCTAAAATGCTAAGCTACTATTTATTCAACTGTCGCTTTACATACAGCTCGTTTTGGGTCTATATATTATATATCTATGACACACGGTTTGTACATTATCGTCTTTCGCAATAGTTGGAGGTAGTGTTTTGTTTTGCACTATTTGCCTATTTCAGTTATGTAACTCGCCAGATTTCAGTATGAGCGCTTTTATCTAGGTCCGTGCTAGTTGCAGTTATGTATGTTTACGTCACTGCAACATTCCTCACTGCAAATTTAATAACAATTATGGGTAGGTACTTAATAGAGATGAGATGGATCAAACAGTGTGTAAATCTCAGTGTTTTTTAAAGAAAATTGTACTAATTTGATAAGACAGATAAATGTGAATAGGAATCTCATTATTGTTACAATGCATAATTCAATAATTATACGCGCACAAGCTGCTTGTTCCAAGTCCTTGTGTGGTAGGAATTGTTGACACGTTTTGCCCTCTATCTTTGGATCTAGTTTTGGAGTTCTTATGTCCAAATGTACAATTAAAAAAATATATTTTCATCAACATTTTGAACAACATGCACCATAAAATTATGCAATACAACGTATTTCTTGGTCATTCCCAGATAGAATTTGTAGTATTTAGCTCCTTATGTCAAATTTCATTATTTGTAAAAGACACACTTTTAACTGACTTTAAAAAGGAGGAACTTTTAAACTCAGATGTTCATGTTAGCTACTGTATAATTCCGTTATTAAGAACCGATTAAGAATACGATTAGGCGACGATGGGGAGGAGTTTACAATGCATGTTTGTAAATAGCCCCTATTTTATCACAACACCACCACCACACTAATTTATCCATTTAAAACTTTCAGTATCAATTGTATCGCCTAGCACATATGCCTTCTCTCAAAGTTTTTGGCAATTTCAACTCATGCCCAATAGGTGTATACTGTTCTTAGGGTTCCGTACCCAAAGAGTAAAACGGGACCCTATTTACTAATTTATTAATTTAATCTTAATTATTTTGATTCTAAAACAATTAATTTAAATTAATTTGATTCCAATTTAATTAATTTTCATTAACTTTATTTAATTAATTTAAGTTAAGATTTGCGGCTTATAAAGATTAGAATTATTGTTTCTACTTTTTATACTTCTATCTATGTTTGGGTATAGGGCTGGGGCCTATCGGCTACAGCCAGTTCGATTTAAAGGTATGCAACCCGTACGCCTCGAACTTACACTTCCCGATCCATTCGTATAACTAATATCCCTTTCCTTCTCTTCATTGCCCTTTCATTGTTCTTTCGAGTTGATGACATAGGCAGTGCCAAATTGGTTCAACTAACGAATAGGGGTCAAGCCTAAATAGACTATCGACATTTTACTTATAGCGCCCTAGGTCACACCTTAACTAAATGGGTGTCAGCATACGATAAGTCGATAAGTGGACGGACTCGCCCACGAAAGGTTTTGTGCCATTATCTATAAAAACGGCAAAAAAGCATGTTTGTTGTCTGGGTGCCCCCCTTAAAAATTTATTTATTTTAATTTAATTATATATTATTAAAGTGAATATATAGCTAAATATTCTGTGAATTATTCAAGCGTCTTTCTACCTGTTGCCGTTGTTAATATCGCTTAAAAACGAACAAAAAAATCAAAAAGATTTTTTTTGTTTGTTTTTGGTTAAATATTTATTGTATTCTGTTTTTTAGCATTTGTTGTTATAGCGGTATAAGAACCTAATAGTAAGTAATATCTTTAACAATCCATCTTGCGATTCAGTACAAATTTACACTAATACAACGTCCATTAAATTACCTTATCTGTAATACCTAATACTTTCAACATTATAATGCTATTCAAGTCTACTTCTGTCTATAAGTCTGCTTTAAAATTTATATTAAATATGTACATTTTTAACGTTCATGGAACCTTTTTTGTGCAGGTGGTATGGAAACCCCCATAGGGCGTCACAACCACCTAAGTGTTCGGTAAGGCATTGTCCCATACTGCATCTGAAATGCTGACACCTTGCATTTGCATTGCAGCGGCGGCGCCGGTGTTGTTAACACATCTGAGGGTGGAGTAGAAAATTATAGATATTTGTACTGCAGAGACGGTACTACCTTCCTTACAAAGTCGATATATAAAAGAGATATGGATTCACACACATCGTGTGTAATATGAAGCTAATCGATTTCTCGGCAGCGGCGGCGGCTTAGGTATTCGATACAGACTTGAGTCCGTAACGAATTCCATCATTCTTGTGTGTTTCACACGCAAAAAAGCACCTTATTCTGTATCATGACAGTGACGAAATAGACTCATTACTTGTATAATAGTTATTGATTGCATATATGGAGCGTAATCGAAATTATTAATTAAGCTACGGTGTAACATCATGATTGCCTAATCATTATTATCGTTAAAATTCGAATAAAGGAATATAAAATTAACGTGTAACTTTACGAAAGATTTAGTGCATAAAATATTTAAAAATCAGACCTGTGACCAAGTTGCAACTTGATTGATGCTTGCTATTATTCGTGCAACCACTTACAATATATATATATATATACATATATATATGTATATATATATATATATATATAGAATAATAACAATAAATATAAACAAAATATAAAGATAAAGCGTTGAATAAAAAAACGCTTTTTTTAACGAGCTTTGGTCCGCTGTATTTCCTGCGTTGGTGCCAATTCAGTTCAAAAAGTAAGTGGGTGCCAAATTTCAGCCACAGCCATTCGTCCGTTGTCCGCGAGAGCAAAACAACATCCGTACAATCAATCCATCTTCACCAACTTCGAATACCACAGCTTCGGTTCGGTATTGTTTATTAGACCAGCACCCAGAACTTAAAGACTGTCTTAGCAGTCGTTAAGTTTTGTTTGCAATGCTCGGATCGGAGCGCAGTAGCAAACTCCTTGGCTTTTGAGGAACAAATAGTTAGTGAAAGAGGCTAGTTTGACATTTCTGGGTTAAATCAAATCTTGTGAAACATAGAACACAAATATAATAAATTAATCTAAAAAAAAGCAGTATTCCTACTTCGATCTTTAGTACATTAGCAAAACAATGTTAAAAATTGGTTTACGAAGGGCAAGGATTTATTGGCATTTAAATTACAATACCTTTATTTTATAAAATTGTTAAACAAATATTTGAAAGTCTCCTTGTCCGTACAAAAATACGTTTAAAATATTAGGAATTATGGATCAAAACACACCACAATAGTAGGTTGCTTAGTCATAACTATCAAACTGTTAGTATACCTATAGGTATTTCTTTGATACACTGTTAATGATTTAAAACATGCTGGTGAATGATAAGTACTTAGATTAGAAGCTGTATCAAAACACAATTGTAAAAGTAGAACAGATTTCATAACTTGAATCAAGTAGACTCAAATCTGTACATAGACCTATGTACTACAGATTTATTGAGCGTTTACTGACGCAACAGGATTCTAGTTCGTGAAAGTAAATTCTGTTTCAAGACTATTTGAATTAAGTAGATCAATTGACTTGGTTTTAAAAGGCTTCGATGAATAGATCGAACAAATTGATAGTGCTTAATAATATACGGTGGTTAAAACCAATTAGACAATTGTTTCTCAACAAGATAAGTCTGGTCACTGTTTCATTGGTACGTATAAAAAATATGCAATAACAGATGGGTGCGTCTAGAGAATGTGGTGTTGCTCTTAGAAATATGAAATGATTAGCGTTCACATGTTGGGTGATTAACCATGATAAAACATTTATATATTATGTGGAAATATATTTGTGGGTTAGCAGATGTTACTTTGATTGCTACATCTTTTGTTTTAGTCCAGTATCCACATACAGTGTTTCATAAAGTTTTGTAAAGTACACTCCGTGAATAATTTGGGATAATTCTTGATTTTTAAAATAGGAATCTTCTTTGAAACTGACAATAAAACCTTAAAATTTATACAAAAAAAATCAAGGTTTTTTTTAAATTTTTCAACGTGTCTACATTTTATTTTTAATCTAAATCACTATTTGAGTATCCGAGGATATAAAGCTCCTTAAATGTAATTATACCTTTGTGAACACCCACTATACATTGTAACTACTTACTAGTACGTCTAGTTGGCGCATTGACTGAAGTGGCTCATTGTTTAAAACGTTTTGTTGATCACTTGAAAGTAGGAGTATTTTACGAGTGTATGTATATGTATCTAATTATAAACTTCAACAATTTATAGGTTTTTCTGATTAAGTAACCTTACCTCATCGTCGTTCTGCCCTGATAACGTTCCCTCCAGCTAAGTCTGAAATTAAAGGTCATAAATGGAATTAGGAAAGGAAGGAGGAATTAGTCCTGTGCCGCGGGGGAGTATGAACCGGTGGACGGGTCTTTCTAACATTATGGAATAGGAACAATAAGTTATTTTGAGTTTTGATTACTGTAAAAACAAGTTATGACTGTAACTATGTATTTAATGAGCGATAAGTAATTTAAGATTTTCTGAACTAAAAATGTTTATTGCGGCAGTGTTACTGTGATGACCTCCTTTTCTTTTATTACTATTAATATTAACTATTATATACCAAGACAAGTTACAATTACTTTTCTACCGATGCTCATATGTATTAGTATACACACCTACTACTGTAGTAGTAATAGCTATTGTAATAAGATTCGGAGCAATGTCAAGTTAAAAAGCCGCTTTGACCTCGAAATGGGCATTGTCTTTTTGCGCTGGGAAAGTATTATACCTACCAGTCTATATATCAATGTAATTAAAAATGCTACAGCTGAAACGATAAGTTATGTAAAAAAATACAGTTAAATTTGTAAATGTTAACTTGAATAACGAGAATGCACCAATAGATTTAAAGTACATATTAAAGAAGTTTTTCTTTTTGTTTTAGGTATACCAGTATTCGTCACCGCAATCACAATAACATCAAATGGCAACAGTCCTGAAATAAAAATGAAGGGAAGAATAACGATAGACATGCAGAAAGGCTTTATGCCCATGGTGGTGGAAGAATCGACGGTTAAAACTACAATAGTCAAACCGAAAACCACCAATCAGAATGCTACAAAGCTATCTATCAATGAAAGATACAGAAGGTTGATTCCGTACATGACGTTTTATTACGCTAATGATTTAGCAGCACCCAACACCGACGCGGTGAAAGACGTAGAAGTAGAGAAGGCAGAACTCATCGAGGCTGGATATAGTGACCAACGGGAACCGAAGAAAATTATTTATTCAAATAGAAATATTCCTGTTTATCAAGGCAATAGGTTAACTCAACACAATATTGCATCAGCAAATCCAACAAAAATATTTTACCAGGGTGGTGTGCCTGTGTACCAGACGCATAAAGTTATACAAAATTTTCATCCCTCAGACTACAATATACAGAATGATTTGATGATGACTATCCAAAAACCTATATCCAGAACTCCGAATGTGGTATATATTTCACCGACAAGAAAACCTTTTTTAAATTTTTACAGTGACGACACACCAAACATTAGATATTATTTATCAGATAAGGACCAATCTCCTAAATATAAACTAGTGCCTTATGAGCAAACACCGCCGGTTAAGGTGCCTGAAAACGAGAACGTTTATGACGTAACGAAAAAACCTGTACCTGTATCTGTGTTAGTACCTAAAGAGCCAACTTATCTAAAGGCTTCAAGACCGTCTCGACCTCATTACTTTTATGAAGAGCTTAATGAGCAACAACCAACTCTCCAGAGGCAACCTGTAATTGTTTCAGAAAGCTACTACGAAAAGCAACAACCATTTTTATCAACTCCGCCAATACAAAGTGGCTTTAAGCCCATTTTTAATTTGCCTAAATACACATATGAAGAACCGAGGTATACAACAACTACACCCGAAAAAGATAATAATTCTGGAAATCAAAAATATCGTGTACCATCAGGACCCGTTATTACCATCGACGATTTAAGACCAAAGTATTATAAATACATTACCGAACAGACCACAGCACAGCCTCTCGAAACGACTACCGCCAAGAAATATCCGCTGGCATCATTACTAAATTCGCTTCAGTTAAATAAATCAATACCAAAACCAATAACAAAGGATAACGTCAGTATATCAATTAGAACTTTACTGCAGGTGTTAAATGCTTTGAAAGCTGTGCCGCAAAACGACGTGGAAGTGCCTGTCCTAAGTACCCCGAAGCCATTTGTAGCTACAAAGGTTGTAGAAATCGTAACTGAGCCAGTTATTGAAGTCCAACAGATTACTGAACAACCGCAGGTGATAAAAGATGAAGGTTTGCACGATGAACATTACCTTGCTCACGTAAGCCCCCCCTCTCAGCATTTGGACGGTGAGTCATTCAATTCAATTCAAATCACAATTACACAGTTAAATTAAGCAAAATATGCTATATAAGGATTAATTAATTATTGTTGTACATAAAAATGAATTGTAGGTAAGATAAGACGAGGTAAGAAACGTGAAAGGTCGGGTTCGATTCCAGCTGAATATGTCTATTTGCATAGGTATTTAGTTATAGTCATTGTCATAATATTAAATCGAAAATCCTTAAGAGCACGGCATTTTTACAGGGTAACGGAAATTTATAACAATGCGGCAAAAAAATACGTGACTTACTTATAAGTACAGAGACAAAATATATAACTTCGGTAAATTACCTATGTAGTGAATTGTCTATTTTGCGATTGACTTATCTCGTTATGTGCTTACTTGTCCGGCCATCCCGCCGGTAAAATCAATATCTAGAATCTGGAAATTACTCTTCCTGTGTCAGAAAACATAAATTGCATCCACTAATGTTTTTCGTTTTTATAAACACCGGCAATATAATTGCATGGCGCAAGGTCGAGCTTTTTCACCTACAATGGGTTAGGTGGAAAATTATAGTTTCTATTCTCATTGTTTTCTTTTTATGTAACTATGAACTTATTAAATGGTTTATATTAAAATAACCAGACAAAAAGCTATAGGTATGTAATATTGATTTATTTAACATTCAATTACAGATCTACCATCTGGCGTTGGAAGTAGCCAACAGTTTCCTTTGCCCGTGATCTCGGACAATGAAGGTGGTACTCCGGGCCGGCCAGGCATTGATTATCCCATTCTGACCGTCATACCACCTACTGTCTTCAACTGCAAGACGCAACGATATAAAGGCTTCTTCGCAGACCCAGAGACTCGTTGTCAGGTAACGTGTAACTTATAGGAATGTTCATAAAAAATATATTAGGTATATGCACTTAAAGGGAAAGTAGGTCGCAAGCAGCCGGTGTCTATCTATGCATATTGCAATTACTAAGAAGGTACATAATATATGGATATACTTAATATGTAACCTTATTGAGGATTTTCCGAAAATGGTCAACCACAACGTAACCTGTTTCTTTGAGGACTTTTTTTTTAATTTTACATAGACATTTCTGGTCCCCTGTTCCGACTTAACAGCATTTTATGGGCATAAATAAAAATATTTCAAAAAAAAAATATCAATTACATTTGTTTCTGTAGAAACTTTGTTAAATTATTGTAGCAAGAGACAGACTTTGTATTATACATTATTTCGTTACTGAAATGTTATCTTGCAAGAGGCAGAATATAAATTCTTGTATTCATAATAACAGTAAACAAAATCTCTACTCAGCCTATTTAGAATTCAAAAAAGGGTTTTCCTTTTTGGTTTAACAAAAGAGGTGAAACAAAATAATAATATTGCCAAATTGTGGCCGTTAATTACGCCTCTGCCTATCCCTTCGGCGATACACACCTGAGTGTATGAAGGAATGAAGGTAGTCCCTTAACATCTATAGTACGCCACCATCTACCGCTTTTTTCTTTCCGTTGTTTCCATACAAAGGTTGTCTGGAAGATATCGCTTTTAGCGATAAGACCGCCCATTGTACATACATGCCGCCTTGTATCAACTGTTTAACTTTGCGTCTGTTTAAATTTGTGGTGTACAATAAAAAAATTTCTAACTATCTATCTATGTATGTGAAACAGGTCTATATTTTTTTTTACTGTGACTAACACTGAAGTTTCTCAATCTTCATCGAAAACCCCAGGCAGGCAGCGAAAAACCCTCAGCCGGCAATTTTTTACATTTTAGTTTAAGCCACAGCCGAGCGTTGTCGTGCATTAAAGTAAACCCATCGCCAACATAAGGCATAAGGGACTACATACATGTCCAGCACCTCGGTTATGTACCGATGAGTGGTTAGTATCCCTGTGAAATTCCACCCCAGAACATGCAAGATCCCCCTCCATATTCCACTGTCTCCTCCAAGCAAGCTTCAGCAAACCGTTCGTTTCGCCTCCTGTAGACTCTCCTTCGCCTATCGTTAACGAAAAGACGTACTCTCGTCTCATCTGAGAAGAGTACGGTCCTCTAGTGCTTGAGATCCCAGTTGAGATGTTCTCGAGCGAACAATAATCGCTCTCTACGATGCTGTGGCGTTAATTTCGGACCCTTGGCTGGTCTTCAGGCCGCTATACTCCTTTCTCGCAGCCTTCTTCTAATTGTAGATGTGCTACCTGCGGTTCTACGAGCCCATCGGAGCTGCTGTTGCAGCTCAACAGCATTAGAGAAACGGTTCCGCAATGTCGTCGTCACAATGAAACGGTCATCTTGATCGTCTTCCTGATCCTCGTCTCCGGGTGTAGCCCATAGTCTCTTTATACCGTTGGAGCACTCGACGAATGGCAAAACGGCTCAAGTTCAGTTGCCGAGCAACATCACACTGTCGCATCCCTGTTTTCAGCAGTGCTATCACTAGAGCGGCTAGATCTGCAGTGGTCTTGTGTTCTGTGTTTTCATGTGTTCTCTGCAACGTCTGGATGTAAAATGACCTAATTTTGATTTTGATGCTTACTGCCCTGACTGCCTGATTTTGATGCTTGATGCTTTATAGCCCACCAAAGTGCATCAAGTTGTGGTCTATGTAACGAGTATTTGGATATCATTTTCACCAACATACAGTACATGCGGCAGTTTAAGGCATTTATTCATTAAGTGGTTGGTCAATAAAAGCATATTAAATGTACTTTCAATTAATATCAACATTGTTTGGGGTAAAAGTACTGGTTTGCAACTTATTAGGTTTTATAACTTATTTTCTGGGAGGTGCGATTTTTTTGACGCCGAGTGTAAATAGGTATAGTAATATAATTAAATGAATTTCGAGTAGATGAAGAATCTGCTGTATGTTATGGAATAAAATGTCATGTCTCGTTTCATTCATCATGTTGTTAAGGATAACTAACAAAGCAACGTTGTCACATTTTCCATCGCTAGAACAAAAATAAGTATAAATATGTTGTTGTAGGTATGGCACTACTGCGATCTGAATGGCGGACAAGCGTCATTCCTGTGCCCGAACGGTACGATCTTCTCTCAGGCTGCCTTAACTTGCGACTGGTGGTTTAACGTGCAGTGTAATACTACAACGCAGCTATACGTGCTCAACGAGAGCCTTTACAAATACATTTTACCACATTCACCTAAGTTTCCCGAAGACTATAGTGGACCTTTAGTGGATAAGTGAGTATTGTGTCATTCTAATATATTATAGCATAATAAATTGCCTCACACGGGCTGACTGCATAAACAGCTTCGCACCTTCTCACCAATATAAATTTAATTTAAAACATAATTTGTTGTTATTTTTTCTGTTAAAACAATGATTGCTGTTTAAAGTTTAAATTTGAAGTCTCTATCGTGAATTGGTCTGGCTACGATATACATATATGTACGTGGGGCACACTAAGTTTTTAGAACAGGTCAGTAAGAAAAGCAGCTGATGAAGAATTTATTTAAATTTTGAATTTGTAACTCTTTGGGAATTTGTAGATGAAATTGGCGGCATTTTAATGTGTCTTTTTATTATGACTTATTACGACTTTCGTTGCGGTCTTCCTCAAAAACAATGTAACGATAGACTTCGATTGGCATTTGATAGCCAAATTTCATGCCACTGTTTACACTGGTTTAATGAGTTTAAACGTGGCCGAAGCAAGGTCACTGATGATTCTCGAGAAAGAAGTCCTTTTACGGCGACTACTTAAGAAAACGTGAGTGTTGGGCGGCTAATGATAGAAGCTGATAGAAGGGAGATTTATCAACAGATTCGGACAGTTTTAGGCATTGGTATGAGTCAAATACAAAGTCTTACATGAATATTTAGGCGTCAGAAAGCTTTGTTCTCTAAATGGATACCTCATACTTCGACGGAAGGTCAAAAACGCTGTCACTTGGATTGGTCATACTTGATGGATGTGACTTGAACGCTGTATACTCGTATAATATCCTCACAGGTGATGAAAGCTGGATGTATTGTTATGAATCCGAAACAAAAAGACAATCTGGGCAATGGATGTTTCTATTCCTAGATTTGCCGACAAAATTAAAGACAAGGGAAGGAAGGGAAAGAGATGATTGCCTCATTCTTGCGACGGACGGTCATTTCGCAACAATCATTCCAGAAGATAAAAGGACTGTTTCTGCATATTCATATGTCAGTCATTGTTTACCAGTTGTCTTGGGAAATGCGCCTAAGAAGCAGGATCGTCTTCAACCACGAACTTCGAGCTCACTCCGCCAGAAGTACTATAGAATATTTGTCTATCGAAGATGTTGAGTTAGTTAGTCATACTATTGACAGTCCCGACCTGGCACCCTGTCACTTTTATTTATTTCAATAAAAGAAAGATAAACAAGAAATTGGTTTTATGAACTCCGAAGATGCCGTGGTTGTGTTTGAAAAAGGCGTGAAAGAGGTCCTTAAAGAAGAGTAGGCTTTCTGGTTCAGTCAATGGTTCTATTGCATGCAACGGAGCTGAGAAATGAACAGCAATGACTACTTCGAAAAGCAATAAAAATATTAACAGGCTTGTATTTCATTCAGATTTTAATCTAAAAACTTTCAGTGTGACACGTACACAAGGCTGCTACGTCGCCAGTTCCTTTTTTGAATTTGGTTGACACAATGCAGAATTTCTTAATACATATAAGAATTGCTGTAAGGTAGAACTTAGTTACTAGCGTGGTTGTGAATGTTACTTAAGGCTCTTGTATAGTATGACAATGAGATGAAATATTTTCATTCGTGAGTACGAATATGCATGTGATAATGTGCATATAATAGATCTGCACATTGTCACGTTTTAGGTACCTACCCCGCCGCTATTTCACCCACAGGTTTCCTTTCCTTCTTCAAAAAGACATCTCCTGTATTAGGAATAGGTAAGGTTTCGTGTCGCGTAATTTCAATCAACGGACACTAAGAATACTTACCCAGACTCGGTACAACTATTTGTGGATCACACAAATTTTTGTCCCACGTGGGAATCAAACTCACGACCTCTGGTTCAACAGTCAGAGTCACCAACCACTAGACCCAAACAAATGTGGTGTGGCAATAGACCACCAAACAGGCCCGTCATTACGTACTGGGTACTTTCTACATTTGAAAGACTCCACCATACCTAATAGTGGCGGCGTTGCAAACTGACAGAACTCATAGGTATTTCCTGGGAACCAGAAGCACTTGTTTAAATATTGTAATTTTTTTTTATTTCAGATATCTCAGCCTTAAATTCAAAGAAATGGAGGAGCAATTCAAAAAAAACAAAAACAAACAATCTGTCTCCGAAAAGATGGATGCAGATGAGGATGAATCGGAATCCGTAGATGGTTCCACTGAGAAAGACAGTTCAAGTGAGGAAACTGATGGCATAGATAGAAGAGCTGATGCAGAGGACACAGTCAATGAATCTAGGGTAATTGTAGGGTCGCCTGGGACTAGTGGTCACGTTGAAAGACTACACGAGTAAAACAAGACGTATATAACTTATTTAAATAAGTATAGGCACCGTAAACGAACACGGTATTAGCAAACGAGGTGTGTTCGAGGTAACGGCCATCTTGGAAACGCTTATACCACTTGTAAACTCATGTTTTACTTATAGTAGTGGTCTTTGTTAACATTTCCAACTAAAATTGCCGGGCTAATAAAAACATTGTATAGCGGCTGCCACAGACAAAATACACAATAAATATAGCTGAACATCTATCATACTTCAGGGTCATGTCTATCAACATAACAAAATTTAAAAAATCCCGTTATTTTCTGAATACACCTCGTATGTCGAAATGTTGATACCCACAAAGATAAGTTTAATATCGATATACATACATATGTACCGAGAATGACAAACATTTTGTTTACTGACACGCACCAAGTTAATGTTTAGGATTCTCATCAAGTGATTGATCTTATATTTTATTAACTATTCAAATAAAAGAAAAACGAAAGCTCTATCTGAAAAACATCTAGATTCTACCGTCTCGACAAGTTTTGCTTCTTAAAAAAAAATCTTTGTAGGTAATTACGATAACATTGGTTATTAGTAAGTTATAAGAGAACAGACTTAACAAAATTAATGAAAAAGGTAGTTATAGAAACATGTTCTTTAATTAAACAAGGGATATGAATTAAAGATAACACGTAAGTTTATCTGTGATAGTTCGAATTTCTTGCTTAAAACAGCGTGACTGGTTCTTCACAAATGAAAACTAGTGTGGACTGTCTGTGTTGCAAGTTATTTATAATGTATGGGGCACATTATTTTGCCATTTTTGCTATACTTACTTCTTTTGTAATTTATATCTAGTTTTAGAGAATTAAACAAGCCATATGCTGCCATGTTTAATTCAGTTCGAAATGTATGTGACCTTGTAGACTTAGAGTCGAATGTAATTTATCAAGTATTTAAGATTGAATACTCATAGTGATATCTGTGCAATGTGTAAAGAAATACACTTATTTCGTATTTTATGCCATTAGAAGATAACAATGCAATAAATTTATTTTATGTCCATTATTGTGGTATTATTTTGTTAATGATTGTATAAAAAAAAACAACTAGTTTGAAGTGATGTAGTTGTGTATTTATTTGAATAATGAAATTAGTCTATAATTTGTAATAATAATACCTATATATGTAGGTTCATATAGTAATATAGTTGTATACATTTTATGACTACATATAGCAAAATCAAAGTGAGCGACTTAAAAAACAAGACAAAATAGTAAACTATGTATAAAAAGGCAACAAAAACATCAACAATTTAAAATATGAACTAGAAAAGTGTGACTAGGCAAGCACTTAACAGATGACTTCACAATACTACGTTAATAGCCTACATTCTTAGATTGGGACTTATAACATCAATTAATTACTAACCATCTATGACGATATAATACTAACAAATGAATGATTAAATTTTGATGATATTCAATGAAATGTAATCTGTACCTATAACAATATGAAATACAAGAATCACGAATATTAATTATGAATTGGACCTTTATAAGCTAGATATTTACGCAAACAGTTGTTTCAGACATTGGTCTCAAGGTATCTAAAACTACGAATGACACAAAGCAAATATTCACAACAGCCATTGAGTTCAGTGAGATCAATACAGTATTTATCTATCATTGATACATTTAAGGTTGAAGAAGTTTGACGAGGGCACTCCTGTATTTTAAGGAAACTCTCATTGATTATGATGACGGAATTGTGAATACAGATGACACTACTTACGTATGTCAAAGAGAAAATCCCTTAAATCTTAAAAAGTATGCTGTAATCGCAGACAATATTTATACAAAAATATAATGTACAATACATAAGACGACTATGTAATCGTGTTTGTATGTTATTTTGAATTTTGAACACCCATTAAGTTCCAAATTTTTCATTCTACCTATTTTTTTTTTTGATAATCATTACTAATCTATAAATTATTTACAATCAGACCACGTTTCCATTTTAAAGTCAATCACAAGCTGTTGCCGTTTCAGTCTTCACAATCCTTAAATTTGGTATGGTCATTCCAATTATCTTACCTAAAACATTTACCTAAAATCTACATACGAACATTGTTAACATTCAAGTGTGAATTATCGGTTAGAAACAACAAAAAATCCGTTAATTGTAGTATTTTCCATATATATTCCACCTATATGGAAATTATACAGCTAATTTAGCACAATAATTTAAACAGCTAGAAGATGCTTATTCTTCGAAATGGTACTAACTAAACTGCTTAAAATCTGTAGATAAAAGCTCTCATGTAGCTTACTGTTTAATTTACCCTGTTAGTTAAAATTTGTTATAACATAATTTAATATCCCACTGACAAAGAACGATTTCAATACAGGGCACGAAAACGTGCGAAAAATCACATACCATACCATTAATACTTATACAAGTCATTCGTGATGCATGACAATAAAAGTAAAGTCTACTCACATTTAACAAGAAATACACATAAAGACTATCTCGCATGTTAGGCGCGAGCGTGCTCGTGGGTCGAGAGCAAGGTAGAGGTCGGGGGCGTTTTACGGTCAGATGTTAGTTACTTAGCATTCATTTGAAAAAATAACCACGTCGACGTCGACATGAGACGTAAGTGGGTCGGGTTTGTCGCTTAGTGTTTGAGCAGCATGGCGGCGTGCTTGAGGCGCAGGTGCGAGCGCAGCGTGTCGATGCGGCTGTAGGTGGCGGGGCAATAGGGGCATGGCGAGCGCTGCGCGGTGTGCGAGTGGAAGTGATGCCAGCGGTTGGACACCTCCTTGCCGCACGACTTGCAGCGCCACAGCGCCGCGCTCTCCGCCACCGCCACGAACATGCTGTGGTACGAGTACTGTAGGCTCGGCATGTGCACGCGCTCTGCAACCAAACCGGGTGGGTTTGCCGAACGTCGCCGAACTCCTCATTGCTATAATTCTGCTAAAATAGATTTACTAGGAAGTCCGACCGAGATGCGCTGTCGGCACACAGTAGGACAGATACGCCGGAGGTAAGGCCGTGCGCTATGGTTTATGAACGCTATGGTTTGCAGGTGGGTTTGGAGAGTGTTATACGCACAACTGAAACTACACGGATTTGTAACATACCACAATTTAATGTAAAAATTAGTAATAAATACAACAGATAAATGCAGGAGTTTGCAACATGTTAAAATTGCATTACATAACATCAAACAATGTGAAAAAAAAAATTGCATTAACTGCTTGCATAAAACAAAATTATTTAAATTAAACTTTTAACGGAGGCATCAAACCAAGACATCAAACAAAATATTCATAAACAACAAATCGTTCATAAAATTTCATGTAATAATATAACAAGACTCATCAGCGAGAGGCACGCGATTTGACACCCCCTCCCTATTAGTATTACTCTATTGTGATATACGACACTATAACAAAATTTGCTAATGTTAAAGAAGAAACAAAATAAACCTTACTAGACCATTGCTATCCTGAAATAATCTTAGAGCTCATCCTGCACTCCATTGATTCAAATGATAAGATCACGTTCCTTGTGATATCATGTAAATTTCAATATACAATAAATTGGAATATTCAATAGATTGGCCAAATAAGTGACTAGGTCTACAAGACCCCAATTTCATAAGACTAAATTTAGTAATTCGTTAACCTTATGTATAAAATTCCATATGGCATAAAGTTAGCTTTCATTAAGTCCAAATGTGGTCACCATTACAATTATTAAGTTGCATACTTTTTGAAAGCTGAAAAGAGATCAAAGGTAGATATTTTCTGAGCCAAACGGTGTGATACTCCAAAATATTCTGGCCAGACACTATCATAGTATCCTAACCTAAAATATCTAAAATAATATTCTATGTCACTAATCAATCAATTTGCTATAAGCAAATTCAATATTAAAAATTGGTCTCGAGTGATAGTAATATAAAAATGCATTCACGATTAGATGAAGCGTCAAACGCGTGAGCTGACCGAGATATCACGATCAGCGACTCGCTGGGCAATGGGACCCGTAACGGATAGCTATGATCTATTTCAACAATAGACGACAACTTGCGCGATAATAAATTATTAAATAGTACATAACTATTACGATTGGCAGAGGTAAACAAGCTAATTCTTAATATTACCAGCTATAAAACCTGTACATCACCGTAACCGAAACTGTTTCACTAAGTAGAAATAAAAATTAGGAGTAGTTTACTTATGTAAATACAAATAGGTAGTTACTCTCTTCCAAGGATATTAATTAGGTACATACTGTTAAAATATCATTTAGTTTGGTTACGTCATTAAATAACTAGTAATATTGCACTGAGTATGAAATGCTATCAAATAATAAGCGCCCACATTATAATGAACAGTAGGTATAAAAATCTTTGATATCCTTAAAGTAAATATAAAATCTTTATGGAAGAAATGTTTGGTGACTTCATAATAATAATAATATATACAGGGACGCATGAGCTTATATTCGAGTGGGCCCCTATATTCAATAGTCAATTGTATAATCTAGCTAAAAGTTATGACTATTTTAAAAAAATTGCACAAGTGGAATTGCATGTTCACAGCTACTAAACAGCACTAATGCCATAACTCAAGTTATGGAAACGATCACGGATTCATCATTTGGATGTGATTATTCCTAACGTTATCATTGAACGTTTTATATTTGGTAGGCAAGGATCAGATTCATATATTATGTAAATGTGTCTTATCATTATATATTAATGTACTAGTGAACTTGAAGATCTCTGAAAAATTAAGGTAAAATCTCGAGTGATACTGTAATCTCTAGGCGTGTAACGATTCATGCATTATTATACCCGTTGACCAGACAGATGCGACCTCAACTGGATGCTAGATGCCTTACATTTAATGCAAACTAATAATTAAAAACGTTAATAATATTATAGTAGGAGTCGAATCGTAGCGTGTTAACACTCTTGGTTCTAGCACCATTCCATTTTATCACATTTCAGTTACCGTACCACTCTAAGTGTTTAGCTAAAAATGTAACAATCTTAAATCTTAATTGAAAAATACATACATAAACGCTAGGTTAGTCCCAATCGTAGAATGCCAATATTAGTTACTAAATGCGCAACTTTCAAACGTTCCATCCTAACTTATATTAATTGATTGAAAGAGGTCTTTGACCCCAAGCACCGATCACACGAGTAGGCGACGGGACACTCGGTCGCGTCGCCCGTTACCATAACTAAACACCTACCAACGATAAAATAATAAAACATGTTAACATCTCAACTCGATTACTTTTAACCGACAACTCAATATAAACGAAATCAATGTTACTAATTATGATGAATCGATTAAAAACAAACAACACTAATAAATCATATTATATATGCAGTTATATAAATATAAAAGAATATTAAATCAGACAATAGAATATATCTAAGTATAAAAAAACAATCTCCGTAAATAGATCAACTAGTCTAGTATAAAAATCTTTTCGTATGTTTCCTTAGGCGCTATCCTTTTAATACATCACAAATCCTTAATAATTATCCATCTTGCAAAGGCCTCAAAGAGTTACAAATGCATCTACACTGAGATTCAGTCAATATTTATATGTCGTTGACTAACGACAAATCACAATCTCTTGCCAGTCCCAAATTATTCTTCTGATGTCGTTCCATACCACCCACAGGATTCAATAATAACATAAATACAATTAGCTACAGGAAACTCATAATTTCCTATCTAATGAATAAATATAACAAGAAAATGTGTGCCCGTGTACCTGGGCCACTGCTAATAGCCAGCATCACTTCGCGGTCGCACCGCTACTCGATATAACGTATTTTCTTAATATCTTAAGGTTTCTATCGATACAATATAAAAAATAATATGGTAATAGTAAAATTAACATCATATTATTGCTTTTGCCCGTTCCCGTATAGCGATTGGTATAGAAAAAAATTTGCTTACCTACTATATACGCTTCGAGTCATTATTTCAGTAACATCGACATAGGTACATTCCAGACAAAGAATCTTACATAAGATTACACTGGGGCAAGTCAAACGCACAACCGATACTAAAACGAGTCGCCCGTCTTGCGGGCTACTTCAAGAGAGGCCCGTTTAAGTAATAGCACTTTTCAGCTTAATCCTAAATAGGAAGCGGTTTCGACGCGAGACGGTCCGATAAAATTTTGACACATCAACAACGACAGAGTCTGAGCTGGCGGGGACTGGGCGCTCACAGAGCGTCGAGGCCGAGCCAGTACATGGACAATCAATCGAAGCCCGCGTCCAGCGGGTTGGCGAACAGCGGGCCGTGCGGCGGCGCAGGCGCGGGCGGCGGCGGCGGCTCGAACTTGCGCGTGTCGGGGTTGTACGCGGGGTGTTTGAACTTGCAGTGCGTGCGCAGGTTGTCGGAGCGCGTGTATGTGGCGCGGCACAGCGGGCACTCAAACCGCCCCGGGAAGTGCACGTGATAGTGGTTGCGGATATGAGTCACCACCTTGCCGCACAGCTTGCAGCGGTGCAGGTTCAGCGCACCCGCCACCCGCTCGAACGTCAGCCGCATGTGCCAGCCCTTCGAGCCTGCAACCAGCGATCCGTCACTCCCACTCTCTCAACCGCGATCCTCATTCGGCTACGTCACGCGACCCAATGCCGCAGTGCCAACTGCCACGCTCGCCCCGGGACTCACATTACCAACTATGTATATGCATCTACGAGACCGTGCGACCGACGTTGGTACTGGGGCATTCGCTACGCGATCACAGTTTTCAGAGGTTGTCAAATATTGGTTTCATTATAAAAGTTTTGTTGTACTTTAGCACTATTTAAGCCTTAATTTTAACTGTTATCGCTGTACTATGCCTTTCCTAGAACTATTATGTTATAAAAGCGTTAATATTTAAAATAAATTAAAATAAATTCAGAATTTATTTGTTTATAAAAAAAATCAATGGAGATCCATGCAGAAATGAATCAATGATACTGAAGAAATGGTGTTTGTTAATTTGTCAGTGTTATATTTGCATGAATTTTTTTGTTAATTACTTTCACCAAGCCTGTAAATGCAGAAGGCGTTTTATAGAGAGAAATAGGTCTGCTATATATAAAAAAGCATGTATAGAGGATGAAATGAAAAGAAGGTGGTATAAATAAAGGAATATATTTGCAACAAACACACAATAACGACAGACTTAAATACAAACTAATCGAATTAAAAGGGGAAATAAATTATTATTCATTAATACGAGGTATGTTCCTAAATCACAAAATCAGTCTTTGACGCAATGGTTATGACCGATATCATTTCATTACACTATAAGGAACAAT
The DNA here is from genome assembly GCA_947561695.1 of Tyria jacobaeae. Classification (NCBI taxonomy): domain Eukaryota; kingdom Metazoa; phylum Arthropoda; class Insecta; order Lepidoptera; family Erebidae; genus Tyria; species Tyria jacobaeae. The sequence goes on from OX387218.1 coordinate 12,671,603, forward strand.
AATAAAGAGATCATAAGTTTGTACAGCATTTTTGTCGAAATTGTTTTATAAGGCAGCTCAATTGATCGGCAGTCTTCTTAACGACTTGAGTGACTAAATATTGAAAACAAAATTTACGCTACACAATTTCGCTTTATTGTTAACGTCATCAACAGCTTTCGATATTCCTTTACGAAATCTACGCTTTACGGTGTTATAAAAACGTGCGACTTTGAAAATTTAACTATTTATCTCTCTAGTTAGACGCTGACCAATTGAGTTAAATAATCCTTATATGTAATGTTAAATCGTTGAAAACAATTAGTTTGATCTGAATATTACACTAATAAATTGTACATCATATTATATATGTATATTTTTAAGTAGTACAGATTGTTTGAGCATATACATAAGTTACAATTAAAGGAAAATAGGTAAATTACTAGCAAATAAAACAAGATTGAATAGAAGCTAATATGTTACTAGACTAATGTTTCTGACACCTACTTTAAAATTTTGCCAACTTCCTAGTGTAATATTCAATTTTATGTAAGTTACAGTATAATAATAATCTCCCTAAAGTCATTCATACGCGATAAGAGTTTCGAATGTTGTGTTCAAACTCTGACTTTTTAGGACATCACTTAAGAGAAGTATGTACTTTTTCTTTAAGATAAAGCGTCCTTTCAATAGTTAGATGCCAGCTGTTGCCAACCTGAGGATTTCACTAATTTAGGAATAAAGAGTGATGAAAGTTATTTATTAGTAGTTTTTGAGGGTTTTAATTTCGATAGATATAAATCGAATTACAATATGATTTTAATATATGCAAAAAAAAAGATTATATTGTCTTAACTATAGTTTTCCTGCCCTTTGGGACTTACCGCCTTGGGAATGTTTTCGTTTTCAGAAGGGAAAAGCAAGCAGGTAAGGGATACCGCAAGCCCCGGGACATGGGGATACCGTTCTGATAGCTCGAATATTGGGGGTTGCGAACTCTAATGTCTGTCCTGTGATTGATTGATGAGTGAAAATGAGTGAATTGATTTAAAAAGCCACTAGGATGGGAACATCATCTGCCTTATATTTTATAAAGAGGACATTAATTTCTTTTCTCCCTCTCTATCTCAATTATCGTCTATTTTTTTCGATGACCCAAAGGATGTTCCTACGCATCTGTATCAATTTGTTCTCCAATTTATTTTATAGGCTATTATTATTTTATATAATATGAATTATTTATTCTTGAAGTCAAAAGTTGGCAACACATGGAGAAGGTACATATATTAGACAAAATCAGTCAGACTTCCTTATCATGATTGAATGGCATTAGGGATGTTTTTCATAGAACGCAGTTTTCAAAAATTTTAATAAATTCTTAAAAATATATTATAGTCAATTAGCTACAATTGGCAATTTGAAATGACGAAATACTATAAAACGAACAACATATCTTGTACTTTTTGTAGTTACTGCCATTTATAACATGATCAAGCATTTTGAAAAGGCACAATCATGTATTTTTGAAACTGAAAACATTTCGCTATAAAATTTCAAATATTGTGTCATGATTATAACGATAAACCAAACAAAATTAGTCACACCACACCTTAATTCTAGTTACAAAATTGCTTTGGTTAGAACGTCTGAACCAACGCATTTTGTTATAGTAACAATGTCTCGCATTTAAACTATTGCAAGAAGCGAATCTTGCATCTAATGATTACAAGTAGTAATCGCGTTATGAGTATTAGGTATTAGAAAATAAGATCACAAAGTGTATAACTGAGTGTTAGTTAGCAATAAATATAAGAAAATAACATTAAATTAACTAGCAACGAGAGTTATTCCTATTGTTCCCTTATGAGCACTAGATCAATTCGCACTTTTTCTGTATATTAGAACTATTAGTCTTCAAAACTGAGCAATGCTTCATGCGAAGATGCCTCTTTAGGTTATCGGCTCTTGTAAGAATAATAGGACACATAGGGCATTTGTGCTGTTCGGGGTTGTGGGATTTCAAATGTTTTTTTATATTATTCACGAGTTTACCGCAAACGTTACAAGGTTCCGGAACATTATAAGGTCTATTATTTAGTCCAAGACCGAAAGATCTAATAATATTTTCAACATTCGCTAGTTTATTGGTGAACGGTTCCCATGGTTTTTTATTTTCGTCAACGCCACAGTTTTCACCTGTAAGATATGTAATGTCTTCACTGCTGGTAAATTATTATGATTGGTCATGCTATGTTTTCCAATAGTATTTAGCTTACAATCAATGCAATAAACACGTCTTGTAGTTCTTGTAACACCATTCCATATCCCTTTCATAACATGCAACCCTAAAATAACTGTATCATAAACTGGTAACACCTTAAATAACCTTTCGTTTAAATGTCATAATAGACCCTTCGTATGCATTTAACTATCATTTTGAAACTCATTATTGCTAGAAGCTAAATCAATTTCATACGTATGACCTATGACACTCAGGGGCGCCAAATCATCAGGAAATCTTATGACACCGATTTCTTCATAACAAGTAAATATAAAAAAAAAATAAAAGCATATTATATCGAGAAATAAAAGAACTGAAAGGCAGTCATGACCAGTGCAGATTAACCGCGAAATGAATAAGCAATATGTTACATGCAGAAGGTATTACATGCGTTTCTTTATGGTCGAATTAGTCCAGAAAATTTAATTAGAAAAATATTATGAATTTTGATATTACTTCATTTAAAATTTCTGGATTGTTAAGTTATGAGAAGCAAAATTACATAATACTAAAAGCTTCAAACAATGTCTGTAGTACCTGTGTGCCGTAATCATTGTTAGGTTAACATACGAATATGATTTGCCTTAATGTTGAAATTTTAAAGGGACCGAAAATACATTAACTAACAAAGATTACAAGTTTCACACAAATATTCCCACAAACAAGTTTACAAAAAGCATGCATTGATCAAAAGGTTGTCGTTACATTAGGTGGTAATAAACTTACCATCTATGGTATCTGTCTGGTCTGGGTGTGGTTGCAGGATAGGCTCATTGTCGTTGCATTCATTGTTCAGACTCTGCTGAGTGTTGGCCAACATTGAGGCCATTTCAGTCCCCATACCCTGAAATATCAGCATATATTTTTATAATAAACAATTACAAAATCGTCTAAATTAAAGATAATAAAAAGTATGAAAACATTATATGCTCTGCATAGGCAGGGTAATTAATTAAATGAAACGGATTTACAATGATATACACTTTATTTAGTATTATTTTTACATAAACATGTACGTCAAAACTATTGACCTAGATAATGATTGTTTATAAAATTCAATAAAGGCAATATTTCGAACACAACATAAGCACCATGCAACATCACCTTTACATATACTTAAATCTATTTGTATATAATCTTTGTTAAACTTAATTTAAAGGTAATTGTTATCACAGCCCTCTCAAATGTTTAAGTAGAAGATAGATTTTTTCATGAGTTTGTTTTGAAAGCATGCAGTAAAACTACTTGTGATGAAAGTTAAATGCTTGAAATATTATATTTTATACAACAGGTATTATTTATGTGGCATTTGAAGGCATCGTTGTAGGTTGTATCTCGTCATTACAACTTTCGCGATCTTTACAATATTTATGGGCTTTGCATTTATCGTGATGGTTTACTATTTCTAGTCTAAAGTTAGAATTGCCCTCTATAAAAGACGATCTGCTTACAGTTAACTCGTGCGACCACTTTCTACAATAAGTGCAAAACATAATGTTTTGAGATTTGTCATATTTTAACCAAGGATATAACGTTAACCAACTCGTGCGAAATTTGCCACTCTTTTTAGGTTTAAGAAGAGAGTGTTTAGCCCCTTTAACGAGTGGATTGATTTGTTGGGGTGGTTGCGCTAGGATCGAGGCCAGAATGTTGCAACTGGGTCGGTTAGAGCTGAGATCCAATAACTCGCGCTTAGATTCCTCCTCGAGGGCTGCACGAATCCAGCCTGTTCTCTGCCAACAAAGAAGGAAAGGCTCTGCTTTAAAATCTTGCTTTGCAATATTTTGTAATTAGGCAGATCCTTTCCTTCCTGTCGGCAAAATGCGCGATCATCGGCAAGTAAATAATTAAAAAATAAACAGAAGAAAAAGATCATCCAAATAAGGTAGGTTAAGAATGTTGGGTGGAATTGCTGAATAAAATAAAACGGGAAATAGTATAGATAGTGCGAATTATTCAAGAACACAGAAAATCATTGTTAAATATAGAATGCAGTTTGGATATTAGTAAAATAAACTGTATAATGTTGAACAAGACATGCAGCGTGACCTTGAAAATGGAAGACTTGTTTTAACCCCTAAAAAAATATATTTATATAGCATGCGGTTGCCAAAAAAAAAAAATTGGTAAAAAGGACTCATTCAAAAGGTTGGACCGTTTTAACTTCCAGGTATTATAACCTCCGTTTCTCATAAATGCTGGTTGCAAGTGTAAAGTTTAAGATTTAAGAGTAACACTTCTTTTGTTAATTTTTGAATATGCTATTGAGAAAATAAATAAAAACATAAGCAAACAAAAAAAATGTTTTTGTGGCTTAATAGAGGATTGAATAATTGCCAGTGCACGCTAGAGATAAAAGTATTCCACTTTTTAGACGACGCTGTATAGTTAGGAATAAAGTAGAGACCTGTAGGTGTCCCTGGTCGAAGTGTGGCGGCGGGTGCAGAGGCGTGTGTGGCGCGTAGGGTGCGTGAGGCGCGTGCGCGTCGGGCTCGGGCCGCTCCTGCTTCACCAGCGCCGGCGTGGTGGCGCGCCCCAGGGCGTGCGCCGGCGGAGGCGTGGACGGCTCCGAGCCTGATCCCGTCGACCCACTCTTCACCTTCACAAGCCCCTGCGGGTTCGTCAACGTTTAAAAAGACAGTGTTAAATATTGCTGACCTCCGTGGCCTAGCAGTAGAATCTAAAATATACGCAAATGAAGGCAGGATATTAAAAAAAAAACTTAATTTATAAGTTTTAGCATTTTCCGAAACAATATATTCATTAAAATATTTAATTTTTCAAAGACAACTCCAAGCATTAATTAGGCTTTACAAATATTCAATCAACAGACACATAGAACACCCAGACGCGGGACAACTTTTTGTGGATCACAATTTTTCTATATACAAATATTAATTATTGATAACAAGACTAAATTACCAAATACAAAATTAATTTAAAATGTATCAATTATAGAGGACCAATATTTAATGCAATCAATTAAATTTATTTACCTTTAAAACAATCGTATTGTATGATGTAAAGTAAAAATCTAAGTGTTATTTGTTGTTTTATTATTCTAAGTGAATCAATAAACTATTATTATTCTTTTTTAAAACTAATAATTCATTAATTACGGAATGTTGTTGCTAATGATTGAATTTTATAGAATCAGATTTTTAGCTACAACTTTATTTTTAACTTATGATGGAACTTGTCATTTGATTTTATTTTATTTATTATTTATACAAGTTCCTTACTTGTGGCCTCTTTTGCTTGTACTTTAATTGTTTTTCACTGTTTTCCTAAAATGCAATACCAACTCTTTTTTTTTTCAGTAACAGATTAAGTAACTTGTACATTATAAATCTATTGAATTTTTTTAATGTATGTTTAGTTACTAAATCAAATCCTTACATATACTATTAATACTATTATTACTATGATTACAGTTTTAATTTGATAAACAAACCTTAAATTCACCATTTGGCCGACTACAGCCAGTAATTATATATAAAATTTGTTTCCATCTCCGAAATCGTGAGAAGGATTTTGATCAAATATACATTGAAACAAAGTTTGTTTTTTAAGTTTTTCTTTTAGGTTCTTTCTTGAAAAAAAAAAGAAAAATGCCTAGCTCGATTGACCTGGTGCTAAATATAAAAGTTTATTACCTCATAATGGCGGTAGGATGGTAGGTCGACATCGTCCCTGGGTACTGCAGAATTAGCTCTGCGTCTCTTCCCAGCATGTGAGGGATGCGAGGGGTGTGCAGGTGGAGCGGCCGACAAAGGCGTGTGCGGAGCCGGTGGGGCGCAGTGTGCCGCTGGAGGTGTGGCGAAAGACTCCGTACGGGACAAATTTTCGGCACTCACTAAGGGCGTTGATCGGTCCTCGGACTGAGAATTAACAGTACATAGATTCATTAAACGTGTTAAGTAAATCCTTATTGAAAAATAAGCGACTGTCTTACAGTAAAATCAAAAAAAAAAAGGTCACCGACCTTACATTGTTCTTTATAATGCATGTATGGATGACTCAATCATAAGTATTGAATAATCGATTTTCCATTAATTCAAAAAGGTTCCGTTCACGGAATAATCGATTCCTGAACGATAATAAATATTAATAGATACCGGTACCCAAACGAGTAATTATAACGTATCTTGGACAAACGAAACAGGTTTTACAATAAAACTAAAGTACCAATCCGTTTTTAAACTGCTCACAAGTTATCGTACAAACACGAAGTAGTACAAGCTTGTTCTCTAACGTGGCTATTTTTGTGACTTTTAAAACGGTTTAAATCATTTTCAAAAAATTCCTTGCCTGCCTCCAACAACTCAGTCATAGAAATAGTAATTTTTGCAGTACTGCCACATCTTTCCTGTTATATCTATCTAAGAATAAATCTTCATCTTCCAACGGTTTTTAATAAGTTGATGCGTTTATGGATGTATATTTTTTTTTTATCTCAGAATACTGTAACGGTATCGTGACGTCATTGCTTTAATATTGAATTAGGTGAATCTCTTCTATATCCTAAGTGTATAAACGTCGTATGAGAGACGAGTTTTAACTATGTACCTATATAATATCAAATACCTTTTTAGGTCTAAGTATGTTATTGCTGCGTCGACCTTGAAATATAATAAAACATGGTTTAAGGTTTAAACATAATTTTAAGATTCAAATAAATATTGTGTGTTGAATAAATGCATACCCCCATACCAATATGTACAAGCTGATAAGATCAATTTAAGATTACGATTACCGGTTTATTATTATTATTATTACATATTATACAAATTATACTAATAATTCCAAAAGGTCAAATGAAGTAGTTACTAAAACTTAAAGGGAACCTCATCTTCCATCAGTAAATGCTACAATTCGAGTAGCCCAACTTGCTAAGCAACTTTATTTTAGCCATTCAAAAGATTAACTAGCCAGGTGGTTAACCTGTATTACAAATTTAATATTTAGATTTCTTGCTTTAAAACTGACTAGAATAAAATAGTTAAACTATTTCGGCCATTTTTCGCCGAGTGCATACGCGCAAGCAATAACATCAATCCCTGCTTTTAATGTCGTATGCTAAAATTGTAGTAAGTATTATCAATTGGTAACTAAATACTAAACGGAAGATTTTTTTGTTTGTATTCAACTTGATAGGCACATACTTACCTTTGGATTTAATGTGTTATTTTCTGTTAAACCCCTAACTTGTAAACTCTCAGCAGTTTTTAGGAACATCGGTAGCATATTTTGGCCAACATTGACCTCACCCTGAAACAAACATAATCAGTTAGTGTAGAGTTTAGTTTTATGTTATACTCAATATTCGTCATGATTTGATATATTTATATTTAAGCTATAATAATAATACCTTACCTTGTACATGAAATCCAAAAGAGATTTCATTTCTGACAATCGTACATCTTTGAGGAATATTATCGGATGTGGATGTGAGTTTTGCAGGAATATACTTTCAAAATAAGGCGAACACGCTGATAGTATCGTCTGGTGCGCCTGTAACAAATCGAGAAAAAATAAATATTTTTACAAAACTAGCTTTCAAATATAGCATGTGTAATTTAAACAAAGGAAATGATGATGCAGAGCTATGTGAAGGTCTCCACGATTCTTTTAGCATTATATAGAAACTGTCCATAACTACCATTTTCGCAGACTTATTGTTATTACAATTAGGTTGTAAATGTTTCTTCATGGACTATATTTTCAGACTTAAGTTGCTACTTAGTTCTATGTGTGGCTATTACCAATAGTTCTTGGATCGCAAATAGCTAACTTTGCTTTTGGTTCTGATATTTTGAAGTTGACGAAATCGAGATGTTCTAAAAATTCAAATATAAAGGAAAATGGTGGTTTGATGCAAACGATCTCATTGCTCGCGTGATCATATAACATATTTAGTATGCCCTATACTATATCTATTTAAAAATAGTTTTAACTTATTTCATCATGTAGGTAATGATCGTTATGATGTTGACATTATTTTTAAAACTTCTTATCTTGGATTCGCACTAAAATACCACGTTTTTTGCCATTATATTTTGTACTTGCATTTAGTGGAATAACACGTTTTCACTAGAAAATTATATAATATACAAAACATACATAAAGCAAGCAAAAATAACTTAGAAGATATATATTTAGGCTGTAACTTTTAACAAAGTTTTCTTAAACTTTGTACTGTTTATCGTTTCAATGAAATTGTATTTTTATTTGAATGAGGTCAACGTAAATATACTAACAGGAATACCAATTATTGAATTTACTAACTGTTGAGCTGAATAATTTCTGTTTTACGTGTATCGTTGACATTTTAAATATTCACGTAATTTTCATATTTAAAAATGATGTGTTACTGAACTGTGTGCATTGGTATAGTGAATTCCCACTAACACAGTTGACTTCTCCAGAGGTTGCAGCTGGAAAAAACTAACATCGTAACATCTACAGGACAAATAATTTTATCTGATGTGTGCGATTTCATAATATAATCCTTGATAATATGTAAATGTTAAGTCTAAATAAATTTAAGTGAACTGTAAAACGACAGTTGTGCCTTTAGGTTCTTATTCAATGGTAGATTTCGTATGTTCCTCACATTCAATCTTTTTGTATTCTGTTTATTTACGTTTAGCTCCATAATAGCACACGACAAAATAGTGTTCTATAAATATAAATATTGTAAAACCTAACTGGTGATTTAAAAGAATGGCCATGAGTTTGTTTGCCGACTTCTTGTCATAAGGGTCAACCATTTGGAAACAGTTATAGATCAACACAGACAGGTATTTTATTATCTTATTCTTTTAATATTAATATCCATATTGATAAAGCAACCAATAGTTGCGGTGACGCTGTGTATTGATCTATAATTTTAAATATTTATTTCAAATACTTGTTGAGCAGTTTTACGAAATAAAGAAATTTAATTTGAATCTGATGAGAACTGATATATCAAAAAAATCTACAACGTAGATTATACATATATATACATACTCGAATAAGCTTCGATTAAGAATCATACCGCTTCATTTAATTTAGTTTAAATACGACGGGAAGTAAAAATACTCAGGTATAAATACGATAGAGGGCAATCATTAATAGTATATTATGCATATGTTACCGTAATACGAGACCAAAACGGGATCTCTAAAGACTGAACCAACTGTTTTTCCTAATGCTAAATAATAACGGTACAATTGATAAATTGTAAGAAGAAAATAAATATAATAAAATATTAGAAGGCATGTTACATACTGGCTTTGATTCAATATGCTAGAGTCGGGCTAAAGATTTCACTCGGGCATTTCCATAATCGATGAATAGTAGTTTTATTGATAAGTTAAAAATACAAATGTCAATTATTAAATTTATTAAAGGGTATGTAGAAAAATCCTGACAGTGCTGCTTGTACTGTAACAAATGAAAACAATTCCGCAGTCATTATAAAACGTGATTAGATAGCATATCGGAACAGTATGACGGGCCCCATTGATCCCATTGAGAGTTTGAATATCAGCTATTGCACTTTACAAAAAGTGTAGTTAGGCAGTATTACTACTACTCTATAGTACTACCTAACTTCCCTTTATTTCTTTTGGTGATTATTAGTGGGCTACATGGTGTGGATATAATTCGCAACCACCAAAGGAAACCAAGAGAAGTGTTTGCAAATGTACCTACCTGTAAACGTTTACAACTAAGCCTAGGCATACAGACTTCTTTATATATATATATATGTTTAAAAAACACTGTATACTTAAATGTTTTTAACGATTTGTATAGAACTTTAATTTTACCATAGTATAGACTAAATATAGCAATATACGAACTTTCACTAAAGCTTTATAATATATATATATATATATATATATATAATAATATAATTTGTATATTTATACTGCTAACTAAGCTCCTCTTCGACCTAATTTTCCAGGTTTGTTACATTTTAGCCTAAACACAATTTTAATTTCACTAAAACTTAGGCTCATACATATAAGCTGTAACACATTTACTCTAAGAATGTTGTAAAGACGATAGCGGTATCTAGATTGAGCAGGCAGCAGGTTTACTAGTCTTGTCCCCACAGACTTTAGCGTTACAAATTATTAACTTTATCCGCTATTTCGCACGAAATGCATATTTTTTTTTTACGAAAACGTCTTATGTTTCTTAGAAATTTTAATAAAATAATATGAATAAATTGCACAGTTTAGGTTCTACATTTTAGCAGTCTATATGTTGAATCTTCATTTAAATTTGATAGAGAAACAGTTTTTAATGCTAAATTATCGACATTGGCTTTTATTTTGACCTATTTATTTATCTAATATATTTATTTTGTGTAATTTATAGTATATTAATTGAAATATAAGGTCCATCAGAGAAATATAACTAACCGCCAAAGAAAGGCCTAAAAACAATACTGGAATAGCATGATTGATTTGAGTCTAAATTTGAATGCGAAATTTCAGAAAAGGACATCAACGTAGTTACGTATTAATTACGTAAAACTGATTGCGCCGCAATGGTTATATTTTTGTTTAGATGATAAAATAAAAGATTGCCGTCCACTCGACATCTAAAACATTTCAAGATTTGTTTATGAATACCAATCTAAAACACTGTTAAGTCAAAGTAGGTAGACAGACATATTAACATTTATTGTCTAGATCTAGACCCTAAAAGCTGCTTAACAACAAACATAAAAATTAGAAAGTTAAAAAACATGCAGATCTTTTGCAGAACTCCTTTCAAGCTACAAAACAAATTGCATTTTATTAGCATAAAACTTTAACTTTCATAGTTAATTGTTGAATTTAAATGGCATATAAAAAAAGTGGCTAATTCACATGTGTTATTGACCTTACATTCCACAGAATAATTATTATAAAATAGGATTCCTACATAAACCATTATATGCTAACTGATAATTTATTTTCACTATTATTTACAGTGGTAATCAAAATTAATTACAAATAGAAGATATCTTTCAGACATATGCAAAATTTGATCAATGAAAAATTATAGCTTTATGATAAAAACAGGAATATACTTTTAACTACATATATAGTAAGAATATAAGTATATAAGTAAAAAACTAATCTGGGGAACAATAATAAAAGTAAAATTTGCAATTATTTAAATATCTACAATAAAGACTACCTTGACTTGATGGCCCAACATTAGCAATTTACTGAAATGACAATCGAGATTTTAAGTCTTATCTTCCTCTATCTAGCTGCTATGTAAGCACATATCATTAGACATTTTATAGCTGTTCTTGGAATTAATTAATCATTTACAGTAATATTAATAAAAACCAGGGTCTATTTTATATAAATATATTCCAAATTACACAAAAAATAGAAGTCTAAGATATGAAACAATTATTCAAAAATCAGGTTTACAAGAATAGAACTGTAACTGTACAGGTTATCTTCATTGATCTTTAATTATTGTAAGTTAATTGTAAATGAAATATTGTAATGTGTAAATCCTGTGTAGGTTATAATAAATAAGAATTATAAAGATGTCAAACATTGACTGAAAGAAATAAAAACATTCAATAGGCATTGTATACAATAAGTAACAGCACAGGAGTGTATTACTCATGTTTGTTTACTATTTAATGCATTTTGTTGTGGCATAATAATAAACTGTTGCATGTCAGTGCAACCAGAATATCAATATTTACATACACTTCCTAGTGACATAAGATTGCTGTTATTATGTTATGATATTGTTAAATGACTTAACTAAGAAACATATTTAATATGAATTTTCTTTTTGACCCTTTTCAACTACTAGCACATATGTATGCTGTAGTAATTGGACTACTCCTGGCTATGAGGAATTAAGAATGCAATTATAATGTTATGGCTAATGCAGGGCATCTATCTATACATATGTAGATGTAGAGCAGATAACCTGAAACATTACAAAATATATGAAAGGTGTAAATTTATTACCTTGACTGTCTCCCCATCACAAGCAAGGGTGACATCGCACAGAGCTTCTCTTTGTAGCAGACTCGCAAGTACATCAGTCAGGTTGTTCGGGTGGTTGTTCCAGCGCAGGCAGAATTGCTGGTCCATTGTTGGTGCTAATGTCAGTGACCGTGCTGCAAATAATATTCATGTAACTATACTATGACTGGACCTGATTATTAGTAGATAAAATAAGTAATTTGCAAAGAGCGTCTAAATTAAAAAGTTACCAAATTTAAAATCGTTAACAGTTACTGTGAACAAACCTAGATTTGCACCATTTAGTATTTAAACAAGTGGTAATTAGAGACGTGCGCCATTTATCAAATTTACATTATGATATATGTGCAAAAAACTTGGCGGCCATAGGGCCTAGATAGGAGAGCGGAGAGATAAGTGACATCAGCGGCTCGAATTAATGGGGGCCGCGGGCAGCGAGCTTACTGTACTCCACATTGACAGTTAGCCCGCCGACACATATCTACTTGTTGCATGTTCCAAACAACACCTATACATTATGTAATTTAGCTCCAGAAGCCAGATCGCGGGGCCACCGACCCTACGGGACGCGGAAACCTCTAGCCGCCTCTATAAACGGGTTTAAAAAAGTAGTACCGCTCGCCAAAAAAATCGCAACATGCTGACACCGTTATAATCGCCAAGCTGGATGTGCCAGTTGCTAGGTCCATACGCGTAATATATGGAATTTTAGGATGCACCACTACTAGTTGTTTACCACAGGTCATGCCGCGTGCCTAAAAATTGGCAACAGAAGATGTACAGGATTTCTAAACGCGTAGTTGTGTCAACTTTGGCTATTCGTAGCGCCATTTGCCGATCCCCGTATCACAGAATCTAAGAATTTTAATATCAATAAACACCAAATATTTCTCTAAACACACAAATAGTTCACTAGCACAAAACAAAACGAAATCTAAGTCGCGTTAAGTCAATAATTCCTAACTCACCATTTGCAAAAATTTTGCCATCACAAACGCCACCCGACCCCTACCTTGCACTGTCTTTTTGACCACACACACATCTCGATTTCCGTGTTCACTCACGGCCTTCGGAATATCTTTCACATCAATCGGCCAGATTCGCAACGCGAACTTCATGCGTTTCTCACTTTATAGCGCGAAATTCAAATTTTGCAATGTGATTTTCGTAAGTCCAGCCTCATTTTTAATAACTTATGCATTTAAATGGTAATATATAGATAACGTTAACTACAGGCAATAGTGTTATTAATATTAATTTCGAGTAAACAGCGAAATGGACTATTTTTAACGTAACTTGCAGATCCATAGATATTATTTGCAAAGAGGTTATGACGCGGAAGCAACACTGATATTTGAAAAAAAATAGGCCAAATACCTTAAAATTGTCGTTGTTAATTTTCCTAATAACTCTATCCTTGTTTTTAAATGTATATTTTTTTTGTAAAATAAATAGGTTGTAGTAAACAAATAGATTAATTTTAACATTGGCCTTGACATTATTATCACTATTTTTGCACATGCACATCCGACTATCTAGCGCCATCTACAACAATTTTTAGTATAGATATAGGAACTATTTAGAAGTTTCTTGTTGCTTCATAGTTTGGTAAGATGGCGCTTCAACTATTATTAGAAATAGGTTTACTTACCTACCTATCAACAGTTCAATGCTCCCAATGTGTACGTACAGTCAGTGCCGTAAATAAAGTTTTTTTTTTGTAGATTTGTAAAACATAAGACAGTAAATTAAAAAAAGTTCAAGAATTATAGCAAATACTTTCCAGATATTCAATAATGGTGAATCTTGTGGATTTCAATATCTACCTGGCCCCTTTTTTAAAGAGTGGGTACCTAAGCCACGAGATAATTTGATAGGTGTATATCGAAACTCGTAGCTTAATATATAGGTATGAATTACTTATGCCTATATATTAAGTCTCATGCACCCATATTCCATTGTTTTGTTTCTATTTGAGTAGGTAATTAGGTACATATGTAGGTGGGTTGTCAATAATAATAATTTAGAATAAAAAGCATTTTCAGAAAATAATACATACATAATATTGAACTTCTGTCTTACCTTACGGGTCATTGAACTCGAAAATAAATCATTGAATGCGGCCTTCTAATTAGAATTAGAACCGACAATCTTTTTCAACACATAATTGTAGTTTAAGTTCGAGATATTAGTAGATAATATTATTATAGTTGTGTATAAACAACCTGATATCCTATAAATATATTAGTAGGTTGTGTAGGTAACCTACACGTTGATTTTTATAGTATCGTACGCAGTAAGTATGTGCGTTGTATATAGATTTTACGTGTTCACTATGAGACTGATCTTGAGTTTAGAAGGCTGAGGGGTCGAACGTAATTATCGATGTAGTCTAACATATCTTTACATGGATTTATTCAACGATCTTCAGTAGATATCTACTTACTTGCGATTAGCTTTAAGTAAACAGACCCTGCCTTGAATCGTATACAATTTTTATACACTATATTATACCTACAGTTATTTAAGTGTATATACAAAGAATTTGAAAATTTATCGGCAGCGAGTAAACGAGTTTTTCTGCATTTTTTCAGTTATAATACAGTTTTTAATGCCATTTTACGGTCCGCAAGATCATATAAAGATGATAAGCAATATCTCGTAATGAATAGGGGAACAAAGTACGTTATAGGTGTGTATGTAACGCGCTACACATTTGATTAAATATGACCATCTCTACTAATTTGTAGTAAAACTTAAGGAACACGATTATTTATTTGTTAACTATAAATAACGAAGTACACCGAATTAACGAGTAGGTAAGTTACATTACATTCATTCAGTCAATTGTTGGACGTATTGGTAGATATGGTCAGATTAAATCATTTGGTGGACTAGGTAGATACAGAAGCCTCGACGCTTATCAAATCTATCATCTACCCATATTCTATCTCTTTTGTAAGTTTTTAGTATTTATATGTGTTATGAAGGTCAAAAATCTCTTAAACGAAAAACTATGGTAACTTATGGTAAAGTAAGCAGCCTAGAATAGTTAGGTCAGTTTATAAAGAAAATCGACAACCTTATCGTTGATGTAAGCAGTTTAACTTTTCCGGATGTCTTAATAAAGCTGTTCCCGGATTCCTCCTATTTTAAGCGCAGTATGGCACACCGTGTGGTTTTAGTCGTTTCGATTCCGACACACCGTTCCACCGAAAACCCTGATGGAATGATGGGTTTCCACACGAAAAAAAAAAAGCAGTTTAACTATGAGTGCTGCCCCTATTATCCTAATTTCATCGTATTTCCGTTTTACAAGCTACGAATTTAAATTTATACGTTTGCTCATTGGGCCGTCGGCATATGAAAGTCAAGCGATAATGCCCATGAGACAAGAACACGACAATAAATACTCACGCTTTGTATTTTTCAATTTCATAATACATACATACACACATACATACATAACATATAACTGCACTGATGGCGGAGCGGTTTAAGTGGTCACCTCGCCACCAAGCTGCCGCGCCTAGTGTTGTGGTTTCGATCCCCGCACGGGACAACACTTTGTGTAATATTCAAATTCTTGTTCTGAGTCTGGGTGTTCTTTGTGTAAGTTGCTTGCATGTTTGTAAAGTCCCCCGCGACACAGGAATTAATCCTTATGCGGGAGTTGTCTTTTTAATAAGAAAAAAAATAAAAAATAAATAATTTATTAAGCTAGACTATAAAGTAAAATTAATATTACTTTTTTTATTTGTAAGTACACTTAAATAATATGAGATTAGATATTTTTTAAAATTATTTTTTAATATCCTTAGACGTCAGGCGATAGTTCAAGAGTTTGCTAATTACATATTACACTAAGATTTGTAGAGTCTGTTGTGATTTTGTAAATAAGTAATATATTGCGGTACAAGTTACCTATACCAATCCTAAGTATGACGTCCTTCTACAAATAATATCTTGGCGTTCTTAGGACTCGACTATTCAACTAACACCTTCATGAACATAGTCTTAGTCAATAAACTACAACTTACCTATCTACTTGTCTATTGCTGTGTAATTCAAGTCAGTTCTAGTGTCTTCTGTCTATGTCTAACGACTGTTACACTAGCCGATGCACTCAATGACGTTATAGAGTCATGAAGTAGATATCTAGCCTGATACTTGAACTCGCACTATTGAGGACAATCAAAATGGATTTGCTCATCACAGTCGGATCAAGTGGTAGAACCAAAAGATCTGAATGTACTTATAGGTATCCTAGATTACACGTTAGCAAAAAGTCAAATAAAATTGAGGAGCTCCCTAAAAAGAGAGTTAGTCAAGATTCACTACCCCGTGGATCAAAAAAAAATTCAAAGGTGCTTGAGTCAGATGTTACTTAAAAATACCATAATGCTAGCTGAAGAATATAACCTACTAAATATATAATAAACTAATCTAAATAGTTGTATTAGAAATTAATACGCAACGACAGTGATACTGGAATTTGTTCGAACTAGCAACACATTACAATACCCAATTACCAAATATTATACACATATGAACCAAGGCATAAATGTTGTAAATCAGGAGTAGTAGGTATTTGAAAATAATACATTCCTCAAACTTATCTCAACATTCAGAGCAAAATTTCTGTATCGCATACGTGATATAGCTTCTGAAATCAGCTCCGCAAAACGTGGGAAGTAGAGCCTAGAATTTTATATAACTGGGTAACTTATAGGATACTATTTATAATTATGTAGAGATATTATTCTTGGTGAGGGTAAGGATAATAACAAACATGCATACATACACAATACTAATTTATGTTCTAAAGGAGCAAAAGATCTTAAATAGAAAATTGTAAATACAATTATTGTTTGATCATTAACTTTATTATAAAGGGAGCTAAATTGCATACACATCAAGTTAAAAGCTTTATTCAAAAGTTTTTCTCATCAGACAAGCCTATTAAATAATATATATTATTATAAGATTATGACACGTATCCATGCCAATGACCCAATATTAATGTGTATAAAAGTTGCGTGTGAGTTCGAAGCTGTAAGAACTAATAGAAACGGTTCTAGCAATTGGATTGGAATGTTGCAGTTGAGTGTTGTGAACAACAATCTGTTCATTACCGCGATGATGAGAGTGGCTGTCCGTGTCACTCGGTAATGTAATACAGTGCAAATGAGTCAATCTCTACGGGGCCGGGTGGTCACACAGCGCCATTAGGTAATCGATTCGTTCTAAACCCTATCGTCATCTAGACACTACCATCTTTATTTGGTTTTATTAATTATGTTAATTTAGTTAAATATAATACTTTTATTCTTAATTTCAGGGAAGAATATGACTTACACAATTTCTTTGAAAGGCAGTGGAAAGTCTAGAAATGTTACAGTTATACAGAATTGTTAAGAATAATTCAAAATACTCTGAAAAATGAATCAAAATAAGTAGGTAACATATTATAATAATTTATTAGAACTTTGTTGTTGTTTTAAATATATATTAAGTAATTTAAACCCTTTTTTTTTTTTTTTTTATTGAAAGTCAATTTGACTACTGAATTCTATTTATTTTAACTACTGAACCACTCTTGCATCAATATTTATATACGTTTTTAACATTATTGGTAAATCTGAATTAATAGAAATAATATGTGATCGATATAGAATGCTGCGCAAGTTACCTACTGTTATTAGTAGGATTTAATGTGTCTATCAGGATATCACTTACAATGTTGCATCTACTTAAATCTCCGCTCTCCAAAGTATAAGGTTACTAATACAAATAATTTGTACTGATTGTCACGCCAATACCTGCGCTTTAATAATGACGTGAGAGGAAAGTCGACCATTGGTGCACTTAGTTTTCCAATCTAAACAATAGAAATTCAACGGGTGCAGGGCCCGCGGGACGCTGATCTATCTCTATGTAAATTATGCTGCAAATAACACCGACTTGTGTTCATCAGGTCGGGCACGTGGCACTGAGGCGACAACTCGTCGCGTCGCGACACATTTTTTATGCCAGCCAATCAAATAACCTACATCGGAGCTCGGTGTTTTAAGTACTTAGTTTAGTTTCATACCGTTTGTAACTAGTATTGACAAGATCGAAAAATTTGGGTTAATTTGGCCAATTTATCTCATTACCAAGGTTTTTCCAAATCGCATTTAATGCACTACCCTGTTCTGCTGCGGCTACTCTTCATAACATTATTTTATAAACATGTTATTTCCATCTCTGAAGTGATAAACTTATCTGTTTAATACATATTTACTTACAGCGTTAATTACGGCGCACAGAGTTACATAATAAAAAGTTCATAGTCGTTTTAATATGATAAAAACTTACCTGTTCATCGGTTGGACAAATGAGACAAATTCGCAACTGCTAAAAACGCTCAGCAAAATTTCAGCAGTTCTCCAAAACATCTTGTTATTGTCAGTCTTCAGAACTTCTAGGTTTTGGATACTGTATGGTAATAAGTAAAAAAAAACCGCTTAGCATTTTGAGGTCTGTAGAATGTTAAATATTTGTGTCTTGTTTGTGTTTGTCTAGATTATATACAAGTACATTAAAATAAATAACCAAAAATATACAGATGAGCATTAAATATTGCTAAGAAATCAATAAATAAATATAGAGAGTTTTTAAAGTATGTATAACTATTTTTATAGTATTATTTTTATGAGTATTTTATTGATATGATATTATTATGATTTTAATAATATCATGTATTTATATCTATTGAAGTATGTATAATATATATAGTATGTATATAATAATAATAATAAATCTCTATATTGTAAAAAAAAAATAACTGAAAGTACAATTAGGAATTCGATTATTTATTATGATGATAATATTTATTTAAAGCTTTAAAAATAATAATGATAATAAGCTTTTTAAATTTCAGAGAGTGCGGTGTCTAGTGCCTTTGTCCAATAAATAGTTGATGTGTTAACAATTCTGTTCTACAGTACTTCTTTTTACTCAAGATAATATTTTATATATTTAATAATAAATATTAAATACAAATATATATATATATATATAATAAATATATATATATATATATAATAAATATATATATATATATATAATATATATATATATATATACCTATATATACAATATAAATAAAAGTTATCAATGAGTCTTTTAAATATAATTTACATGATACTTTTTTTTTAAGAAAGTAAGATATTTAAAAATAAAATTTGAGCCGGTCTTCTGTCTGTCTGCTTTTTCTGGCTAATCTGCGGAACGAACCTCACTAACTTCAGCGATATGCAACACAAACGTTGCTTCAAAACCAGTGATAGGAGTGATTTAGGCTAATTTTAAAAAAAATATTTAATATACACCAACTACGATGAAGTAAATGATCATGGTATCCGCAGTATGACTTTTTTGTCTAACCTACATAAATCGTCCAAAGTTGCCCAAGGACGGACACAACAGAAACTAGCAAGCTAGCTTTGGAGTGAGATGAAAAAAAGGGTCATCGAAGCTACACAAGGTAAGTGGACCAGATAATGAGACATCAGCAGGTGGACCTCTGTGCGTGGTGGTGGTGGCTTGGCCTAGCGCCTAGATGCGATTTACCACCAGAGAGACTCCTTTGGTCGCCAAACTGGCCGCTTTTAGGATGTTCGCCCCCGGGCAGTGAGTGACCAACTTGTCACAGATAGTGTCCTAGTAAAAACCTCATCTAACCTAACAGTGAGTTTCTTTTTCATGTATAGATTCTGTAACCCTATTAACTAATACATATTGATATTGTAAAATTTAGAATAACATATTAGTGTCATATCTGTGTTAGCAGGTTTTACTAGGTCCATGATTACACTTTGGTAATTTTCACGGTATGTGGACTAGGTAATACTATAATTATATAATGAATTAAAAATTAAAGCTGTCAAAATATATTGTGGTTTTATTTCTAATAATTTCTATTTATTGAATAATGAATTGATGTTTAATGTATTTTATTGTTATGTATTGCTGATATTGTTTTTTATGATTGACGTATTTTGATTTCATTGTTATAATTTATATAAAATGGGTGTAAGATGTGTTCAGAAAATAAAGGAATTACATTTTTTTTGCGGGTTTGGAGAATCCGATTATATTTTCTTTTATATATTTTCTGCTATATTCATTGTTTACTTTGTCTGTGGCAGCCTCTAAGGTCAGAAGTGTTTTTATGAGCTTGGTGATTTTAGTTTGTTAAAAGAAATGGATTTTATCAAATTTTGCGTATAAATGAAATAAAATGTAACAAAGTGTGTAAAATGTTAATAAAATGCTAATGGTGAGTCTGCTATGAGTAAAACAACAGTTTACGAGTGGTATAAGGATAAGATGTTAGGGATTACGAACGTATTAAACGACCCAGCACATCAACAACCGATGAAAACGACGAAAAAAGGGCAAGAAATGCTTATAAACGATCACCGAATCACAATCACAGAAGAAGCTGATGATATCGGCATATCGATTGGCTCATATCATGAGCTTTTTTCGAATGTTTTGGGTATGAGACGCGTGGCTGCAAAGTTTTTTCCAAAAGTGTTGAATTTTTAACAAAAAAGTCATTGCTTGTGTTTTATTATTGTCCAAAAATAAAACTATAGCGATGCCTCGCTTCCATACTCTCCAGACTTGGCTCCATGTGACTTTTTCTATTTCCAAAAATAAAGAGAACCTTAAAAGACCTTCATTTTACAGGCGTAGATGACATTAAAAGGGCATCGCTGAAAGAAATAAAGCTATCCCAAAGATCGAGTTTGAGAAGTGTTACTATGATTGGCACAAGTGGATAATATCTAATGGGGACTATTTTGAAACATTACTGTAGACGAATAAATAAATATTTTTTACAAAAAACCAGAAATCTAAATGCAAAAATGTGAATGTTTTTCCATAAGCTAAGGTTAGCACATTTGAATGTTTGTACACAAGTGTATGGTAAACTACTATTTATTTTTGTTTTGTTGTTATGTAGTTTAGAGATAAGTGAATAGGTGCACTAGATTTGTGAAAAACAGAAAAAGGACAAAAACTGTGAAAAAACTCATGAAAATATAATATACTACGGTATTGTTTTATGTATTGATTTTATGAGTGGTTTCTTGTAATCAGACATATATAATGCTCTGTGTAACTTTGATCTTGTATTGATATATAGGCATTCGCGTTGCAGTCCGTCGGTTCGCAAGCACCATCCTGTAAAACAAATACGTATTAATGAAATATATTCAAATATTTTTATCAATGCTCATTTCACCTGTCTAGTTTTCTGAGATTAAGTAATTTCTTATAAAAAAAAAAAGATGTATTCCTCAAGTTAGATAGAATAAGCCTACAAGTAATGGACACATTTAAAATTCTGACGGCGCATCACTAGCGCATTCTGTTAAAGTGCGTTGGGACCAGACTGACAGCTAGCAATGGAAAGCTGCCAGTATAGTGTAGCGTAAGATCTATGGTCAGCGCCGCCATGTTGGACGGGATTTTTCAAAAGGCGGCAGAATAGCAAGACGTGCTCCGACGAATCGCAATAGGCTATTTGACAACATGAAAATATAATATATATAAATATAAACGAAGTTTCTTATTATAAGGAAAGGTTCAAGTTTCCGTTGTTTGTAATACTTTTACTAGATGGCAGTGTTACACAATGTTTTGTTTTAAAACAAAAATCCCTAAACTTCTTTGCAGTACATAATAGATATACTAGATGACAGTATTTTGCCGGTTAGGGTACCCCTCCGCAACGCCCCGTAAGGAACTTCGTTCCAAAAATTGTGGTCATCCTATCAGATAAAAGCATAAAAAGCATATTACACTATAATTTAAACTAAAATACGTATATTTTTAGAAAATTTCGATAAATATCTCATAATTTTTCAACTTTTATCTGCAACGAGAATGCCTTGTAATTGGTTACAATGCTGGTGACGTCACACGCAAGTAAACACGGCTTCGATCACTGAGTATAGTACGCGCGTTTCGTTTATTAAGTATTTTAATTGTTCTTTGGGCTATTTTTGAAGAATTTTTCTCATAAATTTTGATTAATGATATAACTATTTTCATAATATTCGTTTCTAATTTGTAAATGAAAACAAATTATGTACAAGTGTATGTGTGTATCTTTTGAATAAAGCCCATTTTGTACTTCATAAAGTTCATTGTGTCGTTTTCCATCTGCAATCAAAAATTATTGCTGTTATAGCAAGTGATGTATCGAAACAAGTAAAATATCCAATATTTTGTTTAGCAAGACAGACAATAGACATTAACATACACATACAGATTTTTTTTACAGAAGATAGCTAAACAGCATTAACAAGGGGTGTTGTGCTGCAATAATAGTGAGTTGAAAAGGATCATTCTCAGCTTATGATGCAAGTATATATGAAATTAGGTATTATAGATGTTACTTCGCTTTATAAAACCGATATTTTAGCTAGTATAGTCTATTAAACGTAGATTTTATTTGATTCATCAACAATGAATCGTACAACATCATAAGAACAATATTTACACGTTTCTCACTAAAATAAAGTAAAATATTACTTATATTAAAGTTATCTTCACACAAACACATTTGAATGAGATCAAATGTTCTCTGGGTAACGTTGAGCTAACTATAACCACATTATTCGTCTTTTGGGTTTGTTGGACAAAAACAAACAATTTTTGTGGGTTATTTATAGACGTATTTGTGCAATGTGGCACTACAGCCCATTTAAACATCATTTTAATCACTAAAACTGAAGAAAAATTACGCTTCACTGCTCTACAAAATATTTACTAGCGTGTGACCTCACACGCATCTCGTGACCAACGCTATTAGACTAATAGCATTTTGCGCGCTGTTTTGACAATTTAAAGTTTATCATTGTTTATATGAAATACATATATTTTTTCCGAAATATCAAGTTGAAGTGCTTATTAAGTAATAATAAATAATTTAAAAAGGTTTTCCGAAAGTAGTCAAATAGCCTATTGTTGCTGCGTGACTTTTAACTGTTATTCAGCATTAAAAATCACTGCTTTCGCGTAATAAAATTATCTTGAAGAAGATTCAGGGTCCCTTTTAACCAGTTTAGGCCTAACACACATATTTATCTTTATTTTGTTTTTTTGTTTCTCTTTATCACAGTAACTCGCATTACATGTCAGCAAAACTCTATAGCCATATACCGAAGCGGATTAGAGAGTAAAAAACAAACAAATTCAGAAACGAACTAACAAAACGGCTCATTGAGAAATGTTATTATAGTGTCAAAGAATTTCTCGAAGATAAATAGTATTAATAAGTAGTAATAAATAGTAGATAATGTAATAATAATTAAATATTGATTGGACATAATAAATACTTGGTAATATTAATAGGGGTGCACGATATTGTAAAATATAATATATATGTATATAATATATTTTCCGGTTTTATCGTGTTTGTTGTGTTCTTATTGGTGACTATTCAACATTTGACATTTGATATTCTTAATTCGGTTTTAATGTAATTTTTTACTGTTCTATTTTAATCATTAATTTTTAGTATTTTGTAAAACTATATATTGTAAACAAAAAATGTTGCATGCAGAGAATCTGCGAAACATGTTGAACATTATTTAATGTCATTAGAATCTTGTAAAAACCGTGTTTCAGACAATAAATGATTTTATTATTATTATTATTTTCTCTGTCCACTGTAATCCGCAACATTCCAGGAGTGTTTTCCGATATGTATTTGCATTCGCGAATGTTGCAATAATGATAATTACTATATTTTCCGTGCAAACTAGTAGAAGCCATGATTATTACACTTCTTATGAACATACACGTTATAACGTAATTTATGATTAGTCGTAAGTTTAAATATATATATATATATCGATTATACTCTTTAAGAATATAATATTAGAGTGTTGAACACGGAAGAAGATATGTAACATTGTTTGTTTTGTGATACCAGTAGAGAATTATAATCAAATGGACCTCTTCCTATTTAGCATAGGCTGATTTCACACATGTGATTGATAATACTGATTTGCTTCAGGAATCGCTCTTGAAACTCCAAAACCTTATAACGTTTACAAGTTGTCCGGTTCATGGTCATAATGAATATTGGTGACATTATAAAATGAGTTATTTCGGGCCATGTTAGACGATATTATGAAAACCCCAAATATAAAACTCAAGTCTTTAAAAATAAAACCGTTTAAAAATATGCGTTCATGTTAAAGGACTGACTGAAATTCTTTATGTTGTATTTTTCTTGTAGATGTATGAAGTGTATAAGATTAAACATTTTAAAATGTTTTTGTTTATATCATAAATAATAAATAAATAAAAATAAAATAAAATAAATAAAATATCATAAATAAATCTATACTAATAGGATAAATGCGAAAGTAACGCCATCTATCTATCTATTACCTATTCACGGCTAAACAGCTGAATTCATTATGATTAAATTAGTTCGAACCCTGGGGAAGGACGTAGACGATTTTTATCGACAAAATCGACATTAAACGTAAGCGAATCCGCGGGTAGAAGCTAGTATGTTATTGACTATTTATAAAATTACACGTAACAACATAACTGTAACCAACCGTTAAACGTATGTATTTGTACCGCTGCAGCGCTGATGTACAGGTAACGTTTTAATTTTTTTGCAAAACAGGACTTTGATGAGAATGTTGGTACGAGTGCAATTACTTTTTTGCACCCACATTGTACTTCGCCGCTCCTCACAGGACTAAATAATACCTTCTTTTTATCTAAGCATATTTCTAACCCAACAAATAGTTTTGCTGAACAATATTCTTTGTTGGAACATGGAACCACAAGGACTTTTCCTCTCATGAATTTTTCATAAAGACAAAGTGGGCAATGAGATCGTCACTAGGTGGGTTCTTGAACGTAACTTGTAGGACGGAATCGCCTGCGCAAGCACTGTTGGCATCTATATACATACACACGATATGAAAATACCATTGTACGTGTCTGTGGACGAAGTACGCATATCAAAAGATCATATATATTATGTATGTATCATAGCAAAATTATATGTAATATGTAAATCATATGGTAACTCATCTATCTACATATGTATATGTTTATGAAGCGAAAGAGTATTTTCTTTTGTTGATTTAAAAGCTTATCTTTGGAACTATCCGCCGCATTTGAATTACTATTTTTGTATTAAAAATTTTGAATTAATATAAAATAAATCAATATAAAATCACACTGAACCCTTAGAAGTGAGAAACTGCGAGGAGCGGCTAGTAATTTATATATATATTCGTAAATACAAAAATGTTAGTGATAACACAATTGTTACATATTATGATGCCAGATAAGTATTTTAGTTATACAAGTATTACGATAAGCGGTTACCGTGAAGTTGCTATAGCCTATCTACAAAACTAGGGAAGCTTGCCACCTGGATTTCGAGGTATAAACTAAATTGCTAATATTAATAATATAATAATAGTCACCTGTCGTGTAAGGTGAGAACTGACCAGTAAGTTGGGTGAGTGATTCTTATGCTGTTAGACTTTTAATCATCATTTAAATCATCATCATTTGCAACGACTAGTATAAGGGCAGAAGGAGAAAGATGAAAATCAACTTGGACAGTTTCCTTCTTTGTATATTATATCAGATTGTGATGTACATTTCGAATTTTATTAAAACGTTTAGCTGTGAAAAGGTAATAATTTTTTAGTTTAATAACCTCCGCATGTAATAAATTACCCAGCCTTTCGTTTTATATACGTTACGAGATTATGTTCACTTTCGTGTAATTAACTAGCTGTTTGGATAGCCTTACTTATTGATAAATACTAAATCGAATCAAATTGCCTTGGTACGAACTTGGTACTACGAATTTTAATTGCCCTATTTGCCATAAGTTTCTGTTACACCTATAAGGACTCGAAATCCTTATTTCTGGCTCAAAGAGACTTTACTAATTAAGACTAATTAACAAAAAAAAATGACTGGCTACGACTTTACTAACGTAACGTTTACTTTCGTTTAATTCATTTGAAGTTCGATCTTAGCAGATACTACATGAGCTACATTTACTGAAGTAACATTACAAATTGTTCTTTAAGGAAAAGCTGCAATACTTCTCGTATAATGATATTTTCTTATTTAACCCTGGACCGCTCCACGTTGTAGTTAGAAAACATAAAATGTTCGGTTTATTTTCATTCTTAACAAAGGCATGCGAATATGCTCACACTTGCTTTTTTTATTACTAAGTGCTGTTTAACTTAATAGATGTTATGTTACATTGATGTTTTAGACATATAAATTGATTGAATTTAAAACTTATACATTAGATTTGCCAGCGAAACCGAGCGAAAGTTTTAGTTGAGTGGACATTGTCCAAATATTACGATAGCCCGATAATCCGTAATTGATTCAATAACGAATTAGGAGTGCGTTAATGACTTGATGTTACTTCTCTGGCGCCTGGTCTCTCTGTATCTCTTACCTTCTAAGAATATATAAGCCACGAAAGCTCTGATCTTTGTATTTTTAAATGATTTTCTGATATCGATATTTTTTGAGTCATGGATTTATTTTTACATTTTAATTTCCAATAAACATTTGTTATATTGGGGGTTTCAACTTGTATAGAGAATTTATCGTGTTTTATAAGAATTTAATTTCTGCACTTCAAGTTACTAAACATTTTTTTACAAATAGACTATCCCAGAAATTCCAACGCAACATTTTTCCTGAATTGAAAATCAGAATTGTCAACATTGGCAAAGAACGTGTCAATTTGGACTGAAAGAAAACGAGTTGTCTCCTAAAACATGGGCTTCTAAAGGCTGGAATTCTCAAATATAAATCTATAAGTCGATTCAAAGACATTATTTTAGATTCCGATTCCGTTAGTTATTATAAAACTATTCTATGAAGGCTTCCAACTCAGTTCAGTTCAAACATTAATACGAAGGAACTATATATGTAGTGTCAGGAGCAAGTAGTCTTATTTAAAAGTACTTTCATAAAACCGATAACATTCCATGAATTACTCTGGATGAACAAAAATAGTTTAAGAAGTGTTTCTAGTCTAAACCAAGTTACAAATTTTATACAAACTATTTGGGTATCAATGTTTCTTTTACTTTTAATTATGAAATATTCTCGTTTACAGCACATTATATCAGAAAGTATGTGTAAATGCGTTTGTACCGGCACTGATGAAGTTGCTCGTTCAGTCGTAACAAATCCTGTAAAGTGCACTTACAGACCGCTGGACCGGCTGCCACGAGCGACCATCAATACTGCCCCTTTCAACACTATTACAGCGATAAGACATTTTCAAACTTTTCTAGTAAAATATCGATGCAGATTTTAAGTGATAGTCATTTAATATATTATGTATAATTGATTAATATTTACTTACTACGTTAAGAAACTAATTGGTTTTAAATAATTAGATCTAAACCATGAAATTTTTTCATGTGACAAATTATAAATAATGAATATTATTTTAGTTTCAACGAAACCCTTTTTGATTTTTGATTCATGTTCTAAGATTGTTTACTTTTGTACTTTATACGAAAAACTACCAATATGTTCATTATGATTAAAAAAAAACCGTTATAGTTTTCATTTATTCGATCGTAATTGCTTTACAGTTTGTTTCTATTTAAAAGTCGCAAACTAGCTCAAAATTTAGTATTCAATATCTGAACTCACCCTTTGTAGTTAAATTCATCCGTCCCTCTTGAGCGTTCCCAACCAATCAGCACCGATTTACGTTGGCTGCGGGCTTATTAATTTTGGAATGCCGGCTAATTATCCTGTGAATTTGCGAAGTACATATTCAAGTGTCATAAATTAGGAGCTGTGTTACTGTGTGGGTGGTTGTGTTCAACGTAACAGATATGAGAGGCACTTGGACAATAGTACAACCTCTTCGTTACATCGGATACCAGGCGAACATGGCACTTAGAGAGCACTTGTATAACTCACACAAGTAAAAATTAAATGTGTGGGTTCGAATATTTTCATACTGTCAGTATTTGTTGGGTATGTTGTAAGACAGTTTGGCTCATGCTCCGTAGGTAAGCTTACGTGTCGGAGTTTCCCTTCAGTGACGAAGCGTTCGCGCTTAAAGTTTAAGTCGACGTTGTTTACCGCGTTTCCTCGTAGTTTGAATGAAAAGTAGTTTTGTGTGCTACAGTATGGTTTGCTCTAACGAATTCTGGTTGATGGTGTTTCAGAGGTGTGTTTGAATGTGAATAGTAGGTATTGTATGTTCCGTACGTTAGCAGTGAAGTTTTCCGTGTTGGTAATCTGAAACAAATAAAAAAAAATTAACACCCTGCACTTTCTGTTTGTAAAGAAAAATTGCTTTAAAATATAAAATCACACATGTTTTACTGGCGCACCGAGGGTTCCGTAAGCAAAACAAACGTCTATGTATCTGATATTAAGCATATATGATTTAAAATATATATATATATATATATATATATATATATATATATATATATATATATATAATAAAAGACTTTCCGCGCTTATCCCGATAAATTATAATTAACTGTATTTTTATTACCTTAGTTTTACAGTTTAGGAGTAGAAAACTTCTTCTTAATTTAAAATTTGTTGAAATTTAAAGCTTTTATGATCGTATCTTTTGATTGCATTGACTTAGAAGCTTGATTTTTTACAGCTTCAAAGAGCAGCAGATTTGTATTCGATGTTAATTTCATTTTGGTCCCTCCACGATTTTCTATGAAAAAGGGTCTTCACAGGGAGACAAACAGACAGCGAGACAACCGAGTGATTCTATAAGGATTCCTTTTTACCATTTAAGAAATGGAACCCTAAAACCATACACACACTCATGCTTATATCCCCGATGGGTTTTGCCAACCATAATTTAGTCCCACTTACAATAGTAACAATAGTACAAAGTAATAGGAGGCAAGCGTATTGCCGTCGTCCGACAACTGTATCACTGTATATATTAGACTGGGCCAAAAAACGACTATTTTTTTTAACGATACTGTGAAGATATCATTAATGATGATGAAAAAAAAATTAGTGTGAAAGTTAGAGTCCTTAATAATATTATTAAGGGGTGTATCGTTACGACTATTGATTCTTCGACAGTAATCGCATTTTTTACTCTAAACTCGTCAATTACCAATCTGAAAAATTTTATCGATGCGTATAGGAAATTAAATTTAAAGTTTTCTTAGTAAATTAATGTAAAACAAGCCGTTTCCTTGTAATTGTGCCTTAAACATTGATTTATTTTTTTAATTTTGCGTTTCGATTTTGGATTCCTGTAGCTACTAGAAATATCAATATTTTTACGGTTGGAAATACTTATTTTTAAAGGAAATTTAATACTCTACAAAAAAGGTTTCTTGAGATTTTTTAATTAAAATGACTCTTTTCAAAGTTAT
Organism: Tyria jacobaeae; assembly: GCA_947561695.1. Taxonomy (NCBI): domain Eukaryota; kingdom Metazoa; phylum Arthropoda; class Insecta; order Lepidoptera; family Erebidae; genus Tyria; species Tyria jacobaeae. The sequence goes on from OX387218.1 coordinate 12,701,350, forward strand.
TCGACGTTGAAGTTAAATTTAAAAAAATGATATATTAATGGTTCATAAAAAAATAGTCGTTTTTTGGCCCAGTCTAGTATATACACTGTATGATAGATTCAATTGAACAGTTACCACCTACGGAAAGAGATGGGGATGACCTATTCCACTCCATCGAAAGCCATTTGTAAGAAGAAAATAAATAAAAACATCAATTTTAATTTATAATTAAAAAAAAATGTATTTTTTTGCGTGACAATGTTTTTTGCTAAGTACTTGTCACTTCTGCGCTATGAAACAGCAAATTGTCACGATATATGGACATATTCGCAGAATTCTCAGACAATCGTGACACATGCCCTTACACCGTGTCATTAATCATTTGAAGGTGATAAGAACTATTTAAAGAATCAACCACGCGACAATTTGGTCAAGGACAATATTGTCATATGACTTCACAATAGTTTTCGACAATTATCGGATTTTATGAAACGCGATAACAGTTATAAAAAAAAAAAAAAACTAAATTTTAACTGTTGTTGTTTCAGAAACATTTGTCACTTTAGTGAAAAAACTAATAGGGAGATGATGTAGACTCACGATTACAGAAATGTATGATCATGAAATATCCATACAAATTAATGAAGTTAACTTTGTTGGGCAACCTCAAAGTGAGGGTGCTTTAATTTCAGTTTTGTAATGTCACAATAGCAATAAAACTCAATTTGCTACTTTATATAATTATTAATTGATCATTGATTTACCCAAGCGGTTTTAGTTTTCTTTGATCTTCTGTAAAAATGTAGGTCGTGTGCAAAAAATATGGCAGTTACGATTCATATCGTTTATTAGAATAATTTAGTTCGTGTATGTACCATGTCCAATGTCTTCTCCTTCTGCTAATATGGATAAATATGGGATGATATGGAAAAGAAAAATTAAAGTAATACCGTGGAAAAGTGTTTACTAAGAAATCTGTGATATAAGATTTAATGATAGAGCGAAGAGCGATGAGACAAGCAAAGGTGAAGAAGTAATCGTTTATTCTGGTTTCATATTCTGGAATGCGCTTCCTTTCGAAATTACGATGTCCACAAACAGTTTCACATTGAAGAAGGTGCGCGATCTTTTTCACAAAGAGTTGGTCGAATTAGCTGAAAGCTGGTATATGTATATAGTATAGCATCATAGAGTACCTTTGTATTGTATTTATCTAGTATGTATATGTATTCATTTGAGTATATGATATATTAATAACGTCAAACTATATAATATAAGTTATTATTCAAGTATTACGGTGTATTTTTATATCTACCTGTACATATAATAAACTAGCTGATACCCGCGAATGCTAATACGCTAAAAGAATGTTTGTGTTTTATATATAAATATTGTATGCATAATGTTTCGATTGACGTTTGTAGCGGTTTAAAAACTTTTTTTTTTGTAATTGCTAATGTAATGTCTGTGTCAGTTTGACTGCCCTGTGCATTAAGTCTGCCTTTGTTTATTGTCTGCATGAAGTTATAAAATAGAAATAAATACATAGTTAAAAATGTAGAGATCATCATATTCTCACCGATTTCAAATACCAGACAGGGCAGTACTAGTTACTGAAGACATTGACGACACTGTCGACATTGATTATATTATTGATGCTTTGACAGGTTTTCGAGATCTTTTTAATTGATTGTAAAAAAACAACAAAGAACAGAAATTTAGATGTTTCAAGGAGAGTGGTATGTGCATCATGTCAAAAAAGACAATCAAAAGAGGGTTTCAGCTGTATGAACACTTAAAATACATACCATGTCTAAACAGCAATCTGTTGAGCTAAAAGATCAACATTACAACTTCTATCCCCTACACTATTTACTAGTGTTTCTTTCGAAACACGAACAGGTGGTCTCTTTAGTTTATGATCACTTGGCTGCACGGATGGCGCAGTGGTTTAAGTGGTCCTCTCGCCACTATAAATAGATATACATATATATAATAAAACTTACATATTTCTCTGCCTACTGTAAACCACAACTTTCCAGGAGCCTTTTTCGAAATGTTTCAAATCAAGTCAAATCAATGTAATTATAATACCTATGTACCTGACACATAAGTTTTACAAAATATACAATTGTTCCCTCCATTTCACCAGATTATTGGTGTGCAAATTATCATTAAATGTTACATTATTTATTTATATTTTCATTATATTTCAACTATAATGTAATAAAAAAAATTAGTTATGTGAAAGTTTTATTACATCATCAAGTTGTATTATAATATATAACTTGATGATGTTGATAATAAATTATAATTATATAAATTTATAAATCAATCCATATCACAAAGTCGTACATTGCATTAATTAGCTATATTATTTTGATATTATTGTCTGTTAAGAATTCTTTTACAGAATAGGACGTAGATTTTTTTCAATCAGAACATTAAAAAGATAAGTTTTATAGATTTTTACATTTATTGAATCTCTTATAGATGTCGTTAATTAATTTTATATCTTTACAGGCACACAAAATATAATAATAATAAAATATTTGCATAATTGCTGTTCGTGACGGTATTTTACCAAGGCGTGATTTATTGCTATTTTTACTTATTTTTGGAAAAGGTGTAGTCTAGACAAAGAGGAGGTCTAGAAGGAAATGTGAGTAGCCTTAGATGTATAAAATTAGGTTAAGTGAATCTGTTTAAAGCAGAAGTCATATTGCCCGTACACACCTCTTAGGTTCTGTAAATACCAGCTACTTACCAGTAGTGATTACAGCGTTTTGGTTAACTTTCTTAATAAGCATGTATGCATTAGGCATATGAGAATTGTGATATTTTATTAGTAACAGTGTTCCGACACATACGCAATCCTTTGCAGGACTTCTAGGCGAGCATGAAGGTTAAGAAGTTTTTGTGCAGAATCGAATAGAACTTTTACGGTTAAATTCAGTAACAGTTGATATGGAAGATGGCACCTTCGGAGCAGCTCTCGGCTGTTGGCAGACGGAGGAATGGTCGCACTGATCGCCTGTTTTTATTCAAAGTTTTGCTTCAACTGTACGAAGTTTTGTTTAAGTCGATTTAAGAAGCAATAAGTCTTGTGTACCCTAATGAGTTTTAAAATATTAGTTTTGGAAGATAATTTGGTGGATCATTTCCTCATAAAAAAATAATAATATTTCATGTGAATATTAATGTTGGTAACATTAATAACAAATGTTTGTTGATATTACAGATAAGTATTTTTTTGCTTAAGTTGGCTTTAACTTTTTAAAACTTACACCACCAATTTATTGAAAATTCTTTATTTTATGTTTCACAAACATTTTTTGAAAAATCATAATTTAGTCCTACCGTATATTAATGGTGATTGTGGTATGTCTGTATATTAATGGTGATTGATGTCATTTACAAGTACCTACAAGTAAAATAACAAAAGAAACAAAAGGTATTTTATATACCTTTATTTTTTTAACTATTGACAAGACGTTAGACACGTAATATAACAAGGGGGAGAGAATGTCACAACACACAAGAGCACTAAGTAGTGCGTAGGTTGCATTCAGTGAAAGTCTTAAGAAATACTTGTCTAGTACGATATCTTATAAGAGCCTTAAGAATGTTACAATGTGTCTTTGTACGAAATCAGTTTGTATTTCTATTGTGATCATATTTAAATGTCTGTGCAAGTCGGAGGGTTATATTTTTTGAGTTTGTAGGCAATAGGCTTGCCCCCTATTACGTTAGTGGGACCAGATTGTAGTTGGCAAAGTTTGGGAGTTTTATAAACATTTTATAATAGTGAGCGTATGTTTAGTATGTATTTTATTTAGTTCTATACTAACAAGAGTAACTAAGAACTTAAAACTAATGTTTAAGGTTTTATTTAATAAATATTTAAATTGCACAAAGCAGTGGTCCGGATTCACACTTTATATTTATATTCTTTGAAAAGTCGCATATCACATACTGCGCAACATGCATATGGTGGTTTTTCGTTGTAGATATATAAAGAAATTTAATAATAATAATCATGTCTCTGGAGCCACCGGTAGCTTGGTCCCTGTTCCCGATACCGGTACGACACTGTATTATTATTTTTTATGTTTACTTATATTTTTATATATATTATGTTTTTTTTTATATTTAAAAATGTAATTTATATGTTGTTTAAGTGAAATAAAGGAAACAATAAGCAAAAACAAATATTACAACAAATAAAAAGATGCTTAATAGCCTTGTTGCTAATAAAATATCTTCCAGGCAACCAAAAGAATGACTGGAGCGTGAGCTTAATTTTTAGCTTTTGTGTTATCTTTTTTTATATTATAGGGGGGCAGACGAACAGACTTGTCACCTGAAGGTAAGTGACAACCGCCGTCCATGGACATCTGCGACTGGAGAGTCGTAAGTGCGCTGCCCGCCTTTAAGGGGTGAGGAGGGATGAGGGTATGCGGGAAGGGAAAGAGACGGGGATGAGATGGGAAAAAAGGCTGGAGGTCAGGGGGGAGGAATAAGGAGAGGGGAGTTGGGCCTCCGGAGCCGGCCCATTAGTGCCTAAGCATGGATCTACCACTGTTAACTGTACTTAGAAGGGGAGAGACGAACAGACGGGTCACCTGATGGTAAGTAACAACCGCCGTCCATGGACACCTACAACTACGAGATGGGAAAAGGGGCGGGGCGTCAGGGGAGAAAAAAAGGAGAGGGGAAGTTGGGCCTCCGGAACCTCACTAACTTCGGGGAAATGCAACGCAAGTGTTGCTTCACAACCGGTTTTCTGGTATTGCATCGGTCGAGCCGGCCGAGTCGTGCCTAAGCCTGGCTCTACCACGTACAAGTCTGTGAATAATTATACATTTGTATATTTAGGTTTATTACTTGGCAAAAGTACTTACACATATACGTCTACAATGCAATATAAACAAGATATATGTATACACATACTTATGCACTTACATACATGACATAATAATATATACATATATATAAAAATATGCAATTTACATATCTATTTTAACAGATAGTATTGCTCTTCTATTTTTTAATTATGCTTAAGTTTGCGATTGTTTAATAGATAGTGGTAGTGCATTCCAAAGGCGTGTTGCTTCAACAGCTAATTATTTGTGGGCAAATTTTATAGAATGCACTGGAATTTGCAGCTGCAAGTATTCAGATGATCTCAAGAGCCCTGAATGTGTGTCACAGAGAAACCTAAAACGTTCTTTAAGGTAAAAGGGAGTGTGGGGATCGAATAGTATGTTATAAAGTAAATACAAGGTGAGTATTCCGCCGAAGGCAAATCGGAAGCCACGAATTGCGATATTCTAATACATGGTCATATTTGCAAAGCCAAACGTGAACCTTATGCAAAAGTTTTGAAGCCATTCAAGCTTATCAAGTTGCTCCTCAGTGTAATCGAGATAACTGGCATCGGCATAGTCTAGTTTTGGAAGTAAGAGCGACTGTGCAAGCGAAATCTTTGCAGCGGTTGGAAGAAAGTTCGTAAAGACCCAGCCACAGAAAACAATTTGCGACTAACCTTTTGTAGTTGTGGGCCCCAGGATAAAGTTCTATCAATTAATATACCCATATTTTTTTAACTATCACTATATTAGTATTATAGTGGCTATATATTATAGCGGCGTACCATTGAAAAATGTTTGAGGCTGGTACTGCCCACCATTATGACCTGAGTTAATACTTCACTTACAAATACGTTCCAAATTACAATTTATAACAGAAAAGGTTTCGTGGATTCTAATAATTGATGTGTGAGTATAAATTTGAAGATCCTCTGCGTAAAAGTGATAGGATCAAATATTTTTTCGATATTGTACTAATAAATATTGCGAAAAACTTAGTTACGTTAATTAAAAGCTTGTTTATTAATTTGAAATCCTATAGCTTGAATCCTCTATATTCGAATAATTAAATTTTACTAAATAAAATTGTTATACGTAAAGTTCGCTGAGAATAAACGGATTATCGCAAACGGGTGTAAATCCGAATTTCAATTTCGTTTTTGGAATATATTTCACTAAGCAATGCAACTTCCATTATCCATAAATACATATTTCAGACTTGATATTTACGTTTATCATAAGGTACTCAATCTCTCAAGCAGCTGCTTAGTAAGTATGCAATGAATGAAAGCATGATCCAATTTTCATACTTATTGTTTATGTTATTAAAGGGGAAAGGCCTTTTATACATACGAGCAGTGCTTTTATTATGCAACTAGTGATTTCGGATTAGATTTTGCCATTTGGCTTCATAATGATTTATTTAAGTACCTCTGCCTTTTTATAACGTGTGTAACCCTCACTGGTCAATAGTGAAGTGGTATGTCGTACTCGAACCGTTTAAAACCAAACGGGAGGCCCGCATAAACCCTAATGTCACCTGCTGATGTCACCTCACCGTAGTGAGGGGGCATGGGCTTGCTCCCATCCAGATTAAAGAAGCGCGAGCAGAACACGTTGCGCTCCTCTTCAGCCCTACTTCTTCTACGGTAACGGGAATCCCGATCCACTACTACCCCTAAGCCAGTGCTCATGGAGGCATAAGAGGCTGTCTGAAGTGACTGCACTATATGTAGCTTTGTTTTATTGTAACTTGTACGATTTTTGTGCACTAGAACTCATATCAAATATTCAAAACAGAAATGGCCATAATAGATCACGCCTTGCCAATACACATTTTCAGTTAAACAAAGCTGTTTATCTAATAACATATATATCGCGTGTTAAGTAAGTGCCGCCCCTAGTTCGTTTGTCACAAACGGCGAGCTAGAGTCCCACAAAGGAACTCGCAATAGAATTAACAGAGCTGTGATGACCAGTTCTATACGTAGGATGGCATCACCATTCGCCCCACGTATCCCAGCTAGTTACATCAATTTAACAGTATCGAGTTGTCCACACTTCCGTCTATCCGATTTTATACTATCATCAAGATTTGCATGTCACAGGACGCATGCTACCCAGGGCAAATGCCGTTGTATTACGTACCAGATTGTATTGTGTACAAATATACCTGGATAAATTATTTTTCAAAGCATTAACGTTCTCTTGTTACCATCTGTAATGTATGGGAATAGTTGATGATTTGAATTAATGAATATTGCATATAATATTTATTATCTACCTATTTGTTTTAGGATTTCATTAGCACATACTAGCAATTTCACTGTTCACTATAATGAATATATTATCACCTCCAAAACGAAAGTGATCTATATTTTATACATCTAATTATTTGTTTCGGTTATTTTTTGCTTTTCTAAGAAGATAAATATATGCATATACACTATAATAAATATATTACTACTGCTATTACAGAAATTTATTACTCTAATTTTCTCTATTTTTCTCCTAGATGATTATATTCGCTGAATATTACAAGTCACTATTATTAACCACCTTTGAAACCGTAGCCGGAAGTCTCCTAAAAGGAGTCACAGTATTAGCGGTATTAGTCTTATCAAAAGACCGCGGAATTTGTAAATATGGCTTAAGCATTTTAAAGTTTTATTTAGTTCTTACTTACCTTTGAATTAATTAAGGAAATTCTAAGAGCATGTACACTATGTTACAAAGATTTTGATGTTATGAACAAACATTAATTACTTTAGATTTATCTGTATGTAATCGCAATCATCATATACAGACATCATGTACACACCGGGTCACTTGATTACTCTCACTTAAAAAAATCAACTTTTCTTAATAATAGGATAAAATAAAAAAGCACATCAATGAAATACTCTTTATGTCATTTATTCCTAGTTTTAGAAAAATAATCAACTAATAATTCTTCTTCATATTAAATAGAGAAGGTCACACAAGCTAAACGCCAGTAATATATTTTAATAATGTGTATAGCATTAACGTTCTCCTCCTTTTTTTAATAGCCTCCTTTATTTAATTATTCTATTCATTCATATACATATCAATTATTATATTCATAGATTCGTTTTGGGATAGATTCATATAAACTAATTATATACTTTTGCGGTAATTTTGACCAAGCGAACTTAATCGAAGAAATTAATGATTTTCTATCGTTATATTGCATTCCATCAGCATATATTTGTTTTGAAAGCCACCCCCAAATATTTTCTATTATATTTAGGTCAGGTGAATGGGCTGGCCATTGAAGAACATCAATTTTATTCTTGTCAAACCAGCTCTGAACAACCCTTACAGTGTGAATGCTGGCATTGTCCTGTTGGAATATCCATGTCTGACCATTAAATAATTTATTAATTTCACTAAATTTGCACTGAAGCATTTGTTTATAATTTTCAGCAGTCTGTCTTCCCGATAAAATCTCTAAATTTACCGCCCCATGCACAGAAACGGCACCCCAAATCATTACAGATCCAACGCTACTATGTCGTCTCGATAAACGTTTTTCATTTTTTCTTAAATCATGAAAGTAATAAGCAAATCCGTCTGGTCCGTCCAAGTTAAACTTTTTTTCATCAGAAAAGACCACATTCTTCCACTCATAATTCCACGTCATATGAATTCGAGCAAATTCCAATCGGGTAACACGATGTTGATTAGTTAATGATGGCTTCTTTTTTATTTTTTTGCGCTGTAAATGAGTCGCTTTGGCGATTATTCGCCTTACAGTTCTAATACTTACTGAAGTACCAACTCTTGACGCAATTTGTCTTGCTGTAATACCCGAATTCGATGCTTCTCTTAATATAAGACGACGTTCGCGAGGTGTCGTAGCCAGTTTTGTACGTCCTTTGCGGTTTGTTCCGTATTTTTTTGGGTCTCGCAGATAATTGTTTACAACCCAAGTACTCCGATGAATAATTCCAGCAATTTTTCTATTTGAATATCCTTCTGATTTAAGAGTAGAAATTTTAGTTCTCTCTTCTATGCTCAAGGTCTTTCCTCTACCCATTGTGCGCAACGTATTTAAAACGTTTAGCTATAACACGAAAATGTTTCGAATAGACACAGTATACGATTGCTTCAAAACAACTAATAAGAGTAAACAAGTGTCCATCTCATTATATAGTCCTGGCATACTATTCTAGCAATTTCCAGTTCAAAATAGAAATAATCGAAAGGGTATTCCAGAATATCGTGTAATACTGTAAATAATAAAAAATACTGTTAAAATAATACTGTTTAAATAATACTGTTAAAGGTAAATTTTAACGAGAAGTCTCCGCCAAGCTCTAGAATGTTCTATATAAAAATATATTTTTTTTGTGTGAGAGTAATCAAGTAACCCGGTGTGTATATGATGATTTCGTTTATACTTATTATATACTTCTCAACGTAACTTTTACTATAATAGGTATTTTCCACTTCAAATTGAACTACTTTTTTAAAGTTCAGGCTGTCAAGTTATGGTATTGTTGTATAAGTTTTGTATTGTGCATAATTGTACAAGCAATATATATATTACTTGCAACTCAACTATAGGCAGCATTTAATATTTCATTGCCTTAGTAGTAAGGTATCACCATCAAAATCATCATATAAACCTACGCTTGGAATCCTTACTATTAAAATTACGATAACTTAATATCTGATATTAAAAAAATATATGTTTGTTTGTTTATACTTAATTCGTTGCCGTGCCATGCATCCGATCACTATGAAATTTTCCATACACGTTGCCAAGGTTACAGAAAAGGATGATCATCTTTCATTAAAAAAAAAAGTTTCCAAAGTACTAGTGTTGCGTACAAGAGACAACTTAATATGTTGTTCGTGTAAGCTGTGTTACAACATGAAATATTCCACACAATTACTATTGAATCAATTAACATGCCAGTGAAGAACTTGGCGAGTTACACTGACTATTATTTCATAATTAAATGGAATACGTCTTAGTGACACGCGAGTTTATAAAGTCTTAAAAAATTCTATACTAAAGTCGGTTTGATATACATCAGCAACAAATGACCTTTTAAAATTCAAAGTAAAATAAACTACTGTACTTCGCACTCTTGTTCTTTATATTTAAGGACCTAATTTTATAAAAATGTTGGATGAGATCCAGGTCAGAAACGATATTCTCACTTCTCAAAATCTTTAGTGCACATACGTAGTAATTCCTCAACTATTGGTATGTTACCAAAATATTCTTTAGCAAGCACGTAAGGCCTGACCAGAAAAGTGAATTACCTCACAACGTGCAGAATTTACTTGAAATTTATTTTTGTAATATTGTAGCCTTCGTTTCAGTTGCTAGTTATAGCTTATTCTTTTTGTATGAATCTTAGAGGTGAGGGCTGAGAATCATTCAAGCCCTATATTTAATTTCTTTGTCTGGAGTTCAATTCTAAACAAGTTTCTGTTGGTCAGTAGGCTTGAGAGGCCCAAGCTGCTGCACAGCACAAAACGACCGTTGCCGTTGCGCAGTCATGACAGTTGTCCTGTATAATTATTAACAAATAAATCACACCGATAAACTAATATTCAAGTTCTCCTCAAATAAATCAAACAATAGATTCGGACTCGAAAGCCAATACGAGGCTTTGCACCTAGGGCTGTGACGGATTTAGTCACATAATTGACCATTTAGCTTGTAGCAGGTTACAGGTAACGGAGCCATAGCCTTTAGCGGTACGACGGACAGAGCTCGGCCAACAGCCGGGGGGAGGTATACATGTATTTGCATAACAAAGAAACATCTGAATGCACCATGGCCCGTGTATTTGTGTAACATTGAATTTGTTTTCATGCCCGATAACTGAATGTCAAAATCCAAATCCTGAATAAATTTACGGAAATGTCCGTGTTGTACAGTTTAGTTTTTGAACAAACAGCGATAATAATATAAACGTGTTACTTCGAAGAGAGTTTTACCAGATTTATGTTTAATTTGTCATCTTTAGTTTAGTAATAAGACAAGAAACCAGTAGACCAATTCAATTGAATTATTGTCTTTTGTGATACTTTGATTTCAAGTTTCAAAACGTTTCAAGTTTAAGTTGGCGGCAAATTATTAGTTGTGTTTTTCTATTAGATATTTTCAAAGAAGCAAAGAGAAAGACGAAATAGCTCTATAACATTTCATAAATATCTAACCTGCCAGCACAATTTGTTAATAAAGATAACAATTTACTTGTAGATTGTGTTTTACAATAAAACATTCCCAAGTTGTACGTTTCTTACCTACTACCTAATGTAGGTAAGAGGCGTACAACTTACAGGCTAAAAGGCGCCTTGTCCTTAATTGCAAACATGATTTACATAACGAAAGTTAAAAGAACTGTAGAATGTTAGGTTATAAAACGCTTATTGTAAATTATTTGCTAAGATGTAGATACAAGTAATTTTCATACAAATGACAACATGGAATATACACCCAAGGTATTTTTTATATTAAGTTTTCACTTATTATATGGCTACTTAGTACACAAAAAGTTAATGTATTTTTTAATGATTTCTGTTAATTAAAGTATGCACCCATGATATAGATGCATCTCTACAAGTCGTAATTTTCCAAGATCTTCTTGAAAAGGTGTAGGGGGCAAGAAAGTGGTTTCAGTGGGTGCCCACTTATCAAGTTTTTATACCTTGTCAATTTGTACTCAAGTTTTTTTTTTTTTTTTTTTTTTTTTTTTTTTTTTTTTTTTTTTCCTCGTGTGGAAACCCCCTCGGGCCGTCATTCCACCGGGGTTTTCGGTGGAACGGTGTGTCGGAATCGAACCGACTAAAACCACACGGTGTGCCATGCTGCGCTTAAAATAGGAGGAATCCGGGAACAGCTTTATTAAGACATCCGGACCCCTCCTAGCGCCTGCCCGCACTATGCGGGCACCACCTACGGGTAACCTATCAATAGGGCGACGTCCAGACACACGCAGACGTCACCCCCTCGCGGCTGGCCAATCGGCGGATGGAGGGGAAAACCCGTCCCGACCACCCGCGGCCACACTCAGGGCGGCATGAGGCGCTGGTAGGCACGCCTCCGCCGCCCGGTTCGCCGGCGGCGAATTAGGTCCGAGTGGAGGTCATCCTCTCGGGCCCGCTCCGCCGCCTCCTTCTGCGAGATGACCTCCTCGCAGAAGGTTGCGACCGCGGTAAAACTTCTGTCGCTACCGACCATGGAGCGTATGATGGCCGGTAGCGAGAGATCCTCTCCGATGACTGCAGTGAGGGCCCGACGCTGCGGCGCCCAGGCGGGACAATCTGCAAGTGTGTGCTGTGCAGAGTCCTCACTGCAGTCGCAGTGATGGCAGGCGGGACTCAATTCCCTCCTAGCAACCGAATGCAGGTACTTCCCGAAGCAGCCGTGCCCGGAAAGCACCTGCGTCAGTCGGAAGGAAAGGGTCCCGTGCTGCCTCCCTGCCCACTCGATAATGACCGGCTGGAGTGCCTCCACGGTGGTAAAACCAGCACGTGGAGCCTCCAGCCGGGACGACCAACGAGCCATCGTGGCCCGGCGGGCGGCCTCACGCCACTCGCGTACCTCATCGGGCGGGGGTCGACTGCCACTACTCGCCCGGAACTCAGCCGTCCGCCGATAAGCTTCGGCGAGCACTTCCGCCTCCAAATCCCACGGGGGGGTTCCGGCCAACGCGCATGCCGCCTCCGTTGATATGGTGCGGTATCCGCGTATGGCTCTAACCGCCATAACCCTCTGGGGACGCCAGAGGCGCGCCCTATTCTGGTTGGTCAGAGCCTCCGCCCACACCGGCGCACCATACAGTGCCATTGACCGGACAATCCCCGTGTATAGCCGCCTTGTTGCTACACTGGGTCCACCCAAGTTGGGTAAAAGTCGCCCAAGGGCGGACGCAGTGCCGACCAGCTTCGGTGCAAGCTGCAGGAAGTGCTCGTCGAAGCGCCACCTACCGTCAATTATCAGGCCCAGATATTTTATATGGGCCCGAATCGGTACGAGGACCGAGTTGACCACAATTGATGAACCTGGGGGTGGACCACGACGGGGCCCATGGAATAAAAGGGCCTCCGTCTTATCCAGGGCCACCCGCAAACCCAGCGCCTCGATGCGGCTGACTACCAGAAATACTCCCCTGGTAGCCAAGCGCGACGCCTCTTGATAGTTCGCCCCCCGGGCCGTGACCAATGTGTCATCAGCGTAACAGATTACGCCCAGCCCGGGGAGAAAGGTACCTCGAAGGGCCCAGTCGTACCCCATGTTCCACAGGAGTGGTCCAAGAACAGACCCCTGTGGAACACCGCACGACATAGGCCGACGTCTCAAGTTTCCGTCTCGGTCCTCGTACATGACGGTACGCTCCCTTAAATAATCTGCCACCAGCCGCCTCAGGTACTGTGGCACCCCATGATAATGGAGCGCTTCCCTGATGCAGCTGAATGGCAGACTATTGAATGCGTTGGCGATATCCAGCGACACCGCCAACAGCACGCCGCCACAGCTGACTACCTCCTCGGTCACGGCTCTCAGGCGCATAATAGCACCGATAGTCGAACGCCCCGCTCGGAATCCAAATTGGGCGTCCGACAAATCGGGGCCAACCTCGCTCAGGTGCCGGACGATGCGGGCAGAGAGGACCCTCTCAAACAGTTTACCCGCCTCGTCCAGCAACACGATGGGCCTGTATGCCGAGACCGAGTCAGCAGGACGTCCCGACTTCTTTAGAAGGACCAGCTTCCCGCTCTTCCAACACTCAGGGAAGCGTCCAGACGCCAGGCTGGCATCAAACACCTCCCTGAGGCGGTCCGACATGTGGTTGAGAGCCAGGGCCAAAACACGGGCGGCGATCCCGTCTGGCCCTGGGGCGGTATTCTTGGAACGAATCCGTAGAACAGCCGCCCCTATTTCTGCCTCCGTGGTGGGTGGAACAACCCCCTGCTCGACCTCCCCGTCGTCTGCGGCCAAAGGGGCCATTGACGGGGGTGTGTGCTCCACCCGTTGTGGGAAAAGGCCCTCAACCACTTCCTGCAGGAAGCTGGGCTGAAGAGTCTCAGTAAGGGGGGGAGCCAGCGCGCGGAGCTTTTGCTGCACCGCACGGTAAGGGCGACCCCAGGGGTCACGATCGAGACCCTCCAGCATCTCCTTTCTCTTCATTTCCTTGGCACGGCTGATGGCCAGCTTCAGAGTTTTCCGCGCCACTCGGTACTCCTCATGAAGCCGGTCCTCTACCCCCTCTTCGCGATGCCGCCGACGACTGCGGGTGTAAGACCTCCGGGCACGAATGCAGGCCGCGCGAAGGTCCGCCAACTCCTGGGACCACCAGTAGACCTCCTTCCTTGGAGGCCGACGACCTCGAACGCGGGGCATGGCCGCGTCACAGATATGCGTAATCTCATAGCAAAAGCGGCCTGCCACCATGTCTACCTCCTCGGTCGGAGCCGGCGGAGACAGCCAAGAGTAAATGATGGCTGCCTCCTCCAGTAGGTCCCTGTCTAACTTCCAGACTGCCCACCGCGGAAAGCGGGATGAACGCCGTGCCGTGTGACCCCTTCTGGGGTCCTGGGTCCGGGAGAGCTCAAATCGGATATAGAGATGATCCGAGAGCGTCTCAACCTCTTCCAGGACACGCCAGTTCCTTACTCGTGCGGCGAGAGCAGGGGTAGCGAACGAGAGGTCCACTATCGACCCCCCCTGCTGCCGCACGCACGTATTGGTGGAGCCTCTGTTTAGGAGACAGAGGCCCACCGATGTCGCCCACTCCTCAACTGCGTCACCCCGTGCGTCCGTCCTGGGGGAACCCCACACAACAGACTTAGCGTTAAAGTCCCCCAGCACTAGGACGTGCCCAGACGCTAGTCGCCGCATCGAGGTTTCTAGATTGTTAAGGAAAACCTCGAAGTCGTTTAGACTCCGGTTGGGGGAGAAATAGACACCATATATGGTGATCCCCCCCCATTCGACAGCAACATATCCGGTACCCTTGTCTCTTAGCGACAAGGGCGGGGAATGAGCCGCCGTGGAACCGACGACTGCCACGGAGCCGTCCCGGTCACCCAGCCAGTTTGGACGGGGAGGAACGTAGTAAGGCTCCGCAGCTACGGCAACATTGATCGACCACTCTGCCATGGTTTGCAAGAGGAGGTCTTGTGCCCCGGCACAGTGGTTTAAGTTCGTCTGGACAAGGAGGCAGGAGACTCGGTCCATTATTGAACCGTCTCTACAGCCTCCTCCATGGGTGACGGTGTCGACACAGTATTGACATCGGAGGCAGCCTGGGTCGTTTGGCTGACCGCCGATGCTTGCGGGGAAGTGCGGGAACGGTTGCAGCTACCTTGCCCCATCTGATGATTGGCGGGCATGTTACCGGCCGCCCACGATGGGCAGTGAGGGGAGGCAGAACACCCCGCTGCTTTGTGCCCCGGTCGACCGCAGCGGAAACAAAGTCCGCTACAGTCAAAGCAGCTTGAGCACTTAACACGGGTGTGCCCCGTCTCTAGGCATTTAAAACACCTCATCGGTCTCGCCGCCAGGATTGTGACTTTGGCGTTCACGAAACCGATGAGGACCTTGCCAGCGTCGCCTAAAATATTAGCCGACGCTACAGGACAACTGGCCCACACCGCGCCAAGTCCCCCTGGACCGGGGCGGATGGTGCCGACTCTAATATTGTCCGAGTTGCACCCCGTTTTCTCTTGGATAGCAACCCGGACATCATTTTCCGTACAGGAGTCGTCAAGGCCCGAAATGCGTACCTCCGCGCACTTGGTGGGCCTGGCAACCTTGACACCATCTGTTGCAGATAACACTCCCCGCAGCTTGTCAGCAAAGGTGTCAGCATTCTTTGCGCCTTCAGCCCCGGGGAACTCAAGAATTCGAGCGCCGGTCTGAGCGAGGCGCAATCTGACACCTGAGGCCCCGAATTCAGTACCTAGACTATCCCGGACCTTCTTAAATACTGCCGCGTAGGACAGCCCGGTCTTTTCCGCTTCCGGTGACACGGTGACTACCACAGCTGCTGTTTTGGGCGCTGCGAGTTTCCGTGGCTTCTTGGTAGCAGTCATTGCCACCGATGTTGACCGAAGCGCAGAGGCTGAACTTTTAGCGGCACCTTTGTTTCTTTTACGGGGCCTCTTTTTACTTCCCGTAGCTCGCTGCCACCCATCGTTAGGGGGGGCAGATGTGGCGGGACCTGACACAGCTTTAGCACCAGCGGGAGCTTGAGATACGCTCGAGCCTTTGGTTGCGGTTGAAGGGAGATCAGGAAACTCCGAAGCCTTTGTCCTCGGGGTCTGTACTGAGTGCCCTGTCTTCTTTGCGGATGCAGGCAGGCAGGTAGATGTCACCGCTGCATACGAGACCCCGACGCGACCTCTCGAATCCGCAGTTTTACCCTTCGCCGCAGCGAGTGGTGGACGAACTATGGGTGGCGGTGGCAGTCTTGCCTCCAGTCCCGCCAATCGCCCGTCTATCATACGCCACACTACGTCCATGATTTGACGCAGATGGGCATCAGGAACAGGAGAGGGGGATGGGGGGGAGTAGCAGGTTGCTGTGCATCTTGGTTCGGTTGCTCAGGAGCGTGCGAGCACGCTCCGGCCTTAAACTGGGCGAACTGAGCGCTTAGCTCAGCAACTTGCTCTGACAGGCGTTGATTAGCCACTGTCAGGCGGTCGTTCGCCTCTTGAAGACGCGAGACGTCTCCAATTAAGCTGTCCATAGCCGAAGACACGGCAGAAGAGGAGTCTTTGAGGGCCTTCACAAAAACGCCCTTTAGGTTAGTGGACTTGGTGGCTACCTTCTGAATGATAGCCACAGCCGCACTCGTCCTCTCCTTCAAAGACCCCGGTGTTTGAGGACCGGAGTCCCCTTCCACTGGCGATCGGATCTTGAGAAGGAGATCCGCAATCTCCTCCTCTGCCACGATTTCACCTTCCACTCTAGTCCGAGCGTAAGCTCCCGCCCTGGAAAATGCGGAGCTTGATTTCGCGACGGTTAGTGTGCGAGACCTTCCTCGTTGACTGCTAGCCACTTTCGGTGGCAGCATTTCCTGGGACGAATTGCCATCCTCGTCCCTGGAGCGGCCTCGCTTTCGACTTTCGCTGTCGCGAATCTCCAGCTCCATCGCCTCTTGTTTGTCCGCAGTCGGACAGCCAGATTTTCCGTCTGATGAGATGACGGTCGGACGGACTTCTGGGATGTCCGCTGAACAAGTGGACTCACACGAGACTTCGTCATCGGCTGACGAAGCCTCTGCCACTAGCCTCTTGTTCCTTCTCCTTCTTTGCTGCGATTCCTTCTTTCTTTCTTCGGTTTCTTTTAATTTATTTGAATGTTTCGTACTCAAGTGGACCAACATTTTTGTGATACGAGATTGAGTATCGTCACCGTTTAAGTTTATCGTGGTTGAATTTATTTTTCGAGGATTAATTTTATATCAAAATTTCAAACTAATAACGGGTCGTACGTTCGTTTGTAGTGTACACTCCGTACCTGACGTGTCGTTAATGTTCATCAATCACATGTTAAACTGCCAGTATTGAAGAATGGCCCTAGGTCCTATTACATCTACAAATTTTAAGATATTTTGCACAATGATGGCATAAAACACTTCGACAAACAATTAATTGAACAAAAATTTTAAATAATCTATATTACAATTAATAATTCCTTGAAATTTTCCTCTTATTTTATTAATAATTCCTTGAAATTTTCCTTTTGGGTTATATGTTATAGATGAAATGTATCATGTAAGAAAGTTGAAAACAAAACGAGTTGGCACATGATTCGTTGGCTAACCCCTTATCAGCGAAGTTCGATGTAATGGGCCCTGGCCCCAACTGAATTCCCAAACTATCATAAATTAAAAGAAAGGATTGGCTCGAGAGGCGTCATGGGACCCTCTCATACCGACTGATGCAGGTGATCACTGGAAAGGGATGTTTCGGAGATCACCTGTGTCTGATCCGCAAGGAGCCAACGCCTGAGTGCCATCATTGCGATGGCTAGACCGTGGACACGGCGCTCCACACGCTGGCAGAATGTCCGGCGTGGGAGGAGCCGAGGCGTGATCTCGTGGCGGCCATCGGGGTGGTGGTTCTCTCGCTCGGTAACATGATTGCGGCCATGTTGCGGAGCGAGAACGCGTGGAACTCCGCCGTCTCTTTCTGCGAGCAAGTTATGCTTGCCAAGGAGACGGCGGAGCGGGATCGGGAGAGGTTTAGAACTCTTCCGGCCCGCCAGGCCCGGGAACGGGCCAGGTACCGCAGGCGACTCAGGCGCCGGAGATCGGAGAATGATCTCCGTCCTCCATAAGCGCAGGCCTGGGGGTGACAGATGAGGCCATCTGTCACCCTAGCAGAAGCAGGCTTGGGTGGCGGCGCGGACGCTGCGGAGCATGTGTCGGGGTTCCAGGGTTTTCCTTTCTAGGGTGTACCTGGTTCCCCGGCATCTAGTACCCAAGATGGCGTGCGGTTTTAGTCGGTTCGTGTCCGACATGCTACCAGAAGGTGGTATCCGAGGGGATTTCCGCACGGAGAAAAAAAAAAAAAAAAAGGGGGAGCCTGAATTGTATACGGAGTCCTCAGCATAATGGAATAAGTACAGTTAATATAGATATTGGTTCCACTGAGGGACTAATTGTAGCAATTTTATTATTATTTATAAGGTTTTGATCAAATTGTACCAATCTTCATCACGGTGGGTTGTAATTTTTTTTTCATTCCGTTCGTATAAATAAAATTTTCCAGCTTTTATATAATAAATCACAACCACATATATATACAATATTAAAACCAACATGAAGGAATAATATAGCAAGAAGCAAAACTACAAGGACACCATAAAAAAATACGAAATCTATAATGTGAGTCATCATTTATTAAAAATGAAAATAAAAAACAATAAATAAAGCAGCTGCAATGTTAAAGAGATTCAGAGCACGAAATGCACCCAAACCATCTTCGGACTCGTCGCTAAGCTACGCGTCGTTGTTCCTGGAAACCGCATTAAGCATTCCGGCTGTTGCTGCGACTGTTGCTTGAGAGGCTACGCTTGGACTTACAAAATAGCCTTGTTGCCCCCATTCCATCACAAGTAGAGACTCTTGTTGACTCTGGACTACTACCACCTAGTCCTGTGGAGGGAGGGGAGGATACTACTGCTTTAACTGTAAGTACCCAATATAATAATAAAGTAAGGAACGCTTTGGAAGGTGCTATTCGTGAATATCGGCAAGTGAGTTTTGATGGTAGTTCTGCTTTGCTTTGAATCCTCTTAGCACTATGTTAGAAGGTTCAGGGCTAGGCTATCGTTTGCGGAGAAATGGTTAAGTTATATCCCACCTCCTTTTCATGGCTGATTTGAAACTGTTTGCCTGCAGCAGTGTTTAGTTGATAAGATTACTAGAGGTAACTGAAATCTTTAGTAAATATATCAAGATGGAATTTGGTGTAGATAAATGTGGAGTCATGTATGTACGCAAAGGCAGGATTGTGGAATCTGAAGGAATTGAACTTTCAGATTCGAAACACTTTAGACGTCTTTCTGCAAATGAAACGTACAAGTATCTAGGTATAACACAGGCGTTGGGTATAAATGAATTGAATATGAAGCAATCGCTAAAGGAACGTTTCTTTGGCCGCCTGAAAAAAGTACTGAAAAGTCTTTTGTCGGGTGGTAATAAGGTAAGGGCCTAGCGGGAAAGAGAACTGGCGCAAGCCTGCAGTACTTAATGTTACAGACCGTCGGGAGATATGGAAGAGCAAAGAGCTGCATGGACGTTTTTGTCTTAAAGTAGTAGATTCCCTGTACACAAATTCATTGTGTACAGGGAATCTACTACTTTTTTTTTTTTACTTGAGGAAATCCAAACATCTTCTTTAGCTATGTACATAAAGACGCACACCCAGTACACGTTGAATATACGTTTCTGGCTTAATAATAAAGATCTTGTTACTAGTTGTATATTTTTTTAACAGACAGCTCTCTCATTAGGAATAATTCCTGTGTCGCTGTACAAACATTTATTAAATGGACACAAATCACACCCCGACTCGGGACAAATAAACCGTGTGGGAATCGAACCCATCACCTCCGGCTCAGCAGTCAGGGTCTCTAACCACTAGACGAACAGGCCAGTCAATCAGGGAAATTTGTCGTTGAAAGTATCTGTACATGATATTCTGATTAATATTACAATAAAACAATTAGGCCTTATCAACATGAAATATATTAATTACCGTTTGCCTTTTGGTGTATAAAGTTATATAGTGCATAGTTATTAAAAATATGACCATGAAGTTAACATGAAAGTTCTGACTAAGTTAGTTAATTACACTGAATAAAATACTTTTATTTGCAATTGTGTTGATGACTGCCACCGATGTAGCTATATTGTCAATTAAAACCGCGGCCTGACTCGGTAATGTAAAATTGTTATTTTCATCACGTGTGAGAATAATGGAGTATGTGTCCACACCCCGCCAATAACGAGTTATATGATTCATTACACTTTACACACCCACTTTTGAACCTTCTGCAAAAATTATAAATTGCACTAAACCTGCTACAGTATATATATTTCTAACTCTTTAATAATATAATCGAAAATATGACATTTCTTTTTTACCTTAATTATAATTAGAATGTATTATATTTCGTGACCAGATATAAAATTACACCACTTAATGGTGTGTACATCCATTTTATGAAATGGTCATATTGCATGAATTTATCAGCTAAAACTGAATATTCGTGAAAACGTTAACGTTTGATGATATGTCAATCTACGATTGACCATTTATCTAGATTTCTGTTAAATAAAATTTATTTATGATTTCTATTTATGTTTATTTTAAATTGCGAGAGATACCCAACAATTCTAATAACATTGTATTTTGAGAGAAAATTAAAAATGTATTTACAGACAAAGACATTTTTTTTTACGTGTGGAAACCCCCACACGGCCAGCGCTTATGGAGGCCGGAAATCAGCTTGTTCTCTCCGGCGTCTGGGGCGTCTTCTACGGGACGGGAGAGCACTAGTTCTCTCCTTTCTGCCGCCTCTTTGGCGAGCATCACCTCCTCGCAAAACGAGGCGGCGGAATCCCAAGCGGTCTCGTTCAAGACCATAGACGCAATCATGGTCTCCAACGAGAGGCTACCCACGCCTTTAGCCTCCCTTTAGTCTACGCGCTGTTGCATCCACGCAGAGCACTCCACAAGTGTGTGAAGTGCGGTATCCTCGCGGCAGATCTCGCAGTGGTGGCACACAGACGTTGGCTCCCGGCCTATTCGATACAGGTACTTCCCGAAGCAGCCATGTCATCCGGTAGGAGAGGCTACCATGTCGCCTCTCCAGCCAATCCTCCATAACGGGCCTTACCGGCACAATTGTGGCGTGCCCTGCGCTTGGTCGCCCAAGTCGTTCTTTCCACTCCGTCATGAGCACCTGGCGGAGCTGAGACCGTTGCGCCTCGATCTCATAATCGATAGGTCTCAGCCCTCGATCTAGAACTTCCTTTCGCCACTGATACAAGGACGCAAGGCATTGCGCATCCAGGTTCCATGGCGGAGTCCCGGCTAGGAGACTCGCCGCTTCAAAGGAAATCGTGCGGTATCCTCTTATAACCCGAGACCGCCATAACTCGCTGTGGGTGCCTCAAAATTGCAGCATTAAGGGTCGTCACGGCCTGCGCCAAAATTGGGGACCCATAAAGAGAGATAGACCGCACGATCCCAACGTCACTACACAGTCACCTACAGGAAGCGTCAGGCCCCCCCAAGTTAGGAAGCAGCCGCGAAAGCGCGGCTGCCGTCCTTGTAAGTTTTGGGGCCAGACTCCGGAAGTGAGGTCCCAAGTCTCATCGGCTATCGAGTAGGAGGCATCGAAGTTTCGATACCAATACGAACGCCTCCCACAATAAGGATCCTCTAGGCCTGCGAGGCCCATGAAAACAAAGAGCCTCGGATTTGTTTAAAGCCACCTTAAGACCCAGCCGCCGGATTCTCTCAACCACTTGGGTGACCCGGCCGTGGCCTTAATGATCGCTTCGCGGTGTGTCTTACCTCCTGCCGTCACGAGTGTGTCATCGTCGTAACACGTCACGACGACACCGTTCAGGAGCACACCACGCAGCACCCAGTCGTACCCGATGTTCCACAGGAGAGGGCATAAGACCGAGCCCTGCGAAACACCGCAGAGACATATCGCGCCTACCGTATTCTGCCCGGCTCTGATAGAACACGGCTCTCTCTGACAGATACGCAACGACAATATGACGGAGGTACGGAGGCATTCCATGGTAAACAAGTGCCTCCCTAATGCAGCTCCAGGGCAAGGTGTTAAAAGCGTTGGCGATATCAAGGGATACCGCCAACATCACCTCACCCCTGGACACTGCTGCCTCCGCTAGAGACTTAACGCGCATGATCGCATCCACGGTGGAGCGCCAAACTGGTTATCCGCCAGGTCCGGCCCGATTCTTGATAGGTGCTCGGTGAGGCGATCAGCGATGATTCGCTCAAAGAGCTTACCCACCTCATCGAGCAACACAATCGGCCGGTAGGTGGACGGTGAGTCTGCTGGGTGTCCCTCCTCCTGGATGGGAACCAGTTTTCCGGTCTTCCATACTTTTGGAAACTGGCCCCTTTCGATGCATGCGCTAAACAGCCTTCTTAGTCGGGGCTCGAGAGCCTGGAGGGCAAGGTTGCACCGCCACCCTCAGTTCTACCTGAGTAACTTCGGGAGCGCCGTCGTCGTCACCAGCGTTGGACGCTTGAGGCGGAGCCATAGGTGGCGCAACATATTCCACAGTCTGTGATGGAAACAAGGAATATACAACTCCTTCAAGCAATTCGTGTTGAAGACTCTGCGTCAGGGGGGGGCCCACGGGCGTAGTTTTCCCCTCACCAAAAGATAGGGGCGCCCCCACGGATCACGTTCCAAAGTCTCCAGAAGCTCCTGACGAGCCTCTCTCTTGGCACGCTTTATCGCTGCTTGAAGGGTCCTTTTTGTAACCTGTAACCTAGAAGTAGCTCCGCCTCTCGGGCTGTTGCATCATCTGGGCGGCGGCGTCTTCTGCGAAACCTGATAAACAGGCGGCGCACGGCTACACACGCTTCTCGCAGCTGCGCTATCTCTTACGTCCACCAATACACCTGGTGTCTCGCAGACCTAGGCTGAACCCTAGGCATAGCCACATCACAGATGTGCGACATGGCCTCCCGGAACCATTCCGCCTCAACATCGACATCGACAGGCCTGTCTGGTGCAGACACCCAGGCCTGAACGATGGAGGCTTCCAGGCGGAGCCCCGATTCAGACGCTTGAGTGCCCAGCGTGTACCCGCAGGAACCATCGCGACCGCCGCATCAGAGGTCTGGGTAGAAACGTCGAACCGAATGTATCTATGATCAGAAAACCACCAGCTTTAGCCTGGGGAGATGAGTCTGAGTTGATCTTCTTCTTTCTCCTACTTTTGGGTTTACGCTCCCCGTTAGAGGGTGTTGACTGTGGGGCAGGCGCCTTTTCACTTGCAGCAGGTTTGGAGCTCAAACTGGCCAGCGCTGCGCAAGATAATGCTTTTGGAGTCGCTAGAGGGGGCCGAACTTTGGCTCCCTGCATGCAGAAATACGCCGCATAATGCGCTCCTCCATCTCTGCCATCAGTCTACAGATAGCTGCATCTGGGACCGTCTTCACCTGCTGTGTAGGTGTCACCCCTCCTTCCGAAGCGCTCCCATTGCGAGGCCCGTTACGGATTTCCTGCCGTAAGGCTCGCATCTCATCTTGAAGCCCTTTACTGCCCTTCTCTGACTCAGCCAGGAGGGCTTCAAGATGCTCCACGTAGTGGCGGAGCTTGGCTGTCTCCTCAAAGGAGGAACACTTAATGAGCGCCTCCGATGCCTCTTTGATCGAAGAGGCTGCCTCTATGAGCATCTTCTGGCTGGTGTTTTTAAGGAGACGCTGGCAACCTCCCCAATACGCTTTAAGGCTTCATTTATTTGTCCCAGTTCAGGAGCATATCTATCTTCTACATTATTTGAGGGGCTCTTGCTGACAGAATTGCGAAGTCTCCCCCTCTGCTCCTCCGATTTTTTGGCGGCTGTGTTTAAGAACAGGTTCTTGAGGCGCAGTTCTTCCTCGTTCGCCTGTTCAACTTTTTCGGCAGATCTAAGCGCTGCTGCATCCTTCCGAGCCTTAGCGGCACCGATGTACGCGCCGGTGGTAGGCGATCGGCCTCTACCACGTTTCGCTTTCGGTACCTTGGCGACCGAGGACGTATCTTCGGCGTCACTCAATGAGGCTGTCTCTAAACATATATTTATTTATTTTGCTTGAAAAACGAAATAAACGAAACGTCGCAATGCTGCATCACAAAACAAAAACTATATCAGTGTTTCTAACAGTGTATGTAATGTAATGTGCCATGAAGTATTGATCTAGTTAGTATATCATAATGTGACCGACCATAACATCAAATAGGAATATTTCATGAAATGATGTACCACATGTCATCGTAAAGTAATCAATTTTATGATATTGATAATTATCATACCTACTTAATGATGTCAGTTTATTAGACGTACAGTGCACTGTACGTCCTACAGACATGGGCAGAGCCGCGAGCTGTCATGGGATTAACCGTTCAGAATTACTTCGAGATTCCTTCAAAGAGAACCAATTATAATAATAAAAACTGTTTTTTTTTTACTTTTATTAGTAGCTTGAATCATGAAATAGATCAGAGGTCTCTTTATTCAAGAGAAACGCAAGCTATAAGGACTGTATTGTTTCCTTGGCTCTGAAGATGTTCGCTAAGACAATGTTGTATAACTTACATATATCGAGCAGGTTGAGGTGTTGACAATACGATTAGAAGTAAAGGAATACTTGATTTGAAACAATTTACTAGAATTATAGAAGGTTGAATTGTTTTAACTTGAACTGAAAGTTGCTTGGTAACCGTAATGTATAGTAATATAGGTGTTGAGTAATCTGAGTTTTGAATGTTGGTCTATGGAAATGATATTCTCTAGCGTATCGCAAGGACATTGGAGGACCTTTTGGCTTATCGTTGGATATAAATTTTAGAGTGACACATGCGTTTTACACTGCATATATTTGTAACAATGGAACAAATTGACCGGTGCACCGAACGACGAAACAATGGGCACAATCATGAATCCAGTTTGTCAGTACACAACCAACCGCAAAATAATTATATTAACGAATGCAAAGAAAACTTAGAATACTGTTATCAGATGTTTATGCAATTTATTTTGCAAATTTTTTTTTCTCTTTTTTAATTGAAACCATATACTATAATTTTTATATGACTCGGTATATACCGAATAAACAAAGGCACAATCTAGCGAAAATAGAACTTCAGATATGCTGACAAGAATATAAAATAAATTGTCAACAATACGTTGGGTTTCCAAACTTGTATCACATATTGATTATACTGACCTATTGGTCTAGTAATTAGTGATCCATACTGTTACGCCGGGGACATAACGTCCATTCCCACCCAGGACAAATCATTGTGCGATGAGCATGATCATTGGTTCTGTCTAATTTATTTTTTATCTTGAATACCTATGTCTATATATGTATATACATTAAAATAGATAAGCATGTTTATAAGCAGTCTTGTTACCATATGACACGCTTTGCTTAGTTTGGGATAAGACAACCGCGTGTAAGATGTATCAAGTTATTATTATCGAGGTCATAGGATTCTGCCTGGAAGTCTGTCAATTGCTCTTCCTGAACAAGCAGTTTTTTTTCAGCTTAGGCAGTCTCATATAACAATTGGCAGAACGGTTTAGTAAGTTACGAGGCAGTGACGTGAATCATTTATAAATACGTAAGCTTTGTTTAAAGAACACTTAAGAAGGAACCCTCGGGTCTTAGAAAAAGACTTAGGCTCTGCAATTGTTTTATTCGTTGCATTAAGTTTCATAGTTAGATAAATGTAGGTGATTCTGGACAAAAATATTAATTTAAATGAAATAAAAATAATAAGTGAACGTAAACTTTATTATATGGTTTTCATTTAATTGCTTGATTCTTGAGTTATAATATCCGATATAAAAAGTTGCGAAAAGCAATGTTAGTTAAAATAATAAAAAGTTTTAATGATGAGATTTTCTTGATTCTTCCTTCTTTCAGACAGTAAAATTTCTAACATTATGAAAACAATCCAAATCATGCAGTGTGTACGGTGCCGATCAGTGTGAGACTTAGTAGTCTCAGCTTTCCAGAGAATGAATAAACCATATATATTATGTAGGGCGGGGTTGGATGTGTTCCATTAGACCATGATCGCCTGGAACAGATGCAGCCCTGGCGCGTCCTTCTGTCCAGAGGGCGCGCACGGCGAATGGTTATGGGAGCGAGCGCAGGTCGTGTAGATCCCCATAACAAGTCTGGAGTGTTGTCCTTCTCGTGGTTGCCGCCTGTTCTTGCTCTGGTTCCTTATGAAACAGAGATAACTGAAACATCCAGTCGAATTCCTAACTGCATACCTCCTAACCCTACCTATCCCTCTTCCTTTCCCATCTCTTTCTACTGCGGGTAGTACGTGGTTGATACCTGCGGACTCATCATCAACTATGACTGATGGTGAGAGGGGGGGACCTGGGCAACCACCCGCATGTTTGTGCCGTGTGCGGGGACTCGTAAGGGGGGATGAAGGAGTCCTGGCAGTTGAGCTGAAAGGTAACACACTGCTTTGGCCCGGAGTTCCCCCGACACGGGAGGTTGGAGACTAACCAACTCCAGTCAATCGGCTGCGGCGTCCCGTCGGAGGGCCGCCTGGTGAGAGCTCTTCCCTGGTGGGGGCAGACGACGGGTGGGAAGACTATGTCATTCTGCCTTGCTCGGCCTGTTTTCTGCCAGGGTTGGAGCTCTATATCTCTCCGTTACTTCTGGCGTTTGTGTGCCATCTGCCGCAACGCCCCCACTTGAGGGCTCCAAGGAGGGTGGAAGAACGGAGAGACGAATAAAACTAATAACACACATGGATAACCAGAATAATATATTTTCCAAGAAAAACAAGGCAGCTCCCCGGACCAACAATCCAGGTGATGCGCCATCCTACAGACAGGCCGCGCCTCGGAATAACAATCCGAGTGCTGCGCCATCGATCAAACCGGAAACCCCTCGGGTAACCAACCCGGGTGTAGCACCACCAAACCGACCGGCAGCACCTCCAGCTGACAGCAAGAGCGTAGCGCCATCCAAGACAGAAGCAGCTCCTCTACTAAAACAGAGTAGAGCGCTAGGTTCTAACATCGACCTCTCCTCTTTGAAGGCAGCGATACCCGCGGGTTTCGTCCAGGACGAACCCTGCTGGAACCTCGTAGGCGTAAAGAAGAGGGGAGTTCCAAAAGCACCGAACCAGTCTAAACAGACTCATAAAGCCAAGAGGGCTAAAGCCCGGGCGGAAGCCAAGCGAGCGCGGCGTCTGGCGTCAGATGGCAGTAAGCGACTTGAAGCCGCTGAAGGGTCTGAGAAGACCCACGTTGCCCCCGTTAGCGACGCGCTGACCCATGGCGAAGGCACTTGCCTAGCCGAGGGAGTAGCTGCACCTGCAGGGGTGCCATCTGCCGTCATAAGGCCTGCTGCTGCTAGCGCGACCCCACGGCAGGGTCACATTAGACGGAGAAACCGAGCTGGGAACGCCAACCGCGTGGGTAAACCTCCGGGCCCATCCAAACCCGCCAAGAGAAGACGCCCGGATGATTCCCTTACCCCACAAGGTAAGGGTAAGCGAGCGAAATCCCAGCTCACCACCACAGGCTCAGCCAGCTACTCCGACGTATTGAAGTCCAACGACAACTGCGTCGCAGTGATGCTAGAGCCTTACCACGACCTGACCAAGGAGCAGGCCGAGGCCGTTGAGAGTCGGCTGCAGGGCGTGCTGGATGACGAGATTTTCTCGCCCAGCACGTCTAGCGCTCCAGTTGTTGCACCGCAATTTAGGGGAAAGGCCTTCCACAGCGAGGGCGTCCTCAAGATGTGGTGCAATGATGAATATGCTCTCAAATGGCTACGTCAAGCTCTTGAGAAGGTACGATCACCACGCGAGGGAACCAGACTAATAGTCAAAAAACAGGCTGAGATTCCCAAGCGCATTAAGCCCAGACTACTAATACCACAGGTAGGCCCAGAAGACACGCTAGACCGTATCCGTAAACGGCTGACGTGTCAAAACCCTGAATACAAGGTGTCCAACTGGGCACTTTACCATGCCGAGCCCCAGGAAGAAAAGAAAAGTGTATTCCTGGTGCTTGGTATACCGGAAGAGGATGCGCTCAAACTCAAGGTGAGCGAGCGTAGAGTTTACTACAAACTTGGTAATCTCTACGTCCGCTTCCTTGACGAACGCCCTCTGCCGCCGCCGAACCTCGATGCCAAGCCCGAGGAGGTGTCCAGGGATGACCCAGGCAGCGGAACAACGCAAGGGGTAGGCCAACCGTGCCCAAGCAAAGGGCCAATCGTCAGGGTCACTAGGGAAGAAGAGGAACTTCAAATGGAAAGTGACCCTGACGAGGAAGAGGCCCTAATGCTGAGCAGTGATGATGGCACTGCCAACTCCCCCAGCTCCTAATCTCGCCATCATCCAAACCAACCTCCAGCATAGCCAGACTGCAACGGCTAACCTACGCAGAACACTGGAGGTAAACACTAAGGCCGTGGCCCTAATACAGGAGCCGTGGATTAGGAAAGGCAGGATTTGCGGCCTCAGCAACTTCGGAGGTAAACTACACCTAGACACCACTATCGACAACACTACCCTAATTACCGAGTACCGTCAGGCTCAATGAACCTTCCCCAGGCTTGCACAGCGTGGTGATGGCGTCTGCCTACTTGCCGGGCGACGTAGACATCCCCACCCCTGAACTCACTGCGCTTGTGGATTTCTGTGAGCGACAGGGAATGGAACTGATAGTCGCGGCCGACACCAACGCGCATCATGCCATTTGGGGTAGCAAAACCAACAACCAACGCGGTGAGAATTTTGTTTCTTTCTTACTTTCAACCAAACTAAATGTTATCAACAAGGGCTCAGAACCAACATTTGTCACATCGAGAGCCCAAACAATAATTGATCTAACTCTAGCCACTGAGTACGCGTCATCATACATCTCGGACTGGCACGTCTCAGAAGAGTCATCGTGCTCGGACCATCGCTGGATTAAATTCCACCTTAAGATGTCACTCACACCACCTAAACCCCGACGAAATCCCCGCAAAATGGACCTCCTGCAGTATAAGCGGATGACAGCAGAGCTGCTAACAAACTCAGCTGCGCCAAATGCTCATGAGACCACAGTGGAGATCGATAACCATGTAAAAAACCTCACTAACTCATTGATCACCTGCTTTGAACAGACATGTCCACTTTCGTCACCCAGAACCACACCAGGGGGTGAGCACCAATGGTGGACACCAGAACTGCAGAGATTGCGGCAAAAGGTAAGAAAGTTGTTCAATAAAGCGATGAACTCAAGACTAGACCAGCACTGGGATGCTTACAGGCAGGCCCGACACAAATACAAGAAGTGGATCAGAATCAGGAAAACTGATTGCTGGCGAAGCTTCTGCACTAACATAGACACCAACAACCATGCTAACAGAGTTAAAAATATCCTGTGCTCTGAGCGGAAGCCAGACCTTGGCTTCCTAAAAAAACCTGATGGTACCTTCACCAAAACAGATTCGGAGACCTAGGAACTGTTAATGACAACTCACTTCCCGGGGTGTCGCATACTAAATGAGAATGACATTTGGGAGGAAGGTGAGGTATATCTACCAGATGAGTCAGATTGGACCACCGCTCACAGAATCGTGAATCACGATAAGCTAAAGTGGGCTATCAACAGCTTCCTTCCATTCAAAGCTGCAGGACTGGATGGTATTTTCCCAGGTCTGCTAAAATGGTGTGACGCTGCACTGATGGATCATCTACGGTCCATCTACAGAAGCTGATCTAGAGAAGTCAAAGTAGTATTCCTTCCCAAACCCGGCAAAGGAGACTACACACAACCTAAATCATTCAGACCTATCAGCCTCACATCCTTCATGCTAAAGGTTCTAGAGAGGCTAATAGATAGAGAAATCAGGAGCACGGCGCTAAACAAGCAACCCCTGAACCCACACCAACATGCTTATTCGATGGGTAAATCAACAGAATCCGCTCTGCATGCGTGTAGTCTCATACATACAGGGCAACCTCAAATATAAAAAATCAACTCTAGGAACCTTCATCGATATCGAAGGTGCCTTCGATAAAACAAACTTCAACAGCATAAGCCAGGCTCTGTCTAGACACGGAGTCGACTCCACCATTACAGGGTGGATCGACAGTATGCTTAGAGGCAGAGCTATACAATTCACTGTTAACAACACAACAAGAGTAATAGTGGCGAGAGGGTGCCCACAAGGCGGAGTTCTTTCACCACTCCTCTGGAACATCGTGGTAGATGAGCTGATTACTCAACTCAACGACAGCAAGTTCCTCACAGTGGGCTATGCAGACGACCTGACCATTCTTATTAGTGGCCCATTTGAAAGCACAATTTGCGACCAAATGAGGTCTGCTTTAAAGGTCGTCGAAAAGTGGTGCGTAAAACACAATCTATCAGTGAACCCAACAAAAACGGAGTTGATAATGTTCACAAACAAACGTAATTTAGGTGACCTAAGGCTGCCAAAACTATTCGGCACTAGTCTGGTTCTTACCACAGAGGTCAAGTATCTAGGAGTCATACTTGACAGCAAACTCCTATGGAATAGACACCTAGACGCAAAACTTAATAAAGCCTGCATTATCTTTTACCAATGCAAGCGGCTCCTCGCCAAAACCTGGGGTCTATCACCGAAAATCACTTTATGGCTTTATAAAGCGGTAATAAGGCCGATAATCACGTACGGTGCTATTGCTTGGTGGCAGAGAACTGAGCTTAGCACGGTTAGAAACAAGTTGCAGCAATTCCAGAGACTCGTTTGTACGGCCGTCACTGGATGCATGCGAACAACCCCTACTGCCGCCCTTGAGGTGGCTCTCGATCTAGCACCACTAGACCTGTACATACAACAGGAGGCAGCTATGGCAACAATCAGACTAAAACACCTGAGTCTGTGGAATAACCAAGAGGGTCCACACTCCAATATCTGGAATCAACTAGTGGACTACCAACCTCTGATAGCTGCCCCATGTGACAGGATTCCAAAACAACATATCTTCGAAAGAAGGTACTGTATAGAACTACAGGAGAACGATAGTGATCATTCCGGCATAAATGAAGTCCGAATATACACGGACGGCTCCAAGATGGGGTCAGGTACTGGAGCCGGGGTGTACTCACTAGACCTAAACATAAAAATATCGCTGGCACTAGGCAAGCACAGTTCGATTTTTCAATGCGAATGTGTTGCGCTAACATACGCAGCCCTAGCGGCTATGTCTAGAGGCATCAAGCAATATAACATCCGCATACTGTCAGATAGTATGGCACTGCTAAGGGCCCTAATGGGCAACACCATGAACTCCGGTCTCATCTACGAATGCCACCAGTCGCTAGAACGCTTGGCCTCGGCGAATGGGGTAACTCTTCAATGGATCAGGGGGCACAGCAACTCACTCGGTAACGATGCCGCCGACGAGCTAGCAAGGAAGGGATCTACAACACCAGTGGCAGGCCCTACCACACTCCTGCCACTACCCTTCAACTTATATCGCTCCTGGGTAAGGCAAAGGACTCGTGAAGTACACAATAGCAGATGGATTGACACACCTGGTTGTAGGCAATCCAAACTGGTATTAACAGAAATATCACCACGTTTATCGCGTAGACTCATCAGTCTTCATAGAACGGACATCCGAAAAGTGGTCGGAAGCATTACAGGCCATTTGGCTCTGAACCGCCACCTATTCGTCATTAACGCGACCGATAGCCCCCAGTGCAGGGGTTGTCTGAGCGCGGAGGAAACGGCCGCCCACGTTATACGCTTAAATATAGCATTAATTGTCACACTTATTGTGTCATTTATTTATGTAAGTCTACATTCGTTAAATAACAATTATATTATTAGGATGAACTTGAAAAAATATTTTTTAGGAAGTAGACTCTGACGCCTAACTGTGTGAAGTAGGCAACTCAGTCACGGTTCAAGGTTTGGTATAATGTTTGGCCAAGGCTATTTGGCAAGCTCCTGCTATTCATTCTCTGGAAAGCTTAGTAGTCTCACACTGATCGGCACCGTACACACTGCATGATTTGGATTGTTTTCATAATGTTAGAAATTTTACTGTCTGAAAGAAGGAAGAATCAAGAAAATCTCATCATTAAAACTTTTTATTATTTTAACTAACATTGCTTTTCGCAACTTTTAACTAATTAAAAATTATGTAGTTTATATATTAAACTTTCATACTCCGAAGCTGATTATATTTACATAGTTTATTACTCGTTAAAAAGGAAAGAAGAAAGAAGGAAGGAAGGAAAAGGGTTCATCCTCAAAGTCAACGCGATCTCCAGAATAGGTCATCAACATTTTGTGTGTGGGTTATTGGCCAGATGGGTAATTCGGGTGAGTATATCGCTTCTCCCGGTAATAGGTCTGATGTGGTAGACGCCGTATCATTTTTGTTAGTTGAAATTAGTATTAGTTAGTTGAAAAAATCATTTCATCGTGTTCTTGGCAGAGTTTACCATAAAACTTTTGAACAACTGTACCCTGGGTTACATCCGAATCCGAATCCCATGAATGGGTATTCTTTTATATCGGTATTAAGTAGTTTACATATAAATATAACAATGAAGTAATTATTTTATATATTTACGAACCGAATTCACAAGGTAGGAGTACATTGTGAATTCAGTTATATCGGTATAACAACGACCAGTTTTCTTGATACTGTCACAGAGGTCACTTCCGTCAAGGACGCGCCGGTTGAAGGAATAATTTACCGACCAACGTAAAATAAATACATTTTGCAATTATTAATTTCTAGCTTCAACTTTCAAATGTATTCATAATAACAACACGTATATCTGAAATCTGCCTATTTTATACTATATACGAAAAGTATTAAAATAACATTATAACGTTGAAATTTGCAGCAAAGACTTCGTAAAATGTTTAACTTCTCCAAAACTAACATTGAAAATAACTGTAAATTTAAGAAGCAGTTACTTTCTAAGTAACTTTAATTATAATATTATTATGTAACAAGGGCAAACAAACGCAAATAGAAAATTTCGGAATGTAGAAAAATAACAAAAAACACATTGCAACCAACCTATCCGTATTATCATGTGTAGGTAATACAGTTAATTGTGAATATAAGTGCAGTATTAAGAACAACTATTGTGCTCAAGTGGTGCACCCCTTTTATTCAGTTATCATAAATATTTCATATTGTGAATGTTAGACAGTGTAAAATTGTGTACGACCTATTCTTTATGCAGCACACACAATGTAACTGTAAAGTTACACAACTTCACACTTTGGCATCGACTCAAGAAATCAGCTGTAGAGCTAAACTACTGTTTTTAAGTAGGTACGATTAAATTGTGAGTTAAATATATTCCAGAAAGTCTATAAAAATATATGCTAATAATTATAAGAATAATCATCGTTAAGGGACTGATGAAAAAGGCAGTCCTTCTTGGTACGGCACGTATTGTAAGGAGATTTCTGTCTCTGGAGCCCAACCACCGGTAGCTTGGTCACTGTACCCGATATGAGGTGGGACACTATTTTTTATATTGTTAAATATACTTCGTTTTCTAATTTATATTTAAAAATGTAGTTTACATATTTATTAAATTAAATAAAGTTAATAAAAATAACTACAAACATCTCAAACGATGATGAATGATTTCCATTCCAATGAATTGAAACAGAGCTTGTACTGTAGAAACCAGATAGCTGATAAACATACTTATTTACTTCTAAATATATACATATTATACATAAATCCTCCTTACTCTGTACCACCTAAAGATTGACTGGCAGAGAATGCCTTAGGCATTAAGTCCTCCTTTGTACAATAAGTGCATAAAGCTTAAATAAATAAATTATATTACACAATGATTTATCCTCGGTTTGAATAGAAACCAATAAACTGTTGTTTAGTAGTCAGGATGTCTAACCACTAAATCAACAGGCCAGACATGTATACGAATCCAAAATACAATTTATCCCTAACCCTCAATTCCTATCAAATCAGTTTACTCATAACAGTTACAATCAATATTAGATATTGATTATATTGATATTTATAACAGCTGAAACCAACTGACACAGTTAATAAAAGTCTAGCTTCATATATTATTAAAAGTATTTATTATGATGGTAAATATATTATACTCACTAATATACTCAGGAATAATATTGGTTTTGAGAGTAGAAAAATACAACATTTTATCATTAATATAGGTAATTAGTTATCTCCTATATCTAAACTTTCAACCATATAATCACATATTCACAAATATCAATACATTAGCCATTTGTAATAAAAAAAAAATACCAAATGACACTCCAAATTCAATCTAGATTCATATCAGTCACCTACCAAATTTATAATTATATTTATATATTTTTTTTATTAATCTGTAGTTATTCAGTAATTCAAATTACGAGAGGCAAAGAATTTTCTAGTAACACGATCTCTTGAAACTTACATCAAAATGTCAATCAAGCTCGTCGTATCATCTCCTAGGTACATTGGTCTTCCAATTCACAAACTTATTACAATATGGCAGAAGCGTTATTCCCTTGCGGGCTCTAGGTACGAAGTGTCTACGACCGGTAGTAGCAGAGGCGTAGCGGTCCCGCTAGTTTGACATGCTTTATCGTAGCCCGATGTAACCGCGGTTCACGGTCATTAGTGAAGAGCCTTGATTGCAGCCTTAGCTAACTTACACTAATTCAAATTATGTGGCGTACAAGCATGTTTAATACGTTTACAGACTGTTTGACGACGTAGATTTACAGTAGTAGGATATAGGGTAGAAAGTCTTACATTTTACTTCATATTTACAAATGTTATAATAGCTAACTAGCATCTTTATACCTTTTAAGATAGTCTTGCCATAATTCAAAAGTATATAATCCAATCGTCAAAATGTAGTTGTTTAATCACCTCTGACCCTAATTCATGCTGGCAAGAGTGCGTATATATATGTATGAATGGTATGAATAGGATGAAAAGTTAATAAGCAAAAAGCAAAATAGAGCTTATTTTTATTTACCATGAACGAAAAAGGATAAAAATAATCGTGTACCTTATTTAGATTTACTCGTATGATATCACCATTAATCTTATATCTTTAAACGAGAAATTATTGTATATATGTATATATAATCTGAATCTCGGAAACGGCTCCAACGATATTCATGAATTTCCGGGCTGTTAAATCGATCTAGCTAGGTTTCATTTTTAGAAAACATCGTTTTATCCATGTTTTCAGGCAGTGAAAAACTGCTACAATATCATTAGAAATACGAAGATAAATTTCGCCCCATCTACAAGGTTGTAAAAGGTCAGGTGGGAAATAGGGCGGTCCTGATGATTATTTTATTTTACTTTTAGGGCAAGAAGTCTAGGAAAAAAGGTATTGGATTTTGAATATTTCGAATTAAAGTACTAACATGTTGCCGATGACAATAGGGGATCGACCAAATTTTCAGAAAGTGTTTTAAATTAATCTTCATGGATACTTATTCCCATAAAAATAAAATTTTATTTATTTATAGCCTTTTAGGTACTCAAAATCATGTTTTGATATTGTTTGTTTAATCATGCCGCCAAAACTGCACGTTGCAGTTATAACAAATCAGCTGCATGGGCATAAGTTTATGAGAAGTTTTGTTACGTGAAATAGATTCTTTAAAAAATATATCGTTAGTGTACCTCAATGTACGAACACATCAAAAACTACTCCAAATAAATATTCATTGATGTGCCAAGAAAAGCAGATAATAATATACGAAAAAAATGGTTGCACTTGTGTGTAAAGTGTCTGTAACTTCACCAATTTACTTTTGTGAAGATCATTTTGACGTAAGTGTACAGTCTTGTAGTACTTACTACAGATAAATAGAACGAAATGTGCTTAAATTAATTTGTAGTAGATATACTTTATGTAATGTTAAAGGTTACATTTACAAGAGCATACATAATTTTTACTTTTTTCAGCTGCCGTTAGTTTATGTTTTGTTTGTCATTATATAAAATATAAAATATTCAATAGTATTTTATCAAGTACCTACGTATTTTATGACAAATAATATATTAAATAGTTGTAATACTTATACAGAAGTTATCACATTTCGAAATTCAGTCTGAATGACTTGCAAAGAATTTGCAAATCATAAACATATCCACTCTGGGAAGATTTTGATTGTCAGCTTTCGTAAATCCAGTTTCCATTAAGAAAAACTGGAGAAACACCACGTGACACGACACGTTTTTCAATCGATTACCGTATCCTAATTAATCAGATTTTTTTTTGAATTTGTACAAAATTGTGGAAGTAACTAAGGGAACTAAGTAGGTAGTGCAGTCGCTGATTGCCCACAAATTACGTCACGCACTGTGATTGGTGTTTCAGAACATACAGATGAAAAATATAGTAAAAACCAAAATTTTAATTTGCATTTATAAATATTTAAATTAATTATATTAAATTATTTTTCGATTAATAATAGTAAAAAAGTATATTTATTTTATCCGAGTACATTTTAGATTTTAATCGGACTATTATCCGATCCCCTATTGATTGACATGTTATACTCATAATCAACCCTATTTAGCTTAAAAAAAATCAGGAATCAAACTTATGAAAACACAATGACTGCGAGAAAAAAAAAACTTGAAACTACAACCTGTCAGGCTAGCGTACTCCTAAATTCCTCTTTATTTATTATATGAGAAAGGTCTAGGTTCAGCAGTAGACTGCTAAGGGTTATTACTGATTGATTGACTTTGTTACATTTGGAAAGAAATAAAACTACATGGGTTTTTTACTTAGTCATCTTCATCGTCATCGATTATAAACATTATATTGAGGAATCTGCAGGTGCAGATATATTAATATTGCAAAATTCGTTTAAAAAGAGACAAAAATATTCTAAATTATTCTAATTATGTTGATTTCATCACTCTACCATACGAATGAAACCGTGGATGAAGCAAATTCATAATTATTATAAAAAGGTAAAACTCAGGTATTTCGACTACACCTTTAAAAATTGATTGTTGATAAAACGTTCGATATTTATAATGATGCTGTCACGCATCTCTAGTCAATTATACGTGATGGCGTATATGTCAGACACTAAGTATTTAGGTCAAATAAGTTCTTCAAAAATATCCTATCTCTTATAAGACTTATAGTGGTACATT
Source organism: Tyria jacobaeae (assembly GCA_947561695.1). NCBI lineage: Eukaryota > Metazoa > Arthropoda > Insecta > Lepidoptera > Erebidae > Tyria > Tyria jacobaeae. The sequence continues at coordinate 12,738,655 of OX387218.1, forward strand.
GCGGTATAATGATGAATCATAAAAAAATTAAAAATTCACGGTGTGTCCATTTATGTACTGTGTATAGACTTCACTGAACTGTCAGATAAATTTTCAACTTCATAGTTCTCAAAAACTATACTATATCGCTTACATCGCAGAGCTCACGCTACCAGGCATCCAGAAATTCAAGGAAACTTTGTTACACGTGGCGCACTCACACAGCCGCACCTGCCTTACGTACGTATACACAACAACATACTGAATACTAGAGGAACAATTTATAAACGTGGTAGCCTGGAAAATTCATTTAGTCGGGAAATATGGGACAGATCGATACACTTACAATGTGTAATGACTTCTATTATGAAGGCAATCAACATAAATCTGATTAGATCTTGCTGAGCAACTGGCATACGTCACACAGGAAACTGTTACTATTGAGATAAAGCACTGTTTTCTTTTCTAAGGCAGTCTTTACAGGCACAGAAAAGTGAATGCGGTCACACAGGCAAACTTCAGACTTCAATTGAAATGAAAACCTGTGAGTGGAAATCTTGAGTTTCTTTTTAGAACCAAAGCAGACTTAACGACTTTTAAACTGCGTTTCTAGATTTATTAAGTAATGTAAGCGGAAGGAGTTGAATGTGACACTTAATTAGAAGTCTGATTTGATATTTTCTATACGACTTTTCAATTACTCATACTACAAAAAATTTCAAAGTCATATAAAAAGCTATAATTTATATTTCCAATTTATATAGCACAGTATCATCCAACTAATGGCAATTGCAAAATGCTTAGAAGATATTACAATTTTTGCAAGCAAAAGGATTATTTTATTGGGACGGCTTGGAATATACATACACACGCTCAATCATGTATCCCGTAAGAGGTAAGTTGAGGTATAGAATACAATGTTTAAATAAAACACCAACGATTTCCATATTTAAATTTAGTCCCACTAACGTTATAGGGGCAACCCAATTACTTAGTTTAAGAAATAAGGATGGGAAAATGGGTACTGACGACAACAAGGAAAGCAAAAGAGGGAAAAGGATAGCTAACACGGATGAAATTGTGCAGTAAAGCAGGTAAGGGTTTCATACCTAAAACCGGCGCAGGCTTCACCGAGTTCGGAACACAGAAAAAACTATGCTATTCAATTATTTTTTTCGGTACGAAACTATGTTTTAATGCAGAACAGAGTTGCATAAACGACCCCATGCACTCTTGTGCATGTCGCTTATGATCATAATACACACACATGGTTAAAAAACATATGGTTAGAGTATTCATGGACTTATATCTTGGACTTTACACAGCACTACCGCTGTAGTTATAGAAGATATAGAAGACTTACAATATTTAAAATTGAATGAATTTTTTATTCTATTATGAATAGTTGACTTGAGTTAGTAAAACTTTAACTTTTTCTATACAATGCGCTGGAAGTTAAAGCTTTGACTAATTGCCGTTCGCGATGCTATTGGAAGTAAAGACAGACTGAATAATTGCAGCCCTGGCCTAGAACTTTTAGTTTCAAAGTGTAACATACAACAAGAATTTTCTAGAACTCCCAATGCGTATGACCCGGACTTTTCTCAACTTGATCCATAGAATATCGGTATAATAAGCTACGAATATAAAAGGAAGACAAGCATTTATGGTTTTGGTTATTAGTACTTATTAGTCCAATCCTGTCCTATCCTGTCTTTCGTCTGGGCATGAAAGAGTACACATTGCACCTACGCCAAATAAATTTTGGATACGGGTAGGAAGATAATGGTTATTTCAAGATGAAAATCCAACAGAGTTCTACACTAACTCAATTTATTTAGTGTTTCAATTCTATGTTTAAAAAGTAGACTAAATTGAGATAAGTTTGACATAACACCGAGTAAAAATTAAGTAAATATAAGAAATAACTTCAAAATAATTTTAAGTGAGTGTTAGTCATATTCAGCATCGAGAATCAGATGATCACATGAAAACGTTATAAACGGGCATGGGATTCTGTGACGCATATACCAAAAGCAATATCTATTTTGAGCCCCTTTCAATCTTATTATCATAATGGGTATGATGGTTCAATGGCGTTGTCGTTGTCAACGTTACATCATATGAATTTAAAAGACAGTTACGATCAATAATGTGAGCATTAAATTTATAGTTCATAAAGTTTTACGTTAAAATTAATGACAAAAAAAATTTTTGCTGCTTTAAAATAGAGATTCGTTAGCGACATCCATTTATTTAATTACCAAAGACTGGTTATTATCGACTAAATCAATAGTAAAATATATGCATATCATTCATCATAAGCAAATGAGATAATGATAATTTTTTAGACTGGTACATAAAGAGGGACCAAATTTGAATTAAATAATTACTAATCAGATGCCTTTAGAACAGCGGCAGGAGGCGGAGCACTTCGTATAGCCCATTACTGGGCTGTACAAAACGTTTCGATTAAGCTTCTGTGCAAGCTCAGCACGTTACTGCTCTGGCACACAGTGTGTAAATAATCATTGTAACTGGGCTGCTGCCAAGAGTATATATAGTCCCGTCCCAACTTTACCGAGAGATAAAAATATATTTTTTGTAATACTTCGGTGGTATTACAAAATAATACTTACTATGTGTTATATGCATTTTTTTTATAATATGGGGTGCGACGAACAGACTGTCACTTACCATCAGGCGACCCGCCTGATGGTAAGTGACAACCACCGTCCATGGACACCTAGACACCTACAACTCAAGAGTCGTAAGTGCGCGGCCCGTCTTTGAGGGTGAGGAGGGGTGGGGGTTGCGGGGAGGGGTAAGAGGAGAGGGGGATGAGGAGATGGGAAAGATTAAAGGGAGGATGAAGGAAGGGGAAGAGGAGAGGTGGAGTTGGGCCTCCGGAAACCTCACTAATTGCAATGCAATGCGGCGAAATGCAATTGCTTCATTTCACATTTTCTGTGAGACCGTGGTATCGCTGTGCAAATGCAATCAATAACATAAGGACGTAAGAGAGGCATGCCCGTAACTCGAACTGGCTGATGCCGGGAGGATCGATCTTAATTTGTTGCTTTCTTATGTCTTTTAATTTATATATATAATGATTATATAGTTAGAATGATATTTAATTATATAACATAAATACATAACATAACATAAAGAAATTAGAAAAAAATATATACCAGAGAAATCAAAGTGCTACTTTAGGTTTCCGTTGCACTAAAATGGAAAACATTTATTTTTATAGACTAAGTTTTGAAACTTAAAACAAGTTTTGACTAAACATAGATACATATATATTTGCAAGTAGGTTACAAAATAACTAGCAAGCAATATAGCTAAGCTAAGTTCATGCGTACGTTGTACCGATAGCAATGTATTTCATATTGTATTGTCCTTTATGTAAGAGTATAGCCACTGAATTCTCCATTTGTTGACGTAGACAGGAATAGCAATTGTGACAAACGTTAACAATGCACTGCAACAAAATTAACAAGTTAAGTTACAGTTAACAAGCCCTGCTGTTTGGGTGAACTCCACTAACTAGCTAGTTTTTACGTTTGGCAAACACGACGTGCGTTTTACACAGTTCCACAAACCTAAACTTTTACACAATAATTCGATATAAACTTGCTCTATTATTTTTCGTTTTCCATTTGAGAATAAAGTTTTCACGTAATTAAAAGCGAAGCTGTTTGCTAGTGGTTGGTACCTCTTTATCCTCTTTAGTTTTATATGTCTATCTCCAAACTAAGCACATTAAAACCTAGTCAAATCCTTTAAAATCATTCAGTTTTGAAATGGGTTAGCTTTAAATTAAGTTGTGAATACTTGTAATATCATATGTTTTGAAAAATGCTAGAGAAACGACGTGACATTAGCACTGTAGCTAAGTGACACATTTTAACACAGAAGACTCTCGAACCTTATCTGACCAAATAATTAAGATATTTAATTGAATTAATAAATAGGAATATTGTAACTCTCCAAATCGTTTACATAAAAAAAAAATATATTTCCCTATCTGTGCTTGGAGCTGCAAGATGTATCCTTACAACAGTATTTTTTAAAGGTCCCAAAAACCAGATCCACATTACTGAAAGTAAAACAAACAAGCACAATTCAATGAGATAATATTTCCATAAATAATATCAACGAGCTATCGCGTCCCAGGAGATTTACAGTTAACTTTCAGATAACGTTGTTGTGGCCGTAATTCAAGATATAGCTACTATCCGTTCAGTTCTAGTTTAAGTGATACAGTTCAGAACTTGGCACTGTTTCCTTGTAAATGTAAATTCTTTTCTTTAAAAATTTGGCATGGACCTTACAACAACGCGTGAGACGTTACCCTATCTATTACAATATTTACTATTAGTGAATACGATTGTTTTGAAATACGATGTTTCCGTTAACGATTTGTTTTGCGGGAACATGAAATACAAAAATAATTAGGTAGACTACGATTTGTTCATTACTCTCCAAAAGTCCCAGAGTTTGAACTGGAGGCGAAGATGCGAGAAGAGGCTGCGCTGTGTCAGTAGATTTAAATCAAACATATTCTAATGTAATGTAATAAATTAACCTTCCTAATGTAATAATATCTATTGAGGTATCAGATAGCGTTGTAAAAGGTTGTTAAAAAAACGCAAATAACTGGCAACTCTGATGTATTGTCTGTATGAAAAGTATCCACTTTCGCTTGGTTATGTTTTTCTTGCTGTTCAAATACCTCGAACATTAGCAGGAATAGAGAAATTACATTTTAAAACCTTTGATAATTTATATCAGAAAAAAACAGCTCGTTCCTTTTAAGCATAGGTGCAAAAAAAGTATAATATGTAATCTATAGAGCATTTAAAAAAGTGCATTAGTATTTAATAAGTGTTAATTAATAAATAGTAATGTACGTAAGCTGCTATGAGTATCTTGTGTATTCAAGGTTAAAAGGTAAGACTTGTTAGAAATGTTATCAAATCCTCTCTTATATTGTTGTTGTAAAACACAGTAAATACTATGATAATGATAGGACAATTTCTTTATAATAGCATTTATCCTAAGCAAAATTTGAATAAAGACGAGATTGGAAGTTGTGAACATACCTAACAAACATATAAGTTTCAAATAATCTAATCTTATTTCAGATCTAATTTCGAATTGGATAAGACGCCTTACCACGTTGATTCTGTGTCGTATATCTAATTGATCTGTTACAGTCTCCGAAGCCCGAAGTCCGATCCCCGATTAAGGACAGTCTTAATTTTACTTGCCGATAGCTCCCTTTAGGTATTAGCTGGTTTGACTCTTTGTTTACATACTCGCAGTTTCAGGTACTTTTTATGTTAAGCTCTGTGCAAGTTGTTTTTGGTTCTATTTCTGTATTAAAGTTAAACCGTAAATTGGGTTACCTTAATTACTAAGGGTGAATTGTCCATTTAAATATATTGTTGGTAAGCAAACATTGCTTTAATAAAATCTGATATCTGATTCCGGTTGAAAACCAGGGCTAGGCGCTTATGTCTGGATAATGCTGAACCGGATTCTATTCGATTGGCACGCTAGATACTTTATCACTATCGAGCTGGTCTGCTTCGCTTCGCTTGTGTGAGACACATATAGTTGTCCCTAGGTGTTCTTTGTGTATATAAATAATAATAATTCTTAGTGCGCCAGTTGTCTTTAAATGTTAGAAATGAAGGTGTTGAGGCTTCGTAGATTGCGTCACAGTAAGAGCCCGATATAGGCTGTCAATAACGAAAAAAACCAGAACTTGAACAGAACAATGCCTCCTGGCATTAAGTCCGCCCCATGCAATGAAATGCAGGAAGTGTAAAATAAAATAAAAATAAACTTTCCCAAGCAAATCGGTTTTGTGTCTGGAAGATAGTGAAAAACTATATTTTATTACCATATTTGTAATCTTACAACATGTTTTATTCTAGTTAAGCTAGTTGAATCACTTTAACGTTGAAAAGTTGATACCTGTACAAGGAACAAATAAACGTTCAGAACTTAGTATGAATTAGATTTGAAAATAATAAGTATTGACAGAATGCCGACAGCTGAAAATCCCTCCGTAGCAGGAGAGTTAAAGAAGTGAACATGTTTACAGGTAAGCTAGTTGTGCAGACGTGATGAAGCGAGAACGGAAGCTGACAATTAGGTATCGAACTAACGAGGACGTGCGCGTGTACCACCTACCACTTCAAAACAATTGACTTATACATCAAATAAAATTATTTCAAGCTTGCTCTTAAACTTCAAATTATTACATTTCTCTTATAAAATTCTTCAGCTCCCTAACAAAATATCTATTTTAGATTGCTATATCTTTAAATAAGGAAAACTTACTTTTAGTTGTAGCTAATTACCTACTACTAATTACCTACTAAGTTTTCTTTATTTTTCTTAAATGGTTGAGTTGAGGTTGAGATCTGTAGGGACAGATCTCAACCTCAACTCAAACAGTTAAGAAAAATATTTATTAATTGACGTAACTAAAAATGATCTTCAAATACATCCTGTTTACAAGTAAATCAAAAGAAAACTACTATAATTTAAGCGTATCTATTACAAACCCAGTAGATATTCTGAGTTTATTATGCAATCGATTGAACGACCGGCTAAAGATTAAATAACAATTAATCGCCTCCGCTGTCGCATTCTATTTAAGTTAATCTCATGTACCAAAATACATTTCCTTCAAATCTTTTTCTCCCAAGTGTTTTTACTAAAATCTGACCTTTTAATGAATATTATAAGTTGAAGTTTCCTTCATACGCTTTTAAAAGGGCATTAGTTAATCCTGTACTAGTAGCATACGTAGGTACAATTTATGGTATTAAAGGTAAAAGCACACAAAGAATACATTTTAAGTGCTGCTGTTATACAAATTAACGGAAAGATCATTTTCTGTATCTATCTGTTCAATTTTAAATCCGAAAGTGTAGATTTAACATAGAATAGATATTTTTTACTTGGATAAAGACACGAAAAAATGTGTTATACAACCGAGTACTTATTTAAATATCGTAACTAACGATACATTTAGTAACAAAAGAGGGGCCAGCATACAACAACAAATGTTTACAGGTATTTTCCAAAATTTAGTTTAAGGGGATACGAATCCAACAGTTTTTTTTTGCAGTATTCATTTGAAGTGTTCTATGTTCGAAGTTCGAAGTTACCATAAAGCTCTTGACGTTCTTACAAGTTTATGCTACAAAGCATGTAACACATATCCAGTTAGATAGTAGATGATTGATTAACGAACACACATGACTACATTACTACTTCGATCTTGTTTACTGAAATTGAGGAATATGCATATGTGTGTTTGAGTTTGTATGTGTAGCTTACCTTGATTCGGAAATTGGCATTGTTATATTTGGTATAATTATGTAGCAGGTGCTCTTATCTTATTTAGCATGGTACGAGTATTCGTTTAATTTATTTACTTCATATCCTAATATTAAATTGGTTATAAACATACAACTCCCCTAAAATTGCAAGCGTCTAAAGGCTAAATAGCCGATTACCATTAGGTAAACCGTATGCTTGCTTTCCACCAACGTTGTATAAACAACAATAATGTTGATATTGGCTATTATGATTTTGATACAAGTGATGTGTAGTACCAACCTATAGTCACTTGAGACTTATAACGTTAACTAACTTATCGTTAACTAATTATTTTGTGTTTATTATTATAACGTAATAATAATTGCAAGCGAAACAAAAACACGGTACACGGTACACGGTGCACGGTAATTAATAGAGTTTGAAGACTAAATGGAAAAGTTTATGCTTTCTGTAAGTGAACGACTGCGAATGGTAGGTGTACAAAGGAAGCCGAGTACTTGCAACCTAATTTTTACAAAAAATAGAGGTTCGTTATCACACGCATGGTTTTCGAACTTCATAGAAGTGTAACGCTAGGACAAGTTTGTAATGCGCTCTTGAAGAATATAAACCTACGTGGTGTGTGGGGAAACTAACGCGTTCCCGTCGCGTGCATGATATGATAATTGATAACAGTCAATATACAAATTTAATAACGCGATACATAAGTCTTTGTTACTCCTAAAGAACTTGCTAAACCGTAGCTAGTAATTAATTTAGATGTACTGTCACAGTAATGTGTATTTTTAACCTAAAATTATTACAATTCCTGTATTGCTCCTTCATTATTTCATATAAGAGAATCGTTAGTAGAAACGGAATATTCTAGTTATGAAATAACAACTAATATAACTCCGTTTACATAAAAATAAAATCTGATAGTTTATTAAGTTAATAGTGACACCAAACTTATATTTTGATAAATACTTAGTTGAATTAGTTACAAAAAATATTTAGTTTTATTAACAAAATTTTAGTAACTAATAATAAAAATTAGGAGAATCACTTAAGAAGAATCATTCGAAAAGTCGAAGTCGTCACTGCGCATGACGTTTCCAAAATATGTATGTTAGCTCTAATGACCGCCCTGGCTAACTTGCGCGATACCGTACGTTGGTAAAATAAAGGTAACGAAATCATTAATTGATTTGTGTTTGGGAGGTTCTCACAACAAGCCTCTAAACTTTTTTATTAAGAATCGTCACAGCTACTACGTGATTGCAAAACCTGTATAGATTATCATGTATGTAGTATTAATGACAGCTAGATAGGGTGACAGGCATGAGTAGTATGTAGGTATATATTGGTTGAGTGAAAGGTGAAATACCTATAGCTATTATACCATAAAGATAAGAAGGTCCTTCATCATTTGGTAGTTAGTTGAAGCACCCAGGCACAGACTTTGTGTTTGACTTCATGACACGAATTGTATAAATATCGAAATACGAATTGTATAATATAGATTTGTGTAAATAGTTTAAAATTAGTACATAACCATCACTTCTCGCTGGCACCAACTATTACAGCTTTAGTCGCCAGCACGGTCGGTCTAGTGTGCCTGATTTGCCGTTTGTAAGTCATTCCATCAGGTTTAAATATCTAGGATGTCAGATATCCCGTACTCTTTAATAAAATATGTATTTACTCTTACTGAATTATTTGTAGTAACAAATAGTATCGAGTGTTTTAGTGCCTTTGTAGGCTGAGCGACAAGGCTTTTTTATATACACTTTAAGTTAGTTATACAGGCAGGCCCTATAAACATTGGTTTGTGTTACCGTATACACATACTACGGGTTTATAGCAATAATATTTTAGGTGAAGGATATTTAAATATACTAGACAGTTGTCCATTAATTTTTGACGTATTCAGCTTGGGTTGCAGTACAAGGTATCCAATAGTTCTCATATATTTAAGATGAACAGAGTCTATATTATACTTTTCGAGTTACAATGATTGTGTAGATAGTTACTCCTAAAAAAGGACCAAATTCACCCAATCCAATCTTCGGCAACAGCCATAGGTTATTGTTACTCGTGTTGATCTAAGAGTTTACTTTATAGAGATTGACATCATTGTTATTCTAAAAAAATACACGGTTCAGATGCCGGACGCCAGACGCAGACCAATTATAATTATTAATAAAATATAATCCGTAATTGGAAGAGGGATCATTATTGTAAACACTTTATTATAATTACAGAGCAATAAAATATATTTTAGAGAATAATTTAATCCTGTGAAATATTACGGCCCCAATTAATTTGTATAATTGTAACTGTAGTTCCAATTAAGTACAAAATGAAATGGAGGTGCACTCTCTCGATAGGTTTGCTGTCGCAGTGTCAACGTTACAATACTTACATACATAGCTATAACCATGTATGTACTTCGTAGCTCGCTTACTCGACCCTCTAGGCTTCTAGCGTACTAACTTCCTAATAGATATACTATAAACTAATTACTGGGTCAGTGTTAGTTGCCAAGTGGAGCGGGGTTCAAAAAAGATTCATGTGAATTGAATTTCATATTATTCGGATAGGTACTATTTTGATGATGTAAAGGAGATTTGCATTTCTGTATGAATAATGGCATATCGAGTATTATTTTTTTTAGAATGAGTTGATCTCGAGTGATATCAGATATTTATCATACTTAGTTAGTTACAGGTTGTATATATGTTATACGTATGATAATGAAAAAAAGCACGAATTCTTTGTAACGTTCCTCATTGCTGGATCCTGTGGCATAGGTTTGAGTTAATATTGCCTAATATTCTGAGTTTGAAATCGGGAACGGACAGTTTATTGTTTTTTTTTTCTTTTAAGAAATTCTCAGTTGCAGCACGTATCCGGTAGACGTTAATAGGCTCAAGTTTGTCAGTATCCCTGTTAAGGAAAATACAGGTATGAGTAAAAAAAACTTGTGTTTTACTAGAAGTTGTCCACACTTTATATTTGTAACAGTGTAAACTGCAAATGCAAAAGTTTTCAACACAAAGCGACTAGTAGTGCTGTCAACTGATAACCGTCAGGCGCGGCTACATTGTATGACGATCCTTTTTGACAGCAAAATTATGACGTCTTATACGCAAAACATAAATAATTCTATTACTTAGAATAAAGCTGTTAGTCTACAATAGCTATTGGCCATTAGCTAGAAACAATCCAAGAATATTACTTGCATAATTACCGTCGGATCGGTATCCACCGACAGTGAGTACTGTAGCACTTTAACCTCTTAGTTATGCTAGAGGAAGCTGAACTCTTAAGATCGCTAATATTTAATTGTATGAAATTAAAATATATAGAATTGAAAAATAAAAGAGGTGAGTCGACACACGCCAGTGTGAAGAGGAATATGGTGTCTTAAAGGCTAATATTAACATTTAGTATATTATAATAATATAGTTGCGGTGGTCTCAGTACAGATTTAATTGAAAGATATTTTTAATTTCGTCGGAAGATCAAAACTTAAGCTTACGAGCTTTAAGCAAGCTAAAGTCAAGCTATCTCAGGCGAATGAAATAATTTCTATATGCATGTAATGATTTCATTCGAAGCGATTGTATTTTGAGGATGCGCAACTAGTTTCTGGACCCGGCGGGGGATCTTTATCAAGGAACGAGACCTTCCGCGACAGTATCAATTTCTGCATTGGAATTCGAATGAAGATTTCGATTGCTTCACATATCTTTCAAGGTACGAAAGTTTTTGTTCTAACATAGTTAACATTCCTAACATAACATTGTAACATATAACAAGTAAATATAAAATATTCTTAGCTACCTACAATCTACATAATCCTACACACGATCCGGTCCACGCACTTTTGCACGTAATCAACTAATCAACTCTTACCCGGTTAGGTATAGAGGCAAAATATTATTACATGAAATCTAGTGCTTAGTTCCAAACTCCTATTAAATTGTGCAGATGACCCGAGCCTTGCAGTAATCTAACGAATACCGAGAGATTTTGCATGGGAGCGCTCGAAATTATCACTGAATCTAGTCCAATTATATACTTAAAAAAATGAAGAGAAGGAACAAAATTAGAAAAAGTATTGTATTATTTGTAATTATATTATTTTATTTTTTGTAATCATTTGCGTTATTCCTTATTAATGTATTATATTCTTTCAGAGTCAGTTTTTACGACAAAAAAGCAAGAAATTTTTACTTGAACAATAACGATACACATTTTTATTATAGACCTAGGACCGATAGAGACAAAATATTATGGTAAGTTCCAGTCAAAGACTACAATAGTTTATAAGATAAAAATGCGAGTATATTAGATCTTATAATGTTGATAGATATACGAATTATGTAAGAGGAGGTATCTGGCAACAATAACAAAATTTATAAAAATTAACTATTTAATCATCATTCAATCAATTTTTCTTTAAGGACATATATTCAAAAATATAATGGGGTAGGAGTTTTCCCAAAGAAAAGAAAAGATGGATAGATTAGATTGAAAGAGGTAAGGAAGTGATATTACTAATGATACTTATAGTAGGTACATTTCTTTATTGATACGTAAATAAGAATTTAACAACTCTCCAAAATAATTATTTATTTATTGGAATAAATACGGTAGGTAGGTAAGTATTTTACTTTACCACAAGCTATATATCTAAAAGTACTAAGTATCTAAAATGTATACGTTCCTACACATACATAGGTAAGTATACATTATGCGGTTATTAACATTGTCCTTAACAAGACGATGTTAGTGAGAGTTGACTTACTTGGTGTGAAGTATGCGGTGATAAAATTTAAACAATCGACGAAGGTCGCGCGTGGCTTACCGTCCGCTCTCACAACTTGAGTTCGATCGAGTTTCTTACAGTTACGGGACACATATTGCTAAACTGTTCTACAAGAATGTTGACATGAATATAGAGTTTCTAAATTGTTTTGATATTCGTTGGAAGGACCTAAATAGCACTTGACAAATCGTGATATACCTACCATATATTTATACAAATATTTATACAATTATCTATACAAATATTGTAAAGCTGGAGAGTTTTGTTTGTTTGGTTGAATGCACTAATCTCAGGAACAACTCGTCAACAGTTTAAGATGATATAAATGTTCGATGTAAAGAAATTATATCAACAAAAATTATATCAAATGTAAAGAAATTATATAACAGGTAGTAGAGCCACGCTGATTTATTCAGCAGGAATGGGCCGGCTCGACCGGGGCAGTACTACCCTCTCACAGAAAACCAGCCTAAAGTGACAACATTCGTGGTGTCGCCTTTCGCTGGTGAGTGAGAGACCGGAGGCCCATCGATGCAGGGGTGACAGTTATCGTGGTATGTGTGTGAGCAGTGGAGTGCTGTAGAGTCATTGTGAGGGTGGCGTGGATCGAACCGTCGGCCAGGGAGACCCGTAGAAACGGTGGTGCCGCTGGCCGCCCGCGGCATAGAGAGGGGCCCAACCACGGCTAACCACCCTGGGAGGCTGCCCCGTCAGGTCGCGCATAATCCACGGAGTGGCTCGTCGTGCCGGTTGGTGACCGGATGGTGGGACCCGGCGACCACTTCCGGGAGGGTACGGGGGCCCCGATGCTTCACCGATACATGATGACACAGCATTTTTAGTCTCAGTTTACATTGCCACGATGACTGTCATGCCTATTACGCCCCCTTCCTCTTCTATCATGGCAGCACAAAAAAAGGAAAGTGATCTTACAGCGGCATCCTCCTCTCCCACCAACCCGCTTTTTGAGGTGGAGTTCACTAACATACGTGGACTCCATGCAAACCTCAGCGCCGTACACCAACACCTCGAGACGGCTCGGCCGGCCATGCTCTTTCTTACGGAGACACAAATACGCCGCCCTGCCGACACGGCATATCTCCACTATCCCGGCTACGTGCTCGAGGAGTGCTTCCTCGCAAGGGCTGGAGTGTGCCTTTTCGTCAGGGCGGATGTTTGTTGTCGCCGTCTGCACTGCCTAGAAGACACATCCTTCTCCATCCTTTGGCTCCACCATGATTTTGGCTCTACGAGCCGGATTTACGTGTGCCTCTATCGCTCCCATTCCGGAGACTCCGAGACAACTCGACTCTTTGACCACCTGAGTCAAGCAGCGGATAAAGCGCAGGAGCAGTTTCCGACCGCCGAACTGGTGTTTTTGGGAGATTTTAACGCCCACCATGAGTCCTGGCTGGGATCTTCCAAAACTGACCACGCTGGTCGAACTGCCCACGCATTTGCCCTCACGCATGACCTTACCCAACTGGTACTCCAGCCCACCAGGATACCAGACATATCGGGTCAAGCGCCCTCTTTGCTGGACCTACTGCTGACGAATCACCCAGCGCAGTACAGCGTATCGGTTCTCGCCCCTCTGGGATCCTCCGACCACTGCCTGGTGTCGACCTCAGTGCCTCTTGTTACGCCTCCACGACCTGTGGTAACAAGGCGGCGGTTATGGCACTACTCGTCAGCAGACTGGGATGGAATGCGGGAATATTTTGCATCCATCCCGTGGGCTCAACGCTGCTTTAAAGATAGGGATCTGTCGCAAAGTGCGTCTGCCGTGACTGACGAAATCACTGTCGGTATGGAGTATTATATCCCCTACAGTGAAGTCGCCAGCACGAAGACCCGTCCCTGGTTCAATCGCGAGTGCATCCGGGCCGTTGCTCAAAAGCAGTCGGCCTACCGCGCATGGATCAGGGCCCGCGCACATTGTGACCCAGACATTGATCGCCTAAAAGCAGCACTAAACAGAGCCACTAGGGAATGCAAGAGGGCTTACATCAGAGCAGATGCCCAGCGCATTGCACGGTTTGGTCAAGAACTCGTCGCGTACCCTACGGGTAGCCGTAAGTTTTGGCGATTGGCCAAAGCCGTGCAGTCCAACTATTGCCAACCTTCGCTGCCGCCGTTGAACTACCCTGACGGATCACTGGCCCACGAGCCGCAAGAGAAAGCGAATCTACTAGCTGACCTCTTTGCGGCTAACTCCCGAATCGATGGCCGTTGCGCGCACACGCCCACCATTGCGTCCTGCGACTCCGCAATGCGGGATATTCGCATCCGGCAGAGGGATGTCCGTGCGGAGCTTCGGTCACTCGATGTCCGGAAAGCCAGTGGACCCGATGGTATTCCGGCGGTGGTTCTTAAGAACTGTGCACCAGAGTTGTCTCCTGTACTAACGAGCTTGTATCGCCTGTCCTATTCCTCAGGAATTGTTCCGGAGGCCTGGAGAGAAGCGAATGTTCAACCCATTCCCAAAAAAGGCGACCGCTCCGATCCAGCCAATTACCGACCTATAGCCGTCACTTCCATACTCTGTAAGGTGTTCGAGCGGATCATCAACACCCAACTAATCCGCCACCTAGAGGATCACTCCCTGTTAAATGATCGGCAATATGGTTTTCGGCCGAACCGATCCACGGGTGATCTTCTAGCGTACGTCACACACCTTTGGGGTGAGGCTATGGATAGGCATGGGGAGTCCTTGGCCATCAGCCTCGACATTGCCAAGGCCTTCGATAGGGTGTGGCACCGCTCGCTTCTCTCCAAACTTCCTGCATTTGGTCTGCCACCTAAACTCTGCAGCTGGGTTGCTGCCTTCCTCGAAAAGCGCCGCATTAGGGTTCTCTGCGACGGCGCGGCCTCAGACTTCCACGAGGTAAGCGCTGGTGTACCTCAGGGCTCCGTCCTATCGCCTACGCTGTTTCTTCTGCATATCAATGACATGTTAACCCTTGGCAATATACATTGTTATGCAGACGACAGTACAGTGCACGGGCGATATTTCGGGCATCCTACTGCCAAGCTGGCAGACGTTGAGGAAAAACGACAGGAGCTTGTCGCTGAGCTCGACCGGGTCTTGAGCCGCATTTCCCAATGGGGCTGTGAGAATATGGTCGAGTTCAGCGCCAAGAAAACACAAGCGTGTGTGTTCTCTAACAAAAAGTCTCCATTCCTTCCCCTTCCTACTCTTCAGAGCACTCAACTGCCACTGCAGGATAGGCTTAGTATTCTGGGTATGGATATTTGCCGGGATCTCAATCCGCGCGATTACATCGAGAGTGTCACTAAGGCGGCCTCGCGTAAGCTCGGCGTTTTGAACAAGGTGAGACGGTTCTTCTCGCCCGAGCAACTGTGTCTTTTGTACAAGACCCAGGTTCGCTCCTGCGTGGAGTACTGCTCTCATCTCTGGGACGGCTATGCGCAGTGTCTGCTTGACGCTCTCGATCGGTTGCAGCGGCGCGCAGTCCGCATTATCGACTGTCCTGAGATCACCCAGTCTCTTGAGCCTCTGCAGTTGCGAAGAGATGTCGCCTCTATGGCAGTCCTCTATCGCCTACATCACGGGGAGTGTTCTGATGAGCTCTTCCAATTGGTCCCACCTTCTCCCTTCCTCTACAGGACTACACGTGCTGGCCTGAGGAGTCACCGTTTGTGCGTCGAAAATATACGTACCCGAACTAAACGGTTTGGCTCTTCTTTCTTGTGCCGATCGGTAAAAGCCTGGAATTCTCTACCAGCGCACGTGTTTCCTTCCCACTATGATCCCGGGTCTTTTAAGCGGGGCGTGAAAAAGCATCTCACCAGGCCGCCATAGTGTGGGTCACCATGCTGCATTGACTAGACATGCAATGAGGATGGTGACCACATCTCTTTGACTCCACCTTTTGCTTTCCATCAGGCAAAGTGGAGTCACTATGGTAGGCTAATATAAAAAAAAAAAAAAAAAAAAAAAAAACACAACAACAAATATATCTTAAAAACGTTATCGAAACGAAAATATACCAAATAACTTTATATGATATGAGACGCAATCAAGTGGTTCGTAGATAAAACAAAGAAAGTTTCATTAGAATTGACTACGACCCACCCTCTCTAACCTTCTCTCTCTTATATCTGACGTAGACGAAGTTGCTCGAGTCAGCTGACTTCGAGAGTGGGAGAGTTATTTACATTTACTAATTTCACGTAATAGGTACTGTTATGAGAATTAAGTGTAATAGTAATATATTAACGTGTGTATTACCAATACTACGTGTCTAAAAGCAAACGCCAAAATATAAGTATGTTTATCAGTAGTCTGGTTACCATAATACAAGCTCTGCTTAGTTTTGCGATAACATAGCTGTGTGTGAGATGTGTGGAGATGTTATTATTTATTTATTCTTTTATTTATTTTTATTTATATAAAATAAGCTTACCCTGACAAAACAGCGCGTATAATTTTTATGACCCAGGAAAAGTAATTGTACTTAATAAAATTCTACTTTATAAAACTCGCAGCGTATGTTGTTGAAACGCAGTTGCCCCAATTCGATTCTACGTATTTAATGTAAAACAGTTTTTGTAATTATTTCTATCAATAGAATACAATATAATTTTTGTATAATTTTATTCACCAAACTCTTATTCTAGTGTTGGCCTTAAAAGTTTGGTTTTTGTTAAAGCATCTCGGTCATCTATGCACTGTGTCCAAATGAAGCCGCACCATCAAGATTGTGAGTCTGAATCTTTATCCATGACAATGTCACAACCATATTGATAGAAGACTATTAACAAATCCAAATCAAAAGACAGCTCGCTCAACACAAATTAATTACGACAAGTTCAGATAACAGCTTGTACTTTTAGGTAAGTATGTATTTACGGGCCATGCATTCACCATAAATAAACGTGGATTAATGAGCAAGAGTCGTGTCTGACATTCGCTCAGTTATAAATAATTAATCAGTTGCAATTACCGTTATTCGAGTTGATCTAAAAAAGTCTTTATTTATAAAAATAAATTAAGTATTTTTTTACCCCTTTATCACTACTGGATGACGTCCATATAAATACTAATTCTACGTAATGAGGTAGGAAAAAATAAGGTCGTCAACTCAGTCCATTGGAAATTTCACATGTCAAATCTATGCAATTAAAAAAACATGTATATTTAAACTTGCGTGTAAGTTCACTAAAAGACTTTTAGCAGAAAACAGTATTATTTATTATTTTTAACCTATTCTTGATTTAGGTACTTTTTATACTATTTTTAAATACCAATATTTAATAGTAGACAATTTTAAATTAGCCAAGACAACATTTTATATGTACATGTATTACACATACATATATTAACTTGATTTAAATAAACACACCTTATTGAAGCAGGCGGACTAATTTATAGGACCGAATATTCTCAAACATGATTCAATTTCATGGGTCATTCATTCCGCTGCAAATTAATTTTTATACTAAATATAATACTGTAATAATAAGTGTCGTTTAACTAAAATAGCATACATATATACATATATATATATATATATATATATATATATATAAATAAATACATATAGTAAAAATGTTTGATTTAAACTAAAAGATTAATTGTTTCCATTCTTTAATTGCGTCATTATGTTGTTTTCTCAAATAAGCTTCACACGTGGAAGTGAGTACCACTTTCCTGCTTAACCAGTAATTTAAAGTAACTGAATAGTTTATTGCTACTTTATATGGAAACTAGCCAAGTAATTACAAGGTGTTATTAGGTAATCGTCAGCGTGTAGTAAAATTCTTAAAGGGCACTCAATAGAAAAATGTGGGGTGTGTCTAACTGTAACCCTTGGAATAGGTAATCAAGTTGATTGCGTTATTATTTCATATGTACCTGTAATATTATAATTCCCTACCCTTGTATTAATTTAATTCAATATATATCTCTTATTAAATTTGTTTATGAGATGTTCTTTTCTATGAATATCGAAATTTTAAAACATTCTACTATATTGTTCTAGTTACCATTTTAGTACAATCTTTGTATTGTCCAGTACTAGAAGATTGCTTAAGATAAGCTATATGCCTCATAAACTATTATCAAAAAGAGTTATAATTTAATTTTTAATGCACGTTAAAACATACATACATAAACTCACGCCCTTCCCTTTTCCTTTGCATGTTAATAAGGAGTAAAAAAAATTTCAAAAGTGACACGACCTAAATAAGTACCTACTTGTATTTATTACTCCCGAAGAGTGAACGTAGGAAAGCCTCACTTAGGTATGTAACGACTCTTGAGTGGCGAGCAGACGGGCATTTGTTCATCTGCGGCGTTACTCACTGACCATCTAGTGACCCGTCTGCTCGTTTATCCAATATTACCCCCTATACTTATTACAAAAGAAATTGCAACTTATTGTTTTCATACAAAGGAAATCATCAAATTTATTAAAAAAGCGGCTGAGGGTACTTAGTAACAACACTTTTCATAACCACTTGTCAAACCCCACTTCTTCTTGAAAACATTCATTTTGCACCAAAAAAGCCTGCTTTTTATAAGTTAATTGACACTTAAAAATATAAGATAAAGACCAATCTGATGATTATTGACGACATATCATTCATTAAAGTAGGTTTAGAAGTTTACTACATTCAGGTTTCCTTAAAGTAGTGTGATAAGTTCTCTTTTTTCTCTCTCTCATTTTGAGCTTCACCGGTAATCGGTGAAACAATCTGTACTTAAAACATTCTCATCTATTTTCTAGGTGTAATGATATAACAATCATGATGCCATGCAGTTACGGGGTTATAGTTACGACTCATTTTAAATAGAAGAATTATGTACCGTAAAATAATATTAATAATCAAATAATGTGTGATCACACGATCACTCATGTAGGCGATAATAAACCATTTTTCTTGCAATCATACCTTAATACATTTAATAATAGATAATAATATATAATTGACGCCAATTTGTAGTTTGTTGTCAGATTCTACTGACTACTTTAAACAGGTATCCACCTCTGCTACAATATGAACTTTATACTGTAACTGCAAGAGCTTAAGAAAGTTTTCACTTTGCGCTTCACAAAACATTTATATCAATTTACCTCAGAAATATTGGATAAATGTTCCATGAAACTTACTAAATAAAAGGAAACTTTTGTTGGTAGTTTATTAACACGCACATATATTGGGGCATCTGATCACAATATTTATTTGGCAGATAAGATTTATACATCATACATATACATATAGTACAGAGAGATTGAAATCTTTAAAAAGGCTTTTATCGGGACAGTTAATCTAAACAAGATGTTGTTGGAAAAACTATTGTTAGGATAAAGGGAATATTTTAAACATTATTTATAATTCTTAATACTTCACTATTGCATAATAATTAGTTCTCATTTATATTTTTGTTTTTGTGTTATTTTTTTAATGTATGGCGATAATAAGGCCCTTAACTGTTACAAGGCATCTCCCAAAATATGAGTAACACTAAAATTCGTCTTAATTTGGATATAAGTATGTAATTTACTTGTAAAGACGAGCTTAACTGTGCATTATAAGGTTCATAATGTTTCCGTAGTGATACGATCTTCAGTTCGTCAGTACGAGTAGAGGGCTCGTGCCTCCCGGCAACAGCAGGTTCGAGTTACAGGTATGCGACGTGTGTACGATCCTGACGTACTTATTTATAAATGCGCTATTGCATTCCAGTAAATCGGTACAAGCTTTATTCATCGTCTTAAATCCCTGAAGTGACGGAAATGGTCTTACTAACGTAATAAGCCTATAACGTTAGTGGGACCACCAGCCAGCGCGAGTTAGAGGTATGCGACCCTGACTTTCAAGAGCTATTGCTTATACTCCCATAACCATATGTATAAGCAATATCCCTTTCCTTCTCTTTCTACCCTCCCTTTCCCGACAATATACCTACTCAACATCTGCGGCGGATAACGGCGATCTGCTTGCCCCTGTTATGAAAATAGGACTAAATTATAATCGGCAAAATTTTATCGCCTCTGCTTCCCCCCCTCCCCACCCCGGGATATGGACGTGATCCCCGAGGGGGTTTCAAATCAAAAAAATAATAATGGGATTTTTTATTATGGGATAGGGGGCAAACGAGCAGACGGGTCACCTGATGGTAAGTGAGTACCGCCGCCCATGGACACCCTCAACTCAAGAATCACAAGTGCGTTTCCTGCTTTTTAGGTAGGAGTGTGAGCTTTTCTTGAAGGTTTGAAGGTCGTATCAGTCCAGAAATACGGCAGGTGATAATGTTCACCAGGCTGGTTGTGCGAGGCAAAAACAGTGGTGGAGTGCCAATCATCCAGGTGATGGGGATGGAAATTTTGTCACGAAAGGCGATGGCAGAAACCTGCGGCCGGTATAAGTCCAAACAATTCCTCTGAACACGGGGAGTGATACAAGCGATAGAGAACGCAGAGTGACGCTACATCTCTACGCAAGGGAAAGGTGTGAAGGCAGGCGATGATGCGAGTCGCTCTCCGTGGAATGCGGTCATGAGGGAAAAGCTGGTACTGGGATGCCCCAGTATAGATATGAAAACATTTCGTGTGCGGCCAAACCTGCGCCTTGTAAAGTTGCAGGCGGTGGGCGGGAGTGAAATATTGTGTCGACTTGTTTACTACACCAAGCTTCTTCGAGGCTTCTTTGACCTTACCATCTAAGTGACCGCGAAACTGGACTTCGTCCGATATATCGACGCTAAGGATTCCGATGCTGGCTTATGCAGTTAGGGAAGTGATCCCAAATACGACCAATGGTATCTTTTTAGCGGTGAACTCGCAAACCTGTGTCTTGGGGCTAAATTGGACTAGATTAAGTCGACCGCAATCTGAAACTTTTTCTTTTCGTACCCTTAATTGTAATTTTTTTTCTTCTTACACTTTAAATTTATTATATATTAAACTGGCTATCATAAAAGGGGAAGCTGTGAGTAAAAGCGAGTAATAAATAAATTAGTCAGAATCAAAACCAAATCTTTATTTGCCAGAAACGTGGTTACAAGTTGTTGAGTTAATATTGCATAAAGTACAGCATGTTTCACAAGTGTAAAACTTCATGTTTAAAGACAAGACGAGAAATAATTATTATCTCGGTATATACAAATTATTACTTAAATTATTATTGATTACAAGCCATTGTTTTATGACAAGAGACAATTATAAAATAGAAGTGATGTGAAAAGCCTCTTTTGATTTAATTTAGAATAAAATCAAATTAAATAATAAAATAAATCTGTTTTATAAAATTAATTAAGTTTTTGATAACATTCGATTTTTTTCCATATGGATCCCTTGTTTCATCTCATTGATGTACTGACAGAGGCATAGTGGCATATGATAAGCTGCTTATAAACAATGACACTGACTAACAATGTCAATAGCCTAGTTCGAATAGTTGTGTGTTTTTTACACGCAGTATAAAAGTTAGGTGTTGACTTACCATGTAGCGTAAAACTGAAACGAAGCATCAAGATGTTTTGAAAGGAAAAATCGAATATCTTACGTAACCAACTCCACTTTACGTAAGTGTCACGAAACACGCAACTAAACTTAAAATGAGTTAAACAGTATTTGCAACTCATTGAAAGATTTCGTAATAGCTGTAAATTCCCATCCAATAATTCATTTTGTAAATCACAAACTAAGGCTTGAAGCGGCGCCTCAATCCAATTCACCAACAAATTACGTAAAGCCTCAAAGCTTCTGACTCCTAACCACTACGTACGCTCGCATATAGATGCGGCGGGGGCTGTAAACGAGTGCAGCCTTCACCGGTGCAATGTAACTATCCAACTGCGTAGATGTACGTATATTTTATGAGCGCGTGTAAGACAGGCCGCCCCGACCCCACAGACCACCTGCCCGCCCATGCTAGCCTGGTATTCAATACGATCACTCTTAACTTGTAAGTAGCACTGTCACATATTACTCGATAAAATCCAGTTAATACAAATAACATTGTTTGGCAAAATTTATCGTAAACTAATCCATTTTCTATTTATCCATTTCTACGATACCATAAGAACACCAGTACATAAGGACGGCAACTTTCTTTAAATTTTTAGAAACCCTAAAATTCAATAATTCTACTAAAACTCCTTTTAAATTGTGTAACAGGCATTTAAGATAGTTTTGAGTTGGTGTATTGAATTAACTTTAACTCAATAAGTAAATAAGTAGGTTCATTTATTTTATTATACTCGTACACAATTTAGAAAGAATAAGTTATAAGCTGATATGGAGCTAAAATATCAAACAAATATATTTTAAGAATATGTTCTGAGAACGGCGTCAATAGTAGCGTCTAAAGGTGACCAAGGCAGGCGAGAGGCAAGAAAAGCCGATTACAAAAGGATACATTCCTTGCTGAAAGTATTGTCGTTTCATTGTCGAGGTAACCTAACTAGTGTGTAGCTAAACATGTTGAACATATGGAGGATGAGGTGTCAGTAGTTTTTTTTTTCTTTTATATAAAAAACATTTCTTTTGTTATACCAAATGTGGTGCAATCATAAAGTATATTTCATTAAGAGTATTATCTTAACTCTGTATGTTTTGCGGCAAACAAAGCCCAACAAAGTACGAAGGGTTATCCGTGCCTTTCAAAAATAAAATAGTCACTCAAGCGAAACCGACCATTGGACCACCTGAAAATATATGAGGAACTCTAAACCCTACTTACCAATAGGAATACTACTCTAAAAAAACTATTACATTGAGCTGCTCTTTTTCTTTTTTTGTAGGTTATGAATTTACTATATTGGGAAGTATCTATCCTCAGTGCTTTCTTAGTCAGATATTGCAAATTTTTAACAAAAAAAAAATATTATACGTTACTTCTACTTTTTGCTCCTGGTACCTACTCTCTTCCTTACTTAAAGAATATGAGACTGCAGTATTTTGTTTATATACTTACTCGTATATGTATATTCTATAAATAAAACCAACCGTTTTTTGGGACACGTGTTGTCTGACCCGAATCAATGCTCGTGAAGAATAAAGGTCAAAGATCGCAAGTATTTATGTCTTTACTAAAATATTGAGCTGTGTTTGGAATCGGGGAACGATCGATTATATTGAGGAAAAGTTTAAAAGGGATGGCGGTGGATTAGTAACTGCCTGTAAAACTTTGATTCGCGATTTTTGCGATGTGTACCGACGAACTCAAAACGATGAGGCGCCGCGTAGTATTTGCCGCCGGCTCCTGCAAAGCCATTTCCAAAATTCACGGTATAATCTCATATGCAAATACCGGCAACTGTGTAATATAGATATCGATAGTAATAGTAGACTGTTGTTTTTTTTTTCAGAAAATCTTATCTAGAAACACTAATATTCGCAAAGGAACGTCTGTAATAATAAGTGACGTATAATAACATTTTAATACAGAAATAGTCATCTAGGTTAATTTTACGATAGGACTATAACCTTGAGCTAGAGCAACAACTAATTATGAGTTAAGGGCGTTACCATAATATAGTTAAATTATTCATTTACAGTATCTCCTGTATTGACCAGAGAGGAGAACTTAAATGTTTAGTACCTACACTTCACAAGCTTGGGTGAGTCCGACTTAATTATATAAGTAGCCTTGGGCAGTCTTGGCTAACCTATGGGGAGGATTACACCCGAGTTGTTATTAGAAGCCGATACTCTGTTTTGGAAATGTACCTACATGATTAGTATACTTAACCAAAATTATATTTTGTAGACAAAGTATTTTCTTGTTATGTATTGAGCATACAACATCAGATCAGTGTCAATTAGAGAGCATATTAATAGTTGCCATTTTTATAATAACAATAATAATTATTATATGAAAGCTATTGCTATTAATACAAATCTGTATTTGTATAATAAGAAACTACTAACAATAGGAATAAACAAGAAACACCCAGTAACACCTTGACAAATATATACTTTTAACTTCGTAATTTCGTCTGTTTATTAAGTTGGTATTTAAATTTGTGAACTCAGTTCAGAATAAATAAAACAATTAAGTAGAATAGACAGAATAAAATTTAAAATATTAAAAAGTACATCACACTTCATACACGTATATGAATGTATAAAAAAAACACCATTAAATTTGAATTCCTAGTTCATAAGTACCTGGGTACGACACGCGCAACAAAGATACAGTTTATCTTGAAAGCCTATTTTCGTGCGTCATGCTTGTCAATAAAACGAAAGTCTAACATTTCTAAACCGTTGCTATTCGATTTCAGGTGAAATCTGTAACAATTTTCTTTTGTGACCCTACCTGTAGACTGTCTTTTTGTAACTGGCTACATTATATAAACAACGTTGATAAATGAGAATAATTTAAATAAAAGAATGAAAATGATTTATCTTTCAAAATTATTTACAGTAAATAGTGTACAGAGATTAATATATTTTTAATTCACATTGCAAAGAGAAAAACTAAGAGCTCATGTTTTTTTTATGTTGAGCATATATTTTTACAGGTACTTAGGTACCGTACCGTACGTGTTTGAACGTAGATGGTTTGTAAGTCTTTAGGAGATGTTTAGAGACTTTATTTTTAAATAAAAACGTTAAAAGGAAACCGCCTTCAATGGGGAATACCTATAATTTTCGATAACATTGTAAACCATAACACTACACTCTACATTCTTTTATTACCAAGTATTTTCCTTTTTAGATAAGAATTTAGGAAATGAGACTGGATATCCTGACTCTCTACTAAAGATATAGGCTCACTTCTTCGTGAATATCAATTATATTCACCAACATATATATATATATATGTTTTCTAAATCGTATTCTGAAGAAATTAACTTGAAACATGTCACTCAAAATTGTGTCGGACCAATTCACTTGACATAAAACAATCCAGCAACTATAAACCCGTTATTGGTATCCCAGCGTGACCTACAAAACCAAAAGAGACCATTCTTTCCTAAGCGTAGGAGAAAGTGAACAAAAACGGGTATACTTCTGGATATCGGAACATTTCTTATTAGTGTTTTAAAAATATAGGTAATTAATTATAGGAGGCATAAGAGTGCTGCAACTGATGCTTAAAAAACTTACGCAACCTATCAATGGTGCTGTGAAAAAGTTGGACGATAGCTTGATTTGTATATTAATTAGTGTGGGAGTAGGCAAAGGCCAACTTAGAGTTTTAAGTGGTTTGCAGTGGTCAAAATCTCTGTCATTAAGTTGTGAAACTGAGAAAAAAGTGTTTAATTTTCTTTTTTGCACAGGAGCCACTATACGAAAAAATTGCAAAGCTGAAGAATGAACATTATTGCTACTTAAAATCTTTATTAGTGAATGTATTTTATTTAATTAGTAAAGTAGAGGTAAAGAATGGAAATAGAGAACACTATTTTTCACATTCCTACATTACCTACACTTTCACACACTTTTTTCACATTTTATTTGTTACTAAAAATAGCAGATATTTCTTATATGTAAGCCTATAGAATTTTGTTGTACATCTGTATATCTTCGCTGTATAGGTTTGAGTGCGGCCCAAAAGCGTATGACGGGGACAGCTGGCCCATCCTAAATAAGTGCCCTTCTCATTTAGAGTTTACTTTAAAATAATTTAAAGCACCTGTTTATAATTTTTTGGAGCGCCAATCATACATACGAGTATAAGTATTATATAAATATAACAGATTTAAAAACACAAATATAATCGACTTACAGGCATCAAACTTTTGTTTATTTATTAATAAATTAAATCACAAAATATTAAGTATCGGCCTTCTTTTTAATCAAAAAAAGTCAAAATCTGCTTAAGAGGTTTGTGTTGCTGATAACATCATGCTTTTTATGTGGTCATGTGTTTAAATTAATATTATAATTAATTCAAATTTAAAATTTGGTTTAGAAATAAACAATTGTTATCTAAAGTATTCAGATAGCAATTGTTTATTTCTAAAACAAATTTTAAATTTATAATCGTTTAAATTGAAATAAACGGAATCACAGGAAGAAATATGACACACATCTCGCAATTAAATACTTTGAGGATCATTAAAATCAATGCTAGTGTCGAATTAATTACTAGACATGTTATTTTGATATTAAATACATACAACTATAACTGTCTTTAATTTTCAGAATGTCATTGGATATTAATTTCATTAAGAGCAGCGATTATTATCACAACAATGGCATCGGGGATATAATAAATTGAATTGCAAAGTAATAACATTATGCGTTGTACAAATTAAGTGTTAACCGCAGCCAGAATGACGTTTAATTTTAAACTATCGACGGGTGCGAGAAAAACTGATTTTCATTGGGAATGGTGTGGGGATCAGGCTCGCGGTGGGGAGTGTGGGTCCGCGCCCGTCCGCCTAGCTGTACTGTAAGCGACTCTTCTATTCGTTTCTGTGAGCCTAGTACTATTTGGCATTGACTTAGGGGAGACGGTCGATGGTTTGTTGCTCATTTTACTCAAGGTAGTATGATGAAACAAGATTTTACTAATTACTACAGATTTAGAAGCCTTAAGTTTGACTGCATAGTACCAAGAGCAACTTTAAAACCCGAAAATTGTAGTGTGTTTACGTTTTCATGAAGCTTTAATAATTTCTCACTGGTATGTATTTAAGATAAGTATGCACTAGATCTACTTTCGTATAAAAGCTAATATATAGTCTAGTTTGGATAAAGTTCTCAGAAAAATGCTTCTTTCAATCGTTATTTCGAAATTGACTGGATATAAAATCAGGTACCTAAGGCGAAATATGTGTATTGAACTCGTTACAGAAAGCAGTAAAGATTTGAACCTTTCTTAGTTTTGTATACGTATAGGAAGACGTTTTAAAGATATTTCTGATTTACACTTGCAAACAAAGTTATAAACGGCATAGATATATAGAAAGGGTATTGTGTCCGCCAATTTGCGGTTACAATCAATAGCTGATATCATTTCGGTCGTTTTCTGGGTTTACACGATTATCTGTTGCTATTGGTTAGTTTTTCTGTCGACTACCAAAACCATAATTGTTAAAATTGCTATTGAAATTTACCGCTATTCCTTTGAGGTGTGCACAAAACTCTTTAGTCAACAAATTACAATACAAAATATACTTATGTATATATTTATGTTTAAGTCAATTTTTATTTCATTTCTTTGAAAATATTTCTTTTCTGTTTGTTATGAAACGTTAAAATCTTCGAAGGAACTTTTTGTAATAAATTTGCGCTCTTAATATTTTAACTGTTCAAGCCATCAAAACCCTACGATAATAAAATATGGTTTGATTATATGAATAAATTTGTGAATACTGTATGGTGTAAAATGTAAAGTTATAGTAGACAGCAAAAGTTATCCCTCAAAAATTAAAAAATAAAATAAAGTTAAAGCTTCGCAGTAGGTACAGTTCTTAAGTTATTGATCATAGATTTTAAATTTATTTGCAATATTTTTCAATTATATTTCTAATTAGAGAACTCTACTAACAATTGATGTAGTAGAAGTATATAAATATAGAATAGTAGATGTAGAGTTCTCTCATTTGTAATATTGTCCGAGTTTTTCATACTTATTTTAGACATTTTTTTAAATATTTAAAACTTATTTAAACAATATTTATAATAATTACTTTAACTCAATTTAACCTAAGTATATAAGGAACATCTTGGGAGCACTGAATAAAGGAAGAATTGTGCAAGTTCTTGTATAATGAAGTGATATGGTTCTTGTACAACTTAATGAAAATATTAAAATCTACTTTGTGTTTGTACTCGTAATATCAAAAGGAAGAATACAAATGTTGTTTTATTTCTACACAACATACACCGAAGTGCATATGGTAAAATTCCTCACCAAAATATGATTTAAAAGGATCCATTTGGTTAAAACTCACAAAAAACGTGGCAATAATATTTTTACAAACCTTTTATGGAGGTTGAAATTTGCCCGCTGCCACGCGAATTAAAAAACAAGCAAAGGAAAAACCATTCCAATGGAATGTAGTTAGAAAATTAACATTCTTTTTACATGTTATTTCATGCATCTTTTTATATTATTTTTATATAATATCCCTATTCTCTATTAAATATTTTTTTAAACTTTCGCAAAACCATGTTTAAATAAAACGAAGCTAATTGGAAATAAATATCTCTCATTTTTATGTTTTTAATCCTTACAATATTGTCGTAGCAGTTGCTGCGTAGACATCGTGGACAGCTTTTAAATCATGAAGTGTTTACAAATTGAAAGAGAGAGTATGGACACCAAAACCCACATTCCAACGATAAAAGGGAAAACCGCTTTAACTTTCAGTTTGAGTGGGATAGCGATAAGAATAAACTGGAGGTGCGAGCGGGCGATGAAATAAATGTAAGGGCTTACCTCCTTGCTAGTCCTGGTAGCCTGGTAACTCGTTACAAGTCGCGTAACGTCACGATGAGTTTGACCGGGCGCAACGAGCGAGCAGATGCGACGGCTTGGCGGCGCTGACTGCAATCTCATCGCATTCCGCCGGGGGTGGTGCATTTTGTGCAAGCGAGACTGTAGCGACCGCCCATTTGCCTCGTGCCTCACTTTCTCGCCCTACTGTTCTTGATAATTAGGAAAACTTACAACACTTGACTGTTAATTGTAATTACACACCTGATTGAATTTTTTGACAGATTAAATTAAATTTAAATGAGAAGAACTGATGCTACGTGAAAAGATGTATGAGACTATTAAAGATTATTCAAGGGTTTTATGTTTTCAAATAAGTATCGACAATTAATATCGGAGAAATGATCTAGAAGACGCGCTATGTTGTATCTAGTGAAAAATATAATAAACTGTTCTTTTACAGTATAATCGCTGCTGGCAAAAGTCGGGGCGGGCCCGCCTACACGCCGGTCGCCTATGGTGACCGCCCGCCGCCGTCGCGCACCCCACGTGTCTCGCTGCGAACTTTAGTATAATTTTGTTGTAGTACCTGTATAATATATTATTTATTACTTAGTTTCATTGCAAAATCCGATATTCAGTATCATATACACTTGCGTGTAAAATCTCGACAAAATATTTTTTAAACGACTACCCAATAAGGGAGTACAATGTTTTTAAAATTGGAACCGTAGTATTGAGATCTTAATAGTTATAAGATATTACTAAATTCCAACTAATTGGTACTTAATGCTACTACTGGTAATACAGTAAATGGTACTACTTATTGGTACATTTGAAGGCACCTATTTTAGCAAAATGAATATGGCAAATATATAACTTATACAAACATGATTTACAAATACGACAATATCTTGGGAAGAAAGGTTTTTTTCTGGTATCTACAAACTTCACTTGTGAATTCCCGACTATCTGACCTACCACCGATCACAGATTGACAAGACCGAAGGACTTACAAAGACAAATTCTATTCAACTAAACTTTGTTAATTTAAATAATTTACAATGATCTCTTTCATAAAGCAGAACATGCTTAGTATTTTCAGTATGCAAGTAAGTAATATTGAAATCGATTATAAGGAAGTACGAGTATAAAACTTAACATTAACATGCCAATCATTATAGCTGATTACTGACCGCCTGTCGTAAGTATGAATGAAACACCACACGTGTAAAGCATTTATGTTAGACGTTTTCCCACACTCCAATACCTACTTACGTCCTATAATCTAATAGTTCTAGTAAACTCGTTAAAATATCAATATTTTTCCCTTAATTTTGTGTTTGTCAGTTTGTATTCGTAAAGTTCAGTCTGAGTTCAATTTCACTGATATTACATTTTCTTAAGACAATTTCTCTTAGTTTATTGACGTCAAACTCTCTAAGCAGGATACAAGAAACAAACTATCATTTTAAGGAATAATACCGCTACGAAATAGTTAAAACTGACACCCACAAGAAATCGTTGAGCCTACCAAGATTAAGTTTATAAAATTTATATCAATCAATCAATTAGCCTACATCAGTCTACTGTTAGACATAGGCTTTCCCAAAAGGCGCACAATATCACACGATATTGTGCGCCTTTGCGCGCTTCGTGCGATATTGCGTGCAAATTTTTAAATTTATATATTATGTCAAAATTACTTCAAAATGGATTGTGAGCTTATTTTTTATACTATAGCAGATGAATATTAATAACTGTAAAGAAGGGTACTTTAACAATACTTTTGTTCGTAGTGTTGATATTTAATAAAAGATTTTCATTAAATTAGTAATATCGCCCGATCTATGTACTAGCCTTTCTCTCCAAGGTCTTCGAGCGACTTTTTCACATACAAATTACCAATTTTCTTTCCAAAAACTTGCTTTTAAATCCTTTACAATCTGGATTTATTTATTCACATGCTACACCGGATAACCTGTCAGATGCCGTTAACACCTTCAATTCTGACTTAAACAAGATATGTAGGTGAAGCAACTCGTAAGGCCTAAAGATAAACCCATCCAAAACTCAGGGAATTATTATTGTTGGAAGTCCAAGGAATCATCCTTGGACTTCCAACAATAATAATTCCAAATAACAACAATTCAAATTGTTCAAAAGTGGTGGTCTACCACTTTTGAACAATTTGGATGGACCTATCCAGTTGATTTTAGAGATCACTCTAAAATCAACTGGATAGGTCTTCCCCTATCATTACCAGCAAAATGTCCCTTAATTTCTCTTTGCTGTTTTAAGTCTATATCAGTATCACATACTTGCTTGTTAATATATTATAAACAAAGACAAGTAATTTGATTGCAAAAAAAAAAAATTTTTTTTTAGAACACAGATACAAATATTAACTTCTGGTATTTAGCTCTATACACATTCTATAAATTCACGAACAACGAAAGGTTAGGAATACGATACGTGTATGGTGATGCACCCGTTCTTCCGCGATGAGGTCTCGAGCAAAAGTGGTGAGCCCAGCGGCTAACTTTTATTTATTTTACTTCTGGAGAAGCGCACAGTGGTGGAGTGCCAATCGTCCAGGTGATGGGGATGGATATTTTGTTGCGTAGGACGATGGCGGAAACCAGCAGCCGATATAAGTCCGAACAATTCCTCTGAACACTCCCCATGATACAAGCGATAGAGGATGCAGAGTGAAGCTACATCTCTACGCAACGCCAAGGTGTCAAGATAAACTCTTACTGCATCTAAACCATACGACGTGAAGTTTGAAACAAACCACGTTTGACGCAATTCGCACCTATCCTTTACTCCTTACAATATAAT
This sequence comes from Tyria jacobaeae, assembly GCA_947561695.1. Taxonomy (NCBI): domain Eukaryota; kingdom Metazoa; phylum Arthropoda; class Insecta; order Lepidoptera; family Erebidae; genus Tyria; species Tyria jacobaeae. Next base: position 12,770,039 of record OX387218.1, read on the forward strand.
ATTGATTTATATATCCTATACCATATTATATAGTTAAAGCTAGTAAAGAATTGTATGAAATCATAAAACATCCAAGGTCAGACAATGGTCGATGTTTTGGTATGTGAGATGTCGAGGGTGTGAAACTCTATCTTCAAGATGTGCTTGCAAAAGTACTTCCTTCTTTTCCACTTCTAAAATAACATAATGCTTCAAAAGATACATTTAACATTTTATAAAGAATTATTGAGTTTGAACTTTATACATATGATGTTTCTAATCATAACACTAAATAAGCTGGTAAGTACAGAGAAGGAAAAGTTGCCGCAACTAAGATTTCAAATGTAAGAAAAGTATAATATTGTTATATTTATTTGACCGTGAGTGCAGAAACCGATAACATGTAAGTTTACTGGGCAAAGTTTGTCGACGCATTGAGTTTAGTAAAAATATAATGTCTGTTCATAAAAAAAAATATCAAGAAGCTATAAAACAAAAAAAAAATATTATTTGCACTTAATACTTTTCATATAAATAAGTAGTAAAAATAATAATATATTATAATTGTGTAAAGGTCGAAGTTCTTAAACAGCCACCTTACGGATATAATCCGTATTATTTTAAATTTTTAAAAACGTATGTATATATGTGTAAGTTTTCATTGGTTGGTTCCATTAAGTTCGATGAAACAATATATTGCTAAGTCTATTTTAAACATGTTCATTTAAATGGTTTTGTTGTAGGAAAGATAAGTGATATGCTTCGGAACTTCGATATGCTTTAAGAAATAACCATAGACCTATATAAAATATGTCAGCCAGTGCTCTCTGATCTGCATCCTATTCACTTTGACTTAGTGTGATGAAGTTATAAACTATTTACTCCAATGCTTAACGATTTGTTACTTGTATTGCGGATATTGAAATCCAACTTTGATATTCGATTTCATGTTCATAGACAATAGAAATAAAACATACATTTTGTTTCAAATTAGGGCCGACGGAAGATGAAACTTGTGATTTAAATTACATTCAAAGTTCGTTACTAGTATTCTCGATAACCGCATTCTCGAACTACTGATATTGTATACATACATCGTTAGTATCGCTAGTACTGCTACAACTTTTACAGAAAGTAGGCCCTCGCCTATTTTGTATTTTTGTGAACACTGAAAATTTTTCTTTTTTCTTCTCACAACTCTTCAAAACCTTCTATTTAGTATCTACTTATTTTAACCTTATGCGTCTTGCGAATGTAGTTTTGTCGTAGCGACGCTTCACTAGTTTTTGCTCGTAAATTAAAAAAAAATGTATCCATTGATATTTTTCAGATCTGGCCACAGTTATATGTAGGCACATAGGTATGCAATTATAAACAAAAGCTTTAAATACATAAAAATCCTCTTAAAGTGTATGAACTAAAATATAATAAATTGAATAAGACTCTTGAACATTTTGAAACAATCTTATTTTATTAACTTAAGTGCGTCCTACGCTCCAGTCTTTGATAACAACCGAATTAACCTGAAATCTATCTGTTGTAAAGTAACTAGCTCTTAAAACGATATTGATTATGCTCTTAAATATATAAGTACCTACTCCATTAAAAATGTACTTTTTGATGCAGACCGATCACGAATTTACGTTGTAGTCTTATAATTTAGACATGAAGTCAACCCAAGTTTATGTAAGTAATGAGAGCACAAGAACTGACCTGGCTTATGTAGCTACTATACATATAAAAACAATTTTTTAATTAATTATTTTTAACAGTAACATGATTGACAGTGAAAACTATAAACATCAATAACTTTAGTATTTTTCCATTTAACTCATTAAAGAAATATAGCCAATTAACTGTCTGATAGTATTTTCAGTGTTATAAAACAATAAAATTTACAGTAGACGTACTACACAGTTAGCCTATACTATATATCAATATTTTCTTTTTTTAATATATTGGCAGACACAAATACATACATTGTTAGTTGCCTATATGACACTTGAAACTTCATACCGATGCAGTTACGAAATTATAATTTCATTTGCTTAAGACATTTAAAATATGCACCCTACTATCACTGCCTATGGTATCTGTATGTATGTATATGATGTGCTAGCGTTTGCCAGCTTCGCTCTTGTGATTGAATCTTTTATTTATTTTGTTCTTAAAACCAGCCCGTTATTCTAGCAAATACGACAAAAATAGTGAAATTGGTCATATATTATTGAGTTTTAGAGATAATAAAACGGCATTTCATTTTTATACATAGAATTGTACACACCTTTAGTTCATTTAGTTGCCAGTTTTAAAATATTTCTAGCACTGTGGTATGAGATAACCTTCAGACATAGAAGCGACTAAAAGCATTAATCTTGTTTGAGTGTCAGTAGGAAAATATTAGTAAAGAGTAGTCAATAATTAATGAGGAATAATAAATTAGGGATCGGCTGGCGGTCCAATTTTCATTCCCTTTATAAGTAGCTACATATAGCTCTAATAGGGGTGGCATATACCCGTGCCTGTTGGCATCGATTATGCGTATAAATTTTTAAAGCTTCACAGTACATTCGTTGACTGTAGGTAAAACGATATCTATTTAAGTTGTCATGTAAAGTTGTAAACATATTTCTAGATCTAACACCTAAATCCCCGAAGGGGTATGCAGAGGTATATTACATAACCACTTTTCCAATCATAATTTAGTCGCTCTTGAGGGGTTGTCCCCTAATGCCGTCATCCGCGCACTGTATGAGACTGTATACAGTCATACTACTATAGTATACTGTCTGATAAATAACAGTCTATTATGATACCCAAGGGAAGAGATGGGGAGGCCGTATACTAATCCACGGATAACCAAACCTTTAATTATATTATAAAAAAGTGTCTTCATTATGTTCAGATTTACTTTATGGCTATTCTGTGTTTATTTTCTAGTAATATTAGTGTTACGTACTCATACATACATATGTATCAACGTGTAGATGTAGATATGAGAGAACGGAAAGTTTTAGGTTTCCTATGCATCATTACATAAATTACTTGAAATATGAAATAAATATTCTACTTTGACTGGTCACTTAATTTTTTTGTTATCCGAAGCATTCTACATCAATCACGCTTGTTTAATTGTCTAAATAATTTGTGGTGACTGTAGTACTTATATAATATATTTTTGATAATAGTGTTTATAAAATACTAGTATGTGTGTATGTTTGCTTGTTATAATTGCGTTTTCCTATCTAAGTTAGAAGTAGTGTTGTATCTTTAAAACAAAAGGAGATACAATGATTTAGAGAAAATCGGTATCAAAGTAAATATTAAGCACTACCTTCTTTCTTCTTCTTTTATATACCTAAGCTACTCATTAATATCGTTTGTATCTTATTTTTTCCTGTCCATCCTTAGGTTGCCCGGCAGAAATTTCATTTAGTGATAATGCTGCCCTGTACATATTTATTTTGTTTACTCACTACAACTTTTTTTAAAGGTGTACAGTAAAGTTTATTATACGGGGTCACACTTTTTAGAAACACAACAGAACAAAAGTGTTTAGAAAAAAAAAAACGGAGTGTAGGAGGATCCTGCATCTTGGGCGCTGCTGTCTGAGATTTGAAACAACTGGTAAAAAATGACTGATTTACCAAGCTACAGTAATAGTCTTTGTATCTTTTCGAATGATTTTTGTGAAATGACCCGTCCGTCCAAAGATTGAGGCAATCATTTTTTTCCTTCGAGTTCTGGCCTTCTCTAATATTGTCGGCAAATCTTTAAATGAAAACATCCATCGGGCAAATTGTCTTTTAGTTTCGGGTTCGTGACAATATATCAAGTTTTTATCACCTGTGACGATGTCATATACAGCATTCGAGTAACCTCCGTCATACTTTTCAAGCATTGAGCGGCACCAATCCAGACGACGCCGTTTTTATCTTCTGTCAAATTATGAGGTATCCGTCTAGTACAAAGCTTTTTGACGCCTAAATATTCATGTACGACTAATTTGTTGATATGTTACCCTTCTATCAGCTTCTATATTCAACCGCACAGCACTCACGCTATCTTCAATAGTTATCGTAGAAAGACGTCCTTCTCGAGAATCATCAGTGAATTTGCTTTGACCACGTTTAAACTAATTAAACCAGTTGTAAACAGTGGCACGAGATGAGTTTTCGTAATGAAATGCCAATTGAAGTATGTCGTATCATTATTGTTAAGTAAGATCGCAACGGAAGTCGTAATAAATCATTGTACATCATTAACAGATACTTTTCATATTGCTGCCAATTTGTAAAAACAAACGATATGTGAATTCATTACATATGTATTAAATTGGCAACTAATAAACCCGCCGTCTTTCTACACAAATTTATTTCATTTTTTAAGTATACTAAATCAAATTATTTATCAACTAATAAGCACCGTCGTTTTCTATCACCTATCGCAAAAGAGCTGGCAGAGACATAATGCCTTCCTAGTAGAAGTTTTTAGGCTTTTGATCAAAAAAGGTGGTAAGGTCACTTTTAAGCTGGTCTTCATTTTTACATTTTTTATCTGCCATGTAGTGGGCTAGAGAACGACATTGATGATAATCTGAGGACGGAAGGACTTTATTGTCTGGAGAGTAAGGACAGCCCAGCCAAGCGAAAGTAATTTTTTACGAGTCGCTTTTGCTACATGTGGTCGAGCATTATAGTGTAAAAAGTATACTTTACTTTGATTTTTCGGTAATTTCGCTGCTACTTTATCCAGTTGGTCACAAAATGGTAAATATTGGCCGTAATTGTAGTGTTAGATGGCAACAGCTCCCAGTAGATAGTTCCGTTTATTCCCCACCACACACTTAAAAGAACTTTCTTACTCGTGTCAGATTTTGGTGTCAGTGCTCCTGCTTCTCCAGGTCCAAGCCACTGACGCTTACGCGAAAAGTTTATATACATAACTCACTTTTCATAACCCGCAATTACACCCCTCAGCCTCTCTTTGGTACGATGATACCTAAGTAGTTCCATGCACACGTTAGCTCTCTTCTGAAGTTGAAACGGTGTCAACTCATGTGGCATCCGAACTGAATATTTCCAGGTATTTTCTAAAGCGTGGAGTTTTTTTTTTCTACTGCAGTATGAGAACACTGAAGCTGCTCTGCCAGACAATGTGAAGTGAACCTGGGATCCATTTCTATGAGTCTTTTTAACTCATCTACATCTATTGTAGAAGGTCGTCCTGAATGAGGATCATAAGATAATTCATAATTTCTATCCTTAAATCTTCTGAACCAATGTTTGATGGTATCGTAAGAGAGCGCGCCTTCGCCCATCGTTGCACATCGTGAAATTCGTGAAGTAAAAGTAGCCGAAGTTCTCTACGAGAAATATCCATAATTTACTGTAGTTTTACTATTTGATATCCAGTTGTCAACTGATCTGACATACAGTTCTTGCTTTATTTATATACTACTCCAAGAAATTCGAGATGGTTCTATAACGTTTTAGAAACTGATCGAAAAAAGTGGCGGGTTCATTAGTTGCCAACCTAATATATACAGCTTTCCAAATAGTTCCTAATTCAAAAAAAAAATGTTTTTAAAGGTTGCTTTTCTTACTGGTCTATTCTAAAAACTTTCAGTTTAACCCACGTATGCTATTCTCAAACTTTTATTATTGAATAAATGAAGGCACATTACCACCCATACAGATATCCAGAGCAGTATAGACTTAAAAAAAAAAAACAAACATCGGGGTCGTCCAAAATTGCATATTGTATTATAAACTTGAGATCAAAGAGCGAGTGATATTGGCTTTTGGTCTGTTTGCAATCACGATAAAAACATTTTTAAATTAACTACCTTAAAGTAACCCTCGACAGATAGTTAAAAGGTGTACAGTGTTAAAATCCCTAAAAGTAGGTAACCAATTACTTAACAAGAGTGGGATTAACGGCTAACTGAAGTAAAAAATCAAAGCAATTGTCTTTTTATTAAAATTTAGCTGTTTTTTTTAATTAACGAGCTCGAAATAGTAAGATTTGAACGGAACTTAACAGAAAAATAAGCCTTTTAAGTTTTACACAGCTGTTATAAAATAAATGAAACCTTGATCAGTAATAAATAGCCGAAGGTTGCATTACTACGCTCTAACTAAGCTTAAGCCTAATGGAAGCTCATCGTAAAATTCGAGCCGGCGCGCGTCTGCAACTCAACCACTCCGAATATTATAGGCACTGTTTTTTTAAAGATCGATTAATATTAAAACAATGTTTTAAGTTGAGAACGTAGTGTAAAAATTAACCAACTATGTAAGTATTTTTAGCCAAAATGAGAAATTAACAAATTACATTATTCAACAATGACACTACATAAAATTTTTGGCTAAGTATAAAAATTAATTTAAAAAAAAATGTTGACCTAATATGCATATCTTTTTGTGTATTTACTAAAGTCTGGCCGTAAATACTTTAACAATTTAAACAGAAATAAAATGTTGAAACTGTCATTTGTCAACAGAATATTCATTGTGTTTTCTCATTTTCTCACCAATTGGTGCTTAATAGTTTGTTATATAAAAATGGAGTGGGGTGATAAACAGAACCAAATTGCCTTGATGCAGTGCTGGCTAACGTTTAAAGGACAGTATTAAAGCCAATGGAGATCATTTTGAACGAGTTTCATATTTTTTTTTTTGCTATTATATGTATAAATGTATAAACTAACACTAACTAAAAATTATTTTTTTTCTCGTAACAATATTTATTACTTATATATTATATCCAAAATTTTGATGGGTACTTTAAGCAAATTCTTCAGTACATTTTGCAAGAAACCTACAGTAAGCTAAACAAATAATTGAAGTTGATGTATTTACTCGTACATGTAATAAGCACTTCGATTTTGCCTAAATGTATTACTGTAGATTAACTAATATTACGTTTTTCTATCGGACGCCAATTGGTAGTTACATAAACCTGGCTGTGTTTAGAACATTATAAATGCTATAGTAAACTACATCTATCCTAATTCCAAAAATATGTAAATATTTGTATTTTATAACAAATATTTCATTATAATCTGGTGTCTCTATAGGCAATAGCGGTTATGGTTTACCCATTGCTCTCTATAGAAACATCAAAACTTGTACAAATTGCACCTTAACTAGCAATTTCTCGTCAATGTCGATGCAACGTCATTGATTTCAGTTTCGCACTACAATAACTAACATCCTTCTATTCAAAAGCTCATAGGGCTGCCGTGCCACCTAAGAATAACTTAACATATTTGTAATTTGACTCTATATTACATTGGGGTCTCATCAAATCGTGAATAATTATAAGTTGAATTACTAAAAAGGTATTTTGTAATTTATTAAAGCGCTTCAAAGGTCTTTTAAATATCCAAAATTTAAATCTTCAGAAATACAAAGTTATAAAATTTATATTTCTTATAGAGATATAGAGAGAATATTCCGATTCAATCGATGAGTAACATCTGTAGGTAAACGTTTTAATTTAAAAAGGTAGAAATAAAAAACTGAAATGAGTGGAAACATTCGAAATTTTTAAAATGCTCAATGTCAATATCATAACCCTTAACCGTGAGAGAGCTATGAGTAACAGGACCAACTCCGCCCTCTCCTATTACCCCTCATCCCCCCCCCCCCCCCCACAAAGGCGGGCCACGCACTTACCACTATTGCGTTGCAGGTGCCCATGTGCGGCGGTTCTCACTTACCATCAGGTGACTCGTCCGCTCGTTTGTCCCCTATACCATATAATAAATTAAATCTTAGAAAATAGTCACTCATTAAAAAGACAAAGACATCAACATGTAAGATTGAGGCACCCCTGACGTCATTTAGCTGATAGATGACGCGACGCACGGTTCCCACAAAGATTCTGGATATGATGTCCGCACCGAAACTGGTTATTACTCGCTGAAATTAGGCGGCCGATGGACGCTCGCGGCGCCTCCGTACTGGGGTGGATACATACATATCGACTGCACTCCCAGTACTTCTAAAATGTTTCTGTCTGTTGTCGATTTGGTTTTTGTATGCCCTCCATTTTTGTATGCAACGTAGTAGAATTTTTTAAAAGCGGTTTTTGTCTTGTTTAGTCTCACTTAAATTTGAAGAAAATATTCTACCTGATATGGAGAGTAAAGGGATAAATAATAAATAATAATTTGTGTTCATGGAACGTGATATAAGGCGATGATAATAAATTTATCATAATATTTTTTCATGCTGAAATTGTGATCTAGATCTACATAAACATATGTGCACATAAGTATTAAATGTATGCAGAGATGAACTAGTTATGTTTTTTTCTCTGTTTATAACTGATTTCTTTTTTTCTCTTCGTGTTGTAGTTATCGACAAGCTATAGGTATTTTTTACCCTCGACTCATATATGTATACACTTAAATTTCGACTAGCAAACATTAACTACAAATAAAGAATAAGTTTGAAGACTATTATAATATTATACTGAATAATCAAGAACCAACACTCACTTAAGAATTATTTAGTATGATATGAGATATTATATTTTCATACAGAGTGGTTATCGATTGAGCAGAATAGGGCCACCTTATCTCTTCCAGTGGGTGTCGTAAAAGGCGTCTTGCCCCCATCAAGTGAGTGGGACTAAATTATAGTTGCCAAAAAGTGGGCGTTTGAGGCGCCTCTACCTACCCCTTAGGGGATACAGGCGTGAGAAAACATGTGAGAAACTTGGTAACATTTCATGTGTTAGTGTGACCGTTCCTTAACAAGAGACAGGTCAGTGTTATGAGCAAATAGTAATCACATCGTCTATGGTTCCCATTATTCTATAGGGCTATGACAAAGCAGCTTAAAGATAACCCGTTAGTGAAATAACCGGTATTAATCCTTGTATTAGGGCAATCATTTCATTTGTGTTGGCAATTAATTTCATAAGTAGATGATGTCAAAAAAATGTGGTACTTTATATTCGTGTACCTTTATTGTTTTCTGGAAACTTTATTGTCAATTTTTCAGTGGTTTCAGTTTCAGTGGTAGAGCCATGCTTCAGTGGTAGAGCCATGCTTAGGCACGAATGGGCCGGCTCGACCGGTGCGATACCACGGCCTCACAGAAAACCGGTTGTGAAGTAACGCTTGCGTTGCATTTCCCCGAATTGAGTGAGGATTCCGGAGCCCCAAATCCCCCTCCCCCTTTTCTCTCCCCTCATCTCCTTTCTCCTTTTTCTCCATCTCCTCATCCCTCCTCTCTTCTTTCCGCTCCCTGCATCCTCCATCCCTCATCACCCTCAAAGGCGGGCAGCGCACTTGCGACTCTTGAGTTGCAAGTGTCCATGGACGGCGGTGTCACTTACCATCAGGTGACCCGTCTGTTCGTCTGTCCCCCTATAGTATAAAAAAAAAAGTTTTTTGTGATTATTAATAATTATTCATATTAGAAATCGTTACTACATTTCTTTTGTTTTGTCATATGTTTTTTTTTTTAATTTCTGTTTTTATGAAGGAAACGTTACATTAATGAAAAATGTTAACAAAGAGTTACCGACCTTGGTTAAAATTCGATAAGATTTTAAATAGGTTTACTTTAAAAGTAATTCCTTATAATTCTTAAAGGGGCATGATAATAACACAAATATTTGGAGACTAAGACATTTAACCTTCAATCGCAAATAAATTATTCTACGTCGAGGCACCGACCATCCCTCGAAAGGGCCTGTCATTCGCCGAAAGACCGACTACCGACATGCCGCTAATTGGAAAGCGACAATCCTATTTCGATGATTACTCGCTTCTGATTCCTGTTACGAACTCGTTGCGTTGCCCAGATCATGTAATACACGAGCAAATTGATAAAACGTAATTGTAGGTGTTTTTTTAGCAATGTAAAGTGTTTAACAGACTTATTCAATTTTAATTTGATAACCGAACTGACGATCAGTAAATACAAATACTAGATAGCGTTAAAATAGGGGCTAAATACTTAACCCTGACGCGTGACTCTGTTATTTGATTGTTGATTGTTAAAGTTGATTGGTAAAGTTTTTTTATTTTATATCGATTGTTAAGACCATCGTGTGACATTTTTTATTGTTAGGCTACACCATGCTATCGCGCTTCTCATCGTGTTGCTCTTAGCGTTGCTGTCAATATTGCTCTCGCGGCCACATGCTTCCCTACTCCCTATTGTTGTATGTGTTGCCTGCTTGCAGGATCTTAAAATATTTGCAAATCATTATTTTGTTACATTTAGAATAGCTTAGTCTGTCCGTCTCTAAAGCTCTATAAGTTCTAAGTGTGTAGGATTGTTAAAGTGCCACAAACGTGGTAGTATATTTATATAGGTTACAAAACTATATAGGTTACTACTAACTCTTTATTATTGCGGGCTGAGTAGGTACCTATTAACACAATAGAGCTCGCTCCTATTACTTTAACGTTAACTGTTAGGTTAATTTATAATATAAATATTTTTTGACATATTTACATAACGCTATAGGTAATCCCAAAGTAAGGTTAGCTTGTGCTACTGGTTCTGGAACACCCAGGTCAATGTAAATAGTCTGTCTCTTTGTATTGGTCTTCATGTTTACATGCATATATTTTTTTACACTGAGCGGAAATCAAACCTTGGACCCCGAGCTCGGCAGACGAATATACTACCACTGCTTCGCAAGGTTGTCGAAAGGTCGAAGTGTTCGTAATAAAAGCGTGGTACCTACAATTCGTTACAGCGTGAACTTTACCTTTTCCTCCCTTTTCCTTATTTTCAAAAGTTATCTTAGCTTGTGGTGGTTTCACAAGGCCTGAAATGATTTGTTTAATATATTTTCCTATTATTATGGCAATTTCATTTCAGTATCATCTTCCATGATTATATAACCTAGTTACCAACTAAATTGAATAAGAGGAATTAATTGACTAGATCGTTATATACACAAACAAACATGGGTAACAGGTTTATGTAGTAAACTGCTATTAGACATAATTAGCATAATCGTTGTGTATTGCACTGATTGTAATTAGTTCTGAAATGATCCTTTGAATGCCCATGATGAAGTGGGTAGTAGGGTAGATTAAGCCCACATACCAGATGTTAGATTTACATATAGTATTTTTAGACACATTTGATATTATTATTAATAGAAGTTAAAAATCTGTCGTTTTATTTTAACTTATATACGCAAAACAAAACTTAATATCAACAGTTCCAAGAAAAGCCGATTGCAGTAATTACATTGACAGTAGAACCTTCCCTAAGGAGCATCTCTCCTGTTCATTAGTGCTTATGACAGCAATCTACAATATTATTAAGATTTCATATTTCCTGCGTCTTCGATATCAAAAAATCCTATTTTTTTTTTATAAATGTATGATAACTATAAATAAAAAAAATGTCATGCAGGCGGCCGGCCATATAAGAAACTGTTCAAAGAAATTTGAGACAAGAGATATGAGGATGTAACCAGTTTACTGATTGATAATAGAAAAAATGTATAACTTAATTTAAAAATACTAGCTCACATATGCGCACACCAGAAAATCTAGACGATTGAACAGATTTTCGAAGAAATATCTAAAGAAATAGTACTTAATAAACAAAATTTAGTTTGAGAGCTACGACAGACCTTACCTTGAATGTACGCACTGACATGTAATCGAAAACTCAAATACTTAAAACAAATATATATATGTGTACTTGTATATAAGTATTTGTAACCCAGGACATTCAATGAAAATAAAAAGAAGCATTTTATTTTAATTAAAATCTCCTAAGAACAAATGTATACGGAATGTTTTTAGAAAAAAAATAACGGAATGATTAGAAGCCTGTTAACATAACATACTACTATGCAGTAACAGTCCTTTCATCTTCTAGAATGGTTATTGCGAAATGATCCGTTCGTGCAAAGAACGAGGTAATCACCTTTTCCTTTGACTTCTGCCCTTCTTTACGTTTGTCGGCAAATGAAAACATCCATTTAGCAGATTGTCGTTTGGTTTCGGGTTCGTAACAATATATCCAGCTTTCATCACCTGTAAAGTTGTCATATACAGCATTCGAGCCACCTCCATCATATTTTTCAATCGTTGAGCAACACCAATCCAAACGACGACGCTTTTGATCTTCCGTCAAATTATGAGGTATCGATGTAAGACAAAGCTTTCGGACGGATGCCTGAATGTTGACGTTTTGTTCTTTATTCATACCAATGTCTAAAGCTGCCCAAATCTGTTCATACGTCACTCTTCTATCAGTTTATATCGCTCGCCGCATAGCACTCACGTTATCTTTAGTAGTCGCCGTAGAAGGCGTCCTTCTACAGAATCATCAGTGAGTTTACTTCGACCACGTTTAAGCTCATTAAACCAGTTGTGAACAGTGGCACAAGATAAGACTACGTAATGAAATGCATATCGAAGTCTATCGTCACATTGTTGACCACAACGAAATTCGCAATAAATCATAGAGCGAAAATTTTCAATAGTAAAATCCATATGTAGCACGGCAGACACTTTTTAAATTGCGGCCAATTTGTAAGAACAAATGACATATGAATTCATTAAACACCTACAGATGCCGAAAGAGTTCCTAATTCAACATTTTAATAAAAAAATAATTATTCTAAAAAAAAACAGGTTGAGCCACGTATTGTATACTTAGTAATCTAAGAGATTGCTATTATAAAGTTATAGCACTGACAATTTGTCATTATAATATAGTTGAAACACTTTGATCGGAACATTCTATTTAATCGTTTTATTGTAACATTTTAAAATATAATATAATTAATTATTATATATATTAGAATTGATAAATATATTAGATGTTATTTTAAACATTTAATCTTGTTTTGTAGTGGCTACATCACTCGAATCGGTAAATTTATGAATAGAATGAAAAAGGGAATGGTTTTGTCACCATCTCAAAACTGACCTATTAGGTTGTAAAGATTATATTTTTTTAAGTATGCAACTGAGCTTCATAGTACCTTATATCTACAAAACAAAACTCCAAAATGTCTTATATTTGATTACAATTTGAATAATCAGCCGTAAGCCTTGACAGCTTAGATCCTTCAACATTTAAAAAACGTTCCATTGATTTTCTAAAATTACCAATCTGAACAGTCATTCTTATCTTTACGTCAATCGTACTATGAGATATAATAATTAACTGAAAACTTTCCTCCGATTCCGATAAATTATACATGTCCCAGGCTAATTCGGATGGAGCGGACTGTCTGGTGGGCGCCGACCGGTGGTTCCAATTGTGGCGGTGACACGTGTCAAATAGCTATTTTGTGTAATAAAAACATTTTCAACTTCTATTTAAAGTCAGCAAGTAAATGTTTTATTTAAACGTACACATCAATATTTAGGAAGTATGCCTTTGAACATTTTTGAATTATTGACATTTTGATACTGAACAATACTTTTAAGGAACAGTTAAAAATAAAATTTATGTGCGCGGTACATTATTAGATATTAATTAAGGGAAGGGGACTGAAAGGAGTTGTAGGGGTGTCTAGTTTAAAAATAGAATTTCAGGTGATTATTATGGATAAGAAATATAAAGAAAGAGAGCAGATATTTCAAGTTGGTTCAATGCCTAAAAATACAACTGACAAGACTAAGAACAATTTGTACTACTTTTTTTATTATAAAAGGCAAACCCGCACTAGGACTGATTCCTGCACAAATAACACCCAAACTCCGGTATTACCGAGTATATTTTTTCAGTTACTACTTTAGTAGTAATATCATAACACTCGTGGTCATTGCGACCACACCTTTACTCGGAGCTACATTGGATTCTAATTTGACTTTATTAAATTTGAACAGCATTTAAAATGCTCTTTGTAATTAGATGAGAAAATTGGATTATTTACCACTAGTGTGAAATGTTGCTAATGGCTTCCCCGCCACAATCACTGTTATAGACCCCATTTTGCAACAAATTAAAATTTTACCAAGTATCGCTATTTTGGTGCATATTGCAATTATAAAAGTTTGTTTTTAGATCCTGCCCTAGAACATATTTCTATATTGCTTAAGGTTTTACAGACCTTCAAAGAACAGACAGTCTCCGGGCAATTATTTGAGAATTATACAAAATTCAGTGCAGCATGCAGTCCAAGTTTCTACAAACTACTATAACAATTTTCTTAAGCGTAACTAGATCCTTATCTAGTTAAGTTACACTAGAAAATATGTTTTTAATTTAAAAATGATTCCGGAATTATAAATGTCAAACGGACAGCCATTGCTTTACATAATAAAAAAAAAATAAGCAAAGTGAGACTTTCTCTAATTTCCCTCTACATCTTAAATATAAGGCTACTTATAACCTGATAACAAAATATTAACTTGGACGAAGTTCAATTTATTACTATTAACGGTGTCTACGTGCGTAGTCCGCGTAGCACTACAAACGGATGGAGTCGCGCAATTAAAAGTTTATAGCAGCTGGAGTCATCGGTAGAGTGGACCTGTAAACGACATGTTTATGTAAGCACTCCCCTAATTGGATCAAACATTTTTATAAAAAATATCTTAAGAGAGTAGCTGTTACTTTACTAATTGCAACTTGAATACGGCATCCAAGTAGACACGTGTGATTCAACTAGCCCACTACAACAATCGTATCCAATAATCTCGTAGACAGATGATTCATTTACGCTGTCTAGAAAAACAATAAATTCTAAAATTTTATTTAAACGATACAAAACGTTCGTAAACGAAAAAGTTATAAACGTCGCTTTCTATTTCATATTTAGCTTTTAATCAGCTTATTTTAGAAACATCATATTCTGTTTATTCAACACCAACACAAAACTTTGAACAATGCCTTACGAATACGTAGAGTTCAGAGTACAGACTTATGACTACGTCTAATTAACATTAAAGCTATTAAACACCATTATGCATATTATAAACATATTGAATTTATAATATGCATGTTGTGGTAAATAGAATATAAGAAACTTGGTGTATAGCTGTTTTAGAACCAAAAGTAAAGTTAAGTTGAAATTATCCCCTTAAAACAGCAGTGCAAAGAACGCATAAGGTTTAAACGTCAGGTCAAATTTTGCCTCGTCTGATATAATTAAAAGTCTTTACGATGGGCGAAAACGATGCTGTAAAGAGGCAAGGAAAATTATATGGAAAGCGCACAAGTACGTCACCTATCGTCGTAAAGTATGAGACGTATCGTTGGAGAAGCCATGTCGATGCCGTGAGACCGTCATAGTGCAAAACTCTTACAATAAACATGATCGTCATTATTAATATTACTATCATTCTATTTACATACGAGACTTTAAAACGTTTTGTCTTCATTCTTTCGTAATAAATCAATACTTTTAAGCAGGTATATTATTTATAAAAGAAAAGTTCTTCGTATTTTTCTTTGTGTTACACGAGACTGGGTTATAATTAAATTTACTCAATGGGTCGTTTCAACAAATCATAAATAAAAGAAAAGATTATACTATGAACTATATTTTAACTTTAAAATCTTCGCACACCCAACATCAAATTGATCAATAACGCAAATCGTTCGCGAAGTAATTAAGTATGTAATTAATTATTAGAGTATGATTTCTGTAATCTTTTGAGAAATTGATTTCTTTAACATTACTCACTATATTATACATATATAATGTTAAATATTTATATCTAAGTGAACATATACATGCTATGCGACTAGGAAAACATGCAACACTATTCTATCCCATCTTTGGAAAGCTAAAACGATATAATACATAGGTAATGAACACGAGTATAGTCAAAGCAAGTTATCAAGTTTATAGGTACAAAAATAACAGAACACAGCTTCATCAGACTGTTATTTACCCATAAAAAAACGAAAAGCGCATTTTAATATCACTATTATGATCTGCAAGTCCTTTTAGTAAGCGGTTCCATCGTGCCCGTACTGCCGATGAAATAACCAGCTATTAACCTTGTTGAAACAAGTCTTTTGCAAAAACCAACGTCGAAATTGATATCAACTCATGTTCACAAACGTAAATTGGCTCTCTATGCATATTTACGCAAACTATTAAAAATTGATCGATTCATATTTGCATGGGACAACATTTACGGTATTTTTAAATAACGATTTCGCCCTCACTTGCGTCAGTTTAAATGATCACATTTTTATACATACCCTGTATATATTTTTTTGATAAATGGCTGTTATAATTATTTTTAATATTGCAATTTTTTTTAATATGCTGTTATAATTTATCTTATGTTACACACCAACCCGCTTAATGTTTAGGGGATTACCATCGCAGGCATAAGGCATTAACTGCGAAACAAAGAATAAACGTCAATTTCAGATTATCATAGAGATTGTATAATATCTCTTCTCTTCAGCCCGTATGCATTACTAGTTGAGGCTTGCTTTAACTCAAGTGATGATATGAAAAAGGCTCACTGAGGTGATTAATACATTGTTTACTTAACATCACATAACAATAATAATATTAAGGATAAATTTTACTCCATATAAAGAGTAACAATGAATATTTGTGTATAAGTCATAATTGCTTTTCCAATATCTGTAATGCATTGTGTGCATGCTAGGTAATATAATAAGTTAAATTTTCCAAAAATTTAATTCAATATGATGATAATAATAATACGTTATTCTTTATTGTACACCAAACAAAGACGCAGCAACTATAACAAAAAAAAAATGCACAAGTGGCGACCATATCGCTGAGAAGTAATCTTCCAGGCAACCTTAGGATGGACAGGAGCGTGATGATATATGTGGGTTTTGTTGTTAAACGATAAAGTAGAGCTTAATTTTTAACTTCATGATATGATGGTGTGTTAACTAAGAATTTGCCTGTAACACTTCTTACACATGAATATGATAAATTAATCAAGTATGAGCGGTCATCAAAATAATTGGTCAAAAAGCGATTTCAGCAAGAACATCCATATACAGAGGATATTTTAATTAAGTTTCACCTTTCCACATATTGTTTAAGAGAGACACGTACACTACAAAAAGTAGACAGATTTCAGGTCAGCCTGTGTAACCACTATGTATGTATCTAAGTCAAACACATCGCTTTATAACCAAGTGAAAAGAACCATTTGAATTTTGAGACGCCTCCAATAATCCAAGTTTAGTGCCGGAGTTCGTATTCACAGAGTTACTCCAGTCGGATGCTTTACACGATACTAGAGAAGTGATCGTAAAAACTTTTAATTATTTCGGTTGAAAATAGTCTGGGAGACCGCAAAATATAAACCGGTATGCATTCTTTTTCTTCCGTCGCTTCGCACGGAGCCGCTGCAAGATGTTAGTGCCTTGTTTTAAAGTGTTGTAAAACAAGCGTAACTTGAGCTCACCTACGATACCAAAGTGTATCGTAGGTGAGATCTTGAAAAAATAAGTCTCTAAATACAGTTTCCCGGTTTATGCTCATAGCGGAGTAAAACTTTAGAATTTGTGTGTCGGAATTTAATAAAAATATTGAAGGATG
Organism: Tyria jacobaeae; assembly: GCA_947561695.1. Taxonomy (NCBI): domain Eukaryota; kingdom Metazoa; phylum Arthropoda; class Insecta; order Lepidoptera; family Erebidae; genus Tyria; species Tyria jacobaeae. Next base: position 12,787,526 of record OX387218.1, read on the forward strand.
TAAAAAAGGCTTATTTTTTAACTTTTATGTCGTAGAACTGAATTTTTTATATTATTTAGAGATATATAAGTTTGTTTATCAGCAGTCTGGTTACCACAGTACAAGATCTGCTTAGTTTGGGATCAGACGTCCGCGTGTGGGATGTCTGAAGTTATTATTAGAAAGTCTGTTATACAAATTACTATACTTACGTAGTTTAAAATAAAATGAATCGAATAAAACTTAATGTACTAAATTATTTAATTTTTAATGGTTTTCCTCTTATTTTTAACGGGTTTTCGCCTGCGGCTTTGCCCGCGTGGTATTTCGACAGAAAGTAATATATAAGGAAGCGACTATGACAGTGACACGTTGCCTTGCCTTTTTTACATCCTTAAATATTTTTATTAAATTCCGACACACAAATTCTAAAGTTTTACTCCGCTATGAGCATAAACCGGGAAACTGTGTTTAGAGACTCTTATTTTTTCAAGACCTACGATACACTTTGGTATCATAGGTGAGCTCAAGTTACGCTTGTTTTTATTGCTTTAACAATTTTATTGCTTTATTATAATACCTATTGTACATTGAAAAATAAGAAAAGAGATCATGTGACGATGAACCTACGTCACAAGTGCTATCTAAAATGGGTGCCATATATCAAAGTTCATATGAAATACTTAAAATACTTAAATTGTTTTATGTAAACTGAAAGTCAATCTTACTGTTCAAACAGAGTAAATTTTCAGTTGTCTTGCAGAAACTGCTATTTAGCGACAAGGCCACTTTCTACCCATCGTTTTTGTATATTACTATAATCTTAACTATAATGGTGTACAATATAGTTTTTTAGATTCTATTCTATAGCAGGTAAATTTAGTCCCTTACTGTGATTTATAAAGTATAATAAGTATTTTGTATAGCTGGGATTGACGTTGTTCATTCTTGAGGCTGTTCACTACTCAATGGAGGAGGGAACAACCAAACGACCCAATGGTCAGCCTTGGAAACTACACTGCGACAGAGTTTATATAAGATGGATAATTAAAACACGTCGGTTCAGATAAATGTATATTGTAGTAGTTAAGCCCGACGCGGCTTCGCTGGTGTAAATATATATATATATGTATATATATATGTATATGTTTTAAACGCGGAACCCTGAGTCTTTTTCATAAATAAAAGTAGATTAAGTTATCCCTTTAAGACATGAACTAGCCTAACAGACAAATTCCTCAAGTCCTGCGGTATCTATTTAAAATTGTAATAAAAACAAAAAAAGACGGTCTATAAACCAGAAATGAAATCTTGACATTTGTTACGTTCACTGAAGAAGCTTAGCTTATCTGTAACTAAGTAATGCAAAACAATGTATAATATTACCTTTAATTTTTTTCTTACTGTGGTTTATAAAGTATGTAAGTTGTTTAGCCTGTAGTATTACAATAATTTAAATATGATGATCAATTTGAATACGCGCCGTAATTGCTTAAAGTCTTTGTTATGAGAAGGTGCGCGGTGAAGGCGTCATGCACTTGCTCGCTGTCGGGTCGAGAGCTTGGCCGCAACATAAATAATGTAGTAAAAAAAGTATGACGTAAATTTTATTATGCTATTCCAGCTTTAAATAGAAATATCCAATTCTTTAAACGCATAGCAAGGAAAACAATCAAAAAGATAAATGTCAAACCATGCATACCTTAATGTAATTTAAAAAAAAACTTTACGAATGGCTATATACTTAAAATCGAAAAGAATAATGTAACGATATTCTTCTATAAGAAATATGCACATCAATTAAATACATACATATATATGTACATATTCCTAATCAACAATAAGTAGATACGTGGGTCACACTGAAAGTTTTTGGAATAAGCCAGTAAGAAAAGCAGCCAAATCTGTAGTTGGGTAATGAATTAATGATTTCATATGTCATTTGTTTTTAAAAATTGGCGGCAATTTAAAGTGTCTGTCGTGCATCGAAATGGTTCGACTAGAGAAAATTTTTGCTGAATGATTTATTACGACTTTCGTTGCAGTCTTACTCAACAACAATGTTACGATAGACTTCGATTGGCATTTCATTGCGAAGCCCCATTCTCATGCCATTGTTTTTTTTTTGTTTCAAACGAGCAGACGGGTCACCTGATGGTAAGTGACTACCGCCGAACTTGGACACCTGCAACTCAAGAGTCTCAAGTGCGTTGCCGGCATTTTAGATAGGAGTACGCTCTTTTCTTCAAGGTTTGAAATAAGTGGCTTAATGAGTTTAAACGTGGTCGAAGCAAGCTAACTGATGATTCTCGAGAAGGACATTCTTTTATGTCGACTACTGAAAAAAAAAAAAAAACGTGAGAGCTGTGCGGCTAATGATAGAAGGGTTACATATTGACATATTCGGGCAGTTTTAGGCATTGGTATGAGTCAAGTACAAAAAGTCTTACATGAACATTTAGGCGTCAGATAGTTTTGGTCTGGATAGGTGCAGCTCAATGCTTAAAAAGTATCAAGTAGTAGTAGCAAGAGGATATGATATCGTCACAGAGGATGAAAGCTTTATTTATTGTTACGAATAAGACGATCTACGCAGAGATTGTCCGGCAAAAGTAAAGAAGGGCAGAAGTCAAGGGGAAATGGATTGCCTCATCTTTGGGACAGACGGTTCATATCGCAACAATCATTCTAGAATATAAGAGGACTGTTACTACAGATTTGTATGACAGTCATTGTTTACCAGTTGTCTTGGAAAATGTTAGACAGAAGCGCCTAACAAGCCGGGTCCACCTCACCCACGACAACGTTGCAGCACACTCCGCCAGACGGTCTATCAAATATTTGTCTATCGAAAATGTGGAGTTAGTGAGCTATCCTATTAACAGTCCCTACCTGGCCCCCTGTGACTTTTATTTATTTGTAAAAATAAAAAAAAATAAAAAACTTAGAGGAATTCGTTTCATGAACTCTGAAAATGCCGTGGCTGCGTTTGAAAAAGGCGTGGAAGAGGTCCCTAAAGAAAAGTGGGCTCACTGCATCAGTCAGTGGTTCCATCGCATGCGACAATGCTTAAAAAGGAACGGAGATCATTCCGTTTTTATTTTCTAAAAACTTTTAGTAAATAAATTGGATTAGAATAAAAACTTAAATATAAATAAATTAGATGTTATGAGTCTTTTCCTTTTGATTAAATTATGATATGAAACTGAACTACAACTATATATAAATTCAAATGAAACTGAACTACACAACAATTAAAATACTTAACTAAGAGAAAAGTATGGCTCCGTTAAAAATATGAACTTGTTTAGCAATACAAGTGTAGAAAACTTTTCTATAGCTTTTCAGATAAGTAACTAGATCGTATTAACGTTTCGCTCTTTGTGATTCTGCTCTATATGAGCCTGTGTATATGTCGGTATGTCGAACTACTTTTCTAAGTTAATTCATGTCTCATGCACAATATATAAAGTTTGGAGTGCCACCTCCAAGGCGACGCCTCGTGAATGAAAAATGTACATCTGCATATGTTTTTTTCTTTATAAATGAAACGAGAAAAGTGTTTTGCATTATAATTATTTTTGATTTGTCACTTGCATATAATTTGTGTTTTTTGGTAACTTAATCAAGTTTAAATAATTGGGTAAGTTTTTTAAGTATCTCAAAACAAAATTCAATAAAATTGTGTATTATAAATTCGATGGTTTGGATGGATGTTTGTTACTCAATAACGTCTGAACGGCTGAACGAAGCTGGATGAAATTTGACAATGAGAAATATTATAGTCCTGAAAAATGTTATAAAATTGTGTAATTATCTACCATGGCTGATATAACACCTTCTTAAGGACAGTTAAACATAAATTGAAAATAAAAAAACCTTTTTAAAAACAATATTTTATTTAAATGAGCTAAAAAGAAAAAAATACACTTTTACTTTAAAACTTTTAATATCAACTTATAACGTTGTTACACAATTTATATGATATAAAAGCTCTCAAGTTTTACTTGTGTAGATAAACCAGTAAATTGAATAACTTGATATGATTGATTTTAACCATTAAAATTATCAAACTAAGTAAATGCGAATACTTATAATACACAATTATTAAATGGAACGTGTAGCGGTTGATGATATCTGCTTCAAAATTGAGTTGTAGTATTACACCTGCACAAACACACATACATACATTGCAAGTTAAATAAATGCTTGTAAAAAGAGTTTTCGTATATCACTCCTGATCCATCTCCCCACATAAAAAAATCGTTTTGTTTTATTTCAAGCATGTCGATAGAATTAAATTCAAAAGATTTCTAGCATAACAACAAGGTGCAGAGTATAACAGAGAAGATAGGTATGCTGAATAAGTATATACCTACTGCATAAGGAATATGGTTTTTGTTTAAACAGATGCGATAGTGGGTAATGAAATGATGTCTTCCCGATTCAGTTCGCTTATCCGGATTAAGTTGAGCGCCTGTGTAACCTGCTCTGTCGTTTGAATTCTTATTAAACCCGCCTGTACCGAACTCCATTTTAGCATTTCTTATGAAAAGATAAGCGAAAACAATTTGTTTTTATCTAGAGAACTTGTTGTCTATTTTCATATATGTGGATCAAGTTCCTTGATTACTTTCTGTCTAATTAGTTTGGCTCATTCTCCGATTACCGCATAATTAAAAGGTTCTTCGGCTTGAGTTATTAATAAATAAAACATATTTATTTATTGTTTCAAAACTAGTAAAAGAGTTATCCTAACAAATATCGCATGCGTAGTATAAAAGTAAATTTTATGTACATGTGTTATCAAATTTTGATAGGATTTTGCATAAAGAGATAAGCTCGATCAAAGGATTGCTTTCAAAGTGGTTTACCTAGCGAACATATTTAAGTTTTCATGAAGTGGGGAAATGGAAAATAAATTAGATTTGTATAAGTTTCTTAAAAGCAACATACACGAGGAAATACATATTTACTATTTTCTGGTATTATTGCAGTTCATTATGATTCTAACTCGAAAGGTTCAGCGCCGTGTTTGTGACTACGCTCTTGTTTTTAAAGCTGGGATATAGATAGGGTCATGACTGAGTTTTGTTTTTTATCCAATCTCATTGATCTGGAATGTACAAGTATTATTTGCTCAAATTTTAATTGAAATAAACATTATTATGTTTAGGGAAAAAACATTGTATGTAAAAAATTGGTTTTTATGTACTTCTACTTTTCATTTACCTACTTTATCAAAATGCCAACAAACCTCATGTTACCAGGTTTCAAGTAGACGTTTTTGAAGACTAAGTTACCTGTTGATTTTCCCTAGATTACCAATTCGTCATTTCTGCATGATCACACTAAAGGTGTATACATTTAAAGAGCAGATGTATTTGATTCAAAGCGGAAACACATTAACATAGCAACTTCATCCGACAAGCCGGTGAGAAGTTTCAAACATTTTCAACATGAAACTTTTCTATATGCGAAATGCTATTGAAAGCTCTTCACGGAGATTAACACGTGCCGTAGAAATACGCGTTCAAGGATTACCCCCACTGCGAGTATGAAGTTGTCTTGTTATAATGCGGCGCTAACAGCCAGCAGTGAAAAATTAATGCGTCCCTACACCCCCGCATGGCTTGCCGCGCCGCCACCGCGCCGGACGGGATATTCACGCGGTAAATAATATAAAAATAGCTGTTCGAGTTTTGTAATTTGTGACTGAGCATTTATTGTATATTTCAGTCATATTGTTAGTAAAATAACTTGGCTGGTCTAGTGATTAGTCAGTCAGCCTGACTGCTGAGCCAGAAGTCGTGGGTAATATAGTTGTACCGAGTCTGAGTGTTATTTTTGTGTGCATTGTTTGTATGTCATTGTTTGTTGTTGTTTTTTAGTCCCTCGCGAGACAGGAATAGTTCCTAGTGCGAGAGTTGTCCTTAAAAAAAGAACTAAAAAAAAACAAAAAAAGCAGGAAGTATAGTAAGTAATAAACATATTTGTAACGTTGGGAATTGACGTGGCTCATTCTTAAGGTTGTTCACTATCCAATGGAGGAGGGAACAACCAAACTACCTGCTGGTTAACCTTGGAAACTACACTGCGACAGAGTTCATATAAGACAGATATACATAACGCGTCGGTTCCGATAAATGTATATTGTGGTAGCTGAGAACGGTGCGGATTCGCTAGTGTGTGTATGTTTATGTTTTACACGCGGAATCCTAAATCGTTTTCATAAATAAAAATAGATTAAGTTGTCACTTAAAACATAAACTAGCCTAACAGACGAATTCCGGTAGCTCTGCGGTATCTAATTAACTTTGTAATAAAAACTGAAAAGACGTTCTATAAACTAGAAATGCCATCTTGACATTTGTTACGATCATTGAAGTATAGGTTTGAACGCAGTGCAATTTAAATATGTATCTTATCTGTAACTAATTAATACAAAACACTTCTTATAAAAAAAATAGAAAATGTGGTGCAAGTACTATTTTACTTCAACTTAAAAAGAGGACTTATTATTAAAAAAATACGCCCATAAATAGCTGGCAGTTTAGTCTACACAATGGTTTACCACAATTCCAAATTTGAATTGAAATGTTCGAATTTTCATCCAATGAATGATTGTAGAGATGATGTTCAGTGACTTTCTGCATTTAATCACATTTCTTTTGCAAGAAATATCGAGAAGAGTCAGTTACGGTGGCGGTTTATGGACGGTTTGCGGAGGCATAACTGCCGATGGAAAAACCGAATTGTCTGGTACCCTACGCACATTTTACAGGCGCAGAGTTCATTTTTATGCAGGACAATGCCAGGGTATTGTAGATTTAGATTATAGATTGATTTCACTTAATACCACAGGCATTGTAAATAAATATCTGAGTGAAGTCGGTATTATGGTTATGGGATGGCTAGCAAGAAGCCCGGATATTAATCCCATAAAACACCTATCGGATGAATTGAAAAGACGGGTCAGAGTGAGAGATCCTGCTCCGGAGACACTTGGCCAGCTTAAAACAACTACACACGACGAGTTTGATTACACCCCACAACATAATATTGTGACTCTCATCCGTTCCATGAAGAACCGCATGGAAGCAGTCATTAGGGCCCGGGGAGGAAATACGAGATACTGCATAAACTTTTTTAAACATTTTTTTGTTTGGCTGCCTTGTTTCCAACAATTCTAGTTAATTTTAATTTGAAACATTAATATTCCTTGAACAATACCTTATAATATCCGCAATTAACTGGCATTTTTATTATTACTTGTTTAGTGATCAGAGTTCAGAAATGTTTAGATTTTTTTGATGAGAAGTGAATAATGTTACTTTTGATTTTTTTTTTTTTGTATATGTAGTATATTTACGTATTTAGGCCGTTTAGAGTACGACTTTTAATGATCGTCAATCTGTTATTGTTTTGTCAAAATATTGTAAGTATCTCTCAATGCCTTCTCGTCTCACTTACTGACGTTACACAGTAAGAGATTTTAAAAACTTTTCCGTACGATTTTGTAAAATTAATTTTCAAACCTTATCCTAACAACGACGAAGAGAACATGAATGGATAATTCCTTTCTTTTTGGTGCATAGCACGTCCATACATTTCGGTAAACAATATTTATTTATATAAATCTAGATTTTTTATAAATTATGCTAATTTGTAATAAGCTGAGTTCTTAATCCCTTGATTTTTCAACCTTCCTACCACCAACCTCATCCTTTTTCTGCGTTAGCCTTAAGGGGATGGTCCATTGTATCATATTGATACTTGTTCAACTATTGCAGCTTTGAAATTGACACACATGTGTGGTTGGCAATTTTAATATTGTTTAGGTTATAGGATTAAACGTAAGTCAAGGCAAACTCGTAAGCGACTATAACTGACTGTTTAGTTACGAATACTTTTTTGTATATACTTCTTTTAAATCATATTTTTTACAGTTCCGCTTGTCATGTAAAAGAAAATACAACACACTGTTTCCATTTTTCATACATTTAATATAAACACTATTATTTATTGACAAGTTAAACGATTGTGACGAACGCTATTTTGCACGGTTTGCAAATTAACTGCACGCGCGTAGGTTGATATGCCAGTGAATGCTCAAAGATTTCACTTTAATTAATTCGGCTGCAACACGAGCTGCATATTAGACAGATTTACACCTCCTTCAGTAGCAATGTTGTGAACTCATTGGCAGAGCTATACGGTTCTTTACCACTTCAGCAAATAGCAAACATGGCAATGAACAGTGGAGTCATCCCCGCAGCTAACTAGATCTTTGAGCGCAGTTTGGACTTCGGTTTGATCGTGTTTGCTCCCTGCTCACTAGTTAGACTGCGAATTGTACAGTTTCTTTGTGCTACTGCGTTTCAACTTTGCTAACTAGCTGTTGGTGACTGATATAAACTGCATTAATACAGGTATAGAAATAAGTATTACAAATAAAAGTGTTTTATGTACCTATATATGTATATTATACTTATTATATATTTTATTTAACCGTATTGCATAGGTAAGTTACGTCTAAATGAATATCTTGGTATACCTCTATTAACTGAACGACTTCTAAGACGGGCTTGTTGTAATGCATTGTTTCTTGAGAGGCTTAACATGCTACTAGGTTGATATGACACCATTGGTACTCTTGGTGGCAAGGTGTACTTCATTACTGGAGCTTTTAAATAACTACTTGAAAAAACATTACGTTGTAAATTATGCAGCATTCCTAAGCTACCAATTTCGCTTGTGAACGGTATTTCAACAAGGGAAGGCATAGCAGATCGAGATTCAAATTTTGGCGTGTCTTTCTCCTTTGGTTTTTTATCAGAAATTCTTTCCACAATCTTTCCCAATAAATTTTTTTGTTTATTAGATTCGGTTTCATGTGTTTCCTTTAAGATACTATTTTGAAATTCTGTGTTCTGTGCAATCGAGTCCATAAGGTTCTTTAGTTCTTCTAGATCACCCTCTAACACACTTTCTTGTGGCGTTTTTTGTGTTTCTGGAATATCGGACTTAGAAACTGAATTTTTCACTGTCGTTTTAATTGTAGTTGTCGGGTTGTCGGACAAATCTTGAGGATCGATTAAATTGTTTGAGTTTGAATCGGTTCGAATCGAAGCACCACTATTATTATTATGTTTTATATGGTCAACAAAAATATCAGGATAGTCATGTAACATACTCAAGGGTTTTGGTGGAATGTGACCATAAGGTGATCGTTCTGTTGTGGATTTATTAATTTTCTGTTCTTCAATTATATTTTCTATCGATTTCAACTTCCTATCGATCTCATCGGATCTATTAATTTCTGTAAAGTTTTCTTCATTATTTGTTCCACTACGTGCTGTGTCTGTACCTGGAAGTAATTTATCTTCAGACAAGGCTTCATATTTTTTATTAGATGATTTGATAGCCTTAGATCTTCGAACGTTGTTTTTAAATTTGATTTGAGGAGCCATATAAGTTTTGAAGTAATATATATTTGAATCATTACCTGCCTCGATTTCCTCATCAATAGGAACAGGGTAATATGATTCCAAAGTTTCAGAACGTGCATTATTATAATTGGCGTCTGAATCATTAACTTGTTGTATTAATTTATTCAATATTTTGTTGATACCTTCTGAATTTCTTTGCTGTGATGTTTTTGACTGTATTTCCGCTAAAACAAATACGAAAACAACTGAAAGAAGAAATCATTACTTAAATTTCAAGATATCGATAATGCAGACATCAATGATCATCGGAATTGAAACGAAATTTGTAATGTTTCAAATATTTAAAAATAAAAACAAGAGTTGATTACAATATCGCGCCCTTACACGGCATAAGTCCCATGTTAATCATGCACCGGCCAGTGTAACACTGAATAATAGACTAAGTTATTGTATACAATCGTTTATTGATTAAATTTTATCGCGTTTCACATCTTCACAAATTTAATACGTACCGTGAAGAATATTAGACTTTAAACAAGATATTTTACTTGTCAAACCTTTGCTGTATATATGTATGTATATATTTCAGAAAATCTTAGGAACCGGTTAATGGATTTTGACGATACTTTTACTAGCATATAACTAATGTTATATGTAGTATTTTAGGCTACTATTTATTTGGAAAAAAAATATTGGGATCCGCTAAAAAAAATCAAGGATCCTCTTTAAATTCCTTCCTTCGGATATCCATTTTATCCTGATACAGGCCTCTCCCAGCGTGGGCACATCTTAGTAGTACATCATATATTAAATATTATTATGTTACTTCATTTGCTTAGTATAATTTATTATTAACTGCTTTTCTGAGAGTTTAATGACCATCACAACGATGTTCATAGCCCAACTAATACATGTATTCAGTAAAGCTTTTTCAAATGGTATCCTAATTATCCATATTATCCGGATTTATCCACACATTGTGTTCGAAGTATAAAATATCCGAATAGTAAATCGGCCAGATAAATGGTATGCTCTAATCTTTTGGAAACGCCAAGTGGTCAGCACCTCACGGGGGCTATTGTAGTAATTGTGCGGCCACTTTACACAGTATTTGCAACGGATCTCTGTTATTAGAAAATTTGTAAGTGAACTTTCCGTGTGGACGTGTTGGACTCAGTCGAAACTACATTGTTTGTAAAATAAAATAAGAATTATAATAAGCATTCAATAAGCTCTAGAAGTTTTAATATAATTTACAAGTGATTGGAAACTGAAAGAAGCAATCTTAGTTATCGTTGCGTTCGATATCGGCACCGGCAGCAAGTAAACAGCCCAGGTCGTCTTGTATTTCAATCGAATCTATTTGTATTTTATAGGAGCCGACTCAAATGTTTTTACTCCCACGGACGCGAAACGTCGCCGCGGCTTTTGCTTGCTTTGGTCTTTTATTGAGTTCTGTTATGCGTCCCAGATAAGGAATAATTCTTTAAAAAAAAATGTCCTGATAACATAAACATAATACATAACACAAAGTCATAGCTTTGCATCAGGAAAGCTGCTATCCGGAATGTCTGCAATTGCTAGAATGAAGATGTCCGACAGCTTTAATCCCTTTACATCATAGATTCCCAAATTCAAATGGGCGTTATGACTTATATGAATTTATTAAAGACTTTGAAAATACCTCTATTTTCATGACAAAATATTTTATCTAGCCGTCTAAAATATTTATCTCATCTATAAACATTAAAACATTTAATAAGTATTAAGTATAAATTAATTGATTCTGTTTAGGACTATCGGTAATAAGTCTTTGCAAGTTGGTAAGGAAATTAAGCAAATTAACGCAATACAGCATTTTTGTCAAAAATGCGTATACTAGCTGTTGAGTGCTCAAATTAAATCTTTAAGAAGCAGAGATAGCTCTTCTAAGGTCTTATTGTTTTTGTGTGCTTCGTCAGTGATCCATACTCGTTTGTACCTGACTGATAAAGTTAAGCAATCATGATAGTCATTAGTTTTATAACTTTCTATAAATCCATTGAGCAGTTTATGTATTAAAGTCGTTACAAATTGTAAATTCGTTTTAAAAAAATGTCTGAAACCAAGAAAAAGTGTCGGCTGTACAGTATTTAGTTTATGAAACATTATGATTATAATATCCAGCCCCTGTACTTTTCTGACCGAATGTTATATACATTCGGTTTAAAAAAGTACAGGGAATTGATAATTTAATTCTAATTTGTATAAATAATTATAAATAATTCTTTTTGTGGTTAAGTTGGCACAACTGTTTTCTATATTCACTACACTACAATATTCACTGATGGCTCAAAACAAAGTCTGGTACAGGGTACGGTGTATTCTCAGAAGAACTAAATATAAATGCAGCCGCACTCTTAGGTGCTCATATGACTGTATTCTAAGCAGAGTGTATGGGCATCATCAAAGTAGCCACAGCGACACTTGTAAGTAGGGTAAAGAACTAATCCATTGTGAATCCTCTCAGTCAGCAAATCAACATTACAGGCCCTACAAAGCAATATCATCACCTCAAAGCTTATATACGGTTGTTACCAGTCCCCGACGGAGGTATGTAATTACATTAACCACATCACTCTACAATGAACCAACGGACACAGAAATCGAGTGCGAAAACGAGGCAACGATGCCACAGATGAACTAGCCAGAAAAAGATTTCTGCTATAGGTCCTGAACCAATCGTTCCCCTACTTTCGCGTCATACCAAGGTAATGCACGACAAATATTGGAGGTGAGCGAATGCAGACAGGCAAAGGAGGTTCTCCCTCGCATAGACCGTAGATTTCCGAAACCTGCTACTACTCCGACGCCTAAAATTATGGAAACTAACCCACGTGATTACGTGTCATGGTCCTTTTAAAAAACACCTGTTTAATATAGGTGTAACCTGAAGAGCATGCTTGAAGGCAGAAGAGACGGCTGCCCACATGATTCTGGAGTACACACGAGTGACTCTCCCCGAGGTCAGCGGCGACACCAGAGGTTTGATAAATAGTGTTGAATATATCATAGCAGCAGAAGACGTACGAGTTGCGGGTATTAGCCTACGTAAACCAATACCAATAACTATGTCAAGTTATGTATGTTGAAATAGCTATTCTATATAACGTAACTTAAGGGCAAAACGAAGATTTGTTTCAACTAAGAAAATGTAATTAAACATCTCCGCAACTTAGGGCATAAGGTCAGACTCGAGTTTACACTTTTTAACAATAATTAAAACTTTTTGATTTTGTAACTATTTTTATAAGTACAATTATTACACGAATCGATATAACACCACTATACATAACCAAAAAAAACACTATTAACAGTTATTTAATTTTTATTTCATACTGTTTTATAGGCAGTGTTCGTTTATTGTTGCTTAGCTCAACACATATGCACTTACAACTATCGATTTCCCTGTCTTTCAAACAATGGTTCTTATATGTAATAATAATAAGCAGGTACCTATACAGGTAGGTCCTGTTCAAAGGCCACTTAGCATAGGCTAGTTGTGGGTGCACTGATGCAGGCGGTTGTATTGCCTTCAGAACTTAACCATGAACATTTGAGTTCTTGAGAACATCCAATTAACGAAACAGGTTTTGAGGTCTCCGGAGGCCCAAAATCCCCCCCCCCCTAATGATAGCGCTGTTAACAAAAAGGATACCCCAGGGGGGTACCAGCGCTAGCGTTGGAGAATCCCCCCCTGGACGTCCACCCTTGGTACGGAGTATGCCTGAGCGTGGACGCCCAGGCTGCCCCTCGTACTCTGGGGGGGGCTTACATTCGAACCTCGACACTGTCCACCACCACCTTGAGACAGCAAAGCCGGCCTTGCTCTTTTTAACCGAGACGCAGATATCATCTCCAGCGGACACATCCTACCTCTGCTACCCTGGGTACGGACTGGAACACTCCTTTGTTCCTAAGGCTGGTGTATGCGTGTACGTTAGAGATGATATCACTTCTCGCCGCCTCGGCAATCTTGAAGGTAGGGACCTCTCCATCTTATGGCTACGTGTAGAGTGCGACGACCATACCCGCATCTACCTATGCCTCTATAGGTCCCATAGCGTGATGCCGAAACGGACCGACTCATCGACCACGTCCAAATGGCTACAGACTCAGTGCTCCAGCAGGTCTTATCCGCAGAGATCGTGATTCACGGCGACTTTAACGCCCATCACGCCGAATGGCTTGGTTCTTTTTTTTTTTTTTTTTTTATGCGATAGGGGGCAAACGAGCAGACGGGTCACCTGATGGTAAGTGACTACCGCCGCCCATGGACACCCGCAACTCAAGAGTCACAAGTGCGTTGCCGGCCTTTTAGGTAGAGGTACGCTCTCTTCTTGAAGGTTTGAAGGTCGTATCGGTTCGGAAATACGGCAGGCGACAATTTGTTCCATAAGCTGGTTGTGCGAGGCAAAAAGCTTCTGGAGAAGCGCACAGTGGTGGAGTGCCAATCGTCCAGGTGATGGGGATGGATATTTTGTCGGGAGGATAGGACGATGGCGGAAACCAGCAGCCGGTATAAGTCCGAACAATGCCTCTGAACACTCCCCATGATACAAGCGATAGAGGATGCAGAGTGAAGCTACATCTCTACGCAACGCCAAGGTGTCAAGTCGATCAGAAATATCTTGGCAGTCGATGATGCGAGTCGCTCTCCGTTGAATGCGGTCAAGAGGGAGAAGTTGGTACTGGGGTGCACCTGCATAAAAAAAATACTGTCTCGATCTGTTTAGCACACCAAGCTTCTTCGAGGCTAATATGGCCTTACTCTCTAAGTGACCGCGAAACTGGACTTCGCTTGATATATCGACGCCAAGGATTCCGATACTGGCTGATGCAGTTAGGGAAGTGCTCTCAAATTGAGGTGATACGACCAATGGCATCTTTTTAGCGGTGAACGCGCAAAACCTGTGTCTTCGTGGGGTTAAATTGGACTAGGTTAAGTCGACCCCAATCTGAAACTTTTGATAAAGAAGTTTCGATTTCAGACACAAGTTTGGATCGGCTTTCGATGACGTTTACCCGAAAAATGTTAGCGCGGCCGGTGTAAAGGGCATCACTCGTGCTATCGTCTGCATAGCAATGGATGCCGCTAATCTGCAGCATGTCGTTGATATGCAGAAGAAACAGCGTGGGTGATAGCACACAGCCTTGTGGGACACCAGAATTAACAGACTTGGAGTCGGAGCATGCACCGTCAACAACGACCTTGATGCTTCTGTCTGTAAGAAAACTGGTGAGCCAATTGCACAGTTTCTCGGGAAGCCCATAGGAAGGAAGCTTCGCAAGGAGCGCTTTGTGCCAGACCCGATCGAAGGCCTTCGCCACGTCCAAACTAACGGCCAACGCTTCCCCCTTGGTCTCGATCGCCTGTGCCCACCGGTGAGTCAAGTATACGAGAAGATCACCAGCTGAACGACCCTGACGGAAGCCGTATTGTCGATCATTGAGGAGCTGGTGGTCTTCTAAGTACCGGAGGAGCTGGCAGTTAACAATGGATTCCATTATCTTGGAGAACAAGGAGGTGATGGCTATGGGTCTGTAGTTGGACGGATCCAAGCGATCTCCTTTTTTAGGGATTGGGTGCACTAGAGCTGTCTTCCATGAGTTCGGGACTACGTCAAGAGAGTAGGAAAGCCGATAAAGGCGCGTTAAAACCGGTGCTAACTCTGAAGCACACGTCTTCAGCACGATAGGAGAGATTCTATCGGGCCCACTCGACTTAAGAACGTCGAGGGAAAGAAGCGCTTTACGCACTGCCCTTTGTGTAAACCGGACTTCCGGCATGCGGGTCTCGCACTGCGGTATGGTCGGCGGTGCGTTTCCCCCGTCGTCCAGGGTCGAGTTGGACGCAAAGAGTTTGCCCAGAAGATCGGCTTTTTCTTTAGCGTCGTGGGCCAACGAATTATCTCCTATGTGCAGAGGTGGAAGGGATGGCTTACAAAAGTTCCCCTGGACAGCTTTGGCAAGAGACCAGAATGCACGAGTTCCGGAAGGGAGACTCACTAGTCTCTCGCCAATTCTGCCGATGTGAGCCGACTTCGCCCCAACAATTACTCTTTTGAGGGACCTGGAGGCATAGTTAAATTGCTTCTTTAATATGCTGGTCTTTACATCCCGTGCTGTCACTGCATTAGCCCATGCTTGGTAACATTCCTGCTTTCGGCGGGACGCCGCTTTGCAGGTTCGACCAAACCAAGGCTGGGACTTGCCACCTGTGGGAATCAGGGAGAATGGAATGAAAAGTTCCATACCCTGAAGCACAACATCCGCGACAGAGTCAGCAACGACATTGGGATCATCCGGCGAGAAGCAAACCTGCCTCCATGGGTAGGATGCAAAGAATGTTCGCATTCCATCCCAGTCTGCTGACCTATAGTGCCATACGCGGCGACTGCCTGTAACTCGCGGCCGCAGCGAGTGAACGAGTGGCACCATTCTCCTAATCAGGCAATGGTCTGAAGAGCCAAGAGGGGCCTCAACGGATACTTTGTAGCCGTCAGGATGTGAGGTCAGCAGAAGATCCGACAGTGAAGGCACGTGATTTTCTGCATCTGGGATTCACGTAGGCGTTGCTACCAGCTGCGTCAAGCCATATGCCAAGGCGAAATCGTGAACAGATCTTCCCGCATGATCGGTTTTGCGCGAACCGAACGAATCGTTCACTCGCTGCGGCCGCGAGTTACAGGCAGTCGCCGCGTATGGCACTATAGGTCAGCAGACTGGGATGGAATGCGAACATTCTTTGCATCCTACCCATGGAGGCAGGTTTGCTTCTCGCCGGATGATCCCAATGTCGTTGCTGACTCTGTCGCGGATGTTGTGCTTCAGGGTATGGAACTTTTCATTCCATTCTCCCTGATTCCCACAGGTGGCAAGTCCCAGCCTTGGTTTGGTCGAACCTGCAAAGCGGCGTCCCGCCGAAAGCAGGAATGTTACCAAGCATGGGCTAATGCAGTGACAGCACGGGATGTAAAGACCAGCATATTAAAGAAGCAATTTAACTATGCCTCCAGGTCCCTCAAAAGAGTAATTGTTGGGGCGAAGTCGGCTCACATCGGCAGAATTGGCGAGAGACTAGTGAGTCTCCCTTCCGGAACTCGTGCATTCTGGTCTCTTGCCAAAGCTGTCCAGGGGAACTTTTGTAAGCCATCCCTTCCACCTCTGCACATAGGAGATAATTCGTTGGCCCACGACGCTAAAGAAAAAGCCGATCTTCTGGGCAAACTCTTTGCGTCCAACTCGACCCTGGACGACGGGGGAAACGCACCGCCGACCATACCGCAGTGCGAGACCCGCATGCCGGAAGTCCGGTTTACACAAAGGGCAGTGCGTAAAGCGCTTCTTTCCCTCGACGTTCTTAAGTCGAGTGGGCCCGATAGAATCTCTCCTATCGTGCTGAAGACGTGTGCTTCAGAGTTAGCACCAATTTGATCGCGCCTTTATCGGCTTTCCTACTCTCTTAGCGTAGTCCCGAACTCATGGAAGACAGCTCTAGTGCACCCAATCCCTAAAAAAGGAGATCACTCTGATCCGTCCACCTACAGACCCATAGCCATCTCCAAGATAATGGAATCCATTGTTAACTGCTCCTCCGGTACATAGAAGACCACCAGCTCCTCAATGATCGACAATACGGCTTCCGTCAGGGTCGTTCAGCTGGTGATCTTCTCGTATACTTGACTCACCGGTCGGCACAGGCGATCGAGACCAAGGGGGAAGCGTTGGCCGTTAGTTTGGACGTGGCGAAGGCCTTCGATCGGGTCTGGCACAAAGCGCTCCTTGCGAAGCTTCCTTCCTATGGGCTTCCCGAGAAACTGTGCAATTGGCTCACCAGTTTTCTTACAGACAGAAGCATCAAGGTCGTTGTTGACGGTGCATGCTCCGACTCCAAGTCTGTTAATTCTGGTGTCCCACAAGGCTGTGTGCTATCACCCACGCTGTTTCTTCTGCATATCAACGATATACTGCAGATCAGCAGCATCCATTGCTATGCGGACGATAGCACGAGTGATGCCCTTTACACCGGCCGCGCTAACATTTCTCGGGTAAACGTCATCGAAAGCCGCTCCAAACTTGTGTCTGAAATCGAAACTTCTTTATCAAAAGTTTCAGATTGGGGTCGTCTTAACCAAGTCCAGTTCAACCCCACGAAGACACAGGTTTGCGCGTTCACCGCTAAAAAGATGCCATTGGTCGTATCACCTCAATTTGAGAGCACTTCCCTAACTGCATCAGCCAGTATCGGAATCCTTGGCGTCGATATATCAAGCGAAGTCCAGTTTCGCGGTCACTTAGAGAGTAAGGCCATGTTAGCCTCGAAGAAGCTTGGTGTGCTAAACAGATCGAGACAGTATTTTACTCCAGCTAACCGTCTGCAACTTTATAAGGCGCAGGTTCGGCCGCACATGGAATACTGTTCTCATCTCTATGCAGGTGCACCCCAGTACCAACTTCTCCCTCTTGACCGCATTCAACGGAGAGCGACTCGCATCATCGACTGCCAAGATATTTCTGATCGACTTGACACCTTGGCGTTACGTAGAGATGTAGCTTCACTCTGCATCCTCTATCGCTTGTATCATGGGGAGTGTTCAGAGGCATTGTTCGGACTTATACCGGCTGCTGGTTTCCGCCATCGTCCTACGCAACAAAATATCCATCCCCATCACCTGGACGATTGGCACTCCACCACTGTGCGCTTCTCCAGAAGCTTTTTGCCTCGCACAACCAGCTAATGGAACAAATTGTCGCCTGCCGTATTTCCGAACCGATACGACCTTCAAACCTTCAAGAAGAGAGCGTACCTCTACCTAAAAGGCCGGCAACGCACTTGTGACTCTTGAGTTGCGGGTGTCCATGGGCGGCGGTAGTCACTTGCCATCAGGTGACCCGTCTGCTCGTTTGCCCCCTATCGCATAAAAAAAAAAACACAAAAGCCTATTTATCAGGGCATGGATTGGTTACCTCCGTTTGAAAGCTAGCGACAAAATGTTTGATGTCATTAGATACAGCCGTTTCTGGGCACTTTACATCATCTTATCAACTACGAGCTATCACGTACGTGTACTAAATATATGCCTCATCTTGAAATGATACGATTTTTCAGATTCTTTATAATTGCAACTGTGCAAAATTAGAATATGTGATAATATGATATGATATGATATGAGTCTAGATAGAAGGTTGGACCTCTCAACTCTTATCTATGCTAAACATAAATACTTGAGAGCTAGCTGATGATTGGCCGTGATACATACAAAAAAGTGTTGGAAAGGATGTATAGTTATAAGAACGATTTCCACAATAAACTTTAGTAAAACGTGTAAAATAAGACTAGCCTGAAGGAAAAAATAATATTCATTGGTAGCGCGGCCGTATAAAAAATTCTATTAGAAATCCATTAACTTTTAAATTGCAACGGCCTTCTGATTTAATTGCGACCGTGTCTTGCTGTAAGTTACAAAAGCCAACTCAGCATAAAAGTACTTATCTACTTCAGGATTTTATAAATTACGTTTATTTTATAAATTTTTCAAAGTACTTATAAAATGTAACGTACTTTGTTACGTTACATTTTATAAATTTTTAAGAAAAATCTCACAATTTTTACTAAAGATTTACCGGTAGGTTTAGCCGTCAAACTTACAATTATAGACAACAGCGTGGGGCGTTATACATATATTTTAAATTTGGAATCAAGGGATTCAAGTTGTTACATTGAATACTGCATTAATCGCTGAATATTTACTGCATATGTACTCAGATAACTTCTATGTATATACCTACCAAAAGTATAACGGTAGTAAAATAATAGTAAAATTATATAAATGCAAAGCAAATTATCTATATTTTACGACAAATTTTAACGTAATCAAGTTACGTTAGTTAGCAAGATAAATACACAACATTAGGAGAATAATCTTATTTAGTAATTTTTATTACTAACTTTACTTTTTTGTTCATACTTGAACTTTGGTTTTGTTTATGGTTTTGAATAGCAATAAATGCGATACACTTTTTCATCGAGTGCCATACGCAGACCGGCGTTACGCTCCGCGGCGTCGGTATGGTATAGCACATTTAAATATTCCCTCGGAATCTATTACACTAGTTAAAGGGTTGGAGAAGTAAGGAAAGATTCAAAGTTAAAAATTCCCGCCAGCATTAAGTACTAGTTAAAGGTATTCGACCCAGACCTGCTCGAGCCTGCTATACTATCCGATACTTTTATACTATCCAATCTAGCAGTATACTTAAGTAATATCAGTTTTCTATCCTTCCGTCCTGCTACCTTTTACATCTTTAAATTATTATTTTCGTTTATGACTCATCAACGAGAAAATAAGCATCCACCTTATTGTGCTAGCTATAGAGATCATTCCACAAACCTTGATCTAATAACTAATATCACATCTATTTACTACCCTATTAAGGTTGACGAGGGTATAAAGGTAATAAAATCATAATTAACTTTTTTGAATTTGCAGTTTCATTAAGGTAACAAAACGTAAAGATTAGTAGGCTAAGAATTTAGATTAAATTAATATCAAGAGTAGAGTGTATAGGTTTCTCTTGGATAGGCGTGTTACATCTTCGTCTACATCGTCACTTCGTATCAGGTGAATTGGAAGACAAACGACCATTTCAGTAAACAATAGAAAAAAAAACTGTGGATATCATGATTTTATATTACGAAATTATCTATTGATTCGTCTTAACCACACGGTAATTATCATCATCAGCCTATCGCAGTCCACTGCTGGACATAGGCCTCTCCCCTTGCACGCCACTTCGATCTATTTTCGGCTTCTTGCATCCAGCTCTTGCTTGCGCAAATCGTCACTCCACCTGGCCTGTGGGCGTCCTACGCTACGTTTGCCGAGACGCGGTCTCCGCTCAAGAACTCGTTTTCCCCAACGGTTGTCGGTTCTGCGGCTAATATGGCCAGCCCATTGCCACTTCAGCCCGCTGATCCAGTGGGCTATGTCGATTACTCTGGTTTTCTGCCGGATCACGTCATTCCTGATGCGGTCCCTTAAAGAAACACCGAGCATAGCCCTTTCCATAGCACGCTGAGCAACTTTGAGCTTTGTCCACGTTTCGGCTCCGTATGTCATGACGGGTAGGACACACTCATTGAAGACTTTCGTCTTAAGGCACTGTGGGATTGACGATGAGAAGACTCGGCGTAGCTTCCCAAAGGCTGCCCAACCCACCTGAATTCTTCTGTTCACCTCGTCCTCGAAGTTGTTTCTATGGTAATTATACGCTAGCTTTATTTTATAAACGTAAAGTCGCATCCAAGAAAACCAGTTCAAACCACATTGAGTGACTTATTACTAAGTAGGTCTTTCAAGAACTATTTTACAGTTAGACAAAGAATTTGAAAATCTAAATCTTGAATAAGACCCCCTTAACTATTTATAAAACAAAAATAAAAAAGAAGATTAAAGTGGTAAGTACATCATACATACACACACAAAAGGGTAGGGAGAAGCTTCTCAAACACCCACTTTTTCGTCATCCCACTTACGTAATAGAGGGCCCGTATATCAGTGTCCTCAATTTCAGCTATGACTTCTCCTGCTTATTATTATCCTCTAACTATTACATCATTATATAAATATAAGTTTGGATATTTTATAGGTTCCAATGTTATATTTATTCTATTTAACAGTGGTAGAGCATGCTTAGGCACGAATGGCCGGGCTCGACCGGTGCGATAAGACGGCCTCACAGAAAACCGGTTGTGAACTAATGCTTGCGTTGCATTTCCCTGAAATGAATGAGGTTGCCGGAGGCTCAACTCCCCATCTGCCCCCATCCCTTCTCTCTTCTTTCCAGCGCACTTACGACACGACTCTTGAGTTGCAGATGTCCATGGACGGCAGTTGTCACGTACCATCAGGTGATCCGTCTGTTCGTCTGTCCCCCTACGGTATAAATTACAAACGTCACGATTATATTGAAAAAGTCTTTAGAATCGAAAGTTTGTAATTAAAATTATAAAGTACTCGTACATGTATTAGCGGGATACAAAATAAAAATATTTTACACTACAAATATTACTCTTTGTATCAAAATTGTGTTCATATTGCGTAGTTCCCAGTGACCACGTGGTCCTATGGATATTTGTCCACATCCGACTGTTGGAATAATTGAGGTGTACATTTTCACTTTGTTCCGTTTCCATTCGATTAAAATCGTTGTACCACTCTTGTACACCACCTATTCGGTGTTTACTAAACGATTTGAACGGTTCGACGATTCGCTCAGCCGGCCGTGTTTACTTTTTAAGTTTTTTTATTAACATTATGTACGCACCTACGTATACATGGCCTAAGAAAGTATCTCATTTTTAAAAAACCTTTAAAAAATTGACAAAAAGTTGTATGAAACTAACACATATATGTATTTAGAGGATCAGCGTGGTCAGTCACAATAGCAAGTAACTAAATTACAAAGATTTTTTATCTTAGACAATGTTGTAAATATCGGCCCCATAAACTTGATCAAAGGTTGAGGTTGACTTTAAGGTTCAAAGAGCAACTAAAAGAGCAGCAGAACGGCTTTCATCAGCAGGTTGTGAAGTAACGCTTGCGTTGCATTTCCCCGAATTGAGTGAGGTTTCCGGAGGCCCAATTCCCCCTCCCCCTTTTCTCTCCCCTCATCTCCTTTCTCCTTTTTTCCATCACCTTGTGGCGTACATATGCCACGTACTCTATAGCTCTGAAAATGCATCAAGACAGCACGCATCCACTCGCACAGCATACCAAGCGGCGAATAAACGCGATCCGCGCGACACCGCGGTTTTATACGATGCATTAATTTATACTCACGCACACATACAGCGACAACAGGAACGTAAGCTGATTGGTTGCGTGCACAGTAAATATTGTAAATATAGAATAAGAAATGTGATTGGTTAATCCATATAATGTGCGGTAAATTAACTCCATTACTTAATAGTCAAAAATGTAAATATAACTAGCACACTTTTAATCAAATAGAAGTCGATTCCAACCATTCTCTGGTGTTTCACTTCAGCTACGGTTCAAGGACTAACCAGTCTGGCCGGCTAACATAGACACCTTTCCTTGCTCCTAGTATTATCTACTTAGCTACGGTTCGACGGCTTATACAGCCTGGCCGGCTAAGTAGATATCCTCACCTCATTCAGCCAGCTGGCACAGACGTAGGAAAAGTACTACTTCCAAAACTTATCGGGTCAGTTACCCCAACAGCTGATCCCGAAAACCTCATCCCTCCTCTTTTCTTTCCGCTCCCTGCATCCCATCCCTCATCACCCTCAAAGGCGGGTAGCGCACTTGCGACTCTTGAGTTGCAAGAGTCCATGGACGGCGGTGTCACTTACCATCAGGTGACCGTCTGTTCGTCTGTCCCCCTATAGAATAAACAAAAAAAAAAAGAAAGCTAAAAAGGGACTCCCTGACAGATCTAATCTGGTGACTGAACTTTTCATGTCATCCGAAACATTTTATGAAATTTTATTAGATACTTCTCACTAAACATGTGACAACATATTATTGTTCTTTTTTGTTGTTAAAAAACTTTATTGGTAAAGTAAAGGTGGGTTTGCAATAAGAGTGGTCATAATTCCGTGACGCATGCAATAAATCTGAATACTTGTAACTAATAGAGACATTAATAGTAATGATTAAATCATTTTTAATATAAAAACAGCTGATGCTGAAAATTACCCCACAGTTCTTCATAGCTGATATTTAAAGTCTTAAGTTTTATAAAGGTCGGTTACAGGGTAGTTTCAAATATATTGGCTACTGGGTCCCGCGAGTCGTCAGAGTACATTTTATGAGCATCTAATAAAAATTTTATCGTGTAACAGTAAAGAAGCAATCAGTCCGCTGGATATTGGCCTGCGGGGTCGGTAAACACGTGTATTTTTATGTTCGTTCGCAGTTACCGACATTCATAGATTCGCATATAGAACCACTTTTGTCGATTACCTATTTAACTGGATTTTGCTGATGTTAACCCATTCCTCCCCATTGTCCTATTTTTAGGACACCATATTCAACATTTTTTTTTTTACATGTTAGGTCGTTTATTTTTATTGTTTCTGACAAAATTCGTATTCTTGCACAGTTTTTCTGATAAAATAGTTTTTTTCTTCTGCAAAAAGTGTATCCGTAATTTTAATGTAATTTTTTTTTAAATATCATTTTTGTTGCCTCAAAAAGAAGCATCATATTCTACCATAATGTAAAGAACTTGCCACCTCCAATTTACATAAAACTGATTCTTAGACCTTTACCAAATATATAAAAAATGAAAACACAAACAAAACATAATTTAGATTACTTGTGGTAATCTTTCAAAATATTATTCTTGGTTGTTATTCTTGGATGAAAAAATCGGAAGGCAAGGCAAGCAAACCTACACCAGGTAGATCAGAATGCCTTTTACAACCTGTCAGGTTTGACAATATTGGTCACTATATGACGAAGAGGGACAAACAGGGGCGTTGCCAGGGACAAGGTTGTAAAAAAAACCTCTTACTTTTTGCGCTAAATGTAAAAAAATACTGTGCAGTGATTATTTTATACCTTACCATACAAAATAAGTTAATAGAACTTTGTTTAAAACTGTTAGTTTTCGATGCATGGGAAGTAATGGGTTAAAATCTAGTTTTCTATGAGCATAGGAACAAACGGTGGGTCCCTTAAATGTTCCTTAGACAACTAACATCGAGACACAGTTTATTGTACAATTTATTCCAATGTATTTAACATTATTATGTTAAATGAATTAAAAGGCAATGGCAATTTGTCCCTTTACATAGTAACATTATTAATTTCAGACTTTTCAAGACTTTTTATCCTTTTTATGTGTATAATTAACTTTATTTATTCATAGGTTTATATTTTTTAATATTAATATATATATTTAATAATATACCTACATTTTTTTTGTAATATAGCTACCCACTCTCTCTTGATACAAAATATATCCTAAGGTTGTCTGGTAGAGATCGTTTTTAGCGACAAGACCGCCCATTATACAATACGTTAATGTTTGATTAAGATCTATTGTAATTCCTATAATGTACAATATAGAATATTCTAATCTAATGTAAATGGGGGAACAGACGAACAGACGGGTCACCTAATGGTAAGTGACAAACGTCTCCCATCGACACCTACAGCTCAGGAGTATGCTATTCGCCTTTAAGGGTGATAGAGGGTGGGAGAGGAAAGAGGAGAGGGGGAGTAGGGCTTCCAAAAACTTTACCAATTTATGCGAAATGTCACAACCGGTTTTCTGTGAGGCCGTGGTATCGCGATACCAAGATAAGAATATAAAAGTAATTAATCCAATATCTATATATCTATTTCTCGTTACCTAACGAATCCTTGTTTTCTCAATTGTGCCTAATTTTTTATAGAAGTTAACCCCTTAAATAACATAATAGTTTGGTTTCCTAAATAACAATTGAAGTTCTTTATAAACAAACGTTACGGGCCCTCTTATAATTTAATTGGTGAAATACTGTAATAAATTATTTCGATATGACAGTTTTTATCGGCATTGTAATCTGTATTTATAGCAAAACTAATATGAACATAAATCATATTACATATAAAAAAACTGAGGTTGTGTGGCAGTAATTCTTTTGGGTATCACGGCGGAAACCATTAGACACGAGATCAATGACCCAATTATAATTCTGCCCAATTTTAAACTAGAATTAATTATGCAAATAAATGCATAATATTCACAAAGTAACTTTTTTGCAAGCCAATTTAAATTATTTAAAACCTAAAAAACCTGCAAAGGCAGCACACTGAGAAACGTGTTAATATAACACGTTCCTCGGTTCCACGACCTCAGTTTATTAGCACTTTCTTTACTGAAAATAGATTTAAATTAATATAATCTCACTTTGGAGCGATGACTTACTAAACCTAATACAAGTAAGTTTCATACGTAAACTTTTTTAAATCTTATATCTAATTAAGTTAAATCTGAATCCCCATCCATCCACGAAAGATCTCGTTTGCCCCGTCGGCACTTAGCAATGTAATGATGAATTTCATGTTAAAAAACATAAAACCTTTTTGAAAAATATCAATATTATTCCAATTTGAAAATTTAAATCAAAAAAGAAATTGTGAACAAACACGGAAAAACAAAACATGAACATTTTTATGTCGATACTAAGCTGATAAAAGTGGACAAACCCTAAAAAACATTACAAAGACCATAACAGTTAGTAGTAGGTGGATATAAATAAATAAAATGACAAAAGTTTATATATATGGAATCCATTGTTATGCAACGGCACCATGACGCCGCGCAGTGGACAGGCCAGATCCCGAGGACGCCCGCACAATCACGCACGGCCCTGGGACAGTTTGACGAGGCATTACCCACGTATACTAATATGTTTGTGAGTTCCGTTTGCCTCTGTAAACAGACAATCTGTTGTTATTGCGGTATTACGATACACTAGTTTTAATTCAAAACATAATCACGCTTTACCTACGATTTTTTCCTTTGTATCGACGTATATCAAAACTTCTTTGCTGTCGCCGACGTGCACAATAAACGGGACTTTTAAACGAACTTTTTGAAACATTTGTATAAACGGTTTTGGTGTCGATCTTTACGGTGAATATTCAACAACTGTACGGGGGGACTAACGGTACCGTAAATATATATGCAAGTTAATATAACTTCAAACGAGTTCTAAAAACAGTAAAACAATAACCCAACTTATAATAGTGTGTTCGATGCAATTGGCAGCTAATTTCTTGTTCCACGACCAACCAACGCGTTCATTGTGTCAAAATTTTAATAGGATCTCTTTATCAGAAATTTCTTTTGTGAATGAAATGAATTACGCAATCGGGTCAACATACTCGGTGTATTAGAGTATTAGAGCGTATTCATTTCATACCGGATTTGGAGCTTGATTTTGTGCATTAGACAAACAGTTATCACGTAAGTAGGTAGCTACATTAATAACTACGTCCTAATCGATGCAATTCTCTATATTTATACATCTAATCGTATAAAAAGTTTCGCTAATAAGGACATCTCACGAAATATTTACATGTAGTGTTTGAAACCACAAGACTCGACTACGGAACACACATGGCTTAATATTTTGTTGTTTGTTTGGTTTAACGCGATTATTGCTATATTTGAATTATTCTATTCTTACAATTAATTATTCTGCGTGAGCAACTTTTGGTATTAAAATGACCTGATTGGTATTTTGCAATATTTTATATATAAGTGCCTTCTTTAAAACTTTTTTATTATACTTTCTGAGAGTGTTTTTGAAATTACATTTTAGAATTCCGCAACTTAAAAAGAAAAAAGAAACAGATCGTTTTTTACACGACTGCCAAAGACGTGTCCTAATGCGTTCGATCTCTTCCATTCAATTATCAGTTTTTTATTGTTTATCGAAATAGGGTTTCTCTTGCAACTCACCTGATGAGAAATGATGACGAAGACGAAGAAATTGCACTCCTATCCAAGAGAAACCTATACACTCTACTCTCGAAGGTTCGAGTATTATAGTTATATGAAAAAATAGACGTAAGCAGTTAATTTCAAGCCTTAGTGACTCGAACCTCGTAAGAGTTTATTTTGACGTTTAGGTGTTAGGACGATAAAAGGATGGAACCTCTGCCTATTTATAGTAATCCGATAAGGAGGTGGTAAAACTCGCCAATGTGAATTGTTAAGAATATTTATTAGTATTCCAAACAATCCCTTTTCTAAAACTGAAACCAAAACAAAATTATAGGCATCAAATAATTAGGTACCAAGTCTAGTTATAAATTTGATCATTCTTAAATAAAACGCTTTTTTTCTCTCTTCTTTCTACACCTAAACTACCCGTTTGTTCTTTTGCATCTTGTCTTTTTCTGTCCATCCTAAGGTTGCCTGGCAGAAATTGCATTTAGCGATAAGGCCGCCCATTGTACATTTCTATTTTGCATAAGTAATGTAAATTTTTGTGGTGTACAATAAAGTATATTCTATTCTATTCTATTCTATAGGTACGGTACTTAAAATACTTTGGGTAACAACAGTACTTTTGGTGATAGTATAATATTTTATTAATTTAGCAAATTAATCAAAGTAAAAAAAAACATTGACGGTGTACTTAAAATACCATGATGCTAAATATACATATGAGTAGAGTGCAGGGACCTTCCTGTTACAGCCACTTCGAGTTACGGATATGCGACACCCACCTAACGTCCTTGAGCTATTCATTCCATTACCTTCAATTTGCATTACCTTTCTCTTTTAATATACAGTCCCAGTTTTAATATATTTAATTCTTGTAATGCCTGGTTGCTTAAAATATACAAAAAAAAAGAAATTAATCAAATCAGTAACCAGCCATCCAACGTATATTGACTGTTAATTTCTATACCTGAGTAAGTATGCAGTCGATGTCCTTTGGTCTTTGAAGCTTTTTTCTTTCAAGGGCGTGTTAAAGGTTGCTATTCTAATTCCTATCATAATGTCGGTAACTTAGATCTCTAAAAAACAGCTTCAAGTTGTTATAATTATTTTTAACAATTGTAGATAATTTGTTAAATATTTACTTCCTGCTGTCGTAACATTTTAAGGTTTTATAAGAATTTCTCATACTGTAAAGCAGAATTCGAACATTAATCAGAATCTTACATATAGGTACGGTTGAAGATGTATAAATAAAACTTTTCACTGCAAGATAAGTTGTATAATTTAGTTTTGTAGTAGTTTTGTAGGGAGTGATATTGCGACTGTTTATAGGCACCGTTTATAACATATGTATAATACGCTTACCTTTCCTTTGCCAATATAATTAATGGCAAAGGAAAGGTAAGCTTGTTTTTCTCTTTAACAGACAATACGCTCACGTTTGTATCTCCTAAGGGGAAGGCAGAGGGGTATAAAACAGCCATATTTTTCGAATAACAATGAATACAATAATAAGTGGTATTACATACTTTATTAGATATGTCCCCTTTGGTCTACCTTGTTGGAATGCAAAATTTAGTTTTTTTTTCTTATATTAAGGTAAAATTAATTAATAATAAATAAGAAAATAACAAATGGTCGACAACATTTTAATTAAAAAACATTACATATTAAAAAATATTATTATAATTTATGTTAACAATGAAACATAGGGGCAGCGGTGCTAAGGCTTAAATCCAAAAGCACCACTCCAGGACCCGATGGCATTCCAGGCCAGGCATGAGTCCTAGCCCAGCAGGCTCTAGTGCCCCTACTAAAAGGGCTTTTTAGCACATGTATCGAACGGGGCCAGTTTCCAGAAATGTGGAAGACAGGTAAACTGGTCCTAATCCGTAAGGAGGGGCGCCCGGCAGACTCACCATCTGCCTACCGGCCCATAGTGCTGCTTGACGAGGTGAATAAGCTCTTTGAGCGAATCATTGCCAATCGCCTCGTTGAGCATCTCTCTAGAGTAGGGCTGGATCTGGCGGATAATCAGTTTGGTTTCCGCAGAGGGCGCTCCACTGTAGATGCGGTCATGCATGTCTCGGGGGGAGGTGATCTTGGCGGTGTCTCTTGACATCGCCAATGCTTTCAACACCTTGCCCTGGAGTTGTATTAAGGAGGCACTCGTCTATCACGGAGTGCCTCTCTACCTCCGCCGTATTGTCGGGGCATATTTGACAGAGAGAGCCGTTATCCACCCGACTCGGGCAGGATACGGTCGGCGTAACATGTCGTGCGGTGTTCCATAGGGCTCGGTATTGGGCCCTCTCCTGTGGAACATCGGCTACGACTGGGTACTGCGCGGTGTGCTCTTGGGAGGTGTCGTAGTGACGTGTTACGCCGACAACACCCTCGTGACGGCTCGGGCATAGACGCACCGCGACGTGACCATAGAGGCCACGGCCGGGGTCGCTCAAGTCGTTACAAGAATCCGGCGATTGGGTCTCCAGGTGGCTCTCAACAAATCTGAGGCCCTCTGCTTCCACGGGCCTCGCAAGGGTCCGCCTGGAGGATCCAGTCTATTTGTGGGAGGTGTTCGCATCGGCATCGAGTCCTCGATGAGATATCTGGGACTCGTACTCGACAGCCGATGGGACTTCAAACTTACGAGGGCAGCGACCGCGCTTTCGAGGCTACTGCCCAATTTGAGGGGGCCCAAGGCCTCCTGCATTAGACTATACGTTGGATCGTGCGGTCCATGGCCCTATATGGGGCCCCAATATGGGCGGAGACCCTGACGACAAGTAACGCTGCTATTTTGCGCCGTCGCAAAAAAAGCAGCACAGCGGGTTATGGCCGTCAGGGTCATAAGAGGATAGGATACTCTTTTGAAGTGGCGAGTCTCCTAGCCGGAACACCGCCATGGGACCTGGAAGCAAAATCTCTCGCTGCACTGTACCAGTAGCGGCGGGAGTTGCAGGAGCTGGACCTCAGAGCTGGCCCTCGTGATATCGAGGCGCAACGGTCCCAGCTCCGCCAGGCGCTCATGGCTCAGTGGAAAGAACGGTGACCGAGCGCGGGGCACGCCACGCGGTAAGACCCATGATGGAGGATTGGCTCGAGAGACGACATGGAGCTCTCTCCTACCGGCTAGTTCAGGTACTCACCGGACACGGATGCTTCATAAGTACCTGTATCGAATAGGCCGGGAGCCAACGCCTGTGTGCCACCACTGCGGGAGCTGTCACGAAGAAACCGCACTCCACACATTAGTGGTGTGCTATGCGTGGGTGCAGCAGCGTGATGACCTCGTGGCAGCTATTGGTGTGAGAAGCCTCTCGCCAGAGACCATGGTTATTGCTATGGTCCAGAGCGAGAGTGCATGGGATTCCGCCGCTTCGTACTGCGAGGCAGTGATACTTGCAAAAGAAGCGGCGGAAAGGAAACGGGAGAGAGTTAGTACTCTTCCGTCCCGCAGAAGACGCACAAGGCGACGGAGAGTGCAAAATGACCTCCGGCCTCCATGAGCGCTGGCCTGAGGGCGACAGACTGGGCTATCTATCGCCCTAGCAGAAGCAGGCCCGTGACGGTCACGCGCGCCTGACTATGTAATATGTAATATGACTATGAAATATGAGGGGGGGGGGGGACAGAACCCCAAGACATCATATTGGGGTCGCCTTGCTCAAAAGGCGGCTAGGTCTGCCGGGGTACACAGGGACTTCCTTTCTAGGGTACACCTGAGGCCCCGGCCAATAGACCCGTTGACGGAACACTGTGTGGTTTTAGTCGTTTCGAGTCCGACATACCACCATTAGCCCCGGTAAGGTGATGACCCGTGGGGGTTTCCACACAAAAGAAAAAACAATGAAACACAAAAAATAAAGAGAAACAAAATATTACCAAGAAAAAAACATGTCGAAATGTTAAAACTAAGCAATCTAATTACAAAATAATTTAATCATAATCATAATCATTTATTTATGTGTTAAACATAAGTAAATACAGTTATTGAAGGTGTTAAATAAATCGATAGTCCACTTTGTTTTGCCGTTAAGACAAACAAATACAATTCCAAGAATGAGCATAGTTCCATTGAAATATACATTAAATTGTTATTATCAATTATGTCACATTTATCATTAATTAGGTATTGAAATTAATATTATGGCTTATATAATACTAAAATTAATTAGTTAAATATATTATATTTCATTCCATTACAATTATCACAATGTATCATTCAAGAATTCCTCTACCTCTATTTTATTTATAAGTAATAATAGAGTA
Organism: Tyria jacobaeae; assembly: GCA_947561695.1. Taxonomy (NCBI): domain Eukaryota; kingdom Metazoa; phylum Arthropoda; class Insecta; order Lepidoptera; family Erebidae; genus Tyria; species Tyria jacobaeae. The sequence goes on from OX387218.1 coordinate 12,818,752, forward strand.
TCAAAATATTTTTTATGGAATGTAAAAATATGAATTTAATAACGTATTTTGTTAAGGTATTGTATAATGACTATGACAGTAGGTCCTACTTAGAATATTCTTTTTCCTGCGGGATAGCCACTTACTACACTACACAATATTTTTGTGTCTAAGGCAGTCCATATAAGGGAATATAATGGAATATATAAAAATATTATTTCCCATTTTCATTTCCGCACGCTAAATGCAAAATTAATGACAGTCAGTTGCTATACGAATGTGTCATAAAGGTGGTTATATTAAAGTACTCTAGGCGTATAATATCGCAGACGTGTGGGGCCCAATCCTTGGCCACGTCTGTCCGGATCGCAATAAAACCGTCTACTTATGTCATAATATGCATATGTGATGAAGTAGCGTGAGATATGACTACACTAACTCGCGTGAATCATACGTACACACGAACGTAACTATAATTTAATAACTTCACATATGAAGTACACTTAAAGTATGAAGTTTGCTCAAATTTTATGAATTAGGTACCTGCATCCTCTATCGCTTGTATCATGGGGAGTGTTCAGAGGAATTGTTCGGACTTATACCGGCTGCAGGTTTCCGCCATCGTCCTACGCGACAAAATATCCATCCCCACCACCTGGACGATTGGCACTCCACCACTGTGCGCTTCTCCAGAAGCTTTTTGACTCGCACAACCAGCCTATGGAACAAATTGTCGCCTGCCGTATTTCCGAACCGATACGATCTTCAAACCTTCAAGAAAAGAGCGTACTCTTACCTAAAAGGCCCGTGACACGTCTGCTCGTTTGCTCCCTATCGCATAAAAAAAAAAGTAAGAGATGAAGTTGATGCGTGAATGTTGTTGATGCGGTGCTCGTTCAGTTTAAATATTCGTTTAGAAAGTTAAATTAATTATTTAGTTGCTTACACTAACCTGTCCATTAGTATACCCAATATTATGAATTGCTGTTCTTCTCTCTTTCTTGGGGATATGTTTTTCTAGTGTATGCATAAATGTAGTATGATGTATATGTTACGTTTGTTTATCACGGGCTGGAGCCTATACTAGTCAGCTTATTGGATTTCGATATATCAGGTGTCATTTAAATCGTCTCAATAGTGGGTGTCACATAGAGTGTACCTATCTACATTTCGAGACGAAATTTTTATTTCGCTGAAGTGATTCAGCGAAATAAAAATTTCGTTGGGTTTTATATATTTTGTTTGTTTTATTTTTTCTATTGTTTTTTTTTGTAATTTTAAATATTTGTTGATTTTGGAATTTGAAACAAAACCGGAGATAACACGTCGGATGTCATCAGAACACACATTTTAATTAGACAAGTGAAAAGGAATACATATCAGTGGCATATGACGATGCTATCATGCATACTATTATAACATTAATATTACGCTATGTATATAATATAAAATTATATTATCATTAAACTCTAAAAGGAAAGGTACTTAGACCAAGACATAACATATTTCTAGTAGAAGTAAGTTATATATATATATATATATATATAAAGTGCAAAAGACCCATAAATAAATGTTCCTTAACTCATCATATTTCTACTACATATTATTTGTGGTTTGGTTTCTATTGAGATTGTTCAAAAGACTTCACTTTCTGAGATCTAGGGCCAAAACCACACAACATTTTAGTCGTACAATATTCACTTTTGTATTATATAATCCATATTTAAAACGAGTACATGCCCTGGTAATGTGTTTGACAGGGACACCTAGTACTGATATCAGTCTTCCACAAAGGAATTACAATATATTTTTTTAAAACTCCTGTGTCGCAGGGGGCTTCACAAACACTCAATCAACGGACACAAAGAACTCCAAGACTCCGGACAACTATTTGTGGATCACACAAATTTTGTTCCGTGTGGGAATCGACAGCCCACGACCCGACACGGTTCAGCAGTCAGAGTCACTAACCACTAGACCAACGGGCCTGTCAAGTCGTCAGTTATAAGTTTTAATCTTGAGGAACCTTAGTGGAAGAGAAAAAATTTACATTAATTATTATTATTATTAAACGTATATTTATTTTCTCTTTCAAACACACCAAATGTGTTTATAACATGAGATTAAGTTTTAAAAACTTGACGTTAGATTGTGTGAAAACTCATACAAGTTGTTCAAAGTGGACTTTATTCCTAGTTTTTGCTGCATGATTATGGCTTGCTTTAGAATAAATTAGTACGCAGCCAGCTCGATGTTAACCATTGGTTCAGTAATTGAGTAAAAGACATGCATGTGCGCGCATCACATCGCCATCGGTACCACCGCGCTTCGGACATAGCTACGTTGTTTTTGCCAATCGTATTAATTTCATAATTTATTAATAGGAATATTTGGATCGGTGAGTGGACACAGATGGAAATGCACTCGGTAAATTGACTGATAACCGCAGTCGGGAAAGGCTAAATACCTGCTAATGATAGTCCGATTGATGTTTTCAATGGCCCTCGTATAGGAAGGTACTTACGTAAACATATAAATACTAAAATGGAAACTGTTAACAGACTTTAATTGTTTTTTGTTTGTTGTTAACAATATTTCGAATACTGTGAACCCTGTTTTAATTAGGCCATGCCTACCCCTTCGGGGATACAGGCGTGAGTGTATTTGTGAACACTTGCGTTATTGGTTAGGACTCATTAATGCACTGCTATATAGGGGAAGTTACCCATTTGTTACTACGTAGTTACAGCCTGTTCACCTCTTAAAGCGGTGTCAAAGTGTACTCACACGTGTGATTAGAGGGAACTACAACACTAGTAATATAAAAAAATTATTAGAATTTTGACACATTATAAGAATAACATTTAATTTATCTGATACATTTTATTTATTAAATGAAAATCAAATGTTTATCAAACATTTGATTTTCATTTAGATTTGCGATTAGAATAAGAGAGTTTGTAGAAACTTGAATAAAATGATTGGAATAGATTATTCTTTATTGCACTCGATTAATAAAGTACAGATGTAAAAACATATTAACTAATATGTTTTTACGTCTTTACCTTTGATTGCTAATAGCGATCTCTTCCAGACTACCTGGTATGGAAATAATAACAAAATCATTTAATACAATAGAAAGTAATACTTTATATATTAAACATTTTACAAGAATTCAAAATACGATATGTACGTTTATTTTGACACAATATATGTAACAGCGTGTTGTGCGTGCAAAGCCTAAATGAAGCTTATTGAAGTTTCAATTTCAGTGTTACAATTATTCGTGTTCACTACGAGCCATAATATCTAGATACATGACATCAATGAAAGTGAGAAATTAATGAACCGACGGCCTGATGATGTATCTGTACTTTATTCGTTTATATTAACGTAACTTAAATATAAATTAATAGCCCCGCTTTCACCAGTTCCGTTTCATGTTTACTTTACATGCCCGTGTTAACAATGTGTCCGTTAGTTAGATTGAATATAGAGCTAAATTTTAATCGAATCGTTTGCGGGTGCGGTAAAATTTGTACAAACAAATTAACGCGAGGTGCAATTGGAAAATCTGAACAAACATTGAATGCAAACTGCATTTGAATTTTGACGTACACATGTAGCTGCTACGTTTTTGTATAATTTTTATGCTCCCAATAAATGGTATTGTTTGTAGACAACTTTTTTATTTATTTTTGTGATGTATGAAACAGCATTTCAAAATATTTAACCTTTAACCTACCAATGTGGTAAACGAGCGTCCTTCCATTGTAATATGTGTGCGTTTTTTATCATGCATTAAGCTACATTATTTATCTATTATAGCTGCTACATACACACGACTGCCCTGTCTATCCACGGATATAAATTAATTTTAACTACACAGTGGAGAAGGATGATGACGGTGACAAAAGTAGCGATGATTAAATTCGTGTAGAAACCCACTAGGAAAATAAAAACCCTCGATCACGAGTCATAATTTCAAATTCACTCAACTTCAATACGCGTTTGTCCCCCGGAACTTATTCTTTGAAGGTTCTACATTTCTAAATGACAAAAGAAACTCGCTTGTAGGAACGTATTATGTAGATGAAACGAGTTTAATATTGAACCCAAAAGAGTGTTTCAAAATGAAAGGTGTCTGAAAACAAACGGTTCAGAAAAGAAAAAGAGTGTCCCTAACTTTACCTTTCTGCGACGAAACGAGGGAGTTGGGGAACAAAAACTATTAATGTACAGGCTCTCACGGCCCGTTGAGTTGTCGGTGCGTTTCGTTTGATAATTTCCGTGTAGCGGGCTTTAATCGAATGAACTGCGCCCCCTCCCGCGGGCCACTCTCCACATCCCTGCCCGCGAGCGCAATAAAATTGTTCATCTCTATTATCGCGGGAAGGACAAGATTTTGCATTTAGGAAGTGTCACAAATATAACGAAATATAGCACAATGCATAATATGTTTATTGGTTGGAATGTATTCGACCAAATATACTCTTCTTATATATAATACCTTTGGATTTGAACCATATCTTAACTTACGTTGATAAATTCGTATGCAACTACTGGAATATAGCGAGGTAACCTGCTCGGGCTTCACAGATCGAATGCAAAAGTGTCTTACTTTTTTTAATAATCAGCTAGTGAATTTAGATGGCTTGAGTGTTATTTTTTTATTATTTGACACAGTTATGTTTTTAGAGATGGCTGTTTTGAGTTAATGCTCAATTTATGTGTGAATGTTAAATACCAAAGGCGTTGGTAAGTAATAAAAACATAAATTGTAATGTGTTGTAGTAAAATGCATTTAAATGTATAAATACCGATCGACGATCGCTGATTTTGATGGATTAGCTTTAGGCACCAGAGAATAACAGATTTAGAATAAATGAACTAATTTTAATAAATGAGGGCTAGAACCAACAAAAATGTAATCCACCCCCACCACGATTCTAAAGAAGCTTACCATAGCCCACATAGGTACATTTTGTAAAACCAGAATACCAGTTGCGTGTTGCGAACCCTGCAAAAAACCTTTTATACCTTATTGAAATGCAGTACTTCGACAGTAAACTCCGAGCCAACAGAAAAATTAAGAACCAAGTAAGATACATTGAAAAGTTACAAAGGAAATACATAGCTTCAGAATCATTTTAAACCATATTGTCGACTGGCGGTATGCCCAGTAGACTAGGACTGACTCTGCTTAGTTACGAAAATGTCAAAATCTTCACTAGTCATCGTAGACAAATTCCTACTATGCAAGTGCAAGTAAGTACCAATACGTTCATAAAATGTATGAATTCAGGCAAAGGATATGATATAAACCGTTGTATTGCACTGTTGTTGTGAAGCACTGTTTTTCTACTGATTTCGCATGAATGGATGAAGTTGTATTAAGTTAAATCCTTTTGCTAGTTTATAAATCCATTCAGTAGGGTTTAGTATTTAGTATAAAATAATATATAATAACTTAGTTTGTATATCATAAAACTGCGTGATTTCTGGTATTCTGTTCTGTTCATTGTTTTTTCATTAATATTTACTATGGCCAAAAACTGTGGTACCTTTAGTAATAATTAGTTTGTTTGAGCGTAAGTGGCTACAAAATCATTACAACTATAAATAGAATCAATGCCAATGCCATATAATCTAAAATTATTTATGTACGGTCTAACGACTTACTTAGTTACGATAAACCATTCAAAGTAGTTGAACATAGTCACCGATGCTTGCATGAAATGAAATCTAACAATCATCAAGGAAGCTGTAAATCATTGCAGCAAGTATCTAACTATAAATACTTAGGTTTAGTAGTGGATGACAGATTTAACTGCATATTATAGTATACCTATCTGTTAGTCGTCGTCGTCGTCGACATGCGTCGAGCGGTTTCGATAACCGGTTCCTAGCGCAAATAGTATTAACCAACTGTTTGCTTTATCCTATAAACATAGCTTATTTTTATTTTTAAGGCAATGTATGATAATAGATTACTCAAAAGTGATTCAATGTCTTGACAAACCTGTTAAGGTTTTTTGGGATTTATAGATAACCCCTTTAATTGTTCATTTTGTGTACAATAAATGAAAAAATAAAATGTAACGGGGACCAAGCACTAAAATACAGACTCTGCTGAATCTGGACATGATTTCGAAAATTAATATATCTTTTATATCTTTCAGTTTCAAAACTATATAATCAGCGACGATGATGATTTTATTGCTCATTGTTGAAGACCTAGTAATATTATGAACGCAAATATTTATGGGCATATAAGTGTATATCTGTATTGTCTTTGTTGCTACTGTAATATCACGTCCGGAAGGTAACACATATTGACTAAAACAATTTTATTAAGACTGCCTTAAGCAGTGTATATCAGTGTTGGAGAGCACCATTTATAACAGCATTGTTATTCAAGAGAGAACGCAACTCTCAGATGCACAGCACGGGTTTCGATCAATGATGAGCACCACCAGTAACTTACTGAGTTAGATGGTGCACATGCTTCCCATTGTAGACAGTGGGCGGCAAGCTGACACTACTTCGACTTCAAAAAAGCATTCGACCTAGTCGATAATGACGTGTTGCTAAAGAAGCTGGTTGGTTTCACTTCATATTACGGCGTTTATCGCTTTATATAACACTTTGGTGAGAAGCCAATTAGAAAGTAATACAGTCATCTGATCACCTGATAAATATAATACATATATAAATTTCTCTGATTTTTGTGGGTTATATTCTTTTCACCCACTTATGTATCCAACCTTGTTTATATTAGGCATGGTTACATGGCATGGCACCAAATACAACGAGCTGAGAGTTAAGCGTGAGTTCGCACTTGTCTCATATTTATTTAAATCGATTTTTTTGAATGACGCGCCTTAACCTTGTAGCTGAGGAGATAGACATTTTTGCTTGTACACTGAGTGAGTTCAAGAATCAGAGATAAAATTACATGTAATGAGTTTTAGAAAATAAGTTATTATTATCAGGTTTGCTCCACTATTGCATTGGATTATACCTATAATAAAATTAGTAATATGATTATATAAATAGTACAAAGTTAAAATTATTAAATATTTAATTTTTTAGTTAAGCGGTTGTCACTTTCACTATATTTAATTTGACTACTAAACCTAACTAACGGGCTTACTAAACTAATACATTCAATAGAAGATTGACCGCACTATATCGTATGTATTTTTATGTTGTGCCCGTCGAAAAGCCGTAGTTATTTTAATCTAGGGTTAAAATCTGGTTTCATGTTTACTGTCATAGAATAAAACAATTAAAACTAGACAGGTCGACATCGAAATTAAGCCCTGGAGCTAGTCCGCATCCGTCGTAATAAAACACATGCAAAGTTTTTCTTTGCCGAGCGCTGAGTGGCCGCAGCAAACGGATGCGAAGCAACAGGCTTGATTAAAACACGTGTTTACAGAAGGCACACGAGCCCGAACAAACGCAATAATACCAGCCAGGTTGATGCAACCCTACGCTCTGCCAAGAGATGTTGGGACACTTGATATGTACGGTTAAATGTAAACCTATTGAAAAATAAACACTACACGGTGCAATAGGCCGTTTTGCTATTATTGGCCTTTTGAAGTCTCGTGCTAAACATGATACATTGTATGTGTATTATGTTTAGCACGATCTCTTGACGCAGCTTGCGTCGATGAAAAGTAAACTTTTATAATTGTAACTCAAATAATTATAATTGTATTTTAACAGTTAAAAAAGTATGGCAAACTATATAAATATGTAAGGAGACCAACGACGACCTTAAACGTATATAATGCGTAAAATGTAAAAACGTCATATCAATGTTGGCTCTTGGTAACATACATTGTTATGCAAACGACAGCACAGTACACGGGCGATATTTTGGACATCCTGCTGCCAAGCTAGCAGACGTTGAGGGAAAACGACAGGAGCTTGTTGCTGAGCTCGACCGGGTCCTGAGCCGCATCTCTCAATGGGGTTGTGAGAATCTGGTCGAGTTCAGCGCCAAGAAAACAAAAAGTCTCCATTCCTTCCCCTTCCTACTCTTCAGAACACTCAACTGCCACTACAGGATAGGCTTAGTATACTGGGTATGGACATCTGTCGGGATCTCAATCCGCGTGATTACATCGAGAGCGTCACTAAGGCGGCCTCGCGGAAGCTTGGTGTATAGAACAAGGTGAGACGGTTCTTCTCGCCCGAGCATCTGTGTCTTTTATACAAGACCCAGGTTCGCTCCTGCGTGGAGTACTGCTCTCATCTTTGGGATGGCTATGCGCAGTATCTGCTTGACTCCACCTATTGTTTTCCATCAGGCAAAGTGGAGTCACTATGGTAGGCTAATATAAAAAAAAAAAAAAAGACGCTTGAAATGTTGACGAAAATGACGAAACAATAAATACTAGAGTACACACTGTAATTTACAGAAATTATATGTTATAAGCTTTTTTTACAAATACAAGAAGAACGACAAGTTTTTTTTACAACAATGTTGTTTTTGTTGTGTTGTTTACGACATTATTTTAAACAATGTACTTCTTTTAAATATTATAGGGGGACAGACGAACAGACGGGTCACCTGAAGGTAAGTGACAACCGCCGTCCATGGACACTTTCAACTCGAGAGTTGTAAGTGCGCTGCCGCCTTTGTGTGTGAAGAGGGATGAGGGGATGCGTGGATTGGAAAGAAGAGAGGGGGAAAAGGAGATGGACAAAGGGATAACCGTTTTTCTGTAAGGCCGTGGTATCGCACCGGTTGAGCCGACTCATTCGTGCCACTACCACTGTTTATTCATTTGGTATCATTCACAAATAATGATCAAGTGCCACTGCACTCGGTGTGCACTGCACATACGTGGCACTCCACACAAGGTTAGACCAGTCACCAGTCAACTGCATTGCAAGTCGAAAATTCAATAAGTTACTAATATTTATAATTATGACATACATGGTACCATTTTGGTCAAATTATATACATTTTATGATATATTTTCTCCGTTAATGTTCCTGTTCGGAACATAAATATAAAGTATAAATCAATATAGTGTAATCACAGTTTTCTTACGATGATTCTGCCATACAGTTACTGTAAAGATGGCATATTTTCTGACATGTCGATCTCGAGGGAAGTGCATTATCGCAGAAAATTATTTTAAAATTGAATGGAGGAATTAATAACTATCAAAGGGAAAAGATAAGGCAACCGTCTGAGGATCTATCATGAACTCCTCCGTGATTTCAGGCGACAAAGGTTCAATTGGAGTATGGGATGAATGCAATAAAGATGCTGTTTAATAAAAATATTTATACGTGTGAGATGTAAGAATCAACTTAGATTAGAGTCACGAAAGCTCCATGGGGGACGCAAGAGTTCATGCACGTCCCGCGGCAGCGGTTTGACTTGTGTAACGATTAGCTCACATTATGTATTTGATGTTAAAGTTGCTGTAACGGTGGTGGGTAACGTTAAAAGGTTTAGGTGGCCCTGTACTGGACCAGTGTATTAGGCTGAAGCGTAATCGGTCTGTTATTGAGGTGTTTAATCGATTATGCCTCAACACACGTTGATATTAATAACGATTAAACATCATAAATTATACCAGCGGAATTCCAGCCACACTACCATTAGATTTTTAGCGCTGTCATATTGATGAGAATCATAAAAGGACGCCACAGTTATGGAGACCACAGTTACGGACGTCACATACGAACAAAACGCAATTTGCTACTCCATATCCTAGACTAGAAGTAACATACATATAACTCAGCGCATTTTTACGTCTGTAAATTATAGTTTTACGATCGAAAATCATTTTTATGTTTTCGGAGGAATTTAATATCACGTGAGCTATGCTCGGCACATTCGCTCCTTTATGGAGCTGTAATTTTATTGTTTTCTCAATTTTTATTAACTATCAACCACCTACTTACGTCTCTCTTATAGTTGATCCTTGATCAATAAAAAAATTTATACTTCCGTAAAATTTATACTGCTCTTTAAAATATTCACTAGATACACATAAAAACTTGGTTAACTAATTGCTTTAGAAATATGAAGATTATAAAGTTACAAAGAAACTAGTTTCATACAAGAAAATTAGTTGTTATACGTTAAAAGCACTCGCATCTTTTATAAAATTCTTCAAAGGAGTTTTATTTTAAAGCAAAGCGGTTAATTCGTTCTTTACGGAAGTGAAGCCAGAAAAGCAACATTCTGTACAATAGCAACATAATATATGCTAAACCTGCTTCATTTTATTTTTGTAACAGAATTATTATTGAGTTAGAGACTGATATTTGTATTTTTAGGAAGTCTGGATATAATATTACTTTAATGTACCTTTGTACTGGGATGTAACAACACTCTTCCTTGCCTCATTACATCTCCATTACATACAGATCAGAAATCGGAATCAATTTTACTCAAATACTTTCCAAGTTAAAGTAATTTAGGAACTGCATAATTTTTTCATATAACCACAATTAAGCTATATTTAATTGTGCCAAAACTTTATGTCACCTACATGATTTCAGAGAATAGAAGATAGCGCTCTTACTATGCTAACTACTAACTAATAAACTCAATATACTGCCGTAATAGACAAAGGTATCTTCAATACAGAGAGAGATTTACAGATATGAGAGTGAGTTTTAGCGGAGGGACATTGGATGTCACTCCAATGTCGATGTCGAAAAAACAGCAAAACTAACATCAGTATTGTACGAGCCAAACCCGTATATTTCGATTGTTATACTTTTTTGTTGACATCGACACGCAGCGAAACACATTTACCATATAAATTTAATTCGTCTACGATATAACAGTAGTTGTTGCAACATCCTTCCGGGCGACCTAACGCACAACTCACTCTTTCGCCGCGTATCGACATTCAGCAATCAATGAGATGTAAATCTGTAAACTTTGTACCTTTCATTAATACAGTTATTTCTCCTTACAAGTTTATCTTTCATTTATCATATTATACCGTACATTTATGGTCCTTCGAGGCCTTCACTTGTGAGATAAGTGCAGTGTTTAGCTAGATATTGTACATTGTTGCCCGAGTGAAGTAAACTGCAGTGTGGGTGTTTGTACTGCCAGCAAGCGTGCAGTACAACGTTGAAGCAGCAGCAATCATCATCAGGATCAACAAAGATCTCCCTTTTGGTGAGGTTCAACAAGGTTCTCCGTGTGGACTTTCAAGTAAGATCGTTCCATTTATTTATTAGCAATATGTCATCTTTAGAAGACATTTTAGCAAATCAGCCAAAGCTACTCGGTGCCATAGAACAGATATACACAAATTTCAAAAAGGATGGCTTCGATCGTAAAACTTCGGACTACATACGCCGAAGAATGGAGACATTGAATGCATACTCCGACTGCAACTGCAACTAACCGACCACTTTTTTGGATAAACTTGAGAAAATGGGAATCTTTGACTTATTATTTGACTGGCAGGCAGATAAGAGTTAGGGTGGGTGACATCGTTAGCGATGATCTACCTATCGACTACGGTGTTCCCCAAGGTAGTGTCCTATTACCTATGCTCTTTCTGTGCTTTATAAATGACCTGTGCAGTCTTCCACTCACCAATGGAAAGATAGTAACGTACGCCGATGACACTGCATTAGTTTTTCACGGTGACTCTTGGGATGATGCGTACGGCTTTGCACAGTCTGGACTTAACGTTGTGTCCACGTGGCTTAACGTGAATGGGCTGACACTTAATGCTGAAAAAACAAAATATATCCCTTTTTCAATAAGAAACATTGCCAAACCACCTGAAGATTATTTCATTATGGCCCATACCTGCTTAGCGTATTACTCCTTCACCTGTAATCATCTACAAAGCACCACCAGCGTTAATTATCTTGGCATTATTCTAGACAGCAATCTGACCTTCAGCCACCATTTATATTTAAAAAGATAAAAGCGTCACTGTTGTGTATGTGCGTTAGCTAAGCGAGTGTGTGCGTGGCTGCGCCCGCACCATGTAGCTAAGGGTGAATATAGCAGTGTGTCAATAGCTGTCACGTGTTTCACTTGTCTCCTGCATTAAGTACCTAACAGTGGCGACGAGTTTTACCCACATTTTAAAAAATGAATAGTTTGGGTATATTGTCCACATTCGATCACAACGTGCAAGAATGGAAGACGTATAAAGGCCGAATTACGCAATGGTTTATTGCAAACGACATCGTCCCGAAGAATGATGCAGCTGGAGTCAAGAGACGGGCGATCCTGCTCAGTGCACTTAGCGACGGTACTTATAAGTTGGCAGCGGATCTGACCTTGACGAAGGACATCCAGGTACCTTATGACGAGATAGTGCAGTCATTGGACAAGCATTTTCTTCCAAGGATATGAGGCTTCAGCGAGCGATACAATTTTTACGCGGCAGGCGAGACGTATACGCAGTGGGCGTCTAGGCTACGAGGACTCACAGCACATTGTATGTTTAGTAACGTCGAGGAAGCCTTAAGAGATCGGTTCGTGATGGGAATGGTATCAGGCCATGAACGAGAGAAGTTGTTCACGCAAGACATCGACAAGCTGACCCTGGCCAAAGCGGTGGAGCTGGCGGAGAACGTACGGTGCGCGCTAAAACCAAAACTATTAGGGCCGGAAAAATGAAGTGTACAGTGTGCGGTCGTAATAATCATGAGTCATCCCAATGTCGGTTTGCAAGCTATAAATGCAATAAGTGCAACACCAAGGGTCATTTGCGTAAAATGTGTAATAAGATTAATTACGTGTTGACAGGTGATGTGAGCGAGGACGACGACGGTAAGTCATTGTTTAATATACGCTCAGTCCGTGGGGAACCTCTGACAGAAACAGTTTCAGTTTATGGGAAAAAAATACAATTTCAAATAGATAGTGGATCGGCTGTAACAGTTATATCCGAAGGTACTTATAAAAACATGTTCAGTAATATTCCATTACTAGACTCCGAAAAAAGTTTTTTTAGCTACACCGGCAATATAATGAAATGTGTAGGGTACGTAAACCTGCCTGTGACGTACTTGCGACACACTTACACATTGAACGTGTACGTCATTCGCAATGGCGGACCACCGTTATTAGGCAGAGATTTAATATCAAAATTTAAACTATAGTTGACGCCGTGTAATTTTCTGAAGGGGGAACAGGGTATGGTGGATCAATTGCAAGCGCGTTTCCCAGAAGTATTTTCTGATAAACTTGGTAAATTTAATAAATATCGTGTTAAATTAAAATTAAAGGATAATGTGAAACCGATATTCTGTAAAGCGCGTCCAATTGCGTTCGCGTTACGTGATAAGGTCGACAAAGAGATAACACGTTTAGTGGATCTCGGTGTTCTTAAACCGGTTTCGCACTCGGAGTACGCGTCCCCTATTGTTCCCGTGCTTAAGCACAACGGTTCGGTTAGATTGTGCGCTGACTATTCTGCTACCATTAACAAACAGCTGATAATAGAACAATATCCCCTACCCACGGTACACGAACTATTTGCAAGACTGTACGGGGGCCACCAGTTTTAAAGATTGACTTGTCTATGGCCTATAATCAATTTTTGTTAGATGAAGAATCACAACCAATCACATGTATCAATACACATCGGGGTCTATTTAACTATACTCGGCTAGTTTTCGGGCTGTCTAGTGCGCCGTCTATATTTCAACGCGCTATGGAAACGGTGCTTTCGGGGCTAGACGGGGTCCTGTGTCTGCTTGACGACATTTTAGTCACCGACCGGACCCCAAAGGCTGCAAAGGCTGCAAAGGCTTCAGGATGCAGGGTTAACTGTGCAGCAAGAAAAATGTGATTTCTTTAAAAATGAAATTAAATATTTAGGGTGTATAATAAACAAAGATGGTTTACAGAAAGATCCGGCAAAGGTGAAAGCTATAGCCGATGTGCCCGTTCCTTCTGACGTTAACACATTACAATAATTTTTAGGACTGGTAAACTACTATAGGAATTTCGTGCCTAGAGCATCCTGTATCCTAAGTCCTTTGTATGACTTGTTAAAAAAGGGGGTTAAGTGGAACAGGTCTATGTTACATCAACAAGCGTTTGATAAAATTAAGAAGTATTTGACGTCTGATCAGGTCTTAACACACTTTAATACAAACGGCAAAATAGTTTTAACTGTCGATGCTTCCCCGTTTGGCTTAGGTGCTATTTTGTCACAAATAGATTATGACGGGTTAGAGCTACCGGTAGCATTTGCTTCCCGCACGTTGAACTCAGCTGAGAAAAATTACTCTCGAATACAAAAAGAGGCGACTGCAATTATATTTGGAATACGTCGATTCCATCAGTATTTATATGGCAGATCAGATCCATTCGTATTACGCACGGATCACAAGCCGTTAATTTCAATTTTCGGGCCACATAAAGGTATACCGGAGGTGTCCGCTAATAGATTGCAGAGATATGCGATGCTTTTATGTGCATACAACTATATAATTGAGTATGTTCCTAGCGCTAATAACAACGCAGATTACCTGTCCCGTGCGAGTTTAAAGTGTGAGTCAGGGCGGGCACACGCCGAGAGCGAAAGAGACAACATCAGCGCGCACGCCGCCGCCGCTGCCGCTCCCATTGAACGCGCATCATACGTCAACTTTGTTGTCGAAGGCGACGTGCCGTTAACCTTAAATGAGTTACGCAAAGCTACTAACGAGGATACTGTATTACAGTTACTTGTAAATTATGTTCAAAACGGTTGGCCAAAAAAAACAGTAGACTCGCAGTTTAAACCCTATTATTGATGTAAGACACAATTATCATATGAAGACGGTTGTTCAATGAGGGGTTATAAGGTAGTACTTCCCAAGTCCTTGCGGTCGAAAGTTTTATTAGAGTTAAATAGTTCGCATTTAGGTATCGTAAAAACGAAATCAGAGGCTAGGTCACGGTTTTGGTTCCCAGGCATTGCTGCAGCGATAGAACAAATTATATACTCGTGTGATATATGTAAACAGCTACGGCCCTCGCCGACCCGGGCACCTTTAGCACCGTGGAAGTTTCCCCATACACCATTCCATAGGTTACACGTAGACTTTCTTGGGGCGCTGAATAATCAAATGTTCTTGGTGGTGGTAGATGCGCACACCAAATACTAGAAGTATACGACGTGAGCACTTCTACTACCTCGGCGACCGTTATTGAAAAACTTTACGACTAACTAAATACGGATTACCTCACACAATTGTAAGTGATAACGGTACTGCGTTTACATCTGCTGAGTTTCGAAAATTTTGTTTATTAAATGGTATTGCTCATTTTACATCACCACCTTACAATCCTGCTAGTAATGGACAAGCAGAAAGTTTTGTAAAAATTGTAAAAAAGGGTATAAAGTCAAGCGTTTTAGGTTCTCGAAATAGGAATGACTGTAGGCTAAAAAATTTGAAATATCTGCTTGACTATAGGAATTCAGTTCATTCTGTCACGGGGTTCTCACCGGCTGAGCTGGTATTTGGGCGAAAGCTCAGAACACGGCTAGATTTACTTAACCCATGTTAACATCGACCTCACTCACATCACTAACTGACCATGTTAAACAAAAGCAGTGCTCGCAAATTAAGTGCTATCGCGGCAGTAATACACAAGTGTATAAGCCGGGCGATGAGGTCATGTTTAAAAAATATTTGAACAATTGCAAATTTGTGTGGTGCAAAGGTACCGTTATAAAAAGACTCGGTAAAGTGTTGTATTTGATAAAAGACCACGTTTCTTCCTCTGACGTCAAAAAACATAAAACCAAATTGTATTGTATAAAGGTATGACTCGACCCGGGGATTGCAACGATTTTATGTTGGACAGTGACCCTATTCAGAGTGGACCCAGCGCTTCTCAGTCACTGGATAGGGGGGAGGGAGAAAGGAATGAGGTGGAATTGTCAGCCTCACCTCTTCAAACTTCGAGATGTTCCAGCAGATTGTTGCGGGACATACCCAGGGTCGATTATAAGCAGTTCTATTAAAATTAATTCTATTTATGTGAAATAGGGGAGGGAATGTTGTGTATGTGCGTTAGGTAAGCGAGTGTGTGCGTGGCTGCGCCCGCACCATGTAGCTAAGGGTGAATATAGCAGTGTGTCAATAGCTGTCACGTGTTTCACTTGTCTCCTGCCTTAAGCACCTAACAGTCACATTGCAGACAAAAACATAATTAAAATGGTTTATATATCATTATGCCAATCCATATTATCTCGGTATGGGACGGCACAAGCAAAATAGACCTGAGACAGACATCCTTCAAGGACCTCTTCACTGAATAATACATAACAATCTAGGACTCTCCGGTGCACAAAAAATGCAGTTCCTTAAGAAAAAGGTCAAAGGTGAAGCGGAACGCCTTATACAATATCTTCCGATAAACTCTGATAATTACATAATTAGCTGGGATATTTTGAATCACAGATATGACAACAAAATAATGATTTTTACATCCCACATTAATACCTTATTAAACTTGCCAATTTCACAGCAAACAACCATCAACTATATAAAAGGATATATGACACCGCACAAGAAACACTAAACGCCATCAAGAACCTTGGAGTAGATGTTACATCCTGGGATCCGTTAATGGTACATCTTTTATGTCAAAAATTAGACTCGGATACTTTTACGGAATATAATGAATCTATCTAAATCGTATAATATAATGCATATATAAAGAACCCCGAGAATTACCCGAATTAAATGATTTTTTGATGTTTTTAGAAAGTAAATTCACTAGCATGGAGGTCAGCAAGCGAAAGCAAGATAATTTTATTCAAAAACCTATACCTTCGAATAACAAATCAATGGGAACCAAACCAAACCCTTCAAAATCATACAATTTTAAACAGACGTACTATAGTAATAAACATATTTCACAATTGCGAAACGACAAAAAATCGGACTTTAGGACATATCATTGCCCTATCTGCAATGACGCACATGCATTATATTTTTGCAAACAATTCTTGAAATGGGGCGAACTAAGAAAAAGCGAGTTGTTGCAAACCTAAATTTCTGTCTATATTGCTTATATGATCACAATGGAAAGACATGTTTGTCAAAAAGGCGCTGTCGTGAATGTAATGAATTTCACACTACATGAATCATATCATCAGCAAAATATTATTGCAAAACCGACTAAGAGCACGCAGCAAGATAGCGTGCAGTCAACTCATGACCGTGTGCAAAAAAGTAACACTCACGTGGCTCAACAAAACACGATTTATGAGATCTTGTTGTTAACTGCACTTTTAAAGGTTCAAAAGGCAGGCGAAACTTATCAAAGCATGCGAGCTCTTATTGATCAGGGGTGCCAAACATCCCTTATTACGGAGAACGGTGCACAGTTACTAGGTTTGCCTCGACATTAATCTAATAACATTATTACTGTTATTGGACACAATGAAAACGTTTGTATAGGGACGATGACGTTGAATTGTATGTCAACAGTCAGCCTTTATTCGTTTAATATTGATGTGTACATCATGAAGAATCTCATAAAATACTTGACATCATAAACCTTGCCTAAGATGACATATCCATTTTTGGAAAATGCAGCAGATCCTGACTACAACGTCAGTCGCCACATAGACATATTACTGGGTGCTGATGTATACTATAACATCATCTTAGGAGGGATGTGTAGACTCAGTGAGTCACTTCCCATTGCACAACAAACTCGTCTGGGTTGGATACTATGCGGTGGCATCAAATCTCTCTCATGTAATGTCATACAAATGGATCTAGACGAAACTCAGCAATTTTGGGAGATAGAAGACGTTACAGAAGATAAAACTTTATAATCGGAAGATATTTCTTGCATTCAGTTCTATAAGTCAAGCACGATACGTTTAGAAGATGAAAGGTAAGTCAGACTCCCATTAAAACCAGATTTTCAAGAGTATTTAGGCAAGTCAAAAAATAAGGTCATAGCTCCATTCTTCTAACTGGAATCTTTACACCGTAATAAATCTATTTTTAGCGAATATAAATCATTTATTGACGAATATAAACAATTAGGTCACATGAAACCGGCAGTCAGTAATCAGATTTTTGAATGCTTTCTGCCACATCATTGTGTTTTACGCAAGGATTCTACTACTACGGCACTACGAGTTGTTTACGAGGCGTCATCAAAAACTACTACTAACAAAACTTTGAACGATCTAATGTATAGCGGACCGAACTTGCAGCAAGATCTTCAATCTTTAATCTTCAAATGGAGACAATATCGATATGCATTTACAGCAGATGTTGAGAAGATGTTCAGGCAAATTTGGATCCACCCTGAAGACCAACATCTCCAGAAAATGTTATGGCGAGACGATCCCTATAAAAATTTAAACGAATACCAACTTACAACCGTGACGTATGGGACAAAGGGCACGCCATTTCTCGCCATGATGACTATAAGACAATTAGCGAAGGATGAAGGATACCAATTTCCCGAAGCAGCCAAGGTCATCGAGGAAGCATTCTATATGGATGACGCAGTTCACGGGCCACTCCTTAACATCAGCTAGGCAGTTACAAGAAGATTTATTTAATTTACTCAAATTAAGAGGCTTCAACTTACGATAACGGATCTCAAATGATAGACGATTACTGCAACAACAAAATCAAAACCATCGCGATCAGGAAGGTTTGAGCTTTAAACAAGTAAGCTCAACTAAAACTTTAGGTCTCCGTTGGAATCCCACTGAAGACAATTTTACATTTTTTCCACAAATTAGTTCATCGAAGTCCAAGATCACTAAAAGGCTTATATATGCTATGTCTGACATGTCAAAGGTATTCGACCCACTAGGATGGATTGTACCTATAACTACAAAATTAAAAATTCTCTTTCAATAAACATGGTTGTTGAAACTTCAATGGGATCAACAGGTTCCAGAAAACATTAGTAAAGAGTGGACGAAGCTCAAGGCCGACTTAAAAAACATCAATCAGTTTGACATACCAAGATGGTACAGCACATAATCAACAAGTGACGTCGAATTACATGGGTTTTGTGATGTCTGAACAAAATCGTATGCCTGTGTAATATACTGTAGAGTAAAAAAATCGAAAAAATCAATAACTTTGGTTGCCGGGAAGTCCAAACTAGTCCCGACCAGCAAACCAATATCATTGCCCCGATTGGAGTTGTGTGGGGCTGAACTGCTTGCCAAACGAATGGCAAAGGTGAAACACTGCTTGCCGGCTACAATAAAAGTATTTTTCGCTGGTTTGACTCTCCACGGCGGTGCTGGGGTGACTCCAAGATGAGCATAGCCGTTGGAAGTTGTTTGTAGCGAATAGAACGACGCAAATTGCGGAAGTCATGCTACCACAATGCTGGCGGTATGTAAAGTCACATGAAAATCCCACTGATTGTGCAAGCAGGGGATTCACGGTATCCCAGTTAAAAGATCACGTTTTATTGTGGCACGGGTCTACCTGGTTGAAGACATTTGACGCTAAGAAGGAAAATCATGCAAAATATACTACAGAACAAGAGATAACTAGCAAAAAATGTCCGAACAAGTACATAGCATCATCAAACAAGAATCAAGCATTATCACAAACTTATTAGAAAAATACAATTCTATCAATAAGATTTCACGTATCCTAGCATGGATTCTAAGGTTTATTTCTATAAACCGAGATAGGAAAACAATTTATAACAAACAAATAAACATGGCCTCGGTGCTTACTTCCATCATGTTATTTTTATTTCTGATAACAACATGCCAATGCGCTCTTAATATCACAAAATAACAAACATGAAAATCATAAGAAATGATTGGAAATTAATTATATATTACAATATATATAACAATATGGATCATGAACTTGAGTACAATAACCGCAGGTTACTCAGTCAGCACTTTGACACGCGACCAAACAGGTGGCGGCGTGGTCTTATCGACGGTGTCGGTTAAATTGCTAATATTCGGCGTATTGGACCATAGATTTGCGAAACAAAACGAGAAAGATATTACGCTTCTTCGTAATAATCAAAAACATATATATATATATATATATATAGCCTCATTTTGGCAAAATCAAACATCCGTTATCGAAGCCGAATTTAGCCTGTTCAAGCGAACGAAGACTACCATGCAACGTCAACACAAATTAAAACAACAGTTATCTAAAATGGATAACTCTAGAACAGCATTGAAATCGGACATTCAGAATGTAAGCTTAACAAATAAGGCCTAATCCTCATCTCATAACAGCACAACAATTACAAGATCGGCTGAGCACCATAACAAGTCACCTGTCAAATGACGTCATGCTACCCATAGAAAACATGCATACGGAATTTACTCAAATCTACAAACTATTACGCGTGAAAGCACGGATGCTGAAAAATTATTCGATATTTGAGGTACAAATTCTTCTAATCGGTCGAGAGAATTACGAAGTCTTCAAGCTTATTCCTATACCGCTAGAAAAAGACCACAACAGTATGATAGTCGTTCAGCCCGTCTCGGATTTCGTAGCTGTCAACATCAAAAAGGATGCCTACATAATCATGGCAGAAAACATATTGAATTCCTATTTACGAACGAATGTACACTTATACCATATCCACACTCCTATTTAAAAATTGAGCCACGATAAAGGCTTCTGTTAAATGACAAATCGAGACGAGTGTGAAGTTATTATGAAACCCGCAAGAACTATGTGGCTTGAAACGTATGAAAATAATTACTATATCTATTTTTGTTGCGGTCAATGTCACGTACGAACTATATGCGAAGATCAAAGAACAGCATACAAATTAACTAGCTCGGGTCTAACTTCTATTGAGAATGGCTGCATCATGAAATCAGACAATTATGAAATAATCGTACATGAACAGAGGTCGAGAGATGTTTACATCACGCCTAACGTATATGCCCAAGTAGTCGCATCCATAAACTATCTAGTAAATGTGTCCATTCCACATCATATTTGGAATGAATCTAGTATTGAGATCGACCAAACCGAGCTGGAAGCCTTTTTATGTTGACAACGGGACGCAGCGAAACACATTGACCATATAAATTTAATTCGTCTACGATATAACAGTAGTTGTTGCAACATCATTCCGGGCGACCTATCGCACAACTCACTCTTTCGCCGCGTATCGACATTTAGCAATCAATTAAATATTTTTTGAATTAAATTAAATTTTGTACCTTTCATAAATACAGTTATTTCTCCTTACAAGTTTATCTTTCATTTATCATATTAAACCGTACAAGTATAGATACTATAGTATTTTGTATATTTTTCTACGTTATTCTTACTAATACAATACAAGTGAAGACACAGTAATAACTTATTTATAAAACATATTAACTATTGAAGGTATCACAGGTTCACAGTTAAAACAGTAACCAAAATTAGAATTATTTACAATTAGAAAACAATCATATTGTTAATTAAACTATTAATTAATAACTAAAGCAAAGAAAAAAAACATAGTAAAATAAAAATAGGGAATAAATATAATATTGTGGAGGAACGGGTATTAAGACAAATGCCTATTATGCCCCTACAAAGGAAGGATCCTCCAACCAGGCGAGATGATGGCGTGCCTGGTGGACCACGGCCCAATGGTTGATGTTTTCAATTCGTATAATACTTACCGCTGGGAGAACTTTATTTTCGTGATTCAGTACTCCCCTTTGAGACCAGAGGTCGATATCTTGATGAGTCAACTGTCTATGTTCACTTGTGGAGTGTTGCAGGGCCAGTAGTAAGTTGTTCCAGTGAGTCCGAACGATGTGCCCGCAAGTTCCAGTGAATCGGAACTATCTTCCGCAAATATCCGTGAGTCGGAGCTGCGTTGCGGTTTTACGATGTCGCGGTGCTTCGAGGAAGTCCTTAGTGAGTCGGGGTGGTTGGTGCGTAGTGCTGGCTGCTGCGTAGACTACTGCTGCAACGGTTGATGTTGGGAATTCGTATATATACTTATCGCTGGGAGAACTTTATTTTCGTGATTCAGGATCGTACTACGTCGTCAGTGTCGTTGCTACGTAGTTCGGCTTGTCTTCGCTAGATGACGTTAACATGTGTTTTTCTGTATGTGGAGGTCGCCACAATATATCAATCAAAAGTCAAAAGTCGAGTTGAAAAATAAATCTATATTGTTCACTCAACTTTTGTATTCCAGGAAACGGGGACTGATCCTAAAGTCGTGTTGTATTCTAAAAGAGAAAAAAAAAAAGAAAGTACACTTGTGTAGGGGTAAAAATTTAATTCGAATTAAATTTTTAAAGTTAAAGTTCCAGACTAAAGATCAAAGTTCCAGTTTTTATATTGAGATTCAGAAAATGTTTGTTGCGATAAAAAAAAATTCTATCATTAAATGTTTGTCAAATAGCATTGAAAAAATAATTATAATTTACAATCATCTTTGAGTGATCTACCCGATACACGTGTAAATAATAAAAATAAAAGATTCCTTTAAATTAAGAACATAATCCTTTTTTGCTTTGGATTTTTTCCCACAAGAAACAGATTTATTTTCACGTATGTAATATTTGCTTATCAAACTTATTTTAAGTTTCAGTACAAAATAATATACAGATATTTATTAAAATAAACTTTTTGAAAGTGCTATTGCACTTTCAGCATTTAACTGCACAATGAATCTTTATTTATATTATTGTTGTATGTTGCCACAACGTCTAAGACAAACCACAACACCAATATTATAGGTATTTCATATTTATCAGTTAAAACATAGAAAGTTTTATTGAAGAGAGATTTACATACTATTTTTTTTAATCGGTCATACGCATGGAGCAAATACAATTTATCCGCGTTCGAAAGTGCCTTTTGGGCCTATTTGAAATAAATGCTTTGACTTTGACTTTGACTTTGAATTTATTCTGTCTCTTTCACATACATATGTAGGCTTTTGTGTAAGGCTAGGTACCCGCAGGTTTAGTGTATAGAGGTCAGTGTTGCGATAGTATTAAGGAGTTACGACTTGTTACTTGTCACCCAGCAACCACCACTATCATCGCCTAGCAACGCATATTTGTTAATAAGCATTGCTAGTTGCAACTCATCAGTGGCTCCTGTTATTCCTACGCTTTTGTACAGGTTTTTAGAAAATTGTATTTACTAAAAGTTTTACTGCTGACATCAAGTAGTTATTTGTTCTACAAACATGAATAGAGAGCAAACTCTTATGATACATCAATTGAGGGGTATAGCCCCTCGAACTGGAGGTCCGAAAGGAGTGATTGCATGTCAATGTGAATTAGGTCGAGAGAAGCTACTTACTGCGCCACCTTATAAACTTATGAAATCAGCAGCAGTAGACGACCATAAGTCTCAGACGGCACCAATCACAAGAGAACTTGATGAGTATAAATGCCCAGTCAGCCACATCCTTGTTAACTTCCGAGCTCCTTTACATCCAAACGAAGTGTTTAACAAAGTTTTCCCAGCAACAACTCCTGTTAAGTTTGTGAAACGTAAACTAGGAAAATTATTAAGTGTGTCAAACAGCAATCTTGTCTTAACCAAGAATAGAAACGTTCTGAAAGATACTAGTCTACTATCAGACCTAAAGCCTGATCCTCTTGGCAATCTTAACCTTGACGTTTTTACAAAAAATTCTGACGATTTTTCTTTATCGGCGATACCAAAGGAATCGTATGTCCATGAGTTACTGCACGCCATTATTCCTAAAAAGAAAGCTATGCCATTTATAGCAATAAAGTTCAAAGTCAGGAATCAGGGTACAACATTCACTCGTTCATATCAGTCAATAATGAAAATTCACGAGATAAAGAAAAACTTGGGTGGACTTTTTAAAATTAATCCAGATAATATAGTGTTCTTAAGAGGAGAAAATCCTCTGAAGGATCGTATGGCTCTCATGGATTTAGACTATGATAAGTACGGCATTGCTGAAATTGAATTACTGACGAAGAATCATGAGACACTGGATTTAGATAAATTATACAAAGAATTGCCCTTTAATGACGTTTTGAGTATTGTGGTTCCTTTTGGTGCTACACTTAAACAAATAAATGTCGAAATATTTTCATCACCAATGAAGAAGCCATTTTTGGGAGGATATAGAAATGTACATACAGGTAGCGTAGTTCAAAGTGCACAGTTTAGATAAGTTTAAAGTTTAGATTTGTATCATATTCGTATCAGTTATATATTTATTATCAGTAATGTATTTTTTTCTACTTCCTTCTTTTGGTAAGTGACTTTCATGTTTGTCTAGTGAAGTGGCTAGTAACTTATCATAACTGTTGAGCCAGAGGTGATGGATTCGATTCTTACATGAGACAAAAAACAAATAGTTGTCCCGGGTCTGGGAGTTCTTTGTGTCTGTTGTTTGTATATTTGTCAAGCCCACGTGACACAGGAATTATTCCGAATGCGGGATATGAAAAGTGAAACATTTTAAAAAACCTAGAGGGATCATAGCAAAATTCAGGTTCTCAGTCAAGTTTTGTTTTTAATAACCTGACCTGAATTTGGTAATGATGCCTGAAGGATATACCGTATATCAAACTACAGATATTGAGAGATATATCTGTCGGTGTATATTATGTACTATGTGGATGTAAACTTTTAAGGATCAGTTTACTGATTAACATGTGATAACTATCTCCGCAGGGGCCGTTTACCACCACGCCTACACTCAAACACCACAGAAACCAGAAAAGCTTCCTCCTGAAAAAAAAAACTGTAGAGATACACAAACAGCTGAAGAAAAAGAAAAGATATATGTAAGTAGGTTGATAGAATGATAGTCGACTGTTAAATCCCATCGTGCTTTATAAAAATGGCGTAGCATATCCACCAAGTAGTTTTGTCAGAGAAATCTTTTGGACCCGTCGCCTTTTATCAAGTAGTGAAAGGTCCTACCACGATGGTGTCAGATCTGACAATCTTTGATGAAGGGCCGTCGTCGCTTACGTAACTATGTAGTCGCGTGGGATACGTAACTATGTAGTCTCCCTGAAATACTCACGTCAGCAAAACCCGTACCTTTATTTTTATTAAATGTAAACACCACTTACATACATTTTTATTGTAACACTAGGTATAGAATAAAAATAGCCGAATGACCTGAATGGATTACAATAGTCGTTCCAATTCAGTCAGAAATCTTATAATGACTACAATATCAATTTATTCTAGTGCTTCATTTTTTTTTTCAGGACACTTACTACAGTCGTGCAACACAAATGAACTGTGTTCAAGCATACATTCCTAATGTAACCGACAGCATTATTGTACCTAAACACTACGAGACTTACGATGAAATGGTTGCTCGCCTAAACCACGCTCATTATGCAAGTATCATACAACGAGCTTTTAGACACTATCAGTTTCGACAAAAAGTGGCCAGATGGTTAAAAGAAAGCATGTAAGTAATACCTACTTGTCTATCTACTCCACTTACAACCGCACCCAAACACAGATGTGATGCCTTGTTTCGAACCTTATCACTATACATATTATAAGTACCTATATATCAATAACTTAAACTATATACAGCTAGTAGGCGTAGCACGGCACCTATTTAGAAAAGCGTACGGATAATTATGAATTATCAAAATGAATATATATTCATATAGAATCTCCATAATCTTGCCTACAACAGCCTGGTAATAATCAGTTATTAAAACGATTAAAGGAAAAGAAATTTCCAAAACGTGAGCACTCTTCATCTTTTAAAATTAATTTCCTTGGTTTTCATATTTAAGATAGAGTTGCAATCGTTTTTGTTTTGAATTGTATAGTAGCGACACCTAGTTTGTATTTAAGTACCTACCTATATTAGTCAGGGTGAGTGAGGGGAAGACCTAACGGTTTATTAAAGCAGTTTGTTATTAAATGCTTATAGAACAATAAAAAAAATAACAATAAACAAAAAGTATATACTTGTTAAATTTATTGTCGACGTCTGGGGTCTAAAGTAGAAAAAAAAACAATGATTAACATGTTTTAATTATGAAAAAGAGGACGAGGCTCATAAGGATGAATGGTGAAAGTAAGATGTAATGTTTATGGGGCAAGATTGAAATAGATTTCCAAATCGCTCTGATGTCAGAGACGTTGTCGATGGTCAGTAGTCATGTATGTATATAATATGTAGTGTAGAGAGTGTGTCTTTGTAGTGGTAGAGCCATGCTTGCTTAAACACGAATGGGCCGGCTCGACCGGTGCGATACCACGGCATCACAGAAAACCGGTTGTGAAGTAACGTTTGCGTTGCATTTCCCCGAAATGAGTGAGGTCTCCGGAGGCCCAAAATCCCCCACCCCCCTAATGATAGCGCTGTTAACGAAAAGGATACCCCAGGGGGGTACCAGCGCTAGCGTTGGAGATTCTCCCCCTGGACGTCCACCCTCAGTACGGATTATGCCTGAGCGTGGACGCCCAGGCTGCCCCTCGTACTCTGGGGGGGGCTCAACTGCGCTCTCAAAATCTGCTCGGGGCAAGAGAAGGCACACCATGGCACCCCCTGTCACGTTTACCGTGGATTTTTGTAACATCAGGGGCTTACATTTGTAAGCTTTGTTCCTAAGGCTGGTGTATGCGTGTACGTTAGAGATGATATCACTTCTCGCCGCCTCGGCAATCTTGAAGGTAGGGACCTCTCCATCTTATGGCTACGTGTAGACTGCGACGACCATCCCCGCATCTACCTATGCCTCTACAGGTCCCATAGCGGTGATGCCGAAACGGACCGACTCATCGACCACGTCCAAATGGCTACAGACTCAGTGCTCCAGCAGGTCCCATCCGCAGAGATCGTGATTCTTGGCGACTTTAACGCCCATCACGCCGAATGGCTTGGTTCGCGCAAAACCGATCATGCGGGAAGATCTGTTCACGATTTCGCCTTAGCATATGGCTTGACGCAGCTGGTAGCAACGCCTACGCGAATCCCAGATGCAGAAAGCCACGTGCCTTCACTGTTGGATCTTCTGCTGACCTCACATCCTGACGGCTACAAAGTATCCGTTGAGGCCCCTCTTGGCTCTTCAGACCATTGCCTGATTAGGAGTATAGTGCCACTCGTTCACTCGCTGCGGCCGCGAGTTACAGGCAGTCGCCGCGTATGGCACTATAGGTCAGCAGACTGGGATGGAATGCGAACATTCTTTGCATCCTACCCATGGAGGCAGGTTTGCTTCTCGCCGGATGATCCCAATGTCGTTGCTGACTCTGTCGCGGATGTTGTGCTTCAGGGTATGGAACTTTTCATTCCATTCTCCCTGATTCCCACAGGTGGCAAGTCCCAGCCTTGGTTTGGTCGAACCTGCAAAGCGGCGTCCCGCCGAAAGCAGGAATGTTACCAAGCATGGGCTAATGCAGCGACAGCACGGGATGTAAAGACCAGCACATTAAAGAAGCAATTTAACTTTGCCTCCAGGTCCCTCAAAAGAGTAATTGCTGGGGCGAAGTCGGCTCACATCGGCAGAATTGGCGAGAGACTAGTTAGTCTCCCCTCCGGAACTCGTGCATTCTGGTCTCTTGCCAAAGCTGTCCAGGGGAACTTTTGTAAGCCATCCCTTCCACCTCTGCGCATAGGAGATAATTCGTTGGCCCACGACGCTAAAGAAAAAGCCGATCTTCTGTACAAACTCTTTGCGTCCAACTCGACCCTGGACGACGGGGGAAACGCACCGCCGACCATACCGCAGTGCGAGACCCGCATGCCGGAAGTCCGGTTTACACAAAGGGCAGTGCGTAAAGCGCTTCTTTCCCTCGACGTTCATAAGTCGAGTGGGCCCGATAGAATCTCTCCTATCGTGCTGAAGACGTGTGCTCCAGAGTTAGCACCGGTTTTAACGCGCCTTTATCGGCTTTCCTACTCTCTTAGCGTAGTTCCGAACTCATGGAAGACAGCTCTAGTGCACCCAATCCCTAAAAAAGGAGATCGCTCGGATCCGTCCAACTACAGACCCATAGCCATCACCTCCTTGTTCTCCAAGATAATGGAATCCATTGTTAACTACCAGCTCCTCCGGTACTTAGAAGACCACTAGCTCCTCAATGATCGACAATACGGCTTCCGTCAGGGTCGTTCAGCTGGTGATCTTCTCGTATACTTGACTCACCGGTGGGCACAGGCGATCGAGACCAAGGGGGAAGCGTTGGCCGTTAGTTTGGACGTGGCGAAGGCCTTCGATCGGGTCTGGCACAAAGCGCTCCTTGCGAAGCTTCCTTCCTATGGGCTTCCCGAGAAACTGTGCAATTGGCTCACCAGTTTTCTTACAGACAGAAGCATCAAGGTCGTTGTTGACGGTGCATGCTCCGACTCCAAGTCTGTTAATTCTGGTGTCCCACAAGGCTGTGTGCTATCACCCACGCTGTTTCTTCTGCATATCAACGACATGCTGCAGATTAGCGGCATCCATTGCTATGCAGACGATAGCACGAGTGATGCCCTTTACACCGGCCGCGCTAACATTTCTCGGGTAAACGTCATCGAAAGCCGATCCAAACTTGTGTCTGAAATCGAAACTTCTTTATCAAAAGTTTCAGATTGGGGTCGACTTAACCTAGTCCAATTTAACCCCACGAAGACACAGGTTTGCGCGTTCACCGCTAAAAAGATGCCATTGGTCGTATCACCTCAATTTGAGAGCACTTCTCTAACTGCATCAGCCAGTATCGGAATCCTTGGCGTCGATATATCAAGCGAAGTCCAGTTTCGCGGTCACTTAGAGAGTAAGGCCATATTAGCCTCGAAGAAGCTTGGTGTGCTAAACAGATCGAGACAGTATTTTACTCCGGCCCACCGCCTGCAACTTTATAAGGCGCAGGTTCGGCCGCACATGGAATACTGTTCTCATCTCTATGCAGGTGCACCCCAGTACCAACTTCTGCCTCTTGACCGCATTCAACGGAGAGCGACTCGCATCATCGACTGCCAAGATATTTCTGATCGACTTGACACCTTGGCGTTGCGTAGAGATGTAGCTTCACTCTGCATCCTCTATCGCTTGTATCATGGGGAGTGTTCAGAGGAATTGTTCGGACTTATACCGGCTGCTGGTTTCCGCCATCGTCCTACGCGACAAAATATCCATCCCCATCACCTGGACGATTGGCACTCCACCACTGTGCGCTTCTCGAGAAGCTTTTTGCCTCGCACAACCAGCTTATGGAACAAATTGTCGCCTGCCGTATTTCCGAACCGATACGACCTTCAAACCTTCAAGAAGAGAGCGTACCTCTACCTAAAAGGCCGGCAACGCACTTGTGACTCTTGAGTTGCGGGTGTCCATGGGCGGCGGTAGTCACTTACCATCAGGTGACCCGTCTGCTCGTTTGCCCCCTATCGCATAAAAAAAAAAAAAAAAAAAATATGTAATTTTTGTGTGAATGTGACCTACACAAAGGTCATTAAACTCCTTCTAAAACATACAGTTTGAGAGCACCTGTCCTTTTGTATGACTCTTGCAAACAGAGTAAGAATAGAACAGTTATAATATCATCTAGCTCCCTCAAATGTTATTGGGTAAAAATTTTAAATATTGATTAATCCTAAAATACGAAGTAAAGCCAAGTATGTAAAGTGAAGTATAGAAAAAATATTTACATTTAATGAAATAGTTAAGAATTAAAAATAATAGGTAGATATTCATATCAAAACTCTCCAACAACACAATGTTACTAAAATTATAAAACATGTGGTAAGGTTAACACTCGGTTAGCCGACAAAAAAAATACACACATTTGCACATTTAACACAACACAACGCACTCGTTTAGGTAGTGAGGTATATCCAAATACTAAAAAAAAACGCTCAATACGCGGAAAAGTATAATTGTTACCGTTGCAGGGAAAGAATAGCAAGAATGAAAGAAGAAGAAAGATTAGAACGAGAGGCAATGGAGCGGCGTCTAAGGCGGGATCTTATTACTAAAACTTTTCCTAAAACGCGTGAAGACTTCGATCAGCTTTATGCAATGGTAAAAATTCATTGATTCATGTGTCAAATGTGTGCCATATTTCTTTAATAAATTAAAATAATATAAAACTGAAACTGAAACTACAAAAAATTGCCTATTCCGTCTTCCAGGTTGATCGTTGGAAACACGCTGAAATAGCAAGGATTTCACAATTACATTCAAAAGGTCCTAAAATAGCCGAATTTACGTTACTCCTTGATAAAGAAGTGGAATTACTGCGTTGCATAGAAGACTACAGAGTTAAAGTAAAAGAGGATAGTCGGAAACTGAGAGACCAACGATTCTTAGAAGAAATATCTAAACCTGTGGCGTGGTATGGACGCAATGGAAAATTAATCACAATGGAAACGATCGAAGTTCAGAAAGCGAGGAAGCTTAAAGAACTTTATTATTCCTTTATCCGTGATAATATGACTGTCCAGGAACGCATGGAACTTATGGTAGACATGAAATTTGCTTTACAAGAATTTCGTCATTATCTGGCTGAAGAAATCATTACACTGCTAGATCAAGAATGCGACCTTCTGGTCCGAAGGTGTAATGCACATCAATTAGAATTTCTTCGACGTAGGACAGCAAGCAGTATATTCAGGCTAATTGAAACGTCTGAACTCAATTCGGGTGTAACAAAGTCCAAAGACATAAGAGATTACAGAAAAATGCAGAATAGCAGGTTGCACTTCTGTGAACTCTGTCATCAAGTTAAACCTTACACTGATTTTCCTCTAGATACAAGGATGAATGATTTCTTAATTTGTAAATCGTGTTCATGGAAAGATGTCAACGAACGTTTGTGGATAGATATGACACCTTACAGGTTCATATTGAGGACGGTGCAACGCGATGAACGACGTCGCAAATGTTGGGGTTCATTGGCGTTTGTGCTACAGGAAAAAGATATTTTCTTCATCGTGGAGAAACTTTGGCACTCGCATTCTGCAATTAGTGAATGTGGTGATATAACTGAACTGAGGTTGTCTAGGTGGAATGTAAAGGAAGATTGGGCACCTTGGAACTGTTTTTTGATCACTGTGCAAGAAATGAAAGCACACTTAAAACTGGAGGCTCCAGAAGAAGTGTACGATGAAGAGTTGGTTCAGAAAATTAATACAATACAAAAGCTTGCGAAAGCCAATTTCGCACAATTAATGGCTGTTAATAAAGAATACACGGAGAAGGGTACATGGCAAGATGTCCGTGCACCCGCTGTCACTCGCGCGGATGGTGTAGAACCAATTTAATGTATTTATTGTAAAATACTCATCCTGAACCTTGATTTTGTTTTTTATTTATTCTATCTACTTACTTACATGTTGATTCCAAATGGTCTTTTGTTGTTGGATTCTACTCTATACATTTATCTAATGTAACAATATTGTAACGTAAAAAGTTTGCACATTTTTGTGATATTATTTATAAATAATCATGTTTCATAATATTGTTTGCAAAATGATAAACATAAGACCAAGGTCTCAAGGCATTGGTTTTTGTTGTTTTGATATTGATGTTTTCAATCATGTCATGTTATACTTACTTAATTAGATCTAGATTGTTACTTAGGTGTTTATTCACAAAATATTATTCTTAACCAATTATGAGCGTTTTACTTTATATGTCAGAAAGCAGTAGTTATTATGAATACTTTAAAACACAAATGTTCTATCTCTGTATATAACAAAGGGCTGTCAGTAGACATGCCTTAATTAGGCGGGCGGTACCTCAGCTAGAGAGTACTAGTCGTAACAAGAATTAAAAAACTTCAGTTTTTTTTTATAATATAAGGGGACAAACGAGCAAACGGGTCACCTGATGGTAAATGACTTCCGCCTTCCATGAACACTTACAACTCAATAGTCACAAAAGTGCTGTCCGCCTTTTCGGGTAGGGGAAAGGGAGGAGGGGAAAGAGTGGATGGGCAAATGGGCAGGGATAAGTTCCTTTTTAAAATAAATATTAAATAGGGAAACAACAATAACATTTTTGTAGGTAGGTACGTATATCTACCGTCTGTCACTGCCTTCCGCCCCAAACTGACAACATGTTAATTTCAATTTTTCAGGATCTTTACTTTTTCTTAACGAAAGGTAGGATATGTACTCCTGGTAATGTGACAAAAAAATATAAATAAAGATCGGTTGAATAGTTAGATGTGAAAGCGTAACAAACTCATAATCCGCATTATATATATATATATATTTGTAAGTAGGACTAGTTTTATAGTTTTGACAGCCAATGAAAGAAATGCAGTGCAGTATCCTCAGGGAGCAGCATTTTTTTTTAACGAAAGGTACCTTTGCTCATCTTTTTACAATATCTCGTCTCGTGTCTAGTTGGCGTCCAAAACCTGGTGTAGGTAGCAGGTGAATACTCGCACCACGAACGCACTCTCGGCTCGTACTCTAACTTTTGGCTGCCGTACCCGGCACAGCAGCACGCACCTTTAACTTGGGGTCAAAGGGTGCTTTGCCACAGTGGTTCTTAATGTATGGCGATTGGCACCTCCTCCTTTTGCAGCGTCACTAAACCATCCTCTTCAGCCCCAATCGTTGATTTTGTTGTTGGGGGCTTAACAAAGAGAGCAGCGGGGATGCTTATAATGACCGTGAGGTAACACAGGTTGTCGTTTAAGTCGCGCAGCGCAACCCGTTAATGTCATTATAGTTATTAACTGACTTCAAAAAAGGACGAGATTCTATGTTCGACTATGTTATTTTTTATGTATGTATAGCGATTTGTCCGCCAAGCGTCGACCGACTTTCAATTTAATGTAATAATGTAATTTATTTAATGTATTGCGCAAAGGCCATTGAAAGCCGCATTAAAGGCCTTTATCTATTAAAAAAAAAAACATTTTATTGTTTGTTAGAACAACAAATTATTGTTAGAATATTAGTGCTAGGTGTCTTTATCCAGTCCATTATGGACTAAGAGCCACCGCACAGAGGTCTTATAAAAGCAAATAGTTTACAATTGTCTTTTATAATATATACATGTAGCAAAATAAACCACTGAAGCAGTTTGACGTGTGCCGCGCGCGTCCTCTGTATATAATGGGGTTCATCATCATCATCATCAGCCTATCGCAGTCCACTGCTGGACATAGGTCCTCCCATTGCACGCCACTTTGGAACATTAATTTTCATAAATTTGATAGTAAAACTTAAAATCTTCAAATGCGCGCATTGTCAGTATGATTGAAGATTTCACTACCAAAGCAATTAAACTACCGGTCGAATAAAAACTACAAATGCGGTACAATTTGGCTTTTCTTAACGACATGACGTTTTCTTCAACGAGGAGCAAATGCACCATCATACAATTCTATTCATTTACTATAAATAAAACAACTAAGTTATTTAAATTGTCTTCTTTTAATAATTACACGTAATACTTTATAACATAATTACACATTACATATACAATAATAATTTTTCAAGATTTCAAACTCTCGTGATAATAGTTAAAACAACCTATTATTCAAAACACATGTGATATAAAGGTGAAATTTCATAACGAAATGCAATTTAGGAGCTACGCTTAGTTAATAAATACAGAGGTCAATAAATTACGTAAATATAATTTAGGCAAAAAAATCATAGCTGTACAGTTAAAGATGAAAAAGAAACCTCCGCCTTTCAAACAGAATACCCGGTAAATTGTTTAGTATAAAATGTATGTATTACAAATTCAGTTAAATACCCATTTAACTTAATGTCTTATAAAATAAGTAAAGCTGTCAGAAATCGTCGTCATAAGGTAACGAGGACCTCTCTTCCTCTTTACTCTGTGCATCTTCAAAATTATTATAAAAGACAGTGTAGTGACGTAAAACGAAAAACCTGGGACAACCATTAATGAAAAACAGCTACAAATTTGATATATATGACAATGTTCCATTATAATTATTATAATACGCCAAAACATACAAGGAAAAGAATATTTATAATTTAAAATGGTTCAAGTTTTGAAAAACTCAGACGAGCGTTTAACGCCAGTTTCTACGCAGTTAGTCTACGTTAGTTACTTGTACTATACAAAATACAAGATCCTACAAGTGCTACATTTTAAATCCAGTTTCAATCGTTATATACCTGACTCTAGTGGTATTTGCAATATCATAAGTGGTTAATAAAAGTACTATCCAAACTTACATCTGAGCGCGTCATACATTTATTTATAAAAAATTAAATCATATGACGGAACTATAGCTAACTTATAATGTTTTTTTTTTAATTTAAGGCAGGAATCTGATGTTAAAGAAATCTACCAATTAACAGGGTCAGACATTTGTAAAAACTGGTGTATGTACAGGGTGTAAGGTATGGTCAAGAAGAGAGCACTGCGGTCTCAGCTACACCAGGCTCTTGGTGCAGACGTAAGAACGACTTGAGCAACCGGTGCAGCAGCGTACCGACCTCGTGGCGGCTATCGGTGCGGGTAGCCTCTCGATGGAGACCATAGTATGTCTATGGTCCAAAGTGAGAGTGCTTCCGTCCCGCAAAAGACGCACCAGGCGCCGGAGAGAGCACCGTTGTCGAAAAAACAATATAAACAATTAATCGACAACTAAAGTTGCTTTTGTAAAGAAGAGGACGGCGACAGGCTGACGTTAGTTATAAACACGTCATGCTAACCTGTCTTACTAAGCGAAGCGTAAAAGGTCATCAACCAGAAACTAGTTTGGTGTGCCATGTGTGTACTTGTCAATTGATAATCCTTAATATTGCATTTTATAAGGAACCGGACTTACGCACTTACATTTGGGGATCGTCTAAGATTCCTAAAATCTGACATTTGTTAACTTAACTAGTTCCGTTTACAATTTAACTTTTTAGGAACCCTCATGTACAAAATATCAGATTTTTTTTAACAACAAGCGTTGTTTAAGCGACTACAGAAATTAACGACACGTTATATCTTTATAAAACTAAATGAGGATTACGTCTTTTTGCACGAGTTTTAGAAAAATCGTTAATCTGCGTTACCATATAAAATTAAGTAATTTACGTGCCTTACTTTGATTAAATCTACACTCCAAAAATAAACAATAATTTTCATCTAATGGACATCAGTCAAGTTGTGAAAAAGAAGTCTTTAGCAAACCAGTTACACGGTAAAGAAACAATTACTTAAACGTTGTCTAGTCCTACAACTGATTACAAAACTCCAACATCATAAATTGTCCTGTCTTTATATCCAAGCATAGGTCTCTCTTTTGATTACCAAACTTAATGTTTGTACATTATGCATCACCTATAAGATGATGTTTTGTGATTGACGCGTATTACAACTGAATATTCGGACATCTTCGACGTAACTACTCTAATTTCCTCAACAAAGATCGAACTATTGGTACTAGCTTTAACTTATTTACAATAAAGGATTGTGCCTCGATAAAACAATACTCTTATAGTTTGTAACTCTCTCGGAGCTGTATAATACAAAAAGTGCAGACACAATATTCACATAAAAGAATACATATCTATTATACACTTACTCGTCTATTTTTGCACTTTATATTGCCAGTTCAGTGGCTTAAACTCGGAATATCTCAATTTAATTAAGACTTCATAACCCATATCAATGTCGTCAACATCACTATCACCTTAACAGTCTGCGATTTATATTTACAATATCATAGAGAAGGAAGAAATATCAATACAAAGAGAAGAGATACTTATAATAGCCCCGTTCTGCGTCCACCATCTATTAGAGTCTTATCACGAACGGTATACTACTATTGCTACGTGGCGTTCACAATTTACAAGGATTTCTTTGATGTTTTGGTACGTATTTACAAGTCTTATAAACAATATGACCTGAAGGCTCTCTGAATTACTAAAACGCTTAGATTTACGTTAAGACACATTATGCATGCACTAACAGAACCACTTGGCACCCTCATCACGCCAGACGAGGACGTCATGCCGAAATCAATGCTCCTTCTCACAACCAATACACTACATAAACTCCCATCAGTCAACAGAAGATAAATCTCAGTTTTCTATTACACACTTGCTACTAATGTAGTCCACCATTTTTAGTAACCGGTTATTTCATTTTCGATGAAGCAATATGAAACGAAATTATTATTGGTACACGATGATATTAAAGTTTATTGTTATCCATTTATTTGAAATTGAACCGATTACACGTGTAGTTTCATAGAATACGAAACAAGCCAGCCGGATCTCAGTGGTAGCCGTCTAGTTCCATAGAGCGGTCCGAGCTTGTGTTAGAGTAGTTGGAGTAGTTATGCGCCATGTTGTTAAGCGACATGTCCTGCGGAAGATCTTCGGGCGGATTTGAATATGCAGTTTCCTGCTCTGCGTCACTCGCTTCCATAAACTCGATAATCCGATGCGTCGCTTTCACATGTGCCACTATCGCCGCCTCCGCCTGTAATTTAGATAAAACAATAAAACATGTAACATATATATATATATAGATAAAACAATAAAACGTGATTTTCACATTACTTAATCATATTACAGATTCAAATTCAAATTTTCATTTCATGTTGTCTGAATTGCACGTCTGCATAATAATAATAACTATCTACTGTTTTGTTTTTAGTTAAGTGGGTACTTTAGCAATAAACTAAACACTTAAAAACCCTTATTTCGACCCTTAAACTTGTATCGCCGAAGCGTTTTTAGAATTTAGTCTCTGTTTGACATTGTTGCAGTAACGTTACATTGATTACATTTCTTGTTCTTGTCTGCTATCGTGTACGAACATTGTTTAATTTGAGTTTTTAGTGTACGATTATTGTTTGTGACTGAAAAAAATGCCACTGGATGCAACTGGTGCTGCTAGGGCAGTGACTTTAGCTGACGCTGGGTATAGCCAACGTCGCATCGCTCGTACGCTTGGTGTACCTCGAACTACAGTGCGGGATGCCATCAGACGCTTTCGGGAGACTGGTTCATACACGAGAAGGCCAGGTCAAGGCCGACATCGGTGCACCTCGACTCTGGATGACCGCTTTGTTGTCAGTAACGTGCTAAGAAATCGCTTTTGCACCGCTACTGAAGCGCACACACGTCTGTTTGAGGTGAGAAATGTCACTGTAAGTGAACGTACGATAAGAAGAAGACTGGCTGAAAGGAATCTGAGAGCTTTTCGTCCAGCTCGCGGTCCACAGCTGCTTGCACAGCATCGTAGAGCAAGACTTGCCTTTGCACGAGAATATGCTGACTGGACTACGGAACAATGGAACAACGTACTGTTCTCAGATGAGAGCAGAATAGCCTTAAGGGGTCCAGATGGACGTCAGCGTGTTTACAGGCGCCAAAATGAACGGTTTGCTCCATGTGCAATAATCGAAACCGTGGGTTATCAGGGAGGATCCATAATGGTTTGGGGAGGTATCTCTTACGAGGCTCGTACCGATCTAGTGGTGTTTGATAGAGGCAGTGTGACTGCTCAAAGATACGTGGAGGAAAACTTACAAGACCACGTCATACCTTTCGCACCATTTATTGGTGAAAACTTTAAATTAATGCACGACAATGTTCGATGCCATACCGCAAGATCCGTCACTCAATACCTCATTGAGGTCGGGATTCAAGTTTTGCCATTTTCATTCATCCATTCAATTGAGCACATTTGGGACAACCTAAAAAGACGTATTCGAGCAAGAATATCAGCCCCTGCGACCTTGTAAGAGCTCAAGACGGCTGCGATAGAGGAGTGGCATAATATCCCTCAGTCGGATATTCAAGACCTCGTAGATGGATTGCCAAACCGACTACAAGAAGTCATAGCCCAGCCGAGGGCCCGAGGTAGTAATACTCATTATTTAAATTTAAATAAAAAGAAAACGTCCCGAGGTAGTAATACTCATTATTAAAATTTAAATAAAAAGAAAGCGGACGATTTTTTTCAAAATTAAAGTCATCACATTTTCATGCAAATTTTTTGCAAAATCGATTTTTGGCATATTTTTTTTTATTAAACAGTTTTGTTTAAAGATTTTTTGTGATTTTATTTATCCTTAATGGCTGCTTTTAACATAACTTCCATCAAATGTGGTAAAAATTTTCCGACTACTGAAAATTGAAAGAAATACAAGGTGGACGGTTAATTGTGCCTGTGAGTGTATATATTCATTTACGTAACCTACTACTGAGGGCGTCTATGTAGCGTCAATGAAATCTCAGAGTATTGTCAATCACTACTCCTTAGTAGTAAGGGGTTACAGGTACACTCAGTACTGTGCGGCTCAGGACATGAGTGGGCCAGGATTGTGTAAGGTGAAGTAATTGATGAGATTGAAGGTTTGCCTTTCATTCAGAATGTGATGTAATGCGTTTTATCACTGTTTAAATTTAGCAAATTTCTCCTTAGCCATGAAGTTGAATCCAGGTCGAGCATGCTCGTAAACTTCACTCCGCGTATTGGGACGTTATCACACTCCCTTGGGGCGTGCCATAAGTGAGTACAGTTTCATTACTGATATGCGTGCTGAGTGATATGTGTGTGGCCCACTCAAGGAATATTTAAAGAGGCCCAGTGCTACACCTCTGATTCCCAAGTTTTCTAGTTTTGATAAAAGAATGGGTACAGACACCGTGTCAAATGCTTAGGCTTATCTAACAATATACCTAACATCTTTTGTACGCATTCCATTTTTGTTAGTAGATTATAGTCAGTGAGCTCATGTCCGCATCTGAATTGGACCTGAGTTGACGAAATCCATACCGTGTAGGCGACAAAAGGTCGTAACCTTATAGATAATCAATAAGCCGGCTGTTCATTCAACATTCTTGAAAAAAGCTGCAAGTACAGCTATGGGTCTATAATTGTTAACACTGGTTCCGTCCCCACATTTAAAGATTGGATGTACGATTGCTTTCTTAAAAGCATTGGGGAATTTGCCTGTAGTGAGTACAAGATTGCAAACGTACGTGAGAAGTGGGACCACTGCACCTACATGTTTTTTTTTTTATTATATTACTTGATATTCTATATAACCCGACCCATCGAATAGCCACTACGAGAGACCTTAAGAGCCCAGTTACTTTAACCTCATTAGTGGGCAACATTATACCAATAACAGGTTCAAAATTTGCACTTATGTTATTTTCGGCTAGGTGGGTGCCAATGTTCGTGAACAACTTGTTTACAAGATTTAGAGAGCACTCTGGTGAGGTTAGGATAATCAGCAAATGAGATGAAAAATTTTCTTTACGTTTAGATCTACCTGATATATTACAATTTGCTGCTTTGTTGACTTCTTTTTTTTTGTATTCCCTCTGTACGGTTATTTAAAGTTTGTTGCAATTGTTTATTTACCTAGTGAATGTGATTTTTAATACGACATAATAAACCATAACAAACCTATATGGGGTAATCCAGGGTTTAATTGGATTTGGAATTTTGACCGTTTTACAGTTTGAATCAAGTTTTTTACTTAATTTATAGATATTTGTGCCGCATCATTGGGATCTGTAATTTTGAATACCGCACTGAAGTCTAAACGTTTAAAATCTGCGTCTAGTTGCTCTTTATTGATGCGAGTATCAAATTTTTTAGTTTTGATTTTTGTTGCAGTTTTTGTTAGGTATAATGTATAATGGTATTTTTCAGTGGTAGAGCCATGCTTTTGCACGAATGGGCCGGCTCGACCGGTGCGATACCACGGCCAGAACACCGGTTGTGAAGTAACGCTTGCGTTGCATTTCCCCGAATTGAGTGAGGTTTCCGGAGGCCCAATTCCTCCTCCCCCCTTTTCTCTCCCATATCTCCTTTCTCCTTTTTTCCATCTCCTCATCCCTCCTCTCTTCTTTCCGCTCCCTGCATCCCCCATCCCTCATCACCCTCAAAGGCGGGCAGCGCACTTGCGACTCTTGAGTTGCAAGTGTCCGTGGACGGCGGTGTCACTTACCATCAGGTGACCCGTCTGTTCGTCTGTCCCCCTATAGTATAAAAAAAAAAAAAAAAAATGTCGAGGTCGGTAAGAGATGAGTGTGCAACCAGTGTTGGTGCACTTTAACGAGTTTTCAGTATAAAATGATCAACGCAAGCATTTTGTGCGGGTGGAGAGCGTATGCGCAGGTACCATGTGATGTTAATAAGTTTAAGTAAATATAATTATATGGTGAATGTTAATGTCACCTGTAATAATTATATTGGTAAAGTGTGTTATACTGGTTAATATGTCGTTAAGGGGGCAAAAAATTAGTTAGTATCTTGATGTCCTGAAGGTAGATATATGGCACTAAACTCCTTCCACTACTTGGCAGGAGTCTTGCCACTCCTGCCAAGTAGTGGAAGGAGTGGGCACGAAATATGTAACTACGATGTAGAAAGTATACGTACGCTGGCGGTGAGCGCGAGGAAGGCGTAGTACTTCTTGAGCGTGGGCAGCAGCGGCGCGTAGGTGGGCACGCGCGCGCGTACTGCGGCGGCGCGCTGGTGCGCCGCGTGCCCCAGCAGCAGCGCCATGTAGGCGCCCACCATGCTGTGCTCCATGTGCGCGCCCGCGCGAGCCAATACTACACCACAAAAATAGCCTTATTACTACTACTAAATCTAGTCTTGCACCCTTCAAATAATCCTCTTCCTTATATATATAGGGTTATTTCAGCGCTTTCAGGTGACCCGTCTGTTGGTCTGTCCCCCTTTATAATAATAATAAAAAAATCCAAAGTAAAGCCATTACAGAACAAGTTCGTGGACTTAAATTACCAATTATTTACCATTTTAACCATAAGTAATTAAAAAAAAAGTGTTTAGAGACTAAACTTTAACATATAGTGTAGGTTTTAACATAAAACGAATTAGTAATTATTTTTCTCGGTCGGTTCAGTCTATACCATTAAATATAATTAAGAGCTCGCTACACTTTGCTTTTGCAAGTGAACTGATGATTTGCATATATTCAAATTTGAAGCCATACACTTGTTACATAACCACAAATATTCGCATTTAACTAACAAACATGCACATGGATGACTGGAGTTCAGAACGTGGTCTTACCGTTAATCCTATTATTATTGTCATTGGTAGCCCTGGCTTTACTTCTAAAATAGAATGGTCGAGGCTCCCATAGGCTTCTTTTCACTTTAGCATATTATCTTTTTGTAGTACAGTAAACAACCTTGGGACTTTTTAACGTAGTAGAGCCATGCTTAGGCACAATGGGCCGGCTCGACCGGCAGAAACCGGTTGTGATACAACGCTTGCGTTGCATTCCCCGAAATTGGTGAGGTTTCCTGGAGGCCCACCTCCCCCTCTCCTTCCCCTCCTCATCCCCCTTTCCTTCCCCTCCTCATCCCCCTTTCCTTCCCCTCCTCATCCCCCTTTCCTTCCCCTCCTCATCCCCCCTCTCCTCTATCCTCTCCTCTATCCCCTCCCCGCATTCCTCCATCCCTCATTAGCCTCAAAAGCGGACAGTGCACTTACGACTCTTGAGTTGAAGGTGTCCATTGACGGCGGTTGTCACTTACCTTAGGTGACCCGTATGTTTGTCTGTCCCCCTATTTCATGAAAAAAAATATAAAGAAAAATGAACTAAAATTGCACTGGACAAATCACTTGTCTTGTCAATCCTCTATTACGCCGATGTCAGCTATCTTGATCTAACTGAGGACCGACTCAAGATCGTATAAGCTCAAGTGGCTCCTTATACAACTTCGCCGAAATGCTCATACTCTTGCCCTCCTTTACAATATCTTA
Source organism: Tyria jacobaeae (assembly GCA_947561695.1). Classification (NCBI taxonomy): domain Eukaryota; kingdom Metazoa; phylum Arthropoda; class Insecta; order Lepidoptera; family Erebidae; genus Tyria; species Tyria jacobaeae. The sequence continues at coordinate 12,860,385 of OX387218.1, forward strand.
TTTAATCCCTCTAATCCCTTTTTATTCTAAGTTATTTTGAAGTGTTCGTGATGGATCCTGACACAAAAGTTAATTACATTATTACCTGTTGTGTCAGGATCCATCACGAACACTTTTATATTTTTCTTCTGTATTTTTATTAGTACAGGGTTTAGTTATAGTACTTTGAATGAATCCTTATATTTGAATTTTTGACTCAAGTGCGAAATAATTTCATAGCTGTTTCGATCCTTTACGATTAGTTTGTGGTAGTAAAAACGAAAAGCTATTATGGTAAAAGCCACAATTTCTTAACCTCGATTAAGACGACCCATAAGGTCTTGTTTCATAAAAGAAAATAAAGAAGAAATTGGGATGAAATAAACTATAAAAAAATATTGCAATATTTAATGACAAACATTGGGACAGGTGAAACTAAATAAAAGCTTGTAAAATCTATGATTACTTGTAAGATCTATTACTTACATTTTGCGACAGTTTCATCAATATCGTCTTGAGACTTCTTATCATTTTCATCAGGTTTCCCATCTAATAATGCATCAGTGTTTTCCTCCGCTCGTCTGTAATAAGAGCCATTATGATTCTAATAGGCCTAATAACCTCTTTTTACAAATACATAATATAGAATTTAAATGAAATGCATTTTACATTTAAATCACACTCTGATATTCTTATTATTCAAACAATAACATTACATGTTTAACAGTACCTGGGTGTTAACAACACCTATGCCTTTTAACATATCATTCAGCCCTTGCAACCCTAATAAACAACTAAATTACTCAACGTTAGTAGTTCGTCTAATCCTCGTTCTACTGAAGGCACTGTAGTAATGAAATAGTAGTAATAGTAGTTACTATTCAATTGAGTAACTTTTGCAACAACTGCCTTTTTACAGAAGCTTGTACAAACCTGGCTAGATCCTCTCGCTTATAAAATAAGTCTACGATAAGGTCTAAGGCACTGACGCTTCTTGATATGATGTCATCTTCATTATCTATACGTATGCGCACATTCAGCAATCTTTGTGTATTTGGCTCGTTATTCTGAACTAAATTAATCAACAGCAATAGAACCTGTAAACAACATAGTAAATATTTACTTGAACTAATAAGGTAAGAAACATACAAAATGAAATACCAAAAACAATTGCTTAGATTTATAAGGTCTATTAGCATCTCTAAATTACAATCCAAAATGTTTATATCTGAATTTGGTTTATAGACTAGTGACATGTCTACATAGTACTTACACAAACACTGAATTCAAAGTTTCTGTCGTCGGGAATGAAGTTTCCTTGGTTGTTCAGAATGATAAGACATGTTTCCATTACTGAAGGTTGTTCACCAATCACTTGTGCCCCTAGTGATGCTGGAAAGCAATGAAGGAGCATTAGCAATTTTCTATCAATATGTTACATTTAATAAGACAATAGTATAAAAATGAAATGAGTTTGTAGCAAGTAATTAATGATTTAAATAAGGTTGATTGAATAATCAACCTTATTAAAAACTTTTTTCACACTTCCAAAAGATCTCGAAAAGTAAAGAAATGCAAGGTTACTGAGTCAGAAAATAAGTATGATGCGATATAAAGAGACGTAACTTATATGTAAATATGTCGACAATTGACTAGTATTGCGAGACCTGCATTGACTTTAATAAAACAAGTCGCTATTTATAGAAATAATTTTGCGGAGTGGGATTTCGCGTATGGTTTGTGACTGAGGCGACACAGATTATTCCTGAATGAGTGTAAGTATTGAGTAGTATATAAGGGCAGGCAGCTGTTCATCTTTCGCTTACAGCAGCGTCTTGACGTCATGTGTGTCTTTTATACAAGACCCAGATTCGCTCGAGTACTGATCTCCTCGGTTAAAGCCCGGAACTTATTATCAGCGCACGTGTTTCCCTCTCACTTTGATCCTGAGTCTTTTAAGCGGGTCTCCATTAAGTACACTCGCAATGAAGATGGTGCCCACCACTCTTAGACTCCACTTGTTGCTTTCCATCAGGCAAAGTAGTGTCATTATGGTAAGCTTATATAATAAAAAAAATGTTCCATAGGTCGTGTACTCACTGGTATTGCTGAAGGAGTGCGACAAGTTGAGCAGCACTTTAAGCGCAGGTAGCGCTGCATCCAGCAGTTGCTCGCGGAGCGGTGCATACAGCCGCGCGGCGCCACACCACGCACGTAACACGCCGCAGATCGTACGCGCCGCTTGACCGCCACCGTCACACAGGTACATCTGGTTATCTTCATTCTGCTGCGTTACCTAAACAAAACCTTACTTTATTAAATAGTACCTGGATAACCGGTATTTTTTGGTAAATCGTGTAAAACAACGAAAAAAAAAGTTAAAATAATCATCAAGACTCGAACCGAATCTGCTTACGGGACCGCCTTATTTCCCACCTGACCTATTACAACCTTATAGATGGTGGCGAAATTTACCTTCGTATACTAATGATATTGTAGCAGTTTTTCATTGGCTGAAAACACGGATAAAACGACGTTTTCTAAAACTGAAACCTAGCTAGATCGATTTATCGCCCTCGAAACCCCCTATATACTAAATTTCATGAAAATCGTTGGAGCCGATTCCGAGATTCCAATTATATATATACAAGAAGATATATATATACGAGAATATACAAGAATGAAAGAAAACGATATATACAAGAATATACAAGCTTAGGTTATGTACACAGTGATAAAATTGAATAACATAATAGAAAACTTAAACAGAATAGGGCTTGGAACATTTTATAACAACCGACATCATTAAGATGATATGAGTAAACCAAATGTGATTTCTTTTTTTATTTGAAATTAACCTTAAAATTAATACAAGAGGTAACAATTACATAAAATATTTTATTAAAACTAATGTGTCTCTACTCAAATTGTTTAGTGTGTTTGATTAAGGCTAATCTTAGCAATGTGGTTCCGTACCTTTTGAACTAGTTGAGACTGTATCACAGGAGGCAGGCTAATACCCTTTCAAATATGTAGATGGATAGAGATATGCAAAAATCTAAATTAGGTAAGATAATCACTACTTTTATATATTGTTTTTTATAGATTAAAAGAGATGGGGCAACGACACTGCCTTGCGGTATACCAAAAGGGATGCGTTCCATCGTAGAGCTCTGAAGTTTACCCACCTGTATTATTTGTGTTCTATTTGTTTGATAGTCAATAAAAAGTCCTAGTTGCAAATTCACATGTGATTTAGCTTCTTGATTAGTATGGGGATAGAAACTTAGTATTAAAAGCTTTTGATAAATATAAAAATACAGCTAAACATTTGTCTTTTGAATCTAGGGCATTAGTCATAGACGACGTTAAAGTAAGGACAGCATCCTGTGTCACCATTTTACTACGAAAACCAAATCATTCTGAATCTATAGTTTGATAAATTACATTTGTCTCCTATGTTATTTATAGGCATAATTTTGGATCATTTAGAGGGTCAGGACAGAACGCAGCCACTGTCGAAGCAAACGTTGCAAAAAAATGACACAAGCATTGTCAGAACATCTACCCTAATCTTAAAAATTTTAACTGGTATGCCATCCCAGCCAGCACCCTATTGCCATTTTTTAAGAATTTTATTATATTTTTTATCTCTTTTCAAAAGTAGGTAACTAGGCGAATGAATTAAAGGTGCTAGTTTAAGGGGTCAAAAATCACATCAGCGAATTTGAGGACTATGTTAGCGAAGTAATTATTTATTAAATACACAAAACTAACTTACTTGGAAAGAAAATAAGAGCTTATAAATATTGAGAACATTACTTTAGTACAATTTATGCATAATTATACATGTATGATATAAGTATTATGCCATAAGCTCTCTCAAATAACAATATGAAGTTTTTGTAAATTTTATAGATTCTTCGTGAATGTCGTAAAAGGCGACTAAGGGATTAGACTGTTATATATCCGATTGTATGTATGGCATTTATGTCGTGCCGGGTTGACGGGAACAGGCTTGCCCGTAAGTGGGATGCTGTGGTAATGTACGTAGTTTAAAATTTCATTAAGACTTACATTTTCTAGAACCCTTAGACACCTATCCGCCTTTCTTAGCACTTCGACGTCAGTAGTGGACCAGCTTTCAACGGGATTGTCAAGTCGTGCGGCGCAGTCTTGTATGGTACGTACGATATGGTCAACGCCGCCTAACACGCGTAACTCTTCCTTAAACCACTCGCCCGCGCGCTTTGACGTCAAAGACAGCAACGTTTCCATAGCTAAATGACCCACCTATAAACACATATTATAATTTAATATGTAAGAAAACAACATTAAGAGCTATGGATGAGAATGTAACATGAATAATATTATACATAGTATGCAACCTTTTAAAAAATACACCAATTCCCTAAGGACAGTCACTCACTCTATCGAAAACTACTGTAAGAATAATTGTGTCATTTAATATTTTTTAAATGATAAGCTATATATAGACCCAAAACAATTTACATTACTTATCGTTAAAGCTTAGACTACTAAAAGTGTACTTTTCAATTTTAGCTAAATTTTACACTGAACGCATATAAATCAAACTGTATTGAATAACCGTCCTTTTAAAAAAAAAGTATAAAGAAATTTACAAAACAATCGTCACATATCTGTTTGTTTCAGATATAAAGTTTCTTTAAGGTTGTGTGTTCTTAATCTCACAAAATATATATAAAATCACCATTATTATGTTTTACTTCTTGTATTAAATTTCATATTTAGAAATAATTATGAAAACAATAATATAAATCTGAAATATAATCTGAAATATAAATCTGAATAATAATCTGAAAGTAAAAATTACATACCGTGATATTTTCCAAGTCCAGATGTTGAGCTTTTCCTTGACTCTTTATTTCGGCACATAGTTCCCTCACCCTTTCTTGCGTTTTAGTTAACTGCGCAGACGTTAAACCGCAATCATCGAGAGCATTTCTAAGTACAAAGATGCAATAAAGAAGTATTGTATCAATAATTACTTGCATATTATTCTAGTATTATTTTCGCAGTTTATTCAAGTCTAAATAGTTTAAGTATGCTTAAACTAATGTGACGTAAAATAAACTTGATTTATCCCAAACAATTCTTAATAGCGAAAACATTTTAAGTTATTTCTTATAGCAGAAGCATTAAAAAAACATAAGGTAGGTTCTCTATCTAAAGGTCTACCTTTAATAATATAAAAGTTATTACATTAAAAACAAATTCTAGCTCGCATTGTAGTAAGTATCGGCACTTCGACTAAATAAGTAATAGGTGTAACCATTTATAATTGAAAGTATTGTATATTGACTATATGTCTAATTTTACAGTAAAATAATTTACATAATTAGACAATAATGGCTCTCATTTAAAATTAACCTATGGCTGCTACAAAACAAACCTATTTTTATTTATACTTACTTGTGTGATGCATCTGATTCAAGTAAATTCAGCATAAGTTCTAGTGATTCGCGATCCAGATCCATATTGAGGCGATCTTGAGATAACACAAACATCACTGTTGCGGTACACAGGCCTAAACTCTGAAAGTGTATTGTTTTCTTTAATCATAATGTTCTTGCTGTGCTAAGAGTAGTGTAGTATATATACATTTTCAGGGATCCGTAAGTCAGTCGGCAAAATCCTTATTGGATCACTTTGTTGTCTGTCTGTCCGTCTGTCAAGACCCTTTTTCTCAAGAACACGTGAGAGGTATGAAGCTGAAATTACTACCAAATTCTGTCTGCTACCCCTTGGAGCAGTAAATAAATCAAAGATAAGGCCGTTTCTGACGTGTATATTTAAGCTCGCAAGAGATTCAAAACCTATAGGGAACTTCCATTTGCCCTAGAACCATTAAATTTGGCAACAAGTAAGGTTGCCAAATTAATTGGTTCTAGGGCACATTACAAGTAGACGAAAAAAACCCGAAAATCGTTAATTTGTTGTTTTATCATATAAAATAAACTAGTTTTAGCGATTACAAACTTATATTTTGCAGTCAAAACCAAGGACAATGTATGGTAGCAAAATGCAAAGTTAACTTTGTCTTTCGAAAATAACGGTCAAATATCTTCGAAGATCGATTCCCGACATAGACCCGACTTCGCAAAAACTGTTTTTCTGGTGTACGTAAGTATGTGTGTATGAATGTGTGTATGGATGTATGTATGTATCTAAATATGTAATTAAGTTTAAGAAATAACGTAATAACGTATATAACGTATTACAAATTTCATTTCTTTTGTACAAAAACACACATTAAAACATATCAGCAAATGAAGAAACGACGAAAGGTTTGTTGCGAATGCTATACATTATGTATGATGTTCCTTATTGTATATATAGTATTAGAATAAAGTGAGATAGCGTTAAGTAAATTTTAACTGACCTCAAACAGGGCCTCCCCCATTTGAAGTCAGTTCTCTATTAGAATGTTTTTTTTCTGTATGTTATTCCGTCATCATTACCATTTGTAAATTGATTTCATTTTTTTTTATGTTTACAAATTGTTTATATTCAACGACGACAACGACAACGATTTACAATATTCCTATTATATACCTCTAAGCCGCTAAGGTGGTAAAGTAAGGAATGAACAAAACATATTACGGGATAACTTCGTCTTTAGTGAATCAATAATTCGTTTTTTTTACTAAAGTAGTAGGAAGTGAATTAGTAGTTTTCTATCTTGCAGACCACCTGCAAAGTAGAAAATTAAGGAATAAAAAATACATGTCACGAGTTATCTTCGTCTTTTGTGAATCCATTTCAATATTTTAAATTTAATTGGTTTTTTAAAGATTGGTCTGGTTAAAATTAGAACAAACTATTCCACCACTAAAGTATATGAAGAGCGCTTTAAAGTCGGTTGTATATTCTTTAAAAGTCAAATATACTTATTATTAGATACATGACGTTCGTTTGCATACGGAACCCTTGGTGCGCGAGACAGTATGGCACTAGTCTGGTTTTTATATATATTACGATATCTTCAAACATATCTAACTCAACAGTCATAGGTGCGCTGCCGCTTTGGAGGGTAATGGGGGGTATTCATACCTCCAACCCTACGTTCACGGAGGGGAAAGAGGGGATGAGGAGATTGAAAGAGGAGAGAGAGAGAGGGTGAGGAGATGAAAAAAAGGAGAAGGGATTAGGGGAGGGGCAATTGGAGAGGGGGAGTAGGGTAGGTATTGATATAATTGACACTGATAATACTGATATGAGGCCGTAGGAGGAAGATGGGAAGGGAGAGAGCGGTTTTGTAAAGAGACCAAAGGAAAGAGGATAGAGAGGATGGGCCATCGGTAACTTCATTCACTAGGTAAAATCATTGCAAGCATTGCTTAACAACTCCGGTCGAGCTGGCCCACAAGTGCCTAAGCATGGCTCTCCCTTAAAAATGTGACAAAAACTAAACTGTAACCTTATAGAAATAATTGTAAAGATAGATGTAGTTGAAGGTTATTATTTAGTTTCAAACAACTGCCGCATTAGGGATAAGTCCTGTGTTGCAGGGGAGCTTTACAAACAGTTATTCAACAGACACAACATCCAGACTCGGGACAACTATTTGTAGATCACATGAATTTTATGTCCCGTGTGGGAATCGAACCATCAACCTCCGGTTCAGCAGCCAGGGTGACTAATCACTAGACACACAAGGCCATCAAATTTATATAATAATATAGCGTTATAAACTAAGTTCCTTTAACTCATTACCTGATCATTAGTGGCATCATGCAAAGCACTGAAGAATTTCTGCACAGTGCCGTGCGCCCGTAGATGCATACGGAACGCGGGCGCGGTACATTTACTCGCCAGTGTGATCGCTGACAAACACCTCGTCGATATTGGGTTGTTATTCTGCATAATTATTATAAAGTAAGTAAGTAAAATGGACAAATATTAACTGTTTGAAATTAACTTGATAGGTATAAGATACCAAATTCTAATTGTTAAAATGTGGGTACTTAATACACTCTGCCTATCCCTTAGGGGATAGAGGCGTGAGGGATATATGTACGTATGTATGTATGTATAAGATGGATACTTATAAATGCTTCTTTTATAGGATTACAAGTGAACTAAGCTTAAAGTTTTCTACATTTACATGTGAACGTGCACCAATCGATAATAACGTGTGATGTATTGTAAAACAAAGGATTGCCTATTTTTATTTAACCATAATGGAACAAGTAATATATTTGAAATAATCACTCTCATTTATACAATTATTAAACTTATACCAACCTGCAATGAGTCCAAGAGATATTCTACATCGTCATTAAATTCTTGGAATTCGCCAATCTCTTGAATTTGGTGGGCTTTCTTGACATTTCTTACAACTGTATAGAACTGTAAAAGGAATATTGTTTAAATTATCACAATTCAGAAACCAATAACACAAAATATTTATAGTTTTTAAAAAAGTCTTTTAAATTCAAATGTTTTTTAAGGGTGTAACTATATATATTATTACTCTATATTAAGAATTATAATACACAGTAAATATATATATATACCTCTGGCTGTATATATATATACAGTCGTGGTCAACTAATTAAGGACATTCAAGATAGTGGACAGCAATAACCGGCTATGTACATATAAATATAAAACCCTGTTGATTTCTCAGTAACTATTATTTGCATAATTTGATCCGATTATTATACTATAAATGGCTGTAAATAAAAGATTAAATAAATATAAAAAAGTGTTTAATATCAAAGGTTAACCATGTATTCAATTTAAGGTACAATTCTGTAGCTGGACATTTAATTAAGAACAGTAAAGTAAAATGAAAAATAGAGTTAAACAGAACTAATAATCTGCAGTATTTTAATTTCTTTCACAACTTCATTTTATTACGGGTAAAATCAGTACCCAGTAGCAAAACATTTGTTAGTAATTACCGCTTGACACCGATGTGGCATAGACATTATCAGTTTCTGACATATTTCAACAGGAATGTTTGCCCATGCCTCACAAAAAGCTTCATTAAGTTCATCTAAAGTTGTGGTACGATAAATGGCAACTTTTTTCTTAATTTCGTGCCAAAGGTGCTCGATTGGGTTGAGGTCGGGGCTATTTGCTGGCCAATCTAGCACTGATACCGACTGTCTGTTAAGAAACGACTTGACTGAACGGGCTGTATGTTTTGGGTCGTTATCATGCTGAAAAGTCCATATAATAGGAAGATGTTCCTCAGCATAGGGAAGCATAGTTTCTTCTAATATTGCCTTGTATTGATGTTGGTCTAAGTTACCCTGAACTTTCCTCACAGGTCCCACTCCACGTCCAGAAAATGATCCCCACATTTTAATGTTTCCTCCGCCATGTTTCACCTGCTTTTTTGTGAATCTTGGATTCATTTCCGCTTTTACAGGACGCCGTACGTATTGCCTTCCATCTGAAGAACTCAAATTAACCTTGGTCTCGTCAGAGAATAATACATGTTGCCATTGGTCGTAGGTCCAATGTCCATATTTACGTGCAAACGCCAAACGTGCATTTCTATGCTCTTTCTTTAACAAAGGTACTTTGCGAGCCACTCTTCCGAACAACCCTGCTTCTACCAGACGTCGTCGAACTGTCCTCGCTGATACACTGACTCTTTCGTCTGCCCCAAACACTTCATGTTTAATTAAAATAGAGCCTAGAAACGGATCTTTCTTAGCTAACCTGGTTATCATTCTATCTTCTTGCGGAGTTGTTTTTCTCGATCTTTTTTTTCTGGGCACATTTAAAGTTGTGTTATTGCGCCTGAAATGTTGCACTGCATTGCATACCATAGTTTTTGAACAATTTAAATATCCTGCTATCCTTCGGTATGACCAACCACGCTCGACAAACTTCATGATAATTTTTCGTAGTGTTGCATCGCAACTTTTATTTTTGCCCATTGTTCTTCAAAATAACTCTCAAAACTTGAAATTACAAATCTAGATTGCCGCCAAAACTACCACAAAGAATAGGAGAAGAAAGAAAATAATAATTGAGATTCAGATTTTGAAACTAGAACGCAATATCTCAGTGTCCCTAATTAAATGGCCAGCCAGCATTCTTTGAACAAATAGCACTGTGATCATCTATCAGCTATACTGTAAAGAGGTTTAATGTTTAAGAAGTTGTTATTGTTTGTATAATTAGGCACATAAATGACTAATTATACTTACATGTAAAAGATGTGGAATATTGTTTAGACTCGTTGGAAAATAAAAAATAAATTCACAATTTGGATTAACTAGAGAGTGTCCCTAATTAGTTGACCACGACTGTATATATACAGCCAGAGGTTGATAAAAAAGTTGGAGTTTTTGCTTGTTCTTCTCCATAGGATCTACATATTGGAACAGGCAACTAGCTTCACAACTGACTTAGTCTGACCAACTTCCTTTCTTGATAATTCAAAAATACCTATAATTCGTTCAGTTGAAATAAACGATTTTGATTTTAATAAAAATAAAGGAAAAATAAAAAAATAAAATTATAAACTATTTCAACTATACATACTTAGAATATAAATAGTGTAGAACAGAATATAATATCAGTACAGTCAAATAGGGTATCCTTGTTGAACCATGACAATGAGAATTTGACTTAATATTATCAAAAATATGCTGTTTTCAGAGGATTTCAAGTTAAAATAACATAATATTACTCACAAAATCTACAAAAATGGGTTAATATTACGCTAATATTATACAGTAATATTAGAAATAAGTAAGTCAAAAGTTACTGGGCTACTGTTAAACAGAAAGGTTCAGTTATCCTAATTGATCTAATAAAAAAATACTACGAAATTTATTTTAAATTAAAACATTAATGGACGTGTAAAGAAATGAGGCTATTAGAAAATAAATAGGAAACCAGTATTGATAAATTCATTATTTTAAATTATAATGATCGTTTTTTTTTAGCTTTTAGCTAAAACTGAAAAAACAAAAAGTACCTCACAAAGGAAGACATTTGCTGTTTCAAAATTTATAATATTGGTTTACTTTAGCATAATCATACATGTCATCACGCATGTTAATAGCAATATCGTATAATATTCAAACAAACCTAATACAATTTTTTTCACAAAATAACAATTTTACATAAGCACTAGAGAACAAACCATTCATTGTTTTATAAAACAGATATATTACGTAAAAACAGCTATGTGGAATAACTGCAATGCAGTTGCAGGCAGGCAATGTAAACTCAATAGAAGAAAATACGACAATAATTCTCGACTGACGCACTGCGACTCACAAGTGCAAGTTAAACATTAGTTACAGCTTTTTTATGCTTTTCCGTCTCACAGGTTCGTGGAACATTTTTGAGCAACAGGGCGAATTTGTGATATCACTTGGGACAGAGTTAAGACGGTTGGTAAATTTAAACCAGAGGCTCAGAAGTCAGGAGTAAGACTCTGCTTTTGAAAAGATTAAAAAGTTTGTGAGTTTTGAGCAGTTTTGAGTGCAAAAAGGAAATTATAGACAAAATAATTAAATGCTTGGAAAAATAAATAAATGATCATTGACATAATACAATTATTCAGAGTTTGGGTGTAACTTTTTTGAAAAGTACCAAAGTTCACTTTTTAAATAAATAAATATACCAACACCAATCATTTGTATTTAGCTGTTTTTTTTAAACCTCCTTAGGAAAAAATCGATACGCAATTATTATAATAAACTTTTGTAAATTTCAAGATAACATCACGTTCCTCCTACTGCGTCACCAAAATTATTCAAATACGTGATTACGAGTATCCTGCTTCTTTTAAGTTTATAACTGTTGGATACATATGTCTGTATACAGTATGGGCAACCATAGGGCTTCAAACACCTTAGGCCAAGTGTGTTAACCAAGGACATTGTAAAGTCTAGCAAAATTTTGTGGCGTTAATATGTATAGGTTTGTATGCTCAAGTATCACTTATAACATATTGTATCAGAACATGAACATCAATAATGTGTATTTAAATATACAGTTTTACTCACATGTGTATTTCGGGCATGCCCAACTAGTTTCGGGACCAAAAACCATATATTTAAATAAATATGAATGTAACTCACATAAGTTTTTATTTTTATATAGATAATGTGACATGTCTTAAGGTACAGGTAATGTCTACAATCTCCTCAAACATCACCTCTTGTACATACCTCTTTAGCCTCCTTAGCACACCTAATGCTGGTATAAGGCCTGACTGTTTCCATAGACTCAGGACCATCTATGATAGGATCAGGAGGTCTAAATCTTGTCACCCGAGTTAGCTCCTCAGACACCTGACCAATTTCATTTCTAGCATCAGTATTCTCCACAGGTTCAGGCCTTGGTGTTTCATTTCCTTTCTGTAATTATTTTAAATAAAATATTAATATTTGTTTGAAAGAGAAACTAACTTTTTTATTGCCTTGGTGCTTGAGTTAATAATTCGAGGCCATATATATACATACATCTATTGCAGAAAAAACTAATAGTTGTATATTTTTATGAACTTTTTTATACATTTGTAGTTGGATGTCATGTTTTGCCAGAACTGTCTTACTTTTATTTTGTTTGACTATGTATCATCATACCATTTCTCTTAATTTTAGGTATAAATACAATATGGTGGTATGTACCATAATTTTCATTATTATCTGTGACTGTTAGTTTATTTTCCTCTTAACTACAATAAACCATTCCATGATAGAAGGAAGTAAAAATGACTGCCGTTTTAATTACAAAACTTTACATTAAATGACATAAACATTTTTTTAGATAGGTCTTCATTCTTAACACATCAGTATTTTTTTAAATAAAACAACAAAAAGTAGGTACTTACATCATTAGCCCATTCATGTCTATACAGGTGACGTCTTTTCCTTGCTGGCAGTGGTGATGGGTTATCATTAACAAGAGACTTGCTTTTGAATATTGATCCTTTTTTCTTAGTTATAACTAGCTTAACACTAGGTTTTTCTTCAATTTGCATATGATCTTCAGAGTCACACATGTCTCTTGGTGATTTAAACACATTTTCTTGTGGATTTTTATGAGCCTCTTCTTCAAAATTCTCATTGGGACAGCTATTGTAGGCAGAATCAGAAGATTGTGTATTTGCCTGTGCATCATTAGGGGTATCATTTATTAGTTCTTGAGCAACTTCATGTGTATTGTCTTCCTGACTTGCATCTTCAGAAGCTGCACTGGGTTCTACAATACCATCTTCTGGATGTACAGAATCTATTAAATCAGTTTCAGGGCTTGAGTGTTTATTATGCTTGTGTTTATGTTTTCTATGGAGTTTTACCTTATGAGTTTCTTTCTTTCCACTGTCACTACCAGACAAAATGTCAATTAAGTCATTAGTTTCTACAGGACTTTCAATTTTTTCAATTCCATTGTTAGGTTCTGGTGACGTAATTGCAGAAGCTGCATCACCTAGTAGATGTTTTTTTCTTGTTTTTCTACTTTCTTTTTTAATATCACTAACAGTTTTAGTAGCATTTTTGTTAGGGTAAGGAGAGGTGATAGCATCCAAATAATCATCATTTTCACTATAGTTAATATTGGGCCTGTTCCTGCGAGATCTTCCTGAATTCTCTGGAGGCTTTGGTTCAGGTGGCAGTTCATTGGGTTGAATTTCTAATCTTGAACACTTAATAACAGAACCACCAGAATCAATATTTGCTAGCTGCAATTCAATATCACTTTTCAGGGAATTTTGACTCTTAGGTGCAATTTCATTTTCATGAGTTGGTGATGCCAAAGTTTTGTAAAGATCGTAAACATCTGAACCAGGTATAGGAGAACTATTAGGTTTCTTCAATGGCTCATCATCTGAGTTTTTATGGTGACGTTTATGAGACTTGTGCTCTTTTTTGTCCTTTTTCTTTTCTTTTTTGGAGTCCTGGGCGAGACCACTGCATTTGATAGTGATTTTCAGTCCTTCATGTTTAGGGGAACATATTGATTCCATGGATGGGCTCTTTTTGTGATCAGACCCAACATCTGAATGGGTGTCCAAAGATGAATGCCTATCAGAACCAGGGGAAGTGAAACCTTCATTGGAATCAGTGCTAACAATCCTTGATGTTCCCTTAGATATCCTAAGCACTATAGGAGGAGGTTTACGTTCTTCACTTAAATCTTTGCTTGTTGACGGACTAGTGACCTCTACTTTTTCTGCCTTAACAGTTGGACTTGAAACTAAGGGACTGACTTTGGGTGATGGTACTTTAAGTGAGGCTACAGGTGTAACTTTTGGTTGAGAAGATTCATATCGGGTAAATTCAGGGATAGGGCTGTTGCTTCCATCTTCAGCATAATTTATTACTTTATCACGATTGCGAACCAGGTAACGTTTATTTGGCGGTTGAGTATTCTCAGCTGGCACTTCTTCCTTTCTCGAAGCTTTTGTGGCCACAGAACTTTTCTTTGATTTAGATTTTTCTGAGTTTCGGCGGGGTAATTCAGGTGATGATGAGTCTCTGTTGTACACTCTACTTCTTTTATTCGATTTTTTATCTTTACTATGAGAATGCTGCTCTGGTGATAAAGGTGCAGCAGGTACTGGAGGAGCATAGGTAATTTGGGGTGTTGATGGATATGCTTCAACATTGCGAGATTTAAAGAATTTCTTGGGCTTTGGTGGTGGTTGCTCAGTCTCAACTGCTGGTACTGTCAGTGGACTATTTTGATCTTGCACTGGCTTTTTAACAATGTTATTAGGATATGCTGAAAAATAAAAACAAATTACTTTGCTTTACAAGGTACGTACTTAACTTTATTATCAGAATTATGTATTTAAAAATTAATTAAATATGTGTGTGTGTGTATATGGTTAGATAGATACATGAACTTAAACTTGAAATACAATCAAGACTAACTTTCACTTTTGCCTTCACTTATCTAATGAGAATCCAGTTGTTTACAATAAAGATATAGGTAAGTTAAAGTACTAGGCCTCAAGGTTGTTTAGAACTGACGAATGTGTCAGTGAACGTGCTTACCGTACGGTGCGCTTCTAATCGACGTGAAGCTAGTGATTCCCCACTTCCCGACGGTGCCCGCCGAGCGTGCAGCTGACGGGCAATTACTGTTCTCTCTAAACAGAGCACTATCCAGCGGTACAGCCACACTACCGCCTCGGCCTCTGCCCCAGCGCGACATGCTGATATAATTTCATCAAAAACGATGACAGTTGCACAGACTTCCGTCGAATCAATCGCCTCAGCAAATGTCAAAACGACCACCACATGCCGTTTCCAAACACAAGATGATTCTTAGTAGCACTTAGAAAATCCACGTACACTACTACTTGTAACATTACTTGACTTTCTCCAAATGAAATGAAAACACTACCCATAAAGATAACACACCCGCCATTTTTACGGGAAGTAAGTACTTTTTCCTCAGATGCACTTATATGCGTTTTAAACGGTCAAGCCTGATAACACAATTTTACTTTGTCCATTACAATTACCGATTCTCTTTGAACATTTGAGGTAGATATTTAACTTGAAGAAATGACAAATAGAACACAAATTACGATGTTGTCATCTCATAACACAAAAGACGCCATATTGGCTAAACAAGAAGTGTTTCTGTCAACCAATGGTAAAGCAGGATAAGCTATAAACCATAGACAATTATCAAAATATCACTAGAGGTAGAGGATACTAAAAATATTATCAAAGAATAAAAGAAACAAATAATAAAAATAAAATAATTTTACTCCATATTGCACTTTGATGGATTTTTGAATCTATACAACGAATTTTATTACAATGATTACTTCAATAAAATGGCGCCAAAATCATAACCAACACAGAATACGTTAAAGAGCGGAATCTTAAAAGGGATCCCGCTCAACTCTCAAATTAGGCGATATATGTGCAGCTCAGAGAAGAACATTACAATAGATCTATACAATAAGCCCGAAATAAATATTGTGTTTTGCAGTCTGCAGACAATTTATTTGTGAACCGATGTAAGTAAGACGGTCGGTTCACAAATAAATTTTCTTACAAAAGTTATCAACTTTTGTATAATATTTTTAACTAACAATAGATATTATTTTAACTATATTATTCATCATCACCGAGATCACTTATTGGTCGATATTCGAACATCATTCAGTAAGTCTTGAATGTTTTGTTTCATTTCAATGACAAGTATTATTTGAAATATAATTTTATAGAATTTGTTAAAATTAGTTTTACAAAGAAAAGGCTTACCTGTCTTTATTAAAAAACGGTTTTCATTTTTTTTATTGGTGCTGGATCTCTTTAAAGCTACCAAAACAAAAAAAATAGAATGCCCAAAATGTATGAAAAATGTAACAAAGAAGGCATAGTATTTTAGTCACCTGTTTTGTAGAAATCTAAAAATAATAAAACAATGGTTATTTTTTTTTTATTGAACTACAAAACCAAAGCTGCTACAACAGAATTGGTTACTGTTTTTTTTCTGTAGGTAACACCAAAACTCGCCAATAACTATAAAACAAAAAATTAAAAAAAAACGGTGTATAAATGGCAGCGGTAGAGCCATGCTTAGGCACAAATGGGCCGTCTCGAACGGTGCGATAGCACGGCCTCACAGAAAACCGGTTGTGAAGCAACGCTTGCTTTGCATTTCCCCGAAATTAGTTAAGTGAATGTGAAGAAGAATCCGGAGACCCAACTCTCTCTATCCTCTTTCCTCTCCCCTTATCATCCCTCTCCTCATTCCCAGCTCCTCGTCCCCCTATCTTCTTTCTCATCCCTGCATTCCCCCATCTCTCACCATCCTGAAAGGCGGACAGCGCACCTATGATTCTTAAGTTGCAGGTGTCCATGGACGGAGGTTGTCATTTACCATCAGGTGACCCGTCTGTTCGTGTGTCTCCCTATATTATAAAAACAATATCTAGGAAATGGATTGGAAATGGTTATCAACGTTTTCTTCTTGCCTAGGTTCCTAATTTTATTTACAAAAATTAAATCATCCGATCCACCCTATGTATTTACACGTTGATAGAAAACAGATAGATTTAGTATATAACCTCAGAGTGACTTTATTAAGAGTTTAGTTAATGGTTTATTCTATCTATCTACATATACATCATTTTCATATTTTATATTATTGACATTTTTCTTGTTTACTGTTCCTACTATTTATATTTACGAATTGAGTGGACTGACAAAAAAATTGTGATTGATAATGAATATTGTACTTGACATATTTTTATGAGATAAAATGATGTACATATAAGTATATCATTTTATCTTATAAAAATATGTCCAGGAGGAGTAATATATAAATATCGCCAGGCTTTGTATTCCCCAAATTGTACTCTATTGGTGCAATAAATAGGTATGGTATATACTTAACTAAGTATTAGACTCCTCTTAGTACTTAACAACTTATTTAGAACTCCTTAACTAATTACGTACTTAACTAGTTATTTAAAAGCATAGGTGGGCACAGTTAATCGAAAAGTTAACGTTAATCGTTAATTCGTTAGTTCAAAATTAAACTTCGATAATCAGTAAAGCGTTATATTCTCGAAAAATTAACGTAAGTGAAAGTTAACCGTTAAGTTAAACGTTTAAAATATACTGATTTTGGACTGAGAGAAATAGGTAAATAAAACAAAAGCAAGGAGAAAGAAGAATTAAACACACATTTATTTATTTGAATAATTACGTAGGTAAATCAGGGTTTTCAGGTGCATGTTCCATTAAAGTTGACATTCGACCGCGGTGATCGTTTAACTCGTAAAATATCTTTGCCCGTGGAAAAAAAACGTGCTACTGCAGCACTACATGGGACAGCAGTGTTAATTTAATAAAAAGATTTATTGCCTTTCTAGGTGAACCAGTGCACCTAGAAAGGCAGCATCCGTAAAAGGTTCTTTTGTCTTTGTGTCTAGCCAAGTTCTTATCAAATTCTGAACTGTTTTTCAGAGAATCGTGGCCTCTAGACTTATTTTCTTCAGATTTAGTAAGAGTGCTGTAAAAATCTTCCCCTTTTAATACTAATAGTATCCTTTTGGTTTGCTTCCCTTTCATCTGTTTTCCGCGTCTTGATTGCAATACAAAGTGATCAATAAGTGTTGGAAAGGAAGAAGGAAGGAAAGGAATTGATTTTATTTCAGTACTTTCAGTACTAGTGTCCATGATATAAGTATAATGAATATGGAATTTAAGAATTTCTGAATGTGAACGACTATTTTATCAGTTTTATACCTGACACCGCTATTCATACAGCCAACACAAACGAAAAAAATACACTATTAGTAGTTTAGTTAGGTACATCTAGGTCGTATTCACTGGCAGTGGCACTGACTGAGCAGACTTCTTACACTCACGCCATAGCATAAGTCATATGTACAAATGAAAGAGATTGAATATGTTTCTGCAAGAAAAAAAAATATTGAGCTGATATGAAAAATTTGGATATTTATTTTTTGGAATCGCAATGTTGGTCTTTATAATAATAATAATGTTACGTTAGTTATGTTTACCAACAGCGTACAAATTGTTTACGTCCATTCTAAGAGTTAAAATAACAAAATAAAATATAAAATATAATCGCCGAAGATGCAACGCGACTCCAATAACTGCACTCTCGGCTCGTACTTTAACTTCTGGCTGACGTACCCCACGATGTCATCTGCCTCAGTAGTGCAGTGTAGGCGCGAGATGTAGGTGCACTGGCAAGAGCACGCACCTTTAACTTGGAGTTAGAGAGTGCCTTGCCTTACTGGTTCTTTATGATTCGTTGTTTCCTCCTTTACATCGTCAGGAAACCATCCTCTTCAGCCCGAATCATTGTTTCTGGTGGCGCGGGCTCAGCGGGGGGAACGCAGTGGCTGCGGGGCGGGCGCATGGTTGCGTGACGCGCTCGCGGCGTATATCGACGACTCGGCAGTTAGTTATATTGCCGTTATATTGTCGTGTATGATCGTTATGTTGTTGTGCTTGCACACAGATAGAGTACTATTTATTTGTTATTTTTTTTTGTCATATTTCGAATTACGTCATCACTTTTGTTTTTAACCATGTTTTTAACAGTCGTGAAAGTTTGAGAAATTATTTCATTTTAATGCCTAAATTCTTCAAATATACATGTATACTAAGTCTAGTTCTTATAGTATACTAAGTCTAGTTCAATACTTTTTTTCTGCAATAATATTTGGATTTTCTTCAGCATTTTCAGTAGCTGTAGGTAGAGACGACATTTTACATCATTTAAAAAAATGCAAAAAATTTCTTGGCTTTACTTTTTTTTTTTAATTAAACTCCCACAGAGGTTCAAAGCCTTTAATTCCTACGCCTCCTTTTACATAATAGTTAACCAATTTTATATGTGTGTCTGTTATCTATAAATAATCATATATTAAATAATTATTTCTCTCATATTATCTTCTCTCTCTCTAATCGTTATTTTCATGGTCGGCAGAGGGTTGTGGTTATTAATTAATTAAAAATACAATAACATGTGTAATTCACATTCATTGATATTATTTACTAAATTAGCTGGCAATGACTCTAAAGCGTTTCACTTGTGCATCCCAGTAGCACCAGTTGTCGACACTGTGTCACAATTGCCGACTGTTATTTATTTTCTGTGAATATTATTTATACCTACATTATAGTGTATGTGTAGGTGCGTGTATGAATGAGTAAATGTAGATTTGTGCGTGTCCATGTGACGCATGTTTGTATATACATATGTGTTTCAGCAATATCAGCGAGATAGTTGAGGCTGGTGGAGTTATAACATCCACGGGCTCCGTCGTGGTCCAGCCCCCGGCCTCAATAGAAGTTAACTCGGTCCTCGTACCGCTGCTCGCTCCAAGGCTGGTCAGTGCTGCGTCCGCTTTAGGGCGGCTTCTGCCCAATTTGGGTGGGCCCAGCATCGCCACAAGACGGCTATACACGGGGGTCATCCGGTCAAAGGCACTGTATGGTGCACCGGTGTGGGCGGAGGCTTTGACTGCCCAGAATAGGGCGCGCCTCTGGCGCCCTCAGAGAGTTAGAGAGGCGGTTAGAGCCATATGCAGATACTGCACCGTGTCAACGGAGGCGGCGCGCGCATTGGCCGGAACTCCCCCGTGGGATTTGGTTTAAGGGAAGTTTATCGACGGACGGTTGAGTTCCAGGCGGGTAGTGGTAGTCGACCCCCACCCGAAGTGGTACGCGAGTGGCGTGAGGCCGCCCGCCAAGCCACGATGGGTCGTTGGTCTTCCCGGCTGGAGGCTCCACGTGCTGGCTCTCGAGCCGGTCATCATCGAGTGGGCAGGGAGGCAGCACGGAACCCTTTCCTTCCGGCTGACGCAGGTGCTTTCCAGGCATGGTTGCTTGGGCAAGTACCTGCACTCGGTTGCCAGGAGGGAATGGAGTCCCGCCTGCCACCACTGCGACTGCAGTGATGACTCGGCCCAGCACACGCTTGCAGTTTGCCCAGCTTGGGTTATGCAGCGTCGGGACCTTACTGCAGTCATCGAAGAGGATCTGTCACTGCCGGCCGTCGCTCCATGGCCGTCAGTGACAGATATTTTACCGCCGTCGCATCCTTCTGCGAAGATGTCATCTCGCAGAAGGAAGTGGCGGAACGGATCCGGGAAGAAAGCCTACACTCGGACCCAATTCGCCGCCGGCAAACCGGGCGGCGGAGGCGCGCTTTCAAGCGCCTCATGCCGCCCTGAGTGTGGCCGCGGGCGGCTGGGACGGGTTTTACCCTTCCACCCGCTGTAATGGCCAACCGTGAGGAGGCGACGTCCTCGTGTGCCTGGACGCTGCCTAATTGAGAGACACACGAAGGGTTTCAGTCGGTTCAATTCCGACACACCGCCCCACTGAAAGCCCCGGTGGGGCGACGGCCTGTGGAGGTTTCCACACGTAAAAAAAAAATAGTGGAGTTTTAAAAAAATGTTGATCCAATATCAACATTTTTGAGACAGTAAATTAGCTACTGCACTGAACCCACGCTCTGCCAAACATAATCCAGGGTGGAGAGCTGATATTGATTTTAGGGATGAGAACTTTTTGTATCCATTTCTGAATTTTACTTTTAATTCTTTATTAGTTGTGAGTTCTACGTCTACATTTGAGAAAGGGTATAAAACCCAACCAGTATATTCATATTTAATTTATCCTCTAATTGCTCTGTAAAATCAGCATGAAGAGCGTTCGGGTGTTGGCAGTAAGTAAATCTTCCTTTTTACCTGTAATTCTGATGTCGGAAAGTGGCTGTATTCACTTCTTCCTAGATTTCGTTTGAACAGAAGAAGTTTTCCCACAAAGGCAGCAATGACGTTTTTTTGTTTTTATTAAATTCAACTCATCACCTTGCAGTTGTAAGTTAACGGCACTAAATATTTTTGCCAAATAAGCGAAATCACTTTTGTACGCACTCGGGTGGTCTGGTGGTTGCCTAATTGAGAGTTACCCAAAGGTGGTGCCCACGGTTTTGCGGGCAACAAGCGCTAGGCTAGGAGTGGGCCAGACGGCCCGAGGGGGTTTCCACACGTTAAAAAAAGGGGTGGGTTTACGACGGTAGTGTCATGGGTAGGGTTTGAACCCCAACCACTTGATCGCAAGTCCGACGCCTCAGCCATCGCGCTGCCGCCGCCTTCCAAATCTGATGGTGTCTCATTATGAAGAACAGTTTCGATTACTTCTTTGACTGCCGGCATAATTAATTCCTCATGTGTGTAGTTTTCCCACTTTTGCGATTAATAATGAAATATTATATAGAACTCGTAGTCAATCATCTTATTTCTTAGAACAAGATGCAAGAAGATTTGATATAGTTGGCTATTTAAAATATTTCTTTTTATTTTATTTTTTTAAAGGGCCTCTAATGCAATTATTGCAGTAGAACAGTTTTCAAAAGATCAAATGCAAAGAAAAATGATCGAATGGTTTGAACAGTGTAGGTTATTTATAAAACAAAAACTGGTTTTTAAAAAGGTAAAATCTGTTCAAAGTAAGTGTGTTAAAAGGTGAAAATCAGTTTTTGAAATATCGGGACAATACTCTTGGGGTAGTCACGTTTTTGAGAACACGAAATTAGCTCTCGATAAATAAATCAGAATGGTTTGAATAGATCAAGTTATTGATAAGACGAAAAACAGTCTTTAAATAGCGAAAATCAGTTTTCGAAGGATCGAGATTAATATTTTGGTTTAATCACGTTTTTGACACCTCGCAGTAAGTTCTCGAGAAGTCGTTAATAAAAACGGTTTGAATAGATTAAGTTATTGAAAAACAAGTAAATTAGATTTCAGAAACTAAAAATTAGTTATCGAGAAGTCAAAATTAGGCTATCTGGATCCTTCTATCCAGATCCACAATCGTTGGGTTGGTATCGGTGGGTTCGATCCCCACACGGGACAACACTTTGTGTAAACCTTAAATAGTTTTTTCTGAGTCTACGTTTTCTTTGTGTCCGTTATTTGAATGTTTGTAAAGTCCCCCGCAATGCAGGATGAATAAACGCTTTACTAATAACTTATTGTGTAACCTACCTATAAGCTAACGATAGTCAAATACATAACTACTTACTGATTATATATCGTCAAGGTAGGCAACTCAGCCGATTACTAAAAATACAAGTATGTACAACTCTTAAATATTAGGTATACACATGTCTACTTAACGCGTAAACGTGGGTTGCCATCTTTTAGCGCAGATCATGAAATTGGTAGGGTTGTAAAAATAGCGTTACGCCATTCGTCGAGCTATAATAAAAATGGAAGGTCCCAACGACCCTCGCTTTATCCCCACACGACCACTTTAATAGTTTTTCATTACTCAAGTAGACGCCTATAAAAAAAAGAATAAAGTTTAGGAGGAAAATTGCATGGCTTGCATAATGCCTCGTGCCTACGGTGCGCTTGACGATCGTAAATTTTATACGAAACAAAATTGGATTTGGAGATTGTTGTCGAGAATTATTTATGACTATAACAATAGGTTCGCACCCTACTATAAAATTGGGAATATGCATGGGAACTGTTGTGTGTGGTCGTACTTCATTCTTCAACACATATATAAAATGTGGTGATGTGGAATATGGTCACTACATTTACTTAGGTAATATATTCTTATATGTATAATATAATAGCATATCTTGTTAGGTACCTTTGCTCACAATAGGAGAAAAATTGCATTGGCACTTGGTATTAAAAGAGCAAAATGTACTGTATCATCATTAAAAAAATGACCAACACGAAAGATGAAAGGATGTAATTCCAACGTGCAAAACACGGTCGCTAGTCATGACTATCTATTTAACTGCATTAGAACTGAATTTCTACTTGTTTTTAAGGTCGATGGAGCACCAGTCAAATAGGATTTTTAAGTCACGAGTACTAACAATAATAATTAGATAAAAATAACATGTCTTTATAGGTAAGTTTATGGAAATTAAAAATATTTGGCAGTTTACAAATCTCTGAATCAGATCACAAGACACCAAGGAAAGGCAACATCTCCTATCAGTGGACTAGAAACAAGGTTAGAAAAAGTCGAAGCATTTTTAACAAGTTTTCTTTTATAATTCTAAGTATCAGTCTATATTATATGATTTTCTAAATATCTGTCTATATTTATCATTCGTTCTTGCCGATTTTCAACAATTCATCCTATTAGTACCTAAGTTCTGTTGAAATTTCCAGACATTAAATGTTATATCATAAGTTTAATCGTTTGGTAACTAAGTAACCTTGTAGACTTCTCCTAAGCTTTTAGTAAGAGAAACAGTTATCTGCTTTTAAGTAATAGAAGTTGTCGTCATTGGTTTCAAAAGTTTTTGATCTGGAGTTTGATGTGGAGTACCTACACAGAAGGGAGTGGAAGGACGAGAGGAAGTTTCGTCCCTACGGCAAAAGGAACTTTCACTTACATGAGGAGCAACAAGCAGTTTCCCTTCTTTTAAAATTGTTGGAAATGTTAATCATTTCAAATTCATCAAAACCAGGAAATTGGATTACATAAGTACTGAACATGCGAGACGTTAAACTTCGTCGGTTTTGTATGACTAAGGATAAAGGGTTTTGTTCATCTTATAGTTATTAGTACCGAAAAACTTGTTTACTACGATATTCCAAATAAGGAAAAATCATGAGGACCATTTGGGAATGCTTCTACGTCTACAACCAAACCGAACATTCAGGAAAAACAGGCATGCTGTGCAACTGTTTGAATTAGCTTGTGAAACTTAACCAGATCTCTTTATTGAAATTCAATCGAGCATTACTGAAACATCACTCCCATTACCCAGACACTATAAAATTATTTTTCTACATAATAATGCTCGTGGTAAAACTTTAAAACCATATTTATTGGGCAATCCTATCCCACCCGCCGCATTTGCCTGACATTGCTCTTTCTAATGTAATAGAATATAATAAAATCTCATATCATACTATTTATTTATTTATCTCTTTATTGTACACCATACAAGTAATGGTAAAGAAATGGTAAAGTATACAGCCAAGATTGCATGTATTACGTTATAACAATTGGCGGTCTTATCACTCACGGGAATTTCTTACAGACAACCTTTATACGGAGATTATTACATAAAATTAGGGGTAGTCTAAGGTATATAAGATGTACTATTCTACCAACATAAATATATGTATTTACTTATTATAATATATAATACTAACATATAAGTAAACAAATATATACGTATATATATATATATATATATATGTATATATACGTATATTTTATTTGCTTGTGGTAGAGCCATGCTTAGGCACGAATGGGCCGGCTCGACCGGTGCGATACCACGGCCTCGCACAAAACCGGTTGTGAAGTAACGCTTGCGTTGCATTTCCCCGAATTGAGTGAGGTTTCCGGAGGCCCAATTCCCCCTCCCCCCTTTTCTCTCCCCTCTTCTCCTTTCTCCTTTTTACCATCTCCTCATCCCTCCTCTCTTCTTTCCCCTCCCTGCATTCCCCATCCCTCATCACCCTCAAAGGCGGGCAGCGCACTTGAGTTGCAAGGGTCCATGGACGGCGGTGTCACTTACCTTCAGGTGACCCATCTGTTCGTCTGTAGTATATAGAGTATAAAAAAAAATATATATACATATATATATATATATATGACAAGAAGTAGTTAACCACTTGCTTTTTAAATATATGTGTGGATTTGGCTTGTCGAATTTCCAGTGGTAAATTATTCCACAGGCTAACTGCTTGCAACGAGAACGATAGAATAGAATATGATTTGCTCTGGTCCATGTCACATGATCTAGCTGAGCAGTAGGTACTTTACATCATACAAAAATGCAAAAAATTGGGTCAATTCGTAGATAGCCTCATAAGATGAGGAGTTCTTTCGACATGGGATCCAAATGCTATCAGCACTATAGAAAAGTGTTGGATAATAATGGGCAATACATTAAATAAAAAAATGTACCGTTCTGTCACAATAATATTTTGTTTTTTTTTTTTAAACATAGACATTAACGTATTTGTACTTCTTTATAATATACATACGTTCTCGTTACATATACGATTTTATCTTGGATACAAATATTGTTAATCCAAGTAACATATTTATGCCTATTTTATTTATTATTATCTATGTGTTTAATTTAATAGCGACACTATATTGTCACAAGAAAGCCAAACAAACATTATTTGCCGGGCCGTAAATTACGAATTAGCGTTTTACGCATCTTTTACGACACGTTGCGTAAACCAAAACTAATCAGTTCAATAGATCAATGTGTTCCCATCACACCGAATTACCTCTTGGTGCTTTTATGTGAATGTTACACATATCTATATATTTATATTTCTTGAGAGAGATGAGGGGGATTTAATGCTAAGGGTGTCGTAAAATGTAGCATCTTGTATATACTTATTATCTACAAGTACACTTCAAAAGTTTTAAGCACATAAAACCACATACAAATGCCTCAACACATATTGAGAGCACTTGTAATTTTATTTTAAGTACCTATGCTTTACTTTAGTTACTTTTATGCTTCAACACATTTTTGAAATTGTATTTAACATTAATAACAAGCCTTGGACTACACCATTGGCTTGTTATATATTTCTTACTATTCAATTTTGATACATTAACAGTTTAGTTTTTGTAAGTAGGTTCATTAAACTAGGTTACAGAAACTCTATTTCTAGATGACAGGAATTGCAAAAACCGTTCTGAAGTAATCAACCGCCTTACCAAAAATACTCATCCAATCTTTGTTGAATTATCTAACTCTTCAAGAACAAGCGAAGTCGTACAAGTGATCAGACTATCGTCTAGGATTATAATAGTAAGTAAATGATGAATGAAATTGGAATTACGACGAAGTGTGATTCTCGGTAGAGTAGAATAAAGACACCTCGTCTCTTCCCACGCGTGTCGCGAAACGTGACTAAGGTATTGAACTGTTTTCAATCAGTCAGTATGTATCCAGTCATATAGTGCCCAGTTGACGGCAATAGGCTTGCCCCTATTACGTTAGTTTGACAAAACTCCAATGGACAAAGTGTGCGTGTTTAATACACCTCTGCCCACCCCTTGGAGAATAATATGTATGTATGTATATATTATTACTGATAGTAGTAGTAAATAATAACTTGTTTTGAAAAATCGTAAAAGGCCGTATTTTTCGTCACTTTATTTTCTATCTGAAGGTTTATTGAACAAATTTAAATGCTACTTACCTTGACTAAATGCTATTCAAGGAAAAATAAACATTTCTGAAATCGATTCACTAATGACAAAGACAGATTAATTCTCTAAGGGCGAAGATATCCAGTAACAAGTACACAAGAAAGATCCTTACTTCTTTTTTTCTTGTTTAAAAAAATATCTTAAATCTAAAAAAATAGTTAGTTAAAACAATGTATAGGGACAGAATACAATGTTTGGTAACAATGATCTGCTTTTATAATCATCATCATCATCATCATCATGATATAATATAAATCACTATCTCAAAGTTAGCCACGATTTAGCTGCTGAGGATATTGTCATATATATACATATATGTATATATAATATATTTAGTCAATTTTGAATCTAACTATTAGGTATCTGATGTACCTAACATGATTTGAAGGGTTGAACAAATCGGACAAAACAAAAAGTGGAAAGTGATAGGCTGAATGTAGCATGATAAAATATAAATGTTTATGTTTGAATGCAAAATAAAGTACGTTTTAAGTTTCCTCCAATGAAACACCTTAATAGTGTAGCATGTATTTCTTTTAACTAACTTGGCTATGGTATTCTATTATTTGTGCTGTCTATAGGGTTTTCAAAATTATTTTACCTGTGGAGTTGCAAAGTCTGAGGATATTCTCATATATACATATATAATACATTTAGTCAATTTTGAATTACTAACTATTCGGTATCTGATGTACCTAACATGATTTGGAGGGTTGAACAAATTGGACAAAACAAAAAAATGTGTCTTCCAAACAATTGTGTTTTGAACTTGACAGATGGAATCATATCGAATGTTATCAATTTAACTAAAGTATGAATTTCTTTTATGCAGAAACAGACGGGTCACTTGATAGTAAGGTACTACCGCTTCCCATCGATACCTGCAACCCAAGAGTCGCAAGTGCGCTGCCAACCTTTGATGAGAGGGCTATAAGACCGTGTACGGCTAAGTACGGCCCGTACGTTCCTAAGCATGGCCCTCCTATGCTACGAATGCCTAAAAAATGCTACATTTGTGTAAGGTAGTTCATAGGTAGGTTCAACCTATTGTTTTAATTTTGTTTTTTTTCTTACCATAAATTGTTTCTGCTATAAAGACAGCCTTTTTTTTATTCAAGAATTGTTGATTTAAAATTAATCAGTTGACACATGATTTGTAGACGAACCTATAATTGTTAGTATGCAAAGTATGCAAAATTCTGATACCGAGACTATTATAGATAACTGTTATCTTATCTGTGACCAAGTCCCCAGGCCTACTGCTTGTGCATGTGCTTGTGCTGTATATTGTATATTCGGAATGTTCGGATTTTAATAATTAAAAATGTAAGTGATCACAAATATAATGCGTTCTAATAGGTACACTTTTATAGAGAATATAAATTGAAGGAGACGGTAGCTGACGGGAGCGGGACACGTCTGCCATGAACATAAAAAAGCTATAACGACGGCCACGATAAAAAACGTGCGCACATAAAACGCTACGTTGGGGCGTCTTATGCTACGTAGGTACCTACCTACCTACACTTAGCAAGAAACGCTGAATATTGTTTTTTTTTTATCATTCCTATGTAAAGGAATTTATTTATGAATAATGTCCCACCGGTATAGGTTACAGGGACCAAGCTACCGGTGGTTATGGCTCCAGAGGCAGGAACCTCCTCACAATACGTACCGTATCAAGAAGGACTATCTTCTGCATTAGACCCTTAACCCAGCTGTGTAACGTGAGCCTCTGCAGATGTTGGTCGAGGCTCTTGGCAATCAACCCATGAGCTGATATGACTATCGGCACAATGACTGCAGAACTAACATCCCACATGTCGACCACCTCATGGGCTAGATCCAAATATTTTACTTTTTAGCTTTTTCAGCCTTTATGATATTGTCGTTATGTGCCGTCGCTCTAGTCGGTCTATCACCACTATATCAAGTTTATTGTCAACAATAGTCCTGTCAGTGATGATAGATCGATCCCAATATAATGTTGCACGACTATTTTTAAGAACTGGGTCGGGCACATACCTATAATAAGGTAACTCGACATCCACAAGGTTATATCGAAGAGCAAGTTGCTGATGGACTATCCTGGCCACTTTGTTATGTCTGTGCAAGTACTCACCATATGCAAGACGAGAGCAACCGGAAATTATATACCTGAGGGTTTCACCGGGGCGATGACATGCCCGACAAATGTCAATTGTGCCATCCTTCAGGATATGTCTCCGATAATTATTCGTCATTACAACTTCATCTGTAATTGCACAGATAAAACTTTCAGTTTCTCCGAAGAGATCACTGAAACGTAGCCAAGACACAGATGATAATAGATCTACATCGGGCCCGTTTAAGGCCCGATAAAAACGTCCATGCAGCGTTTTACTCCTCCATATCTCCCGACGGTCTGTAACATTAAGTGCTGCAGATAGATAGTACAGATTCTATGTAGGCTAAAGAAATCCGAATATATAATTCATCATTATCAACATCGCATAGAATTTGACCGAATACACGAGTTTTGACAATTAGTGTCTTTAAGTTCATCAAATAATTTCAATATTAAATGTTCAAAGATCCTGCAATCTTATACATTAATAGATTGTTATTATACAGTTACATTTGTAATAGAAAAAGCTACTAAAAGAAGATGCTATAAAATAAAAACTTTATCATCTCTATAAGTTTCTCACTTTTTTAATTCTACCATGAATTTCATTTTCACTTTTAATTTTCTTTATTCAAAGTGAACGTAGCTGGGACATGACTGGATACGAAAGGTGGTGGACCGGGTGCAGTTGCGGATTTGCAGTCTTGGCCGCCCTGGATGTGTACCAGCCGCCCCTTTCTCAGCACCCATCATATAGACTACATAATGCCAACTATAATCGATTTTTTTTTTGCCGCCGCCATTAGCTGGCAACCGTAGGCCCGGGCCTAGTGGGCCTTAGGGCAAATCCGCCACTGACCGGATGCTATGGCGTATGTTGGGAGATGCCTATGCCCAGCAGTAGAAAGTGATAGGCTGAATGTAGCATGATAAAATATAAATGTTTATGTTTGAATGCAAAATAAAGTACGTTTTAAGTTTCCTCCAATGAAACACCTTAATAGTGTAGCATGTATTTCTTTTAACTAACTTGGCTATAGTATTCTATTATTTGTGCTGTCTATAGGGTTTTCAAAATTATTTTACCTGTGGAGTTGCAAAGTCTTTAAAACTTCTGTTGATGCCCATTTTAGCATTTAGAGAAAGATTTTTATCTGCTGGCCACGAGCGTTACTCACTGTAACGTAGGACCTACTCTACTTCGTCTACTTACTGAAATTAAATCCTAAGTAAGGACTTCATTTCATTACCTAAGTGTTACTACATTTCAGTTTTATACTTAGCCAACCGATTTAACTGATTGAGAGTAAGTTCGTCGGCCACACGTGCCCAAAACCCAGTGCGCGATGGCGCATAGAGCTAAATATGACCGACTGAAGTAAAAAATTATGGTGCTTTTGAGAGTAGATTGTGGAAACATCGGGACTATTTTTACAATTCTGGGAGAAAGACCTCCACAGGCAGGCATTTATTTTCCTTAGCTGCAATGAAGTCTCCCGTCTATCGAGTGCCTCGACATAGCCCAGTTATGCTTTTTCACAGACAATTTAAGTATGTCGTTATTTCGCCTGTATGCAATTATAACAATATTTTTGTGGATGCACGCAAACCTATTGTTTTATAAGCATAATAAACATCTAGTATTTATTTTATCAACATAAATGAAGTCGAGGGCACAGCTAGTCCCAAATCAATGTAAATGGTTTTAGAAAAAGCGGATATTTTAGTTGTTACAACTCTATTTTTAATTTGAACGACTGATGTATAATATTGGTCTTGTTTGGAGCCTTGTTCCTCGCAAGGCCATTTGGAAGAGCTTAATAAAACTTAAGTTTAATAGATAGTGATTAAAGCTAAGTAAAAAAGAAAGTGATTTATAAGGTACACAATAAAACAAAGTATTACTTGATAATTTGTTTCCTTAATTTATCAGGTTAATAAACGAATAAAAATGGCCTTCCATGGTCCACCCACCGTATATCAAGATTAGAAAGATGATCATGGTGTTGTTCTCCACATTTTTGACTAAGAAAGAAATCAGACATCAAACTCTAGATCTGTTATTTTAAAACGCAAAAGACAAGAACTCTTAGGTATAACTATACATACCTCACAGGCACAATTAACCGCCCACCTATATTTTTCGTCACCCTCTTTGTTTATGTTAACTGTGGCTTATCTACTGTTTTGTTTTTAGTTAAGTGGGTACTTTAGCAATAAACTAAACACTTAAAAACCCTTATTTCGACCCTTAAACTTGTATCGCCGAAGCGTTTTTAGAATTTAGTCTCTGTTTGCCATTGTTGCAGTAACGTTACATTGATTACATTTCTTGTTCTTGTCTGCTATCGTGTACGAACATTGTTTAATTTGAGTTTTTAGTGTACGATTATTGTTTGTGACTGAAAAAAATGCCACTGGATGCAACTGGTGCTGCTAGGGCAGTGACTTTAGCTGACGCTGGGTATAGCCAACGTCGCATCGCTCGTACGCTTGGTGTACCTCGAACTACAGTGCGGGATGCCATCAGACGCTTTCGGGAGACTGGTTCATACACGAGAAGGCCAGGTCAAGGCCGACATCGGTGCACCTCGGCTCTGGATGACCGCTTTGTTGTCAGTAACGTGCTAAGAAATCGCTTTTGCACCGCTACTGAAGCGCACACACGTCTGTTTGAGGTGAGAAATGTCACTGTAAGTGAACGTACGATAAGAAGAAGACTGGCTGAAAGGAATCTGAGAGCTTTCGTCCAGCTCGCGGTCCACAGCTGCTTGCACAGCATCGTAGAGCAAGACTTGCCTTTGCACGAGAATATGCTGACTGGACTACGGAACAATGGAACAACGTACTGTTCTCAGATGAGAGCAGAATAGCCTTAAGGGGTCCAGATGGACGTCAGCGTGTTTACAGGAACTAAAAAAAAAAGAAATGAACGGTTTGCTCCATGTGCAATAATCGAAACCGTGGGTTATCAGGGAGGATCCATAATGGTTTGGGGAGGTATCTCTTACGAGGCTCGTACCGATCTAGTGGTGTTTGATAGAGGCAGTGTGACTGCTCAAAGATACGTGGAGGAAGTCTTACAAGACCACGTCATACCTTTCGCACCATTTATTGATGAAAACTTTAAATTAATGCACGACAATGCTCGATGCCATACCGCAAGATCCGTCACTCAATACCTCGATGAGGTCGGGATTCGAGTTTTGCCATTTTCATTCATCCATTCAATTGAGCACATTTGGGACAACCTAAAAAGACGTATTCGAGCAAGAATATCAGCCCCTGCGACCTTACAAGAGCTCAAGACGGCTGCGATAGAGGAGTGGCATAATATCCCTCAGTCGGATATTCAAGACCTCGTAGATGGATTGCCAAACCGACTACAAGAAGTCATCAGGGCCCGAGGTAGTAATACTCATTATTAAAATTTAAATAAAAAGAAAGCGGACGATTTTTTTCAAAATTAAAGTCATCACATTTTCATGCAAATTATTTGCAAAACTTTTGTGATTTTATTTATCCTTAATGGCTGCTTTTAACATAACTTCCATCAAATGTGGTCAAAATTTTCCGACTACTGAAAATTGAAAGAAATACAAGGTGGGCGGTTAATTGTGCCTGTGAGGTATAAATTAAAATTTATTACAACTACCCCCTACTTGAAAACCTCTACAAAGATTATAAAAGTGGAGGCTTGCAATTTGACTCAAATAAAGCTTTCTTTTAATTGTATAGATAATTTCTCTCTTTACTTTGTTGAACCAATGAATAAATAGTCCAATTATAAAAAAAAAAACTAAATTCTTTATTTCATAAAATTGCTTAACAATGATTAGAAAAAGACCTATTATAAAAATATTAAAATTAATAATTAATACACAGTGACACCATAACTATGGGTTAATTTGTCAAATGTCAAATTAATATTACAAATAAAAGTTATCTAATAGTTAGTTATACAAATCATTTAGAAAATTAAATTAGACTTTCCAAATAGTTTAGCCTTATAAGAAGAAATCGGGCAAACAAACTCCTGGCAACTCATATCCGCATATTAATTTTTTGTTCCAAGCAACCATTGGATGCAAAGGGAGATTAATAATAACATGGGAAGTTTCAATTTGCACATCGAAGTTCCCTGAGTATGATGTCATTAAGACTATTGTTATATACAAACACATATAAATAAACACACTTAACACATATATAAATTATTACACGTAAACACATTATATAAAATATAACAATAAGAGATAGGTTAACACGAGATACCGGACATCAAGGCCCTCATCGGTCAGCAAATTAGGAAATGCTCCTTCAGTATTTTTTAAACCTAGCGAGCGTTTGTGCTAGTCTGATGGGCAGTGGCAACACTGTTAAAAATTTCTGTAGTAATTTTACAAAAAAAGTGTTGGAAGTTTTTACGCACAACAAGAAAGAAATACTATAATTCAGTTTTGTAAATTTACTAAACAATTTATTTTGAGAAATCAACACAATTTTGAGAAATTACAAAACATTTGTAGAAATTTACCAAATGATTATCGGAAATTTGCTTAGCAAAATTACAATACAAATAGTGTAATTTTACAAAACAATAATGTTCAAACAAACAAATGATGTTTTGTAAATTTACTACACAACTAATTTCAACTTAGTTTACAAAAGCAACAAAACATTTTTAAAAATATACCAAACGGTTATCGGATATTCGCTACTTTTCGTGTAAGAGAAATACACACTTTTAGTACAATTACAATGTATAATGCAATTTCGAATTTGCGTTATAAAAATAATAAAATTATTGATAATTTTTTAATAATTTCATAGTAATTTCATTTTCTACATTTTTTCAAAATTTTATAAAGAAAAGTATTGAAAACCAACTTACAAACAACTTTTGTAAATTTTAAATCATTTTCTTTGGAATTAACCAACAGATATAGAAAATTACAATTCGTTTTTGAAAAATGAAAACTTTTATGAGAATTACAATACGTAATGCAATTTTCAAATTTGAGTTACAAAAATAAGAAAATATTTGTTAATTCTTAATGACTTCATACTAATTTGCTTTTGTAAAACAATTGTAATTTTACAAAAAAAAAATAACAGTGTATATATATATATAACCTACCTATAGATAAAAAAGTGCGTTTCAGCTTATAAAACTTGGACTGCAATACATTAACTCCTGAACTTGTTGGCACATTAATAAAATACAAGTCGGTTTCACCAGTCTAGTGGTTAGTGATACTACTAACTGCTGAGTCGAAGGGCGTTCGTTCGATTTCTACCGAGGACAAACAAATGTTTGATGATCACAATCACTTGTTCGGTATCTGGGCGGAACTATTCTGCTACACGTATGTACTTATTTAGAAAAATTAAAGTATGTTTATCTGAAAAATATAAGTTTTTTTTTCAAAGTGCTCACATAGAAAAATTATCTCGCGCGATATTATATAATTTACGTCCGTTTTTATTTGCTAAAGGAATAAACAAAAAGTAAACATTCGACGCCCATAAGAACCATACCATTTTGAAAACTAATTTCTAAGAAGAATGCCCTCGCACATATGCTCATTAATTACAACGAAATGCAGGCCATGACATGTGTTACCGCCTTTACAGTTATGGCGGGTAGAGTCAACGCATCCCATTCGCCGATCGGTCCACGCTTTCAACGCGCATGCGCTTTCTAAAGCGCTCGCGAATGCGCTCATGCAATATGGCCGACCATTTCTTATTACTATGTGGTAGGATGAAATTGAAAACTGTTGTAAAAATCCTATTGGCATTTGGCAGTAGGCAGATAGGTACATCTTTACGCTACGTTGGATTAATATATGTATATGTATTTAAACATTAGATATCTGCGTTAATCAACAGTATATGTTTGTATATATTTTTTAAGTTTAAATATTTTATATGTATTTTAAATAAAAATATACACATTTTTTGCTCATAAGATTAGGTACCTACTTTGCTTAGGTACTTCATTGAAATATGATCAATCTTATATTATAAGTATTATAATTAGACTATATTTTAATAAGTAGGTATGGGTTACCTATAAACTCCAACCTTGTTACGTAAGTACGTATTGTGTGTCGCTTGTTTTTACTGTGTCATTCTGGGTAGGTAATGTAAAACTGATAGTAGATAGGTATTATCTCGGTCGAACGTTTCTTCCGTCTTACATTTAATAGAAAAGATTTGTAGGTGCTGACAGATGATATTCAAGATTGGAGAGGCATTATGAGAAGCAGAAGAAGGTAGGTAGGTAGGTATTTTAGTTTTATAGACTTTTTTAACAAAATCTCACTGAGTAGATAGTAAAAGTAAAAATTGTTTTTTTTTTATTTAAAATTATGCTACTTACCTCATGAATGATGTCTATTCACTACACTGCTATCACTTCACTGTTTATAAGTAACAATTTAAAGTTACATGTCCCCTTCTAATGTAACATTAACTATTATGGAACAAAATCCCAGGCTCTGAAACTACAGTTTGTTTACGTTTTCGATACGGGCCATGACGCGTTTACCTCACAACTGGTGTTTTATAATACTGAGGAGTCCGTGTCGAATTCGTTCAGTACAAATAACATCTAGTTATATTATAATAAAAACATTTGTGCTAGCAGGAAACACAGGGCCGCATTAGGTTAAGTTGTAGGTGTACCTAATTATAAATATTTTTTTATTAATAATTTACTACTATTACTACCACGCTTTACTCTACTTTTTTAGATCTGCATAGTGCTTGCTGCAAACATATCTAGGTACTAGTGTAGATAGAAAGTAGTGACTGGATTAAGAATATTGAAATCCATAATGTTTGCACTCTTCTGGATATGTCATTTATAGAGAACTTTTTCCTGATTCCTCTGTTACTGTTTCGTAAATCTTTTTACGAATCTAATTCGGCTCTGGTTAACAAAAGGTTTGTTAGTTAACCCTCTTAAGGAAACCATTCAGTACAGACGTCTGTTTATGATCATATTAAGTAACAACAAAGCAACGATAATCACACTCATTGTCGTAGAAATATATAGCTCAAATAAAGTTTACAATTCCCAGTTACTTTGTACCTATTTTTTTGTGGAATCTATGTTTGGAAACCCCATTGTCTGACCGGATCAAGATCATACAAATAAAACGAAAATCACTTGTATTTGAACCAAATAGGGTTCAAAATAGATTGCGCTACTGCTGATTTCAAGGTACGTACGCTATTCTCTTGATATTTTTTGTATTTTTTTGGACTGGTTTATAATTAGTTAACACATTTGGTAATTCCGACAATTTTAAAGATCTATTATAAGTCACATCCAGTGTCGTGTGTTGTTTTTTTCTGATAGACAATATTGGTATTTACTATCTTTTTAATAAATATTAAATTAACGTGCTTAACATCAAAACATGTGCCTAACATTGAAGACATACTTGTTATGGAAAAATATACTTTACGATGTAATGTTTAGGTCTATATTAGAATACACATGGTTTGGTAGAAAAACGCTGTGAGCGAGACAACGGCGGAAAGGAGTTTTAGATGCTGCAACACAAGAACACCATACTACACCATACAATATTGTGTCACCAATCAATTAGACACTAGTAGTATCTATTTACATTTTTCTATAAATACTGAACAAACATCATAAATATATTTTTTATAATATGTGTGTCTAATAACAGCATTATAGACACATACGTTATAAAAATATAAACTTTACACTCTAAACTTAAAGTCTATATTAAAGTATGTACTTGTAAGTGTGTACGAGTAAGTTATGTTTCAAAGAAATTCGCTGTGAGAGAGACAGCGGCGGAGTTTAGTTGTAGTTGCTGCTCACACACTACTAGGGTGACCACATTGTTTATTTTGCTGTTTACTGTTTGATAACACTATATACTAACTCAATGAATTTAATATTGGTACAATTTGCCTTTTATTAGAGAGATTCATATCCAAAATTAGTAGGTATATAAGAATATATCGAATAATATTGTCGAGCGTGGTTCCGTCTATTATGGCTAAGTCAGTATTATCGAGATTTCCTTAAATATACGTGTATATGTTTGTATGTATGTGTGTATGTATGTAGCTAAGCTTTAATAATGTATTATATTTTTAATTTGTTATAGACTTTTTTCTTTACATTTAATATTAAATTTACACCTGCCATGCTGATCTTTATTTCAACTTAACACCTCTATGCATTCTGGAGAAAATGGTGGATTTTTTATTTTATTTTAGCCAACTATCTTCTTTTAAGTTAGTTAATGTAATCCATTAAATACTTATGAGAAGTAAGTAGTTTCGCTGGCAATATGTAGTTATAAGCTCCACTTACGCAAATGATGTTCACGGAGAGAAAATAAACGAGGACCAACTAGGAAATATTATTTTTCAACCAAAAGAATATTTTTGAAATTGGTCCGGCGGTCCTTGAGCAATCAGTAAACCACTTCAAATCAATATTTTCAAATAAGTTATAATCTAAAAGTACTACGTATACATATGTATATATACATACATATGCACTACTACATATATACTTTTGGTTATGAAAATAAGTTATCATAAATGACATTCAGTACTAGCATGAAGATATATAGCCCATAGCCTTCCTCAATAAACGTGCTATATAATGAAACAATATTTTTTCCTGAGATTAGCTCTTTGAAACAAACTATTTACAATATTAGTATAGATTCTATTTAGGCACTCTGAAGTTATAAGTATTAGTCTGTGATAGATTTTTTTAAAAAAATCTGAAGCTGTCAGCACAGGCTATACTCCTCATTTATGTATTTGTATAGTAGTAGTAGTTTGTAGTATTTGAAAATATTTAGTTTTAATATTAATTGAAATTTTATTTGTAATGTAATTTCATATTAATAACATGAAATAGGATTCAAGGTTAATATAAAAATATGTATCTATGACTTACTATATTTCTATAAAAAAGTGACTCAATTTAAAAATATATTTTTTTTTTTTCATACGTACATCTAATTGGGGTTATCAGTCGTAGTCAAAATCAGGTTTCAAATACTATAAACCTGATAATAATTATGGATTCGGAGTGTGTGTTCCTTCAATTGCATTGCATTTCAGACCCTGGAATTCTTATATCTTTGATTGATAAATTTCTCTTCACCTGTCTCCATACAATCTCAATACTAATACAATAAAAATCATGGATTTTTATTTAATTATAATTTGTTCTACTTCATAAATTGGTGCAGGTTTGTCATCTTGCACCAACAATTAATTAGTCTTTAGTATGATACTTGATACCATTTCCAGATGTTAGCTTTAGTAACAAACAAAGTAGGGGCTTTGTTCACTTGTTTCACATGATAGGTAACTTAGACTGGCGTTAACAAGTTTACTGGGATTATTTAAATATGGTATCAACATTTCCTCAAGCCTTTTGATAAACTTGATAGCGTTATCATCGTGGTAGTCAGCTGATTTGGAATGTGTGCGGAATGCTTAAAGTGTACCTGACAAACCTAACCCTTCCTCGAATTCTGCATGGACAACAATTTCTTTTTCCTGTTGAAATGTTACTAGTGACACCACTTGTTGAAGCTCCTTGCCATATTTTTTTTTTAATTAGTTTATTTATTTTATTAATTTATTTATCTCTTTATTGTACACCATACAAGTAATGGAAAAAAATAGACATGATTGCATGTATTACGGTATAACAATTAGAGGTCTTATCACTCACGGTGATTTCTTACAGAAAATTACTATAATTCTGATGTAGATATGTCTCAAGTCAAGTCTCTTTTCATGTGTATCTCTATGCATCAATTTTTTTTCTACCAGCTAAGCCCGTTCATTTTTATTGTTGTAGAACTCATCATCAGACAGAATCAACCTTATCCTGTGCTGCTTTTTTTAGTGATTCATACTAGCTTCTCAAAATAACAAATACAAGAAATAATAACATTTATCACCCTGACTATCTTATTCCACAATATTGAGCTACCCCCGGGCCAAGAAAGCTGTTTAATTTAGTAAAATAAGAGCCAAGAGTCAGAATTTATTTAAATATACGGTTTTACTCACGTGTGTATTTTGGGTATGCCCGACTAGTTTAGGTCTCGACAGGAGGCCTTTTTGAAGGAGTAAGTCGTACAGCCACGACGGTACCGGATGATGCACTGAATAATTGATGCTGGCATCTGTATTTATGCCTTTACACCAAGCGGACGAAGACGGTTGCATTGCTCTTTCGCTATGTGTTGCGGTACTATTGTAACCAGGGGCTGTATTGCATAAACAACTGACTGTGTCGGTTTTTTGAATCGGAGCTGTTTTTTTTTTGGAGCAAGTTTCAGTGCCGGTTACCAGGTGGGAGGCAGTGACCATCCACCGTATCTGTTGAATATCGGGGGACGGCTTATTTCGATTGCTTCACGTATTTTTCACGGGACAAAATACTATTCCTTTGAAAGTACGGAAGTCTTGTCGAAACGTATGTAGTGAGCCATGTCCGTCTTGCATACGCGTTCAGCGACGGCCTACCTGTCACTGTCCATGTTTTTCACACTACGTATGTGCTCCTGAAGCCCGGTTGCGATGCTATGTCGAGTCTCTCCCACATAGCACAAACCGATCTTATCGGTTACTCCGCGAATGTGTAGCAAAAACACGGGGTGCCATTCTGCACCAGATGTTCTTCGGTTGACAACCACACTTGCTTCGTCCATTAATCAGTCCGGAACCGGTCCGGTACCGTCGTGGCTGGACGACTTGCTTCTTGAAAAAGGACTCCTGTCGAGACCGAAACTATTCGGTTATTCCTGAAATACACACGTGAGTAAGAACGTTAATTTAAATAAATATTAATCTAATCTACGAATGATTTTATTCTAAAAGAGTCAGAATTGT
The DNA here is from genome assembly GCA_947561695.1 of Tyria jacobaeae. Classification (NCBI taxonomy): domain Eukaryota; kingdom Metazoa; phylum Arthropoda; class Insecta; order Lepidoptera; family Erebidae; genus Tyria; species Tyria jacobaeae. The sequence continues at coordinate 12,900,123 of OX387218.1, forward strand.
TTTACTTAATACATTTGTTCATTTCTTAAACCAGCACATATTTATTATACAATTTGTTATGTTTTATACTTAAATTGTTTTGTTACTTAGAAAGTTGCTCTTGTAAAGTGGGGAAAAAATGTTTTTTTTCATATTGGAAAATAAAAATGAATACTTCTACCATAATAATAATAATTATCTCTTTCTAAACTCTTTGATAAAACTTAAAAAGAAATACATAACCACCAATTGTTTTATATTTTCAATTTTCAATAGACGTGATAAGCAAATCGTATCACATTCCTGATAGCTTAATACATTAATAAAACCGACAATATAAAAATATGTTACATTGGCAAACTTCCGACACAAAGCACGTGCTTGCTATTCGATCCGATTCTACTCGAACCAAAAACGACCTGTTTTATTGATTGGCCTGTTTTGTGTCTTGTTACTATTTATTTTTAATATGTACTTAGAAAAATATAAGTATGTGTTTCAGCAGTCTGGTTACCATAGTACTCTGCTTAGTTTGGGATCAGACGGCCGTGTGAAGATATTGTTATTATTATTAGTATATCATAATAAGAACTAACCAGATATCGGCATCGATGTACCAAAAAGCGAAAAAAAGTGCTTTACTTATCTATACTGAAAAGAATATGATCTTTTTTTTTTAATGATAACGCAAGCTATTTAATGGGTGTACTGTAACTGTAATAAGTAAATTATGTAAAATATTTGAAAAAGAGTGTCCTTGAAGTTCCTTGCTTGCTCTTCTCTGTAGGGTCTACATATTGGAACAGGCAACTAGCTTCACGATTTGATTTGATTTGATTTAACTTTAAGTAGCAATTATAGACTCTTTTATTAATATAAATGTGTTGTCACCCTACTCCATAGCGGCAAAGACTGCGTGAAATGGCTGACTGGAAGTAATAATACTTGTAGGTTGTAAGGCAACAACTCGTCTGGCTCCTCCCACAAGTAGTTTGTATCTATCCTTCTCGAACCCTAGTAAGATGCCTCCAACATTTCGCTCACACGCTCTTAGCTGTTGACAGCCAGTGTTACCGACGCAGAATTCCTTCGTGTAAAAACTACTTTATTTAACATAAAAAACAAAATACACAAATATGCATTATAAGTCGTGTTTTAGATAAATACCGAATATTGAGAATATCCTATTTTCTAAAATTATTATATTTTATACTAGAATATAGGTAGACAGAGTAGTGTTATATAGTTTCTAACTGTTGCTTATGAGTAAATAAATAAAGCAGAAACAGATAAAATAAATACATGTAAAAATGATTACATTAGCATGAGAGAGGGGGGAGGGCGGAATAGGAGATCGTACAATTTAAAAAAAAAAAAAAATATTATTAACCATTACTATCATTCATAGATATATAAGATATATTTTAATTATATATATACAAATGCTACGTTAGAATGTCTTACTTGTTTATTCTGAAGTTTTGTGATTCTAATGGAAAGAAAAAACATTTTATTGCAGTGTAGTATCTCAATGGGCATATTTACATATCTACCCAAAATTGTTCATGGATGTGACAAGAAAACACAAATATGTTTTTTTTTTAAATATACAACTGAATATCTGAACTGTATTCAACTGAGGATCATTTCGATGTAAGCAATATATTTATCATTGCTAATTAATAAAGACAAAGCAAAATAAAAGTTAATTATATAATATTATTTTTTTGTAAAAAAATAAGGATAATGAATGTCTTAAAAATTACTGTCCCACATACTTTAGCTTTTATCAATGCTAAATAAAGAATTGATTGTTGAACACACACATTACACATGTATTTATACTCTTTGGTTCAACACAACATAATCTGTCCTATCTATTGAGATTTTCTGATGGGTGGAGGGGGGGGGGGGAGCTTACTTGCGACCTACTTTATAAACAGTTAAATTCTTAGAAGTGCTTTTGAAATCTAAACTTATTCTCCTAATTATGGTACTTACCTACCTTTATGCTACCTACTCTTTAGATCATTCAATCTGTTTGAAATTACAGCTTAAATTCAACATTAGAAATGGCAACACTGAACTGTATGAAATGTTGGTACTTCACCACACACCGGAAATTAAGATTATTGCGTTTTTTTACTTGATACTACTCCAGCTCAAAGCCTTTATAAAGCGGTAAATAGTTTTCTACACATAAAAGAAGAAGATTTAAGTCATTCAGAGAAAAACTTGGTATAAACTGACCACAGAGCCTCTTCTTTACGTGATATACAAAGATTTTAAATAGTATAAGTAAATAAATATTATTGCACACATTTATGATTTGAGTATAGTGATAACCATTTACAAACCTAATTCGGGACGTTTAGCCTGTCTATGATTTGTAAATTCTCTGAGTACGGAAGACATTGTGATTAAATAGTTCGACAACATTTGAATAGATGTCGGTACTACATTTTGTCATGACAGACTTGGATAAGAACTGCGTAAATAGCACAATCGTGTCTATGTAGAGGGCGCTGTATTCCTGTTCTGAAATAAAATCGTCAATAGATGGCACTAAATGAAAAAATGAGTAATACAAAATAATAAAAAGGATTGTATTGACAGTGTATATATTGCATGGAACGTTGTAATTATACATTCGAGGCAGAGTTAACTTTAGTCGTGTGATGTTCCCGAACTAGCTACTTGTAACATATGTAATTTTTCTAGTAAATGGTAAAATACATATTTCTGTGATCTCGTTTCTAATTTATCTTTTGCCCACAATACTCTAACACGCAAGTGTACGTAAGTAATATATGTAAGTTTATATAATAATATGTAAGTTTTTGGTTTTCAAGCAAGATTTTCAGAGTGAGAAGTGTTCATCAAAGAATCAATGTCAACACAAATACATCTCAGTCAGTAATTACGACCTGGTCATATAGATGTCAGTGCTTATTCCCGTTCGTTTATTTCTGATAGGCTCCTAAACATTGGGTATTTTTTTAAATAATTAAAGTAATACAATAGTGGAAAGAGGTGTCATGGTAAAATCTACTATGATTTATGAAAAGGCATTGTACATTTTACCACCTACATGGGACATAGAGCTCTTCATTTATACCTATTAAATATCTGCCTAAGTTTGCCTATCTAATCCTACGTACCTTCACAACAAAGCGTCACAGGGTAGCAGTTCATTGACCTTTTACTATGTTTACGTCCCGTGATGGCGGTGTTTGCGAATGTTTCAGAACAATTCAAGAGGGTGCGTGATTTTAAACTCATTGCTGGCATTAGGAACTTTGTTGACCTCCCCCTTAGTTCATAACTATTTAAAAGGAGGTCATATATTAATTGACAATGTTGTTAGAGCGAGTGTCAATTTGTAGTTTTGTTGGGGTAGCGGGTGTAGATATAATAGAATTAGTTTACTAGGCGGCTGCACATGCGTAATAAGAATATTTTATATAGTAGGTACATAGCAAATTAGTACTTTATTACTATTAATATATTATTATAATTAAACATTGATAATTCCCATATCTAAGTCGGATACATTTTCATGGTTTCATCATCATTTCATTTCATAATAATTTCTTTAACGCCAACATTCTATCCTCCACACCCAAAACACCCAGACATTCCATCATCATCATCTTGACCATTTTTCATATTTGAGTTGGGTCGCGGCAATGTGTTTTCTTCTTCCATTATTTTCTATCGTTGATACTTCTTTTATATCACTGCTTACTTTCTAGCAATATCCTCTTTCACATACTCCATCCATCTAGCGCTAGGGAGCGCAGACTGTTCTCCGAGCTCCATTAGCGCAGGCCTGAGGCCAAGATCTGCAGGGTTCCCGAAGACTTCCTTCGTAGGGTATGCCTTGCAATAGTCCCACTTGGGACGGAACACCGTGTGGTTTAAGTCGGTTCGAGTCCGTCTCATCCTCAGCTCGCGTGTTGTGATGACCCTTGGGCGTTTCCACACGAAAAACAAAAAACGTCCATCCATTTAGACAAATAAATCTAGACATTCCATTAAACAGTATTAATAAGATTAATTTGTCAGTTCATAAAAATACTTTTGTAATTACATCATGAATTTAAACATATAATAACAACGAACATATATAGCGCGTTAAATCATTCATGGAATCTTGTTGCATTTTTCTGCATGCACCTTCTGAATGTAGCGTAACCATAATGCCTATCAAGTGCTTTTCGTAGGTATATTTTTGTAGAACACCGTTATTGGTTCCTATTACCTTACACAAAGTTCGATATGTACCTTACACAGAGGTCCATAATGTTGACATATATGCATTATCGGATTAAATGGTTTTTTAATGATGGTTTATGTATATTTACGATTACGAATAATAGGTATTATGATGTTCCATTGTTAGGGATAAAAGCTATTCCCTTCTTCACATTATCTTAGAATTCAGTCATTGTTTCTGCTTACATTGATTCACATTATTTCTTTCATTAATTGTTTGAGTGTAATTTAATAATTTCATAGAGAAAAAAATACGAGAACTGGTGTTTACTATTTATGGGTATTTACATGGCCCAAATGTGGATTACGAAGTTAAAGGAAGGATATAGTTAATTGGTTTATTTGAGGTATGTAAGAGAATGAAACGACATATATTTTTCATAAGTATTTATTAAAACTTGATGTCTACCCACAAGATTGGAGTCCTGTAGAATTTTATTAATAAGCCACCTTAGGTAATGTTGTAGATAAGAAAAAGCTACTATTAAAAAACTTGGATAGGTAGGTAACGTCGTATCATTGTTGAGAACTAGTGAAAACCCCGCGTACGGGGTATAGATTAAAATATAGGAATGACATGACGTTTTGTTTAGTCTCTGTATATACCACGAATATGCTAGAAATTAAGTTTCATAATTTAATTTTAGGATACGTAGTATATATTTAAATATTTTAAATATATACAATTATAATAACTTAATACAACCTGTACTTTAGTTAGCTTTGAATAAAGTTGATTATGAATTATACACTATGTAGGTACTCTTTCTCTCGCACTCACTCTTATATATTTATATACCAAAAGATGGCTCTCTGTCCGTGATATTTACTAGGTGTTAGCATAATACCAGCGCTGCTTCTTACGAGGTAGCACAATGCTGAGCTAACGGCCATTTTTGTCTCATACAGTGGTACATACTTGTTAGCACTGACGATTGATGAATTTGTTATCCTTGCCTTGTATGAGTACAAAATAAATATATTTTCTTTCTTTCTTGCTTATCATAAAAACTAACTAACATAAGGCGGTTGATGACATTTTATTCATTGCCATATGTTATTAATTAGTGCATTTTTCTATTATAAGGAAAAGATCCCGTGTGTGATTTTTTGAGTCTTTAATACCTTTGGCTTATAAACTACTCTAATGGTATGAGCATGAGTTTGATGAAAGCAAATATTATTATAGTATTAATTAACATTTAAAATATTTACGGCATTGGTAATGTGAACAGTAGACTTGCGAGAAGTGAGAAGGTCCCTGAAATTGAAAAATAGGTAAGTACGACTACTGCCACTCATTAGACTTTCATACAAGTGGATACATTTACATAAATGCGTATGTAGGTATTGACTGCGTTTAATATCTAACTTTTATGCCAAACAATCCAGTATTTACTCTCAAATTGATTGCTTTTCTGCCCTAAAATCCAATCCATTTCACAGGAACTTTGCAAGCACCCGACTCACCCTCCGGAAATAAACCCCCACCTAGCAGCCCCGCAAACTCGCAGCATCCGCCATTTTTATGACAAGAACAAAACAGATATACAAAATAGTTGAAGTGGGACAGAGATAGAAGTATTTGGGGTGCAAAAGGAATTAGACATGAGTTGGGTTGAATGTATAACAAGGACAAAAGCGAAGGGCGATTTATCTTCCGCAGTGAAATCTTACAAACATTGGCTCCTTTGTTTGCCTTTGGCGGAACAAACCTGAAAGAAATGTAAATTAGGTGTTATATAAATTAAGTGTAATGTATTAGGTGGTATTTCTTTTAGTAGCTTAGTAAAGAAAACAAAAAATATGTACCTATCTAGATTGATGTAGTACAGTAGGTAATGATAAAGCACTCCTTACCCTAGCAAGGGTAGTTTAGAACGCTATGTATGACAGTGGCTCTATAAAATTACAAACTTTTTACTTAAATGATTATCAGTTAATCTGTGTTGTTAATCTATAATATGTATGTATATAGAAATATATATGTATGTTAACTAGCAATATCTGCTTTGTTACGGATCAGACGGCTGTCTGTCTAAAGTTATTATTATTTTTATATTTAAAAAAAATATAATATTTTTTAAAATTTTTGATTGTGTAACATTAATCAACTAATAGGATAAATTAACACAGCTCTTCCCTTGTGGCTCTTGACTTCATCCTGCCTATGTTCATTTAGAATACTACTATCGTGTTGTACTTAAATATCTAACTCCTTTCAACCGTTTTCCAGTAAAAGAACAGTATATGTACATTACTACCACACCTAACAGAAGCACAAACTATCTCATTAATTGAAAAAAAGAAAGAAATAAAGAAATATACACATAATAAAATAAAATATATAATTCAATTAATGATATAACATTATCTACACTTAAATCAATCATATAATGAACAAGAGAGTATATACGGAACCGCAGTATTACTTGACTTGGCAAGTTTTCGCGTTGGGCGAAAGCACTCAAGTGAAAATATCCAGTAATGCCAGCTAGTCGAGTTGACACAAAAGTTTATTGCCCTCGTTATCGAGACCGTTATTTTTGTTATTTGATCGCATTAGAGGGTGCATGCACCCCTGCGAGATTGAAAGAGGTCGAATGAACGTGACTATAGCTATGCACAAATTTATCTTAACTAGGTATCTATAGCTACATGCATGGTAGGAAGATACCAAGCAGGTATCTATAAAAAAATCAAGTGTCTCCATGAGGCATTCCCAAAAATTGACATAGGTCAATTTTTGGGAATGCTCTCTCACTCTGCATAGGCAGAGGCTAAACACTTTTATTAAAGGACGATAACACTTTGGCGGTACTTGTTAGTTTATTCAAGAAAAAAGCGTACTCCTACTTAATAGGCCGGCAAAGCACTTGTTACTCTTGAGTTGGGGGTGTCGATGGGCGGCGGTAGTCATATACGTAGGTATTAGGTTGGCAACTAATAAGCCCAAATTATTTCTCAACTATATAAGCACCGTCGTTTTCTATCTCCTATCGCTAACGCGCTGGCAGAGACAGAATGCCTTCCTCGTAGAATTTTTAGGCTTTTGTTAAAAAAAGTGGTAAGGTCACTTTTAAGCTGTTTTTAATTTTTAAGTTTTTTATCTGCTAAGTAGTGGGCTAGAGTACGAAATAGATGATAGTCTGAGGACATAATATCTGGAAAGTAAGGGAGGGGTGGGTGGGGAAGGACAGCCCAGCCAAGCGAAAGTAATTTTTAACAAGTCGCTTTTGCTACATGTGGTTGAGCATTATCGTGCAAAAAGTATACTTTATTTTGATTTTTCGGTAATCTCGCTGCTACTTTATCCAGTTGGTCACAATCAATATTGGCCGTGATTTTAGTGTTAGATGGCAAGATTCAAGATAGTTCTATAACGTTTTAGAAACTGATCGAAAAAAGAGTTCTTGAGTTGCGGGCGTCCATGGGCGGCGGTAGTCACTTACCATCAGGTGACCCGTCTGCTCGTTTGCCCCCTATCGCATAGAAAAAAAAATAGTGGCGGGTTTATTAGTTGCCAACCTAATAGTTATAGATAACTTTATTCTTTGTTGATGCAACTTTACCTATGTTTTCTTTTAATTAAATGTCTTCATCTTTTTCTGTAAACGAAGGTGGTGAAACAAGACAGAGTTGTGATCATTTTCCTTTACTTCATTAAATAGGTACCTATTTTAAAAGTAAAATTCTATATACAATTAGAATGTATTATTTCTGCAATTCTACAGATTGTTATATTTATTGTAGAGCAACAGTAATGGCAAAGACTATTACGTGTAATATTAAGTCACGTTATTAGCTGCTGAGTTTTGTAAAGCTCTCAGTTCTTGTAGATCCTGACCGATTTTATGCCTGGTTCTACTTTTTGTACCTACGTAACAATGGTACCATTTTTTTTCCCTGGTTTTTGGCACATACTTACCTATTACTATACATTTACATATTCAGTACGAAATTGAGGTTTGAAAGGAAAGTGTTGCTTGGTACACTTGTTTGCTACTAAAAGAAAAAGAAACTGAATACTTATATATATATATAATATTACACCCTATTAAAAACAAGCTTTTCCAATTAACTTCTGTTTTCAGGCTCATGATAAGTACTTGCCGAGTCTCATGGTTAGTGTTTTAGTTTTGTTTCTTCGTCCTTTCATTCTGTCTTTTATCTTGTTGATCGAAGGGTCAGAAATAACACTGGAAATAGTTTTGTAATTTACATAGTCTACTTCATAAAAATAATCATAGTTACAATTCAGAATTTGTGCTGCCAACGCTCATCGACATAGTTTACGCTGTGTTTTTGAAGTTCCAAACTAATTTTAATTTACTTTGGTACCTGCTGCACGTAAAAAAACATACACTTCTCTGCCCTATTCTGAAATTTTAACCGTATAATTTAAATAAGCACTTACATAATAACCTAAGGTAGAGATACAAATGTTTCCTGTCTCCCCTTGGAACGGACGAAGCCCATCTATGCGAATCTATTACCAATGATAAATTAAATCAAGAGGGTAGCCCCCTAACCGTATTTGCTTTTATTGAAATGCTTAGGCACGTTTTTAATCAATTTTCTTAGATGAAGTACATAGTTGGCATTTCTTGTGCCTATTGACGGCAACTCGACACTTGGGTCCCCTTATGAATAAATTTTAGTCTTATGTAAATAGAATTCATATAATCTAAGCAAAATTTTATTTATTATATTTTTAATGCATTGATAGCATGAAGAGTAAATAGCAAAGGAAATTGTGTAAATATAATAGGAGAGGTTTTCAAGATACAGCTTCTCTGATAAGCTAATAATTAAGACTTTGAAACATGTATTATAACAAACCTCCTTTAGCCTACCTTCTCTTTACTGGTTACATTGTGGTCTGTTTACATCTAAAATTTTCACATAATGACAAATACCTACCAACTAGTTTTCAATTCACACCGTTAGAGTTAAATCATTAACATTGAATAACTTAAATTACAATTCAGAACGTTTTTATGGCCCTCTAATTAAGTCAGTGCCTACTTACGTATACAAAATATTATATATGGTTTATTAATTCATTTTATACTATTTAAATTACATCTTAATCAATTTTAAAGTATCCTACTGTAAGGGAAGTTGTTCATAAATTTAGTATCGGGTCAATAATATGGGTTTTATGATGTAAGGATGAAATGTGAGACATGACGGCATGGTTAAAACTTTATATCTGTATTGATTTGTGAAAAGATTTTAATGAAACTTTTAAAATTATCATTGCAGATTGTGTATTATCTGTGTACGATAATCCTTCATTGTCGCCAATAAGTGATGATAGCAAACAAATATGAAAAGATACGTACACAGAAATTATACAATCTAAAATGCTAATTTTAATACTTTGTAGAAAAGACAACATTTCTAAAAGTTGTCTTTTCTACCTACCGGTTTCTACTTTGTGATTCTAAGTTTTCTCAACTTCAAATTATGTTCTGTCGTCCAAAGACACTACGAGTATCTAGCAAATTATTAGGATTTGCGGCAACAAGTAAAGGTGTACAGAACCAATCATCGACCCATACCAGGCGAAGTCAAAAAGACAGGGATGTTTTAGTACATTTTTCTGTAAGCCTTTTAAGGAGGTATAATTTTTTAAAGTATTTTTGAAGTCTTGAAGGTTTATGTAGAGAGCGTAACCCATGTAGGCGCCCAAAAGCATTTTCTGATAAAATCGTCATAGTTTAGCTGATTTACCTAAAATATTTACAATGTATATATTGAAACAGACTTTTTTTTTTTTATATTAGCCTACCAGCCAGCCTACTAGCCACTTATTTATTCTGCTTTATTAAGGAAAAGACGTATTTAAAGTTCATTGAGTGGTTTATGAGAAGAAATACAGAAACAGATGCGACGTCATTTAGAGATGTATAAAATATATCACAGTTCATTATAACTTTTTTAAAGTTGAAGTTTATAAATGAAAATTACTTGACTTAAAAAAAATGGCATATAACAAAACCATTCTCGGGAATCTAAACTTAATCTTTTCTTAACTTAATTACATAAGAAACAAGCTTATAAAACGAAAACCGTAAAATATATGGCGTACGGTCAAGGTAGGGCACTATATAAATTATGCGTAAGGGGAAATACCCCACACGGCGTTGCGTTGTTTAAATGAAGGCAATATTCTTAGTAAATTAATGGCTGAATTAATTAATCATTAATAAAGGGACACGTGCGTTTAATTATTTAAGATTAAGCTTGGGGTAACTAGGTGACTATTATCTTAACAATGAGTTTTGGCTATAAAGCGAATGCGGGTTTGTTTACTTTTAGACCTATCTACCTACTTACGTATGATATGTACATAAGTAGCTATATAGGTTATACGTTCAGTTAATAAAATTTCCTATACTTTATAAAGATATAAAGTATAGGAAATTTTAGTTTTATATAAAGTATAAGATAATAAGAAGTGTTTATTAATATGTTCTCAAATATGCTATAGTCAATTAATTACGTCATTTCTAGAAACTTGTACGAAATAGCAACCTGTGACAACATAATTTGCTATCATCTGTAAATAAAAATATATATCTTTTTAGTTGAATAACTAAAAAATAACCTTTTTTTAAGTCCATTAAATTCTGTGTTTTTTTCATGTTAAAGTTTACAGCATTTAGAACTATGTCTAATTTGTTACGACTGCTAAATATAATTTGAGTAGAGTGAGTGAGTTTACTTCATTGATCAATCTCTCTTCGTGTAAAGACCTGCTCCAAATATTTCCAACGTTCTCTATCTTGAGCTACCTGTAGCCAGGGCAGGCCAGGTAACAAAAATCTCATATGCAACATTTACCTCGACAGAGACGGATAAATAATTTATTTTATCCAGAGATAACTTAACTTTTACTATCGTCAAATATAATTGAAATAATAAATAAATTATAATCAAAAATAGATATATAGCAATTTCATTAAAAAAGATCCCACTAAACTTAGATTCGAACATGTAAAAGTACTTTTCGTTATAAAAAGAAACATAATATCAATTAATATTTATAACCATATTTCTCAAGTAATAAGAGAATTAACATTACAAAAAGTGCTTTTACACCATAAATGTTTTTTTCAATTGTAAAATATTTTAGTTTAAAAAGATGTGAATATGTCGAGCTGCTTTTTCATGTTATCACCTCATGTACTATAATTCTTGTAGAATAGAATAGTCTTATTTTATTTTATCTGGAAGACAACTCTAAACCTAAACTAAGGCACTAAAACTACTTAGGTAGCAAAAATCGAGTTAAAAAGAAATTGGACTATCTCATATGATTGGTAATTGAAATTTCAAATAAACACAGAAAATCTTAAACTACAATCCGCGCTTTTAGTGGAAATATTAAATTATATTAAGTATACATAAGTCCAAATAGTAGAAATTGCGAAACATACGTAAAAAATATCGAACATACAGTCCAAGATAGAACCTGCTCCTTCTTTGAAGTCAGTTAAAAAGGCGTTTACACAGCGTGTAGTGATATTGCTATAATGTTTTTATAATGCTACTCCTTTACTTTTCCTACCTACTTCCTAGAATCACATAATCAGAGAAATATACAGAACAAGTGGCGGGTAATATTTGCAATGAAAAAACGAATAACAGTGTACACATAAAATAACAGACCTCAAAAAAAATCACAATAATGACATGGACAACGCTGATAGTGTAGAAACGGGGGGAGGTGCTTAAGATAAAGCACTTTCATTAGCACTTATCACTTACGGGTCAAGCGGTTACAAGCTTGTTTGACTTAAAACCTATAAGTTTATGTACGAGAATTCGAAATTAGCTTAGGAGGATCTAATAGGTATAATGTATACCAGTTAGATCTTCTAAAGCTAATTTTCCGTGTTAACTGTAGGTACAAGAAGTTAAAATCTTTGAGACTTTTGTCCAAGTTGTTAATTAGATCGTTTTGTTAGTCATACGGCTATTTTTTTTGGATCTGGATGGAATTATTTTTATAAGGTCGCTATTACGGAGAATGCTTAACAGAACATAAAGTTAAAGGATACCATATAAATCTTTTTAGTTGCTACTGTTATAGTAAGTAGTGTATGGTTGTAATTAGAGGGCTCGGACTTCCCGACACCAGTTCGACTCATAGGAATGCGATCCTGACTTTCTTGAGCTATTGCTTATACTCTCCAATCCAATGCATAAGCTATTTCCCTGGCTATCCTACCTTTCCCTGTCAATATACACCGAATTTTCCCTTCTAATTCCCAAAGTGCCTGGTTGACGACAATAGCTTTCGGCCTCCGCTACGCAAATGGGACTAAATGATAGTTGGCAAAATGTGGGTGTTAATAACGCCTCAGCCTACCCGGCGGATACAGGAGTGACTGTATGTATGTATTTACTAAGTCTTTTATTACATTTTCATATTTTCTTGTTATTCCCCGTTTGTGGTTTTTAGTTCACATACTTATTTTATTTACAAAACAAAGATATCATCAATCTTCATGTAAATAAAACAGGCTAACATAATCATAAAATAAAAGTGGCAATAAAAGTGTTTATAATCAAGTTAATAGTTTGAAAATTATGTATTAGGGCCTGGATAGTATACTGTCTCTAAGCAGCGACATACGAGGATTTTCTAAATGTGTAATGAACCACAGATCCAATTTTCTAAGTAAAAGTGTTTTCAAGTAAGAATTGGCAAAGGTGCCTATCTATACCGAAATGAAATGCGCCGACCGCTTTACACGCCGCAAGGGAAACGTTTTATTTTTTCGCTTTCGCGAGTGTAAATGCGCCTATTCTTTATTTTTACGATCCCGTCGGCTTCTAAGTGTAGAACGTATAGGCTAGTTAGTATGTATGGTAAGTGCAGTGCTAATGTAATGGCTGTGTCGGGCCTCTGGCAGCCGCCCTTTAACTGCGTCGTAATTGCAAGCTGAAATTAAGTGTTATTTTTATGGTGATTTCTCTACTACTACTAAGTTGCTTTAAGTAGGCGTAAAGCGTTTTATTAATTGAAATAATCGTTGTATAATCAATTTTGATGACTGTGAATAGCTACCATTTTATTTTGATACTAAGGTACTTATTGGATGACATACAACATTTTATGTCTCCTATTTCTATTTTTGTGTTAATTTATTTACAGTTTTCCTCGTACTAGGATTGATTGTAGAAGAATGTTTTGTACAGCTTTTTTTCTTAGGTAGTAAGTGGACCAAAAATGAAACAGCCATTAATAATTTAGAAATTATAGTCGGCAAGAAGCAAAACGGCTCATATTTCACGCATTTACATATGTAGGTACCTGACTTCGTGGAAGGGGTTAGCAGATATTTATTACTTCTATACAAGTTGCGTCGACGCGGTGCATGTGCGAACTTGGCCCATAGCTCATAAAGCTGCCCACCATAAATTACTCGCAACTTTGTACAGTGTGCGCTGGTCCTTACCGCCCATGCGTCGAACGGCGACGTACTGAAAAATAAATTTTATTGGCTCTGATACGCGAGACTTGTAAGAGAATATTAAAATGGTCTCCGTTGTTACATGAAAAACCTTTTAAATTGATAAACTGGGTGGATAGCAATGGTAACATTAGAGCTACTATAAATTTATTCTGAATAATATGTCCTTGTTTTTATATGTTCAATAGGTATGCCAATGTTATTGCTGATATATTTTTCTATTTTGATGATATATTCAACTTCATCAGTAGTTTTTATAAGTTCTGGCATGTTTTGTTTACCTAAGGTTTGAATTTGTATTTAAGCACAATGTACCTATAATTGAACCTATATGACATACATATGTAGGTGCATTTTATGTTTACTGTAACAGTCTGCAGGGGAGTACATTATTGTATATATATATTTAGGAGGGCAGGCAAGATTTATTTCATCAAACAAGTAAAATGACTTACTTGTAGGTACAGTGGTTAGTGACCCTGACTGCTGACTTGGAGTTCGTGGGTTTGATTCCCACACAGGAGAAACATTTGCGTGATACACAAATACTGTACTTTTCTAAATCTGGGTGTTCTTTGTGTCTGTTGTTTGTAAAGTTCCCAGTGACACAGGGATACTTCCTGGAGATAATTCTGGAGATTTTTAAATATATATACCTAAACCCGACTGCCTTATAAGAGTACACTTTTCTTATTTTTTGATAAAGTTATCTCGAAATATTTTATCCTATCCCCCCTCTATATTCAAATGGTACCTTTTTTTTTATGCGATAGGGGGCAAACGAGCAGACGGGTCACCTGATGGTAAGTGACCACCGCCGCCCATGGACACCCGCAATTCAAGAGTCTCAAGTGCGTTGACGGCCTTTTAGGTAGGAGTACGCTCTTTTCTTGCAGGTTTGAAGGTCGTATCGGTTCGGAAATGTCACATGTCAAAATGCATCAAACCATCTAGGGAATGACAAAAAGCCTATATTACATACTTACATACACTAGCCATTTCCCGGTGTTTTATAAAGTGGTAATGGTCTTTGCTCCGCTTCTAAAGGCCCAGTTGAATATTCTTCTCTTTTTCTCCTTAAAAATTGGTTAGCAATGCATGCATATTAAAATTAAGTACATATATAAGAAAAAGTTCTTCCAAAGTTACTAATTTCTGACAATATCTAATATCTACTATATTAGTATGGATAGGTACAAGTAAGACCTAGTTTTAAACTAGTAGAAAAATAGGCAGAGAACCATATAATCCGTATGTTATGGAGTAATACATCCGTAAAAATATATACATCCGTCTGTCGCCGCCCACTGCTGGACGAAGGCCTCCACCTAGGAGCACCAACTATCCCGTTCTTGGGCAGCCCCAATCCATCCGCTGCCAGACGCCTTCCTCGAATCGTTGGTCCATCTTGCTGTAGAAAGAAGTATATTAGTAAGCAAAAAAAGAACTTTCCAAATTTAGATAATGTTAAAACTAGTAAAGATTAAAAAACTGACATTACAATGAGCCACACAATTTATTGATGGATGTGTTATAAATATACATGTTTACCTAATAGTGCACACCTACACGATTTATGGTTAATTTGTACGTGATATATTACGGATTGGTTATCAATTAAAGCTTGTCCGCTAATCGGTCACACTAGTGCGTTAACTCGACTAATTTTACAGTCGCGAGTTAGAGAGCTGAAGAAGTGACGCGTGGGCACGTGGCGTCATTGTGAATTTTTAACTATTGATTTGTGGTTGTTTATCTTGGAAAAGCGGGATTTAAAGCATAATGTAGGTTTATTGAATACGTTTTTTATACATATGTCAACATTTGCTGCAACAATATTTATTTAGTAAGTTTTGTTTTTATTAACCGATAGGTTTTTGTTAAATTTATTACTATATTAGTAGAACTAAGACCTTAGCAATTTTGTACTTCAGTGGGCTCCAGAGTAGTACCAAAGTAGGGAACCAAAACTATTTGTTCAATGCTGTTGTTGTTATTGTGACACATATATGGTCAACTGACAATATTTTTGTTATGAAGTATTTATAGAATTCTAATGTGAATCCGTTGTCAGTTAATTATGATATATATTAAAATTATTCTTTTTCTTACTTGTACCTTGTAGTAAAATATTGAATCAGAAGTCGATACCACGTTGCACGAGATAAGAAAATATTAGGTTAATCAATCTCAGTCTGGTAAAGTACTTGTAGGCTAAAGCAACGAAAATATAGAAGTAAACATGGGGAATGACTTTGTAAATATATATTATCTTAACGGCGATAGTAGAACGCGGCCTACAATTCCATTCTTCATCAAAAGAGAACATTATCCTTTCTTCGAGGCGTCCATAAAACCTTATCTCGGAGAAAGCAAGGCGAGCAAGCGACGACGATCTACATAGCGCTGATATTAGCACGACCACCGAAACATGAGCTTCCAGCCGCTTTTGTCAACAATCATAAATTGGTCACGGTAATGAAAACGGGGTATCTAATTTTGCTGGTCGTGATATACCTAAGTAATCTTGGAGGAGTACAGTGGGCGGTTTACGATCGCGGGTAGAGAAGGCTTTTATATTTATTAAGTAAGTTGGGCTTTCGGTTGTATTAATCCACCTTTATGGAGGGGCGTCTAGGCGCCTGCTGACGGTGGAAAGCAGGACCGAACAAATGTAGATATACTTCTATTTTGTTGATAAAATAATATATAATATATCACAAAAAGAATACTAAGTTAGGAACATGTACGTATTCAATCATTGAAGGTAATAGAAAACTATACTAGTTTGACATCTATGACGTGACGTACATACATAGAGGTAGGTATGTACGTGCTCGGCTCGGAGTTAGTTAGTACATTAAATTGAAACGTCCCGATCGGTCGTGGTTCTTTGCCGTTAAGTGTAACTAAATGAATAATGTCTATATGCACCTAAATATTTCATTTGGTCCGACTGTTTATTTTCTATGTGCTCTAACACCCATAGCCATGATCAACCCCACTGGTATTACGACTATTTATAAGCACCCAAAAGGGCCTTTTTTGGTTAGGTATACCTAGGTATATGTAAATGGTCGATCATAAAGTGTACCTGTAGTAAGTAGCAAGTACAGTGCAATACTAGATACGCAGCATTCATGACAAATTGTTGTAGGCAGCTACAGTCAAGGCAATAAAACTTGTGTTTTGTTGGTGTCAAGGTGTTCGGTCAGTTATATCGTTAGTCTAATCGTAATCATGGTTGCGGTAGTATAATTCGTAATTCCATTACTTACTTCGAGAGATAGCTTGCGTTTATTGCTTGCCCTAAGCCCTGACTAGCCCACTAGCAGTTGTGTATTTTCACTGCAGACGTTGGAGTGAGTCAATAACGCGTTTAGGTACAACATACATACTGTAAGTTGTAAAAAGCTATTTTATCAAAATAACAAAATATATGAAAAGCTGATAAATCATCATGGATGAAATTACTGAACATTCCTACCTAGCTATATACATATATGTATACCACCACGTACAAATTTTTATTATTTCTTTAAGCAAGATATACCAAAAACTAAAAACGACACATATCTTCACAGACCTATTGTGAGAAGAGATGATATAAGTACGCGGAATGTAAGAAAGCCGCTATATAAACATGTAGAATATTGCGTAGGAAAGAAAAAATATATTTTATTAGCACACGCAATAAAATTCTTTGTTATGAAAGTGCCTAATTAGTGCAAACGAAATCGTTATATAAAGTACATTTCACATTAAACGTGTGAATTAACCTTTATATAAGGAGACCATATTACCTACAGTTTCTTTTACGTAGCTATCAATTAAAAACGCCCTTAGCACTTTATAGTAAGCGGTTGACTGCTAGCGATTGTTTAGGTTTAGTTAAAATATTGTATTAACTAGGTAGAGAACACTGGGATTAATGTCTCTATCGCAGGGCACTTCATAACTAAAAACGGACATAAAGATTACCCACATCACACTAATTTTTGTCCCTCCTTTGTCCTCCATTGACACCTCCGGCTCAGTAGTTAGCGTCAGCGTCACTAACCACCAACAGGCCAGTCAAAATTGTGATACTGAAATATGTTATCCACCTTTGAAGCTAACTCGTCAAATGAATACATTAGAATAGTAGAAGTACGTACTAACATAACTCAATTACTGTTTTATAATATTATATAAGAGAAAATCGCAGCTTTTCGTGAAGTTGTAGGTATATGTGAAAAACGTAAAGCTATCGTACGTGAACGTTATCATATTTTAACGGTCTACGTGAAAACGTGCGCTTTTATTACGGAGTGTTTTATTACGTTTGCTAGATTAGGAGCGAGCCGGGCCGCGGAGGTCAGCGCGGGTGGAAATAGGAAATTCCTGAGATCGGTCAGCGCGTGTCGGCATTGCTGTTGCGGGAGTAATACGGACATGGTCCAATTTCACAACGAAATGAGGATTTTTGGGCTGACTTAATATTTTTGTAATCGATCTTTGGTACGATTACAGTTAAATCTCACGATAAATACGAAAAATAATGTACCTGATGTTTTATTATTAGGTATAATGTTCGTTCGTTAAGTTTAATAAGTTTTGTAATTTAAAGGTTTTTTTTTTATTTTCTTATATATAAATATCAAAAATAACTTTATAAATCTTTGGTTGCATTTAATCACTCGAGAGTAAGAAGTTTATCAATTAATCCAAATTATTACTTTTAACCTTAGGCACAAAAGTTATTCTTAAATTCTAAAATTATAAACCGAGACTATTTCTTAAATAGCGTGTGACTTAATGACGAATAGTGACTTCTAAAGAAGTTACATTGCAGAAGAGGAATAATGTTTAAAAAGAGTTCAACTAATAAAGCATATGTAAATATTAATTACAGACATAACTTTTAATAAGTTAGCATATAAAGAGATGAAATAAGTATTGAATTAAGCAATTAGGAGACCCTTTGTAAATTATCAAATTGAAAAATGTAGTTGTTAGATACTTCTCAAGTCACTTCTTCAAAGTGTGCTCTATCTATCTATTTATGACGTTAGTGGACGTCATATATTCTTAATATTTTTTTTCAACTTTTTTATAGGTTTTCCTTTGTTCACCGTTTATAATTTAAAACGTTGTTAATAAGCCTCATACTAATAAATAGAAACATAATATGGGTATGGAGTAAGCACAATTATAGAAGAATAACAGAATTAGTTATCTCATTTCTCTTATTTATTTCAGTTTTTGCGATACAGATAACAGAAACCTATGTAGGCACGTAGATTATTGAAAAGAATATCAAAGAAAAACAATCTGCGCTATGACGCGTGAAGGAATCAGTCCGTATTTATGATGGGAGTTATTGTTTGAAACGTCTAAGTCGTAATTCCGCAACATAAACCAGCAGCCTTCATTTTGGACCCTGTTTCCTCCCCTTCGATATTTCACTACCCCCACCAACCGGGATGATGTTTTTCCCGGACGAAATGGCCCGTTTGAAATTGTTGTTTTATGGAAGTTTTTAGTAGTTGACTTTACCCGGGAGAAAATATATAGAACGGCAATCTTTATGTTATAGCTGCGCATACTTAGGTATAGATGTAAATATAAACGTGGACGTAATATGTATAAGTAAAAAAAACATAAAAAATCGAACTAAGGGCAACTGTCGAAGATATCTTAAGAAATTTTGAAAGCATGCACCGATAAAAACTTAAAATAACGACCTGTCACAAATAATATACAATGAAAATTATCTCCACCATTTTTAAATTTGGAACGCGTGTTGGGTTCTCGCTTGCGATTGGTCGTCGCGTGACAGCTGGGTGAAATACTTCGCTGTGCCTGCCTCGGCGCAGCGGGTAACAACATGGTGCCACTAAAATCCCCTAATGAAATTAAATTCCGTACATTTTAGATTTGGTCGTAAATAATCAGAGTATCTAATCCACTGATTAATGAACACAGCGGTATTTTCTTCTACTTTTTTTTATCTTGTAAAGACACAGTATTAAAAGTTCTACTAACATTTGTAATTCTTTTAGTATTTTTTTAATGAGTCATGTGTGTAGATTTTTACTCAATGATGTAACAAAGGCTCTAGACGTACTTCCAATTACATATCTTTTGTTTGAAATATGTTGAAGGATAGCTGAAGTAATCTTGTGTGTGGACTTTAGCTACATAATGAATAGTAAATAATAAAGATTCATTTTAAAATGGATTCGTTATTTAGACATGTCTTGCAATGTTTACTAAACATAATTTATTACACCCAAGCTCAAACTGATATCAGTAAACAAAGTATAACAACAATAAATCGACCAGACGTACATGAGACATTTTTATGACAGTAGATATCGTACAAATCACAGTAATATATTTATTTAGACAACCCTATATTAGGCACTCACGTTAGTGAACCCTAATGTCACAGATAGGAGATATCTTAGCACTTTAAAAGCATTTTAGATAAAACAGCGTGTTGGATGAGCCTGTGGATTTAGTTACAACAAAATTACAAGTTTACGACTAACAATATCGTCGTATACAGGACCACTCATGTCGATTTAGGGTTGGCACCTTTCAAAACGCTAGAGTGAACACTACTCTAGTGTCTTTCTCCTACCGGTAACTTACAATTTTACGGTAGTTGAAAATAGGGAATTGTATAAAATTACTATTTTTAACTATCGTTTTGTAACAAAGTAGGTATCAATTGGTATTAATTAATTAATTTTCCGATAACCTTAAGTCTAGAAAGTGTGTCATTTCAGAAGATTCGTGTGTGTTCAGCTGTGTGGATAGGTATAGGTAGAATGCAAGTTGTTTTAAAACACGGCAATGAAAATAAATCTTCATAATTATGTAAGCTTCATAATTATGTATACACAGTACAGTTAATGGCTGTATGATAGCTAATCTCTTTAATTATGTGTGTTAGTTATCATTCTCTATATTCACCATTTAGTATTTCTGATGACATTAAACATTTTACTTACAAATATAGTTTGAATGTCAGCCCTAGGCAGGCGTGGCACTAAAGAACTGGTTTACTGCTCTTCTGATGATTTACTGGGTGCATTCTTGAAGTGCCATCGCCCGCTCGCGGGTATATTGCCGGTGTAAATGTTTGAGATTAGCGCTCATAAGATCACATATTGCTACTTAGTCACTTTACTCTACGTTGTGTTTATATGAACGCATTTTTTACATTGAGGGCTCATGCATCTTTATCGTGAAAAGGTCACAAAAACAACTGCTACTACCATTTATTACTTCTTCTTTAGCAGGAAATGAAATGAATGCAATTATAATGTGTGATAACGGCTACCGTTACAACATTTGGGCTGTATGACACATAAAATATATTCAATTTATTTATAGGTACTCGTACGTAGAGATCTTGTACCTGCTAACTATATGCAAGTTTCTACATTGTGGTTTACAATTATCGACTTTTTATCTAATAAATGTAAAACAGGTATCTATAAAGCATTTTGACGTGTGCAAAGCCATCATATTTGAGCAACCAGCTAACCAGCTCCTTGTAGTAAGTGGAAATATACCAAATTAAGGTACGAGTCTGAATCTATTTACTAAAATAGATATATCCGCATCATATCCGCATAAATGTTTGTTTTTAGAGCAAATTGCACCAGCAACGGTTCAAATAAAATAGATTTATATCCGAATTGTAAGTTACAGTAACCAAATATTTATAAACGGCAACATAAAGTGGGCTCCAATATAGCTTTGCAGAGTATCAGGCCACCCATGATCAAAAATCATAAAAGAGAACCGTATCACGTCGAGTGTAAAGCACAAATTAGTGATGAAAACGATACGTTCCCAAGGTGGTTGTCAAAAAAAAATCTGGAATATATATTTAATAAAAAAAGCTAAAACAAATCTTCTTAACGACTGCCTACAGTTGGTCTCTGGATTCCCGACGATGTTACAGATTAACGCGATGATCTTAATGTGAATGTGTAATTTATGAATCAGCAACATAAATTTATGAAGGGATGTCACGAATAGTCCGCTTTAGGAATCACCATCAGAAGAAATAAAATACTGATGACTGACGAAACTCATTAATTTTGAATTATACCTGGTGACAATATTTTGGCAAAAAAATTGATTCAACTTTAGCTTTGTAGTATTTTAGTATATATGCGTTTACTTGCACAAATGTAAGTTTCGTTCGAACTCATAAATATGTTAAGAGAGAAGTTAAGTCATCGGCTTCCTAATACGGCAGGTGTGCACATATCAAATTATTAATGGCAAATATCATTTCATAAAGCATTCATATCTCAATCTTTGGATCGTATCTGTCTTCATAAAACCTTATTTCAGTATGATTTCAATATTTTCCTTGCGACACATGCGTCCCGATTCCCTGGAACGGCATAGAGTTTACGATCCAATATTTTTATGCAAAGTGCGTCGCCAAATGTGCTACGTCGGTGCCGAAAAAATACACAGCCACGTCCTTTCGCACGTAAAAAAGGATGCGACAAAATAAATATACATGGAGTCACCCTTTTTGTCCATTAAACGAGCGAAGGTTTTTTTCTGGTGCCTCCATAAAATGTGGACCAATAAATATGTAAATCTACAGAGAAAAAACGCTGCCGAGTGCCGAAGCCGCCCGGTTTTGTAAGTTTCACTTTCGTTCGCTCAACTTAATTGGTACAATTGTATTGAAAAGCTCCAACGTCTTGAAATGGCAACGACCTTTGTCTGGAGTCATAGTCTTTTATTTGTTTGACAATCTGATACCTGAAATGCAAATGTACGTTTTGCTGTATGACGCTTTTTATACATACAGTTGTAAAAGTTAATCTTTAGGGCTAATTATAGGGATCGAAGTCGTAACTACAAGGCTTTGAATAAGATGTCTAAGTGATGTATATTTTTTTCTCGCATCTCTGACTATTTATAGCATGTAGCGAATCGTCATTACCTACTTTTGCGCAAAACGCAGAGTATTAAAACTTTAAGGGATGATCGATAAAATCCAAGTTTATCTCCCCTAGTATTTTCTGTAGCACCCCTTTCGAAACTTAGCTGTTACCTTCTACTTAAATGTTACATAAAGACGACATTAACATCAGAATAACGATAAAAGTTTCTTGCCTACCTCTTCGGACTTACCTTCTGTTAAATAGGTGCTTGCATTATACGACGTAGTGAACATTAAGTGTAGATACCTATTGTCAGTTATGCACTTCATTACCAATTTCAAATTCCTATTTAGATTTATATCTACAACATAACGTATTTTTGACGATTTTTTTGCTTTCAAACTTATATTTCACATATTTTAACTGATCTAAAAAATAAAAAAACAAATCAGGGAACATCTACACATCCGAAACAAATTTTTAGATGCATTGCGACCTTTTAAAAAACAATTTGAACACTCAAAAAAAAATTAAAATGTCAAAAAAACTCATTTTTCGCGGTTATTCGCGGTTTTCATTTGGGTCTATGGGGTCGGAAAAATCTCGAAATTTTTTTTCGACCCTCTTAAAACAATAATTTTAATTTTTTCATGATAACTATATAAGATTTATACAATTGACTTTTAAGAAAGAAACCGCGCAAAAGCGCATTGAAGGTTCAATGCGCTTTTGCGCAATACCTCAAATTGTAAAAATGTGCAATTTAAGTACTTATTCATTATTCCCCTGGTATCCTATGATCAAATCCTGATTTAGTTACAATGAAAAATGAAATCGGTCTACAGTTAAGATCTAACTTAAACAGACTCAACATGAACAGAATATTCCAATGAATATTAACTGTAATGATAGAAATGACAGAGATTAGACTTTATTTCTGTCAGCCTGACATTCTGTCGTATTCCGCATCGTTTTAAACACGCTTTACTTCGCTTTATATAGTAAGAGTTGAACTAGTGTCGTAATTCTTCTTATTTTGGATGAAGTGAAATGTAAGGAAATGTGAAGAAAAGTTACAAATATAGATTCACCTAAAAAGGCTTATAAAAGAAGTTTAATCCAGTGGTCGAAGGATAGATACATAGAAAGAGAATACATAATTAAACATTATAAACTCTAACCATCGCCTAAAAAGAAATTCATCAGATGCCTACCGACCTACCCACGTATATAAGCCACGTGTACAATAAGTATAAACAAATATTTTTGTCAATAGAGCGTACAGTACCAATTACAAAAATGAACCGAAAAACAGTGTTTATTCAACTTCATATGTATAAAATGGGGCTTGTTGCTGAGTTGGCAAGGAGCTGCATCGATCGGCCCGGGCCGCCCCTAAAGGAGCCCGACATCCGCCATGTATCCTTGGTTACTACTAGATATATCTATAGAATACATGTCTACGTAGTTATTTGCATTTAAATATTGTTTTAAATGTTTGCAGGTATTCAGCTTGGATATGTACATAATATACACACTTATTAGTTAAGTTAAACCGTTGTCGGTATGAATTACACATATAAGTATGTAAATTTAGGTATGTATGTAGATGATATGAAACTTATGCTGATTTTATTTTGTAATCAATAATACTTTTGAAAAAGAAAATGCATTTCATTAAGATCTATGATTAAATAATTAGACTTTTATTTAAAAATTAATATTCCAAGTAATCCCGCAATACTTGTTATGTCAATGGTAATGATCTACTATAATGCGACAAGATTCAATATATTTTTTTAAATTGATGATGAAGCGAAAGGCAAAGAAATACCTACTTAGTCATTATTTACGACTGCGTGTTCTTCGAAATTACGCCAAAAAGCATTTTTAAACCCGCAAACGACCAATACGAGAACATCGAAACGATACATTTTTCGTTAATGAATGGTATTGATCGGACCGTGGGGCCATAAGCGTATAATTTACGACTACATTCTCGGGGTTACTTCGCGTGACCTCCGAAGGTGTGTTATTTATACCCCCACTTTTTTATTTATGCCCCCTTTTTTCGCAGCTCGTAACGGCTGGCAATAAAGGGGACGTAATTTTAATTTCATGATTGGAAAGCTCGATTGGTCGGTTATGTGGCTTAATGAGTTTATAGCGGCAATGAGTGGAGTATAACGGTCGACAGATTGAACGATTTGGGGTTTAAGGTCACTGGTAATAGCTATTGTGGTCTAATTTAAGATTGCATAAGGCGGTTTGTTTGGTAGCCTTTTGTCGTATTTGCATTAAAGTGAGAAAATGTATAAAGTTAAGATGAGTGGTAATTTTATGACTACGCTATAAGCAAGGTTTTTTGTCATCTATATGAAAACCACTTAATTTGATTTATATTCCGGTTGTAATTTTAACATATACCTTAATCATTAGTCTATTTAATTTATATGCACTAACGTTGTACTTTACACTTACTTGCAACTTATGATCGTCCTCTTAAAACAAACTTATCTCTATCGTCAATTATATAATATACAATTTTTTATAGTATTTGTTAGTTTTCAGAAATGATGGCTGTAGGGTAATACAAGAACCCATTCAAGTATTCAAATATTTAGGCTTTAATAATAGTTTCAATGTAGAGTGCTCTTGTGTAACTTGAAAATTAGGTCTACTCTAATTGTAAACGCTCTATATATAATATAGTATAACCTCTATATGTAAAGGATTTCTAAATTATTTTCGATTTGTAAGATAAGGTTTAAAATGCGAGACCTGAAAGAGAATAAAGACTTTGAAAAGGCTTAAACAATATAGTTAGGGTTGTGTTGCAAATGTCTGTGTTTTTCTACAGGACCGCCGGATTTGGTTAAACATAAAGGTAAGCCTTTGTCTCAAAGTAATTCATAAAATAAACGAAATGAAAAATTCCTGCCTGTATTTTATTTTATTATGTTAGTTATTGACTTATATAAGATTATATCAGTTTGTTTGCCTTGTGACACCAGAGCCCCTAATAAATGATAAGTATAAATAAGTCCGTTGTATTCAAACGGTATGTATCTACTATTTATTTTTCATTTTCTGTTTGCAACCACAACGTAAATTATATTTATCTAACCAAATACGATGTAAAAAAAATATGTATGATGGTGTAGTATAGAAAAAAATCTAACCGAAAACCTCATTTATGTAATATATACATATAATTTATATATTTTTGTTTAAACTCTATAAATGCTTGACTGGGCTACAAAGGTTCATTAATTTTTTTCCTTGTACTTCAACAGATTAAAGCGTGTCTTCATAAATAAAAGCCACTTGAAGCCTGGACGTTGGTAAATGAGCTTGCAACCTCGAGACCCTCGCATTCCCACAGTGTATTGGAAAAGATAAATCTTCGCCTCACCCCGCCCTCGGCTTCGATCCATTAAAATGGATGTATTTGAATCTACTTATGTGTGCATGAGTGAGATAAACACAGTACATATATAAGATTTCCAGTTATGCTTTTAGAATATTAATTTGTTACTAATGAAGTTTATATAACAAAGTAAATGTAGGTACATCTCATACATATACCTAAAGACTTCAGTATTTACAATTTTATGTAATAAAGTAGACTATTACTTATTTTTACTTATAAATATACTACTACTTATTTTAAATTAATTACTAATTATTTTAAATTAATTAAAAGTAATGTTTTTATTCCTAGGAAAACAAATATGTATTTTGTGGTCCTCGTGTCACAAGCGTCCAGTTAAATAAAAAGCGTGCGTGAGTTTGTGCATTGCGTTTTAATCGCACTAATTAATAAATACCCCTAATGAGTACTTTAAATTATTTATTTATTTTTAATAAATTTTATTAACGTTAACGTTTATATTTTAGATTTAATTCATATATTGTGATTATAACATAAACTTTGGAATTGTGTGTCTGTATGAGGAACGTATTTTAATAAGATACTTATAAATAAATCAAAAAGTACTACCTTTTATAAACAGTCGCACGCAAATAATTTGTATTTGTGCGAATCGACCTCTCCGAAAAATATTGCTTAAAATTGGTTGATACTCACCATTGTTTAATCGACGACTAAAGTTATGTATCTACAAAGAATGTGGATAATTTCAATATTTTCTTTCATTACCCAATAAATTTGTTACTGCATTTATTTGCAACTTATTATCGCTTAAGTTAAGATTATTCGGTATATATCCACATCGCTAACTAAACCTAATATTACGTCTGTTTTAAAGTACATAACATGGTTTACATTTACAAAGTAGCAACTTTACTCATAAGCATATTCTTAAACTCACGCCTTTATTAATAAAATCTGCCAATAAAATATAAACAGAAAAAGCATTCAAAGCAAAGCAAAAAGATGAGATACATGGTTGATTTATACCAACCGCCTATTGAGTGAGAATTATGTGCACTTAGTTTTTTATTCCCTTTATTACTTGCAACTTTGTTCCTTACCTACAGAGTCACTTAATAAAAATATGGCGTACTAAATCGCATAAAGAAAACACTGTTTTCAGTAAAATAGTTCAGGATAAAAGGAAAGTTGTAAGGAGGTCGTAACTTCGGACATAAAGCTTTTGAATGGAAAGAATCTATCGTGGGTGAATTGTTAATAAAGATATAGAGCAGCGATGTATTACGGGACATTAGTGACATTTTATGACTCAAATGATGGCCGATGTGATGAATGCACCCGGAGATTCGACGACTACTCACTTATTTCGGTGCAATCCATCATAATAATGTTTTTTTCTAGCCATTCTAACAATTTTGTAAAGTAAATAAATTTTAACGACTATATCGAATAAAGTTTCTTAATTATTTTTAATGTATAATAATATAATAACCTTGTAATGGATTCTGTATCAAATAAGTGTAAACGTAGACTTGGCAATACATATATAGATAGATTAATAACCATCAATTATTTTAATTCTCTACTTTATTGGATTAAATTATGTATATGTTAAATTTAATAAAAATAGTTTAGGCTTTAATAAATGAATACCAACTGTATTTGTTTTTTTGCCTCGGCATGAATTAATTAATTTAGTGTTTATAATGCAATAACAAAGGCAAAGGTAAGTGTTTAGACTACATTAGAGTCACAAATATTTTTTTTTATTTATTCACCAAAACTTATTTATATTTACACATCTTTTCTGGTTTTTAACAATTTTCCATTCCATTTGCAATTATCCTCGGATAAATGAGATTACAACATAAATTAAAAACTTCTCAAGATTAGTGCAAAATACAGGAACATTCTCCGAGACCACCTTTTATTTAGGAATTAGTATTGATGACTTAATTATAACTTCAATCAAAAGTTTTTAATTATGTAATTAAATATAGAATGATAAACGTTAAGATTAGTTTTATAATTTAAAATCCAATCTTATAGTTTTATATTTATGCACATTATAATTAACTCAGGTGTGTATTTATAGGTTTTATTTGTTTACTTTAGATGTATGTACATCTAATAAAGTTGGTTTACATTAATACATGTAAGTAATCAAATAAAACCTATAAATACACACCTGAGTTATTTTTAATGTGCATAAATATCAAATTATTAGAGTGGTTTTTAAATTATAAAACTAATTAACTGTTGTAATGTTAACTAACCGACCAGTTTAGGGACCATCAATATCAAATATATTAAAAAAAATATAACCTTAAACTTCTATAGTCACAAAAAACTTGATTTCAGAACTGATACCATTTTTTTGGCGTTCATTCATATCTACTCCAAATAAAAAGAAATCAAACCATCATATTCGTATTTTGTGAAGTTATTCTACATAATATACATACGTACATTTAAAAATGATTCCACGGTACCTATCTCAGACCGGGCCATAAATGTCTCAGCCAAGATAATATTTTACGACGGTTTATGCATTGAGGCGAGAGGCGGGGTGGACCGTCTCGAGCCTTATCTCCCATGCCTGCACACATGTGGGATGACAGCCTAAATTTATCGACTTAAAAATACCCACCCCGATTAAAATAAGATACCATCATCCCACCATATACCCGACCCGTCGAATGCCACTTGATACAATATTATTTTTTGTCTCGTTTAAAAATTACTGCTTACGGAGTTGGTAAATTATATGCATTTTTATAAGGTTTTGGTGGGTATGTAAATTGACATATGGTTTCCTTTTTCAAAATTCAAGTCAGATACGTTAAGTAGGTTACTAGCTTTTGACCGAAGCTCGGCCCGCGCCACCACGTGACCGGTCGGTCGCCGAGACAATTATTAATTTTAGTAATATGTAATGATCTCCTATGGTTCTAGGAAAAAGGAATGTTTTATATTATTACTTGTTAAGTATAACATTAACTTTGTTAAGTATCAAATTAAGAAAACTGTACTGTAAGTTTTTCTTGAGGATTCAGCTGTACATAAGTGTTAGATTCAAAAACATACTTTAAAAATGAAAATAAAAAATCTTAATATTGACCTTTATTTAGTGACCAAGTACGTTTCTAGCGAACGAGCATTGCATGTTCTTTTAGTACTATAGGGGGACAGAAGAACAGACGGGTCACCTGTTGGTAAGTGACAACCGCGGTCCATGGACACTTGCAAGTCAAGAGTCGTAAGTACATCACCCTCAAAGACGGGCAGCCGTCTTTGAGGGTGATGCACTTACGACGGTGATCGAGATGGTGAATGCGGGTTGGGGAAAAAGAGACGGGGGATTAGGAAATGGGAAAGAGGAGAGGGGAGGATGTGGGGAGAGGAAAGAGGAAGTTTAGCCTCCGGAAATCTCACTCATTTTGGGGAAATGCAACGCAAGCGTTACTTCACAACCGGTTTTCTGTGAGGCCTTGGTATCGCACCGGTCGAGGTGGCCCATTCGTGCCTAAGCATGGCTCTGCTACTGTTAAATGCTTTTTATGTTTTTTCTTACAAC
Organism: Tyria jacobaeae; assembly: GCA_947561695.1. Lineage (NCBI taxonomy): Eukaryota > Metazoa > Arthropoda > Insecta > Lepidoptera > Erebidae > Tyria > Tyria jacobaeae. The sequence continues at coordinate 12,929,757 of OX387218.1, forward strand.
CTATAGTTGACCTGCAAACTTAATAAGAAACTAATGTTTTTTATTCTTAAGAAATTTAAGGATATTTTCGGTAAGTCTGGTTTTCAAGGTGTTGGGTATATAGGAGCAGATATCATTTAAAGGACTGAATTGTCAAATGAGTACTATGTTTGATTAATTAATATATGATTGCGCTCCTAATTAGATAGTACAATTTTTAATTGGTAATACATTTTCCTTTTCTGTTTTTTTTTCACCCAAGAAAGGTTCATACTCAGATAAAAAACTCTGGGCGATGGCTTAATAAATTGACATGAAAGGCAGGATAGAAAGTTAAGGTAAGGGCTATTACGAGTACTTATGGAGATGGATTGCGAAGTGTAAGCCATAGCTTTTTGAAGCTTTTTATTTTTTCCTTTTATTTTAACACTAGTAATGAGGCTAAGTGAAAGAAATAATTTTAACAGTCTATTTATTTATTTAAAATCTTTATGCACATATCGTACACAGGCGGACTTAATGCTTAATGCCTGCCAGTCAACCGTGGGGTGTTGAAGAGATAAAAGTGGTAGGTGCAAAAACGCATAACTAAGTGAGGGAAATGGAGATAACATATATATATATATATACATACATATACATATTCTAAAGGTAATATTATAAGTAGGTGTACATGTGATTTGATTGGATTAATCAAATATAATATGCCAGGAAAATTTACACACAAATATACAAACACATATAAATAAACACACACATACACACATTTACAATAAAAGTTTCAACATTAATTCATCGAATCATACGCTAACGCTGCGACAATTCTGCCAATTCATTTTAAAGGAGATCGCGTACCCTTCTTTTAAATATAAAGCGATTAGTGGACATCCTGATTTCGAGTGGGAGAACATTCCAGAGAAGAACTGACTGCACTTAGAACGAAGAGTTGAATGAGGGGACTCAAGAGAAGTTTATTGTTTATGGAACGTAGGTTTCTATCATGATTAGAGCACAAGAAACGCAGGTAGGCTGTTAAATAGGAAGGGGGAGATGGGGAGTTAAGAAACGAGAAAAGATAAGTTAATGCTCGCAGATTACGACGCTGGCGAATAGGAAGTCATTTTATTTCGGAACGTAAAGCAGACACGTGGTCATACTTGCGAAGATTGAAAATAAATCGAATGCAGTTATTGAGAAGCCGGTCTAGTATGTTTAGAAAGTTTGCATTCAGGTCGAAATAACACACATCACCATAGTCGATTATAGGAATGATTAAGGATTGCATTAGGATAGTTTTAGGTTTAAGGGGAAGGAAGTTTTTTAGCCGATATAAGGCACGGAGAGTTTCAGTCACTTTCTGGCTAACATGAGTTACCTGGGCACGCCAATCTAGGGTTGAGTCGATATCTAGACCAAGGTCTTTAACCACTGGGCTTAAGGGTACCACTGAGCCATTGTAAACTAAAGGTGCGATTGAAGTACTGTCTAACCTACACATGATCCTTTTGCTGCCTACGGTTATCGCTTGAAACTTGGCAGGGTTAACGGATAAGCCAAACCTCATCGACCAGCATTTTATGTGCTCCAAATCTTTGTTTATTTTATTGATAGCTTGCGATATGTCTTCAACGCTGGTCTGTGTATACATCATTTCTTAAGTGGTTAATCTTTGAAAGTCCAAATGTCGAATAAGATATTAGCAATTAATTACTTAAACTGTATTTCAGGTTTGTTCAACCTTTAACAACGAATTTTAATCTTTAAACGATTACTGGGAAGGGTAGTGCCATGAAAATACCGGTCGCATGATTTTTTGACTGCAATGAAATATTGTTCATTATAGATTAGGGTTCTAGGGATTAAGAAAAGGCTATAAGTATGAACATGTCTCAGCTTTACGTTCCCAATTGAAGTGGCTCCCTATTCGGCAACGTCGCAGTTTGCGAGCACTAAATTTTCTATACACCTTCTTGAACTCCCCGTCTCCCCCTTCTTACTTAAGTCCCTACTTTCAATTTTTGTGCTCCACTCATGACAGGGACCTTCGTTCTTCAAACAATTTGCTCTTCTTATGTCCTCCTCACAGCTCTAACTTTGTCAACTCATCTTTCTTCGTGCAAGCGGTTCTTCTATGGAATGCGCTTCCTCTCGAGCTTAGAATGTCTGAAAGCCATTTAACGTTTAAGAACAAAGTACGTGAACTTCTCCTCGCTGAATTAGCAGAATAACCACAATGCACTTGATTGTATACCTATTTATATGTGTATGTTAGTATATATATGTATATATATTCTTCCATATATTTTTTTTATGTATGTGTATATTTGTTATGTATTTGTTGTTTTCAAAACAAGTAAATTCCAGATGTCTGCACCTACCTTATCGCTTTTCTCCCAATGTTGACTGGTAGAGAATGCCCTAGGCATTAAGTCCGCCTATGTACACGTGTGCATGAAGTTTATAAATAAATAAATAAATATAAATATACATGGTATAGTACAGAACTGTGTGCTCAAATTATGGGAGCGTTAAATGAACTGAAGATCGGAAATATTTGTGATAGTTTTCCTTTGGAATTTTTGTTTCGTAGAGTGATTACACGTTTCTCAACAATACGTTATAAATTTCCTTCGCTTTTAACTATTTTATTTCTTAATTCATAAGTTTTCAGAAAAATCAGAATATTTCATCGACATAATTGGTACCAAATATATTAATTATTAAATAGTTTAATTAGTTAGCAATCACTCTTATGAAATAGTACATTCATCGATCAATTAGAGTTTAACTGTAAGTTGAAGATAGGATTTTGGTATTAACAAGTTACTTATTCATAAAATGAAAAATTAAGCTACCTCAATTCTAACGAGAATTCATAAATTCAAATCTGTTCTGGAATTTAGAAACGAAATACATATGTATGTATGTGAACCCTGAAATCTGACAATGTTTATATATCTCGTATGTATATGGTAGTAATGAAATGAATTGATTGCCATAGCCCAGTGTAACATGTAATTTAAACTTTGTACCTGTCTAACTACATACCTAGAAGTTGTATCGTCAGGTATCAAAAACTGGTTTGAGAAGACAGCAAGTTATTCGAAAGTGCAACTCAGAGTAGGTAACTGTATGTGAAAGCTTCTGCTATATAAGGAAGTCTGCATTTATCGATACGCACGAGACGAAGACAGATAACTTTACAAATAATTTTACAAATAAGAAACTTGTCTATGTTTGCAAAGCTATTATTGCCTTTTCACACATCCTGGCTGACGTTCGGTGGGGTCTTATTTTATTAACAGATGAAAATAAAGAGGAGGAGCTTATTATGATTAAAGATTTCTGTTTACGTAGCAGTAAGAATGGATTTCTATTATTAAACTTTTAAGCTACCTTTGCCGTTCATCCGTTTAGTTTTTGATTGATCAAAATGTTGCACTGTATATTCTTAGTAGTTACAACATTTTGATGATTTGATTAATAATTCAAATTCTATCTACAGTATTTATTACGTTTTTATTTAATAGAAATGTAAATTTAAACATACACTGCAAAATAAGTTGTAAAATAAATTATAATAGTTTTTCTACATGTTTCAGTCACTGGTAAGTTCCCAAGTGCACTAATGGTCAATATAACTCGTTTAAACAGTTGTCTCTATCAAATATACAAAATGCATATATCTCATGCTATTCGAAACAAAAAATTAGGCCTCTTACGTATGCCCAGATACGGGTGTCACAGACACGCCTGTCTTCAGAATTTTTCCTTTTTGGAAATTATTAGTAATATATACAGCATAAACAAGCTATTGTACTCATTGTACGAATATCTTATGAAAAATTGGATCCAATTTCTGAAGCCTCGCTAATAACCTGTCAAACTCATCTTACTTTTAAGGGAGATATATATTAATGACTATTATACATACAGTTTTAAAAATATATATGAAACAAGTACATACTTTAATTAAATAGACTGTGTTAAAAGGAAACGATGCTAACAAAATTAAAAGCCATTTATTTTATAGCTTTATAAAGGCATTAAACGGATAGATAATTGAAATACTTATAGATGATGCTGCAATCTGCAATGAGAATTTCAATCATTCTTTATTAATGAATTTAGCATGGACATAGGTGGATGATTTCTACCTAGTTATCAAAGTGCCTGCATAAATATGAAAATATACTGTAAGAAGCTTCCTGTACCATCCTGGAGAGTGTGGTTAAGATAGTTAGGACTGAAGAGTTTATAGAGTCTAATTTTTTTTTTATACTATAGAGGGACAGACGAGCAGACGGGTCACCCGATAGTAAATGACACCGCCGTCCATGGACACTTGCTACTCAAGAGTCGAAAGTGCGCTGCCCGCCTTTGAGGGTGATGACGGGTGGGGGATGCAGGGAGCGGAAAGAAGAGAGAAGGGATGAGGAGATGGGACAGGAGATGAGGGGAGAGAAAAGGGGGAGGGGGAATTAGGCCTCCGGAAACCTCACTCAATTCGGGGAAATGCAACGCAAGCGTTACTTCACAACCGGTTTTCTGTGAGGCCGTGGTATCGCACCGGTCGAGCCGGCCCATTCGTGCCTAAGCATGGCTCTACCACTGAAAAAAATGTTGAACATGTTTAGCTTATAAATTAAATTTTCACCTTTATTATACATACTATTTTTGAAATAATTTTAATATTACATAAAATAAAGTTATTGTAGTTCAAAAATAGTGCAGCATACGAATTTGAGATATAATATATTTCCCGATTATTTAGTATTTATTTGACACGTTTTTGTTGTTGAGAGTCCTTTTTATGATTTTAAAGTAATTCTGTAACATCGGTTAATAGCAATACAGCTGAAACCTCGTTGCCGAGACAGGTTTGCAGTATGCAATGTGTTTTGCTAGGCAGCAATAAGGGTAAGTTTTTTGGGTATTTTTGGAAAATATATATAGAATAGATACGTCTTATCGTTAAGTGTCCACCGTGTTAAAAGGTGATGTGTTATCGAAAGGATACTAGTGTCAAGATTTTTAAAGTGAATAATTTTAGGTGTCCAAGCTGTATTTACTCCTTTAGCCAATACGTTATGCAGAACGTGATCAATAGGTGAAACTGCTTCATACATCAACACAATTGTTTATATTGTAACTATACTACTTGGCACGAGGTTTCTGAGTTTGAATACGCAACATGTGGTTTGTTTTCGACTGTCTCGTTTGTCTCATCATTAAGTGTCAAATCATCAATCTCATTCACACTAATATGGTTGCCACATGCTATGGTGTACAATAATAATTATAAGACATAAATATGACAATGTCGTTGAAATATACATTTTTCATTTTCTAAAATATAAGCAAAAGTCATTAAAAGCTATTCTATAACTGCTTGAATTCACAGCGCTTCTAATTTGTAGATTCTTTTGAATGTAAAGGCCACTAAAGTAGAAGCCTCGTTAGAAGTATAAGAATTATTATACTTAGTTATATAACCAGAGTATAATATTTATTAAACTCGCAAATTTTGATTTAGAAGATATCATAATTGTACAGTCAGCCGCGAAATTAACAATATATGTAAGTAAGGTATCAAGGGCCGCACAGACGTCCTTGAGGCACTCCATATCTGTCTCTTCGTAAATCTCACCTCTACACCTCTTTCTCTGATTGATTATGTAGTTTTAATATGGATATTTTGGTAAAAATGAATAGCGGAAATTAATCGCGAAATTAATTGCGAAAAATGAAATTAATAATTTAAGTACTGATAGACTATGTTTAATTTTGCGGAATAGTAATTAATGCGCTCTAAAAGTAAAACTATACCTATTGGAACCTAAACAAAAAACGGAAGTAACATTGTGGGCCCATGACGCCTTTAAAACATGAACAATTTAATTTACTATGAAGTCAAAAGAAATTTCAAGTTGTATTTCAAAATTCTGTACATATTACTTTAGCAAAGTCGAGTGACGCGTGTCGTGTGTTGGACAGGGTCCAGCATTCATCATGCCTGAATTCATATTACCCAGAGGTGGTGCAATTAAAGCTGCATTTACGTAATTTGTACTTATTACACTTCTATAGACAAAGGTGCTACAAACACAAGTAAATTTTTATACACACAACGTGAAAATCTTTAGGACGACATGGGCGTATAATGCGTCTCAAGTCTCTTGCAAAGGTGCGCGTGAGTTGCTTATATTTATAAAGAAACTGGTTTAACATTGACCTGAACTGATTTAAAAAGCAGGAAGTCTTACAGCAATACTTACTGTTAGTTCAGAGGATAATACATGCAACAAGTACAATTATTATAGGAATTACGTCTTTTATATAGTATACATATGTGAGAAATTCAATAATTCAGTTGCAGTTTAAGTTCACAAACACTCTGAAGAACACAAAACTTAAATATTTGTATTATTTTAATGTTATACACTGACTAGTCTCGGTTGTGTTTCAAATTGGACTAACAGAACGGTTGGAGTCAGCCGAGTTATATGACCCGTCAATAAACCAAACCACATCTATTATTCGTTTCGACGGACAGCTGACGTGGAATTTAAAACAAGCTTTATGACTGCTGCCTGTCCCTTGACCTAATTTTGTAACGCCATTGTATTTTTTTGTATTATGTCTCAGCTTCGCTGCTGTCTTTGGCCTAAACCTGTTGCCTAAAATATTTGTTCTTATTTAAAGATAGATCGAAGGTAGATAGAAAGTGCAAATGTCTTATAGATAAACAGACTTAAAAAACTAGATCTAAGACTCACAAAATTGTTACTATTCCCGTAGTATGCATAACAGATAACACTAACTCTACAAGTAGACCATAACAAAGAAAATAATATAAGAAGTAAGCTTTAAAATACAGATAGATTGACATAATACATATATGGCGTATGGGTTACTAATGTTCAAACCTACAGTGATACTTTAATAAGAAATAAAAAGTCCTGCACTTAGAATGAACTTACTGATGAACGGATAAAACCAACAGTTACCGGCAGTTCATATTTCACACTTTGTCATCGTAAGACGTCTTCACAAAAATGTGTACAATCAACTAATATTTAATATCAAATATCGACCCTAAAATCTCATATACACTAAACATTAGAACGTGGTGCGTTAAGCCGGCTCAAAGTGTTGTAACAAAACGTGCAAACATACTGTGTGTATCCTACTTATTAACAGAACTTCAATGCACCGTTCAACAAAACGTGAACGATTTATGTACACACTTTTTACTTACAAAGAATTAAACTTTATGCCAATGTAGTAAAGATATTTTTAAGTAGTGATATTTTTAAACTGCATTCAGATCAGCCTGTTTGCGTTTATTGCGCCCAAAGGTGATTCGAGCCGAGTTAACGTTTGACTAATTTGTGAAGTTATATAGGGATCATAAACCGAGAGTGACATGACTAACGGTCAATCAGCTGATTGGTATTGATATAGTCTCATCGAGAGATAGAGAATTAGAACACAGAGTTTGTAAGATTCTACATGAGTGTTTACAATTCTTCAAACAGCTGCGAAGAGTTGATGTGCAAATGTAGTAAAAATATATTCAAACCAGCTCTTACCTATGGCCAAAAATGGTTACATAAAAGAGGGACTAGCCATTGTACACAATCTCTGATTTTAAATTCGACTTATAGATCAGTACCTGTTTAAGAGAAGTACCTTCATATTACAGAAGGTTTAGGCTCAAATAGCCGGTTGTAATTTAAGTTCTAATAGGCTTCTAAAGTATTTACTGTATCATTAAAAGTAGTAAAGCTGTTTGCTAGCTTTCTTAGTATCACAGCTCTTTACAGAACTGAATCATCGTCAGAATCTGACTGCCCCTTACTCAAAGAGGTTTTGAAATCTTTGAAGAATTTAATAATTAATAACTTATAGGCCATAAATTCTAGCAATAAAACTTACCTCCATAGAAATAAACTTTCGAGTGTACTTATCTATACGTACATTCAGAACTCATTCAATTTATTACAACACTGTACACAATTACACTAGACACATGGACATATGACGTGCAATGCAGAAGAAACCGAACCATCAACTGGCTACAACTTAACAGTTTCACCTTGAACTTTGTTTTCCCTTTTCTTGTATAGTTATAGTTTAAGTCCATGTATTGTTATGTCCAGTCTTATGCAAATGAGGATCGACAGTAGCAAATGTATACCTAAAAGGGTTTCCTAAAAAAATGAAAGTGAAAGCCAACTGGGTGCATATTGTTGACGTAGTCACGCTTCCTTTCGGCATTGTATAAATATTTACGTTAGAACATGCAAAAGATGTTTTTACAAACCTTGCTACTGAATCTGTCTTTGTTATTTAAAATAACCCTTTTGGCAGCTTTCGGTGTGAGTGTTTATTGTTAACTATTGAGAAGGATGTTGTGTTTATTGCCTTTACTGTGTCGGGTGTTAAGTATGTAAAATATGCACGTTTTGAAAATTAACAGACAAGTGCTTTTGGTTTTGAGAATTGCGCAAAACTAAACGCTTTTTTTGATATTGAAATGTTTAGGGGATATGACACGATTGGGTACAACATAATTAAATGAATTTGAATAATTAAGCGGCTTTAGCGTAATCGCTAAGGTATCGGGCTTACTATCAAGTGGTTCCGTCGAGCTAAATTGCTTGTGTCAGGTGTCCAGACTCCTGACATAAGCAAACAATCAACTAAATAAATATATATAGATATCAAGTTTGTCGACACAATTAATTTTGAATTGTAGCCTGTATACAAGTACATGTGATAAACGTGGAAAAATTATTTCTAAGTTAAAAATTGTATGCTCTTAAGTCCCTCATGCTTACGCTTTGTTATGCTTATACGCCATTTAGTTCGTTTTGTAGTCAGTGACTGTCGTAGTTTTATTAAAAAGACAGCATAACCTCTCGTGTTGTTCAAATTTTCAGTTGTTTTAAGTTAAATGCACTTAACTTGTTTATAGATTAACAAGGTTACTTATATGTTTAGGTATATATAATTCTGACCTTAAGTCTTCGGTTTATAGCTATCCATATTCTTGTAAATAATAAATAGTGCAGTCCAGTTGCCGTCTTTCCAATGATTTACAATCCTTGCTACCAGCATTAGTTATAACAGGTCATTCGCTCACGTCTATTATACTAATTGATTTAAGAGCTTACAACGCTCAGTTCCAATAAGATACTACTGCATCTGGTGGAATGAGAAATGTAGAATAAATACATATATAAAATAACAATATTCTTCTAGTCTCTTCATCTTGTAAACATCGTTTTGTTTGATGCGGACCATTATATTCTCTATTTGAATATAAACTGTTCCATGTGCTACTTTAAAAAGTTACTTTTTGTGTGATAAATCGGAAGCAAAAGTCCAAACAAGAGAACAAAAAGTGCTCAGAAGAAGTAAGGCGTTAAACTGTTACTTATAATAAGTAAATTTTTGAAGATGGACTAGAATAAAACAAAATTTAAATTAAAACTGAATATAGAACTGCCCTTTTTTTTAAATACTATGTTTTTTTTATTATGGGAGTGGTTTCGTTGTAGGTTAACAGTACCTCCTGTCGCTATCATGGAGTATTTTATAACATATTTTTCTTATCCCGAGTACTTAACATCATTTATCTATTATGTGAATATCTAATATGTAAAGACTAGATAAATTCAGAATCGGCTGTAATCATCAGAACCTGGAGAAATAAAATGTTCAAGTCAGCTGTTAGCTAGGAAGTTACGTATACTAAATTTGATTTGCTGTCTCAGTTAATAATTAGCAGGACTTTCAAACTTCAATCAAATTGCTACACGAGTCGATATTTGTTAGATGTAAAAATCTAAAAATAAAAGTCTATCGTTCGGCAGTTACACCTCCGCCTCCTTCCTCGATTAAACCGTTTGGATGATAATGACGCCAAAACCTGACAAAATGTAACGACTAAAATTTTTAGTAATTATCTACGTCTGTGATAGATGAGAAGGCTGAAGATATATGATCATAAGAGTGATGTAGGTATTGTTGTAGAGTGCGGTAGCCAAACGGTATTAAAGTTTACGGCGGGGATGCGAGACGTCATAAAACTCGAGATAAATCCAATCGGGGACCCAAGAAAAACAATCCACTTGGCTCCGCAATTACTTCAGATAGGGAACGCTGAGCGTCGCCGCCGAGTGCGATTATGTATCACGTTTCATATTAAACAAGTTTGTTATTCCTTTATTCTCTTTTTCAAAGTACGTAACTCGTTATATTCAAATGAACTAGTTACGTCTGGTTGATGTTGGATACAACACTTTTTTCTGTTACTGTAAAATGTCATCTTTGAGCGGCTTTTGAAATCATTGGTTTATGTCCAATTTATCAACCTCTATGGTTAGATAAACATTTTTTTTTGTACTTGGGAAATCCATCATGGACCATCATCACCATCATCCACCTGGAGTACGACAGAGGGGTGTGCCGGACTCCTACCGACTAAAACCACCAGATCCATCTCGCACCTTCTGCCGGGGATTAGTCCGATCAGCGTCTCTGAGGGGGTTTAAATATTATCCCCCCTCGCTTCGTCTGTCCTCCATAGAGGGGCGCTCGTGGAACACATCGCGCTGTCACCTCGGACCTACATGGATTTTATAAATCCGACAAAGCGAAAGCCGTAGTCCTCAAAGCCGTAGTTTTGCAAGGTTTGTGGAGTATCCACCAAGAATTCGTTTTTTAAGTCAGTATTACCTATAGTATACAGCATTAACTAAGTAAGCAGTTTGGTGATTGACATGAAAGAGAACGTTAGTTTTGTAAAAAATACTCTGTGGGTCGTGTCCTAGATACACAATAAATATTCCACATGAGAAACCGATGCTACAGTTTAATCTTTTCGTGGCCAATAAATCAATTCCTTCCTAATGGTTACACTACAAGCCAATATCGACAGCTATCGACTAGCTTTACATGGCTTCCTATTCATTTTCATCTTCGTTCTAAAATAGACAAAGCAAACTGTTGAAGACGAAGTAAAGTAAATATTTACATATAAGTGAATCACATTAATTGCTTATAATCCCCATGTTTACTTATTTAGATATATAATTATCCTGTGTGTAAAATATCTAAGGGAGTAAGGGTGTATTAATCCTCTAATATGTTTTGTAAGCTATTAACAGCCCCGATAACGTCAGCTTTAAAAAAAGTGTTCAAAATCGGTCCTTTCGTTTATGAGCTACGATACTACATAATGTGTGCACGTCGTTACTACTCTCTTTACGACGGGGATTATATACACCAACATTTCGCAAGTTATAGTAGTAGATTTGAGTTTTCAGACCCTATGGCCGTAGGAAAAAGTGAAGTGAATTTAATACAGGAAGAACCATACTATAAAATCCATGTAGTGTCTCTTATGTTTGGATCAATAAGACAGTCTCATAGGTAAATTCAATGAAAATAATTATTCAAATTAATTTTAAGAGCGGGCTTTATTAATTTATGAGTATATTATTAGCTTTCTAGTTATTTCATATCTATACCCATGCATACATCATATAGTATAAATCAGCCGCGAGGTGAGATGGCTGGTCAGCAATTAGCAGCACACTTTGCAAACAGCCGCGCGATTCATACTGATATCCCAAGGTACAGCTAGCAAAAAAAAGCAACATGATAACACACAATTTAACAACTATATTTGTATAAAGTCCTTGCACCACAAGATAGGGATAGATTTAAAAGGATCTCATTGCAAATAAAAATATAATTTTGTTCTTTGTGTGTGTGTGTTCTAGTTGTGTCTACTTGAATGTAAGTAATTAACAACAAGAAGCCTTCAAGTAAATCGCAAATCGTAAAACTATAACAAGAAACCTAGAACTTCTACGGTGATGATATGAAAATCCTGTGAAGAAAAAAAGATGCTAAGATTATTTACCTATTACTACCTACTATTTATTTTATTTAGGGACTGTAACACAATATTACAAGGCATTGTTACTTTTGTTTGGAGCAATTAGTACCAGCGCGTTCCACACATACCTTTTGAATACATTACCTGTTATACACACAACACGTCATTTATTGTCAGCTATTTTACTTGCTGGAATTACGTATTATGTATTTGTTTTTAGTTTTTATACGATGGCCTTATTAATGCAAGCGCTCATACGAGTGCATTTAACTACTTGATATAAGAAGCTATTTAAATATTATTTTTGTAGTTATTGTTATTACATTATAGGACAGCTTACACTTTTTACTTTTATTTACTAGCTTCTAGCGTTTAGTACTACTTTATGCTACTTAGCTTATACCTGTGACGGCGCCTATGTTAATAGTCCTTTAAATTATATCGTGTAAAAATAACGAATTCTATACTTATACCTAGCTGACTTGCCTACGATTAATTAATCTTATATTTTATTACATCTAAACATATTCTGAAAAATATAATCGCGATATATTCTATCGGTATGTTTGCAAGTCTGTAAGTTACTTTGTGTCGGGCCGAGTCAATACACGAAGGAATGTGGCACGTGTTCTCTCCACTAACGACCCGCACGCATGCCTACAAATACATCTTGTGTTTAAATATTGCAAGGCTGCCAAAGTATACAGCCTTCTCACAAAGTATCATAATAAAATCATTATGTCAAAAGCCGTTGAATGTTATTAAAGGGACACTTTTGACTGACCGGTATGTCTAGTAGTTAGAGATCCTCACTACTAAGCCAAGGTCATGGGTTCGATTTCGATACGGGACAAAAATTTGTGTGATCCATAATCTCCACCATCACCATCTCCCCCGTCGTTCTTTTGGGGATAATAAAACGGACAACCCTTAATTGAAGGTAGCAAGAAGTAAGTATATTTTTAAGTACCAAAATTTTAATGTAAACTTACTTCATAGATAAAAAAAATGATTATGCTCATAAGCTATGCCAGTCAAATACGTAGGGTGTAACTGAAAATCAAAGAGAACCTGCTGTTATTTAGACTTTTTGACATATTAAGAAGTAGTACGTACTTATCAAAGAGCCCTTCCCAAGCCAGAACGATGATAATTCAGACTACGGTTTATTGTTACTGTTAGCTTAATTCACTGTTATCAAAACTATTATTTACATTTTATTTTCAGTTTTAAGTAATAGTTTGTAGTATGCATAATTTTATCTGTTATCTGTACGAAATATGTTTATTGTGAAATTAATATTTGTTATTTAATTTAATTATTATTTTTATTTTGTTTTTAACCTCTCTTTTAAGCAGTATTATACTTATACTTTCTTCACATGTAAAACTTGTAAATCTAATTACTGGGGGAGGGGGTATACCTGGTGATCTGTAATACACTATACACTACTTTAGACACCAGCTCCTCACGTGTTCTAGACTATGCAAGAAACAACATATGTACGTTTTATCTCATTTTGTATATGTATAAATAAGTATTTATTTTGAGGAGAAATAAACGATTATTATTATATATTCATTAATAGTGTTTACATATATTTTTTTCTTTTTTTTTATGCGATAGGGGGCAAACGAGCAGACGGGTCACCTGATGGTAAGTGACTACCGCCGCCCATGGACACCCGCAACAAGTGCGTTGCCGGCCTTTTAGGTAGGAGTACGCTCTTTTCTTGAAGGTTTGAAGGTCGTATCGGTTATCGGTGGAGTGCCAATCGTCCAGGTGGTAGGGATGGATATTTTGTCGCGTAGGACGATGGCGGAAACCTGCAGCCGGTATAAGTCCGAACAATTCCTCTGAACACTCCTCATGATACAAGCGTTGAATGCGGTCGAGAGGGAGAAGCTGGTACTGGGGTGCACCTGCATAGAGATGAGAACAGTATTCCATGTGCGGCTGAACCTGCGCCTTATAATCTCTCGATCGATTGATCGATCTGTTTAGCACACCAAGCTTCTTCGAGGCAAATATGACCTTACTCTCTAAGTGACCGCGAAACTGGACTTCGCTTGATATATCGACGCCAAGAATTGTGGCTGGCAATCCGATACTGGCTGTTGCAGTTAGGAAAGAGCTCTTAAATAGAGGTGATATGTGAATTGCATCTTTTTAGCGGTGAACGCGTAAACCTGTGTCTTCGTGGGGTTAAACTGGACTAGGTTAAGTAGACCCCAATCTTAAACTTTTGATAAAGACGTTTCGATTTCAGACACAAGTTTCAAGAATCATCACTAACCACATAACAAGTGTAGTATGTGGTAAGTGATGATTCTTGAATAATCGTCAATAAAGATGAGAACAATACAAAGAGACTGACGTATATCTTAAAAAACTTAAATGTGCTTTGTATGATATTAAGTAATAAGTTGAAACTCGTAGAACTCTAGAGATTCATAAGTTTATTGAGTAGATTAATTTAAAGGAAAGAATACGAAATAATTGTTATTGCTTACTTCTTCTACACAACACGTTTCTTTAAACGATTTGGTGTCAATGAGGTTTTAAAAAAGCTTTATCGTAATACTTCCCACAATGAATTATTAATATAACTTTATATAATCCTATAGGCAATTAAATGAATAAAACCAACACTATGAGTTTCATTAAAGGGCGAAAATATGTGGGTTCGTGTGCCGTGCTTTTATTAGTGGCACTTAATAAAACAAACAGTATTGCCCGCTTACTACAAAGGCCATAGTAGCCAAGGATTATGATCCACTAAAGCAATTTTGTTACCTTGCAACACTTCTATAAAGTAATTTAACGAACGGTGGGCAGCCATCATTAAGACATTATAACAAAGTTCACAATTAAAAAGAAGTCAACACCATCTAAGACGATTCGCCGCCTCAAGATAACAATCTTAATTTAATTTGAACCTCAATTACACATAATAAAATTACGTTCAAAAGAAAAAAAAACTTTTGTTTCCGGTAAAGTTGATTGTAGTAACAATTGAATGGATTTCACAAACATACTTGCAGTAACCTACTACTAGGCGTTACCACCTTAAGAGTAACCACGTATGTATGTACTTCACAAACAATGTAATTCTAAAGCGACATCAAACTACGGCTTTACAAAAGCGTAGAGAAATTGTGTCTTAAAATTCCAAAAAATGTGTAAGTAATAGTTTTATGAATCACTTGACCAATACGTGGGTACGTACACGTAATCTGTTCAAAAACTTATCTTAATTTTAAAATATTAAGAATGCCAAAATAAGTAGGTCTTTGTTTAGTCCTATTTTTTAATGTTATCTTGAAGAAGAGAAAAAGGTAGAAAAATACATTGGTTTCGGTTGCAGTACTCAATCATTCCTTAATCTCGCTTACTGTAAGAATTACTATGAAACGTAGTGGGTATAAAGTTTACATTTCATTAAACATATTTCAAAACAATAATTTTGTTATTTTTCTCACAGGTCTGTTTTATTAAATTGCAACCTTATTAGCACTTATATTACTGTTATGCTTGTATTCTCCTTAGACTCAAGAAACACGTAAGCAACCATGAATTCGGTGAACGCATTCATAAGAGCCGACATTCTGGGTTCCGATTGGACTTTGTCGGCAAGGTTTTCTATACTTGTCCTAGGTAGGTCGACAGTTGAAGCTGTGAGGAAGGAACATGTCAGAGCATAATTTAACATTAAACTGCGTTCTTATTTTAATATCGATTGTTGCTGTTCTTTAAACAACCGGTATTGAAGGTTTTGTTATTAAGTCGGTTGGTATTAAATACATTACATTTAGACTGATGGAATCGTGAAGAGATTATGGTTGAAAATGCATTGCCTAATTTTAATTTATACATTAAACGGCATCTACATGTACATATATACTATAAGGGTGATTTAGGAACTATACCGTAATTTCATGTTTTTTAAAATTAATTTGTACGACGAGACCTTTGATGACTTGTTAAGTGACGTTCAAGGAATTCCTTTCATTAGTCTTAGCTAAAAATCTAGACGTACTAAACGTTTTTGCATCGTTCCAAAATTCTAAGCAGAACTACTATAAAATATAATATAATAAAATGAATACGCAGTTACTCTTTGTACGATTTTTATTACGTTTTCCGAAAACAAACTTCTTTATATTTTTGATTTCGGATTGATACATGTTATTATATCTACTTAAGCTTTCCTACCAGCTATCCACATACTGGTTTGCTACGAAGAAAGCCTAAAAGCAGGCCTCACTAAGCTTAGGATAAACATAAAAAACACTGCCGTATAAATAATCACTTTTATTTGCATTGGATATTTTCATTAATGCTGAAAGTCTATGATCAACATGAATTGTTAATATTTTAAGAAAGGTTTTTTAGGTTTTTAGGTCGCTACCTACCCAGTGTCCCAAAATATTTCAAGATATACATATACATATAGTGCTTATGACACTGTTGTTATTAATTAGGTATACTTTTACAGTCACCGTCACAACTTTTATCTAAAAATCTTTCATTATAAAAGTTTTTAAGTTTAACATACCTACTAAAATAGATTCGAATTCGTTGCTTCATAAAATATGTTGACTGTAAAGTGACGGTAACCTATATCTTTAACGTGTCGTCATATATATATAGGCATACATATCGAAGTACGACGTGACTCTCAATGTTATGTGTCCGTGTCATAAAAATTTGATGGTACCATTAGTTCTTTGCCTACCGTACATAGGTATTGTGAAGTTTAATCAAGCTTTTAATGTAAACCCAATGGCTTCTGTTAACAGTTACGAGTCATGAATTTGTTGATTTCGTATCAACTTTGATGCATGATGATGTGATTGCTCCATAATTAGTTTTCGTTTTATTTAGTTTTCATTTAATTAAGTAAGTTTTCAGAAAAAAAAAAGAAAAAATACTTGTATGTGTGTAATTTCCAGTATTAAGCTATCCCTTTACTGACAAGCTACATTGTACTTTGAAAACTTAATGTTTTTTTTATAAAGTGTGGAAATCCAAAACCAACGGTTAGGCAAATCTTAGACATGCAGTCGTATTTACATTATTGGAGCACTTCGACTTAAGACGTTGTTCTCATGCAATTGGGTCAAAATACCTCGAAGCTTATGAAAATATAGATAGATAGATAGGTAGATAGGTACTCTTTATTGTACACGTGAGGTATCAAACAAAAAAAAAAACATAATAATAGGTGAGTACAAATGACTATAATGATCAAAGTAAAAAAAGTAAGCTCACCAAACGTGTATGCAAAGGTAAGTAACTCCCTTATTTATTATTGCATATATAATTAATTTAAATAATTAAGAGTCCGTGAAGTGCGTTTGTTCTTATTTAAATAACGGCACCACGACTGCGTTTTTATGGCAATCTTAGTTACAGAAGCGTAACTGATTTAATTGCCCAATTTCGGAAAGTTTAGCTAAATGTTATTTATTTATTCTTATTCTAAACACTATGCATACATCCTACTACTTTTGCATTTTACTTTTTGCTGTATAAAATATAAAATAATAAGAAGAAAGTAGTAAATCTAAAAAAGATAACAAATAAAATATCTTCGCTCTAAATTTTATTGAGTTATGTTTTAGACGAGTCATGAATTTGGATCTATAGGTTTTTATATTTTGGAATCTAACGATTTCCAAAAAAAAAAATATTTATGATAAGTATGAATACCCCGATAAGAGTCGATTGAATGATTTTGTTTGTAAAGCGTAGTAATCAGGTGGTCGAAAGTTTGGGTAACCCGATAATAAACTCAGTATTATTTACAGAATTGAACAACAGGTCTCATTTGATGTCATTTCGCAGCAATAGTTATTTGGCCAATTAACTTTAATAGAGTGCCACAAATCTGTATTCAAATAAATTTGTTCACTATGAGTGAATGATTAATGGCAGTCAATACTCATGCGTAAAGTTCAAAATTGGCTAACTTTGTTTATGCCTACGATTTATGAGTGTTCTATACATTCTTGCTTCAATTGGTTGTCTGTTTTAGAGGACCCTAATACCCTTTAATAATATTCTTTATCAACGTTAGACAGATTCGGCAAAAGAGGGAAAATACCCCACTTAATTTCCATTTTGTATGCCTTCTTGTAAATAGAAAACATGTATTTTTGTTGCCGTTTCTATATCCAGTAGATACTTCACAGGTCATCTGGGTTTTCAAAGAGCTTTTATTATGATCGAACCAATAAACCACCTACTTCGTTTAGCCTATCTGTGAAACAAAACTCAGAACTCAGATATCGGAGAACCGTGTATACCCTCGCCCCTTCTCTAACAGTATCCCAAAATGCAGGACACATCCTCTAGGATAAAAAGGAGGCAAAAAAAGTCTTGCTTATTGGTGTTGCCGAAAAGCACACGACTTTATACTTACATATTCTAACTCAAAAATGTTTATTAATTTAATTTTGTTGCAAGATTGAAATTTCAAGACTTTTTTACAAGTTACTTCTAAAACATTGTATGTTAAAGGGGTCCTTGATCTCTGTAGTTCACCTTACGGCAGGAGACAGCGATCAATAGAGCAAAATGACAAATCACTTACCTATCTTAAAACATGCAGGTACCATGTATCTACTAATTTTATCATAATACCTTGGTTTTCTATATTCGAACAAGATATAAATTACTATTAGGTACGGTTAAGTAATTTAGTAAGTTTACTAAAAGTGATAATAATTTCAGATCAGAATTAGATTTAGGTATATCACAAGTGTACCATGACAACTAAAACCTGAGATAGGTATGTATAGGGGTCGATAAAACTCTCGGGCCCGAATTACCTAATGTGGAATTGTAGATAAGAAGGCAAGACAAGGGATGTATCGGCGCGCGCTTGCTGGGAAGCGCTCAGAGCAGAATGGCGGCAAGCCCCGCCCGCCCAGGCCGCTCACACTACGTTGCTCGCCGTCGACGCGATAGGCCGCGTCTACAGCCGCGTACGTACGCGTGTACGTAACACACCATAAATAGTGCACATAATTAATTTACAACACCAGTAAAAGTGATGATACAAGTTTATTGACAATAAATCTGTGCAGTGCTGTAATCGTGTCGCAGGTAAGTGATAATTGCTCAGTCGTTGCCGCGGTGTTTGTCGCACAAACACAGTCGCCGTTTGATAAAACAAACCGTCGG
Source organism: Tyria jacobaeae (assembly GCA_947561695.1). Lineage (NCBI taxonomy): Eukaryota > Metazoa > Arthropoda > Insecta > Lepidoptera > Erebidae > Tyria > Tyria jacobaeae. Next base: position 12,948,844 of record OX387218.1, read on the forward strand.
GAACCCTTTGGGTGTCATGTTCTTGTTGGTCTGTCACAATTCGACACTTTTCGTTGAATGTTCGGACCGTTAACAATTTCTGGTTATAAGTAAACGTTTCTTTGTTTTTGTGTATTTAACCTTCGTTGTTGGATTGAGTTACTCTAGTTAGTAGTAGGCCATGTTTCTCATACGCTCCTGCCTACCTATCTATTATCCTACCTATTACAATTATTGGTTCAGTTCCGTTGCCATTCTATTTAAGTATAGCGGACTAGATGGTGTTTTTGCAAATGATGAATAATATAACCGGTTTTTGCACCTTAGCTTATGTGTGTATAAGTTAAATATACAGTTTAGATAATATTTTATTCTTTCAATAATGTTAACTAAAAGGCAAACATGTTTAAGAATTATCTATTTAAATTCTTTTATAATCTTTATATATATGTTACCTAAATTTGGAGTGGGTATTTGAAGTTACAGGCAATAGAAGTAAGGATATCCGATGTCAGCGGCATTCAGTATTTTAGAGCACAGAAATATAGTAATTAGTAACACGAATAGCAACTTAAAGTTGAAAACTTTACTGTCTTTTCTTATAAAAAGTTGAACCGCAGGTCATGAGTTCGATTTCCACAAGGGACAAAAATTTGTATAAACTAAAAAATTTGTATTCTTTGTGTCCGTTGATTTAATGTTCGTAAATCCCCCCGCGACACAGAAATTATTCCTAATGCGAGAGTTACCTTTAAATATATATATATATATATATATATATATATGTATATATGTATGTATATAAATATTGAAGAAAAACTAATATGGGGCAACATAAGCCAAAGCCTCAGTTTTTTTTTGCTTTGTTTGTCTGTATGTTTGTACACGCATCATGCGAAAAATTCTGTATGGGTTTACATGCAGTTTTTACAGTTACAGTTAAAGTTTGCTAAATGTCTAACCTATAAATTTACTCTATTTTGTCTCTGAATAAACGAAAATATAGATACTTGATTCTAAACTCCACACGTACGAAGTAGCGGGTAAGAACTAGTAAAAAGTAAAAAACAAAGCTTAAGATTAGACAATCATATAAAAAAACGACCTAATAGAAATATAGTTAACTAGTAGGTTGTTAGATCATAGTAGGTATTGACATACCTACCGAATGATAGGTAGGTACTCATACTTAATTCTAGCAATTATACTTGGTATATAGTATAGTGATATACCTACTTAAGCTTCAGTTTTAATCATCCTAAGATTCGATAAAAAGCCTGTTGCTTATTCATAATGTTAATAATATAGGTATACCTACCTATAATGTTACCTAAGTCTAATTGAACTGATAGGTATTATGGGGATTAAAAACATGTCTAATACTAGTCTAGTAGTTTTTCTTCCAACTCACCTGTGAGGTGAGTGATTCAAGAGAAAGTTATTCACTCTACTCTTGAATTTTCTAGGATTCTAGCTTAGGTACCTATACGTGATTTATATTATGAACCTTCTAATAATAAATATAATAAATATAAATATAAATAATAAAATACAAATTCTATTAATAAAAATAGTTATTTTTTAAAATACACTGAATGAATACACTGAATATACAAAGAATGGGTAAAACAATTTTAACGCGGATAAAGTTTTGTTTAAAAAATAATGTTTTTCTGTCAAGTTAGGCATTAGTTAAAATTATTTTAGTATTATCTAAACGTAAGCAAGTTTCACTTGAAGTTATGATATTGATAAGTGAGTTTATAGAAAACAGGTTTTCAGCAATTATGTCAATAGAGTACTTCTCTGAACTTTTGAGAGATGGCTTTGAGCGAGCAAATCAAGAATGATTAAATAAATATAATATTATACATATTATATACAATATTTATTTTCTTGTTATAAACATTCTATTACGAAACTTTGTAAGGTCAGCGCATCTTCTACCGTACATCAATCAAATAAACTCGTCATACAAAAAAATTAAATCTACGCTGTGACATTGGGCGATAAGAATGTATTCAAATGTGAAGGGCGGTTTATGTTTACAATCCGTCGCTTCTCCTGTCTAAATTTGCAATATATATAATAGATATATACTTCCATTCAGCTATAGGTATCAATGACGCACTTGTCTTAAGAACTTACACATATATAGGTATCTACCTATTTATGTTAATACATGGCCTTTGCGAATAAAGCTTATCTACTCCCATCATCATGTTTAAATCTAACGGCCCACACTTCTACCTATGAAAACGCTGTTGCTCTTGTCCACCTCTTGAGAGGGTTGAGACTGTTAACATTTAAATCACACAGAGGCCCTAATATCCAGATTGCGTAAACTTATCTATATCTTCAAAGCATTAAGAAACTCAGCAGATCGTAAGACTATCAAGAGAGTTTATTATGTAATATGTCAATCTCTAATTGACTATTGCACTTCATGGGGAAGTGTGGCCGAAACTCAGAGATTTAAAGGACACAGCGTGCTGAAGGTTGCTGCTAGTCTTCCCTTTTGTTTGCCAACTCAAGACATATAGCGAGAATGGACATACTTACTGTTAGACAAACGTTCATATTGAAACACTGCGAACTTCAGTTTGACGTTAATCTAGTTAAAGATAAGCTACGAAATTGTAAGGCTTGTCTACGTTTCCATGCAAAATCTTCACTCTCTCAATTATTATTTTGTTTTCTAGGGCCATATCTTTACAATACAATAAAATAAAAATACAATACAATACAATACAATACAATAAACAGTATCCTTAACACTCTAAAAGTAAATTTGGCTATCTGCGAATGCTAAAACGATCCCGGAAAACCCTGGATTACGATTTCACGGAAAATATCATGACCATCCTCAAATAAAACCTTATTCCAAATATCCGTTTTCCCTGCTGTCATTAATGACATCCTCGCAACACAGTCTTATGACACTCTCCTCTCAAGTCAAAATTACTAAGCCACACGCGCAGGCTCACACACACGCACACATTCGCGTTCACACACACATGCACGCTTGCAAGCACGCACACCCACACACCCACACACATTTCTTACTATTGTAAAGGTTTGACTTGTTTAATTCTTACTTTTCTCAATGGTTTTGTTATTCATTATTATCCAGCTCCTTTTCATATCGAGGAGAGGGCCTGGTGACCTGTATCAGTACACAGGTTTACATATTTTAAAAACTATTTGAGGACCAGTCTTTTACAAGGGTAGAAAGAAAGGTCATTCTGAAGTTAAATGTATTATTTCATCAACTACTGTATTATTTTATCTTAAAGCAACCATTTGTGATAGGAGAAAAAAAATATTTTATGATTTATTTTTATTATTTTACAAAAGTATTAGTTAAACTTAAAATTGGATTTCGTCCGGGACTTCCTTCGTTTAAAAGTCTTTTTCGTCTATCGTCATTAAGAAGCGTACATTTCTTCTCGTTGAAACATAGTCGGAATAAAATATTTATGGCAAGGAAAATAGTTATTTCATAAACTTGTTTTTAATTAGTATAAAATATATATGATCTATTATAAATATAATATTCATATTTGCCAATGTACCTAGATCTACAATCACCCGTTTTCTAATAGATTAATTTAATGAGAAGAAAACAAGAAAACTTCAGTGAGGTAGGTATTCTATATTCGTTTCTATACCCCTGGCAATTAAGGTGTAGGCAATATGATGATAAACGGAAGCGGATAAACGGTACGGTGTCAGCGCATATAATTCAACGACCAAAAATTTCAATGGTTTATTTTCTGTATTAATTGATCTGCAATCTCAAAATTGACAAGATAAGAGCGTTGTAAAAACAAAGATGTTAAAAAATGCACTTCACTTACGTATAATAAATCTCAACCTCAAAAACAGCAAGAAAATATTGCAATCTAAAGTAGTTATGAACTTGGCTTTAAAAGATATATCAAACAACCAATATAATTCACTATAAAATAAAGCGAGCCATACAAACCAGTTTATTGAATTGATTATAAATACACAGTCGTGTGTGGAGGAATAAATATTACCTAAACGGTCTATTTGGGCACTGTGATGTAAATGACTCGTATCATCCATCACGAACGATTCGCTAAATGAATGACACCAGCCGTAAACTCATAATAGCTTTGCGTCGATTCACCCACGTGCTTCCACCACTTAAGACACATTCAATGCACTCGTAAACCCTTTACTCGACTCTATTTTTATGATCATAAGAGCTACATTTCTTCGGGGAAATTGAAAAAATCTTAGAGACGTAGTTTATTACAGTTTATGTTGTTCGACATAAAACCAGACACCCAAGTAGTAGATTAGAACGAGAAATCTGTTGCTCAACATTGCTGCCTCTATAGTTATTTTGATGTCTAAGAAGTATTTTGGAAGGCAGAGGTCAATAAGCGACATACGGGTACTGTTTACGATTTGTTATTGTTACAGTTTTACATTTAAATGTGTAATATAAGCAGATATTATTATTTTTGGGGCTGTTTTCTTGGTTCACTTTAGTGTTTTTAATATTATGGTATCAACTTCATTAATATATAATTATTTGTTTAAATACCGAGTTACCTGCTATTATGAATACGCTAGGTGCTAGGCTATGTTCATTTCAACTGCGGACTGCTTATGTATTAATACATGACCCAAACTGTGTGCCATATTTAAAACAAATTGGTTTGGAAACGAAAAACACCTTCAGTTTTTACTAATTTTCAAACTTCTCATAAAAAGTAGCTACTAACCTTAAATGTCATACGTGTTAGTGCAATCTCTTAGCTACGAGAATGTAGTCCATGTCGAAACTATTAAATCTCACTACTATTATAAATTCGAAGGTTTGGATGGATGGATAATTGTTATTCGATCACGCCAACACGTTTGCACTCATCTTGCACGGCACAGAGATAGATGGAAAATGTAGGGTTACAAATATCTTGCTAACAATGTCACGGGCAGTCATTAAATATTGATAGATGAGATGGTGATGTTAGATAATATTATTCGCTTGAAAAAATAATTAAGCGTAGGTTCCAGTAGCAAATAAAAAAATATGTATATATAAACATACATATAGTATATATGTACCTATAGTCATACGTATTGTTTATTCCTACAAAATCGGTGTACCTATCTAAGTTGCTGCTTTAGAAGTGGAAGCTATTCTATGATATTCTTTTTATATGGTTTTCTTGTAAGTGAGAGTATCTAGTTACTTTCTACTATTTACACATTCTAATACAAGCACAGAACTACACCGTTTTGTGCTTGGTAGGTTTGTAGTAGTGTGTAGAAATAAGTAACCTATTTAAGAATGATTTAATACACATTAGGTACTGAAATTAAGATCATAACTAGGTATATACTGATTAGTCATCTTATTATTTTTATTTTTGTTTTTGTCAACCCCGGGGAATATACCGAGAAATATAAATGGGATTGAAAAAGTAAGTTCCCGGCAGCCGATGCATTATAAAATTGTAATCTGTGCTTAGAAATTTTAAATCCGCTTATCACAATATTGGCATATATCTTAACAATAAAATATCGATACATCATTCACCCGTTTCGATTCGATTTAAAAAACATTTTATGGTATGTTTTATTTAATCAAGAGAAGTAATAAACTTTACTCAGGTAATTACAATCGGGTAGTGAGTGTAAATTTGTGGTGGCATGATGTTATTTGAAGAAAAGAATTGCCGTTTAAACTGGTGAAACGGTGGATTCTAATCAATATCCAATCAGTGTTGGTAGTAAAGTTAACTAACCGGGAAATTAACTGCCTTGGGAGGAGAACTGTCTAGCTATAGCCGATGTAGGCATGCCGGGCTGTGGTAGCTACTTGCGCCAGCTAGTTTATGTTACGTAACAATACAACCATTAAAATCTATGTAGCTATCCGAACTAGGATAGTTTGTAGTGCACTGATTAGAAAGCGAGGGATTTATAAAACTTTAGGGATTGTGATCATTTCTTGATTATGCATATCAACTGAGCGATGATGCAGACATCCTGTGTAGTGTCTTTATAACGTAAGGTGACCAAGTAGAAAAGGTTATCTCACGAATACCTAATCACTGTTTGTCATCTACCATAAAACAATTGGTTGTTTTTGTGTGTATTGTAAGATATGACCAGAAGATGTGGGTGGAGAGATAAGGGGGTAGGTATCCTAGTAAAGAACATCTATACAACGAAGTTAGTATTTGCTACCGTATTAGTTTTAATTTAGTTATTTATGTAACATCATAGAAGTTTTACAATAAAACAAATGCTGCACATCAAAGTGCTCAGTCTTCACCGATTACATATCCGAATAGTTGTAGGAACCATAGCGGGCCTATTGGTTTTTAACCGACAACTATTTGTCATTAACACGACCGACAGATGACGCAGGATACGACCGTTTATACCGAAATGCGAGAGAGTGGCTATATAACGGGCATGTAGGTATACGAGGTCAGTCCTAGAAGCCTGAGAATGTGCCAGGATTCTTCTGTGTTTCGAGAAAAAGCCTTTTTAACGCATAACGGACTGTCCGTGAGTCTAAATGCGGAAACGGAGCACTTTACCATTACCATTGGTAACTACCATATGATAGCGAGACTAACGAGAATATCAGTAAGATCAAAGAAACATCTGCGTAACTAGTAGCCAAGTTATTACAGTAAATTGTAGGTTGAGTCCTCCTCGTGACCATGTCCAGTAAAACCATGTCCAATTATCTTCATGTAAATGTACTTTTGATTGAATCTATAGGTCCAGTTTTATTTGTTTCTAAATTAATTTAATTGATCACTGTTAATGCCGCTTCCAGTTATTTGCTTACATTTTAAAAGCTTTCAGAACAATTTTCTGTATTTTTAGGTAAATGTGTACGATAAATGATCCTCGCTAGATTGCGGCTTAACTCTCTATTGTCCAACACCTTAACCAATGGAGAACCATCCAATAATTACCGCGAAGACCAATTCGCTTAGGTGGTGGTGACACATTCCCCTTTCCAGTTCCTGTTCGTCTAGTCCGTCCATCTGTCAGCTGATTTACGTGGTTTCTCTGAGGTGGACAGAATCTTACCCAATGGTCAGCACATTTTAGTATTTTTTTAGTCCAGTACATTGCTATTTTAGTGTCTGGTTTCGTTATTATAAAACGTGATTGTACCTACTTAGGATATGCTCTAAGCCTAGGGTATTTGTCGGCATTTATTTTTAATTGGGTAGGTATTTAGGTAAACAGGTAGGTTATTGTTGTTTTTCCTTAGCCATCACTTATATCTAATATAATAAAGTGATTTCATCGAAACTGTTTGTGAAAAACATATTCCCTTAATCATAAATCATACAAGATTTACCTTTATTAATGAAAGAGTTTCATTTTCTATTACCGAAATCCTATGAGAGATAGGTACTAACGTACAAAGGTATATTTTTTACTCCATTGAACTCTTTTTTTCATCTATACTATATAACGCCGTACAATAAAGAATATTCTATTCTATTCTGTTTATTATATATATATATATATCATATTACTGCTTCAATTTAACTTATAACTACAAAATATAACATTAATGCTTCTCTTCTGTGGAAAAACATAGTTATGTACGTAGACAGGTACGATATACGAATCGCGGGTCATCTGCTGTTAGTTAATAAAGAGGTCTATTGTCTGTCTCCGAAGATCTTCATCAAACCCTCATAGGAGTAGGTATTATAACTACGTAGGTACCTATAAAATATGCATATTATTGAATTGAATTTATATTGGCGACAAAATCGAATTAGATGGTTTTTTTTTAATCGCGGACATTCAAACAATTTGGAAAACAATATACCTACACAATTTTGAAACGTATTTTTTTTAAGTCGGTTAAGAAATTATGAGATAGGTACTAATATTCTTAATAAAAACAAATTCTTTAAGACCAGAATCAATAAATAATACTATAATATTTAAGTAGGTCTTCCAAACAACACCTAATAAATTATTGAACAGGGAGAATATAAATTACAATCCTTCGAAGAGCGACTCTGACTCATTCCGAGAATTTCAACTCCCACAAAAACATGGAGAGCGTAACAAAACATCAGAAATTTACAAACGGATTACTCAAATAATTTCCAGAGTGACAGTATTGAACTAAAGGCTTCCAAAGATATGCTATACCAAATTTTGTCGGATTATCTATATAAGCTCCACCCCTAGTGAATAATGTGACAGTAGCAAAGATGGCAGTGGGTTGAGGCGGCACGTTTCGGACGGTTCGTGAGGGCGGGGCCAAATGTTGGCCGGCCCTTAGAAAATGGCGCTGAATTCGACCAATTACGTTTTTCAGTGAACCCTCCTTTTTTAATATCTTGTCTGTTGCCCGGCAACTGAATCAGAACTAATCGGAGTATCTAAAGCCAATTGAAAAGGCTTTTTGCAATTTGTTTTGTACTGTTCCTTAATAAGGTACTTTGCTAGTAAAAATATTATCAGTAATTTTGTTTTCAGTGAAAAATTTATTTTATTGTTTATGCATTTCTGTGTTTTAATAAATATGTATTCTAAGCCAGAGGATTATAACGCGTAAAGGTCTCGTTTAGTTTAGTTAAATACGCATTTTAGTTATTAAATTAGGAAGTTATATTTTTGTGGTAATAGCACATAAATGTTACTGATTACGTAACTGATTGTTCTAATATCAATAACAAATCCTTTCTCTAACAAAGGGTTAACACATAGTTTATAATAGTGACCTCTGGAGAATATTTTATCTACTAACTTCTTTCGGGGTTTTCCTGTTCTATGAAGTTTGTCAAAACTTCCATGTCAAGGAACTAATAATTAAATGTAGTTGAAGCTGAAAATAGTAGATGTCGCTACTAGTAGTTTCTAGAGTAGGCAAGGGTGACACCTTGACCCATAGATGGCGCTCTCAAAAATTTTGAGCTTCCGTATCCGTGATGGAGTGGAATAGCTCTTTTCTCTTTTCGGTCTGTGTAGTTTACTACTATATACACAATATATGCGATTATAACTATCTACTACTTGGTTGCTTTCATAAAAAGATATTTAAGGTTAAGGTAATAGTACCTATCTAAACGGAGATGTTTTTTTTGTTGTAGTAACAGTGTGTGATAGTACCTCCTGAATAACTATTTCTATGATGAGTCGTCGATTGCTTCATACGTTTGTAGATAGTTCAATGCTAATGTATAAGAGGGCGGTAAACCAAATCGGCGAAGGCACACGTTTTTGACTATTTCATATTAGTGTCACACATTATGCCTATTAGATAGGTAAGTATATTTATATTTTGGTATAGTAGATTTCTAAAGGTTTAATGTGTCGCTAGGTCCAGAACTCGAGAACGTCTGGACTGATTTGGCATTATATCTTTAAGGAAATTCTTTTAAAGAGTTTTTTTTTAAAGGAGGATTTCTGTTAAAGTCAATATAGAATAAAAAATATGAAGAACCTACATATTAAGTAAGTAATTCTGTTGGCCTGTTGGTCGTTGGTCTAGCGGCTATAGTAATCACTGCTGGGCTTTTTTTCATATTCTTGTATATGTTTGAGGAAAGTTTTTTTTGAAGTGGTTTTTTGAAAAGGTATTTTTTTCTCTGTCAAAGTCAATATAGCATAAAAATAGTATATAAAAATAGTATCAATATAGTATATAGTATAGAGTGAAGTGAATAAAAAGTAAAGTAAAAAGTAATCACTGCTGAGCTGGAGGTCGTAGATTGAATCCCACACGTACCTTCTAAAAATGTGTGTAATCCATAAAAAGTTGTCTTGAGTCTGGAGGTTCTTTGTGTCACTTTTTAAGTCATTCCTAATGCGGCAGTTGTCATTTATTTAAATAGTAATAGGTAAGTTTTTATTAAACTAAGATACGCATTAAGGGGCTACAAAGAGGTAGACATCCTAAAAGTTAATGTACAAAAATGCATTGAAGGCGTATTATGTGTGTGTGTGTGTGTGTGTGTGTGTAAAATTATACATATATATATTTTAAATGAATAATATGAATTCAATACCAAAATATAACAATTCATTAGTGTATTCATAAGTAGGCCTGTATACATGGAAATGCTTCATAACACGACTTAATGATACTTCTGTAAGAAATACAGTTGTACATAGGTAGCTAATTGTCCCGCTGCGTACTAGCAGGTGGGTACAGCATAAGTAGTTAGGATTCTAACAGAAATAATAAACTTATGAAACTCCTACGCACAGTTAAGCTCACTGCTCCCTTCCTTCGGTAAACCATACATTTATATTACACTCATGACAACATTCTTAAAACAGAACATACTCTCTATGCATTTAGAGTATGCACTAACAGCAATTTCTAGGTGAATAATTACTAATTAAATTATCTTTATCTGTTCATTGATCATCAGCCTCATCATTATCTTCCATTGCTGGACATAGGCTTCTCCCGATGAAGGTACGCAGTGAGCCCGCTAACTTATGATTATACTTGCGCCAGCGGTCGCTACGTAGCACATCCTATTTATTATACCTTTCTTAACTTGATAGTGCAGGAATAAGCGATTACTACACTAAAGTGCCACAGTACTGCATTCACTTACGTACGTACATACGTATTATTTGCTGTATTTTACCCCTCACACCAGAAGTTCGCATAGTTGTATTGAGTTCATATACCTACCACTATAAAATAAGTATTCTTAGATTCATAAGTTATACAAAAGGACAGTTTAATAATCATCTAATCTCGTAATGATACTGATACAACAAGGTATTTATTTGCTATTGTCTTATGGAAGGTATTATGTTAAGTATCTACTACTAAGCAAACATGTATAGAAGTCTTTGGTATAGATATTTGGATACTTGCCTATTGAGAATACGAAGTAGCAATCAATGCATCAACATAATGTGTATACCCATAAGTACGTAGATAGGTGTGTGGCTACGTAAGTATAGCTATTGGTTCTTATTATCCTAACATTAGGTATATAATTATGATTAGAAGGTAAGTACTTATATAAAACTACCTACATACATATCTGAACAATAGCAAAAGCAAAGCGTTATTTGGATTCTACCTATCTAGTAAAACAAACAAGAGACACATTGAAGATTCGTCATCAATATCCAAGAACCGTATTCCAACAGAATAAAGGCTAAGTTTGATTGTTTGTTATTTCGCAGCATATCATGATGTGGGGGTGAGGGTGGCTCCCAGCTATTGATCGGCGGCCATTTTTCTTTGCACAAGCGCATGGGTGTCTTCTATTACATCGCGATGTCGACACAGATGGCGCTATTCAAACTATACAATTTAGAATAGATATCAATAGATATAGCAAGTCAATACCTACATAGGTACCTAATCAGAAGCCGGAGGTGTGCCGTACATCATGTCAAACAATTTGTTATCTGTAATTCCAATGTATTCATACCTACTTATCTCTTACTCTGTTTTGTTTCACGATAAAACGATAACTTTACGAACGATTCTAGCGAATTTTAAACTATAACTTTATAATTATACCTACTTACGTAATATTGGTTAAGTACATTCAGAATAGTGAGTGTAGTCCGAGACAATCTCCATGCCATACCTATCCGATGCACAACCGAATGGTTTAACCGAGGTATTTCTATTACCTATTAGATAAGTACATAAAATTTCAATCCAATTGCACGTCTAGGGCAATTATCACAAATAAATAGGTACGTGCAGAAATGTTAAGTCTAATACTCAAAATTATTATAAACAAATTACCCTATAGCATTTAAAAACTATCAAATTACATTTATGTTGCCATAACCCATGAGTATCAGAGAAATACCGTGTTTTTGAATGACTAGGGATAATACATGTATAAATGACATGACGACGTATACACACACACACACATAACCCAGCCACACACACCACACGCATGAACATATACGATCACACATACACGTTATTGTTTTATTTTTTTTCTGTGTAATATCATATAATGTATCCAGTTTATTTATTGGTACTACGAGCTTTTACCATATAACTTTCTACTCAAAATGTTACGATAAAGAGGAGGAGGATACCTCTCGAGATACAGGTGACTTGACTTTGACTGCACGGCCGGCGTAGCGGTTTAAGTGGTCACCTCACCACTACGCTGCCGCGCCGAGTGTTGTGGGTTCGATCTCCGCACGGGACAACACTTTGTGTAATCTTCAAATTGTTGTTCTGAGTCTGGGTGTTCTTTGTGTCCGTTGCTTGAATGTTTGTAAAGTCCCCCGCGACACAGGAATTAATCCTAGTGCGGGAGTTGTATCTTAAAAAGATAAAGATTTAAAAAAAAAGGTGTGTTTTTTTTTAACGCGTAGAGAGCCGCGGGGTCATCAACCAATGGCCGTGTTGGGCCTGCTTCTGCTAGAGCGGCGGATAGCCCTATCCATCGCATTCAGGCATGCGCTTGGCGTTCTCCGGTCTGGTGCGTCTTCTCAAGATGGAAGAGTACTAGTTCCCTTTCCGCCACCTCCTTAGCGAGTATCAACTCCTTGCAAAGCGAGGGGGCAGAATCCTACGGTGAATTAATTAAAGTTCCAGATGCTACCATTTAGCATTAAGAGAAGTTAGTTCTTTTAATAATATATTATAGGGGGACAGACGCTCGCTAGAGACCATGGACATAATCATGGTCAGGCTATCTACACCTATGGCCGTCGCGATGTCCACACTCCTTCATCCGCGCAGGGCACTCCACTAGTGTGTAGTGCAGTGTCCTCGCGGTGGCCCTGCGTCATCCATGTCGCCTCTCCAGCCAATCCTCCATAACTGGTCTTATTATTTCACGTTATCTTCATATTAAATTTGACACATCTTGCCTATACCTACTTAGGTATATTTTCCTGAATGTAAAACAACCAATAAAATTATGAATGATCACTAATAATTAATACAAGTAGGTATAAACATTGTTGAGATTTGTTCAGAATTCTTCTTTTTATTGAAGAAATGCACTGTTCAGTACTAGGCTAAAGAAAGTAAACTTGTTAATATATAATTCTTACTCTGCTTACGCTTAAATTGTTACTGTAGTAAATCACCATAATGTAATTTGGTTAAGTAGATTACTCGTGAATAGTGATAGCCTGTTTAAGTCGCTCACTTCGCTCTATAAATCGGACTCTATTTTGTACTAATTAATTTTAAATATTGAAGAACCTATTAATTCTGTGGACAGTTTTATAATCCCCATTAACTTAAAACAACTCAAGTTGGCTGGTTTGATTTTGTAATTAAAACTCGTTGTTTTTTTTTATTGACAGAAAAGCGATGTACTAAATAGGAAAAAAAAATATTTGTACCGTTAGCAACATGAAGTTTCAATAAAATTGTGTTCTAACAAGGTAACACTTGCTGGTACGTGACACAAGTTAAAATGAAATAAACTGCTACCATTTTACACTAAGCTGCTAGCTGTGTAGCAGTAGCTATACAATGATATACATAACTACCCATTAAATGCAATATTGTAATATAATGTACAAAGTTATAGGTATAACACAATCATATCATTTTCTATTCTCTGTTAAATTGATATTAGGTAGTAATTATTTAAAAGCCTTCGTAATTATTTAAATTAAAATATGAACCTACCTATATAATACCCAATATTTGTTTACATAAGACAGTCTGGTCTACTTTAATAATTAAATAAACGTATTTGCATTGTGTGGTACCTACCTTCTTTGGTCATTGCCGTCGGAGGAGTGCCGTCGGCGGTCGGTCGTCATTTATTTTATAGGTGAGGAAGGTCTGAAATTGTGGACATATGGATTAAAAATAAATTTCAATCAATTTTGTAATATAATACGTTCACAGTTACTGGCATGCAATGATTGGTTTGATTTATTTCACATTTAAGAAATTAATCAAGTAATAATGGTATGTTTATATTTATGTATATACTTAGGAAGGTTCTATTACAAGGTTTGTTTTATGCAGTTTTTTTAAGGTCACCTAATAATAATGTCAAACTCATGACTACTCCGCCAATAGTGTTCTAGCTAATACTCGTGTCTAGCCTAGGTACAGTTTATTAGGTACCTACCGACTACTTGTCGGTTTGTTGTACCTATACCTACAAGAAAAACAAAAAAATCGAAATACCTATCCATTGAACTACTAACACATGTAGATACAACAGTACACAATAGTCAGCAGCTAATATATTTTCTGATATAACAAGGGTCGGCTTTATGTCTGTTTTGAATAAAGAGAAGGACCTTATGTCCTCAGTGTTTCACTTAGTTATGCACAACATTATCTTTTTGTGCTGTTCCCTAAATTTCAAAACGTTTTCGTTAATATTTTCAATTCTATATCTTATACTCCATGAGGTTTAGGTAGGTACCTACTTTATTTACCCTTTATGTTCTAATTTTTTGTAAAATTAGAAGTTAAATTACGAAGACCTACTGGTGTTATTTTTTTCTAGTGGGGAAAAATGAACCGAAATACTGTTGCTCAGTACGTTTTACCCACTAATAATTATCTCCCTACAATGCTGTTAAAAAGACATATGTCCCCGCAGTTTGCCCTCCGTTTATGGGTATATAGCCTATAGCCTTCCTCAATAAATGTGTTATCTAATACAAAAATAATTTTTCAATTCGCATTCGCAGTTCCTGAGATAAGCGCGTTCAAAGAAACAAACTCTACCTTTTCAAATTATTAACATAAATGTACCCACATATCTACTGAGCTAATTTTTTTTCCATTTAATATTTCGTATTAATTAACCAACTAATAAGTATGATACGCTATGGACCTTTAAAACTTTAAAATTGTTGCTTTAAAAAAAATTAGGCTTGTTATGTTTACTTGATATTGAGAAGGTATGTTTTGCATATTTTTAAAGCTTATGCAGGTTGTAGACAATATAATATCCACTTAATAATATTAGTAATTGACTGTAAAAACTTTATTAAAAGTATAGTAATATGTACTGTATTACCTACAGTTATTTTTTTTTATAGTATAGGGGACAGACGGGTCACCCCAGACAGGTAAGTTCCTGTTACACCTGTAAGTGAAGAGTCGTAGGTGCGCTGGCCGCCGAAAGAAGTGGGGGGTTGAGAAGATGGGAAAGTGTAGAGGGGGGATGAGGGGAGAGGGGAGTTGGGCCTCCGGAAACCTCACTAATTTCGGGAAAATGCAACGCAAGCATTATTTCACAACCGGTTTTCTGTAAGGCCGTGGTATCGCACCGGCACCATTCGTGCCTCAGCATGGCTCTACCACTGTTACTGTAGTAGTAAAACAGAATTATTTATATATTAATTTATGGAATAGGTGCTTGTCTTCCTTACCTTAACTTACCTGATGGGTAAGTTAAGGTAAGGAAGACAAGCACCTATTCCAGCCTGTCCAAGAGAAAGTATTAGTTTAATTCCTTAGTTCAAAAATCTAAATATTAAACATATAATAGTGTCATTCACTTACCTACACCTACGCCTTTGTCTCCGAATGAATAGGCAGAGGCGTCTTAAACGCCCAGTTGTTTCCAAACAATATAGTTTGCCCCCCCCCCCCTCTACTCCCTATTACGTAAGTGGGTTACATAGTAGGGGAGCAAGCCCATTGTAGTCATTTGGGCATTGTACGACTGATAGATAACACTACGAGCGCTTGCGCTTTAATTACTTATTTATTAGTAAAAAAATATATAATAGAATGTAAGTACACATGTAAGTATCCGCGAACTAACGCTTATATAAATAGATCATTGCCTGCGTTGTAGATATAGGCTCTAAAAATTTCGTTGCGTGGTGTCTGTTGCGTCAAAAAATAAAATAGAAATTAGATATAGAACGTGGACCAGTTCAACGCCACCGTGGTAAAAAATATCCTCCGGTCAGAGCATATGTTCTGTTTACCCTACCTCTGAAACTACACTGGATAACAGGTAAGTAAATTATACATTAGGTATGTAGGACACTGCCTTTTTGATGTCATAGAGTTTTTCCTTTTATAAAGACCATCTCTCTGAGTCTGAAGTGCGAATAGATTAGGATGATAGATAGATTTTCACTATAAATTTTGATGTTCTGATTGCAAAACTTTAGCAAAAATGCATTTTTACTTTTATGGTAAGTTTATGTTGTAAACACTCGATTTGTGGTATAATTAAGTACTTAGCAAGAAGGGTATTAAAACGGTTTTGTACAGTTTGCGAATAGTGGATGATATCTCTAGTGTTGCAGATGTCCATATTCTGTGCTGACCGCTTCCTATCATTCGAAACAGCTCTACTACTATTACGGTACTATTTTGTTACTTATCAAGAATAAGTAAAAGTCTTAAGAGTAGAAGTAAAACTAGGGGATAAGACTACTGCCTACTATCTGGAATCGAAGGAAAAGGATGTTCTTATACGGAAGGATTAGTGAGCAGTAGGTCAGTGTCCCCATACGTGTAACTGGAACTAGCTGATTCCAGGAATTCCAAGCTATCACAATCCATGATTGTTATTAATAATATCTACTTGCGAACGTATGTGGTGATTACTAGAAAGCCCCTTTCTAAGTTAGATCGAGGTCCCTCAGTATCAGTTTAGTCAGTTAGTGACTCTTGCCCCCACAAATCCACTACACTTTAGAGAGAGAAGTGACACACAAATAGGAATTTAGTAACGTTAAAAGGTCCTAGAATATTTTTAAGTTCATAGTTGTTTGTATAATATCTAATAATGTCAAGCTTAAAACAATGTTACTACACTGCAAACTTGTCGTCATTGACTTTATACATATATATATATATATAAATTACCAAATACACACAAAACAGATTCTACCAATATATAAGTCACGTCGCTGCGACATTCTGAATATAGGTTGTTTAATACCTAAGAGAATTTAAAAGAGGGATCGTTGTTCCTGTCACGTGCTCAGTGTAATAAAAACTACGAAGTCGGGCAACGGGAGGAACGAGCTATCTCGAGGAAGTGACTTTCTTTTATACTTTAACATTTATATACATACTTTTCTTTTTTACGCCCCCACCGAGGGCCGCGACGTGATGGAGATATTTTTCTTTTGAAAGTTCCAAATGTTTCACGTAGACAGACTGTATATTTCCCTACAGATATTTTACGCTTAAAATGTTAATTTATTGTTTGTAATGTTTTGTGTAAAAAAAATATTTCCGTACAGTTTTAGAGAATCTTTTGAATGTGTTTTTAATCAATATATATACAGAAAGAAAGTAATGAAAAGTTAGTTGCGACAGTATTATTTAGTGAAAAAGTTAGCCATATACATATTTATTAGTCAGTTTTTTACATCGTTTCGCTTTATATACTTGCTTTATCATTCATTGCTTACTCTTTCTTTTCATTTGTTCAAACCACTTCAGCATACTATGTATTTAGTAGATTTTCGGCAATACGTCCTCATTCAATCTACACTGCTCCCAAACGTATAAATTCCTGTTTATAGCTCCAAATATTACTCTACTCATATTTCGTTGTGATCTCACCTGAACAGCGTTTAATTACCTTCATCATATTTCTGCCAGACGCATTTCTCGCTACCATACATTAAAGTAGGCACTTGCACAACTATTATGAACTACCAGGCGCGCCTTCTTCGGCACCGTCTGACCGCTTATTTAGGCATGTCGCTCACCATTCACACGATTACCCTTATTAAACTGTTTTTCAATATCTCCTTTGCATATTTCATCCTTAGATAAGAAATTGTCCAAATATAAAAACCCTGACACTTATTCAACATGATAATTTTCAAATGATAAAGTAACATTCAGCCATTTCTTTATTTTTGTGAAACACCGTAACTTTCGTTTCGATTGAGTTTACTTTCATGTTTTTCCCAAGGCCTTATTCAAGCTTTCACTGTTTTCTGCAAGCCCCGCCTTGATCAAGCAAGTAGGATTTGATCATCAGCATGTGAGACTCGCTCATGCAGCTATCCATGCAAATAGTTAAAAACCAAGTTAGCGAGCGCGTTAGCAGCGAAGCAAATGTGTAGCATGTGTGTGTACATTCTTGTCCAATTCACTTTAAGATAACGAACCAGTCTCTTAATATCTAGACGAAGTTTCACACTTAATAACACTTATAGGAATTCGTCATATTTTTAGTTATTTTTTCGTTTATAAAGTGATTTCACAATAGATGGGACTAGTGAGACCTCAAACCATCACTTTAATAATAATTAATCAGTTGCATTTAATCTACATATGAAATTGCTTTAAATTATAATTATTCATTAGCATATAAACCTAGGTTGTAAACCACATAACATTGAATAATGTTCACATTCCCAAACTCAGTTACATAACATGGAGGGGGAAGTTCCACTAGGGATCTATGTATCACTATTGAGACAATAGAGTACTAGTTCCCCTACCTTAATCCTGGACAGAAACGTGATGGTAATTTTAATTAAAATGACTAAACCCTTTTACCGCAGCGCAGCGTGGTGGGTCGATGATGCGATAATTAAAATCTCCGCATCACTAGCATTTATGCTGATGCTCGGTATCACACTTAATGAGTAGCGGTCGCTTAGCAAATTTAATTAATATTTTCGAGACTGTTACCAATAAGATCAGAGTAAAATAAGGAAATTTTATAGAAGAAATGATAACAATTTAATAAACTTGAAAAGAATACAAGATAATTTAGTTAATGTGATAATAAGGTTCCATACCAGGCTTTTTTATTGAATGTCACTGTGATAAAAACTAAGTCCTGAAGGTAAAATGACAATATCATTAAAGTTAATAACGGTAACGAGAAACTTACATGCGTTGTTGAAAATGAGTACAAATAAAACATTTCATATTTATTAATGTTTTTGATTTACATATAATTTGTGTAGGAAGACAATAATTTAATGTTTTAAGGAAATAAAAACCATATTCTACTAAAAAGGAAACTTATAATAATAATTACCTACTTACTTATACACGACTAAAAGTAGTTTTAAAAAAATACCAAAACAAGTTTGATGAATGATCATCATTTCATAAGGGTATCATATAACATTACTTCCGAAAAAAATACTAATACACTATAATATATAATTAATTATTTAACATAATCAGCAGTAACTCGAACGACGTACTATGCTTTAATATGTATATTTATCGGATGCAAATAACAGCGCAATCTCGTGCTTACTCTTTGTTTACGACGCGTGAATAATATCTTACTTTTTTTCTGTAATGTGATCAATTTTTTTTTCTATCGTCTCTTGAAGTGTTCGATTTAGGCTAGCGGTCCTTTCTTGTGTATTTCTGATAATTGTGTCACGATTTTCAGATATATTATATACTCGGTAGCTGTTCACTACTATTAAAAAATAAGCGAATACTGAAAATAAAAATGAATAAATAGATTCTGTTCAATCAAAATCAAACCAAATTGTACAATACACTTATTTCCTATCATTAACTCTTAGTGTTATAGCAGGTTTTGCATAAAATGGATTGAGTTACTATCGTATAGTGTTTCTTTATATTAATATCATAAATAACACGATTTATTAACATCTGTCAAATTTGATTACTAGTATTTAAATATAAAAAATCTTACCGAATAATCTCATGAATAATGCCCCTGAGAATATGAAAGTACTGGGGCATTTATCAGGACTACGATTACTCGTGAATAACCAAACGATTGCTTCAGTCAACGTAATAGCCATCGCCAGAAACAGTGACACCAGGAACAACGTAGTAGCTTTCGGAACTTTCTAAAAATAAAATTGACATTAACAAAAAACTTATGTGATGATGTTAGTGCACAGTCTCTTGAAATTGATAGTACCCATCTCAAATCGAAATCAACAAAGGTGTCTAAACCTTATGTTTTGACACATGATTGATGGAAAAAAGTGATATCTGCAGCGGGGACTAGTAGTAAAATGAATTATTTATACATTGACGAAAGTAGAAGGAGCTTTAAATATAATACTGGCATTAGACAATTATAACAGTGTTTAAATTTACACAAAATATATGTCTTCTTCGTAGTGAATCAATTTGTAGATCTGACAAACGCCTCTTCTGCTCTGAAACATACGCACAAATCATACTTTGAAATGTACTGGATAAATGTACTTATTTCATCTACATATGCAAAACGTTACAAAAATCTGATTCTTAATATGTAACGTATGTATGGTAGACTAAGCAATTATATTCTTAGACATGGTTTGCTTTGGGATTTTGTATTGGACTTTTGGTATATTATTATTTGTTAAGGTGAAATGTTTGAAAGTTTTTTTATTTAGTTTTCTTGTTAACCGTCATTTAAACTGGCTATAGTCCAAAAATTAATATCTTTAACAATAAATTAAAAATCCTATTCTTAGACTTTCATATTTTTAATACAACAAGTCGAGTAACAAATACGTATTACAATATAATTAAGTGTACATTACAATGGTATAAAAATATTCAATTCTGGACTCAAGTCTAAATTTAGGTGCTCTCCATGTCAAATATGTTATAGTCCATTATACTTATTTTAAACTTACCTTCATAATACCGTAGATGAAAAAACCGGCTCCCAGGAATAAGATAACATGTATTAGTATAGAGAAAAGAGAAGTTATTCTTATATCAAGGCCTGGGTAGCAATATGAACTCCCGCTATTAATAATGACAACTCCAAGCTGCAAAAAAATAAAATAAAGTGAAATTAAATGCATATATTTTTTTCTTTCTTTTGGTAAACTATAAATCCAATTTTGTAACATTAGAAATGAAAACCCAGCTCTCAGAGAATTGCTACAAGATTCCAGTAAGATAGTATTTTTGGTATACAAATGGTAGATTCAAGTCCACCTAAATTAACGTTGGTTGACATATAGCTAAAGGTAGTATTAAAAGTTTTAAGTACCGGGGTTATTAGTGGAATGGTGGTCTTAGAAAAATATAGGTGCATTGCGAATTCAAAATCCATATCTTTTTTGTTTATAGGTATATATACACTCTATGAAATTTTGCACAAACATAGCTCGATATTGTAACCTATCTAAATATATTTAATCAAAAAAAATTTTACAATTATAAAGTCGTAGACCTAATATTTAGGAAAACGGCTTCTGGTTCGGGGTTTGTTTTATATTAAAAAGACACGGCCTTGACCTGATTTGAGGGGCCTGTTGGTCTAGTGGATAGTGACCCTGACTGCTGAACCAGTCGTGGGTTCGATTTTCACACTGGACCAAAATTTGTGTGATCCACAAATAGCATATATTACTAACATATACTAATGAATAAGTCTAATATAATAAGATATAACATGTAATGAAATAATCTTTTATAAATGAATGTGATATCTACACGTCTTTATTACACTTGAAGCACTTCATAGTCTGAAAGAAGTTGGTGAAAAGGTTAAGAGTGTCCTCGTCAAGTTCTTTAATATTTTTAATTAATGGTTTTCTGATAGTTGTTATGTACGGATCAGAGGTGAATAATAATGAAAAACATCATCTTTAGATGCTGCTTTGGAATGTTTTCTGGCGTGATGTAGTCTATAAGTAGTCTATAGTAATATAATTCTATTTAGTGATTCCAGGGCATCTTTAGATAGCTGTCGATTGGTAATATTGCAAAATGCTCTATGTATTTTTCTCCATAAATGACTATCTTGTGTACTGATGAAGTCATTGATGTACCATCGGTATTGGTTGACATACATTCTCGCTGTTTCCATAGCGTTTTCAGCATGATAAATGTTGAAGAATTACACCAAATATATGTATTAATTATTGATCAACTCCTGTAATTTTTAGTGAACAGAACATTATAAAAAATCTTGCAGTATTATCGTCGTCAGAGTTACCGCTTACTTGCCTTAGTTGTTATCGCCTTGATTGTCTATCATTTGACGGAAGCGCCTTCCCTTTTCTTTTCTTGTTTTAAACGTCTATTTTCTTCGGTAGTGGCTGACTACTTTTGAATCGAAAGGTTGTATGTTATATGTACAAACAAATACATACAACGACTCCAGACGTGTAAAGTTGACAATCCGTAGCGAAAATTATTTTCGTCTACTGGTCTGTCAGTAACATCATCCAAATCATTTATTCGTGGAGGAGTTGCAACACAAATATTGCACGTTCATAAAGATGGAGTGTTAGTCACTTTGGCTACTTTACCATCTAACATTGTAAGGAAAAATCGTGTTTGACTTGAACGACTACATTTCCTTTATGAATCAGAAACACCAAAGAATTAATTTGGCTTTTAACATTATTTATTGTGTTTCTAGTTTTACAGGAGTTTATTAAGACAACTCAATTGAAATAGGTCTACAAAACCATATAGATGATAGCACAGGAGTTGCCAAAGTGTAGCACCACTTAATTCATCAACTAATCTTATAGCTACAAAAGATCTTCCGAAAGTGGTTGTTTATGCTCACTTTGTCCCGATGAACCATCACATCCCTATTTACAAAAGTCAAGTCTGTTATATGACTTATTAAGTCTTGTAAGAATATACTTTTTGCATACGAATTGGTAATTTAGATGGATGAATGGATGAATGACCATGGATGACGGAAACAGAAATAAAACCTTTGTAAGATTTCTGAAGTACTGTACTGTACTTTCGTAAAATCCAAATCCATCAAAGCTTCTTCATCACCCAGCATATTTATCTGATTTGAATCTTCTCTTAATTGTATTCCTGCTATTTGAGGTGTAATATGGCACACCTAGGTTTTAGTCGGTCCGATTCCGACACACATTTCAACCGAAAACCCCGGTGGGATGACGGCCCGAGGAGGTTTCCACACGTAAAAAAAAAGGTTTTGTCAATCTGTTATCAGGATCTGCTAAAGTAACTCGATGTAATGGTTGTACGAACTTTCAGGGTGCAGTATCCACTAGTGATTACGAAGCTGCATAGGCATATAATTAAAATAACGAAATAGTGCTGGTAAGGTCTGTATGAATTTTATGAATATAATATAAAATAGATATTTAAAGGTTGAAAACTCTGGGAGGCAAATACATATTCAAAAGCTTCTTTTACTTATTCACCTCAATACAAGCAAATCATAATAAAACACGAGTAGAATGCATTTCAGTTGAAATTAATAAGAGGTTTGAAGTCATTTTTCTTGTTAGTTATTATAATGCATGTCTAGAATACTTAAATACTTATAAATATAGGTATTTGAATACTACAACTAATATAATTATTTGAATACTACAACTAATATAATAAAGCCGAAAAGTGTTTGTTAGTTTAAACGGGCTAATATTCGAAAACCGATCGAATTCAAAAAAGTTTTTGTATACTGGACAGAGATTTTATTGAGGAATAATATAGGCTACTAAAAAACACTAAATTACCAATCAATCAGTGACGATAAACACATGTATAAGTGCGGGGAACTGATAGTGTTATGATAAAATACTTTACACTCAAACAGATTATTATTGATACTATATAACGAGTAAAAACGAATGAAGAACCGCAGCAACGCACTTCTGCTAGAATTCTAAAATATGTAGATGCATTTAGTTTCATTACATTTAGGTACACAAGTACATCAAAATTTGGTCCAGTAGACGTTCATCGTGTTATGGTCACTTACTAATAGAGGTTCGTTATTCTAATAAACTTTAGTTTTTGTAATATAAATGTAAATACTTACTGCAATAATGATGCACAAAAGAGCTATGACAAGGCTGCCAATTCTCAGAGGGAAACAAAAGCAACTTTTCTCTGTAACGGGTAATTTATCAAAAGGGATACGTTTTGACTTTTCTTCAATAAAATTTAAAAACTTTTCCATGATAAAAATTAAACAAACCTATTGCCTTACGACACATTTCTGTTATTAGTAAATGACAGGTTACGTTGTCATAACAAGCGTACAAAATTTATAAAGAACCATAGATTATATAGCATTTGAAAAAAATATAACAACTTATTGTTGATTCGCAATGAGAGGTTCATTCATGCATTATTCGTCTTAAGAAAAGAGTTGTGGAACGTCAGTTTTTAAATGCAGTTTTTAAATGTTTAGAAATGCGAATATTCAAGACTTATTTAACTTTCTTCATAATATAAATAGCTATACTTCAGCCAATTTATTTTATTAACAGCAATTTGATTTGAATGTTTACCAACAAACCAATGCTTAGCAACCAATGACACCCCCATAGACACTACGACATCCCGGTGCTAATAATATTTTTCAAATTCTATAATTTTAGAATTATCTGTTGCAGTAAAAAGGATTTATGTATTTCAAAATTAAATGACTCAAGGGATTCAGTTTCAGTTAGGTCATTCAATTCAATCAATCAATTTTGTGTGTTAGGTAGAAAGAGATAGGCCTTTTTCCTTTGGCCATATTTCCAGTTTTTTAACCAAACCATTGTTCAGAGTGCATACCAACCTCACTATAAAGCAACGATATCTATTAAAACAATATTTGGTTTCATTAGAAATGTAATTCCTATAGGTCTACCTAAACCTCATGACACGACTTTTTTTTAAATATTGAATTATTCCGTTTGAATATGTTATTTTTTTATTTTTACTTGAAACTGCAGTGAAATCAAAAACTTTTTCTGTGTGTGTTTAGAGTAGGATTTTTTCTGTTTTTGAATTGACATGGTTACACTGCCATTATTAGACGAATAGAAATAAATAGCAGTAATAAGTGGTTATGTAGTAACATACCTACCGCAATGGCGTAGCTTTGTTACATTCACGACTATTAACAATTAATTATAAAAACAACCACATTGTTATTGATGTGCGACATTTGAAAATTGCCCATAGGGTTGAAAGATGTAAGTATAGCTGTAATTTCAAATTTATACATTCTTCTTTTAATGTCTCTCTTACGTAGGTATTTCGTGGTTAAAGTGCATTTATGCAAACGCGTGGCTGAAAATCGTAATTTAAAAACTAAACAATAATTATAAAATTACAATTTTGAAACTTTAATTTCGATGAAATTTGATATTTTGCAAAGATTCTATATCTTATTTAGTTTAAGTCGATAAAGAAAAAGTTAATTGCCTTATGTTTCCCGTGTCAATCGATTGCCCTTTTTAGCGATTTCAGCGAACAGAACACAATTAATTACCGGAATACAATGATCGTAGATAGAGAAGATAGATCATTTCATTGTGGGTTATATTCTGTTAAAAATCTTCGTGTCTGGCTTGTGACTATTAATGGACGTAGGCAAAGGTAAGACGAAAATAAATTAAAATCATTACATGTCATGTAAATATATAATTTTATTTCAGTAATTTGTACATAACAAACGAATCTACAAATATCCCAAACACTGTCACAATTCATTCTTATAGAAATTACGTTTAATGTACACCTTTTGACAAGTTTGTGCATGAGAGGACCTTTATGACTTTTATTGTCTATTAATTTTAGACGAGCTCAGTTCAGCTTATTGTTTGTTAAGTAACTTAATTTTTTTAACTTTAAGCTGTTGGCGATGGGCCAGTAACTAGATCACTGTAGGAGTTTACTACTGCTATAAAATAGCACCATACTGAAAACCAAGTGAAATATTCAGTTATTAAATGTAAAGTAGGAACTCGTATATATTTAATATTTATGTATTATATAATTTTATTCACATAGTACCCGGTTGACAGTGGGTTTTTATTACACCTCTTCCTACCCTTTAAGAAATACAGGCGTGAACGTATTTATGTACGTATATAACTTAAAAAAACCCAGCATTTTATTTCTCATTCGTTTTATTTTTACGTTGAATGAAAGAATAATTGAAAGGAAAATCCTATTAAGCCCGATTCTCTAAAACATGTCTGAACCAGTTAAATCACCTACATTCACTTTATATCCACTGATGCATTTCGTTCTTTATTGTGAGTTTAAGTACGCATACGCGTACGTGGCTTTTAGCGGAGCTGCAAGCCGTGAAAGAGATCTATAGGCACTAGGATCTAGTTATTTTAGGTGGTGTATGTTTATCTCTCGTTAAAGTCTTACCTTTATTTATAGTAGTCTATTCTATATCTCATACGTATAGAAAACTAGGTCTTGTTAGTTACATATTTCATACAAAAAATCAACAAAAAGAACCTACTTATTCCAATACATTTTGTACGAGACAAAACATGCGCTAAGCGATATGAACTTGTATACAATAAAAATAAATGTAACCCAATCTTTAGCTTTGTGAGATGTTACCAATATGTATTGAGTACCCACACCCACATACGTAAGGGCCTGTTGCTGCACTGCTTTAGGGACTCGACTCGAACTGGCCAACCGAGGAGAGGGAAGACCGAGCCCTCTTAAGAGTATGTATACAGTATGTGTTTAATTTCTTTCTTTGTTGTACGATAAAATTATTGTGAAAACCAAAAATATGCAATAAACTCTTAGTGCTAATATATATTATTAAATAAATGCTAATATAATATATCGATAAATAGATAAAGGCTTTAAAAAGCCCCTTTAACAAAAGTCGTTAAAAACCCTTCCACAAAAGGGTTTTTCACTAAGACTTTATTGCATAACTTTGGTTTTATGCTCCATATTTTTAAAGACGAAACATGAGTTGTTGATAGGAAAATTCTTTTAAATTAATTTGAATGTAGTAAGAATAAAAAAATGTAAATATAAATATTTTCTAGTTGTCTAAAAATCGTTACTTGCAATGGAAGTAAATGTTTTTATGTAGCTATTTAACAGAACGTTTCTTTGTCCATATTGGTAATTGTCTAAAAATAAATCAGTTTTCACCATATCAACATTATTCTCTCACACCTACAAAAAGCCAGTTATATTAGAAGCCCACATTTTGCCAACAACATGGATGGCCCTGTTCTACTCCAAGAACCGCACGGCTCACGTTCATTAATTTACATACATAGATATATACGCTCACGCATGTATCACCTAAAGAGTAGGCAGATGTGTATTTAACGCTCACATTTTGCCAATAAGAATTCGGTCCTACTTACATAATAGACGGCAAGCCTACTGCCGTCAACCGGGCACTTTATTTTAAATAATATTATTTTTATGAAATGAAATTTGTAATTAAATATGTCTGCCATAATTAAAATCATATTTTTGTGCATACTTACAAGTGACATCGAAGATTGAAAAAAAGAATTCATATATAGGGAATGATCCTCCGATTGTTATACACGCAGCCACATACAACATGCTGTAGGCGAATGATAACGCTACTGAAACTATACAGGCCCACATAAATTGCAAAATTAAACTTGACTGATATGCTGGCGTTTTCGGCTGAAAGAATATAAAATTAATGAAGTACATAGTACACTCACACCTGTATCCCCGTAGGGGTAAGCAAAGGCGTAGTTATTAAACGCTTACATTTTGCTGACTATAATTGAGTCCCAGTTACGTGGTATGCGGCAAGCCTATAGCCGTCTACAAGGCATTTTTTTTAAATTAATCGGAAAATTGGGAGGATACCGAAGTAGCAATAATAATAATAGCAATAATAAATAATGATGATATTTAAAAAAATCTCGATAGCACGAAAACCCACATGGTCGCTGTACCTATGCGTTTTCTCGTAAATATTAAGAATAAATAAAGCATGAGTGACGAGCTTTTTCACGCAGATATTTTTTTTGCATTAATGCATATTATAGCCGAGAGGTACTCGGTGGACAAGAATAGGGCCACCTCCTATCATCCCATGGGTGTCGTACAGAGCGACTAAGGGATCGGGCTGTTATCTATCAGACAGTAGGTATATATACAGTTACAGAGAACCCCAATGACGACAGTAGCTTTGTGTCCTATATTATGTTTGGCAAAAAGTTTGGGACGCCTCTGCCTACCCTTTAGGAGATATAGGCGAGAGTAGGTTTACCTACGTAAATATAATATTTTCGTGTTGTACCTACCTGATAAAGTCTATATAAAAAGAAAATACTATATGTCAAGAATATAAAGTCTGCCATAAGCACAACCCAGCCAACCCACCTAACCGATAAATAAAAATGACCCTTAGAAGCTTCGGGTGTTTCGGGTGGTTTAGGTAGTGGTAGTGTTTGCGGCTCATCGGGGCCTCCTACACCTTTATTCTCAGATCCTCCTAGACAGGACGGTCCTAGACCGGCGTTTGCACCAAAACCAAAACTTAACTGAAATAAAAGTAATCATAATGTAATAAAAAAATGCCTCCATGCTTTATAAACTATATAAGTATATGACTATTTCATCATCATTATCCTAACATCGTCCACTACCTCATGCAATTCTTATCTGGTTCAAGAAGAACATAATACGTAGATAGCTTATACCGATAAATGCCAATACTGCTTCTAATTTTTTTTATTAAATCTATTCTCATTTTCGCCTCTTTTCTCATCTCCTCATCCCCCTCTGTTTCCCCTATCCGCATACTTTCATATACTTCATCATCCTTAAAGGCGAGCTTCGCACTTACGACTCTCGAGTTGCAGGTGTCCATGGACGGCGTTGCCACTTACCTTCAGGTGACCCGTCTGTTCGTCTGTCCCTGTATAATATAAAGGAAAAATCATGAAATATTGAGGATGAATTAACTTCATTATTGGTCACAATGTCTACCTGCATATTTCTGTAATACGAAGGTGGCAATACTTACGGCATGACTAAGATGTATATCCACTACATCTCTTCGATCTGCACGACTTGTCAAAAAACATGAGACTCTTATTACGTATGCATGTCTTACTACCACCCAAGATACTGCTGGGCTTGTTACCTGTCAAAAGTAGTAATATGTCAGATATATGGAATACTGCATATACCTGTAAAGTCAGAGGCAGAGAAACTTTTAATAATCATTATCGAAGTAAAACAATAACTATGCAAATTATGTAAGGAGGATAACACATATGTAAGGAGCCTTATATATGTGTTTGTTAATATAATTTGCATAGTATTTGGTATAGCTGATGAACTGTAAAGCCATATTTTGTCGTAGCATAATATAATTATTGGTGACTAGCGTCGAATGACGCGTTGTGTGGTGTATTTACGTTAGAAGAACCCTTTCTTAATAGAATACATATTTATCAGATTATAAGTACCTACTTGTTATTAATAGTATTTTTTATAGTTTCTTCAATAAAACATTGCTATCTGAGAAGTGGATAATACAAACGTACTAACAATGCCTAGAACAGCAATAATCGCAGAGGCCGCTTTTAGATCTGTCACACAGCAGCAACATTTTGTTAATTTTGGGAAGCAATTCCATATCATGATAACTAGATACACAATATATACTTCAACCAAATAAAACTCGAAACATAATGAAACATAAAAGATTAGAAATTTAATGACACCGCAGACATTTTCACAGAGTATAATAAAAAACGGTCATGACAGAAGTATAAAGTATGGTTCCTGTACTAACACCTTTATACTAAAGATACCTGTGTGAGGGCAGGAAGATTATTATGTAGTATATGTATAAATGTACATATCAGTGTACCAAAATGTAATAAGGTAAGGTAAGAGTGTATCGGTAAGTGGGAGTTATTGATTTTAAAACTTTAAGATTATCTATTCACATTAATATATTTTTACTCCTTTAGAAAGGTTGTTCATAGTACCACAGTACTCTCAATAATAGGCTAAATATGGCGTTTTTTTACGCCTAAAAGAAAAGAAAGATTAAAGATATAGAAAATCAGTTGGACAGTTGCTCCTAATAAAGTGAAGCCTATTTCGTATACCCTTCCATTAAAATTTTATCTAAATCGTTTTAGATTAGCTTTGATAAAGTAGCAATGTTACTACATATATCATTCTTAAAGTTAATAATGTATACGTATTCGTTTCCCTAGCATAGTCACAGATCAGAAACCAACTATGATACATCATTTATTGATAAATAGTATATAGGTACTTATTATTAAATATTATTCTTATTATTAAATAAGAATGAATAAGGAACAAGATCATTCAATCCAATTTCTCTGGTATTGTACACTGCGAAGTTTGATTTAGCTATTTGCCTTATTTTATATTAATAACAAACGAAATCGACTTTATTACGACTAACAATAGAAAAATACTCAAAGATACATAACTTAAATTTTAAAACAGACCATAGAATGATTCGAGCTACACTGACAGGGATACGCCCTAAGAAAACAAGACAATTTCATAATAAATACGCAGTTATTAATAATTATTATTATAAATACAAAGGCGAACCAGAAGTCCTACTTAGTAATTTACAAATTTCAATAGACAGTAAAGAAGACGTATCAATTCAATAAAAATACAACAAACTACTAAACCAACTAAAAACTGTACCTAGAAAAGTAAGCACAAACAGCAAGAAGCGAGTCTCACTCAAAAGTAAACAACTACTACAGAAACGTAAGGAACTACTACAAGAAAAGAAAACTAAAGACAACCGCCGAAAAATCGCAGAAATAAGCAAAAGCATAAGCAAAGAACTACGGAACGAAAGAAAAACGAAACGATTTAATACTATGAAGAATTATAGAAAAAACCGGAGAAATAAAAAAGGCACTGAAAGAACTAAATCGAAAAAAGGATTGGATACTAAATATAAAAAAGAAGGATGGTAAAATTACAGGGAAGAGACCCGAGATACTAAAAGCTGCTACAGAATTTTATCGAAATTTATATCAAAGTCAAAAGTTGGGACAAGTGGTAAGAGAATATGATGCATCTACCGATGAAGAGGAAATACCTGAAATACTAAACGAAGAAACCATAAAAGCAATTAGTACACAAAAGAATGATAAAGCTCCAGGATCAGACCTCATTACAAATGAAATACTGAAAATTACATCACCAATTATTGGTCCGATGCTTACAAATATATTTAACGAAATTATTAAAACGCTAAATATTCCAGAGGATTGGACTAAACCTACAATTATATTACTACACAAAAAAGGTGACAAAGGAGATATAGCAAATTACAGGCCCATAAGCTTAATGTCTAATATTTGTAAGGTATTTTCTAAAATTATACTATTGAGGATTACAAATATTCTTGAAGAGAATCAGCCCAAAGAATAATCTGGATTCCGTCGAAATTTTTCAACCATAGATTATATACACACCCTTAGACAAATAATACAAAAATATAAAGAATACAACAAAAGCTACTACCTAGGGTTTGTCGATGTCAATAAAGTATTCGACACACTAGAACGCGGATATATCTGGGATGCACTAAAAATACAGGGTGCAAAATACATACGATTACTTCGTAATGTATACACCAAGAGTACTGCGCAAGTCAAGTTAGAAGCTACAGGCGATGAATTCCCTATCATGAGAGGTGTACACCAAGGAGACCCTATCTCACCCAAATTATTTTCTGCCGTTTTGGAAATAATATTTAGGAACCTAGACTGGACAAACGAGGGATTAAACATAAACGGGTAAAATTTAAGCCACCTTTGCAGATGACTTAATAATATTCTCGGAAAATTCAAGATCACTAGAAATTATGCTGCAACAACTAGCAGATGTAAGTGACAAAGCTGGACTATCGATGAATTTAAATAAAACAAAAATCATGACAACCTCATCACAAACAGACATGATAAAAGTAAATAATGAGCAAATAGAGTACGTACAGGAATATGTATACTTAGGTAGATTGAAAGAAGAGTTACCAATACTTGGAAAAGATATTGGTCACTCAGTGAAGTGATGAAGAACAAAGATATGCCTATGAGAGAAAAGAGGAAGGTATATAATATGTGCATTCTACCATGTTTACTATACAGGTGTCAAACTTGGGCATTGACAGAACATCTAGCAAATAAAAATATATAATAAAGTTTGTCAAAACAGCATAGAAAGAAGTACAATAGATGTCAAAAGAAAAGACCGAGAAAAATTAATAGACATCAAAAGTAAAACTAAGTTTAAGAATGCATACACAACATACAAACAGCTGAAGTGGAGGTGGACAGGGCATATGATGAGAGAAAAGCAAGAAAAATGGACAAAACTTGTCACAGAATGGTACCCTTTACACGGAAAGAGACATAAAGGAAGACAGACTAAGAGATGGGAGGATGACGTTAACGGAGAGCTTTAGAGGAGGCCTTTGTCGGAAGACAAGTTGTAACCGAACTACCGTTTGCCGATAATCAATTATATTAGTTAAACTCTAGTTTATTAACTAAAGTTTAAGTAGTTTATTAACTAGAGTGTAACTAATTTACTAACAATTTTAAATCAAAATGTGTTTTTTTAGATAGTAGTCATAAGTAAATTAATTTTAGGCACACGAAACTGCTCTGTGTAAAACTTGTTAACAACAATAAAGGCTTTTTTATTTTTATTTTATTTATATTAATAACAAAAACATTTTTTAATTGAAATATATTTTCACTTTGATACATGCAAAATATCTGTAAATAGCACATTGATAAATTATAGCAAAACCCTTGCCGTTGTAATTGTACTTAATTGAATTTGAATTAAGCTTTCTGAAAACCGATTTTAAAAGTCGTTCATATTGATCATTAGCTTATTTTAAAATATGTTTTGATCTCATAAATAATAAACAAGGATAGCCGGATAGGTGTAAACAAACTAAATTTGCTATGGATTCCACTGTAATGCCAGGCTTAGTTTAAGCGCCAAAAAGCCGGGATTTCAGTATTATTGCTTCCCTGCCAGAAGTAGAGGGTGAGAGAGGTGCGGAGCCTCTTAACAAGATTACATTGGAGATAAAACGGCTCAGATAATAGCACCCTGTAAGCTCGGATCGAAGCCAAGGCTTTAAAACAAAATTAAAATTAGACTCGAGCATTTTTTCGTCATCTTCTTTTGACAACGGAACATTTGAAATTATTGTCTATTATAGAAAAAATACTTTTCTATTAAAAAAAGCTGGTTCAATTTGATTTGCGCTAAAGTAAGTATATCATGATTTCTCTCTTTAGTATTCTAAGCAAGAATTTAAATACAAAAACACGAGGTATGTATATTTTTTACCGTAAAATAATCGTCACTATTTAAGTATTAAGTATAAAA
Organism: Tyria jacobaeae; assembly: GCA_947561695.1. Classification (NCBI taxonomy): domain Eukaryota; kingdom Metazoa; phylum Arthropoda; class Insecta; order Lepidoptera; family Erebidae; genus Tyria; species Tyria jacobaeae. The sequence continues at coordinate 12,981,896 of OX387218.1, forward strand.
ATGACAGAGCCAAAAGAATAATCTTCTTTTACTTTAAAAATCATAATACTTTCTAAATATATGTAGGAACATTGACATTGGATACCATGAAATTCTAATATTTTTTTTATTTTATGCATAAAACCATTTGTTCAATATTATGTTAAACACTGATACCTGTAACTATTTAATGAAAGCATCGAAAGCACAGGGCAAGCTTGCTACGAGTAGTAAGCTGTCATGGTATTAGATGTTACCCTGTTGTCTATAAACGAACATTTATTGGTTACAAGGTGTGCACTATACCTTCCATGTACATACAATAGAGGTAGGCAAATGCGGGTGGGAGCCCAACCTCGTGGGCACTCTGGTATTGATCGCTAGCACTCGCTTCTTTCAAATTCAATTCGCAGAGTGGGAATAACAATAAAACTTGAAGGTACCCTGTCTCTCACGGTATCACCTGCGTCCCGATACGTGTAAGGAATATACGAACAGTTCGTGACGGAATTTAAAACAATCCATCGATGTAAAAGATAATGTAACAATTTCATTAAGATACATTTTAACCATAATCTATATACTTATCTAATTACACATTTGTGTTTTGTTCTCTGTAGATTCAATTTAATACACCTTGTTATTCTCAACTTATAAATTTTAAAATTTCTCAGACATAACAAGGTCTGATGCTTACAGTGTTTGAAATTTAAACTCACGATTTTACAATTTACTGTGCCATAGATATGTACATATGTCATCGTTTTTTAAAGTTGTTTTAAAGTTATGGATTACAAATGTTTAGTGCAAGATTTGCTTGAACCTATTAAATTATTTATTTAAATATGAACGTAACTCAAGAATGTTTTTATTTTTATTCTATTATTAAATTATGCCGTTTTATGTACCTCTTAATATTAGAGCATGAATAAGTATAAAAGGTAATTATTGAAGCCTCTGACACCTCGACTTGGTACTGAATTATTATATGTATAGGCATGTACATAGCTTTATGATTTTTCATGCCAACTACCCATTAAATGTTCCAAATTCAAACGTTTCATTTATTGTTTATATTACTTTTCCTGTAAGGTCCAACCCTCACGTTATTTCGGTAAATTTATAAAGGTATTTGAGAAATAAATATCTGTATTTGCTGCATGTGAATTTCCCATAAAAGTTCATTACTCCTGACATACTGAGCGTGCTTAGAACTATAATCCCAAAAGTATGGCCCGAATACACGCCGCACGTCGATCGTATTACTTTATGCATCTACATATACATACTATACATAGGTATGATAAATAAGATCGATTCCACGAAGGAACACCCGCAAGGCGCTCACGCCCTATGTTCCGTGTCTACCCAGAACTGTCAAAATATTTCAAACAAGGACTTTAGTAAATATGAGAAACCGGCAGCGTCTATGACATTATCTATATTTTTTACAACCGCAGCTCTTATCCTCGTAGATACTCTGCAAAAACACGCCTCGGGCTCGAGTCACGAATAGCAATATGGGCCTCCTGATAAATCTTCACGAATTCCAGTTTTATTTATTAAGTTGTATGGTGTTTTTACGATGTAACGCCGCGGGGGCGCTCATTATAACACTGCCTCCGCGGAACATGATGAAAAAACTTTTCTAGGCAATATCTTCTTGCAACATTAATTACGGAATTCGCAAAGTTCTCCGTCGAACATCGGTGTCGTACATATCTTTAGTATATTCTTACAACGACGGTATTTTATGTTTGAATATTTCTAGAATAAAAAGGGACGGACCTAGTTCCCTCGTCGTACTGATAAGAATATACCGGACAATATAGACAGTAAAAATATTAAAAACATCACATAGCAAAACAGGTCTCGGAGTTTTATGTGGGCAATTCGGAGCGTTCACAAAAGAAATGCTAACGTTAATGTGAACGTGACGCAGCCGGAGCCGACCCCCCGAGCCAAATGTCTCTTCTGGACCATGTGCCACATGTATTGTAGTTTTACTATCTTAGCTTATGTGTTTGGATTTGGCTTATTTTATTTGGTAGTATTTTCGTCCAGGACCGCTCGGGCTGCTGAAATGTCCATTTTAATTATATAAACATAACTCTTTGAAATTTGTATTAAAACTGTTGTCTGTTAAATTTGCGACCCATAGATATATAAATTAATTATTCATTTATTTAGGAAATTGTACAATACTTTTTGGAGTTCACCTTAAGAAATAAAAATAACTACATATAAACAGAATTCTTGCAACGCATAAATTACATACCAACGCTTAAAATTTACATTCACGACGCCGCGACATTCATGTACTCGTATGTGAAGGATATTATATGATCAAATTATATAAATACATTGATTTTAAGTAGGTTTACGTGGATGCCATTTTAAGAGAGTATTTTTTATTATATGTATTTTTATCGATGCAGTGGTTATTCCCGTTCAATAAAAACTACTCAGTAAAGCACGTAACTGAACATCGAACTTTCAATAAAATGTACAACGGAACGACCTGCCAGCCACGAAAGCACAGACACCGCCCAAAACCGGTAATGAAACGACCCGGGAGATACCATAATCGAATATTTTCGAGGGTAATGGCTTTTATAAGAGTTAATTGAAGTTTTGACCAAGCAAGCAAGGGTTCCGTAGAATAATAACTGCGGAGGGCGTATCTCTGTAATTTATGTACCTATAACTCAGTTGGACAGGTTGTGTTCAATAGGTAATTTAGATGTTGCTGGCAACATTGTCGTAATGAGAACGGAACTCTGCAGGGAGGTTTATTAGTGCGTTGAGTGGATGGAAGAACGATGAGGGAACTTTTCAGTTACTAACAGAGTTTCTTTATGAACTTCAATTGTAACTTTCAATGGCTTTGAAAGCCTTAGGCTGTTAATTAAACATGTCTAAGGTACATTCTTGCTTCCTGATTACGCGTAAGTACCTAAACTCTCTTGATTTTGAGAGATACTAAGTATGTGTCTTAATAATTACTCCAACAATTATCATTATATTTTATCTCTGCTACTACTATGATGCATCCCGAAATTAGGTATAAGTGATATGAGGTAAACATGCGGGCTTAGCCGCGGATTGCTGCTAGAAAAAAATATAATGTCGCTCCATTCTGATATTTAATCTTTATGTTGAAAACATAAACCTATTACTATGATTTAATACATACCTGTATCAGTTCTGTGTAATTAATAAGAATGTTCTAATCCTTTATACCATTTTTGTTTTGTTAAAAAGAGTGATAAAGAGTAATAGGTATGTATTTTATAAGTCCGTAATTAGTTATAAATCGCTAACAATAAATCGAGTGTCATAATATATTTATGAATAAACATCATGGTCATGTCAGATAATTTCGAAAACTTACGTCCATCTTTATAAATGACCAAACAGATATAAAAAGTGCATTAAAATTTGACTTTCTTAAAATAATATATTTAAAGTTAAATAAGTCCGTGTTTAATATCTACACCTCTGTGTTATAAACAGTTAAGTAAAACATCCAAAGGGCGTTCCTACTCAATACTTTTGGTAACCAACGCACATTACAATGATTGTGGTAAAACTTACTTTGTGTCTGAACAATTTAGGTTTTGAATTGAATGTTATGCTTTGTGTATATAGTCTTTTCATAGCGTAACATTAAAGCTCAAGCTTAAACGAAAAAGCTCATAATATACACAAGATATGGCCTCGTGTCGCAGTTTGTTATGAAGTTTATAGTGGAGGCAACATGGTTCTAGTTACATGATTATTGGGAGATGAAAAAGGAGGCGATACCAAACATTATGTGTAATAATTTAGGAGATTCAAACGGTTTGAAAATGAAAATTATGAAAGATAACCTGCATATACAGTAATTGGATATGTTACATATTTCACATTTTATGAGTGTTTAGTAGTGTTATTGTAAACGTTAGACATAATGTAGAACATGATGTTGGAATGTTATTAGAGATTTTTATTAAAACTAAAGTCATAAAACTTGTGGGCCAGATCCTTGGGAACCGCACGGCGTTTAACGTTTTCTATGACAATATATTAATTTGTGACGTGACGAAAGAACTAATACCCTTTCATTGCTTTTATTATTACATATTTATTATTACAGGTAAATGGAAATAATGGTAATGTAAACTGACGTGTTCCAATTTATTTGAGTAGGCGCTACGATTACTTCGCTGTGACAATCCGTAATAATCCTAAATTCTGGAATTTGTAATTGCTTCTTATATTTTATAAGTTAACTTTAAGGTTAACATTACGGATTAAGGTTAACTTATAATATGTAATATAGAATTATCTTAGTATAATAGATATTAGCAAAGAAAGGTACAGTAAGAAAATGTGACAATTAAAGATCATATTATTAAAAGGTAGAAAATAACATTTAAACAGCATGAAGAAAAACTGTAATTTTCGACCTTAGATTCAATTTGGATTAACCATTTCAGCTTTCAGCAATAGATAAAAATATTCTTTAGACGCCACGAAGGACTGGATGAGGGAGAAAGCGATTGAATAAATTTTAATCAACATCGTATTGTAGATGAAGTAGCTAATGAAAATCATGTTTATAGTAGGTATTTTTGCACATTTATTGGCATAAAGACCTGTTGAGTTTAACTAAACATACACCGAAACTAAGCACATTGACACTAAGCTGCTTATTCGTAAGGTGATAAATCTCGTAAAGGTTTTATTATTAAGTCAACTAAAAGACTTGGTTTTAATTTCGAATCAATTATTCTATCATTTTTTTTTTAATGTATGTATATATGATGTTTCTTTGTCACGCCCTATAGCCTAGAGAGCTTGACAGATTTCAATATGTAAAGTGTCACTTGAATTTAGTGATAATCAAGTGGGAGTGACAGGGTATAACATTTTGAGAAACGTCATCGAAAAAAGGGGAAGTTAAAAAAGCTGTCAGGGTTTCTATATTGTTTTCAAATTTCAATTGTTTAGATCGTTCCACATGAAAATACAGATGACAACGTCTTTTAAGACGTTATTTTTTTTTAATTATACACTGTTAATCGAAATATGCCAGTGATCTTTTAATTAACCTGTTACGTAGAATTCTACCTACGTCAGCTAATATTCTAGACTCGATCTTCCGTTTGTTTTAAGAATCAAAAATAATGTCACGTAGATACACATAAGTTTATAAAAGGAAGAGATGTTTTCAGTCCAAATTCTCTCTTAATATAAATTTAGACGCATATAGAACTACATTTTTTGGTCATTGTTGGAAGTGGAAGGTTCAAGCGGGGCCGCATGGGTGTAGGTAGGTGTGCTCGTAAAATGTACGTTTTATGGAAATATAAGATCCTTGTCGGGCGACACGCCGCGCCTTGCCCTCGCCTCGAGAATGTAATCTCGTGTACCTGACTACATATCTCTACATAAATATGGAATTTATCTTAGGTGCCTACCTACTTCTTTAGGTTTGGGTATTTCTTGTGTGACTTATGTCAACCAAAGGTTTTAAAGGCTATTTCATATGTATAGTAAGTTCGGATTATGTTTAAACATACATATATTTAGGTTTCAGTTGGATGAAATTTATTAGAAACAGATATAATAATACAAAATATATGAGTTCTCTATTATTCGTGAGCTAAGATTCGTGTGTTATTGTTTTTATAACCAGACTGATATATAAATATGTATAACGACGGTTCCTGTTGTTTTACCAAAATTGAAAATACTTGTTTGTCATCAATTTAAAACTCCAAAGAGGATTTTGCCTGTAAAATAACCATAAACAACAATAGAATAAAGCTTATTCTTCTATTGTATTTGTTAGTAATAATTAGAGAACTACCGAGTTGATAAGATGTATCTAATCTCTACGGCTGGACTTTCATTTATGTACCTGCAATTCTATCCAACAAATATATAATGTCTGATCAGAGTATTGAATCCACCAACCACCCTTCTATGCCACAATGTTTTTTTTTTTATGCGATAGGGAGCAAACGAGCAGACGGGTCACCTGATGGTAAGTAACTACCGCCGCCCATGGACACCCGCAACTCAAGAGTCACAAGTGCGTTGCCGGCCTTTTGGGTAGGAGTACGCTATTTTCTTGGAGGTTTGAAGGTCCTATCGGTTCGGAAATACGGCAGGCGACAATTTGTTCCATAAGCTGGTCGTGCGAGGCAAAAAGCTTCTGGAGAAGTGCACAGTGGTGGAGGGCCAATCGTCCAGGTGATGGGGATGGATATTTTGTAGCGTAGGACGATGGCGGAAACCAGCAGCCGGTATAAGTCCGAACAATTCCTCTAAACACTCCCCATGATACAAGCGATAGAGGATACAGAGTGAAGCTACATCTCTACGCAACGCCAAGGTGTCAAGTCGATCAGAAATATCTTGGCAGTCGATGATGCGAGTCGCTCTCCGTTGAATGCGGTCAAGAGGAAGAAGTTGGTACTGGGGTGCACCTGCATAGAGATGAGAACAGTATTCCATGTGCGGCCGAACCTGCGCCTTATAAAATTGCAGGCGGTGGGCCGGAGTAAAATACTGTCTCGATCTGTTTAGCACACCAAGCTTCTTCGAGGCTAATATGGCCATACTCTCTAAGTGACCGCGAAACTGGACTTCGCTTGATATATCGACGCCAAGGATTCCGATACTGGCTGATGCAGTTAGAGAAGTGCTCTCAAATTGAGGTGATACGACCAATGGCATCTTTTTAGCGGTGAACGCGCAAACCTGTGTCTTCGTGGGGTTAAACTAGACTAGGTTAAGTCGACCCCAATCTAAAACTTTTGATAAAGAAGTTTCGATTTCAGACACAAGTTTGGATCGGCTTTCGATGACGTTTACCCGAGAAATGTTAGCGCGGCCGGTGTAAAGGGCATCACTCGTGCTAGCAATGGATGCTGCTAATCTGCAGGATGTCATTGATATGCAGAAGAAACAGCGTGGGTGATAGCACACAGCCTTGTGGGACACCAGAATTAACAGACTTGGAGTCGGAACATGCACCGTCAACAACGACCTTGATGCTTCTGTCTGTAAGAAAACTGGTGAGCCAATTGCACAGTTTCTCGGGAAGCCCATAGGAAGGAAGCTTCGCATGGAGCGCTTTGTGCCAGACCCGATCGAAGGCCTTCGCCACTTCCAAACTAACGGCCAACGCTTCTCCGTGGGTCTCGAGCGCCTGTGCCCACCGGTGAGTCAAGTAAACAAGAAGGTCACCAGCTAAACGACCCCGACGGAAGCCGTATTGTCGATCATTGAGGAGCTGGTGGTCTTTTAAGTACTGGAGGAGCTGGCAGTTAATAATGGATTCCATTATCTTGGAGAACAAGGAGGTGATGGCTATGGGTCTGAAGTTGGACGGATCCTAGTGATCTCCTTTTTTAGGGATTGGGTACACTAGAGCTGTCTTCCATGAGTTTGGAACTACGTCAAGAGAGTAGGAAAGCCGATAAAGGCGAGTTAAAACCGGTGCCAACTCTGGAGCACACGCCTTAAGCATAGGAGAGATTCTATCGGGCCCACTCGACTTAAGAACGTCGATGGAAAGAAGCGCTTTACGCACTGCCCTTTGTGTAAACCGGACTTCCGGCATGCGGCTCTCGCACTGCGGTATGGTCGGCGGTGCATTTCCCCCGTCGTCCAGGGTCGAGTTGGACGCAAAGAGTTTTGCCCAGAAGATCGGCTTTTCTTTAGCATCGTGGGCCAACGAATTATCTCTTATGTGCAGAGGTGGAAGGGATGGCTTACAAAAAAACCCCTGGACAGCTTTGGCAAGAGACCAGAATGCACGAGTTCCGGAAGGGAGACTCACTAGTCTCTCGCCAGTTCTGCCGCTACTCTTTTGAGGGACTTGGAGGCAAAGTTAAATTGCTTCTTTAATGTGCTGGTCTTTACATCCCGTGCTGTCGCTGCATTAGCCCATGCTTGGTAATATTCCTGCTTTCGGCGGGACGCCGCTTTGCAGATTCGACCAAACCAGGGCTGGGACTTGCCAACTGTGGGAATCAGGGAGAATGGAATAAAGCACAACGTCCGCGACAGAGTCGGCAACGACATTGGACATTGGGATCATCCGGCGAGAAGCAAACCTGCCTCCATGGGTAGGATGCAAAGAATTTTCGCATTCCATCCCAGTCTGCTGACCTATAGTGCCATACTCGGCGACTGCCTGTAACTCGCGGCCGCAGCGAGTGAACGAAAGGCACCATACTCCTAATCAGGCAATGGTCCGAAGAGCCAAGAGGGGCCTCAACGGATACTTTGTAGCCGTCAGGATGTGAGGTCAGCAGAAGATCCAACAGTGAAGGCACGTGGCTTTCTGCATCTGGGATTCGCGTATGCGTTGCTACCAGCTGCGTCAAGTCATATGCCAAAGCGAAATCGTGAACAGATCTTCCCGCATGATCGGTTTTGCGCGAACCAAGCCATTCGGCGTGATGGGCGTTAAAGTCGCCAAGAATCACGATCTCTGCGGATGGGATCTGCTGGAGCACTGAGTCTGTAGCCATTTGGACGAGGTCGATGAGTCGGTCTGTTTCGGCATCACCGCTATGGGACCTGTAGAGGCATACGTAGATGCGGGGATGGTCGTCGCAGTCTACACGTAGCCATAAGATGGAGAGGTCCCTACCTTCAAGATTGCCGAGGCGGTGGGAAGTGATATCATCTCTAACGTACACGCATACACCAGCCTAAGGAATAAAGGAGTGTTCCAGTCCGTACCCAGGGTAGCAGAGGTAGGATGTGTCCGCTGGATATGATATCTGCGTCTCGGTTAAAAAGAGCAAGGCCGGCTTTGCTGTCTCAAGGTGGTAGTGGTGGTCAGTGTCGAGGTTAGAATGTAAGCCCCTGATGTTACAAAAATCCACAGTAAACGTGACAGGGGGTGCCATGGTATGCCTTCTCTTGCTCCGAGCAGATTTTGAGAGCGCAGTTGAGCCCCCCCCAGAGTACAAGGGGCAGCCTGGGCGTCGACGCTCAGCTATAATCAGTACTGAGGGTGGACGTCCAGGGGGGATTCTCCAACGCTAGCGCTGGTACCCCCCTGGGGTATTCTTTTTGTTAACAGCGCTATCATTAGGGGGGGTGGGGGATTTTGGGCCTCCGGAGACCTCACTCATTTTGGGGAAATGCAACGCAAGCGTTACTTCACAACCGGTTTTCAATGTCTAGTATCCAATAATAATAGTAGACATTTACAAGCATGATAAAAAGATTATTGGATATTTTATATACCATAAAATTATGTCACAGCCTGCTGTCTCTTAGCCTGTGGCCACTGTGCAACCTGATCTAAAAGTCAGACAGTTTAAAGGTATGTACATATGTTCATGCAACGAAAGTTTAAAACTTCTTCTTTATCATTATATACTTAAATCACTTAGTTTTAAAGCTCAATATGATCATTAAAGAAAAAAATAGTATAGGCTGATAAAGTTACTTTATTCACTACATTCAATACAGTCGTAGGTAGGCATCAGTCATAAACTTACCAATTGTAAGCAATTGATTGATCTTTTATGTGTACGAGTTATGTCATCGTATCCATATTTATACATATTGATGTTCCCGTGTGTAAATCCAATGATGTCAACTTTGAAATATGGAGGCTTCCCACATAATTTATGGAGTATATTTTACCTACTTGCCGTAGCTCGTTTTGTGACGATTTGAATAAATTTTAGAAACAACTGCATATAAATGGAACCTTTATCCGAGGCAATCAAATTTTGATAGCAATCGGATAGGCACGACTAGCAGTCGAAATACTCGAAATAGCGGGCATTACTTCCGAATTCTCGACTGTGGACGAGTCCAATCGATAGCCGATACCAATAAAACAGCTTCGATTCGCGAATACATAAAACGTCGGATTCGAGCCTTGCGCTCTTTATATAAAGCTAGAGAGAAGGGTTCCCACTTTTATTACAAAGAATTTGCATATAAAGTAACCATTGAAGAAAAGCGATCTCAGTTCGGCTCCGCGTATTTTTTTTTTGTATTCATTGTTACGAAGGCCGCGGCTCACATTCCGTTTTATGGATCGTGATGCTTTCGTAGCGTTTAAATAAATAATGGTATCAACAGTTTTTTTTTATTCTGATTTATTTGAGAAAGCCTTTTATGTTTAGACGTTGAGATGGTTAATTACGTTTATTTAAATCGTAAAAGAAGAGATTAAGATTGGTATCTACACTACCTTTTTGGCTAAAATTGTGTTTTATCTTTTCAGATTAATGGATTGACAGCAGGAGTGATCATGAATTAATAAAATTGGTAAATATATTCTTATATACTTTGTATTTAATTATTGTACTTTCTGTGATAGTGCACTTCAAAAAGTACCAATTTTCTGAATGTGATAATATGAAAAACATTGTTTATGCAATTTAGCAATTACTTTCAAGTTTTATAATTACAATTTTAACTTTTAACAGCATTGAATCGCTGCGAGAATCACTCTGAATGCCTACATTACAGACATGAAAGAACTGCAAAATAAAGCTTAGTTATTGAGTTTAACGAAAATTTCCATGACATAGTTATCCCGCTTCTTGTGGCATAAAATCTTAAAACTATGACCTGTTTCTATGTAACCCTTGAGATTTGTGCCTCACAACATTAGAACAAGAATGATTGATGGTTTCGGTAACCGAGGTTCTTAGAGACAGATTCAAGTAATAGTAAATAGTTGTATTGTATAAAAAATTGTATGAGAATTACTTAGCTGTTCTTTCAGTAAAATATTTTCCTACATGTAAGGTAAAAAAATCTCGTAAAGTCAGCCCATTTAACACATTAGCGGTTAAAGATAAACATAAAAGTAATAAAAAAAACAGCTTATGCTGTGGAGTGATCACAGGGCGTTCGTGGGGTTTTCTAATAAAAATGATATTTAATTGGCTTCGATAAGCGTCGTTACGAGAGGCCTAATAAACCGCCTTTATTTTATTATTGTGTTAGTTCGCCTCGGCCCCTGATAAATATTACATATCTATACGACTCACGTTTTCTTTAGTAATCGCTTGTAGACCTCTTTGCTTAAGAGTAATTGAAATCTTTGATCGTTTAATCGCTTATACGAATGTATAAAATTAATAGGTACTGAATATTGGGACTGAAGTTTGATCGATATATATATATACATATATATATCATTTAACTAATCGTCTCGTAATAGTGACAAGATAATCAAGTTCATTTGCGTTGAAAAAATTTAATGAGCTACAGTTACGGGCCTAGTACGTATAAATATATATATATATACCTGTATATGCGGTTAAAGTCAATAAACACCTCTAGAAATGGAACTAACTCAAAATTAGGCCTGTTATTGCATCGTATACGTTTACAAGTGCGTGAATCTGCATCTACTCTAACTTTACTAAACGAAAGATTAATTTGATAAATATTTATGTACTTTGCTCAGGCCGGTTAGGTCTCCGACTGTCCAGTGTCAACCATAAATTGCACTAAACGACTTTTATATCATCTTGCTACAAACAAGTTCCTGTTTGGAGTAATTTCTGCGTCATTGTAAAGACCGATCCACATTGTTGCTGATGCATTTCGTCAGCATTAAAATAAAAGACGTTGGCACACAATACCGTTTAAGTGATAGTTATGGTACTTTTTATAGGCAGTTACATTTATTTTTACAGCACTATTTGTTTTAATACGCATTTTGCGAGTGAAGAGGTCGCGTCGAGTGCATTTTCATTCATTTATCGTGCAGTGTTCAGTCCGAAATAATATAGATTTAAGTAAAGTCAAGAAGTAAAGACTTTAACTAGCTGTATGATTAAAATTAGACGTGCCCAGAGTAGATAGTGGCCATAATGCGTCTTATCTAAGTCTGTTTTCCAGTTTTATACCTATTAGGTTATTAATTGATAATGTTAGTGAAACCATTAGTAGGTAAATTACCAGGTTATGAGACATTGCGAACTAAAAGGCTGCAAGTTCCAAAATATTGATATAAGAGTCTTATATTTTTCTTATGTTGTAAAGACACAGCTTAACAACAACAGTTGAATGAATACAAGGTAACCCAAAATAAAGGGATTTTATTCGTGAGTCACTCGGCGAGGGCCATGCAAAATTATACTGGAATCTTTAGTATATTTAAAAGTAATGGCAAGGTTTAAGCATATATACTTATATTAATTATGTATCTAGATACACAACTAATAAAGGGTTTTTTTAAATTGTTAAACATAAATAAGCCAACATAACCAGTATTAGATATACTTAGATAGACTGAGACCAGACGCACTCATTCGGTCACGTGGGACTGTCCGACCCAGTGGTGTTAATAAGGAAATATAGAGCAATAAAAGAGCCCGGTGGCGATCCGACTTAATCAAATTGTCCGAATGACCGATGGGAGTTGCTTGTTTGATGCTACCGACGTTAACATAATTAAGGTACAATACTGTTTTAAGTAGGTACCTATTTAATTTTATTGAGTTGGTTTATCAACCTAATAGAGAGAGGTGGTCATATTTTAATTTAAGACGAGCTGCGCCCGTGCACCGGAACATTTTACTTTCTACGTATATTTATATAATTACTAAAATAAATATAATTTACATTAATATAAAGCGTTTGAAAGGTGTGTCAAAATATTGTAATATTTTTTACCTTGTAATATTTGTAAGTAATGCTGAAATAAAATACAAAAAATGAAAGAAACGAACAAACACAATATTTCTGTATTGGCGCTACCTAGATATTTAAATCTAATATGGTGAAGTAGTCAAAGCTACAGGCCTTTGATTGAAATCCTATAAAATGTATAGGTTACGATATTATTTTCATACCTATGGAATGCTTAGATACGTAGAAACGGTGTAAACTAGACAAACAGTCTTTGCATTTTATAGCATAACAAGTGATAAAATAATGCATAACGTACTACCATCAGTAAAGGAAAAAAATAATAGATAAAATGGATGAGAATACTGATATACATGACATCCCTATTCATAACCTTGCCCCGTTATCTAAAAACAAAGATCTCATCAAAAATTCAGCATGTGACTCTCGAGATGTATCCAATAAATCAGTTTTACAGCATTCCCGTGTCATTTCAGTCGTCGAACGGCATAAAATGATAATTTTACTGCGCTCCCCTTCCGACTCCAGGAGTTTACGACAATTGTGAAATGTATCGACAGTTCGGGTGTCACCTAGATGGCAGACCAAGACTTTTGCGAGTAAGAAAATTGTAAAATGTCACTTCTGTGAAGGCGTAAAACTCAATTTCGCTTAAATTTAAAAACTCTAGCCGCAAATACGATTCACCAATAAGAAACACATGGTACCTGTCTACCGCCCTCCTCTCCCCAAAGTCTCCTTTCTAACTGATATTTTGAGCTACGAGTCATCAATCTTTCAGGTGGCTCTACTGTTTAAATATAATGGAGAATCATCTGGATTACAGAATAGTTATTTATAGAACGACTATCCACTGCGCGGGTTAGCTTTTGTTTATTTAAGTCGACAGAACGAAAATACTGTTTAATAGCTTGGTTTGTCTGGAAGAGAAGTATGTCTTAGATTATATACCACACTAATATTTGAAAAATAACATGTAATTAAATAGGATAGCACATATACATAGGCACCTGATATAAACCTAATATAAAAGCCAATATATTAAAGATAGATGAAAATCTACGTAGCAATAATTGATTGATTGATGACAGAGTCGTTCTCCGTCGGTAGCTTCCTTGATCTATCTATCTATGAAACACAACTATCCACAATATTATACTCTACCTCTATGACTACGCTATACCACAAAACCAAATTTAGAATACTCATAGTTGGTTCTGCTAAGTATCAATAGAGATATCTATTTAGGGTTGCTGCTATTCATACAAGTCAGCCTCTTCGGCGTAAACAATCATTATAAAAACAAGTAATAAAATTTAGCGAACAATACACAATTACCATTTGTTTATAGGTTCAGATTAACAAAGGCATAATTATTGAACACAGTCAACAGAACGAATTATGTTTGTTTAATTTATGCAAATTTCTTTTGTAGTAAACGTAAAGAAATAATTCGAGTTTTTGTTTCTTTTCAAATGTTATTATTGTCATTTAGGAGATTTGGTGACAAGGCTCTTGTAAGTTTAATGCAAATAGGTAGGTATGTACCTATCAACTAACATAGTTTCGTGCGAGTTTAACATACCTACATACATCTTTTTTACATTTTATTTAATTTACGATTTAGATTTTTTATGTTTCGAAATTAAAAATGGCAGGATATCAACATATTATTTTCTCTTCAAGTTATATCCAATATCCATCTTAAAATGATTCAAGTACGTAGTTTTGACTGTATACCTATTGAGAGACTTGACTATAAAATGAAGTGAGTAACTGCATGGAAACCAGAGTTTTTTTTAATTATGTGTAATCGTTATGTGGCCATAAATTATATACCTATCCATACCATAGAAAAAGAACTATTAAATAAATTTTAGCACTCAAATTTTCAAATATATATATATTTTTGATTTGTAATTTAAACTGAGCAGTATTGTACCTACCTGCTGTAGACTTAAGTAAAATTAAATTAAACGATGTATAATATGATACATATGAATGATGAATATAGCAATGGACAGAGGCGTTGAGTGGCGAGCGAAAAAGGTTTTTAATTGAGTATACCTGTACAATACAGTCCAAAACTTTATACTGAAAATAGCTACATATATTTATTTACCTTCCTATTATTGAGGACTTGCTAAATCATTTTATCTACAATATAATAAAACTACAATTCCAGCGTAACCTCTCAGACATTGTAACCTATCTAAGTACTGTGACTAGTCTAAGCAAAATGGCATGTTCTTGTAGTTTTATCGCTTGACAGTCACCTCTGTGTTGACCCAAGCAGAGTCTACGTAAAGTGTAGTGCGACAATAGCAGGGTTTACTACATCTCGTTTCACTTTTAACGCTATAAACTACACTATAAAATGGTCGCACCACCGCTGGCATCATCGAACGTTTAACTACTCACTGATATTCCATTATTGCTTTTTTTATTTTTTTTTTCTTTAACTACCAGATGATAGGTTTCATTTTGGATTGTGGACGCGTTACTGCCAGTTTAATTAACTTAATATAATAGGTTGCATGTCAGCAGGTATTTGCACGTACCTTTTCTATTTATATTGTAATGTGTTTTTTTTTGTTTTGTTTTGCTTGTGTTTTGTTTGCTTTTATTTATTTTATAACTTTTTGCACATTCAGTACAGGCGGACTTGATGCCTAAGGTTGTTTTTGATGAATAGAAAAAAAGAAAATATTGTTCGTTTGCCTTCTACTTCAAAATTTAAGGTGTAGTTTTTCAATACTAATATACTTTCCCTTATGTAAGATTAATTATTACAAGTTGTTCATATCATATGTGCTTTGAAATTCCTAATCTATTTTTAATTTCTGATGTTTCTCAATTCATCTCAACCAAATCTAATTTCACCTACATACTCCCAAAACTTGAAGTGCAATTAAACCTCCTTTCTGAACATAGTTAACAAGAGGAGGTTCTCCTAATGACAGGGATTAAGACGTAAAGATAGGACAGATACGCCATTACGAGGCCCCAACATCATGCATCTATGGATGGCGGTCGCTCATTAGGGAAATACGCCCCTCGACTCGGTTAATGATGCGGCCCTAATGGAACAGGAAAGTACCCATTTATGTATATCTGTATATATAGGCTAATTAATTTAAATCATTTCATTTGCTTTTCAAATGAAATATTTAAAACTAATTAAATTTTGCCTGCACATGAGACCATGTCTTTTTACTTTTTGTCTTTATGAGTCAGGCAAGACTAGTGTAGACCTACGTATTTACCTAAACCTTTTTTAAAAGTACCTATATAAACTAAAAGACCCTGTAGATAGGTAGGATTGAAATACATAAGAATCTCTAGACAGTTACATTTTTAAATGTTTTTGATTTAATTGATTTCTTTAGGTATACCTACGTAAGTTACCTTAACCTGTCTACTTAAGGTAAACTACACCTCTCCTAATTTTGAATGTTTTGATAGTAGTATCTCAATACAAACCATAAAACATTCAAAATTGGATAGGCAGGTAAGTAGATAGGTACATTTATTGGACGCTGGTAATTTGTACTTTAATTACCTCTGTATAAAAGCTATTAACAATAAATTATATAAACTCATTTATTATCTGTTTAATTTTATTAAGACTAATAATTTGACAAGTTTATGTCGAATCTGACAATCTGTTTGGACTATAAATATTCAACAAAAGATAAAAATACATTAACTTAGAAATGTTTTTGTGGCACAAAAGTAAACAATACTGTGAGAATTATAATTACTAAGAGAATAATGGTACGTTAGTGTGGCTTTCTTATGCTATAGCGTTGAGGTCACGCACACAAAGGCACGCTGGTGTGCGAGTATGGATTAGCGCGGCCTGCCGCCCGAGCGAACGTCACAAAATGGCGGCCGTAAAAACAAGTGAAGAGTGAGTTACGGTCGGACACGCGGGTCGGGGGCTGGCGGGGAATACCTACCGACCAATGAGGATCGCGCTGAGCGAGCACCGCGCAATTCGCCGCCAACTCCGCTCTTTCTTTTATAGTCGACGTTGTTTTTCTCTGGCGCGCTTTTTCCTGATTTTTTTTGCGGGAACTTGTTTTGTTTGCTTTGCAAGACAGGCTACAATGTACATTAAAGTGTTTTCCTCAGGTTTCGTGTCTAAATGGAGTAAATTTTCTTTGATGGGAAACATTGTTTTCGGGATAAAATAAAAGGCATCGTTATAAGATTAAGATAAAAGGTCTATAGTAATGTTTTCCATAGTTCTTCTTTGTGTAGTTCTACATATTTAGTAAATGCTGATATTGCACTAGTCGTATATCAGTCTCTATTTATACCTATTCTTTTTTAGAAGCATATGTAAATATAACTATTTACCGCTATACCTACAGAAACTGCCGACGGCGAGGTTGTTTGTGTCCATACTCAAAATAACTAAGTTAAATCGAGAAATTTGCTGTGAAAAATATATATAATATAGGTTAGTATATTATATATATTTTTCATGTTCCTATTCATATAGATATATACGATTGCACGGATAGCGGAGCGGTTTAAGTGGTCACTTCGCCACCACATTGCCGAGTGTTGTGGTTCGATCCCCGCACGGGATAACATTTTAATCTCTAATTATCGTTCTGAGTTTGGGTGTTCTTTGTGTTCGTTGTTTGAATATTTGTAAAGTCTTATTAATCGAATCGAATACGAATTAATCTTAGTGCAGGAGTTGCTTTTTTTAAAAAAGAAAAGGAAAAAAGTATATCAAAATGTTATTGCTTTAAATTATTTACATAGATTCAGTAGAAAGTGTAGTTCATTTAAAGGTAGAGCTGAGAAGAGTTGTATAAGTATATGTCTCTAATTAAGTACTTAACTTACTTAAGTACAAAGAATACCATACCTACCTACTTTATAGGTAAGTTAACGAAAAAAGTACTGGTTTAAATACTTTTATTTAAACGTCCAACTAACGCACGGTTGAAAGCATCCAATTCATCGGAATTTAAAGGCTTACAAAACAAAACAAAATCCTACCAAAAAGAAAATAAGACATCTTCGTTTAATCCTGCAGGGCAATAAAAACTAAAAAGTTATTAGTTGGAGCGGGGAACTCATCGGGAAAACTTGCTGCGTAATAATTTAGTTAAGACACGCTGCGTCTTAACGTCGCATAATATCCTACACTGACATATTTATTGTTTTCGTAGGGCGGGGGCCGCTTCTTCGAAGGGGAGCGGTGAGCGTTCTACACCCTGCCTTGTACCTTACTGGGGGATGTTACAAAACACAATGTAGATAAAATATTTTGATACTCGCTTAAAAATAAATGTCCTCGAAAAATTTAAATGTTTCGAAATTAAGAACTCTGTTAAAATTAAAAAAAAAGTTAACAAGCCTTAGGTTTAGTTTTTACCTGAGTTTTGTTTGGGTGTACGTACGTCAAAAATACTACGTCTACCAATCAATTTCTTGGAATCATTTCATGAGTATTGATACAATCTGAATTGACATCTATATTATTTTTTTCAAAGATCTTTGAGACAAATATTTCGATCTTTAGTACATTTCCGTTTAAATTTAATTATTGTGATAATTAATGGTGTCTAAATTTATGGTTATTACTCAGAAAAAAAGGAACTGACATTCTATAGATTGTAACGATTGTACCGAACTACTACTAGTTGGAGGTTTGGCAAAATATTGGCGTAAGATAGATAATTAAAAAAGGATGAATAGAAAGATAATTAGTAAAGATGTCTTTAGCGAAAGCTGTATTCCAGATGTCGTGAACAAAAACAGTTTATTCGATTTGGATTTTTACTTTAGTTTAGAAATTCTCCGATACTTTAATTCAATTAACTGATTCGTTACCACAGGTGATTTCACTGGGCACTTCATTACATAGTAGTATATCTCTATTGAAGTCTATTGGTCATTCCTGTGCCGTCTCTCTCTTGTAGAAAATAACAAAGCAAAAACAATTTATCTTAGTCATCCATTGCCAATCACATTTTATAACTGTGACGAAATTAAAAGTGTAAACGGAAATTGGTGTGTATATACCATTCTGAAGTTATTTTCAAGTTAGCTCCTTAATACGGTTTTTTAACGTTTACCATAACACTCTAAATGATGTTTTGGTAGATATAAGGAAGCTACTAGTACTACTCTACCGAATAACTTTATGTATAGGTGATATGAGAACTGTACGTACATTTAACTATATCTGTTTATTGTATTAATATGTACACGAGAAGGATCTGTATTTGTCTTAGGTCCCGAAGGATCTCAGCATCGTATTTTGTCATTGGTGGATCTCACCAAAATCAAGGCCGTCGACAAAGAAAAGCCGACTGCAACCCGAAATCCACAAACAGTAGCTGCTATTTCTAAAAACAATAGCCCTTTTGTTTGCATTAATAATTGCACTGTCTTGGTAGATAATATACCTATCTTAATGTAAGTTCAATTTACCTTCTTTACTTTCGTTATTGTTTTAAAATAGTTTTATTAGTTTCTACCTCACATAGATATTTTGTTCTTGTGTCATGATTGATAAAGTAACAAAAGTTTGTTCTTTGGGCTTTGTAATTTTTATACTTAGTTCTTAAATAGTGTCATATTTATTTACAGTAAAAAATATACATACCTATCTACCTTGTGTATTTATACATAAATTCTTGCATAGAATACTTGAGAAGGAAATCATATACTTATTCTACCACAAAATTATTTTATAAGTCAGATAAATATATATATCTGTCAATGTCACGTTCACGTTATGACGTCTTCTGATTGATGTTTTTTTTCCTCCTTAAATCTAGTTACTATGTCACTTCATTTTTATTTACATTATTACAGCTTGCGGGTTGACTTAAATGAAAATTAACTCAACAATTGTTATTTCATATTATAAATAAATAAATATATATATATATATATACATATATACAAACGAGCAGACGGGTTACCTGATAGCAAGTGACTATTTATATATGACTTAGTTGCTATTGTCATTATCATTTGATTACTAATAATGTTTGACTTAGAAAATAGTTATAATGATAGTTTTTACTCTACAAATAGCCATAATGATGGATTTGTTTTATAACTTCAATCCAAAAAATGTTCAGTGCCAATTTTCTGATGTTCCAAGTAATTTTAATGTAGACCATATAAAGGCCAGAGTGTTCAAGTTCATTTCTCTGATATGCTGGCTACCTTTGATTGTAGAAATATGCATGGTATCTTAGTTTATGGAACATGGTTTAAAACGTTGATTACCATCCACACAAAACATCTTAGAATACTTCACTCTCTGCCTTAGGCATACAATTATAATGTGAAACTTTAACGCCTGTATTTTAAATAATGACTATCGCTCCTGGTCCTTGCACATATATATATACGATCTAGTAATCTCTCACTGTAACCACTCGATGCAACACATCATTTCCCAAACTGCACTCCTTCTCTTCTTGACCTTATTATTTTCTCCTCTACTGATCATGTCATTAAACATACTCAATACTCGGTTGATGCTTTTTCTTATCAGGATTTGATATTTCTATCTTATGCTAACCGTTTACCCAAAGAAAATTCTAGAATTCTTCTGAAATGCACTTTTTGTGGAATGGACTCTGATAAACTTACAGAAGACGTCGTTAACATTGACTGCACAGATCTGATGACAATGCAATGTTTTAATGAGAAAGTCAACATTTTCTCTTACAATTTACTACATTTATATCCATCCACTTAATTATCCACTTAATTCCTTTCGATTCAACTTCCCAAGTTTCCCATCTAATTCCAGAGCGTACCGGTGAGAGGGTGAATCACCATCTTTTGCCTCTGCACGTGGTGCATCCCGTTGAACGACGAACGAGGCTCTGCTAGTGACCGATATATAGGTATCCATCCCAATAGACGTAGCTAAATTACATTAATTCACTAAATAAACATTTCTCTATTCCGTCTCAATTTAATGAGACAATTAAAGCTTCTTCTTCCTCGTCTCTTAGTCCTTGAACACTTTATCCAATCTCAACTTAGAACATGTCTTTCTCCTCACACACTTATTATATACTTATAAACTGTAACAAGAAAATTGTATGAAATATTTGAAAAAGAGTGTCCTTGGAGTTTCTTGCCTTTTCTTCTCCATAATATCTAAGTATAGAAACAGGCAACTAGCTTCACGATTGACTTAGTCTGACCGACTTTATATGTTGACAATTCGGAAATACCTATGATAAGTTTAATTGAAATAAATGGGTTTGATTTTGATTTTTGATTTAATCCCTTCTTATCTGGCTTTCGACGTAGTCACAGCACAACCTCTGTACTGGTTCACGTTTCTGACCATATTAGGCTAGGCATGGATAGTGGAATTATTACAGTATTCACTTTACTTGATTTTAGCAACGCTTTCAATACAGTAGATTTTTACATCCTGTTTGGTATATTGCAGTCTATTAATATATCTTCAAGGGCAAGTGATTGGTTTCATAGTTACCTGTCTGGTCGCTGTCAGTTTATAAGAATTGAAGACTTGGTGTTTTCATGGTGCAGTGTTTCGGCCGGCGTAACGCAGGGTGGCGTTTTATATCCCTTACTTTTCGCTTTAAAAAAACAAACACATTCTGAAAAAAATACGTTCAAGCGGCAAGTGGCTTTCAATTCGATCTTGCTGGAGTATTCATATCCTCATTTTTCTATACAACATATTGTTTTACCCTAAGACCCCATCTCAAAGAACGGTTTAAGTTCCCCAGTTTTAAGTTCTCAAATAGAAAAGCACCTTCAATTACCACTGTCTCTCCGCATCATTCATCAGGTTGCCGGGTAGAAACTGCTCTTAGCAATAAGGCCGCCTTTTGTACATTATCTTTCTGACACAAGTAGATACGTATATATGATACTAAAAAGTGGTGTACAAACAAAGTATTATCTATATATATATCTGTCTAAATATATATTTGACTTTTTCTAGAATAGTACGCCATCAACTACTGGTTTCATTACATAATTTTGTTATTATGAATCCACACTCTATGGCCTTGTAGAGATCGCTTTTAATGACTGGACAGCTCATTCTGTCTATCTATATATATTTAATTTTCAATTAATTTTCCATTACGTTGTAACAAACTGGACGTAACTTCAGACATTAGTCACATTATCTATTAAAATAAACTGTCAAATTAAAAAAAAGCAGTAGAATCTTAAATCTATCGAAATAAATATACTCGAACTGCCAGTACCTACCAAACCTACCAACAAAACATCAGATAAAGCAAGACGCAAAAGCTTTGTCGCCTTACATAAATTTATAATCTTATCTATGTATTATATTTCAAAGGCATTATTGTTAAGAGTCGATAATCTATTAGCATATTACATTTCTAATGTTTGAGTGTGGTCTTCGATGTTATTGGTTAGTTAATCACATGTCGTGGGTGTAAGCACCTAACGGTGTCCAAAATGTTAACTAAGATTTTACCTACTGTACCTTTTACCTACTGTGTAAAGTACTTAGATTATTATTAGAATACGCACACAAACACCATTAGTTACGTAAGAAACGACATATAATCACACACTTAACAATCAAAATAAAAACTTATATACCATCACATTATCGTATAATTTTATGCCTTCGGCAACTACCTAAGTAGGTAGCCAGAAACAAACCAAAGTAGGTATCTGAATTTGGAACAACGGGCTCTTAATCAAAGAAATACTGTTTCGTGTGGGATTGTGCGAACAATTTTCCAAAAATACCTTCCCACTTCAACATAATAAATTCATGTCATCTTTAATTAAAATGGCGATTTATGCAGGGACTACAGATCTCCTTTCTGATGTCATGTAGAATTTATTCCTACCAATTAGGATTGCTACACATTTGAAATACCATTGAAATTGTTTGTTAACATGATACATCGTTATACGAAAAGGTGTAGATGCAAACGCATGTCTGTATGTTTAAGGGTGTGTTTATACAGGCGTGTGTCAGCTGCTAAGTAAAAATTAAAAACGACCACGAAGGAGTTGCTATAGGGGTGTCTAGAAAAAATTAACTACATATTTGTAAATAAAGAAATAGACTAGTAAAATGAATACTAACATTTATTTAATTAATCAGTTTGTACTAATTAACTAAATTCCTACATTTTTATGTAGATAAAAAAGTTAAGAATTTTGTGACAGATATTGTTAAAACGAATATATAATTACTAATAATAACAAAAAAAAATAGTAAACATAGAACGTGAAGCAACTAAAAATTAGTTAGTTTATGTAATTTCTATGTAATATATATCTAATATTCTATTATACATTACCCATTTTTTAAATTAATGAGTAAATAATCTAATCCGGAAGTAGTAGAGTAAATTGTTTACATACAATTATTTAACTATAGGTAATATTGCATAAGCAGTAATCTTTGGTAGTTAAGCTGGGTTTACGTGACAGCCCTGACTCCGGCGGTATGGGGCGACGAGGTCGTCGACCGGCCGCCCGCGCTGCTCTGAAATATCGCTCGCAATATCTCTTTCAGCTTAATCCAAAGCGCCTCACATTAAAAACCTAAACTTTATAAAAGTGTGTCATAAGCAGTATAATAGAATATTTACTGTTACAGTGTCCCTTCATTTTTCAGCTATTAGAGTTATGGGTTCTGCGTTACTGTGAATAACACAATACCTATATGTCATAATAATAGATGGATAATGTAGAAATCTTTAAGAGAAAATCCCCTTTACTTTTCATTGTCTTAATTCCAACTCGATAGAACAACTATTCAGTAGTTATTAAGATGTTTATTTTCAAATTACTACTTGAACGTAAGCTTTAATTTCTCAGTCAAGTATTTATGGGAAGTCATGTCTATTAAAAAATAAAAGAATGGAATACTGCACAATCGAGAGATATCTAAACTTCGCAGTTATTCCATTTCGAAAAAAAGAATGCCAGGAGTTGGCTAGATAATAAAATTCTGATTTCTTAATCGATTTTATCATGACTTTTTGTAGTTAGAAAGGATTTTTTTGACCTGTCTTCGTAGATAGATGGCTTATAGAAAATAAAACTGACGGACTGACGGTTATTATTTCTGGTTCTAACTAATCCCAGTATATTGGGATGTACGTATTTACCTAACTTCCATTGGGTTTCTATAAAGACTAAGTGTATATGAAAGTACCTGGATATAGTGTAAGAGAGACCACAAAAATAAGCTCGGCCCTTTAAACTCTGCTTAAGTTTGAAGGTGTAGTAACATACCTATATGTAAGTAGCCACAAGTGTAATAGGGCGCCGCGTCATCTTGCCACAGCACAAAGTAGGTTGCAGGAATTGCTACGAACACGTTTGAATTAAGACGTTTTGCAAACCACAAGAAATACTGAACCGAACTCGGGCGTTCGTTATATTTACATAGCTACTAGCCTATAAATAAATACCGGCCCTCTCTCACACACGTGCACAAAATGACGTTGTTTTAACTTTATTTTATTTTTAAACGCGCGATCGGTCGAGCGCGCGCCGCCTGTAATTTCGCGGTGGTCGCGGCGCGCAGGCGTTTACGCACGCCGGACCAAGATGGCGGCGGACTCGTTTTAAAAGTTAATAATTTTAATTTTCCATACGTTGTGACAACATCGATTAACGAAGAAACAATATTCTATGGGAATTTCTTGTATTTTTAAATAAACAGTTTTGCATTCCCTTATTGCTGTTTCTTGAAAACTAATTTTCGCTGTGTTACTTTTAGTATAGTTGCATGTTTATAACTTCATTACACAGTTATGACTCAGAGTCATTATGTGCCAGAAGAATTAGGAGATTTATGGATTACTAGTGAGTAATTTTTATGATTTTGATATTACACTTTTAAAATCCACATGTATGAGATCAAGATTGATTGCTTTTATGTTTTAATTAGGTTATTTCGATATGAGTTAGGTACCTACTTCCAATGCGAGAGCAATGATAATTACAAGAACCAGGTGGACTACCTTTTGCTTAGATTGCATGTGCTTATTGAGATTATTCAACCAAAAATACTTAAATATACATTATTATAAAATATTCAATGACTAAATAATAACGACTGAAAATGGTCTGTCATACATACATATATTTATCTGTATTTAGGTACATGCGATTCCAAGAACCAGGAGTAACACCTTTAAGGTGACTAATAAATTAACAATTGAACGTGTTCGTCCACACGATAAATATTGTTTACAGCATGTTGTGTATTGTGTATATACGGTACTTATTAGTGATTTAAAATTATAATCAAGAATAACAAATTTTAATAAGCCGAGTGATTTATTTTAATGTGATGAAAAACTAACAAGGTAATTACTAACAAAAACGGCTAATTAAAAACATTTGTTTTACATTACAATCATAATGTTAATAATAGGTATATGTCCTTCTATTACCTTTAACTAACACGTAAATCACTTTGTCAAGTTACGGAACTAGAAAGTTGTAGATCTAAGTGTGATGGTGAGTGATGAGTGTACAAGATAGGGACATAGGTACCTCTACCCTAACAAATATAAAAATAAAATTTTGATTTTACATTCAAAAATACAAAAGCGTAAGGCGAGAATCTAGGAAAGTAAATATCCATTACTAAGAAATAAAAAATATGTGTAGTACAGTAAGTAATATAAATACTTATTCGTCAAGTCGTTTATAAAAAACTAAGTATGAAAAATATAAAAAACAGTAAAAAATCGAATATTATGGTATCCTATTTTCTTTGTGACGTTTAGATTAGGTACATCGTAAGGCATACTATAAAAAATCTAATTTATAATACGAATAGGTATAGATACCTATTCAAAAAATACGTTTTTTTTTGAATAATTGTCACTTAATATATTCTCAAAATAATTTATAATTTTATCTAAATACCTAATATATTCAGAGAAAAACTCACTCGGCTTCTAGAGGTACTTTAAAGAATAACAATTCCATATCTTAGGCGTAGTTATTACTAGTGGTAGTGATAGAACAAAAGGTATTTCATTGTTCCGCTACATATCACCGGCATTGAACACCATGCGATAGTACCTTCCCTCCATAAAGCATGTACTTTAGGTACCCTTCTACGCGTTGCGGTGACTAAGATGAAAACAATATTGCTTTATCCGCTTGGCATGCGTCCTCAATACTGAGTTTGTCGGCGACGTTTCATCTTCTTGTATATTTATAGTTCCTTGTTACAAAAGCACTTGGGCTCTGATCGATGTTCGAAATTCTGATGATCCTCGGTATCGTGGGCGAATATCCTATTAGGGGTATGTCTATGGCGGTGCTGATGTGATCTAAAGGAGACTCTGCGAATTAATTTAAGTTTTTTTACTGAACTGAAACTCGCGAAATTTAATAAAGTAGGTTTAGAATACATAATAAATATAAAGATGAATTTGTATGATTGCGTATCTAATTTGTAATGTAATCATGTAAAAAATAATGTCTGCTTCATTTATCTTGCCCAACTAATAGTTACTTATATAGTATACACCCCCTTTATGATTCTACACTGATGACCTGCTCAGTGCAATAAGTAAGGAGACGTAGGGTAGGCTGAAGATAACATGCTACTACAAGGTGTAACAAAACATAACTTCCATGCCACCGAAAATTGTTTATACCTACACCATTCTGAACCCCTAGGGAACAGTTTTTTTTTTATTTTATCGTGTGGAAAACCTATCGGATCATCATCTCATTGGAGCTAACAGTGAAGTGGTATGTCGGACTCAAACCGACTAAAACCACACGGTGTTCCGTCACAAAGTTTGGCTAATGTACATTGAATAATACAAATTCCAGAAATATATTTAGAAGTCAAGTAAAAAACTTAATTGCAATAGTTTCGTGACCGTCCCTATCATGTTACACCTACATAAATAATTGTTTTATTGCCACGACCAGCATTCGTGAGCGTGAGAAACTAAAGCGTCGTGTCGCACGCTTAAATATACCTAAAACTCTTTTTTCTAAACCTATAAGATATAGGTACCTTTTTTTTAGCATACCTATTTTCATGCTTTTTAGTGCACCTACCTCACTCATTTTACACCACCCTAAGGTAGACTGGCAAAAAATGTATTTGGCATTAAGTGCTCCTATGTACATTTCGTGCATAAGGTATTAAATAAAAATATATATATTTATATAAGGGCAACCGTGGTAGTGCTTAATGTATAGCAGATCGTGTAAAAGTAAAGTGGGTCTGTCTCTGAAAGTACTTAATCATTCGGATGCCGTGAAGGCTGTCTATTACTTATTTTTGAGTCAGACTTTCAACAAGCGTTTTTAAGGTTACAATCGAGAAAATCTCAGTAAAAATCATTCAGATGGCCTAATGGTAGTGGAACGAAGTTGATACGGTTTTGTAATTTGTTTTTTGTGTTTTTTTTTTGTTTGGCAAATGTTTGATTGCAGCCAGAATAATAGAATTCTGCTCAAACTGTGACAAAACCCAAAAGGTTTGCTAAAATTGAAAATGATTACTCAACACAGTCTCATGGAACCGCCTTATATCTTTGTAAAGTAAATCGCTACGACCAGAGGTCAAGTAATATGTATTTTGTATACTTAAGTATGTGTTGGGTTTACAATACTTGTATTGTATTGTATTTTTGCTAAATAGAATTATATTCTTGAGAAAATATTCTATAGCTCCATCGTGGTTGTATTGCAGAAAATATGCCCGTCATCGTCCATATCTTAAAATCGTACGTGCTTTCAGCATAGTTCTAAATTTATCTGCGAACAGTGCAACCTACGTGCTCCTTGGTATGGTAAATTTTTTATCGCAAGCCCGTTATCGTGCCGATCATAAATCTGTTTTCGAATCGTGAGTCGCCATTGCTGGCGTAGCGTTGCAAGCCCGTATTGAAAGCTGACACAGAAAATTGGACCGTTTCATATGAGCAATAAAGTATAATTTAGTGTCGCCGCTGACCTTTATTTAGCACATTTGGGATTCCATAAGGTTTATTGTCGCATTGTACGTAAGTATTTGCCAATGCACGTAAAATGCTTGGCGAGGGTTCTCAAAACGCCAGACTTATTTACGGTCTAAGAGCGTTGTCGGCGTTCAGTGCGGCCGTATACGTACTTGCGGAGATAATGGCCACCCTTTAATAATGTCTCTGAATCTCGTAGACTCAGTGTAAAACGTACGCGAAAACACGAAGCGTTAAGACTAAATAACTACTACTACTAATATTCGACTTATATTCAATCTGTGAGAATATGTACATACCTATGACACACACATTTACATCTTCTATTTATTGTCAAGTAAAATAATTAAAACATGTTTAACAAACCTGAGACTCTCACATTGACATATACATATTTATAAATATGTATTCACATCGATATCCAATAACCTACAGACGGCGTCTTTAGTGTTTCTTTAAAATCTTAGTTACCGTTAACCACGTACTAAACCATGATACCATAATTTGAAGTAACTTTAATTTGTTTCAAAAACTAGTACAAATTGATTTTAGTTATAGGCAGAGTATGTACCGAAAATAGCGCTTTATTCCGTTTTAATAATTAATCATGCGGAAAATTAAAGGAAAACAATAACTCTCTTAGGTAATTTCAGTACCTACGTGAATTTCTAACCTAAAACCAATACTATATTGTTTCAGTGACCATGCATTATTGGTACTATTGTAATTTACTGAAGTAGAACATGTTCAGTTGTGTAGTATTTTGTTCCACAAGTGCAGCGCAAAATTGGGACACAGTAATCGTAACCGGTTGTTACTGTACCTAATGTATTGTATTTCGTTGTTTTTTCAAGTGAAAATATATATTTATAATGTAAATTTTGTTAAAGGTAGATTCAGTCATTTTTACGGTCTAGTAAAATAATGAATAAGTTACTTAAACTTTTATTTACAAATATTAATTTGTCTTACCTAAAACTTTAAAGGTATTGTTATACTGTAAATGAACAGATGAATAATGACGCGGATGTCTCTACATATAAACGAATTTGTTTATTTATCTACATTAAACATTTATACATTCAAGCCTCTGTACACGGAGTACATTACACATTTATTTGTTTAAAATAGTTATGTCTATAATATATGTATATATACATATATATATACATATATATACACCATGATCACCTAGCAGTATGAAATATACTTTCCGACATATTTATTCTCAGACCTACCAAATATGCACAAAAATTTTAATTAGAATCGGTTAAGCCGTTTCGGAGGAGTTCGGCAACAAACACTGTGACACGAGAATTTTATATACATATATATTAGTTTCTTTGTTAATTAGTGAATGTAAGAGTATGTAAGTGAAAGAGAATTGGACTATAGATATAATCATAGGTGCATATATAGATTCCTTGAAGAGCCCGCTGAGGTATTAATTGGGAGAGTTTATTATTACAGTCAATAACCATTTATGGCCTTCTCAGCGAGAGTCAATTACGATGGATTAACTCCATGATAAGTTCCTAGGTGCGAAATGACCATTATAATAGGCAGGTATGTACGCACACATGTACCAATATCCCCGGCCCCGACTAGGTTTGTTCAAGAGTTTGTTTAGTAGAATGGTTACAGTAATTAAACAACGAAATTGGATTGATAGCGAGCTCGTAGTACGTGTTACAACACATTGTGTCCCATAATGAAATGTAATCAAGCGTTAAATTAAAATCTTTTGGTTTATCAAAGTTTTGTTCGTAGGTACCTGCTTACAGCTAGTATTATAACGTGTTTTAATTTCTGTGTAATATACAAAAGAATCGTAAAGTTCTGGAAGAATTGCATTAAAAAATATGTCTTCAAAAAATTGAGATTTATATGGACCTGAACACTTTTTAGTGTAAGTACCTAGTTTAATTTTATTTACACAGTATCTTTTCTTACTAGTGACAACACTATTTTTTAAATTCGGAGATCAGATATACGGGTACGCTTTTAGTAATATATATAATTATCTACTATTGGAATTGTCAAGTCGCCTCCAAGATTTAAAGCTTACCTACATACCTATCTATAATTTTAAAACATCCATTTCTATCTTCAATTGACTGCTATTTAATCCTTAATTTAAAAGATGTACCACTTCAAATCTATTGATGGTATATTTTACTTATCGATTTAAATAATAAGTTATATGAGTCCGCTATGCCAGCTATATAATATAATTGTGTACCCCACGAGTCCGAGGTCGGAATTTATTAGATTCGTAAACGAAAATAGGGAGGTATCGCATGACAGAACACTGGCCAGCGAAAAATTCCTTTAAGAACTGCGTCGTTAATCTGCCAGAAGTTTCAGTGGTTTACGACACCCAAAACTGACCGAAATACGGACGGACGTCCTATAAAAAATTGTGCCCGCACACACCCAAAATATTTGATTTATTGTAGAGATCTAGTACAATTAGCAAGCTGCGGGCCACTGAGGGATTGATTTATGATGATTCGTAGTAATTATGAGTGGGACAGCCTGTGATCCGTCCCGTAATTCTATTTTATGACAACCCCCTTGATAAAATGGGCTTGTGCGGTTTGGACGCCATCTTGAAATAAATTGCTCTGTTGCGGAGTGACTTTTTCTCGTCTTGTTTTAAATTGTAGATTTTAGAGAAGTTGTAGCAACACAATACGGGCATTAATCATATCCTTAGCTTCTTTATATGCAACTTCAGCCATATTACGACCTGACGAACAATATGTTGTCATTCTTATGTCAATCATTTAACGATTTGTATATTGCTTTTAGGTATTTAAGGAGTATCAATGTACTTACTGCATTGTGAAATCGTGTACAGGACTCTCAGCACGTTTTTATAATAGTTGTATTTTTCAAAGGGTACTTAATATAAACTGCCACAACTTTCATGTAAGGGAAGAGTTGCAAGTAAGTTGAAATTAGTCATATTTACAATACATACGCTCACGGCTGTATCCCTGAAGGGGCCGGCAGAGGTATATAAAATACGAAAATTTTGGTCTTACTTACATCATAAACGGTAAGCCTATTGCCGTCAACCGGTCAATTTAGGAATTAAAGAAGGGAAAGTAGGCTCTAACTATATTGAAAGGTATATTTTCTATGTCTGATAAAAAGACGATAAAAAAAAATTAATCAACTTGGACGTTGGAGTTTCTTTTGATAAAATGTAGCCTCTATCCTGTGTCCTCCTTAGTTTGTTACATCAGCCTGTAAAGTACATTACAAATTTTATCATAATCTTTTCAGTATAATTATATATTCAGTTACTGTGTCATTTTTACTGTTAATAATCTAAACATTTAATAAATTAGTTTTCCCAGCATGAGCATACACGTAGTCAATATTAAGAAAGTATATACTGTTCAGAAATTAACTATACACCTCTTATTAACTACTACTATATCCTACTTATAAGTAGTAACATATAAAATAAGAATCAGTGTCAAATAAATTCATCCAATTTCTCTGGTACTGTAATCTACGAATATTGATTTCTATAATTGCCACGAAATTCCTGTCAACCTCATGTAATTGCTTCTTTCATAGTTATGAGAGCATACGATCAATAAAAAAAGTAGAAGTCTTTTAAAGCGGGCTCAGCTCAGCTCATTTACTTACGAAATGAAATACTTTTTCATTAAAAATTTTTTTGAAAACTTAAAACTCACTCATGTTACAAATCCTAGTTTTTAAACTTTACTTTTAACAAATAATGTAATTTTTCTCACGGTGAGTTCTTACGGCTTTCAAAATGCGCTTACCCGGCTGATACCGATGCCTTGACACAACCAAAAAGTTTTAAATGGGGTAATAAACTTAACACTTATACATAAATAGATCGGCCGTACGTACATGTCTGATACCACGTCGTCGCCTGTCGCCACCTCGTCGGTATTGATAAACAAACCGGAGAGTACACTCACCGGATCCTTCTATCGTGACAGTAAAAACTTAAGTATCCGGCAACATGGCCGCACTGGAATATAAATCACAAGACTGAGAGCTAGCTTATCAAAATATGTACAACACGATCGCTTTTCATGAATATACCTCACGAAGGCACAGTGCCACAGTCTACATGATTGGATAACACGCACGGAACCGATTTGTACGAAATCCAAACTCATACTATAACAACACTAAATACTTTCTGCCTCAGAAACGAAAGTAAGAATTACCACGAAAGCCAAAATATTTCACTCGAAAGAGTTATTTCAATATTATGCAAATTTCACCCATTGTGGTTTAACGAGTTTGAAGGAAATATAATGCAGACGATAATTTTGGGTATTTTTTTCGGATTTTAGGATCGGATTTTTTTTTCAACACTTTCAAAAGCGTAAGCAATTTGCCTAATGCGTATCGAGGATTTATGTAAAGGTTACGCAAGGCCCGGTCTCTTTTGTTTGGCTATAGTTACACTTTCGGTTTCAGCGTAGTCATTTGCATAACAGGGTGCATTCACAATAGTCAGACACCCTTTCTGGTACAATACTTTTTAGTTTCACTTTTAACGTTGCATTGTTGACATTTTGTGCGAGTAATAAATAAATCAGATGGAAATTTGTATGGTCCGGTGTATGTGAACAACAACAATGTTGTGCCCTATGTGATGCTCTGTGAATTCAAAAGGCTTATGTAACGGTCAGTTCAAGTAAGTATGAACTTGATAAAGTATTAAAGCGAGTTTGAAGTTCGTGAGAAAATCTTGTGACGTAGGTACAAGTTTACTTCTCTCTTTACTTCTTAAGGAGGAGACGGATAAAATTGATATTGAAACAAACTGGCAATCCACGACATTAAGCAAGGATTTCCTAACCCATAAACTTGGAA
The DNA here is from genome assembly GCA_947561695.1 of Tyria jacobaeae. Taxonomy (NCBI): domain Eukaryota; kingdom Metazoa; phylum Arthropoda; class Insecta; order Lepidoptera; family Erebidae; genus Tyria; species Tyria jacobaeae. The sequence continues at coordinate 13,014,397 of OX387218.1, forward strand.
TAAAGAATACTTAGGGGCTATACAATTATGATGTGTTTTAGAAAATCACTAGATTAATAATAATGGTAAGTCAGAAACTTCTCGACTACATACCGGTATATTTAATGTTTAATAGGCTCTTACAATGTTATAGTTTTCTTTTGCTTTTATATATATTTTTTTTTTTTTTTTTTTTTATGCGATAGGGGGCAAACGAGCAGACGGGTCACCTGATGGTAAATGACTACCGCCGCCCATGGACACCCGCAACTCAAGGGTCACAAGTGCGTTGCCGGCCTTTTAGGTAGGAGTACGCTCTTTTCTTGAAGGTTTGAAGGTCGTATCGGTTCGGAAATACGGCAGGCGACAATTTGTTCCATAAGCTGGTTGTGCGAGGCAAAAAGCTTCTGGAGAAGCGCACAGTGGTGGAGTGCCAATCGTCCAGGTGATGGGGATGGATATTTTGTCGCGTAGAACGATGGCGGAAACCAGCAGCCGGTATAAGTCCGAACAATTCCTCTGAACACTCCCCATGATACAAGCGATAGAGGATGCAGAGTGAAGCTACATCTCTACGCAACGCCAAGGTGTCAAGTCGATCAGAGATATCTTGGCAGTCAATGATGCGAGTCGCTCTCCGTTGAATGCGGTCAAGAGGGAGAAGTTGGTACTGGGGTGCACCTGCATAGAGATGAGAACAGTATTCCATGTGCGGCCGAACCTGCGCCTTATAAAGTTGCAGGCGGTGGGCCGGAGTAAAATACTGTCTCGATCTGTTTAGCACACCAAGCTTCTTCGAGGCTAATATGGCCTTACTCTCTAAGTGACCGCGAAACTGGACTTCGCTTGATATATCGACGCCAAGGATTCCGATACTGGCTGATGCAGTTAGGGAAGTGCTCTCAAATTGAGGTGATACGACCAATGGCATCTTTTTAGCGGTGAACGCGCAAACCTGTGTCTTCGTGGGGTTAAATTGGACTAGGTTAAGTCGACCCCAATCTGAAACTTTTGATAAAGAAGTTTCGATTTCAGACACAAGTTTGGATCGGCTTTCGATGACGTTTACCCGAGAAATGTTAGCGCGGCCGGTGTAAAGGGCATCACTCGTGCTATCGTCTGCATAGCAATGGATGCTGCTAATCTGCAGCATGTCGTTGATATGCAGAAGAAACAGCGTGGGTGATAGCACACAGCCTTGTGGGACACCAGAATTAACAGACTTTGAGTCGGAGCATGCACCGTCAACAACGACCTTGATGCTTCTGTCTGTAAGAAAACTGGTGAGCCAATTGCACAGTTTCTCGGGAAGCCCATAGGAAGGAAGCTTCGCAAGGAGCGCTTTGTGCCAGACCCGATCGAAGGCCTTCGCCACGTCCAAACTAACGGCCAACGCTTCCCCCTTGGTCTCGATCGCCTGTGCCCACCGGTAAGTCAAGTATACGAGAAGATCACCAGCTGAACGACCCCGACGGAAGCCGTATTGTCGATCATTGAGGAGCTGGTGGTCTTCTAAGTACCGGAGGAGCTGGCAGTTAACAATGGATTCCATTATCTTGGAGAACAAGGAGGTGATGGCTATGGGTCTGTAGTTGGACGGATCCGAGCGATCTCCTTTTTTAGGGATTGGGTGCACTAGAGCTGTCTTCCATGAGTTCGGGACTACGCCAAGAGAGTAAGAAAGCCGATAAAGGCGCGTTAAAACCGGTGCCAACTCTGGAGCACACGTCTTCAGCACGATAGGAGAGATTCTATCGGGCCCACTCGACTTATGAACGTCGAGGGAAAGAAGCGCTTTACGCACTGCCCTTTGTGTAAACCGGACTTCCGGCATGCGGGTCTCGCACTGCGGTATGGTCGGCGGTGCGTTTCCCCCGTCGTCCAGGGTCGAGTTGGACGCAAAGAGTTTGCCCAGAAGATCGGCTTTTTCTTTAGCGTCGTGGGCCAACGAATTATCTCCTATGCGCAGAGGTGGAAGGGATGGCTTACAAAAGTTCCCCTGGACAGCTTTGGCAAGAGACCAGAATGCACGAGTTCCGGAGGGGAGACTAACTAGTCTCTCGCCAATTCTGCCGATGTGAGCCGACTTCGCCCCAGCAATTACTCTTTTGAGGGACCTGGAGGCAAAGTTAAATTGCTTCTTTAATGTGCTGGTCTTTACATCCCGTGCTGTCGCTGCATTAGCCCATGCTTGGTAACATTCCTGCTTTCGGCGGGACGCCGTTTTGCAAGTTCGACCAAACCAAGGCTGGGACTTGCCACCTGTGGGAATCAGGGAGAATGGAATGAAAAGTTCCATACCCTGAAGCACAACATCCGCGACAGAGTCAGCAACGACATTGGGATCATCCGGCGAGAAGCAAACCTGCCTCCATGGGTAGGATGCAAAGAATGTTCTCATTCCATCCCAGTCTGCTGACCTATAGTGCCATACGCGGCGACTGCCTGTAACACGCGGCCGCAGCGAGTGAACGAGTGGCACCATACTCCTAATCAAGCAATGGTCCGAAGAGCCAAGAGGGGCCTCAACGGATACTTTGTAGCCGTCAGGATGTGAGGTCAGCAGAAGATCCAACAGTGAAGGCACGTGGCTTTCTGCATCTGGGATTCGCGTAGGCGTTGCTACCAGCTGCGTCAAGCCATATGCCAAGGCGAAATCGTGAACAGATCTTCCCGCATGATCGGTTTTGCGCGAACCAAGCCATTCGGCGTGATGGGCGTTAAAGTCGCCAAGAATCACGATCTCTGCGGATGGGACCTGCTGGAGCACTGAGTCTGTAGCCATTTGGACGTGGTCGATGAGTCGGTCCGTTTCGGCATCACCGCTATGGGACCTGTAGAGGCATAGGTAGATGCGGGGATGGTCGTCGCAGTCTACACGTAGCCATAAGATGGAGAGGTCCCTACCTTCAAGATTGCCGAGGCGGCGAGAAGTGATATCATCTCTAACGTACACGCATACACCAGCCTTAGGAACAAAGGAGTGTTCCAGTCCGTACCCAGGGTAGCAGAGGTAGGATGTGTCCGCTGGAGATGATATCTGCGTCTCGGTTAAAAAGAGCAAGGCCGGCTTTGCTGTCTCAAGGTGGTGGTGGACAGTGTCGAGGTTCGAATGTAAGCCCCTAATGTTGCAAAAATCCACGGTAAACGTGACAGGGGGTGCCATGGTATGCCTTCTCTTGCCCCGAGCAGATTTTGAGAGCGCAGTTGAGCCCCCCCCAGAGTACGAGGGGCAGCCTGGGCGTCCACGCTCAGACATAATCCGTACTGAGGGTGGACGTCCAGGGGGGGATTCTCCAACGCTAGCGCTGGTACCCCCCTGGGGTATCCTTTTCGTTAACAGCGCTATCATTAGGGGGGTGGGGGATTTTGGGCCTCCGGAGACCTCACTCATTTCGGGGAAATGCAACGCAAGCGTTACTTCACAACCGGTTTTCTGTGAGGCCGTGGTATCGCACCGGTCGAGCCGGCCCATTCGTGCTTAAGCAAGCATGGCTCTACCACTACAAAAAATATATGTTTGCTTACTTAGATTTCTGTATCATTTTGCCTTTAACCAGTTTTGTCGTCACTATTTTTGCACAATTCTTCGCCTTTGTTTTAAACAATTTGTATCAAATGTAGCTGAAGTTTTTCAAAAATCCATGTTCTTATTCCCCATACTACTGTTGCTCACCAAGCACGATAAAATGCATGGATATTGTCGGTACCCAGACCTGAACGGTACCACTTCCAGTGACATGCTGCATACACATACATGGTATAATTAAAATAATCTGGTAATACTTTAACTTTTGGTACATATGTACATACATTCACTCATAATTGCTTTCCTTTTGTTGTATACTATAATTTAGTCATTAGTCCCACTTACGTGAAAAGGGACAAGACTATTGTTGTCTTCCTCGACCTTTGGGCAGTAAATCTAATCTAATCTAAATTAAAAATTGGGCAGTAGTTTAAGAGGGAAAAGAGAAAATAAAGGAATATTGCTTGTAGAGATGAATTAGGGTGTGCGAAAGTAGCTCATCTATCATATATCAAAATACCTTATATTATATATATATTTAATTATTAATTACTTAAAAATGTTATAAAACATCATATAAAGTATAAATATCACTAAAAAAAATTGTATGAAGGTACATATATTAAAAATGAAAAAAAAAAAATTCTGTCTTAAGGTTAGGTATTGTGATAGAAACTGCATGGTTTTAACCTAATGCAAGTTTGTTCCGATGTACCTTTAGTAGTTATACTATGAAATTAACACTAGACTGTTAACTTTTGTGTTTTCAACGTTTGTTTATGTGTAACTAATTTGTTTTTAATTAAACAATAAACATAAAGTTTGAATAAGTGGTCATTGATGGTAAAATGGTTGAAATAAATGCCAATAACACACGTCATTATAGCGTGTAATATCGTTTTACAACTTTAAGGCAATAAATAAATTGACTGCCGTTTGTACATTTTATTACGATTTAAAAGTCGAGGACTGCTTGAGACGAATAATTGATTTATGCCGGTTATTAATGTTAATTTGATATAATCGTGTTAAGTAATGCTTATACAAGTTTAGTAGGATTTTTTTTACAGTTTACAAAACTATATGATTCTATTAAACAATTAGTAGTGGTGCTTATGCTTTGGTGTATTTCCATAATTGCTACAACGAAAAGAAATGATTGCCTTCATGTATCCAGACATAATACAACTTGTACATAATTGGTAATTTGCTTATAATGAAGTTTAAGATTTACCTTAATACGTACAAGTTATAATGATTGGTACTTAAGGCGTATATAATTTTCAGTAAAAAAAATAAAAGTCGGATAAGTATTTTATGACAGCTCACTTCGGTTCTGTTAGATATTTAATGTATTAAAGCTTAATATATACTGGGATTATTTTTATTATGGTTCTTCGTCATCATTATTTGAAGAAACTGCGACGGTAGACGGTAGCAGTCCACAAGTGTAGCATACATATGTTAATGACCCGACTTTTCTACAAATGTTTTAGTCTTTTAACCGTTTAACACGTGTTAATAACTAATAAAATGTTTTAATGGTACATAAAAAGTTGAGATTTATAACGTATAGGTAGCTTTATGCATTATGATTTGCTTGACGCGTGCCAGTTTTACAGCGTTATTTAATTCAACGTTAAAGTTTCATAGCCTTTCACTGTGACTTGCGATTGTAAGAGCGCAGTGAAATGTAAAAAGCACACACACAATGCAATGTTATTGCGATAAATATACATCATCATGTTCATGTCTGGTTACATGTATCTTTCATGATCAACCGTACCTGCTAAATAGTTAATACATAATTAAATTAATAAGTTTTAAACCAGCAATCACCATAAACATCATCCCAACCTTAGGACTTCCACTGCTAGACATAGGCCCGCCTCAATTAATACTAAGAAAACCGGTTGAAAGCGGCCTGAATTCACCCTGCGATCTCTATCGCAAGTCAACAGTAGATGGATGTCCAGGATTATAATGCATGACCTCGGACGTCCATTGACCGCCTTGTTGATGGACGTCCGGGATTCTACGTTCCGAGGTCTCCATACAAGAACTTTTCATCCCCATCGGCCATTTGTTCTTCTAGCTATGTGCCCTGCCCACTGCCACTTTTATTTAATGACCTGCATCTACTCATTTCTTTTTCGTTCACGGAGAGATCCATATCTCCAATAATAATAAAAACAAACAAAAATATTTATTACATTATAAAAAAAAATCAAATCACAACACGTACACGTAGGGGTAAGGGCTATCTTCATTTACCTGTACCTACATATCTGTGGGTTGTGATTAAAACTAATCAGAAAGTCCACAAACGTTTCGTTAGTGGGTAGACTGATATCGATACATTGTTCCGGTGTGAAACCATATTATTCCAAACATCGTAAGGTGTAGGAGGTACATATATTATGATATAGAGTAAGGGTCTTTCAGATTATAATCATACATATGAGTCGTAGAAAAAAATATCTGTAGGTGTTGCATTTTATTATATTCCTTGCCACAGCAGAAAAAAAACCAAAATAGATACCTAGTCCTGATTTTAAAAAAAGGTGTAGGACTTGCAGATTTATCATTATTATATTGGCATTACCGCAACGTATAATTCATTTATTTCTTGTTCATAAATATTTAATTAACTATTCAATTATAAATATATAAACATGCGTAAAATATTTGTGCGTAAACCACTTTTATTTTTAAGCGGTATTGAAATAATGTTCTCAGCCTCAAGTACAACAATAAAAGAATAAAAAAACTAGGTGTTTACGACATGCTTCCTCAGTAGAATTATCTAAATCTGGTATTATATTTTTTAACTCATTTGAAACTCGGTTGCAAAAAAACCATTACGTTCTTACGTTTTTCAGTATTTTTACCTACCTACTGTTTTTTTTTTCTACTAATATTACTTATGATTAATAGACAGAGGATCTCCAACGCCCACTTGTGCCCACCATAATATAATCCCACTTGGATAATAGGAGGCAAGCTTGTTACCACTATCCGGGCATTGTGTGACTGTATATATACTGTCTGTACGTCAGGAACACTAACAATCCGATCGCTGAGATCTCCTTTTATGAAACCCACGGAAAAAGTTCTAGATAATTTATAAAATTATAACTTAGCTTTACGAATAACTTATAATTTCTAAAGCGTACACAGCTTTTTAAGTACTGTAATCTTCCTATTAAAAAGATTCCAAGACATCAAACTGGTGATGTCACTTCGATGTTGTCAACAATACTCCTTTCGGAAATGTCGTAATACTTCGTTATTTATTTACTCTTGAACATATTACTGAGTCTTTCTATACAAAAACCCACACAGTACACATATCCGCTGCAAGTTCGTCGCGCCGTAGTCGCCCACGTCATCGTCAGTCTGAAGGGACATTGTTGTAGCGTGGGAGCTGGCATCTGGAGCAGCTGATCTCCTCGCTCGTAAACGAACAGAATTAGTACCCCGCGGCCCCACCAGGCTCGACCACTAGGGATACAAAAACCAAATTTAAATATAGACCCATCGTTATATTCGTATCCTCGTTTATTACATACACACATCAACAAAGAAAGTTTATGAATACCTACTATTACTATATTAAAAAATCGTATAGTCGTATAAAAGAAACTTATAACGAAGAAAATATATATTGAATAATGAACAGTAGACATTCTTTGTTATTAACAGTAGATTATTTATACATATATGTATATAACATATACATACAATATTATATATATATTATATGTATATAGTAATATGGCATTAGTCAACATCGAACAGGGTTACTTATACTGATTGGAGAGATTATTGGCACATCTCTGATGCATTAGTATTGAATGCATTAGATGCGAGATTTTCTGTCTCCGATAGACAGTAATAGATTCAGATTAAAGAGAAATTAATCCTGTACTAATATTTGTAAAGTACAATTTTATTGACGGTGTAGGTACCCGTAACCACTATTGCGCCCTTAAATCGAAACATCATGTCTGACATAAGATAGTATTTACAAAATACGTGATTCATGTCTAATAAGACTTAGTTTGTTCTTCTCAGATGCCTTGTGGAGATCTGTTAGAGTAGTGGCTTTATGTAAATAAAACAAGGGTAACATAGAGACAATGAAAAAAATAATCTTTTAAATTTTATCAAGATTGCTGCGTAAGTAATAAGTTTGTAAGTTATCAGTCACGAATGTTTATGTAATTATTAAAGTAAAGCTTTTAATGACGTCAACATTGCAATAACCAACTGACTAAATTTATACAGAGGCCACATATATATATAGGCGAGCGATACAGCTTTTAGCAATCTCCAACAACTTGTTAATCCAAATGGGATTTATGGAATGGTAATTGCAGGAAAGCGAACCCAATTTTCTTCTCAAAAATCACGTGCAAGGAATAAGCCCATTTTAAAGGTGTTTTCCTCGTTAAAACGAAAGCCACTTTTTCTGTTTATTGCCCTTCAAATGTTTCTGTGCTAGAACGTGTAATACCGCTTTGAAGTAACCCAGATATGGTAAGTTTATCTAGCCCCTCGCCCTTCCTTTGCTGTATTCTCTACAAACCAGATTTGTTCATCAATTCTTATTGAAAATATTATTGTCATAATAGTAAAATTATGTGTATTAGTTGGTATGTATATGTGTCATTTTTTATGTAGAATAGAAGTTAATTTAATACCGTTATCAATTGTTTCTCTATTACCTATCATTAAAACATGAGACCAGTAAGTGTGATTTTTGGATCATAAACATAATTTATATTACGTAACTAGACACTTTAATGTTTTTATAACTACCTATCAATAATAATAATAGTAATATTTGATATTTTTTAGAACTCTTCATTTTATTGCATGAGGTTTAAATATTGTTAAAATGTAAGAAATATTTTTTCTACGTTAGTTTCTATTTTTAAATACACATATTTCATTTTATCTTATTGTCTTTAGTCCTTCCAAAGGTTAGAGACACATTGACATACGTGCCTACATAAAGTCTTCATCAAACATAACAACGAAGTGATTATGACATTACCAGTCTATTTTTCACAGTTTATATTCTACAAGGAAATCAATAAGTTTTTAAAAAAAAAACTAAAGACAACCTGACAATGGTTACTTACTCCATGAATAGTAATTTGAAAAAAAAAAAAAAAAACAAATCATTACACTAATTCTCAAGCGGCTAATTAAGTTGAAGATTATAACATACCCACGCCACACCGAAAACAATTCAAGTTTTCCCATCAAATATAACACTAAATTAAAACATAGGCCACCCCTATTTGAGATGTCACGATTTGATTTTTAATGTCACCCGTTATTTTAGGGTTAACTCAAAACTGAATGGGAAAGGGTGTCACTGTGAATCCAGTGCGGGTTATTACTATGTTCATAAAACTTAAATGTTTTCCGGGCGGATTATTTGGTATATTATGTGACCATTGTGTTCATTTCTTCTGTTTGATGGCGTCAAATATACGAGTGTAATATCTACGGATATCAAATTTAGATGCAAGGGTTTTTTTTTTAAGGAAATCCAACAAAAAATGTAACTAGAAACCGAATAGGTATATATAAAAGTATGTGAAAAACTAAGAAACCTTCTTTCTAAAAGATGAAGTTCTACACAGAGATATAGAGGCAGCAAGATCAATTGATTTCATTGGTCTATAGTTTAATAGTTACCTTACTACTCTCTTGAATTATACTAATGTGAGAATAATTTCAGGAAGATATATGTAATCTGTCTATCTGTTAAACTGAATGCACTCCATAAAGTAAAAAAAATATTATATAAGATGTTGGTTTATATGAAATGAATAATGTATTAAACAAATTTAAACATCGAAGAAACTTTACAGACCATTTCCCCGGAACTATGAGTTAGCCAAAATTATTTCTATCTGAGAGATAACGGGAAGACATCATGGGGGAATGTAAGAGTTTTTTATTATTTATGTAATATTTCGCATTTTTTTTAATCGAGAAGGGTGGATCCCTTCGCTAAAGGGTGGGCCGGTCCTGAATGAATTTATAGTCCTTTGTAGATAAACATATCAATTTGTTAGTGTTTTGTAAGCGCACATAAATATGTGATACAATTGTTGAGCCACATAGAGTCAGTTGACTTGATGACTTCGATGGTCACACGCGCGAGAATAAAGAGTGACGTTATATCTGTTGCTGTTCCAATTTAAATGGGTCTTGATTAGTGAAAGCTGTATTTAACGTAGTATAATTAATAGTGAAATCACGATCACAATTAAACTTCTTGAACGGTGAGTACTTATGATTATATTTAGGTATAAGCGTCCAAAAAGAGATATTAAAGGGTTTAGATATATATACTATATATATATATATATATATATATATATATATATATATATATATATATATATATACTATATACATATATATATATATATATATATATACTATATACATATATATATATGTATATATATACATATATATACGAGTATTAGTTATATTATTAGTAAGACCTCCATGTTACGTATTATTTATTTAGTAGAGAACAGATACACTAATAGGGGTAGTACGACTTTAGTGAAACACATATAAACAATCGGTTACTTATATTACTAAACAACTATTGTAGACATATTGTAGAATTTTAAAATACTGCCAGGCTTGATATTAATTCCTTGTATTAAATAGTGTAACTTGTACCTAATGTTAACTGTAATCATTATACCTAAAGAAAATGTATTTGATGTTTTAAAATCCAAATAAACAATTTGTTTTATTTATCACTTTCTATTGCCAATAAACCAAGTATCTATAAGCTACGAACAATTCCAATATTAATATATTTTTTTACCATTAATAACCCTTCCATGACTCACTCTAATTACGTCTCAAGACTGTTGTATCGGATAGGTTTAGATAAATAAACGTTAGTTTACAACGCCGTTGTTTACCCCAGACATGCATCTCTTCCGTGTTAAATCCGTATCCGCCAACCACTTCCTTACATCAGTAAAAAAAATCGTAAAACAAATACTAGATGCTGTAATCTCGAGCGACTTTACCCATGTATCGATTGAAAAGCAAGCGAATAAAATCGATTTTCCTCCAAATTGAATAGTCGTAAAAGGTAGGTAGCAGCAGTTTTAATGTCCAGATTGTTTACACGGCGGCGTCACGAGTGTAAACGCTTGTCGATAATTGATGATTTGATTTACAACATCACTAAACAACCGGTGTTTGGGCGATCGCGATACGTTACCTATGGAACGCCTTTGAATGAAACAATATTACGTATCTAATAGCCGTGATATACATAACTTGTATTTATTTGTAGCTTGGATTCCCTGTTTGAATACTTTAGAATAAGGTATACTAAATAAAAATAAGTAGGTACATTTTTGTAAAGTGCATACTACAAAAGTCAATATGGGTACGTTGAAAGATTACGCGCTATTCCAGCCATTTATTTTATGGTTGCAAACAGAAAAAGGATAATAAATCCGATCACGTATGAACAGTTTTCATTATTCCTTCCTTCCTTAAATAAAAACATATACCATATATTAAGTGTATACATACACTTAATATATGGTATATGTTGTTATTTATAGTTTATGTAACTAAGAATGTACTTTATACTCCTTCAAATGAAAACCCAATTTTTAATAATCTTAAGAGAACGATTAATATATAAAATCAAAATAAAAAATAAATGTTTTTTTTTTTAAATCCAAGTGTAGTTACTAATCAAATCGTCCACTTTCAGGCATGAACATAATCAAAATAATACCATTTAGAACTCTGAGTGATCTCTGATTTATCCACAATGTCATATCTCTACATTAAACTTCAAAAGAAACACCTTTGTTACATGCAGATGCATAATTTTGACCACAATGTTATTTAAGTGATTTCTACTATACCTACACAAAAATCGCAGAAGTTAGGGGAAACGTACCTATTACAAATTCATACTTTTTGTTTGTCCCACATAATAGGGAAGTGCCAGATATATTCTAGATTCTAGATTACGTGTTCTAACCGAGAATTTCAGCAACAGATGCTTATGGCATTAGCAATAGCACATAACTGCCCTAGATAATTTATTTAAGATTTTATTAACAGTGGACTAAAGCAATATGCAAGTTGCTGAAGTTTAGTTAGTTGCTTTACTTTATGCGACTGCATAGACTAAAGTAACAATCTTAAATCGAAGCGACTAACGATAATCTATACAAGTAACGTATCTAATGTCAGTCCTACTTACCCTACTTATCGGATCGATTTGACACGTTTTCTAAGAAAAATAATACTTACACTAGATGATGTAATAGCAACCGTGTCCTTTTACAGTAAGTTTTGGCATGATTGACTCAGTTTTATTAGACTAATAACTTCCAGGGGTTTATACTGATATCATACACTTAATTCAAAACAACTATGTAAAAGGGTTTCTAATCTATATCCTAAATGGGCTCCAACGCAAGTACTTACAATCTAAAATTACAGTAAAAGTGCAGGCATTGCGATTGAAGGTGTAAATTACATTAAGCAGGTAAGCACGCCCCTAGTGCAGGGAATACAATGCATCAACCAACAATGAAATATTAACGAATATTCGCACTCAACCATTAAAAAACCGTAATCAAGCGATTCAAAGTTCAACGTCCATAGCCGTGGTCTCGTAAACGGTAAGCGGCACCTATAAATTTTATACGATAAACAAAGAAACAATCGCGTTGTAATGTCAAACTTTTGCGGTAGGTTATGGAGCATTGTGAGTCCTTCCGTGTGGTTTTATGCATTTTTTATAGTGTCGCCTTACATGGTCGCGATTGGAGCAAATTAAGGCGGCGCCTATGTGTCGCTAGAGCCCTGCTCGGCCGTCAGAAGCATCGCACACACCGCGTTTCGTCACGAGTGCGCAGTAAACTTTTATCGCTTGTTCTTTCAAGTATTATTTGACAGTGTTGATGCGTTAAATTGCGATTAATAGATGATTAGCCATTCGGGCGTGCGTTTATAGCGGTCTCGTAATAAATTCAGTTTATTGCGTATCAATCACGCGATAGTAGAGCCGCGGTGGACTAGAGTCAACTCACGGCTTCGGTTTCTACGGGCCTTTGCAGTCGACCGTAGTAAACATTTTTTTATTACAGGCTATAATCCTCAATTGTAACAGGTACATATTCTCTGTCTGCTGTATGCTAAATAGTTTTGCTGATGGATCGTGAAAGATCTTACAAATATATTATTACAAGCTTAGGAAGATACAAAAGGCATCATGTTTTTTTTTCTATAATTACTTGCAAACGAATGAAAGTAATTAAAAACTCCTAATATTTATTCTACTCTAAGGTTATAAACTAAAAAATAAACTTGAAACTTGGTTAAAACCCTTTGATTACTATGCAACGCAAAACTTGTGGAAACATAGCATTTCACACACTCACCCATACACAATACATACAAAAATACACTTGATACATAAACACAAATCCGTACATTTAATACTTTACCTCATTATTTTAAATATTTTAAATAAATAAATGCTATGAAAACCTAGTTTCATTTAATCTTATTACATTCTAAGTCTTTGTCTGAGATAACCTACTTTCCTACCAGGAGGGCGGCGTAGTTAGCTGAGTTTCATACATTTGCTATAGCTATAAACGTATAGAATAACTGGGATAATACATAATACATAATACTGGAAGATAGAGATGAGATGTGAAGGAGAAGTGGGTGAATTGAGAATTGAAGATAGAGTGGTGTGGGCGCACAAATGATGGCACTGGCGTATCGAAAGACACTTTAATCCAGAGCGAAAACAGGAAACGTGGTCAAATTTACGAAGATTGTAAATTAATTTAATGCAGTTATTTAATAGAGGATCGCATTTGTTAAAAGATCTGCATTCATGAGTCAAGTGAAATGTTTACTGTATGTTCACAGTGACAAGATGATAGAGGACAGGAATGACCATGCGATGATTTATATTATCGCTACGGCGTTAGACTCGATAGAAAGCATTTTTTTAGTCCACATTTCTGGTGTAACTGGAGAAAACTAAAAGAAGTCTGAATTAGGATGTGGTAGATTAGACAAATAGTTTTGGGATACGACTTTTTTGATTTGATAATCGAACAACGGAATAGAGGTGAAATGTCGGTTCATTTCATCTGAATAAAAAATCGTAGCTTAGTTACATTTCTCAGATTTCCAAATACTCAAGGTTCTAATAAACCTCAATAGGCTTAAAGCAGATGATGTATTAATATAACTGAGAATATGGCAGCGTTTAGCATTACGTACGAACGTATGTACGTACGTAATGCTAAACGCTGCCATTACGTATGTGCATTAGATTTTAGATGTACGTACGTACGACGTAGGTAGTAGGGACTGGGTTCATACTTATCTAAAACCCAGGCCCTTGATGTAAGTTTAATTTTGTATTTCAGTTGTATGTTAAATTGTTAATACCCAAAACTTTAAAAACATAACTTTCAATCTTTCATTTCATCTTTCAATCATTGAAATTCGATAGTTAAATGGTAATAAAATGAATTAAAGTAGCTTTTGTTTATTTAACACTTTCTTCTTTGACTTTTAAAAAGTTCCCAACTCTTGGAGTTTTGTATAGGTAATGTATTCGGTATATAATTATGTATTATAGATTTAATTAAAACTTTATTTTCTCCTCGAAATGGGTTTTCACATTTAGCTTCTTTCCACCTGGTGCATGGCATTTAGAGCGGTTGCCTTTATTGAGACTCGCATTGTTCTATAATTATATACTTTATTTTATGCGTAAGTATTATGTAGTACCTAAGTCCTTTACCTGTAGGTACAACTATTCAGGTACGAACACAAACAAAACATCTTACATATACTCACGCACACAGGCACCTGATCAACAAAGTACATTCGACAGCAAAAGAGGCTGACGATCACGGCACCTTTAGTTTAGAGTGTCATAAATTTCGTCATTAATATTTGCTTAACTTACCATAAAGTGAAGTGGCGAACCGCTTCGGGCGTCGGCCACTAAAACGTGCACTTAGTAAAGATTATCTCGAAGGCATGTGGTAGTAAATAATCCATGTTACTGCACTGTACTCCGTTAATTTATGAGGGGCGCTCTTTGTGTACCTATCTCTTTAAGTAGAGTAAGAACTAGGCAATGGTCTCAATGCTGTTGTTGCAAAATGTATTAAATAATACTTTTGTCTAATACTAAATATATTATTATCTACATAGATATGTATTATACATATGTATTATCTTAAGTAAATCTTCCTAAGGAACATAAAAATCTTGTAGGTTAATCATAAATTATAAAACATTGTTTTTGTAACAAAATTCTACAATTTTGTTATAAAAACAATGTTTTATAATTGAAAACCGAAACAGATTTTTGTGAACTATTCACTTACATAATATTTGAAAATCCCTAAACTCTGAAACCTTTTGGACTTGAAGAAAATTATTTATAAATGTCCCTTACGATGATCCCTCTAATGATGATCTACATCAATAAAGCGTGGTAGTTTGATGCGCAAAGATGGAACGCGTGGCATGTGCACTTCAATATTAAAATATGGAGAATATCGTTTTGCAGCAATGTTACTACAGAATTCTTACGCCCTCATTAGCTTTGCTCCAACAGATGCAAAATCTGTTAAATATTTTTTTTATTGAACATTAGTCTTAGTTAAAAAGTTTATGATCTGTTCAAATAAGGAGACTGCATTAGCACTTTCTAATGGAATTAGAGCTAAAAAGCTATCTCTAATACGATGCTTTTTCGCATATCTTGAGACAAAGTGTTTGGTTGTGCTCAGGTCATTGGACTCATCGACAATAAGTGAAAACATAGTTTTCTGCAAATCTTTACATAAAATTATCAACATTTTCTTTGCCTAAAGCATGATCAATTTTGGCGTGAGTCTTCGTAGCCGAACATTTTATTTCATTCGCAATTTTCTCTGGAATCTGAACAAACGGATTGTATCAGTTTCGATAAGTGCTCCATAGTAGTGAATGGTAGATTATGTTCAGCGATAAACGAGGCTAATCTTATTACACCTGAAAATATAAAAAAGATTTGAAGAAACGAGCCAAGTGCGACTCGCAAATAAAGAACTCTTTGTACGAACCACAGATGGATAGACAGACAGAAATTCAATTATCAATTACGGACAGACGGACAGACTAACAGTAGAACCGTAGTAATAAGGTCCCCTTGGCACATTTTGGTCAGGTATACAGAAAAACGAGCTACTGCTATTATTTGAATACAAAAATAATTCCTACCCCTGCGTATGTTATGTTATGTTTATGATTTTATATTCCTCAGTGACACCGAGGAAGCTTGTGAAGAATTATCTTTCCCTGATGTAATATTAATGTCCTTATTACAACTTTTACAATATGCATCTTTACCACTTTCTTGTAGCCACCCTGAAAACTCTTCTACTCATTGTTTCTATAGAATTGAAAATATAAACTCAGTTCATCGCCAGAAAACATTTAGCTGAAGAATGTCAGGATTCTAATGTTAGGAATAAATGATGAAAGGAATCCGAATTCCAAATTTTCTCGGGGAATTCCCTAAAATGGTAGTTGTCGGACACAAGGGTATTGCGCAAAATAAATCGTGACCTATCTATCGTCGCCCGTACAGTATTACATATAACCGAGGGATTTACCATAAAAGATAAACAAATAGGAATGCCAACTTGGCATTATTGTAATAAAAAAATAGTATTGTATAATGATCGGGAGAATTTACTTGCATTCTTAGATATTGTAGAAAAATCGTTTCATTTCGGTATTTCGGTAGGACAGGCTCCTTTTCGGAAGGAATACCGAGAGAATCAAAAGAAGGGATCAAAGCTATATAAAATCGAGAAAAAACATGTTTTTTTGAGCACAGTGTATTTGTTACTTATTAACTTAAATAATTATATACATGTTATATTGTTACATTATAAGACATCGCTACTCTAAAATCTCACGTAAACGCCGTACTGAAAATATTTAATTATTGGTTACATTCCTAACTTGTTTTGTAGGTATCTTCTGATGCAATTTTATTTCTATACAATTAAACATACCGGCGGCGTTAAAAGAAATACCTAAGATTATAACTATATTTATAATTTGCAGATCTCATCAAAATGGTTTGAGACAAGCACCAGTTTGTGTCAATATCCACAAGACGTTGCCTAAAAGGTAAGTAAATTTTTAACTTTTTACTTTTTTACCACATTATACTACCTACCAATCGAAGTTAAAGAAAATTCTGAAAGCAAGTTTACATTGAAAAGATGAAGACCAAAACAGGTTAGCGGTATCTAATATGGTATGCATATTCGTATCCGCCATAACAATTCTTTCTCAAATATGTCCGCCCGGTCAAATTCCGTACCAACGAACGCATCGTACGGTATCGCCACTCTTTTTTCTATTTAATTTTTCATTCCCCTTCTTAAATCGAAAGAACTCACACTGCGATCTGTTAACTCTCCTGACGGTGTAAGAAAGAGATAGAAGTATTGCTTTTTTTCTCATTTCGCTTAAGCTGTATCTCCTTTGTAAGAAAGAGACAACAAATGAAGTAAAATGGCGTCGATAGCACGGCATGGCAATGGCCCTGCAGCTGAAATTCTTAAGCACACATGCACAATTTGTTAGGGTGTGAGTTTTAATCGTATTGCCGATTGGGAGGGAACGGAGATCAGTTGTCTTCAACCGTGTTTAACAATATTATTTCTTATTAGTCAAAAATTACACTAAGAAATAAGTACTTCTAAATTTTGTTTCTAATACTTAACCTGTATTCCAAACTGAAGTCTATGCTGTTTACTTTTTCTTAGTTAATTTTGGTACTATCTTCTTTTTTGTATTGTATAAATAAAGTGTTTCGTGATTAACTAGACTACATTAATAATTTAATTGTATTATAAAAGTAGTTAAAAGTTATTTATTTTTGCTTAATAACTGACATTGGCTTTATACTTTTACAAAAATGTTTACAGCATCTGACAGGAAACATTAGTTCTAGAAGTTATGGGACGATGGCGTTGTTTTCAAAATACTCACAACCTATAATTTTGTTGGATATTACATCAGTTAAAACTACTAAACTGACTTGACTCTTTAAATAATTACCCAACCTTTTCTTGTAATTAGTTTTGAGAATTTTTGTTATATAGAGATTACATATTATTGATAATATGTATTACTATAATATTTATTACTATAATAAGTATTTAATTAGTGAAAATTAATACTTTTTATTGTAATAAATATTAGATTTCTATCGAATGTACATAAGTAAGTTTTTAATATATGTATCTGTTAACAATCATCAATCATATCACTCGGAACCATAAGACCGGATCGACGATTCTGAGTCTTATTTCTTAAAAATTCCGTTCACTTTTCGTAAAAGGAATTGTGTACTTAATTGCATTTGACTTGAAATTGAAACTTATTGCGATAAACATGACGCCTACATTCGAAGTACATATAACATTATTGCCTATATAGTACCAAATAAAGGGTGTAAGGTCTTAACTAAGTAGGCATAAATTGATGAACGATGTTCACCATTTCACAACATAAATTTAATTCTTAAAGTAGTAAAAATCCTAGTACCTACACTAGGTTCAACTGAAATAAAGTCAAAGATCACCTGATCTAATTCTCCTAGACCTTAGTTGAGATCTAACAAACTGTCTAAAAATATTATAAAATATTTAATATTATTTGTGTTGTACATGCAGCTTAAAAGCTACACATGGGTTAGTAACTCTTACACTACATTAAAATTAAAAACACAGTATTTTTATAACGCTAAGGTAGTAAATACCTGCCATTAGAGATTACAGTTAACTTAGTTCAACGTGGTTTTCTGGTGTAAATTCCTATTTTCTCCAGAAAGTATGTTCTACCTCGAGGAAAAACCTGCTGTCCCCAATCTATACCAAACCCTGTTAAAGTGATCAGTGTACGTAAAGTTCCTAAAAGTTCGTCAACTTTCTGGTAGATGGCGTTCACACAAATATATTTCAGAAGTATAATTTTAAGATTTTATTTACATTTATAAACACATTTTATACCTAAGAACATATCAAACTAATATATAGCTATTAATATTAAAGTAATGAAAAGAATTATGCCGTGAAACTGTTAAATGACAGTCCCTAAGATCGTGGATATAAAAAAATTAGGCATTTAGGTAATGTTGTAATGCGAGACTTTTAAGAATTTGACATTGTACTTACATTAGGTAATAGTTTGTTTTAATATTTGTGCGATTTTAAATTTAAATTTAATTTAACAACATATTCTTATTTGCCAATATAAGTCAAATTAATTTCGTACCCAGACAGGGATATTTCTACTTACATGTTGTATCTCTACCTAAGTACGAAAGATGTTTCCGTTAGAATCTTATTAAAATTGAACTAATATCAAACATTTCATTTGTTGCCAGAGAAACAATATAACCATAGAATGTGCAAGCGCTTCCTAGAAAGGCAAGTTGACCCAATTTTCTATTAAAATTCAAATAAGTTTTTTGCGAGCAAAGAGAAAGCTTGACATTCAGTATAGTTCCAGATTTTATACGTTGAAGTAGTGTTGCGTTCGCAAAATGTTGAAATTATGTTTAATTATAGTTCCAAAAACTAATTTTGATATAAACACAGTGTGTAAACGTATGCGCGTTGTTTGGCACCGCGCCAATCATATCTCAACGGGCTGCAAACACAGATGGCGACGGAAAACCGCGACTAGGTATGTTTTTTGTAAGATTTTTTTCTCGTAAATAATTAAAAAGTATCTCTGGTTTAGATTACATTCAGGAAATTTAATTACCCAAAGTTAAGACTGAGAAATTTTCATTTTAACTTTGATCATATTTATCAATATTTTGTAATTTGCGTCTCGAATCAAAAGAAGCTGACCTCTTTTTATATAATAATATTCTTTATTGGTATTTACAGTTTACTGGAATTTGTTAACTCAAATCCGCATGTCTACTATTTAAATTTGATCAAAAAGTTTGATGACAATTTTTTTCTACAATTATATTTGATTATATGATTTTTGGTATTTCTATGTCTTGAACGCATCGAAGGAGTGGACAATGTTCCTTAGATAGGTAGGTACATCTATGGTAGTAGTATTATCTTTTATAACTGGTGAACTGGGAAACAATAACATATCTCGCCTTACGGTAAGCAATTACGGTGTCTATAAAACCCGCTACACCGGTAGTGTCTTTGTGCGTTGCCATCTTTGGCGATATTTTTATACACAAACAATACCTAAGATAGTAATTTTGTCTAACCTAGACATTTATTAGTACTTACCTATTTAATTCTCTTTCCTTTTTCCTACCAACTAATAAAATGTATATTAAATAATATAAGATGGGTGCACTTAAATACTTTAGGTATGTTATAAATTTGGATGATAAAATTAGTTAAATTATAAATCTACTACGCCATATCAAAATTCCACATTGTGTGTGGTCCTTTATTATATTCTGACTCGACACGCTCACTTGGCCGTCGGTTTAATGATCTTTAGAATGTTACTTAATTTACTGCGGATAATTATATAAAAGCAACAAATATATCTTACCTACCTACCTTAGGATTAATTTATGTATGAAAAGTTACCTTTGAAGATTCTCTTTGTAAAACTTTAGAGAAGTGCCAATGTAACATACGTAATTTCTTTTTACATCTTTATCTTTCTACATATCTAGTTCTCTAGACACGTAGGTAGTCAGTTGTACAATAATAAATAAATACTATATTAATTATTTATTTTCTTTTTATTTTAGTATAAAAGTAAGTAATGTACATTCCCCACTACCGTTGCTGAAAATATCTCTAGAGAATTGAAGATGTATTTGATTTCAATATTTTGTATGAAACATTGGCGTTGATAAAATCTGTAGGTATGAATGTTATTAAACAACGTGAATGATTTACATGTATTAAAGGTATCTATGATTATTTAAAAAAATAATCATAGATACCACCTCCTCATAAATATCAGTATGTTCTATAGCAATGCATGACATTAACGGTGTGTATATTGACTGTTGGGCCCGGCTTTACCCTTGTGTAGTCATTTACTTAAATAAGTAATTTACTTCTTCAGGTTTCTATGTTTCCATTCCAAGGAGCGGCCTTCATTTTATCAAAAAACGATAAGCCTTCTGACTTCAATATACAGGCTTATCTTCATTCGTTTCTGTTAATAGAATTGATGAAACTGCTATGAAAGTGGCATGCAGAGATAGACTATTGTATTCGGATTAGCGTATAACTATTTGTATGGTTATTTGAACACAAAAGTTTTTTTAAATATTAATGTGTACCTACTGCCCTGTTAATCTATGTAGGTATTTATAAATGAGTCTTCATTTGTAAGCAGGTACTATACTTTATATATAATTAGAGTCAGACTTTCACTCAACAAATCATAGGCATTGTGGGTTTTTTGGCAGAGGCTAACGTGCAAAAACAAGTTCTGGTTGAAATTATCAGCATGACTTTTTGTACAAAATTATTTATAAGTAAGTGAGTATCAAAAACAAATAGACAAACAGTAAACCAGGATTTCTTTTTCAATAGTATGGACCAATACAGGTCATAGCTTAATTCGTTGTTTCTCCCCTTCCAGGCTCGGTAGGTCACAACTTGGGTGTTCGAGAATCGCTTGTAAGTTATGTGTCCGTTCATCCAAGCGGTCGCTAACGAACGTACTGAGGCACTTTATGGCCTCGTTACCGCTAATAAGTCCCGGACTCCCCCTTCCACAATACATCGCAACTTAAAACTATACCTACTCCAAACTTTAATCCCCAGTGTACTTGATATTAAAGAGAATTTTCTTGATAATAAAGTATTTCTATTACTTCGTTGTATTGAAATAGTTTCTGTTACAAACCAAAAACTCAAAAGAAGTAATATAAGTTTCAAGTTTTTTTAATTTCCTGGACAACATAACCCATTTTGCAAACAAATAACATAGGATAAGGTCTTTGTCCATGAATACCCACTTAATATTAAAGCTGTCAGTGAGGAGAAATGAAAGAAACCCGATTTGATTTGTGAGTAAGAAATCTAGTGAGAAGATCGAATAAGCTTTCTTTCATTGTCTTCAGAGCTGTTTCGCTCTGCCTATCTAATAAAGGGTAAATGTGTAAGTATTATCTGACGTTTAAAATCGGTTGTTCTCAAACTCGTGTAGTTTGCCTAAGACGTCTAAAGTATACGTAGGAACAGTATGTACAGAAACTTTACTAAGTAAGCATTTGGGCCAAAACCGCGTTAATTCGCGCAAAATGATAAACGCGATTAATTTATATATTAAACATTTTTTAAGTAGGTGTTAACCGTTAGTTTAACAGTTAGGTGTTAAGGGCTAGGCATAGGTGTATCAAACACCAATTTTCTACCAAATAGAATTTGCTCCAACTTACGTTATACTAAATATAAAAAAAACAACTTAGATCAATACCGGACATAACAGAAAAGCTAAATGAAGATATAAAACTACGTCACGTTTCGAATACGAAACGTCTGAATAAATTCCTTTGGACACGTTAGAATATTTTGCGGCGACATGTTTTGAAAACACAATCAATTTAATAAAATATTTCGGCCAGATTTTTACGACTTAGAAGAGGGGTGTAAGTGAAAACATGTTCGGAAGCGGGGAAATCCATGCAATAACAATAACTCATACAGCTTCGCGCACCCCCCGCTAGATGGCGAACCACGGACACAAGTAATCCATTTATTCTCGGGGCGAGCTTTATGTAGCGAACTCTTAAGAGCCAGTGCTGTATTGTTTTATATTATTATTTATAAATGGCGGTGCGTGTTTCGAGAGGCACTCTGGGAATGATCAGAAAAAGTATCTCTCACACAAGTAGGTACGACACTGACGCTTATCTTAATTATTCTTAATTCGGCAATTTACTTACCGGGCGTTTTGAATATCAGTTACTTTTTAACTTTGAACATAAAAATAACGAGTTCTAATCGAAGTATATGATAACAAGTTTTACAACATTGAGAAATTCGAATAAAGTATTCGATTAAACTTTTCCTATCGTACACTTTAATGTAACTAGCACTTAATTAATTGTTACTTTACTACAATCGTGGATGTTTCTAATTAGCACTTAGACTTGACTATTATCCGCAGTCAAAGATCCTGCTAGGAATATTACACACTGGAGCGTATCATAAATCTAAGTAGGACTACCTGGCGAAAAAAAGTGATATATCAAAATAAAAATGTCGAGTATTTGAATGTATCATGCCGATACACATCAGTGGACAACGGTGTTAAGCAATAATTATTCCAAAGTTTAACACAGTGACATTTCTCCTAAAGTTGGAACAAGAACTCGCCTGTAAGACATTCCGAGAATGTGAGGAACAATTACCCGTCCCAGAGGTGGCGGGAGGGAGGGAGGGGGGGGGGGGGGGTAACTTAGAACTTTCCGACCCCGTGGAATTTTGCGGATGGAACGCCTTAATTGAAATCTCCCGAGAATATTTTATAATTGCAGCCAGTAGCTACATCCAAGGAATTCCTTTCATATATGTTCATATTTGTTTCAATTTCTAGATAAAAGACATACATAAAATTTTATTACTAATAATGGTAATATAGTAATACTAAAAATATTTAAATGGCTGATTACCTACATACATTTGAACCAGTCTTGAGAACGTAACTCTCTTAAGAACCACAATAAAATTACCGAAATAATAACTTTCACGTGTTGGTTTCTGTTTAAATGCATAAAAAACTTTATATTAAATCCAGAATGTACCTACTTGTGAATAAAAAAAATATTATTGCATTTTTATAATCTTGTTAAGCTGTATAATTTGAATAGGTAGTAATGTATATCCTTATCTGCGCGATAGACCTCTTGTTTCTGAGGCACAAAAGCTTTAAGTTCTTATCGGACGGAATTTAAAAAGTTTTAATAACCTTGCTTTACTTCGCTGTACCTACATTACTTACCTAAAGTTCAATGAAAGCCTCGCAGTATGTAGTAATTCCCGTTGAAAAAGACGGAGGGTTAGGAGTCAACTGAAAGAGTTTAGTCGATAGTATCTGGGTAACAAAGAAAGTTTTTATAGGCTAAGTTGCCGTTTCAACAAGATTTGATCCATCTCAGCTTTTCCAATTTAAGAAATGTAGCAGTAAAAGTTGCATCGAGTTATAAAGATTGCTTTAGTTCAACGAAACTTGTAAAAGAGTTAGTTTCTAATCGAAACATTTCTATTTTTTTTTAAATAGAAACATAATAAACTGACGTGGAAGACACAAAATATTGTAACACCTCAAGATATAGCTTATCAAATATTTCAAGATTTTTTAAAGCAGTACTTTGATCACAATATTAAGGTAAGAATATTGTTTTATATATCTAATAGTAGTTTTTAAGGAAACTGCTAAACTAATAGCAATGCAGTAAGACATTTCAATAATATTACTATATATACTTACATAGTTATGATAATATTAAATAGATATTATTTGTGCACAATCTGTTATAATAAATCTACTTTACAAACCATATTTACCTCCGAATTAAAATTGGCACATTTTATAATGCCTTTAGAACGACGCCGCTCGCCAGCCCCTCCGATTCCTTCCTATTATTTTGATAATGTAATTTACTTAAACAATCCTCCCACTATGGGAGGGCACAGTAGGTGGTTTGGTATTATATTATTATAGTTACTTGTTTAATAATATATAGCTACACATTTTTTGTTTGTATAAAGTCACATAGTTAGGTATTCCAAAATTATTATATTAGTGGTTCTAAAAAGACAAACGTCAAAGTTACAATCTTTAAATATATAAAGAATGCTTGGCTGTTCATATCCAGCTTTAAGTTAAATGATGGTGTACTATGCAAACTCGGTAACTTAAATAGCTGACACACCTAATATAATACCAGTAAAAAACATTAAACTCATTAGAATAATAAAGTTATACATAATGATGTACTAAACGTTTGTAATTTTGTACTAAACTACAATAAGCACTGAATAAATTCGAATTGATAATAAAGATCTTAATCAAGGAATAATTTTGCTATGCATTTAAATCAGATTTTATCGGTTTTAGGGTAGCGAAATAATTACATTAATACATTGTCAGTCGTAATAAAATCATTCATAGTATTAATAATATTTTTTTAAGTTAATGTGGGCACACATTTAATACATAAATCGTCGGGTAAGTAAGTCGTGGCGCGGGCGCATCGTTGTAGGTTCGTTAACCCCGAACATCTGTTCTTATATTTCTGTCAGTCTTTATCAACATACACACTTGACCGTAACTACACATGTATGCTATTATCTTAGTATTGTGTAAAAAGTTCTTTATAAATATTAATTGTTTTATTTGAAAATCCATAACACTTTATTGTGACTGTGTCTAGGTCAGTTACGAAGGCTATCTTGCAACGTCGTAAAAGCCCGCTAATATTGACGTAATCTACATTAAATAATAAGTTACAACCAATTCAATTTACTTTCATTAAATAAACAACAATATACCATTGTTTCTAACAAGGTACTACTATAATCTAGCAACATTTTCTGACTAGGTAAGTATCTTACTTTTAAAAGTAAAAGTTAACAGTACCGGTATTGATACAACAGACAACCATTCCCTTCTATTAAAAAATTAGGAATGGTGATATGTGATAGGTAGCTACCTGTCCTCCATGTTTGAATTGACTGCCAAACGCTCTGTGATTGGCTTACAATACAAAATGGCCGCCATATTTGTATAAACAAGCTATTTCCAGGTAACTCTTTAAAGATTTATATGTATTTTTCTATAGATATAATTTATTTTGTTAAGTTTTAATAAAATATCACCATTATATTTTTTGACTTAACTTTATAACAAATGTTAAGTGAAGAAACGTTTCAACGTTTATTAACAGATAATAAAAATGTAAGAACATTAATATGTTAATGCAATAATTCTAACCTTTTGTGAAGTCTGTAGAAAAATAATTGACCATTGTAGGTAGTTACAAAGACAATTCAGTGTTTTTAATGGTGGTTTTGTATGTCGGGTAAGTTAGTCGTTTATTTTCATCCAGAGAGAAATCAAGAGATTTACGACGACTTCGACGCTCCTCGATTCAGCACATTCGGTCTGAGAGACTATAACTGACATTCACTGTCTCGTAATATTAATGAATTAAGGAGAGTTTATCAGTTTTAAATCGTGAAATAAATATTAAACCAGTATGAACCTCTCTTTTATATTTTTAAATATCTCGCCAAGCGCTTTTTATTGACAGACTTTTGTAGCATGTGATTTCAGTTTTGACAGATTTATCAAAATGTTTACAATGTTGTTGATTGAGAACAAAATGGTTACGGCAATAAACATTTCCCGAATTGACTTTTGAATTAATTGTAGGTGCCTATCTACCTAAATACATACGTTAGCGACCAAACCGAGAACTTATTTGAATAGTTTCAGTTCTTCGGTAACTTGTCGGGGGAATTTACTGAAGCAGCATTGCTTTTGTTCAAAACTCAATAATATTCATCTTGCTTACCGTTTTCAATTTACAGCCTTTTGTCTCAAGTGATAAAACACAATTTACAATGCTGAGTCAAGTTGGTTTAGTATTTTAAGGGTTCAAAGGATGTTATACATTTGGAGTAAGTTGTTTGGTTCAACTGAGATAACGTTTCCGGAACATAGAACTATGGCTACGGTAGTGCTTATCCTTTATTGAGCGCTCAATGTCCATACATGAAACTAACGAATCTGGTATGATGTAAAATTGTTGGATTTGATTGTATTTAATAACCCTGGCAATAAAGAAATAAAAAAGAAATAGGTACAATTAAAAAAAGAGAATATTTAATTAATCTATTAATAGGTAAATTATTTTATGTACCAACCTTTTATAAAATTAAGTAATGACATGTACGAAAACGCTGCTCGCAGTTTAAAAAGATAATAAAAAGCATCGGTTCACCGAAAATAAAAACAAAAACACATGCACGTTACTGTACTCACATACAATATTAAGCTAGAGCTTTATTAAGAGCACGACCGGGCTTAGGCCGCAGACTGTGAGTTACGCCGTTGCCCTATTAATTTAATAAATACCGACCGAAACAATTGAGGAAACTTGTTGGGAAAACTGAGGATGTTACCCGCTTAATATACACACGAGGTGGAGAAAGTTTTGTCCGACCATTCGCTATCTACAGCTTGATTATTTGTTTTATTAGTTAATATAATATATTTTATAATTATATTGACCTTTTTTTAATTTAATCATAGTAACTGAGTTATTCTAAAAACACTAAAAACTTTTTTAAAATTAAATTACCGCTACAATACAACTACACAATTTACTACAATTTGAAATGATGACTGCAAACTAGCAAAATAGAATAAATAAAGTATATTTTCATTTTGATATTTTGCTAATAAAAATGTTTTGTTTTTGCGTAAAATTAAAAGATTTCTAAAACCCAACTGGTTAATACTGAGTTGTAGGCTGTCACGTAAGAGAAAAATAGACGAAGAAATTGTTCTCTCGGTCGTTGTTTTCGGCCCAATTTCACCAAACAACCCATTCATATTCATACCGCTACCCTTTGTAAGACTTTGAACAATGTTATGCAACTGTTGTGTTGCCCTGTTTTCTTTTGTTCAATTGTCGTTAGACAATGTTATTGAAAAGAATCCTATTGTCGCCTTGACGGTGGTAATAAAATTATCAGCGTCAATCTACATTACAATACATTCCGCCAAATTATGCAAATGTATTGTAGTCCGTTATTTTAAAAGGCTATTGGTGATGTTATTTATGTATCAGTCTGCTATTACGGCATTTTTCTGATTACGTTGCAATAAATATTAATACATCATTATCCACGAATAATATATTAATTAAGACGGTATACCTAGTGACAAGAAGGTTATTTCTAAAGAATAATAAAATAAAATTCTAATGTTTAACAACAAGTAGCTAAATACGATGATCATGTTTAAATTTACATTGGGTTTTTTCTGCTTATTGTCATATAAGAGCACCATTCTTACATAAACATTCCTAATTTATGCCACAACGTATGTAAGTATGGGTCAGCTTAATTTAATTTGCATACTTAATTTTGAGGGTACTCTGAATATTTTATTAAAAATATTCAACGGAGAGCGTTTTTAAGTAAAAAAGAGATCTACTTTACTTATAATACTTAACGAGATGATAAAGGCTGTGCTGAGTGGAGGCTGTGCCTGATTTACATACGAATGTTAATAACTTGGTCGGCGGCCCTCGCCCTTAAACCGGTTCCCGAGACCTACTTAGATGTACTTATAACGTACCTAAACTTACTTTGTGTAACTGTGTAGCTATCTATGGTGTAAAGACTTGTAATTAAACTGTGCATGTATGCAATTATATATCTCTATCTTTTGAATGGTTTTGACATACAGAGAAGAGTTAGGTATTTGTTATCTCTCAATATCGGAAGATGATGTGAATTTCATAACTATGCATGTCGAATGAAATGATTTCAATGTACTTATTTTAACTGGGATGCCTATACTTGTTGCTGTCTGTATAGATTATTCAAAAAGGAAATTTAAAAACGATTCGTAAACGATGTAAGCAAAAGTCAGAATTTTAAACTTTCTTCTTCTTTAAATTCAATTAATTATTTTCACGAGGACCTGGCTATATTATACTTGTAATTAAATTTTGCAGTTTTTCACATTCTTCCCAGGTTAGAAGCTATAAAGTGAGGCCTGTTTCTTGATTGGTTCCAATAAATACGATTAAAAACGGGTTCACGATTATTTACTTAATTTGCGTTAACTTTATGTACATTAATGAGTTTAAGTACAGTTGTAATTTCCTGATACCTAAATAAAGAAATGTAATTAATCACTTTGATAATGGAACCAGTTTTTTAATTATTTAAGATAGCTACAAAGCTATATGAAGCATTTCAATTATTTAACCTGAAGCTAGAAGAGACTTAAACTAGAAGTGTTGCTGTATTAAAATAGACAGTATCTAGCTGAATATTGTTATTTATATAGGTAGAACGTATTTAGTGGCACACCATCAAATGGTTTAAATGAACTAAGCAGTGAAAAGCATGTGAACTTTTAGGGAACAGGATGTTAAATATACATTTTCGTCTGCTTGTTATGTTGACTTCCCCTTAACTTGAGAGTACTCGGAATAAATCTAGGAATGAAATGGAAGACAAAGAACAACCAGACTCAGAACAAGAGTTTATAGTTTACACAATGTGCTGTCACGTGAGGGGATCCCCACAACACTGAGCGCGACAGCGTAGTGGCGAGGTGACCACTTAAACCACTGCGCTATCCGTGCAGTTCATTATTATCAGTTCATATCTCTATAAATACTCTACAAAGCTATGTATTGTTGTACTCCTACAAAACCAGGTTTATATTCTACATACATGTTGGCCATCGACGCTACTATGGACTACTCTAGATAAATAAAATACCTTGATATTTATTATGTTTTATTTAACTCTTTTAACATGAAAATATAAAATAAACTAGACTATATTTACTATACAGAAATTACATTTCTTTGCATCTCAATTAAGTAGATATAAACAGTGCCAGATGAACTCCACCCGCGTTGGGGAGAAGAATTTAAATGCATAATTATGAATAGCTATTTGAATTTTATGAGAAAATTTATACAATTTTGTAAAAACAAACAACTTTGTGAGGATTCCTTAGACAAAGCTATAATATTTTTTAAGGAAATTTTATATTCATATCTCTATTAAGTATTAAATAAGAAATTAAGTAGATGCCGTCGGTGAATTTATTAAATTAGTGATTTGTGAATTTGTAGTTTTATATTTAATGAAATTTAGATTTGACGTTAGTAGGTATTTAAAAAAAATATCATATTTTATAAATGTTTTTGCACGCATTCACAAGTTGCCTGATAAGGTAACTATTTTGAACGATTTTAAACATAAAGATGCAGTAAAAGTTTTCCAAGCGTCAGAATGACCACTTTATTCAAAGAATATCTCATCAGAAGAAAGTAAATGTAACTCTAAGATTGTTACCTATTATTTTAAGATTGAAATAAAAGGTAATTATAACAAAATAATTAATTATAAAGACTATAATTCAATTAGTAAAATAATATTGGCATGCTTCAATAAATTCAAAATATTTTCCATCTGAATCTAAACTGTTTCAATAACTTTTTTACGCTCCGAACTAACCAACTTAGTGCACTCACACTTACATTAGCGTAGCAGCATAATGTTCTTTAGGACCTATATAAGGTATCACTAGACAGGTAGATATTATACTATCGCAAGTAGATATATACAATATTGACTAAACTTATTTTCGTACGCAGGTCGTATAAAAGTTCCTATTTTTGAAGAATCATATCGTCAGGGCCCACAAACTTCATGAATCCCAATGTCCCGGAAAATATAACAAGGCGATTTATATTCGGGGGCGGTTCGGGCCTCTTTTTCTATCACAAAAATCTGGGCTTGTATGTGCTCCGTTTTATACAAAGGTAACCCCCGCCATTCAAGTCATTTGTACCATCTGGAATGGAATTTATGGAAACGTATAATGTGTTAGCTCAATTATTTTAAGGTGATACGTTTTTATATTGCACTACATACTTTACATCATGTTGCGAAGTAAAATCGCACAATGGAGGTGTTAGAGATAATTTTATGTTGATTTTCATTTTTATCTCTCTCTGTCTCCCTAGAGGAGTCTCTGTTCTGTAAAATAATTAACAGGTATTTAATTATTGTTAGATTGATATCCTAAAATATGTTCTGAAATATACATATATTATGTGCGCACGATATTAAGGGTTCGTCTAAAGTTGGCTTTTGGCTTCGTCTAAAGTTGGCTAGGATACCTACTCAAAATTAAGATTTTTTATTATGCCTAGGAACTTGCATTATTAACTCTATCTATACTTTAATCTTACATAAAACCGTTAACAAATAAAAAAACTTAAAGTTTTCGTAAATAGTACCACCGGAGTGAGTTTGGAGGAGAGGAGTCCTCCAATGTAGGTGCAATGCAAGTCTCTAGGTATGCCCGGGGACGAGACAGTGGCGCGGCAGAACACAATAAATTCCAAAATTAAGTATTTTAAATGCTATGTTCAAAATATATGAGCCGAAGCCTTTTAATTTATATATTGATAATTCAATCACGCGTTACGGTTGCATCCTGCCAACTGCAAGCCACGAATGTCAACTAAGAGAGGGTGGCGACGAAATAATACCTATCTATTATGGTACCGGGTGCCGCCCCAAGACAAAAGGTTCGCGTTAAGGGACGCGTTATTTTTATACGAAACGACTGCAGAATAACAAAACGATAGCTTTTCTTCGTAGAAATTTCTTAATAAAAGCCGGAATTAGACGATTACATTCTGATCATGCACCATCTCGCTTCCTCTACACCTAAGCGATGCCTTCAGACCATTGTTTTTATTCAATTTGATTTATGTTTACTTTACGGAAGATTTATTGTTATTTAAAAGCATACTTTTTGGTTTTATTATATTCTTAATAAGAATATCCTACCGTGTGTTTTGATTAATTATTAGATTTTTAATTGTAAACGAGAGCTACAATGCGTGCGCACTCATAATAATTCTAACTACTGCGATGAAAGCACGCGATAAGAAAACGTTCTTGAAACTAAATAATATCCTTTCATACCAAATTCTCTCAAATAAATTCTCGTTTCTCACCGACATTTTTATATTTCCTTACATTTGTGCATTCACTTCAAACTTAATTAGACTTTATAGAGCGTTCCTTCCCAATTTCGTTTTACTCTCGTCTGACGCACGCTGAGACTTATTCATTGGAGTGAGGGAGTACGAGGGGTGTGAGGAGTGCAGGGGGAGATGGAGGGCTTGGCCCGAAATAGCAAATAAATGAGACGAAAATGTAAATGTTGCGCTTCAAAGATGAAAAGCGCGCCGCTGGCTCGGTCTTGTTAAGCTCATCGCAAATGTACCAAAATTAGGAGCTCGGGTAAAATAATTTTCAGGCCAGATATAACCAACACCGACTGTGAAGCGGGGTGCAAATGAATACAAAATGCTTAGAGTACACTAATTAAATTGAATAAAGTTTTTAATTGTGCTGACATAATACATTTTCTGGCACGTGTTGCTAGCATCCACCTTAGTTAAAAGCAACTGTTGCATTGACATTTTATACCGTCACCTCCATCGAAGTACTGCTAAAATAAAAAAAATGAAACATGCTTTTATAAATTACTAAAAGGAGACCCGACATGCAAGATTTTTACGAAAGTATATCGTTCTTAAGAGTTTCTTTAGGCTTTTAAATGAAGTTAATGAAGCGGTTTGGGTGGTATGTCTCAATTCGGTACAATGCCGACCATACTGTTTTCCAAATAGAGGCTTTAATAAAAGTCCGCATATGTCCCCGGTCGACATATGTCCGTCGGATTATATTGAATCATTGCGTCTACCACCCTCGTAGGCAGCTTTGTCTTTGTGATTGCCTATAAGTAATTGAATTCTTCCGTTTTTATCTGTACTTACCAAAATAAATACCTAAGTTGGAATATTGTTTTAAGTAGACAAGAATATATTATATAGAAGTCATAAATTAATGATACTTGAGCTACGTGTGAGTGTTTTATTTTGACAATGTTATCGTACGTAGGTCTATATATAAGAATAACTATAGAGCAACTCAAAACATGTAGCTAGAAAATTTAAAGTAATTTCATTGTGTATATCTCTACGTAAAATATAAATATTCCTAAGTGTATTTTAAATATTGTTCTGCAACTATTGCAGTCACAATTTACACAAAAAATTTAAACGTATATTATTATGCTATAAATTAGCAATAGGACAAGTAACAAGGCCCCCGGCCAAAAGACTCCATGCCGGAACACTGTGTGGTTTTAGTCGGTTCGAGTACAGGGTTTGCCAAATAAAAAAAAATTAAAAAAAAAAAGGATACATAACTAACTAACAATTTCATAACGCACGCTGATGTTAAAAATGTAATTCAGATCTTTTCTGAAGCAATATATGACCGTTCGTGCCGATATTTTACATTTTTATTTTGCTTATCATTTTACAATATTTTACATTTATTCAGGTGCATGCGTCTGATTAACAAACTGAAAGTTTGTAGAACCGGCCCTTGATTTATGTACTTACCCACTTTAAAAAACGGGATAGATACACAGATAGTGCGAAATACTTAAATATATATACTTAATACCTCTATAGCTAACTGTTATTATATTCCTAATGACTTTTGACCATATCATGTATGCTACAAGAAGGTATATGTCACCTTGCGTAGCGACCTCACCATAAAGCTGAGCATAAACTCTGCGAAACAAAGGCGCGCATTCATCAGCCTGCCCTCTCT
This sequence comes from Tyria jacobaeae, assembly GCA_947561695.1. Taxonomy (NCBI): domain Eukaryota; kingdom Metazoa; phylum Arthropoda; class Insecta; order Lepidoptera; family Erebidae; genus Tyria; species Tyria jacobaeae. The sequence continues at coordinate 13,047,484 of OX387218.1, forward strand.
AAATTATGATAAGGTCATAAAGACCGATGCAGTTGCATGCGCATAGGTAGGTCACATATCCGCCATGTTTTTATTTGCGTTGAATTATGTATTATATAACTGTACTGATCTTAAGACCACCCCATCAGAGAGAAGTAACGGATCGTATCAAAAGCAATAAGATCCTGAGCATTAATAAACATAAAGTGCGATCATCAACGTCCTAACAAGCTTTGTTATTTACTGTCGATTCTAAAACCACCGTCTACTTTTAGTGTATGACTTTTAAAGGAGGCACCTGACATCTGTAGTGCTTAGTAGTTGGTAGTTCTACTTATTACGTTTTGTGTTTATACATTTATTTTTTATTCATGACTAGCTCTATAATTTTTGATAATCTGATATCTATATTGAATATCTGATGAACACAAAAGCTACCTCAGCGGAACAAATTAAATAGGTAATTAGGTTCATAATTTTTAATCACATCAAGATAAATTATAATACGTTTTATAAATAGCGTGCCAGGGGTTGGCGTGACAAAAATCATTCCATCTAAATACATAGGTACCTATTATTTCAGTTCTAACATAAATTAACCTTCGACATGAAATCAATGTGACATAAATAAGAAAACCTTGATAAGGGATATACTGTACGAAATGAATAGATTAAGCCTACTCTAATTTCTATAGGTATAGTTACTATAACTTCTATACAAGGAACATGTAGACTGTATAGACTCGCTAAATAGTATGACAGATTAATCACTGTGCTATGTAATGATTATTAGCTAGCTAAAACATGCTTTAAAATATTTTCTGGTATTACGATGTATGAAAATCTTTCAACCCATAAGCTAAGCATAAAGATTTTGATACATCGTAGGGCAAGAAAAATTGACTCGTGGCGCTTGTCTCGAGTTTTTTGAGCTAGAGAACAGATACCGCAGCTGGTAGCTGTCGGATAGGTGGTCAACACTTATAGTTTTTTAGTGTAAACTAAATACTCATGTCAAAAATTTCTTTGAGAGTAGAATACAAACTTGTGATCTATATACCTGTACATGGTCAATTTAACGAAGTAACATCCCTTTTCCTATATTAGATATATAATGACTAAGCTCCTATAGGTCTGAACTACTATAGGTATAGTTAATTTTTGATGTACACCCACAAAGTATTGAGTTGAAAATCAAATATTTTCAATTAAAACACTTCCTGCTTTGTTTTTAAATTTCTAAAATCAGAGCTGTCTAGCTGATTTGTGATGTATTTTCGTGATTACGGCCGGCTCTATAATTGGGCTGAGGCAAACATGTACCACATACAAATAACAATGAACTCTAAGAAAATGACAAATAATGTAAATGAAATAGGTCCGTCCACAAGTACCTTCAACGTTGTTAAAAAAGACATGGAAATATATACATATATTTTCAGTTTCGAGCACAAATTTCTATGTTGACATTTGATTTTTCTAAGTTTTAACCACATATATATATACATATATATATATTAATATTTTTTTATACTATAGGGGATAGAGGAACAAACGGGTCACCTGATGGTAAGTGACAAACGCCGTCCATGGACACCTATAACTCAAGAGTCGCAAGTGAAGGTGATGAGGGATGGGTGTTGTGGGGAGGGGAAATAAGGTAGGAGGGATGAGGAGATAGGAAAGAGGAGAGGGGGATGAGGGGAGAGCAAAGAGGAGAGGAGGAGTTGGGCCTTCGGAAACCTCACTTATTTCGGAGAAATGCAACGCAAGCGTTGCTTCACAACCCATTTCTGCGAGGACGTGGTATCGCACCGGTCGAGCCGGCCCATTCGTGCCTAAGCATCTACCTCTCTATATATTTCTCTAAAACGTACACAGCAAATAGCGATTGCTTCAACTAAACTATCTCATTACCACTGCCGTACACCTATCTTTGTATAGGTGTGTACCTATGCTTACAATTACGTATGTATGTACTGACGAGTATATACTTACATACATATGTGTACGTAGATGTAAAGAAGGTAATATGTAGCGGACGCCTTCAGAGTGCTATCTGAAAGTGCATCGACGTAACGACTGCTCGCCGACAGAAAGATTCCTGATATTGCACTTCTTAGAACCACTCAGTGCATTGCACTCTACTTTTTTGCATCGAGTGAGAGTGTTGGCTATGTAGGGTATTTGTTTATGTACTTGAATGTACATTATACATTATCTTATGAATATTGCATGAGTCACTATCACTATCACTATATATATAGAATTTAAAATGAAAATGCATTATATATTTTTTGACAATCGTGTTTTAAGTAATTAACTGTCCATTGCAGGAACATTAGACATGCGTATGTAGGAGTAATTATCGTGTAGAAGCCACACCGCAATGTACTTCCTAATGGGTTACTCATACAGAGGAGGTTTCTTGTGTGAAAATATCTTATGAACAGCAGTGATTGGCGATAGTAACACTTAAGCCTCACTGAACATGGGTTCACTCTTATTATTTTTCTAAAGACTTAGGTATTTGTTGTAGAACTTCGTATGTTACAACTTAGTTTAGATGTATTTCATTTCATAAGAATTTTTAGTGATGTTCGCTCATAGCCGTCATCAAACCACCAATGCATACTTTTGTTTGACTGGTCCAAAACCCAAGTAACAAAAGCCAAATATTTGAGAGACTGTTGACGTGAAACACTGTGATTCATTACTATTGTTATGTTTGACCACCAAATAAGTTAAATTCGTGTATTAAGGGCCTGTTAAGGGCCATACTTATTAACTTATTACCTCTTCCATCATAATTCCAACATTATCTATATTGCTTACTTTAAATTTCATGACTGTATCCTAGAATATATTTATTGGAAGTAATACATACGTATTATTTTTTCGGGAAGTAGAAGGCTCGGCTTTCATTAAGATTACAGGATATTAGTCATCCCAGAAACATATTTCTTTTTTTTTATGAAGACAACTCCAAAATAAATTATTTTAATTATTTGATGAGCACACAAATTTTTGTACCATGTTGGAATCGAACCCACGACCTCCGGTTCAGCAGTCAGGGTCACTAACCACTAGATCAACAGGCCCTTCATATAAAACAAAGATAATCAAGTATTCGCTAAAAAGTCTTGCTCGTTCGTAAAATACATGAAGTTACATAAACTACGTACTCCTACACTAAAAATTATTTATACTATGAATAATGTTGTATATTAATCATGTTTGTTCATGAAAATGAATTAATTTATCCTAGTAGAGGATTGGGGACGCTCAGATCCACTCATGAATTCATTCCGGCCCGTAAATATTTTATTGCTGAGTAGAAAAAACAGCTCAACTTATTACGGGGAAATATCGCAGCAGTTTTCAATCTTATACCTTAAGTGGTATAAACGATAAAAATAAATTTTGCGCTTATGGGCATTTATTGTTGGGATTTCTAGAGCACTGCAGGGTAGTAGGTTCACAACCTTTTGCTTACTTAACTAATGGATTTTTATAGTATTGTATTGTTTTATATAGTATTGAACTCTCTTTCCTTTTTTTTAATATGTACAAAATAACTATATAAATAGGCAGTTGATACACATTCCACAGATTATATTCTACCGAAATATTAAATAAACCAATATATACATATAAACATAAACCATTGGATAATGATTAGACTTTTAAAGCGTAGAGCCATCATATATATTTTGACATAATTATTGTAATGTTAATTGTGTGTAATTTTATTGAAATTTCATGTTCATTTATTTAAAGACAAGCTCATTTTGTTCATGTTCATGAATATAAATAATAATCATATTAATCACGATAAAGTTTAAGGCGAAATGTAAGTAAATATCTCCAGAAAAATTTTACGTCTCTCAAATTTCTTAAGAAGATTCTGATACTGCGGGATGATTACAAACGATAAAACAAAATATGCTACAAATGGTATGTGTTTTCCAAAGTACCTACAATATTGCGATAAATTGTAACCGAATAGGTAACAACTGTAAAAATATATGTATCAAGATGCTCTTCACTCAGAATTCGGAGTAGATATTCAACTGTTCAAAAGTTGTGACTTTATGAGTCCATCTAACAGACTAATAGACACATAAATATATAATATTTTATTTATCGAAGAAGATTATCGCTGGTTTCCTGGTGTGACAGGGGCACTAAATTGATCTTACCTAACTAACAGCTTTTTATAAAGAATATATTCCTGCTTTTTTATACTAGTGGGTACAGACGAACAGACGACCACCGTCCGTGATGAGGGATGGGGGGTTGCGAGGAGAGGAAAGAAGAGAGGGGGGATGAGGAGGTGGGAAAGGGGAGAGGTAAGAGGAGAGGGGGAGTTGGACCTCCGGAAAACTCACTGTTGTGTCCGGAAAACAACTGTTTAATGTTGAACACAAACTACACTGTGTCTAGTACAGTATAGTACTTAGTCTAGTCTAGAAAAGTAAGAACTTACTCATTTACGTAATAAAAGTAAAAAAAAATCTGTTTGCACTCAATAATGATATACAAGAATAGTGATGTCATCGTGATATCACAAGCTTGAATATAACAGGAGGTTTTACTTTGAAGGGAAAGTTTACATATAGGTTGTTTCAATACAAAACGTTTCTAAATAGCGCCTTTATCAATGATTGACACTTTAATTGGTTACGATCATAAAAAAATTAGTTCAGAAGCCTTACAAAGTAAAGCAACAAAGAAAATCTTTATAATGATCAGTTCACATTAAACTTGTCATACTAAAAAAAAAAAACAAATTAACGAGTCACATATGTTTGTACATATGTATGTTTTAAAAAGAGTATAGGTATTCCTGTGCCTCTTTTACTGCGTAGTAAAAATTCTATAAATGCTTTTTAAGTAAATTATTGTGGTAATATTAACAACTATGTTGCATACAATCTGTAGCTTTGTGTAGGCGTGAGTTGTTTGCCCATGCTGTTTTTATGTCTATGTCATATCTGATACCACATATACCTCAAAGGTAATACCTATATTCTGTTGAGTCCAGAAATAGTAGTAACTTCGTAAAAAAGAGGTTGTGTAGAGACTAACGCTATGTATCCATTGCATTAATTTAGATTTCAAACATTCTTTAGATGCCATACTTATAAGATATTTAAAGTTTTACGGCCATATACCTAAGTGAAGGTATAAATTAGGCAACATGTTTAGTGTATCATATTGAAACCTACCAAAAATCTAAATACATATAATATTTGCAAAGTTTAATAATTGATGGAATGGAACGAGGAAACGAAATTTTTTGAGGATAACACAAATGGTTATACCGTGTTGAAATTGAACCTTCGACCTCCGACTCAACAACGAGGGTCACTTACTACTAGAACAATAGACTAGTCAGTGGCACATCTCTCGTTTCATAGTCATAGACGAAGTGAAATTGTAGTTGCGTCATATAAACGGCGTTATTTGTAGTTTCTGAATACACAATATATTTTAATTGGATGGGATTCTAAAAAGAAAATGAAAGTTAAAGCAGCAATATCAGTTGCATTGCATTTCTAGCTATATACTTAATTTTTTTGTTGCAGGTTCACTTCCAAGATTTCTAGATTAAAATAAATATAACATTTTATATATCATATTGCAGTTTTCAGTCTTGTTTATTGTAAGAGAAACAATCATAAAGAAACTACTTATTAGCCCTGCTCATGTAGAACAAAGGAAATTCTTCAATAATATTTTGCTTAGCAATTCTGAGTCAATTTCCCTCAGTGTGTATTTATTTTAATCAAAGGTTTGTATTGTTGCAGGCGTGTAGCGAGTAAGGTTCGGGCGCGGCAAACACGCGGTCGGCCTTACTAACAGGTGAGGCGGCGACGCCACACAGAACATGATCCTAAGGTTTGATTTTCAACTTTATATTCTAATGCATTAAGCTTACTTTCATATAACTGCCTTTCGTATTGTTTACTGCAATTAACGATGAGCTTTCGTTACTGGCTGTTTTATGAAAATATTGCTTCATTTTCGGTATGTGGCGGCATTAATTTTCTTAAATTATGTTCTAAGAATTGTATAATGAAGGTTTTATTAAAGTAAATTCTGAGTTTCGAATAGGTTTATTTTTAAATTATTATTAGCAGCTTCAAATATATATTTTACAGTTGGAGTGACTACGTAGGAAAAACATACTTAAAATGTTTTCATTAAAAAATAATTATCAACTTTAACTTTGAAATAAAAAACAGTAACCTTCGAGCATAAAACAAAATGCGTGTGACGTAGATATGTATAGATTATCTAAAGTGTAATGTACATTGCAATGCAAGAAAAGATGTTATTCGGAACAGATTTTTCTCTCGTGGGAGTTCGTACACCTGTCGCGGCTAGCGGTGTGTCAGTAGTATATCTTTCAGTTAGGCGTTTATATATCATGTGCTGGTTGTACAACCTAAAAATAAATTCTGTCTAATTTTGCTATTTAATTAGTTATGTGTGTAGAATTTAACTTAAAATATTTTTTAATAAAATTGTCAAGCACAAACGCACTGTACCTATAGGGCTTTCGATATAGGTATTTTAAGCGTGAACATTCCATTTCAAAAGCTAGTCTTTTAGAACTAATTCCAAAAGGTATTTGCCATGACATGAATATTGACAAACGAGTATTGTAGCGAAAATATTTTGCATATCATACAAAATAGGAAATACCAAGCATGCAAACGGCGTGGGTCAGTTGCATTATACCTACTGCACTCAGACGTGCTCAGTCCGTTGTTTGTGTGTAACGTTCCGCATCCACCCACAGTCACATTTACATATTTATTGCATGTACTCTATGTACGAGGACATTTGAAATGGTTGTATATTTAGAATGCAGATACCAGTCATCTATATTTAAATTGGATAAATTTCCACCGGAGAAAGTTCAATAATTTTGTCTGTCTAGACGTTTCCATGAATACCTAGTAGGTGTATGTATGACTTACACTCACACCTATATCCCCGAAAGTTGGCAGAGTAATCTCAAACACATTATGCCAACTATAATTGAGTCCCACTCACGTACTAGGGGACTAGCCCATTGGAGTCAACCGGGCATTGTATATACATGGGTATATTAATTGTCTGATAGATTAAAATGCAATTCCACCATGCTACCACCCTTGGTAATTGACGGTATGACCACCATTTTAAAATTTACCCAAATAGAATCTACTCTTTTAGCAGTATACGCAATTTAATAATAGCGTCGCAAGTACTATCAGTATACATACATTCGTGGTTCCCACATATCTACAGAGATATCGATAGATGGAAATTAAATTAAAATTTGAAATTTCGAGCTCTGCTTAAATACAAATATTATGCTGACATGTTATATTCATCTGCCGACCTAATTTATAACTCTAACAAAATTTAAAGATGTTACAATGTAGCGATTTTGTTTAAAATGTTTGAATATTTTAATTGTAGGTAGTTGGTGTCAGTCAGGATTAGGTTCGTAGGTATTAGGTTCGAACTTAGATTCGCATCAAAAGTTAAAAAAATAAAATAAATAACAATATCCATCTATCTACATATTATACTATAAAACAACTCATAAATCAATAGCTCCATATATCTCCATATATCATGGGATTTATCATCATCAATAGAACAATATATTTAATGTGCCTTAAACCATCAAAATTCTTTCTTAGTATCTTGCAATCTTCTTAGTTATGTCACCTGGTCGAGCACTTTATTCAAAGAAGTACTTACGAGTAAAAAATAACCAATTTAAATGTCTCGTTATGTTATTATTTACGAAAAAAAAAACTCCGATCGGTATCTTTTTTTTCTTTAAAGTTATTTTTGTCATAACAAGTTGCTAGAAGTTATTAAGTTCACCTTGACAACCAAAAATAAACCTTTTTGTATATACACACCTCTATACTCAAGTGCCAAGAAGAAATTACAAAGCACTTGCCCTAAACACAAATGTATAAGAAAATGATACGTCCTAACTAAGATTTAATAAAAAAGTGTCATTTTATGAAGGAGTACCTTTTACAGAAAATAAACTATATAATGCTTTAGTTTGTCTTTTAAAGTGAATGACACTTCGACTATTTACTTAAACTGACCCTTCTGCTTACTACTGTTACTATTTGCTACTAATATCGATTGCCTATGATGTTACCTCTACTCGTAGAATCTACCTAATAAGGAACATCATTGTTGGAATGCTGGATGTTGTATCCATATCGAGGTTAATCAAAACATAATTTCTTGAGTCCGCAAGAAGTACAGAGAATCGTATTTCATTTCCCTTAAAAGCGTTAGCTGTGAAATGGTTATATTATCTTGTGTATATAGTTTCATCTCATCAGTTGAATTTTAATAAATCAACTTACTTGAACTCATCCATCGTCGAATTATACATAAATTGAAATGTTTTAAGGTGATTTTCAAATATTTTATGATAATAGCTACACGTATCAGACATGAGGCAAGCATGTAGGCTTCTTTTATTTAAAATAGAATCAGGGCTGAAATCTACGCCTCATAAAATCTCTATTACCTACTTACTTAACTAAAATCTTTCTATCATACCTATTCTGTTCTATAGAGAAACCAAATTTTATTTTTGGCCGTTGAAGTACAGCAACCGATAAATTTACATAGGTATTGCAAACAGTAAAATTCCCTAACAGAATATGTTCGCCCCATGAAAATCGTTTCACGCAAACGCTGCGTAGAGACCTCATAGACATTCTAATACATTGATCGGACAATATCGGGCGGGAGATCAATTCCGACGTGGGGTACGATTAAGAATCACAATATGTGTCCTTGACGATAACATCGCCCTGCGAGCGTGATTAGAATTGTAATTCGTATGGACCACCAACTTTTAGAATACATATCTACTAACACTTACGTAGGTATGTATGACGTAAGAACTTTAGTAGCGTAGAAACGGGCATGGAAAATTGTATTGTTCTGTGAACGATGACGAAAGCTACACTCGTTTAAGGTACAACCTTTTCATACGTGTTCGTCGTTAATCGTATGACAGATTTCGATGCTTTGTTGCCTAAGCACGAAAAACAACTTATGTCTGAAGGACAGTATTGTTTCGCATGTTTAAGGTGGAAATGAATTGACGCTTTGACATTGAAATAACTTCAAAAGTTGATAATCTTTGAATTTGTCGATGTTACATGGTATTTTTCCTTAATTAATACTTACCTATTGACAGGAGAGTTAAAGAGATGGTTATCTCTTTACAAGTTACGGCGAGACACTCAATAGAGTCGCTCTTTTCGTATACTCTTATAAATATGATGTCTCTGTAGTTTTTAATCTCAATAAAATTTGACCCAATAAAATAGTAACAAATTTATTAAGTCTGATCCTGAAGTGCAGTGACTATACTAGAGAACATTCAATCTGCCATTAGTTATTTAAAATACAATTCAGGAGCATAACATATATGATTGCTGTTAGCTCTACATACAGATTAACTATGAAGTTCTGATCAACGCATTCCCGTAAATAAATTGAAGCGTAAATGATATATATAATGTTTTATTGTTATAATACACGGCTAATAACATTCATAACACCGAATCAGAGACAAGACAGTCGTGTTTTGACGTCGTCAAGGCAACTGCCGACTCATATCTAAATCGCAGTTAGAATTGCAAATGAATCGCCGTTTACTCTCGAGTCGTAAACCCAGGGATATAATCCAGTCAGTTTTCGCACCATTAACTACTCGGACCTCCTCCTACACCCTTGTGATCTTGTTATTGTAAATATCTTATGGCTTTGATACTATACATATTTACGTTTATTTCTAGCCTAAAGCCGTCTAGGATCTTAAAACTGATCGTACACGGCCTTCATAGCTTTAAAGAAAGAGAAGAAAGAAAGAAAATATATTTATTTTGTACAAGGCAAGGATAACAAATTCATCAAACTTCAGTGCTAACATATTTTTTTTGCATTACTTATTGAGAAAATAGAACAGAAATTTCGTAACAGTTTGTACATTTTTCAATTAACATTTACGTACGTACGTACATTAAACATTTACATGTTTTTTGTTTCTGCATAAGAAGGACCTCAAATTTGTGTTATGCGAAAATAATTAAGAGTACAATATTTACACAAAAACTGAGCGATTTTTATTTTAAGGCCATTTATAATAAAAACGTGCACATTTTGTCAAGTACTCATTTTGTGATGTGCTCTTTATGAGAAATGCACCAATTGCGAAGTGCAACTTTTTTATCCTATGCTGTTTGAGAAATGTACATTGTGCGCCTAAGCCATATGATGAACGCACGCTGCAACAGTTTATTAAAGTCATTCCTAATACGTTTACCCGAGAAATGTTAGCGCGGCCGGTGTAAAGGGCATCACTCGTGCTATCGTCTGTCTGTCTGTATGTCGTTGATATGCAGAAGAAACAGCGTGGGTGATAGCACACAGCCTTGTGGGACACCAGAATTAACAGACTTGGAGTCGGAGCATGCACCATCAACAACGACCTTGATGCTTCTGTCTGTAAGAAAACTGGTGAGCCAATTGCACAGTTTCTCGGGAAGCCCATAGGAAGGAAGCTTCGCAAGGAGCGCTTTGTGCCAGACCCGATCGAAGGCCTTTGCCATGTCCAAACTAACGGCCAACGCTTCCCCCTTGGTCTCGATCGCCTGTGCCCACCGGTGAGTCAAGTATACGAGAAGATCACCAGCTGAACGACCCTGACGGAAGCCGTATTGTCGATCATTGAGGAGCTGGTGGTCTTCTAAGTACCGGAGGAGCTGGCAGTCAAAAATGGATTCCATTATCTTGAAGAACAAGGAGGTGATGGCTATGGGTCTGTAGTTGGACGGATCCGAGCGATCTCCTTTTTTAGGGATTGGGTGCACTAGAGCTGTCTTCCATGAGTTCGGGACTACGCGCGCGAAAGAAGCGCTTTACGCACTGCCCTTTGTGTTAGGCCTGGCCTCCCTAAGGCATAACAATATTTGAGACTATCGCATATAGATAGTTTTCAGTCATACATTTATTACATTTGTATGAATACCTTAATTTATTTAAAATTTAAAATTGTCATGTTGTACATTTTTTTCACACTTGAGCAAGGCTATTGTTCCTATAAATAGTACAGTTATAGTACTTATTAGTAGCTTTTGTCCAATATAATATTTCTTCCCTTAAGAACGGTAATATAGGCTTATAAACAAAAAACTCGAATTGAAATAACATACAAAAAGAAATAAAACATAAAAATACAATACTTTTTCTTAACAAAAACTTAACTTCTACGTACATATTAAGTGTGTATATACGAACAGTCATCAATCAAATAGGAAGGTTATGTTGTACGTAGAACTTTGTAGGTAAATGTCAACCAGACGCCTGTTCGACATGAGTATGGCGTGTGCCAGCGTCGCTGGAAAACCATAGTGCCTAATATCTTTGAATAATTTGACACCAGACATAATTGACAAAATTACGTAGTGAAAAAATGGTTAACGATATAACTATGTTACTGTACAGTACACCACAGCATACTTAGCTATTATAAAGACGTAAATCAATTTCAAAATCTCTCTCATCGGCAGCTTTGTGCCGGTCCTATTGAGATCTCAACCGATGACAGTTTTATTATAAAACGCATGAACAGTTCTGTTCTAAAACGTTCGTCTGGCCAACCAACCGTGGGACTGACATTCCAATAACATATACTTGTGGTGCAGATAACGCAAGCCGACAGTTTGTAATACGCTCGATGCTTCGGCTATTGAAATACTTTGCCTACCAGTAAAAAAAGAACTCTACAATCTGTGACATTAGTTAGCGTTGCGGGAAGCGCGCGAGGTCTAACTATATTAGTAAAATATGTACCCCGTTTGGCCAGCCGGCCTGTGTTTTGGGATTGAGTCGTAAACGTCAAGTCGAGTGCCCTCCGCCATAGTTCTGGTGCTCTATTTACTCGTACTTCACGAAAATATAAAAAGTATGGTTAACTAAACCCTCGGCTGGATTACTAACACCGAAGCTTAGTCCGGCCGGAATGAGTATAAACTTTGATGAACATCTACCAAGTTTCAACGCAGATGGGTCTTAAGTTTTCCAATTAGTATCGGACTTACCACTAATCTCTGGTAGCTATTTTATGAGTAGAATACGAATGAATGTCAAACAGCTGCACGAATTAATTGTAACTATAAAATAATGTTGATACCTACTTACATACACACTGATTGCCATTTCCACATAGTACAAAGAGCGAAACGAAACGAATTCTAAATATTGTATACAATCAATTTATTTACATAGTTTTTGAAAAGAGAACTGTTTAAAATCAATCACCACGTATTAATTGTTAAGTAACACGAAACTTTTCACGATCCCCACACGCAAACGCCATCGTTATCTAAAAAAGGCTTGTAAACATTTTTTTTTTTCGCTCACATAAATGGGGTAGCACCCCCAACAAAAATCAGAAAAAAATAACCGTGGCATTCGGCTCAAATCACCTATTTTATGTAAACTTCGTGACTTACCGCCGTATCGAATGACTTAGAAAGGATTTATTTATATTCGTACGGGCTTCGAGCTAGGAAATAAAATTGTAAGCATAGAACTTGTCAATGGGATGTTTGTGGATGAAGGAGTGTGGCGTCTTTAAAAATAAACTGAGTAATGTTCGCGGGTGACGCGTAATGTGCAACGACGATTTAATGCGCAGTTCCACACGCGGTAGATCGGTAGTCACGTCGCGTCGTAATGAAACCTCGTGATACAGACTCTCTTCATAATTTCCCCTTATGTTACATACCTATATATTTTATTTTAATTCACTTGAGGATAATCAATTGTACTGAATAACCAAATATTCTCATTTAAAGCTAGTAATGATATAAAGCTACTTACTTCCCCCAATTGCTGCAGATTTTTTTTAAGTAAGTAGTAGTTTCACCAAGATAAACGTTTTAAAATAAGCATTTTTTTAACCATAAAGAATATTTTATATCACAGTAGAGCGTTGAAAGCACAACAGCAATTGATTATTTATTTCTTATGCATTTAAATATTAATATTTACACAGGCTAAGACAGCAGATTTGCGCTCATATTTAAGCTCCCCGGCACAAGAAAAAGACTATGCTGTTGCTATTATAAATTGTTGTCAAGGTTTGAGTCTCACCACTCATGTAGTAATTTTTTTACAGGCCTCGGTACCAAATTATTCACAGACCCTTATCTCTTTAAAGCTGTGCTTACCGTTTAACTTCAATGTGATTCTGAATAAAGTTCTTAAATATCGTTGCAAGCATATCTTAGTCATTATTAAACCCTTAAAATCACGCTGTTCTAAGGTTCCTATCATAACAAAAGAAAAACAATAGTGCAATACCCCATAAATAATAACACAGCATCCTTCAATAATATAATAATTAACCTAACTGAATATTATTTAAATTTAATTATACTTTTACAGTTTTTCGAAACAAAAAGTGTTCCTTCCTAGGCTTTCACACAAATACCGCCTTAATTCACGGCATCTAAAAGAATAGTAATAGAAGCAATAAATGTCTACACACGTCATTTTATTAATATATTGCTTGGTGCTCTTTTGTAATTAACGAATTAATTGACACCAGTTTGTGTTCGTTGTAAAGGTTGTATAATTTACTGATTTGATACATCTGAATATACTTGTATAATTATGTGTCTATATATTATTCAGTATAATGTACCTACATCATTTTATAATTTGTTCGCAGGTTACCCTGTCCTTTTACGCAAACGTCGCTAGCGAGTTTACGACAAGGTGAATATTATACTTTTTATACATTAAAATGTAAATTTGTGTGTGTATTTTACGTATTATCCGACGTTGTTTTGCCTCCCAATAGTTTACGTTTAGTTTATAAGGATGTTCTCCGGTGCCTGGTAACATTTTAAGGGCGTGTTATACGCGTACCTTCGTATGACGTCTATTTTAAATGTATGAAATCGTTTAAGTAAAAAGAGGAAAGTAATTTGCATTCAAATATAATCTAATGCTTTTTTATAGTTATCCAACTTAATTGAGTATAACTATCAAAATAGACACATTACACATTACATATACATATGTATATACTCACAGAAATAATGAAATCCTTAATCGAACAGTCACTGATAATTATATCTTACTCAGTTTAGCACGACGGTATTTAATTATTTTCAAAATAAATATTTATTTTATAATATTATCTCCAAAAACTTTTAAATTAAACACTTTCTTTAATAAGTATGCTGGGAAAACCCTTAAGTAAATGAATATTGTCCTTATTCGGAGAGGTCTTCAGAAATCAGAATAATTTACTCTATATAAGTATGTTGCAAATCCTAGTTATATCATACAATTATTTTAGGACATTCATATATACATACGCTGCCGCTTATATCCCCTTGGTCTCACTAACGTACGCGTTACGAGGGGGCACGCCTATTGCCGCATATACAGGCAAATAATTATTCTTGTAAGTTAAGACCTCTATACAAAGAGACATGTAAAAAAAGCTACTTAGAAATTCCCAGCTGATAACTCTTAAATTAAAGAAAATAATTATGTCCATTTTTAAATCTTTTAATCTTAACCATTTGATCGTTAATGAGTTTAATTTGCACTGAACGGTATCAAACAGCCTACAAGCAATTTAAACTGTGACAGAGAAAGTCGAAAGCGGACGAGTTTTTCATTTGGGACAGACATTATAGCCTTCTTTACAGTCTATTTTATGTCCCTGCAATAGGAACTGTTAGCCTGTATGTAAAATGTGCTGACCTCTTATGCATGTACGTATATACGAACCTCCATAACTACTGTTGTGTTTTTACTGATGAGTGCTTTATCTGAAATATGTGCGGTAAATGGTCATTTTCAACCAGAAAAATTGAGTATTAACAAACAGAAACTTAAAATTTTAATCAGATTCTTATGATTACAAGCAAACATACGACAAAAGTATTAAATGTACCAAGATTTATTATTTTATTTTTTAAATGAGTGAATGGATAGAATATTTACAAAACAAAATACTATTTAAATTATGTTTCAGCTATATTTTTGCCGAGAAAACACATTGCCTCATGTTAGAGAAAATTCTATTCGTTATCAAAATTTTATTTAAAATATACGAGAAATATCAAATCAACTTGGTACGTGACTTCTACTACCTAAACATTATTTATACATACCCCAATTGAAATAGGTTTGCGCAACTCTAACGATAAGAAAGGCGTATTTTTATTTACGAACTCGGTATGGCCGACTATTGGCCTAAAGAGTTTCTTAACGTAAATATTTATAGACTGACTCGAGCAAGACGCACTTGTTCCTATGTTTGTTTCTGTCTTTCAACGTTAGCCTGTTTGTGCTTCGAGCTATCGGGAGATAATGTTACGTATTGTAACCACATAAAGATCTTCTTTTATAAAATATATAGCTGTTTATCTAGTTTGGGTAAAAGAAGTTCTGGCCTGTTGTATGCTTTACTGATAAATATACGTAGGTACGTGAATACGACGTGCACGGAATGGCAACGCTGCATATGCGCTTACTTATATACGAAAAGGTGTGGATGACCAAATAATTCGTTATTCTATGGTCGTATTGAGAGATTTGAGTCAAAGGAACACGTATATAATGCAATCAGCTAGAAAACTTAACAAATCACGCAGACCTGATAAATTTTCTGTAAGAGATAAGTAGACATTTGTTTTTATCCTTAATGTCATAAGTATGAAAATTATAGCATAGATTTCGAAGCGGCTTAAGTGCTTTCCTTGATAATCGCTATGAACATAGTTTGTGGCTTGGACACGCCATGTCTAATAGTCGAATATTAATCAATCCTAATGAACTTAATAGTCAGAAAGCAATATTACAATAATAGTATTATATTTACTTGTCGACGCTCTTGCAATTATTACCTCAGTCAATCCGCATAGGACGTTTAAAAAAAAATGCCTATTTCACTAGCACTTTCATAAGTAGATTCTATTTATATTATTATTTAATAAACCTTTAAAAAATATATTTATTTGTACTTTAAGGACTTTGAAGTTTTAGGTCAACTCTACATATGTATCTACATCGTCTCTTTATATATATTACGTCTATACCATATCTAACACAAATAGTATGAGTAATATAACAAGTAATTCATGTCGTTCGGGTCTATACAACGTAGAGATGTAGTTCACATTAACACCGGCACACAATGTAAATACACCAAATACAATTCATGTATTAAGGTGTACATATAAATCTTTTCTCTATATAATTTTTATACAAATAATCCATGTTATTAGTTTTGTTGACACGTCCACAAAGTGTCGCGGATTTATCGTTCGTGCTTTCATTGTGCTCCACCTTTTGTAATTATACGCTTGAGGCTAAGTGTGGGAAATTAATGTGTTTCTCTATTACGAGCTCTGGTGTGACTGATAGCGGGGAGCCAGTTAAAAGGAGTTACCTAGGTGTTGTCTTCTGAGTGAAAATAAAACTTATGTAAAGAACACTAAATAACAAAAAAAAATATCATTGCAATAATATTTTTCATTCTATATTTAGTTAAAAGTTATATATTTACTGTTAATGCTTTTATTTCTGAAATTACTTACTTTATTTATATTGAATATTTTTTTAGTCCAGCCAATCTTTTAGGTAAACATATATTACGTATTCCTGATGTAGATAAAGTTTACTACTCTTTTCTACATTTTTTTTATCACTAAACAATAAAAAGGTGGTTCTTAATTTTTTTAATTTCATTTCATTAATACCTATATAATAATGCAATTACTTGTTTTGTTAAAATTATCCACAGTTTAAAAGACCTGTGATTTAAAATCAAAGTTCTGAAATCGCTAAACGCTTTAAATGTTAACACCGCTCACCTCCTTATTATATTTTGACAATTGTGTTAGTATTAACATAACGCATGTAGAGTCAAGTCAACAAGAGTCGACATTACTTGGTGTATGTTTTAGCATTGTTCAGCTGATATATTTTATAGCCGTGTCTTGTGTAAACATAACGTGTAGCGTGTACAGAAATATTGTGAGCGAATTTATTGGCTACACCATCTATTGTTTGTATAAAGGGTGTGTCGATTAGACGAAGACTTGCTTAGATACGAGAACGTAAACATGTAGAGCCGTTTTTTATAATTAAAATCTTTTTTTTTATTTTATCATTAAGAGTTTTAATACTTTATGTTAAAAGATTTCACAGTCAGAGAAAAATCTAGAATTGTAAAGTATGTAGAGACTGATTGTCTCTTAGTATATATTATCTCTCTCTTAGTATAGTTCATCAATCAAAACAGACTAATGCATAAGATATAAAATGCAGTCAGTGAACTCTACCAAGCTACTGAATATGAGGCATAGGACCGCGGCCTTGCCATTGACAATAGCAATAAAATAAAATTATATAATTTAATCTAGTAGGTGTCTAACATTATTTGTGGTGAAATTAACAGACGATAAAATTAAGTTTATACTCACAATAAAATGTGAGTGAGTTGCCGTCATAAAGTCTCGCGTTTTTTATTGGTGGCAACTCGGCTATGGTCGAGTGACGCTTGCAGTTTGGTTAAACGGCAGTTTATGGTTATTTTGGCTCCACTTATCGTTTAACTACGCACCCGGCCGACGCTTTCCACAAACCTTTCAAGTCTACCTCAACGCCGCTTCCAAAATAATCACCGTATAGGTAATATTGTTTTTCAAATTGCTATTTTAATCGATCGATAAAGTTTCTTTCAAAATATTCTATAAATAGTTAATTATTTATTAAAAACAAAAAATATCAAACATTCACGTTCATGAAAATTCAAATTTGAAAATAGTTGAGTCCGTAAGAGCGCAAAAGTGGGCGCCTCACCAGGCCGCCCGCCTACGGACATGTATGTAGAGTAGAGGTATAGTTCCGCTGCCCGCTGGTAGATGGCGGCAGTGTGAGTGCGCGCCTGTGTGCGCCGTCACACTGGCACACGCCGCCGCCACTCCGCGCTCGACCGCGCCGCAGACCGCGCGCCTCGCGTACTCCCGCTCGAAGCGCTACAAACACGACACGCTCGCGACAACAACCTAGCCGACCTCACGTCGACTCAACTAAATAAGAAAACTGTTGCGTCACCAATTTACTTAAAATATCGAGGCAAACCCCGCAAAAGACCTGTGAATTGTTTGCTATAAACTTTATCGCCAAAACTATAACATAGACAGTTTCTTTATTCATAAATGGACTTAATTTTTTTCGAGGTTACCGAAAACTTTTCATATCAGTGATTGTTCGATGCACTCTCAAATAAGTTTCTAAAACTTCCGACTAAGCGGACTAATACAGTTTTTTGGACAGTTAACGTTGCGGTCAACTCTCGTCCGGTGGCTGGCTAAATCGGGATCGCGTTTTAATTTTCATGTGCTGCTGCTGTGTGTGGGACGCGTGTGTGCGCGGTGCGATGTGCCCGCGACGCGCGTGAACCGGCCGGTGACTTTCCCGATCCCCCGTGGCTTGCCCGGCCGCCACCCTGTACCCTGACAACCATGTCGGGGGCCTCGGCGCGCCCTGCGACGCGGCTGCCGCGTCGCCAGCGCCCGCATCCGGCCACTCCACCGGGCCGGCCTGGTGGACCATGATGAACGGGGTCGGCGGCGCGCTCTACGAAGAAGCGCACGCGTCGCCGCCCGGCGGCTCTCCACCAGCTGCGCCAGCCGCCGCCCCACCCTCAGCCTCCAGCGCCTCGCCAGCCTCAGTTGGTTCCAACCCTCCACAACCGCCCCTGCACATACCGGCCAAACGCTATGACCCCGAACCTGGGGTCATCCGCCATGCACAGCAACCCTGGGGATACCCCCCAGATGCACCCGGTTCCTTTGACCACCAGTACCCCACCGCACCAACTTATTACAACCTGCCAGTCGAGAGGGAGCGCAAGTCTACTCTCCCTTTCTGGCCGACTAGCAGCGGCGAGTACAAACCATACGCTGATGGTGGTTGTCACCAAAGTTTCACACAGCCCCACTGTTGGAACTACCCCTATGGTACGCCACGTGGGGAGCAGCCACTGCCCTACGTCGGAGGAGAGGAGCGACGAACGGCGGTCTCCGAGGCGTCCAGTTTCTCCCACGAAGCGTACGGCCTACGAAATTACGCGCCCGAGTCCGTGTCAGGCGCACCCTACCCGCCTCCAGGCTCTCTGCCCGGTTAGTAACACTTCATTACTGATTTATATTTATGGTTTACGAACTCAGAGCTCACGTTTTTTGACGTCCGGTCGCTGCATCACTGTTTGTAATCTTTGGAACTTATCGGTTGGTCGAGACTAGAACCAAACACAGTTGAGCCAAACATTTAACGGAATTTATAAACAAATACTAATATAAGTTCAATATACTTAAACGTGAGCTACGAATCTCGGAACTATCTGGATCAATTTTAATAGTTCACAATAAAAGTTTGTTATATATCGCAACAAACTGAAACTGATAAGTTGATTTGTAAATAATTTGTTATGAGTTTGTCAACCTTGACCTGCGGTCTGCGCTCCGCTGGGCGCTAGGTGGCGCTGAGCAGGGCGCACACAACGACAGAAGAGTATACATGTGTGCGTGGCGCACACATCCACAGCGGGCAGAGCTCCGATGTGGGGGTGTCTGTATCAAGCGAGCATACACACACCGCGACTAATCCGCATTCTTTTCTCTAATCGAAGACAGCTGATTGGCACGACTGCACAATACTCCACACTGAAAGATGTATGTATGGAACTGAATGTAAGGCTCGCAAGTGATTACCGCCAAAAAATATGTTTTATTCAATACTCTTTCTAGCAGTTATGCTTCCCTAAAATGAGTATTCAAAGGTAAAATTCCTCATATCATAACTTACTCGTTACTTTGCATAAAAGTACATCAGCAGTAAAAGCAAAAATAGGTTGGAAAAGGAGCTACAGGTAAGTTAAGTGGATATACTTACTTCTAAAATTCACAACAATTGGCTATAAGCCAATGTCTATCGTCGCCAGCGAAATTTTAAAGGATCTAAAAACTATACCTCCGGAAAGCCAGCGATCTTTCAAACTAAAATATTTTACAACAGAACACTATAAATTTGATGAATGAACGAAACACGTGCTACAAATGTTTAAAAATGAGCCATAAGCACCTTTTTATAGGCAATGTAAACGGATCTACACAACCGATAATAAATTAAAGTTTACGTAAAATAAAGCGCCAATAAAAATGTATAACTAATAAATAAACACGATACCTGAGCTTTAAGACAATAAACCGATCTGCGAGTAGTGGCAATAAACCAAATATTGCTACAATAAACACATTATATGTTGATGAGAAGATAAAAATCTATGGGACTGTGGCTTCCGCGATCGGACCGCACGATGCATGTGCGCTCTTGTAGATAGATACATTTAATTTTTATGAATCATAAAACCACGGCTACGTCACAAGTATGCCAATAATACTGTTCTCTTCCCCAAATCGCGCTAGAAAACAGCAATTACTAAACTACAAGCGCCATGTCAATATGAGAGCAATAAAAAGGCTCCATTCATAAACGTTCGCCGCTAGTTCGCTTTCGATCGCCGCCTAACCATAAAGATGGGTTTATCGCGCCTCTGTTACGGCAGAGGTGTAACTTGACATAATTTTGCGTAAAACGCGCATATAATGGGCCATTAAAAGGAAACAATTGTTGAAAAAGTTATACGAGTGTTCACGTCACTTTATGATTGTGTGTTTACGGCCCACCTGAGGTTGACATTGACTTTGATTTGTGCATTTACGGCTTAGTAAACGTTTTATGGAATGACTCCGTTAGTAAGCTCGGTACTTTCCGCTTTCTCGCTTTACAGATACATGAGGCATCAATCAATCATTACTTATTACAAAAAATATATTTGTAATGCAAAAATCGTAAATGTATTAATTTAGATTTATAAAAACGTGAAGAAATAATGTGACCAACATTATTTCTTAACGTTTTTTTACACATTGGATTTAAACAACTCACCGTCTAAGAAATTCCTTTCAATCATACGTCAAAGTCTGTACATCAACAACCATACAATATACGTTACATTCTCGACTGTATTCCCTTGCAGTAACGGCTAGTTCGCCCTAGCAAATTGGTAACGTAATGTTGCTTGGTACACGAAACAGACAAACCCCGCGGTCGGGTAGGTAGCTAAACTTTTATGGTCGAGGAGAACCCGCACTTTTATTGCTACTGATCGGTACCTATTCCCTCATAATTGACAACTCGACTTGTCATTATGTTCTCTTTAAACAATTGCGCAATTGTTTATTCCACGGAGTTAGACATAAGCTGGAAGGCATAAGCGGTCGTCTGTTTATTATTTTATCAAGGGCTATGGGGCTTTAATCCTTTGTGAATCGGTATTTCAGTGACTCGGCCACATACTTTTTACTTAAAGGTCATTTTGTTTGGACTACAATTTGATTAAATTAAACACATTGGGAACGCTAGCTCACGATAGCTGGTTGTTTTCTATTCACATTCATTACATATTTTTTTGAGACTTATAGACCGACAGAGACTGACATCGTATCACATATCTATTTAAAAAAACCTATTAGTCTTTTCCGCTTCCAAAAAGTAATTTTTATTAGTTATAAACGCGTGTTTTAGTTAGTTTAGTTTTATGTCTAATATTGAATAAAAGAAAATCCTTGTAAGAAAAACAATTATTTATTTAGGTGTAAGTTGGAGTAACGTAACTATTTTTTTACTGCAGTATCTAGCTTAATACTACATCTTCGTTAGAAACTCTATTAAGATGTTCTTTACATATATGTTGTCTCATTCAAATCAATTAAAATAGCCCACAGTGAATACAGTAATTGATTGGTTAGCTTTTATAGTTATCTACAGCCTGTTGATTTATTGCCATTTATTGCTACCATATAAACCAGTTTGTTAATCTTTAAGTTGGCTCATTAGATAGAGTTTTATTGTTTTTTTTTTTCTAAATATTGGAATTATGTAGCTGTAGTGTTTGTATAAAGTAACATTATATTGAACACCTTTACAGTCTTGGGAAGCCTTATAATTTATACGATGTATAACAGTTTAGCAATACATTAGTAGCCATTAAATCGATATTCAAGCTGTAAGTGTGCGGACGTCTAGTAACGGAACTAGGCTATAGTTGGGGTAGGTCAGTTTTATGAATAGATAATCGTCTAAATAAACGCCTACAAAGAAAGCCATGTACCATGAAATAGTTTTTATACTTAAAATGTCAATAAACTTTGCCTAAGTAGTATACAAACTAACGCTATATTTCTTATTTTATAATTTAAGAATGAACATAACATTAAAAATGCATTTTAAGATTTAGAATCTCTGTATATATAAAATGATAAAAAAAATTGCGTTTTCACCTTACATTTAAAAATATTTTATTGATTTCTAATGCTTAAAATTAAAATTTATATGATTGCATATAAATTTTGTCCGATAACACAGAATCGTTTCAACTCATATCAAAGATTATTTCAACATGAACAATTCCTATTAGGAACACGTGTTCATATCGGTTCTTTCCTTAAACTACATTGCAATACAACAATAAAACAAAAAATCTATTTTCTTGTAAATTACAAAGCAACATACGGCCAATATGTTAACATTTTTACTTTAGCTTTAAGAATAATTGAGACAAGAGTTGTTGGTCATCCTCGTTATAGAAACAAAACGAAACACTGTTAAATTCGAGATGCGAATAAGTGCTTGCGGCACCTGGCTGGCACATATCCATCCGTTAGACAATGGAGCATCTATTTCGCAACGCTCGTGTTACGTGTACCGTTTTGAATAATAGGAAATGGTGCAGTGTTGCACGCATTGAGTATCAAGAAGGTCGCAGATCGCATACAGAGTTTATTGCGGGTGATCTCATCAAAAGGACCGGTCGCATAAATCGCGCTGTGTGTTAACTTCTAACGTGCCGTGCCGGCCCACAATTGTTTCTATGAATGCAGCATGGAAATAGCTAGTTAAAAGCGAAACGCTCAGCCGGTGCACTTGTAATGCATTCGGCCGATACAATTAACGGATAGCTGATCGAATAACCTACGACCAAGGAAGTAATTTAAATGTTTCGCTGGAATGCGATCTGTTCTCCGTAGAAAGTTATTGAATTGCTATTTAAAGTTAAGAATCAATTGCCAGTTTCATTTTATTTATAATCGAATGCAGTCGTGCCAACAGATATTTACCCGTCCGAGATCATTTTGATTAGGTTCAACAACTGTTTGTACAACATAGAACATGTGTATGAAAGTACATGTCTAATTTTATTCATCCCTCACCCGATCAAACTAAAACATACATATTGTTTGTGCAGGTTCCTTATCGATGTCAGTCGGAGTGGGAGTGGGCTGCGGGTCCTCTAATCCGCTCGATTGGACCGGCCAAGTCACTGTACGCAAAAAACGCAAACCATACTCTAAGTTCCAAACTCTTGAACTAGAGAAAGAATTCCTCTTCAACGCTTATGTATCGAAGCAGAAGAGATGGGAACTGGCACGAAACTTGAACCTTACTGAGAGACAGGTGAAAATATGGTTCCAGAACAGACGGATGAAGAACAAGAAGAATTCACAGCGGCAGGCGGCGCAAGCAGCGCAGAACAATAACAACAACTCGAATGCGAACAACCACAACCATCACGGTGGGCACCACCACGCACCGCACCACGTGGCACTGCACCACGCGCCGCCGCCGAAACATCATCAGTGACCCGCGCCTTTCTCTGGGACTTACTCCGTTCACCACGGTATAGCAAGCTAAGCACCATTCGGGAAGGAAAAGTTCCAAAGGAATAGTGTGTGGAATGTGGTCGTACTTAATATTCGGACAGGACGATGCTCATGTCCGATCATGACCGAAGGACTAAAGGGACTAATGTTCGCTATACCGTATAGTACGTAATGGGGACGCTTTACAGTGACTGGCGCCTCAGTCCCAGAGAATCTCGCATTATGATAAAATATTGTGTTGTCGATTTGTGTATAGTATTAATTACGAAATTATGTTCTGTAATTTTAACGAGACTAAGTATATACATGAGTAGATAACGATTCCTGATATTAATAATGACTAGTTATAGCGCTGATTTATGTATTTGAAATTTATTTAAGTACGAATTACGAAATATTAAAGACGTCACCGCTGAATTATAGTTTCTAGATAGTTTATTAAAAATAAATTTTGTAAAATATTTTGTGAGACTGCTTATTGTTGTATTCGTATTGCTGTTCGGGAGAGTGGATTAGTCTTAATCAGTTAACTTTTATTTTCGTTACCAAATTGTTGATCGACTCGGGTTGCTTTGGTGGCAGATATATGTGGGCGACGCGATGTACCTGCTCCCAGTGTGCACCAGACCGCAGCCTCCGTACCACTTACTGCTCCGTATAACGGTACCTCTACCATCGACGCATCGCATACATATACATAAGCACATATAGAAATCACATTATGATCAAATATTTATTACTGTTTAATTTCTTATCTCATAATTCGTAAATTTTGTTATTTAAATTATGGATTTCTTACAAAGCTTTAACTCGGTTCCAGTAGAATTATACATTAAGTTACTGTTATAACTTTTTTAAATATTGAAGTTGGTGTTATAATCAATTAATTAGGTAATATGGGCAAGTGCATTAATATTGTCCTCTATTGATCATTGTACTATTCGCTTTAGCCTGTCTATTACTTTATTATTTTTGTTTTACTTGAATATTTTATTATTTATTTATATACGAGTGTACCTTGCTCTACATCGAGTAAGTCGTGTGCTGAGTAAGTACAGGTTTATTGAAATTGTTTACGATGTCATCTAGTGTTCGAATGAAATCATCCCAATCTTAGGATATCATCTTCGTACTTTGTACTACTTAGCTACCTATTTTATATATATACCTAATGAATGTTTTATTGTAAACTTAGTAGTTTACTTCTTGGATCTAATTCATTAAATCTGTATTGTCTCGTAATTATATAGTGAAATAAAATTAGGTGTTTTTGTACAAAATGGCGACCTCGTCTAGGTAACCGAATTTCTATGTAAATGAGGAGCGAGGCGTCTAATGCACCCTCGTTAAAACTTAGACGCATGGAAGACTAATATAAGCGAATATGACATTTTAAAGCATTACTTATCTTAATATAAGATAAGTATATTGAAATATCGATCACAATTGTTTTTCCTACTTTATCTGAAAAGGATTATCATGTTCAATGAATGTTCAGTCTGCTTGATTCCCAGACAGTGGATCTTGATCATCAATTCGGCAACGTACTTAGTACTTACAAATGTGTTAACAGTTCAATATTTACAAGTGTCAATAGATTTTGCTTTTCAGATAAAATCAACTGCTTTCTGACTATAATCAATAATTTCAGTAGATACTATAATTAGAACCATACTTACCTAAACTATGTAATTGTAATAATTAAAGGTCTCGTAATTATTATTGTACAGATAAATTAATGTAGTTAATCACGCCAGAAATGTGAGGTTTTGTTAAGTATAATGTATAATTAAACATGAATGTGCTCTCCACAATTTTATGACGAATTTAGAAGAGAATGTATGAAAGGGGAAAAAATTAAATACTTCGTCGTGTCTGTGTTATTTTTTCTTTTGTTTAACCTTTTTTAAGTTTCCTTGGAATTCAGGAACCAGCTGTAAAGACTGCATGTCAATAGCATTCAAATATTCTTAGTAATGCAGCTCCGTATATACGATGCATAATGCTGATAGGCCGAATCTGTAGGTCATCCAAAAACAAACTTTAAGTCATATATAGCTTGAATCGATTTGTTTTTTTTTTTACAATTTCTAAATCTTTCCACTTAAGTCATATATCATCATCTATTTTTCAAGAATAACCATTAATGTTTATAAATGTTTTGTCTACCTTTCTCACCAGTCATAAAAACGATTAGACAATGGCTGTATTCAGTTAGGTGTGGGATGTCAATGGTATTTAATTAAATTGAACAGCCGTGTTGCAATATCTCCATTGCAACTCGCACGCAAATGAAATAAGATGGAAATTAAATGGTAATTGTGTTGAAAAAGCTTAAGCATGAGTTCTGGGCTCTAAAGATAAAAATATTCTTGTTCTTCTTTCTGTATAGGGTCCATAACAACGGAATTAAATATGAGTTCTAATGCAATGGCATGGTAGGGATTATTATCGTTGCTGGCTATCTTACTATGCCGTTGTTTGCCACCTTGGTTATGTATGGTGTGCTTTGTTTTGGTATGGACAAAATATTTAATATGGCGAGAGAAAATGCAGTTTGTAAATTTGATCTGAAAGCTAGGTCTTTCAGAGCCTAGAGACATCCTCTGAATAATATCATTTTTATAATATAGAGTTCGAATAACCCAACCCCGTATTTCGATTAAAAATCCAAGAAATAAAAAGAAAGTATATATTTGTAAACAGTACACTATTTTTGTACAGACCACTTACATTATTAGTTCTGCTAACAGGACAACATATTTTGAACTTTATTTTATTATGATGATTATGATATTGTGGAATTCAAACAGAACTGTATAATACGTGTACCGAATAAATTTAATACATATTTCTGTCAAGAAATCAAGCCAAATGTATCGAATATAAATTCACTTTTAGATATATATTCAATGTTAGAATTTAGATAGAAAACCGTGAGCATTATGATGATGATATCAATCAATCTTAATTAATCCTCATAAAACCATTAAATGAGAAACGAATTGAGATCACATGTCTATTTCCATGCATGCCTGTAGTAGAACGTGACTACACTGTTTCAGACACATAAGTAGGAATATAGGAATTAAAACACTTTATTATTAACAAGATTTATTACAACTTTATATTACGACATTTACTTAACAGTTATCGTTATCTTTCGAACTTGTCAATTTAGTCTAATTGCTTCCTAACAGGTTCATTAAACAGCCTCTCATAGTCTAAGGTTGGTCACAGCAACAACCCTAAGTATATTGTATATTTTTATTTGTATCGTGGTACATACATCGGCCTCACAGAAATCCGGTCCGGTGAAGCAAAGCTTGCCTTGCATTTCCCCGAAATTAGTGAGGTTTCGGGAGGCCCGACTCCCCCTCTCCTCTTTCATCTCCCCGTATCCCCCCTTTGTTCTTTACCATCTCTTTACCCCCCCTTTTCGTTACCGCATGCCCCCGTCCCTCATCTCTATACGACTCTTGAGTTGCAGGTGTTCATGGACAGCGGTTATCACTTACCATTTGGTGACCCGTCTGTTCGTCTGTCCCCTTATACCTAGTATAAAAGAAATACAGAGAGAACTTAGTCCAACTTATGCAAAATAGGGTGGAAGGATAAGAATGTGTTCAAAAAATATATATATAGTGAAATACTAAAACTAAAGTTATTCGAAAATTAGAAATCCTCGTTGTCTACAAGTACCATCATACAAATGTTTTTGTACATACTACTATACCACCTATAACAAAAAATTACACTAAATCTTCGTCAGAACACTATGAGCTGTCCTTGCATAAAAAAAATCACTGTCAAGGTGTTTGCCTTGAATTTGTTATCTAGGTATATGTATATCTTTATCTATAGTCTTTTTTTACACATTGCTTTCTATGTGTATCAGAGTTCTGGAACACCCATTAATCAACTCCTTCTTTTACCTATTCGTTAATATATCATCATCATCATTATCAGCCTATCGCAGTCCACTGCTGGACATAACCCTCTTCCATTGCACGCCACTTCGATCGATTTTCGGCTTCTCGCATCCAGCTCCTGCCAGCCATCTTGCACAAGTCGTCACACCACCTGTCCTACGGGCGTCCTACGTTACGTTTGCTGAGACGCGGTCTATACTCAAAAACTCGTTTGTCCCATCGGTCGTAGGCTCTGCGGCTAATATGGCCAGCCCACTGCCACTTCAGCGTGCTGATCTGGTGGGCTATGTCGTTAATATATACCATATATCTTTTATTAATAAGTACTAATACAGATATACACATTTATGTATACAAATATAGGAAAGAGCGGGAAGTGTTAGGGGTTAATAAAAGTATTAATATGAACTGTTCAGAAGATTTCTTAAACGTAATACATGCTTAATAAGTTCGGCAACACACAGTATTATTTTTTTAAGTTTATCTGTATGTGTGTATGTCCAGTGTATGTTCGTAGGCTCGAGTCTACCTGCAGAAAATATGTAGGTAATGAGCGTGAAACTAGATATGTGCATGAAAGGAAATGTAATCCTATACAATCATGATAGAGATGGTTTATGTATGAAGGAGAAAGTAGTTAACTTACAAAGGTCACAAGAAGATCCATATATCTATGAAATTTATTAATTCTTAAACAAACTGAGTAGGTACTTATCGATAGCTCGCTGATGCAAGAAACTAAAATTGGTAGGCAAATGAAATTATGTTGTATCCTAATGCTAACTCTAGTTTTTTATATATTTAGAGGTAATAATAACAACACACCAGGCGCGATGAACGCCTGTTACATCTTAAGTAGGTAGTTGGTACCATAACATACCTAAAATAATAGTGTATATTCTCCTCAAATTAGAGACATCTGAACGGACTGACGCTCCACTAAAGGAGGCACTAATATCTTCAAAACTTAACAGACGGGAGGGCAGGTACCTAGATACTAGATAATATTAAAATGGCAGGGCAGGTCTGCCATTTTAATATTATCTAGGTACTGTGTGTCTCGAATCAGGCACACGTGTAGCGGCCTCTCATTTCATTGTTTTTGATATTAAAGCAATACCTAAGTAGTTAAACGGATTTCATATGACAGTAAAATATTGATGTAATTTACATTGAAATAAGACTGATATTTAATGCATTTATATTTAGAAACTGTTTTGAACCGCTAAAAGGAACATGTAAACTAAAATTAATAAAAATGCCATCTACCGGTGTGAAGTGGTCAATACTTCTTTAGCTTTAGTCCTTGGACTCCTAATCCTTGAAAGCCTTCTTCTTCGATAATACCGTCATACAGATATCGTCGTAATTTAAGTAAGGTCGTAAATTATAATTTGCTAGGTTGGTTTTAACTTATTACAGTTGTTTGAATACTTTAAAATTTATTTATTTACAAAATGCAGAGACCATTTAGGAATTTCCGTAATTCAACAGTTTAGGAATCCAGTAGGTATTTATATCTTACCTTACCCCTAATATCTTACCTATATTTATTATCTGTAATTAAAACTCGCATCATCGACTGCCAAGATATTTCTGATCGACTTGACACCTTGGCGTTGCGTAGAGACTCTGCATCCTCTATCGCTTGTATCATGGGGAGTGTTCAGAGGAATTGTTCGGACTTATACCGGCTGCTGGTTTCCGCCATCGTCCTACGCGACAAAATATCACCTGGACGATTGGCACTCCACCACTGTGCGCTTCTCCAGAAGCTTTTTGTCTCGCACAACCAGCTTATGGAACAAATTGTCGCCTGCCGTATTTCCGAACCGATACGACCTTCAAACCTTCAAGAAGAGAGCGTACCTCTACCTAAAAGGCCGGCAACGCACTTGTGACTCTTGAGTTGCGGGTGTCCATGGGCGGCGGTACTCACTTACCATCAGGTGACCCGTCTGCCTTTGCCCCCTATCGCATAAAAAAAAACATGTACTAAAGTCTGCGTTGCCGGCCTTTGAGGTGCCCCTCAGAGAGGGTTTGGTCTTTTTTGGACGTACGAGGTTCCTTTTTGTTTCAAAATATTCATGAAGGAACAAGCTCTTTCACTTAAGATTTTGTTTATTTAATTTTTTTAGTAATAGTAAAGTGATACTGGGAGGGAGCATTCAACCATAAATATATGGAACTATATATACTGAAGATAATCGTCAATCCTCAATGTTGCTTCGTATTTCATATTCAACTTCTGCTTTATACGTACAGTATTCTGACAACGACGAGGGTGTTCTAGTATGTACTTGTTATAAAATTATAGTTTACTTACCTAAAAATCATGTCTACTTTTGATAAGTAGTGGTCAATAAATGGTTTCTCTTAGCGTCTAATCTATTAAAATATAAACATTTAACCTATTTCATGACAACCTAAAAGTAGGCTTACGCAATACAGGGAATTATTTAAGATTAGGTTATTTATATGTTAATAGTTGGTTAGTAATATCTACAGGGGTATTCCAATGTAAAAGAAAGACAAGTATATTAATGATATATTCAAATATATAATATAATATATATATTCTTCTTTTTCGAGAAATATATGTACCTAAGCTTTAAATAATGTCAGAATTACGTATCATTTTTTACGTAAAAATATTAACCTGGTATTTTGGTGTGGTGTGTGTGTGTTTTATATCGATTTTCTTTAAACTTAACATTTTGCCAGTTATGGTATACACCAAACTGTATTGTATCTATAATTTGAAATGATGTGCTGTAAAATCAGATTTAATCAGTTAAAAAAAAAACATATTTAAGGTTAAAATCGATATTCTTATAAATTGGTATTCTCAAGATAATCAACAAAGTAACCACAATGGTATGCACCTTCACTGCGCCTGCGGCCCTACCGGTTATTGTGAATGAAGCACGCCGCCTTCTTGCTGATTAGCATATAAATGAACCGAACCGAGACAACTTCATATCATGCCGCCAAAACAGTTAGATCTACCCCCCGCACCTTACGTAACGACAAATGTGTTTATAAACGAAAATATCATAGATCTTTCTCACTGGCCGCTATACGGTTAAAAGTGGAACTTGTTGCTATTGGTCGACGTGAACCCAACGTCCTCGCTTACCCTGTAAATCCGCGCCCGCGCATCACTGGGTTAATAATTATGGTTAAAATATCATCGATCTTATGTGTATATGAGTATATTCTTGTTGTATTTAAAACAGTGATATTAACAACAATGTTCTTACAAGTACATTGTAAATATGCAGGGATAATGAAATCAGAAGTTTAATGTCACTACGGATACTCGTTATGGGTGGGTATGTTAACCTCGGAATGTCTATTCTTCTATGCTGTAAATGTTCCATTTTCATTTTATTCGTGTCGTAACAACAACACTAATCAACAACCTACATATCGTAATTAGTTTTTACTTGTACTAACATTTGAATAAGTATCAACGTTGAAAATAGGTATCGATATGGATGACATTCCACCGACTAGGCACTTTGTTTTAGTGTGTCTGCAATTTTAAACATAAATAGTATGACCGAAAACAAATAAAACTCTTATAGACATTGCAGTATCAATAAGGTTATAATAGCTAATTAGTAATGCCTTGAGCCGATTGTGTGGCGAACCTGCTGTAGACGTCGTGTATGGTTATACAATTATTATGGATTGTATTGTTTATCATATATAAATACTGTCAGTTTTGTTTTAATACTTATTTATTGAATAACGACTAGTAAACCAGAATTGACACTATAACTCAATATTGCTTCTGAAAATATGTAATAAAAAGCTAAGGAGTTTTGCTGACAAGCACCTATACTATAATATATACTTTAAAAATATTTTTTTTTTTTATTTATTTTTCAAAACGAATAATTTACATAACTTTGTATTTTTTTTTATCAGATAGTAAGATTTTGAAATTGTGTGAATGTTAAAACCGAAACCACTACTCGTATTGATTTTACAAGCGTGTGTTGTTTATGAAAATATTTTAGTAAACAAATACCTTGTAACTCAGACGGGTCATTGAAAGCATCAACGTTGACAACAAGCTTTTTAAGCCGGTTCAATATAGGAGAACATTACAGCCAAGCCAAGCCTTGTAATCACCTCAGAATGCCCAAAACGGACTTGAATAAATTCAAAACAAGAGCGTGCGATGCGGAAACTGACAAACATTTTAAAAGCAAAGTGTCAAAGTATGGTAAATATTATATTTCTTAGTGTACAAGATAAAATATATTGTAATGCTTTTATAAATTTGTTTTCATACGATGATTTCATTTAAATTACGTAAAGAATGAGGCAAAGACAATATTACAACGTGTTGTGACGTCATCAACTCGAGGCCCGACTGGAATAAATTACGGACACCAACTGAGAAAAGCGAGAAATTCAAACAACAAAATGATAGTTAGTGTAAAACTTACAGGTTTCATTAAATCAAGTGCCATCCGTGCTAAAAGGCGTATGTATTTAGTAAGATCGCTGATTCACTTCCAATTTTATTTTTTCTCGTCTTTAGATAGGTTCCATTTAAAGCTACCAAAGTTAAAAATAGATTTTATATTTGTTTATATAAGCTTAACTAACTATTACAGTTGTATAATCAATTGAAAATACATAATCACTAGAAGAGAAAATCGGCGCATTTAAAATCAATACCACGTATCAACGTAAATTTCGTTTTATTAGAGCGCTAAAAAAGAAAATTTACACATGTGGGAAATTGGGGTGCCAACCGTTTATCAGATAATGTAATTATGTTCAGGGTGCTACGGGACACCTCCACTCTGGATAATTGAGTGAGCCCTCCGTACCTCACGCCTGCTATTAGGCAAATCGAATCTCGTCTCTCCCTACCTCCCCCTCCTTGAGCTCGGATGAATATGTGAACGAGCTTCCTCTTGGCATCGAATCAAGGATTCAATTTGTGCAAATGTAAATAAAACGCTCCCCATGACTGGTTTATGCTTATCTACACAGCTATTTGCGTTTTCGTGATATAGTCTTATCATATAGTCACATATATTTGTTATACAGTAATTACCCAACATTATCTAAGTAAATAATTAGTCTCCTTTCAAAAATATTTATTTTAATTTGAACTGTTGTTCTCATGGTACGTGCTTCAATTAGATTAATTAATCTCTCAAATAATGTGATATTAATAAATGACCTATAACAGTTTCTTTAAACACTGGGGTTACCTTTACCATAATAGTTACATATGTATTGTAACTCTTATGGTAAAGGTAACCCCAACTTCCAAACTAGGTGTTCCTGCGACTTGGAAGTTAGTATTCTGCTGTTACAGTGTTCATACAACAGTGGCAAAAAGTTAACTTATTCAAAAGCTTAACTGAGTTGTTGCTGTAAAACTAAATTGTTTACATGTTCTTAAACCGTACATTTCGTACCGTACATTCGGTCTACGATATAAAGGTGTAATAAGACTTGGGTAAATAAGTGATTTCTTATAAGATTACATACGAGAGCAGCATGAGTGTAGCTGTTGCCCACGACGTCATTTGCATGGAAATTTTTAATCACACATCTTTCGAGTGGGGAAAGTACAGACATACTGTATTATTTCTCTGTACCAATTTTTATTTAAATCCATTGAGATTGAGTAACAAACATCTATATGAACTTTCTCATTTACATTTGTAGGAAGTATAAATGACTTATCACTATCTCATGGAGACAGAAAGTTCATACCTCGGCCTCACATAAAACCGGTTGTGAAGCAACGTTCGCGTTGTATTTGCCCAAAATTAGTGAGGGTTCCGGAAGCCCAACTCCCTCTTTCCTCTTTCCCCTCTCCACATTACCCCATCGCTCATCACCCTCAAAGAGTTGAGTTGCAGGTGTCCAGGACGGCGGTTGTCACTTACCATCAGGTGACCCGTCTATTTATCTGTCCCCCTATAGTATATAAGAAAAAAGAAGTAAACTTAGGTCTGTTGTTTGGGCCCATCCCGAAGCGAAAAGGTGTAAGCTTGGTAGATATAATCATTCAACCTATGCATCACATAGACATCTCACCCGGACCGTCGCCTTTTGCATCTATATTATATCAGTCTATTATATTAGTCTACACATATATATTACTATATAATTCCAATATATTATATAATCATAATGAATATTTATAAATATATGCTTAGCTAATGGTGTAAAAAATGAAACAACTGTGCTTTAGGTTATAAAATCTTGCTTTAAAAGTAAATGTGTAAATCTCACTTAACGTCGGAATTCACGTAGTAAAGTTACACTTTCCGTCGCACGTTAAGTGTGAAACGTCAACAGTCGCCCACGTGAAGCACCACGCTAAAAAGTTGCCAAACTTTAATGTCGGCAAAAGCTTAATCCCATTCACAGCATTATATTAGATCCGAATGTTTGTTTTTGTTGCTAATAATAAAAGTATTGAAACTGGAAAAATATTTTCTATCCCTCCTTCTCGTATCAATCCATCCCTGTCGGGCAAGCTGAGCGGCCCGCACGTCCGGGGGCCATAACGTCGTTTGATGTTCTGCTCTCCAATACTGGTTGAGGCGATATAAAGCAAGATGTACGACTGCGCTCTCGGCGACGCCTATATTTCCTAAACATCTTCGGGGTTATAATTCTATACGGCGTAACCTTGTGAAGGCGATAATACAGTTACTTTTCTGTTTTGAAAATTACTCGTTTTGTTTTATTTCGGTAACTGCGTAGCTTGTCTGCAATAGGCTGTAATTAGTCTGTGAAATGTCCCAAGTGAAGTGAGTTTGAGTAAGTTGATTCCGTGTGTGTATAATTAATGCCTTATTATGTTTGACTAAACATATTATAGATAATAAGAGATATATTCAACGCAGTCTACAGAAATTGATATTTTATTGTTCTCATTATATTGAATATATAGTACTTAGATTCGGCATTCCTATTATTACATTATTTTCGATATTTTATACCTATTACTTTATGTGTTTAGCGCTTTCGCCAGCGTAAATGTTAAGCTTACGATCGCGCTGATGAGGCATCTTTAAAGCACGTATTGAAACGCCGACATGTGACAAAAGGGTTTAGTAGAATAAATCATTTGGAGCTTAAGATTTTTTAAAAATAATATGTTTATAATTTATAAATTCATGTTAAACTTAGATTGAAACAGAAAAGTATGTTATATTTTGAATTAATATTAAAGTGTCAAAGGTATAAATAAGGTACACGTATCGAATAGCTCATAAAAGTCAGTTATCTTCGACTATTTCAGAACACGACATTACAAGGTTGTATCTTATAAAAATATGCAACACGGCGGTGGTGCGTTACCGAGCGGATACCAATTCTATCAACAACCCATAAACCGCAACCTTTCTTTGTCTCCCTTCTTAATGCTATCGTGGCATCGAGTGAGATAGAAATCTACAAGTTTAATGGGCCGTTACGCGAGAAAAAATCAGTCCGCATTCGCGAGCGTAGATACGCGAGTGATAGTGTCAAGTTGGAAGGACACTGGTGGACTGGTGCAACTGTGCAGTGATACCAATGTTCCGAGATGCCAGTCGGCTCTGGCGTGTTGCTAAGCGACGAAGCCTCATGTGAGTATAACTACCATAGCAAGGCTCTATAGGATTATTTTAGCCACTCTCAGCGACCTAGATGCGTCATTGCTCTATGCTGAACATAGTTACACTAAGTTACGCTGAGACAAGCCTGAAGACCGGTTAAGATAACCTCGTTAGTATGTTATGTTTGTATTCGTTTCTTACGTCACGATTGATAACGTGGTGGCACAGCGAATAGCTTTCAGTCACCTTGCTTTTGTATAGATATCACTAATTAGTTCATGAGTACAACCATGTTTAAAGTAAATTAATACTAATATATACGTTAAATTTAGTTTACATTATAGGAACTCAGGTTCGACTGTAAATTCTAATTATGTAAAAACGCACGTATGACAACATGAGGGCGCCGTAATAACGCCTTCTCTACTTGTTAATACTTCAGTATAATTTGTAGGAAAGTAAACTGCACGCCAGTGCTGTGAATAAAGTTTGTTCACAAATACCGATTGCTTGGGCAGATGGTTTGAGGTCACATTTGGAGATAATAATATAACGAAATACATATAACGTCAGGCTGTAGATATTTAAGAGTGTACAAGGAAGTTAAATATTTTTTTGTTATGTTTATAGTTACTTAAGCCTACACAACAGCTATCCTACTGAGATAAAGGAAACAATTAACAACCACTACACTAACGGATACATGCAGTATTCAAATGCAAACAATATCCGTCAGTACATGTTTGTCTCAAATCTTCCAAACATTTTTAACCCGAAACTTTCACAAAATTATCATAACAACAAAGTTCGAGGTCTGTTTGAAAACAATTTCTTAAACCGATTTGAAAGGGTTATTGTAGACCTTTCCGTGTATTGACGCTTATTTGCATAAAAATCTCATTACAGTCCGGCTTTTGAGTTGGATAATGATCTTGAAAATTTCGATAAATATTTTCGAGTTTATACATTTAATCTGAAGATTATTTCTTTCGTTCTTGTATCAGTTAATAAGTTTACTTATTTATATGTTCCGGCGTTATTGGGCATTAAGGATCATTACACGCTAATGGCCATAAGGAGGTGGTAAAAAAAATGTATAAGGTTAACATAATATGTTCATTTGTAGCTTTTGCATTAAAATAAGCTTTTTATACATGTTCTTAATGTGTACATACAGGTATTACAAGCTCTATGTATGCAAAGCCCTTACTTATCGGTCTTGTTGTCATATAAAAATTATAGGTATTGGAATTATAATGAAGCCTCATTTACAGATGAAAAAGGTAAAGGTAAATATATACACATACATTAACATATCAATATATACACATACATTAACATATATATATATATATACAATATATACCTACAAGTTAAAGGTTGTAAGAGTCGAATGTAATTACCTTAATTTACAAATACGCGTGCAAGTACAAATTTTCATATGCTTTATTCTAAGTGATTCCTACTTTATATGCATAATTAACTTTTAATATTAAGGAGTCCGATCATTCGTTATATATATATCGTGTGATAAATGATCTGTGCTCATTCCTATAAAAAAATGGGTGTAAGTGGGCAGTGTACGTTCAAATTAAAAATTTCTACGAAGAAGGTTTTAAAATGTAATGTTTTATTATATTTAACTTATTTTTAGACACAGATGTAATAAATACGGATGGAATATACCTATTCATGATACTTACGTTAGAAGCTCTAAATATTGAAAAAATAAATAATTCCTTGATCGCTCATACCTTTATGTGATCCAATCTGGAATACCAGTCAATAACTCATTTGTTATCCTTGTCGGCTTCCCTTTTGTATATTTTGCCCTTCGACGCGATTTCGATATCGTATTTGATTTAAACATTTCCTTTACACAAAAACGGGTAACTTGATGAGCTTGTTAGGTATTTGCGTTATACCGTAAGACGGCATACTACTCGCCCCTTCATGCCAGGCAGGCGTAGACTACTTAGGCTTCAATACTCAGAAATAAAGTCATTATTTATATCTAACACTACAGGAAAACAATTTGCGATAGAGAAATCTATATCTAGGTTGTGTTTATGTACCTACGTACGTATTTTAGCGTATACACGTATATTACACCTAAATAGCCTTTTAAAAACATTTTATTATGTAGGTGTCTTTTGTGAATTCCTTCAATGAATGAGAAAATAAATCCACAGTTAACAAGCTTGACTTGCTACTTGTAACTTTCCGGCGATCTCCTCCAGGTAGCCACCGAAGGGAAAGTGATATGAAAAAGTGAAAGAGGAATTGTAGTTGGTTTATAATTAATGATAGATTCTTCTAAAAAAATATTTAGAAAATATTTAGAATAATTTCAGGTTTTTTACTTTAAAAGGCTATTTATGCCATTGATTATTATCATTAACTAGTTTTTTTTAAAAGTATACAAAAGTAACCAATTTTGATATGCCTTACTACTACTAATGTTTCAATCAAGACTTGCTCAAAATGTCCAGAACTATCCAACTGTAAGTAGTTTATTACAGTTGGATAGCTCTGGACATGTCTATAAGTACCTTATTATCATAACAAGGGCCTTGTGTGTCAAAACCCGAATGCTGAGCACACAAACTACATTTGCCTTGGTGATATGATAAGAAAAGTGGTTCAGCTGAATCAAATAGTCACGTTACCCCTGTGAATGATGGCGCTATTACATACAGAATTGTTATGTGCGGAAGTATTAAAATGAGGTATTGTGCCAACTATCTACTTACATATATACTTATTATAAAATAATTTGTGAATTCTTAAAACAAAAATAAATTGTTTTTCTGATTGTTAGTCTAAATAGCATTGACTGATTCTTGATCATCAATTGAGTTCAAATCATATAAGTAATTGAATTTTAAAGCTGTCTTTATAGTTATCTTGTATGTATATTATATTAATTAATATAATTATAGAAACACACTGTTAAGTAATACAAACAGAAGTCAAAGTAAGACATATAGAACTAACTGTAAACTAAACTGTACTTTAATATATTGAAGTCTTTAGTTCCTTACATGACTGATTTCAGTGCAGTAATTAGAGAAACAATAGGTAAAGCAAGGAAATCAGTGTGCAATTGAAATAATCATTAACTTCGAAATATATTGCTGATAACTGAATATTTTCTTGTAAAAACCGGCCAATTGTTATTCATAAACATAGTAATTGAATCATATGTTGATATTTAAAATTAAACCATATAAAAATACCTATTTATATTTTTAGAAAGGGGGTGTGGTGTTTATATGTTTATTTGTATTTGAAAAGAAATGCAATTTAATTAGGATAATAATTTAATAATTTTAATCTTTGGTTCAACTTAAACGACAAAGGTGTTAGAATATGCAATGGCTGGCTACAAATCTGATAGATAGTCGTGACGATTTCTCTATAATATAATTGAGTAATGTTTATTACTTCTGAGAATTAGCAATAAATTTATGATTAAGCAATCACAGAGAAAGAGTAATAAATTATATTTTGAAAGAGTATCTCATTTCTACTTCTTCTGACGCAAACACCTGAAACAATACTATACTAATTGTATACTTGCGTTAAGAAATAACAAGAGAGAAAATGATCATTCTTTCACTTATTTATTGTAATAAAATAAAATAAATAAATAATTGATGTCTGTTCAGTTTAAGAATCAACAATTTCAGTTCAGTTTAAGAATCAACAATTTCATTCTTACTGCATATTAAAGTTTTAGTAAGTACATTATACATATAAGTTATATAGAAATAACGAAATAAGCAGTAGAATATTACTATATGGTATCATTAATTGTAGAGTATACTTTGAATTCATAAAAATCTTTTATTACCATATTACTCGGATTTTCTAATTATTTCATCTTATTTTAATCTTAAATCAGTTCAATGCTTTAGCAGATTTTGCTTAATAAATGTTACAATTTAACTCCTCATAATACAATGAAGAATAGGCTATATAAACACTGTAAGTAGTAAGTACCTAGTACTGACTTAGGCAGGTAGGTACTGTAGGATAGTCAAAAAACAGAAAACTTCTCAACCAAAGTTTCAAAAATTCAATCTCCATAATAAATCATAAATTTAAACGACGATATTATTTCTCACAATTGTCCTACAATAAAAAAAGTAACTTAGAAAGTGTGCCTTTGTTAGTACAGTAGGGGCGGGCATTTGTATGCAAATTACTCATAGATCTGAAACTTCTGTCCCAAGTCTCCTGTTACTACCGACAAATAAACAAAGTGATACTGTCGTTCTGTGTTGATGGTAGTCCTTTATGTATCTTTGAAACTGTGCTTCGTCTTCTGCTATCCTATTACTACAACTATTTGAAACTGTCGGGTTAAGTGATTCAGACGATCGCTAAAATACATAGTGTTTATGTGTGTATCTACAAGTGCCTGTGCTGTGTTTGAGTGTGTCTTTAAGTAGAAATGTGTTTTGATTGAATCACGTGTAGGTATTTGCATTTTAAATGGACCTATAGGCACCATATTTCTATGTAACTGTTCGAGTTCGAACCACAATTGTGATAATGATAGTTCTGCAAGGTTTGAACCAGGAAGTGTTACATAGTGGTTTGGAAAGCGTCTAAAGTCTAACAAGCTGTGGGTGATTTGTGTTGGACAATAGTCTAATTCTTCCTTTTTATTTGAGAACCCGTGCTTTGGAGTAAGCCAGCTCATTGGACAAATAAAAAGTCGGAACTTTAAATACAGCACTTAAACTAAGAGACAAGTGAATAAGGGGTAAGTACGTAATCTTTATATATACATATATATTTTTTATCGCTTTCTTAAAATATTTCTTAAAAAATGTTATTGACGAATGCAGTTGCACACGAAATATGAATTGCAGATTAACTTGTTTATGTTCACAATATCGATTACATCACCCTATCCCCTTATTCCTATAATGCTCAACACTATTTGACTTAAAAATAGAAGTAGAGTCGATTACGTCCCGATATTTAAGAATGTGTCGTAGTTGAGTTTGATTTGCTGCAAACTTTACTGCATACTGCTACCGCTGCAACAAATATCCAGCTTTATTTGAAACACAAGTTATTTTTCTAGATAAGTTAATATCATATAGCAGCAGTTCCTCTATAATATTGTACCTATTCAAATTAAAACAAAATAATCTTAATCATCTCTCCGTAAGGGCCGATTCTGAGTAAGTATATCAATGTAAAAGTTCACGAACATGTTACTGTTTAACAGCATACTGTACGCATGGTAATAATGTAGGTAATTAATGTATCAATACACTTTATAGACTTAAATAAGGCAGGTACCTGTGAATCTAGTAGTATTGGTT
Organism: Tyria jacobaeae; assembly: GCA_947561695.1. Classification (NCBI taxonomy): domain Eukaryota; kingdom Metazoa; phylum Arthropoda; class Insecta; order Lepidoptera; family Erebidae; genus Tyria; species Tyria jacobaeae. The sequence continues at coordinate 13,088,214 of OX387218.1, forward strand.
AATTAGCCGAATTAATTAGAATAAAACGTGTTGTAAGTGGTTAATTAAAATAAATGACATACCTCCAACCTTCGTGTGTACCTAATTGTTTAATATTGCTGTTAGGTCTTTTTTGCGTAAGTACTAACTAGCTTGAGAAAATATTAAAGTGTACATTTGTTTTTTTTTTTGTACATAGGTTGTTGTTCATAAATACGGGTCGAAAACAGAACCTATTTCGAAATAGGTTAAAATGAAATGACGAGTTTTGAAACTCATTTGTTACAAATTGCTTGAATATTACATACAAAAGTTAATTTTTTAAACTATTTTATATTTATTATTTAGTTTGTTTCAAAGAAATTGGAACAAAATCTTAATAACTTAAGTTTAAAAAGCTCCACCATAACAAGAAATATGAAAATTAATTTGGTGAAAAACTTTAATACCAAAGTGATATCTGTGCAATGAGTTAGCACTCTACATTATGCATGTTCGCTAACCATGTAATACGATTTTTTTGTTATCGTTTACCTAGCTATACTTTAAGTAATTCATAAATAGCTTAGTCGGTCTTTATGGTTTAAGATTGACTATTTTGTATTGTAATATTTATAGACATATGATTGTCTATATATATATAATAAATTAAATATCGTTATTACTAAGCATATATGTGCTTATTAATGTATGAATCAAAAACTCAAACTTGGACGCACGTCTTAAAGTTATCGACCCGATATTATCATTATTTGATGACTTGTGTAGTTTAAGGTTGACTGGAAGTATCATATTCGAACTATTTAACCTTATCGTTTATAATTTATAGTTTATGCTTAACACTCATGTAGGGAAACATAGTAAAGGCGTATAATAACTCGTAAAACAGATCTGAGAGCAGCAAATATGTATGTGCATAGCAAATTATAATACGAATGACTGTACCGTGTGATCAATGTTATTATCTATACAGATTAATAAAATATTAACATTTGTGACCGTTTTTAAATAATTGCCTGTTTTTCCCTTTTGGTGACCTGATTTTAAATAAATAAATAAATATTGTTAAGTTCTTATTTAACCATACGACATAGGTAACTGACCAGTGTGCGTTTTTTAAAGTAATAGCAATAATTAAAAACAATGTAAAGTTAAAATTGTTAAAGTTGAGCACACAAGTCCAAAAATAATAAGTACTTATCTGAAATTACAATCTGACAGTTAAAATAACTTATCAACAAAAACGACCTGCCATTTACAATCTTAAGTTCGCAAACAAAGAAAAGCGTGCATTTAAAGGGCAGCGTACCTTACATATAAAGTTGTATGTAAATTGTTTGATATCAGCAGAAACATAAACCGTACATAAGTGGGCGATGCAGCGATGCAACGCTGGGGACAATGTCAGGCGTATCGCTGACAATGTCATTCTTGTCTCTTAAATTGTCGGATTGTTGGATAAAACCGGGCTTTCGATCGTCAAGACTCCTTTGTGAATACCAAGTTTAACCAGTCTGTATAGTTGGAATACATTTATTCAAAATACACGCATGTTAACTTAATCCTTGGTTGTTTTTCAATGTTGTTTTTTTACCTTTACGTTCTTTCTTATATGGTTGAGATGTAGATAGGCTTGTTTGTGGTGTGAATGTAACTAAAAAATAAAGTAAATGGCTATCTTTTAATATTTTAGCCAGGCTAGCTTCAGCGTTGTCTATCAGTGTAGTAAGAATATTTGTACAGGTTCCTTTAAATAGATATTCAAAGGATTTTTTTTTGATACCATGAGTATATAGATTATTGCAACATGCAATACCTCTATATTGCAATTAGGAAAAAAAAGTGGTCCCCCGCTGATAGTTTAATACCACTATATTTACTTACAATAATAACTTTTACATTAATAGTATAATATAAAGATAAATTATTACTTCTCTAGGTGCTCTCAGTTTGAATGCCATGCATTAGCCAGTCTATTATAACTGAGTTATTATTAAAATTGAATTAGCATAACTAATAAAGTCGTTTAATATATTCCATGTCTATCCATTAACGTTTATGATTCTTTGGTGATATAGAACACTTTTAGTCGCAATAAGATTTCTTGGGATGCTTAGTTAACATGTACATATATAGGTAGATAAAACCTTTCAACGTCAACCCTCTGCATTACAGGTCACATTGCCCCAAAGAATCAAGGATCACATAATTCAAAAACACAGCTATTCTGATCGAAATCAAAGCATGCAACGCTCACACAATCCTTCTTAAAACTCTTGTAGTTATACAACCATGCATTCCAATCAACTAGAAAATTTATAACCGCAATCTTTTTTAGGATTCTAACAGAAATATGAGTTGTACTTATAAATAAATAATTTTAATCAAGGCATATTTACAACACTTACATAGGTCGAAACAAAATAATTAACTCTTACACCCTCTCTTAACTAATATTGTCACTCAGTGTTATAAGAAAATTGAAACAGGACGTTCTTGTCGGTGGCAATTGAATAAATTGTGAAATATAGACAGGCCTAATCAAATAATAGTTATGGATATTTAGTTCATTGACCTCTATAAATAGTTCAATAAAATCTGTGTGTATATAAATCTTTATATAGTAGATGTTTTAAATTGATTGTGTTATTTTAAACTAAGGTAAAGTTGTAACACACATTTAAAAATCTTATATAACATAGGTACTTAAAATGCGGGAGAGTGTTTAATGAATATCTAATTACAATGATGTACCTATGGTGGTCCTAAAATAAAACACATACTTTGTTTTAATGAAAGTAGCATACTGATAGGAAGAAATATGAAAATTAAAAATAAACACTCCAAAAAAATACGTTTCAGTTAAAAATATTACTATCTCAGTTTCTCTTCAAAGTAAACTTCTGAAAAGTGCATTATATACAAATTCAAAATACGTTGTTACTATATAAGAAAAAAGTGAAAGTGGAAAATTTAACATTCACACGTAACAACGAGAACATTAAAATACACTATGAATGACGTAAATAGTAGTAAAAGTTAATTGTAACGAACGTCTTATCCTGGTCTGTCGGTCTAGTTCTAGTGATTTAGTGATCCTGATTGCTAAGCCATAGATCGCGGCTTCGATTACCACCCAGGATAAATAATTAGTGTGATGAGCATGATCATTTGTTCCGTATCTGGGTGTAATTATATAATATATACATTTATGTGTATATAGAAATAGTACCTGAATTTAAATCGTCTAAACTCGAATAAAAAAAAATAAGACTCGAACCGGGGTAATCTGGTTACGGGACCGCCTTATTTCCCACCTGACCTGTTACAACCATATAGATGGTGGCGAAATTTACCTACGTATACTAATGATATTGTAGCAGTTTTTCATTGCCTGAAAGCACGGATAAAACGACGTTTTCTAAAACTGAAGCCTAGCTAGATCGATTTATCGCCCCCGAAACCCCCTATATACTAAATTTCATGAAAATCGTTGGAGCCGATTCCGAGATTCCAATTATATACAAGAATCGCTCATTTAAAGATATAAGATATACGTGTGTGTATCATCAGCCTCTTAACCGTCGCCCAAGCTTTGCTTAGTTTGGAATGAGACGGCCGTGTGTGATGTTTGAAGTTATTATTATTCTCTTTATTCAAATAATTAAACATATAAATTACATTTTTAAATATAAAATAAAAACAAAATATATTTAAAAATATAAAAAATAGTGTAGCTAGCTAGGTAGCTTGGTCCCTGTACCGGTATCGGGTACAGGGACCAAGCTACCGGTGGTTAGGGCTCCAGAGACAGGAGCCTCCTCACAATACGTGCCGTGTCAAGGAGAACTGCCTTCTGCATCAGACCCTTGATCCAACCATCTAAAGAGAGCCTCTTAAGGTCTTGGTCGAGGCTCTTAGCTATTAATCAGTGAGCAGATATGACTATCGGAACAATGATAGCCGAATCGATATTCCACATATCGATAATCTCGTGAGACAAATCCAAATATTTTAATTGTTTATCTTTTTCAACTTTCACGAGATTATCTTCATGAGGAACAGCAATATCGACAATCATCATTCTATCACGACTAAATCAGGCTTATTGGCAATAATAGTCCTGTCAGTGATGATAGATCGATCCCAATACAATGTAGCACGACCATTTTCGAGAACTGGATCGGGCACATACCTGTAATATGGCACCTCTAAATTCACAAGATTGTATTTAAAGGGAAGTTGTTGATGTACTATTCTGGCCACTTGGTTATGTCTATGCAAATACTCTCCGTTTGCAAGACGAGAACAACCAGAAATAATATGCCTGATAGATTCACCGGGACCGACCTGATAGATACCGTCTTTCAGAATAAATTTCCGATAGTTATTCGTCATAACAACTTCATCCATAATTGCAAAGACAAAACCTTCAGTTTCTCCAAAAAGATCACCACACCGTAGCCAGAATGTAGAAGCTTTTACGTCTACATCAGGCCCATTTAGGGCCCGATAGAACCGACCATGGAGCTCTTTGCCCTTCCATACCTCCGTGCGATCATTAGTACTGAGTACTACAGGTTTGCGCCAGTTCTCTTTAGCCAGACCGAGCGGAGTAAGTCCTTTGTCCACTGCTACAACATTACGATGCACTTCTACATCGGTATGAAGAAAATATTCTCTATTATTATTATTAATTTTAAGTTTTTATTACATCATACTCTCCCCCTAGAACTCAGAAATAGTTTTTAATTTTTACTAACAATAATTATGTTAGACATTGTGTGAGAGTGAGAGCTACGAACAGACATTGAAATTAATGATTTAAAAAAACATAAATATTCAATCAATAACATCTGATATACAAAGATTCCCAAATGAATATATATATTAGTCACGTATCTACTCTTTGTACTCTTTGTACAGAGAGACGTTAAGTGAAAATGAAGGTTCTACTGTGCATACTACAGTACTGTGCACAGTAGAACCTTCAGTTCAGTACAGATATAGCATGAATACGATCAATATCGACAACAAAAAAATTGGTGTATATATAATCATTCGATAGTCGAAATCAGTATCTAGTAAATGCCTTACAATTTTTCCTTGAAGTTATAATATGTTACTATTATATAAATATACTCACAGGAGTAATAAATTTGTTAGTTATGTCAGAGTCTCTGGTCCCCTGACGCGTGTCTGTGTGTCGATGACCGCTCTGTGGGATCGAGGCATTTTTAATTAACGTTGTGCTGCGCTCAGTTGAGTCTCAGTTTAATAGAAGATTTTAAGGTATGTTCGATACTGTATGAAAACATTTTTTAAATAAACCTTACTACAACATTATTCATATTAGGTTTTTGGTGTACCTATTACTTTTCTACAGCTTTTTTTATAAAGCTAATATATAACCATATGCTATCATATCATATAAACTTGCTAATAATCGTAATAATAAAATTAGGTACGAATGGGATGGTTCGACCAGTGCGATACCACGGCCTCACAGAAAACCGGCTGTGAAGCAACGCTTGCGTTGATTGGCAGCGCAGTTACGACTCTGGAGTTGCAGGTCTCCTCGGACGGTGGTTGTCACTTACCATCAGGTGACCCGTCTGTTCGCCTGTCCCCCTATAGTATTTAAAAAAGAAAATATTTATAAAATATGTAAAAAAATATAAAAATTAAATTTACCTCACCCTTAATAATCAATGTAGTAGGGACCGAGTAAACAATTAACATATGAATGTATTTACAAGGGTAATTTCAGTTGCATATTAAATAATAATATACTTAAGATATAAAACCAGAATATTCTTTCTACCTTTAGTGGTTTCCATTATATTTACTATTTTTTCTTATAATTTACAACCAATTTTTATGTAAAATAATTTCAAAAGATTTATTTGTCCTTAAGACGTTTTAAGGCTATTAATTTTGACTATAAAAATAATAACTTTATTTTATTTTGATTAGTAAGCAGTGATCGCTACTATTTCATTTAAAGAAAGAAGGAGGAAATGTCGAGACAAAAGCTGCATTCGTACCGCAGAATATAAATAATATTCGTTATCTCCATAGTGTTCTCGAAGGCTTCTAACGTCATTAGCATAAATGTATGTATTATACAGACACTAAGATACCTACCTTAATTACATAAATAAAATACAAAAAATTAAACCGACTTATAGAGAAGATATTACCACAATTTTTATTTAAAAGTATGGTCAAATTGGTTCTATTTTATCGCGGCTGAAAACATTACGTGTAAGTTTATCGAGTTCCAAAATTGTGTGTGGTACGTATTTTAAAGACAACAAAAGTAGGCGAAATAGTATACCTACTACTTACAATATCATTAAAATACCATTCAATACAATACTGATAATTATAAAGCTAAAGCCTTATTACGTTGACAATTACAGTACTACCTGCACAGACTATATACGGCTCAATAAAGTCACCCATCAACTGGACATCCGTCGATAATCTGATGCAAATATGAGACGTGAGGTGTCTGCACCGCGCATGAGCACTTCGCATATCCGATCGTAAAACTGTTACAGCCGCGGAGTCACCTACCCTGCCCCCATCATACCTACCCCATAACATAGCCACCCTCTACACTCCGCATTTCACCCTTCACACCCCCGACGTCCGTCTGCAAACCTCTTTGTTTTTGGCAATACCTCCGAGGGAACTAAACCCGGACTAGACTTAAGACCCTTTAATAGCTCTCTCTGTGGCGGGATATTTCCTCCTTTTGTTTTGCAAAAGGGTTTAAATTTTGCCACACAGTTTTAAGTCGATGAATTTTAATTAAATGATAATGCTTCTGATGAATATTATTCACTGCATATTGTGCACTGGGACTACTCTATGGCCCTTTTTTTGAAACATAAGTATTTAACAACACAAACAAATTTGAAGAGTCTAAAACAATTTCAAAAAATATTAAGTGTAACCCAATCTGATGCATGCGGTCTATGTTGGAATTTCGTAAATTTATTATAAACATTGTTGACTATTTAAATTTTTAATTAGTTACGTTCTTATATAGGATCGTATTATGGCCTTCGATATCTATTAAAATGCATTATAATGTGTAATATTTAAAATGATTTCCACATTGTGTCCTCATTGGTATCAATTAGGTATATATATTCAATGGCGTTTCACAGATAGTTTTTTTTCTATGTAATTCTCATTACCAAAAAAAAAGATCGATAAATTTATTTCACGATTTTATTTTTTTTTTATTTTTTCATTATTTTAAAAATACATACAAGTATATATCTTATTAATACATACATGTACCTATCAATTTACACGAAGTTACATATATTCCACATAGAACTAGCATATACATAAAGCGTGCATGTTCTTTTAAAAATCCGTTTTGTTATTCAGAAATCGTAGTTAGTATCGGATCACAGGTAGAGACGCAGATTTGTTGTATGAGTGAGATGACGTGCGTAGTACAACCGAATTTGCAGGATCCGGCCGGTTGAGGACATTGCATACAATGGCGGACAGAATATTGAGGCCTACACATTTTGTAACTTATATAAAAATATCAGCAGCATAAAACTGTTAGGTTCATTAAACCTGTTTATTTACTGGTGGATATCACTTTTAGAATTGGCACTGTCATTTAACGAAACCTATCGTTTTATTATTTTCAAGACGCAAATCTATGTGTGGATGTTTGTTTATTTTTAAATATGCATTGCATTTTCACTTATAGGTAACACACAAAACACACTCAAGAACTTTTCTAGTGTATGTTTTTAGGTACTTTCTTAAAAGCGAGGTCACACCGCTGAAAAATTTGGTTTTAAAGTTTCAACAAATAAATTACCTAACCTACACATTACACTTATACTCATAAATTATCGAATAGCAAGCTAACAACAGTTACGTCTGTATCTAAATGGTATATCTGTTACAATTTAATGTTATCACGATCAACTTTGAACACCATTACAGCAATAACTTACTGCAATTACATAGAGTGCAGTCAACACAATATTATTACACTCTGACACATTTAAAACTAATTGCTTTCTTCTTTTACTGTTTGCAATTTAAATGTTTCTACTCCCTGGTGCCTTGTCAACCAAGCTATTTTATGCAGCCTAATTTTGCTTTTATGCCTAATATGTTTTTACAACATTCTGTTAGTCATAAATGAACTAAACTGTGATAAGATATCATTTACTTTATTTAACAGAAATTTAGGTAGTAACTAAAGTAGTACAAATAAACATTTTAACTTGTAACAAATAACTAGTATGTAGCTACTTCTTAGCCTGCAGTTGAAGATTTTTGTGTTTGGGTTAGACAAATTACGTGTGTTTGATTGTTTTTTTCCAAAATAGTCGTACATTCTCTGGCAGCTAGATGTTGTAAAAAGTATTCTACCTAATTAACACAATTAATGATATTCTTCGATGTTCGAAACATTTTTCTAACGGCGTCCCTTTTCCTGGCCGCCAGTGCTTTGGTTCGGCGTATGCTTCGCATACAAATGGTGTCAGGTTGACTGTACTAAGGTTGCGTGTGGATCGATCTGATACCGAGAAACATGTTGATATGTTTCTACATATCTACATTGAGTTAGTGATTCCTACTTGGGATTAGTTTTGTGCTTTAGTTTGTATTTGAGTTTAATGAACGTACGTGTGACGTCACAAGCTACTGCAATTTGCTTTGTATCTTCATAGAGACATTTTTTGGCTCCATTTCACTATTTTAGAGACAATTAAACTAACCATTTAAGGTATGTGGTCTTGATAAAGAAACGAGAATTTAGTATAATTAAGTCAAAAATCAATGATAGATACTTGGGTGATGTGAAGCAATGAGTGAAGTTATTTTTTATTGTTAAGTATAATATTTTTTACGTATTAATTCTGTAAGTTCTTCTTTTGCCGAATGTTTCACGGTGGAGTAGAATAAGGCCACGCCACCTCGCCAGTGTCGTTAAAGGCGAGTAAGAGATCAGACTGTTATCTATCAGGTAGTGTGCACATGTACGTATATTACGTTAGTGGGACAAAACTCTAATTGGCAAAATGTGGGTGTTTAATGCACCTCTGCGTAGACATACAGACGCTCACGCCAGTAGCACCTAAGGACGTTGCAAGACGAGTGACACCTCTAGTCTTGACAAAGAAACGTCATAAATACCCGTAACCTACATAACCCTCTTTCTAGAGCAGTCGTATAATAATAACAAATCAGTGTCTTTTAGAAGAAGAGCCTACAAGGCTAACTTAGCAATATTCTTGAAACTTCAAAGATCTGGTATCTGGTACCTTCAAATGTTTCAAAGAATAAGTTAGTACTTACCGTTCGCTTAACGTACGTGAGTTATTTTAAAGATTAAAATCTAATATTGAGCTCCCCCATACACAACTATAGCTACATATATCTATGTAATCAAATATCAGTGTAGGAATACGGTATTTTTCTTGGCAGTAACATGATGATTACTTTACGTTATGCCAATAAAGATAAAAAAATGTTCTTATAAAAAAAGTTGCTTCATAGATAACGTTTTTAATAGATAATAGGCAAGAGATAATAAGAGTAAGAGTATAGGTATCACTCATAACAATAAAATAAATTCTTTTTATGACATAAGGGTTGCATATAATAAGCCTATTTCCATCAACCGGGCACTGTATGACTGTATACGTACTGTCTGATAGATACCAGTCCGATCCCTTGGTCGCCCTTTTCAACACCACCGGGAAGGAATGGGGTGGCCCTATTCTACTCCGCCGTGAACCATACGGCGAATCCACAAATAAAAAAAAATGCGTAAACTCCGACTATGTTATTAACTTCCACTGATTTTATTTACTTAATTTATTTCGGAAAGTGATAATTAAATGACACTTCATATGACGAAAGCATCAAACCGTCTAAGCTCTAAGGCGTGACACAGAAACAATATACCTACATATGTACATACACTCAGAAATAATAACCCACCGGTACGCAGTTAGATAATAACATTATTTTACCTGAAGAGTTGTTAAAAATTCTGTGCGATCGTAGTTATTCCTACTTCTATTTTAATAAAGAATCTGATATCCAAACAGAAAAAAGCTTTCAAAAAAACTAGATTCAAAACGACATTCTTACTACCATACAACCACGCCAACACACACATAGTATATTACAATCTAAAGCGATAAACTCCGTCTCCTGATCAACCAGGGAATATAGTGTAACCCTCTGTTCGATGCTTTGTAAGACGACCTGATTTTAACCAAGTATAGTTATTTCGACACGCGCGACACGTGGAGTGAATGAAAGCATGTTGAAGTTGAAATTAAAATATACTTACCTACCACTTTCTACTATAATCTAATTTACTTTTCATTATGTAAAATGAATGTGACTAATTAACTATTAGCTATCGTTATAATGTCATGTGTTGAACAAATAGGTGTTAACATTTTTTTTAAAGTTTCAATGTCCAAAATTAGAAACAATATATAAATATGATTCATCTCAATAATTTTATGTGTAATCTGACACTTCTATATAGACGCTTAGTATACTGTAGCTTTTTATAAAAAAGTAGCTCGAGCATTAGGAATGATTCTTGTATTGCGGGGGACTTGACAAACGAACGGACACAAAGAACACTCACACTGGAGAGAACGATTACCTACACAATTATTTGTCCCGTGTGGAAATTGAACCCACGACCTCTGGCTGACTAGTCAGGATCAGTAACCGCTAGACCAACCGACCAATAATTTTCCACCTTCCTATCTACATTGTTTTTGAAAGCTATTAATAATAATAAATATTTTGTAGTAGTTATACGGTAAATGATAATTAATATGGGCGCGTGATCAGAGCGAGAGAATTTATTATTATTTTAAACATTGGGAAGTAGTCACAATGGTCACACTGCAAAGGCTTTTATTGAAAAAGTAGCACGGTAGTTGGTTATGTAAGACCGCACCATGTTACCCACCATAGTACCTATATTTCAATATATTTATATTGAACTATAAAATATATTAGTATGTAATAAAAAAATATTGAAATGATGAATAATTGAAATGCATCTCTTGTATCAGCAAGTACCAACAACAGGTTTCAAAGTTTTAATTCTTTTAACTTTAACAAAAATTCAAGAACAGAACTGTACATATGTATTATTGGTTTTCACCTCCTACAAAAAAAGGATGTTATGTAAGTAGTGTGTATCTGTATATCTGTAAGCCATTTGCAAAATGTCCTATTAGTTAGTGTTGTTAACTATGTTTTAAGAAAATCTTCTTATCCCTTTGACATGCTGTACAACCCACTCGAAACGAGCTTATCTCTTTACTAGTATTTGTTTCATTAGTAATGCTTTTTTTCGTTTTGTTTAAAAGTATGTTTTCTATCCTTCGATAACTACATTGTAAGGTATATATATTTATATCTATTTATATATATATATTTCTATCCTAGGTATATTCCTGTAATCCTGATTATCTTGCAAAATTTAAAATTATCTTCTTCATCTAACTTCAAAACAACAACAATCGCGCGTAGGTAGGTATCAAATAAATCAATCAATCAATTGGCCCACGGTTGGAGATAGGCCTCCGGCCATGTACGCCTGATATAAAGTTACAAAAAAAACACAACAAAATATTTTACACATAGTAAAGAAAGTTTATTATACATATACAACATGAACATATTTTCAAATGTAATATTTTCCTAGTGTATACAAATTTAAGAAATGTTACAAAACCGGTTTACAATAAGTCTCTATAGAAACATTTCCTGTGGCAACATTAGCTCCACCCGTCTATCGTGAGTGGACTCAATCGAGAGCGTAGTGGGACAATGTCGTGCATTCCGAGAACGAGTATACCTTGAAGGCGTATCTCTACATCTATAATACCTATTCGCGTTAGATAGCATCGTGTCTTAACCTCTTACGTCATATTTCCTACATGTGTCATTATTTATATACATAACATGTTGATAGTTTTAATATAAATATTAGATAGACTCGTATTTTAGATATAATTTTAATAATGATAAAAAATTGTTACTAGTTAAATTTGTCTAATTAAAATGATAATAAAATACATGCACAAATAGGAGGAAATGCATAAATGTGTGTAGAAGGGCTAAGATAAGACTTTGAAAAGTGAAACGCGAATAAGTATAGTATCAGTTCTACGAATCCCTTGCGATATTTTTATTAAATATTTTTATATATAGGTCATGTAGGTATATAATTATTCTAAGTATTATCACTTAAGCATATTTTAATTTTGTGCTTAACCATAAATGACTAAGAAATACCCTTTTTTAGTTTTTACACAAATTTTAATAATTTGTATCAACTCCACTACCGATGCGTGTTTCAAATCATTATGCAGGAAAACTAAAGTACATACAACAGGTAACAAAAGTAAGAAATGATGTTCGTATTATGTGTATACCCAAGTACTATAAGAAAAGTTTGTACACTAGGTTCCTATCTACCTGTTAGAAAATATATACCTACCTAACTATTACTTAAACTAAAGTTGTGCTATTTATGCTTTATAAAATGTTTCCGGTAAATATAGCAGGTTTACATATTCTCTATTTCTTAAAAGGTTTCATTCTTAAAAACGTTTATGTTGGTTAAAACACTTTAGTATTTTGAAAGTTATTTCTGATTTTACTTTGGAGTATAGTTGAACTCATCCTTTTATAGGTATAACCATTATTGTTTTGCATTAGAAATAAATTCGTGTTTCTGATTATATATGAATGTTACTTTTTTTTATGAGAAAGGGGTAAACGAGCAGACGGGTCACCTGATGGTAAATGACTACCGCCGCCCATAAATAAGAACAGAGGTTACTTTTTTATAAGTTTCTTCGGGTGATATTTGATGGGAAGAAAATAATTAATGTCGGTGGCATTGCACAAATAATTATCTAATAGAACCGACCGCTACCGACATATATGTGCCCAACAGGGCTAATAGAATTTTTAGTAAAAATCTGTTTTTTGTCATTGCTTTTTTATTGGTTTTAGATAAAATAAGTAGGTATTAAATAGCTATGCCTTCTGCATCTTGTCATTCAATATTTAAAATACTAAAACAGTACCTACGTTTTGTGTAAACGTGGGTGAGTGTTTCATTCAAGTTATTCATTGTAGTAGTTTACGATCGCGTAGTATACATCATTAGGCTTTTAAGCAGCTAGACTAAGCGTGCGTAGCATACACGAGTTCTTATGCACCCACCCCTTCGTAGCACGAGGCCAATTAAGGCAGCCAACATCCAATTGTTGATCATTAGCCACTAATCCGTCTCATATTCAATCAATACCCAAAACTTTACTCGCACACCTCCGCCCGCCGCACCCCTCGTTGTGCGACATTTAATGACACCCGTGCAATGGCTAACACACGCCATAATAGCCTCTCCTCACTCTACGTAAGGGCCACTCTCCCCTGAACCCGCCCATCGCGTTATATAGCACCGAGGATCTATAAAAGTTACGTCTGTAATCTAACATAAAACTCGGGCCGTTTAGATGCGAACGCGGCCACGGACGACACATCTCGGCTCGCTCCGTACTTTTACCGAAATATGAAGGTGTTTTTTGTGTGAATACTCGGGTTTTTTCGTGTAAAAACAAGGTTAAATCGGTTGTCGTCGGTGAAGTAGCGCGGACGTGGAAGAGCGTCGTTGCGGCGCGCTCACGCGATGTGTTTCTACCAACTTTGACGTTTGTGCGACTAACGAAAACTATTCGTAAGTACCTATTTGAATATTTCCAACTCGAAAGTCGTGTCAGAGCTGTTTAAAAAGTATCTATGCCAGAGGTGGCTTTGGTACACTTATATACCTAGTTTATCTGTTTGCCTAATAAGAGTTACAGCGTTTTTTGAGCGTTTTGCAGTTGTTATGTTCACTGGAGCGGAACAAAAATGTTTCTTGATATAAAGTAGGTATCGTTGAAGTGACAATTTTGAAATTAAACTCAATATATTATTATGTGCTTTTGTCGTATGAAAATAGCTGATTGTTACTCAATTTTGAATGATGTCGGCAATCTGATATACAGATATGAATTTACCCAAATTCCCTAGATTCAGTTCAGTTCAGTTTCGTTTTCCTGATTTTCATTTTAAGGTTATGATCTACTTACTCGAATTCTTTTATCCAAGAAAAACAATTACTTAAGTTTAAGAAATTCTCTAGTTCCTACCAGTGCGGAAATAGTAAAAGAAAATAATCCTTGGCCATTGCCGTTAACATTCACAATTTTAGCTGGGTATACCTATTTAATATTTCTAATTACCTATTTGGTTTGCAGACCAAGGTAAACATAGATGATTAGTTTGAAACTCAATTGCATAGGTATCTACTTAATTATAATAGTAAACAATTTTCTATATAATGAAATTAGTTAGTAGAATATAGTTAAGTTAATAAGCCATTCTTTTAAAAATATATTTATAACACAGAACACACATACCACTAGATAGTAAATCATGCGGATTATAATTTAGGTATTTATCACCAAATCTTATAGGAAATGTGCGTAGCGCCATCTTGTACACATACTACAAACTATATAACACAGAATTGGATGTAACTTTATTGCAACATGGCCAGTGAATTCCATATATTTCCTATCCTTTTCTAACCTACGTACCTATAGTATAGCTCCACTCCTCACGTGGTGCTCTATTCAAATGATCCGGTCGGTGCAGCCACACGATCTAAATACAACCCTCTCTTTCAAATGATAAGGTTGCACTTACAATGCAAATATATTTTATTTTAAAAGATTCTTGGAAAGCTACGGTGTGCACCTTAAAATATATTTATCTCCCTCGCACTCCAATTGTCATCTCGTTTTGTTACGTGTAATTTTATATGTAGATATCTCGGTTAGTGGGAGATAAACAGATGTATGTTAGTTGTGACAGTTTGTATGGGATGTTAAGGAGGTAGAAGTACCACCATCATGAAATAGGCGGAGCATTTGGTTTAGTTCCTCGTTTAGTGCGATCGCGCAGTGTTTAAGTAAGATTAAAGCGGTTTGGATGAAGTGTCGTATTCTGTTGGGCTTATTTAAATAAACTTTGGGTTCTAGAGGATGTACCAGCAGAATTGTCGAATTATACCGGCTGGCGTTGTAAAATTCTGTAGGAATGGGTATTTATGGTTGGTATTCCGTTCCACTATAATATTTTATAGGTGTGTTTATGTAGTAAGTAAATAAAGGACATCAACACATCTAAGTACGTAAGGTTCATGCAGGTATTTTTTTAAATGGATTTTACTCCTTTGTCAATTTATAACTGCTTTAAAGTTATTTAAGTACTGAAATTCAAATACGCCTTCTCCTCTGTTTATTCTCAAGGATTAAAAATATTTATTATCTAGACACAACTGTACGTTACGTATCTAGCTACCTTCGTAATTTTTTTCATAACAGGTAGATGAATGGAGAATTCATGTTTCTCAATGATCCCTAGATATTTCATTTGCTCTACATATAAATGCAATAACTTATTCCTTGTTATTGCTTGTGTTACCTGCCTTCTTGCTTGGCACAGCGACTGAACGGCCGGATCTTTGAATATCTACCTAAATGTAAGTATGGTTGAGGTAGAAGAAGCAAAAATTGTTAGCATCCTAGAGCCTTATTTCTGATGGTGAATAAAAACTCCAGAAAACCGCAACGGTAGGATTGGCAATTTAAACAACTGCGTTATTAATATGTGTTTTGTTTGAGACACACCAGAATCAAACAAGATAGACAACACACCTTCCCTACCTATTTTTTTGTGTGGAAACTCCCACGGGTTATCACCTCACCCGAGCTAACGGTGAGGTGATATGTCTTAATTAAACCGACTAAAACCACACGGTGTTCCGTCACAGATGGGAATACCCTAAGAAGAAACCCTTCTATAACAAGTCCTTACCTTGATGTTATTAATTATTATGTAAGGGTACATTTATTAAAACCTCTCCATTGTTTATCTGACCTAGTTTGTACCTACCTATTAGGTAGATATGTACTTATGTAGATCCCAAATGACAGTCTTTAGCGGGAGCTTTCTTTAAAAAAGTATAGGTTCATTAAGTAGGTATAATTTAGTTTCCTAATGGTAACGATGGACTCACGTATATATGAGTAGGAAATGTATACTATGTTATGAATAAATTTCCTACCCCTATGTAATACTTAGGTATATATAAAACAGCAAGCTCAAAACAGACTACTGCTAAGCCCTAAACCAATAAGTATAATCTGAAGGACATACGACCAACTAGAGATTAATTAGAGAAATTTTACTGTCGAGATTGTCCAAAGCATTTCGCTTTGGTCGACTGAAATGACACTCCTAAAGATTCGTTCCTTAGTATTGTTTTCTTTTGGTTGATAAGTAGAGTCATAAAAATAAAGTACACACACACACACAGTACTTTTCTTGTAAACTTTTCGCTATGTAGTATTCAATGAAAAAAGAGCCAAAATTATGAAACGTTTAAAAAAAGGCTACTTGAAGTTTATAGCTTATATATTTATACTTATTCTATAAATAGTAGAAAATAAACTGATGATATCCTTTTGACACGTGTATACGTGTATTCGATATTGTTAGGCATGTGTCCTGTTCTATAATTATAGGCATGTATGTACATATCTATAATTATATTGAAGTAATGTGGAAAATAAAAATTAAAATTATAAAATATCTACCTACCTATTATAGATAATTAATAGGTACATACCTACTCTACTAGTTCATCTTTTAATATGTTAATTATAATTCTATTCCATTCCTCGTTGGTAGATACCAAGTAGTACCTAATAGATTGCCAACAGAGAGAAAAATATATCTTTTGAGAATTAAAACTTTGGCCCTACCTAGGAGCGCTACACAATCAGAAAAGAAAAACAATTTTACATAGAGGCGAACACATACTTTTGAATTTTAAGAACGAAAGTGCAGTACCTTCTTTTAACTTATATATTAACATCAAATTTAGATACAAGACATGCCTAAACTCTATCCACTTTAATGCTATAATGCTGAATGCTTCGGCATTTTATCGAAAACAATGGACGTAACTTTGATTTCCATTTATTTTAATATTATCTATCTAGCCAGGAATAACCATTCCTTTATAGGACAAAAGAAAACTGTTAAAACAAAACTTATAAGAAAAAAAATCCATGAAAACCTAATTGGACTGCAGCGCTAAACTTAAATATTCGATATAGTTTAAACATTAGGGTACCTAGGTAGCATCTATATAAGATACTTCAATTTGATATTACTTCATATTCAATATGTATTTTGTTATTTCTGCTTCTTTCCTTTTTTGTTATATGTTTAGGTACTATTTCTTTTGTGGGGCCTTATTAGGTAATTAGGTAATTTTTTTTATTAGATATACATGAAAATTTTTAAATTCACTCTTCACGCTCTATATTTATTTATTTTATTTATTTTAATTTTATTTTTCTCTCACACAGACTGATACATAGGTAGTACTTAAACTAATAGATATAGTCATTAGAAGAATAACAGATTATAATTATCTATGTGAGAGACTGGTGTCTGTACTAGGAGACCTGTATGACAGATTACCAGTCTCTCCAAGACTCTGGACAATTGAGCTCAAGGATGTAACATTCTATTACTAAACATTAGATGACATTGTGTGTGCAAGAAGTTCGATGAGATGCGTGCGTACTTAATAGCGCGTGACGTGTGTGTGTGTGTGTGTGTGTGTGTGTGTGTGAGTGTGTGTGTGTGTGTGTGTGTGTATGTGTGTGTGTGCGTGTATGTGTGTGTCTAAGTACCCACATTAAGTAAATTTTCAGTTTGTTCATAATTCATGGACTTAAGCCATACTGTGAGAATTTGCTTGCATTTAAATTGAGTTAAATGGTAAATTGTAATCAACTTATTAATTTTATTATACAGGTATCCTCCCAAAAACCCAAAATATTTGCTTGAGAAGTTAGTGGACCATTGTTTACCCGACAAACAGATTTTATGTTTAAGCCGTTTATTCTGGTTTGATGAGGGATTGAATTTGATGAGAGAGTGTTGCTTGAGGATAGAGTATAAAATGTAAAGTTGCCGTACCGTTAGAACATCTGCAAGTTTATACAAATCATTTGTGGGGAACATAAAAGGCAATGATAGACTAACTTTTAATACCGCTCTTTGGGCTCTTTCAACTTTTATCAAGTTAGTCTTGCATGCGCCACCCCATACCGTGATGCCATATGATAAGATGGATTGACATAGGGCCATGTAGACCGTCCTAATGACAGATTTATCAGAAACGTGACGGAGATTTTTAAAGATGAAAATCAGTTTGCGTGTTCTATCTGATAATAGATCAAGGTGTTGGTTGAATTTAAGGGTATTGTCTATCACGATGCCAAGATATTTAGTGTGAGAAACTTTTTTTAGGTCTTCGCAAGTACAGGTATGGATGGGAGCACAAGTGTGTGCTATGATAGATAAATTGTCAATTATTGGGGGTGAATTGTTTTTAATAGAGAATGGTATGTAATTAGTTTTGCCTATGTTGAGTGTAAGGCCATTTTCTCGAAGCCAAGTAGATACCACATTGAAGCCATTTTGAGCGGTGGCGTATGTTGTCTCCCAAGTGTCTCCGTGGAAAATTAGGGCTGTGTCATCCGCAAAAGTCACTATTTTACCATTGTGAAGTTGTAAGTTGCACAGGTCATTTATGAATATCAGGAATAGTGATGGGCCGAGTACAGATCGCTGCGGCACACCATAACAAGTAGGTAAGTCATCACTGACAACACCACCAACCCTCACTCTTTGTTTTCGGTTAGATAGGTAGTCCTTAAACAATTCAAGCTGCATGCCACGGATTCCAAATCTTTCCAGTTTATTCAACAAGAGTGGGACAGAGACTGTGTCAAATGCTTTTTTTATATCTAGGAATATAGCTATTACTCTTTCTTTAGAGTCAAGTTTACAAACAATTTGATCAATTAGTGCATGTACTGCATCTGTGGTTGAGATACCTGCTCTGAATCCAAATTGAGAGCTTGATAAAATATTTTTGGATTCAAGGTAATGTACAAGTCGTTTATTCAATATCTTTTCTACAATTTTGGAAAGGGTGGGAAGTAAAGATATTGGTCTATAATTATTTATGCAGTCTCTGTCACATTATTTATTTTTTATTGCTTCTTTTTCATTTTTTTTATTTCTTTGATTTTTAATTTTGCATTTTATTGTGTCTTCAACTCATCCCTTATTAAAACAAAAGGGTCCCTTAATATATTATTACAATCTTTTCTTTTTGATGGTTTTGGCAATAAGAGTACTGCAATTTAATTTGTGTTGTTTGTGATGAGTGTAATTTGTGTAAAATGTATTTGAAAAAAATGAACAGGATTATTTGTATCTCTTTAATGACCTTTATTATTAAAAATCATATTGCATATCCGATCTAATTATTTTTACTTGTGAGAATGGATCTAGTTTACGAGCTGTCTCTTCACAGTTAAGCAAACGTAACTCTGTTGTCTCTACCTACAATTCTATAAAACGAGAATTATTTTATGACTATTCTTGTTGTTAATTATAACATAGATTTACCTTATTTACCAACACATGATCACAATTGGAATGGCATGGTATGGGAAATAAAATAAGTTTATTTAAGAAATAATTTCTATGATAAAATTATGGAAATCTTCATTATTCAGCATATCGCAGTCCACTGCTGGACGCTGGGTGTTCCTTAGCACCCGATCCACCGCCTTTCTGTATCATGGATGTCAAAAAAATTCATTACTATTAACATTCTTATCAAGCATCGACTAAGAAAAAAAAACAAACGTATAGCTACAGTAAGTTGAGAAGTAACCATTGAAATCAGCTTTTTATATATAAAATATAACATATCACTCAACTTTGAAACATGACGATTACCTTATCGACACGCTATGAGACCACGCTATAAACTGCTTATATCTGCTCTTTTAATGCATTGGTCACCTTATCTCTTTTAACGGATCATGTTCGTAGTAGTGGTCTAGGACCAAAGAAACTAGAACTCATTATGATATAACATACACTCTTGCGTGTAAAAGTATTTATATTTAAAAACAGTGTCCACAAATAGTTGGAGTGACTTGGGTGCCTCCAAGCTTGATATTTTACTTAAACCTGCGTTATAGAAATATAAAACACACATTATTACTACAATTTATAGCAAAACTTGTTTTCATGCATTCTTTGTTGAGGCTCTTTATGTGTTGGGTTCAAAAGAGAAAGTGGAAAAGCGATAGAACAAACAAATTTCTAAGTGTTATGTGTTACATATTCTTATAATCACTAGCATTTATATGGGAAACGAGTTGTTTAACACTAATGAGATAAAAAATAAAGATAGGTAATACAGATAGTGTGATACACGATAGACACGCAACTAGGCACCTAATCACAATTACGTTTACATGTAAGTAGAAGGCCTGTACCTTTAATTGCGTATTTGCTGATTGTCTCCACATGTCACTTGTACTTTAATTGCAATACCTGCATTAAATTAATGCATAGTGGTAATGAAAGCGGGCATTAAATGGAATCATCATTGGCAGTTTATGCATGTACTTTTATATTTTTAGCACAGTTGCATAATACATAATATAAATAAAATATAGTTAGTTTTATTATTTTATAATAACATCTATTAGGTATACCTAATAGATGTAATAAAACTATAACAAACAAATAATAATAAAACTAAGTCATTATACTACTCATATGTTGGTATAAAAGATATCTGTGATATGTGTACATACAATACAATAAGTAAATTAAGTAATTGAGAGTCCTACTTGTTGGTTTCATCAAAATTGTTTGTTCAAAAATTATACAAGTATATAAAGTAAGATATTGATTCAAAATTATGAACAGCTTAGCTCAACCATTAGGGTTGCGCAGGTCTCAGAGGACATTACAACAATTGAATGAGCAATGGACGGGTTTTGCAGCTTCCATTTTATAAAGTATATACCTATATATATTACCTAAGTTTAATGTTATCCGCGTTTTGTAACTGAGCGAGAAGAATGTTTATATTGTTCGACGATGTTTACATATATATATGTATGGTTTGTACTGGCGTAGAGGTCAAAACCATGAACTGCGGTCTCATTTCTGAATGCGAAAATCTCGAGCTCTGGCTCTCAACCGACACATATTTGTCTAGTTATCCTGGAATGCGAGGCAGTAGCTACACAATGCAGGCGTGAGGACGCTCTTAGATATCTGTTACCGTCCCAGAGAGCTTCTGTTTCTTTAAGGAGCTAGGCTGCCTCAACTAGACAGCCTCCTAAATGCATAATGGACCGTCCTTGAGTCTAAATGTGGAAATAGAGCCCGTTACCATTACCATCTATGTAAGACGTTACTTTGCCACGCCCTAGAGGAGTGACATGTGAGGAAGATATCTTTTGAATTGTCTTAACGATTGTAGTTACATATTTTAAAAGACTTCGAGATAAAGTCATAATTTGACTTGTGGAAATGAAAATAAAAGAAATACCTAGGTATATACACACAACAACAAGCCAATCGAACCTATAACTCTGAAATAAATAGGTAGACCTATAACAGTTGGGATAATTTAAAGGTGTACTTACATACCTAATGTGGCATTACTTACTAATAGTTAGAATTTCTTGATATTTTTTATGTTTTTAAATACCTATAGTATATATACTATACGTATATATACCTATAGTATAAAGTAGAGAAGAAAAGCTAGTTTGATTCAGGCTCTCATCTACATATTTAGTTATGACTATCAGGGTGCTATCTCACATTACTATAATAAATTAAGCATGAAAAAATTTAAGGCTATTGTGACAGACTACTTTCGTTGGCAGTAAAAGAACGTAGACTTACCTACAGACAGTTCGTTTAATTGCATTTATAAAAAATAGATGACAGTAATTTAGTTTAATTTAATTTCGTATTGAAACTTGGTTTAAATCATTAAATCAAAGATGTCCTTTACACGTCCTTTACTTTAATTATAATATCTGCATTGAATTAACACCTTCAGTAATTATAAACCTATTGAACGAATGCGGACTCAATCACCTCGTCTGCTGTGTTTTTTTAATGTTTTTTTTTAATGCAGGGAGAATTTATTAGTTTTTCTTTTAATTCAATGAATTAAAATAATCTGCTAAAAATGTCAAGGCGGACCTATTGGTTTTCCGTTCCAAAAAATATTAAAAGGACAAGCAAGCCTTAGTTCGAATTCTTCTTTTTTGTGGTGAGTGCTATAATCTGACTTAATATCAGTTGGGGCTCTGCCAAATCAGCAATAAATTACGTCTTTTGAGAGATTTACAAGAATTAATCTAATTTTATCTTATGGAGAAACGATTCATTTGAGAGAACACTCAACTTGTCCTGTTTAGTAAATAATATCTTTTCGTAAGAATGATACACCTACAAAGATTTTTACATCAAATATCTGGTGATAGTGACATCTGAATTGTATTGTAATCCTATTATTAAAATTTCAAATCTCATAAGTATTATAATTAATCGTGAACAATTACTAGATATTAATTAGAAAATTAGAATTATATTATTAAACAACAGTAATGGTATACACAACAGTAAACATACCAGTTTACTTAATAGGATTAATAATAGGTACATAAATTTAACTTCACTACTTAAATTCACAAACATATTTTTAATTTTCCAAAATTTAACTTAGATATAACTATTAACACGGTGAAAGGGGCTCGGACTTCGAGTTTGAGTGATAGGCGTGCGACCCTGACTTGCTTCAGCTATTGCTGATATCTACTCCCCAATACATCTGTTTAAGCAAATTGACTTCTCCTCCCTTCTTATCCTCCGTTTCCTGTCAACATATTCCAGTTTTTTCATTTCATTTCCAAAAGTGCCCAGGATACGTAAGTGGGACTAAATTATGATCGGCAAAATGTAGGTGTTAATTACGCCTCTACTTACTGCTACGGTGATAGAGGCGTGAATGTTTGTATATACATATAACTACTTGTTCAGTCCGTCATAAAATGAAATAAACAACTCATTTAATGCAAGACAGTTATTTCCTTTTAACATGCACAAGACATTCATGACAAACACATATTAACGTAGGGGTAACCACTCCTTTTATTCACTCTTAGCCCTATATACTCGTAGTACTTTAGCAATATAAGAGCTGATAGTTTGCTCACACGATAGCTCACTTGCGAATAAAACATTCTATAGACTTTATATCGCTGTTGATTTGATTGTTTGTAGCCGTGTTCTTAATATCAAATATTAATTGAATTTAATTTTGTTTTATTAAAGCCAGGGTGATAAACACAATAAAACACCAAAACCAAGACAAATAACACATTAGTCACGATCAACAACTGATCTGCGGTAATGATTATTTAAAAAATAACTGAAGTATTAATATTATGAAAGAAAGGTGCTAAACTGAGAATAACATCTACTTACAATAAAAAAAGACTAGAGTGTATACAAGAATATGTTATAGACATATGTAAGTAAGTATATAATTATCAATTTCTCTGACATGATAAGAACCTCTTGAATTATTCTACGGAGGACCTTCGGAGCTCTTACTTCTCCTAATATTTACTACAATATACGTACTCATTGCTTTTTTTCTATTTTATTCTTAGTATACTGAATAGCATTTTAAATGCAATTATTTTATTTTTATTATAATGTTAATATTATTTTTTATTTGTCATTTAAATTATCGTATAACAAAATAACAGGAACATTAGGAATACCTATAACATTATTTATGCACGCATTTGCTAAATAGTTTTAATTATTTCCTTACATTAATCGCAGAGTTTTCGAATACGTTCTATTTATTTTCGCACCAAAAAAGGTTTTATCACTGTTAATTTGGGTCTGATTAGACGGTTACCTACCTTAATTAAATGTTTAGGTAAATAATTAAGAATGAAACAGGAATATTATGAATTCATTTTTATTATAACAATAATAAGAATTCCTTCGTTACAATGATTTATTAAATATAAATGTTACAGAAGAGTGTCAAGATACTAAAGCGAATTTGGGAAAATCAAGCAGGATAAGATAATTAGAAGCTTGTGGATCCATTGGTCATATGCATAGAAAAATATATACAAAAAAATACATGTGTATGTAAATATAGATAAATAATAAAATATACAAAAGCAGATTATACCTAAATTATATATAAAGAAAACTACTATTATCGTCATTCATCAGCAGAAATACAACAACAAACGAAAATTATTTAATATCATACATACATACACAATTACACTCACGTCTGTATAGATTATGATTTAGTCTCGTCATCTGGGTAATTGTGGGAATTAGATGGGAAGATTTTGAGTATATTGACCGGAATGCGAGGATAGAGAGCGAAGGCAAAGAATTTTATGCAGATGGATTGGGGAGTTTAAGCAAAGCTCAAGCAAGTCAGGGTCAGGGCTGGTGCCGGGAGGTCCGAGCCCTCTACCTTTACAATATAGCTTCATTTTGAGTTTAGCCGTACATTTATATATTTTTTTTATACTATAGGGGGACAGACGAACAGACAACAGACAACCGCCGACCATGGACACCTGCAACTCAAGAGTCGTAACTGAGCTGTCCGCCTTTAAGAGTGATGAGGTATAGGGGGATGAGGGTAGGGAAAGAAGAGACGGGGGATTAGGATATGGTGACCACCACTCTTGGACTCCATTTATTGCTTACCATCAGGCAAAGTGGAGTCATTATGGTAGGCTTACGAATAAAAAAAAAAAAATATGGGAAGGGGGAAAGGGGGATGAGGGAGGAAAGAAGAGAGGGGGAGCTGGGCCTCCGGAAACCTCACTCATTTCGGAGAAATGCAACGCAAGCCTTAGTTCACAACCGGTTTTCTGTGAGGCCGTGATATCACACCGATCGAGCCGGCCCATTCATGCCTAAGCATGGCTCTACTACATGTTAATGTTGACTATACAAAGTACTTTACACAAATATGTTAAGTCTATGCTTAATATGTTTATTCCACGAACCTAACAAAGTATGGGACTTAAAAGATGAGAATACCTAATCATAATACGTAGCTTTAAATTAACACCTATTTGAAGTGTCAAAAATACTTTCCTCTGCATCACCATAGTGATCAGAATATATTTTTTATTGGTAGGATGTTTGAGGAACTTTAAACTGAAGAACTTAAAGAGTATATAACCAGGCTCAAGGCACCTAAGTCATAATATATTGTTATTAAGTATTGTTAGTCATTTCATTATCTTAAAATTTGAATGAACGCACCTTGAGTGCAACTCTTACAATTATAAATATAATTATTGAAATACACTTTAAAACACTTCTATTGATATTGGCGCGTTTGTTTGCCACCCCATGGCTAATATGTTTGAGAATTACTCCTATGTTCCTTGTTACTAATACCTTAGTAGTCAACATTATTAAGATATTTAAATGTCAATAATAGAGATTCAACGGTTTTCATATCTTTATTCATTTTTCAAAGGGATTTCTTTTTAAAAACTGATATAAGAAATAATTACTTGGGTACATTCAGTGACCAATTGATCGTAAACAAAGCTGTTTATATGAAGACAATTATAACAAAATCTGCTTGATGATAAACATCAAACAATTTTCAGTTTATACTTCTTTTATGACATTAATATTCACACAAATGATTAATTTAATAATTTCCTTTAAAAAACTAAAAGAAACACGGCGCTTCTAATTACCCAATTTTAATTAAAAACATCACAAGCTATAAAACTTTTGGCGGGAAACCAACTTTCCTAAAGGCTTGAACGCACTCCATTAAAGCATTTAGCTAATATTGAATAAGCGTAAGCGCCAGACGGTTGGTACAGTAAAAAGGTCATTAAAGTTGATTGCTTTAGGTTATATTGCCTCATGAGTATCGAAGCCGTTTGGACGATGCCAATTGAAGGGGAACTCTCGTTAGTTCGATCCTTTACCGCAGTTTTAGCAGCAGCACTGTAGTTAACTATTAGCTAGAATAAGAATTTATGATGAACATTTTTAATTTTTAAGTTACCTACTACCGAAACGCTCAATATAATACATTTTTTTTTCGCCAGCTATAAAAAAAAATATTTTAATACATAAGTTTTATTCGTTAGTATCCTTAAACAAACTACAAAGTTTACTATTAAATCAGATTTCTGAAACAAATTAAATTCAAAAAACTAATTCCTTGAATCAGCATTTAAATTTTCTTTAACAGCGCCATCTCGTAGGGAGTGGCAAAACTTTGAAGGAAACACACTGCGACAACCCCCACCTCTCGAGTCTACATTAGGAATCGCACACATTCACAAAGTTGAAAAACCGTAGCAAAAGAACAGAGAGGTAAATCGGTATCTGTCATGTATAAGAAGATAGAGAATAGCAGCAGAATAACATAGCTAAACTCATGTGCAGTACTTTAGATTTGAGATTAAAAAATATCATAATAATTGTTATTTACATTACACCTACTAAAATAGTATTATTATTGAAAATATTGCTATAGTAACAAATATATTACAGAACTTTATTTTGTTTCTTTTTTTGTCCAGAACGTAACGTATATGCGTAAATCAAAACCCAACATGAAATAATTGAAAAAGTATGAATTGAAGCATGAGATCATTACGTTGACAGGAACTGGAAAGCGATCAGGGTTTAAGGAAACCTATAAAGGCATTAATATTCATGACAATTGGTTGTAGATGACACAAAGGATTGACTCACATGGACTGTAATTACTCATTGTTTGAAAAACGATCACAATTATCTAAGAGTTCTATGAGTGTACAATGTTTCAGGTTTACAGCGAAATTGCATAATTATGTGAAACATGAAATAATACTTATGGAAATACCTTACTACTAACAATCACCTATTGTATGCATACCATACACTCACGCCAGTTTCCCTATTGGGGTAGCAGAGGTGTATTAAACGCTCATATTTTGCAGACTAAAATCGGCAGGGTCGCGTATATACCTACTTGTGAAATATTCTTAACTATAGAGATTTTCTTATACGAACACATCATCTATTATAGGCCTATTCATTCTGTTTTCAATTCATGCACATTATCATAACCTCAGCATTGTTTCCAGATTTTATTAAACCAAGTTTGTTTTATAAAAAAAAAAACATATTTTCCCAAACTTTAAACGGACAATTTAAACTTAACAAGCAAAAAAAGTATCGTTTCTTTTGGCACTCAGTTTTGTGCAAGAAGGTTTTTTATAGGACATCAATGAATGCTGTTATTTTTTCATAATCCTTAGCGTGTAATAATGACCATCACTTTGTTTCGTAACTGTGGTAACCCGTAAAAAGTAGAGCAAAAACTCATTGTTAAAACGTTACCTTTTTATGCGCAACGGGTTATGTGATACAATACCATCAGGGATCGTTTATAGTTTGGTATAAATATACAATAGTCTTGTGACATTGCTTTTTACTAATGCTCCTTATAAAAATAGCTAAACAACATTGCTCCGGAATGCGTGTCAGTACGACTATATGTCTTGCAGAGACGGGGCTTAACGCGTTACTCGTTCAAATTTAGTTCTAATTAATACTCGTGAATTAATTGTAGTCTTTGAGCTTGTGATCAGTATGTGTGAAGTTCTTAGTATAAATAGCTTCTAATTTATATGTACTTGAGTGTTTGTAATGTGCCCATGTGTGTGTTGGTGATAACGATGTGTCAAAAAAAAAAGGTTATTTATAGCCGGTAAGTGCTTAAGTTTGAAGTAAAGTTGCGCGTAGGTATATAAAAAGGCGTGTAAATGCGTTTTCACCAAATGCATTATATATGTATGTATCTTGCAAAAAATCTAGAAGTGTTAATGTTATGTGTTTAATAATAACCATAATTGATAATTATGTTGTGCATATGTGTACATATATTTAGATTGTAATATTTTTATTTAATAGAAGAGATTCTATTTATGTAAAAACTATTTTAATTCTTAACATAAAATTTATAAATTCTACAGTTTTTGTCCGAAAAATTTGATTTCAATATATAATAACGATAATATATAAATAATTTAATTGTCAGTGATGAAAACTTGTAATGGTAATAGGTGTGTACCTACATAAACCCAAATAATATACTAACAGTATATTATATATATATATATTTAAACGGATACAATGGAGTGCACGAATGGCGTAGCGGTTTAAGTGGTCACCACACCATCATTCTGCCGCGCCGAGTGTTGTGGGTTCGATCGTTGTTCTGAGTTCTTTGTGTCCGTTGTTTGGATGTTTGTAAATTTGTAAAAGAAAGGAAGGAAGGGAAGGACAATCAATAAAAGTATAATATAATTAATATTTTTATTTACACAACAGAATCGGTGTGCAATTTAAAACTCATTGATATTCAGGTAATCGTAGAGAAAACGTAAATTACTTGGTACATCGCTAAAGTAACTAGGTTTTCGACATGCAATCGTTAGCAGTTGAAAATTATGACATGCAATCGTTAGCAGTTGATTTTAAAAGTTTTGAAGTTTGATTAGCAGTTAAAATACTTTAATTATATACTAATAGTATCACTAAACCATTTATCAATATACCTAATACTCATTCCTCACAATGCGAGCACACTTACTTAAAAAATAAACATTTCGCTCTCATTAATATACATATACCTACAATAATTTTGTTGGAAAATATACCTACAGCATATGCCTTTGATTTTACGGTAGTTAAAGTGTATAATTATAAAAAAAAACACAAGTAAATGTCATTGGAACTTTTGACAATATGGAATTATGTTTATAGAAATAATTAACTAGGGACTTTTTTATAATAAACAATACAAGGCCTAGGCCTGGTTGAGATGTGCTAATAACTTTGAATAATAATACCAGTAAATATTCCTACGCATAGATTTGCACTTGCGAGCTTTAGAGCGTCACCATATAAATACTTCTTATATAGAAACTATATAAATACTTGGTAATAACAAAAATAGTTAAGGTATGTTTACCTTAGCTATTTTTTGTAGTACCCGAGTGCCAGATATTAGGTATGTCAATATAATTAGCATAGCATGCCGACGGCTTGTGTTTGACCGAAATCATGATTTTTGAAATTTCAGTAACTATTAGATCTTTATTATCAATTGCCGCCAATTGTCTGATGTCTAAAACGTTTGTATATTTCATTAGCCAGCTGCGTTTTGCCTATATCCTTTCATAGTAAAAACAGCTTTGGACTAATTCTCTAGAATGCTCACTTTATTTTTATATTACATGTTAATGTTTAAGAAATACAATATGTGGTAAATTAATTAATTATATTATACATTATTATAGTTATAGTTATACATTATTAGGCATGCAGTTAATTGATTACATCATTACTATCTTCTTATTCCTTTTGGTGGCATGCTATCTTCTCCTCTTTCACATAATACAAATAATAAAATATTGTATGTTATTAAGAAGATGTTCACATATATAGGCGCTTCTGTTTTCAATCTCTTGTTATTACTTTTAACAGCAATTATGTTTTATTTTTTATTTCTACATTTAAGTGAGATTCTCGTCCCTACTTTATTATTTTTCTTACAATCATTTAAAAACATTTTACAGCTGCAGCTATTCACTGGTACATACTCGTATGAGTAAATCATACACACATATAATGAACTAAAGATATACATAAGAAATAAAGAAAGTCCCACAAATGCTAAAGTAAAAAAAAAATGCCGCTCTAAACATGGAAGCACTGATCACGCTTGTTTAAGGTTCTTATCATTCACTGTCTACAACTACTCTCCCAGTAACGCCGGTTACAAATACCGCTGTGCTTTACTTATAACTAGCACTAGACAAGATGACGGAATTTTTCTGATATCAGATTATTTACAGCAATCTTATTTCTATGTTATATACCATCCATAAAACATTATTGGCACTCCAAAACAGGATATCAACCAATTAATTTTATTGTTCGTATTCACAATATGAACAATCAGTAATCAATTGACATTCAGTTGCCGAATCATAAGGTTGAGGATCTATGTTTGGTAATCAATTTTTTAGGTAGGCATGTACCTGAATGATTATTCGCTACGACTGCTAGGTGGTCGACGCTAGCTAAGCTGAGGTAAAATATAGTTACTTAGTATTCTGGTCCTATTTCAACGGTAATTTGCATGGCTCGCATCTACTATTGCTACGTAATATGCATATACGTAATACTAACTTGCACTAACAAGATTCTCACCTAGCTACTTCGTATATCAAATAATCCGATATTAAAACAGAAGTAAAATTTAAGCAATTTTATTAAAACGCTTACTTCGACGTAATGAAGTTGAAACTAACCATGTGAGGTATATAACCTAATATATATTTGATTGGTGTGTTTATGTTTTATTCAAAAGCGTTTCAATACATTAAACCCATTTAATATAAGCACCACATTTAAACCAATTTCAACAAAACTACATTAGTTTTCTTTGCTTGCCTTTATAAGTAGAAATAAAAAGAAAAAAAACTACCTTGTTGGACTCTCTCTTCTAATCTTAAAATGGCAACTAGTTTATCATTATTCTTAATCTTACATATGTTAAACTGCTGTCTGCTCTTTTAACACACATAGATAAGAAACTGAAAAAGTTATCTGAAACTCATTCCACATAACAAAGAGTTATGTAATTGAAGTGTCATTACTACACAAAGTATACAAAAGCATGATCATGTTCAGTTCCTACCTGAGGTTTCAACTTATGGAACTGTTGTAGCAATTTGGGCGGGCTTCAGGCACACACGCAATCTCGCGTGCCGTCGGACACTCACAACCGACGCAAAACTTGCTTACACAACGCGTACATATTACTTGAAAAAGCAAATTTTCTATTAACAGTGCCCCTAACACAATTAAATAAAGCTCAGAATCCTTTAACAGATATTTTTGTATTTGAAATGTAATGTTGGCAGTTGGTTACGCTTTGTCAGCGTAGGAAAACTTAAATGAAAAAACAAAATGGACTCGGCAATTGGTCGATTCAGTTGTTTATTGTATTTTGAATTATTTACTTTGATTCCTCACGCATGACTTGCTGCAATCGTAGCTACCCTAGATGTGACATAAACCTATTATTACCTAAATGTCATGTATGAAAATATACCTAGTCGTAGTTGACTCAATGTTGTAAATTATTAATTCTGTGTTGCTATAAAAAATTAGTACATATGTATATCAGATTTTTTTACTACTAACTAAGATGTAGTAGCAAAAATACTAAGTTAAGCTTATAATTTCTCTGTTCAGGCTTTGAGAAGTTACAAAAACGTACATGAACCCTGAAAACATTACCTAGGCACCTTTTAAAAAATTTTTTTTAATGTCAGCACAACTTTTTCACCTAATAATGAATGGAACATTAAACTTCTTTAAAATTTTCCTTTATGTCGTCAGGCATGTCCTTTTGTTTATTTCATTTTATAACTATAAAAAGAAATGATAAGCTGAATTTACCTATATTTGTAATTAAAACAAATGTGTATATCTTTATTAAATTATTTATCATGTTACTGAAGAAAAGAGGAGGTTCTCTTTTAAACTATATTTTGAAGGCCAGTAGGTATTGTGAAAACATTTGAAATCTGTTGAAATAAAATTAAAGTTTTTTTTAAGAATAAATTAAGCTCCAACTGCCGTTTTACATCGTGGGGGTTAAGTGGAATGCTTAGATTCACTGCACACCTTGAATTACTAGCACATAAAATAGTATTAACAATATTTTTTATATTGTACTACTTCATAAATTCATATAAACTTATCTCGATCATCTATAGCTTTCTGTTTTCCCGGTATTCGATTAAATGTTAAAGCGCGCCCTTTATGCGACTATTGCATATGCATTAGCCTGAAGATATATCCTAGATAGTAATCTAGTTGATTGCAATCAACAAAACCATTGTATACAAAGTACCAAACTACTTAAGACTGAATAAAACTAGTATAATTAAGTTATTCGTACTGACTTTGCTAAATGAAGAAAAATATATATTTCATTACGCATCATACCTACGGGCGTACTTTATTTCGTATCTGCTAATTGCAATTCTAATTACAGATATTTCACCAGTCGTATCTGTACATTTTGAATAGTACTTTTTGTATTCTTCTTATGGTTGTTTTTTTCACCATTCAATCATTTCTTAATAGACTCAATATGAATGCAACGTTAAATCCTACGCATAACTAAAGTATACATATGCTACTACTGATTAAAATAAACACAACAAAGAGTAACATAACATTAACCTGCCACAGTACTCTGCTATTTCTTTAAATAAAAAAAAAAATGCAAATGTGCATATTTTAATTTAGTTTTGGAGTGTACCACGCTGTTACCAATGGAATTAAAATGAACCTACCTATATGATTTTAACATATTTCCACCAGTGGAATCTGGATCAGAAGGAATATTTTCAAAAAATATAACTAAAATGGTGGATAAGTTCAAATGATTTTGAACGCACACGTAATACATGCGGCCTATGTTAGCGTTTTCTTTCTAGAGATAGTTGGTTTAATTTATTGCTCCACTTAGTGACACATGGAGTGTTTACTAATAACGCAATTTAAACAAGAACCTTTCTCAAGGAAAGAATTTCAAACGTTTCAGTCTCTTCGAGTGGTTTAAAAAGGCTAGCTTTTAAGGTGACCTTTAAATATTTAATCTGGAGCTCGCTTGATTGTCGACCCACGGGTCCCTTTCTCCAGTACCTTTATATTCGCCCAATATATCTTGGCATTCCCCGCCCCCTTCCGAGATAAGAAAATAAAGGCGTAATGAGGAAGTGTGGCCCCCTTTTATGGGTCCTTCAAAACTGGATGGTATGTAGGATTGGATAGGTAGTACTTATCTTGAGAAGAAACTCGAAAATAAGTCTATACGTACTTGAGCGCCCAACGATTTATTGATGTTGGTAAAAAAATATCTAATTTGGTTACAAGTGGGCCTAATATATCTTTATATAACATAGCTGTCAGTAGGACAAAGAGATTTCGTGTTTAGATAAGGCAAGAGCACTGCTTTTTGATGAGGACATTAAAATTTAAATTAAACTTGTTAGGTATTCAATCTGTTAAATGTAATTACTGGCTTTGTTAATATTGATGTCTTAAATGGCCGTGTAAATAAGTACATAAAATCTTTATCAACTAGATTTAAAAATGATTAGGAACATCAAGTTGTAGAGAGGCTCTTTATGACTTATTGCGGACTTAAATAACAAACTACGTTGTTAGGATAATCATGATCATAGGCGTGTAATGTTTGCTTATAATATAATTGTTGAAAATAAAAGTAATGTTAAATGAATTTTTATTACAGTCGTGCTTTGATGTACCAGCTTCTAGTGCTTGTAGTGCTGCTAAACGTTACCTCGACATCTTTTTAAAAGAATAGCTGGTTTTAAAATAAATTTATTTATTGAAACCTTACCTCTATACTTATTTATGTTTAGTTGCTAGGTTTTTTTTTATGTGTAAGCCTACTTTGCCTGATGGTAAGCTAGAAAGCTAAAGAGCTAGAGCTGGAGTCCAAGAGGTCACCATCCTCATTGCATGTCTAGTCAATGTAGCATGGTGACCCACACTTTGCCGCCTGGTGAGATGATTTTTCACGCCCCGCTTAAAAGACCCAGGATCAAAATGGGAAGGAAACACGTGCGCTGGTAGTGAATTCCAGGCTTTCACCGATCGGCACAGGAAAGAAGAGCCAAACCGTTTCGTTCGGGATCACATACCTTTGACTCTCAAACGGTGACTCCTCGGTGAGGCCAGCACGTGTAGTCTTCTAGAGGAAGGGAGAAGGTGGGACCAATTGGAAGAGCTCGTCAGAACACTCTCCGTGATGTAGGCGATAGAGAACTGCCATAGAGGCGACATCTCTTCGCAACTGCAAAGGCTTAGTATTTGTTTTTATTATGTCAACTTGTAAGTCCTTATGTATGAGTTCACAGGAATCTTATTTATAAGTCTAGATATCAAAGTAAACATTAGTAATAAGTACAAATCGAAAAATGATGTTTATCGAGGAATTGTGAGTCCCCGGTGTAAATTTATATCACAACTTACATTAAGTATAGTACTAAAGACTATATTTATTACTAACACCTACTAGTAGATACTACAGAATCCTGATCTTATTCTTCAACACTAACCATTCATCATGTTACTAAACTAGTTTGTTCATAGCCTAAAATATTAGCTATATTTTTATATCTATCTAATATTATCGTATCTTGTTCGATCAAGTAAACATCCTTATTTGCATTGACCCGGAAATAATTTTCTCAGTTTATTTTGCAAAAAACTCCACACTCGGGGGGAGTAGTGTTTGTAAATTTTCCCTCTGACCTACTTGTATATCTGTGAAACCATATTATTTAGAGCTACCTCGCCCTCTTATATCAGGAATGTACCTTAAAATAAGGGGATCCGGAATATATTTTGAGAGTTCTAAGTGCACTGGTGCGGTACGGTGGCATGGATCGATAGAACCCTGGCAGGTCGCCCAGCTCCATTCCCCGCATTATTGTTATTGCAACCGTCAGTATCTATCTGCTTCCGCTATTGGTACCGAGCCTAGTACCTACCTAATGCCTTGAGACAAAGATATGAGATCGCACAGCAGTCATATTCCCCTACCTGATACACGTAAACCGAACGGCAACAATTTCGTATTTTATGTATGATTGGAAAAACTATGGTGTAGGTAAAACGTGGATGCAATATTTCATTTATCTAAGGGTTTGCTTACCTATATGGGTATGTATTTTATTACGTACCGCCAAGACTTCTGAACTGATTAGAACAATCTCCAAACAAACTGATTTGAACATAAAAAAGTTGTTTAGTGTGTGAGTTAGTCTAAATTTTAGGAATCCAATCAAAATTTTCACTTTTACACCCATCGTAGATATAATACTAAAAGCGAATGAATAACGTATATGTTTTTAGATTTGATACAATTAATTCTTAGCTTTAACAATCATTAGGTGTAAAGCAGACATCTTATTGAACTAATTTCGGCAATGAGGCTATCAGTTGACAAGACAGACATTTTGCATCAAAGCACATAAATATAATAATTAATTTAATACAGTATTATATTAATATACTTAAATAACGTTTATTTTAATTTAAGTTACTGATAATGTTGATAATGAATATTTATATCACTTTATACTGAGACCGCGCTTTATCGCTGTTGGCAGGGAATTAATACTTAATTTTCATATAATCGGCAGAAATACTTGAATAACTAAAATATAACAACATGCAAAACGTGTACTGCTCACCAGAGGGTTGAAAGAATTCATTTTTTAGTTATTATAAAGGTATTTTGTATCACAACGTCCGTATTCATTTAAATATGTGGGGTGATTTTAGGGATTACACTAGGGACATTAGGGATCCTAAAACAAACCTTTGGTAAAAAAGGCAAAAGTGTGGTAAACAATATATTAGATATTTAAAGGAAACACTTATTAATATATTCAATGTCAAAAAATACTTAACCACGTAAACAGCTATAGAATGAAAATATTTTATGGAGGATCAGAAACATAATTGCTTTCAAAGAAGATACGTACATAGATATGTTTGTTGTATTGGAGGACGGCCATCACGCGGTTTATTTATTTATATGGAAAATTTAGCATGGGCCCACATCCATATCTACTTCATTTCATCATGCACTAAATTGTTTATGATATTATTTGACACATTTGTACTAGCAGTGTAATATGTTTTAATGAAATCATAATGAAAAATTACCAGTAAAGAGTGTGATATCTTACATTCATTATTGTCATATGTAAAAATTGAAAAACAACGCTAGATTATCGATGGCACAAAAGAGAGAAAAGTCAGAAGTAACTTTTGCGTTCATGAAACAATAAATAGGTTTTGGACGTTTTCCATAAGTACATACAGAAAACACTTTTAAACACTCAGCAGATATATGCGAAATCATAATTTATTGAAAGGTGCATAAACGATAGTGGTATGCATGTTTGCAAGCTCAAGCTGTTACGATATTGTACAATTAGTTATATTATCATAATTTTAAAATAAATAAATACATAAAATTAAAGTAAAGGTAATTTTTATTTAAGTATTTATATTAATAACTAAAATAAAAAAAAATAAGAAAGTAAATTAATAACATAAGTAATTTATCGAAACAATGATCAATGTTCCGTAACAGTAAAAACGTACAACAGAGTACATTTACTATTCATAGTCGGGACAAATAAAATGTTTCTTGAATGAGCATATCTATAATTATTAATGTTGTTCTCAGACCTAAGGAAGTGATAAATGTATACATTTTTAAGATCTCGCAATTGTAACTGCTATGTACGTAAACCGCTTCATTATAGAGCAACAATCGTAAATATCGATGGTCGACCTGCAGCTTTAATTGCTTACCGATAACGCGTACACTGTGTTCACGTGTACTCATAATATCGAACAAAATATGACCGCGGACCGGTCCGATGATCGTGGATGATAATTTGTTTGGATCAAAAGATTCGAAAATAGAACAGTAAGATGCTTTGGCGGCGCGGTTCCTCGTGTTGTTCGTGGCGGGACTGTGTAAGAGGATAAAAAATATTTATAAATCCTTCATTGCCTAAGAATAATTGAAACATACTTGTGGAATTTTGTTACGCAAAATGAATGACAAAATCGATTTTATTGATGAACTAAATATTGTTCTATATATATCAAATTGTGTTCTATATATATCAATTGGTTCTAGGTAAATTTAAAATTTGTTTTAATGTAAATTTAGAAACAATTGACTTTGATAGATGAATTGATTACCTTCTCCATAATAATTAATTTATATTATAAGTCAGTTATAAATAAATAATTGTATATTATCCCTATTTGTCCCAACAAAGCTTTCTTTATACATAGATATTGTCTCATACATTTCGTGAGATGTTGTTACAGCGCGGTCGGGTAAAATACAACTTTTATTATTCTAGTAGGTACACCAAATGTACACAAGTTATGAGACCAAGCTTGTTCTGAGAAAGAATTTTGACGCAGATTTGCTATTTGCGACATGTTTTCATTACTTTCATCTTACATGTACGAAATATTGTTGGTTCTATATATTATTAAAGCATATTTCATGCAACAGAATTTTAGCCTTTGAAGTTGTTTCACTGTCGTACAAATGAAAAATAAGCTACATAAACGGTAAATAACAGAGCCAGTGTGTATGTAATTGTAAAACCCGATAAAATAGATTGAGAACTGACAAGTCATAAATTAGTTGTGAAAATATTCGAATTTTAAAAATATCTACGTATATATGTTTTCTTTTTAAATCTATTTTCAAAACTGTATAGGCAAAATGTTTTTTTATTATTCATTATATTGGAAGCTTTGGAATAAATTATAAATTTTTTTGCTATTACTTTCGTCCAATTTTGTGAAAATAATATTATATATAAAACCTTATTCTAAACAAGTTATTGTTTAATGGTTTTTAAACTGCCAAATTGCTTTCGTTCTTAACAGGAGGGCGTGGTGGCTTGTTTTCTCATCAATTTTTAATAGCAAAACAATAACTGGGGGGAAATTGTCCCGTCCGTCACCGTTTTCAATTTGCGCTTCGACAATAAACTGCTGTACCTACATCTGGCGCCTCCATGAATTGTAATTTTATTACTAAGATTACATTTTTTTGCAGTTTTTTTGTGATCTTGAATTAGACCGATGCGCCTGATACAGATATATTTGTGCATAACGTGCTTACTAAACAGTCTTTAAATTCAGTTACATATACATATATATATATATATATATGAAACATCTGTTAGTGTATATATATATTTTTATTATATATATATATATATTTATATATATACTAGCTGCGTTCGACAGACGTTGTCCTGAAGTTGCAGTATAGATAAATAACCTAGATACCGACTGCAGCGCCATCTGCCGGGCTGATTTGTGAATCTAAACCATTCCCAGATCCCCTTGAACACACACAAAAAATTTCATCAAAATCCGTCCAGTCGTTTGAGAGTAGTTCAGTGACATACACACTCACAGAAGAATTATATATATAAAGATTTACTAATAGACCCGGAAAACGTTTTTCTACCATAAAAAATCTGTTTAAGGTCTCTGTCTGTCTGTAAAGTCTGATCACCTAGTGGTATGAAATATACGACCTATTCTTAGACCTACCAAATATACTCCATAATAACACAACCAGTGTCAGTTATTGTGGATTACAAAACATACTTATAAAACATGTATTTAAATAATTATCTTTTATAAAATAAAGTAAATACAATATTATATACTAACATGTGACGCAAATAAGATTTTTGTAGTTGAATATAAAAGTATACCCTTTCAATATTTTATTGTTAAGTATGAGTACGTTTTATATTATTAAAATATATTACTGTTATAGTAATCGTTAGTATAGTTAATACATGTAACAGTTTCTTAAATGAGAGTATTGAAACCGTGATCTGTTAAGGAGCGTACATAAACTACGTGAATACATATTGTATTGTTTGATTACACTTAC
This sequence comes from Tyria jacobaeae, assembly GCA_947561695.1. Classification (NCBI taxonomy): domain Eukaryota; kingdom Metazoa; phylum Arthropoda; class Insecta; order Lepidoptera; family Erebidae; genus Tyria; species Tyria jacobaeae. The sequence goes on from OX387218.1 coordinate 13,126,948, forward strand.
TGTGATAACTTATTCATTAAACATTGGCATTACTACAATAATCACTAAAATAATAATTACTACAATTAATAATCAATAAAATTCTTTTTTTTTTGGAAACCTCGCCGGAGCTGACGGTGAAGTGGTATGTCGGACTCGAACCAACTAAAACCACACGAGGTTCCGTCACAAGTGGGTCTATTGCAAGGAACCTATATATATACCCTAGGACGGATGCTTCCAGGAACTCACTAAAATGCTTAAGAAAATGGATATGTGATTACTTATAACGAATTTTAATAAGTATGTATTGGATTAAGTATTTATTTAAATTTATAATTAATTTTGAACATAACATTATCATTTTCAAATAACAAAAATTGGATATATCTATCTTGATTATATGAATGATGTATCAATAGCCATTTACAAAACAGTAATGCTAATGGTGATGATTTGAAACTCTCTTGATTTATTAACCTAAGAAACCCTAAGTAACATGACTGAAATGAGAGTTTTAGGCAATTTAGGAATTTCAGAATCTATAGGTATAGATTCTGAAAAATGCTTTAATATACACATAGTAAACACTATGTGTATATTAAAGCACTCAATAAATGCTTAAAGAAGCTCTAGTTTATCCGACATAATACAAAACAATGTAAATGACTACCTGCTTTAAAATCTCTCTATTATGCATACAGCGTATTGAAATACTGGATATACAAAAACAGGTTTGTAAAAAAACTAACCAAAAAACTACACCATATTTTATACTCAACTGTGTAAGTCGTACTCATAGCATATACCGTAGCTGTGTTTACCTGTAATTTAGACGCATGCTATTTCAGTTAATTAAATTGCCTTATGTTAGTGCCATATCTTAATATGTTGCCATATATTTAAGGACATATATTTTAGTACCAGCACCAAGCACGAGTCTTTAGCCTACTTCTAGTAAGTTAGCATTCTACGCGTAGTATAAGTGTGCTCCCTTTGTAAGATCAGGACTAGTAACTTTTTCTTGAGAACAGACCTAAGCTAACGTTATTTGTATAATTGGAGATATCATATGAAAAGACGAATGTCATTTAATCTTAGGGAGTACATGGTTGGTATTGCACACTAACTGCACTAATAGGCCTTGTCCCTCGTAGTAAAGGGAAATGAAAATAAATAAGTGGTAACGTAGTTGTTTACACTGCCTTATACACTGTATTATACAAAAACCTAAATTAATTATATCTCATATGTTATGTTTATGATAATGTGTGATTCAAAACATTAGCATTTTTACTTCATATTAAACCTCCCGTTGGGCTTATAACGTGCAAAGTTGTTTCTCATAATGTTAAAAACAAATTAGTTTCTCAGAATAGATTTATGTTTATGTTTTTTTTTTACTTTGTAGTATTTAATTTTTAGGTAATTGTTTATTCTTATTAATAAAATATTTAGCTTACTTGTGTAAAAGTAACTGTTTTGTTTTTTTTTGTAAATTGTCTGATACCATGACATGACAAGTAGTTAGGAAATTTGACCATATACATTTTTAGGTAGGTACTTAAAAAACTAGGAACAATTATTTTACTTGTCCATTTTTATTGAAATTGTTGATATATATATTAATAGTAAAAACTTACTAGGAGCGGAACGAACACAATTTGTATTTAAATTCCATCACGTTCGGTATGCGCCAGACAATAGTTAAACGCGTTTCTTTTTCAAATTGGAATCTTTCGTTTAGATCGTGTCTCTCAACAAATTAACGTATTTTTGTACATTTCATGGGTAGAATGTCGGAACACACTCTAAACCTAATTAACAAGTCACAGAAAATTTTCTTAAGTAATGTTGATGGAAATATGCGTAGGGGTATGAAAACCAAATTGTTTCAATCCAAAAGAAGTGACCTGACATGGTAAGGACTACCATAGTCCTCACTGTACATAAGTTTAGCCGGTGACATAATAGTGGTGTAGATTTAATTTCCTCTACTAAGTCCATTGACCGTAGATGTGTGATATAGGATAGGCAACACCGAATCACATAAACGGTGGGGCCACTACCCATTAGTGTTTACCATCAACTTGAATTTTTTTTAGCTGTTATAAATTTGGAATCATTTCGATACTGAACAATAGGTATGTTTAGCGATTATATAAACACTGGGGAGTTAATAATTCTTGCAGAAAACGTTTACTAGGTACTGTGTTTCAAAACTAACGCACTTGACTGCTGTGCTAATGCGTTGTCCATTTTTGCTTTATTTAGGTATGTATGTAGATCTAGTAGAAATTTATCCAAAAAGTGTATCTTTGAGACCCGTTTATATCTATGCTTATGTTACTTCTAAAATAGGTATGGCTACTTAAGGCGCATAATGCTTCACGCAAAGTGAAGCAAAGTGACATTTACCGTAAAGGCGGTCGTATTTGACATAACTGCAAAGTCTTATGAATATTGATTGTAGCCAGGTACACTGCCACCAACACATGTTTCAGGGGGTCATTGACACTTTATATAATGCATCCGCTGTCTTGATTGAATGTAACATGTCGTGCGTCTTTATTGCACACTCGATCAACTCGCCTAGCAGCCGCTCTACAATACGTTTCATATTTCTGTTTTGAAATCCAAATAGGGAGTTCATTGACATTCATCTGATAACGGGCCCGTCGAAAATGTCGCCGTCATTGAAAACGAAACCAGTTTCTGTGCGTGCTTTTGTGCTTTCCACTGTAATTTACAACGACATTGATTTTACATATTATTAAAATAGACATCTATATAAAAACATTGGTATGTTAATCGGGAACCATTTGTTACAGATACTGTGCCGTGTCTCGTGATGAAACTACGCCCCGTGCAGGTTGGTCGCTCGTTAGAAAGCCTTAAAGTACGCATATTAATGCCTGTCATTATTATAACTACCTAATAGAATGGATGTTAAGAAATCAAGTTCTAATCCCCAAAAAGCTCTTAATTAAGAAGGGAAAAAGGTCGAGGAGAAAAGTCTGAGACACCTCGCGTTTCATTACCGTGATCCCCCGGCCTCATTAAGCAGTCGGTGTTGTATAAAAAGCGACTTTATATAAGAAGTTAATTCGGCATCACACCTGTCGCGGTCGTAACTTCTCCCTACGGATGGGCATACAATGAAGCTTGGCCCCATCCACCGTCGCCAGTACTATTATTTTATCTTTACTTCATTCATCTTGGCGGCATCGTCAAAGAAAACGTAAAATATAAAGTCTTCATTACATTGACGTTTGACAGTTCGATTTTCTAAATGTTCTGTACGGATTGGTTGAAATATTAACCGCTTTGAACTGTCATAAAAATGAATTCGATTTTTAGAACCCCAGGTTATGACGTAAAGGAACGAATATAATTTGATTAGTGTTACAACATGTTCATATTCACCTGTTGTACCTTGAATTAAGAACTACAAATTATGATAGTTTTTGCTTTTACACTTAAAGCTGACCGTTTATAAATGATAACCTAATAGATTGTAGTATAATAGACGTAAAGTTTTAACGTTCTCTCTGAAACAACCATTTCGAGTGGATTACGTCCAACTTGAATGTTGATAAAGGTTAGAACTTTAGGGCAAGCGTCAAAATTTTAGCGGCAGTTAAGCCGTAAGGTTTTTAATAGATATTATAACAGTATTTTTACGTCTCAGTTGACTTTAAAAGCTTAGGTAAGAGTACAAAATTGTAATATCAACTGTTGAGATCATTTTATTTATTCATATTTAAATAATCTACTAATGAGCAGGTTTGTAATGTGTAAATTTATACTAACATAAATTGTACATCAAGTGACATTTTGGCTTTAGATTCAATGAAATAATAAATATAATATTACTTAATAACAGTTTCATTTCAATTTAAATACCAAAGTATATAACAAATTCAGACGGTAGATTACTACCTACCTACTTGCTAAAATCATATTATAACTATTTCCATCACAACTTTATCAAGTAATATAATATGATGTCTATATAGGATAGTATATAGGATGACATAGAAAAAACTAAATTACAGCACGATGTGCAATTTAATATTGCGTAAACGAAAATGGCTCTCAAATAAAAGATGTACAGAAAATGTTCCATTCGCCGCCCGCAAATTCTATTAAATTCTGTAGGTAAAAGTGGCGAAAGTATGATGGTTGCCCTCGGCTAAGTAAAGCGTAGTGAATATATTCTGGAATTTTCTACGAAATGTTCCAATTCCATTTCGGTAAGAGACTAATAATATACTTTTTTTCCTCTTTTTACTTCTTACTTCCACCCTTTACTGTTATATTCGAAAATGGAATGGCGTGGAGCTGGACGTTGGATTTAAACCAAATGGATAGTACGTAAATGTGAAATAATGCAGTAATCTTTAATATAACAAGTAACTGAGTGTTACCTCTACAATACCTATTAATTCTATCTACGAAGAAAATAAGCACGTAGTTATTTAATGGACATCATTTTAAAAGTAATCTCCTCAATAAACACTTGAATATTAGTTCGTGTATTTCCTCGTTATATATGTATGTTGATATAATGCCATAATGTAAATGTTTCAACAAACTGACAGAGTTTTTACGGCAGCAGTGATTTAAAATAAGTGTGCTTTTAATCATGTATTATTGAAATATATATAAAGGTCGTCTCCATTCATTTCTTGTGCGTTATGTAGTAGCACAGTCGATGGGCAGCGAACGAACGGACGGACCAATTATTTAGATTGGCGGCGTCGACGCTGCGCCCGGCGTGTACTACGTTACGACTATGTGACGACTACGTCACGACCCCGTGCAGTTTTACCCTCCCTTTATGTTGCTTTTGTTTTTATTAGAGAGCTAAACACAAAATAACAGGGTGAAATCGTCTTTATTAGATGCAATAACGTGGGCTGTGATATGCCACCAAAACGTGTATGTGGTTGTGTAGTAGATTAAGCTTATACACACACGCCTATTGATTCACGATGCACTATACTTTAATTCGTATAGGAATTTCTATAATATAGTTTAATATTTTTGCGGCTTATTATACTGGCTAAGTATAGGTAACGTTATAAAATACGAGTAATGCAAAAAACGGTTCTTAATAAACCTCCAAAGTTAAAGCCAAACATTACCGTATATATTATATGTATTTATATAGCAGTAACTCATCATACATTTAAATGCCTTCCTTAGAAATAAATTCTCTCTGGCTCTAGTAGCTTGGGTTGTAGCTTACGTAAAAATGCCACGTATGCGGAGATCTCACTATGTGGTCCAAGATATAAAATTCAGAAGAGTTTTAAAGAACATTTTCAAATAAATATAGTAAGTTGTTGTTTCATAAGGTACGATTAAGTACAGGTTGTAAGAAAAAAAAAAAAAACAGTAATATCAAAAATGTATTTAGGTAAAACAACTTTTAAAATTTCTAGTATTATCAAAATAATTAAATGTTTGATTGAGGTGTGTATATTATCATACGTGAATATACTTAACTGCTATAAAATACTTTAGAAAACATCTACACTATTCAGACATCTACATATATTTTCTAACATTCATTTTTAGATCGAAACCTGATAATTACCTACAACTAAAATACTTCTCAAGAACTTAAATTAAGTAAAATTATTAAAAAATATTAAACTTGGTTACATTTTATAATGATTACTTCTATATTAGGTACTCCGAGTATTAGGAAGATTCAAATGACATCCTTACACATCGACATTCATTAAACCGAATAATCTCTAGAGCTTGACAAAGAAACAACATACATACATATATACATACATACCTAATATATATGTATACACTTGAAAAACATAATCTAAGGAGGGTTAGGCATGGCAGTTGTGTGAAATTCTAGAAAATGTATAAGCAGTAGTATTGAACTTTAAAGTACGTTAATGACTTGTAATTGTAATGTACTGACGGGCCTGCTGCATTAGTGGTTACATACTGCTGAACCGAAGGTCGTGGGTTCGATATCCACACAGGACAAACTTTTGAGTGATCCAGAAATAGTTGTCCCGAGTCTGGATGTTCTCTGTGTAAATTTGTTGAATGTTTGTAAAGCCCCCCGCGTCACAAGAAATATTCCTAAAGTAAATACATATAATGACAGATTCCTAATGTTAATAATGTTACTAGTTGTCTTTAAAAAAATACTACATCATAGAATAAATAAACAATATATTTAAAGAATTTAAAATATGTCTTTTTTTTGTTGGGGCTCTCTTTTTTTAACAAAACACTTTCCGCTACCGCTTCAGTCAGCGATACAGATGTTGCTTTATACCAAACTGTAACCATACGAACCAATACTTGTGAGTCAGCACGCGTTTGCCTGTCGTATATCGATAGCTGTCGACGCGCACTCACTTTTCAACTGTCTTAATACGATACTGAAGCCTTTCACTCATAGCGTAATACACTTTGAAATCTACATTATTCAGGCCTATTTATATCTAACTCAAGAGGCTTTAAAAGGCTAAAGTAAGTGTTTGAGATGATATCTAATCTTCCATTAGTGGCAACTAATTCTGAAAGAAACAAATGATCTAAAGATACAAAACTCGAGCATATCCACAAATTATTGCCAAATATTATACAAAAAAGTTGATGTTGAAAATTTTAATGACTTAACATGTGCATCTCAGTACCTATCAAATAAAAAGGAAGCGATACATTGATCAAAGTAGTGAGAAAGAGATAACTATAGGTAGGCCGTTTACTTTTCGAGTTATTTTGAACGGATTAGGTCGGAGTTATACCGCGCTTACGTTAATGAACATGTTTATTGTGTTACTTTGTAAGGGTTTATTCAAATAACGGTATTTATTAAACTGGCAATACAGAGTAAATATTATGCATATCCATTATATGGTGAGATAACAAATACATTTAACCATAATGCATTATCATTGGCTTTCATACTTACATAAAACGTGCACGTGTAGGTTTTATAGAGTAAGTAACCACTTTCTTACTCTAGCGAAAATTCTGATGCGTTGCTGTAACTGAAACAGAGCAGTAAAGGAGGTAGGTTTTTAGACTAAACCTATAGGTCCTTGGGTCTTTTATTTTGGTTTGTCTCTAGTTAGTATACTCCATAGTTTTCTTGTCTAAAAAACGATATACCTACGTTCTCTTTATCCGCCAACCACGTGTACCCAGTGCACCTAATTCAAGTAACAATATCTACAAAACAATAACTCAATTTATATTCAAATCTCAAAAACTGAATTATAATCATGTGACTTTGTCGCTAGAGCCGTTAAATCAAAGGCTGCTGTTCAGAACAATAGCTGCTCACATACACATAATACTTGCATACAAAAACCACTACGTTTTCTATTGCTTTTGACAAAGTATAGAAATAAACGACGCCTCAAAGGCAAACAGTAATAACTCCGTTTATTGTTTTTTTTTTTATGAAAATGGGGGAGAGAAAAAGGAGGAATAGTGCAAGACGATTTACGAAATTTTAAATATTTTTTTAAATGTTGCACACACAAAAGACATATAGTAACAAAATTGCGGTTCTCATTAAATTTCTTTAGCAATATTTAAAAAATATTGGGATACCCATGTGTAGTGTATAAACTTTTTTGTGGCACTTATTTCGTTTTACTGGTGGATCAGAATGATTCGTGTCTTTTTTATTCACAGCATGTTGTATGTATAGATACAATGGGTTGCTATTACAGATATTTATCTATATATGTTACAGTTTTAGAATATTAAGTAAAATATCAAGACTAGAATAGCGTGTTTTATTGATTTATATAAATGGTGCGAAACTTCAAGCCTTTTCGAACCTGTCATTTAGTAAATGTTTTATGCAAACTTGAATTTAAACATAAGATTTAAAGATGCATCTATTTACTTATATAATTGGATGTGTAACTAAAAAAAAATTACCATTATTAAATATTCAGTTGAATGTTACTATTATTCATAGCACATAAAGATATTAACTGAAAACCTTTGCCTCCAACGTTTTAATATCTTTATTTTTCTTTGATTAAATTAAATTTTGTAGTAATCAGAAGTAAATTTATACAAATCAAGTTTATTAATATTATTTATTATTTATGTTTACCAAACATACTATCAATAAGTAAACTCATGCAAAAAATAAAATTCCCCTCTAATTGTCTTTAAAACTTGGACGAACATTTATTGTTATATTTGCATCGAAATTGCGTTTGAATGAAGTCAATTTGATTATGCAAAATCCGAGGCTACCATTTCTGGCAATTTGCAGTAACTTTTGCATTATTACAACGTTAAGTGAAATGGGATGTGCCTGATGCCTGGAGAAACTGGGTGCTGTTAGTACAAAAAAGATAATACTTTTGACCCTTTGGACAAAACGGTCTTCTTAAAATAATTTTACGCATTTTCCAAGTAAATGCCTATAGACGGTAGTGAGCTTAGCACATTTATATGATTTTGGCATATTGGCCATCATGTTTTGATTTTAGGGTTCAATTTTTTTATTGTCGAAGGAAAATCAAAACCTATTTATTCTACGTCAATGGTAAATACCCTACTTAGCATTGACGTAGAAACATGAAACCCGACAAGAAGAAAGGTCTGAAAATGTGTAATTCTTTACTTGGCTATGAAGTCCTCATTACCATTATTTTCAGTATATATACTATATTATTTTGAAATTGCAAACTTATGTTTTGCGGTGTTAAAATTAACTTTGACTCATATCGATGACCTTTGGGAGTGTGTTTTAGAATTGCGAAGTTAACTTTGCAGTTCTGAAATACTCTGATAAAATGCTCTCGTACGTCTTAAGGAATTAACGTGCAAGAAACCTTACATTTTCGATGACTGAATTTTTGGATATATACTTAAATAAAAGATTTATTTTTCACAACGTCAATCGGACTCGCATCGAACTGTTTTTTTTTTCTGATTGAAAGAACTTACATATATGTTAATAATATTTCCCCCTAAATTCACAAGGCACATTCCACATAAGCAAAAAAACTATTATACTGTACTAATTAGCCGCTATCATTCTCAATTCATTCACATTTATTTTCAAAATACTAACGATTCATGTAAGAATTAATTTAACAAAACCCGCTAATTTGTTTTTGTACAAACAATTTAATATACAAGGTAAAAAGTTTTATACAAAAGAACTTTTGAATAAATGACATACTATCAAATGTTTTATGTCGTCCACGTACGTCAGCATGCGATGATGCTTTTAATAGTCAAGTCTGTAAGAAGTAATAAGACAATGACACTTATGAAGACAATTTTCCATAAACACTATTAGCAAACCTGGTATCTAGATCTGTAGAAATCTTTTATTTATTTAAAAGTACTTGCTACTTAAGTAAGTACTTTAAAATAAATAAAAGTTTTCTTGTTAACATATTTTATACATGAATTTATTTTGGTGTAGGTATAGTTAGTTAGCATTTTAGTATAAATGTATCGAAGATCACATTAATAAATTAGGTTTTTTTTAATCTAATCAACGACAAAAATATTTAAATGGACCACGATTGGTACGTACTAAATCCTGTAGTAAAGCGGTATTAAATAAAGGTCACGAGACATTGACGATTTTCCGTACCCTCCCTTCTTCCTTTTAGCCATAATAGAGCCACCTACCGACGGCTAATTAGAATTAATTAGAAAGAGCCGCTCTATTTTCGTGAATGCTTTTTTTGGCTGCTCGTTTACGTGTTTTTATAGAAAATGTTTTGCGACTAATTAAAAACCTGCAAGTTGGAGTTGCTTTAATTTTTTATTTTTTTTTTTTTAAAAGACAACTCCCGCATTAGGATTAATTCCTGTGTCGCGGGGGACTTTACAAACATGCAAGCAACTTACACAAAGAACACCCAGACTCAGAACAACAATTTGAGGATTACACAAAGTGTTGTCCCGTGCGGGGATTGAACCCACAACACTAGGCGCGGCAGCTTGGTGGCGAGGTGACCACTTAAACCGTTAAATTTGCTTGTGCTTTGTTAATTGACGTTCATAGTCAGATGCAGGCAGTCTATGCCTGTTTTTAACAGCTTAAATTGTATTTTATTTATGAGTGCGTACAATAGATTAAACATGAAATATATAAAATGATATAAATAATAACTTTGAGATATATGTCACAAGGATAAATAAGACAGATGGGTAAAAATCACAAGTACCTACCTTCATTTAAAGTGAAGGCCAGAAGATTACGTTTTTGTATAAAAAATTCAACATCTACATTATTCAAATGACTCCTCAAAATATATTGTTTTAGATTACTAAACTTTTATTTCAAAATCAAATCCTTTACTTTGTTCACGCATATGTTAAAGAATGAATCATGCGGCTGGCAACATTGTTCTTGTCGGGCTGCACCAATTCAATCATCGGAGTATGACGCGATAAGCGTTGCCATTGGTCGAACACATTACCCCCACTATCCTTACTTTTGTAATATTTTAAATTCAAATAAAAACACAGACTCGGCTTTAACTTAAACATGACACTTGTTTTATCATTACGTTTTCCCAGAAAGTATAATAGGTCTACTTCAGTACACTAAATTACATCAAATCTCAAGTACCGACGGTCAAATCCGGTACAAACTTGTCTTGGGAACATTTAGATAATCAGTGTTTAAACACACGGGTAATAATTTTAATGTTTTTATTGTTGTGATTAAAAAAAAAAAAAAAGTAAAAATCTAAAAATGTTAATTTAATAAGAAACTACGTAACTAAGTAACGGTTACTAAGTTTTTGATACAATGTATAAAACCTTACATCATCGTATTAAATCTTTTGCGATTCTTTAACGGGAATCGATTTAGCTTTGTAAAATACCGCAAGAGGATCAGTTAAACTGTAACTTTTGTTTTCGGGCTCGCTAACGGCCAAGCCGGCCACGCTTATTTCCGACTGGTGGATTTCAGGAACCACCTCCTTTACGAGACTGTTATCCTGGTCTTAAGAATTTCTCTTCGACCAACCTGCACGGCCGCAGTAAAATCTGGAGTGCAGTGCATTTTTAAAAGGGAACGCCCCGGTCCGTTGTCAGGGCTTTTCATTATTTTAAATATTCAGTGGTGTGCAGTGTGCCCGAAGTCCAAGTCCCATGTGACGCCAACGCTTCCATGTCGGTGAGTACGCTTTTATATAAGGTTGTCGCGTACCCTTTTCTCGCTTTTAAAATTTATCACTAAAAGCACTTCGTCACGAAACGCTCTCATCACTACCGTTAAAATTAATCGCCCCCTTACAAAATTAAAGTTATGCCCAATAAAAATATCATACAACAAGTCGAGGGACCCAATAGTCTCATTAGTTCCCATCTCCGCTTTTACAAAGCTCGTTACTCAGATAATTTTCGTCCTTGGTCCAGCATTAAGCAAAAGGCGCAGGCCCAGTAAAATGTGGCTACAACATAGCCTGGCATTAAACACTCCCAAAGGCTTCGCTATATTCGCACAATTATTCCCTGAAGCGAACCCTTCGCTGCGTGGCTTACAATTACCTTCCATTCAGCTAGAGGCGTTCCGCTCGTTGAAAATAAAATTAAATTGAGAAGGAAAATAAAATGAAACTTCGAGATATCCGTTCAAATTACTGTGTGTATCTGCGCAGCGGAGGCTGTGTGCCCATTACACGTGCACCTATATTTTGCAGGTATAATTCAAAGCGAACGTAAATTTCGCGCCGCAATTAAACTGTTGGCAACAGTATACTGACGAGTATAATGCAGCCAAATTTAAAATCTTTACGTTAAATGCTTCTACAAAACTCAAAATGTTTGTTTGGTATGTTGTAAACTCTGCAATTTACGTACAGTCGCGCTCAATTTGGAAGCAACATTATTTGAAATATTTATTAACTTTGTTCCGCATTATACATGAATAAACCGATATTTAAAACGAGAGAGCTTATCCGTACATCTCAAGTTTTTCTTCATAAGCTCTTCACAACGTTAAATTTATTCCAGCCCGGGAGCGTTGAATTAAGAGCCGCCTTAATCCTTACAGAGCGAACTTAACCTAATATCATAAAGATGGAATAAGGCAACTTGTACAGAGTAAAGTCAAATATTACCATTCGAGAAGATTAAAGAGTTGTTAAATCTATGAAGGCCTGAGACAGAGGACAGTATAGGTACTTTTATATGAAACAAATAAGAGTGTTGCTAAAATATTACTAAATAGTACATGAAGTATCTAATAATAAAATATTAAGTTTAAAAAATAATATATAATTCATGCCTCTTCTCAATTTAGAAGAAGGGTTATCAAAAATCAACACGTTTGGAGACATCAGTTTGGATTATTCAAACATATGTTTGTGTTTGTTGTATTTCATAACCAACTAAAACTTAACTACTAATAGCATTCATTTATTTTGTCATCACTTAAGTATCAATTTACATAAAGCTACTGTCAATAAATTTAAAAAGCAAAAATCTTCAAATGAATACAAAAAAGGTAGGAATGCCTGCGACAACATGGTGGCAATGGCAAAAACCGTGAGAGAACAGTCAGCAGTGTGTGGCGGCCATTTTGAAATCGCCTGGGAGGGGCGGCGCGATCGCGTCCTGTTTGATTTATTTAACTCCCGCTAATATGGACTCCGACCAGTTTTGACATTGACTGTACTGACTATTATTAAACTTTCTCCAAATATCCTTTTTGTAGTATTTTCGGTAATTTACTTCACAAAAATTTTTGATTGCCAGCTGAATATAATATTTTTCTACAGATATGTAAAAGAAACTAATTTAATTTAACACGTTATAAACTTTATTAAGCTTATAACAGGTAGAAAATAAATTGAGGGCGTTACAGACAATCCTATAAATGCAAAGTATTCCCAAATATAAAGTCAAACTGAATTCTCATTTCAATAAAATTACACATTATTTCTGTTAGCGAGCACAGGCTGACTATGCGGTAGGTCAATCGAAGGATCTCTTTAAGTGGTTATCAATTTAAACTAATTATATCTATAATTAGCAAAATAATTCCGTTTACTGGTAAAAACATGAGCAGCCTTTCGGTCGACCGCATTTTGACTTGTCTCCAACGCTTACAATGTAAGGACCAGCTTACAAGGGAATGAGATGTTCATGTCTGCTATAAAACGACCTAACAATAATAAAACACACATGAGATTTAACTATATTCAGACGAAATAAAGTTCATATTTGTAAAACGGATATAAGAGATAATACGTTTAGTAATAAATTGTTTTGGATTGAGACGCAACATTGTTCTATCGAGATTAGTCGAGCTTGGTGCACCGTCCTTTTCCAACACAAAATAAAGATATTGAATTTTGATAAGGCCGTCTCTGTCTACTGAAATGTCTTTGATGTTCTCCGGTTCAAAATAGCTTCATAAAATGTTAAAGATTATGTGAAATAGAAGAGGCCGTATAATCATCCAGTACTCTATGCCTACCTATTTATTTTACCTACATGAATATAGAATGTATCTAATCAATATGCCTGTATTGTGTATAGATTCCTTGATAACCTAATGAACCAGCGTCCTTGCTAATTAAGTTTGTTGAGTTGGTGTCATGGGTGTCCATGGGCGGCGGTGTTCACATACCAGCAAGTAAAACTTCTGCTCGTTTGCCCCCCATCCCTAAATAAAAAGTTTATGAAAATTGCTAGTTTTTACTTTTTGCACCTACATATTTCCATTTATATTCTATTTGTTATTCTCTACTTAGTATTCTAAATATAAATAGTGATGTTATCAAACACATAGGGAATATTTAAAACCTCAATAATCAAAGTGTGTTCAATAATTTAAGAACTGGCCTGTGTTGTTTTACTGTATGTTTTACAAAAAAAAAAAAAAACTCAAATTAAAAATATAGCCGCTGGCAGCATAGTCCAGAATTGAATTACAAACAAGAAAAAAACTATTAAGTGCTGGTTACATATTTAGTGTTGGTTAAAAATACTTGTTATTCTCTTTCACTCTATAGAATATATATTGAAAGAATGAATGAAATGTATAGTACCTATGTTTAAAAACCTACTAGCTAATTAAATCACTTAGCTCTTATGTGTGAGGCAGCTAAATGCTGTCTCTGAATTACTCAATAGGTATGTAAATAAAATAGTACCTATGTAGGCAAGATACACGGCCGTAACCCACAAGGCTCTGTAATAGAGTAGACAGTGGCACAGATCCCATCGTAAACCTACATATTGTGGGATGGGATGGTTAAAATTTTTTTCTAGGTTTCTAGTTATAAGTAGGTAATGATATGCATAATATATTATATTTCCAATAGCAGAAGAAATATGTCATTGCTAATATACTTTACTAACATCCAGTGTTCCTATATAGATCTTTAGATGTTGTTTATTGCCAGGTACATAAAGTTTACAGGACATAACAGTTGTGTGATCCACAAATAGTTGTCCCGAGTCTGGGTGTTCCTTGTGTCCGTTGATTAAATGATTGTAAAGCCCATTGCGACTCTGAAATTATTCCTAATCCCAAAGTTGTCTTTTATAAAAAAACAAAAAATATTTAAATTTAACGTACATATATATATTGGTACATACGCTCACGCCTGTATCCCCTAAGGGGTGGATAGAGGCGTATAAAACACCCACATTTTGCCAATTAGAATTTGGTCCCACTAACGTGATAGGCAGCAAGCCCATTGTATATTTATATTATGAATAAATTAAAGTTATACATGCCGATTGGTGTCACATGCCGTTACTCCACAGTCCTTTGACTTTCACAATATCATTTTTTTAAATGATTCATTTACTTCCTCCAGTTGACAACTTAATAATCAATTATGTCAAATACAAGTTTCCTCTGATATGGCTATATTTCAGTACATTTTCTTCTATCTGTATTTATGTGTTAATAGATACAACAAACGTTGCATAAGCTTTATACACCTAGTTGCCACAGTTAAAGACTAAAGACATTTTCTTTTATCAGTATACAAAATATTCGAGCACATTGCCGATGGTCCCGGACGGAGGCATTATCTCACAGTTTCAGAGAACAACGTAACGTTTACGTAAACACAAAATACGCTCCCAAGTTTCACGTCAAATTGCTCTGCACTGCGGTGCGGTTTTGTATTAACGTCTCTATACTTAGTTGTGTAATTACTTGTATAATTTGGAGTGTTTACATGTACATAGTCTGTTTAAAGTATTCATTTTGTTAATATTAGGTAATTACAGGTTCGTAGGTATAATTCTCATAGTGATTCTGACTTATGAAATGGTTGTCCAGAGTGAAAAATACCTATAAATATATAAATACCTACCTTGTATGTGTGGTTTCTGAAAGGCTTTTAAGTATAACATTTTGAGTGGCATATTTTGAAGTGAATTTTCGATGTTTCTACATATATTATATTTCCATTGTTCTGAATAAACATCTTGGTGATCTAATTAATGGAAATTTCTGATGCTAGAGCAATTTTTCATATTGATATTTTATATTGCACATTAGTAAATCAAAAAAATAACGAGTCATACGCATAAAGGAGAATATTATGTACAAAGGCGACTTAAATCCAGCGGTGAGTTTTCTTCCAGTTAATCTTCTAAATGGGTATCGAACGGGGAAGGGAACACTTGAAAGATATTTTCATACAGCCTCAATAAATTTGAATATTTATTTCAAGCCCCATGATATCCTTTAATGAAGTCGTAGAGCAAAATATCACATGCAAATTAGTAACAATAATTATTGTTTTAAAAAACTATTATAACTATGATAAATATAAGGCATGAAGTAAATACAATGAAACACTATCATAAAAATGTTTACTTAATTAGTTGGAAATGTAGTTCGTCTTTAGCCGTCCCGGTAATTTCACAATTTCACGCTGAGCCGGAGATCTCGTTACTCGTACGGGATTTGGTCCCGGCTCTTTGGCCATCGCTAATGTCCCGGAACGAATCGTTGGCCCACATGTAGAAAATAATTATAAAGTCATCCGCCCAAATCGTACACCTTTCGTGAGAACTCAACGTTTATATGACGGATATTGCCCATTTATAACAAAAAGGCGATCCACACGATATCAAAACAAAAGCTTTAGCTTACTTTACCTACGTTAAAATTATATAAGTTGGTAATATTTTTACATAATTTTCTTCTGTGTGTATATTTTAAGCCATCGATAATAAAACAGGTCCCCAAACCTACCCAGGAAATGATTCATTGTCTGTGTTTAAAAATTTAGTTACGATTAAGCTTGGTTGGGTGAACACGGATAGAGTAAACAGCAAAAGGAGCGTGGTGATAATTGTTTTTCTTATCCGTACATTTTCCTCAACATTTCCAGTAAGCGATAATAAAAAGCTTGTTCGTATAACTCAGCCACGAATTCCACAAAACTCTTGTCAGCGAATGGACGATAATCCACCGCTTAGTCGTCCTTTTTTACGCAAAAAAACTTTTCCTTTTGAATAACCCCCTATTTTTCCGGCAGCTGACCCCTCTTTATTCATAAGCTGCTGACGTAACTTGGAGATCCCTAAATGAATGGTTGTTCGTTGTTTTACGGGTCTATTCACAATGCTTTAGGTTGGAAACTTTAGAGATTTGCCACAAGAAAAAGTAGACGAGATTTCGTCATGAAATTATATGACGCCTGCCAAATTATTATATTATCTCAAAGTCTCTCTATAGCGTAGTGAAGATAGAAGATAACTACCTAGTATACTTCGATACTTATCGAGATTATAAATATAAAGATTAAAATCATTTTTGGTCGACTTACTCACGATGCCAGCTTCGAGTTAACGGGTCATGATTTTAAATTAAAAGATTAAATAACGGTATCTTATCCAATAAAAGGTTTGTATCTAGAGTAAATCGTGGGTTATTTATAAACGGTTGCCACTCGGTCCGAAAGAAAACAACATCAAGTATTTCTACTCCCTGCCATTGAGTTGAGTGCATGCCAGACACGAGCATTACCAACATTAATTAATACGTTAGCCTTCTATATTAAAATACACAGTCGCATGGCTGAGACGCTTTAAATACAATGTAACATTTTAATTAGTCGGCAACATTAAAGGAAGTAGCATATGTAGTAAACCGTTATCTTTTTTTTTTTAATTTTACGTAAAACATGTTTATGTAAAAACAAATAATGTTATAAGTAGTTTGAGATGACTCTAAAGATATTTTATGTTATAGGAAAAGCTCTACAACATAAGCCTCATGGGTAAATGGATATCATAGACGCCAGTAACATTGAACTTACGTAGTGAACGCTGCCAAAGTAGTTACGATAATGGTTGCCTTTCAAGCTCCCGGATTGCGTAACACCGCATCTTATGTTATGTTCTTGTAGGTATGTATGTACATATGTCGATGAAATAATAGTAGTGTTCATAGTCAAAAAGAACCTTACGCTGTAAATAAAATCTATTTACAGGCGCCAGCATAAAAATAGCGTGAGCGTAACGATATAAAATGAAATTCATCTCGTTTTATGCAGATAGGGGGTCGTAAGGTTTTGCTTGAGTTGAGAAGAAAAATTTGAATTTAGATGTCACCGAGAGTCGCGTGGTAACGGGTTTCAAGATCTTTCGCTTTACGACGCTTGACTAAAATGCTGTTCTCAACTCTGGCTGACAACTGTACTGAGTTTATTTGAAACGGAGGCGGAGAAGTATCCAAGAGAACGCGAGCCAAATGGCCACCTCTCGGGATGAATGCGATGGCCGGCAGTTTGTACCGGAATGGTTGTCGGCGTCAATTCCGTATTTTAAAAGCGACCTTTTAATATAATTTAAAACAGTTAGGGAGGCTTTTAATATTTTGTGTGAACTATGTATATTCATTTATGTGTAGACAGAAAAAAAGAAAATTAGTAGTTATTTGTCAGATATTTTTTTTGGTAATCTTATGTCACTGGCCGTTTTATTATGTTGTTTTCGGAATGATGGTTATCATAGATCAAAACAACACAAATATAACAAACAGGCATTAAATTACCAAGAATAGTAACAGTTACTTATTCAATGATTTTCTCTTCCAGTAGTTACCTTGATTTGAATGTCTATATATATTCGTGATTCTGCTTAACAAAACGTGCTTGGGTGCTATCCACATGGCGATTGTCAGAGAAAGTTTCTATAAAAACATCCAATGTTCCCCATTATCGTGCTCCGGAGGAAGCTTGCTCAAGTCCGTTACATACAAATGCCTTTCATTAACTTGTCGATGTTCCGTCCGCAACGCTACGGGACTATTGTGTTTTAAGCCATCTCTTTTCTTATAACAAACTTTTCTTATAGCAAATGTATTCCTCAATTAACAGTAAATATATTTTATTATACTAAATAATATAGCGTCCTGTATAAATAACACGGTTATTTTATTTAGTTTTTTAATCAGTGCTTATTTTCCAAAACCTATCAATACAGTTTGGATGCCGGTGAAATTATAGCTGTAAAGAAAATGAGATCTTTTAGCCACAGATGCACGTTTCGTTCCCGCACGCGATCAAACTTATCCGTTCGGAAGACATTCTGATAAGGCATGATATGAATTCAGATTTGGGACATCTCTCTTTTATGTTATTCGAGTTTTTTTCCCAACGTTCACAGAGTTTGTTCTCCGCTCTTTATACGTTATTGATCTGCAACAAAATATAATACAAATATAAAATTTATTTAGATACATAAATCAAATGATATTATATCTGACACAATTTGCCACGTTTATGTTAGAAACGTCTCCCACGCGACGAAATAACCTATTACCGACATGAAGTAACAGTAATATTTTGTCAGTTCCTATAGACCAATAAAATGGGTTGAGAAGTACTCTCGTCTTGTAAATTGACACAAAACGAAAACTCCTGCTGAGAGAACTCAAAATGTTTATAAATATAAAATCAAGCGAGTAGAAATCCAATCTACGGACGAAGCTCATCAATATTCTGCCGTCTTGTAAATTTCCTTGGGCTTTAAAACAAAGCAAAAGAAGTCTGTTATTTAACTCGTTTCCTATACCGCCTATTCCTTAGTACCAAAGGAAATACCCTCATCTATCTCTTTTAAGGAAGATGTAATAAAACTAACGGGTTCGAGTTCTTTACGTGTGTAGCGAAGCAAATAAAGTAAAGAGAATGCAAATTGGATTGATTGTTAATATATTTTTCTAACGAATTAAGGTCGATACTTCCTTCTATCAGTGTACAAAATAGCATACATACGTTTTTACGCAGGTTACGTTTTATATTCCGACAAAAATATAAATATTTCAAGGTAGGTATTACTTTATTAATTCCAGTTTCTTGCTCATTACTACGAGTACAATAAGTAACATTGGATAGATCTTTAAGAAGTAAAGCATCCTACTGAGAATAACAACAGGTAAATTTATACAAATGAACACCATTTTAAGGTAACAAAAGAAAGTAAGCCCTTTGTAGAACATACAATTTGATCGCGGAGAGTGTTTAAAATATACCAAAAGCTTGGTAGTATTAGGCGAAGTAAAATTTACCAAAGCTTTTTTGCTTTAGTATTTCCAATCAGTAGAATAAGGTATTTTTTACCTCACTATTGGTAGAGATTAGTGGTAAATTGAAGAAATTAGATATAATAATGAGTAATAAATTGAAAGAAGTGAAACTTAACGTGACTTTTAAGATATCTTTAAATTACTATCGATACTACACACCTTATAGTGTTTTTTTTTATTAACAATAGTGTACACATGATATATTTTCATGCTACATTTTGTTAATAATACAATCTAAATACTAAAGGCATGATTTATCAATATATATATGTATGTTACATATTACTTTTTATATTTATTTGTTTTTCTTTTTCAAGTATAATTGCAAAGAAGCACATATTTTACCGCATTCAACGGAGAGCGACTCGCATCATCGCATGCCAAGATACTTCTGATCGGCTTGACACCCTGGCGTTGCTTCACTCTGCATCCTCTATCGCTTGTATCGTGGGGAGTTTTCAGAGGAATTGTTCGGACTTATACCGGCTGCTGGTTTCCGCCATCGTCCTACGCGACAAAATATCCATCCCCACCACCATGACGATTGGCACTCCACCACTTTGCGCTTCTCCAGAAGCTTTTTGCCGCGCACAACCAGCCTATGGAACAAATTGTCGCCTGCCGTATTTTCGAACCGATACGACCTTCAAATCTTCAATAAAGTCCCCGTCTGCTCTTTTGCCCCTATCGCATAAAATAAAAAAAATATATATATTATATTTCTACGACAGCTTACGTAATAATAATATTGCGTAATATTGCGTATAATATAAAAGTTAGGTATCTGCCTTGCCAGAGATGTATCGCCAGTTCACCACACTTTTATTTATACTCTTTCATTTCAGCAATATCTACAAACTCGGTAAGTTTCTTTATTATTATACCAGGCTTTATGTCTCTATTGTTCTGAACAAAACATAGAGCAAACTTGTTTGTTTAGATTCTGATAACATTTGTGATGAGGTTAATTCTTTAGAAAATATTTTTTTTCTAGAGAAGCTGAATGTAATAGTTTAAAATTATGAAAAAATATTTTTGACATTCCTTATTTTTTCATAAATTTTCATCATACGTAATAAATTAATATTGGATTTGGCAGGCTTGAGACGCTTCTGCCTACCTCTTCAAGGATAAAGATAGGTGTTTGTGTGTGTATTTATGAAACAAGAACATCAATACCACCATTAAACAAAATAGGAAGACAAGAAAGAAATTAGAAATATTATAAATATTTATAGATTTTTTAACATTTAACATAAACACAAAAAAATATGTAAAATAATTCAATTTCTTGCTTCTCTATTTAGGAAGTACAATCTGAAACGTTCAAGAGTCCACCTATTTATCATCTGCAGATAGAATTAATAACCTATCGAAAGCATGATAGTAGAATTTCCAACTGTTATCTTTTCGGTAACTAAGTTAAAAGTAACGTTAATAGTATCATGTATTTTATGCATTTTTTATATATTTTGCTGCTATAACTGCATTATAGTTTGTAGTTCTTCACAATTTTCTTAGAGGTGAAAGTATCAACTATTTACACATTATCGCGTTGGCCCTTTTTAGAGGTGAAAGTATCAACTATTTACACATTATCGCGTTGCCCCTTAACGAATTATCGAACGAACAAGAATAACTATCTACTTAAACTATAACTCAAACTGAAAATGTAGCAAACATTTTCATGGATAGATTCTATAACAATATACCAAGTCTACGCTGCGCCCTACAACATTGATAAGCGTAACAAAACCTTTTCTGATATTTTTTTGCCTTATTTATTTAGTTAGTACTTTACTGTACCGATATTTTGTGCGGGTAGGCGAGTTCAGAAAAGAGGCAATATATTTTCTACTGAAGCACATAACGGAAGGGTTCTCATTTCTTACGTATGTATAAAGGCTACCTAAATACATTCCACCTTCTTTTACTTTATTCTGCTCGTGTAGAAAGTGGAAAAACCTCGCAAAACTTTCATGGCTAGCCAAGCTTACCTACACGTGTGTGTCACATCACCGAAATATCTGCCAATTTCATTTCTCCGCTAACCTCCCCGGAGCGTAGTAAACACCACCCCCACCCCCCAACACTTACACAACTCACCCCCTCCGTTGTGTTTGTCCAACTGATATTCTTGAAGATTCACAACCAGTCTGAAAAGATCTACCCTACCTCTCTACATGCTTGTTCCGTAATAATGGTCAGGCGGAAATGAATTCAGATTTGAAGCTCTCATTAAAGTGGATAAGAATTTAAAGTTGAGGTACTTTGTGCACTTGCTTTTGAACAAACATGATGATGTGTCTAGAAACTTCTTAAGAATAGATGAGTGTAGATAAGTATGAGTTACGAATGCTTTGTTTATGTCAATAAGAAGATTAGACGCCTTATTGCTTTCAAATGTTATAAGAACTATATAAAATACATAAGGTCATTGAGGTATATTCATAACATACTTAAACAAATAAAAAAGTTTTATGTTAAACTATTATACGATCTAAAATTGAATATTCAGCTTATGCATTCTTATTTTTTTATAGAAAGTAGTTCTAAACTGTAGATGAGATAAGTAAATACCTATCTTAAATATACATATGTAGGTACTTTGGATTCAAGTGGAATCATCACGTAGCTGAGTAAACACGTCGACACGCAATAGAGTCTGCCAAACAATCATGACAACGGTTCGATCCGTCTTATTGGATACAAGCACTTGACACTCGGATTTGTTTGCGACCTCTCATTAACTATGTTTGTGTAAACTAATTTACGATGTGTTTGCTCTACGATCCCCACTAATTGACCGGTGATAGATCTAGCTACGACCAAACGTGGATAATGTAGTGGTCTATTCTAATAACCACAAAAAAATAGCTGAAATATTTTTTGTTTACATATATAATCAATTATATTTTTTCTCTTTCTCTCTCCCTTTGTATATTAAGTGATGATCTATAGATCAAAAATAACATTCGAGGGCTGTTTTTTAAAAAAGATCTCAATCTCTTGTTATTCTTTGCGAGATATATTTACCTGTGTCATTTTTATCTCTCTACATTAAATACTCTTCCACCAGGGGATTGAGAAGTATGTAAGCTATATGTCTTTGGTGTACAATAAAGATTATTCTTAATTTATTTTATCTTCTTTAGCAAATTTAGAGAAAATTCTTGTATATTGACTTTAATAATACATATAATCTTATTTAGATACATAACTTTGCCTATAAAATGTAAATAAGTAATTTAAAATGCCTTTACTGACACTATTTCTATTAAAAGACTATTTATAAAATATTAAAAACTGTAAATTCTGTTTATGAACATGGTTTGTTCACGTTTGATATGTGGGTAGGGCCTTGCTTAGGCACGAATGGGCCGGCTTGACCGGTGCGATACCACAGCCTCACAGAAAACCGGTTGGGAAGCAACGCTTGCGTGGCATTTCTCCAAAACTAGAGAGGTTCCCTCCTCTCCTCTTTCTTCTCCACTCATCCTCTAACCTTCTCTTTCACGTCTCCTCCTCCCCTCACTCTTCTTTCCCCTCCCGCATCACTATCAAAGGCAGGCAGCGCACTTACGACTGTTGACACTTACCATTAGACGACCCCTCTGTTCGTCTGTCCCCCTATATTATAAAAAAAAGAATGAAAATCATAAATTGACTATTTTAAGCAATCATTACGTCTTACTAAAATTTGTACACAGCTATTTCTTCTTGTAACAAATAGCTTATTACTACACTCCAGTAGGAATAAATCATTGATGGAATGAGTAAATACAGTAAATAAATTAATAAAACGGCATCATTTAGGTAACTGTCGGGAGCCCACCCACATTGGTTGTAGCTCCCGGAACTATCATTTTACTGACTAAACTCCACAAGTCACAATCTTAATATTTGGTCATTTTATAAAATTACGATTATGGCTTTCTTTAATCAGTAAAATGTCCGGCTATTAGTATGGTGCGTCCCGTATTAGTATTATATATTTGGGATATCATTTACATATTTCCCGAGAATTAACCAATTAGAAAGTATAATCTCTGTTATTTTGGGGATTCAATTTAAAGTCTTCTTTATATATATAGATATAGATGTTCTTCGTATAGTAGTTCAACTGTAGTTATTTATATATAAAGAGCGATAGTAGTTAAGTAGAAGCCTCGTTAATTGGATAGTTTTGCTAAATGCTTCATAAGAAAATAGGTATTAGTATTTGATCGGGGTTTTTCACATTCAGACGAATTTAATAAACTAACCACAATCATTATGAATGTAAAAATAATAAATTACATTTACTTAGTCAGCATTACATTCAAAACATTTCTACAGTTCTTTGTCTTTCTCATTTACTCTCAAAAATATTCTGCGGCTAAAAAAAGAGAATTTAAGCTCTGTTAAACAGTATGCCGAAATATAAACAGATCCAATAAGGTATCTACTATAAAGTTTCAAGAATATTGTTTCGCACAAAACTCGAGTGGATAAGGCGATTGTTTTGAGAATAGTACCTGCTTATACGCAAGCTTTCAAAACAGAAAATACCAACAACCCTCTTACGGTGCGGCTGTTAAAGGGGAGAGAGGGGATAACATGTTTGTGGAAATATTTATTCAAAAACATGCATTAACATTTTAATCTAATTGACTTAAAAATTAACTAGAAAATTTTGTTAGTTTGTGTTACATGAACAAAGAAAAATATTCCATTACTTGTTATTGGTCGCCGAAACCTTTTTTTATTAAACATACTGAAGTCTACATTTCTCTGGTGTTATTGCGTAGATACTACTTTCTACGTATCTTATTGTTTTAATAAGAGATAAACATATACCTTATATGCAACTTAAAGTTCGTATATCCTGAAAACCCCCTTTTGGTATGGTTACAGTGATTTTACGAAAAACTTGTTGTGCTATAAAAATGATATCAGCACCGACTTATGATTACTCTCTGGTCTATATGTTAACATATTAGTAGTTTAAAATCATTTATATTTTTATGCATTTTAACCATTTGATTTTTGGGGCAATAGTACACTACAATAATTCAATGAAATAGGTAAAGATATTCGTAGATCTGAAATGTTTCACTCGTCGTAAAACAAAGATCATAAGTACCTTTAGTAGAACTTAGGTAAGTTATATTTAATATCAACTATAGATATTTTTATCCTATCAAATCCACGCTCTGTCTACAACAACAAAAATTAGCTTACGATTGTCGATCGTATAACAGCATTCTTTAAATGTAGGTATTCTACGTATCTTTGAATAACCATCAATAAATGAAATAGAGATATAAATAGAAAGTCGCCTCTCACGTTTATGTTACTTAAGTAATATTTCGTTGATTTATGGTTCTAATGATATGCGCCACAAAATTCTTACGCCGTCATTAGTCGATCGGATCGGTCCAGCCATCCGGCTTACAACCGATGTAATGGAGCGGCTATGTTGAGGATAGACCGATCCGGGGCGTAATGACGGACCGGCCAATATGAGAGAGGTAGTTGGTGTACACTGTTTACTTGATGGTTACGTAATATTTTAAGGTAATCTTATATTTTAGAGTATTTATTTAAAAAAAAAAAACGAAAACCGGCATTTTATGACCTTGGGCTCCCATTAGGTAAGAAGAAAACCACCTTTATGAAAAAGTAAAAAGTCTTGGTTTGACTTAGGTTCATCACAATAAAAAGCAATGACTATAAAAAAATATATTTCTATTCCACATTAATAATACATACGTACATACACTCAGGCTTGTAACCCAAAGCGGTAGGCAGAGACATAATTTATAATAAATAATGCAATTTAAGATAAATCAAAGATACATTTGGAAGCAATAGTACACTACAATACATTGATATTCGTTGATCGCAAATGTTTCATTTGTAGTAAAAAAAAGATCATAAGTACCTTAAGTAGAACTTAGGTATGTTATATTCAATATCAACTATATATATTTTACATAACTGAAACAATCATATTAATTTTTCTATAAGTATTAGCAGCGCAACTAAGTTTTCAGAGCACTTGACTACTTATTTTGTATTCTGTCTACACGATAAGTGAGAGTTATTTAAAAATATGCAGTAGGTAGCAGTGTACGTGTAGCTGACAAATACACGATTCCAATATTGTGACACTTTGGGTACACGCCTCTGCGTGTATGTGCGTATATCCAGTGTTACACCTCTGTTCGGTCATATGACCTCATTATCCCACCCTTATCATACACCCAGCCGCAAATATAAACCTTAACATGGGTACCCTAAAGCTTGAATTAGATTGACCTTTACAAAACTAATGTTCCAACAAGAAACTTCACCCGAACACGAATCAGATAATAAGTTACGTATTTTGTAAGTTGATTTCGAGCAAATTGCCGGGAGACATGGAGATTATCGGGTTTCAATGCTGATCGTTGTATAAATTTGTTTTATAATCAAGTAAGAGGCACAACTTCCCACACTCCATCGATATGGGAGAAAAATGTAAAAATTATGACATGCGCACTACCAAATACTTTTTCTGTAATAAAGCTAGGAGAATATGTACAGTCAGTAATTCAATACAAGTCAGTTTTCAGTTAAAAAAGAGTACCTTTTTTTAGATTTTTTTTAGATATGAACTTAGTAACTTTAGGGAGGTTCCCCACAAGGTATATTTTTAGAAAAATATTATAAGCGCTCCAAAAATTTGAACACACCTTTCTAAAATACTTTGTATATTAATATGAATACGGTATGCAAAAATTCAGACTACCGAAAATATCCATGGGGCCTCATTAGATTAACCATCCAAGTTTATTATGCGTACTATAATAGTTTAGCGTAAAACCTTACCACTGGCAAAGTAGTTTTGTTAACAATTGTTGTTATACATTTATTGAGCGGCACTGTAGTAAGTGGCAGCTCTTTAGAGTGTCATTGTGACTGTTGTTAATGTAATTGACCCTACTAAAGTACGACAGTACTGTTTACACATCTTGTCTAAGGTAACTTAAATATTGAATATCTTGGATAGAGAATTATACATATTTTATGTAGTTGTTTATGTAATACATAATTGGAATATAAAAAAGAGAAGAGAAGAGGAGAGATTCTTAAACAACTCCTACCTACCTAACCTAACTAACGTGTAGGGATTCCCTAGTGCAGTGCCTTGCTGCAGTAAATCTAATCATATCCCATTTTCACTTAATTTATGGAGCTGACTGTACTGGTTCAAGACGAGCCACCTATAGACATATGTTCAATTTAAATGCAGCATCTTCATAATATAATTATGTAAATTGTAAGAGTAACACGATCCTGTTCGATCGAATCTGGCAACACCTGTCTTGAAGTAGTTTTTTCTTAATAAGTACTTAATTTTAACAGAGCATTGAACTCAAGAAATCTGTTCATTAGATTAAAGTGATAAAAGAAGTTGAAAAAACCGTTGTTACCCATACACAGCCTCATAGATATGAGGCTGGCACTTACACATCCAATCGCGACTCTATCGGGCGAAAACATAATTACCGTACGCGACGCTGAACAAGTACACGCGGAGGAAATGTGAAGTCCTCTAATTGATTTTAGATATAAAAAGTACATAAGTTAATATCAGTCTAAAAACCATCATAAGACGTATGTCTTAGGCTATATAACCAATCCTCAATCCGAATTTGAAACAATGCACCTATAGCAAGATGGTAACAATAGTTCTAGATAATCAAGTATCAATTGTAGATTCAAATCGGGACTTTATTGTTTTAAAGTATTTGAGATATGATTTACTAAGCTCAAAATAAATTGTTAAAATTGTTTTGATGTGGCTTTTTATAATCTACATCCGAGTTAAAACGACTATTTATCAGTTTCATTATAAAACTGACAATGTCCATTTGATTGACTATTTATTAGAGTTCCTATCAACGATTACAATTGAAACATATTAGATTTAAATGGGATAGTGCATAAAATTATGACAATTACACTGATTAAAAACAATTAACGAAATATCCATTATTTCGTTAATTGATTTTAATCAGTGTAATTGTCCTATATAATCTAAATTATTATTTTATACAGCACTGTGTTCGTATAACCTTGAATAGTATGATATATTTATTTGACAAACACTTAAACCGTCAATCAGAAATGCTGTAAGATAAGCGAATAAATCTCTTACTAAAGTCTCTTCAGCTATTAGTAGAAGACGTAGCATAAGCTAAGGGTGTTTACAGTTATATCCTCCGTTCGTCACTCAGGACGGGTCATGGCCGCTTAAAGCCCTTGAAAGCGATTAGGTTGGGGTTTTATTGCACGAGTAAAGCGGTGAAAGTTACTGACACGTGCAGTTAACGTAAACAGTCTCACATTAAAATAAAGTCATGTATTTAAAACTTTAGAACATGTCAAATAGTTATTAAATGAAGTTTAATATTTACGATGAGTAGTCTATTTTTTTGTATTGAGGGTATTGAAACCATGATTCCAAGATTCGTAGGAACATTAGCTTAGGTAAGGATCTAATAAAATGTAATAGTAGAATAACGCGTGACTAAACAATGTTACTTTTCCTTCCGTCGGTTCGGTGATGTTTTAGCGTAGTTCAGGATGATATGGTATTTTATAGTCTCTATTTCTGGACTTATATCTTAACAGGTAGTATGTCGTTCATTTGTCACCTCGTTAGCCCATTAATGTCAATTTACACATGATTTTATATCGTGAAAACTACATTTCATGACTCAAGAGAGCATCAATTATAACTGTTTATGTAAAAAGTGACTTAAACAGAGTAGGGTGTATAAAAATACATGATATTAGTTGGCGCCTTAATTGAGTTTTAATTTAAGCATATCTAATCTTAGTTCTGAAATTGTGCTTTCGTATGTTGACATAAGCATGGTTAACAAATAATATAAGTTTTTAAGTATATAGATATAAACTAAAAACTAAAAATGCATGGTGTTTGTTTATTATACGCGTTTCAAATTCATTTATATAACAAATACGATTCAATCATTTGTAAAGTTATTATTATAGTTGAAGAGCTCGTAGGTATATGTATTTTTTTTATTCCCGAATAACTTTATTAGCAGCACTGTTGGTGTCTACGCAACATTACGAATTCTTTCTTGATGTATGTTACTCATACACATTCATATATCTAAAATTAAATCAACCTTTGAAGTTTGATACGAATTTTTAAGATTTATAGGTGCGCATACTACGAGATCACTTTAAATCTACGCTAAAGCCTATCGGTGTAGCTAACCTTAGAATTAAATCTCCAATCGGTTCACCCGACCGGAGTCGTAAATCGTAACGAGTTCATGATTTATGTTCAGACAACAACGCATATATTTAGAATGTTACAAAAATTACCGTGGCGACGGACGGCGATGTAGCGTATGGGGGAAGACGCTTACTTGTTTTATAAACACCCTGTGAGTATTGGGCACCATTCATGACTGGAGGGTTTGAGATATTTTGTTGGTATACGATTCCAGTGATATACGGATAAATCACATGTCTCAGTAATATAAGTCGTCATACAAATCACCCTCAGACACAACAACAATACGAGTGCCAACATTTGAGTAGGTACTAGAAATACATAGATAGTACGTAGGTTAATTTAGATTTGTGCAGTATAAGTACTATAGATACTTTTTTTAAAACATAATAAAGTTATCTTTATTTTGTTTTCCTATATATTATAATTATTCAAACAATATCTGTACAATAGTGTTTAATTGATGGTTTTAGAGTAAAATCTTCTTCTACCCTGATTGAATTTATTTGGTCTCCTCAAAACCTATCATCTAACATCTTTAGACATTTCTGCCACCTGGCATCTCTTTACTCACTCCCTTTAAAGCCATGTTATATTACACACAATCTTGTTCTAAGAATATAAATTGTTACGAGTATCTAATTATTCTTTGTACAGTACCCTTTTCCATCTCATTTCCGTACCATAATTTACGTATCTCGGATGTATTTGATCTTCAGTGTACAGATAAAAGAAATTAATTAAATGAAGAATATATATATTAAAAAAAAAACACTTTATTAACGTGTATTACTTTTCTTTTTAAGAAAACTCCCGCGCTACGATTAATTCCTGTGTCACACTTATGTACTTCTATTAATTAACTTTACAAGATTAAGAAAGCTATAGAATAGTACATATAAATATGCATAGCAGAACCAGCTAAGTCAATCGATATCTATTTACCCGACTGCGCAAAGAGGTTTTAAGAGCGTATGCATGTATGTATGTTTGTTCGTACCTACATACATATATGTAGTATTTATGATATTTCTTTGTCACGACTTAGAGCCTAGACGGCTTGATAGATTTCGATATGTCATTTGTATTATTTTAATCGTCTTAATAGCGCGAGTAACATTCGATATAAGATAATGCAGTTGGATTATTTTCCTTGGTAAACGTTTAGCTATTAAGAGCTATGTACAGTTTTAGTGTTACAAATAGAAGAAAAATACAAAAGTATTTAACATGGTTAATCAGGTTACCAACCATGTTAAATACTTTTGTATAAAAGGACGAGGTAACCTACTATATGATTCAGACCTTGAGACCATATTGTGACAGAACACGGTGAAGGTGAGCCAGTGAGCCTTTATCAGTAGTATCTACACGAGTAATATGAAAGATGACTTACCCTGACTTTGTAGTTTCTCTACGTTGTTACATTTTCCCCGTATTATAAAACTTTTATTGATATTTACTAACAAGAAAATCACTTTGGCAAAGCAAATCTAAGCCAGATCAAACCTTCAATTATCAGTTAAGCCTCTTAGTATAAAAACTTAATAATATTCAATTATGCATTTAACACTTAATGTTCAAGTAGCAACTACTTATTTCTAAATTCTGATAAATTAAAAATAGTGATATTTTACAATTTATGTAGGTAGAGTACCTTTTAGTTCTGGCAGGATTGTTAAAGTTTATCTCAGATAAGCTACTAAAACTAAAAGGTTGACCTAAATACCAAGGCTTATTCCCCCGCTGCCAATATAGAGAGCATTCTTTAGGTATTCATAAACTTTTTTAATCGTGTGGAAAGTTAGACATTTACAAACCATATATATATACATATGGGATTATTACTCTCGTCAGCTTCCCGGTTTTTAATTTTGTATCTACGCAAGAATAACAAAATATCTCTCACTTACAAACACTGTACTTTTTATTACACTAATAGGATCCAAATTACTGATAATATTTATTATCCTAAGTGTTATCTTGCTTTTTCAAAATAGTACCACTTATTTGTTTAAATAAATCTACTTCATATCATCCAGTTTGTTAATTTATTTAGATTAAGAAAAAAATAAAAAAAATATAAAATGGTAAAAAAATAAATAAAGTAGTACATTATTAAAAATTATACCATACATAAAAGGTTTAAGAAATGGTTGGGCCTTAAAGGAAAACCACTGACTAAAAAGAAATATTCCTTTAGTTTAAAAAAGAAACAAAACTGCATTCACCTATTTCCCGAAAAGCTTACATGAACTGGGAATCGAACCAGTAAAAAAAAAATAAACACTCGCTAGTTTATTTCCCTAGTCGATACACTCAATATTGAAGTTTTCTACAAGAAACATGAGGTCTTATACTCGTTTTTCGTACAAGAGATACATGAAATCTAAAATTCAGTGTATACTGAATCTTAGATTTCATGTGTGCTTTAACTAATATTACCGGGACTGGAACTGTTCTCTTTAAAAACATGTTATAATTTCCATATAAGTTTAACCTCCAAAGACATTCTATGAAGTACAAGCTCGCAAATTTATCTCTAAGGACCTGGTTGAAGACTTAGATAAGAAAATTGTTTCATTAGTGATAATAATTCTACGCATATTTCCTTCTTAGACGAGGCTTTCGGACGAGAGGTTTAAAAATAGAACTTTGTTTGTGCTGAACTGCAACTTTGAAATTCGAACACAATTTTGATTATTTTTTGCTTCCATTTCGAAATTGTGTTATAAAGAGAAAAGAAAAAGAATTAGATTTATTAGAATCTTATTTTTAAAAGAAGAATTGGAATTTAGTTCTACAGTTGTATGGTGCGAGGTATCCAGACAGACAAATACCTTCTAGAGAAATTTAGTAAATAGTGAAAACTTTAATTAATAAACGAAGTTTCAAAAAACTTTTAGAACGCCCAAAGCAATAAAATCTAGACTATTCCAATATTGATTTTAACATTTTGACATACTTTGAATGTTACCCGAAAGCTTCTAGTCGTTAGGCTACTCAAGAGATACTTACATACATACATAATATCACGCCTCTTTCCCATAGGGGTAGGCAGAGACTTCCTTCCATTTACTACGATTCTGACATACTTTTCTCGCTTCTTCAACTTTCATTCCGTTCCGCATACAGGCTCGTCGGTTAAAGGTACTTTTGACCTGGCCTTTGCTTAGATTTTCTTGGACTTGGTCCAAGAACATTCGCCTAGGTCTTCCTCTTCCGACAACTCCATTTACCTCTGCCATATAAATACCTTTTGTCAACCTTCTTTGATTCATCCTTTCCATATGACCGAACCAGTACAGCATACTTTTTTCTATTTTAGTCACTACATCCTCTTGTGTACTTTGTATTTTGAAATATAACAAATACTAATGTTTTCGTGATGGACGATTGGTGCAGAAACTACATCCTGGAAATCGTCAAAGAAGAATAGAGTTCTTTCAGAATATAAAACTGAAAAAACCCGTAACTCAATTTTTTTAAGACTAGATTGTATGTTCTGATGAAAAAAATCCAATAATAATGGAATGTATAATAATCATTATTGGTCCTGTCTTAATCCATTTCTGTTTGCGAAACAAACAATTAAGTCAGATTCTCCTTAAATGTTTGGTGCGGAATCAGAAGCAATATGGTTGTTTTACTTAATGAATATGGCAAATTACATAAAAATATTAGATCTTTTACAAAATGAATTAAACCTTCTAAGAACGAAGAGGAACGAAATAATAGTTATTAGTTTTACTTCTTTTTAAAATAAATATTTTTTTCTTTCAAGTGAAGTGATTAATCAGGATCAAGAATTTATCAACAAGGATTTTTAGTGGTGTCCCTTCAGGGCCCAATTATTTTTGCTACCCTGTCTATAACGATTCGTCAAATGGTAGTCTAAATTTTTACGCATGCAACAAAGCAACAAAGTCTGATATGCGCTTAATAGGTAATATCTAAGAAATAGGCCTTAATAAATTATAATAACGACTATACAAGACCTCACAGTATGTCCCTGGTAGAAACAGCATAATAGTTGTTATCAATATGCTTCTTAAATTTCATAAGTGAACATTACAAACGAATATACTTAACACAAGTTTAACAATACATTCAATATCTTCAGATAAAAAAAAACTAATTAAAATACTTAAAAGGTACTAAAGTACATAATAGTGCATGAAGTTCGTCGCTTCTATAGTAATTAGCAGCAGATCACAGTCACACAGTGCCCGGATGAAGCAATATAGGCTTGCCTCTATTACGTAAATGAGACTAAATTATTATTGACTTAATTATACATGGTCGTTTGAGACGCCTCCGCCTACCCCTTCGGTGTTATAGGCGTGAGTATATACTCACGCCTCACGAGTATATACACACACATATATATATATATATGTGTGTGTATGTATGAAATTAAATATTATATTGAATTAAATATAATATTGAAATATTATTTTCTATTGAATTCACAAACAGAATTAACACATAGAATATAATATATTTCATACTTTTTGTTTATAATTTATTTAATTATGGCTGCATCATACGAATAGATTGCTACAATAAAAATATTTATTTTTATATTTTCTCGATAGGTTTAACATTTATAGGTACAATTCTACGTTTGTTACAGTATTTATTGGAAATAATAAGGCATTCAGTTTCATTGTTTCCTTCCTTGCAATGAGCACTTCAAACACAGAATTTTATAGCCAATTATTGCAAAGCAGTCCCTGGAGTAGTGGTTTCTCTTGCCCATAAATAAACATGAACTTGCAGTGAATGTATTTATTATGACTAGCGTCTTTTGCCTATGATTTTTTCATTTATTTCTGTTATTATGTTGGTGAAAATATACACCATATGGATGTACTCATGTAATAAGCTTTATGTATATGTATACATTATATACAAGAACTTGTCCTAATATACACCTAATATTCCTATTTAACTCACAGAGTGCCTGAAAGATGGCAACGGTAACGCTGTTGCCTTCTGCCGTCCCTTGTTACGTAAGCTGTCCCAAATTAAATTTGCATAGATGTGAGCGTTTAATACGCTTTTGCCTTCTCCTTTGGGGATACAAGCGTAAGTATTTGTATGTATTTATTAGAAAAAGAAAGAAATGATTGCAACAGCCAATACATGTGACTTTAATATCTACAAACAACGTCCATGTAGTCCTATTAGAGGCCTTTTCCTCTCTACTCAAAGGCTGTATTGTACTTACATATAAGTGACGATAAAGTTAATGCAAACTACGTGTTCAATATATATATTTGACAATAAGTGATAAATCTAGATATCCTTGTAATCATATTAATGTTTGTCCATCTACAAGAGGGGAACTGAAGGGCGAATAATCTAGTTATTTGTATTACTTACATTAAACAGCTTTTGTCGATAGTCCTCAACTGGCATCCTTAATTTATTTCTACAACTAATAATGTAATTTGAGTTTAACAAAAATTGTAAAATGTTGATAGGCTGAACTTATACGTAGATAATTTATGACTTGTCATTTAAGTAAGACAATTGGTATACTTCAACGGTGTCTACGTGGGCAACCAAACCTTCAGTATAGGCCAACGCACATTGCGCATAATATTACCCAACAATTGTTTCCGAAGAAGATCGTTCACAAAATGCATCTCTTAACAAAAAGAACATTGTCCTAAACAAAATCAATAACCATTTTTTGCATATTATTGCATAACGTTAACGACTTCCTTGAGTTACGTTTCTAAACGACAAAATGAAACTGGAGCAAAAAGTTTTATGAAAAAATGCTCTCAATAACGGGTCTACCTAGAAAGGGTTTAAACATTGCGGTTAACTGTGAAACAATCGGTGCAGTTATTGCGGAAGGTTTATGCCTTTATGGGTTGTAAATCATTGGGGAAAAAAGTTGTAGTGACGTCACAGGTTGTAAAGATTTAACGGCCTGGCCGATCAGCTGAGGTGTGAGGTCGACTTCGGTCAGCGTCTTTGTGACCGTGCATGTGGTGTGCGTGATTATCCTGTATGTTTATATATCAATTGCATAATGTTATATTGCCGTAAAACCTATTATTCTGGTGATAAATTTTGGATGAAAGAAATATTATTATTTGATAAGTTTTATTCTTCTTTTAAGTCTATCAAAATATAGGTTATCTACATTTTAATACATTTTATTTGTTGTCTAGGTTACAGACATAGTAGGTTTTGTTCAGGTTAGTGTTAAAATCCACAAAATATAATTAAGTGGACACAGAAGTCATAATGAAAAATTAATAATTTTATATCTATACTTGTAGTATAGTAGCCTGATAACGGTAATGCAAATGATCTTCTGTCCAATAGAGGCATCTAACAGGAGACTATTTGCTCATTAATAAGATCAGTGGAGCTTCATAAAGCGAACCTACCGGACAAAAGCTATGGTGAAGCAAGTCTTTAATGGCGACGGTAAATCGTTTGCCAACATGTAAGGCTGGCGCTTGTGTTTATTACTAAAACATCAATAAAAAAGATACGTCTATATTATACCTATGTAGGTAATATCGGGGGTCCGAACATTGGCCTTCAACGTACCATACCGTCTTTATTCAGGAATTTTGTATAAAAAATATTACAAGGGAACTGAATTGCGTGGTACTTACGTGCAGCTTAGGATGTTAAGAGCGACTTCGTGAAAAACGACATTTATGTTTGAGAGTACTTAAAAAGTATAATTTCACGGCTTGGGCTGTGATACTTTATAAATTCCAACTTAAAAATAAAATATGATGTCTAATAAGAATATTTAAAATCATTGAATCATTACTGAATTATATAATCACCGTTTTTGAAATTAATAATGAATGTTTATATATTTTTGAAAATCTTTCATTGTATATATCTTACTTAGGTATATGGTATGAACATGAGATAGAAATGAAAATTTAGAAAGATTTTTATCTTCTAGTGTTCAGAAGCGTTTTTTTGTAAACTAAATTAATAAAATAATTAAAATTATCATTTCTCTCTAATTGTGATGGGATAGGGGTTGCCGTATTTTATCCGTAATTGCAAAGAATGAAAAATAATTTCCTTTTTCAACCATCATCCATGATTTTAATATTTAATCCCTTTTGTATCCAAAATATATTCCAATTTTAACTTATTGCAGTTTACTATCGCTTATGTACAGATAGTGCAATACTTCATAAATTAAATGTTAAAAGTTCTAATTTCTTGTGCGAAATGCTTGAAAGTTGTTGACGTTGCCGGTGCACACACCATCTGCCACTCATACGTAAATAAATCTAACATATAATATACAAGATAGTCTCAACTGGTAGAACTTTATAGGACTGTAGGGGGTTAGTCAGGGTAGTATAGGGTTTGAAAAGGTCAACTTTGTTACAATAACTAAATATTTTCATTTTTGGTACATATTTACTTAATATGGTCAAGTAAATAAATGGACGGAGTTCTAAAAATTCTTCATTTTATATGAATATTCCTGAAATACTTCGTATTAGATAGGTGCTTAACCAGAAATTCTGTCGGATATCTTGATAGGTATACAGAAAGGTATACCATAATTATCGTTATGTGTCTTCATATAGAAAGGTAAAAGCATTGGAAATTACAGAGTTCTGATAGAGTTTTTATAGGTATTAGTATATTGTTAAAGTAGGTATAATATCTGGACATTCGACCAAAATTTTTGAGCATCTCTTTTTCTGTTCAAAAAGTTCGATTATGTAATGACCTACTGGTATCAATACCATCCAAATCACTAAGTGCCTTATGGTTCATTACGTACGCACGTACGTACCTCCATATCTCTTTTGTTGTTTTGAGTCTATCTGGTTCAGTATGTGTTATATTTGCTTGTTAATATGTAATATTTATTTATTAAATATGTATATGATATTTATTTACTTGTATGTACATATATTCTTACACTATAATATGTAAAATATATTATACCACCCATTATAAAAGTGTGCTGAGTGTACACCGAACATCCCTATTAAGTATTTTCTTATTTCTCTCCAACTCATTGAAGCCTGTAAGAGATTGCCTCAGTGCGATAAGGCCGCTAACTGTAAGATCTAAAATTGATGAATTTCTACTCCGAATTAAATTTTTAGACGTACAATGAATAAATAAATAGTAATTATTATAAAATATCTGGTACTCACTACCACTGTCATCACATGTACATGCTTCTTGAAGAATACTTATAAAAACTTGAAGTGTAACGTTGAAATCTCCTAGTGCTATAACAAATATACTAATTTGAGTTAATTACTATCGAAGTAATTTTGAAACATGAACATAAAATTATTTTATGATATTTAAAACACATAAAGGCAATAGTAGCATTAAAGTAATGAGGATGTATAAAAATAAATGCTAGTAATATTTATTTTGACTAAATTAGTTAATGTCAATTGCATTCGTTAGGCTGCAACAAACACCATGCCCAGCACAGCTGTACTACATTCAGAACCAAGTTAGTGTTCTGTCAAGCTATTGTTGATGTACTCTTCATGACTTTCATGACAACATAACAAATTGCTACATTGTATACGCAAATGATTAAATAAACGCGATTACTAGAAAACAAAAACTAATATGAATTATTTCGTGAATAAAGAAAACTCTTTATTTACTACCTTTTGAGTACATTAGAGTACGAACTATAGACATTAATTCATAACATACGCTCATGCCTGAAGGGATACGTGGAGGTGTGTTAAACACCTACATTTTGTCAGTTAGAAAGTTGAAGAAAGTAAATAGTTGTTTCTTAAATGCGTAGTAGGTAGTGTAATCAACCAAAGTCTAGACCGATGCTCTCTCTATATGATCTGTAATGAAACAGCAAGTTTCTATACCGTCCGTTCTAATCTCCACACGCTACCTAGCTAACACAATAACAATTTCAGAACGTAAATCGGCGATAACGAAGTAGAGCAACCTCTCGCTGCTGTTGATAACGGAGCCGACTTTCTACGCATATTAAACTTGATAAACAGTACTGATAAAACTGCCTATTGTTGTCGAGAATTGCTAATCAAAAGATCTCGATTGAAAAATCATTCAACATTATCAAGATTAGATTAAAATTTAAATTAGACAATTGTATTTTTTATTGTAATCTTATAAATCTATCAGAAATATGAAAATACTATTTATTTGTTAATATATAAACAGAATTGTAATCCACAATTGTTTTATAAGTTATATAAAAGGTTAATTGTATTACAATCTAGGATATATTTAGCTAGAGACGTTTTTTACCAATGATAGTTAATTTTGATAGCGAACCAAAACCTATTTCAAGTTCAAAGTTAATCAATACATGCTCATCAAAATCAATAATTTTCAGAACTAAGGAGTTTATAAAAAACTTTTCTTTTTTTTAACAATTATGACAGTTTCAGGAAAAAGGTCATAATTTTTTAAAATGCCACCAATAATTCAGTGTTGTGTTCTATGTCATTTTTAATCTCTGTATTATTTTTAATCGATGTAGGTACGAAGGTATTTAAATTTTGGTAGGTGTCTTTTAATGGTTGGTTAGTTATGCTTAGTAAACCTAGTTTTAAAAATAACTGCTTCTAAATTCGGTAATTTTCTCATGTTGGTTTTGGATAACTACCACTGCCGACAAAGTCATTATAACTAAAAAGTAATGTAGGCGTTTTAGTAACACGCTCTCCTAGCCTAGTGAACGAAGTGCAAATCTGTTCAACATATCGCCATTAAAATTTGCCTATAAAACCTATTATGACTCCTTTTATCGGTAATGCTTCAATAAAAGTCGCAAGTGTAACCGACCCGTATAAATTGGCAAACTAAACAATGGCCAATGCAGTTTCGCTCCACATTTCTACGCGGTTGGTTTTTTTTTGCTTTGTGGAAAAAATATAAACGCAATTTATCAGTTATTAGAAAACCACGCGTTAGCCAACACGTCTTTACTTTTTTAATTAAACACTTTCAGTGCCTCTGTGTGCCTAAATTTGTTATCACATACACTCGCCTGCACGTGCCTCGGCTTCAATATTGTCCAGACGTGTTTACTGAAACGTGAAAAACCCGCCAAGATCAACAGTAATATTTTCGGTGAGTGATCAAAAGTATAGCAGGTTTTATAATAACACACGTGGGTATTTCGTTACACCCAATGCCATCTATCTAGCCAATAGATAACAACTGTGAGACAACCGACACTGGCACAACCTTTTTGTACTTACATAGGACGTAACACAAGCATATAAAAAGCTCAACACACGCACAAAAGTAAACTTGTACATGCGTAAGTGTGCTTAGAAGCTTTCACGCACACCGACGGCCCTTAAAGTCGTAAAAACAGCAATTGAAAAGCTTCAGCCGTTCACCGCACGGTGGCGTTGTTTTGATGGTTCGTATCTCAACCCAGTGGCGCCAACTCTAGGCATTCGGCGCTGCTGTGCCGTCCCAAAGTTATACATTTGTTTTCTTATGAGATGGTATCCTTTTCGTGGCTTGCACTTATTAAACTGAGTCACAGAGTAAATAAATAAGAACGGAGTCCACGAACATAGATAAAGTTTTCTTTGTATTTTAACGAAATGTTAGATTTCACAATCTCCGTTCCTAAAAGTACATAGCGAGTTAGATAATATAACGCTTTAAAATTTAATGGAACTGGATTCGTATTCAAGAAAATTTAGATCATAATAGAGTTTTATTCTTGCGAATAGATTGTAATAAACGTTGAAGAAGACACTGCAACAAGTAGGTAGGCACATAATAAATATCTTAATAATGTATTTGAATTCTTTAATATTTTTTTAATACTAAATCACTGGTTGTTAAGTAGATAGTTAGGGATATGCGCAGTTACGCTAAATCTAATGAATCTATCATATATCGTTTGTTAAAACTAGATTTCAGCAGTTTGAGTTTAAAAAAAAAATTATTGGACTGATGAGCTTCACACAATATTTCTTATTACATTGCGTCGTTAATATTTCTAGTTTTTTTTTTTTTTTTCTTTGACTTTTTTTTTCTTTTTAAAAAGACAACTCCCGCACTAGGATTAATTCCTGTGTCGCGGGGATACGTAATGTAATATTTCTTTTAGTATTGGGTTTAGGTTTGGTCGAGTTATCAGCAAACGTGAAGTAGACAATTGGCATGGCTAATGTTATAATGCGTAACGAAGATATAATGGAGTAAAAACTATGTTGCACCACGTAGTAGCCAGTGTTGAAGAATCTATAATTTGTTTTAAAATTATTAAAATTAGAATGTTTTTATATTACTGGCTCATGTTTTTTTTGATGATTTATTACTGTTTAATTTATGGATAAAATGACATGAGGGCTGACACAAGTGGACTGTATTTATTGTATTTCATGTTTTCTGCTATACAATTATTGCACTTCAAAGCACGTTACAATTTTCGGGTCGGTTAACTATTTAGTTTCATTTTTTTTATTTAGGTTAACTATTCACTTCAAAATGTTGATATAGCCTAAAATACTATCTACTACAATAAGCTCAAGTTTAAATTAGAGGTAGTCAGTAGGAGGTTTTTACATCTTACGAAAGCGTATCTAGACGAGTTTAGTCGATTCAAAGTTTTGCGACGTCGTCTTAGCCCGGCGTGAAGCCATAGAGTACACTGCCTCCCCTCTCTCCCCTCTCATCTAACTTGTTCCATTACCGGGGTTGTTCTATTCGTTCCAATTTCAAATTTGAAGCTGATAGCACATCTCTGGCACCGCAGCTTTGGCAGGCTTCGTGTGAGATTTGGCACAGAGAACATACAGTGAATCGAGCGTATTTATTTATATATTTACTGCGTATTGGCTTTCTATGTAGAAGGTTTTTTGTGTAACATAAAACCTATGGCAATACAGGCTTTGTTTAAATAACGAATAAGTAAAACTTTGTGTAAGTTTTAATAGTTATATAAGAATATGATGGATGAATTCAGGATATGTTATATAATGGATATACTTAGTTTATGTAATGGATAAATTCAGGATACGAAGTTCGAACTGACTTCGTAATAATCTCACCTCAGTGTTGTGTTAGGTAAAGATAAAAAGGAGTTGCTACTACAAAATAATAAAGCAATTAGCACTATTCTACTCTGTTGAAATCGAGACAGAGAACTTAAGTAATTTTAAACTTTAATTGTATGGTTAAGTCAACGTGAAAAGTTAGAAAGTGGGAGAGCCATATTTCGGCACGTATAGGCCTGCTCAACCGGCTGTTAAAAATGCTTGCATTGTATGATCGAATGAGTGAGGTTACCGGAGGCCCAACCCCCTTTCCACTTCCCCTCTTTTCCCTCCCCATTTGCCCAACCTTTCTTTCCCCTCCTTCCTTTCCCCTGCCCTATAAGGCGGACAGCATTGTTGTTACTCTTGAGTTGCAAGTGTTTATGAGCGGCAGAAGACACTTACCATCAGGTGACTCATCTGTTCATTTCTACTATAAAAAGAGTTGATTATTATAGGAAGGTAGGTACTATTTTTTATTTCGGAATTGAGTCAATTTCTTGGTTTATTATTATAATAAGGTTGGTTGTGACCAAAAATAGCCTTTTCGTTTTCACTTAACAGTTTGGTTGTTTAGATTTTAAATTTAAGTAAATTTATAAAGCGGCAGGTGATATTAAAATTTAAATCAGTGAAATTAAGCTATATGGTGTACAGTATAATCCTATAGAAAATTGTTTTTTTTTTATGTCATTTCAGCAACCCTAACTTTATTTTAATTAAAACATTGATTAAAATCGATTAGGAAAGTACTTATTCTATGGAGTTCGACGACATTTGTCGCTTAGTAGGTATTTCTCACCAATAACAGGTAACATAATTAGAACAGTGTACATAATTTACGATTTAATATTTTAAAATGTAATGAATTTTGTCCTCTACGAATCATTCGAACAGG
Organism: Tyria jacobaeae; assembly: GCA_947561695.1. NCBI lineage: Eukaryota > Metazoa > Arthropoda > Insecta > Lepidoptera > Erebidae > Tyria > Tyria jacobaeae. The sequence goes on from OX387218.1 coordinate 13,168,740, forward strand.
TGAAAAATAATTGTCATCAAATGTCTTTATTAAAACAAACAAATAGGTATAAAAAACGTAATGTAGGATCATTATGTCTACATTTAATTTTACATCTAAATAATCGATTACATTACCTGTTGGATCCTTTATTAGCAGCTGGTTTATAATATTATTTAATACTTATCACCTATCGTTTATGAGGTACATGTAACGACCTTATTTCTGAGAGGTCCTTGGAAACTTGGTACTAGAAACCAGATTCGATAAAATATACCATGAAATTATCATTTCTGACCCGAGACGAATACTTGCTTTTTTTGTTATAGTTATGGTACTATATATAATCACATACACTTACCTACTAATATAATTACCTTGTAATGATACACCTACCTAGATTTGTGCTGTAGACTTCATAGAACATTAAAGTTGGCTTACAAATATAACCATGTAGAGTTTACTTTTAATAAACCGATCAATCGGAAAGAGAACATCTTACTTCAGGATTAGCAGTGAAAGAACACCAGGGCACATCATAGGTACCTATCTAATAATTACCAAGTAAACATGTTGTCATGTTTACATTTTATGTATTGACGGCTAAACACGAGACCCGATCTAATAAAGCCATGGTTATAAAACGTTTATCGAGTAAAAAGTAAGCACATTGTAAAGAAAACACACGCGTTTAGATTAGGTTAGGTTTCTTACTTTTTTTATGTACAATGAAATAAAATAGGTAAATATCGAAATAAAGGGTTTATTTCTGCTATATGTTCTCCTTCAAATATTTGTGATTATAAATGGTATTAAGATATTTTGCAAATATTTTATTACTAACTTAGGTACCAAGTCATAATATCAATCAAATATCAAAGCTACTAAGCTTTGATATTTGATTGATGATAGCAAAACATGGCTACAGTGCTTATTTTGTTAGGTACCTATAATATAGGTTGATATATTGTATTATCATTTTGCACCTAAATAACATTATGTTCTTCTTGGTGATAATATTATCCGTTATAAGGAAAAACTTATACTTTACTATGCTAGTCAGTAGCTACTTGCCAAAAACAGAAAGGAAAACGACAACAAATTGTTGTGATATTGTAACTAACTTACTTATCATTTAAAAAAAACAATATACGTAAATGATATTAGCTATAAATTTAATGGTCATACAAATATAAGATTGTCTTGTGTTATGATCAAACTAAAGGACGTGGGCACACGTTGTTGATTGCGACTGGATAGACTGGATGCAAACGCAATAAAATGGTCGCGTGTAAACAGTTGCTCTCAGCAATAAACAGACAAATAAACAGTTGTTTTCAAGTCATTTCAATCTTACGATATTTAACTTTGTTTGTAACATCTGACGGGAAACAACAAAAAAGGAACATAAGTAGTGAAGTCATATTGAAATAGTAGTCTCTTCAACATTATTATTTTCTAACATTTATTTTTCAAATATAATTACATAATAAATCTGCACTAATACTTTTAATATTTATTTATAATTAAATACTTACTAATAAAAAGTTAATAAAAGTACCTATGTTTTACACAAATCGCATGTAAATAAGCACCTACCTACTATCGACACCAAAAGTCAAAACTAATTAAAAACTGAGCTAAGTAAACATACCATTTAAACAGGTGGATCTATCTCCTCTAAAGCTTTAATTAACATAGACTACATTCATTACAAGAAAGAGCCTCTTATATATCTACTTACCTACCTATATATAGGTCGGCAAACGTATTTGTACAGTAGCTAATTCACCGTCTCTACTTACTTAAACCTCCTTAAACACCGTATATACGTAGATAACTACAGAGCTTTTGTACACTGGTTTTCCGTCTTTCAACCTCTCGGTATACATGTATAGGTTTGTTTTCTATTAGTTCCGACATATTTGTTTCTATATTCGTCAGAGAATTGAACTTAAGAATAATTCCTTACAGTTTCCGAGCACGTCCGTCCGTTATTTTAGTCTGACCAATTCCACAGTCCGGGCTTTACACGACAGCTCTGAAATCATTCTCGTTCACACACACACTGGAAAAATAAAAGGTCCATTTTGACAGAGAAAGTTTTATTTAGAAAAGTTTTTACAATTTTGCTTGAAATTTTTCTGAAATGAAAACATCGACCGGGTTTTATTTTCTTTGTTTTTGTACATTGTTTTAAACCTGTTAAATTAATCCACTGGACGTATTCATGACAAAGCAACAACATTAAATTAAAATAATAAATACTATTCTGTGTCAGCTGCTTTGATATTAAATAAATGGTTTCACAAAAACTCACCAAGATATTCTACTTATATACGCAGCTATAAATAGCCATAGTATATTTTTGTAATAAAAATGAGGGGAAACTAGGGCAGAAGTTTCCTCCCGATAATATGATCAAAATTTCCCATATCAAGTGCACGTTTTTGTCACAATACGTCGCGGATCAACTTTGTGCCTACAAATATCGACACCAAGTTGTAAACACAACATGCTGTATCTACATACATTTATGTTCGAAATATTTGTGGAAGTATAGTCACGTATACGCGCATCGAGAGGGTGTAATATCGGCCAATATGCGAATGGCAGACGACAACTGGCGCCCAATTTGTACAGGAACAACGTTGAGCAATTCCCCACCATGTTTTTGCCGTTTGTATTCTTTTTGTTATATATTTTTGTGTCAACATCAGATGAAAAGTATATAATCCGACACGGGAACAATTTTGATTACGTACCTATTGTGTCACATATTTGTTATGGTTTTTGTAACATATTTACACTGAGCTAGGTATATTCTTATTTTTTTAAGTGATCAATGGAAATAAAATAAAATATTGATTATAAATAAAGAGTAGTAATTTTTATCTGCGTTTATTTTCATATCTATGTTGAGGCGAAAAAAGAGACTGCATGCTACAAAGAGAGCGTAGCTAAAAATCAATTTACTTAGCATAAACGAATCATCGCGTGTGGTCCCAAGATGCGAGATAGCTTACAAACTAAGGAGAGTTGCCAAAACTCCCCAATGTCCCCAAATACTGACATGGCTAAGTGACTGTATCAATAAATTTCTTAATTTAATTAAAACCATTTCTTTTAGTCTGAAGCTCATATCAATAAACAAGATTTGTTCTGTCTTGTTTTGTACATTCTGCTGATTGTATCACAAAAATGTATTACTCTCAATTATTGCTCTTGTATGTGAAATTGTTGTAAACGTCACCTAAACATATGACTTGAACTAAACGAAGTTTATAGTAAAAACTTAGAAAATGTAACATTTAATTAAACGCTGTAAATTCATGAATACATACACGTTTTATTGGCGTTCTGTGCAATTAACAAACTTAATATACCTTAAAAATCTTGCTACCACACATTTTATGAAAATTTATGGGATATCGTTTTTGTGAACTCAAGCAATGGGAGCCTCACCGCAGACATCATAAATTAGATACAGCACAGGAAACATAATTATAATTGAAGTGAACTAGTCCTGAATAGGCATGATATGTAACTACTACCGGAGAAACCTATTATATCAAATACTGGCTCTTTTGTTCTATTATAAAAGTTAATTAAAAGAGGACTTCTAAATAGGAAACTCAGCGTAAATTGTAGGAACGAAACTTAAGCGCTAGATTCACAAAATCATAGTAGTATTTCAGACCGTTTAATAAATGTTATTTGACAACATTGTAGGCATGAAATGTAATCATGCTGTCTCGATGTTTGTTTGGTTTGTAATTTCTCTTACCACTAATTATGGATTGTACTTTGGTACATATTTGGGTTATATAAATTTATATATTTCTTTGGGTAGGTCAAAAATTTGGCAGTACAATAAATACTACTGTTATTTAAAAATCTTTAATTTTTCTTGTAACAATTTTGTAATCCTGATAAAAGGATTTTTTTTTGTTCGTGTAATATTTGAAGAAAGTAGATAAGTAGGAAGCTGTAAGGCTGAGGAAATAGGCAAGAAATGTTCAATCGAAAGGCTGACTTGGTGTGCCTCCTTCATTCAACGGAAATCTGCAACGTAAAAATATCAAAAAATATTTTTACTTGGATTATACATACACCTACATACATACACTAACACCTAATTCCCAAAAAGGTCTCAAACGCCCAATTTTTATTCGACCGTAATTTAAGGCCACTTACGTCATCCAGGCACTATGTGGTTTTATATAAACTCTCTCACAGATACAGTCAGATCCCTGAAACCCCTAGACTGGATTCAATTATTTATATGATTAGTGTATATATTTGATAATTTCACGTTAGTTCATAAATTAACGCGTTGAACTTATAAACTTAATTGTATTTATGACTGATGATATTGAGTGCTATTACAACAAATAAAAAAAAATATTTTGTAGATATCATAATTTATATATAAAGTGGAAAAGAAAAATATCAGATGAAAAATAATAACGTTGTTCTTTAGCTTATACAATCAATCAGGCTCTCTGAAATCTAATGTCGTATTTAAGTATTTTTCTCTCAATGGGCGTATTCTATACTATTTCATTCTATACCAGCTTCTTCTCCGGTCATTGATCCTACTGCACCGGGGGTCTTACTTTTTGTTTACCGGCTCGCAATGTTCAATCTAGATCTCGTTTGCTGCGACAGCTATCGGTCAGTTCTTTTACTTTTTTAATATTTAGGAAAAATACTGTATTTGTATCAGCAGTATAGACAGGTATATTATCATGGTGGCATCTTCCTGGATTCTTATCTTCATAATAATATATAACATTCCTGAAAGCAATGAGAAGTGAGCTTTATTGGCCACGTGATGTACCTCACACACAATTGATATGACTAAAAATGTTACCAAAACCTATGGCCAATAGTTTTCGATCCAGAATATTCAATAAATATGATAAAAATGCAAATATTATATACACAGCATACACAAAGTGAAAGTATGAGCCATGACATACATTATGACGCAATAGACACCCACACATAATAAAACTATCATTGGTAACAACATTGTAGTCCGTTATTCTCAATATTGTGAAGTAGAATGGTGCCGGTGTACAAAGTTATTAGTAATTCAAGCCAGCTAAAACGTGCATTTTGGCATTTGTAAGGCAACCCGTTCCTAGCCCATACCTGAATAGATTGTGCTCTTTTAATAGTACAATGTCTAGACTGACGGGATACCGATGGAATATCTATTGACTTTGCACACGTATACGTATAGCCTGATATATATTACTGTTTTAATAAGTATATATTTTAAATATTTATCAAACGTTTTTGTTTATTTAGAGCAAGTTCATTAAGCTATTTTCATATTAGATGATTTCATTGAGCTAATTGGAATAACCTTTTCTTCGTGATCCATTGACTTTGAAATAGCAGATGCTAACAGACAAAGAATACATCTGCCTCTTTGCTTGTAAATAAACCTATTTTATTGTTTTTCATACATAATAAACTAGTTCTAAACAAAAATAGTTTTAAACTAAACTTTGCTCAGACATCTTACCAGTTTTTCGTCACACAGCACTTCATGCAAAATGTATTGGAGCAGACCTTGTTAAATTTGTATGAGAAGGGGGATAGTTTCTGCTTGCTCGTGCCCTCTTTCGTGAGAGTCTGATATTTTTGTTATTTTCATATACATATATAGACAGAAGGATCTATTTTTATGAGACCTCTCTGTACATGTTTGTCTCTCGGTTTAAATAATATATTATTCAAATTTCTTTCTTATTGAAGATTTCTACTGAAATAGTGCATTATACATTTAAAAAATATTTTATATGCATTATATCCATAATGCTACGTAGGCATTCATCTAAAAAATGAAGGGTAGAATTACTGTACAATGGTTTAACAGTCTAATGTAAATATTTTTTTATGGTACGGAAATCCCCATGGGTCATCACCTCTCTGGAGCTAACTGTGAAGTCGTATGTCGGATTCGAACTCACTAAAACCAAACAGTGTTCCGTCACGAGTGGGTCTAATGTACAACTTTTATTCCTATAAGTGGTATACTATTTATAAATTGATGTTTTTTTTTTTTTTAAGCTCTCTTGTGTGTTATCTCCATTACTTTATCACACACTTGCCTAATTTATTGCAAAAATGAAGCCCCTAAACCGGATCAATTATCTTTAACTTTGAGTTACAATAGCTATAAGGAAGTTATATATTATAAAAATGCACAGCATTTTGTCATTTAGGTGAAAATTGCGTGAGTTATATCCATAGTAGAAGAAATAACAAAATATTATGTCGTGTTTTTTGACTGAAACAATATTTCATCTCGAGTTCATGGGTGCGAGACACGCAATTGGACGGGGTTATTTTTGACTTACCCTTCGAATCTCTTACCTGCATAATTTATTAAGTAGACTTGCTTGTGTTTAGTTTCTATAATTTTATAAGTATCTTTATTTTCTTGATGTTTACATTAATGCAGAACTCTATAGTTAGTTGAACCCATAAAACTAAAGACACACAAACATTGCAATAGCCTGATCTATAATTTGTAATATGAAGCTAAACGATTGTATATTTTTTTATTTTAGTGTAAAGAAGTCATCTATTTTTGTTAGAGTATAACATATAACCAGAGTGGTATTCTTATGAACAAATAAGCAATGTTTGTATTCAGAGTAGAACTGACTTTACTGTTCCAACTCTGTTTTACGTAGATATAGCAAAAGTCTGAAATTTGAAAGTAATATTATTTTTCATTTTGCAATAGGTATAGATATTACAAACAACAACTTACTCAATATGACCGACTTAATAACTAAGTAAAAACATGTATAAAATCAGACTCTTGAAGGTGTATTGCTTCTCGAAATTCCTTCCTACAATGAATTGTACATTAACCTGCCGGCAATGCTAACGGAACACTTTCTAGGTATCACAGGAACATTTCGTAGATATATTAAACGAATCATTTTTGGGTTGTAATACATAATCCATGCTGTTTGTCAAAATAACTTATTAGAAAGTTTTTGTCACGTTTGCTCATTGTGTATCTGACTTGGTATTTAATAGGCAGATAACCTAAGGTATATTTAATAGGCATATAACCTGTATCTACATACCATTACATAAAACTTTCCTTAAACAGTTTTTAAAACCAGGAAGACAATAAAGACCGATAGTTAATAAACCTAATACAACGTTTGTGGTTTTACATGATTGTATTTAAATATTTAAAGATTTATTGAGTTGCGGGTGTCTATGGGCGGCGGTAGTCACTTACCATCAGGTGACCCGTATGCTCGTTTGCATAAAAATATTGCAAATATTGCATAAAAAACAGTACAGTTATTTGCGCTCAGCTCTCTTTTTTACATTTGTGGTCTTGAAAAAATATCTATCTTTCCATCAGGGAAGTTGAGGGCTCGAAATAAAAAAATATAATTTTTACAATATATGTTTAATCATAATTTAATGCAGGGACGGGACTCAATAAAAAGAATTTGTAGCTGTTATTTTTAAAATGCGTCATGAATAATACATCCGTTAACAATGTGTTGGTGCCTAATTAGTAGCTCATACCTATTGCAACTAATTCAGTTAGTAAGCTAATATTTTAACACTAATGAGTTTTTATGACCAGCATTTTGTATTTACGTCATCACTGCATCTGCTTATGCATATCTGCTATCTTATTAAAATGCAAATAAATTTGTTTATGTATTTAGAAGCAAAAAATAAAACAAAGGCAATGACTCTCCTTATTTTAATATTAGTTACGTACTACTATTTATATTTCATTTTTATTCTATTTATATTAACTTTAATTGCGAAGAGCTTCAATAAACTATTGAACAATTCCTATTTATAAAATAAGACAAAAATTATAAGTGTTTTTATAGGTGTGCGTGATTGGTGACTAATTTAGTATGTTTTATATATTTAAAGTAGGTTACCTGTATAAATAAAATCTATAACACCGGTATATTGCAACTAGGACTAAAATACACAAGTGAAGCCGCGACCGAAAGCCTATCGCTACTAGCTGTAATAAATCAGAATTTCAAAAAGGGGGTCCATTTTAAAGTAGAACATTAAACAGCAAAATTGCATCTCAACGACAACGTCAAAAGCTCATCTTAGAATGGCGGTGTCGACAGTGGTAGGTTCTCTGTATTCTTAACTATGGACAACTACTCCTCAGTTCTGCAAACAAGACAAACGTTGAAACTAATTTAAAGAAATTTAGGGAACCCCTATACTAAAGCGTATACTTATGCTACCTATGAGTATACGCCTGTACGGTAAGAGGTTTGTTTCCGAAGCTTATATCTTTACTACGTTAAGGGTCTTTAATTATTCTTAGTAGAATCCCGACTTGGCCAATATAGGTATTATTAAGTATAGGAAGAGTGGATTAAGACGTCAAAATGTCTAAAAAGTATACGGTATCTTGATCCCAATATAATATGAAATTGTTTTAACTCATTTGATTTAAGAAGGAAAAGTTGCCGAGTTACACCGGGACACATCAGAGACACAAAAACCTCATTTGGAAAATGAAATGTTCTGGAAATTGGGCACCTCTCTATAGTCCCTTTCATGTTAAGGATGGGGAGCTTACAGGACGCAACAAAGAAATCTAGGATATAATGTATATATGTATATAAATATATATTACTAAAAGGAGTTTTATATCATTCATTAAAATTCTAAGATATACATTCAATCCACCATAGTGTACTTCAGAATGCTTACGCAGTCTCATGAGACTGGACAGAGGCAGAAAACAAAACACAGAAATAAACAACTACAAGCCAGCACGTGCTGCTGAACAAGGGTCGTATAATGACGTCATACCTACCTGTATCATTACTATCTGTCTGGATAGCATGGTCTAACGTTCGGACTCAAGCGAACTTAGCACGAATGAGCGGTAACTAAAAACTCTTGTTTATAGGTGCACATCCCGGTTCAAATGGCTGGTAGCTGTGTGTGGGCCAAACTTGAGAGATAGCGATCAGTATATAAAAAAAAACATACGATATTCTTCATTGCTACAGTATCTCTCACTGAAGTATATTCTTTGGGATATTCCTCTACTACAGGTGCTTATTAAGAAAAATATTTTTCCCTTAGATATACTGTGGGGACCTATGTACTTTTATAATTGTTCTCTAAAACAATATTAGATTTTTTTCAAAGAGTTTTAATAACTATTTACTAGGCAACTCCTTAACCAAGAATTAATATAAAAAAATACTTTCAAAGTGATCTTGAAACTGATGATAAGGTAAAGATAATGTAATAAATAATAAACTAAATATATAAACTAATGTTGGTACCTTCTTGTTCACCTTACCTTTATAGATAGAATTTTATAGGTATTAAATCTTCTATCTATTATTTAAAATTACGTGAAAAGACTCCGAAAAGCTTCATGCGTAAAGTAGGTACATATATATATATCTTGGTCTATCTTGGTACGAAAGTCTATAATTCTAGTTAAACTGGCCATTGTAAAAAATAGGAAAATATAGTGAAATTGCGATCCAGAAACGATCTCTAAGAACTAAAACTTATGAAACTCCTATCAATTAATAAATGGAAATATAATTAGTATTAATTTATACATCAAAAATATTTAAAGTAAACATAATACTATTATTTTTTTTTTACTTATTTCTAATTCTAGGTATTTACGCCTCATCTTTCGTTTGAAGTGATGTACCTACGAATTTATAAATCACTTACGTTCACGCATTTTACAACTATTGCGATTTGTTTACCTCGGAAGCTAAAAAGCTACAAAGGCGTTTTAAAAGGTATATACTCGTAAAACAAATGCAAAAAACCGGTAGCAATAGACAATAAAAAATAAAATAACAATAGAAATGTTTACCTGTTATAAATTGTTACCGTCTCTTTATAAAGAAAAGTGAAATCCAGTTCAATTCTTTTTTAAACTTTTTGTTGAAAGTGAAAGCCGAAACGGTTTTATAACCTTTTGTAAAAAACGTTTTAGTTTATTTTGTAATAAATTGGAGGCATTGTTACTTTGGATATTCATCTAGCTCTCTAATTAGTTTACTTTAAAATGTAGGCTTAAATGTTTGTATAATAAGCTACCAATTATGTTACATTTGTACAACTGGTTTGAAGACTTGTATCTTGTACAAGGCATTGTTATTATAAAATTAGTTCACAAGCTAGGTAGTTGTGAGTCTGATATTTGTTTTTTCTTTCCCTGTGCTACTATCCCCTAGATAAATATGATGAAATATCATTTTTCCGTGTACCATTCAGATGAGTTTGCTTGACTTCTGCTATGAGTGAAATGCATTTCATATCGATAGTCACAAACTGGCTCTGTGACGCTCCGCCCTCTCGTTATATTCCTCGACCAATGTGTGCAGCGATTTGACATATACCTAAAAAACAAAATTTTCATACTGTAAAAGAAATAAATATTAAAAACATTACTCAACATTATACGTTCGGGCAAATTCTTTTTCGTTTTATTAAATATTACACAAAACCTTCACCTACTTATTGTATATTTTACCTTTTTTCAACCGACTTCAAAAAGGAGGAGGTTCTCAATTTGACTTTATTTTTTTTATGTTTGTTTCCTCAGAACTTTTTTTTTTTATGCGATAGGGGGCAAACGAGCAGACGGGTCACCTGATGGTAAGTGACTAACGCCGCCCATGGACACCCGCAACTCAAGAGTCACAAATGCGTTGCCGGCCTTTTAGGTAGGAGTACGCTCTTTTCTTTCGACTGTATGAACCGATTACGACGATTTTTATTTTATAGCTTGTGCTTCCCGTGTGGTCCCATTATAATTTAGTCCAGTTCTGACAATGGCATCCATAAGAAAGCCATGCGAGTCTTAAATTTGCATTAAGCATGTGCGCGACAAATGGACGAATAACTCAATATCACGCCAATCGATTTCGATGATTTTTTTTTATTGGAAAGGATGTACTTCAAGGGTAGTTAGATGACAGTTTGGTCCAGTTCTGACAATGGCATCCATAAGAAAACCATATTAGTCTTCAATTTTATGATAGAGACATTGACGCCGGTTGTCTACCTTTTAAAGTCTGATTATTATACCTTATGCGTTAAATACTTATGAGTTAAAAGGAAGAATCGGTCGCTTATCATTACACCACACGGTTGTACTCACACAGCGATGGTGGATGTTAGTAGTTTAGTATCGGGGAACTACACACCGCTCCAATAGTTCCCAGTTCTACTATTTATACTAAAGCCTTCACAGGATCTGCAGAACACAAATACATTGAACTTTTGTTGCTGAGTCCCCTTTGTTTAGTCTCCGACCTATTCAAATTTAAGTTCCAGATGTTTTTTTTTTTATTTTACGAAAGCTTAGCTCAAACAATACCTGACATGATCTTTCTAATACTTCATTTTTTTATTATTTGTATGTTTCTATACCTCGAAATACATGTTTATATATCATTATATTAAAGAAAATGTGGGTCCAAAGTAGGATATGCGTAATAGGTATGAGTTACTCAAGGAATACAATGTAAAATATTCGTTTTTGCTGAATATCAGCCAATTACTTTATATCCAAAACGTGCCTTACATTTATGAAATATTTCAGTTTAACGGGACCCCCTGTAAACATCTGAGCTGATTCGGGTATCAGCAATATATAATATTCTTGCTAACAATTAAATACATATGTAGTAATTCTATATGTAGTAACTCTATTTACGATTCGCAATTACATATGCGATCGACATGACATTCATTTATATCATATTATTCCTGGATCCGACGGCATCTGTCAACCCACTTGCAGTCCTAGAGTTTGGAACTCCAGAGTTTTGGTGACTGTAATTAAAGTACTGCTATTTGTAATTGTAGTTATTTTTTTAACTATTATTTGAAAATAGGTGTTGCTTATGAGTTAAAAGTTCTAAAGTTTATATTTATTATATCATAACTTTATTTGAAAGGTAAAACGTTCACGTGGTCGGATTCGACTCTTTGTTTCCTATATTTCACCCTGATGAAATTATTATTGAAGTTAGTTTATATGTACCTACTAAGATATCTCCTTAACAAATAAATTTTTAAACATTTCCAATATGGTATTCTCGGTATATGGTATTCTCTATTGTAAGTTATGTAGTGTTAGGAAAGACTAATACCAACAATAAAAAAAACAAGTGAATGATGTTAAGTGTTCAGAGTTTTATTCAGACCACGGTCTTGTCCTCTGAAAATCTTGATATACAAGGTACTAAATCCTCAACAATACGTGAGCTTGCAGAATACCTACTCAAAACACAAACTTATTCCGGGCGTCTCATTGTCTGTCGCATTATGTAAATACATGTTTTAATCTTCTCTAAGACAATCCTAAATTGAGGTAATAATGAACGCTTAATGCTAGTCACGATGAAATCCAATATCAGGATGTAGATTAGAAAAACATGTAAATAGAGGCACAATGTGGGGCAAAAGTGACGGAGCTTTCGTATGTACGTCACATCGACTTAAACGCTCTGAAAGAAATTGATTCTTTGCCCGGGAACTGGTCAAACATTTTGTGTCTAAAATGTTACGTGAGAAAGAGTAAAGTACATTCCAATTTTTTTTATTATTCAAATACACTTATACTTATTCTGAATTCGTCGTCTGAATACCCTTTGTGTTCTACACAAACAAATTTATTTAAACAGTATGTAGTTGTAAATGAAATTACAATGAAACGGTTGATGTTTTATTTGAATAAGATGAGTATAATTTATTGACAAATGAGCTAACTAAAGTGACCAATTATAGATAATAAATACAGGATTTACATAGACTTATCAAAAATACAACATGACTATTATTAAACGATAATCGATTCGCAATCGTCATATTTTTAACAATGGCAGAGCCATACCTAGGCACGAGTGGGCCGCCTCAACCGGTGCGATAGCACGGCCTCACAGAAAACCGGTTGTGAAGGAACGCTTGCGTTACATTTCCCCTAAATTAGTGAGGTTTCCGAGGGTCAACTCCCCCTCTGCTCTTTCTCTCCCCTTATACCCCTCTCCTCTTTCCCATCTTCACACCCCCCTCACTTCTTTCCCCTCCCCGCGTCCCCCCTCCCTAATCACCCTCACTTACTCTTCAGGCACTTCACTTTCACTTACCATCAGGCGACCCTTCTGCTCGCCTGTACCCCGATATTATAAAAAAATATGTAATGTCTGAATAGAGGTAAATACCGAGTTCGGAAAAAAAGACAAACTTACCATCTACTTATAAAACAAATATGTTGAAAGCTAGAGCAGTCATAAATAAGAATGTATAGGAACAGACAAACTCCAATCTTGCCTATCAACAATATTTATGAATTCAAGTACCTACTACTATCAGAATAAAACCAAAGCATAATTGGATGAGATTATGGGATCATGTCAGGATGGGGTGTTTATCGCGGGCTTTCTTTAATAAAGTTCAATGATATCAACTTACGCCGATTCTTATGCTAATGCAACAACTCTTGCTCTTGTAAAATTTTATAATATTTTCGTCGTTGGACTAAAAGAAATGTGAATAATCGCGAGTATTTTCACCCCTGTTTGCATTAACTTTATGACATTTCTTTTAAAAATAATGTTTGGTTGATCATTTGCATTTTGAATGTAGAGAACATTAAATGTATTTAGAATAAAATCACTACCATCGATGTTTTAAGGAATATAAATATAGATATATATTTTGAAGCTAATTTTTTTTTTTATACTATAGGGGGACAGACGAACAGACGGGTCACCTGATGGTAAGTGACACCGCTTGCAACTCAAGAGTCGCAAGTGCGCTGCCCGCTTTTGAGGGTGATGAAGGATGGGGGATGCAAGGAGTGGAAAGAAGAGAGGAGGGTTGAGGAGATGGGAAAGGAAATAAAAGGGGAGAGAAAAGGGGGGAGGGGGAAGTGGGCCTCCGGAAACCTCACTCAATTCGGGGAAATGCAAAGCAAGCGTTACTTCACAACCGGTTTTCTGTTTGGCCCCGGTACCGCACCGGTCGAGCCGGCCTAATCGTGCGTAAGCATGGCTCTACCACTGAGTTTTTACTCTTACCACTTACCACTTGTTTTCTTACCTTTAATATATAAGTATGTGCATATACACATACATACCATAAAAAATTACCTGTAACTATGTATGTAAAGACATTCACTCTTTACAATGTATTTTTATATGATGTGTATAGCTTCATCGTCAAGGTCTCTGACATCTTAGCAGATGTTTTAAGCAGCGTCTGTAGTTGAGAGGCAACGGAATAAACTAAGTCTAGACAATCCCTATTTCTAAAAATATATTTTATAAAATGTTTGAAGAATATGGTGCGAATTTTGTCCTACTGGAAGTCGTCTGTTGATATGAGCACAATTGTCATATAACCCAGAAGCCACGAGTGTGAAACTCAATGACAAGAAAAACTGAGGATGTGTGGTGACGACACTTTACTAAGAAGAAAGCATTTGTTCCTACAGACTTGCAGCTTTTCTTAGACTAAGTTAAAAAAAATATTCACATGCTAATTGATTAAACCAGTTACTAAATAACTGCAGTCGATTGTTTATTTTACATTTAAGTGATAAACAGCCTTCTAGTGACACCCTAGCTCTCTTTTAGATATTTTTTATAAGAAACTAAAACATATCTTCGTGGAACTGTCATACTTTTACGTCATTTGCAGCCAGTAACAATTTTATGGAAATATAAGATGGTATGATCACCTATGCCTGAACCGCGTCTGAAGTTGCAAAATATTATATTTAATAATACAGTGACTTTTAGTCGCAGGTCTGCACTAGACTTTTAAGGGTAGACCTAACGTGAAATTAGAAGGGAAATGGGACGAGATAATTGTGCCTCCACTGTTGTCGCACCCCCGGCGGCGCTCGTTACCGAGTTTAATCTGTTTAAACTTTTATTTACTTATGCCAAATCGAAGCGATTAGCAGCCAGGATCTTTTCATAGAGATGCTTTTGTTGTTGTTCCGAATGAAAGTTTCTTACAGGAATGAAATATCCAAGAAATTTCATACTCTAAGAGCGATTTCCCCTTGTTTTTTGAAATTGAACACCTTTACTGAATTGTACGAATTCAATCTATTCTAAAAGGTCGCTCGTTGGATATGTGGGTCAACGACATTGTAGATATCAAAAGTGCAGGTAGAGGAAAGCTCGGATACAAACGGCACGATACCGACGTACCTACTTTCTTATTTTACTACCAAAACATATTTTTAGAATTAATTCTGTAACTCACGTATTCAGTAAGGCTCTGCTCTCAAAGTCTATTCTACAATTTCTGTAGATTTGTAGTTAAATCATAGGTATAAGAATTCTATACTGATGTTCATAATTAAGAAATATAATTCATTTTAAATGGTATTCGGATGCAATAATTATCTTCTTTACTATTTGCTCCTTATATATTTATACCTACAATAGTCACTTACCATCAGATGATCCGTCTGCTTGTTTGGCCCTATCCCATAAAAAAAAAAACAAACAAAAAGGTTCTTTAGAATCATATTCCATTTTGAATTATTATACAGAGATCAATATTTATGTAAATTGGTCAAAGTCATTTCAAATTTGTGCATAAATTTATAATTCATAATTTAACTTTCGATTTAAGTTTTAAGTAAAAATGTTTAAATGGTAATATTCACAGGCGTATAAAATAATTATAAATTTATGCTTTACTTTATTGGACTAGCTGCCAATGCTGATGTACATATATATATAGGGTAAACAGTATAATGATTGGTAGTATAACACCACTTTTACTAGCAAGTGACTAATTCTCAAATATAAACAATTTTGTTAATATTTGTAGTTGTTTTTTCGGGTACTAGTTTGTACATGCATAAATAAAATGAAGCATTAAATTTAAAAATAAACGTTTTATAAACTTAAAAATGTAATACTGCTTATATCAACGGATTTGTACAATCATTGGCACTTAAAAGTAAATTAAATTGCACTATAAATTAAGTATAATCATTGGCACTATTTTTATTCTTAAGAATTGATAAGTATATACTCTATGTATAATCAATTAGGCCTTATATTCTAATATTCTTAGTAGCTCTTTATCGGAAGTGGTTTAGTTGGTCCAGCACTTTGTTTTTTTTTTCTGCAGTCCCTTTTTTTATAGCTTCTAAAGCTTTTTCTTCCTCTCTGCCGGTTTATTTATTTTGCAAAGCTAAAATAACTTCTAAAACGCTTAAATAGGTAAACGGATTGAATTAATAAAAATTTGTATGCAAACTTACCGAAAACTCATGTTTTTTTGCTTCGAAATCTAGCCATTGAACGTACAGTTTTTATCAAATTTTAACAGATTCGTTCAAACACTTCTTGAAAACAGCCGCCAAATGAAAATGGTTTACTTTTGACATAAAAATAAAATAAATAAATACAAAGTTACTACAGCTCAAAAAGAGAGACTAATCTTATTAAACAGAGTAAATGAACAAAGTGCCAATCATTGGGGGGTGCCAACATTACTATTGTTTACCCTATATATATATATATATATATATATATTGTAATTTTTCGGTACAATGGACCTGTCCCTATGCTGTCCGCCCTTTTAAGATCAATGCACCGTATTGATAATACACGTGTATCTATCTACCTATCTACCGAACTAACACTAAATTCTACTTTGTCGCTTAATTCAATTCAATTCAATTTATACAAAAAATATTATTAAACTTGTAAGAAACATTGAAGTATTTTGTAAAGAGTAATACAAAAGAAAACTAATCGAACAGCATAGCCTTCTGCACCAAACACCATTCTTTAAAATGCATACAGATGCAATATCTGTCGGCCATGTTACCGACCTGTCTTTGATAGCCGTCCTTGGGAGCTATATATCTAACTCTTTTCTACGTGTTTTAATTTGTATCTTGTCGTCTCGCGCTCACAGGATTTCTACACGGAATTAGGGCAATACGCATGCGCGGCGTGTCAATGTCAAATCAATTCTCGTAGGCTGATGCAATCGGTTACACACAATTTACAACGATAGCTACAGACGAGTTGGAGCAATTAATTAATACAGTGATTCTTTTTTTTTTCAGATCAAACCGGAATGGATTCAAAGGAACATGAACGTGACGGGTTTGTGGATGGTACGTGTGTGAACTATATTTAGTAAGTCAGCTTGCCCTCATAACCTAATTGAAAACAAAGGTAGAAAGCTGGTTAAGTGACTTCAGGCTCTTCATTTTTATTTTATAAATGTAAGGATTACATATATTTATTTTTTCTTATTTTATTATAAAATAGATATTTTATAAAATACGGTTTCCGAATGTCATGAAAAAGATTTGAAATTTAGGTATGACTCTATCTGCCCCTTTGATCCTACCGTAGATGAGTGCCTTGGCCAAACTCTTGACTCCTTTGCTATCTTTGTCAAACTCATTTGTGACGATTAATATGATTAAACAGTGGTAGAGCCATGCTTCGGCAGGTGTCCATGAACGGCGGTTGTCACTTACCATCAGGTGACCCGTCTGTTCGTCTGTCCCCCTATAGTAGGTATAAAAAAAATCGGTCAGTACTAACTAAGACTGAAGAAAAGTAAAGGTTTAGTTCCTGAAGTGTATGCCTGATGCTTTACTCTAATTGAAGCCAAGTTTTACCCGTTATGGGCTACATAATACATTTTGTGTAAGTTAAGTAACTACGATATTGCTGATGTTTGATTTTTACACAACCTAGTTTTCGGCACAAGATTTTCAATGAAAAAATGCAGCGTCTGTTAAAAAACCTTGCGGTCGGGCTAATTTACCTACTTGAGAGTAAAAAATAATAATATGTTTTTTGTGGTTAAAGGAATAAAGTAGACTAGTGCGACAGCCTTCATAATTGTAGTTAATGCCTACCCTGCAGTAGTACCTAGTAGGTACTTAATAGTGTAATCGAGTGTTTATGTAAGCCACATTTTACACATTGAAACTATCCGCTACGTGTATATTAAAGTCCCACCTGTGCACGGGAGACACGTCAGTTAAATATTTAGTCATAGACTGGGAGCCAACGACTATATTTTTACGAGAGGCAAGAACGTCTCATTACTATGTTATTACATAGCGTGTCGGGCCCGGCCACGAACCGCAACACATCCAATTTCCCAGCTTCCCATTTATTGATATTGACTCTACGAGGACGCCTCGTGAATGCCTTGGATCAAGATATCAGTAGGATGGATATGCCACCAACGCACCTTAACTTATTATTATTTGAATTTGGCCTTCTAAAATCATTTAATTAAAATGTCAACTTCATTTTTTCATTATGAATAAAAATATTTCGTTCTTTTTAGATTTATCAATGTTAACTATTCTATATTTAACTATATCTATTGTAAAACCGATAAGGCCGTCTTTCAATGCCGTTGTATATAGATATCTATGTATTATCTACATTTGAATAATTTCAAAGTAGCACTCCACAAGTGAGTAAATGAGTCTAGATTAGATGAAGTCTACTACAGTGTCACGCTTTAAAGAATCGGTTCATGGCACTTTTTATCAGCATGTTCTTAACAAAATATAATCATTTAGCCTAGCTCGGTTCAGTCCAAGACACCTGTTAAAAATACGTTTTGGTGGTTTCGGCAATGATAAAAATATATTTTATCTAAAGTACTACTACTACTACTACTACTAGTAGTAGTAAAAGACATTAGAATCAAGTGAATTAATTTGTTTTTAGCACAGTCATTAGATTGATACCGAGATTAAATAATATAGTCTATCGCTACATAATTAAGGGTGAATACCACAGAGCATTCCTCACCTATCTCTCATTTACGTGTCGTACACATTAGTTAAAGTAGATTCTAACCAACCGCTACTTGGAGAAGACATAACACATATTGTGACAACCTGGGTTTGTATTCGTGTGTAAACGTCGAAAATCGGTACTTGTTTTGTTCCACTATAACACGTATGAAATAATCTTTAAGGCAAAGGTTTAAGAAGTGATTATAATCTCAAAGAATTATTGTAGGTATATAACGTAATTTGGGTTACATATAAAAAAAAAAATAGGTTTATAAGATTAAAAAAAGGCTTAACAAATATCTTAAATTTTTAAACAAATAGAAACAAGGAGACGGTTGTTGTTTTCTGTCTCAAATTGATATTTGAAAGTTTAAATCAATTATAATGCATGAACTATTTCTTATGATGATGATTTTTTTAAATAAAAATTGTGTGGTTAAGAAATTTATTTAGAGTCCGTAGGTGTAATTATGCTGTCACAATTATAAAAAAAAAATGGTTATGATATTGGTAATGTAACGCCCATCTGATATAACATAATAGTGTAAGTTTTTCCCACCTTTATTTTCTGCTCTAGGACCTTATACTTAAGTAGTTACCAACATATCCAAATTTAAATTAACAATAGGTAATGGCAATTCTAGTAATAATTTACATCCATGTCAACCATATTTGGCGGTATCACTTATTATCATCAAACCTAACTCTGGATAAGCTTGAACCAATACGTGACTTACGAGAAATAGTAATTTTTACCCCCGATACTCAAACTTGGTATTATGCCACCCTACGCCTAGAAGATATACCTAAGTAGATTACTATAGATAATACCTTAATATATAACTATAGGTACTAATAGTTTAAATAGTATTAAGTAGGTATTATTTTCTATTTTTGCTGTAACAGTACCTACTTAAGCCATCTTTATGAATCTTAAAAAAAAATACAATGTTACGTTATAAGTAAATAACATAATAAATATATATTAACATACATATATACATACGCTCACGCCTGTGTCCTCTAAGGGGTAGGCAGAGGTGTATTAAGCAGTCAATTAGAGTTTGGTGCCACTAACATATTAGGGGGCAAGTCTGTTGGCGTCAACCGGGCGCTGTGTGAGAGTATACATTTTGGCTGACAGATAACAGTCCGATACTTTTCTACTCCAGCGTGAACCACCCGGTACATGGAATAATATTTATTATTAAACGTTTAAGTGCTATATATAAAAAACCATAATGTCTTGGATATATAATAAGAACGTGTGGTAAAACATGTAACAAACCTACCTAATATCTTCCACTACATACATGTAATGAGATTTAAGATTTATAACCAGCATAATATTTAGATCAAGAGAGTGAAATAAATGTTGTTTATGCCTACTGCGAGAGACGAAAATTAACGCATATGTATTGACATTAAAGCAGTCAAAGAACAAGCATCGTCCACTTAATTAAGAGTACCTACTTATTAGGTGTATACCCACATATTTCTTACTTGTAGAGTTTACAACTGACTGACATTAGTGACAAGTTGTATGTAAGTAAATTCACAATTCATCAGATGAGAGGAGCATCTGCATAAGGAGCTATAGATAAACAAGTCGCTTATATTTTTAGATTTGGATGTAGGCAATACGTACTCGTATTAGTTGCCCGAAAGTTTTGATTTATTTAATTTTTGATTTTGTTGTTTATACCTCTTCTAACACTTGTTAACATTACTTTTATATTTTACAAAAGGAGTCAAACAGTTTTTCAAAAACAGTCCTTAGCTCCTATAATATGGCTCCGGGAGTCATCGAATCCGAGAATTAAACTGCTTACAAGTCCTGAAACTGCCAAAGTTACCCAACATTGAGTAATCCGGGGTAACACTTCACTCGGCTGGAACTTTGAGAGATAAAAGTATCCAAATAATATCATCTCGTACTATTATAAATGTGCTTTTGTATTACTAAGATTCTTAATAAAACTTTACTCTGTACGTCTTTGATCTTTCTGTATATAATGTTGTCTTTTTATTCGTCAATTCGTGTACAAAAGTGTTTCTTTAACGCTAGCAAATCAATCAACGAAACTTTACCTATGTTTTGTAGGTTTGTTTTAAGTGTTGTAATATATGTGGATTTAATAACAGTTATAGGAATATAATACCTTCAAGTGTCGGTTTATATACTAGTACTTATATGATGATGTAAAACCAATTTAGCTACAGGTGTTTATCCTGAAAGATTTCGCATTGGTCAAATCTTTGAATATTTATTTTTGTACAAGAAAAGGCATTATCATCATCTTTCATTTCGGGTTCTGTACTGTAAATACTTAATATTACGAATTTATTGCCTTTTCAAAGATTAAGAACTAATGTTTCTCAGTTGAACTACATTCTAATCTACTTAATGAAATCTAAACTTATGTTCAACATGTTTTCAATGTAAAAATAAAACGTAATTTAAGTAATAAATTATAAAATAATTGTTGGCTATCAACGTGATTATCTTCTGAACAACAGCGTATCGTTGCTTTCAATGTTAAATCGAAACATGTTTTACGTAGGTAGTAGGTAGGTATATTTTGAACAGGATTTTAGGCTTTTAATTTAGTAAGTAGAAGTTACTTAGGTACTTGCTCAATAAAATACCTGCATATTTTGTAATAACCCTGTAAATAAACCTGGGAATAATAGTATTAGAACTAACAAAATACTAGTGTGTATAACTGTTGAAGAGTACTCTTATAATGTTTAATTTTTTTGGCGACTATGACGACTTTTCTTTATTTTTTTTTGACGTCAGTCGGTATTTTGTAAATAATACCCGACCTAAGGATGGCATTAGATTCAACTACAGATACAGTACAGTGGTAGAGCCATGCTTAGGCACGAATGGGCCGGCTCGACCGGTGCGATACCACGGTCACGCAGAAAACCGGTTGTGCTTGCGTTGCATTTCCCCGAATTGAGTGAGAATTCCGGAGACCCAATTTCCCCTCTCCCCTTTTCTCTCCCCTCATCTTCTTTCTCCTCTTTCCCATCTCCTCATCCCTCCTCTCTTCTTTCCGCTCCCTGCATCCCCCATCCCTCATCACCCTCCAAGGCGGGCAGCGACCTTGCGACTCTTGAGTTGCAAGTGTCCATAGACGGCGGTGTCACTTACCATCAGGTGACCCGTCTGTTCGTTTTTTTTTTTTTTTATATTAGCCTACCATAGTGACTCCACTTTGCCTGATGGAAAGCAATAGGTGGAGTCAAAGAGTGGCGGTCACCATCCTCATTGCATGTCTAGTCAATGCAGCATGGTGACCCACACTATGGCGGCCTGGTGAGATGCTTTTTCACGCCCCGCTTAAAAGACCCGGGATCAAAGTGGGAAGGAAACACGTGCGCTGGTAGAGAACTCCAGGCTTTTACCGATCGGCACAGGAAAGAAGAGCCAAACCGTTTAGTTCGGGTACGTATATTTTCGACGCACAAACGGTGACTCCTCAGGCCAGCACGTGTAGTCCTATAGATGAAGGGCGAAGGTGGGACCAATTGGAAGAGCTCATCAGAACACTCCCCGTGATGTAGGCGATAGAGGACTGCCATAGAGGCGACATCTCTTCGCAACTGCAGAGGCTCAAGAGACTGGGTGATCTCAGGACAGTCGATAATGCGGACTGCGCGCCGGTTGCAGCGGCGGCGGCGGCGGCGGATCGAGAGCGTCAAGCAAATACTGCGCATAGCCGTCCCAGAGATGAGAGCAGTACTCCACGCAGGAGCGAACCTGGGTCTTGTACAAAAGACACAGTTGCTCGGGCGAGAAGAACCGTCTCAGCTTGTTCAAAACGCCGAGCTTTCGCAAGGCCGCCTTAGTGACACTCTCGATGTAATCGCGCGGATTGAGATCCCGGCAAATATCCATACCCAGAATACTAAGCCTATCCTGCAGTGGCAGTTGAGTGCTCTGAAGAGTAGGAAGGGGAAGGAATGGAGACTTTTTGGTAGAGAATACACACGCTTGTGTTTTCTTGGCGCCGAATTCGACCAGATTCTCACAGCCCCATTGGGAAATGCGGCTCAAGACCAGGTCGAGCTCAGCGACAAGCTCCTGTCGTTTTTCCTCAACGTCTGCCAGCTTGGCAGTAGGATGTCCGAAATATCGCCCGTGCACTGTACTGTCGTCTGCATAACAATGTATATTGCCAAGGGCCAACATGTCATTGATATGCAGAAGAAACAGCGTAGGCGATAGGACGGAGCCCTGAGGTACACCAGCGCTTACCTCGTGGAAGTCTGAGGCCGCGCCGTCGCAGAGAACCCTAATGCGGCGCTTATGGAGGAAGGCAGCAACCCAGTTGCAGAGTTTGGTGGCAGACCAAATGCAGAAAGTTTGGAGAGAAGCGAGCGGTGCCACACCCTATCGAAGACCTTGGCAATGTCGAGGCTGATGGCCAAAGACTCCCCATGCCTATCCATAGCCTCACCCCAAAGGTGTGTGACGTACGCTAGAAGATCACCCGTGGATCGGTTCGGCCTAAAACCATATTGCCGATCATTTAACACGGAGTGATCCTCTAGGTGGTGGATTAGTTGGGTGTTGTTGATCCGCTCGAACACCTTACAGAGTGTGGAAGTGACGGCTATAGGTCGGTAATTGGCTGGATCGGAGCGGTCGCCTTTTTTGGGACTGGTGCACAGTTCTTAAGAACCACCGCCGGAATACCATCGGGTCGACTGGCTTTCCGGACATCGAGTGACCGAAGCTCATCGAGTCATCGATTCGGGAGTTAGCCGCAAAGTGGTCAGCTAGTAGATTCGCTTTCTCTTGCGGCTCGTGGGCCAGTGATCCGTCAGGGTAGTTCAACGGCGGCAGCGAAGGTTGGCAGTTGTTGGACTGCACGGCTTTGGCCAATCGCCAAAACTTACGGCTACCCGTAGGGTACGCGACGAGTTCTTGACCAAACCGTGCAATGCACTGGGCATCTGCTCTGATGTAAGCCCTCTTGCATTCCCTAGTGGCTCTGTTTAGTGCTGCTTTTAGGCGATCAATGTCTGGGTCACAATGTGCGCAGCCCTGATCCATGCGCGGTAGGCCGACTGTTTTAGAGCAACGGCCCGGATGTACTCGCGATTGAACCAGGGACGGGTCTTCGTGCTGGCGACTTCACTGTAGGGGATATACTCCATACCGACAGTGATTTCGTCAGTCACGGCAGACGCACTTTGCGACAGATCCCTGTCTTTAAAGCAGCGTTGAGCCCACGGGATGGATGCAAAATATTCCCGCATTCCATCCCAGTCTGCTGACGAGTAGTGCCATAACCGCCGCCTTGTTACCACAGGTCGTGGAGGCGTAACAAGAGGCACTGAGGTCGACACCAGGCAGTGGTCGGAGGATCCTAGATGGGCGAGAACCGATACGCTGTACTGCGCTGGATGAATCGTCAGCAGTAGGTCCAGCAAAGAGGGCGCTTGACCCGTTATGTCTGGTATCGTGGTGGGCTGGAGTACCGGTTGGGTAAGGTCATGCGTGAAAGCAAATGCGTGGGCAGTTCGACCAGAGTGGTCAGTTTTGGAAGATCCCAGCCAGGACTCATGGTGGGCGTTAAAATCTCCCAAAAACACCAGTTCGGCAGTCGGAAACTGCTCCTGCGCTTTATCCGCTGCTTGACTCAGGTGGTCAAAGAGTCGAATTGTCTCGGAGTCTCCAGAATGGGAGCGATAGAGGCACACGTTAATTCGGCTCGTAGAGCCAAAATACACGTGGAGCCAAAGGATGGAGAAGGATGTGTCTTTTAGGCAGTGCAGACGGCGACAACAAACATCCGCCCTGATGAAAAGGCACATTCTAGCCCTTGCGAGGAAGCACTCCTCGAGCACGTAGCCGGGATAGTGGAGATATGCCGTGTCGGCAGGGCGGCGTATTTGTGTCTCCGAAAGAAAAAGCATGGCCGGCCGAGCCGTCTCGAGGTGTTGGTGTACGGCGCTGAGGTTTGCATGGAGTCTTAGTATGTTAGTGAACTCCACCTCAAAAAGCGGGTTGGTGGGAGAGGAGGATGCCGCTGTAAGACCACTTTTCTCTTTTTGTGCTGCCATGATAGAAGAGAAAGGGGCGTAAAAGGCATGACAGTCATCGTGGCAATGTAAACTGAGACTAAAAATGCTGTGTCATCATGTATCAGTGAAGCATGACGGTGACCGAACCGCCGGACGGAAGGGCCCCCGTGCCCTCCCGGAAGTGGTCGCCGGGTCCCACCATCCGGTCACCAACCGGCACGACGAGCCACTCCGTGGATTATGCGTGACCTGACGGGGCAGCCTCCCAGGGTGGTTAGCCCTGGTTGGGCCCCTCTCTATGCCGCGGGCGGCCAGCGGCACCACCATTTCTACGGGTCTACCTGGCCGACGATTAGATCCACGCCACCCTCACAATGACTCTACAGCACTCCACTGCTCACACACATACCACGATAACTGTCACCCCTGCATCGATGTGCCTCCGGTCTCTCACTCACCAGCGAAAGGCGACACCACGAATGTTGTCACTTTAGGCTGGTTTTCTGTGAGAGGGTAGAACTGCCCCGGTCGAGCCGGCCCATTCCTGCTGAATAAATCAGCGTGGCTCTACTACCTGTTTCTGTCTGTCCACCTATAGTATAAAAAAAAATATATAAATATTTAGTTACTACTACTATGGCTATTGTAATATGGCTATACTATTACTAGGCTAGTTAATTTAACATTTCCATTTTACAATAATATTTCCCAGATCATAATGTTCTTAGGTTAACGAAAGCTATCTACTACTCCCGTTATCATTGGTAATCCAGATTAAGCAAAAAGACACAAACAAGTAGGAACCGAATTGCCTCGATGCATGAAAAAGTGAAAGCGTGTCCAAAATAAAATAAAAAGGCATAATTATACGGCTGCACTACAAAGGTTAATTTATAATTAAATCAATACGTAAAGATTGGAACTTACACGGCTCATTGACATGAATCGCATTTCTGTGCAGGAGCTTATCACAACGTCCGATCACTTGCCGTGTTCAATACAAAAGACTAAGTCTGTTTGTTTACATAATAATACAGTTAAGATCGATTCTGATATCTAAATTGATATTGTATACTCTAAGTAAATAAATATAGAAAGTCTAATGTATAAAGTGCACGTAGAGATAGTTTTGTTGTTATGTTCATAAACGTTCATTAGATATTAAAATTTACTGACGTGTATATGAAGAACATCAAGACATTGTATTTCCTTTTTGTTATTATCTAATATATAATGAAAAGCACACGAGCCACTTGATAGTAAGAGTTAATCTGTACATAAATCTAAATAAGTATTCGTAAACCCAAAAGTCTGTTGGTTCACTATGCCTCCTTACAATAAGTTTGGCAGTATCAAAGCAAATAGACTTGTCTCTACTGGCCTTAAAGATTTAAAGGTATGGTTTGTCATCTTTGTGATTTATTCTTGTTTCTTAACTTATTTTGGCCGGTATTAAGTTTTTCTTTATTTTATAATATGTTTTCACCAAGTAAGCGTCAATACGGTAATGATTATTAAAGTCCAGTAAAATCAAATACAGTTTCTAGTCTAGTGCTTATAAAATACTTTATCAGCTCTACAAACGAAAGCTCCTCGAAATTTCGCGATCAGGCACTAGGCATGGATTAGTTTACATATCTAATTATGTAAACATCGCGCGGGTTCCATTCGAAATTGGAACCTGTCTGTTAAAGTGGAATGAACGAAGCCAATCAGAGATAAATAACCGACGGTCCGCGAGCGGGACCCGTTTCATTTGCATGTCAATGATGCGCGGGGGCGATGGGAGGAGAGGTGCGGTAGGAGGCCTGGGATTCGTTGATTTGCAGGTACAGTACCGTGTGCTATAACTGTTGTTTTTTGGGTTATTCTTTTACCAACTATAATAATACATTTCATAATCCGATTGATGAGACTTTCATTGAACTTCATAATGCAATAATTGACTTTAAACCATGATAAATCAAAAAAACTTCAATCATGATAAACCGTAAAAACAGCTAGTAGCACTTTTATTAATTCATTAAATTATTCCCAAACTTCTAATAATTAAAGAAATTAATTGCAACTAAATCAGCTAAAAGGTACCTAAATATCTGATACGAAAATACCTATATAAGTATATGAAAAAAACTTTTTTTATACACTATAGGGGGACAGACGAACAGACGGATCACCTGATGGTAAGTGACAACCGCCGTCCATGAACACCTGCAACTCGAGAGTCGTAAGTGTGCTGCCCGCCTAGGGGGATGCGGGGAGAGGAAAGAAGAGAGGGGGATCAGGAGATGAGGATGAGGTTAGAAGAAAGAGGAGAGGGGGAGTTGGGCCTCCTAAAGCCTCACTCATTTCAGGGAAATGCAACACAAGCGTTACTTCACAACCGGTTTTCTGTGAGGCCGTGGTATCGCCCCGGTCGAGCCGGCAAATTTGTGCTTAAGCATGGCTCTACCATTAATAAATAAATTGTTAGTGCTTATATAATTTGAGGGTTTCCTTCGGTATCCTTGGGATCCATTCATCTAATTGACCCAACTTGGTGACAATGGGACCACAGCAGCTATACCTAAACTGTTTCAAAGAAACAAAAATTAAAACCAGTAATAAGCTCACACCTGTTCCTCCTAAGAAGTAGGCAGAGCTGTACTAAACACCCACTTATTGACAATTAGAATTTGAATTTGGTCGTACTTACATTAAACACATACAGTCGCACATAGTTCCGTCTTCTTCCTTAAGTTATAAGCGGCTAATATGAATGCTAGTATCATAAGACTTTTGATAAAAAACTTTACCTTGTAAAATATTATCGAAACGCTTTATATTTAATTTCTGCCTGGCGTACGAATTCAGTTAATTTTAGCTGAGCCTTATTTTTGTGACTCAAATATAGCTGTTGAATTCTAATACACGGTCTTGATGTGGGTTCACGACCGCTTAGGTACACTTCAGTGGGTTGTGAGTTAAGTCAAAATGTTCTGCACCGCTGGCGGCCACTAGTTGTATTTGGTCTGAAAGAAAGATTTTTAAATTCAAATATAAAGAAAAATACACTTAGCTACTGGATAATGTCTGTAATTATTAAGTTGAAGGGTACTTTAAAGTCTTTGAGAAAATAATATATCGTTTGGTTATGTCCATTGCTGTTTGTGATACTCTTCAAATTCATGCATGGACATTACCAAAAGGTTATATGTTGCTAATATATTGATTGCAATAATCTTGTTTATAATGTCCAAAATATGTACGTATTAGACCATAATTATATAATATTCGATACAAAAGTAACTTATATTCACACCTAACTAAATTATCTCAAAAATTGTTCACTCTTCATTCCATTAGCTTTCATTATTTTTATTAAAATTTGAATACATTCATAGTTTTACAGTGTACAAATTCTGATTTAAGAATATGTTATAACAATATTGTAATATCTTTTATTTGGACAATAAAGAGTTTATCTATCTATCTATAATGTGATCTTACATTTCTCGTTAGGTTCTCGATTGATTAAACTAATTGGACCCTTGTAATAAAGTCAAATAATAATAGTGTATATGAGGGATTTTTTCTGTTAGATCATTACTATATCTAATCTTCTCCTAAGCAAATCTTATAAAATATTAATATAATTTGTAACAGTTGAATCATCTTCCGAAGATTTTACTTCATCGATGGAAATCTGACATATTCTAATCGGCCAGTATAAATAAAGCATATAAGTTGAGAAGAATTAATGTACATTAGAACAGTATGATCATATAAGAATAATAAAACTTGAAAAGCATGATACAGAGAGAATATGAGTGCTGGGCCCACTGTAGAAAGCGTTATTCAGTCCCTTGT
The DNA here is from genome assembly GCA_947561695.1 of Tyria jacobaeae. Lineage (NCBI taxonomy): Eukaryota > Metazoa > Arthropoda > Insecta > Lepidoptera > Erebidae > Tyria > Tyria jacobaeae. The sequence goes on from OX387218.1 coordinate 13,197,475, forward strand.
ATAATATTCCGATCGGCGACCGTTGCCGAATGTGGTCGAATCCCGCGTCAAAGAATATTGCCTTTGTTATATCAGAAAAGCTTGTTAGCTTTATGGTAAGAACACTGTTTATATCGAAATATGGCGATTGCAAAATATCAAATCGGATTAGGTAGATGCGTTCTGATCATCAAAGTAAACCTATATACATATATACATGTGTATATATGTCTCGTTTTTTATTGATTAATTACATGTCTGTTATATAATTAAAATAAAATATTTTTATCCTACATAATTGCGTTTCTGTTAGAAGTTTTGACACACATGTAGACCGCAATAGTCTTGTAATAAAAAAAATATTACGGTAGTGTGTCTTACTGGATAAAATGAACCACCATACAATGGACTTATTTATGTAAATAATATATAAAAATATGTTTCATGTTTTCCTTACAATTAATTATTTTTAAGAATATAATAGAAATATTGCACAACAAAAAACATATGAATATGTACATAATGATATGTATTAAGTATCGTGATTTCGATCTCAAACCAACTTAAGCAAATAATAGTATTAATTATAAGTTGAAGTAGGAATATTATCATGTTACTATAAACAGTCATGATACAGATTTGCCTGCTCCGTTACTTATTTAAAGTAAGTTGACAGGGCATGGGGCATTAAAGTATACCTATATAGTAATCTCAAAGTACTTTAATAATTCTTATATATTCCATATAATATATAAATATTTTTAAACTGTTTATTTATTTATTACGTAGGTGTTCTTTTACGAGTAATAAGCGCTTGTAAATACAATACATATAACTTAATTACCCATTATACAAAAAGAGATTTTGTTCAGAAAGAGAAAGCTGTAGAAAAGTACAAGTAAATTATTTAGTAGGATTGTAGGATAATCTCTAATCGTTGAACTTGCACTCTGAGAGACTGTTTGCGTAATTTATTGCCAATGGCATTACATTACAAACACGACGTGAACACTTTTACAGTACCAGTACATACGTTTTTAAAGTATAAGGTCAATATATATTATTATAAATGGTTATATTATAAATGGTATCTACTATTGCACAATCTGAAACTTCGAATCAAATGATGTACATAGGTCATGTATTCCTAACTATTATGAAGTGCACGTATTCCAACTCTATATTGTGACATAAGTAGATAGTATATTGAGATATACTCATAGCCTTAATATCATAAGCACCTACGCAATGTGACGAGAATATAAACAGGTAAGGCTAGTTGTTACGATGGTTGAGAAATATCTTTAAGGGCTCCATGCGTCATGAACTTGATTGTCCCTTTTGTTTTGAAATCTTCTTTGAAAGATACAAGTCGTGGACTTGTATCGGTTATTATTGCTTTTTGTTGCGATTTTTGAACTTTTTCAGTTGCTTGTTTACAATTACTTTGAACGCTAAATAATAATATAGAAATAACAATTTAAAATAAGAATTACCTATCTGACTATCGTGACGTCACGTTTTCTATACTTATAATGAAACTATATTATTGATGCTCACAAACGATTTTGTTCGGATAAACACAACAGAACCGGCGTGTTTCCTAAACATTCGTAGGTAGCAGTAGGGAGAAAGTTAGTAATATAGGAGAGGGATACGGGTACGAGCGCATGTTTTATATTATTAAGGTTCCAACGGCTGACACCGCAAGTTTACCTTGTTTACACACACAACCCATCAAATATATTTACTACTATGAAGGTAAATGCGCTTGTATTGCAGAAATTTTAGCATAGGAATCGTTAATCACTTAGTTTCTCAATGCCAAAATGTAATCAATTTGGTCATACCAGATTAAATTCTACATAACAATGCAGTTTTGATACTTTTATTACATTAAAAATGTTCACTAATTATGAATGCGACGGTTTTATCGACACTTATTGTATAATAGTTGAAATTTATTATATAGTGTGAAAGGTGTTTGTATAGCGTTAGTAAGAAGATTTTTTTTTTTTGGACTTATTTATTTACCATTTTACATAAATTTTTAAACAAAAATATGAATTGAAAAACAAGTATATATTCTCCGTAAATGATATTATTTATTTATGTACTTATTCTTTTAAAAGTTAATTGTTATGCTTTCTTTTCAATTCAATACATAAATTATTGTTTACCTATTATTCTGAACACTATATTACCTACATAACGGCCAAAACTCTTTTTCCTAAAATATGGTAAGATATTTTGTGGATGCCAAAAACCCAAAGTATGATCGCACATCTACTTAAATAAATGACAAACCCACCCGATCCAATATGAAGTTAAACATTTGCATTTGCGAGAGCGACGGTCGTCATACTCAAATATCTTTTCGTATAACATTGAACAAAAACAAAAACATTGTTTGGCCAGAAACTGACATCCCCTGATTATATTTGAACAAAATATTCTTCGTGTACCGTGTACACATGGTATAATAAGTCTCTTGGGCGAACAAATGGAGCCGAAAGGAAAACCATTGTGTCTCTTGGATATACTTACGCTTTACGTGATCCGAGTAGATATGTATGGAATGGAATGGACAAAGGGAAAATCTCTTGAGCTGTATTAAGGTGTAAAGGTAGCTATTCCCAAATGGTAAGGGTATCTTCTTGTATTGCGCGATAGGGACATAACATTGCACACGAAACGCGACTCAGAAATTGAATGTCAAGGTTGGATGTGTATATTATTATTTTTCCGTATATAAGATACTGTACTGTACAGACATACATGCATGCATAGGTAAATGGGTTTCTATCGGTTGGTCAGTATCCGAATTTACAAAGTACACAAATTTATGTATACAATATGTATAAATGTGGCAATTAATTCCTTAACAGTAATTGAAATAGCTGACGTAAAGATCAGACGAAATTAACACTAATTTATTGGGAAACACAACCATTATGGACGCAAAATTTGATTCGCAATTTCAAACAAATGGCTTCAGAAAGAATTTATTTAATCCTTGTTGTTCCAAAAACTGAAGCTGTGAGTGTACTGTTTCGCGAAGAAATTCCGCTTAAAGTGTCTCTGTGTATCACGAATGATAAACAAAAATGGTTCTTGTTCCAAAACATAGAAAGTTGGTTTTCATTTAAGATTACTTAAGGATGTATTTAAAATTACCTGACAGGAAATTCTGCTGTGTTTTGTTGCTCCTAAAGTCTATTATGGTTTGGTTAGACTTGTTTCGCAAAATGGAGAGTAACGCACCGCCCGTCGTGATGGGACCGCCGAATATTGCGACCCTTATTTATGTCCACTTGAAGTTTGCCGTAACTACAGCCACATTGAAGCACAACGTTTTTTTTTTGCAAAACACGCATCGCTAGAACGGGGCAATCTGGTTAAATTGGATTGCATGATGCCACCGTGCCGTATAATTAAGCATGCATGTATAACTAACTTGGTATAATACATATGAAAACTTGTTACTTTTGTTACTTGTCATGGGCAAAGCAACGCACAATATTTTTTTGCAAAAAAAATATAGACAATTATTACCACTTACTGTAGTGATAGATACTCGCTTAGGTGTTGGACCTTGAATATAGACAGAAGGATGCAGTTGAGCTCAGGAAGCCTGGAGTTAATATTATGGATCATTAAATATTATAAAAAAACAAGCCTCCCGGACAGACCAAAAAGTTTACTTAAAAAAAGTTGTTGGGATGGCTCTAAGCCTAGATACCTATTAAAGTTCTTGTTTAATATAACTGCATGTGTGCTAATATGATTCGGAATAAAATATTGTAGTTACGAAGCAAGTAGATACTGAGATTAGAAATAAATATAAACAAACTACTATTAAAAGAAAAAATTAAAAAAAATACGTACTTAGGAAGAGAATACTACAAGACAAAATATTTCATCAACAAGATAAGCCTCTTATTCTCACGAACGCAGCGAGTGAAAATCCAGCAAAACAATAGGGAACGAAAATTATCCCACTAAAGCCCAAAGCTATAGAGCCTCACACTCATACATTTCTCATGGATTTCTGAATATCATTACAGTCACTATGCGTCTTTATCTGTTTTAAAGTCGGTTATTTTGTTGACGAAGCTCGCACATGTTTTATAAGACTGTGGCGTAAAAAAAACATCAAGAACGTACATAAGTATTCATCGTTTCTGATGTTCTGTTACGTTAGGAGGAATATACGGTAAGATTACATAGGTTTATCGATAATATATTTTACATACAATTTAATAACGTGGGAGAGCAATGCATAGGCACGTAGGAGTCCTCTCGACCGGAGTATTACCACGGTCTTACAGGAAACAGGTTGTAAATCAATGCTTGCGTTGTATTTCGCCTAGTGAGTGAGGTTAACGGAGGTCCACCTACTTTCAAATATATATATAAAAAAATAAATTCTATTTAATCTTGTTATCGATTCTGAGTTTTTTTAAGGTTACAATTTTTTTTTGGGCGAGGTTACAAGTAGCGTGATCGAACACCGTCACGTCTTTATTTGTGTAGCCATAGTCATGTTAATTTCGGTTGACGCGAGTTTTTAGCTGTAGCTCCTAATATTTACGACGAGCACGTTCTGTTACGATTATCGATTCTGATAGAATCAAGAACAGTGAGTTTTTTTTTTATTACAAAAGTTGATTCGTAATGGTTATCACTTGCGAATGGAAAACATATGTACTACTATAACTACTATTTGAATATTGACTATTGTTTGATATGAGAACATTGAATAGAAATTGTTTAATAATATTCTTGTGTCATATCTTGAAATGCAATACGGATAGATCCAAAGTATCAATACCATTAGTAAACATTTCTAGATATACAAGGATAAGTACAGGCAAACTTAAAATATGTATTCTTAACTTAAGATAAATATAAATCATAAATATTATTTCTATACTTTTATTGTTGTATTTTGTATAAATTTATATATTTGGTTAGTGGCCGTTTACATTTGTTACAAAAAGATATATATCTCATTTTTTTATATTCTTATTCAATTTTGGATATGTATAAAGTTTCGTTCAATGTAGATGAAGGTTGGTAGGTAATATTCATTCTGAAATCAAATTGGCTTCTATATCTACTTTTGGCAATAAGAAACCTTCCTATTGTTCGTATACCTTTACATTTCGTAACAAGAGGGTATGTAAAGCAATCTTAAAGGGTTTTTAGGTAAGACGGGCCGGGATTGGAGTAAATTCCAACTTCCGTTTTGGTTTGATTACCATTCGCCCCTCGAGATGCTTGCCTGACATCCACAGATGTAAGAAGCTTAACTCATCTTAAGAGATTTGAGACTAAAATAATTTTGTAGTTAAGTCCCGACAAAGGAGGTGTAATTAATCTTTTGTTCTATTATAATCGGACTTCACAGTGACAGACTTTTATATTAATTCTTAGTGAACGAATAAGATACCAATGAAAATTTTAAATAAAATATAATATGTTTCGGGTTTTGTAAACGATTCTGAAAATTAATTATATAGCTTCATGTAAAACTTTATTTTCTCACCTACTTAGAAAATAATATTAAAAAAAATATATTTTTATGCACGTATCCTTTTCATTTCACACATGTGCATAAAATACTGTACGGATTATCTTAACCGTGAAGGATTAAAACATATCTGCAAGTTCTGTACCCCCATAACAGACGATATGCTTGCTTTATTCATTTTCATATTATAATAAATTTCAACAACATTGATACGTGTGAAAATAATACTGTTGCGTTTCTTCAATTATTTTCAGCTTGGGATTTAAAGGGATAAATCAAAAACTTATCACCTTAAATTTTCCTTTATTTTTTTTAAAAAAGTTTCTCTACAAACATATGTATATATCTCAATTGTGTTGTAGTGGATGTTATGTGTACAATAAGTGGACTGAGGATATTTAACTTAATATACTCTCTCTCTCTCTCTCAAGTCATCTTTATATTCTCTTCTTTACAGTTTCTTTACAGTTTTTTAGTTACTTCGCCTACAAGTCTTCAACAACGACTCATTTGCTTGCCTATTTTCCACATTAAGTAACAGATACCTTGAAAAAGAGTTCATTAATATAATTTATAGCTTGTTCACGCTTTTTAATCTTTGTATAACTAAAATGATTCGGAATTGATTATAAACTAATTTACTTTGTAATTTATAATATTTTTGATAGATTAAACGCCCACGATGTGCCTAACTCATTTTGTAACTTTTCAATGGCGCGGTTTATACTCTTTGTTTTGAGTATATACAAGTCTACTAGTTTATATTAATATAGGTAGTTTAGTTCTACGTTTTTTTTTAAATGAAGGGCTTTTTTATACTTATATTAGGTATATGAGTATTTGAGTGTGGCTAACTTTAACTTCATTAATATAATGAAAAACAGGTAACGCAACTAGTCGTTAATGTTAATGTTTTAACTCGTCACTTCTTTTTTAATATATCTGAGATCAGAGGCAAGACTAAAAGAATTGCAAAACATAATAAATGCACATTTTCCAACGTACCTCTTCATAAAAGTAAAAATCAATATAATTATGCTATGGCATAGGGGGACAAACTAGCCTCACAGAAGACAGTTTTTAGACCCAACTGAACTTTGGCGGCAGGGTTGGGGCAGTTCATATTAATATCTTTATACTTACTGTGACACTAAAAGCACGACACTCTCAATTCCATTGCATCTAATAAATAATAGTCAACCTACATTGCGCCGTAAGTGCACTCGGCCGTCTACAGACTAGATAAATGTTCTCGGTAATGCATCCCGCAGTAAATTCATTCAGTTACTAGATATCGACACGGGTAGTGAAGTGTGTAAAATGGTTAATCTTAAGCTGAAGCCACAGAAAAGCTGCTAGCGGAAAATATAGCAAGGCTAGGTCGAAAATAAAAAAATATAAAAAATCATTTTTCTATGTACATATTTAGCATACTTGATAATTTATATACATTTGATTGTTGATAAGTATATAATTACTCTAAATAACAGTTGTTAGGTACACAATGAACATTTATAGGTACAATACATATGTAATTATAGTTCTATATTTATTATACTTATCTTGTATGATATCGTCATGTCCTATGCCTCGGACATTTTTTTTAATAAAAATATACATAATATGTATGTTTACTTGCTCATTATATTCATTATACAAATAATCAACCAATTTTCCACTTATACAAATAATAAAAAAAATATTCACTGTTGGACATAGGGCTACCCTATGAACGCCATAGCACCCGCCTTCAACCTTCCGCATCCATTATATATTACGTTAAAATATTTATAAACTCTTGGTTACGTTAATACAATTTCTAAATTTTTCATTATTTATTGAGACAATTTTCAACCTTATAAATTTCTTGTTTACAGACGGATTGAAACCTTGGAACAGTTTCCGCATGCGCTTATACGTACTGTGACCGCAACCTTGCTTTAAGATGATAAGTGCTTGGCTCTTAACGATTACTGTAGGAATATACGATGTGTGGACACAGTATTTAAGTATTTATTTATTTTCATATAATATGAACAGTAGCAAATTGTATAACGATAGAGATCTTTCTAACGCAGCTCCGTCGCAATAAAAAATTGTTACACTAACAATATTTTATAAATAGAAGCAAACAAATCTTACAAAATTAAATTGTAGGTACCTATGTATGTGTACCAAACTTGAAAGACATGATAAACTATTCATCATGGCCCACATTTAGCTTATAACTCGTCTGTTATATTTTTAGAAGAATAGTTTTCTTAATTTAAAGTTATTGCTTGAAGCTTGAAACTGCAGTGGAGACACTGTAATAAAACGTAGTCTATGAAACTATCGTACGCTTACATTCTAAATAAGTACTTAAAGACTACTCTTCAGTGTCTAATAATTTTAAATGAAAAAGCTACCAGCTACCAGTCCAGTCCACCGCTGTTTCAAGACATAATACGTTATTCGTCTCTCAAGTGTAGGTTGCGACTACTACTAGCTTGTATTGTGCCACATTCCTTAATTTATTTGTTGCAGTCAAAGTGTATCTTGACTCATTTATATTTAAAGAGACAACATTTATAAATCTATGGTCAGTTTCAAAAAAATTTTTCCTAATTTCCTAAGATATTGCATGAACTACAAAGAATATGATTTGGAACCTCTTCTTTTTTTGTGAAGTAATTGAAAGTTAAAAAAAGTTGCGATCTGCTTATAGCTGTGCGCAGCGTACTGCGGCTCTAAACAACCTTCCTTTCAAAATACTAAATAATAAATTATGTAGAAAGAAGTTTCTTAAATCTAGAAATGCTTAGTTCTAAACTTCAAACTTTAGACTTCAACTTCAACTTTTTTTTAAGTGGGTACGACGGTACGAGGTACTTAAAAATAACTTTTGGCAATTATCGTAAATAAATATTCTATTATGTGTTTACAAAAACTCAACTAAAAGCGTCAATATAATAATTATAATGAAAACATATCATGATATGAATGAACTCAAAGTTCAATGAGAGGTTTACAAAACAAATCATAGTATTTGTAGTGGATAACAGATTGTCTTGTAGTTCCTTTGTAGATTTTACTACATTTGGACTTTTTTAATGAAGGTTAAAAAAATTACAAAAAGTTTATAACTGGTGCTGTTCAGCTTTCTTCTAACAGTTCCAAGAAATGATCATGGTATTAAACTAAACAAAGAGGTTTAATAAAGATTGCCTTTTATAAAAAAAACTCAGATAGCGGACTGAAATGAGAAAAACCACTGTATTAAAGAATAACAATAAGTACGTGATACCAGAAAGTTTGTTTTTTGGTAACAAATAAGTTTTTTATTCCTGAATTTCAAGATATCAGAATAAGTTTTTTTTTTGTTATTAAAAGAGAGACATTATATTATTTAAAAATATAAAACAGAAATCCAAAATTAAATAAAAAGCCTTATTTTACACAATGCCTGCGGCACCTAGCATATGTACAGAGTAATAACACGAAACTGAGCGCCATGTGTATTTCTGTCACAAACCCATTGCCAGTGGTCAGATATCTTAACATTCCAGCTAATAATTTAAAAGTTACGGCTCTTGGTGTAGTTCAATAAAGTGAAGAATATTAATTATTCTTCACTTTACTGAACTACAAAAATTATTATATAATAATTAGATAATGTTTCATGGTAAGGGGTAATAAGCACCCTATTAGTAAGAAGAGTAATAAATAAGAAGAAGAGGGGTAAAAAGAATACTACTAGTCTTATTGTTCCGTAGGGTTCACCCTGTGTGTACTTGGTTTATTCCACCTTTATAGATTTTTAGTTAATGCCTGATTGTAACAAGGTCTACCTAATAAAACGTCTTAATGTAATAGAATTGAGCCTAACGGTAATATGTTTGCGTCCCTTTTAAAGCCATATTTTCTACAGGTATATATTTCTTTATCAATATTCATTTAGACTAAGTATTTGACAAGTGAAATCCCTAATTATTACGTAAGGCTGATCAAGACGCATATTATAATAAACTACATTATATAGCAGATACCGTAGGTATAGTAAATATAGTAGGTAGATAGTCTGGTAGAGAATTTGACAACAATTGTATCTTGTAGATAATTTTCCAAAAGAAGAATCCAAATTAGAAGAAATTATGTATAGGTCAACTGCTGTAACACCTTACTTCAAACAAAACAAATAATAATTCATCAAACTCATTCCTTGTTTATATATTTAGACATGATAAAATAATGCTACGTCATTTTATATTAGTAGGTCAAGCAATTACATGATTATTTAACTCAAGAATGATAAATCGTATCTCGCCGATGTTTTTGTTTCTAACTACGTTATCATTGCGGCAATTTAAAAGAGATTGGTCAGATCGTTTTTTTAATTGCAAAACACTGTACAATATTACATAACTAATACGAAAATGATATTACAAGATCACGGCCTTTTTTTATTATTAGATTTTTGACTCAAATTATTAAAATAATAAGCGGTGGAAGCGTAATTGACAGGTTTCTGGCTTAAAGTTTAGAGAATGGGAATTCTACATCCAACACAGCCTTCACCCGGGAACCAACCGGCTGTAGAGATGTGACCGTTTTCCTATTCGTGAGTTAACAGCTATAAAAGTGGAGAGTGGTAATTAATTGAACGCAAATATGTAGCCAAGCATCGTGTATTCTCTTTGATGACTAACTTGTATTAACCACGAGTGTGTGTATTAACAGTAAGTCCAATATTGTATAACAAACGTACAGGAAATACTTTTGATATCCAAGACACATTAAAACAATAAAACGTAGGTATAGTACCTACTATGATATTCTATATCACAAAAAATATACCTAAATTAAAACACTACTAACATGTAATGGAACTTTACAGTAGATATTGTAATAAACGACTAAAACAAGAAAACTAATTACTGTCTACACAAAATGCTCGCAGGGTCTACTTTATGTATACCAACCTACCAAAAAAATTAAAGTGTCTTTCTTACCTTATCGCGTGTGAAGCAAGACAATTCCGTGACTAATCTACTAACTAACAAAACTAAACATCACTACGTTCGAAACGTTGACAAAAATAATTCAAAGTTAGAGATCTTTATAGAAAAAGTGGGGAAAGTTAACCCTATTGTGCCACCCTCGTCTAAAAACTGGGCCAATAGGGGACGGTTATGAGAGGACGATGGATTTTTTCCTACCAATCGATATGATTTCACAAAATGGCGGCGTTTGGCCGTCCAAATTTTTTTCGGCAGCTGGGTTTTGACGTCACAGGCTATTAATATCAATAGCGAATGACTGTCTTTGTGTTAGTGTTATTTGGGTTCCGCAAACAAATTTCTACAATATTTTTATAAAGAATTTATTACCAAGGTACAAAATAGTATACATATACATATATTTAGTGGCAGTGGTAGTAGTGATGTATTGAAGGAAGAAGGAAGGATAGTACGAACGATCGATGTTAGAGAGTAGAAGAGTCGATAAGTAGAATAATATATCGAATTAACTTTTTTTTATAATATATGGGTATAGAACAGACGGTTCACCTGGTGGTAAGTGACAACCGCCGTCAAAGGACACCTGCAATGGTCGAGCCGGCTATTGGTGCCTAAGCATGGCTCTACCACTGATAAAACTATTTATTTTTACCTATTTAATTTATAAACACATAACACGCTTTAACTTGACAATACACATACACACAGAACATGAAACTAAACTGCTCAAGATGTTCTTAGTAAACTTAAAGAAAATTAATGGTTTTGCTTTTAAATTACGTGACTTAATAACACCCAGAAAAGGTAATTAGGTATAAACGACACAATAAGCTCATCACGATTTCTAAGAGTTAATTACATTACCTGTATTAATTGTTTATGTACTTGTAATGTTATTTATTACTAACCTATATCTGCAGTTTAAAATTATCAAAATTAAAATCTATTTCATACTAATTTATTAAGGGAAAAGAAAAAGTTAAAAAATGACCTTCATCTCATAGGTTAGACTTAGGTCATTACGGAACTATGAATAGCTTTGATTGCGGTTTTGCCCATGTGTTCCTCGTTTATCATATTACAGAGTATTCGTTGTGCTGAAACAGGTCTTAATTACACGTCAAGTTATATATTATTGAAATCAGATTCGTGCAGCTGCTTTTACATTTCAAAATTTAAAAAATCAATTAGCTAGCTAGCCCATGCGTGTCATAGCGTACATATATGTTAGAGTTCATCCACACTTACTATCTCAAATATAGAATAGTACAATATGTAGGTTTGTATATATATTTACCCACAGGTATATTTACCAGAAAAGTACACCTAATTTGCGCACTCGTGACTTTGAGTTGCAGGTGTCCTTGGGCAGTGGTTGTTACTTGCTACCAGGTGACCCGTCTGTTCGTCTGTCCCCCTATACAATAAAATAAAAAACGATTAGATGTGACTTATCTTAGATACAGATACAAAAGATGGCCGAGATGTGATGTATCTTAGATACCTACAAAATACGTAGTTTATAATTATATATCTAAGATGATTATAATTATACATCTCTGATTAACCGAGTACAATGTGTTAGAAAATAAATATAGTTTTTACTCTAATTGTATGGCCCTGACATGCTATTTCAACATTGCCCTCGATAATAATATATAAATTTATTCGAACGTAATTTATACATTTATCAATACTTTTAATATAGAAATAAAATGTTATTTATACAAACCGTCTCTAGCGTTCGCAACAAGGACTTGGCTGGACGGGTTTTTAGGTAAGTGTATCGACATTGATGTTAAAAAGAGAGGAATAGTAACTGTTAGTTAATCAATATACATGTATTTATTTTTCCGCTTACTACAAACTACCTACACTTTATCAAAACAGATTGTAATATTTCGCAATACCCATAATAAATCTATAATAATAATAAAGTTATGTCAAATTACACTCCACACACTACACACTGAGAAAGAACAGGTTATTTACTTTGAAACAAGTAACCTATCTAAAATAAGTCGATATTTTAATTCATTAAAAAGTAAGGCAACATACGAGTATACAAATAATCTCTAAAACAATTTACAGTAAAAGTATACAATATGAGAAAAAAAAAACATTTTAGAACTTACAATATGTACTTACATAACATTCACAATTGTAAAAAATCATTCAAAAATTTAATAACCCAATGTCAAAAATATTTTTTAAGTAAATAAACTGAATTAAAGAAATAGGTTCAAATTACATCTTTCGCTAATAAAGTAGCTCCCTAAGAGCCCTTACATTTGCACTGTATTCGACAAAAGTAATCGTCAAAGAAAAGGCATTGACCACATAGCCACCAATATTCTAATAAGTAGGCACATAGCTGGATACCGCAACCGATCAACAACCGATTTCACAACATAAATTATCTCTACCAATAACTAACTCAGCAATACAACCACAGAATTTTTGTAACGATCATTGAAGAAATGCATAGTAAATAAAATACTCATTCAAGTTAAATTCCGAAATCAAATTAGTCGCGCCATCTATCTCGGCACAGGCAAATTCTGCAAAGCTTACTGTATATCAAATAGGATACAGTGTGTACGTATTCTGTTACGTAAACACACTTTTACACACACTAACGATAAAAGTCTCATGTATCTCCTTGTGAAGTGTTTGGTAGTGTATTAGCAAAGTAGGCGGTGTGTATGTGTGTCTTATCCGTACGTAAGTTGGTGTGCGTTGTGAGGAGTTCGTCGCGACGAGAAAGTTATCGCACACCAGCAAAAACTTTTTCCAAACGTTACCCGTAGCGACATCTGGTTCGAAACAAGAGAACGAACAAGTGACATAGCTTTTGCAAAAGGATGTAAGGGACTATTCTTGTTCGAGATTCAAAGTAACTTATCGTTATTTTTCTTATTGGTAAATATTCTAAACAATTTTTAAATGTCGGTGTTTTATACACCTCTTACCTCACCTTAGGGGAAGCACGCATGAACGTATGTATGTATGTAAATTTTATTTAAAACTAACTGCTAACCGCGAGTTGTCCCGCAAAATGTTGAACCATACATTTATCGTGGATCAAAGGAAGGCAATGAACTATTTCAGACTGGAATGTATTTCTCAGCGAATGCGAATGCGAATTTTATCCCGATCCGTTCAGCCGATCCGGTATGATTGAGAAATTCGGTATTTTTAATAATAGTAAGTTAGTGAGATTTCAATTTTGTTAGTGTTGTGGTAACTGGTGATGAGTGCTTGTTATTTGTACATTGCTGTACTTTATTAAGCTTTAGTGAACCTACGCAACAACTGAAAATTAATACATTATTAAAATTAAGATTATAGAATAGTACTCCAGATAAATAATATAATGGTAATTAGAAATTATAATAAGTTTATACTGCATACATATAGTGGTAATACACAAAATTTGTTATAATATACTTGTTATAAAATATAAATGTTATAACTATTTTTTTTTACATTTATTTACGCCAATAAGATAAGCGCTTTAAAAATTTGTAAGTTAAACAGTATTTTTAAGTAAGTAAATATGTTGTTAGTTTCACACTTATACTCGTTATCGTAGCTTTTTTTATTAAAAACATGTAAGTTTTACAAATTTTTCCCTAGCGCGTTGTTTCCTGACCGACGTACCAAAGCTTAAAATAGATATCTTTATCAAAGACTTCCTTTACGTACGGTCGGATTGAATTCGATTTGGATAATTATCATTAAGGTGGGTATCAATTTATAATACAAGGATGACGGCGGATACGTAATCAATTATAATAAAAATGTACCAACGTAATAATTGCTGACAGACAGGTCCCAGCATTAATTAAAACAAAAGATAAATTATTCTCGTGATATTTCTTACTTGCATTGGTTATTACGTAACTTATTATTTTTATATGTAATGATAATGGCATCGCGTTCCTACCAAGACAAGGTTAATTTATAACATTTTGAATATCTAAGAGGAGACCATTTCTTGTCCTTCGTAATATGTTGCCGATTGTTATCAAATAAACATTGACAACGCCACATCAGCGGTAAGGCGTCACGTGGCTATTATGTCATTGCATTTTATGACTCGCGGCAAACTCGGTCAATGGCCTATGAAACATTTGATTGCAAAGCGCAATTTTCGGAGGGAAACTCCGTGTAAAATATCTTAAGAATTACGTTTCATTCTTAATTAAGTTTAGTTAAGTTTAATCTTAGTTATTTCTAGTAGCGTGCCAAGGATACTGCGTGGAATAAATCCAGAATTAACATTTTTGCTGTACAAGGGCAACCGAAGTTGGCGGGCGCCTACGATTTGTATCGCACCGAGATTACTAAAGTTCATTGACGTTTCGCGTAGACGATATGAGGGAATTAGGGTCTCGTGTTTGGGTCTCGTAATACCAGCGCGTTAGAGCGAGAGGGATGCGGAGCCTAGCAAATTGTCGCACACGTCTCGTGGTAGCAGGTGGCCATAATTGGCGTTTAGACGGCCGGCTGTTTGAACTTTTGAAGGTCGAAAAATAAACATTTGACGAGACAGGCTTTTCGAATCAAACTTGAATTTTTGTTTTTAAAACATGTGACTTCCTGTTGATTTTGATTTATTGTTAATTCTTATAGATATTATTTTTAACCGCCTTTTTGTAAGAATTTTCTCAAATATATAGCATTGCGGCGGCGTGTGAAAATAGTAAACAATGGAACTGTATACCGTACTGGTGTTCATGTATTTTTACAATGAAAAGAAGTATTCCACTATGGAATTTTAAAAGAAAAACCTTTTAAAATATTTACATGTTTTGTTCCATTTCTAACCAAACAAGAACACTAAACATTCTAGATACACCTCATTAAGATTAGAAGTGAAAATAACCATTCAAGAAAGTAATCACAGATTTAATAAAAGTATCCGATACTACTACACTGACGTATCTATCGACGTCTGTCTATTAATAAAGATTAAAATTCTGAGCATTGAGTTTGGTTTCATTGTAGAAATAACATTTACACTCTACGTTTGCACGTTAGTTACAAGTATAGACTTTATCCAGTTAGGCAGGAAATTTAAACATTCGAACTGTATAAAAAACTTTCGTACAATTCTTTTAAGAACTGGTTAGTCTTCGAGAGCCTAACGACCGAGTCGGAACGTAAAAAAGTTGTCCAATTAACTAAAACAGTCTGACGGAAGAAACTTCTTATGCATTCCGACCTTGTGAAACTAGGGATTGTTCAAAATTCAAACTAGGACATACATCCTAGTCAAAAATAGAAGGGGAGAGGCCAAGATTAACTATTGAAGATATTATGTTTTACTGGCTACAGTTTTCCAAATTCAAAAGTGAAGCGTACTTTTGGTTGAAGAAGGGCCAATGAGATTGATTTATGATTTACATTTTCGTTATTTCAGTTTCGTACAATAACACATTCTATTTCTGAAATGAAGAGGGGCACGCACGTCCTACTATACTATATGATTATGGCTATGATATGAATCGTTATGAATGTTTTATTTACAAACGATTGCAAAGTATAATCAAAACCAACTTGCGAAAACAGATATCACCATCGTCTCTCAATGATAATGAGTTAGACGACACGCTTAGTTTGGCCCCATCTTATTAAAACAATGCCAATTTGTATTCTAGTGGGTAAAAATAAACGATGCCGACGCTCTGTAAACATATTTTTTCTCCGTTGCGGTGAGCTAGAGTCATTCTTAAAAAAATATATTTTGAATAACAGAGAATTTTAGATGGCATTTGCTAATATAAGTGTCGTGACTGACATTATAGTAATAGTTTCTAAAATAAACATGACGTCTATACGTCAGTGTCAAGACATTATATTAGAGATTTTATTTTAGTAGTACATATTATTAAATAATAATTATCTAGTCTTCCTAATTGGATAGGTTATTCTTTTACAATTAAACTTTCTTACTATCGTTATATATTACGTATATGATGTCTAGTGCGAAAGTTGTAGTCATGATTACATGCAAAACAGGCGTACAAGGGCTCTATAAATAAAATGGTTATCGTTATTCGTCATTCGATAGACGGCCAGAAACGAAAGCGGCAGCACGCGTTGATTACACCATAAAGATACGGTCAGTATGTGGAAGAACAATCTGTTTATTTTCACATCAGAGGATCTCTACGTGTGGTAGGTAAGAGTATTAAAATATTTAAGAAGGGTTCTGTCATAGTCAAAAGTTATCGGGATGTTATTCGCTTAGTCGTTATGCTCCTTACTATAAATAGCTTGATTTCGCGAAACACTAGGTGGAACGAAATAAGCTGTTCAGGTCAACCATATTTTACTTGAGCATTAAAATTAAGAGACTGGTTTTTTTACTGATGCAAGCACTATAGCCTACAGTCTTGAGAGGGCCAGCAACGCCTTCCTGTTCTTTTGGTTGGTGAGACCCATGCCACCTAATAGAAGTATACCTAATACTTTTTATTTCGATAAAGTTCGACTGTTTTTTGTTCTTAGTCTTGAGCAGACCATCATGTCACTTTGTGTCATTTATTTTATTTTCCTAATGTTATTCGAGGACCACCAGAGAATTGAAAATTTTTTTTTGGGTGGGTGACGACTATTTGAGATTTTAATCATATGAAAACCTGATGACACAGCTAATTATCTAGCTTATTAACTTTCCAAGTCATCAAGACACCCACGAAAAATATAACTATAGTTGGAAAATGCCACTGAATTTATATTTCTATTTTAAGGTGATAAGGTTGAGAATCTTTCAACGGAACTGAGTTCTGAGGTAAAGTTTTTCCAATTATATATATATATATACATATATATTTTCTTTCATCATTTACCTATGTGACATAACTAAAGTCGATGGAAATGATTATTTATGATTATATGTAGATAGGTCATAGAATATGTGGATTTTAGATTCACCACCCACATCGTTAAAGCGGGTTTTGTAATAAATTTCATTGATTACGTCTCACCACAGGCGGCAATTAAGCACCGTTACAAATCGACATCCATCCTTATCTGTTATTATAATGATAGAAAGAGATACTGAATTCAAAATCGTGTCGGTTATGGAAACAATTTATAGGAATCGATCGAGACCTGTTTGTTGGTTGGTCTAATTTCCCGTGAGAATCTACAGGAAAATCCTAGTTTATTTCTTACTTCATTTAAAAAAATGCGTAATGTGTTAGTTCAAAATTTAACTTATTAACTAATGCTTTCTTAGGAGGTAGCTTTTGTATCACTACTCAGCAGCCTTAATTATAAGTTAAGTTTATTAAACAATACCGTTTCTAATACCCGTAAGTATGGTGCTCATAGTTTTATTCCTGCAAGAATCGATCTAACCACCCTTGTCTTAAAATACATTTTTTAATGAACAGTATTCTTAATACTATGTGTGTGCTGAGAAAAGAGTTGATCATCGTCCACGAATGCGAATAAGCAATTTCCTGACATCTGGAGTAGGGATACGTGAGAACTTCTTAATGGTAATTGTATATAGATTTAAGAACAGCAGATTACAACAAAATCTGAGTCCCTAAGCTGCGGCTTGACAATACTGGGCTGATTGAAACCCGTTTAGTGTCAGTTGTCAATAATAAAAGTTTTTGTATAATCTGTTGACGGCCCTGTTTTCCTAGTGGTTAGTGATCTTGACTGCTGAGACAAAGGTCATGGGTTCGATTCCCATACTGGACAAAAAATTCTTAGACGCTTTACCTGATAATAAGTGAAAACCGCCGTCCATGGATACTGGACACCTGCAACTCAAGGGTCGTAAGTGCGCTGTCCGCCTTTGAGGGTGATGAGGGATGGGGGTAATGCGAGGAGGGGAAAGGAGAGAGGGGATGAGGGGAGAGGAAAGAGGAGAGTCACTCATTTCGGGGTAATTGCAACGTAAGAGTTGTTTCACAACCGGTTGTCTGTGTTGCCGTGGTATCGCACTAGTCGAGCCGGCCTATCCATGCCTAAGCATGGCTCTACCACTATTAAAGCTTCAAAATAACGTAGCACTTCGGTCGTAATATGATACGCAATAATCAACATAGAATTTAGTTAACAAATTTTCACTTTATCCTTATCTTATAATCATACACCTAATATAAAATCTTATATTACTTTACATAAATAGATAGTGTTATAATTCATATCTCGTTTCAAACCTTTGTATAATTTTCTTAAGACATCTACTACGAGTCTAATAATTCCCGGAATTATGCACCAATTTAAATCAAGCAGCCATAAAAATATACAATTAATGTTCCATACGTTAGGTTAATTCACATTATATACGCCACCATATGATATTATGACAGATAGAATATATGTGACAGATAGAACATCCCGCTATCAAAGAGTTAATTACTAATTAAAAACCATTGTCTATAGATATCTACTCTTATATCAATTTAATATATATTACAAAAACTCATTAATCTGTAGGAAGTTAAGGACCACACAAGTGCTTTATGCAATGAACGCTATCTCACTCCCCCGCAATGTGATCGGATATTGGGAAGCAGAGATAGATAGAAAGTAGGCTGGCGCGTCCTTCGAAAGGCTTTGCCAGGGAAACTGGTTTCAATTAAATGCTTCGGGATGCTGATGTTATTTCGGAAAATTCTATTATTATTTGTACTTTGATATTGAGCTGAAATATTTCGCAGGATTTCCAAATCTGCTAGTCAAGATTACGAGTTATTGTAAATGTGGTGTTTGAGTTTTGTAACACAAAAAGGAAACAATGAAATATAGAGAGCAATAAGCAACACATGATCAATCATCACATGCTATGATTGTCTTCTAGTACTAAAAAGATTTTTTGGATGATTTTGATTAGCATAATAATCATATTTTCATACATAAGTAAGCTATTATTCAATTCGTAACAGACGTAAAAAAATGCTCTTTTTGCAAAATTTGTGAAATATTTTTACACAAAATATACAATATAATAAGATGTATACAAAATTTTCTATCAACATTTTATTTTTTACTTACCAAAAATATAACATAACTATATAACAACCTATTTTAAAGAATAGAAAATATAAGATAAACAATATTTTTAATTTACATAAATGTTTCAAAAACAATCGTAAATTATAAGGCATATTACAATCACAAATATTATTCGAAAGAAAAACAACGTTCCGAAATTATGCTGCTACGTCCCGAAGCATTCGGTGGAGTTAGGAAAAGCCTCCGAGGATTTTGGATAGATGGCGTTAGGCTCTGCATAATGACTTCCTTCCCTTCGTTCCCGCCAACTTTGCCCACCCTTGCTATATTTGGTTAATTTTAGTTTTTTCAAACAAAAACTTTTTTTATTATTTGAACAAAATCATGCATGCAAATCATACAAAAATCGTCCAGAAATTGAAAATTAATTTTGAATTCCTACAAGAATTCGTTTTGAATAAATTTGAATATTATTTTCGTATGTTTTGGGACGAAGTTTATCTGAACACAATTGCCTAATTTTACCAAGTAATTTCAATATAAGAAGAATAATCTAATCAATTTTTAAAGCTTTTTTGTGTAACGATAAAAACTGTACGTACCTATCTATCCGAACTTTGTTCTTTTATTGAAGAAAAAATCACAAGTATGTATAATGTAGATACTCAAGTTAACGTTAGTTACCTTTTTACTTATAAGATCTGAAGCAAGTAGCCCATATTCTAATTTTATTCTAAAAGAGAGCTTATTAGAATATTATATAAAAATATAAACCAGATATAAGCCCACGCAAATCATTTTATACTTATAAATCATTCTAATAAGATTGCTTACAAGCGGAGGTCTATTTTGAAAATCGTTGCCCTAGCTTCTGCATCTATAAATTTAACTAATCGTTGTTATTTTTTATTAAAAGTTTCAATAATGATGACTAAGATTTATTTGATGTTTCTAGATCAAACAGTGTTGCATAACGGAGGGCGGCTGGGCGTACCGTCGCCATATTTATATCCACGCACACTTGACTGCCGCCGACGGCCCGGCGCATGCGCGCACACCAACTCCCTTATTTGTTAGTAAACATGGGTCCGTTGTGTGGTCGATAATATTTTGTGCACCTCGTGTAAAATAATTTAGAATTTGATAAAGGAAAGCAGAAGCCGCAGAATTAAAGTTTTTTTTAGGCAATAAAATTTCCTTCCTTTGTGATGAATCATTCCGAGCTATTTCATTTCAATTGGTGCACAGCCCTTAAGTTACTAATGTAAATTATAATTTCAAATGTACCTAATTCTAAATTTTATACAGAAAATTGTATTTTTGGTAAAACAGTGAAAGATTTCGTCTAAAAAATATAAAACATTGCTTTACCAAAACTATGTCGTAATCATCTGATCTGCATAAATGTCTGATGCGGGTAGACACATGTGATAGCTACCTAACAAATATGTGGCAACATATCTATCTGCGTATGAAATCGGCCATTAACAAACATACATATATTACAAACTTCAATTAACGCGGAAAAAACCACTTCGCTTACACTCGACGACGACGTGCCGTTGATTGAACTTGTCAATACCTTACACGGTAATGCCAAGTATGTACACAGCAACTAAAAATACTACACAGGTAGACACTGAACCAAATAATGTTTAAAGTTGAGCATTTTAATTGCAAATTTAAAGTTGTTGGTATACATAGACTATCTACAATCAGTTGTGAATTAATAGCAGTTTGGGACCACGTGCTCGTTCCAAATTGGTTCATAACACGGTCACATTATGTATCTTTCAAAATGTAGACAGTTTATATATGTGTTCATTGATTTGATAAGAAAATTATTCAAGTGGAATCTAAATAGATGTGAGTTTGTGAATATAAATCATGTCGTTAAGTTATATACTACTATAAAACGGATTTGGATAATGGCAATAAACTGATTCAGTTTTCTTCGGGACAGGATGCCGTATGTTTCAATTGGTTTTATAATCTATAGTTTGATTTCAGACGATATTCGTTAGGAAGCATAGCCTAGTAGTGCTAATTAATAATAATGTATTTTTAACATCGACAGATTTCCAGCATTTTGGAAGTAAATATACAAATATTTCTAGTTAGTAATACCTATGCAATTGCAATTTCTTTGTAATTATAAAAACAAACAATAATAAAATAAATTGAACAGCATGTGAATATGGAATAGTATCTATATAAATTAAAATGAAGACGTAAACAATCCATGCCATTGAAGACGCGTTTACTTTACTATATACTACGTACATAAACTATACTCATAGGATATTTACTGTTGAATATATTACACCGACACAAAAGTCTTAGCCATAATATGAGCGGTCTTCCATTGCTATTATTCAGCGACACCCGTCTTGACTATCTCCAAAATTAAAAATATGCTTGTGTGTTTCTTAGTTTAATCATCACCATCACACAAAAGCTACTTTCCAGGAACTAGTTCCATAATTTGAACTCAGAAATATGATAAAAAAAAATATTCTTAAAACAGGCAATTAACTTTATAATCAAAGTACAGAGTAATGTTACCTACTATTTAAATAAAATATAAATGTGCTTTGAACATTTTTACTTAACCTCATTTTTTTATACATACATTTACAGATTTCATATTAGGTACATACTTCATAGATTTTTTTTTAAAAGAATGTGATCATTAATGATGATAGGTAAACTATTTCAAAAGGTTTCGTTAAGCACCTTTCAAGTCGGCTTGAACTTTTTTTTATGTAAAGTGGCGTACAATTTAGTATCCCACTTGTGGTTACTTAATAATCAGTCTTTGTTTTCATACGTCAGTGAACAAAGTTTTTATCATTTCTATGTAGAGACTCTAGAAACATTTATTTCTACATTAATTATTACGGGCGAAGCTTTAACACTTGATAACAGTTGGAATACATATTTCAATTGGATAGCGACTGGCGCCGGAGCTCTACATAACTCTATCACGCTTCTATTGTTATAGTAACATGTATTTAAAAAGTTAAGTAATTACCTAGTCATGACATATGTATATATTATTACAAGAAAAATCTTTTTTTTCTATTGCACAAAACATTTATTACTATAATGTATGTTAGTTTATACTTTAATATAATAGCATTACAATATACTCTGAGCTTTAATACACTCCTTTAAACTTTGAGACTAGTTATCAAAAGAAACACGCACTCTCTTCATAGGAAAATTCTTCACTGCTAATATTATGAATTGTATTAGCGGCTCCAAATTATCATAGCATTTAGAGCATCCAATATTGTATATCTCTAACACGGACTATAAGTCATAATTGTGCATATTAAGACCCGGACTAGATTACGGCCAATCTTCAGCTCCGGTGAAGTAAGAAACATTCGTTTCCAACCACTAGGAACAAACTTGGGTGGAACAAACTTTATGACCCGGTGATGTCTCTTGCTGAAAGGACTCTTCTTGGTTATGGAACATGGTGGTGTTAAGAGGCTTAACCACATTCTCAAGAATCAAAAGAAAGGCATGGATCAGTCACTTCTTGATAGCTTACACCCCACCAAACGATTACTAAAGTCGGATGGGAAGTTTCTATAGAGTTTGAGCATAGACTCGGTCATTCTGCTTGCTAAAATATTTGTCAATAGTAAAAATATTGTTCAATATTAAAGTGAAACCGATGCGAAATGTCAAGGCTTCCAAACCTTTTGCTTAGGTACGTTTTATTTGAAAAACAACCAACATTCGCAATAACATTCGTCTTCGCGAATGTCAAAAATCCCACATTCGGTACATCACTAACTATTTTCTGTCTGTACTTCAATTTTTATTTTCTTTGTTTTCTTTTTTTATTTTAAAAAATACAACTTCCGAACTAGGATTAATTCCTGTGTCTCGGAGGACATTACAAACAACGGACACAAAGAACACCCAGGCTCTGAATAACAATTTGAGGATTACACAAAGTGTTGTCCCGTGCGGGGATCGAACCCACAACACTCGGCGCGGTTGTGTAGAAACGAGGTGAACACTTAAACCGCTACGCCATCCGTGTAGTCATATGTCTCTTATAGTAAAACTTAGAAAAACTACATATCTATATTAATATTTTTGTTTGTTTGTTTGAACAAAAGCAGAGTTTGTTTGAAAGCGCTAATCGTATCGATTTTTTTATTAATTTTTTTGCTTTAGGTAGACCGTTTATTGGAAAAGGCTAAAAAACTTCATGCTACGATCCTTACGCGCGGAGATGAACATAAATGGCTAGTCGTCTTTGTATGAAAAGTACAGACAGACTTGCTCAGATAGTAATAAATTAATAACAACCGCTAGACCTGTATACTATTTATGTATCTACATCTATTAAACTTTTGAATTTTGGCCCTTACAATATCATAAAAAAGATTAAAATTTTGGAAAAAATCAGATTAATTGTATATGCAAGACGTTATTTAAAAAATTGAAAGGAAACATAACGACAAGTGGGGCAAAGTTCCTTAAATAATTTCCTTAAATAAAAACAATATCACCCTACCCACTTATCTACCCATGAAATTAACCTTCTCACACAAGTTTCGCTTCCCAAGGCATTCTGAAACAAACAAACATTGCACCGTCGGCCCCTTCTATCCCCTGAATAGCCACCCCAAAGTGGGGTTTACTACACCCACCAGCACCCTTACTCCGGGGTACTCACTACTTCTTGATTACAACAGGTCTCTTACTGCACCAAGCTAAAGATCTGCATACAAATTTCCAAATTTACAAAATCTTGATTTGATATTCGAAAATAATATCGATTCTAGAGACGAGTGGATCCAAACGAGATGACATTTTGATAGCACCGACGCGTTTGACTTTCGATTTACCTTATCGTATTCCAAGTGCACTTAGTAACGGACGTGATCTGTTTAGGTTTAATTTGATTCATTTATTTTCTTGTTTTATCCGGTTTTTGTGTTGGAAATTAGCTCTATTATCTGGATGCCTCATTGGTGAGGTAAATGCCATGCAAGCGTATACATACATACGTCGTACATTCAAGTCATTTGAGACGGCGCTGATGTAGATGACTGTAAAGAAAATTATGCGTTAACAATAGTGATAAAGTAAATAATTATGTGCCTATTTACGATAAGGGCTACAGAAATGGCAGTGAGCGGAGGATGCCATTCGCCAATTAAATAGAGTTTTAACTTTTTTACCCATTATCATGTTAGCAAACAAATGCATAGCCCGTCTGATAATCAGTGGTTGCTGCACTCACGTTACACTTATTTGCTTTTGTGCTTTTTAATTTGACATTATAACTTATGACTTCCAAAACGATGTATAGATAAAAATAGAAATTGCTTAAATCTAAACCACCAACATAATCTTACTACTGTTAGAAATTCAAAAGTTTGAATGAATGTTTGTTACTTAATCACTTCGATTCGATTCCGATTAAATTTTTACAGAGATAGATTATAGTCTGGATTAGTACATAAGACTACACCTTTATATCCAGGAAAAATGTACCAATGAAAATATTAATAATAGTATATTGTAGAAAGCAGATTACCATCAGCCTCACTTAGGTACCTATCATATTTTGTAGCATTGTTTAGATTAGAGGACATGAATACCTACATTATACTCATATCGAATACAAAGACATAGATCATAAAAAACGAGTATTTGCCTAAGTAGGAATGTTTGAAATTTTTTTTGAATTGTTGCCATACGCTATTATTAGTGGCTAGAAACAATCACTTCTAATATTGTCGCCACAATATACTCACCCACTTTGTTAAGTGTTAGCTATAACGTTAAGTATTAAAGTTTTCTTCATTGTACAAATTATCGATAAATGTAGAAAAATAACAAATTGTTTCTTTAAAAAACACTATCGACTATTGTTCCTTAATGATAAGTTTTTTTTGTATCAAAATCTGTTCATACTTGGCATATATGTTTCATGGCATAAGGTTTTTCGCTTAGGTGTAATATGTTATCAAAATGCAGTACGTATATATTAAACTATAATAATTATAATAATCCTTGTACCCGTAACCGGTGGTGGTGACACTATTTTTTGTATTTTTAAATATATTGATTTTTTATTTTATATTTAAAAATGACACATCTCTCACACGACCCTGATCCCAAAAGCAGAGCTTGACTGTGGTAAGCAAAATGCTGATAAACATACTCATGCTATTATAGATAAATTGCACCTAGGCACAGAACAAATATTTTGATGACGATGATGTTCTGATGGTAAGTGACTACTGCCGTCCATGGGCACCCGTAACTCAAGAGTCATAAGTGCGTTGTCGGCCTTTTAGGTAGTAGTACGTTCATCACACAAATATTTGTCTTGAGTGTAATTCGAACCCACTACCACTGGCTTAGCATATCTACAGTGAAACTTATACCTACTATTAACAAAAAAGTAATAAAAAAATATATTATTATTTTCATTATTTCATCAGAAGGTAAATAAACCCCATCTACAACTCGACGGGACGTCTTATAATCAACATCTAAACTGATAATGTTTTAATTCATATCTGCATAAATATTTTAATAATTTAATAATTTCTTAATAAACAATGAAAGTTTATTGCCCATAAATATTTCAATTAATTACTTGAATGTGACGTTGGCCATCATATCTCTAAGTAAACAAGCATCAATTGTAAGAAGGCATAAGATTATTGGCGCCTACATTACATTACATTAGCAATTTTAATGTCTTTACGAAATATTCTTAAAATTCCCAATCTTTGTCTATTGTAATTATACTCCTGCTTGTTTTAGTTAGTAATTTTAAGATTTATATATCAAGAGGATTTGATTAGAAACTGTGAATAAATTTTCCAACAAACCTTAGCTTTTATTCATGATAAAGTGAAAAAAAAGGATAATAAATTAACCGTCACGTGAAAGGTGACATGAAAACTAGGGGTGTTTTATTTTAACTTAGTTTATCTTTAAAATAAGAACGTAGGAACTTTAACATACACAGCTCTCAGGAAACTTTCAAAAGTATTAAAGTAGTGTATAACCCTAATCTGTATACGACGCCGATAGTGTATCGACTAATGTAAAGCTACGACTTGTGATTTGTGTTCCTCGATCCAAACCCACCCAGTACATTACTGATGTTAACGAAACTATTAAGTTATCCTATACTGTAGTTTAAAAATAATATCATTACTTTTACAAATATTTGTATACTATATAATCCAATTCAATTAAATTTTCAATTCAATGCATACTGCCCCCTAAATATTATATTACAATAATTTAAACAATAATTATTTATTTAATATCAGTTAGTAATACATCCCTTATCATCACTGTTTATAACTATAAACACTATTAGCACTAGTGCTGATTATGACACCTACGTACTTAATGTGCAGTCTAGAAATTAATAAATCAATATTAAGATACTATACACAGTTCAGATGAAGTAACCTCATGTTATTATCGAATAAGATATTGACTTCATCCGTTATAAGCAAACAATATCTACAGATAGATACAAGAAAGTTATCTATACTAGGATTGGAATGAAGCCCAATAGATACCAGTAGAAGCCCGTCCTCTAATACCGTTCTGAACGAAACCGCGGCCCCATCTACCCTCCGAGTTTTCCCCTTGGGGCTTACGAATGAAAATACGCCAGTGTAAATTAATATTATATATGTAAAGATCTCTTTAGATATATAATATTAATTTACACTGTCTTATTACAAGTCTTCATAATATCCTGCTAATCTTAGCAGGATATTATGAAGCCTTGTGCAGTAACATATCTTACGCCTCTATTTACCTAGTTGTTTTTTTATATACACACATGGGTATCTACCTATATAACCGATTGTAGTTAGTGTATGTAGTGTATACAGTTTCTTACAGCTACTAATGGTAAACGGTTAGTATAGATACTATTTCATAATTATAAGGTAAGCGATATTTTTGATCTCACATATTAAGTGTGAGTATATTGCTATTGTCTTGTTTCTTTACTAAATTCTGCTTTGAAATCTTTTATTACAAAAAAAAACCTCGTGGTTTCGTAGGACACCAGATAGAAACGAAGTTCTTTATTATAAAAAAAAATATTTCAAGTTCTATTCGAGGTATAAAGCAAACAATTATTTGGTTATACATTTTTTATTATGATTTTTTAATCGATAAAAATAAAAATAAAACTATTTTACAAAATTATTTTAACACCTGTATTTTATTAACAATGATGATGAATGAATTTTAAAGACGTTTTTAAAAAAATATATAATAATATACAAAGAAACACCTATTTCCATAAATAATGATAGCAAAATGCAATAATAATAAGAGTCATCATCATCACGTAGACTATACATTAGACACTGTATGGCCATCATACATAGACTATACATAAAAATCTTACGATGGACGAACGTTTTTTGACGGCTAGGGTACCCCTCCGCAACGCCCCATAAGTAACTTCGTTCAAAAAAAAAATACCAACACGAAAATGGAACTCAATACCTTATTATCACTTATGAAAGTTTATAAATCATGGAATTAACGTGGTAGTAACCACTTAGTCCCAATTATCTATGTTGTTACCGTATGTATATAATTCAAATGGTAAAATGTGCATCAAGTTAAAAAACCTTTATAAGAGTACTTGTTGCAAACTATATGAACCATCAATCTTTTATTTTATGTAGGTGTCTATATACAAAATAAAATACCTACTTAAGCACGGTTTCTGACTATCCGACACCCGCTGCGTGGGTGTATTATCGTTCATAAATTTTCAAAAATACTTACATGGCCATGATATTAATATTTTTGAATAAATATTATACATAAATTAATAAGTATGAGTCAGTTTAAATTTGCAATATAATATTTGGTATGCTTGTTTGTACGTTCTACAATATAGTTATCTAAGTTAAAATATTTTAACTTAGATAACGGCAGTGTATTGCCTACGAGTCATCGTGGGTTTGAGCCCTACCTAATACTTTGGCTTTATGAATAAAGTTCAGCAGTTGAGGTTAACAGTAAAACTTAAAACCGACTATAGGGGCTTTAAAAAATATATATAGGTTAGACTTTGTTAAAGTTAAAACGGGATAACAGTACGAACCGAAAAATCCTTATTCTGATAGATTATTTATTGAAATAGTAAAATATCAGGCCAAAACCTTTAGGAGCAGTGACCGTAATCACAGGCTAATACTGCGGGTAACAGCTGGTATGTAAGAATAAACATTGAAAAGAGCATTAAATATAAAGGAGAACCTCGAAATCATTGTATAAGTTGATAAAAGAAGCTGTCAATAGTCACTTTACCACCTCAATTACCTATGTTGATAGAAAGACGGCTGTCCTGTTTGAAGGGAGAACTCCGGAGGCGTGGAGTAGGAGTGGGGTCATCCTTTTCTTCAAAAAGGGTGACAAGACCATGTTGAAAAACTATCGACCCGTTTCCCTTCTAAGCCACGTCTACAAGTTTCAAGAATCATCGCCAACCTCTTGCGCGAAGACTCAACGAATTCCAACCACCGGAGCAAACTGGGTTTCAGAGAGGATTGGGCACCATAGACCACATCCACACAGTGTTTTAGCAGATTATACAGAAGACCGAAGAATATAATCAGCCCCTGTGTCTAGCATTCATGGACTACGAGAAGGCCTTTGACTCGATCGAGATCTGAGCTGTTATGGAGTCCCTACAGCGTTGCCAAGAAGACTTACGACATATCCAAGTGATGAGATGTCTCTACGAAGCCGCCACCATGTCCGTCCAAGTACAGAACCAGCAAACAAGGCCTATACCATTGCATCGAGGAGTGAGACAAGAAGATATTATCTCCCCGAAATTGTTCACAAATGCAATGGAGGGCATGTTCAAGACGCTGCACTGGAAATGGCGTGGCATGAACATCAATGGTGAATACATTTCTCACTTGCGATTTGCAGAATATATCGTCATCATGGCAGAGATGCTGCAGGACCTACAGCAAATGTTGAATGACCTAGCTGACTCTTCTGTACGCATCGGCCTACGGATGAACTTGGATAAAACCAAGATCATGTTCAATAAACATGTGCTATCGGAACCGATTGCGGTACACGAGGTCGTTCTGGAAGTTGTTCAAAAATATGTATACCTCAGGCAGATATTGCAATTAGGTAGAAATAACTTCGAGGACGAGGGGAACAGAAAAATTTAGCTGGGTTGAACAGCTTTTGGGAAGCTACGTCGAGTCTTCTCATCGTCGATCCCACAGTGCTTTAAGACGAAAGTCTTTAATGAGTGTGTCCTACCCGTCGTGACATACGGACCGAAACATGGATACTACGGCTGGTCCATAAGCTCATAGTTGCTATGGAAAGGGCTTTGCTCGGTGTTTCTTTAAAGGATCGCATCAGAAATGAGGTGATCCGGCAGAAAACCAGAGTAATCGACATAGCCCACCGGATCAGCAGGTTGAAGTGGCAGTGGGCTGGCCATATTAGCCGCAGAACCGTCAACCGTTGCGGAAAACAAGTTTTTGAGATGAGACCGCGTTTCAGCAAATGTTGCGTAGGACGCCCACAGGCCAGGTGGAATGATAAGTGAAAAGCATAATGTATAAAATATGTTAGTTGGATTTATATATATTATTAATATTTTTTTATATATGTAGTGTGTTTAAATAAAACCTATATTTATAAATTTATGATTAGTAGGTACACCAGGGACTGCTATAAATTATACGAGAAAATATTCGTATCAAGGTTGTCTATTAGAAGTCGCCATGGGAATAGATAAAGGATATCACTGTCTTATGAAGCATACTCACTGAAATGTGTACAATAAAGAGAATTGAATAGAAAATTTTAAAATTTGAAATAAGTAAATGTACCTACATGCATATATAACCTTAACGAGGGGATCGAATTACATAATTTCAAATCTGTAAGTTTTTATGTTAAGATTAGAACATCATAAGTAGCTATAAGTATATCAGTACTATATGACGATTATTGATCTTTGAACGGGGGACATTTTTCAATTTCATCTGTAAATTTTACCCAATTTGTATAAACTTCACTGAGTAAATCACTAAACTAATAAGCAAAAATATAAACAAAGAGAAATCCCTATTTTTCTGAAGCAACACTGAAAAAATTGTCTGAATTTTATGTAAACTATTGTTGCGCACATTTATGTGTACTCCCTTCTCCTTATAGAGGTATAGAGCTTCATCTACACGGAATGTAAACGGTGTTAAGTGCATCCAGACGGCATGGTCCGATGCGTCAGCATCCAGAACCCTTACCGAGTATAAACCAACCCTTAAACGTTTGAACCGCTAAACAAGTCTGAGTGGCTTTCCCCTTGTTTTGTGTGGGTCAAGTTATAAGAGTTTTAAAGTTTGAAAGGAAGTGGATATCACAGACATGTGGTTTCAACAGGACGGTGCCACATGTCACTCATCCAACGAAACCATGAATTTATTGCAAGCCAAATTTCCCGATCTCATAATTTCAAATTTAAATTCAGCTGTTATGTGGCCAATCAGATCGTATGATTTAAAACCACTGGATATATTTTTGTGGAGCTATGTTAAGGACAGAGTTTATACGGAGCCAATCGAATCGATTGCAGCCTTAAAACTCAAAATCCGTGACCCGATTAACGAAATAGACGCGCCATTTTGACAAAAAGTGATTAAAAATTTTGTTAAAAGAATCGACATCTGCCAGCGTGGTCGTGGTGGACATTTGCACGATATCATTTTTCATATATAATTGCCAAACCTTACTCTTTAAGATACAATATAAATTTGAATCATCTTCCTCTAAATTCTTTGTTTTATTTTGTTTAAAAAAACAAAGTTCTTATTGAAAAACCTATAACAATAACAATATATGGTTATTATGGTATGGTATGTATTAAGTTCAAATTTAGTTAGTTATAAATTGAATTCGTTAAATTGTGGAGATAAGCGCTTCGCAGCATAGCACAGATTTTTTTCATTGTGAATGTCTGTTGAATTATCTCAGTTATAGCACTCACCTATTCTTAATCACATATCTAAACGATGTCGCAACTATCACGGTATATCGATCGATTAATACTTTTAGCTTTAAGATAAACATTTTTTTGTATAATGGTCTATGGCATTGAGAATATGTAGAAAAGCAAAAAAAGGGTTTGAAACTTGAGCTTATGACTTTAAAACAACCGTCTGCAATTCCATATAAGATTTTTATTCCGGTACTGGGAAGGGGGCCTCGCTGTTACGTACCTAACTACAGAACGGAACGTCGGTCAAACGCTGAACTTTTGAGGAAATGTTCTCGAAACTACATGCTTAACATTTGAGGGACCAACACTTTAGAGAGCTAACCTTTTGTAGGAATGTCTGTTACTCGTTCCGACTATTGTAAACTGTCTGTCGCTGCGTAGCTTTTTTACTTAATTTTTTTTTCTGGCATTTGCCAGGCTCGTTTAACTAGAAAAAAACAAAAAAAAAATTACCTTGTTTACTGTATATTCCGCTTTATATTACAATCTTTAGGTCTGACGAATTTCACTTTTATAGAGAATTCGGATGCCGCAACGATTAGATTGGTTACCTCGTTAAATCGTTTTGTGAATTATTTACAACGAAAGACAGATTTTGTTTAATTCAATGACTATTTCTTTAAATATGTTTATGTTTATATTATCTATTTATGTCTAAGTGTAATCGTCACGAAGAGAAGATATTTTATAGATTCTTGTGAGGAAGTAGAAATGTGTGAGCATAAAAGGACAGCATATACGAACGCTAACTTTTTCTTTTTGAATCTGTATTAAACCAAAACAAACCTTCTATTACGAAATTAACTTATTATTGTGAAGGTATTTCCAAATTCAATTAAATGTAATAGGGACAGAATGTGCACATTTAACAAATTGCTACCGAACTAATTAGATTGGACTCCCGCTAGGCTGAGAACGAATCCAACGGAGTCGATTACAGGGTGTACTAACAAAATAATTATTCAACAATTATTTTTGCATCGTTACGCTTTGATAACGCGCACAGACCCGTTTGAGACATCTGCTGCCTGGCCACAGTTCGCTACTCGATCTTGACATCTACACAAACATACCGATTACAATATTTAGAACAACTATAACTCTTATAGTTGAAACCTAAAGGGTAATATCCTTTGCACTTTTACCTTTTCAATGAAAACCCTGTATTTGTATATTCAACTTGTTGTTCTGTTCTTAAAATTAATTTGGGCCTCTTGAGACTCCACTCGTCCAAGATTAAAATCAATCTTCAGTTTATAGAGTTTGGTAGGTATTATCATACATATTTTAATATTGCTGTGAAGATATGGATGATCAAACTGGCTTTCTAAATGAGAAGATAAAATTATTATTTAAGGATTTGAGAGAGAAGGAGATATTCCAAATATTTCTACCTAATAAAGTTATTCCCATAAAAATATATTTGTTTGTAACACTATTTCAATAATTATTACAAACATAATTTCTGTTCAAAGAAAACAGTTTACTTTTTAAGATAATAAAAAGTCGAAATTTCCTAATTTTAATACGACCAGTGAATAAAAATAAATTAACGTCATGATAAAACAATGCTAAACCAAAACATATCGTAGTAAAAGACTGCAATAAGTCAAGTATTTACCTTATTATAAAGACAATTAGTGGTTAATATAGTATATAAGAACAGTAGGAGAAAACAGATAATCGTATTACTATTATTTCAGCGTATGTACAAATGTGTCTACAATTATTTCTAAATTTAAATGTATGTACTCTATTCAGGGGGTACAGTACCTACATGTAGGTACTGTACCCCCTGAATAGAGTACATAAACATGAACGAGCATATTCTTATATTTATAATAATAAGTTATGTAAAAATTGTAACAAGCATATGCTCCTACCTACATAGTTAAGTACGCATATTACACATTATCACTTAGACTTCTTTTTAATGTGTGCGTATACAAAATGAATGTTTTCCACTTACAATGAGACTTACAACTTACAATGAGGGGCTAGATAGTGGGAACATACCACTATCTAGCCCCTCATTGTAAGTTTGTTCTATAATCCATGCTCCAGGCCCGAGAGTAAAAAATACATAACGTCTTTCCACCTACATATTTTAGAAGAAACATTTCACGAATTCTTTTTCGAAATCGAATAGCATGAAATGCATAAATTGGCATTGCCTACCTTCACATTTATTTTCCTCTTAGGTCCAGTATTAAAATCACCTCGATTTTTTACTTTCGAAATATGCATATAAATTCTAGAAGTTCACTTAGATACTTGTACTTGAAGTCCCTTGGTACTTGAAGTATCTGGTAAATATCAACACTTCTGAATTCTGAAGCATTTACGAGTAAATTGGACATTTTTGTATTATTTACGAGCGGACGTACATATTTATCTCAGTTGCCATAACAGAGGACGTTCACACGATAATATACTTTAATTAAAATCTCTTATTATATATATGTGAACCTTATTTATACAAGAAAATAATATGATGTCGTTGCTTTCGTGTGTTTACGATTCCTTAATTCGATATGTAATATAAAAACTGCGAATTTATTCTCGATGTGGAGGTTAAACCTTACATAAAGTAAACGTTTGTATGTCCATGTGTCAAGCAGGTGGCCCTGAAACGCTCTTGTAAGATGCGTATCGGATCATTTACGTTTCACGCTGAGGGGCTTTTAAAGAAATTCTGATTTTGCAATTTATTTTAATGCAAAATAATCTGAATCGTTTCGTATTCTTACCTAATAAGTCCAATTTATTTACAAAAGGTATAAAGTTATTAGAATGTGTTATAAAATGAACGATTCGTGATGGGTCTTAAATTTCAGACTTCATTTTCGATCCTCTATTTCCAAGAAATTAAAACAAAATTGAAACATGATATGATACGAGGCCGTGAAATCACGGCCCTAATCCAAAAATTAAAAAAATAATTTAAAAAGATGTCGGCCATTTTCAAATCATGCTCCATTGGTATTTGATTTTTAAATATGGTGCCGAGTGCACCGAACTCCTTTTCGATAATCTGATACATTCGTCCAATTTAGCAAAACCGTTTAAGTTGCCCTTTTCACCTTTTAAGGATCTACAAGTCAAAGGATAATGCGGGGTGTGGGAGATCTTGTCATTCTGGCTGTCGGGCGGTATCGCTCAGCCCTCGGGAGTGGGGACAAAACGGTACTAGTAACACGCGACGGCTTGTCGATGTCAAATCTATCATACGTTTTATGGTCGAGAGGCTTGAAAGCGGACCGCTTACATGCGACTCTTATTCCCTGTTGTCTTTTTGTATTATTATTATTATATAATACATCTTTAACTATTTCTCGCTCGTTCGCTAGATAACAAGTTTTGTGTGTTTAAAAGAAAGTTTAATCTGTACTTTTTAACTTCATGGTCTACGTAATTGAAAGTTAATTGTTACCAAATTAAAATTAAATAATCTTTCTCAAGATAATTTCCACTCGCCACTATTTAATGCTATTTTTAAACTTTAAATCTTACATAAAAAGAAAAAAAATCTGATGGCGTAATTTGCTGATTGAATCTATTTTACTAGAATTTAGTCTGTTCCCAATTTGTAGAATGAAATTGTTTATAAACTTCATCTCATATCTGGATTACACACGTTCTGCGGCTTAACATCGTTATGAAAACTTCTTTAATACTGAACTTTGAATCGATTCCCGGAAAGCTGGAATACGTAATCACGGCTTCGTATCCAATTCGCATATTATCACAAATCCTACCTAACGTCGAAGCTTGGGTCGTGTATACTCCAAACTTACTGCCCAGAAAAGACTCAAGCTTTAGATAGCAAACAAAGTAAATTCACCTGAATACAGTAGTGAAATGGGTCACAATTGCTTATAGCTTGGGTTATGTTGTGACGTTTTTTTTTTCTTTTAATGGTGATCACGAAGTTTTGGTAGGGCTAAACTTTGAATCTCCGTTCAATTTGGAGAGAGTCCATTTGCATCTTTCTTTACACTAACTAACAGCTTCACATTGAGAAGTTCCCAGTTTACGGAACTTCTTTTTTGCGTTATCTGCTTCGGTAATGTCGCCGTTTCACGGAAAGGGGTTTAAACAAATATCATAAATTTAAACTCTTTCGAGAAAACCTAAAAGTTTTATTAATTTAATTTTATAAGAATTAGTAAATTATCTATTACTTTTTCATATTAATTTAGAATATCGACTGTAAAAGTGTCCTTGGAGTTTCTTGCTTGTTCTTCTCCATAGGATCTATTTATTGGAACGGCCAACTAGCTTTACAACTGACTTAGCCTGACCGCCTTCCTCTGTTGATAATTCAAAAATATCTATGATAAGTTCAGTTTAAATAAACGATTTTGATTTTGAACACAAACGTATATATTTGATGTAGGTAAACTGAGGCAGGTATTTTATTTTCATTTTACGACTTTTCATAATTTTAGCGTAATTTATGAACTGACATCAATTTAGTGATTCTTTATATATATAATGATATGTATATATTTTTGTTTATAGCCACGTAAAATAAACGCAGGACCTATTAAAACGTTGTCGCTACCGTCATAGTATTTACTCGGAAGTAAGTAACCGGCGTCAATTGCGTTATCGGCACCCCCACAGTCCTATTTCGTGACCAATTGCCGCTGTCTTGGTATAATCAACGCTTTATTGCACCAAAAAGAAAAACACAACGAGATAATAACAGTAGAACATGTGTTATAGCTGAAAATGTTTTTCGCTACGTGTCACGCCTAGATATGTTTTGTTTGACACAACGCTTAGCACGTTCGACAAATATTGTATTACAGACACGGCAAATACGAGGCAAATGTGTATGCCTTAGTATGACACAAACATTGGGGCATAATGCCAGTGAATTGTGCACGTCAATATAAAACTACGGGTTGTTACTGCGATTGTCTCCGGCAAGGCGAGCGTGACACGTACACTACTTATCGCTTGTTCAGTTTTTCGCGCAATCGAATTGTTTTCTGTTATTGGTATGTATTTTGGGTGATGCTGAGCTCCTATTTCAAAGTGTATGCAACAATATAACATCGGAGGAATCAGATATTCCCGTTTCCAGTATGAAAATCAAGCTTGGGCGTTAGGCGCTATGAATTTAAGATGAGTTTAGTGGCAAAGAATGCAACGTTTTGTTTTATTTTTTCTTTTTGATCTATTTAGAAGAAACATTTAGAACAATAAACACAATTTGCAGCATACAATCGAAGTTAACTGGAGCACATCTGCTAGCTAATTGTAACTGTTTAGACAAATTGTTACTTACTGCCCTGATAAATACGTCATTGTTACTAAAGTCAACCTACTTAAGTTTTGTATTATATAGAACATACAAGCACAAGAAAATTTATGTATAAATATTTAAAAATTAAATAAATTACATTACAAATTTTAGAGCTAAGACCAAAGCTTTGTAATGCTTAGTCAACTTAAATAAATAATTAAGCAAGTCTTCCGCATAGACAACACACTGAAGACAGTATAAACGACACTAAAAATACACTTCACGGTTTAAAATCTTACCTCGTCTTGTATCACTCTCACTGACCGCAACAATAAATCAATGATTGTATTGAAGAAAGCAATTAAAATAACTTTTGAAGACAAAGAATACACATTATCACAATAACATCGACGATCTTCACTACATCACCTGTAATTTTAAACTGATCTTTACCTTGCTGGTACTCTATTGTGTGAACACGGAAGGGTTTTTTTGTTTATGCTCCAAATTTTTATGGAACAGACTAAAACAGAAAAAACTAAACAATGTACTTTCGTTTTCTTTATAAAAATATAACAATGAACAACCAAAGGACGAGGTAAGGTGTTTTTTGATTTTAAAAACAATGGATTGTTACACAACTTTTGTCGTGATTTTTTTCATAGGGCCAAGTGATAGAATTTTGTCAGTCATTCTAAGAACCTCACTGGTGCATTACATAGCAAAAAGCGTATACTTTTTTGATAGAAGAAAAAGTTTAAAAAGCAAATGTGTCCCTGGGAAGACTGACGATGAAGTAGTTTTTGAAGTACAAACTAATTCCTCTATTCGAAGTGTACATTGGTTATAAAGAAGCGCGGCAGACCATTCAAATCGAGGTAAATACAATTATATATACTAATAAAAAAAGTATAGAAAAGAACAAACCGTCATAACCGATAATTTATTGTTCAATAATCCGATATTCTTTTGCGAGAAACGAATAAGCTTCAAATGAACAAAGATTTGCTGAATGCTAACATGAAAATAATGTTGAGAAAGATTTCACGAATTTGCTTTATCATATCTTCGTAGAAGAGGCTTTCGATATTTCTGTAGATAGAAAGCGGCGAAAAACCGGCTGATGTATAAATTCCACATTCTAGTGATATACGTGTTCCGAGTGATTCGATTGAAGTAATCATTATTGAAGTAGGCTGTAGGTATGCATTCATAAACGATCTAGTTAGAACAAATAATCTACAGATATTTTTTTTAAATATATGTACCTACCTATACATGTTTTAGCATTATTTTTGCCACCTTATTAATTAATAGCGCGTATTCAATTTTTTTGCATAAATACCGTTAAGTCATCCGATCTACATTTTGTTTAACAAAAGACATTAAACCTATAATACTATTTTTTTTTTTATTAATTACTCATATTATACCCATGTGATATGTGGTACTTAAGCATTAACTACTGGCCGAATAAATAAGAGTATCTAAGATTCACACCTCATTAATTGATTATAAATCCGATCTCTTAAGCATTGCGACTATATCGTCTACGCCCCTTATTTTAAGTTAACAATTGAACAATTAACAACAGTTAACTTGAATTTTCTTCGACTTGAATCAATTTCTTGATTTAGTGAATGTGCAAGCGGTGTCGCAGCAAAATGACTGTCGTTTATCACGTACGCTGCGCGAAACTTTAACAAATAGTAACTTTCGGTGTCCCTGTTTTCTCTAAGAAATGTTCCTAATCGTCCTTACGGCTTAGAATGCACACTACCTCCCGCACTTTTATTTATTTTAACAAATTGTAGAATTACATATGTTCCACCGCATTTATTTACTTTAAAGTGATATAAAACTTAATAGAAAATTCATTTCATCATATTTGGAGTTCCATATACCTAAAGAAAAGACATGGGTTTACCGTGTAGAATATTTAGACACACCATTAAAAATGAGTACGTAGACAAACACAGTATCTACTCTTTTAGCACCAATGGAATAAGGATATCTAAACAACGTAGGTATTGTATTTTTAATTATCGCCTACACAATCCAAATCTGTAGCACTCTACTTAAGTTACTGTCAATTTTCTCATTCGAAATCCGTACAAGTACCTATGTAATACATAACCTTAACGGCTGCCGACCAATGTCTTCAAACCCTAAAACGTATTGATCGCCCCCGAACAAATTAGGATTGCACTCATGTCCATGAGAACTTCGATTTTCTTTATTTCGATGAGAACGGTGTGACGTTTAATTTGTCGTTTATAGACATCGTGAGTCGATGCGTTGGGTCGGGTATCAGTTGGTAAAGAAGGGATATGTTTTTAATTTAAAATACCTAATCAATATAAAATATATATTTATATTATACTTACCATATCAATGGGTGTCAGTGTCACGTTTATAATTCCAATATTGCTTGATTACAATTTGTGTGGAAGGTTTTATGTGTGCGTGTTCACCAGATATTTATAAAAATACCTACCTATAAATTAAAGAAAAATAAAACAAAAATATTCTTTTAATCGATTGCACATGATATGTTTAGAGATACATGCATTCATAAAACTAGATTCTTTTAATATATGTACATTATTACAAATTCGCAAATCCTTGATTTATTTAAGTTAACATTAGGTCTTGAATGGGGGGAGGATATAAATTTTAGTATTAATTTTGTAGTTGACCAATTTGTAAATGATGTAACTTTTTTTTTTTTTTTTTTATTTGTATGCCTACCATAATGACTCCACTTTGCCTGAAGGTAGGCAATAAATGGAGTCCAAGAGTGGTGGTTACCATCCTCATTGCATGTCTAGTCAATGCAGCATGGTGACCCACACTATGGCGGCCTGGTGAGATGCTTTTTCACGCCCCGCTTAAAAGACCCGGGATTAAATTGGGAAGGAAACACGTGCGCTGGTAGGGAATTCCAGGCTTTCACTGATCGGCACAGGAAAGAAGAGCCAAACCGTTTCGTTCGGGATCGCATATCTTCGACTCGCAAACGGTGACTCCTCAGGCCAGCACGTGTAGTCTTGTAGAGGAAAGGAGAAGGTGGGACCAATTGGAAGAGCTCGTCAGAACACTCCCTGTGATGTAAGCGATAGAGAACTGCCATAGAGGCGACATCTCTTCGCAACTGCAGGGGCTCAAGAGACTGGGTGACCTCAGGACAGTCTATAATACGGACTGCGCGTCGCTGCAACCGATCGAGAGCGTCAAGCAGATACTGCGCATAGCCATCCCAAAGATGAGAGCAGTACTCCACGCAGGAGCGAACCTGGGTCTTATATAAAAGACACTTATAAAAGACCGCCTTAGTGACGCTCTCGATGTAATCACGCGGATTGAGATCCCGACAGATGTCCATACCCAGTATACTAAGCCTATCATGTAACTAATATAAGATGGCAACATGTCAAGGTTTGGTAAAAGCCACATTTCACAGCAACACGGGCTTTTAAATACTCTGTATTTTCTGTTTAATATTCCTATAAAGGCCGTAGTTGCCCGCCGTTTTATTAATGTTGCATTGATAGGCTGCATGGATGCGCAGTGGTTTAAATGGTCACCTCGCCACCGCCGCCACATTACATAAAAATAACAAAACATTAACGATATATTTTTATGACTTTATATTTACTCCTTTAGAATTACCTACACTTCAATCTAGACTACTTCTATTACCATCTCAGCATTATCTTGGTATTAGACAGGGTCGATTTCGTAGACGTAATCATTTACATATAAGAGTATCGTATCCTCGATAGCAAATGGCTCTTAGTAATTATAACAAGTACTTAAATAGGGAAAATACGGACCAATACTATTACATGCGAATCAGCTAGGTTTTCAATCATATAATATTAAATTACATTAAAATATATATTAAAAGAAATATGAATTAATTTTTATGTCGCGGGTTAAACTATAATTTTAAAAAGGTAAATATTAAGATGTTTTTGAACTAAAAATTAACACACTTCTATGCAGGTGCTTCAGAAGAATATTTTGCATTTTTGATATATTTTTATTTCGGATAATGCATACCTTCCATACCGATAATGCATACCGTTCTTATGTAAGGTTATTTAATATTCGTGGAGCATAATATTTAAATTCTGTACTCATTCAGATCGCATTTAACTAATTGTTTATCAAAAGCCGCACCAATGTGAATAGGTTAAGTGCAATGTCAAGATATACTCGCTCATATATGACCCACTTAGTTTATTGTAAGTTATTTATTACATCGTTGCATATGTTATTTTTGTGGTACTTGTTTTTTAAAAAGACATTAACGCATTACGAGTTCTATAAACCATACGCTCTATATTCTGTGAAACAGACAAAATCAGTTGCATTATTCTAGATTACATTTTTTATTTATTTCAGTGTGTCCATAACAATAAATATTGTTTCTACAATTTAACATAAAATCATAAAGTTTTAAAGTTTCAGATGTTGGCCCAAAATAAAACAATACATTTTCAACTTACTTGAAACTAAGCAAATGGAAAACACACTCATTTATTTACATTGCGTTGTAAATCTTCCCTTTATTTAATTAAGCATCTGAAAATCCGAGGATACTCGGGTATTAAATAAGTAGCATAACCGTATTATGTGTCAACGTAGGTAATACTTTTACTTAATATGTAAATCCTTAAACTTAGTCAAATAAGCTATTCCGTAGGTACTTTGGATCCTTGCGATGCTAGACGAGACAGCGACTTGCGCTTTTTATTCTGATTTGTGTGAAGGAAGTAAATATATATTATTATTTTAAAACAACACTAATAATGCCAGTCTACAACAAATATTTTTACACAAAAATCCCTCTCATAGTACATAGACAATGATGGACAATGTTGGAGCGAAATACTAATCCCGTGACGCCGTAGGCCCGTGCCAAATTGGACAACTGCCAATACCCATCAGAATCATGTGGAAAGGGAAGAGGGCAACCTATTCGTTCACTTCCGCTACACTGTTAGGTGCGTAATCAATAGCTATATTTTTGGAACTATGTACGAGCTTGTACGACAAGTAAAAAAATATTTAGTTAATTTGTATAAACCCTACTATGAAGACTGATGGTTACAAACGTATTTATTTTAATGATTACTTTACATTACTAACATTATTAATCA
Source organism: Tyria jacobaeae (assembly GCA_947561695.1). Lineage (NCBI taxonomy): Eukaryota > Metazoa > Arthropoda > Insecta > Lepidoptera > Erebidae > Tyria > Tyria jacobaeae. The sequence goes on from OX387218.1 coordinate 13,239,488, forward strand.
TCAGTAATCTAACTAAAATATTTTAAGTATAAGATATGAAGATTGAGTTCTTATATTAGATGGAGTTTAAACCCATAACACTGTTTATGTCTTATAAATTCTCAAGAAAAAAAAAGTATATTTAATGTTTTAAACTGTAGGTATACGCCACGCCATAGGTATAAGCACTAAAAACCTTGTTATATTTTGATTCCAAACACGTTATTTAAAATTTTTGGAGTCAGATATTTCGTCCATTAAATCCTCAAATTTTGACAGACTCATTAGTATATCAGCTGGTGATTATTATCTTTACGAAGTTCGACAGAGAACAAAAATACACATAATAAAGGTAGCTGACATACACGATCTGACAGAGGATAAGCAATAACAAGGTTGTATAAATACAAGAACGATGATTTGCCAAACTTACATCAATCAAATAGAGGAAGCCATGCTCAACATCAAAAAGTAGTAATACTAGTAGTTAGTAGTAAGTAGTAGTAGTTAGTTAATTGAGATTATCTCTTGAGTTGAAAGTAACTCCTTTGGCTATAAACATTTCTTGTCAATTTTAAAGATTTAAATTTTAAAAAAATATGCATATATTTTCGGAACAATTCGTACATCCCATCAATATCCTTGCTACTAAATACATATAGTTTCATTTATGTCATCCATCTTTCTTTCTTTTAAATTATAAGTTTTATAAATATTTTTTAAGGATCAGTTTTCAGTTTCAAAGTAGAATTTCTGTATAAACAACACGATTTTTTCTAAAATTGCTAGCGATTTACTTTGCTAAGAGGGTCAACTGAATGACCTTTAAATATGACCACATCTTTCTAAAACATCCGTATTAATATAGCATACATTATTTATAGGGATGAGGAAAACAATTGTTACATTTTATTTAAGAGGTCTTACTCGTTTTCTTTTATTTGCCCTCGAATCAACGAGATTAAGGGGTAGGGTTTTAAAATATGTATGTGTAAAGGAAAAAAAAAACACTTTATATTTCTAGAAATAACTGGTGCGTGCCAGGTAATTGAAGTAACTAATTATTTTAAATGATTATCCCTAACTCCTACCATTACCTTCGTTAACAAACAGATTTGAAGCTATTCATGTTAATAAAATGAAGTATACGATAATATAATTTTATCGTCTAATGTATTCTAAAGTAGGTGTGTAACCTCTGAGTACAGTAAACTCAAAATAATCTTATATTTATTGTTGCATAAAATATTTATTTAGAGATCCCTCACTTTCCACCGTGCATCACCCTAAAGGTGGACGGCGCACTTGCGAGTGCATGAGTTATGCACTCATGAGTGCAGGTGTCCATGGGCGGCGGTTGTCACTTGTCATCAGGATATCCATCTGTGCGTCTGTAAACTTATATAAAAAAAAGTAACTAAAATATACATAACATAACAAAAGAAACATGCGTAACCGCACTTTATTTTATAAAAAAACAAAGGTTCATTAAAATTTGGACATTATCAATAACGTAAGTACGTTATTGATAATGTGTTTATTATTATAGCTTATTGTGTTATTGTAAGAAATGTACAATTATATAATATGCGGCGATGTACTATACTTAAAATAAATGAGATTTTATAGAAAGATCCTCGATCATAATAACGTGTTATGAAGCCATTATGAGTATATCGGATATTGTAATCATGTTCTTGCGTATAAGCGTGTGAAGTAAGACATAGTAGCCTAAACTAGCGATTATGCTGTGTTCCGTTTGCTGCGCACGCCAACAACTACGTGAATTCCGATGAATTTAGTAAAACTGTGGAGTTCAGACGGTAATTATTTGTTTTCAAATAGTTATGATTAGTAGTTTAGCTAATTACATATATGTATCTCTTTTAAATAGTTATTGAGTCATAGTAATTCAGGTGTTAATACGTAAATAGACCGTCTTCGTAAGAAATAATATTTACAGAATCAGACTTCACTATCAATCTTGAGATTGCGTGTTTGAATTTAAACCAGCACATTACATTGACGTGAAACAAAGCGTTAAACTAGCAATTATTGTTTTTTTAACATCGTTTCAATTCATTGGGTACCTGAACGAACGCATTTTTTATAGAAGTACCTGAAACAGCGAAGAACTTGAACCATATTTAATTATGATTTTATAATCATTAACTATGAAAAATAATCTAATAATTTACCCTGTCATCATGAGAAAAGGTTCTGGTAATTTAAAGGAACTATAGGCAGTTATTTTTTTATCTCAAGTCCACAGTCATAACAGTATCATAGTAACCATGGCTAATTGGCCCGTAGCCAATAAGAGCGGTTCTACTAAGTTTTAATATAGAAGCAACTGGTATTAACAAGGTGGCTCGTTACTCTATTTTCTGAAAGATATCTTTGTTTTCAGTTTCAACTAACAAGCCTCGCTTTGAGATTTCAGTGGGATAGCTTAGCCACTTTATCGATTTTGTAATTTATGAATAGATGTAATGGGACTGTTTCATTATCGTTTTTGTGTTCATGTCGTTTGTCGATTGTAGTGGTGTTTTTTCGAGTATGTTTTCAAGTATCTTTTGTATACATACATTGTTTCTATCCGTGAGAATATGACACTAACTAAAAGGTATTCGGAATGAGTTTGAACTTTTAATTAACAGTCTTTGTATTTGAATCATAAAAAAAATCATAGCTTAGCTAATTTATAATTTAAGCAAAGCCCACTATGATTATAGTTTTATTTATATCAATAATATAGATATTTAACTTTAAAGCGGTTTATAGATTATCATTGCACCCATTAACAGTGTCAAAAAAACGTGTTACCTAACTAAAGATCAAGTTAGGTATATTAAAGTATACAAGATAAACTATCAATAACTGCCGATATAGTTACAGTGTCATATACTCTAGCCAAAAATTCCAGCCATCATGTGTTTGTAGCGTATTCTCAACGATAATAATACGAAAAAGCTTTCATCTCTAAGAGCTTAGAGGGGAGCCGTAAGTTAAATAAGAATGTCGCAAACTCCCGATGTTGATCATCCAACTTGCATTTCCTGCAATATTTTAAAGTACTGTCAGCAAAAGATGACATCAACGAATTAAAAGATAAAGGTTAATATCAAATCAAGGGATTAAAATTAATTTAATACTGTTTTTTTCTTGAGAAAACCAGATTTAAATGACACTAACTTTTTTTTTATGGGATAAGGTGCAAAACGAACCGACGGGTCATCTGATATTAAGTGACCGCCACCCATGGGTGGGTGTCCATGGGCGGGTGTCCATGGGCGGCGGTAGTCACTTACTTTGTACTCAAGAGTCACAAGTGCGTTGCCAGCCTTTTAAGTAGGAGTACGCTCTTTTTTTGGTAATATATTTTTGTACATTAAATTACCTACCTATACATTACTTAATGTGAAATTAAGTACTAATATACATACATTATTTTATAATGAAACTTTTATAGACGTCACGCTTGGCATCAGAGAGTTTTTAAAAGATGAACGCACTACAAAAGTTTTGTGATGGCGCGGCATAGGGAATTAGGTTAAAGGACCGCTTCTACCATACAAATCGGAAGAATCCTTTGTGACTTTTAAAAACTAATTTAGTAAATGTATAGAAGGTATATAAAGAGAGTATATTTTACGTACCTGTCCAACGAATATCAATTAAGATCATCTAAATCTCTGTTCCCATTGTTATAAATACAGACGATGAATATGTCTTCATACATATTCGTAAAACAATTTGTTTAATGCAAGCGTGCATAGAATTTGATAAACCTATAATCTGAAGTAAGTAGACATTTACATTTTAAATGCAAATTACACAAAAAAGTTTAAAATATCGACTTGTTAGTTACCAACAAGATATCGTTATTTGGATTTTTATCAACGGAAACGAGTTCACCCTTATAATCTAATTTTAATTGTGTAAATAAAGACACAAAAAATGAAATGAAATCAAAACTCTGTAAGTTCTACAAGAATTAATTTTATTATTTTTTTTTATGCCATAGGGGGCAAACGAGCAGACGGGTCACCTGATGGTAAGTGACTACCGCCGCTCATGGACACCCGCAACTCAAGAGTCAGAAGTGCGTTGCCGGCCTTTAAATTTAAGTTAATTCTTGTAGAACTTACAGTTTTGATTTCATTTCAAGAAGATGAGAGTAAAGAAAGTTTTTTGCAATGAGGATGGTGACCACCACTCTTGGACTCCATTTAGTGATTACCATCAGGCAAAGGTAGTTTGACACATAAAAAAAAAAGTTGTGAAAGAGAGTGAAAAATATTGTCTAGGCGTGCGCTATGTCCAATGATCTAATTACAAAAAAGGGCGACTAGTAACTCCGTGTGGATAATGTGAATCATCGATTAAACGGTAAACTGCTTGTGAGCGTGGGCCTCAGTCATTAGATACTAGTTTTATTTACCAAATCTGACGTTTACTAAAAATGACAGTTTGTGGCAGCAAACGAACAAAATGTCGAAGTTACTGCCGCGGCAATAAACATTTAAATTGAGTTTTTTTATCAAGATAGACCTACCTTGTCGGTAAACGTAAGAACATACCTATATTCACATTATCTGATGAGTGGATAGAGACATTTTCTTAATGAGTAGATGCGAATGAACTGGTCGTTTCATCTTGTAGTATTTATATATTTTTACATCCACTAATAAATAAGGTGTATGAATTGAAATATTTTTTTTTCTTCTCTGACGCTGACGCCACCATGCTACATTCTTACAACGGTTTTTACTGCATTTTAAGATATTATAAGGTTATGTAATATATCAAGATGATGATTAGTAATAACAATATGCTTACTTAAGTACTACTGATTTATCGTTAAAACATTGAAGTTTTATTGAGCTATCTAAAGGAGTATTATAGTAGATATCTCGAACTTATTATATTACTATTATAGTTGTTATTGATTTAAACGTGTTAACTTTGTGTTTGATTATGTTTATATTACCAATTATTAAACTTGCCGTGTTCCGTGCCGTTTGACGAGTGGTTCTCGGTGGAGTAGAATACAAAATCTCTTCCCGCGCGGGTGTCGTTAAAGGCTTCCAAGGGATTGGACAACTCTCTGTCATAGAGTATATATAGTCATATAGTCGGTTAACAGCTATAAGATTGCCCTCTATTACGTTAGTGGGGCCAAATTCTAATTAGCAAAATGTGGGTGTTTAATACAACTGTGCCTACCCCTTCGGGGATACAGGCGTGAGCGCATATGTGTATGTGTAATTATTAAATACGTCTATATATAGTTATATAATATACACAACGTATATATAGCTGAAAAACTAGGTAATTGTACGCTATTGGCTAGAAGCTTTAGAAAAGTTGTCTTTTAAACATAATTAGTAAATTTCTAAGTTTGAAAAATTATACACTGAAGCATAATATGTACCTAATATAATATTTTAAGGTTTTTAATATAAATGTATTAAGTTGAACACTCTATAGACCAAGTGAAAATATTTGTTTCCAAGTATACAGATATTTGCTAGCGCTACAGCAACCACTCACACCGCACAATCTCGGCGCCCCGTCTCGCGATATGCCATTATACCTACTTATCTTAAATATAAAATACAAAACCTAAAAAAATGCCTAATGAATTTCCAATTTTATACACCATTACTGTTTTGAAAATTCAAAAATACTCGCATGTAAGACGGCGTGGTGCTGTCACATAATGTTCAACATTTTATTCGTACATTTATAGGTTTTTGGCGTTACATGTAATGCACAAATGGTGTTAATATTACATTTTATTCCTTTAAAGAGTTGGTTGCGACTGATTAAAAATTTGTTGTGTAAATTCTTTTTATTTAACTTTTAAGATATCCGTGAGAAAGTTCTACGGGGCCGGCAAGTACTCGAGCTCTACCCGTCCGAGTACCCGTCTTAAGTTCGGATTATTATTTTTTTTTTTTTTGTATTGCGATATTTTAATCTTTTGGAAATGATTTTATTAGCATGCGATATTATCTGCCTAATAATATGCTTTGATTATGTACATAAATATCTGTTTTTCGCGTCACGGAAGATTTACCTTCTCTTTGACTCGCGAAATTTTACTTTAAACCTATAATATATTATTAATATTATTTAGTTATCCAACTAAACCTTGGTGTCAATATGCGGCACTTATGCGGCACTTATGCGGCACTGTACACAAATTATAACTTTCACCGCTCTATACAGCTTTATGTTTTAGAATGGATTATTGTATGTTATTATTATTATTTGTTACAGCAAAACAAAAAAGTAGGTAGATTTGAACTAACTGATTCCATACAAATATTGTCACGTTTTACACCTTTTTAAGCATAAAGATATTTATTTAATGGCCCGTTGTTGAGCGTATTAAATAATAACCCGTGTAATATATGTAGGTAAAGGAATATATTTGGGTAGGTACATATTCTATGCCATACTTGTAGCTATGTAGGTACCTGTAGATATCATCTACAAAGAGCAACACTTCAACGGAAGGAAAATTTCCACTATCAATAATGCACGGGCCACTTACACAATATTCTATCAGGGACACAGGCGAAGATCAAAAACACGAGACCCCGCTCCAAGGGAAATATAAAGCAATAACAGAAATATTTACCGAAGCTCGAAGCGAATAAAAAGATGTCCCTTAATGCGCCCCCAGATGCACTCCACCTATTATTTGTTTCCTCCGAAAAGGTTACCTCGGAAGAAATATGAATATAGCCTAATATAATGCAAATTCGGCCGGCGGGTCGTGAGAGTCCTAACGCTATTTCCCTTTCTTCTATTTATCCGAAGGCACCTTTGGGAACAATGTTATTAAAGAAAGATAAGTAAGGCGAAAAAGAACATCTTATCGTCTTTTCGTATGTCGATCTAAAGAATTTTCAGGTAAACAGGGAAAACCCTGTATTTTCATATAAGGAAACGATGTTGTAGCCAACACTTATTTCATTTAATATCGTGGAACTCAATAAAGAAGTAGGTATATAATAGTTTAATTTAAAGATAAAGCAATACAATTTGAAAGAGCTCCTTACGATTTTTAACTATAACATAGGTTAATCGTAGATCGCTGCCGCTCTAATGGCATATCCAATCTCTTCAACCTTACTGCAATAACTTGGTTAGCTACATCAGAGCCGGACTTCAATTAGATAAAATCTATAGCCACTATTCGCGTACGTCTATAGTTGAAATTGAAAGTTAGTGCATTTGTATGAGTCACGACGTTCGCGCGTCCGTAGTACGCATCAGAGTTATAACCATCACGTCACAGATTACGACACGCTCGTAAAATTCGTCCGTCCATTGAGCAAAACAATAAAACGCGATTTGGATCAAACAGTGTCACTAGCCTGGCGTGCCAAGTTCAAGTCTGCTATTAAGTTGCACAACAAGCAATAAACGTTTGGTATAAAAACGTAAATATTCGCGTCGTAAACTGTATATCATTTATAATAATAGCGTTTGCACGAGATGGTTATTCTTATCCCGGGTATCGGTTGGGTCGTAAATGGCGTAGACTAGGAGCAGACGGGTTTTACGGTGCGGCTCGCTTCGGTGACGAAGAGCGCAGGTGATGAGGTGTCGTTTTACGGTTGCGACCATTGCATCTTTCACAACCTATTGCATTATAGTCGCTCAACTAGAACGAGATATCTACTTCTGAATTGCATATGGATATATAATATGACAGGTAGAAGAAGAATAAAGCTATATACTATAGCCTGGGTTCCGTTAAACGAAATATGACACAAAAGACATACCTACACAAGATGTTTGGTTTCGATTAAAAAATATATCACTCATCCCTCAGACCCTCATCTGCGATGATAATAATAAATCACTTCTAATATAAGATAATAATAGTACCTAATATTATCTTACAAGATAGATTGTCAGAAGAAGACAATAGATTGTCTTATAATAATATTATTATTTTTATTGTCTAAGATTATGTACAATAATAATAATATTATCTTCATTAATAAAATTTTGGCCAAAATCATATAATTTAGAATTTGAATTAAGTTGTAAACCGACATATGCGCCTGTAATGTTCTTGGTATTAAAAAGTTTATTTTTTCAATTGTTTCAGATGAACAAAGAATTTGGATGATCTCCATCTACTTGGTGAAAAACGGAGGTAAATAACATTTAAGAAATACCTTTGCACTTAGATGTACCTAAGCTAAACTAGATATAGGTAGGTACAGATACTTACAGGTAGATTATGTGGAGTTGCACGTCATATGTCTACCACTTATTTAATAACTTCAATATTAGTTTAATTGTACTATATTTGTTATTTATATTCTATTACTTTACGTTAATTTAAGTCAAAACACGTACCTTGTTACGTATATTTTAATTATCTTCGTATAATGAACTCTCTTAATTATTTAAAATAATACTATCACAGTTAACTTAAACATGTGGGTATTAGGATTTTTATTAACATATAAATTTCAAATTAAATTATTTTTAAAGAATTTCTTCTAAAAAGTACCTATAAATACCTTCCTATATTCTACATAAGGACTTATTTATTTAAGTAATTTAATTTAACGAACACAGAGAGTGTCCGCAGTCAGTATAAACCTATATATAAATAGAAGATTTCATAGATATTGAACGAACATCAGAATATAGGATGCTGGTATTTCTCTGAGAAGCTCTCTCAAAATGGCTGCCTTGAGGACTACCTAGATTATATTTTAATTTTAAGTATAATTCTCTAGGGTTTTGTCTAACAATGGTAAATATAGAATACATTTTTTATCGTACATGATTCAGGATGGAACTAGAGTATAGCTATCATGTTCGGCGAATAACTACGTATACCAGATTAAAAGTCTAAGAAATTAGACTAGCTACTAGTTTCCAGAAATAGGTTCAATGAAATTCTAGGCTTTCTATTTTGTTTCTAATAATCAAATAGGAAAGACTGAGTAGTTGCTTTAGAGACTTTTTATAGGTAGGTAATCGGAAATGTGAAAAAGTCGTTAGTACCTACTTTCAAAAAGGTTATTAAGTAGTTATATATAGATTGTTTATGTACCATAGACAATCTATATATTAATATAAGTATAATAACTTCTATGTACCTAATATATAATTTTAGGTATACTTAGGTACTTACCAAAATTTAAAAATATAGTTAGATATGTAAAAATTAAACAAGCACATGAAAGTTATAACAGGGACTTTTAAGTAGCCGCATAAAACTTTGTTTGAACCACAACAACTAAAATTAACAATGTAACAATGTATTAAACAACATCAGTACAAACATAAACAAACGAATTCCAGCCATATCTACAAAAGACAATGAATGTCTATCCTAATATTACCTAAATAAATTAAAGAGGTAGGCCGTTGAAACTAAACCGGCTCAGTAACGCTAATGTTAGTTACAGAAATGTTTAGGGCCTACCTAAATTGGGTAGATTATGTTTGTACACGTCAATATCTACCCTTTAGTGGGGACGGCGCAGAACAGGAAAAGACACGGTACGCTCGCACACACAAATTGTTACTAACCATTTTAGTTTAATAAAGAGTTCTCAGAATTCTTTTATTGTTATAAGTATTATTTATTTAAGAATATTTTTTTTACATTTACATACTTTCATACATTTTACTATAAATTTTAGATAACTTTAGATGCTTAGATATAACATAACACATACCTAGAGGAAATTGTATCATAACTAGGTAAATACGTCGCATTCATAATTTGTTCCGAATGAACTACTTTATATGATTGTTGTTTTAAGAAACTGTAACTGTGCAACAACCTAAGAATTTATGTTTTAAAATTAATAACAGTTTGGTAATTACGTCACATATTTCATAAGTTGCTAAAAGGTATTTAGGTAGGTACATGTTGTAGTACAAACTACACAAAGTTTTGTTAACCATCTTTTTTAAAACTAACCTTCTAAACTTAACTCACAACACACAAAAGCCATGAATAATCATATACTATTAACAGAAACAGAGTTAAAACACGCTGACGTTATGAAAATAAAAAGTATAAAGTGTAATAAAAACTAAACGAGTGACAATTATTACAAGGACGTTAAACACATGTTGTCGTAAAACTATTTTGAATCGCGTCCGTCTAGGATCCGTCTGCTTAGGCACGTACCGAATGACTATTTTATTGGCGATTCAAGTCTACGTCATCTCATTTTACGTTGGCGCCTACTTATACGAAATCACATAAAACCAAACACGTCATTGAGACTACTATAATGTTCTATTAGGGGCAATTTAAACAGCTCCTTACAATTTTACGATTTCTACGACGGTTTATGGCACGGCACGCGCTTGACTTTGCTCGTAAAAACCTACGGTCACCTGTTGTGTGTTATCCTTTCTACAATGTGTCAATAAAATTTTGTCAATGACGACATTTTAATGTGCCAATTATGGTACGATGTTTCATTCATAAGTTCCAGTCTGACGATATGCGCTAGCGTAGAAAAGTTCGACGAAATTGATAAAATACTTTTCTCTATAATGTTTTTGATAATACTACCACAGAATAAATATCTTATTTTTTTTATTGTTTATGGCATGGAATATTAATTATTATATATTATTTTTAACAATAGGTGTTTGTTTGCAACTGTACCTACAAGAATGTTTATGAGAGGTTCGTTCACATTAGTAGGTCTTTCTCTGGATTACACTTTAGACGTGAGTGTAGCGGGTGCGGATTTACGAATTGCGTATGTCGCATATTTCACTAATATATTTACGGAACAATCTAAGTATTTGCTCTATTACTAGATGAGAATATGTTCATCGTAGGATATCATCAATTTCTAGTATTTTTTTTAAATATAGAAATATCACAAAATTTACAAGTAATTAAAAATAACTAAAAATACAAAAAGGTACCTATTTACAGCCCAAATCACCAGATTATCAATTAATGCAGCTTTTAAAATGAGATAGAAGGAGCTCCTTTAGGTATACAATAGTAATATCGGAGGTCAGCGTTATTCCCTAAATAAAAATTTCAGAAAAGGAAATTCAGCAAATTTCTTATAAATACACGTAGTCCCACGCCATGACCTAACTCAAATGACTGCATACGTCAGGAATATAAAGGAGGAACTTTAGCCAAGCTCCACCTAAAGTAGTATGGCCGATCATTCTGCGAACACCCGCCGCGACCCGATTGGCGGCAACTCTAAGTAACAGGTTTACCCTCTCTTGTTTGGACCAATCAACGTATCGCATATTTAGAAGGCAATTTAGAAGACATCTTGGGAGGTATTCGCATCTCTGTCATTACAGATGCGAGTGAGTGATGCGGCAAATATTTGTATGTAGTAGTGAGTAACAGAGTTGTACTATGAGTCGTATAGATGGCGGTACTCACTATGTAGTTCTTCTCCTACACGCTAGATGGCGCTGTACCTGACCTAATCTCGTCGAAGTCAGCTGTTGGTAATGATGTTAAATGATGAAATTTGGAGCCAGAAAGTTTTCTAGAAATAGATCAGAATTTCCATTTTAGTTTGTTTTAGAGTTTAAAATAAACACTTATCGTTAGTTTTGCTTTGTAAATAGGTACCTTCTTGTTTAGTGTTAAGAAGTTTTATTTGTGTGAGCAAGCCAGAAATAAAAAATGAAATTGATTACTTTTTTACATTTAGATAATATTTACGTGTATAAGAGTTTCTCCATATTGCCAGAGGGACATACAGAAGTAGTATGCAAGTAGGTAAACTTGTATTAAATATCTACAGACTAACAAGGAAGACAGAGTCGTGTAATATGATGACGATGTCTCGTGTCAGGAATTAAATTTATATCAAATGAATTATACCTATAATAATACTCATAAATTATAATAGGCACCTACCTAATAATTTTTGTATTGACTTTTGTGATTTAAAATTAAGTAGTGTAGTGTTAAGTAAGAGTAATCCAAAGTGGATTTCTCTAAATTATTTTAACCATTTTTTTAAAAACTAAGTAAAGCAATTTTTTTTTTTTTTGACAAGATTTCAATTTAGACAGAATGTACAAAATCTATTAATAATTCTCGTATTAGGAATAATCATATCTCACAAATGTACCTATTATTACCACTTGTGACTATTAACCTAAGTATATAGGTATATATATACATACATGTATGTAGGTATAATTTTACCTAAATTCTGAAGTTTCTTATTTCTCAGGTAATTTTACGAAAATATGTGTAGTTTGTATAAATGTATTACTTTAGGTAATTATTGCGAAGGGATTTGAGTAACATAACCTCAACATGTTTTAGCCAAATTTAAATTTGCAAGAAAAAAGTTGACACCTTTAGATTCCTGCCTCTTAAGTTCAAAAATATCTACCTTATAAAATTCTGGTTCAAATATATGTATATAAATACTTTTTAACTTGAAACTTTGGTATACGTTATCGTTAGTGTGTAACCTTGAAAACAGTTGTAACCTACATGCAGGTCACAGCGCATGTTTAGATAGCGTCGAGGACGTCTCTGAAACAGACGCGAGCGTGTGATAGTGTAGATATAAATAATTACAGCTGTGAAAAGTTCATACTTACTTGTTTTGAAAACCTGATGTCATTTAAGTATCAAGCTACACATATCTCTGTGATTAAATAATAATTAAATGACTTATGATTGACTTATCCTATTAGATACTTTCTCATCAATAATATGTAACTAAAACATTAGTTTATTGTTATTTAATATCGGCAAGTTTGACACTAGTATCCATTTATTTTGTGAATATTTGTACTAATATTATAAAACAATTTAAATACTAAAAAAAATTAAGGGATTAAAGTTAATATTTAGGTACTCTGGGACATAGCCTAGATTTACCCCCAAGTTGCATTAGACAATTCGTACGTTTGTCTTGGTATTACGGAGGCTGCGCTGCAATTACATAAAAAAAATAACCTGGACACGATCTTATTATTTTCAGATGCTAACCAACCCGTATGGCAAGTAAAAAAAAAATCAATACACAAGCACCTACATGGTAGTCAATCGACGATAAAAACGATTCTATATCCGATTATGCTCGCTTCTAGTCTGGTAAATCGATTTTTTACATCTTGAACGACGAAATCGATTGCTTATAGCAACATTGTACGGATATATAGTTCCATTGAGCCAAGTTAAATAGCTTGACTCATGCATATCACATGATTTTTATACCTACAGTAACCTATAGGTATAAAAATCAAGTTCATGGTCGTATTATTTTATATTTTACTTATCTACTGAGATACTTATGTGTTACTTAACACTTAAATTAAATGTTGTTTTCGAAAACTCTTTGAAAATCGTCTAAGAAATTTTAGCCGTCTTATGGCACAGTATTAGTTATACCTTGTAGTAATTTCTTTGCGCTGTTGATTGTATTGAGATTGGATTTTATCGACTAACTACTTTTATTTATAATTAATGATTGATATTCACACATTGAATTAAAGAGCACACCCAGAGTAATTGCATAGTAATTGAATCTGCTTTTCCAATAGAAGTAAATTAGTATATTTAAAACAATCTTGTAAGTCTTACAAAGCCACATTCGCAATGCAATCTAAATGCTTGATATCAGTGGTTATAAATTGAATAAGCTATACTTACATAGATATACCATAATCTTTTTTTTCTATCATACTTAATATCTGTTTCAGAATAGTCATGTTAAAATTTTTTCATAGGTAGGTACAGTCCGCAGCAAAGCTCGTTGAACATTATATGTGTTTAATTTCTATTGCTAAAACTTAAAAAATACAGTATATTTTGTTCAGTGTGTATAACGATATTCAAATATAATTATTGAAAAAGAAAATCAGAAGCTAATAAATCAAATACTTTTATTTTTTTATACTATAAGGGGGACAGACAAACAGATCGGTCGCCTGATGGTAAGTGACAACCGCCGTCCATTCACAACTGCAACTCGAAGAGTCGTATGGGTATGGGTGATGAGGAATGGGGGATGCTTGAAGGGGAAAGAAGAGAGGGGTTATGAGGAGATAGGAAAGGGTATAGGGGGAAACCTCACTTATTTCAGGGGAAATGCAACGCTTGGCGTTACTTTACAACCGGTTTTCTGTGAGGCCGTGGTATCTATATAAAAAAATTAAATCTTTCCGTAATTTAATAATTAAATAATTCTTAATGTACCTGTAGATAAACAAAAATTATAGACAATTACTTTTTTGGGAAAGTATGTCTGTTTATGTACATGTACATGTGTGTGTGACATATGTGTATGATTCAGCATTTATAATATAAATAATTTATTAACTATTTATTAATTAATACAATATATTATTGCGGACTGTAGTAGTAGGTACCTCTCCTTTAAACATTTCTTGAGAAGTAAATTTCTATTATTTTTCCAGCTGTTTGTGGTAAAAGTTGTCATTTAGTTTAGAAATGTCGAACCTTCCTTTTTTGTGTAGCGCTCTAACGCCTCAGACATTTAACATAGGAAAGAACCTCAAAATAGGTTTACTTCTGTTTGTATTCTTATCACTGATTATTTATAAAAATTCAGTAACAATTAGTATTCTCTTTCGTAATTTTGTTTCTGTTAATTCTTTTGGACAATAACAGTTTAAATCTTGAATACTTACAGTTAATTATGTCATAATTTTTGTATTATGTGTAAAACATTTTTGTTAAAAAAATAATAGTACAAATTGACATTAGCGTTTAACATGCGTGATATTTTATTTACGGCCTTGCAAAAGTTGCAAGTCATTAAGCTTTTTATCGGCTAGATGTGTCACTTCACCAAAGGTACCATTTCAAATTATTATTTTTTTAGATATGAACTGCTGTTATCTACAGATCGACCAACAATAAGTGATAATAATTCGTCTTCCTTTAAATCAAAAAGCTTTCAAACCACTTTGTGATTTGATTTTACCTTTTTTTTCCGGTCGTGTTCGTTGAAACCATAACAAAATGCCTATCACGGATATGCACGTGATGTTTTGTATTTACCGACATAAAACCAGCGATATAAGCACTATGCAGAACTACAACCAATTGACAATATTGCTCTTAAAATATTGCTGTTAGAGGTATCTATCTAGAGGTATCTTGGAAACTTACTTGGCCCTATGTATATAATAAGTGTGTTTTAATTTGTAAGCCGCTACACAATATCTAACTTTAAGCTTTATGTGTTATAGTTCATTTTGCTATAAATAGTTTGTGATATCAAGCCTCGCGTGCATATATTCCAAGTCGCAAATTTGTATTCAAAAGATACCTACTATCGTAGTACGTAATAATCGTAAAACGAACAATTTAAACTCCGATTTTGTCGGGATTCAATTATTGCTGTACCATTGAAACAATAAATAAGTTAGTATATAGGCAAGGGTTTCCCTATTATCCATGAACTTAATTTACAATTATTTATTTACTTTATAGCCGCATCTTGACACCTTTTGTATTATATTTTCAATTTAAAGCTTAGCAACAAACACAGTAGGTACTTTACTACGTAACTACATAGAATAAGTTTAGGTTTGTATTGGCTCATCAACCTTCAGCTGATCAGATATCAAGCAGTCATCACAATGTTCCCAACCGTGTAAAGAATAAACTAAAAGTTGTAAATATTATAATATAATTCAGTAGATAACACATTCTAGGCTTTAATAAATTATGTTTTGAGCTCTGTTAGCAATACTACGGACCATATTAATAGCGAAGTTAATTTGTGTTATAATCCCTCATATAGCTATCTAGTCAAGAACTAAAATGAATGTCTCAATTAAAAAAACGCTTCGCACTTAATAGAAAGTGGTACTTAAAAATAAATTAGTCAATAAAACAACCAAAGTGAGCACGTTTTATTCGAACAAGATACAGGTTTTAAATACATACATATGTATCACAAATATAAAAATAAAAAAATTGTTACATTACCAAGCACACATCACTCATAAAAAATATACGTCAAAGTTAACTAGATATGTATTAATAGCTTTTTAATTGGACATTATTACTGGTTGCATCGTACTATGCAGTGCGAACTCACATTTTATTCGGTTACACCTTGACACCTTATCTGCAGAGATAATCCTACATTTAACATTAACACACAAATTATATTATTAAAACTATTAAAATACAGTATTCAATGTATTTTAGTGTCACTGTATAAACGTGATGTTTTATTACCCTTATTAAATAAATAATACAACATGTAATAACTAAAGAGCTGACAAAGGAAATTATTCATATTAGGTATATTCACATTAGGTGTCGGAACACTAAATATTAGGTATATTCTAACTAAATACATGAAGGAAATTTTGCTCTAATTAGTGACCGATATTCTTAGCGAGAAGCTTTGGCGCTGTCACGATATTACGTCACAAAAAATTGCGGACGGGTGGTAACTCTATTCCACTCTACATAATTTTACGAGGCTCGATAGTGGCTGTGTTTTAGGAGCGAGATAACCGTGAGTTTGCATGGTATCAACCTTACTATAAAATTATGAAAATATTGTGGAATGGTACATTTGCAATGAAAATAAAAGGGAATTTATTGTAATGTAGTGACCGAGGAGTGAAGCCGGCTTTGCGTGGCTGTATCGGCTGCCCGTTGCGTAGTTCCTAGAACAAAAGAAAACTCATTTTATTTGAGGGTAACGTACAAATAAATGAGGATCTGTGTAATATAGCCATTTTCCCTTGAGATTACTAGAGGGAAAATTAGGACGACGTTGATAACATATACATGAAGATACTATAATAAAGGAGTAGATAATAAAAAGGCATTTTATATTGATTCCAGACTGTTTTTTTCCATACGGATGACGTCTCTCTGTTGACTACCTTTTATGGGATTAAATATCCCATTATTAAAAAAAAACAGTAAAGCAGTATCCCCGATCATGGGGATGTTGAACATTGTTGTCTGAGCCTTAGGCATAGGTCAGGCATAATAATACATAGGTACCATGGATGCATTTGACTACAAAAGACTATCGTTAACCAGTATATAAAAAAATCGAAACTACACGACATCTATTACTATATAAATATAACAAAAATTTGATTTCTAGTTAGGTACAAATTTCTACCGACTGTCTTCCATACACACTAAAAACGATTTCTTGTCATGGCACCGTGTCTTCAGACACAATAAACTGTACATTTTATAGTAAATAAAGCTACCTGGTTTAAACGAGTGCCTATCAGTTTATCTTAGTATTTTAATTATGCCTCAAGACGTCCTTGGTAATTTAGTATTAAGCGATAAAGATAATGATATTGGTACCTACGTGCTACCCTAATTAAATACATTATTTAATTCATAAACACGAAGCCTCTTATCAAACACGATGTAATTGTATGTAGTGTTTATTAAACCTCACAATAAATAAAATTTAATTAAAGGAATAAATCAGCTACATATAGAGTCGCTTCATAAAAAGTTAATACGATGTTCATACAGGCATTTTTAATCAATTAATTTATCGTGGAAAAGGGTTCAATAAAACGTGAAAAGTTGTACTTCACTTGTAACTGTACTTTACTTTTAAAGTGAAAAAGAAAGAGCCTTAAGTAACACTAACCTTATCAATGTCAAGACAGTAACGAATACTAAGATATTCTACTAAGATATGAAAAAAATATGACTACCAACCTGAAAATAGTATACCTAATACGTTGCTAGTTAATAAATGTTAAAAACTGATTAACACTTGAAATATCATATTATGGATAGAGTCAACTTGTACAAAAACTATTTCACGACCATCTCCTTTCTTATTTAATTGTTCCATTACTTAAAACCAAGTTCCATACTAATCTACACATGATAAGCAAGTATTCTAATCAATGACTAGTTTATCAAATTATCATGTTAATATTTAATCCATGTTCTTAATAAGCTGATAATCATTACTTACCTAATATAAAAATTTTCACATATATGAGTAGTTATTTATTAATATATTGGAGATACTACTCTAGCAAAAATAATAAATAATAGCAACAGTATAAATAATTAAAAAAAAAATAACAAGCTAAATTTAAACCCAATACAAGATTAATAAAATATAAAATATAAATTTATTGTTGTGATATGCAAAAAACCTGTATTATTTTAAGTAGAATTTTTAATCATCACATATAATATTAATAATGGATGTAAAAGTGGTGCACGTGGCACTAAAGAGTTCCTTCATCCTCCAGAAATGGTCAAGTTATATCCTAGCTCCTTTTCATGGATGTTAATTGTCCAGTTGATAAAATTTTTAGAGGTAACTGAAACCTTTAGTAAATGTATCACGATGGAATTTGGTGTAGATAAATGTGCAGTCATGTATGTTAGCAATGGCAGGATTGTGGAATCTGAAGGAATTGAACTCTCAGATTCGACACACTTTAGACGTCTTTCTGCAAATGAAACGTACAAGTATCTAGGTATGACACAGGCGTTGGATATAAATGAGTTGACTATGAAGCAATCGCTAAAGGAAAGTACTGAAACGTCTTTTGTCGGGCAGTAATAAGGTGCGTGCCTATAACGGTTGGGTCATACCAGTCCTTACCTTCTCCTTTGGCATACTTAGATGGACTCAGACGGAATTGGACTCTCTGGATAGTAGAGTCCGTACACTGCCAACTGCGTACCGAATGCACCATCCACGTTCATCAGTAATGAGATTGTATATCCCGCGGAAATATGGGGGTCGTGGCAGTTGATAACGGACTTACTTCGCTTGGTCTAGGGAAAGAGAACTTGCGCAAACCTGCAGTACTTAATGTTACAGACCGTCGGGAAATATGGAAGAGCAAAGAGCTGCATGGATGTTTTATCCGGCCTTAAACGGTAGATGAGGTGGTCGACATGTGGGATGTGAGTTCTGCAATCATTGTGCCGATAGTCATATCAGCTCATGGGTTGATTGCCATAAGCCTCTACCAATATCTGCACAGGCTCACGTTACACAGCTGGGTTAAGGGTCTAATGCAGAAGACAGTCCTTCTTGATACGGCACGTATTGTGAGGAGGTTCCTATCTCTGGAGCCCTAGCTTGGTCGTGACTTGGTATATGTATATTTACTGTTCTTACTGCGGGTGTCAGTGTGTGTGTGTGTGTGTGTGTGTGTGTGTGTGTATGTGTATGTGGGTGCAGTGTCGCAGTATTGAGTACATACTGCAAGTATCTTCGAATGTTTTTACAGGAATTAACGATATAGGTTATTCATACTAGGAGTACAGACAGACGACTAGTAGCCCCATTCTATTAAATATGTATAACAATACAAAATAGTGGTGGTTAAGTTGGCAAGGGATTGGACTTTTATCTATGAGACTATATATACAGTCATAGAGTACCTGGATGACGCCAATAGGCTTGTCTTAAAGTCCTTGTCAAAAGAGGGCATTTGAGACGCCTCTGCCTACTCAGCAATATAGATGTGGGGTATGTATGTATGTCGAACTAATAAACAATACCATGATTACTAGTGTAACAAAATAAGTAGGTCAAGTAGTTGCTATTCACCTGACCAGCCAAGTTATCACAACCACCCGTATTAGCTATTCGCCCAACTTAAATGAGGGTCTTATCAACGTAGGTCTTGACCGCATAAACCTCTGACTAAGCTTATCAAATCCTATAGGTTCTTCCAAATATATTTTGGTAAATTCCAAAACCTATATAAATAATCTTAAATATGTATAGTTTTCGCGAACTATTCAGAGAGGAGAAGTGAGGAGTTTTCTTCGTAGATTTCATGGCAATATACATACATATATTTAGGACTTATTAGGCGGTTATAGATCAACAAAGGCATGTACTGAATTATCTAATATAACCTGTAGTTGCGGTGAAACTGTCTGATCTATAATTGTCTTTTTTTTAATTTATTTTATTTTGTATTTTATTTCTGATGAAAAAGGAAACCTCTCTGAAATTGTTGCCCTGTGTGTGCAAGAGAGCTTTTATAAGCTTAAAACGATTTTTATCTTATTAACGTAACGTTAATATGTCTGTTAAGTTAATAAATTTCTTATTAAATAATTTGCAATTACTGAAGTGGCCTTTACGAAGCAATTATGTATAACAAACTCATGGCTACATAATTATTACAAAAAAATATACATAACACTAGATCTTCTAGTAGCAGCGGGAAGGTAGACGTATTAAAACTTTTCCAGTTAAGCTGGCAAATACGTCCATGTTTCACAATATTATCAGGTATCTGCATTGATATTTCATACATGCACATCTTCTTATCTAGGCAGATTCAACTCTAGCAAAAATCTGCTATACCCTTCATGAAATGTTAATCTTTTAGGAGATTAAATATATGGAGAATATTTCCTTTGAAGTATATCAGCGAAATATTATACTGAACAGTATACATTTCATACACTAATTGAAACAGATAATTAACGTGTGACTGTTGTTATTGTCTTTTCTTCTATTTAATTTATTTGGGTATATAGGTCTGCAGTCTATAGTAAAGAAGTGTCATTGTTTTGAATCTTAATGCATTTCAGCTCATTAGTTCATCTAAACCTTAATCGAATTCAAGTTACACCAAGATTGTTACAAGCGATCTTGTTACAATCTTGGTACATATAAAAATAATAATATGATAATAATTAAGTAAGTAATTATTTCATTAGTCACGGCAGTGCAACGTTTAGTTGTTGGCTGTTTTAACCAGATTTTAGAAATTTTTATATACAACTTACAATTCTTTAACTAACAAAGAAGATGAGAGATTGATATTTAAGACAACAAAAGCATATTTTCTTCAACTTCCTCATGTAACAACGAAACCATTTACAAAAATCAAACGGAACTCTACAAAACCAAGATGTTGGAGAGAATTCTTCTAAAACATAAGTTACGTGTTATGAATGCGAGTAGGTGCGTGTTGTATACACACCTATACAAGGTAGGTCGTAGGTTCGGGAGCTCTGAAGTGCAGTTAGGGAATACCGCACGGACTGATATGCTATAAACTTCGTGCGTGGTGCACGAGAGCTTCGACAGGAGGATCTGTCGCCAGATATCGATCTTTATGTGGTATTTTTCTATCAATATAATTTACAGGAAAAAATTGATTTACTTGTTATGTTTTATGACTTGACATTTATTTAGGTCGTTATGTGTAGGTAAATTATGTTACATTTTTAGAAGTTATATGGTCAAAACTAAGAGTAATAGATAAATGGAAGATATATATTTTTTTAATTTAAACTGATATCATAAGGCCTATAATAATAATGAACTGGAATAATAAAGGTAAAAAGGTATTGCAAAATATTTTTGTAAGATATGAAAAATAGGTAAGTAGGTATATATCTGTAAATTGTAAATGTTTTTTTTTTTTAACTATTAGCAGGGAATATTCGTGAAAAACATTTTCATGATCATATTATTTATTTATTTTAATATTATACAGCGGGCAGGCGAAAAAACGGGTCACTTGATGGTAAGTGACAACCGCAACAAATACTTATCAGACACGCTAGGACTTTTTTTTTCATGTTGAAACCCCCAAGGTTCACCTCACCGGAGCTAACGGAGCGGTGGTATGTCGGACTCGAACCGACTAAAACCACACGGTGTTCCGTCACAAAGGGTCTATTGCAAGGGACCCGGGAAAACCCTAACAAGGAAGCCTCCGTTAACCTTTGCAGACCTTGGCCACCTCCACAGGTAGCCACACCGTGTAGGGGGGCCTGGAACACATCGCGCCACCGTCTCAGGCCCGCTTCTGCTAAGGTAACGGACAGCTTCCCCGTTACCCCCGGGCAGACACGCTAGAACTAGAAAACTATTGTTAAATGTATAAGACGTGCAAAGAATTGACACACCTATTGTGTCAATTCCTTGCACGTGCACTTTTGAAATTCATATTAAATCAGAATCAAAATTAAACCCATTTATTTTAATTAAACCAATCATAGAAATTTTTGATTTAGGTATCACGTGAAGATGTCAATCAGGCTAAAGTTAGTTGCCGAGTAGAGCAGTAGAGAAGAACATGCAAGAAACTCCAAGGACACTCTTTTTATACGATTTTCTTGTTATGTACAGTATGCACGGTACATTAAAATGTGAGGAAAATGCAACACATAATTCTGAAATATACTATATTATATACTGAGTATATTTAAGTAATAGCCGTCGGAAGATAAACAGTCCAGATCCACGGCACTCGTTCACAAGCATGACGCACGCGCTAGGCATCGTTCATCTCCACCATATTAAAGAAGGCCGAACGACCCGACACATACACCAGTATTGGCAGGACTTCTAGGCAAGCAGACGTACTCAAAACAGCCAGGCGACATAGAATAAATCTAAACAAGCGATTATACCTGTACATGCCATATAGGCATATATACGTGTAATCACCTGCAACATACAACTTTATAACAGTAACATATGTAACTAATTATGTATATTGTATTAATCATTAATATACCTACTAACCAAGAGTAACCTGAGGTCAGTAAGTATAAAACAAAAAGAAAACATGTTTGTTTTTAAATATTTGTCATTCCGTAAGCAGTCAAAATTACCCGAAGGATGCAGGGTGGTCAGACAACTGACATAAAATAATTAATATACAATCACTTCTTTCGATTCCTTTATCGATTAAAAGTACAATAAAAGAATAAAATAAAAATGTGGATCCATTAACAGATACATGAAACACTTATGTTACCTAATAATCAGTATCTTCAGATCTGTCTAACGGCATCGTGCCGTGTGCTGCATTCGCTTCAATAAAATATGTAGGCAGAGGCGACGTGTGCCCCGGCTCTCTCCCGCCTTTTCTATAAAAAGAAAGTATTTTTCTATGCATATATTTCCTTTACTGAAAATTGTTAAATGTATTTTTATTTATTTTCTGATAATGATACATTTTTAAACATGATGTTTTTTGTTCGATGTAATTTATACTTTGTTTTGCCCTTGTATGTTTAGGTCGACATTATCAATTGTCACGTCAAATAATATATTTTCAAAGGTCGATTTTCAATCAGTGTGCTATGTGATTAAGTGGTACTATAATGTAGAATACATTTACTTAGTCAGCCCGCAATAGTCACTGTATCATGTATTCTATAAAGGCTCTTATATACAGATAGTATGGGTTCTGTCACCTTAGTTTATCTGTAAACTATGTAACTTCTTACAACACACAACACATTATGTAATAATGTTTAAGTATAACTTTAAACATGAGCAATGTCATGACATGCCTAGATTATATTTATGACATCAACGATATAATTCTTATTGTGGGTACTGTTTCAAATTATCGTTTAATAATACTGAAATGTTTCAATTGATTTAGAGCAGTAATACTTACGGAGCGTAATGCAATATAAAATATATTTATCTCGAGTATAAAGCGGTACACAAATCAACAAGACCATTACCCAACCTTCTTCCTTAAGAAATAAAAAAGATGAACTAATTTTAAATTAAAATTATAGACAGTGACACGAGTCGGTTCAGATACGTAAGTATCGCTAAGATATACTTCGAAAATGACTTTTTTAAGTTATAGACCTATTATTATTCCATAATTATACATTACTCACGATGTAGTATTTATACTTTATTACAGCGTAGGTGTAGATTTCTATAAAAATCTTGCATTGGTTTATGAAATTCATATAAAATAAGAATCAAAATTAAACCTATTTATTTTAATTAAACAAATCATAGAAATTTTTGATTTAGGCATCACGTGAAGAAGTCAATCAGGCTAAAGTTAGTTGCCGAGTAGAGCAGTAGAGAAGAACATGCAAGAAACTCCAAGGACACTCTTTTTATACGATTTTCTTGTTATGTACAGTATGCACGGTACATTAAAATGTGAGGAAAATGCAACACATAATTCTGAAATATACTATATTATATACTGAGTGTATTTAAGTAATAGCCGTCGGAAGATAAACAGTCCAGATCCACGGCACTCGTTCACAAGCATGACGCACGCGCTAGGCATCGTTCGTATAATCGATCATCAATCATCATCGGTATAATTATGGAATAATAGTAGCTCCATTCTATTAGTCAAATAAAAAACCGCTCCTTGACAAACTTCAGTACCAAGTTTTATTGTCTTCAATCTTAGTGTGACAATAATTTTTGATTTCCCCTTCATTCGTGTACCTTTTCAAGTCTGACACTAAAACGATGCTGTCTCATTAACCAAGAGCCAGTGCTCGTTGTGGTAAGTTAGTGTTGGCGTGTAGCAGTAAAATACGGCACTTGATTGGCGGGCAAACACCGGCCTCGCCACATTACTAACACAGCGACGGAGGGTAGGTTAGGGAGCAATGCGTATCGATTTCGCAGAGGCGATATTATCTTTAATGTACCTACGCATACTGTTTTCGGTAATACGAGAGTATTGTACCTGCCGGTAGCCCTGAATCACTTAATTGAAATAAGTGATATAGTTTTGGAATGAGATGTCTTATGATCATTATGTGGCATATTCAAGTTTCAAGGGAACGTAGGCATGTAGTTTCTGCA
The DNA here is from genome assembly GCA_947561695.1 of Tyria jacobaeae. Taxonomy (NCBI): domain Eukaryota; kingdom Metazoa; phylum Arthropoda; class Insecta; order Lepidoptera; family Erebidae; genus Tyria; species Tyria jacobaeae. The sequence goes on from OX387218.1 coordinate 13,264,075, forward strand.
GGTAAAAAAAAAATCGTTTGGTACAAGTACCTAACGCAAAATAAGTAACAGATATAGGTACCTATTTACTTACCTAAGCATATATGCTTATATGTTTATCCATATATAAAGCTGCATCTAGATCGTTTTTTTTTATCTACATACTTGGGTTTTTACATCCATCCAGCACCTAGTAGATAGTTAAAGTATCTCTCATATGATTCCTTCTTTACTCGTTTAATATTTGTTTTAGTTTCGTTACTAAATATATAAATACTATTTGGAATGCTTTGAGAAATTGTCAAACTAATCTCGATTTATTGCTTTTTTGAATTTCCTATAATTTTTTTAGCTCATACAAATATCGCATTAATATACTAAAATCTCTGTTTGTTTATACACTTCAGCTATTTCAAGTCGACCACTTTGTCGGTAGCCACATATAATATGTAAACCTTTTTTCTTCACCGCCAAAATTAAAAAAATATGTTAAGACTTCCTTCACAGTTAGGATAGCTAATTTACAGCAGTTTATATTATAATTTGTGCACAAAAATGTTAAAATTAAATTAATCCGATAGGGAAGCCGACGGTAATGTGGATGCCACAAATTATTTTAAACGTATTTTATAAAAAAAGTTGTGTCTTATTTGCATTTACAGTATATTTACCTACGTTGATAATGTGTGAAACATAATCGTAATCTGTTGGAGAACCTATATGCTTCATGTGAGTTCGGTTTGGTTCATTACAAAACTGATAATACGCGAAGCAGTTATGTACTCATTTTATGAGACATCCCAAGGAGGCGTCTTTCGGATTTTACAGGTAGACACTCCGACTTACTTAATTTACATCGGCCTTCCGCCTCCAAATATATTTTATATCTAAACCTGTGAGAAGCTATTGAAAGTATATTATTGATCCAATTTTTCTAGACGTACCACGATTCGAAAGGTTTACTCGTAAAGGTATGGTGAAACGAGACCTTCACGGCGAAGCTTTCACAAAAAATAAGCAGACACTTAAATTTTACAATCGAAATTAAAATCATTAAGGAATTAAAGAAGACTCTCGGTTTAACTTACGATCATATTTAAAAAACAGTTTCAAAACAATAAAAAAAACCGTTAAACAGCTTTTATTTCCCAAGCATAGTAGGTATGACAAAATGTTGCACACAAACTCAGAATTAAGCTACCGGTGGCAGTGAAGCATTGTCACACTCAATAAGGCAAAACTCAATTTTGCATACCTATACACCGATACTAAATCATTGATTTCATGTCAAATCTAAAAGATTTACAATGTAAATGAATATGAAGTTTTAATATGTTATGAGGGAAATTCGAAGAGGCGCTCTTTCCCTGGAAATTATTAACACATAATAATGTAATTTTATGGTTTCTTTTAATGGAACTTGGGGCTATTGGAGTTGCTCGGGGCTCGAGATACGGCCTCAATAATGTTTGATGTTAATGGACTTGCTCAATGTATTATGTACTTTGACCAGTATTCCCTTAGTAAAGGAATATATACTTTAATTAGGTGGTGGTTTTACTGTAAGTATTTGTGTCCATAGAAAAGATATTTGAGCTCTCACGATCGTCCGGTCTCACGATAAAGAGAAACTACAGAACGTTTCTACATCCATATAATATAATTAGTAACAACTCTATGCTTTACTTTTATTTATTTCAAGATATATTTTAATGATAAATTTTATAAAAAGCTATGCAGATAACGCTATGACCATGAATTTTACACATTTACTTAAGTAATTATCTTCATTAACATTACACAAATGAGTATTAAATTATATCAAATAGGTAATAATTACATAATTTTATGATATCGTTACGTAAATGAATATTTATAGCTTTAACAAATATTAAATCTCTAAGAAAAAAAAACCCGTTTAGCTGTTTTTGTTTATTTATTAAGTCTTTTTATCGTGCGCGACCAAAATATCTACATGTTTTGTTGTTCTTTTAACATCTATAATTCAGAGGTAGTGTAACACACCACACAAATGGATCTTGAATAACAACATGTTATTTTGACTACAGATGTTTTCAAATAAGTTCTAAATACTTAAGCACGCTAGGCGAATATTAACTTAAACACAAAGACCTAGAGCATATTTCCATTTGCAATTTTGTGATAACATATAAGATGTTTTCTTTAGTTACGATAGACCTTAATTTTAATTTGGAATGAGCTTTTTATAGAGGACTTTCTGAGGAGAAACGATTTTTCATAAGTGATGAGGCGGCACCGATTGTGTATATTGGATCAATATTTTTAAGAAAAATCTTTAGGGTCGGGAAAAATGTGGGGTGTAATAAATATTAAGCAAAAGCAACGTCGACATGTGTATCTAATTTTTCGATTATACATGTTCGTAATGAAATAACCCCCTCTAGAGTTTAATCAGTGTGGAGGGCAGGGATTTACATGAAATATTGGCATTCGTGGCAGGTATATATTAAAATATGTTGCATGAAGGAAGACTAAATTTAAAAGTTGGGATGAAACGAAGGTGTGTAATATAATCCGAGCCTTCCTATAGAAATTGTTCTGATACTTAGCTGCAGAGGAACGCAGATGTTTCTAATGATTTAATCTCGCCTTAATCGAGCCCTTCGTTGGAACATTGCTCCTTGAATACCTACATTCAGTGAGCTTAATCTACATTTTTGTCGCTGTAATCTTTGACGTGAAGCCTTCATTTTTTTTCTTTATTCCCTATTGCCGATTTCCTGTGAATATCGCCAGCCTCTTTTCTTTAATAAGTTTAATATCAGATACAGTCTGTACCTTTCGATGGTTAAATTTATTTAAGAATATGCCCGTTGCTATCAGTATATTAAATAAAAAATATTTGAACGTCTGAAATAGAACCATGAGTTCGTATAGCTTTCAATGTTGAACACTCCAAGTCATACACACCACTAGCTATTATCGGATTAAATAGTGGTCATGGTATATCAATTACCTCATGCAGTCAAAAGCCTACGGCCGTCATTATTATACATATAATATAGTCAAATGAACTTTCAATTTACATTTTAATAGCTTTGAATTCTTTATACACATATTTTGCTAGAATTTACACGAATCGGATTGTCAACCGAAGGCAATTGAAAAAACATAAAATTGCTATTAAATTCGATCGTAAAAGAAGTGTAGGTTCCGTGCATATTTTTTACCACGATATCGAATCGATTGGTCACTACTGCTGGTACCGTCGTTTAGTTAATTATTATTATAGTGGAAGCTTAAAGTTGTTAAAATGGAATCTTGATATAAAAGTTAAACCGTAGGCAATATATTGGCACGTCCTTATTTTATGATCTTTTCATTTTCGCAGTAAAATATATTATCAATAACTAAACAGGTATGTCAACATCATTTCCATTGGTTTGAATTATTTTAATGTTAATGTATACCACAAGTTTAACTATGATGAAATGTTACATAACATATGTATAGTAAAAAAAATAGACCAAGGATAAAGTTGGGATAGCCCTTTTTATATAAAGAGACCAACTCGATTTCAGATCTTGTTGAATCTTTTTACATTTTTCTCACGAAGCGACTTGGAATGGTGGATGTTATAGAAGTTTCGTCCCGGAATAGAGGCGTTATCAAAGTAAAAGATAAAAGTTTTAAGATTTTATTAAAGAGACGGTACCCGTTCGTACAAAGTTCGGTCATAACGAGGCCGGATTCAACGCCAGTGGTATTTCAACTAAATACAAAACTAGAATTTTACCTTCAACCTTATTATATATTTTTTCTTAGTGTGAGTGTCAATATTTACTATACGAAATAAGAATCTATAGATATCTACTATATCAATTCTGTTATTTCATTTAATAGGTATTGAAAATACCTATTAAATGAAATAACAGATGATGATTATGAAATGAATGATGAGAGATGATAGAAAGCATATTTAATGATAGCCTTTGATCAAAATATTATATTCACTTTTATATTACTATATACTATATATACTATTATACTACTTTTTGAGTTTGTTATTAATAAACCTAAAAAAAAAATCCTGGCTTTCAAGACAACAAACCATTTTTTTTTTATCCTTTCATACTTAGTCTCAATAGCTTTAAATACAATAAAAATTGAAGTATAGCAACCCTTTATCTCCGTTGACATAATGTTCACGTCACCATGAATGTTAGATAAAAGTGCAATTCCTGAGCATAAGGAGGCCATGGTAAATAAACGTCGCAGTTTGCGAGCACTAAATTTTCTATACACCTTCTTGCACTCCCCGTCTCCTCCTTCTTACTTAAGTACCTACTTTCAATTTTTGTGCTCCACTCATGACAGGGACCTTCGTTCTTCGAACAATTTGCTCCTCTTATGTCCTCCTCACAGCTCTAACTTTGTCAACTCATCTTTCTTCGTGCAAGTAGTTCTTCTATGGAATGCGCTTCCTCTTGAGCTTAGAATGTCTGGAAGCCGTTTAACGTTTAAGAACAAAGTACGTGAACTTCTCCTCGCTGAATTAGCAGAATAACCACAATGCCCTTGACTGTATACCTATTTATAAGTGTATGTTAGTATATATATATATATATTCTTCCATATATGTATATTTTTATGTATGTGTATATTTATTATGTATTTGTATATATATATGTAACTATAGTTGTTTTAAAATACATTACAATACAGTAAATTCCAGATGTCTGCACCTACCTTATCGCTTTTCTTCACCACCTCAAGGTTGACTGGTAGAGAATGCCCTAGGCATTAAGTCCGCCTATGTACACATGTGCGTGAGGTTTTTAAATAAATAAATAAAAATAAATAAGTTGCCGAGTTTACCTGTATCAGGTAAATTTCTTTGGCATCACTTTTATATCACGCCTCGGTATACGCAAACATTCCGTAATATCATGTAAGAGAGAAAATACAACTAACACAGTTATTGTTTGTAGGTATATATCTAAGTAAATCTTCTATGTTTAAACCATTTTTGTTTGTCCCAGTTTTCCTAAATAAGTACATACCTATTTAAGTCTAAAGATTTTAAATTTGGAAATTATATTAATATTACCTATACTTTCATATGTCCAGGTTTCAACTTTCTTGAGAGCTAATAGAAAAGTCTGTTATTTCAAAGTAGAATAGGATTTTTTATAGGAAATATGAGGAGAATTTTCTCATATTCCCGTAAACGCTCTTCAAGTTAGTGCCAGCCGGGTGAAAGTAGTTATATTTGTGTAGGTATTGCATAAAGAAGATAAAATTAGATCACGTTCATGATATTGTTCGGAAGGTCTACGTGCTATCTGGTTAATTCCAGAAATTATGAACATTTCCGTAGGCTTGTAATGGTTTGGGTAGTGGCGTATAATATTGAGTTAGGGACCCTTATAACTATAGCTAGTACTGATCTACATCTACTAAATTATAGCGGGCCTTTTTATCCCTAATATTGTCTCTAATACAGAAGTATTCTAATTGCCCTAATATACTGTAGGCATGTTTAGAAACGAGTAGGTACGTTATCTAATCAGAAAAAATAAAAATGTTTCTGTTTACTTAAGTTTATTTACATAAAAAGTAGAAAAAAAAAAAATCTTTTTTTTATATATAATATAGGGGGACAGACGAACAGACGGGTCACCTGATGGTAAGTGACAACGACGCCTGCAACTCAAGAGTCGTAGGTGCACTGCCCGCCTTTGAGGGTGATCAAGGATGGGGGATGCGTGGAGGGGCAAGCGAAAAGGGGGGATAAAAGAGGGCGATAGAGGAGCCGGGGACTTGGGCCCCCGGAAAACTCACTAATTTCAGGGAAAAGCAACACAAGCGTTGCTTTACAACCGGTTTTCTGTGAGGCCGTGGTATCTCACCAGTCGAGCCCGCCCATTCGTGCCTAAGCATGGCTCTACCACATTTTAAATCATTCCTGCAGTTAATTTTTTGTCATTTTTTTTATTTCAAAGTTAAATTAAATACAATTAACGTGAACCACGAAAGCGATGTGTGAGCTTTAATAAATTTAATTACCAAAAGACTCTTAATATTGTCTAATCTACGCTCAGTACGCATAGTACCTAAGTATTTGACATAAGACAACCGTAATTTTACGCAGCATAAAAACTCACAAATACTTTTGTATATTTTCTTGTAGAAATAATTCTATGAAATGTGTAGATATAATGGTTTATATCGTATATATAGTAAACGTTAATATCCTAACAAACTAAATACTATCAGCCCATTACACCAATAACTAATGCAATCAGATTGCTTATTGACGTTTAAAACTTGGCAATTTCCATTGGGTACTTTCATTAAAAAAATATTCATTCAATATGAAAAGATGTTGGTATTTAACTTTAAAGTATCCAAACACCCACATCACCGTGTTGTGTGTGCGTTTCCGTCTATTACATGTGTCTGTAAAAGCAAACATACGAAACACACTACCATCAAAAAATTTATGTATCTCTCTAAAAATATGGTTCAATTTTGTTTGAGAAGCAGAAGGATTTATGACGTAATACGGCCACGATATCACGTATCGATTAGTAGTGACTCAAAGCCGATACAACCGCTTCTATTTACGCTCTTTACCTATTTATAAACCAAGCTATCCAACTCGCTACCTGCGCTCTCCGCGTCGATATTTATTCTTGATACAATCGATATACTAATATAGATGGCCACGTAATATAAGATGGCAAAACTCCATTCGCCTATAATATTATAGTTTTTAGGGTGACGTTTCTGATAGATAATAAATAACTTAAATAAGCTTATATAAATGAGTTAGTAGTTAGTTATTAGGTTTGCTTCACTATTGCATTGGGTACCTGTAATAGGAGTTGCAAGTGATAAATATATAAATGTACTAAAATAAAATAAATGTACTAAATATTCAGATCATTTAGTTTCTGCTTACTAGGTAGATATACATATGGCTATTCCGATTCAAAAATATATAAAAACGTTGTTCTAAGGAAATGTAACTTTACAAAAGTATAATAGACCAAAGTTGAGAAGATAGGAAATAGAATATCCAATTACAGTATATATTCGGATTTGAACTTAGGTGCCTATATGTATATATGTATCTAATTGTATTTTAAATGTTTATTTGTAGTCAGAAATACATATATGATTGACAATAAAATTGTGATATATGGCTCACAAACATACATAATCGTGAAAGTAAGCGTAAGGTCGTTGACACGATGTATCACAATTATTGCACTCAGACTCAAAACCAACATGCCTCCTGGTTCTTAACCCCGCATGTTAATGTGATAAATCCATTTCCGGCTACTCAATTTTATCAATACATTTCTTAATCCTAATCAATCGTGTCGTAATTTAAGGCTTTACTACTCATGGGTGAGAAAAGACACCAAGACTTATATCTTCATCTTTATGTCATTAATCTGACTTATAGAGTCAGATTAATGACATAATTACACAACTTAAAAACGGCATTAATTTTGAGCTTTACAATTTCTACTGCCACCTGCTCAAAGAGGCAATTTATTCCGTAGAGCCACAATCAGTATCACGAGCTCCAATTTTCATTCTCACAGCTAAACTTAGGTTAAACTGAATATATCAAGTGACAAATGTCGTGCAAACACACGCGTGCCGACGACTTTACTGTCCATAAACCGAAGCAGTTAGAGCTCATCTTTCTTGTTAACGAGCGCTGGGAATTGTTTATAGTATAAAAAATGCCAAATCGCGTCCGTCTTTGGATTAACGACCGAAAATATTTACGTGTACTGTCGTGCAACTCGTTAATGAGAAAATAAAGCAACTTGTGTTAAGCGTCGGCGTTTCTAAATAATATTATTTATAGGTACAGGCTACTAGTACTATGTGCTAAATATCGGTAAGAAACTACTTCTAAAGCCAATATTTGCACTAATATTCGCATAAGGCGAAACTAAAGGAAAATTACGCAACGCCCCATATATTATTAAAGTCGGCAGTAAAATGCTTGAGTTACCGATTCCATCGACATTTAGTGTCGAACAATCGGCCGTAGTGAGTGAGTCAGTTGGCGCCCGAGGACGGACGTCGAACTACGCCTACAAATCGAAAAATATCCTTTACCATTTGTTACTAAATAAACATAGCGCTCGTTGTCCACATAAGCAATGCTCAGCGTGGTCGTTTCCTTCACGTATGTAGGTGTCTATTATCTTTTGAAGTCACTCTCGATTCGAATTCATTATTAAATTTCATACTCATAGTAATCGAAGTTATCAGGTACGAGGAACACTCAGTGTGTAAATTTTTATTAATAAGGAGAATATATTTAATATTATGCGAAACGCGATTCCTTCAAAGAAATGGTGCATTGTTAGATCCAGGAGAGATGGGACGTCCCGTGAAGCTAGGTTTGCCTGAACCCTAATTAAATATTTTAATATATTCTCTTCATCCGTTGCCTGTATAATTTCTGATATATCTATAGGAATATATATACCCTCGGTATTGTGTTAAATTAAATTGAAATTTAAATGAAATTGATATCCTTTATCAAAAAAGTTTGAATCTTCTTCGCAGTGTCGTAGCTTGCTTGTATAAAATGTTTCCTATTTTATATGACATTAAAATGTCGCATATACAAAAAAGTTTATATCCCTTTAGTTTCACATTAAATGTAAAAAGTAACCAATAAAGTTACGCAACTGATCTACTATAAATATTAGTGTGAGAACCATTTAAAAATCGACTAAACAATTAAAATGCTATAAAATACGGTGTTTTCCCACCATAATCGTTGAGTAATTCTGTATCGTTACTGCGGGATGATAAACACACCTCTCGTGCCGAACGTAAAAACAACTTTTGTTACCATTTTATGACAACAATTACGACCTATAAAACGTGTAGCGATTATTCTTGGTACCGATTGTTGTGGTCGCGCTGTCATCAGCCCGTGCTAGGGACTGGCTACTTACTGACATGCTGGCACCTTATAAAAAACTTAACTGTTACAATATGGTATCGTAAATTAACCTTTATTTTATTTTCAATATACTTCATATTTTATTGCCCCGATTTGTGAGATACTCATCGTTAAGGCACAGATAGTATACAGTCTACGAGCTTTGACTTTGTTAGCTGTATATTTATAATTCGTCAATCCGTTCATTTTCTATGCTATAGGATGTAACTTTTACGAGTCTTGTGCAGTATTTTGACATTAATGTTTATTTTAAAAGAGTAATCTTTACTCGTTTAATGATATTTAATAGTCGTACAATTCAATAATCGTATCCAAATATTTTGTTCTTTAGTCGTTTTTGGCCAGTTTAAACACTCAAAAAAGTTTGATGTTTTATGTATAATTATTATATATATTGATATTTCAATACGGTAAAACGTTTTTGTTTGCTTGTTTAGAACAAATTAGTGAAAAATAATTTTTAATTTCTGTTTTCTATGTGTACAATAAAGAATATGAATATGAACGTTTGCTTTCACCACTGTGTTAATTAACAAGGAATAAAGGGGTGTTGTTTAAAACGACATCATGTTAAAATTTTGGCGTATAAATGCAACCAATTTGGCGAAAGAAACAAGGGGTTACAATTTGTGTTGATAGTTGTTATCTGTACCACCCATCGGAAAAGTACTGTCTACAAAAACAAAAACTCAGATACCTTAATAAAATTCAACCTTTAAAAACTTATAAGTAACTTTAAAATTTAATACAAATTAAGGGATTTTACATTCCTTGCTCCACCTTTAATTTCAAGCCCTAATCGATATATTATGGCCATGTAATTGGTACTTTAAAAAATTAAATAAACATAGAGAAAGAGAAATAAGTAAGAGGTTAAGGTAATAAACTGGATCATTTCTTTAATTTCGGAACAAACACGATATTTTATTTGCTGACAGTTTTAGCGGATTTTTGCTTTATTTGAACCTGTCTAAATTAGAAAAAAAATCGCCTTAGCGGCTTATAACTCAAAAAGCTTAAACATGACGTGTAGGCTGATTTGCAACATGTATAATATTATATAATAATATAATCTATTCTATATACCAAACTATAACACTGTGGTCCAAACTTTGATTTGGTAATTGCATTTCGTTTCCCCTTCTTTCATCATACAGGTTTGTTAATCTTGTGTTATGTATAAAATTATTCGTTTGTATTAACAAATATATAGTATTATCATTATATTGTGTGACAAAGAAATTGATAATATACATTACTTATGTACATTGAGCGTAGCAATAATCCAGCAACATTTTATTACTAAACCACTAACGGTTTATAGAAGCTGATAGTGATGCTATTGAAAAAAAGATTAACTTGATACTGATGCGTGACAACCAAGACTATGAAATAATGTTGCTTGAGTTAGTCGAAAACTAAATGCATCTTCGTGAGACATTCTCAACCACGTCTGCCCTTTTACAAAGAGCATCTGAAATGTGTGGCATTTAATTTAATATTCATTGCCTTATTTATATAGCTATATTGCTTGATGGAAGATGTTAAAGGGCAACTTAGTAGTATAAATATTCAATAGTATTATGCTGCTATTAGCCAGATATATGTTTAATTTTATAGTGTGAAATCATAAGAATAATTTGTAAGATTTCATAGTCGTCTAAAACACGAATAGTTATAATTATGTATGATATATAATTATTTTTACAAAAGTTTATTTTCATAAATGTCTATAGTTTTGTTCATTTACGTATTTATAAAGATCGGTAAATTACTAAGTAAATACATTAACAGAACTTATATCCAATCTATTTATTTTATGTGTTAGGTTTCTAAAAGGGCTCATTCTCGTTTCTTAAATGAAAAAGGAGATAGTTAAAGTTTTATATTTACTTGTAATGCTTTGTAATACTCTGAGGTTTTTTTCCAACGCTACCCTGTTTCATATTCGGCGCGCGCTCCCCAGCTATATTTTAAATGAGACAGTCTCCAGACCTACGTCCGTCTATGTTATACACACATGTTTTATACCGTTGAACGCTAGCTCCAATACACGCATGCCACACGTGAACAACATCCACCCGTCTTTACACATTTTTAACCCCACTGTCGAATGACAAACTTTCTCAAAAATATTTTTGATAATTTCATGTTAAGATATATACATTCATACAGTATCTGTCTCAATGTTTCAAAGACACGCTAACAAAGTTTTCATCGCTGGAGGCAAGAATTGGGGTTCTCGACCAAATTATTAAAGCGAAGTACGAGTTACGTGCTAATTTTAAAATAAATAACCCGTGTTAGCGTTGGATATAATACAAGATATTCTTGTATTATATGAAAATATTTAAGTACGCGGGTTAGAATAATTTGCTCCCTACACCTAAAGTAGCTTATTCACACTTTAGATGTAGGTATAGTTTTAGGGCGATTATAAGGGTAGTAAACTCAAATATTTACACCTTATTATATTGTAGAAATGTAGATTTTTATTTGACCATACGTATATCTGTTTATTAACTAACTTAAGTGTGCATAATAATTACTGTTTTTATTCCTAATACACATACAAACTAAGTTACAGATTCAAGTACAGGGACACTGATGTTTACAATTTTAAAATGTACATAAACAAAATACGTTTGTTACGTGTTAAATTTATAAAATACTTCGGAAGGCCAAAGTGTATTGGTGAGGTAACTACACGATATTCATTATTCATATTTGACAGACGCACATCACCCCTTACTTCCCAAGGGAACCTCGCAAAGAAACATAAGAATTTGTCTTATATTTTTTTCAGATCGGCTAAACATGAAAAATAAGAAAAATAAGAAACACCAACTTTCAAAAATTGACTCCCTAGATAAGTTATCTGAATCTGCGAAACGTTGATAGAAGCTCAGATACATACACCTTTTTTTGTTAAGATATAGGTATTTATGGATTGTATACTTTGTCCTTAGTCAGCATACACAGGTATACATCTTTTGTTATTCATTAGGTACATGCCAAAAATAAATTCAAAAGCTATTCGAAACATGTTTTCTAAAATGGAAAACTTTCCCACATTGTACTCGTGTATCCATAGAAAACATAATCTGCCCAAACGTTTTTCCTACTTTTTACTCGTAAGAATAACTTTTTGAAGAATTTTTACACTTTGAATTTTAGCATGTTATTTTAAAGTAAATTTGTATGTTTTTTGTCAGGACCATGTAATATGAAGTCTGTCGGCGCTTATGTAGATTTAATGAGATAAATATAAAAGCTGATGTTATCGTGTAAATACTTTAAACGATATTAAGTGCCTAAAGGAAAATTGCCAGTCAGTTCGAAGCTAAATTAGATCATGGCTACGTCTCATGTTTCCTCACTAAGATTTAAATAAAAAAATATACAACATGTTGTACTACAAAGGCATGAGTAAATTAAGGTTGATATTTGTTATTATGCATATGACTATACATACCTACATATGTTAAAGACAATTTAACTGTATTCAGTAAAATTTGCTGACCGTTTTAGAACAGAACAATAGTTCCAAGGCCAATACAATCGATCAAAAGAAAAAATTAAATAACCAAAGGAGCTATTACCGACATTTTTAGGATTTAAGTGTAAAAAGCACAAAATATTATAAACTTTCGTTTTTGGTTGGATTTTTTAAAGTCAATTAAATTGTAAAGTATCTACCGATATTTAATGAACCTTAGTGTAGGTCTATTGCAATTATAAACAATTTCAATGTATTATAGAGATGTGTACTTTTATCTTAATGTAATTAAGTAGGTATAATTCTATATTAACAATTGTACTGATAGGTAAAAAAATATAATAAGGGATTTATCACTTTATAATAAAATATTATTGAAACTGAATGTGACGAAGGACTTTGCGACGCTGAAATCAATTAGGATTGTACTTAAACACCCGAATAATTGCTAAGTTAAATATTATGACAGACATATAGAATGGTACAATAAACAAATACACAATATTTAGCAATATACCTATTTATTTTTAAGAGCAATTTATTTTATTGATAGTTTATGTAAACACATAAAACATACAATGTAATGCAGAAATATGTACTTAATAAACAAGTATCAAGGTGTGATTATGACTCCTATCATTGATCGCCTTAATGAAATGGTACTATTTATGTGGCTATGTAAATATTTAAATATTAATTTTATTGCAAGTTACTGTTCAATTAAACTGACATGTCTTAGTGCACGACTGTAGCTGAGTTCTTTAATTTATCTAGTAGGTAATATGTCTTTTATGTATGCTAAAAATGGAGTCACAGAATGCCAAAAGCAAATAAATTGTGTATTCAATATTAGTAATAACATTATTTTACAAAAATAATTAACGTTACGGTATTGAATTATCCAAGTGTATTATCATCAATTAAAAAAAGTGCGTTAATCAAATGTTATTGATCAACGCACTTTTTAAATTCCTAGTGATTTAAGAAAGCACGTTTTGTCAGATCATTGAATTTATCAATTTATATGTTAAAATAAAAATTATAACCAGAAATCAGAAATTACGATTAAATGAGCTATTCAATGACATCATCTATGCATTTTGTTTATTGGGGGGGTACATGTAAACGTTGATATTCTTTTAGATGTAGAATGTAAGACTTCCATATACAAATTGATATATATAATACATCTTTACCGCATGCCATGTTCCCTAAACAATTTAGGAATGTATATATTTTTAAAATGGTTAAAAAATTGTATTTACTAATTAAAATAATAATTTAATGAAATGTTTTGTAAAATAATTACATACTCCTTGTAAAATACATTATATATCAATATTACTGTAAATTTAATTGCATTTTATACAACGAATAAAACCGTACATTTACAATAATTATAGAAATAAAAGCAGCCAAAACATGAACCGTGTCTATAAAAATAATTTGTTTGTAAGCAACACACTGCGAAACGGGGGCGAGTGGGCCAAATGGGACGGACCAGGGACCCTTACAAGTGCGGTGGCATAACTTCATTTTGAAATTAACATAATTAGAGAAATGTTAGCCGGGGCTGGGTAACATGGCCGCCGTTTATTAAGTTAACGGACCAGGCCAACTCTAATTGTAATTACGAAATTGTCTTGAAAACAGGTGCTAAATGTCAAGGATAAACAGGCAGTTTTTGTATTACGGAACCACTAGTCTTTTCGGATGTCTCTCAAGAGAGAATTTTGATATTTGATAGGGTTTCGTATTGAGGAATTACGTAAAGAATGTTAATAACATCATAGTTTTATTGATATGCCGCATAAGGAAAACTAATTTTATCTAAGTGTCCCATATTTTTAAAATATGTAGTCCATTCATATCTTGCTCTAGGCTCCGGTTTTCCAGTTGTGTGTGGTACGTAAGTACGTAATTTACGAGAAGATGGCCGAATTTTTCTTAGGTTATTGAGACATATACATATTTGATTGAAATGTATTTTCTTATTCAGTAGTAAAACAAACGGCGGTAACAATGTAAAATAATTTAATTAAATAATCGCATTGGCTATATTCATATTAGAGGGGACAGAATTACCGGTTTCGTATTCGTTTATTCTTCCTGGTGTTATATATTAAAGAAAATCCTTTGACATCCCTCGAAATAGGTGGAGTCGTGGGTATCAGGTGTACCGAAGTGATCCCTAAGAATGGTATTATCCCGAACATATTTTCCAAGCTGGGGTCGTACAGGCTACTTGGACGCCCCACTCTGAATAAATTACTTATCTGCATTGATTTTTTTATCGTATTTACATAAGGAAAGTTAAGGAATGCGAATTATGGGTCTTATCTTAAACTGTTAGGCTTATCATGATGGTATATTTCGCAGGCTCCGAGACTCGTCCTGTTTAAGTAGAGATAGTAGTAGTGTCTAAGGCTCAGTTTTAACTTAAATAATTGCAAAGAGGCTTTTAAATTACATACAGAGATATATTTTAGACGATAAGACTTCAGTGTGTTGTATCTTGTTAAGACTTGACAACTTAAAATGCATATAAATTTGATAGTTAAACAGGTTGTAAGTGAGTGAAGTGTTGAAATGCAAACGAATGCCTGATAGCTATTTTTTAAAAGAGAGGCTGCTAGTGTTCTTATGCATACTTATATATATATACATATATATATATTTTATAAATATAAAATGTCAGAGTAAAGTATAGTTATATCATAAAGTCGTAGAGTGAATGCATTTGTGTTGTTACACCTCCCTTAGACATATATATAGATATATAATCATATAGCTGATGCAAGCAAATTCAAGCCGGTCTGAGGGTAGCTCTAATCTAAATCTAATCTAATCTAAACGATGCCAATCTCTGAGTGAACGCAGTTCAGACTTCAGAAGGTCAAAGTTCAATATACTAAAATTTACAGATGCAAATAGACTGAAATACTTCAAATAGGAGTAGTTAGAAAAATACTCTTGCGTTATGATAAAATTGTGACACGTAATGCTGAATTAATTGTAAATTCAAAAATTATAAAGCAGTCCGTATTCATTCATCATATATTGACGTCCAAGCTCTCATCCACACACACAATCCCACACATACACACTTTCAGGCTATAGCCTAGGTAGTTTAGATATACCTTACAAACAGTTTTTATTGAAACAATAATATTTCTACAAAAAGGACAACCATTCTGTGATAATGTAACAAGTGTGCATCATCTGAGAGAGCACTGGTACCCATAACACAAGTTAAATTTAACTTAAGCATCATATAAATTACATATTTAATATATATTTAAAACAATAAACAATCCATTTCAAAAAGTAACTTCACTTGCAGACTCCACTTGTTGTCGTATTGTGAGGAAGTTCCTGTTCTAGCTCTAACCACCGGTAGCTTAGTCGCTGCACCCGATACCGGTGGGAAGTATTTTTTTATATATAAGCCTACCATAATGACTCCACATCAGGCAGAGTGGACAGGAACTTCCTCACAATACGTGTCGTATCAAGAAGGACTGATTTCTTAATTAGGCCCTTTACTCAGCTACCTAACATGAGCCTCTAAAGGTGTTGGTCGAGACTATTAATCAACCCATGGGCTGATATTACTATCAGTACAGTGATTTCAGAATTCACATCCCACATGTCGACAACCTCATGAGCGAAATACAAATAATTTATTAGTTTATCTTTTTCAGCTTTTATAAGATTGTCGTCATGGGTGACGGTAATGTCAACAATCATTCCTCGGCGTTGTAATCAGTCTATCACCACTATATCTGTCTCAACAGCAATAATAGTTATGTCAGTAATAATAAGTTACATCTAAGAACAAGTTGCTGATCCTGACTAGTTATGTTTGTGCAAGAACTCACCATTTTGCAAGACGAGAATAGGAACAGAACCAGAAATTTTATGCCAGAGGGTTTCTCCGGGACAATGATATGGCCCACAAATGTCAATTGTGTTGTCCTTTAGAATATGTCTAAGATCGTCATTACAACTTCATGTGTAATTTAACAGATAAAACCTTCAGTTTCCCCTAAGAGGTCACCGACAAGTAATCAGGTCACAGATGACAATAGATCTCCATCGGGCCTTTTAAAGCTCGATAGAAACGTCCATGCAGCTTTTTGCTCTTCTATATCTCCTTACGATCTATAATATTAAGCACTGCAGGTTTTAGCGCTAGTTTTCTTTACCACCACCAGTTGCCATTAATCCCGATGTACCTCCACGTTAACAGAGGGAAAGAAATTTCTAAGTTTGCATATCTCGCGATTATGAAGGGGCCCTGGTATTTAATTGATGAAACTACAATCTCATCACTGAAAATTGGTGCTTTCGATATGTGGTTAGCAGTGTAAAGACTCTTGTATCTAGGGCATCCAATTTCGTATCAGTCCATCCAAGTATGCCCAAGGAGTAGGTTAGTAGAGGTATGACCCAACCGTTATACGCAAGAAGCGTTTCTGCAAATTGCTTCATAGTCAATTCATTTATACCCAATGCCTGTGACATATCTACATACTTGTACGTTGTTTCAATTGCGGAAAGACGTCAAAGGTTTGCAATCTGATAGCTAATTCCCTTCAGATTCTACAAACCTTTTTTTATATGCATGACTGTTCATTTATCTACACCAAACTCCATCCTGACTAAAGGTTTCTGTTACTTCTAGTAATATTATCAATTGGAAATTGCTCAGGCTAACAGTTTAAAATCATTATCATATGTAGAAGAGATGGGAAATTACCTGACCACCCCTCAGCAAAAGATAGCCTGGCCCGAAGCCCTCCTAAATAGTTGTAAGAAGTTTCAGAGCTAAGCAGAACCACAAGGGGCTCAAACTCTCACCTTGAGATTTTTGGCATCCTAGATAGCAAGAGCTCTTCTCCATTGCTCCATATATTCCTCCAAAAAAGTGCATAGTGTTGTGTTAATCTATCACCCGCCCGCCCTTCTATAACTCTATCACCCTGAGGAGCCACGTATGCGGCACAGAGTCGTAGGCTTTTTTATAATCTATCCAACATGTTGCCAAATCTTTTCAGTTAAGACAAACTTTCTGGATAACAGTAGTGCCAAAAATAAGCAACTATATGTGCCACGTGCTCCAATGCTACATCTAATTTTAGAGTAGGCCATTAACAATATAATATACAGCAGGGACCTGTTTGCCCTGTTGGCATAATTTGTACATTGTTGGCAAACAGGTAGTGGGTCTGTAGTTTTTGGGATCCATGGCACCACCAGGCTTGTAGAGTACGTGAGTTACACCTATCGTCATAAAAGGTATGCAGCCCGTCCGGTCCCGCTGATTTCAAGTTCGGCAACGAACAAACCGCACAAGCTATATCTATACTGGATATTGATACTGGCTCCATAGTATTAACTGCTCTCATGTACGTTCAACATCTCGCATCTACTCACCCTCATTATGAGCGAAAGGCATCGACCAGATGTTGCGCTAAAATGTATTTGTAACTTCAACATCTGGGAGATGTGTGCCGCTCACTAAGTCAGGCTCCTCCCATCTCCTATAAGCCCACCTCTCGTCCCTTTGAAATATATCTACGTATTCCGGTTTGCCCATGCATAAACCTTCTGCTTTAGAAAGTCAGTGCGCTCTGAGACTCGTGCTGCACAAGCATAGGAACTGACTATCAGTTCCCCAAAAAACCCTTTTCACAAAACGCATCATTATTATTATTATTTATTGTTCCTGTTTTCATTGTGTAATAAAATTATGAGATCAAGCACAAGGTATTGCATTTTATTATTATTACACTTGTTCTTCCTAGCCCTATTATGCCCATGTCTATTGAGGTTGGCTTCTAGTCCAACCCGTTAAAGCCTAATTATCTGTTTATCCTCTTAGATACTGGCATCTGACCTCCACAACCCTGAAGGCTAACTGAATTCGATAGTTTGACTAGTTGTCAGGATATTTGAGGGCACTTACTTTCCAATATCGATTGTCATAGGTGTTCATGACAACCGGGACCGACGGCTTTAAATGCTGTCTGAGGCACGGGGTATAACACCCCAAACTTGATTACTTTATTTTTAGATATTATAGGTATTCAAATTAAGATACCTAAATAATATTCATTTAGTTTTTATGTAGTATATTTTTACATTTGTTAAAGTGTTTAGTTTAGTTCTAGCTTCGCAATATTCCAATTAAAATGTGTAACTAAATAATTTGTGTCAAAATTTACTAGCCATACAAAATAGTTACCGTCAATACTACTACTACTACCATTTTCTTTGATACGCCCACTGAATGTTTGTCATTGTGAGGTATTTATTTACGGGTTTGTATCACCAAACGAATACCAGCGCCTATCATTGAAATGCACTTCAAAAACGGGTTATACCGCAGCGTTATCTTGATCCACGTACATGCCATCTACTTACATATTCGTTCGAACAAGTGTAGCTTTAAAACTATAACCTCGTTTAATCGTTTAAAGGCAAGGAGGGAGAATCCCGTAGCTTTATCCTTCAAAGCATCGCACAGGCTGTTCTGTCAACAAATAACAAAACTGAACTCTACAAAGTTTTTTACGAAATAAATAACAGATAAATAACATTATGCCCCTTATTTCATTTGACTAAGCGAAAAAATTAAACGAAATAACATTAAGGGTATTTTCTATTCAATTTAAATGTGACCTTTTGTCCGGACATCGAACCGAAAACCTCGTCTAGACATCTAAGAGCTGAGCTGCGGCTACTGATGAAATGTCGCATGCGGCCAATAAGGCAATAATAGGGAGACGCCTTGCCAAGTACATTTGAAACTCACGACCGCGCTAAAGAGATTTGGCACGGAATCTCGCGAGACTTACACTTTACTCGTGTGCAAATGTATTGACGTCACTGTATCGCTGGCCATACTCAACCCTCCGACTGCAGCCTGCATTTCCCTAACACTCATTCTTTCATTTTACGACATGTTATCTACACAAGATACCCTTAAATGTACTATGTAATATGTTTAAATTGGAGGTAACTCACAAGTACTTTCATGTTTCATTGTTGAAGGGTTACTAGGTGATAACTAATTTGAATTTTTAAATGGATACTAAAAGCTCATAGATAGTAGCTAACCCCGATGTTTTTTGGTCAGGTTCGATATATGTACCTACCTATAGCTTTCTTTACTTTTTGTTTCAGATATGTTGTGAGTAATGGGGTATATGGACTTACGTTTATCGTCATAATGGTGTGTACTTCATTTTATTTTTTTGTTTATGAAAAATAATAATATGTCGTTAAAAAATATATATTCATAGTCTTATAACCTTAGACTACCCTAAATGTGATCTGATAATATTCCTGTAAAAGTTACAGACCTTGCAATCAACGTGAGTCGTCAGAGTCAGACCCCAATTGTTATGCCTAAATGTATATATCATGTCTGTATTGTTCAATACACTTCTTAATTTATGATAAAGAAATATAAATAATTAAAATTATTATAAAACAGTTACAGTTTTTTAAACGAGGTTCGTTTCTATATAATAAATAGCTGGATAAACACAGTTCCAGAGACACACACACTACAAAAATATTACGTTAAGTAACATTTTTCATCTAAAATACTGAGGGGTAGGTAAAATATCGCTTAATCGAGGCGAGAGGCTCTGTTGGAAGAGCGACATTAATCGGAGGCTTTACAAGAGGAATCCGAGCCACAGACAACGTCAACCTCTTAGAGTCTTGAGCGCGTATAGCGGAATAACGCAGATAAAATATATGTAGAGAACTTAATTTGAAAACTCAGAATATACCTATTCATTTGTTATTAGCGATCATATATATTTTCAATATTAGGTATATGTGAGATATAATTTATATACCTACTATCAAATCTATCAGATAACAAAAATTATACACCCCTAATTCGATACTTATTTAGCATTAGAGATGGCTGTTTAATTAATATTATACAATAAATCATTATTTTGAAATTAATTGGACTTTACTGGTTATAGGAGTTGTTGTTATGATAATACTCAACCTTAATGTTAAATACAGTCAAAGTGCCCAAATAACTAATCTTTGCATAACCCAATTGTGCATATTCTATATACACGTTCCTACATAGACAGAAAAAGACATTCTGGAATGGAAGAACTTTGTCCAAACTGGAAATATTATTTTAAAAATGGCTGCCGCTCTCGACCTTCCCTCGTCCCGCTCCCTCCCCTACCCGTACCCTGACGCAGCCTAAAATATTATGCACCCAAAAACCATTGTCTGTTGCCATGGCAACGGGCCGCTCGATACCAGGGACTCGCTGCCGCACAATCAAAGCTATAGTCATCTCGCTTACTCTTTAAGTAGTCACATGCTGGGGCCGGATTTGGACGAATCGTCGTATTCGTACCGCGATGGCTAACTGCCAGTGCTCGTAGGGTTAGCATAAATGCTCTTCACTGTCGGTTAAGTGAGATAACGGTCTTGTTGGAAAGCTTCGGTCGAACAAGAATAAGAATTATATAAGTATATTGAACCATTCTGATGTACATCAAACTATACATTGTATCAAATCTCGGAATGTTAAAGCAAATATTTAGTACCTAACTTACAACACAATACATCGCATCTTAATGTCTGTACTTTGGCTAGTTCTACGATTGTATTATACTCACTTGATTATCCAGATATGTAGTTTAGTGCTTGACGTCATGAAACTTTTGTACGTACAGATCATATTTTCTGAGCTTTATTGCTAAAATTACTTAGAATTCTATTGATGTACATATCTTTACATATTATACTCGTAGCACTCACTTCACTAATTACTTATTTTTTTCTTGACAAAACACCAATATATGTATGTCTATATAATATACACAAAGTTGGTATAGGTACACACTAGATCCACTTAATTTTAATATACAAATTTGTTACACAACTTTGCCGAAACTCATCTCGGGAAGCTACCGTGCAAATGACTTAAACTCAAAAGCAATTTCAAAAACAAATTAGAAAGTTCTATTTTCGGCTCCCCTATTGGTCGATTGCGCAAATGTTATATTTTTTCTTACCTTTATCCTAACTTTCTCTTTTTTGTTACAATTCTTATTCTTCCTGGTTCGCTACCTCAATGCGGAAGGGTTTTTTTAAAACTTTCACCCCTGAAACAATGGTTTCTTACTTTAACCCTGCCGGTACCGTGAGACAATATCAACTGTCCGTTTTTGAAACTTTTGTTTATTTTCACTAACGAGAATTTATTCTACTTCGATATCTACATACATGGGTTACTGTATGGTATTTTATACCATGATTATTTGATTTTTTTAGATATCAATATTAAATAATAAGTAATATTAAAGTTTAACCAAAATAACTGGTTAAGTTGTAATCTGATTATAATGTAATTTTATGATTAGAAATATTAAGTAAATGATATAAAATATGCTTGAAATATTTTTTGAAACAAATAATTTCTGATTTAGGTATGATATAGTCAATACATTAGAGTTGTCATTAACCTAGGTATGCCATAATATATTCATATGCTTTACTTGTTTTTCATCATAAACAAATAAATCTGATTACCAAACACAATCTGTTTTATTATGAAACAGAATATTGTTACTACCTAGCATAATTTTAAAGACCTTTCACTTCATTATAATCTAAAATTATAAGACAATTTTGAAATTTGAGACAGTATTTGCATACACTATACATATATTGATTATTAATTAGATTGCCTGAATTTTTTAAACCTTTATGTATTTATAAAAATAGTAACTGTAAAATTAAACAAAAATGCAGCTAAATCGATGTTAATAATAAATCTGTGCCATCATTTGCACTAATCATAGTATTATTAATACCTCAGTAATCAGACTTCAATCGACTTAATTACCTTCAGTCCGTAGGTAGTCATGTTCTAATGTGGTGTTTTCTCTTCCTAAAGTACACTGAATGTGCACTCTAAAGTTACCAAAAAGTTCGGCCATAATTACAGAGATGGCGCTTTTGAGACGTCATAAAAACTTATTTATTCCAGCATAATTGATAGGGAAGGTTTTTTGGAAGTTGTATTTTCAACCCAAGAAGAAGTTTTATTAAGCCCCTATTTGAAAATATCACTTATAACCAAGGGAAAAAAAGGATTATCTATTAAAGTTATTGTATACTTTTTTAATAATTCTTTTTGAAATTACTCTGTGAAAGTTGCACACACCTTGCTCCTCTTCGAAAATAAATTTTGTTCTCATATTTTAACAAATTATTCAAAAAAGATAACTCCACTTCAGTTTAATTATTATATACTAATTTTTGGAATTTCTATCACATTCATTTTTAATACCTTCTAATTTTAATCCCCAGTCATTCGGCTAAGGTTGATAATGATAAGTCTTTTTAAGTTTTATTTATTGACTTTAATTCATTTAGGATCGGTTCATTTAGGATCTTTTCTATTAAACCTATTTTATATGTGATTTTTAGTATAAATCAAAAAGTAGGTAATATTAAATGTTAGATACGCGTGTCTCCCATATTGAGAATGCGGGTTGTCAGCGCTGCATGCATCGTGCCTTCTTTTTTGAGTACAGTCTGAAGTTTTGTTTTACTATAGCACAGGTAAGCCACTAGTAATTATCTATTCGATTATTTTTCCTCACTGGTTACTATGAGGCGGGTCCAATACTTTATAATTAACTGACGGTATACCTATTGTGAATAAAGTCATTGTAGGGATATATTAATAAGGTGTAATTCTTTATATTATTGTACATATGACTCAATCCCAGCATATTAGAATATTCAAATAGGTAATGTTTGTGATGAGAATAATCATAAAATAATTATATTCATATACTTACTATTCGTCGTCCGCAAGTGCATCATTTTCTTAGAAAATTCAAGTTTACTGGAACAATACCTTGATCATACTAAATATTCTGTTCACTTATGTAGAAATCCTTAACGTTTTTTGATTTTGAATTCATACCTACCTACGCGATTCGTAAATTGAAGTAGATGAGTAGGCAGAATGTGCCAAACAATTATATTTGTCGTAAATGTTTTTGAAAAGTATGCTAGTAGCTTTATGTAGATAATAGATCATTAATAGGATTTTTTTATGCAAACGAGCAGACGGGTCACCTGATGGTAAGTGACTATCGCCGCCCATGGACACCCGCAACTCAAGAGTCACAAGTGCGTTGCCGGCCTTTTAGGTAGGAGTACGCTCTTTTCTTGAAGGTTTGAAGGTAGTATCGGTCCGGAAATACGGCAGGCGACAATTTGTTCCATAGGCTGGTTGTGCAGGGCAAAAAGCTTCTGGAGAAGCGCACAGTGGTGGAGTGCCAATCGTACAGGTGGAGGATGGAGATATTATAGCATGAAAGATGAAGATTAGGTACGTGACAATCATTATTTTACATTAACTTTAGCCCGCGACTTCTTACTTTATATTTTAAGTTAGCATTTCTAGCAATACATGTGTGAAAGTTGCATTCAATTCCATGCAGTACTTTGTCCCTCATGCGTGTACAAACATAGAGACAGTCAGACAAAAATTCTCAAAACTGTTGTTTAGGCTTCTGTGGTTCTAATAAAGGACCCCCCCCCTCATATTAGTTTTTCTTCAGTATCTATATGGACAGAAATCGGCCTATTTCAATTATATTATATGTATGTATAGATTTAAAACAGGAGATTCTTCACCATGGAAAGCAAGAATTAAACATTGTTAATGGAATATATGTATGTATGTTCTTTAATAGGAACAAACGTGGCTGAAATTAATATATTGAAGGCATGTGTATAAATGTGTGACCCACGTTTCTGGTATTCTTAAAAACATGTTTAAAAAAAAAGCTTGAATGAAAATATTACTTTTAGCTTAAGAACAAAAAAAAAATAATGGCAAGCCAAAGAGTAGTAAACAATTAGATTATGTAGGTGAAGTTATTAAAAAGCTATATAACTTAATATTCTAAGGCGGCATAGCTCACTATATAGGGTCTTATAAGTCACCTTGCAGAAACTTTCCTTAACCTAAACGATAATAGAAATCATTTCGTAACTAAAGTTTCTTAAACTGGAGAGAGCTATAGGCCACTGAAAAGATGGTTGAGATCGTCTACATTCAAAGACAGGGTGACCATAAAGAAAACACTGTGTCGTCTTACATTTTTCCAGCATGCGAGCCACAAAAAAGATTTCTTAAGACACAAATAGGCAAACGAATAGATTTAATTGTTACATGCTTTGCGGTAGCATTAAATAAACTACTTTTACATTTTCGCCCCTTCCTATGGGGTTTTCGAGGTGCTATTAGAACACAAATTATAATTATTGTACCTGCGCACTAACTGGGGAAGTACCAATATAAACTACAAACAGATCAACCCTCCTTCCTACTCGAAACCTTCTCTATACCTCCTAGACTGTTGAATGCCTACCTAATAGTTTCTGCTTTGTATATCCATTGACAATTCTGAAAACAAAATAGTACCTATAAGTAATCCTAGTATTTATTGTTATAGCTCTACCTGATTCCAAAAATAGAGTATGACAATTAGAGTATAACGACCACCTGCTTGGACATGGCGAACATATAAATCGGCTGTACCTATTGTTCGCGACGCTCGAAGCGCGTCGTCGCTCTAGTAAAGAGCGCTCACAACGTGACGTCGTCGCCGAAGCTATGCCTTTCGTAGAGCTAAGTTTTGATAGCTCATATATAATGTAAGACTTCGCTTATCTATAAGGACCTACTCATTGTTTATAAGTATTGCTGTCGTATTGTATGTATAATAGATATAATTAAATAGTAAAGATACTGGAACTAATAACGTTACAATATTTATTCAATGACAGTTGTTTGCAATCTAAATACCAAATTTTATATGAAAACTTACAAAAAGATTTAGTATGAAAGTATTAAGACATATATGTGGATGTAGGATTAACTATGATAGCTATCTACATACGTAGTCTATATAAGACTATCGTTATCATTTTGATTGGAGGTGTGAAATGAGACTGATATAAAAATTTGAGATAATTTATTTAATATCAAAATCTTAACAAGCTGAAAAAGTATACAAAGTATCACTAACCCAATTCTTTTTATTATCATCAACAGTCTAAAGCCATGTTTAAAATATAAATTAAAACTATTATATAAGTTGCTACATACAGTGTTTATACATAAAGAGACAGTAACAATCTTCATTATTTGGTGGGTAATTACCTACCGATGTCTTATTACATTTAAAAAAACATTTACGACAACCACAGGTGATAACAAAAGTAACAGTATAACATAATTTAAATTCAAATGTTCATTTAATGGAAAATGATCAAATAATGTTGTTATCAGTTTCTAAGCTTCTTTTCCTGTAATGTATATTCATATAATTACACCTTTAATTGACACTTTTAAATAAATTTAGCATATTGGTCAAGTCAGATTCTGCTTCAAGAAACCTTCAAGACTTCATTGGTGCATCGGTGGCAAGTGTCATCTTCTGTTACGTATACTGAAGGTATACCGGAAAGAATGAGGCACTCAGGATACATTCAGTATACGTACAGAAGGCGACGCGATTTCTTCTCTTCTGTTCTTCACTTCAGCTGCTAGAAGACTTACAAGAAATATATCGCCAATACTTACTATTACAACTTAATTATATCATAACAAAAGTTAACCCTACCAACTTACAAAGAAATGTAATGTTCTTGCATCTAACCCTCGCAATATCTTAAAAGCTCACCAAACGAAGTCACCAGCGAAAGCCCGCCTGTCCATTGGGAATACCACCTATAAAATAAAACAACCGATTTATAACACGCCTGCCTCTTCAAACCCAAGAGGGAACACTGATAACAACGGGAAACACTACTTTCCGCTATCGTTACCGCTAAAAATTATGGCCTATCGTAAATATGCAAAATGAAATTGTTTTACAGGAATTCTTTAATACTAGTGGCTCAAACAATCTATTGTCCACAACGACCAATGAGAGCACGGGGAATTGCAAGAACATGCGATTGGTTTGCAAAAATTATTTTCGCAAACCTGTCAACCGGTAGCAAAACGTCTCTTTGTTTTTTACAGCCTATCCCCCGAGCGGAGAACGGCTGTATCCCGCAGGCTCTTTTCTCCACAACCCTTTGTTGCACATAAAGGATAAATTACAAAAGACAAGTTTCGACCGCCACTCGTAAAGATATCTAAAGAATTCTCAGTATGTATGTGTGCCGGCCTGGGATTGAATAGAGAATCATGAAAGGGCGTAAGGGTGTATTATATTCGTAATTTATGACGCGAACCAACATCGCACCGGGGCTGCATTATTGATTCAAATGCACAAACGAAAGGTCCTCTAAGTACTCATAAAATATTCACAAAATTGCAGCAAGGAGCACTAGAAGAGACACAGGGATGAGCGCGAAACGCGACTTGTGCCGACCGCGGCAGAGAATGAATAAAGCACGTGACTTACCGGTCCGGTCTGTCAGCTGTTTGCGTCGTCCGATAAGTAAACATTGAAGGATGACGGATGGGGTTGCACGTGTGTCGGAGGAGCGTGTGTTCAGGGACGGCGTCTCCGGGCGTCTGCCGGTCTGGGCGTCGGGGCGAGCGTCCCGGCCCGCCATCGATTGCCGCCCTCGCCGCTCGGCGCGCGCCGCACCACGGGACGGCTAATGCCGATGCAAGATTTTCATTACATACGCCATGATCGTTGTTATTTGCACCCCGCAATGTTTTTTCATAGTTTGCTTAGGCTTTTCAACCATTTAAATTACTAATATCTATTTATATTTACATAGTATTTAGATGGAAGTTCGGAGGCGTTGTGATTATATTATTACGCCCCTACAAGTGCTGATAAAAAAGTCGATATTAAAGAGTAGACACAGGCTGCGCCACCTGTTCCTGTTCTCTCGGTGATTACCGTTCCGCCCTGCGGCACGACTTGGGATTTTTAATACCAACATACCCTTAGGTTGGCTTTATGTAGCAACGTAATAAGTGGGTAATGTAAATTTGGCAATTTTATAAACAGAAAATATAAAACGAAATTGTACATTGTTCTTTCAGTCTTTTTTTACTACTTATAAGATAACGTTAAAAATAAAACAGTAAAATGTCAAGTCCGGAGGTATTCAAGTTATCGGTTAACTATAATTTATGACAGATTTTTTATGGCCGTACACTCACGATGTTGCGTTTGGAATCTTTCATCATCCGTGTGGATTTTACCTAGGCTGGTAGAGTCTATTGTTTTCAATTTTATGATCGAGAATATAATGCTTAGTGCTTATTCTCTCACGAATGTTAGTTTTACAAAATATAAGTTATATCATGTCGTTGGTATCTATTAATACAGGCAATAAGTGTATTTATCTTTCGTTATTCAGAAAATATGATACCTAAATAGGTACCTAAACATGTGAGGCGCTTTCAACATTTGTGTCTCAAAAACTCATAACATAACTTTCTTATGTCAGTTAGGGAATTTTATGTATAAAAGTCGAGTAAAATAGGTAACAAATATGTAGCTGGTTACCTTTCCAGATTATAGTGTAGGCACACTTATTTATAAAATAAAATAGCTCAATTACAACTTCTTGAATTAAAAATACTAAAAGTTGTTTCAATTCACATTACTAATCAGTGCTCAATTCTAAAACATAATTTATCTACAAATAACTTAACACAACATCAAAAGTTTCTATTATTAGCTAAATAAATTATTTCAGTGTGATGTAATTTCATGTCTCTGAACACTCCGGAAGTAACCGTTTCGTAAAATAAAATATATGGCATTTAAGAAAGTCGAATTAATTAATACTTTATTGAGGAAAATTCTGAAGGAGATTTAATTTTCACAGAAACCAGTTTTGATCTATACCGCTTCATTTTTAAATACGTATTACCATTCATATGATTTCTAAATAGCATTGCAAATCTCTTGCTGTTTTCCTATAAACGATTAAAACAGTATCTTCTTTGCAGTACAACATGACTGAAGAATCAAATTGCCTTTGTCGTGGGAGGTTTAGGTTATACCGGAAAGAGGGCAGGGGAGGGAATAGGAACGCTAAGCATGTGAAAGCCTGTTCCTTATTCGGCCTGGGCTAGTCTGGCAACTCCCGCATAAGGTTAGTAGTGTCGGAATCGCGAAAGTCATTGGTTAAGATTATTCTGGTGCTACTATAAATGTTTGCCTATACTGGTCACTTTTTCATGATCTTTAGACTTAAGTGTGAGTCGTATAGTCATTAACCGTACAGGAACGATTTTCAAATCAGTCTAGAGTGGGTTGCGAGTAATGATACTATTATCTAATTTGAAAAACTGAACACGTGTTTCTAATCGGACTACTAAAACAAATTTATCTGTTTTTATATTATTATTTCTTTAACTTAGCTCCAAATTACTTTTTTTTGTAGAGAAAAAAAGCCTGTAAAAGTCATGAGTTTAATAAAATAGCTAAGCAAAGTTACTAGCCATGTACATTTAAATACCTATATATAAGATTATTGTATATACATATGTCAATTTTTAAATAAAATAAATTTTTGTAATTTGTTTTTTTTTTCTAAGATACACCTCCCTTAAAATCTGCGTTTAATAAAGTATTTCATACATACATACATACATATGTGTGTGTCCTCTATTACGACAGTGGGACCAAATTCTAATTGCCAAAATGCGGGTGTTTGTCCTACCCCTTAGGGGTTACAAGCGTGATATGTATTATAAATTTGAGTCATAAGTACATGAATCTTATTCTTCATCACCAATTTTTAAGTAGATATTATTTTGGTGATTGTAAAAGTTCTTGTAGAAACTATAGAATCAAGGTAGTTCTATTTGCATAATTGAGTTTTATACAATTAGATGCAATACGAAGATTCTGACTGCATAAAGTTCTGGTTAGCTATCCGCTACCTGTGGTAGTTAGAACTTCTTCATTTGTACATCTGCAAACTGCCCTACTTACTAATCCATTGCACTTGTCCATTACAAAGGTTGTCTGGAAGAGATCGCAGCTAGCGATAAGACCGCCGATTGTACCAGTTGCTCGTAAATTATTTGTTTCATATTGTTTATATTTTTGTGTGTGTACAATAAAGAATATTGTATTGTATTGTATTGTATTGTAGTTAGGTATGCAACTGAATTCCACGATGCTTAATCTTACATTATGATTTATGAATTAAGCAATATATGGTTTAAAAAAAATCTCGATGGAAAACTATTGATATAAGTTTGAGTAGCGGTGACTAGCTTTTGTGTGCTAGTTACAAAAGCCTCTTAGTGAAAATTCTCGATAATTCAGTTCGTGTACGACATCATGAAAGAGGATAGTTGTTTACATCTGAATTATGTATTATTATTATGTATAAGAGCGCTAATAGAGCGGAGAAACCACTTACCTACCAGCAAAATGTTAATTTGCTACCATAGTGGAAACAAGCATGGGAAATATTTTACACTATACTACATCTATGTACCTATCTACTTATACATATTTTGTCATTCAACTTTATTTCAATAATCAATCCTATGGCACCTATTTTGGAAAATAGAACGTTATAGATGACAGTCAGTAGCTAAGATTCATATTAGAAACTTCTTAAACTTTAATGTAGAATGGTCATTCTCTTTTTATGCGCCTTTTAGCTAGAAGTTTCAGAAAATATAAATTATCCTATTTTTGTCAGCATATAGATAATCCTAAAGGTCCCGAAGTCATTAATTTTCTGTAGTCTTATCGCTATGTACAGGGTTCCTATTAATTCTACGACGTAGTTAGACTCATGTACCTATGTGATATGTATAAAGTATAAATGTTGTATAAAGCCTTTTGAGTCAGAAAAACCTATTTATGTACTAGATACAGAGAGACTTTTTTTGGTTTATTTAATTGAAAATATTAATTTCATTTTTCATATCGTTATAGATAACTCGTACTAGGAAAGTTGCTGTTGATTAATAAAAACATCCTATGTCATTAAGGTAAAATGAACGTGAGCACACCGCAAACGAGAATGACATAGATTTATGAACATCCACTATAAATAGAACATTGACACGAACAGGTATAAATACAGAACAATATTTTCTCGTTATAATGGTTTTAGCCGTTTACTTTGGTTTTATTTATTACAAGGGCCTGTTCCAGCACAATAGCTCAGTCTTTACAAGCCATGTCGTCTACAAACATCTTAAAATACTATACAAAGGACACAAACCACTTGTTTTAATAAAATTTACACAACATACGTACCTTCAGAATAAATGAATATTTTCTGCAAAAACATGTTGAGACGACTTACCTAAATCTATGTTCATCCAAATATCATGAAATTTAAGAATATGGGTTACCGTTTCTCTCGACTCGGTGTTCTTTCTCGGTCGATGGTCAAATGAATGAATAAACGGTTTCAACCCTAACGGCTTTTCGAAGGGTGGGGACGAGGTAAAAATGGGGTGGGACCAAACAGCAACCCCTGTAACAAAAAACGAAGATTTATTTGCGAACCACATTGTATAATGATAATAATGATTTTATGATTGTGTAAGTTTGGTGCACGGTAGTGAAAGCCAAGTTAAATATTGATTTGTTGTCATGTTGTCTTTGTAATGTTATTTTAACAATACATTTGTAAGTACCAAAAGTAGGTATCAGTTTCTATGTCAATTATCATTTGCCTGTCTGTACCCAGATAACGAAGTGTACAAAAATTTGTGAAACATTTAATATTCAAAGTAGAATAGACAACCCAACCCCTTAGGTAGTTTCGTACCTCTTATAGGTACGTACAAGAGCAACCCTTTACCTCACTCGATTTTTACGATATCCGTAGGGTGATAAGCAGGTGATACCTTCCGTGTTAGATGTACCTGTTTGTAATCCAAGTGAAAGAGAATGTCTAGTCATATTATTTAAATCTTCTACATTCAGCTCCTTCTGTACATCTTCAGTCTTGCGTCATCGTTAGAACCTTACCTTTTACTGTAATAATTTGTTGAATATTGACTTACTTCAGCTTCAGTCATACCTTAACTGGTAGGAACTTATTTTTGTTTTCGAATCAATATATATATATTTTATTATAATAATAATACCTATAATTTGTAACCACTTCGACCCATCGTAAATGCCAACATTGAGTGCAATAAAGACAGAATTAAAGGTTTTTTTATATATTAGACACTATTTAATTTAATATATACTAGGTATAATAGTAATAAAAAAATTGTAATGGCGTTACAGTCTTATATCATAACCCTACACATCTAGGTCGTTACAATTATAGAAATTAGATCGTATCCTAATTTCCTATTGTCCCTACATCGGAAGGCAGACATACCGATACCAATCCGTATTCAAATAGCTTTAATTAAACTGTTAGGTTTGAAGTTTGTACCTAATTAGTTAAGTAACTTACAAGTTTTCCGTTTGTATAAATAACTTAATCAAAAGCCTATTACTATTCCATGCCCCAGAAAAGACTCTATTAGAAATTATCACTTAACGGGAGTAGAGGTACTATTTATAAATATAGATTAATATTTCTGTAACTGTTATTACTCTGCAGATAGATATCTTATTTAGTGCTTCGTATATTATAAACCAAGTATGTTTGTTTAACATTAACACAGTTTTAACTGAGTATTTTGTCTTATTTATACTGGCTTCGGATTACTTCGTTTATATATTCAGATTTGTAAATTACAATGATTTGGAAGTCGTAATTAATCACTACTTTGCTGAAGATTAATCTGTACTGAATTCAGTATTAAATTATTGAAGGAAATAGTGAATTCAATAAGGGAAACCAAATACATATTGATACGGAAATACGTTAAGAAAGTTTTTGTTCGTTCGTTAAATTGCGGTAATGTCAGAACCTTTTAAAGTCACATATAACAGCTCCATAATAGCCACTTAGGTAATATTGGAAGTAATAAAGATAAAAAATATAGGTTACTACTTACATCGGTTTGAATATATGTAAATCCTATTAAACTCGTAATTAAGGAGCAGGCTACTTGAATTAATAAAACTATTTAGGTAAAATAGCATGCTGATTGATAATATTTAGCCCAGTTTTAAATATACATTATCGATCTACATTATCTATGAATCGGCACACACTCACTCCAACTTGAATTAAACTTTGACCTATATTTGTATAAACAAGTAACTATACTAAAATTTAATTTTACGATCTAACTTAATATAATCTTCACTGCAGAATACGCACATAACTGTACCTGTTACCTTCATGATAGAGAACTTGGTAGGTTGCTATAAAAAAAAAAAAACATTATATTTTTGCGAAAAAAATCTCATGGAAAATAGGTAATTATTATTCATTTGGTATTGTCCTTAACATCAATTGGTCATTAAAACGTATCTAAACATTATAACTAAATATATAAACATTTCTAATAAGATCAAAGATTACTTAATTAGAATTCTGTAACAACATAGTATTTTTTTCATCAATTGGTACACTACAAATGTCAAATGTAAATGCATTACCTACTGAGAGGCTTATTTTCTATTTTTATTTTTTTTGATAGAACAATAATAAAAATTATAAAAGACTTACCTTACAAAAACCAAACATCACATGATTTGCACTATTTACTTAATAAAATAACCGCCTATTGAAACAGAAAGAAGAAGAAGAGTCTAAATTTTTTTTTTAATGTAAAAACACTGTTTTATTTAAAAATACCTTATTATTTTTACTTTTCTATTCATGTTTAGGCCTAAACACAATAAAAGCGGCGGCGGCCGGCCGACGGCGGCCATCTTGTGGCGCTGCCGTCGCGTCGCACCGCACGCTCATTGGCTGAGTGACGTCAAGCGCGCCATGACAGTCCACCATTACTACACACGAACAAACGTCACACGACTTTTCGCAAACTGAATAACAAACATTATGAACCGGACATAAACGATTGGACAGCCGCATTGTTAAGTTTGTAGCGTGATACACGCGCCTAGCCTTGTCGGCTCGCATTCTTGAGCTGTGAATTATCGCTTTAGAAGCTTTTAGGATGCTCCATAATCGGGCAAGGGGGAACATTTAAAATTCAAGTGACTCGACACTGATAGATTGAGAGATTTTAATTGGCTGCTGATTTTTGTCGTCTTTGTTCGTCTGGAGTGTTAAAGTAGACGTTGACATTGGAACTAAGTAATTAATAGAATTTACACTGAGCTATGAAAATAAGCTTTAAACCCGGAATTTCCATAAAACATTTTTTTTGTTAGTGCCAAATTTAATATATCTACCTAAAGCTTAAAATAAATTGAAAAGAAACTGTCCTGAAGTGGCTGATGAATGCTGACAGATCTAACGTATATAAAAGATATTAAGAATTGGTGGGTAGTAAATACATAATATTTTAAAGTAAAAAAGTCTAATCTTAAATGTGGGAGCTCAACCATTCCACCACACGGAATTCTAAGCTAAGTAAATAGATATGCATATACATATATGAGTTCAGTGTACTATGTAGGGGCTTTAAAATGTAACGACTTACCTAAGCGTAGGTAATGACTGAACAACATTGTAGGTCGACTTCATTTGCAATAGAAAGGGTTTCCAGTTAAAGGAATTTATGAAGGTACTCCTACAAGCGGCCAGTTCAACGACAACTGAGCTAAATTATAAGTAATATTATATAGTATGTAATCATAGGTACGCAACAATTTAAGCGAAGTGTAACTAACAATTCTGTTGTAAGTTGTCGGTGATAAATATTTAAGATTATACCTAATTAAGTAAAATGTAAAACTTGCGATTTCATATTCCGAATAGATGATAACGAGCATGTACTAAGGTGAACACGTATATTAAATATTGTATACGATCTACTCAATTGTACCTACTTAATGTAGGTACCTATGTAAGAGCTTAAGGCAATTTATTTGTTACTTATATTTATTGTTTTGTTTAGACACATTTGAACATTGGTACTTTCAGTCCGGCGGTATGCATTTACGTACAGGCAAATGCGTACCTACTACATCCACGAAGCGCATCTAATCTATTGGCATCAGTTGGAGAGAATTTATTTGTCTCCGAAGTCTAACACAGGACTTCATAATTGATAACTTACGTAAACGCAAACATTACTCACGATAGTTATGGCTTTGAAATAAACTATTAGAGCTTAGTACAAAAAATGTCTACAGTTTCAACGAACAATTATCTATCCTTGATGTCTTCACTATCTATATTATTTCAATTTAAATAAAATTAGTTCAAAACATTACGAATGAATCGTCAACAACAATGATACATCAATCACACATTACTAGTATTCCTGTTAACCCCCCCAGCTAAGCTAAATGCTTGTGTTAGGTTAGGTTAGTTAGTTAGTTAGTTTACGACGGTAGTGTACTGGTCGGAGTTTGAACCCGCAACCACTTGATCGCAAGTACGACGCCTTAGCCATCACGCTACCGCCAAAATTAACTGTGCTGACGTTAATTAATAAATAAATTCAGATCGTTATTTATATAAAATACCTAGCTATTATATTAATAGATATAACAAACACCAATCGATATCCTAAATAGGCTTTCGGGATTAAAATATATACGAA
Organism: Tyria jacobaeae; assembly: GCA_947561695.1. Lineage (NCBI taxonomy): Eukaryota > Metazoa > Arthropoda > Insecta > Lepidoptera > Erebidae > Tyria > Tyria jacobaeae. Next base: position 13,299,193 of record OX387218.1, read on the forward strand.
GCAGTGTCACTGTAACTCATTGTTTAGCGATTATTAAGCGTCGCCGGATAATATTTATTAAAAAGAAATGCCAGAACCTTCTTTAATGAAGTACTATCATATTTTTATCTTTAATAATTAAAGACCACCTGACCACTCAGCTTAACAGCTATATCACGTCTTTGTGACGCCGACAACTGTTTCCCATTTTTTATTCCCTTTTCTAAAATTTATTGTTGTAAAATATGAAATTTCAAATATAAATGTAGGTGGAGCCGAGTCGTGGGGTACCACCATCTGTTGTTCCCCTTATTTATGTGATTAGTTCATGGATTGGTCCGGTGTACGTATAATTTTTATTTAAAATCGCCAATTTATGATTATAATCAGGTTCTGCCTGACTGGCTGTCAAAAGTTTTAATCGATTTATAGTATACGTGTTTTGTCTGTGTTCCTTCAGCATCTGTATAATTTACACACTAGGCATGTTTTTTTTTAATTTCAATAACAACTTTTTTTGGAATGAAGGTAGGTAGTTGTAGCACTACATAAATATATATTTGTGTAGGTTTCTTATTATTTTATTTAATCACTTAAGTTTTTTTTAAAACTATAGTCGTTATTAAAGTATTCATGTATCATTTCAAAAAGTAATAGAACTTCATCTTAATACATATCGAGATTATAGTAAGGATTCGAACGACATCCCACACATCCAAATCTGTACAGGCATTAAGAAGTTATGGTGTATAAAACTCCCATCAATAGGTGCCAATATGACATATGAGCCGTCAAAATATACGTAACACTCCTTTTTTGGTCAGTCATGTAGAAATTAAAACTTTTGATACATAGTTTAAAAATTAGGTTCGTAGATGTTTCCAAATATATAATCGCTTACCAAGTACTTCATTAATTTATCGAAATTATAAACCGCTTTTTTTTTGTATTTTTCTTAAAAAAAACCTTAACCATCGTGACGTGGGAAAGCCATGCTTGACGTGGCCGTGGGAGAGTCATGCTTAGGCACTCACCTAGGTACACTAGGTAAGAAGATGTAAGTTGTAGGTACGGTTTTCCGTCACAGAAGTATTTCCGGAACATGTACTTAATTATAGTTTTATTCAAAAACTGTACTCACTATGAGGATTAAGAAATAGATTATAATTTGCCTTTGTTTAATAAAATACTAATCTATCCATTGGTCAAAAAGATGCCATTGGTCGTATCACCTCAATTTGAGAGCACTTCCCTAACTGCATCAGCCAGTATCGGAATCCTTGGCGTCGATATATCAAGCGAAGTCCAGTTTCGCGGTCACTTAGAGAGTAAGGCCATATTAGCCTCGAAGAAGCTTGGTGTGCTAAACAGATCGAGACAGTATTTTACTCCGGCCCACCGCCTGCAACTTTATAAGGCGCAGGTTCGGCCGCACATGGAATACTGTTCTCATCTCTATGCAGGTGCACCCCAGTACCAACTTCTGCCTCTTGACCGCATTCAACGGAGAGCGACTCGCATCATCGACTGCCAAGATATTTCTGATCGACTTGACACCTTGGCGTTGCGTAGAGATGTATCTTCACTCTGCATCCTCTATCGCTTGTATCATGGGGAGTGTTCAGAGGAATTGTTCGGACTTATACCGGCTGCTGGTTTCCGCCATCGTCCTACGCGACAAAATATCCATCCCCATCACCTGGACGATTGGCACTCCACCACTGTGCGCTTCTCGAGAAGCTTTTTGCCTCGCACAACCAGCTTATGGAACAAATTGTCGCCTGCCGTATTTCCGAACCGATACGACCTTCAAACCTTCAAGAAGAGAGCGTACCTCTACCTAAAAGGCCGGCAACGCACTTGTGACTCTTGAGTTGCGGGTGTCCATGGGCGGCGGTAGTCACTTACCATCAGGTGACCCGTCTGCTCGTTTGCCCCCTATCGCATAAAAAAAAAAAAAAAAAAAAAAATCTTTAAAGGGGTCGAAAGTCACATGTTTCCTTATTAACATACAGTCTGTAGAGTGTATATGTAGTGTAGAGACTTTAGAGAGGTATCACCTTGAACAGACAATTATGATTCTATCCAAAAGCTTCCTGTAGACAAAAATCACAGGTATTAAATACACACATCTAAGTACCTAGTAAGTACTACTTAGAAGGTAACGTAATAACAAACAAAAATGAAACTTGCGCACACAAAACATTTAAGAAACTTGTTATTGGAGTTTTTAGATTTATATCTAAAATTACGTAGAAAAGGACGAACTTTTACTATAGGTAGCTAACTTCACAGCCATGACTATAAAAACATAAATATTACGTAACTTGACAGAAATACAACAAACAACTACATAACGCACACCTAAGTTTATCAACATCTAAAATACCAACGAAAGTAACATCTTGAAACCATACCGTATCGCGGGGTCGATGCACCAGCCAAATATTTAAGTCTTAATGCTGTGGAATAAAGTTTCTATTGGCACGAGAATGCATACTGGGTAGGAGTATCAATGTAGACGATTACAGATGCAGATATTCGTGACGTGTGACATGAGGCGATGTGGCCTTGACCCACGAATGACGGATTCCGGCCTTGTCGGGTCGCTGAACTGTACATGTAGGTTGCTACACTATCTAGCCAACATCTACACGTCTTACCATTTAACCTAGAATTTCGCTTACAAAAATCGTAACCGTCTCTTTTCTTTCGCAGGTTATTAGTAACACAGAAACAACATTTCTAACAAAGAGTTAGAAATTAAAAGATATGGTGTTTTTGCTTTTTCATTTTATTTAAATTTAAAATTTGATTCAATATTGTAGACCTAGTAATATAAAAGCTAGGTTTCTGATATAAAATATTACATAACAAATAGATAATACATACGCTAATGTTTTACACAGAGTTTATCCGATAGTTATAGTTATAATACTATGAGTTTACAACAATTATATAGTAAATAGACACTTTAGTTTTCGTATTTACACCGCCATATACATTTGTTTTGAAGAAAAACCGGTTTGTACTACAATGCAGATAACATCATGTTGATGCAAATCGGAGATGGGACGAAGTCTGCTCTTTCACGAAAATATATGTTAAAACATACTCTTTGTCCGTAATTGAATGTGCCTTTAAATTAAATTTTAAATGTAAAATACTCTTTGTTTTCATAAACTACCTAGGTACGGTAAATAAATTAGGTACGGTAATTAAATCGGGATGAGAATAATCTTTGTTGATTATTTCATGTACTTCGATGAAGCCTTCTTGTCGGACCGAGCAATATGCTCAATTAGTTATTGATGATCTTTTCAACAAAATAAACATTATGTTTATTTCAACACTGTCAATGTAGGTATTACATGGAACATTAATATTGATTTAAATTTTACTTCCCACTTTAAATTATGTCATAAATAAATCAGTGCATCATCTTGTATGAATACAACGAATGAAAATTTATAGGAGTAAATTATTTATTAGACTTAACAAAGGAACCATTCGGCCAAACAAATAGCCCCAAAGTATCTTGCATTTGATTTAAAACACAGGTATTTGACCGAGTCGCCACCCATTGAGCATAATGAGTTTATTTACGACAATAGAGGCGTCCGACGCGGCATTTTATTGGCATGATTAGTTGCGATCTCCGACAATTGATCGAGCAAATTTTAAGTGCATAACAAACGAGAATGTTATTTATATAGATTTTACTGGCATTTGTGTCATAGTTTTTATTAATTTGACCATTTTATTGGTTTTATTGCTTCAAAACTGGGTGAGTGATTGTAGTAACGTAGAGAGTAATAAATCAATGCTCACTCAAAATACTCGTGTTATTTCGGTCGAGAGATCACTGACGTCGTTTCCTTGCATAATGTACGTCGTTAGTCGCTTTGTACATCCGTCGTACCGTCAACAGTGATCGGGGTGACGTGTCGACTCAGTGTCGAGCCATACAAATTTCTTGGTGGCCGACCACAGGATTTGTCCCCTTGCCAAATATCCCAGCTGTGGACACGGTGGTGCGTTCTGAATACTGGTTATTAACGTTATTGTTTTCGTTTTTTTTTTTTTCACTTATATTAGGCTAAAATTAGCGATTTAGCTAATTACTATTGAATTTTTCATTATGTTCTTTATCAGGATTTCATATTAGGTGTTCTAAAACCTTGCAGAGTTACGTCTGAATTTATATAATAGAACGATACAGCGAGAGGGAGTTGTTTCAATTATAGAATTCAGTGGGAGTATTAGCATACATTTGGCATTCAACTCAACGGGCCTTTATTAGACTTTGAATCGGTTTTATTTGCTAAATAAAAATGAATGACTCTTTATTCAGAGAATAATAGACATCGAACAGGAAGTAATAGAGGGCGAAAATAAAATTGTAATAATCTGCCTAGATATAAAACGGCATAAGAAAGAAACCGCCACTTCTTATCATCTGTGCAGGATTAGTCCCATGAAAAGAAATCGCTACTTTTGAAGTAAATATTGTAGGACATACATCTATAAATGTGTCATAAAATTGACAAATGAAGATGTACTTATATGAAAATACAGATACGCAATCACGTTAAACCATAGAATTGCATCGACAAAAAGCAGTAAAACGCCAATTAATAGAAAATATCAACCGACTTGACTGTTGTCGTAGTGCGTTTAAAATACACGACAGTGTAGAAACTTTGGCTTCGAGAAGTACTTTTATCTCTGTCCCTCGTGCTGGAATACCATATGACCGAAAGATAAAAATATATGCAGTCCTTCTAGCTTTAAAACGCATTCGAAATAGTAAAGTATATCATTTTACGACATTTTACGAAGGGCGAAAAGGCCAATATCAATATCCGTACTATTCAAATGTTATAAGAACGTTTAAAATCTATAATAAATACGTATTATTTTGAAAACATTAATGTTTTAAAACAAACAAATTGTACAAACTACATAAATAATACAGGTTTAGAAATGTAAAAGTGAAAAACCATCAAATAATAAACATTATCTAATTATTCATCTTAGGTCGTAAACAAAGAAAAATATTTATATTGAAAGAGTATTAACAGCTTAATCCTTTTAACTTTTAATTGATGTAACGTGCAACACCTGGAAACCTTTTAACAAAGTAAAAAAAACTCACCCCGAGATCTGATTTAATGAAATTCACATTGGCAGTGTTGTTTAAATCACGCTTTAAAATAAAAAAAAATTGGGATCTGAATTTACTGATACTGGGGAATGTAAGTTTAACTTGCGGAAAGTTTAAAAACATCATTACCAAATGGAGTGCTACGATGGAAAATCAGTCGTATATATTTCAATCTGAGATACATTTTTGTAAATCTCTCTACGCGTGTTTAAGTCACTTTTCCAGGTAAAGGGAACTGATGTAGGACGTGCAAATAAACACGGTATTTTTATCGCCACAAACCTTTATATAGTTGCGGTCGATTTCTCCTCTTTATCTGCTCAGAGCGGTGCTTGCTTTATCTTAAATAAAAAGACAAATACGTGTCGACTGTCAAAGGGTTTCCTTTAAAGTGATTCAATTGCTAAGATTTCAAGATAGCTACTCTATGAGAAATAACAAATAGTTGATAATATATTCTACAGAAGAACGGTACGTCGGAGCTAGTATTTAATATTTGCTAAATGTTTTTTTTTCGTGGTAGATCCATGCTTAGGCACGTATGAGCCGGCTCGACCGGTGCGATACCACGGCCTCACAGAAAACCGGTACTAAATGGTGACCCGTATGTTCGTCTGGCTCTCCACATCATACAAAAAAAAACCTACAAAAAATAATTACATGAAAGCTGAGTGTTTATAATTACCAAATAAACACGTAATAATTAAATTTATGATATTTTAATAAATAAACGAATAAGATTAGTTCGATCCTTCCTTTATCAAAAACAAAGGTATAACCGAGCGCTCCTATCGTGTTTTCGGTTGTAATTCAAATTAGCTCTTTATAGAAGTTACACATTTGTTTGTTCTGAAGAAAATTTTTGATTCGATAAGAGATCGTAAAACACTGCCCCCTGTGTCATAAAGTTGGATCTTTGGAGCTTTGTCATGCGAACATGGCCTTAAATACCAGGTGTTATATAACTTGGATATTTTTTTTGCATGGCCCCTGATGGCATTGTTTTATGACCGTGGAAGGGTTACTACGTTACGTAATATTACAATAAACGATTTGAGGGTAATAAATTTTAATAGAGCCGAAATTTATGGTCAATTTGTGGAGACATTTACAGCTGACGAACAAAAAGCTTATTTTTCATACGCTTGTTTGTCGGAACATAAATCTTGTATCGGTGTCGACTTCCAGTTGTCATATGAATTTACATCATGACTAACCTAACGCGTCTTACCTCTCATATATAATAATGGAAAAAACTTCAGTGGTTCACTGAAAACACATTGGAATCTGTTCTAAAGTAGAGAAAATGTCTACTTTAGATCAGTTTGAAAAAATGTAATCAATTTCTATTTGGAATAATAATAACCATTCTCTGTGCCTCCATATTCCTCTTATGATTTCGATAGTAATAAGGATTTTAAGAATTGAAACGTTTATTTGTAAACCTCAATAAATATTCATCACTTCGTTTTACTCTACAATTCGATGATTTAGAATACAAAAACTAAACATACAATCTTGCGTTACCAAGGAAAGAAACCCACAAAAACTACTATTGTGTTAGTATTCTCAGTTTAGCAATAGTATAAACGATGACAACGTCTCAAAATCAAAATCAATTGATAAAGGGGGCCACTATGAATTGTGATGGGCAAAGAAGCTAACTTTGCTTACTAGGTGTAAAAGGCACAACCAAGCTTATAATGCGGAAACTTTTGTACCATTTCTGAGATACGGTAGTTACCTAGTTTACCTAGTTTTAAAATTATTTCTTACATAATCTCTGCTTTATGCTCATGGAGTTGAATGGGGTGGGGATGAGAGGACCATGTCTTTATTTGTAAATAGAAAATCTGAAATTCATTAGATATAACAAGTATGTCTAGTGATATAGATATTTGTGTCACTTGTTTCTATTGCTCAACATCCTACGACTTTGTGTTAAAACTAAAACCAAAAAGAAAAAAGTACAGAATACGTGGCAAAACGAATGCTGCTAAGCCAATATATTGAAATTGCAATACAGACGAGGCAAGTTCTTTCATTAGGGTTGGAAAATAAAAACAATACAAGTGAAAAGGGTATCGGATACTGTGCGCATATTCGCTAGAGAGAATTTCCTATTATGATCCCTTCCCTAAAGTCAACTACGTACCTATAGGAACAAACTTCTATAGCAATTGTCTGCTGGCCACGGACTAGGGACGGACTTATATTGACGTAATTTTAAACATTTATCGAGCTCAATATGATAATGTCTTAGATATATTCTTAATTCTTAAATTTAAATATTTTATATGTATGTATGTATATACCTAATCAGGGATTAATGAAGTATGAATGAATATAAGTAGTTGTAATAAAAGTAACATAAAGTGTAAAGTTATTCCTTTCCAATTATCTGGTAATTGTCAAAGCCGCCGTGATATAGATTAATTAAGAGTGTTGTCGAACGAAGCGAAGCGTGGGGAGCAACTCTTATGTCCGCCGAATGTTTTCCTACACACATGACCGCAGCTATCCTGCGCAACCAACACGCTCGTACAAAACTTAAGGTAGGTACGCATTTAGAGACATAGTTTCATCTGCGACCGAGAGTGGAAATTTCAATAAAAATGCAAATTTTACCGGAGCAATTTCCTTCTCACTACAGTTGCCTTTTGTATTGGGCCCTACCGTATTATGTTTGGTAATGCTGTATTATAACATATCTACAAAATGAATTATCTATTATATGTACAGGTACAGTGTGTACATGTATAGGTATTTTACCTACAGCACTTCAATTTACTTATTAATATTGTAACTTGTAGGTTGTAACATGGAATCGCTGGTATCTCACGAGCGCAAGAATGGAGTGTAATCCCACTAAATTACCAGTTTGTTAGGTTTAAGGGAATTGCAAGCAGCATTTACTCAGGATCGAGCCACCATTGCTGTTATTACTCCTCTTTGCTTTTCATAGGAACTTTGGCAGTCCAATAAACATTTAAGGTAATCGATTACACCTTGTTATAACAAAGTGGAAAATTTTACGTTGGCTGTTACATATAACGGTGTTAATTGCTTTATTTTAAGGGGTTATACGCAGTTGCGAGGCTCAAAAATAAGGTTTTTTTACGATTTTTTTGTGGACACAGCTTTTATTTACTAAGTACAAGTAATAGTAATTCTGAAAGAGCACACTTTGAAGAATATAATTTTGTATTACTCGTGTCAAAATATTGATGTGCACCGCCTCTGCAGATGATGTCCTGAACGACCTCCAAAAAAAGGCGCTCGGCGGTGAGCACGATTTTGTCGGTTTGGATTATCTGAGATAAAAAAAAAAGGTGAATTCTTTTAAAGGATAGATAAATGCAGGTATTGAACGAAGGAATAAACAAAATTTTCATTTTTAACAAAATGGCGGCTATTTGAAAAAAATTTTTAGTTTTCGATGAAAATTTTCGCTTTAAGCCTTACTTGCAACATTGTTACTATAATAACCTAAATGCTGATACTGTATAAGATTGAAGTTTATCATATGTTTTATATAGTCTTGTTCAATATATATATTTTGTATGTTCTTAACTTTATTTGTATGTTGGTATAGATAGAGTGTGTACAAAGTTCTTTGAGCACACTCTGTTTTAATTACAGAGTCAAAATTGAACAGCATCGTAATCATGCAATGTAACTAATTCGCACAGTAAAAACCTACCTAAAATCTGCATGAATACAGTGTTTTTAAACTTTCCGCTTAGTTAGGGCGCGGCAGCCGGGGGTGGCTAGGGGTAGGGGGCAAACAGGGCAGATTAAGGACGCTGGAAGCGAGGAAAGAATACACAATTAGCTTTCTGCTACCTGCTGCAGATAACGTATCCAGCTTAACATGATCCCCGTTGACACTTACCCGCGCTTGTTATGTATACAGAATTTATGTTGACCGCCGAATACAGGGGTCTTCGGTTATGTTGGTCGGTTTCAGTTGGGGATTTTAAAAACGTTCTGCGAGTTTAGCTGCGACCGGAACTGTAGGGGTGGGATCGATGAGAGGAACTCGGATCCTCGTTGGCTTTGTTGAAAAATCAAAATTAGATACTTAGTATTCACGTGCGTAGTCAATGAAGTAGATAGCCCTCTCGTGTTGAGGGAAGGTCAACAAATTCTCTTAGTTACGAAGAAAGCGCATTATATTGCGTGAATTCTTAGAGTGATCAGAAGACGTTACCGGTAATAATGGTACACCCTTCGGTACAGGTATGAGTTTCAGATTTTATAGAGGAAAAATAATAAGTATTCGTGTCTTTAAAAAAAAAAACAAAGAAAGCTGACATGCTGTACGAAACCAGCAACTAGCGTTTCTTCATAAAACAGTGTACTCACACACGACATTACACGGCGAGACCCTGTTTGTCTGTAATACTTTGCAATATATGTGTACAAACACGGAACAGTAAATCATATTCATTATGCTCTAAATAATAAAGTCTAAAATTCAACACGAAAACGTTTAAGCAAATGCAAATAGCATGTAAATATTTTGTGTTTATTTTCAGCGTTGAAGCAACGAGATAAAATTCACGGCCGTAAAATAATATAGCAAGGCAAGAAAGAGTATATTGTTCGTGGTAACATTACGTACGTTCGTATGGTAGTTAGCTGTGTTGAAGAGATTCTAGACTCGCTTTGTCTGGGCTATAACGAGTGATTAAATTTGATGAGAAGTGAATACTGCCAAGCAAGTCTATTGGACAACGTAATGTTTATATTCTTAAATTAGTTTTATATGGTCGTCATGTACTTTAGTAATACTAACTGACTTAAGTTGAGAGCTTAAAGGCATCACGGTTGATGCTACGTATATAAACACATGGATCGTAGTTTGTTTATTTAGAGCGCGGTAAAGTGTAATAAATATGTTAGGGCTCAAGGTAATGGACCGTTTAATATTGGTGTGCTTCTCGATGGTTTATTATTATATAGATTATTTTAGTTACTAGTCGGTTTGATGATTCAGCGTCGGCTTAGAGCTTCATATTACATTAATTTTGAATAACGACGTATAATTAAGTTAATAAAAGATTTATTATTGTCAATATTGTTAAAATAATTTACTTAGATTTCTAAAAATAACAACTGTCGAACCTCTTCTTCTCTTCTCCTCCGAACTTTAACCCATACATCCACTAGTTTTGAAAATTATTTCAGTTTTGATTTTGGAATACCCTGTTGCACTCATACGTAATAGCTCTTCTCTCTCTCTCTTAGTAGGAAAACAAATGACTACCTTGTCTCACAATAATACACATTCTATGTATTATACATACCTACATATGTACTACTACATATGTATCTACCTATATATATATTTATACTTTGTGCATATGTGCAAGATAGATATTGTATATTGGACTAAAAAAATATATCGGCCAAATGCGTATATTTCATATTTAGTATAGAAGTAGGTACGTACATATACAGAATATGTAGGTTATTTAGTTTCTGCTTTCTTTTCTTTTTTCTTTCCTTTTCCATCTATTTTTTTCACTTAGGTACAAATGACTGCCTCTAATTTTTTTCTGTTATCCTCGGGTTATATTTTGGGTTTAACTTGCCTTGGTACACACCATTTCTTAATTTCTTTAACAATAGAAATTTACAGTGTTTAAAAATAAATAATAAATAAAAATGAAAAGGAGAGAGCGTACTCCCGCCTAAACGTGAGACGTCAGCCCGTTTGCTAACTATCTCATAAGAAAAATTAAAACCTTGACATTATGTATGTACCTATATCATTATTTTAAAACTCACTGTATAAATATAGTAGAAGTACAAAACTCTTAAACATATTTAGTTTAGAAGTGTAGCACAAACTCGACAATGGAGTATTATGAAGATAAAATATTTACATAAAATACTTTCACAGCTATGACTAGCTACTGGATATAAATGTTATTTAAGAAAAATTATACACCAACCCATTACGTAGAGTATATCACAAAAGCTGAAATTTCTTAATATCTCGGAGCATTTGGGAGCCACCCTCGGTAATAAGCCAACCGAGGTCCACGGGGAGGATCCACAAGTGATTCAAGGAGATTGTCAGTTAATGAGCTCGTGTCCGCCACTAATTCAGCCCTTTCCCGTTACCTACCGAGCTAATGACACTCTTAACTCACACCGTCTTACCTCACCGGGAAAATGATTTTTAGGGGAAGAAACGAAATTATAAATCAATGCTCTGTGACCTTATGAGACTCGCGTGACTGTATTTTAAAACTCCTTTCGCTTATCAGTTTAAATGTTCATTGATTCCCGGAAGAATGTTTGTCTTCGGTCTTGTATTAACTCAAGTCAAATAAAAATGTGGCCTTTCAAATACATTTACTGACTTTAGTAGCACCTGACAATCGTTTATTTCGCCAGGCAACATTTTGTAATGTTTAAAGAATTTATATTTACTGTATAAATGGATCCTATGGAACTCAGACATTAAATTCCTTTTAATATTGCATTTAAAAGAGAAATATAAATAAATGCCTTATAGTATTGTATATTTCGTATAGTATTACCAGAGTAATGTTTAAAATCGAATCTTGGAAATGTCTATGATAATCTTCGAGCTGGCTGCAAATTAAACCACAAAAATAATTACCAGTCCAATAAAGAATGTTGCAAGACTTGCAGTATCAACATAACTGGTTCAACATGCATTCTAAAGGGTTCCACTATCTCTATGTATGGTGCCTACTCTCTGGTAAACGATGTAGGCACACAACCGATCTGCATCCATACAATTCATATATCTGAGTTCGCTCGAGGGTGTATAAATGCCGTATTCGGTGATCTTCCCACACCTTTACCTGTTTTCAATATCAACAAGACTAAAAAAATATATCGTCCAAATAAGGTCTCGTTCACGCAACTCTTTGGATAAATTTATTTGATTCTAACGTTTTCTATGAACATTGATGGCTCTTATGAACTGAATTAATGTCATAATTGCGGCAGTTTTGGATAAAATAAATCGATATAGTCTGCATATATAATACCGCCCGCAGCTAGTCTGTAGAACGAATCTTAATAACCATTTATAGTTGATCTCTCCGAATTGAAGGAATTTCGTGTATTTGTTATGGTTAGGTGGCGATTGGTAGAGGTCGCTATAAATTATTTAGATGAGCTTTACAATAAAATTTTTGAGTGGACATTCTTATCTTAATCTGTTAATATATGAATGCTGGTTACAGTCTGTTATCAAGGTACGCCGCACATATAATTTGCTCATTGCACATACATATACATATGTGGGTACATGTTAGCCACACCATTTAGTAAATTAGTTTTTCTTTTAGTTAAATTAGTTTTTCACCATTTAGTAAATCGACTGATATTTATATTATGAGCATTTTTATTGCACTTAAACAATAAAACTCTGGCCAGGCGAAAATTTATTTTTGATCAAATCGTTTTCTTAATAATGTCTAGTTCTTGTTTGTTAAATTAGGTTAATGAATGATTTTAAAAATGTCATGTTTGTTTTAAAAAGTTAAGTAAAAAGGAAATAAACTATTATAATTTGGTGACTTATAAAATGTTTAAAAGAAATCACATGATAATCCCGTGTCTATCTATTTTTACAAATCTTTGTAAATTAATGGAATGAAAATATGATGTTCACTAACTTATCGTACTTAAATGTTAACTTGTTTGATTAAAAAGGGAAGCTTTTGGTTGGGTCTTAACTATCTGTAGTCGGAAATTAAAAATATTTACATTTTAAATATATTTAAACATCGCTGTTTATAGTAATTATAGTAAGCATACTGCAAAGTTTTGTTGTAACTGGTAGAAGCATTAGCGGAAGCTAAAAGCTCTAGAGAATATTCTAATTTAGTTTTGTCTGTGTAGTTATTTCCGTCTACAGTAACTTGACCAGTTAAACGTGGCCTTTCGGCTCTCCTTTAAGCTTTTACGCTTTCAACATTTACTTTAAAGTGGTGAGTTTCATGCTAAATTGGACGGCGTTGTACCTTCAGATACTAGAGAGTATTACGTATAGGATGGATTTTGTGTATAGCATTTTCTGAAATTGCGAAGAAGCTGCTATTCTCGGCAAACCCAAGGGAAAGAGTTTGGACTAAACACCTCGTTCTTGTTTTATCTTTGTTGTAGCCCCTAGGCACTGTACTTTGATATAGTCTAGGTATGTTCTAAAAGTTTATTATAAAATAAATATTTTCTAGCTCACAGGACAAATTTTGTAGAAAAAGTGTACACAAAAAAAAAATAACAGTATTTATAAGCTGTGGATGTAGTTCTTATACGAAGGTTCTGAATTTAAATTACAAATACTGATCAAAAACTATAAAATAATATTAAATATCGTATTCATAGGAGATCTACCTTATATTTTATCCACAACTTACAGACCAGCCGTAATTAAATTCCTTAACTTTCCAAGAACCAGTAGCTTCAATAGAAAATAAGGAATGTGTGGTGCGCATCGCGTACTAATGCCTGCCTTTATATTTATATATTTTACTGTATGAATTATCTAAGTATTCAGGCGCATATAATTCTCGTTAAGAAATGAGATGAAGTAACCAGTTTGTGCACAAAGAAACAGTTTCAGGTGTTCGCAAGTCAAAAGAGTTCTGACCGCTGCGCTGTTGTTACGAATTAAGTGGACAAATTAGGGTGAATACTACTCTTGTTAGTCACAATGGAATAAGTATACGCATAACCTTAGAATGTATGTTAACATGCTGTTAATTTAACACAATTGTAATAAACATTAAATACACATGACTGTTAAAACCAAATTTGACTATAACAGTTAACTTTGTTTGAGGATACACTAGAAATAAATATATCGACGATTTGTCTTTTCTTTTAAAATAAAAAGGCAAACAAAATTTATTTTTATCAGTAGGTAGCAAGCAATAATGTACTTTATTTGCAGAATAATAAGTTTTCAGTACGTAACAAGAAATTACAATGCATTTAGAAGTTTGCATTTTAAACAGAACAGAACAGATAATTTATTTCTTTGTAAATAAAAGTATTGCGTAAACTTACAAATATATAAACAAGACTTCATGAAATTTTTAGAATAATTATTTCTAGATCTTTGCATAAGTTTTTATATATTTATATAAAATGATTGCAGATTCAATGTTAATATGTTGCTACATTTTAAATGTTTAATTGAGTAGTATGTTTCAGTAAGATAATATAAACTAGAAAGATAATAACAATAACGTAATAGGCCAAGTCATATCAGCATCTTAAATTAAACGTCAAAACGGTAGGTTTGGTAATACATAGTCGTGATGTGGTCAGATCATTTCCTTTTACTGTTAATTTGATGAATCAAAAGAGCCATACTTAGGCATGAATGGGACGGCTTGACTGGATTATTACTACGGCCTCTCGGAAAATTGGTAAACAAATAATGCTTGCATTGTATAGCCGGGTGAGTGAGGGTTTCGAGGGGCCAACTCGCCCTCTCCTATTTCCGTTCCCCTCATCCCCCCTCACTTTTGAGTTGCAGTTGTCTATGGGCGGTGGTTGTCACTTACCATTAGGTGACCCGTCTGTTTGTCTGTCCACCATGATCATAAAAAAAACATATTAATTAGTTGTATAAAATTAAATGTTTTTGAAATTCTATTACTATTTTATTGTTTTTAAAGATTTATACAACATTATGCTTTGCAATTTAAATAAGCTAAATGAATATATTTATTTGAAATGAATTACTTAACACATTAGTCATAACGGTACTTAAATTACATTTATTCAGCTCATATCAAAGTTAGCCATTAAATTTGGATTTTCTTAAAATATGTATGTTTTATGGATATCATATATGTAAATACACAGCATATGAAACACACTTTCAAAGTAGTCATTGTCAAAATCACAAGGCATTATACCGCTATCATTGCAATACATACTCAATGCTACGCATTACCCTTAATTACTGTCCACACAATTGCTACGACATTTCTACGAGGCGTAGTACCACATTAGCAACTCTCATAACACTATATCTGCTATGAAATATGCTTGTGACTGTCCATCGAAACCTATTTAAGCAATTTTATTCCTTAGTCATGTTTATTAAGGACGAATATTGTGCGTTATGCGGTATAACACTTCAAGTGTGGGGACGATTTTGTTTCAAAATGGAGGGTTCTAATGTCTGGTCATCGGTCGACTCTGACTTGACCGTAGGGTAGGGGTAATTTGGAGGCAGACAGCGGACGCATTTGCATTACAATGAGACTCGGATCTCGAGTTCGCGGGAGGGGGTTTCCGTCCGATGGATAAGCCTGCATTTTGAATGTATTAAAGTGTGTTTGTTCGTCTGGTGGTTCGCTGAGTGCTTGAATATTAATTTTTACTACATATTACTGTAATAATTTTATAATTCACATTATATAATTGTATAATTCACATTATAAAATTATTAAGGAAATTTCAAAATTTTATTTTCTGATAAACACTAATATTGCTTGCTTATCTACACATGCTTATATATTTATCACAAAATTAAATACCTATCTACTATGAATTATATTTTTAACTTATATTTTATTTTATAGGTATGCACCTTAGTATGTACTTTTAGTTGCCATATTCTTAAGGTTATTATAAGATTCTTTTTACCTTACCTTTTTGGTGGGAACAAAAAAGGTAGTAGGTATTTTATAATTGGTCGTCCCAGACTAGGACGATATTTAAATAAATAAAATATTTACGCAAAAGGTAATAAAAGAGAGAAAAATATCAGTCATTATATTGTTCTATGCAAGCGACTTCAGTACGATCGTACCAGAAAGGGTGTCAGAACAGCTTATCAACATATTATCAATAAGCAAAAAAATGCAAAAACTCATTTTAATTTCTATTACCTACCAAAGGCGACTACTTACCAATTACGTTCAAATGTACTTAATATCCACATGAAAACGTTAGTCAATGTAGTTCAAGTTTTAATTAAAAAATATTATGCATATCTAATACATACATATTTTCAAACAGCGCTCTTTGCCATTTGTGTCATTTTCTTTGTCTAGACAACTTTCCAGTCAATGAATTTGGCAGCTTATAAAGTTTATTATAACTGGATATCACAATCTGTAAAATTGAATTCGTTTGAACTATGCTATGCAGCAATATTTTAACATCTCTGAAGAGATTTTCAAGAGAAAGAAATGAGTGCTGGGTCAACGCTTTTAACCATATTGTATTTTTTGGGCCAATGTGTATCGATTTCGTGATCAAGAATAAATTTCTTCAAAGCTAAAAGAACTGAAATAAATAATTTAAAAACATAACGTATCGTAACTGCATAAGTTCCGCTTCCTTACTGCGGAGATAATATTACCTGCATTCAATGGAGAAACTTTAACTACAGAAAACAGTAAAAAAATAACAGAAAAAGGCAGACCTGCAATTTAGAAAATTCTAGAAATAGCTGTCTTGCATAGAGGTCAAACCCACAATAATTCACACCATTGACTGAAACTGAGATTCACACACCACACTTTAAATTGTTACTCATGAGTATATTGAATTTGCAACTAAGAAACATCAATCATAATTTACGCAATAAAATTACTTGCTCCAATAAATAAGATCGCAAACATTCTGTGAGAACTTTATCCAATGCATTAATAAAATATATCGCGTACCCAATTACGTCAAACTAGATGCTTCCCAAAGGCGCCAACGCATTGAATGCGAGACAAATACAAATATGTTGCAATAAAGTGCAATGCAACGTGCTCCGAATTGACTACAGATTAGATTAAGAAGGGTGGCCAGGCATTACCCGAAAAGCGGTACCGACGAAAACTAATTGATTAGGTTAAAAAATGTCAAGCCTAACTATCTGCTTTAATCAAAATGTGAAACTTCTGTGTGGTAACGGCCAATATGAAAATTAACCGAAAAAAACTTCACATTGTATATAACTTGAATATTACTTAAATTTAGAATATAATACTATATACATAAATAAAACACAACTACAAATCAACCATTAGAAGCTCATAATGGATAGTCAAAGAAAGGTCAGTTTCATTTCATTTAACTGTAAATCTCTGAAAAGATCGTTGGAGGGAGTGCGAAGTCTATGCAAAAAGGCAGACATTATTGCGCTACAGGAAACATGGCTACTGCCACATGACTTATCGATGCTTGAGACGATCAGCATGGATTTCGGTAGCACAGGTACCTCGGCGGTGGATACCTCAGGAGGCCTCGTGAAAGGCAGACCATATGGAGGTGTTGCTATTTTATGGAGGAAAAGTGTTTTTCGTTCGGTGAAAATTATCAATTGTGATGATGCCCGGCTGTCTGCGGTGAAGGTGGGAATAAATGACTTGTCTATCACTATATTTAGCGTTTATATGCCAACAGATTGTGTTGATAATCTGCCTACCTTTACACATTGCTTAAGTACTATTAGTGCAGTTATGGAAGAAATTAACGATTGTTCTGCAAGTTACATTCTGGGTGACTTTAACGCTCATCCAAATGAGTTGTTTTGTAACAACCTCTTAGATTTTTGTGATGACCAGCAGTGGTCATGTGTGGATCTTAATGTTAGGAATATATCTGATACATATACTTTTATTAGTGAGGTTCATGGCTGTGTGCGGTGGTTAGACCATTGCATAGTCACGAAGGCAGCGGTACATACAGTCATGAATATACAGATTGAGTATGACGTGAAGTGGTCGGACCACTTCCCATTAAAGATTGATTGTAACTTAGGTCTAATCTCATGTAACAAATAACAAGCGAAACACCGCCTCCTAGTAGGGTGGTTTGGGGTGACCGTATTGCTGAACAAATACAGCCCTATCATAAATTATGTCACTCTCAACTACGCGAGATTCATTTTCCTAGTGAATTAAGTGAATGTTGTGATGGAATGTGCTCCAGTGGAGCACACAAATTATTGTTGAATGATATGTATCTGAGACTGGATACTATATTATCGGAGGCAGCCATAGTTACGAGCAAACGATTAAGGATAAGGAGGAGAGGTGGTCATATTGCGGGATGGACAAAATATGTTGCAAGTTACCATAGGGAGGCCAGGCTTAGGTTTTTGACCTGGGTGAAAGATGGTAAACCAAATTGTGGTCAGTCATATGACGACATGAAAGAAAGTAGGAAAGTTTTTAAGGGAAAGTTGAAATGGTGTCAGGATAGACAGTAGCAAATAAAAATGGATGCGATTGCCTCTCATCACTCTGCTAAAAATTTTTCACAGTTCTGGAAAGAAACGGGGAGTATGAGCCAAAAGCCTGGCCATCCTGTGAGTGTAAATGATGTTAGTAATCACTATATGATTTCGAACTTATTCAGAGAGCAGTTCAGGGTGACACCAAAGTATGACACGGGTGTGTTTCGGACGCCGGATATTGGGACAATCACCCAGTAAAGGAATATTAGATTTACAGCCAAAGATGTTAGAAAAGTTATTAATGGAATGCAAAGAGGCAAGTCTCCCGGGCATGATGGTCTCAGTATCGAGCACCTTGGGTATGCCGGAGTGCATTTGCCGAGTGTCCTCTCAATGTTCTATAATCTTTGTCTTTGTCACGGATACCTGCCGGAGGATCTTACCAAAACAATAGTAGTGCCTATTATTAAAAATAGAACAGGGGATATATCTGACAAGAAAAACTATCGGCCTATCTCACTTGCGACTATAATAGCGGGGGTGCTTGACGGCATGCTTAATGACATTCTTAGCCAATACATAAAATTGCAGGATGCCCAGTTTGGTTTCAGAAGTGGGCTTTCCACTGAAAGTGCGATATTATGTCTTAAACAGGCTGTCAGATACTATACGGACAGAAAAACACCGGTATACGGTGGGGGATGCAGGGGTGCCGGTGGAAATTGTAGCACTCCTAAAGGAATGGTATCGCTGCCAACGGAACCAGGTGAGATGGGCGGGAAATTTGTCTGACCCATACAGCAAGGAATGCGGGGTTAGGCAGGGTGGATTGACCTCTCCTCTTCTATTTAGTCTATACATAAATGACCTAATCGGTGAGCTCAGCAGCACTCATACCGGTTGCCATATTGATAATGTGTGCGTTAATAACATAAGCTACGCGGACGATATGGTGCTGCTGGGACCAACGGTGGGTGCAGTGCGTAAATTACTGGCGATTTGCGAGTCGTACGCGGCGGAGCACGGGCTCACCTACAACGTAGAAAAAAGCAAAATATTGCTCTTTAAAGGAAAGCTCAGTGTGACCGGTTATGCACCGCCGATTAAGCTATACGGCGAAAAGCTGCAGATGGTGACCAGTTTTAGATACTTGGGACACATGGTAAATGAGGAACTATCCGATGATGCTGATCTGGAGCGTGAGCGTAGGGCACTGGCGATCCGAGGGAACATGGTTGCCCGGAGGTTTGCTCGATGCACTTCTGAAGTAAAAATCACGTTGTTTAAAGCATATTGCCAATCGTTTTACTCGAGCAGCTTATGGGTAAGACATACCCGTCGGGCCGCCAATGTCTTACGTGTACAATACAATAACATTTTTAGAATGCTGATGCGGCTACCTCCACACTGCAGTGCGTCTCTAATGTTGCCGAAACACAGACGGATGGCTTTCACGCCATAATACGTAAAAAAGTGGCATCATTGTTCAGGCGTATGAGAGACAGTAGCAACGGCATCCTAAGAATGATTGCCTCTAGGACAGACTGTCCAATTCAGCATAAGTGGATTAGTGTAATAACAGGAAAGGACTAAATTTATATTTATTTGTATTTAAATTAATTGTAACTTTAATTTTTATAGGATGAAACAACATTCATATGTAATTGATCTTATTTTTGACATGCATTTTCAATAATCATTAAATTATCATAATTAGAGATATTTTTGGTGATTGTATGTGTTTATTTAATGTATATAAATCTGATAAATGCTGACTCTGACATCATTAATTATCATTATCATTATCATGTACTATGGATTTAAAAAATCTGAAATAAACGTTTTATTATTATTTTTTATTATTAAATCGTAAATATATTGTTTAATATAATTTTAACGATCTCCCCCACCACCTTCACAGCTCTGAAAGTTACCTACATTATGCCGATGAATTTTCAAAAAAGATCACATCACAAGATGACCTAAAGCGTGTAGTGGAATGGAGTAAGAACAATAATTTAAAATTAATGTAATAATGTAGTAATGTATAAAGAATTTAAATTATAAGAAATATGTCATCATTTAAAATGCTATAGAAAGCTCTCTGATTACTATATTGATAACTATAAAATCAAAGAAGTTGACACAATAAAGGACCTAGATGTGCTTATTGATAAAAAAATAACTTATGTTCCTCATATTGAA
Organism: Tyria jacobaeae; assembly: GCA_947561695.1. Classification (NCBI taxonomy): domain Eukaryota; kingdom Metazoa; phylum Arthropoda; class Insecta; order Lepidoptera; family Erebidae; genus Tyria; species Tyria jacobaeae. The sequence continues at coordinate 13,319,739 of OX387218.1, forward strand.
CACATTATTAAAAATCACCTAAAAGGGTTTGTTATCCGGAATACGAAATGGAACAATAATCATGCTGTACAACAGCCTACTGCGAAGTGTTTCGGAGTACTGCAGCGTGTGGCAGCCACACTTTGCCACGCACACACTGACCATACAGAGGAGTTCAAAAACGATTTACTCGTATACGACACTTGGTGTTCTCGATTATCCTCCGGCATAAGTCGCCTGCAGTACTTCAAAATTAATGATGCTCTATTCCTTTACAAACTTTAAAAAATTAAATTGCCCTAAGCTATTAATAATGTAATTAGTAACGACTGGTTTAATACGAGATTCTTATGGGCCAAGACCACATATATGTCTCGTTAAATAAGAATACTCAGCGCACAAACACACGCTGATTATAAGTTTAGGGATACCATAGTTCCGCAGCGACTAGTTAAAAGTCCTTAAGTGGCATATAGAGTTTTTGCCTACAAAAATACTTTTTTATTTATTAATAAAAACATAAAATCAGGCTTAACTACCCCATTAATTTGATACCGTTTAAAAAACTCGATTGATGGTAGCGAATCGCTACGGTGTAGTATTCGTGGGCGATAGATACTCTGTAACTAATTTCTAATGCACCATTACGATCTTTAAATTCGAAGAGTATATTGCTGTGGCGCTACAACATTGCCTTTTTTTTTTTTTTTTTTGTTTTTAACGTGTGGGAACCCCCTCGGGCCGTCATCCCACCGGGGTTTTCAGTGAAACGGTGTGTCGGAATCGGACCGACTAAAACCACTCGGTGTGCCATGCTGCGCTTAAAATAGGAGGAATCCGGGAACAGCTTTAGTAAGACATCCGGACCCCTCCTAGCGCTTCTGCCCGCAAAAGCGCGGGCACCACCTTCTGGTAACTCTCAATTAGGCAACGTCTAGGCACACCAGGACGTCGCCTCCTCGCGGCTGGCCTTTATAGCGGGTGGAGGGGAAAACCCGTCCCGACCACCCACAGCCACACTCAGGGCGGCATGAGGCGCAAGTAAGCGCGCCTCCGCCGCCCGGTTCGCCGGCGGCGAATTAGGTCCGAGTGGAGATCGTCCTCCCGGGCCCGTTCCGCCGCCTCTTTCTGCCAGATGACCTCCTCGCAGAAGGTTGCGACCGCGGTAAAATTCCTGTCGCTACCGGCCATGGAGCGTATGACGGCCGGTGATATCCTCTCCGATGACTGCTGCTGCTGCTGTGAGGACCCGACGCTGCGCCGCCCAAGCCGGGCAATCCGCACCGACCGAATGCAGGTACCTTCCGAAGCAGCCGTGCCCGGAAAGAACCTGCGTCAGTCGGCGAGCACTTCCGCCTCCAAGTCCCACGGGGGAGTTCCGGCCAACGCACACGCCGCTTCCGTCGGTACGGTGCGGTAACCGCGTATGGCTCTAACCGCCATGACCCTTTGCGGGCGTCAGAGGCGTGCCCTATTCTGGGCGGTCAGAGCCTCCGCCCACACCGGTGCACCGTATAGTGCCATTGACCGGACAATCCCCGTGTACAATCGTCTTGTAGCAACGCTGGGTCCACCCAAGTTGGGCAAAAGTCGCCCAAGAGCGGACACAGCGCCGACCAACCTTGGAGCCAGCTGCAGGAAGTGCTCGTCGAATCGCCATCTTCCGTCGAGGATCAGGCCCAGATATCGTATGTGGGCCCGAACCGGTACGAGGATCGAGTTGACCATTATGGAGGCGCCAGGGGGCGGACCTCGACGTGGTCCATGGAATAAAAGGGCCTCCGTCTTATCTAAGGCCACCCGCAACCCCAGCGCCTCGATGCGCCCGACCACCAGTGAGGCTCCTCTGGTGGCCAGGCGCGCCGCCTCTTCAAAGTTCGCCCCCTGGGCTGTGACCAGTGTGTCATCGGCGTAACAGATTACGCCCAGCCCAGGGGGAAGTCACCTCGAAGGGCCCAGTCGTACCCCATGTTCCACAGGAGAGGTCCAAGGACAGACCCCTGCGGAACACCGCACGACATGGGCCGACGACTCAAATTTCCCTCTCGATCCTCGTACACGACCACGACACGACTCCAAATAGTCTGCCATCAGCCGCTACAACATTGCCTTTTTTTTTTTTTTTTTAACGTGTGGAAACCCCCTCGGGCCGTCATCCCACCGGGGTTTTCAGTGGAACGGTGTGTCGGAATCGGACCGACTAAAACCACACGGTGTGCCATGCTGCGCTTAAAATAGGAGGAATCCGGGAACAGCTTTAGTAAGACATCCGGACCCCTCCTAGCGCTTTTGCCCGCAAAAGCGCGGGCACCACCTTCTGGTAACTCTCAATTAGGCAACGTCCAGGCACACCAGGACGTCGCCTCCTCGCGGCTGGCCTTTATAGCGGGTGGAGGGGAAAACCCGTCCCGACCACCCACAGCCACACTCAGGGCGGCATGAGGCGCAAGTAAGCGCGCCTCCGCCGCCCGGTACGCCGGCGGCGAATTAGGTCCGAGTGGAGATCGTCCTCCCGGGCCCGTTCCGCCGCCTCCTTCTGTGAGATGACCTCCTCGCAGAAGGTTGCGACCGCGGTAAAATTCCTGTCGCTACCGGCCATGGAGCGTATGACGGCCGGTAGCGAGAGATCTTCTCCGATGACTGCAGTGAGGACCCGACGCTGCGACGCCCAAGCCGGGCAATCCGCAAGCGTATGCTGGGCCGAGTCCTCACTGCAGTCGCAGTGGTGGCAGACGGGACTCAATTCCCTCCTAGCGAGCGAATGCAGGTACTTTCCGAAGCAGCCGTGCCCGGAAAGAACCTGCGTCAGTCGAAAGGAAAGGGTCCCGTGCTGCCGCCCTGCCCACTCGACGATGACCGGCTGGAGCGCCTCCACGATGGCTAAGCCAGCACGCGGAGCCTCCAGCCGGGACGACCAACGAGCCATAGTGGCTCGGCGAGCGGCCTCACGCCACTCGCGTACGTCTTCGGGCGGGGGCCGATTGCCGCTACTCGCCCTGAAATCAGTCGTTCGCCGAAATACTTCGGCGAGCACTTCCGCCTCCAAGTCCCACGGGGGAGTTCCGGCCAACGCGCACGCCGCTTCCGTCGATACGGTGCGGTAACCGCGTATGGCTCTAACCGCCATGACCCTTTGAGGGCGCCAGAGGCGTGCCCTATTCTGGGCGGTCAGAGCCTCCGCCCACACCGGTGCACCGTATAGTGCCATTGACCGGACAATCCCCGTGTACAGTCGTCTTGTAGCAACGCTGGGTCCACCCAAGTTGGGCAAAAGTCGCCCAAGGGCGGACGCAGCGCCGACCAACCTTGGAGCCAGCTGCAGGAAGTGCTCGTCGAATCGCCATCTTCCGTCGAGGATCAGGCCCAGATATCGTATGTGGGCCTGAACCGGTACGAGGATCGAGTTGACCATTATGGAGGCGCCAGGGGGCGGACCTCGACGGGGCCCATGGAATAAAAGGGCCTCCGTCTTATCTAAGGCCACCCGCAACCCTAGCGCCTCGATGCGCCCGACCACCAGTGAGGCTCCTCTGGTGGCCAGGCGTGCCGCCTCTTCAAAGTTCGCCCCCTGGGCTGTGACCAGTGTGTCATCGGCGTAACAGATTACGCCCAGCCCAGGGGGGAAGTCGCCTCGAAGGGCCCAGTCGTAGCCCATGTTCCACAGGAGTGGTCCAAGGACAGACCCCTGCGGAACACCGCACGACATGGGCCGACGACTCAAATTTCCCTCTCGATCCTCGTACACGACGGTACGCTCCTCCAAATAGTCTGCCATCAGCCAGCTACAACATTGCCTAACGTAACTTTATGGCTTGTGCAGCTTCAAGATTGGCTATTTGGTTCTTGTTTTGCGTAAGGTTGCCTTAGCATGTAATTAATGAAGTAGTATAAATATATAAATATTTATTTACTTATTGTCGATTGGTACTTCGAACAAATAGTTTATAGAAAACCTACTACATATTATACAGTACACATTAGTTATCCGCATGTCTTAATATTTGTAGTAGGTTAGTGCTTTCCAAGAACTACTTATGTGTAAATTTGTCTAACGAGTCACAGTTTTAAGGCCGTAAGAAGACTTAAGTGAAAAAAATATCCATCATTTAAAAAATAAGGCCGGTTTTTATGACCTTTTTTAGTAACAATTAAATTAAAATTTGCTTGAATAAAATTACCTACTTATAGTTGTGATTTACTATTATTTAGTAAGTGTTTTTGCATTTGGTGTGATACAAAAGTATGTTTTCCATATTGCACCCGGTTGTAACTAAGTGTACAACGTCTAGTTTCGTAATTCTGTAATAGTCAATAAAACTTATATATCAATAAAGTAACCCAAGAAAGACTTGCTTAGTCAACATGTATGTTAAAGACCGAGAGAAGCAAAGAATATGGGGACCCTACTTTTACACAATAGTCTGAACAATAATTATTGACTTCGTGAGATCGAATAAAGTAGTGGAATCTTTTACATGTATGTACATTAGCAATTGTCCAGGTGTTCTTAACGTAGATATCTCCTCATGTATTACTGTACAGCGTTGATAGATATATTTTATGTAATTTACATTTTATGTCTATTAGTTACATGAGTTTATTGCTTATGTGAAGGTAAGTCACGTTGTTTTATTTGCACATAATAGAATTTAAACACAGAATTACAAATATATATTTTTTATGGAAAAAAAAAAATCCGGTAAATATGCCTACCTAACTCAATAAAGCTCAGCTGTTAAATTCTGATATTTTCTTATATTAGTAAATAATAATATGGTATATTATACCCACCTAGTACTTTATGTGAAAACATTGTATGTATTCACAAAACAATTGGCCATACGTGTATTTTAATATGCTAGTCTCAGGATCGGGTCCATTTAAAAATAAACCTTTAATTTTAAATAATATAAGCAGGTATAATTAATCTATAGGAGCGAGCTCAAAAATTGCGTAAATTGTATTTTTTATGTTTACTATGTACCTTGATTCCTAAGAATACTCCAAAGACCAACTAAATATTCATATTGATTAATTGAATTGATAAAATAATTATAGTCCGCTGATTGAAAAAAACAGGTTCACTTTATAATTGCCTTGTTTCGCTTCTGCAATCCTTAATGATGTTTCCGGTCTATGTTTTTTAAACAATCTCGCAAACTAAAAATTAATAAATCATAAATGTATTAGTCTATGAATTAGGGTTTAATGGGTAATAAAAATCGACAAACAGAAATATACATAATTGTAGGTGTTTTTGCGGCTTCGCTGGAGTCCAATATATATCTATGGTCTAGACCTAGAATGTGTGAGATTCTACCTCCTTTGAGATAGTAGTGCATCCTAAAACTGTGGCAGTAAGGGTACGGGAGAGAGCTAGTACTTTCCTCTCATACAAAAGATGCACCAGGCGACGGGGAATGCAAAATGATCTCCGGTCTCCATAAGTTCCTGCCTTTTGCTCTTGCCACGGGTGACGGACAGGGTTCTCAGTTGCCGTGGGAGATGCATGTCCGAATCGAAGTCGCGACGTTTTCACCAAGGTGGTGCCTTACTAAACAGATAGCCCACTTTGAAGGGGTTCACATTGATTTCCTTTCTAGGGTATAAAACAGGGTGGTGAAACACTAGCCGCTGGTGCATACTGATGTTAAAGAGAATTCAAACTACTATTTTACCCCATACCTACTACCTCGGTTGAAACAGTAGAGGTTAATACCATAGATCGTAGATCGTATTTATTAACGTGTTTACAAATAAACAAATATTTACACAAACTTTTACCATTTGAAGACTCCATAATCTGTCACGAAATTTAAGCTTGAAGTCAATACAGTTTAAACTTAGTTAGTTTATAGCACAACATTGTAAGGGCGGTCTTCCTTAATCAATGCAAGTAGCGTGCTCAATTGTATATTAGCAATCAGACTTGGGTGCACAATACGGATGCACTGATGTCTCTTGCAAATGAATGTGGGCCCGTCTGGTATCGTGAGGTACATAGCTACTTAGGAATGTACAGATTGACATATCGAGTTAAAATATGCCTACGCTTCATCGTGACCAATAAGATCGAAACTTCATGTGATGGAAGGTGATAAGTTATCGCAAATTTAAGTGGGTATGTATATCCATTTTAAAAAGGACAATTAAAAAGAGTACCTTAGTATTTTATTATTGCTTGTGAGTAGGGTCAAAAAAGCAAGTTGGCGATTGGCGGAAGGATGTGAACGCGTGAATAATACTGGAGAGGCACATTAACCCTACAGATAACCATAATTCAGTATTCCTCGCGCTTATTTGAGCTGTGGACAATAGCACACATACATTAGGGAAACAACCGGTATTGCGAGTGTTGTATAGGGGCGTTGCATTTAAATAACAATATCTGAGGAATATCGAAGTTTTTAATGATTCTATTTTTACACAGCATAAGGAACAGATATAAATCACCTTAGGTAGTCAGTTTTTAACCCTATTTTTAATAGCCAATTTCCTTTAGAACTATATTTTAGTTCAGATATTAAAATATTAAGCTTTCTCTATATCTGTATATATAGTACACCGTCTTTGACTGACTTTATATGATTTCAGTTAGAGGCAATAGCCGTTAATCTACGGACCCTATAAAGTATTCAATTTACCTTAGTTGCAACTACGTGTGTGGGTCTTGTAACTAGGGAAGATTTCTTTCTACTCCTAAATTTAATCGGTATTCATAAATATTTAAAACGGACATGTTAAGCTGAAACATGAAGCCTATAAAATCGTCCAAAAACATATTTTGTCGTACACAAAAAGTACTTCAAAAGTATAAAAACAAACAATAAAACGTCTAAAAAAGACAATAGACAGAAAACAATAAGACACGAACGTTAAAATAGTGGAACAAAAGTAAAAAAGCAACAAAACCGTACAATGTGCTATTCAACCCTTTCGTCAAAATATGAGTCGAATTGACACTTCCTTATTGCGTCATAAATTTAACAGGCCTCATACAAATCTTATGAGACAATAACATGTTTTTTATTGAAAAATATTCGTTACCAGTCTTTAAAAAACCTCTGTTCTGTGGACGTGTTGGAAATAAAATTTGAGTTTATGAAGTAGATCAATCGTCTTTTTGTCGCCACGACTGAATTCAGTCTCAGAAGCTGACACTAACATCTACTAAAGTTTTCAAGAATCTAACATATACTCATTTTTGAAAATGCATAGTTAAAATATATAGTTTCAAAGGAGAGGTTAAGAAATTTTAATTAAGGACTAATTAACCAATATACCAAGGAAAGGAAAGATCATATTACCAAGTAAGTGAGAGTTATCTTAAAATAACCGTCATAAATTTTTTATGGTGACTGGCTAAAACAGAAAACTGTTCAAAAATATTTTATTAGATAGTTTGATATAGAAAACACTAATAGTAATATTTAGTCTTTCTGTAGTCTGTAATACATATGTAAATATAATAATAAAATCTTAATTTCTCTTGCCAGAGCATAGATAAACATTTTGTATATAAGTTTTTACCTTTATTTAATCCCGTGAGACGGGGTAACCAATATTCAGAATTAGTTTTCATTACTTGCTGCAATTATACATGCCTACAATGTTCTATATTGTATGCCCTATTTTGTGAAATACAAGTGCTTGTAGAAGATCATTATTTTATTATTCTATGAATTAGTCTAAAGTCCTAAAACTACATTTATAGATATTTTTCACTAAAACACTTCAATCTTATCTTTCTCTTTAATATGTATATATTTTATGTTTAAAGCCCTAGAACTAAACGTACAGATTTGCATTTGTATTGACTTATATGTAGATAAGCATAATTTATTAGAACATATATTTAGTGAAATAAGGTAATTGTTATACTTTACGAGATGAGCTTTGAGCTGCAAGCTTTTAGCTATTACTTGTGAAAATTGTGTTATAATTAAATTATTATATTTACATCATCTTACGGGATCTTGTACCTATACTACTTACATAATATAGTAAATGTAAGATAATAATTCTTGTGAAAGTTACGAATACGTGCTGTGAGTAGGTTACACTTTGGATGAATTTGGCCAGTAGTTAACCAATGAAAGCCTAAGATATTTAAAATCGAAATGTAATGTTTATTAACGACGATAATTTTTGACTCATGAATCATTTCAGTTTTTTCATGAAAAGTTAGCTGTCGCTTTTGCTCAGATGATAATAACAATTGACAGGTACGTGGGTGGGTATGCAATGTGTTAGTTAAAGAAGGCCATAACAAGTATATAAATAAGGATTTATTTAATCCGTGCTTACCCTGTAACCCCAATACCATTTTCTTAATTAAGTGATATTAGCTTTACGTAAGTACTGTACATTCGTAACATTTAACTATCTCGTTTAATTAATCTCGGTAATTAATTTTCAAATTCACCGGTTATATGTGTAGGGTCTCGTAACAAATGAACGTAATAATTAATTTGAAAATGAAACGTATTCGAATTGCATGGAAAACACTGGGTTATTTATACAAATATTTTGTAATGGATATTGGGTAACAACGCTTTTGTTCTTAATTCGTATTGTTTACTTTTGTACGTTTCAACTGTCTACCATAATTTCTCTCGTCAGGTATTAACTTAAAGCATGAGTAAAGGCTAAAAATTCTTTTGGTTTTTTTTCCCAAGCTTTTGAAAGGCGTTATTTATAATACTAATAATACAATTCATTTAAGAAATGAAATGTGTTTAATAACTATATTATAGGCCTTCTTTTATTGTGAGGGGTACCTACATATCCAACGGTGGACGTAGTTGCTGTAATTTTTAATAGAATTATATGACACACACATTAACATTTTTTTTGTGTTGTAATTTTGGTGGAACGGTGTATCAGAATCGGGCCGACTAAAACCACACGGTGTGCCATGCTGTGCCTGTAATAGGAGCAATCCGCGAACAGCTTTAAGATATACGGACCCCTCCTAGCGCCTGTTGACCGCAAAAGCGCGGGCGCCACCTTTTGGGTAAGACTTTACCTTTTGAGGAACTCGCTAGTTATACACGAACTTACATGAGTTTTTTTTAAGTTAGTAGATTCTGAAAGTTATTGTCGTATGAAAAAAAGATTAAATCTTAAACAATGATAATCCGTATTTTACCTTAAAAATACTACTGCCAAATATAGATGATGACTCATATTACGTATTGTCCCCATTATGCTTGAATTTATTTATAATTATTACAAGTAGGCATAGTTGCATACATATATATGCTACTACGAAACATGTTAGCAAAAGTTATTGCTTTGGCTTACAATATTATATATATGATAAAGGCTTGAAGCTAAAAGCAATTGAATAAACATGTAGTATACAAATCAATGTATTTTATTACTGCCGTATTTGTCTCGATACTGATAATAACATCATCTATTTTATGGAAGAATGCGGTAAGGTCGCACCAAGATCATTTTAATTTCGAACATTGAAAGTCATTTGTTCCTTAATTGTAATGAGTTATATGTACTACTTTCTCAAATGCTTATTTCATTAATGGATACCTGCTAGTATATTTAACCCGGCAGTTACATGTTAATCTGAAGGCCACATAGATATTTTAGTAAACATATTTAGCATTGAACATAATTAAAAGCATGCTAATACTATGAAATAACCATCCACAAGGTATTTTAACAGTATTGAACACCTATCTAATTCCAATGTAAATCTAGTTATTTAGTCAAATACACATGGTAAAATTATTAAAATTATTCATATAACATCACTACGACTTAATTATTATTTACTGACGAAGAGAGCGATTTAAATGATTTATATAATATTAAAAGTACTAGATATTATAATTTGATATTATTTTTACTACTTCCCCGTATTTAAAACCTATTATGCATATTTTAAAACCTGTCAGGCCGATATGCCGCTCCAGTACTATTCCAAAGTTAGTAGAACGAGTAAACGAGGGGTGAGACGCCTTGTGTTCGCCGTTTCCAAACTATTGTGAGCTTATAATTTAACTGTTTTCATTATTACAAGGCGTTCACCGACTTGTTAGTAAGTACTCATATCCATAATAATTAGTTGTGATATTAACTATTTTAAAAAACTTTTTTAGGCATCAATTGGAAAAATGATAACATTTTTGCTCTATTTATTTCATTTAAAACGCTTTTAGAAATTATCTACAGTGAAGATTAAAAAAAAAGTATTGATAAATAAGATTAAATCCAGTCTTCTCGGAAGACTTGTTGCCTTAGATGAATGTATTAGGCTAAACTTTATGCTGATAAAATAAACTTTTGAAAAGTCAATCGTTTTTGGAGACATAAAAAGTGATTTTTGTAGTGGTAGAGCCATGCTTAGGCACGAATGGGCCGGCTCGACCGGTGCGATACCACGGCCTCACAGAAAACCGGTTGTGAAGTAACGCTTGCGTTGCATTTCCCCGAAATGAGTGAGGTCTCCGGAGGCCCAAAATCCCCCACCCCCCCTAATGATAGCGCTGTTAACAAAAAGGATACCCCAGGGGGGTACCAGCGCTAACGTTGGAGAATCTCCCCCTGGACGTCCACCCTCAGTACGGATTATAACTGAGCGTGGACGCCCAGGCTGCCCCTCGTACTCTGGGGGGGCTCAACTGCGCTCTCAAAATCTGCTCGGGGCAAGAGAAGGCATACCATGGCACCCCCTGTCACGTTTACCGTGGATTTTTGTAAAATCAGGGGCTTACATTCTAACCTCGGCACTGTCCATCACCACCTTGAGACAGCAAAGCCGGCCTTGCTCTTTTTAACCGAGACGAAGATATCATCTCCAGCGGACACATCCTACCTTTGCTACCCTGGGTACGGACTGGAACACTCCTTTGTTCCTAAGGCTGGTGTATGCGCGTACGTTAGAGATGATATCACTTCTCGCCGCCTCGGCAATCTTGAAGGTCGGGACCTCTCCATCTTATGGCTACGTGTACACTGCGACGACCATCCCCGCATCTACGTATGCCTCTACAGTTCCCATAGCGGTGATGCCGAAACGGACCGACTCATCGACCACGTCCAAATGGCTACAGACTCAGTGCTCCAGCAGGTCCCATCCGCAGAGATCGTGATTCTTGGAGACTTTAACGCCCATCACGCCGAATGGCTTGGTTCGCGCAAAACCGATCATGCGGGAAGATCTGTTCACGATTTCGCCTTGGCATATGGCTTGACGCAGCTGGTAGCAACGTCTACGCGAATCCCAGATGCAGAAAGCCACTTGCCTTCACTGTTGGATCTTCTGCTGACCTCACATCCTGACGGCTACAATGTATCCGTGAGGATATCAATGACATGCTGCAGATTAGCAGCATTCATTGCTATGCAGACGATAGCACGAGTGATGCCCTTTACACCGGCCGCGCTAACATTTCTCGGGTAAACGTCATCGAAAGCCAATCCAAACTTGTGTCTGAAATCGAAACTTCTTTATCAAAAGTTTCAGATTGGGGTCGACTTAACCTAGTCCAGTTTAACCCCACGAAGACACAGGTTTTGCGCGTTCACCGCTAAAAAGATGCCATTGGTCGTATCACCTCAATTTGAAAGCACTTCCCTAACTGCATCAGCCAGTATCGGAATCCTTGGCGTCGATATATCAAGCGAAGTCCAGTTTCGCGGTCACTTAGAGAGTAAGGCCATATTAGCCTCGAAGAAGCTTGGTGTGCTAAACAGATCGAGACAGTATTTTACCCCGGCCCACCGCCTGCAACTTTATAAGGCGCAGGTTCGGCCGCACATGGAATACTGTTCTCATCTCTATGCAGGTGCACCCCAGTACCAACTTCTGCCTCTTGACCGCATTCAACGGAGAGCGACTCGCATCATCGACTGCCAAGATATTTCTGATCGACGTGACACCTTGGCGTTGCGTAGAGATGTAGCTTCACTCTGCATCCTCTATCGCTTGTATCATGGGAAGTGTTCGGACTTATACCGGCTGCTGGTTTCCGCCATCGTCCTACGCGACAAAATATCCATCCCCATCACCTGGACGATTGGCACTCCACCACTGTGCGCTTCTCCAGAAGCTTTTTGCCTCGCACAACCAGCTTATGGAACAAATTGTCGCCTGCCGTATTTCCGAACCGATACGACCTTCAAACCTTCAAGAAAAGAGCGTACTCCTACCTAAAAGGCCGGCAACGCACTTGTGACCCTTGAGTTGCGGGTGTCCATGGGCGGCGGTAGTCACTTACCATCAGGTGACCCGTCTGCTCGTTTGCCCCTATCGCATAAAAAAAAACATAAGTATGTAGTGTAATCACCGCGTATAAAACTTAAAAACTTTGCCGTATCTAATCTTGGAAAAAGTGAAGCGTATGAACTAACTTTGAAGTAGCTGTACAATAACAACATAGCGCCACTTTTAGTAAATATAAAATATGAATGCAGACCTTCTCAACAAACTAGACCGTCTTCTTAATAACTGCATTCGATTTATTTTCAATCTTCGCAAGTATGACCACGTGTCTGCTTTACGCTCAGAGTTAAAATGGCTCCCTATTCGCCAATGCCGAAATCTATGTGCATTAACTTCCCTCTTCTCTTTTCTTAACTCTCCGTCTCCACCATATTATTTGGCTCCCTACATTCGGTTTCTATCGTCAAATCACGAAGAGAGAAGTCCACTCACAACGATCTTCTCTTATGTCCCCCTCATAACTCCAATGTCCAATCAGTCCTACTCTGGAATGCACTACCACTCGAAACCAGGATGTCCACTAACCACTTCACTTTCAAGAGGAGGGTACGTGACCTCCTGTATAATCAGTTGGCATAAATTTCACACCGTTAGTACATATTTAACAGACTTTTATAGTGTTTATTATATGCGTTGTATGTAGGTATATGTATATAAGTTTGTATTTATTTATATATATGTATATAGTTATATATTAGTATATGATGTATGAAAGTAATATATGTAAATAATTAGATCATATATTATAATAATTAAACTGGTACCTCTCTCGTCTATTTGCACCTACTACCATTTATTTTTGCCACACCCCAAGGTTGACTGGGAGAGAATGCCTGAGGCATTAAGTCCGCCTTTGTACAAAATGTGCTATAAGTCGAAAATAAAATAAAATATATACCATTTCACATTATGGTCTATAGAAATATAAAAATCAATGCTGATTTTTTTATTACACGTTCACTTACAAATATACGAAAGGACTTTCTAGAAGAGAAATAAAAACACGCAGCACAAGTTGTGTAGGTCAGTATACATCGTTATTGACACAAGGATAGGCTCAACAAATCGACAATAGCCCGTGATAAAAACCAATTGATAATAACCGCTTACAACTTATACTTTACAAACTTGTGTGTATATTATACATGTACATCTGTGAATGTATTAGTACTCGTAGTTTTTATGTTACACATAAACGTAGGAAACACATATTTGAAACCGTTGCTACTTATAAGAATTTTCATGATACATTGTTTGGAGATGGGTAATGTTTTTATTGAAGTTCAATTATTTACAATCTACAATTTATTTTCCCAAGCATTCACGCACTTGTTTTGAAGTAGAAATATAATCACAGCGTACCTTAATATAAAATTATATATTTTGCTTCACCTTGAATACCCAAATAAACCTCACATATTCACGTAACATAAACTCATAGCTATTGATAGCCAGTTTTAATTAAGCCCCCAGGCTTATATACGTGTTTCGGGCTTATGGATGTCGCGTTTGATGTAGATTACACACGTAATTAGGCAATAAATTGCAAGAAAAAAGTTATATTTCATTTTTCTTTAATTCTGGTTACTCACAGGTCTACGGGTGTATTTACCGTCTTCACTAATAAGTATTATAAATTTATGTAATTTATTCCTCGTTTGGTAATCTCACGCATTGCTACATCACGTTTCTAAAGACATCTTATTCAGTAGTTTAGTGACAATTTGTTCATGTACTTAATGTTCAACAATACTGAGAAAATTCCGATTCTATTACGAGTTTGAATTTGAGTTGATCAACGTCCAGTTCAAACTGGTAGTCGAATCGATTTTTTCTACGATTATATTCGGTTAGGTATTTTAAGTGCCTATAACTAATTGATTGCGTATATAAAATATACTATTTAATTTTATTTCATAACATTACAATACGTGGAGTGTCTTTATAACTTTTAACATACGAAATATGCTTCCGCCGTTTTCGCCTATTCAGAAACCTGTTAGACTAATTCTAATGAAAATTCGTGAGCTATGAGTTTATTGACTTTTAATAAACTTTAAATGTACGTAAAAATGTATATGCTAAATGTAATTTTATTAAGTATTGATGTTTAGACAAATTACTAACATACGAAACCGACATGTAGAATTAATTGGCGATCGCATCGTCAATCATTTGATGCAGATAATTTTAATTTTAATGCGATATTAAAACAATATTTCTAAGAAAATAGCAACATTGATTTTTAGCGAATTAGCAAAATATTATAATAATATTTTAGATATATTTTATACATAGGTTTTGCATCTTCTTTTAACAACATTGATTTTAATGATCTTATCCGACTTTAATAATGAACCTTATAAAAATAGATAAAAGGGGTTTACATAGGTTTTCTTAACTATTTACATATTTAACATAGGGACTAAGTGCATAGGGACTTTCATATTATATTTTGTTAAATTTAGTTATCCTGCTATAAAATATTTATATGTTGTATTGTTAACGTTACCTCATAGCTTGTTAAAAAAAAAACAGTGGAATAATAGAATCATAGAAAAAAAACAGAGTCCAAAACAATATCTCACTAAGAAATTCGTAATTAAAATTCCAATGTAAAGCGGAGATCCATGGCATCTTTAGGTCGTTGGTGTTCGTGCAGAGACCTCACAAAAATGCCTTCGATCCTGTAAACTGGCAAAGTTTGGCAGTTTAATAGTGTTGAACCCAGTCGCCGTCTATCGCTGACACTTAATTACATTTAGTAATTGAAAGTTGGAAGCTTATCGTGTCTAGCTTGCTTCGTTGTTGTAGGTACCTATAGACGTGGGGAGGGTGCCTCGCCGTCGGATTATTAAATGTATCGATGATTTGTGTCTATACCATCAAACTTTTTCGGTCGAAAAAAACAAAGGCGTAAATTATATACGTTATGGCGTAGGTTCCGATAGATATTTATTACGAAAGAAAGAAGTAACTTGTTAATCTAGTAGTGTAGACTTATAGAAATGTATAAAATTCTGAGTGAAACGATATGTGAAGAGTACTATATCAGATTTTAAATTTAATCTGTTCTTAATGATTGATGATTACAATTATATTTATATTTTTTCAGATTTTTTGTTATTGGAATATTACTGTTTGTCAGAGGTCTATAGAACATTAATTTAATTATAAAAGATAAATATAACCACACTATTCTCATAATATAATGGTTAGAGGATTCGAACTTCCCGGCACCAGCCAGTTCGAGTTATGGGTGAGTGACTTTCTTGAGCTGTTGCTTATACTCCCCAATCCATCTGTAGAGGCTTTTCCATTCCAATCTATCCACCCTTTCCTGTCAATATACCCGATATTTTCCCATCAGGACAGCTATAGGCTATCTGCATACCCCTACGGCGTGAGTGTATGTATGTGTGTATGCAGTCTCATGATAAAATTAAATAGTACTTAAAACGTGTTACATTTACGTGACGTAGGTTGCTGACCAGTTGAATACTGACTTGTTTTCCCGTATTACATACATTGCTACTTTCTATGAATGTACAGTACATATTCAAAATCGAGCTTTTACGTGCATTTAAAACTGCAGCTTCAATACCCACTTTTTCATCCTTCCGAAACATTTATATGAAATTGAAACAGAAACCTTATAAGTTTATCTAATAAAGGCTTGTCCTTGTCCCAGGACACATGTGACGATTACCAATATGGAGTTCCAAACTTTTCTCTCACAGTTCTATTCTATTCTAAATACCTTAACTGTACGAAACTCATTTTAATTCAAGCAAAATGTTAAGAGGTTTTGTTAATTTGGGGTCGGTATATTCATAATTGTTCTTACAAAGGCGACCAGCGTCTAAAGTTGCTAATTAAGTTTATTCCACAAAACATGACGGTCATAGAGTCCCATGGTGTAACCTAATTATAAACTTTCCTCATTTTCTTTAATTAAGTCGTTATTCTATATATTTATTGTCTTTTGGATTCATTTCTCAAATACTTTAGTAGAATTTTAAGTTTGTTTTAAATTATACCAGCTTGAATACGTATGTAATTACTGACGGCGGCAATTAATTAACATCGTAATTTATCATCAAAAGGTTTTAACTAGGATAATTGTCTTTTTTTCGTTTAACAAAGGTTTTAATGCGTTGCCGGCCTTTTAGGTCGGTGCGCTCTTTTTTTTGAAGGTTTGAAGGTTGTATCGGTCCGGATAATACCTAACGAATACGGAAATAAAATAATATTTAATAAATATTGATGAATAAGACATTCATTAGTAGTTATAAAAAACATCCTCTTTATACTGAAACATTTGTCATATTTTGTTTTATTTTTGTATGTTTTGTTTGAAATAAAGCTAATTAGCAACTTTAGATAGACGCATTGAAAACAATTAGACCTTATGCATTACCGTCATTTCATGCAAAGCTGACGAGACACGTACATGACACCTAATTACACCATTTAGTTTCATTGCTTGTGGTGGTGGTGGTATATTTGCAGACCTTATTGCAAAATCCCATACTGTATTTCCTACCACATGCTGGGGTGTAAAAAAAATATTAAAAGTACCTCTTAAGAATATTATCACATGTACAAAAATATATTATTTACATTATGCCTTGTTGTTCTAGCGGTTAGCGCATGCTACTACCGATCAAGAGGTGTCGGGTTCGTTTCCCGGGTCGGGCCAAGAAACTGCTATTGGGTTTTTCTAATAGTAGATTCTCAGTAACAGCCCGGAGTTTGGTAGTTTAGGGTGTTACACCCTCGTGCCTCGGAGAGCACGTTAAGCCGTCGGTTCCGGTTGTTATGACTGTTGTACTAGATGCCCCAATAGACATGGGAATAATAAGGCTAGAAACAAGAAGTACTAAAACATATTATTAAATAAAACATACATTTTTACTAAAGTAATATATATTTTTTGTTTACCCTTAATCGCATTTGTCACAACACCAAATTAGGTAGACATGATTTTGAAGGTTAATTTCACTCCAAATTAAATTTATTTTATTTTAGTAAAAGCTAAAAGTGGGCAAAAAAAATAGTGTACCTAACTTCTTAAAAGTATTGACGGGTCATAAGACGGCATAGCCCCTGTAAAGTCTTGAACAACCTTAAGTTGACGTACTTAATTTATTTGCGACGTGTGAATCGATTCAGTGCTTCAACCGTATACACACACCAAACTAATACTTTGAGCTAATATACTAACAGTGAGAGCGAGAGCTAATATATTAACACTGCATCTTTCTTGGTAAACGACTTAAATAATTTAATACTTACTTTAGTTTACCCATTGTTAAAGTCCTCAAATAATATTTAACTTAACTCTTGAATTGAAACTCAATTTTTCAAACCTCTGTATATCTCTATACATATATACATGCCACATTGTGATTTTCATGACAGAGAGTTGACAAAAACGATAACGGTATCAACTCGTTATCGATAATTATATCAGTGCACCATGGTTGATATCGTCTCCGATACTAATGACGGTGACAACAAAGTGTGTAATGGGAGAAAAAACTTGGAAGTGGTGCGGAAAGATTATGCTTTAAAATAAACATGACCTAACTTTTTATTTTGGACCGATAAAACGTTTTTGTGTATGGCCTACACCCTTAACAGGCACACAGAAGACCTTGTACTTTTCTTGTCTGAAGTAAAAGTAACTACATAATCGATGTAATCAAACGTACTTAAGGATAAAAGTTATCATTTATTTTACGTAGTATAAGACTATTCATTATAATACATTAACTAACTTTTGCAATAAGCTTTGTTAACATGATTAAAAAAAAAAAACCAGTAACTAAAATTATATGTAAATATGGGTATACAACATCAGAATTAAATAAAAACTGTTGTTAAACTAAAGCCAGATGTATAATACAGTTAAAACTATTTAATTTTACTTTACGAGGTCCCTGCCTTCCAGACTAGTAATTAATAACCATACATACCTAATTAATAATAGCGTACACGCAATTTCATGTAATTATAGAGCAATAATATTTCTCATTGCCGCTTTGTTCTTGAAAACAACGTTTTACGAACGCAGTATAATACAACAACGATAACAGTTAAAATGTTTTACATGTTAAACAAGTGTTTAATGTCAAATTAAGCCTAATAAAATCTATGAACGCAGAAAAAAATGTTTAAAACGCAATTTTGCGTTTAAAACCATTTCGCGTAATGGTAAACGCAACAAAAAACGTCTAACTTAAGCAAATATGATTGTGAACCGTACAGAACGTTTCGCATGATGGCGGACGCTCGTAAAGGGCCCGACTTGTAAAATAAGTAAAAATAAAGAACTCGCCGGCGGCACTACGGATAAAGTTCAAAAGGAACTTTTACTTTTTAACCAGTCCCTCACCAAGTTTAAATTGGTTTCCACCATCACCCCACCATCCCCTACACTTGCAGAATGCAAAAACTAGTAACGAGAAAATTTTGTAAGCGTACCTATAACTATTTGTTAATTAAAAGTTGGACTCGAAACGGCACCGACCTCTGACTTGCTGATAGCCAAGAAATTGCATTAAAGTATCATTCGTTATGACCACAAATCAATCAAAATGTTATATGCGTCTTCCTGTGTCTATTTCCTTGTTTGGTTGCTCACTGGGTTCCTCATTATCGGGTTAATTATTATTTACAAGCCCCTTTCGTTAAATTATGTTTCGAGCACTCCAATAACGACTGATAATCAAAATAAATGGCGACGAAATGTAATTAGTCATAACAAACCACTTCGCTCCTTTTTATTAATTTAAACTAGTTACAAAATCATTTACTAAATGATCTGTCTTTCTTTCTTTCAGACACTATATAAGATTTTTGTTTAGGTTTTTGAAAAATATTATGGGTCATCCGTCGGTGTCTTAAAATATATTACCTAAACTTTTAAAGTTATTTTTCGCTCCAATTACGTCAAGATCGCGTTGTTGCCAATAACTTCAGTGCAGCCTGATTTTAATAGATAAGCATTTACACATTCAAAATTCGAATGGACTGTTTTAAAAACTTGTATCAAACGATTTGTTGATTAATATCAGTTTTCAAATAAATATAACATTGGAATCTTATCGATGTTATCTCAGGGAAAATAACTTTTCATAGAACTTTGAGATTTAAGCGTACGAGTAAGAACTTACCTACCATAGTTCCTACTTCTGTATATGCACGTTATTGCGAATAATCGTAGTTGCCTCATTTAAATTTATAAATTAAGGTATACGGCGTGCTGTAACACAAATCAGTCATTCGCTGATAAACGATTTATTGCCTGATTTGATAAGCAACAATGCAAGAGACGATTTAAACAATAAAGGAAACCTAAATCACATACCATGTAACTTTGATTCATCGTTGCAATAAAATTCGCGTGAGACAATTTCAAGGTCGTAAAATGTCATAAAATTATTTACTAGACTAAACCCTCGCCGCGTTTGTTTATAACGTTTAATGATGATTTATTCTTATACATATCAGTTTAATGTGCGTATGTATGGGCAATAAATCGGTTTATGGGACAGTTTAGTATGATGCAACCTCAGAAAATGCTTTTATTGGTATCTAAGCGCCATACAAAATTGATATCGGATGAGATGAGAGAATAGGTTTGAGGAGGCTCTTGCCATAGCTATCAACTAGATTGCTATTACTTTCTTAAATAAGAACGAATAGAACGAGATCGGGAGAAAACGATCCAAATACACGCAGTCTCTACAATTTTATCTGGTTATTTCGCATGTGTATTTAAAAATAATAGTATATAAAATATATACTTGTAATTTTAATTGGACCTATATATATATTTTATGCGGATAAAAATATCTAAGATTACGCTTTGGCATTCGGCAGTGTAAACTAATTTCACATAGCAAGAAAATAATGTTTGAACGAAGTTTGTTGAATACTTTAACATTTTATTTGTGCAATGCTAAGTCGTTTCACTAATATTTAACCTACCTGTAGCCATTACGAGCACAATTTATTAGATAATCATTTATTTTCACCCAGCACAAATCGCCTATCACATGCCTAGAACGATTTACACTTTGTTTACACATCTACCCGTATATTTGATAGAAACTTCACAACCGAACATTTTTAACCACAACTGCTGTGACTGAACTATTTGAAATCAAATTTACACTGTTACGATCACCATTTTTAAACTTCTATTGCTATGATTATTACTTTTACTCGATGCTTTTGTAATTTAATTACCTTCACAACTACGTTCTTACAATGTTCAAACCTGAAGTTTGTACACAAATATGAAAATGAACCTTACATATAAAGAATAGGGATGAAAATTTTATATTTGAATAAGAGAGAGGCATTGACAGAAATATTTATTACACCTCAAAGGGTTGGGTAATAGCGTGATGGTTTTATGATCTTGCATTGTACATTTTGTGCAATTTTCCTGTATTGTGTATCGACTAATGTGTTTTAATGTAATGCGGTAGAGGTTATTGATACTTGCAGAGTATTCGCAATCATAACAGTTTAACCAAATTACAATGTAAGAGTATAAAATTGACACTATAAAATCTTCATATAGTAGATCAACGAAAGCGAGGAACATTATGGCAACTTTTTCTACGTAACTTTATATATTTATTTCACTTTCTTTCTTTTAAACATTTACCTATTTACCCACGTAACTGTACCCATTAGTTAAAGAAATAGAAATTAAAAAAATATTCAACTTTCTTTGCCCTACAATTCACATATAAGAATAGGAACGTACCTAATATTTTATGCTCATAAAGCGATCATAAAATAATAAATATTATATAAACATTACGATATTAACGTCATTTGACAGTTACGCGAAGTCAACAAATAAATACATTTTTTTTATCGTGTGGAAACCCCCACGGATCATCACCTCACTGGAGCTGACAGTGAAGTGGTATGTCAGATTCGAACCGACTAACTAACACGAGAGAGTCTATTGCAGGGTACCCGGTATACCCTAAAAAGGAAAACAAATAAATACATAGTAAACATAAACTTTTCTAATATTTTCTAATAGATTCTAATTTTAGTATATTTGACTATTATATGGTTTTATCATATTTATTTATGATTGCCATGTAGTTGACGGTGGAGTAGAAAAGGGCCACCAATCTCTTCCCGGTGGTGTTGTAAAGGCGGCTTATGTGTCATACGGTGCCTGGTTGTCGGCAACAGGCTTGCCCCCTACTACATACGTTAGTCTGACCAAATTCTAATTGGCAAAATGTTGGTGTTTAATACACTTCTGACTATAATACATGTAGAGTACAAATAGTAACCAATAGTTAAGAATATTTACACATACATACATACATACGCTTACGATTCAGCAATTGCATAAACAGGGAGCCTTCTAACCAAAATAAAAATATTATTTGAGTCTATGAATTGATTTATTTAATTAATCTTTTTTCTTAAAATTCGATGATCCTCATAAGGAAAAACATTAATGTATCAAGTATACTCAATCACGGTATATATTTGTTTTAACCAGCAATTAACCACCAGACCATCAATAAACATGCTAGCAAGACAGACCGACAACGTCCATTGTGACCCTTTCTTCGACAACCCTTTCTTCGTCAAGGCACAGTTATAACACCTAGCCAATAAATCCCAAACAAACGGCATCCTTGAGCTATTGTTTGTTGCCTTGTGATTTAAGTTTGGATGCTGTGGAATTTACCTGTGGCACGTAACGGTATACATATTTTTCAAAGGTAAGACTGTAAAGATAGGTATATCGAAAGTGAAAATTGATTATTTTTTATATTTAAAATCGAAGAAATTCGAAATTAGAGATGATGTTTTTTATTGAATTAATTAGAAATGAAACAACCACCTACTAGTGTAGTACAAATATGCGTAATCTTATTTGAGCTCCTTCTGTATCGCCGATAAATTGTTCAGGTAGAAAAGAAAAAATACATTCTTTGAGTTGAATTATTTAGCCACAACTTATTATAACAAAAAATATAATATAACACATTTGTTACACTTATAAATTTTAATAAGGTACTTATGACAAATCTAGAAATTACATCAACTAGCTTACTTTTAAATATATGTATATGTTCCTATTACTATTTTTGTAAAGTGCAAAATATAATGAAAACGGCCTCCAAACTAATTTAAATTTCAAAGGTAAACTAAAAAAATGAAATAAGCCTACAATACAAAAATATAACTCTATAATGGCATTATTTTAATTAAATAGTTAGCGGACTTTTCCCGTCGCGACGTCCGAAAATCTAAAGTAGCAACCAACTTCACCCGCGTGTTGGACGGTTAATGGGCTGAAACAAAATGTCCACGACTACTAAAATGGTTTTAGTTAGAGTTAGAATAAGTTTCTTCACGGATAGTTAAATATACGTGGTCAGAGTAACAGCCGAATTCGGCTATGAAATGCACCAGCAGCAAAGTAGTTACCATTGATGACTTTTAAATTTCAATTCTTTGAGTGTGCTATTTATATCCAACACGGAAACAATGACTAGTATTTATCTCTGCACAAGTATAGCATTATTTATCCGTATATCTTCGTTGAATATCTAATATTGCGTATCAGTCGCAGTATCTTCTTAAATAAGTCAATACGTCTAAAAGTTAATAATATTTTTATTGGCATGACTATTACATGCCTGCTATATCGATTGAATTGTAAACCTTGTAATACCTATCTGTGTATGTACATACTATAAAAATAGAAGGAGGAAAAGGTTCAACAAAGAAACTTTAGTTGGAATAACAGCCGCTGAAATTTTTAACCCTCACATCTTGAAAAGACCGCAGGCAATCTACACTACTGTTCTTTCCCCCTTGGGTTCCATTTTCCCCCGTACATACAACATATTAGCAATTATCACAATAACATTTTTAAGGTACAAGTAATACCTTTTGCGAGTCGGCATTTGCCACGGTCGATACAATTCGATCGAAACGTCGCCTGGTAACTTAACAGGTACACCTGTATAACTGTACCTTAAGAATATCATTGCAATGAAGTCCAGATTTCCAAATCTAAAACTACGGTTATTGATAGTGTTAAAAGATAACCGATTACATGACAGTTGTTTAAAAAATATCTGACCTCTGCCCGCAAAACCCTGTCACCTCCCCGGGGGGAAATATGACTGTTGAGCTTAGGCGAGTAGTGTTCACTCTCATCAATATAACAACGGGCTTTGAATTTCTTACATTAAACTTAGTGCATTAGGCTTCTTAAAAGTGGTTAAAAGGTTAGGTTATCTGTTCCAGTCTATCAAGTTAATTTTGAAAGTAACTAACATAAGATAACAAAATGAAAAAAAAAATAGCTAATAATGCTTACTATACTAGGGATGTCAAACGAGTCTATTGATGGGAAAATGGGTTTTCGTAATAAATGCTTTACACAATACTTAAAGTATGATTTCACAATAGTCAATTAATTTACTATAATATATGAAGACAATATTTTGTTTATATCTACATCTATGTAACTGCATATTGCAATGTAAGCAAGTTGCATCGCTGCTAATTTTGTAGATTCAGCATAGATAGCCTAGCCACATTTTAAGATAAAATTGCACTGTACTCTGCAGTGAGACATAGGTAACTGCCAAAGCGATCATTTTATTTTTTTGCTGTTTAATAACAGTACTAAAACAATAATTACTTACTAAAATATTAACCCGATATATAAAAATTGTAATAATTTTATTGCGACTTCCAGCAAGCAAGGCGATGAGATTTAATGAACATACATATATGACCGACATCAATAAAATTAATTCATAATTTTGGTAATTATTTAAGTATCGTTGACAACCCTAGATGGTTAATTGTGTTTGAAATTATTGTGTTGAGCACCATCTGTGTTTGAAAAGACGAACTAGCTTGTCTAGTGCAAAATACAGTAGCACCATCTTTGGGGACAGACGGTGATTGCAATAATGCGCCACCCCCTGCAGCCCGTCTGCAGCTAGGGGTGACAAATGTAGGTGTGTGTTGCATTACGTAAAGCGACAAGGTCTCCATTGCGACACAACCCTGTCCATAGATATCACTGGGGATTCAATCCCCTGATATTTTATGTATACTTACGACATACATATTACAATTTTTATCTTGATTATTTCTATACTGCATATAAATATCCTAATTGTTATAACAAAAAGCGTCATAATCGATAAAGTCTGGTTTTATTCCGAGGAATAGAACATTCTGCCATGATGCGGAAATGAATTGTTACCATATTTTCTGACACAATTTTCATCTATGGCACGCTCCAGTGGTTTTGTATTATGGGTCGTAGTGAACGTTGTATATGGCACGCTGATAACTTTACTCCGAAGACAGTTGGAAGGTTCTTGTTGCCGATAAATTTTCATTTCAAACAGAAACTGTTAGGATAGAAAATGTGTAGGAAACTTTGCCCCTGAGTTCATCTTTATGACCGCAAGCCGTTTGTAATATATTAATCTGAAACAAAAAGCTGATAGCCGTATCTGTTTAGTATAAAATGGGATTTTTAACGTGTAGAAGAGTTACAATTAAACAAAACTATTAATAGTATTTACTGTTAACTAGAAGTGGTTCATGTAGTGTATAACATTAATATTGTTATTAAACTTTTACGCATACACTTTTATTATAAACACACACATTTACTATAAACAAACAATATATATTAAAACAGAAGAATAAACAATAAATATGTACCTCTATTTTATAGAAGTACTAATTAGTACTATGTCATTATTAAAAAGTAAAAAATAAAAGATATTGAACCTCATGTTACAAAATTAAACTCAAAAATATTTATGAGCATACATTAAAATATCTTTACTTACCAGGGTATAAGTACCCAGAAGTTCTAAAGCGTTTTACATATGTGCATAAAACTACACGATCATATGCGAGTATTATGTTAATATTCCTATATTTACATAATATTTTTAGGTCCTTAGTCCTTGTAAAACAAGTCGTTTCCGAGTTTTCTTAGTTGCTTGCAACTTTGTTGACACTACCCATATAACTAGAAGCTGTGACTTGATACAGAATAAAGTATTTATTTTATAATGACGATTATTTATCTGTTATATTATGAGAGTATTTAAAAATTATTCCTTACAAATGTACTTCCGTCCTGACACTTATGTAGTATCTACCTATGTATCTCGATATTTGTAGGCCTTTTTTTAAATGAATTCTCACTTTTTTTTTATCGTTTAGAAACCTCCTCGGGCCGTCATCCCACCGGGGTTTTCGGTGAGACGGTGTGTCGGAACCGGGCCGACTAAAACCACACGGTGTGCCATACTGCGCCTAAAATAGTAGGAATCCGGAAACAGGTAAGACAACCGGACCCCTCTTAGCGCCTGTTGCCCACAAAATCAATTCTCTAAATAATTACATTCTCAAAATCAAAATTTAGTAAAAAATAAATCAATAGCAAAATATGTATATTTGACAACGTTTCACAAGCTGTAATTTTGACGATTGAAATGATTAAAGCACAACCGACTCATTTCAACATTCCAATAACAAAAGGAAATATGAATTAAAACTTTAATAACTTATTTATTCAGCTATACAGATTTATAGTAAGGAAATATCTCCTCCTACTTACGACACATAATTAATTTAAATTTAAAATTTAATCAAAAAGAAAAGGAATTCAGAGATAGATAGCCACTTGATAACTTTTAACAACATATTTGTTTCTTTCTTCCCCAAACAATCACTGACAAATAAAGGTAAGGTAATAAGAAAAGGAAACGTAACGTTATACATCATTAATGTACATATTCGCTTTAATTATAGGTTAGGAATAAATGAATGAAACTTCAAGGTGATAACATTTCTTATTATACTTAAAATTATAGAGACATACAATGTTGGGATTATGACTAAACTACTAGTTTATTAAAATACAAGAGAATATACTTAATCTACAAATGAGTATCATTACCCCTTTATTGCCGCACTCTAATGCCATATTAGATAAAGGACCCAGATATCTAAAATTGGAAATTTCTTGGCATATTCTTTGTTAACAGACATATTCCATAATTACATTTTTGAATACAGGTAAATTAAACGCATGTACATACGATCACACGTATCCTCCTGAAAGTGTAGACAGTACTCAGTGTACTAATCTCCCACATTTTGCCGATTACAATTTGGTCCCACTGAAGTTTGAAAAGCCTAGCTCAGTCGTATGACTGTATATGTCGGATACATAATTGTCCGATCTGAGTCCGTAAAAGGCGACTCCCTTAGTCGCTTTAAACGACACACACGTAAAGATATGGGGTGGCCCTATTCTAGTTGTACAAAAAACACATTTCCAAAAAATTACAATTTAATCAATATTAAATTTAACTTATAACTGAAAGTAGGTAGGCACTTTGACTTTTACAATAAACAATACAGTTACGTTCTAACTTTACTTAATGCCGCTATATTCATATTTTTATTAATTACGTACCTATAAAATAACACGTTGGTTTCTTTTTACTCTTGTATTATTCTTTCTACTAATGCACCCACAGTTCACCTGCCTGGTCAGTAATATTTTCAAGGGTGCATTGCAATAAGTTTGCTTGTTTACTACGAATTTAACTTAATATCTAAGTAATTAACAACGAATTTTTCGTACTAAAATGTGTCGTTTTTGTAATAATATCTTTCTCATACTTTTTTCAGCCTCGTAGGTTACGCCTTGGTTTTCGGTTGTCAGTTTTTCCAATGTTCAATGTTTTAGATGTTATTATACTAACAATGTAATCTGTAGGTAATATGTACGTTTTTGAACCTACGATTAACCAGACATGTTGAAGTTTGTAGATACCGCAAAAGTTGGAAATCTAATAGTAATTATATTGTAAATTACGCGAATTTAACCAAATTATTTACATGATTTTATGTAAGTATTTTTAGTTAGCGTTCCTATTATGGTTTTGAATGAGTAGTGATCCTGTCAACAGTAAATGTTAACCGACGACAGTAAATGTTAACCGACCTAAAAAAGAGGTAATACTACTTTTTTCCTAAATTTTGAGTTTTTTTATTATTTACGAACTGTTTTGAAGTGAAAACTTCTTTTAACGCGGTACGCATATTTTTAGATGAGATAAAATCAATGGACTCGCGACACCGTTGCGATAAGCATATGTCCAATCAACGCAATATTAGCACAACGAGATATAAAAGTACAATTGGTGCGGAATTCGCGAGATATTTAAATAACTTCGAATCAAAATTGTTTATTTCCTATTTTAGTTGCCATGAACCTATAGTTTCTATTTTAGATTGTAATCATTTTAATGATAATGATGATGATACAAGAGTTGTCGAAATTGTTAACGATGATTCATAATAGAATATTAAATGTATTTTAAAGTTTCTAATAATTAATAAAAACAATTCACAACTAAAATGCAATTCATTACCCAATAACCCAATAACCCTAGTACCCATTTACAAAATGTCTAACACGCCAAAATAAGTTTTCCCTTCTGTCGGCACTCCCGGAGTGCATTTTTTTTATTTAACAGTTGTTGTACTTCAACATTGGTATAGTATAAATATGAAATTAATGTTAAATTGAAGATTGAAAAAAAAAAAGAACTAAAATAAAGCTTATTATAATTTCTCATGAAGCCAATTAAATACTTTTTTAAAGGTAATTTGGTCCCATTGCCATTGCGCGATAAAGCCGCCAATTTTAATTATCCCATACAGGCTTCAAGTTATAAATTCTAATATTAACCTGGTGTGCAATAAAGTTATTATAGTTTTTTTTTGTATGTTTTTCAAATGTCAAAACAAGTCATAATTATATAAACAAAATAAAGCATTAAAGATTTAATGATTACATTATTATGATGCACCAAGTCCAGTAACTAGTTTTATTTATCTTAGCACTATTTATAACTGTTGCCATTTGTTTTGTAACAGTGTATAAAGTGCATTTGTACTGAGCAACATCATTGGCATTTTCTAAGATTCATACATATGCGCTTAAGCTGATCTTGCTTTGTTTTTGGTGTTAATATTTTGCTAACATCTCGAGATTCGAGAAAGTTACTTTATTAAAATGATTGTTCACATAAGTTTTATTTAGGGACATGGCATAATCATATTCTGTCTGTATTGCGCCCGCTACGAAATTAATACAAACACATCTTGTAATCGACCATGGGATGAATTAAAAATATAGTAAAAGTACATAAAAAAGTTCAGCTACTGAGCTTTGCTACTTATTTCATAAACAGTGACTTTATCCTTATACTAAAGTACATTTTGAAAATATTAATGTAGTGACCTTTAATAGACGTCGTGCCACGACTCACTGAACCATTTAAAAAGAAAATCAATGTACCAAACGACTCCTTTTAACGTGCCATTGACTAATAAATTCTGAATAATTGACCAAACATCGATTCTCCTCCTTCCCACAGAACAAAGAACACCGAACTATGAAAATTCAAAACTCAAACGAAGAAGATATTGCGTGACAAAAATAAATACTTTCCCTATATACAAACGCTATATAAATGTATCCAAACACGTGTTTGTGAGGAAACGGGCGTTGCGTACAGAATGACAATAGGGATTTCCCTTTCAAGCGGAAAATTTACGTGATAAAAATTCTAAATAGTCGCGTGTGAAAAAAATTGTATAAGGTCCAAAAATAAAGTGGCTGCGGTAGGTGTCATTATGTAGTCTTATAGCGGTTTTGTGCGGGGCCGTAAATCAGTGGAGAACGTGAGAATGGATTCATTATTTAGACAATATACGATACATGGTTGGGCGTTTACGTAGATGAGCGATAGGTATATCGTATTTTTAGGGGTGTCGTGACCGTGTTTGCGAACAGATTTTAGCAAACTTGCCTGTGGTGGAAGCGAGCAATAGCATAAAGTGCATGTATTTACTGCTAATACTTAAACTGTTAATATATCGAAGTAATTGTATCCAAATATCTTTCATGTTAGTTAAACATTTGACTCCAAAGGTTAAACTCTTGAGGATACCAATATTTATTTTATGAAATCATTTTCTAAATTTCTAAAACTCTTAACTTGTCAACGATAAAGATAAAGGAAGACAACCCTATATCCACCTACCTAGTTTCGTTTCTATGGCCCGTTGGTATATCGATTCTTGACAGATACCAATCTCGATGAGTTTTGCGTATACACGTATATATTGGTTATGTAAGAGCGTTTTAGATTCTGATTGAGCGATTGACTAAAACAGTGGTCATGAAATCTTAAATTATTGTATAGAAATCGTTTCGTCTTCGTGTCTTCTTAACTATTTTTTTAATGGAAAAATAATTGCGGTCAATCTTACACCAAATAAATCAACTAAAATATAAATAAAAAACAAATCACTATTAATCGATATGATATTACGTAAAAAAGCAATGTGTTTTGATATGATAATTTTAATCTTGTAACAAAAATTAATATCATTGCTAGCTTATACTTATGCAACCGCCTAACACTAAGTGCAAAGTTTCAAAAAAATATATACATTTCAATGGGGGCGCATCATGCACTTTTCTGAATGCAATCTCAACCCCTTAAGATAACAGTTCTTTCACCCTCAAAGAGATGGCGCTACATTTCAAACACTAATGACACTATGTTGCAGTTTCAGTATTAAATTTAAAACATATGAACAAGCTATATACGACGTGTATTATATTAATTGCAAAAACGAGAAATCAGCAATAAATCATCAACATAAGTTCAATAATCGTCTGTTGACTGCTAAATAGTTTACATGCGAAATCACAGGTGGCGTTTGTTTGCCAAATGATAGATTATGCAAACCTGTACTGCAGTAATAAAAATAATTATGGTTAATAACAGTTTTAAATTTAGTATAATATGAGCATAACAGTTGAATACTCATTTAATTTAATTAATGCAAATCCGTACAAAGTGCTTGCTTGATATAATCAAAACTGTCTGTATAGGTAGTTAACAAAAGAAATAAAATTATGCTGCACATTTATCATAACAATAGACATAAAAATAATTTAAGATGTAACATGAAATGTTCACTGAAAATATCACTTTTGTCAAAAAAACATAGATATAATTGAAGCACACTGAGCACCATTGAGCACAACACCGAAGAGCGACTTGGAGACTAAAGACACGCAGCTCGCATAATATGTGTGTGTATTTGTAACATGGGATTTGATGCAACACAGCCCATATGTCTTACGAGCTTATCGGTACCTATAAACATTTTGCGAATCTTCATTACCCCATTCTTCTACTTTTCTATTCCATTCCCATAATATTTATGCCCTCTGGTGTAATAGTGTTGTAAAGTGACTGTCGCAGTGTTTCTGAAAGTTAAGTATTTCAGATTAAACGATACGTATAGATACGAGTAGATATATACTCCTTATTGAACAACAAAAATAGATAAATATAATTCATGAAGTTGAAAGGCGTAAAGGAGGCCTACGTCCAGCAGTAGACGTGACATGATGACAAGAAAGTTCCTGAAAAAAAAACCTGAAAAAAAAAACGTTATACAACTGGCGGCTGTTTGCGATGTCTCCCATGTAACAATTGGATTGAGAGGGAGATTAAGAATGAAATGGGATACTATTATCATACACAAAAAATAATGAAAATTTTATATTTTTTATATTTTAACTAATTAGTGCAGAAATACATTACTGATGCGTGCACACATACAAATTGCACGATATCAAGAGCCTTATCACGTAGCAACTCCATTCCAGACTCCATTAGTAATGTTTTACAATTCGCAAGTGTTTGTGTACGTCTGGTGGATGTTGGCATTGTATACACAAAAAAGACATTTATACTATGCCAACATATCAAGTAAGCAGGGTCCTTATACATACATAGGCAACAGTAGTTAAATTTAGCAGTTGCTTTTGAATTTTTTACATATAAGAAAGGATTTGAATTGCAGATATGACTTTTCCAGTGCTACTTATTTAATATCAGACACAGACTTTTTTCATGCAGTGATTATTTGTTATACACCAAAATAAGAAGGCAAACAAATTAGTTTCGCGGAGAGCGAAAGTGTGCGAAGCTTTCAACGGTGAGGTTAAAACCTTCGCACAGATTAGGATGTATCGAAAAGATAAGTGAATTCGTAGTTAAGTATTCAAAATTAGTACTGACTAATCCATATCAAATTAAATTAAATTATTGTAATCGTATGTGAAGAACCTTTCTTTTATATCACAAACGTGACTTTAAAATACTTAATATATCTTCATATAAACTCTTTGTGTAAGCCCCAAAAGAAAAAGCATTGATATAGGTATTTTTTGACAACTTGCTATATTGTTGATCATTATTAATATGGAATGAGTCTACTACCTAGCACATTTCTCCTTGTTCTTTAACAGGAAAGCCCTACCAATAAATTTCCTGACCCAAGACTCGCACCCTGGACCAGTGGTTCCTAAAAAAGAAGACTGCTATAGCGCGTTATGGGGCGAAGTTATATAATATATTAATATACTCGAAAATCAAATATTTCTATCCATATCTAATAACATGTGTGTGGGTACGGTTCAAAGCCACTTGTGGTAGTTAAATACTGGGTTAAAGATCAGAATTAAATTATGTGTACGCTAAAAAACAGACAAACTTACATATCCCAATTGTTGATTGATCTTGATGGACTGCTTAGTAATCCTGACTGCTGAGTCAGAGTTCATGGGTTCTCACAAGGGACAAAAAAATGTGAGAACCACAAATAGTTTTCACGAGTCTGGGTGTTCTTTGTGTCTGTTGTATAGATGTTCATGTCCCTGATGATACAGATATCATTCTTAATACGGTTGTTGTTCATAAAAAAAAAAACACTCTTTAGTACCTTTATTCCGTATAAAATATCATGATACATGTAATCTGTCACACCGTTTATATTTATAACAACCGTTCAAATCACAGTATTTCTAAAAGAAGAATGCTTAAAGTTGAAGAACCTGAAAAAAAGCGTTTTTTGCAGTCTCTTCGGCTATATGTGATTACACAAAAGTTTCACAATCGTCAGGCATTACCATTAATATTTAGTACAAAAATGTCAAAAAAATCACAACTACACATATAGGTAATAACTAACCCATAGTAAATGTTGGGTAAGTTGTTAACAATTTACGAATAGGTATTGTTTAGTAGATTTAATTTGAGACACGTAGAAACGTGTCTCAATTAACAGAATGAAAGTCAAAAGAAATCTAAAAACAACATTTTAAAGAAATATCGTACTTCTTGACCTTAATGTTATTGAACCAGCAAATGTTATTCAAAAAGTGTTATTATTTCATTTATCCGTTAGAAGTCTCATAACAAATTGTTCAGAGATCGAAATGCTTCATTAAAGCATCGCTCCATCGCATCGCTACCAGACTTTTTATAACAGCATATAACATGAACACCTTATGGCATATTTCGCTAAATAAGAAATACCTCTGTCATCGAGTTCCCTTTTACACCCCTCTATGACAGTGGCGAACGCTTGGAACGCGCGTCTATCAAAAACTATATTTTTCACCTCCCGAATACAAAAGGAAAAATGACGTACATACTCAACGTAAGCCTCTAAATGTCCCGTAAAAGTATTGAGAGCGAAAAGTCGCTAAATTTGAGGCGTTCTCTGAGGCTTTTTGAGAAAGCCCCGATGCTGGTGTTATAGGCTTGAGAGGCCCGGGAGGGAGTTTCTATAGGCACTTTACACGCTCTACCGCAGCTAACCTCCGCCCGAATGTAATAACACGCCACCAGCTCTCTGTTTCAATTTGGGAACAAATTGAAATTGTTTTTATTTAAATAATATTACTGTGCACTCGCTGTAGTATCCAAAAGCGGCCAGTTATGGTATTATAATATTTTATAACGATATCAACTTTATGTTTTCGTTGAAACCAATACTGATCGTTATCTTTAGTTGTGTCTACACTTGACGTGTTTGTAGATTTGTAACAAACCAAAACATTTGAATCTTTGTTATATAAGTGTCATAACTTTTTTTTGTTAGTAAGCAACATGGAGATTGTAATAGGAAAGAAAAGATTTGTTGACTCATCAAGCTTATCTTAAGTTTTCATAAAATAATGCTGTAGAACAACATTTATTATTTAGTTAGATTGACCTATAATACGAGATGAGGGTAAAAATAGGGTTTTTGAAACAATACAGAATTTGATAATTTACACCTAAAATTCAAATAGAAATTAAAAATTAAACGCAAAATATGAGGTATACAAATATAATACTACAAATTGTTAAAACATTTTTTTTAATATTTTGATGCTATATTCAGTAGAAATATAAGTAGCCCATCTACTACTCTGCCCTCATTACACTTACACATTTGTAGAAAAAGAAAAACAGGATAAAAAGCACTCTTTTTATTACTTAACGAAATGAGTTCAAAGCCCACTTAATTAGTG
This sequence comes from Tyria jacobaeae, assembly GCA_947561695.1. Classification (NCBI taxonomy): domain Eukaryota; kingdom Metazoa; phylum Arthropoda; class Insecta; order Lepidoptera; family Erebidae; genus Tyria; species Tyria jacobaeae. Next base: position 13,353,494 of record OX387218.1, read on the forward strand.
AGTAAGCACGTTGTTACTGAAAATATATAAGCAAAAAAGTTCTTTCAACATCATAATCTTTAGGTATTACGATAACTTACTTATTTTTAACCCCTAAGCCTTTGCGCGAAAATGCCGATGTTACTTTGTAGAAAACATCCTGCTTCGTATTCCGTTCTTGTATAAAATAATTCCTATTAATAAAATTATTATAAACGGTGTTCATTGTTACGCAATTCAGCGTGTTTCAGTAGAGATGCGGGGCGCGCGTTGCATCCTTTATCACGGCGCGGGAGAGAGCGGTATACGCGGGGAGCGCCGGAGAGCCGCTGGAAAAATTGCACATAAATATTGAAGCTGCCACTTACACGTGCGCCCAGCGACCGACGATGGTGTTATATGGATAGGAACTTACACTAAAATGCTTAGAGTAAAAACATTAAGATTTCATTCAAATGTAGGTATGCACGAAAAACACAGGCGTACTTAATGCGTAAGGCATTATCTGCCAGTCAACCTCAATTTTTTTTTTTTTAAGTAAACCCATAGTATTTTTTAGCATCTATTCGGTCATATAAAAAATAAGTACCTACAATATAGATACATATTATAAACGATAAATTCAATTATACAATAAAACTAAAATGACCAGGTAAACCTATCAAATAGCTGTACCTTAACTCTAAATTTTCTATCAATTCCGAATTTATAGACGAATTAAGTCGGTTCGCTGAGAGTTGATAGATATTATGATAATGTCTCAACAAGGACTGTCGCTTAATTATACGACGGGCGTAGCTTATCGCCGCGAGTTTTGTGAGCCTTCCACATGGTCTTTATTTGATGATTATATTAAATATAGGTATGTTCTTGTAACTTTATAAGTTTTTAATGTCCACTTTGGCACAAGACCGGGATGAATGGTATGAGAATGGAGGAGGCCGTTAGCCAACAGTAACTCACAGAACAGTTTACAATAACAGTAACCTTAAATGAAAGATATCGTTCTCATTCGTTTTTAATGATAAGCAGTTAATAAAAGAATTGGAGTTCCGTAATTTATAAGGATTTAAGAAATCCTTATTGCTTTATTAATAATGACGATTAACAACGATTAAAAATGATGATTAACTTTTGGGTAACATACTATAAAAGACTAGGTCTCTAGAGCTATGAGTATATGTACTTGTAACAAAAGATAATGGTACGAGTATACGATTAGGTAAGTGTACTTACTGTCTGTATGAGTTACTATAATACAATTGTCTTCGATATAGTTTTAATCTCCTAAACAAATTGTCACCTATTCACATTTTGCCAATAAGAATTTATCGTCGTAATAAGGGACAAGCCTATTGCAGTCAGTCAGGCACTGTATGACTTTACACAAACTGTCTGATAGATAACAGTCCGCTATATTAGTCGCCTTATAAGACACCCACCGGAAGAAATGAGCTGTCTCTCTTCTATTCCACCGAGAACCACAAGTTATATAATTAAGAATTGCCTGTATCCCCAAAAGGCTTACGTGGTAGAGCCATGCTTAGGCACAAATATACCGACTCAACCTAAGCGATACCACGGCTCACAGAAAACCGGTTGTGAAGTAACGCTTGCGTTGCATTTCCCCGAAATGAGTGAGGTTTCCGGAGACCCAACTCCCCCTCTCCCCTTTCCTCTCCCCTCACCTCCTTTCTCCTCATCCCCCCTCTCTTCTTTCCATCCCCCATCTTGCATCCCCCATCCCTCATCACCCTCAAAGGCGGCAGTGCACTTGCGACTCTTGATATGCGTGTGTCCATGGACGGCGGTTGTCACTTACCATCAGGTGACCCGTCTGTTCGTCTGTCCCCTATAGTATAAAAAAAAATGCGGTTGTGAAGCAACGGTTGCGTTGTATTTTCCCAAAATTGGTGAGGTTTCCGGATTCCCAACTCCCCTTTCTTTATTCCTTACCCCTGACCCCCCCGTCCCTTTTCCTATCTCCTCATCCCCCTCTCTTTCCCCTCCCACATACCCTCATAACCTGCAACGACGTTCGAGTTGCAGGTGTCCATGGACGGCGATTATCACTTCCCATCACATGATCCGTCTGTTCGTCTGTCCCTCTATAATAAGTATAAAAAAAAGTCAGGCCTAGCGTATCAAACGCCTACATTAAGGTAACAATATTCTTTCTTACGCAATGTCGTGCTACTAAAGCATATTGCTATAGAATAGAATCAGAAGTTATCTTGACCAAATCTAAAAATGCCTACAATTAGTTTAAAATAGTTTTGTATCTTGTCTTAAAAACAGAAATTGAAATCAGCTATAAAGTATATACCTAACAATATCACTTAAGAATATAAGTGTATAAAATATATATTTTATTCTTCTACAACCACTAAATCAATAAAACTTAAAACTCGCGTCCTATCCATATAATCCAACGATATTGCGATAGAAGCCCTCGTTCTTTTTCTTGTAGCAAATTTCGCAACAATCTCACTTATTATGCCACACAAATTTCCGCTCCCCGCCCAACTCCAGACGTGAAATTAAAATTTCCTACTTACCCCCCTTTTGTACACGATACGAGCCGAATAGCTTAATAAATATTGCTACTTAAGACCCTTTAGTACGCCGACTGCGTTATCTTTTTATGAACATTAGTTCTTATTTTTTTCGTGTTAAGACCTTCGAAATCTCTGTTACGGTAGGTTGTGTTCATTCTTAAAATCTACGGAAAGTTGTTGGTTGGGATTTAACCGCACCTGTTTATTGAATTCGTAAAAGTTATAAAAGTTAAATATTAAACATTTCTAATAAATTTTGTGTAAGCATTCAGAGCATTGGGTGCGGGGTTGAACATACGGTACACTATACTGCTGTTCTTAGATATATAGCTTTTATTGATGGTTTTAAATAAGGATTGTGGCGACCTCCATATACAGAAGAAACATATCAGCACCACCTAGCAAAGAGAAGTAGAGCCACGTAGCAACTACACTAATGACGTAGTACGATCCTGAATCACGCTAGCAAAATTCTCGCGCTGATAAGTCCATATATATACGACTTCCAACATTAACAATTGAGTTTTTGCCAGGCAAGATCACCCTGCCTGGTTGGTGGTGCCTTTTGTATTGGAAAAACATAACACCCGTTTCTCTAATCAGAAATTTCTTATAATCGAATAGCTTGGTGCCACTACTTACTGCTGGGTATTGACAGCTTTATTATGTAAATAAGTCAAATTTATCAAATCTCAAGCCATTTTCTTGTTTTAATACACAAATTAAAAGATATGCATATTCAATTTATTTAATAAGAAAAGCATATTTGAGAGGTATTTATTGTATTAATTTAATATAGGTTTATCAAGTTTGTGGAAAGCTTTTGTTAATATTATTTGTCTTTATTTTATAAGTTTACAAATGTTTTGCTTGTATTAAAAAAATATTCATTTTCTGTAGTGTTTTTGTAAAGAAGGCGATAAACAAATACAGGGCCCACCCATATTTTATCAGATTATCGCAATGACATATGAGTTTAAACTAAGAACAATTTGTTATGACTGCGGTGCTAATCTCGGTATCGTCCGTCCCAACCATCTGTTAAAAAATGACAACGTTAGGATTCCACCTTATTTTACATATACATACATACACATACATACATATACTCACGCTTAAATACCCGAAGGGGTATGCAATTTTACATTCATATGAAAATAGAATATGAGAAACATATACTTTATTAGTACGTGGCAAAGATATCGTTCACTATGTCAGGGCTGTTTCTGTATAAAAACAAGTAGGTACAAATGTTTCAAGCCCATATTTGTAAACCCACACCCTCATCCTGTCGTCACCCAAACGTCATAAATCCTGGATTTTAAAAAGGTATATAAGTAAAATAACACGTAATACAATATGTCAAACTGCATTATACTTCAGCGGGGTGTAGGGCTTTAATTTGAAACGCGTGGAACTCCGCCGTCTCTTTCTGCGAGCAAGTTATGCTTGCCAAGGAGACGGCGGAGCGGGATCGGGAGAGGTTTAGAACTCTTCCGGCCCGCCAGGCCCGGGAACGGGCCAGGTACCGCAGGCGACTCAGGCGCCGGAGATCGGAGAATGATCTCCGTCCTCACGCACGGAGAAAAAAAAAAAAAAAAGGGCTTTAATTTGAAGTGCATGTAATGATAAATGGTTTGAGCAGGTGGAAAATACTCTATTATACCTGTACCTGTGAAGAGAAACTAATATCAAACCTTCTGAACCTGAGGAACACATTCGATTATACTACTTGGTAGCTTTAATATCTAGCAAATGCTCTAATAACTCTCTTACTACACGATACATATTTAGGTACTCAAAAATCGGTACCGGTAGTATATCATCGCAGTGTACATAATATACCATATACCTAACGTCCTACACTACTACATAACATTACGTTATGTAGGCAATATAACTATTCTAAAGACGGCAGACTAAAATCTAATTTTTAATATAAAAAAAAATGTAGATAGTGTTTACTAACGTAAAGCACAAACATAAGAGTAACATTAAAATATTTTTTACTTATTTATGTGAAACAGTTTAAGAGAACTGTAATAAAATGTAAAAAGGTTTATAGGTATATGACTATAAAGAAAATCACAGTGAAATGATTTATTATTTATATAACACTTAGTATAGTGGAATCATTCAATTTAGGTATATCAAACTATTCAGTGTATATCTAATCTAATAAGACGATGTTCCTCTTAATTAGGTATTTTGTTTTTTTAAGATTTTGCACTTACGATGAACCTGTGTTAGTAACATTAAGGGCGTTTTAAACGAAAAACTATTTTTTAAATGATTATCTTTTCAAACAACGATCATGGACTACAATAATTGATTTTTAATTTACTGTTGTTGTTCCAGGTGACGATAACAACATATTGGGTAAGTGTATATCAACCTACATTTGTATGCGCTAAGAAGCTTTATACCTAATAAAAGATATTCAAATATCTTTTTAAGCTTAACGAAAAATAAATCTTACTAGATAAAATTCATGTTAAATGATTTTTTTCATCTTTTATCAACATAACGTTGATAGTTTTGACAACTGGGAATTGCCACTGAACATTTGCAAATAAAATATTGATCACATGAAATCTACACTTTCATGAAACTCGTAAACTGTCATAAACAAACGATTCGCAGAAAGAAACTAATGAAACAGTAGTCAAAATGATATACTGTCCAATTGGAGTACCGTAAAAAACGGATAGCCGCTTAACATAAAACATGACCAACAATTACACGTAACAACCTAAGTGGTGCATTTGTCACATTGATGGGGATTTCATTGAGACAAAGCAGGTTTATATCGAATTTAAAAGTGCTGGATCTATAAACTGGTCGTTAAATCTCACAGCGATAGTTATAAATTTTCCAAAGACTCGGAACACTTTTACGATTGACGGCCGCTCCGCCCACCGGCGACTTTGCGGCTTGCAAGATAGTGGTTCCCGTACATCGATACTACTATAAAAAGAGGGCTGATTGCTCCACGTTCGTGTTTTTCTTTCAGGGAACCTGTCTTGTTGGTATAGATACCGTATAAGTGCGAATGCTTAATAATAATAAAATAAAATAAAAATATGTATATTTAATGCGTCATATGGGTACATGACACGTTTAGTACAAGTGTAGCCTGCTTAGGACAATCAAGTAGTACCTAATTTGGTTGTAGAAAACAGTTTTCAAAGCAACATTTACTGGAATTACTTGGACCTTAAAGGTGACCCATAATTTTATACAATTAAGATGCTGTGCAAGAGAAAGACAAGCTTCTAAGTCCACTAAAGACTATCGCAACAGCAGGGGTATAAGTCGCACCATGCTGATCTCGGAAACACTTTCTACTAAATAATTAATGAAAGTTTTATGGAGTCTCCTTCCTGTTCGGGAATAAAAAGGTCATAGATATAACAGTAGAATGAAATTTGTTGCATATTGTTTTATGATTCTGAAATTTCATGATTTTGCATTGTGAATGTGAATGATTTTGAAATACTGAAAAAAGATTGCTGTAAGTATAATGGAATGCCTATGGATTCCTTGATGAATCCTTTCACTAACTTGAATAAGTTTACAAGATTCAGGGCTTTCCCATTACAACTACTTACGACTCGTTGTCAATATAAGTAACATTTTGGTCAGTCTACGTGAGTACGCAATCAGTTGATTCGTAACTAGATACTTTCTACGCGATTCCGCAAAGGCGGAAACCTACCAATAATCAAAATCATTATCATCAGCCCAGGTACGCGACTGAGCTCGATTGTCAGCTCTCCTCATCCAGTTTGACCATCCATCATGTCCATCAGAACCATCCTAAATTTGATCTGGTATATACCAAAAATAAATATTCCTCAAAATATACTCTTAGTAAGTAGGTCGCATACGCTCTCCTCACGTCTCCAGGGGACATCCAATGGGGTAGATTAATTGTCCACCAAAACCTCATGATTCTTCCCATCTATGGTTTTTTAGTAGACATTGCTGTTTCGATCAAATTTAGGATGGTTCTGATGGACATGATGAATGGTCAAACTGGATGAGGAGAGCTGACATTCCAGTTAGAATATATCAATGATAATATATCATTGATATATTCTAACTGGAAAAAGTGTACCTAAGTGACAATTTAAACATTAAACGGGTTTCACAGCCTATACCTGATTACTCTCAAATCCAGTTGAGAACCCGTTAGAGAACTAAAATATAATAAATGTCGTTAGTAGGTAGATATTTTTGATTGTCTCCTGGGGCACAGAAATAATGGCTATTACGAAAGTTGTCTTTTAAAATAAAAAGTGTCTGTTGGAAAAACAGAGAAAAATAGAGAAGAGATTATACATTAGTGTTGAGAACACACTGTACCAAAAAGCTTTAATAAAACTTCGCCTTTCATGAGTTTATTAGATCAAAGATCTTAATCTCTTGTAAATCATAATGAGTTCAATATTCGATTTCTTAGTCATTACAATAATATCTTATAAGTATGTATGTTCTTGATCTGAATTTAAAACCCTATTAGTGATAATGTCGGGAGAAGGTATTATATTGGATAAAGGTAAGTAAATTTAAGTTAATTAGTAGTGATTCATTATTTACAACGCTTAGGTTGGTTGGTTATCTTATACCTACATATGTACCTACCTAAGAACTTTTTTATAAAACTAACTTACCTACAACTTTTTTTTTTCTATTTAGATATTGTACAGCAGTAGGTAGCAGCATAGTTATCACGGAAGGCCAACCTCCTACCTAATTCCCTTCTAATTTGTTGTACCTAAAAAAACAATTTTATTAGATTTTTTAATTGTTACCTGTTTATTGCAACCAGCAGACTGGCATCGTATGGCCAGTCTGCTGGTTGCCCCATGGACACCTCCAACTTAAGAGTTGTAAGTGCATCCATCATGCCATCTATCGAGGGTCTTTCTTAGAGGACAGAGTATTGGGCCTCCAATAACCTCAATCACGCAGCGAAACACGCAAGCGTTGCTAAACAACCGGTTTTATATTCGGCCGTGATACCTATTTATAATATCATATTTTTATGTATGTATCTACATACATAAAAATATGGATAGGATCTGGAAATCTGCTCTTATATACTACTGAAACTGACCCATATCCATGCACGGCTAAGCAAGGCTTCGAAACATGTACCTATAGGTGTGATTCTCTTAAGTATAGCAAAATATATATTTTTTTTTCTGTTGTAAAAACAATAGTACTCCAGACTACATTTTATAAACCCTAACACTACATACGATGAGAGGACTATCTTCAGGGTTCCTAAATTCTCTGTTTTATATAACTATCTTTGTAAGCAAGTTCGTACGGCCCACATAATAACCTCCACCAACATCAGTTGCTCCCATGTTATTTAGTTACTCGGGCGGTTGTTCGAGTTTGTAGTCATCTCACAAGATCATATAGCTGAGTAGATATAACTACCTCATTTAAGTAAATGTTTTGAAGGTACTATTGAAATCAATTAGGTAGGTTGGCACCTACCTACTAGGTAGGTGAATTGGATGAATTATTAAATAAATAAATGATTATTCAATTTGACCATATAGTCATTTTAGTGTCGTTTTTTCTGTAATATTTCCATTTACTTTACGCATCTAGCTTATTTAAACGTCCTGTTTTTTGGGCACAAACCACAATGGAGGGTACAAAGTTCACTCCGATTCAGTAATTTCTTTTATTACTGTAATAAGATTAATAGTTATCATTAGTAATAAAAACAAAATAAAAAAATAGTAATAAAAGCCATTTGGTTCCAGGTGGCCAAATGGCTTCCAGGTTTTTACACAACTAAAAAAATTAAAATGATCTATTTTCAGTAAAACTTGTAAACATTACTTAGAACTTTTCAGTCTAATAAGATAATTTTTAATCTTGTAATTTACAAAGCAACGAGGTAGAACATTAATCATTAATCGTAATCGACACTAATTTGTTATATTCTTATATCTAGTTAAAGTCAAAAATTCAATGGTCCATAGAATTTCCTCTCACAAAGCGATACATTAAACTCTTATTACTCTTATTAAAAATCAATAAAAATATTCTCTGTATCGCAAAATAAACGGCTTTAACTGGCCATATCATGCATTCCATACGTTTACGGTGAAAACATCACAATAACAACATAAAACCTATACTTATGCAATGTTCTACTGCCTCACAGTCGTACCACCGACCTGATAAAGCTGAAAAGGCAACTTAAGCCTATAAAAACCATGCACTAAACACGCATAACACTCCAAAGTGTAACAAATAAATAAACTTACCAGGCAATAAACGGTTTTATTTTAATAGTTGTAAAGTTTGTTATTGCACATGTACTCGGAGTGGTTACGACCAAAGCTTATGAATGAATCGTGCGATAGAGAGAGGAATATTCAAAGAAACGAGATGAGGAGCACCCTTCCGTCCACGTGGTCGGTGTAACACAATTTGGAGCAATTCTAATTTTATATATTGGTGTATTTTGTGCTATGGATAAGGAAATTTTTTTAAGAACCAAGGACGATTACAAAACATAAAACCATATTTATAAATAAAAATATAAAATTCCTTGAAAAATTATGTACGACAATTATTATAATGTACTGCGGCAATATTTAAAAATATTGAAATTATATATACCTAACCTTCCTAATATGTCTACTTCACTTAGTACAGTGATTGAATTTAAAACACGTTTTCATCACATATTATTTTAAAATACATAATACTCATTTTTATACTTCCAATACTTCATATATTGAAAATATAAAAGTAGTATTTTACAACAATTTGCCTTTCTTTGTTCCCGTGTATTTGAACCAAGCAGCCGTTATTTTAAATAGAATTACTTTGTTGAGGAAATCAAAGTAAAAAAACATTAAGTCGTGAAATAGGTTCTTTATCTTTGAACTGTTCCTACCTAATTGAAGCAACTATTAGATTATAATAGATTACAAAATAGTCAGTAAAATTTTATTAAGTATAAAACAATTGCAAAAAAAATAGTTTAAATATTAAAAATAATGTTGCAATTCTGTTTAAAGCCATTCAATTTGACAGTTAGAAGTGCCGGAATGGTTTGTGATTGGCGGTGAATGTTCTGCACCGGATCACTATTGGTGTAGACGAGGTACGTGCGGGGGTGCGCGGAACCCGGCGCCGTTACGAACAATGGCCGTCGGAATAGTCGTTAGCGAATAGCTTTTATCTCTTTCTAATATAAGTCACGCAGGTAGGAATTAATGAGACGGAGAGGGTTCCGGTAGGTCGCCTCCATTTATAGTCGCGTCTCACTCGCACGCACGTGGCACGTTTCGCCGTCTCGAGAGCGGAGCGCGGCAGCGGTAACGCTCGCCACGACGGGGAATTCGGAGTCGTAGAGCCTCATACGCGGGTCATAAACGATCCGCGGCCATAGTAGAGGTGCACGCGCGAGAATCGATCCGAATCGCCGGCGATAAACGCATCTCCCGCGAGGCGATCGTCGCGCGCCGCGTCGCCGCCGAGCGATGAGTTCCAAGTTCATCATCGATAGCATGCTCCCAAAGTACCACCAGCAGTTCCACCATCAGAATTTGTTCGCGGGTGCTGGCGCGTCGCCTATAGAGGCGTCGCTGTCATCTTCCCTGTCGTCGTCTTTGTCGACATCGCTATCGAGTTCGCTGTCAGGTGGGCTGGGAGCGGCCGCGCTGGGGGCAGGCTCACCGGGCGCCGGTAGCCCGCAGCGCTCGTCATCCTCGTCCTCGGCGTCACCAGGAGCGCCGGCGAGGATGTATCCTTACGTGTCACATCACCAGCAGTTTGCGGGCTCTGTGCCCTTCTCTGCTGGCGGGGGCCTCTCAGCGGGAGATGACAAAAGTTGCCGATACCCAACTGCGGTTGGCGGAGATCCTATGGTGAATTACGCTCTTGGGCAGCACAACGGAGGTGCAGCAGTCTCCGCTGCATCAGCCAGCATGGCGGCTGCAGCTCAGTTTTACCATCAAGCAGCGGCTTCTGCTGCGTCAGCTGCGTCTGCTGCCACTGTGGACGCCATGGGAGCGGCTTGCTCGCAGCCGTCAGCTCAGCCTCTACCAGACATACCGCGGTACCCCTGGATGTCCATCACTGGTAAATGTTTTACTCCTTCAATGCATGTTTTGAGTTTATGATGTTGAAGCTATATTTAACCCTAAATAGATTAATATATTTCATTTCTGTTCTGCTTTTCAAACACGATAACGATAAGCAATATAATTTATTTTAGACATTGCTTTAAAATATGATAAGTATTAATTATACGCGCTTGTTTGTCATTCTATGTTTGCAGTTTATGTGTTAGATGTTTTATATCTAAATGTGAGGGATTACTCAATGAGGACATACTTTTGATATTTGTCGATTACGCCGTATGAGTTAACGTTAGGTAGTTAACAAAGAATGTCGCACAACAAAACATAACGTATAGTATTCCAATAAGAATAAATAAAGCACTTATATATAGTAAATACGTAATTCTAATATGATTCTGTCAATAGTGTTACAATAATATTATTAAATATTATTGTTCCCCATAAAGTGGGCCATTATTAGATATTATTACATATCTTTACTGTCAATAAATCGCTATGAATATACAAGAGCAATTTGGTAGAAATTTAGCAACTGGGTATTTTTAATGGCTTTAAGTGCAATAATTTTACGTGGACATTGAATATAAATAAGGTAATTAAACAAAGTATAAGGGTGTTTTGGTATAAACAAGCAATAAAACAAAGAGTACAGGTCGTAAATGTGGCGCGAATGCGTCGGGTTAGTTCGGGCCACTGTCGGCCGTCGCTCGTCCCGCCCCATCCGCCGACGCGATGCAACACATTCGTAGCAATTATTGCCTATAGATGCCGATTATTTTATTACTTCCACAGTTTTTTTTATTACTTAATGCACATTTCAGAATTAAATATATATAGGTACTATTAAAAAAGTTACATTTATGAAAACCGGTGGCAGGTTAATTTTCGCGTCTAAAATAATTGATTTTGAAACAAGTAATTAAAGTCGGGTTTATTATATTAATATTGAAAAAAAAAAGAAATAATATTAAATAATAAAAAAAAGAAAAGAGAAGATATTTCGAAACAGTATAAAAACATTAGCATTCATTCAAAATAATGAAGTACTAACTTTTCTCCTCAACAAATAAAATAAAATTCCCATTTACATAGAATGTCTTTCAAAAGTATTAAAATATTTAACATTAAAATTAATAGCTAAAATTCGTTTTAACATACTTAACACGATTGTACAAAGAGTCATACAATTAGCCAGGGATATTATATGTAGGTCAGATCGAATTCAGTAGGTACATACACATTTATATAGGTATACCTGTGAGGTCCACTTAGTACTCAAAAAAGGCAAGCCATTACAGAATTTAAGTGCCTGTACGTTTTGAATACAATGGTGCGATTATTTTTATTCGCAATTTTATTGTCTAGCGAAACATCTTCCGTATTTAAGAGTAAGTATATAAACTTTAATACTCTTTAAAATCAATATGTAGGCTCCAAATCAGATAACGGATCGTATAACGGAAGATATACATAAGCCATAAATTTCACAAAACAATAGGTATAGCCCTATTTTATTTATGACAAATAGGTTAAGTATCTAGGTATTATAGCTACTAGGGAAAGTAATAAAAATTAAAAATGCCTGTAGCCTCAGCAGCTACTACGTAATAAACTCAAAAAACCTATACATCATCACCGCAATTAATAAAATATCATCACCGCACTTTAAAATTATTCAATAATAATTAGTTTATAATATAATTAATTATATAATTAAACCATAAACTAAGTAAGTGTGAATAGCTCACAATGACTTCACCGCACAAACCTAGTCATTATGCAGAAAAAACGAGACAGTGTAACGACAAGCGTATTATTAAACGCGATTTGCGCAGCACTTACATAATTAGCACACAATTAGAGTCAAATCTAAAATGGGTTGTAGCTATTGCGGGAGTTCTTTTATAATATGACTTATCAGATAACTATCTGCTAGATAGATATAGACATTCTGACTTACTCTTAATATCGATATCTAAACTTCCTTTTTAATTTAAAATTTAATTCAATAATTCACCATTGTTGATATTTAAAAAATATTGACAATAGATATTTAACAGTTTTGCAGTTTTTAAAAGCTAAGTTTACTGAAGTTAAAGTATAAAAGCAAAGTTACTTTAAACCAAATCATTACTATCATTATAACTCTAAAATATAAATAAATTTAGTCTAAAGCTGCTAATTATTTACATCTTAATATTCATTAAAATAGAAATAATACCTACGACACTTATTTGATTTTTTTTTATTTAAAAACCAGACCTAACTAACGATCTTTTTACTTTTTGCTTTGACAGCCCAAAAGAAAAAAATGAAATTAAATTGAGTCTCTAATTACCTAATTATGGTAGGTGTCTACCTGCAAGTAGAACAATAAAAAATGAAAAATGTCTGCTTATGTAAAATGTAGGAAGCAATAGAAATATATTCGTTGACATTTTAATTAAATCATTAATTATGTTTACTAATGAATGTCACATTGACAAACCATTTTGTAGGTTTACATATTTATACAACAAGCAAATAGGTAGATATACTTACTTGATAGAAGCTTTTATAAATGTAAGTACTTATCTCTTTATGGATCCCGGCTTTTCTACTTAGATGCCAATAATTAATCGATGAGCTAATAGATATTTTTTTTTACAATCGTGTTTATGATAGAAAAACACATAACTGCCTTTTAAATCAGATACAAATCCCTCGTATTTATTAGCTTCAGTATAATATTTAAATATAATAGGTAAATTCACATTGGTAAATAGAGACATGACAACAAACATTTTAAAATGTGTTATGAGTTTCTATTGTATAATATTCAACCTACCTTTTTTTTTTAAATATAAGACCACCATAAATATAGATAGCTATTTTAAATAGCTATACGGGTATACGATCTTAGGTACCTAATTAAAAGTATGAGGTACCTTTTCATTAATTGAACTGTTCATTACCCTTAATATTATCGTTAATTATAAATATAAAGAAAAATCTTCTCTTTCTTTCTCTTCTTTTCTTTTCATGCACATTAAGTTGATCTAGAAAAAAAAAACTATGTTTAAAATATATTTTATTAAAAACATAGAACGGATCAAAAATAGAATTAATTAAATAAAACTCGGGACATCACATTGACGCAAAGACAGTTGTCATGCTAAATATTTTTTATCAAAGCCACTGCATAGCCATAACAGTGTCATACATCACCGAAAATTATATAAATGGCCTATAATCATCTTGTATTTGTTTAGGAATGGACTATTTTCGTGATTTGTCGGCAATGTTGGCATCTAAAAATGTCTGGGCTGATGTAGATGAAAATTCGTCTCGCAAAGACAAAAATAAAGCGGTAGGTTCTCGGAGGCGCACGTACACAAAATTAAAATGGCGGATTTGTAGGTTATTCGACGTAACGCTCTACCTATATTCTACAACAATTTGTCTGTGTAATAACGCTTTACGTTCAAACACTGGTGTGGGACTGTTTCAACGTCAGTTTGAATGAAGTTATATGCCTCGGTGTCTTTAACACGGCATTCTATTAAAGTAGATGTTGGCTATAATGTTTAAGAGGATTTAGATCATCATTTGAATTATTTCAGTTTTTCTTTTACAAAATCGGAGAAGATAGTTTAAGTCATATACTTACTATATAATATTTAAACATGATTGAAAATGTGATTCTTGAATGAGTAGAATGAGTACAACGTCGATTTCGATTTAAAAAACCAGGTTGAGGAGAAATTTACTTAAGACTAAACCGCGTGTCTCCGTGCCTCCTAAAAAATAAATTTGAAATGTTTGATACTTAAATCAGCATGAACAATATATAATTTATCAAATAAAATGTCATCTACATATGCTTGTAAATATTAATAATAAAAAAAAGACTAAACGTCAATGGAAATTAATCAATTTAAAATTGTACAAACCATAGCACCGACCATTACAAACTTTCAAATCCTTCTCGTTAGTAAACATAGTGCCGCTGGAAAGAAGAGCGCCAGTCACATGTGTGCGGCTCACACAGCGCATGCGCCGAACAAATATGGCCGGCCATCGCAGCCAATCGCAGCACTCTGTGTGCAATCGGAACCCACATGCCATCAAAAGCCCTTTATACTATTGATTGCTATTTGAAACACGTTATTAATTAAATTGTTGAAACTACATCTATACAGTAGGTGTTTGAAATTCTGTTATTTTAAACAGTGTTACTTATTTAAATATTTAATTTCAATATTTAAAATGTCATAAATTTATGTTTCACTTGTGCATGTTTACGACCACGATTAAATTGTTGCAAAAAAACTTTCAAGTTGAAAATAACATCATTATCTTTCTTGAATGAAATATAGAACTGATATAAAACTCTTAACCTTTTTCGTTTTAGATTTACATTGCCTTACGAATGTTTCTCAGGCGATTTTTTAAATTCCCTATCGCCGATCGAAAGCCTGTTGTTATCTGTAAAAACGAGTTGTGAATTTTCGAGGATCAATATATTTTGGTATGCACTCCGTACGTAATTAACGATTGCACTCAATCGAGACAATTTAAATGTTTCCGATCGGTAAAACTCGTTATATTTAAATATTGCTAAAGAACCGGAGTAGCTGAAAATGCGATCCTAATTGGATATATGTATATTTGCAAAGCATTATATAAAATGTTGTAGTGTTAAAGCTGTAATAAAATAAAGTTAATTTTAAAATTACATTTTAAATGGCGTTAAGAACCATTCTCGTTTTGATTGAATGCCAAAAAATTTGTATGTAAAAGAGTAGGTACTCCCATTGCGTATTGAAAAATAACTTTCATTGTTATTACGGTGATTTTTCATAATGAATTATCATTAATGTATGTATAAATCAAATCTAGAATTTGGGACAGCGAAATGTAGGTGCTGAGTAAGAATAAAAAGATAATTGGCAACTAAGTACTGTCCATTTATTAATATTAGGTAGGTACATTTTTAATTCGAGAAATTATTGTTTCACGAACATTATAGTAAATTTTATAAGTAGATAAGTAGTAGATATATTTCGCATCAATTGTAATAGGTATTAATAATAACTGAAACAAAAATATACCTATATAATAAGATTTCATAATATACCTATATAGAAGAATAACTATATTCCTAATAACATTTATTCTAAAGACTTTTATGAAATAATAGTATTTTTTGAAATACAGCTTGCCTGATTTAAGCATAAAAGTAGAAGTTAATATACCTGATAGCTACATATATAAATATACAAAAAATACTTCTGACTCTTTATTCTCTTAGTGGGTTATTAAAACAACAAAAAGAAATTGAGTTAATTCTTAACAAAACTAAAAATGTAATAAACATTATCTGTGGCGAATAAATGTCACAGTTTTATATTTAATTCTCGCAGTGCTTCCCTTTATACATTTACAATGTTTTTACTTACATTAACACGCTTTATTATATAATAACGTAGATTTTATTTAAGTTGTAATTCAGATATAATTGTCATTTTCAATTGTAATTATTTATTTTTTGATAATGATGCGAGCAAATTTTTTTTTTCCGTTTGAAGTTTGATACCTAGCATAACACAATTTTATTTCTCGACAGGACGTATTTAAATGAACTTCAAAGTGTGAACTTCACAGTTAGGGATTTATTTCACTATTTATACGGTTCATAAATTTAATTAATTTTGCTGTCTATAATAAATAAACAATATTTATCGGAATAGGTTCATGTTGTTAAATCTCAACAGCTTAAGATAAACAAACAAGTAGTAGTAAACAAACAAGTATTCTAAGATTACACGATGAAACTCTGCTTTTTATGAAGTTAATTGTTTGGTCAGCTAAAAGTATCTATTCACCATTGAATTACAACTGATATTAAATCAAATCGAGACTGTGCCTATTAACTAAAGAAAAAACAAAACTAGTGATATTTTTTTGTTGTACTACTAACACTAAATTATAAATGTCTGGGGACCGATGAAGGTATATTTTTTAACTTCAGGCCTACCAATTTGTCATAAGAAAGTCACGTGAAAAAGAAGCATCACGAGGGTTTTAGTTATATTTAAGAATACAGTCAATCTTAGACCGATCTGCCTCATCAGCTTAATGATCTACTCTAGATCAGTCAGATCCCGAGACTACGCAAATGAGTGATCAGTACAGAGCATTATAACAACACCTTCTTCTTAGTCACTCATGAGGGGCCTAAATATAACACCTCATAATTCCTCATGTCCATGATTTTGCAATAAGAAATAATTTGAAATAATTATAATGTAATCAACGATATCACAAAGTAAAGCTTTAATTGATAAAAGGCAATTAAAAATGTTTTACTGGTAATTTAGATTGTAGATAAAGTATAATTGTTTGATTGTTTCCTCGGAGTTAGGTTCACATGTGCGCTTGTGAATCTTCTTATTAACTAACTCTAAACATTTTATGACCCTCATTAATCGTATTATTTACTCCAATTACATATAAATGTAGACGTAAAAAAGTCACTTCTTGATAACCTGCTTGATAAATTGTCTTGATCAGATCTGTGTGTAATTTAAAGGATTTTTTTTAAAGACTTATATGAACCATTATATAAAGCTTTCAAAAGTCACCGCAAAAGAGACATTAACAGAAAAAAAAAAACAAAAGAACATGTATCGACGAAAATTACATATTACCTTAGTATGTTTATATATTTATTTATATAAATAACTAAATGAAAATACGATTGTTCTCAAGGTTTTATTATCTGTTTGGCGTTGACTATGAGTGACTTCTGTGTAGTGTAATGCTTCTCTATTAGGTAGATGTAATAATTTGTTAATGTGAATTAGTAATGAAAACATTTTAATGTGCTTGTGAGTGTCTAATATAAGTTAAAAAATATTGAATATTAAAATTGTTTTTTTTTACTTGGTAATACATATTTATCTCTTTTTATTTTGCACAGATTTTATCATTTTGTATGTAATTTAATCTCCGTTGTGAAATTCTGTGTTTAAGAGTACACGTTATTTTTTTTTTTTCTGTCTCATAGGTACCTGTTTTTCAAGTACCAATATAATAAGTTCCATACTGTTAATATTCAAGTCACGTTTACATATCTCAGTGTTTTTCTTTATATTTGTAGGCTTTACATGTTGTGCATGCTACTTGGCCGAAACAAAGAACTTTCAATACGATTGATAATAGATTTTCCATTTCCAGATTGGATGAGCCCCTTCGATCGGGTGGTCTGCGGTGAGTTCAATGGTATTTATCGTTTCAAATTTATTTTCTTTTAGTTTTAAGTATATTTAGTTTAAGAATTTTAACACACGCGATTAAACAACGCATCACACTAAATGGCCTGGAATGTTTAATTTTAAAAGTAAAGTGTTTAATGTATAAGATTTGAAATTGTTTTTGAATAACGAACCATTAATATGGAAGGTATATAAATAAAAGTCTTAAAAGTTACAAATTGACCAGACTCATTTAGAACATCCCTTCCTATACCATTAAACGTTCAGTAAAATCTATGTTTTGGTTATTTTCTATTTTCTTATTATTTTCTCTGGCAAATCAGTATCGATTCAGACTATTTAAATCCTTGGCCTAATGTGTCTGGCATCCAACAGAAAACTATTCAATTCGTTTACTCTGTGACTACGTGTAGTCTTAAATGGATCAACGCTACAAGATTAATTTTACTTTTGTAAAACAAAGAAAAAGGTATATCAGATGTTTGATATTTTTATGACACGAAATAATAAAAAGGGAAATACTTCAAGTAATAGGTAGTTATTGAAGCGTTGTTTGTGGTCGCTCGTGTGTGTAGTTTTAGATTGAAAAAGGCTATCGTTAACTTACTTTGCAAATATTCATTTATAATCGCTTTGTGGAATTATTGCAATTAACCAAACTTTTTGATTAAAAAAGATTGTCATATATATTTTATTTGTTGCTGAATTACTGTTTCCATTTTATTTTAATTCTTCTAAGAATTCTTAAATAGCTATAATTCAAATAGATTCAAAATGCTACCTGTCTTGAGTGTCATGTATCACGTTTTATTTCACTGTTTTACTCAAAATGTCTCTAAAGCATTGTTATTATTTACCATTGCATCGTAACAAATCGCGAATATATTGTTCTATTGCAAAAAGAGACAAAAAGGGTTTAAAAGATTCACAATAAACAGGCTTTCGCAAAAGAACAAAAGACTAAATAGTGGGTCAATATTATTAGCCGACCATTAAGGTACACGAATGGTTAAGAAAGTTTGTACATCAGGAATAAGCGTTCCGCATCTATAAGTGCCGATATTTTTTTTCTTTTACTCCCAAGTTTTATCTTTATGGTATATTTAGTACACGTATACGTACCTATAACTAATCTTAGGAACTGCAAACTGAACACATTGCATTGCAACATAAATCCACTGTCCTTGACTACAATATTAATATCTACATTTAAAATTTACGGTCGGTATATAGATCTCGCATTTTATATATATAGTAGCTTTATAAGCTATATATCTTCTGGCCAAAGAATTTCTTTTTTTTGGTAGTTAAGTAATACAACTGTAGAAAATGCTATAGTCTAGTTGCTATTTTCCGAAATGAGAACGAATATATAATATATTCAACCACCCATAACTTACTGAACCATAAGTCTAACACCGACAGACAAGGTACTTTCACCAATTTGTGTGAATTTAAGAGAACACGCTTAAACAAAGGGTTCACGGCAATAGGATTGTGCAAATTCTCGTTTTTATTGTAAACAGAAAGATCCTTTGTGCTTACAAAATGTTTACAAATAAGGTATAAGTCAAAGGGTTTTAAATCACAGCGTCGAAAGCTTTTAAAACAAGCTTAGAAAGGGGTCCATTGTTTTGTTGGCACGCCCGCAAATTGCTTTATTACGGACGCTTTGCGGCTGTTATGCGAAAGTCGATATCGCCAAAATCGTAGTCAAAACATTGTTTGTTATCATAAGGTGGTTACAACTGAACTCCAAGGGCCGACTTTGTACTCGCCACAATAAACATAACCATACATACGTATCATTTGAAAATTAATTTCAAACAAATTGAAAATTTGAATGCGCTTAAGTACTTGTATCATGCATGCCTGAAAAAATCACAAGCATTTTATTTATAAATCTATCACTCGGGAAATTCTCTTCATACGTTTATTCGACTCTCAAATTGCGTCTTAAATACTTTTATCATCAGTCCGAACACAAACAGTATATTGACGTTAAAAAATGGATAATCATAGCACATTCGGGTATATAAAACAATTTTATAGCATCATAACAATTAAGGCTTAATCACTGTCAATCGTAACTTCACCGTTATAAAGTGATTGACGCTAGTGCTGTAAAAAAAGTGTGTCCGCGAACAATAACAGTTGAGAATTGACCATAAAGTGGCGACCTTGCGGCAATAAAAATTTAACGAGCCAAGCCCGTGGCGTAGTATAGTACAAACATATTGTCAGATTCAGAACGTGACTGTCATAGAAACAGCTGGTCTGACATCTGTGTGCCGCCTCGGCTAAGATGACCGAAAAGCTTTTATAGCTCATTAAAAACCAAAAGAGTTAGGGAAACAAACGATTGATTTATGCAAGCAATTTGATACTTTCTTGACCCAACCTAAAACCTGTTTTCTAAGAGATCGCAGATTTATGTTTTTGTTTTTATGGTATTTGGCCTAAAATTAACGGTAATGCGTACCTATTCGATGTTTTAAATATGCAGTTCAACATACAATTCAACTCGAGCGTTATAGATGTGTAATATATAGAAGAGCAGCGTATTTCTACGGACCACATGCGCCCAGCATTTAAGACGGAAATTAATTTCCATAATTGTCTATTTGACTACCGAGTTGCGTTGTCGTGTTGAGCATTGCGAATGCGCGATGCGATGCACGTCGACGGCGTGCGTCGCCAAATAAGTTCACCCAGTACATGTATATTGCAGATATTACCTCCTTATACTGCTTATCTTTGGTGTACTTTGGTGTGCAGATATTTTAACGTATGGCTTTTAATGTTGAGATATCTTATTTTGTAATGCGTGGTCTCGAAAAGGGAGAGAGCGCCGAGATATTAATCCGTCTGGGCTATACAGTACTACAGTAGTACGAAATGCATTACTAAGTTAATTTACATTCGTACTCAGAAAAAATGTTGATGGACATGAAATTTGACAGTGGTAGAGCCGAGAGAATGGGCCGGCATATTCCCTCATCCCCCGCGTCCCCCATCCCTCATCACCCTTAAAGGCGGGCAGTGCACTTACGACAAGAGTTGCAAGCGGCTGTCACTTACCATCAGGTGACCCGTCTGTTCGTCTGTCCTCCTATAGTATATAAAAATGGAATTATTGTTTTTTAACGAGTTTATTAATATTTTTTAATTACAAGACCCTATTTAATTTCAAGGAAATTCAATTTGTGTTTAATTTCAACAGATCTATGTTTTAATTGGGTTTATTTACCGATTTTTTCCAAATACCGCTATAGGAGATCAAAGAATGAATAAAGAAAGAAAGAAAGGAATAGAATATAAAGGATTTTTTTTTTTCATATCCTCGATTGTCGAGTGCAAGTTCAATTAATACATACATACATATATACATATATATATTTTAAATTTAAGATTTGTTCGAGGGAATTATAAACTAAGACCGACTGTTAATATAGGCTTAATAGGTTAATATGTAATAACATAAACCTCTCCATACGTACCATCGAAACAGATTTTAGTGATAACAATCTCGCATAATTATAACCAATTTATTATCAAGTTAACAAACGATGAACAACATCGATGCCAATCATGTACAATTTTGTCGTCGGTTAGTTACGCTATAAATGCCTATTCAGTAAACCCATAAGACTTGAGTGTGTGCGCGTACCAACGTTGTGTGTCTCCAAGGCTGTATTTGTTGATGATCTACATTGCGTAACCGACTATTTTTGGTAATGAAACTGAAGTTTGTTGACCCCTTTTTTATTATAGTTATGTAATATTACCAGTTATGCTGATAGGCTGACAGTGAAATACATATACCCACAGTAGTGTATGGATCACTATCAGTCTACTTAATAATTGTTAACAATTGTAGCTGTGGTTTGGAATACCATTATGCCAAAGTGTATATATAGGTAAACTACACCGTGTTCTGACTTCATCTCGTAAATGGAACTTTGCCGGCGGCGCGGATGTCCCTAAATCTCCAACAGTTCAAAGCTACCATTTCTAAGTACTCCCTATGCGAGAATCGCGCTCTAGACACGAGCGCGCCGTTTGCTCAACGACTCGTCTAACCATAAAATATTATCATGTGTTTCGGTTGTAGAAGTCCCATGGCTACTAATTCCTAGTAAAAGTTTAGACGTACCCAGATAGACTAGGAGCTAAATTAAATATAATTCTTAGTATAATCAGGCTTTATTTAGACTTTATTGCTTTTGAATGAGGTTATAAGAATTCACGAATGTTTTTTAATAAATATAATATATTCAACTATTATTATTATACTAAAGTGACAAGAACTCTTTTTTTTATCATGTGGAAACCCCCACGGGTCATCAACCTACTGGGACCAGTAGGGTGGTATCTCGACTCGAACCGACTAAAACCACACGGTGTTCCGACACATAGTCCTATTGCCGGGGTCTCAGGTGTACCCTTAAAAGGAAATCCCTGTGCACCCCGGCAGACTTGGTCGCCTATTGAACAACAGACTGCTGTGGTGTAGCTTCACTTGCTGTGGTGTAGCGGAACACGGCGCCGCCGTATTTGGCCTGTTTTTTCTAGACGGGCGGATAGCCCTATCCGACGCCTTCAGGCCAGCGCTCATGGAGGCCGGAAATCAGCTTGCACTGTTCGGCGTCTGGTGCGTCATCTGCGGGATGGGAGAGCATTAGACTTCTCGCGTTCCCTTTCCGCAACCTACTTGCAAAACGAGGCAGCAGAATCCCACGCACTCTCGCTAGAGACTATGGACATAATCATGGTCTCCAACGAGAGGCTACCCACACGTATGGCCGCCGCGAAGTCCAATGCTCCTGCATCCACGCAGGGCACTCCACTAGAGTGTGCAGTGCAGTGTCCTCGAGGCAGCCCCCGCAGTGATCAGTCACAAATAATCAAAGTTAGGTAAATCGGGATATATTATATCACTTGTAATTAATCATAATGTAATATATACTAAATAAGTAGTATAAATAAGTAAAACTTAATGTATCCAAATTTTAAGTTTGTAGAAGAACTTCGCTTGCAGAAATACTAAAGTTAATGCCTGAACAACATTGATTTCGTTTCATTGAAAGAAAATCTTGCAATACATTTATGTGCAGACTAATATACTTACTAGACTTCAAAGTCATAAATCGATATATTCCATGTCACTGTTACTCACCCGCTGTGAAATTAACTTGAGTGCCTCAAGATATTGCCTAAGTTTTGCTAGAAAATATTCATCTCAAAATAGTATTAATACTAACATTTAAATTTATTATATCAAAACAAACGCTCCACGATATTTAACATGTCTCAATTTTTATAAAGTAATTTAAAACCTTAATATTATTAGTATTCAAAATGTTTATTATTTAATAGGTGATATTAAAAAGGTGATTGATTGCCTTTATGTATTAAAGATGTAATACATATCTTGTTGAACAATTTTTATTAGAAATTTAAATAACACCAAAATAGTATTATTAAATTAATAACTCTACCATTGTAAATCATATAAAACAAGTATTACGAGACGTCACTAGTTGAAATAGTAAATATATATACATATGTAATGTATGTTGTATTTCAAAGATAGGTTCTATCTTAACATTTCAAGAACTTTCTGAAAAAACTGTTTTAATGAGAGAATGCATATCCTAGCAAAATAATCAATCAGGCTTTGCTCTTACATATGCTCTTAGATGTTTAAAAAGGTACTAAAAAGTTACACACAATCATCATGTATTGCTGTATACATATATGATTTTATATAACCTATGTCATCTTATCTAAATCTAAACGACTTCAATAAATCGTATGACTAGTTTCGAATCCATATAGAATATAAAACGTTTTATTAATAATATTTCTATAATATGTATGTTTGTATTGCTACTTTCTCTCCTGCTATAAAACGTGAGAGGAACTTTAACAACAGGCGTTCTTACCTATAAAGAACCACCGGTAATAATGAGAATCATTTTGGTCTTTTTTATTAATAACATAATACCAGTGTAGTGACTAAAGGATTTATTACCTGTTTTTGAGGTTTTAATCTATAATTTTCACTAACAATTTCCTCGAAATGTTTGCAACATTATAATGAAAAAAAGAGGCGTTATTAAAATAACCGTATGAAGCTTTCTGAATGAAGAGTTTATAGTTCACTATTTAAATCTAAAACAAACATAGCGTAGATTTTTATTACATTTTATGAATGAAACTCGTTCTATTTAATTATATAAACATTGGCGTAACGTATGTACTTAGCTGTAGCTGTCGTTCTCCACAGCTTCTTGGAAACGAAATTAATGATTTTATTAACACTGCAGGCTTACAACGTGCACTGTCACAGGTTGTCAGATGATTTCAGTTTCTTGGTAATTTTAAATAAAAATGTAAGCTTTATTTTAAACTTGATTTTCAGAAAATGTACATTGTTTTATGCCTACATGTGTATGACAAAATGAGTTAGCTCATTACGACCGGAAATATTATACTGTTTTTGAATGAAGTTTTCTGTATTTGTTTTATTTTTAGGGCCGTGTTTAGAGGGACACATTTTGTATGAATTTACGTCTGCACTTCTAATCTGTAAAGTTTATAAACATACTTACTCTTGTAAACTCAATAGGTGTACACACGTATATCGTGATGAACAAAAAAGTAATAAACTCCGATTAAGAGAATATTTAAAGAAGTAAATGTCGTCGTTTTGTGATTTTAATCTTTATCCTGTTGATATAAAACTTAAAATTTATTGCCACCTATCGATCTTCACATGTTGTGTAAATACTCTTTATTATCCTCTGAATAATATACAGACAAAGAAATTTTATTCAATTCAAGCGACGTATTAAGTCACCTGGATTTTAACCTACAACAATAAAAAGTTATAAGTACTGATTTAAAATAACTGGTACTTACAAAGTTGTCAATAAATTACATGTAATTACAAACTTATTAAGAAGGTTTTTAGCACAATCATATAGTGATTCATGATGAATATCAATGACTAGAAAATATATTTTACAGGAACACGGCTGTTTACTTACAAGTAAACACTAAAACTATTTCTCGCAACTAGTGATATATTACAATCGTGAGCCACGGACCACGACGTTGTTGATTTGTTGTTTAACTATTGGCCCCCCACGACTGAGAGACGACATTGCATAATTATATTGGTTTTGTTAATCTGCTCAGCATTCATATATGCAATGCATCATATAGGTGCACTGTGGATATTAATCGAATGACATTGGTTCAACACGCAAATCTTTGACTAAATGTTTGACAGCAAGTGTAAGTCCATATCATCTTCTAATTTATGTCAATAAACTGTTTCAATACCTAATTGAAATTTTAAGCTTTGGGTAGAAAAACTTTGGCATGTGTGTAGTGTAAAATATTTGAACTAACTCCCGAATGTACATATATATATACGAGTATGCACAATATGCACAATGCCCATCTGATACAAAATGGACCAAGTAATTTAAAAATATAATTTAATTCCGTAGTTTTACACATTTAAATTATAATACTGTAATGGTTAACCAAGATTCCTGCAGTGTTAACTGAACTGAAATTTGAACTAAAAAGAAAACAACAGGCATAAAAAATATTTTTTTTTACTTTTTAATTTTTTGTTTACACACTACATTGTCTAGTAAATGTTCACATTTTATTCATTCATATTTCCTACCAATCGATTAATTGGCTTTTGTATCCAATTAACATGCATTGATTGTACATAATGAATAATGAATCTCAACACTCCCGTATTCCTCGTATGATAACAGCCAAGATTACTTCGATGTTGCGAATTGATGACTGAGTCGACTTTAAGGAAATTAAATTATATATTTCACGTGATCTGAATCACTTCGATAGTTACTAAAGAAAAATTATAATTTAATTGACTATTAAAATTCTCTATAGTCAGCCAACTTGTTCATGGAATATTTAGCAAATTTCTTATACACAAAGAGGACTTAAAAGTAGAAGGAATTACGTTTACCAACATATGTACATATATTCGTTTAAATATTCAAGAGGTGGGTTACCTTGAAAACACATAATAGTTAATAGTTTGTACGCAGCGATTACTAATTAACTCAGGATTTTAAGTTTATAATAATTTAAAGATCTCAATTTTTCACCTCGTCTACAATGTAAGCCAGAGTTAGACGTAGTTTTATATACACAGAGTGTTATTAGTACATAGTGTTCAAAGACGTGACTCAATAGCTACAAGAATGTGAGCTGAGGCATTGTTCAACAGTCCGTCGAACTTTCTGAAAGCTTTACTTTGCTCCGTTTCTGCCAACTACGTTATGCTAATATTGATACGATGCCGTCTGGCAGTTCTCTACTATAATATATTTTATTCGTCTGCTATAACTCGATATTTAGGGACCAAATAAAGGTAATGTTTTACTCTTCACAGATAGTTGGCTTCAAATTGACGTTATCATTAGTTGGAACGTACGGTAAAGAGTATGAATACCTCGATCGATTTATTTATACTACGAACCAAAGATGTTTTAGGATCCGTGGGGTATACCCGGAGAATTTGATCTGACGTTTGTTACATATAAAGGGACTGCACCAATGACGTTATTAAGCGACAAAGTATTGAGTAACGCGCCTGGTTCGACCGATAACACACCGCTTCGTAACGCTATAGGCGTCGATTGCTTTCAAAGGGATTAAACGGAGTGCGTACGATTTATATCTCTATTAACGTTGAGTATTGTTTACACACGTCTGACCAAGGCCTCGGAGGCCAAACACAGATGTTTGTAAAAACATTTGCTTGGAGATTAAAGGTAGACCTGGCCCCCAACTCCGGCTAATACAGACCAGCTTGCGCCGCTAAAATGTAATAAGATGTACGGGCCGAGAGTTCAGCTCGTAATGGTCACGTTTAAGTGTGTTTACAGCGAGTTCAGCGTTTCCGACCAGTTTGCATAACTTGGGGGTAGTCTCAATAAAAATAAATTGGCTCGCTGACCAGAGTTGCGCATTACACACGTACGAGGAAGCCGGGCGACATGCCCAGAGGTGATTTACTGATATTTCATGGCACTAAGCTTGTTGGGTTATGGAAAGTAGAATGAGTCAACTAGGATTATATTCAAATTAGTATTTTTTATAAACGATATACGAAGAACTAGTTAATGGTGTTACTATTGTGTTTAGCATTAATTGTTCTTGGTAAAAAAGAAAACATTATCAAATTATATAAGTACATTAATAAAACTTGGAACTTACTTATTTACATAATTTCGAGTATGTAATGATTGGGCTCTTTAAAATATTTACAAGTTATGCTCAGTTTACATACATTACCGATACATAGTTCATTAATATCCCCTTTATATATTACTGTAAGTTAGTAACTGTTTTGGCTAATAAAAACACCAAATGTTATCATAAATTCCGTATCAAATTCTAGACAGAAATCATTAAATACGTGTAGAATGAAGCTGGAGGTAATGTTACCTACAAGCAGTGCGACACTCTTGCGCATTAATCTGGGAGATACAATCGCGGTCACTACGAGTTCCGTAAATCTTTGATACGGATCTTGATATATAGGTGGGGAGAGTAGGGTACGGTTCTCTTTTGAAAGGCCATTGCGGAATGGGGCGACAACTCGATACGGGCTCGGCATTGTTTGACTCGTTTAGTATTAGGCAGGTAGACTTTGTACCTTGTACTTCTTTATGATCTCAATGAATAAAACGGGGGAGGGGAATGAATTTTTATTTTTTTAAATTGGGTAAAGTACTTCTTTAGATTAACAAAGAAATATATGTTAACTAATGTCAAACATATTAGGCAGTGCTTATCTTACGTTTTAAATGTCCAGTAGGAACAATAAATTTGTAATTAGTTTTACACCGTAAAGGAAAAGTTCGATTAACGTCTTTCATAAGGAGTTCCCTTTTAAACTTTTAGGCGTTATGACCAGCTGCGATGCTAAGTACATTACTTGTAATACAAACTCGGAATCCTTAAAACACTATCTTATTGTAATTATGACTCATGCTGGCTATAAATCTCCTAAATCTCGTTAGTCAATAGTGGATATCCCATAAGAATCATTTACGTATGAAGCACACTGTGCTGTCACACACACTATTTTACTCCACTCCTAGTCTATAAATAAACGATTCTTTTTCTCTTTTTATTTCATGTTCTCTCCTTAGAAAGCCGAAAAGCGAATATTTTGTCAAGAGTTATGTTAAAAGTTTTGTAAATTCAAACAGATGCATTGATACCCATGGTTAAGTGTTATGAAACGATATACAACACATTTATCTAAATATATGGTTTTACTCACGTGAGTATTTCGGAGATGCCGTATGCCTCATGAGTGTGACGTCCGGTACCGTGGCGGTTGGACGACTTACTCCTTGAGAAAGGTCTCCTGTCAGGACGAAACTAATCGGACATCCCCGAAATACACATGTGAGTAAAAGCGTATATTTAAATAAATATGAATGTAACTCACAAAAGTTTTTATTCTGATATACAACAATTTTTAAGACGTTATGAAGTTTTCACGATATCAAAAAGTATTTTTGCTTGACATACAGAAAAAGTCTTCACTTTAAGTCATTTAAATCACGTAATTTCAGTACTGACTGTGGGTTTTGTTGTTGTGGGTTGTGTGTTGTTTTTTTTCTAAAGAATAATCACCACACATTCCTCGTTGTCAGGAGTAGGCAACTTAGTCTGACTCCATCCAATTACGTAGACATTTAAAGTAACTTAATGGCATTCAATAAGAAATTAAAATGCAATTTTATTGTAGAGAAGCTTAATTTGTATGACGCGAGGATTTTTGACGCGCCCGCCTTTTGAGGTCAGCCGACTGTGGTCAGCTCTTAAGAGGCGTTATGTTAATTAATTATTAAAACAATTTAATAATTTTATCTAGGTATATGTCGGTTGCGATGTCATTTTCGAATATCATATATGAATTATTGATTTAATCTAGGCCTTGCTCGTATACCTGCGGTATGGAAATGAGCTTCGGAAAACGGTAATCAAGAATTGTTAATTGCAAGCGGTTGCCTTGCCACCCACGGGTTTTTATTTTATGTACTTAATATACATTAGCAATGTACTCATATATATAGATATAAAGGAGGTTTTTTTATCTATATTTTCCAATTGCTTGTAGAGGTAAGTATATGTCCGATGAGACGAGGCGGACGGAAAACTTGTTAACCTAAAGAAATATTTTTTGATGGTTAGTAATACAGAAGTTTTAAAATAATTATAAGTCGCTAAAACTGATTAATTTGGTACTTACTTAAAATAATGATAGTAGAGGGCTCGCTCACTACTGCTTTTCCTTTCCTTCCGTTGCCTTACCTTGTTCTCAGCTTTTCCTTTTAATTAACTCCCAAATTTATCTTTTTTAATTCCCATAGTACCAGGTTGACTGCAATAGGCTTGCCCCCCTATAAAGATAGTGGGACCAAATATTCTAAATGGCAAAATGTGGGTGTTTAATACCCCTTCCTACCCTCTTGAGGGATAAATGTGGGAGTCTATGTATTAATTTCAAAAACCATTTTGTCATGTTATAAATATTATTCTTATAATAAGCCTTAGATCCAAGATTCATCAGCGTGACTTGGTAGTCTGTTAGTCGGTATTGTAATATAGACAGTTGTTGTTGTCTATCCCTATCAGGATAGCATTCATTTTATCACTTACCTATATGAATATTTATACATGTACATGTTTGTTTACATATGTCAATGATATTCAATAGGTAGGTGCAAATACTTCAGTATGAAGCAAGTTAGGTTAGTAGTTAATATAAGTTTCCGCTTGATTCAACTTTGGTATTTTATGACATAAGTTTATGTTGTTTTTCCCTTAGCTAAGGTATTTGTATTCTTTAGAGAAATACTCTTTCATAATATACACAAAATGTTAAACACTCTAATCGAGCCTTTCCCATTGCCGAATATTTTAGATGCCTGTGTATGTACTACTAATATACCCTAACACAGGTATGGAGAAAGAGTATGAGATGTCTGTGTAGGTAGATAGTTACAAAAGTATTCAACATACCCAGTTATTTTCAAATTAAAAGCAGTCAAAGTGGTACGTGTATTGCAGCTCAATCAATTGAAATAAATAGTTAACCCTACATCTGCGCCTCATCTTAAAATACGTTCTATTTGATAAATCGATAATGTAAACAATTTGATACATCAATGGGATATGCTATCGTATGCTAACCCTTTGTCGTAATTAAGACTGTATATACATGTATGTTTTCTTTTAATCGTACCGGTTGTTTAGCATGTTTCTTAGTATTCACCGACCGGATACTGAATCGCGATAAATTCCATGTTTACATTACGATATGTATCTCCGCTATGGACGACAAGATTTCAATGTTTCGGCAGATAAACACTACTCTTCAGTACTTGGGGAGATTCAGTCCAGGGGGAAATTAGAATTACCCTTCCACTGCTCGTGACGAATGAGGTGTTGAATCTGAAATTGTAATTTGACAATAAAATCCATGCAATTGATATCATTTTATACAGCCGTTAGCATTCGAGTGGTGTTGTGTATGACGGAGGGATGCGAAGGGGCATCTGTGGGGTTTAGGGGATCAGGGGACAGCGCAGGGTGCGTCTGACATTGAAGAAGTGCCAATAAGAGAGGTATAAATAGCGGGGGCCGGCAGCCGAGGGCGTTACTACAGTACGAGATCGGAATATTTTGTTCGTACGCTCCGTATAGTGTCCTAAGCAAGGGATTACAATGCGGGAAGGCGACTGACTCTACAGCGATCTCTATCTACTTGATAAATTGTAAAGTTGATACAAATTTATGGGTTTTATGGTTTAACTTGACACTTGGTGTGAAACATTTACGTATGAGTGCTTAACATTTAAACGAGCTGTAAGCATAATAATTGTTTTTGTTTCACACGAAGGCACTTGTTCAAACCTGTACATGTTACCCACTTAATTTTGTTTTAAAACTACATACATACATTAAATGTTTATGTACAGGTTTTCGAATGACTTCGTTACAATATAAATGAAGTTAAATGTTTGAACACGAGAAGTAGGCAGCCCATAAAGGTGAAATATATGGTCAATTCAATAAGTTGTAACTGTTTATAATATCGCTGTCAAGTTTTTTTAGACATTATTTAGTCACCCATAAGGCTAAATACACTAATCTAGACCCAAGGTGGTATTAGCCCAAAAAAGTCATAAAAAACCCATAAATTATTCCCCAAAAATTGGACATCCTTGAAGTAGACAAAAATGACCAGAATAAATTGGAATGGTAGTGGCAGCCGATAAAACATTCAGTTTATGGGGTGTCATATTTACATTCGGGAAGATGTCAACGTGGAATACAGATGAGTACTTATTTGTACTGAACCTAGTTGTCCCAATATGTTACTGGTCTTCAATGAAATCCGCATTTAAAGATTTGTTTAAAGAATATAAATCTCATAGTACAAAAATACAAAGAGAGTAAGTAAGATTCGGGAATATTAAGAGCACATCAGATGCGCGCTGTTTGAAATTTTACCAAGCGAGACGCTCGTAGCTACACATTTACCTTTTTCATTCATTACTTACGGAAGTAATGGGGGCTTGGCTACATGGAGCTTGTTAATCTAATCACGGTAGCACTCCAATTAAACAAAGCCCTCTCGCTGGTGCTAATCGATTGCCAATAAATTGGGATACGACTTCGGAACGCATAATTTCTTGCACCCTGCGGCTTGCGTAATGTGACGTCAGGCTTAGGGTGTAAATGCATGGAAATGTATAGATTATGTCCCCTAGCCGTGAAGAAAAAGATAACGTAAAATTCCAGATGATGTAGGTAGTGCCAGTATTTTGGGCACGTTATCATTTGCCCGTGATACTTAACAACGGTATGATACGTAGAAAATGTTTTGAAATTCATTATTTTTTTAAGTATTTTGATTGGGAATTGTAAATCATTGCAAAAGTTTGAAGAATTTAAAAATGTAATGGCGAACTTAATGCCGTAGGCATTCTCTACCAGTTAACTTTAGCGTGGTGGGGACGTCTGTTGTTCAATAGGAGGCCAGGTCTGCCGGGGTGCATATTTCTCTCAAGAATACATCTAAGACCCTGGCAATTAACTGTATGACGGACAACTATGTGGTCTTAGTTAGTGCGTCCGACATACTACCCTACCGGTCCCGATAAGATGATGACCCGTAGGGATTTATACACGTTAAAACAAAAGAGGGTGTTCTAGAAACAGGAGAATATGTGCACTAAATAATAAATTTTAAAACAAGTGACTGATAAAATAATACATATGTACGTAAAAAAGATATATTTATTTGACTAGTCAACAAGAGTGTTTATTCCATAATTATAATTTTATTCTTAAGAACTGTAATCTCTTGGTATTTTATTAAACTGTTTCAGTTTCGAATCGACGACCGTGGCGCTCACCAGCCCACACCTCCATACTCTGTATGGTGCTCGAGCGGATAATCAATACCCAATTAATCCGCCACCTAGAGGATCACTCCTTGTTAAATGATCGGTAATATGGTTTTAGGCCGAACCGATCCACGGGTGATCTTCTAGCGTACGTCACACACCTTTGGGGTGAGGCTATGGATAGGCATGGGGAGTCCTTGGCCATCAGCCTCGACATTGCCAAGGCCTTCGATAGGGTCTGGCATCGCTCGCTTCTCTCCAAACTTCCTGCATTTGGTCTGCCATCTCAGCTATGCAACTGGGTTGCTGCCTTCCTCCACAAGCGCCGCATTAGGGTTCTCTGTGACGGCGCGGCCTCTGACTTCCAGGAGGTTAGCGCTGGTGTACCTCAGGGCTCCGTCCTATCGCCCACGCTGTTCCTTCTGCATATCAATGATATGCTGGCTCTTGGCAACATACATTGTTATGCAGACGACAGCACAGTACACGGGCGATACTTTGGACATCCTGCTGCCAAGCTAGCAGACGTTGAGGGAAAACGACAGGAGCTTGTTGCTGAGCTCGACCGGGTCCTGAGCCGCATCTCTCAATGGGGTTGTGAGAATCTGGTCGAGTTCAGCGCCAAGAAAACACAGGCGTGCGCGTTTTCAAACAAAAAGTCTCCATTCCTTCCCCTTCCTACTCTTCAGAACACTCAACAGCCACTACAGGATAGGCTTAGTATACTGGGTATGGACATCTGTCGGGATCTCAATCCGCGTGATTACATCGAGAGCGTCACTAAGGCGGTCTTTTATAAGTGTCTTTTATATAAGACCCAGGTTCGCTCCTGCGTGGAGTACTGCTCTCATCTTTGGGATGGCTATGCGCAGTATCTGCTTGACGCTCTCGATCGTCAAGCAGATCCGTCGTCCGTATTATAGACTGTCCTGAGGTCACCCAGTCTCTTGAGCCCCTGCAGTTGCGAAGAGATGTCGCCTCTATGGCAGTTCTCTATCGCCTACATCACGGGGAGTGTTCTGACGAGCTCTTCCAATTGGTCCCACCTTCTCCTTTCCTCTACAGGACTACACGTGCTGGCCTGAGGAGTCACCGTTTGCGAGTCGAAGATATGCGATTCCGAACGAAACGGTTTGGCTCTTCTTTCCTGTGCCGATCAGTGAAAGCCTGGAATTCCCTACCAGCGCACGTGTTTCCTTCCCAATTTGATCCCGGGTCTTTTAAGCGGGGCGTGAAAAAGCATCTCACCAGGCCGCCATAGTGTGGGTCACCATGCTGCATTGACTAGACATGCAATGAGGATGGTGACCACCACTCTTGGACTCCATTTATTGCTTACCATCAGGCAAAGTGGAGTTATTATGGTAGGCTTACGAATAAAAAAAAAAAAAAAAAGGTATTTATGTACGTCAATTTACCATTTATTTCAATACAATTTTCCATAGTTTCTAACCATAACTTTTCACACAAAAAAAAAATTATAAAGAACGATTGAGTGTTAGATATTGTTCAACATACTTTCCTACATATATTACAAAACCCACCTCCCTGTGGCTATGTAAAATAAAACAAATGAGTGCGGAACGCACCTATATATTGTTAAAATCCCATGCGAACGCATGTAATCTCCAACCATATTTGTAGGAAAAATGTGCGAAACACCCACAGCAAATGGTAGCTCAAGATTAGTCGGTGCCATTCCAACACGTTACGTGAATAGCGATGCTACCAAATAAAATGTTTAGGGCCATTTTGGCCGACAACGAGCGTGGCTAGCTCACCCAAATGCCAATAGGTCTATTTTACCCCCACGTCTAAGGGGAGCTATACGGCTATCATAAATTGTCCGCCGCAAATTTGCAATCCTATCTTTTTGGCCCGGTGAGGGAGGTTCAACATTAACATAACTGTATGTTGGGTAATTCCACGTGTAGCTTTATGAACATAACAGCTTACCCCGGCGCGTATGTGTACTCGAATCTCCACTCTAAGGGCCTTATATCACGACGGTGTAATGTACGCAAAGGTAAGCGTTAAATAACTCGAGAAATTTGAATTTCTCTATAATTTTTGCATATTCTAGGTAGGTAGATAGATATACATATAAATACCACATACACACACGTACACTCACGCCTGTGGCTCCGAAGGGGTAGGCCGAGGGTCCATTTACTGAACAAGGCAAGCCTATTGCCTTCATCCGGGCACTTTTGGGAATAAGATGGGAAAATTGGGGGTATATTGACAGGGAAGGAAGGATAGAAAGGGAAGGAAAGGAATAATGCTCATACAGATTGATCGGGGAGTATAAGTAATAGCTCAAGCAAGTCAAGGTCGCATACTCGAAATGGTTGGTGTATATATATAAATACCAATCAGTGTATAATCTGGACGAGTGCTTAAACTGTTCTTAATGGCAACGTAGGTGTCACTCACAAAATAGTATAGACAAATATAGTTTACCTATTAAAGAAGCTAATACAAATTTCTATTCATATTAGTGAATTAATTTAGTAATCAAAAATATTCTCCAAGAAGAATTTTAATAAAACTACGAATCTGGATTAATTTTTAATTATAATTGC
Organism: Tyria jacobaeae; assembly: GCA_947561695.1. Lineage (NCBI taxonomy): Eukaryota > Metazoa > Arthropoda > Insecta > Lepidoptera > Erebidae > Tyria > Tyria jacobaeae. The sequence goes on from OX387218.1 coordinate 13,388,502, forward strand.
GGGATTGCAAATGGCGGCTGGAGTCGCTAGAATACGTGAGAGGCCCAATTTAATCACTCGTCTTATAACGACTAGGGGAAGGGGGGCAAATATAAAGCGCGTTCTTTAGTTATTAAAGCCCCTTCATTACGCGTAGATATTTTGTGGTTCATTAAATACTTAAGATTTATAGAGAGATACTTGAACGAACGGGTGATTAATATTAACGTCGAAAAGCCTTTTGTATAATCAGAGCTGGCTGAAATGTTTATACTGCTGACATTCGTCTGTTCCTTGGTTTAAGACTGTTTTTCAGGGTGGGTTTGACTTCTTTTTACATAACGTTCGGTTATTGAACGTCAGTTACTACAAATATCTTATTGTTACCACGTCATTCCTATTCCGTACATAACACAAATGACTTCACTATTACGTCACATCGTTACTTCTACCTTCACCTACGCTATGGTGTAGTGAATTATTTTATATGGCGAACTAAGTACCTATAAAGGCCTAAATTATTGCCTATTATAATTAACTGTGTAAACGCAGTGACTATTTAGCATAGTAACACAAACACGAAACTGGCCCTTTTAAGCGACAACATGCGTGGAACCTTACCCTATCATAGTTTACAAGCACATAAGCGAGGCCCTTGTCATTGGGCGCTTAAGGGCACATTACACCCTTAGAATAGCACCTCCGTAATTAAAACGCTTTAAACTGACAATTAGAAAGTACCTATGAAAATAACACGGTAGCCTCCACGAGCCATTGAACGACTATGAAATGTCATGGCAGTTTCATTTCAAGATGGAGCGATCAAACAAAGTAAAAATAATGAAAACTATTTTTTATGTATTCACATAGAATATTACAGAGAATAATTATCAATAAGCTACGAAACATTTTGTACGTTAGTAGTACGATAACTATTCTTACTTTACTTTACTTACTTTACTATAGTAATAATTTACCGCATTAAGCTACTTAAGGAATTTACATCAAATACTCAAAAAGAATAACAAAGCTAACTATTATTAAATCGTAGTTTTCATAAAAACTATACCTAATGTAGGGGGGACCACTTTTAGAATCTCGTTGTAAAAAAATGGAAATATTAATTTATGGTATTCATTAATTAAAAATGGCGCATATAATTCATTACATATCTCTGTCTATATACACTGCCCGCATTAACTTTCAATTAAAACAATTTATACACCCAGTGTGTTCTGTAAGCTGATATAGAAAATTTTATCATCATAAATTACATAGTTGAATTAATAAGCGTACAATAGAGGAACTAACGAGCTCCGTCGGCGTCGACCGCCTGCGTTGCATACGAGCAAATTAAATTTGCATGTTTGCAACCCCATAACACCCTTTTGCCCCGCCCTGTCAATGAGGGAGTTATTAGGAACAGCCGCCATTTTTGGCCAGACTGACCGTGGGGCGAACCACTGAGGGATAATACGGTTTGCGAGAAATTTGTTTTCGGATTTAGTTTTGTAATTGGAAATGTTTCACACTTGTATAGCTAAACAGGTATACGTAAAACATGAAACAGGGCACAAATTACACTTCATTTTTAAAATGACTAAACAAACTATAAATCTTGTTAATGTCAATGAATGTGAAAAACGTGTAGTTGTTTAGATTCCCTATTGTAACATTGCTAACACTGATGATTTCGTGGTTTTTTTTCACAAATGTATTTTTTGTTAAAAGGAATTGGTCAAAACATGTCACACAGTGTGAGATTGGTTAAACAGCGTATATTTTTATTCCTTACCTATTTTTGTTATTTTAGATACTTAAGCTCTAAATTAGGCAAAGTAATATAGACATATATATACTAACTAAATAATATATTCCCTCCTTCATTCAATGAGAACATCTATTAAATAGCCGTATTCGACTACACAACAATATTCCAGAGATAAAAGCTACTGTTTTAAGCAAAAGCTCTCTACCTAGACATTTAGTACATTAGGGGGTCTATTCTAAAAAAACATTTGCGCTTCTGGTGGGTGGAGCTCAAATGATAAAATATAACAACATTTCATTTTTATTTCTCCCTTTGTTTTTTAAAGGTACCGTACACATCGAATGGGGCGCGAGATCCTCGCTTTATTCAAATTTTGGTGTTCGACAGGGGTAAACTAATTCGTTTCAAATTACGTTACTATATTACATTGCGACTTAAAATATACCTCATATAAACAACAAGGAGAGGGTTCGAATAAGTTATTAGAAGGCATCCAGGTTCGCGTAATTAGATTACCTGTTAGATACGCACTCGTGTATTGCAATTTATGCCTGAATACGTAATGGTATAGCCATTACGTATTCAATTCTTCAATGCTTTCAATTCTTGAGTTTGGCACTCAACAAATATTTAAAATGTATGCATGTATGTATTTATATTCTTAAGCATTGTAGTTTTAAAACATATAACAAGGAACTTAGCGGTAATAATTAGTCAATTAACGTTTTAATAATATGTTTTAATTATTCATGTTAAATAAGTTTTTATCGCTGTCTGATTAAGCGCCAAGCTACTGACTTACGCAATGTTCCTAAGCAACAATGATGCCAAAGATAAAGTGATTGAATTGAGTAATGTTATTTAAACAAATTTTTCTTTCGTAATAACATTTCAATTTAAAGAAACCTTAAATATCATATATTTAGTTTTTTTATTTAAAATTGACATGACCATGTGAATTACAAGAAAAATTATAAAATTTATAACTGCGAGAAAGAAGCATTGTCTGTCTGTATAACACGTTTACACATATATTTTTGCACAGGTGAATATTTTATTACTTTTGAAAATAAAACAACACACACAAAGCTTTTAGTCAGACGCTCACCGAGTCCGAAACACAAATCTTATTCGCTATAAATGAGACGGAACAAAACGCAAAAGTTAATAAAGATATAATAATAAATATTTGAAAGAAAAGCTTTCGGGATTCGAATTAAACTAAGGGTAGGAAAATTGCGAGCGTCCCTAAGGAGACGGAGCAACAGCTGCGAGCCTAATGTCATTCCTATTTATCTGTGATCAGTGAAATTCTTCACATATGGGTGCCTATATACTACATCATAACAGTATAATTTATGACGTTCACAATGCGATCATTCATTGTTCATATACTTGTTTCATATACGACAGATGCGTCGACATTAAATAAAAGCTGCTAATAACCTAATCAACGCCCTCCTGAATGGCGATCCAAAGCGACTTGTTTGTTAGAAATCGTGCCAATTTGAAACGAACGGTCTACTAAATATTCATGGAAACATATCCGGTGTTCATGATTTACGATCAATAAAAACTATTCTGCAAACAAAAACGAATTAATACACCATGATCGACTATTCTCACTGATATTGCGCAAGTAGCGATGACAATCTCTGTTTTATGGTGTAGACCTCGTAAATGTGTATTAATATGAATGGGCTCCAATTACTTTTACGATTCGCATTTTGTCGAGAGACGTTCTAAAAAAGTTTACGATCTTCCGCGCGCCCCAGTCTGTTAGACTTAATGTCTAACTGAGGGTGTGAGCCCATTGAAAATGAATAGAAGGACGTGGACAATTGATCTTGAAGCAGATGGCTCTCGGAAACCTGTCACCTGTCCCGGCGCAAGCCTTGACTTTGATAATCTTACCTATAGGCAGATCTGTCAATCATTTCAAGTGCGGCAATTGAATGATATGCCTCTAGTCTCCCTTAAAATTTTGGCGTAGACATTGACATTAACATTCGAAACGCATTAAAGAGGCTTCCGTTAGTTCTAAGCAGCTTAACAAATTTAATAAATAACTGAACGGATATCTGATGATATCCAGATCATATAAATGGTCCATTTATGTATGTATATCAAACAAGACGATGAAGCAATTACGATGCAGCATGCGCGCTGTGAAGTGGTGAATGATATTATTGTAATTTAAATTCCATGTTTATTTGTATCCTTGATTTGTTTTATTTGTGTGACTGAATATGGCTTTAATGTCTCTCTTCAAATGTACCTTTCATATTATGTATATCTAGTTAAAATTGCGACGAATTCAACAAAACTCACGCAGTGATCATAAGAAGCTGTGTTAAAAGTAAATAAATATATACATATGTATTTACACAGTAATACAGTAAATATACAGTGTATTTACTTCTATGAACAAGAGTGACCATTGAATGAATGAGACTGCGTCGAAATGAACGACGATGAACCAATAACCGAATGGCGACTTCCCTAGTGTGCCAGCGTGTCGGCCGGGACGTCTATCACATCATATGACCCGCTGAATTGCGTCTTATTACACTTTTATCGGTCGTATCAGTCATAAAATGCTAATGAACGAGCGTTTCGGACCAAACATCCGAGCGAGAGATTCAAATGACGGTATAAAACGTAACCTGAAGTCGACACTTCGCTGGAAACGTAATCGTAATCGGTCTATGCGCTTTCAAAACAACACGTAACTCGAGCGTATGTATAGCCGCTAAGATACCACACGATGTTTTTAAAAGCTCTTTTATTGTGCGACCGATATTCCAAAGTACCAATACAATACCGTATGTTCGCACTATCCCTGATCTCGCATACTGTACTTAATAATAGAAACGATAAAAACGATGTGCGCTCTGAAAACTGTCTCTTGTTAGAGTCTTGATACTTGCGGCATCGTGCTTCACAATGATTCATATTTGCGAGGGGATTTTTTACAACACTTATTACATTTACGTGCTAATATATGTTAATATATGCGACATTAATATATTTAATTACAAGAAAGCACTGTTATATGAAGTTTAATTGGTTATAAGATATTTTTTATGTATCTGCTCAATAAAATTCGTGGTTGTCTTTTGTTTCAATTTGGACTGGAATTGTAAATAATATACTCCTGCTTTTAGCTCTTTTATTTTTTTTTATAATTCTAATAGTGTATTATCGAACCTCAAAATTCATATAACTTCTCATTAATTAAAATTACTTAACGTAATGATTTTCTTTCTTTTCACAGATCTTACATCCACACAGCATTTTAGTTGAAATAATCATATATTTGATTTGTATTGGTATTTAGGGCGATAAAAAATGGTTTAAAATCATGTTTTTTGCTAGTCATTTTTAACCATCGATTATGCTGAGATATGCCACTTTATTTTATAATCTATCTCTGTGCCATTTGCAATTCCATACTATAATATGCCTCTGTGCCAAATGTCATCCAGATCCGTTCAGCTGTTTTCTCATGATTGAGAATTTATAATATTAGTTTGTGTTCTTCACGAACATCAAACATAACAACAAAACATCAGCATATTTATAAGACTGCAACAAGCAGTCAATAGACTAGTGATATCATAAGTCGTCTAGTGAAACTGATTGTTTTAATTAATCTTATAGTATTCTGTTCGTTACAAGAAGTTATTTTTGTTTCGCATAAATCAATTTCATAGTGTAACTCAGCTCCCCCATTCACATAAATATCTATAACATCACAGAAATACCCAGTGAACTCGTTGGAACAATATTTAGTTACTACAAAATTGTATGCGACATATAATACGAAGCTTTACAGTTTTTGTGAAGCCCAGGAACGTTATCTGTGAGTGATGGAGTCATTTTCAAAAATAAAATGGCCCTCCTTTCTTGCGATGAGAATATACGAGCACTTCTCATGAATATATTATCAAAATAACGCTTTCTGAGCCACGAGTGTTCACGACCAGTCGGCTTAACTACAAACACGAATACTCACAAATAATAACTAATAGGAAATGAAGTATGTACTTAGCTAAGCAATTTGGTGTTTTAAACATCCTGTTATATTGTTAACACATGGGTTACTAATATAAATAATGACTACGAAAAAAATTAAAGCACAGTAAGTCAACTGTTTCCGGTACTTATAGTTCAAACAATCGGCTTAACATCAAGTTAAACAATTCTTTGAACTCATTTAATACTTGTGTGCATAAAAGTGTAGATCTGTCTAGATTATTCAGTAGTAAGAGAATGCAAAAAGAACTTAATTAAAACATCACAGGCAAAGCGAAATAATCCCTACGTTGCGGTGGGCGGCAGACTGCAGCCATTTTATTTGTGTCGCTAACGTAGGTATATCAGAGGCAGCTTTAAGGGGAGAAATCCTTGCTGAAAATTCTATTGGTCAGCACGCCAAAAACAAACTCTACCTGTTTTAGAATAGAGTTTAAAATAGACAGCGTCCGGGTAAATGTTGCAACTTTTGTCAGATGAGTTTGCATCCTGTGCAGACTTTGTATAATTACGTTGCGTTTTGGATTTTGGGACTAGGCATTTGGAGGCAAGGTAATTATAACTTGCATACACATGCAGCAACTTGTACTTTTTTTCTCTAAAGTCAGACAGAATGTTAGTACATTTAGACTTGTTCACCTAATGAGAATGACAATAAGACAAGAAAATCAAAACTAAGTAATGATTGTCGTGATCTTAGCTTACATTACAATAATAGATCGGGGAAAAAGTCTTTTCGCATTTTGTGTTTATAAAATTGAAGGAAAACACCCTTTATGTTTGCATCTGGCATGTTTTAATATAAAAATATAGCACATTCAGAAAAAGAAAAATTAAAGTTGGACTTCACGGATGGCGTAGCGGTTTTAGTGGTCACCTACCACTACGCTGCCGCGCCGAGTTATGGGTTCGATCCCCGCACGGAATAACACTTTGTGTAATCCTCAAATTGTTGTTCTGAGTCTTGGTGTTCTTTGTGTCCGTTGCTTGAATGTTTGTAAAGTCTCCCGCGACACAGGAATTAATCATTGTGCGGGAGTTATGTTTTTAAAATAAAAATTAAAAATTAAAAAGTAAAAAAAATAACTATCCCATAATTTTTATTAATGTTTTTCTAACTGCCATAATGAGTGAATCTAACGAATAAATTCGATACATTCAAGTTTTATTACAATAAAGTCAAGTTTTATAACAAAAAAAGTAATAAAACTTAAATGAGGAAACACAAGCCGTGAAACAAATTGTGTACCTAATGTAGTGTCAGAAAGAGTAGCACAAAGTTGGATCAAGCGTTTCCAGTACGGAAATATTGAAGTCAAAGATGGCGTTCGTTCTGGTCGTCCTAATGCAGATAAACTTGCGGCCATTTTTGAAAAAGCAGAGCAAAATTGGCATATTAGTGGTAACGATATAACCGAGAAACTGAAGATTGACCACAAAACAGTTTTGACCCATTTGAAAAAGTCTGGCTATACAAATAAACTCGATATTTAGGTGCGACACGAGTTCACTGAAAGAAACCTAAGGGATCGTGTACTCATTTGCGATTCTCTATTGAAACGAAATGAAACCGGATAACATGCAATAAGATAATACTATGTGTATGGTGGCATCGTTCATTATAAGCTTTTAACTTCAGGCAAAACTATCGATTCGGATCTCAGCTGCTAACAACTAATTTGTCTCTATCCAGCAATTGAGAAAAATGACCGGAATTGATCAACAGAAAAGGATGTGGTCTTTCATCATGATAGCGCCAGACCACACAAATCTTTGGCCCTTCAGCAAAAATTAAGAGAGCTGGGTTGGACCTTCCCTACCCAGCTCTCTAATGTAATGCAACCACCACATACAATCGTCAAATTGCACACTCAGATTTTCACCTGTTTCGGTAAACAATAAAAATAACAAATAAAATGTAATTGAAGTTTAAAATAAAATGTTTTGTCTATAAAAACTTTTTCCTACCGATACCTTTGATTTTCAAGTTCTTCAGTTAAAACTTCTTAATATTATTTTTAATACACATAGTATTTATTTAAGTCTTGAAACTATCTTCAAATTGATCAGAAGAAAAAAAAGATACATTCATACTCTTTCTTGAATCTCGGACAAGGTAGTCAGTCAGATAGATGCCCTCATTTTTCCGCCCAAGAAGGCTTTTCTAAAAAATCAATTAGGTTCGTTGGTTATTAAATTTTAAAATTATAAAATAAAGAAAATTAAAGAAAGAAACAGATAAATTCCTAACGAATTTATTTTTCATTGTAGTAAAATGCGTGAGACATTAATTCCATCAATAAAATTGTATTATAAAAATTATCAAAAAACAATGCTAAATCTCTTAAAACAAATGCTTTATGCTTCTTTATCCAAACAAGTTGTTAAAATTAAACTTACAGACAAGAAGTCGCCGCTGTTTATTCAGAACTTAAATATTAGTCACATGTGCGTCACCTATTTTTTAAACGTCTCTTCTCACCATTCTACATACAAAACAGGCCGTGTCAGTTTCAGCTTCCAAATAAAACGAACCGAAGCTGTCCTGTATCAATTTGTTTTGTAATAGGTGCGATTGAGTTTTAATTTACACATATGTATAATTAAGGGTAAATCATACAACTGAGGGTGGACCAGTGTTATCGAGTAGTTCGTGATCGCAAACTATCATAACTATGTCAGTGGAAAAAAATAAGACAAACAACAAATTAGATCAGTAAAATCCCAAATAAATAAAATTTACTGCTCTTTCTCAAACATTATATACAGTCAGCAATCAGTATATTTCTACTAAACTGTAAAAAGGTGGGTTTGGGGCAAATTAAATTAACAAGTCAACAAATTAAATTAGTGATACAAAGGCGTTACGTACAAACTGTCATTTTATTTTGAAATCACTTCCTTTTAAAGTACCTAATTTCAAATGAATTAACCCTAAAAAATTAAAGCGGTTGACCATATTCAGCAAATTTCAAGAAATATGTACATATATGATACTGACTGATAAAGGAAAACTAATTGAACAAGGCAACTAAAGGTTTCGGTAAACTAAAGGAAAGCTAATTCGCTAAACCAAAAATGGATTAAGTAGCTGACTGTACATTTAATTGTCCACGCGTGTTCCTAAGAATTATTCTTCATAATCCATTCCGGACACGTTACGAGAGAAGCTCCTTACATACAAACTTGTTTGGCCGTTACTGAGAAGTCCTTATACTGACTACCTCGACAATGATCTATACCTTTTGAGATAACTTTCTGTTAAAAGTAAAAGCTTCGTCTTTATTTTTCGTTGAATTGTTTTTTAAGCCTTAAACCCTTGTTTTCTCTAAAAGTAGTCAATTCTGTAGTAAACATATAGGTTTTGATCAACAAATACATTTATAATGCTCGAAAACTTGAAATAACTGCAAGTATTTTTTTAAACAGAATAATATACAAATAATATTTAATAGGTTATTAGATTTTGCGGGACATTTGGTAATTTTTCAATCATCTTACTTAATTGAGACTTAAATAAAGGCTGAAATATTGATATCTATGTATATTTGGTTAAATCTGATAATTCAATTCCCTCTATACGAGAATAAATATACATTTTAATTATTTTATTGTTAATAAATACATATATTTAGATGACACGAAAACTAAACCGGTTCAATGAGATACGTTTACAAAGATCGTTCAGTTTCAATCGTTCATTCAGCTTTAATCCCATAGATACACTCGTATATAAAATAAAGGGTTAAATTTTCAAATATATTTTCTTTTCAACTGACATTTAAATAAATTGAAACATAAGCAGCTGCTCGGGTATTTATATTGTATAACCTTTCAATTCAATTTATTTTAAACGCATAATTCGTTTCCTGAACCTTATTTATTCTGTTTACTTCTTATAAGTAGTTTAGTGGAAGTATTACAAGAATATAATATAACAAGAATATCTGAATATAAATAATAAATAATATCTGCGCTTCCTGCATATTACTTTATATTACCAAAAAGTTGGTATTATACAGGTATTTAGTGACAACCTATCACTTCAAAATAAGACACAGAATCAGCTTAGAGAACACAGCTTAGAGAGCACAGAATCAGAGAGTATATTTCATGAGCAAAATCATTTTTTATACATTTGTTACTAAAGATTTAATTTAATTTTTATTTAATTTACCAATAGGCAATTTACCAAAAATGGTAATATTGTTTAATTACTTAATATTATACTTTGTTATAAGTAAATATTACATATGTAATTGATTTTTTTGACACATTTTTTCCTTGAAATTTGTAACCTTTATCTACATTACTCTTCAATCGCCCATTTGAAATGTTGCAATAAGTTTAATATATTTGCTATGTATAAACATTTGTTATGGGTAGGTACTAAAATCATTTGACAGAGACTTGAGAAATAATCTATACAATTTCTTTATTTTATAAAAGTGAAATCGGAATTGGTGTTCTCAATATTCATATTTCGTCATAAAAAGAACAGTGTTTTTTTTCTTTTTAAATAACAATCAGGTGTAATAAATATAATTAACAGTATTTAATGGATTTTCTGTTATGACATTATTGATGGCTTCAATTAATAACTGTCATCTTTGCCATGGCACAAAACTGCTATCTGCAACCTAGTTTTAATACATATATATCGTAAGTAAATATTTATAACGAAATTAGAAGTTACACAGTTTGGAATTTAAATATCTACTATAGGCACTTGTTATTTATTTAAGTACTTTATAAGAAAAAGTAGACGAGATGAATAAACAATCATTATTACAGACTTACAGACGCAGCGTTGTTAATCGTAAGCATTCTTAACCTCGACACGTTTATACAAATTTATTCTTGTTCTTACTGTTATTTGTCGTATCACAATTTGATTTTGCAATGATTCCCTAATACTTGTAGAACAGCTCAATAAAACATAGTACATACCTAAGTATAAATGAAAGCTACTACATATTTTGAAAAACTGTCCAAAAATTAACGTTCTAAAAAAGCCTAATATCAGTCAAAAGGAGTTAAGAAATAACATAATCATAGTTTACCCAACTGAAACTATATATTGGTATTCTTTCTATTAATTAGTATTATAAAAAAGTATAATGTGTTAAATAAAACCGTTAGATCTTTTTAAATCATTTTAGAGCAATTTATTGTTTAATAAGGAATTATTCATGTTAGACAGGCCGTGACCTCATTGTGATGGGTATAGTCAAACATCTATTATCATATCTTTATCATAGAGGGCTATGAATTAAGGGATGTGTCATGACATATTGAGCCGGTCCGGTCCCACACTTGTTTAATGATACATTTGGCCGGGAACAAATGTCCATCAAATGTTGTTATTGATTCGACGGCTTGACTCTTCTGAAGCATGGACATCAAACTGTGATCAATGAAATAATGGTTGTAACTACTACACGCGAGGGCGCGGCCCAGACCCGATCCCATTAACGTGAAGAACGTCTTCGTTTTTGACTTACACAACCTAAAAAGTTTACTTTATTTCGTTGCCATGGGCGGAATACCTATTGAACAAAAGTAGTAGGTAAAACAAATATAGGTAACTCAATAATGGAAACATTCTAACTAATTAAAACATTATATGTCGTCGCTGATACCACCTGACCTATTTATCTTGAATAAAGTCATCCATTTCAATAATACCCGTCATAATGTTCACAATGTATGGCCGTTTGTAATGTACGCGTTTTATAACGATTATATACTTGCAATCTGTAGAACTGAGCCTTCGTTTATGTACCGATAATTGAGTCATTGAGGGACCTGATGTGAAGTTTTTATTGTTTATTTACTTGGTTGTTTTATTGCTATTTAATTACCGAGTTACCTATGCTATTATGATAACGTACATATACACTTGTATATTGTGTTAATAAAACTGAGAATGGATTCAAGGTAATTTAAGTTTTACTTCATATTAACTTATATTGCATTTAACGGTTCTATCGTCATCGTCATTAGGTTAAGAATCGCAGAATTTTATTATCGTAAAAAGTTGTCTTCGAATTTCTTAACGTGGGTCACACTATTACACACATTTTTAGTATTTTCATTAACCCCCGCAGGTAAGCTAAATGTTTGTGTTAGTGGGGGTTCACGACGGTAGTGCATTGGGTGGGGTTTGAACCCGCAACCACATAATCTCAATCCGACGCCTTAGCCATTACGCTACCGCCGCTTTTTAATTCTTAACTCTAAACAACCTAACTTAATGAACCGGCTTTAGTGTTTTTATATTTCTATTTCATTTATGAAGTGGCTACATAGTAGTTAAACAATAGGAGTTATTATGAGACTAAACCAACTCCTGTTTCTTTGATGTGTATTTTTGCAGCTTCAATGTGCTCCTGTTTCTCTAGAACATTATAGAGAGTTAAAACAAGTGATCATTTCACATTACATAGTTTCATTTCACATTTCTATAAAGTACTTACACGAACTTAAAAAGCAGGGACGGAATCGAATTGACCTTAAGTGTTTGGTTGCTAATAATTATTTGTTTTAACTACTCCGTGAGTTAACTTTTATACGAATTTAGCACTGAAATTATATAGTGAAGTTTAGAGATTATAATAATTATGTCTATTCAATGACTTAAGACGCAAACACAAACAACCATTCCAAAATTATATTTTGCATATAATAGGTAAACATAGATTTACAGATATATCTTTGTTTATATCCTTTACTTATTCCGCTTATTTATAGCCGCATATCGTAACAGCTAACGCGGGCCCAACAAATGATGGAGCATACATATTGCACGAAATGTAGGTATATTTACTGTGTTTATGATTAGAGAAATAACTGATTCACTTTTAGTATTTAATTTTGTCTTATGACTATAGCTTACACCCGTTTGTATAAATAGATACCTATAATTGAATTAGTTGAAACCCTATGAAGTAGGTATGTATTTTATTGTATGTGTGTGATTAAATATGTGTCACTTTGTAAAAAAAACCTCTACTTACATACATATGTACATACTTATTCCCGTCCAGGATAGGCAGAGGCGGTAGAACGCCATTTGCCACGATCCTGACACACAACTTTCGCCTCTTCGACTTTTATCAGTCCTTTCATACACGCTCGTTGGTTACGAGTGCTTTTAATTTAGCCCTTCTTTAGTATGCTGCCGATCTGGTCAGTAGGAATATGTCTTTATTGGTCTACCCGCACCAATCCACCTGTTCACAGAGGCCTTATAAATTCCTTTACACATTCGCTCTATACTGATCCTTTCAACGTGCCCGAACCAACTAAGCAATCTTTTCTTTATTCGTGTCACTTCATCCTCTTTCAACCCACATCGTTTTCTATAGTAGTCTATCAATCTAACATTACAAATATTTTTCAGTGAATACATTTCCACGATATTAATTTTATTCTCCTGTTTCTTCTGCCATACCCAACTCTCGCAGTCACACATCAAAGTTGGTGTACCTCAAAAACTCAAGCCTAACCAAGCACTCCCTCAAAAAAAAACTCTATCAATTTTAAACGTAAGAAAGCCTTCATGATCTTAACTTTAAGTGCTTCATACTATACAAAAGAAATTATAGTAGAATATAGGTAACCCGGAACTGACGGTCTGAAGCAAGTAGCGGACTATTGTCCCTGCCTAACCAGATATAAGAAAGGCTTATGTATGTGATGAATTCATAACAGTTAAATTCGGTTAAATTCAGTTTCCAATAACCCCTTGGCATCAGTATCTTTCTTTACACGTATGCTTGTTTAAACCTTTACAATCATTAAAAAATTGTAGACACCATTACTCGTGTCTGACAGTCATCAAGTAATCAATACTAAAATGAATCCTCGGTTATTCAGATTATCTCGAATTCGATTAAGCTTCCTTAGGTTAATATTCAGAGATTAATGAGAATTTAGTTACTTGAGATCTTTACCTTTAAAGAATACAATTCATAGTTACCTACTAATTACAAGTAATCAAATCTGCTGCTATGATTTCCGGCTACTAATATTTTTTTGTCATGTAGCTGTAAGTAAATAATAATAATGAGGTGTATAAATATGTTGACTGGGTGTTGCGCAAGGCCAACATTGTCCTATAAAATATATATATATAGCTTTAGTTTCACTTTGCTTATTTTTTTTTCTTGATCAACTACTAAAAGATAAACCTCTGACTGAACAACCTCTGACTGAACAGACATTCAACAAATATAAATGTAAAACTCCCACAAACTTAATAAAACATATTAAGTATTTTTTAACTACCATGAGATACCTTTGAATAGAGCCGTATGTAGTTATCCAAAAAAAAAATTAGTTCCATAACTCCGTCCAACAGTTTGACAAGACTTTGATGTTTAAACGTTTAACAAATATAATTGATCGCGCAGAAGTCTTAAGTGGAGAGGACAGGGGTATTGACCTGCCTGCCTTAAATCAGGTTGTCTGCGGTTGTTAGTTCATTTGTGCCTGTGTCTGTAAGACGCAGCTGTACTTAACTCTCATAAGTATACCTGTAATATGGTACTCACCGGCCATCTTGGTCGGGTGTTGTCTGCAAAAATATAGTTCTAACTCAATGAGTTCGTTAGTCAAATCAAAATAAGAGGTAAGTGCAAAAGTTTTGTTTAACATTTTACCTTTTATTTGGCTATCTCTGTGTAATAACTACTTTATAACTGCTCTTCCTCTAATAAGTTCTCTATATTAAAAAATAACATACCCCTCTATACATCAAAAAACCTTAAAAAAATATTACCTATTAAGTGATCCAAAACAAAATATTCAATTACTTCACCCTACACACATATCACCCCGAATTCTATATGTAGGTACGCAGTGACGGTGTAGACCTTGGCCAAAAATTGTTTCCATACTAACCTATGTATAAAATTACGCTCAGCAATTTCGAACCCTTGCTTATACTTCGTGATGCCTCACAAGGGACTAGTCAATACATAAGAAACCGGTCATGTGTGAATCGGGATTACGATATGTCCCATATGTTGAAATATTTCTGATGCAATCATTTATTACAGACTGAAAGGATACATGTACGAAAATCGGTCACCTTTATTTTTCTCACGTTGGGGATGATTCCTGACCAAGTCTTATAACATACACCAAAATTTAAGTGAAAACAATTTATAAAAAAATATTTGCCACAAATATTTAGACCTGTTATACATATGATTGGCCTGTTGGTCTAGTTGTTAGCGATCCTGACTGCTACCTAGGACCTAGGACAAATATTTGAGTGATGAGCACGATCATTTGTTCTGTGTCTGGGTGTAATTTGTCTTGAATACATACAGCATTTCAAAATATATAAGAATGTATATCGGCAGTCTGGTTACCATAATACAAGCTCTGCTTAGTTTGGGATCAGGGCCGTGTCTAAGATTATTCTATATATATATATATATATAGTCTAGTCTAAGTTTATTACTATTATTATAATCTATTGTAAAATTAGGCTTGTTGATAGTTTGATGGCTGGCTATGTTTACAACAGCCACACCATTGGGCAAAGGCTTCCTTCCAGCATGCATGTTAAGCAATCAAGTGACAGTGAACTGTGCTCACTTGACTTCAATAATTTTCTAGAACATTCTCTAGAATCTGTGGTATGTAGCCGTTTTCACTTTGTCTGTACCCCATACTATACAAAAAATAATAATATGTAAATGAAGTTCAAAAAGTCGGAGGTGTCCGAATGGGTTTCTAAACTAAACCGGAGGTTATTAGTCCATCACTGCTTGATGCTATCACCTCTCTATTCGCTATGATCACACTGCGGACGTACAAAGTTTTTTACTAACCTAAGTATATATATTTTTTATAAGAATTTATATAAAGATAATGAAGCAAGAAATAATAGAGTACGTTTGCTTTATTTACGTAAAGTTTGCTAGGTAGACATTAATTACACATTCAGTTGGCCGCTTGCGCATAACATATTGTCAGTGCATAATGTGCTTATAAGCCTGCATTAAATTTAATTAATTGTAAGTGCATTAAGCTAATGTAAAACTTAATTGAGAAGTTAATTAAAGTTTATATAACTAATATTATTTAATCCCATTTTCAAGACTAGACTAGATAAATGATCTTCTTGTGAATACTGCCAATGACAACTAAGGCTAATCTCCGTGTATCTACAAATACAGGTTATATTGGTTAAAACATCTTGCAGCCCAATGATACTGATAAACATTATGGCATTTATTCAAATAATAACGAAACAGGATAGAGAGATAAATTATTTTATCTATTACCTACAAAGTAGTACTGGGTTTTAATCAGAAGAATTTATACAAGATCTTCTTATATACTGCTAGATGTACCAATGACGACGTTATGAAAAAGGACGCTTTTGCTGCAA
Organism: Tyria jacobaeae; assembly: GCA_947561695.1. NCBI lineage: Eukaryota > Metazoa > Arthropoda > Insecta > Lepidoptera > Erebidae > Tyria > Tyria jacobaeae. Next base: position 13,404,701 of record OX387218.1, read on the forward strand.
TTGAAGATGACTCTATCCCTTATTTTAGTACATACCGGATTCCACGCCAAAATTAAATTCGTATCAAAATTAAAATTAAGTTATTATCAAAATTAAATAAATGATAGCGATCAAAATTTAACGTTAGGTTAGAATTAAAATAATTTTAAAATTTACCTACCACAAAATTACTTTGAATTACTTATGTCAGACCAGTGTCCATTATTTGTCGAAGGGAAAACATTCAGTTTTCACATGATTACATAAGAGAAGTCTTACAAGTTGTGTCTCTTTATAAGCTCTTAAAATAATTTTCCAGAGTTTCCCTATTTTACAAGATCAAAGATTTTAAAACAAATGGGAGGAAAATCTAACTGAACATTGCTGTAGATAGATGAATGCTTTATCTATGTAATTTAACATTAATTATGCAAATACGTGCCTACCAGCCTGATAAGTATATGATTGGTCAATATGTCACATAACAGATACTACATGGTATTTATTTTATTTTACCTACTTGTTGCTAAATTTAATTCTGACTTTTGTTTTTAGCGTTCTCCGTCTAATTATACTTGCATCTTTTATAAATATTGTAAATACCTCTGAGTAAAGTCAACACAGATTAGCTACCGATACAGATCAACGGATTTTGGTTAACATTGTTAGCTTTCGTACACCAAAGTGTTAAATATTATAACTTTCGTAAACAATCGTATCAAACCAAGCTCTATTCCTATCAAAAGATTTAAAGTTGAAATGTTGCAAGAAAACAAAAAGAAAATAAAACATTAGAATTGATCGTTTGGACCCCACATGACTGCGGTTACTAGTTCAATAGTTATTACAGTTGTGGCTTAAATATTGACACGATGTCTTGCGGTAACTTACAATATTTCTAAACAAGTTCCTTCTTAGTTCTGTTTCGGTCTCGCAACTTTCTTTTTGCCTTTAGACACTAAACCTTTGCCACATTTTTTTTTCTGTCAAATTCATCGTTACTTATAATACTCATATCCATGGTTTCTTATAATACTCATAATTTGAATCTGGAAATACAACGACACCTTGTCAATTTTTGACGTAGTAGCTTATATTCGACACCTTGCTTTGTCATATGAACTACCCTCCATATACTTGGACTTATATTACGAATCCATTTTAGTTCTTAGTTAACAAGCAGTTACTTGGGATGAATAAATAATAGTGACGTCAGTAAGGCGCGCCGCCCCTGGATCAAAGATCGTTTCGCTTCAACACACCACTGTGCGTGCGCGCAACTGTTGTAGGGATGCACTAAACTTCCAATGAATACGTGGAAAGAAAATGAAAAAAAAAAATAAACGAGTGTGGTAATCAAATAATTTCTCTTTTGCAGTATTTTAATATATAAATGATTTCGATAAGATTAAATAACAATCAATAAGATTGTTATTAGAACAGTAAAAATCGGTAAGTATAATCAAGATACGATATCAGCTGGCCTTCAGCTGCCTTCATTTAATGTTTTTAAGGCGCTTCCTCCAATAAACTCGTTGTAATGTTCTTTCCATGTGTAATCCTCCATTTTTCGAGATAGAATCTCTGTTAATTATCTTATTTGGACCTGTGCCAAGTCTCAATAACTGCGTTATAAAGATTTTGTTTCTACCTCAAATTTTATAGTACACTACTATAGGGTGTTAGGATTAATATTTAAAACTGCAAATTATATGACACTATCAAAGTAAATGTGAATGTCAAAGACATGATTAATATCTTTTAGGACGGAAATAGAAATTGAGAAAATGTGACTGTCTTCCCTTCAGGTTAGCGTTCTCTTTGAACTTTTATCTGCGTACTTATGTAAAGAACTATACAGGTATTTCTACATTTATCCAATATTAGATTTTTGATTGAGTCTTGTCAGTTTTATAATGCGGCATAGAAGACAATAAAAAAATTGGTTCTGCCTATGTAGTGCTTAGTTAGATACCACGCACATGTCAAATGCCAAACATAACTAGAAGTCAATTGCATCTTCTTAGAGCAAAATTAGATAACAAGTTACATCACAAATAGCCTTCATTAAAATTCTTGTCACATATTATAGTCTTATAAGGAAGCGTTTGGACAGCCCTACGTTAGAGGCAACGTCCTACGGAGCACACTCAACAACATTGTGATGATTTAACAGGCTCACAATGAGCAAAAATAGTTCTTTCCGACACAACCGCGTATGATATGTGGGTGCACTTACACATACTTAAATGTGTAAATCGCTTATGTTACTCACAAAATTGCTTTATTCCCTTTACAAAAAAGGTTTAATAATGTCTATTTATGACAAAATCAGACAAACAACTGCTATAACTAATGAAAATGACAGTGATGTTTGTATAAACGCCATTTCATTCCGCATTGGGTATATAGCTTCTAAATTCAAATATGTAAATAGTAAATTAACTGTCAAAGCAATGGGACTCCGTAACAATGACTATATTTTACAATGGAGGTGCCATAATAGTTATACCGTGGCAAAATAATTTTAATAAGCGTCCCACCAATCGTATTTCAAAAATGCTAGCGTGTTTGTTATACTTTATGATCAAGATTTAGTTGTTGTCATCCTTTTACATTTGTTATATAAAAATAGCCATAACAGGGCTCAGATTCCGTTTATACGTAACTAAAGGTAGATCTTTAGTTACGTATATCGTTTAAGATTAATTAAGTATATAAAACAAATAGTTGTACCGCAAACTAAATTATTTTTTAATACAATGATTATAGAGACGCAATACATATGTACTACGAGGGAAGCCTTTAATTTTAGAAATTTTTACTTAAATATAACCCAATGTCTCAATCTTAGGCCAAAAATAACCTTAGGATGATTCCGTAATGCAATTGTATTAAAAACATTTGCACTCAATAGCTCTAGGGAACTTAAAAGCGCAGGAAATGGCACATCACAGAACGTCAAACATCGATCCGTAACAATAGGAGAGAGTCTGCATTTGAATTTCGAACACGAACTATTTTAAGATGGCGTCCCGAACTCGAACGAGAGTTTACGACGATTCGCGAATTACGAGCCAATAAAGTGTGGTGTCACCGACACGCCGCTACAGCCCTTAGAGCTCTTAATGTCTATATAATTGATATAAGCTATACTTAATAATGCTATCGATTTTTTTTACGGGTGGCTTTATTGCCAACAGTTAATTATTTGACCTTTTTATCCTTAAAATGTTTCCATGTAGCTTTCAGAAGTTACATTAACGTATTTTGTTTTTAAAATATATATCAAGGGCTTCAGACAGTTAACATATCTCTTCGAGATGATGATCACAGCTTTAGCTCAAGTCACGTATTCCACAAATCTGAGACAGTGACCAGAGCTTACCAGCACTATAAATAATCCTCTTACTGGTCAAAAATTCTGTTATAATTCACAATCAGACCTTTAATATCCCGATCTGACGGGTGGGCATTAATCAAATACATGGAACGGGTTTGTATAAAGGCGGGCAAGATAAATAAAATAACAAATAAGCGGCATTCCGTGAGATTTATTTCGAAGAAAAAAGCGAGGTAGGGTAAGAGCCGGGTCATGTCGCAGTATGTTTATTGTCCGCGTCGGTGTCGGCCCACAATGTACTACTCTAATTAATGTTATATGTCCCTCTGCGATATACAGAGTCCTGTTCCTTTTTAAATTCATAACACTTTTTTTTTAATCTTACAAAAAACAATTTATTATCCCGATCTACAGAAATTTAAAAACCTTTATAAAATAATATTATCGTGAGATCAGTAGTCAATTACCGAAAAACAATGCAAATGAGGTTGATGTACAATATCCATAGTAGTAGTCGGTGCGATTGTTATCTAATGTCTATGGGAAACATGCAGTGGTTCCCATTAAAAAGGATGAGTTCTTACAGGTACAATACTACGATAGTCAAACCTCTCCCCAACAACAATACTGCAACAAATAATGGAAGCCAGCTGACGGGAGGTGCCTTAACGTCCGTTGTCATGGCGACCGTACGAAGGGTGAACCTTCCTAACATATCACCGGGTACGACTAAAACGGCCTCACTCATCCTTTTGATATCAGATTTTGGACTCTACCTCATAAAGCCGAAGGATCCTTTTATGCGCCATGAGATATCAGTTGCGACCTTTCACTTTAATCGCATTATTGGGATACATGGATTGTGTTTTGGGTTCCATCTTTGCTTTTTAAAATTAGAATGTCTATTGACATCTCGCTCTCTCATATAGTCGTTATATATTCCCGCTCATCTAACCAAACTTCTATAATTATTCCATTGTCTGTTTATGACATTTTAAACAGTTTTTAAGTTTTTGTTGAAATAAGAACGAACCATAAATGTTATTGCGGTCGTAAAACTGCAGTTTTGGTAATTTATAGCTCATGTAAATGTGGTATCAGGGCTTCGAGGCGAGTCACATGATTGATGTCATTGGTGCATTTTTTACTTTGTAACACTAGAAGAAAAGTACATATATGAGATATTTTAATGTTTTATTTACATACGTTATTTTAAATTCTTGCATAAAATACACATAAATACATATGTATATATATACAGAATTAAAATACTAGAAAGACGTACGTAGTATGTCTGAAACTATAAAAAATCGTAAATCGTAAAAAGTGTAAATCGTAGTTCAAAGTCAATGCAATCATGAGATACGCTTATATGTATACTCTTATAAGTAACAACATTATAAGGTCAAAAAAAAACTATTCCTGTTCCTAGTTTATATTTTGTGGTTAAAAATTGAGTGTAACTTAAATCGATGTACGGGAGAATATTCTGTACAACTACAAAGATAAGTTACAAAACAGTCCAATAATTTTAATTGAAATCTAATACAGGATTGCGACAAGTGTTGATCATATTAAAACTACAATATAATTAATATTTGCTTTTTCTATTTTAAAGTTATTCACTAATAATAATGTATGGCAATAGTCTTCTAAACATTACTTCATTAACTTTGTTCATGAAAATACTTCTTTATTGAATACACCAATTAAAATGAAAAGAACCCATTAGCGGTATCGTATCTATATTATTTAACATGGTCAGGTAGGGCCCAGCCTACACGACCGGGCATTCCGACACTCTGTTGGTCCGCTATCAATTTTATACACGGTGGGAAGGCCATTTATCTTACCTTATTTATTGGCTGACTCCAAAACCAGTTCCAAAACCCGATCGCTTTGTGGAACTCGGCATTTAACTGTGTATATACACATACGTGTACCCTTTACAATACAAAGATATTGAATGTATACATTTTCTTTTCGTACATTCTTAGGTATTATAATTATCAAAGTTAAATGAACCGTTAAAACTAAAAAGTGTTACGTATTAATTTTTTACGAACTCAAAGGGTTAAACTTTCACCAATTCTGAGAAGACGTTTTCTACAGGGACAAAATAAAGGGACACCTTACAAAGCATTAGAAAGTTGCGCAACCCTTTTTTACGGATCCGTGACTTTTTGTAGCGATTTCTTTTTAGATGGGACACTATTGTTCGCGGACCGTTTGCTCTTAACCCTTTTCAGTTACTTTTTTGCTATGGTTATTGTTTTTACTTATTTTTACTATAAGCATAGTCTTACGCAACGAAAGTTGAAATCGCTTGGACCGATATCCCTAAGGGAAGCCCGCTGCGGCTTTAGTGATTAATTCTCATAGATGTCGGTCTCAGTAGCGGATAACTCTAAAATTAACTTTACTGCGCTATAAAATATTAATGAGCCATTAAAATCTAAAATGGTATAAAAGTGAAATTTAATGGTTTCTCTCCGAAACCTTTGCGAATCGTAGCTGTTGGAACGTGATATATGACGCTATAAATTGATTTTAAAACTTTTATTCAACTGTTACTTATAATTTATATAAGATTAACTTTATTTTTGTCGTACAAATAATTAATTTTGAATATTTAGAACGGAATAGCTAATAACTTCTGTCGTGTTATTTCCAGGTCCAAACGGATGTCCACGAAGGCGTGGTCGACAGACGTACACAAGGTTCCAAACACTTGAACTAGAAAAGGAATTCCACTTCAATCACTACTTGACTCGCCGGCGCCGGATAGAGATCGCACATGCCTTGTGCCTCACAGAGAGACAGATCAAAATCTGGTTCCAGAATCGACGTATGAAGTTAAAGAAAGAACTTCGAGCCGTTAAAGAAATCAACGAGCAGGCTCGCAGAGACAGAGAGGAACAAGAAAGAATGAAACAGCAACAGCAAGAAAAGCAGGCCAAGCTGGAGAACCAGCATCATGGACATCACGTGACCCACCATCACGACCCAATGAAGATGCCCATCGACAAGGGCTCTAATGATCTCCTCAAAGTGAACAAGGTCCCTACGTAAGGTGCCCGCAACGCCGTATAGGAAATCTTGACTGATTCTGTATCATATAGTGTGAGAGCAAGTGTTACGTCCATAAGGACCTGCGGGCGTTAGTCGATTCGTATCCACTAGTTTTATGTTTTCGCGTCAGGGTGCGGGTTCCTCGTTGTGGAGGAGTCCGACTCATTTCGTTTATGTAATAATGTTCCTTTAGTGCGAAGGACTTGCCTCGGTGTCGTTCGTTGGGTGGACAGGCTGGTGATGTGCTTTAAGCATTTATTTTGTTGCCATAACCACACCTTGTATTGCAATAATATTTTACTAAAATATACAAAATCCTTTACATAGGAGCCCGAGTGAATTTCGGTATTGTTAGTTAAGATTTTAAATCTGTGAATCTCATAGTATTTATTGCTACCACTTACTCTTAATCCATTATGTTATATTTTTTTATTAATAGATATTATATTATGTACATTTTGATGTATATTTTATTATTTGTCCGCTGTTAGCGGACTGGTTATGTTTTGATGGTCACATTTTTTTTATGATTGTGAAATTTGTTGTATTTTATCAGTTGATTTGAAAAGAAGTACTACTTTATTTTCGTTTGATTGACAAGATTCTGGTTCACATCTGTAGTTAAGTCAATAAATTGTTGATTTAATTTTGACCCATTGATTTCGATAGAGTAATGTTATCGACGGGTATGAATTAAAATACCTGCGTAGCTAATTCCATAAGAACTTAAATTGTGTATATTAATAACAAAATACGTATGGAAGTACAATTGCAAATAGGTCTTCGTCATGACGAATGTTGTGTTTTATACTTTTTGTCTTCAGTAATAATGAATATGTAAATGTAAACGGTATTTTTCGATAACTTTAGTTAAAATACCAAGTCCATGAAATAGCAAATGAACAAACGAACAAAGATTATGGATCGGTACTGCATACGGCGTGTTGTCCATGAATCTCGAGTCATCTGATGTTCAAAATTATATACGTAACGATGAAACATATAATAATAAATTACAATAATGTGACTAAATATAAATTTTACACGTAATATTAAAAGTTGAGTAGTTTAAGTGTATTATAAATAGGAAAATAGGTTCAACTTTGTATGAAGTATTGCTAAGGCTAGGTACAACATAAACCAATATACATATGGCGAAATATCCAGTGGCCAATCTTTACCAGGGCCGAAAGTCAATGATGTTAAGTTCCTCTGTTTCCAACGAAAGTTAAAAGACGCCGATTGCTAGCACGAGATGGCTGCGGAATTCTTTCGCAATTTCTTTTGGAAATTTACATAGCCATATAAACATTTGAATTTTCCAGCTCAGTAATTTTATACATAAAGTTCTTACAAACGGTATCACAAAATGAAGCTTGGATGAAACTGGAAAAATAAACGCGCTATACGCGTAACTGTGAGTATCTTAAACGTTGGCTGCTTTTGAATTATTCCACATATTCGCTTTCAATTCCACGTTGTGCCAAAATAATTAAAATAATTTATTAACAAGTACCTTGCAACCGTTCCGCATACCATACTTCTATATTTTTATTTTCAACTCTATACGTAATAGCTGAGCAAAAATTAGAATTTTAAAATTTAGTATGGATAGTCACCATTATACGTAAATTAATGTCAGGGTAGAATTAAAGAGATAAATTGATAGATTACTGTATTTAAATTGGAGTCTTTGCTTAATTTTTATAAAAAGTCACCTTCTCAATATCTGTCCACTGTGTTATTTGGATTATACATATATCTGTAGTTGTCTAAAGATAAATTGAAAATTAATATCGTGATATCATTAGTAGATTTTTAAGTCGTCGGTAAAGTAAAAAACATCATAATCATAAAGAGTTTCAAAGTTAAAACAGAGAAATATCCATAAAAACAATATTGTACACAATGTAAAATTACAAAAAAAAAACATAATTATTTAGTATTTACTTATCTTTTTGTTTGAAAAATTTAGACTTTAGATTCACTTTGCAAAAAGCTTATAAACTTTAAAATAATAGGCATAAACCTGAAATAATTTTGACAATGCTGGTACTAATAACCTAGCTTACCAGCATTACCAGTAGGTACCTCGATGACTTGTATTATAAAAAACTTTAAAACTTATCAATTTAAGGTAACATCTCAAAAAATAAAAATCTCTCGTTAAGCTGAGGATATGTTAATTAGATTATGAAACTTGATATTGTTTTTTAATAAAATTACCCTAGTACATGTGCAATAACTTCAATCCACATTATTTCATTAAACTCGTAGTCCTCTTAAGATTACGTACATATTAAGGTTGTCGTTAGTAATATAACTTTATCCCATCTTATTTTTAAATATATATTAAAATCGAGAGTAAAAAATCGAACAAATGTACTTAAGTAACTTCGAGTTAAGTAGGCTTTATAAATTATAAAACGCATAGTGAATAACAATATCGTAGACACTTGTAATTAAAAGTTAAGCGTAATTCCGATGGTTAGTAATTGAATTTAAAACGCTTATACATTATTTAGTGTTATTAGTAGACAGTCTTTGAAAGGTGAATGAAAGAAGCTACTTGAACTTGGGACGTACACATTTCTAAATGGGCCCTTATGTCCAATGATATCATCATCTAAATACATACCAGCACAAAAGTTGTAACCTCAAAACAGACGTGCAGTGCAAACTGCTGAACTTCGCAAGTTTCTAAAAAGTTAAAGTATAGAATATAAAGATGAAAAAGAGAAGTCTCGAAAAATCTCTACACAAAAAATGCTGTCGATGAAGTCCACTGCATTTTTTGCGTAGTTTAAGAAATATATGAAGTAATATGACGTAAACGCATGTTCTATTTGAAAAGCCTAAGACATGCGCAGTTCATTTCATATGTGGATCAAGGAACGTGACTAAAATGATATGAATATCGTAAGATCGCGTAGGGATATCGTGATATTGAAACATAATTTTTGTTATCGTACACAAGGGCCCGCATACGCTGTTGAAATTGAATGTTACACACTGTGTGTATACGACTTAAATTGTTATTTCTGCATTTGAAAACTTAGATAATTGTTTTATCGGTTTATGAGTGTTGTTTGGGACTGTGCAAAGTTACAAAATGGGCTACAGTTTTCGATATTTCAATGTGTAAGCAGCTTCCTTTTAACTATCCATTAAGTTTCGCGTGTAACAATAGGTAAATGTAACATAGTAATGATACTTGTGTAGGTATGTAGGTCCGATGATTTATGTCAGATACACCTTTATTGTTTCTGCGTCGTAAATAACTGTAATTTACAGTGAAACAATGAGCAATTTGCTAAATAGATTATATATGTCCTCCATCCGTAATGCTGTCTTGCCATATTGCTAGTGTTTTGTAGACTGTGTATAGGTAATAATACACCTAACCGAAAATAAAATATATCAATATAATTAAACTAATACGCACATTCATTTAGCGTGTTCTTTCCCAATTATTCCAATGTTTTCCTTTGATTAATTATTTGGACATTCTGTTTTATTAAGTTTCATATTTGTTAATTTGTCCAGGTTATATTATTTTGTTTTTGACTTTTAATTATTGATAACAAGACTTCTGTTCTATTACTTTTATATCCTAAAAAACGATCAATTTTTATCTTTAATATAAATGTAGTTATGTATCTATATACCTATATCTATATTTTTGAAGATAGTAATTAAAATCGTCTTAAAAGTTAAGTAATTGTAAATAGTTGTGAAAGTTTTATGTGGCGCATTATTTTTGGTTATATTTTATTTTGTTTTACGTTATGTATTTATGTTCTGAAATGTTTCGTATGCCTGTGCATTTTGACCACGTTAATGGGAACTCTGATATATAATAAGCATGATTTCGTGTTGGGTTAAATTTTTTACGTTTTTTTCGATATTGGTTGTGAGTCGTACGCAGATGCTACGGAAAGGTCACTTTAATATGGACGGTATTGTAATTATTAACCGTCTTATATAACTTTAACAGAATTTGAGTACACTGGTGATCCTTTTTAACGTGGTCAAGTAAAATCTGAAGGTACGTTTCAACGTGACTGTGTCGTGTTATATAAGCAAATAGTTGGGTGATTGTATATGAAGCCCGAATTCAATATTGTAACATTAATTAAAAAAAATCAAGAGAATAAAGAGTTAATAAAACAATGGGTTTTTAATTTTTGAATGAGATTTGGATTTGAAATGTTCAAATCTCCAGGATCATCAGTTCCAGGATTTACATGCATCATAAATTATGCTTCGAAATTACAAAATTTAATTACACTTACTAATTTATTACAAAAATAGGTATCTATGTATATATTTCCATACATATATCAGAATTAGGTAATAGGTAAGCTGTTGAGCTGCAGGTGTCCATGGGCGGCGGTTGTCACTTACCACCAGGTGACCCGTCTGTTTGTTTGTCCCCTATATTATAAAAAAAAAACAATTAGGCAATTTGAATCTTCTTCTTTGTCTATAGTCATTAACCAACTAGTTATTGGGTGATTTTTAAATGTAAGTTTAAATGATATTATTTCTTAACACTAATATTTTTTCTGACTCGTGCCATAAAGAAGAGAGAAAGTGGCCTGCTACTTGTCCTTGCATACCTCATGAGCTTAGTCTACTACATTTACTTTTTATAAACTTGTTTTTTTATTTATATATAATATACACATATAAGTAGTGGGACAGACGAACAGACGGGTCACCTGATGGTGTTAATAACAACCGCCGTTCATGGACACTTGAAAATGAAGAGTCGTAAGTGCGCTGCCCCTTTGAGGGTGCGATAAGGGATGGGGGATGCGGTTAGGGTAAAGAAGAGATGGTGAATGAGGAGATGAGAAAGAGGAGAGGGGGACAGAGGGAGAGGAAAGAGGAGAAGTTAAGTCAGGCCTCCGGAAACCTGACTAATTAACTTTATTCTGTGAGGTCGTGGTATCGCTCCGGTCGAGCTGGCCCATTCGTGCTTAAGCATGGCTCTACCACTAATATAGGACTCTACTACTTGTTAAAAAGAAGCTAAATAGTTAATCTTTGTGGGAATTAAGTTTTTTTTTAATTGGCATGCTGTTGGAGGTAGAATTAATTATGGGATAATTAATATCGCAACCAAACAAAGGAGGACCCAAAGTGCTCGACCAATATAATCTTAAATAAAAACAAATGAGGTGTGCACATCAGTTGCAAGTGACGGCAAAAACATACTTCCTATACTCACTTGTTTGCAGAATTATTTTAGTGAATTTTATAAGAAAAATAACTTGTTCTAACCCACAAAATTTTAACCAACTTCGTCATTATGATGACAGACGTAAGATACAAAATGGCGGTTAGGTAAGTAGGTAGACAATTAAATTATTACCTTCACCTCTATTCCACTTTAATGCTTTAATGCTAATGTAAATGGATTGTTTCATTATTTTTGTTTCTTTAACCTTTAATTCATCTTCATCTTCAAAACCCTTGTACCATAATTTGTTCGGTGCAGTGCAGGCATTGCAAGAGAGTCTTGACAAGTTTTTTTTTTTTTTGAAAATTTTAAGGTCAGAATCTTCCATCTCACGAGAGTACAGAGTAAAGCTACATCTCAAAAGGTGTCAAGCTAGTCAGAAATATCTTTCCAATCGATTATGCATCATCTCTATGCAAGTCTATGCAAGTGCACCCCGCACTTGCAGCAGAGATGAGAGCACTATTCAATGTGCGGCTGAACCTGCGCCTTATAAAGTTGTAGGCGGTGGGCTGGAGTGAAATACTGTCTACTGGAGGCTAATTTGGCCTTACCCTCTAAGTGACCGCGAAACTGGACTTAGCTTGATATATCACAGTTAGTGAAATGCTCTCAAAGCGAGTTGATACGACCAATGACATCTTTTTAGCGGTGAACGCATAAACCTGTGTCCTCGTGCGGTTAAAGTGGACTAGGTGAATTCGACCCCTATCTGAAACTTTTTCAAAAGAGGTTTCGATGACATTTACCCGAGAAATTTTAGCGAGGCTGGTGTAAAGGACATCACTCTATTATCGTCCGCATAGCAATGGATGCTGCTAATCTGCAGCATATCATTTATACGCTGAAGAAACAGCATGGGTGATAGCGCACTGCATTATGGGACACCAGAATTGACAGACTTCTAATCAGAGCGTGTACCGTCAACAACGACCTTGATGCTTCTGTCTGTAAGAAAACTGGAAAGCCAGTTGCACAGTTTCTCGGGAAGCTATGGGAAGGAAGCTTCGCAAGAAGCGCTTTGTGCCAGACCCGATCGAAGGCCTTCGCTATGTCCAAAGTAACCGCTAACGCTTCCCTCTTGATCTCGATCGCCTGTGCCCACCGGTGAGTCAAGTAAACGAGAAGAGCGATACTGCAAGTCTCTGATAAGGAAACGGAGCTGCTATTGGTAAGTCCTGTCTTTCTTGTGACTGGAGAAGCCACTCGGATAGGAACATCTGCTAGCTTTTATAAAACTATTAACGTTTGGAACAATTTATAAAATCTAACAAATAACAGTGCACCTGTTTCCAATAAAGTAAGTGTATTATTTTTTAGTAATTATGTCTTACTACGAGTACATATTAAACATTATAATATTTAACAATATAAATGCCACATTTTTGATATTAAAAAAAAACTTGTGAATCACAAAGTAACACGAATGACATTAAATATCTTCGCTCTTTTACTCAGCTAAAAACGTTTAAACACTCTTTTTCACTAAAAGAGCTTTTAAGTGAAAACTCTAGTCCGTTTTTTTTTTTCAAATTGGCATGATTAGCCGGTGATTTAATAAGATGTCCAGCTAGCAATCAAAATACGATTGATTACAATTTCTCCAAGTTTACTTCAGAACACAATTCTAAACGGTAATTTATTAGTCATATAAATGAAATAAATATCGAATAGCATTGTATTGTTTTATGTATGCTCTTACCGATGTTCGTATATAACTTTTTAATAATTACAATAATAAGTTAGAAACATTAGAAAACGTCGGCCAATTTCCAATGTTAGTTGTACACACTGGAAGTAGAAGCGTGGTAGGCTATCCAAATATGTGACGAGTCCATATACTTCGTGACTACGTAACTTCTGAAGTACTAATCTAATTTTTATTAGGATAAAAATAATACTACAACTGAAAGTGAAGCTAAGCTTGGTCATGTAGAAGTCGTTTCATTTCAAGTTATAATTTTTTATTTAACAATACACTTCATACATAACAAAACCATACGCAATGGTCGATACTGATGTAAATTTGGTGGATAGGAGACGTTACACTCTTAACCACCAAGAGTAAAAAAACTTGATTTACGTCTCGCAAATTAGTACATATAGGTACCCATTCATATAACAGGATTTTTACCACGGCGCTTGCTAATTAGATATACAGATTACTGTATTGTAACGGAACTTGCATGCATGCACTCAGTTCAATTTCTTCAACAGAATTGGTCAACGATTTGCAATCTTTTTAGGATTTGTGCTTCTACTACCTCCTGTAGATTCATGGATTTAAGTCATCTTACATACAATAGCGTCAACGATACTGAAGACTTAAATGTATATTCTAAGGGTAAACTAAAGGTTCAAGTCTGAGATAAGCTGTAAACCACAGACACAGCCGCAAGGCTGCAGTCGACCGCATTGTTGCATACTTTTATGGCACAATCTAATATTATATACTCACACAATTCTAAAATATTCCTATAAATATCCAAAAAAAAGGAACTGCAAAAAAACTTGGTGTATCTAGTTGACCTGAAGCATGAGGCAAAACATGTATAAATAGACTGTGAAAGTGTACTTAGCACTTTAGAGCATGCAGTACGTTACTGCTGACTGTCTTCTATGCCTCAAGTCTAGTCCTTTATATAGGTACTCGTAGTACCATTCGTGTATTGTTCAGAAAATTTAACTTGGTACAAAGAACTAGCCTTGTATTCTTGACGGTCGTAAGCTCACCGGCGACATGGAAACTTGTTGTGGGAACCATTGTTTGAGATTATAAATATTGAATACGTTATAACTAAACTTATTTTTTGTGGCTTATAGTTCATAAATTATGGGAGCGCATATTAAAGTTGTTCCGTGACAAGCTCTTCAATGAAGATAATAATAAGTAAGCCCATATAGATAAACAAGAACATGTTCAGTAATAGGTTCAAATGCATCGTCATCAGCTTATCGAGCTATCTGCTGATGCCGCGGAGGCCTCCCGAGGAGCGCCAACTATCCCAGTCTTGTGCAGTCCGCATCCATCCGTTACCAGGTACCTTCTTTAAATCATAATGCTCGCCTAATCGCGGTCTCCACTCTTAACACATTTTTTTATTGTTTTAAAATTTTAGAAGCAATGTGTCTAGCCGACTAAGAGTTAATTAAAGTATTGAAAAAAAGAAAAAAGGTTTATTAATTGTGTTAGTGTGGACTACTTTTTTTACATCTTTATAAGAAGGCAATATTAGTGACTTGAACAAAAAGGAATATCTGTTCTTATTATTTTCTTTTTTTGTCTTTGTTTTTATTATTTTCATAACAAGTTCACTGGAAATAATTTGACATGAGTTATATTCCAAACAAACTGATATGATCCGGTGACATATAATCAGCCATTTTCTTTTCAGATGACATTAGTGTCATTAATAATGCTCGTCATCGTCATTAAATAAATATTAGTTCTGGGAGTTTTCAAAGGAGGTAGGTCCGTGAGTTGAGGGTTTATATTACTGACTAGCTGTTACCCGTGACTTCGTCGTTTTAATTGGTTGGTTGGTTTTAATTTTTTTGTGAGGTCTTATTTATTTTTTCTAAAATAAAAGTATTCTAAGTTACTCCATGTTACATCAGCTATCTGCCAGTGAAAGTCCCGTCAAAATCGGTCCAGACATTTCAGAGATATTGTCTCACACGAAGGTCTCCAATGACTCTGACAGCGGTCGCTCTTTCCATTACTAGCTATCTCTCGACTATTGACTACATATAAAAATCATTCTCGGTTGGTGATTTTTTTGGCTTGAAATCACCAGCCGAAGTTAACGTTGCCTCGTACCGTAGCGTATTAAGAGTGACAGACAGTAAGGCAGTTCAGTTAGGCGAAGACTTTTCTGTTGGTCTGTTCTCTAGTAACTTAATTGATTTTATATTTACATAAATTCAAGCAATATCTGTTATACCAATAATCGCTTAACAATTAAGGTAAATTATACTGTTACATCCCCATGTCTCATTTTTTATAAATGTCTATTACCCGCATATTTATCCTAAAAATATAAGTGTATTCAAATTCATATTTAAGAAATTCGTTCAAGGTTTCTTACATATCAGGCTAAATGTTTCAATTGCGTCTCAAACCCTCTTAATATTTAATCAAGTATTCGATAAATTGTGGTATCCGCATAGTTTATTCATCATTACTATCTAGCTTCGTGTCTCTATATTTCCAGGAAGGTACGAAGGTTAAATCTTGTTCAGAAGAAATATCGTTCCTTAAGTCTTATTTCGGATACTGAAATCAATATTTTATTTCAAATATGAATATACTATTTGATATGTCTACTTTTACATTTACTTATAATATTCTAAATGAAAATAACGACATTAAACAGTTACATCACATATATATTTGTTCCTGTGTAATATTTATGAGTTAGGTATTTACTCATAGAATCACATCGTAGTCCATTTTTTTTATGAGATATAGGGCAAACGAGCAGCCGGGTCACCTGCTGGTAAGTGACCACTACCGACCATGGAGAGCCGCAACTCAAGAGTCACAGGTGCTTTGCCCACCTTTTAGGTGTGAGTATGCTCTTTCCATGTCTCTCATTTTAGTTTCATGAAGAATGAAAATGGAAAAAATATTTGCTGATAAGGTGCATATATATTCACTGTTTTAAAAAAGCCAATAAGAAAAGCAGCCGATGACAAATCTATTTAAATTTTCAATTAGGAATTCTTTGGGAATCTGTAGAAGTGTGATGAATTCAAATTTCATTTTTTTTTTACAAATTGACGGCAATTTAAGAAGTTTCTCTCTAGCAGCAAAATAGATTAGACTAGAGAAAATTGTCGCTCATGGTATCGCACCTGTCGAGCCAGCCTATTTGTGACAAAGCATGGCGCTACCATTGTGAAAAGGTGACGGATTGTATGACGGAGGTGACTCGAATGCTGTATATGACATCGACACAGGTGATGAAAGCTGGATATATTGTTGCGAACCCGAAACCAAAAGACAATCTGCGCAATAGACGTTTCTATTCAAAGATTTGCCTACAAAAGTAAAGAAGGGCAAAAGTCAGGGGAAAAAGATGATTGCCTCATTCTTTCGGGTCATCGCGTGTAACAGTGCTTTGAAAGGAACGGAGAATACTTCGAAAAGAAATAAAAATATTAACAGGCTTCAATATTATTCCACTTTTTATTTTCTTTTCTGAAAACTTTCAAAAATAAAAAGATAGCAAACGTAGTTATTGCAATGAGCATTGTAATGTGAATTCTCAAATAATAATGATTATGTCATGTAGACAAGTATATGCATATGTAAATCATTTTCCAAAATCGATTTTGAAATAGAGAAAAGGGTATTCATATGAAGCTGTCCCGTTCGAAGCATTACAAGTTCGTTTGAAAAAGGGCTTACTCTAAAAGAAAACAGTAATTTGAATCATTTTTGGTACACCAGTGCCTTGCTGTTGATAAAACAAATCGATTAATGAGTCAACTCCTTTTCAGGTGAAGAGCAAGGTCGCCACAATGTGATTGTGTCACTTGGTTTAATGAGAGATTAAATACATTGTAAACCGTACCCTTTGTCGTTATTTCTTTCTGTCTTTCTTTTAATTCTCTTTCTGTTTTCCTTTCTTTATTTTACTTACTATCCAAGTACTTAAGTAGTATAAAATTCCTATTAGTATTAAAAAAATCTCAAAACGTATAATAGAATATATCAAAATGATCAATATTATTATGAATATAAATAGATGGTTATTTAAAATAGTGTATAGACAGTGAAAACTCAAGTATGTGTTAACTTGAGACAATACTCTACTACTGATACTGTAAAACAATATTAATTCTCACCGTAACTAACGAGACCACTGTCGGCTTCTCCATGCCATATTCACTGTCTCATATATCAATAAGGTAGGAAAAAAATTACTCCGTAATAGTCAAATGGCCCTAAATACCAATAACGTTTGTCGGATCCCTGCCAAAAACAAACCATGAGTTATGTCCATAATGTATTCTGCCATTCCGCCAATTCCCATTCTCTACAGACACTGGGGCTGTCAAATAAATTTCAGAGCTACGGAATTCACAATAGGTGGGAGCAATCCACGTTGCAATGAAAATCGCTCAGCAGTCTACCATTCCCTTAATACAAACTCTACTAGATTATCCTTTCGCATTCAAGCCATTTTCAACTCAAAATACTAAGCATTTTTTATATCGACCTTTCATCTCATACTTTTCTTTTATAGTTTTTGTTGATAGTTTTTTTTGAGTGCTATCTATGACATTAGTTTAATGGCGCCTGATATCAGATGGAGCGTCGTAGCAAATTGTAATGGCTGTTAAAACACGATAAAATAGCAAGCTGCTACGAAAACAAATTCAGTTGCTATTAGATTAACTATATAGAATTTAAGAATCAGCTTTTTAAACAGTACTTAGCTATTAAGATTTATTTTCGTAATAGCTAAGTTTAGTTACAAATCTAGTATATTATTCATATATTTTTTTATTTATATATTATTAATAATAATATTGTATTTATTTCTCTCATCGCAAAGGTACAACTCAGGAAATACAAATACAGATCAGTCAAACTATTTAATTCGTTCAAGTCTCACAAAGGTGTTAAATAGTTTGACTGCTATTTCATTCCTTTGTGGGAGTCTCGTATTTGTGGTAGGAAAAACTTATTTTACAGATCACCAGGCTCTCACCTCCTGGGCGAAGCATAGTTACATTAAAAAAAAATCATGCGCGTATTACCTAACGATATAGAATAAATGAAAAAAAAATGTAAGGTATTTTGCATATAATATATAACTTTGTGGCATAAGTAGGCTTGCTGTATCATCATATAATTTTTTTTTCTACTGGTCGAGCCGGCCCATTTGTGCCTAAGCATAGCTCTGCCACAGGTAACTGTTAGGTTGTGTAGCCATGTTGTTAATACTGTTTTAAATTTAATTTTTTTAGGGAAGTATATGCAAAGAATTGCATTAATTCATTAATTGCCGAATTGTATGGACATTAAACTTTTGGTATAAGTATCCGTAAAGGTCCCAAGTTAGGCTTTGCTGCTGTGCCCCATACCTCTATTAAATAATCCATGTGTGGCTTTACAAGATAATTACATATAGTACAGCGTATTGAGGCACCTGATAACACAATGAAGCATGCCTGTTAAAGAAGTTTTTTACAAATTCATAAAATTAAAATTAAATTAATTTTTAATTTTATGAATTTGTCGTTTCCATGTAAGATGGCTATCCAAAATTAGTCCTAACTATGTATCTTCGTTTTTATTTATTGTTTGATTGTTTATACATAAAGATGGAATATGAGCCATTTTTTAAATATTAGCAGAGAAAGTTGTGAAATTTGTTTTTGATACATTTATGGTAAGTAAATTACAGAGAAACCAGACATTCAGCTGATCTAGATCATGTTGCGCGTCTACATGACGTATCAATTGTATCAATTGAGTAACCGAAATAAAATAATGATGTATCATAAGCGTACAAATTCAGGTCACCTTTAAGTCCAAGTTGATATATACTATTAATGTAGACGAGGAACAAAAGTGGCCAAGTATTGAACCTTGTGGTATTCCGATAATTATGGTTTTAGGGTTACTTTGTGTATGTAGTATTTTGACGATTTGACGACGATAGTAAAGATAAGATTTTAAAATCTCATGTGCTGCCTTCTCAATGGAATATCGTGAATAATTGTATCAAAAGCCTTCTTTAGATCTATGAAGATACCAAGGCCTATTTGCTTATTATCTATGTTAGTTTTAATTTTTGTTACTGAATATATTGTTGCTGACAGGTGTCACACTTTGGCCTGAAACCGTACTGTTTTTTGGGTAAAAGAAAATTTGTTCAGTTAAATACTTTTCAAGGCGATTGTATAAAACTCTCTCAAAGACCATTGATAAGACTGGTAGCACAGAAATTTACCGGATTATGAATATGAATCGGATTCATGAATTCGGAATAATGAATATGAATTATGAATATAATATAATTATGAATATGACAAAGAAGAATCCCTGTTCTAAACACTTGTGAATGCAGTTTGTTAGTTCTTCTACTATTAAAGGAGTCACACATATAAGAGATTTAGTATTGAAACTATCAAGCCCAACTTTAGATATCTAACACACGGCCGTCTGATCACAAACTAAGCAGAACTTGTATGGTAACCAGACTGCTGATAAACGTACTTATATATTTGTAAATACATACATATTAAGATAAATTACACCCAGATACAGAGGAAATACTCGTTCTCATCACACGAATATTTGTCCTGGGTGGGAATCGAACAAACGACCTCTGGCTTAGCAGTCAGGGTCACTAATAACTGCACCAATTTTTCGAGGTGATTCCTGAAAGGATACGTATTAGAATGCACAAGAGGGCATGAAGCGTTTCACCAATTAGCTTAACTGCAATCTACTATCAGTGAATGTCGATAAGACCAAATAAATAGCATTCGATCTAAAAATAAAAAAAGTAGATTTTGAAACACTTGAGACCATTTTTGAACATCCATGTCTTAATCGAGAAGTAACTTCTGTCTGATTTACCAGCAAAGGACTACAACTGGTAGATATAATTAAATACCTGGGAATCATAATTGAGATAAATCTAAACTTCCAAGCTAACATAGACGTAAGTACTAACTTCTAGATTATGCCTTATATCAATCGATACTGATGTACTGCATCACATTACAGAGTGAGTGAAGGTGCCGGAGGCCCAACTCTCCCTCGCCTTTCCTCTTCCCTCATCCTCTTCTTCCCTTCCCCCTACCGGAACTGTTTAGCTACAATCATCCCCTTCCTTTTTCTTAGGAATTCTTATTTTTATAACTAAGAATTTCCTAGTATAATATAATGTTCTAAAATTATAAAGCTATCTTACGATCAAATTTCGTTACTTGGAACTGCCCTGGTACTTATTTGTTATAAAATAAAAACAATTTCGGGTGAAAGTTAGTTCTTAATAAATAAATCGATATAATGAGATAACTATGATAGTCGCAATTTTAAAGCTGACTTGGAAATGCGATGTATCAGATAAAGATGGACAATGTTGTGAATTCATTACTAAAGATTCCGTAAACAGTCAAATAAGAGAATAATTATTGTCAGTAAAGTAATAAAAGCAGATACATACATCTCGTTAATTACGTTTTGCCGATTTCTCTTGTTATATCTTCGCCATCTTACAATGGTCTCATCTTGATTTGTACAATGTATTACAATGTAACGATTGCATCTGCCAACAATTTTCTTGTCATCAATCTGCAGTATTAAATTCATCTGCACTAATTATGCAAGGACAAAGTTCTAATTATCTGCTTACACCACTATTAATTGTTATTGATACTCTTCCTGACGTCTCCGAAAAGTCAAGAACACATATGCAGATGGTCGTCGGTTGAATGATGGATATCATTTTAGCAGGGTTCGATGCCGCTATGCCACGCCGGACTGCAGGCTCACGAAGAAAACCGGTTTACTGGTGGACTGCTGAGATTGCGCTACTCAGGGCTGAGTGCTTGCGTCTTCGTAGGCAGGCACTGAGGTCGCGAAAGCGAGAAACTGTGTAGCAGAAGAACGATGAGTACAAAGCGGCGAAGAAGCGACTCGTCACGGCGGTTAAAGTGAGCAAGGGGAGATGCTGGAAAGAGGTCTGTAAAGATGTGGATAACGATCATTGGGGCAACGGTTACCGGATCGTCACTCAAAAATTGGTGGGCCGCAGTTCAGTAGCTCCCATGGAACAGGATAGGATGGAGGAAATAGTCCGGACTCTGTTTTTACCGATCGCACAGACCGTGTTTGCACCCAGAGTGCTGTTTCCACTGACGAGTGCCCCCTTTTCTCAGCAGTCGAGCTGCGTGAAGTTGTTAAGGCCCTCAAGGTAGGAAAGAGTCCGGGTCCTGACGGTATCCCCGTCGAGGTCTATAAGCTTCTTATGAAAAGGCCCGAAGAACTGCAGGATAGCATTGATGCAGGAGGCCTAGCCGATAAACAACATGGTTTCGCTTTCATTTGCTAAACCAGCTTGGACGGGTGACTATCGGTCCCGACCAGTATGCATAATGATGACGTTTGACGTGAAAAATGCATTTAATTCGGCCAGTTTGTCGGATATAATGAGAGCACTTCGGAAATTAAATCTATCAGAGTATCTCATCCGTATCAGTAGTGATTACCTACGTCATCGCTTCTTGATATATGAGACTACTACGAAGGAAGAAATGAAGGAGCTCACTGGAGGAGCGGCTCAGGGTTCAGTCCTTGGACCTGAACTTTGGGTCATTCTTTATGATGAACTTTTGCGCTTCGACCTACCGATGGAAATACTGTTGGAGGGATTTGCTGACGATGTTGCTTCGTTAGTCCTTGCGAGGAGCTATAGCGAAGCGCAAAGACTCGTCGCAACCAAAATCAACGCATGGCTTAATGAACATGGTATGTCATTAGCCACTGCGAAGACAGAGATTGTGGTACTCACAGCTCAGAGGTGGTTTCCGGGTCCTTTCCTTGCTCTTGTTGTGGATCAACACATAGAGGGACGAGGGTACCAGAAATACTTGGAGTGACGATTGACTCGAAACTAACGTTTCAAGAACAGATTTTCAGTGTAGCCACAAAAGCGGCGAAAACGGTGGCGAGTCTTTCTCGGTTAATGCCGAACTTCGGGGGACTAAGGAGCATCCGCAGACGAGCTCTCATGAGCGTCGCTAACTCTGGGGAAAGGCACTTAAAGTTGAAAGAGGAAATTCTAAGTTATAAAAATAAGAATTCCTAAGAAAAAGGAAGGGGATGATTGTAGCTAAACAGTTCCGGTAGGGGGAAGGGGAGAAGAGGATGAGGGAAGAGGAAAGGCGAGGGAGAGTTGGGCCTCCGGTACCCTCACTCACTCTGTAATATAATACAAGCATTGTTTGTCTACCGGCTTCTTGTGAGGCCACGGTATTATTCCGGTCACGCTGGTCCCAATTTTTTATTTTTTTAAGGTGAAAGTTTATTGAATTTATTTGTCATATCTTCTTCTACCATTATTACGTTTACAACAGGTGTATATGAAGCAAGCTCTTATTTCACTATTATTATTGTCACCAATAAAATTAGGGGTTAAAGTATGAAATTGCCTTTTTATAATGAATAATTTAAAAAAATATATGTATGTATTGTGTATTTATTTAATCAAAGTTTTTGCCCTCATTGTCTAAATGTCTAAGAATACATTTTAAGCTTCTTATCGGAAGTATATTTATCCAGAACTCTGAAGACTTTGTATTGCTTCCTGAGATTTTTTTTTACCATGTAAATAATTGTTCTAATTAAAAAAAATGCCAATCGATTAGGGCGAGGTCCGTCGCGTATGAAGAGTGATGAGTATGATAGGCCCTGTAATGTTAAAACGGCTTCTCGAGTAATGTGAGATCTTGTGTTATCATATGTTATGGAGAAATAGGGGTAAAGATCGGTTTGCGAGTCGAGGCTGTCTCGCTGCGAGTGTCACCATAATTATGCAAAGTTCTGTGCAGTAGACATTTACTGTTATTGCTTGACTGGATCTGAAGCTGAAGTGAAATACGTCATAGAGTAGCCAAACAGTTATGGTAACTGTTTAACAATTATCCATGAATAAGCTTCGCTTTAGTGCATCGTTGCGGCGTTTGTCCTAGAGTCAGGCATTGCGTTGTTCACTAGCAATTATCCTTTTTTCATTACAAGAATAAACTAAAACCTCATGAGGCATTCATTAGGCGTATCCTTTCCAAACATTATTGACCTGGTTCTAGAGCTGTTCATGATTCGTAAGTTTTAAATATCCATATTTAGTTTAAAAGCTGAGTAAAGAAATAATTAAAAGTCAATCAATCTAATGTAAATATTTGTCAAATTTAGAATTATTTATCGTGTTCTAAAGTTTCGCTCTCGAATTTCACACTAAGTGATATACAAAAATTAAATAAGTTCGTTTATGGAGTTCGTTGAAAGTCTTATCGATCGGTAGGATGTTAAACCGATCGCATAGTGTGGGCCAATTTCATGGTCTAACGCTCCCACCGTGCATCCGAAATACTGCGTGACTACTATATCTTATTTTTAATGCTATTGCTATGAGAAAACTATCGAAATTGACAAATAAACGGAAAAGGCTTCTTTGTTAATAAAACGTTATTAAACTTAATGCTTTGTACCTTATTAATTAAACGCACTAGCTTAGGTTCTTA
This sequence comes from Tyria jacobaeae, assembly GCA_947561695.1. Taxonomy (NCBI): domain Eukaryota; kingdom Metazoa; phylum Arthropoda; class Insecta; order Lepidoptera; family Erebidae; genus Tyria; species Tyria jacobaeae. The sequence goes on from OX387218.1 coordinate 13,428,616, forward strand.
ATAAAAAAAGAGTATACGCTACTTGTTTAAAATTGTAATTTAATTATAAAATTATTTAAGCCAAAACGATATATGTACATTAGTAATCAATAGCTTTTTAAATATCACTAATTATTAAGTACGTAAATTTATTTAAAGACAGCATATAGGTAAGTACGTATCACATACACTACGTATAATGAATTAAAATTGTTTTGGGGTATGATGTAAAAAATATTTGTGAACCTTATACGTAATAGGAGCTCTTTCAATTGAACATGGGTACTGCAATCTGCTTGCAAAACTATTCTGGATCCTATAGAAATCCCCATTGTTTCATTTTATTTCTATTGCCTATTTTATTTACAAATTTTTTATTTTACTTGATTTCACGTTTTATATTCTTTGGATCTATTTTAATTTGTGTAATACATATTATTGAATTCATTTATTTATGATGAATTTAGGACAGTCATAAATTATAGGAATATCGCTCTGAATATATTTTTCTAAATACACCTCCTTGTAGTATTAAAAAAACTGGAAAACAAAAATAAAAAAAAAAACTTGGAAATAGTTTTAAACTTCTACAATTAACCATACATTTTTTTTATTTGAAACATTACTCTCTTTATATTGATTTGATTTAATAATTTAATGATAAGTAAAATTAATATGTAATTAATAAGTGTTAAAGAAAAAAGAAGAGTCATGAGACAACAATAAAATTGCTTACAATTATTATATATCAATTACCAAACTACAATGTAAGACCACGGATGAAACAAACTTAACTATGCGTTACGTTTTCTACCTGCTTTAGACTATCTTTATTTATTATTCACTTTATAGTCCACTTCCAAATGTAACAAAGTTTTAAGAAGATTAAAAGATATGGGTTTAATAACGCATTGCTTCCGATATTCAAACCACTGTGTCACCTGCAGTCCCGTAATCAGCAAACTTGTCATTCAGTTTTTTGTGCAGACACCGCAAGGTTGTGAATATATATTTTTAATGTTTTTTGTAAAAAGTGACTTTACTAGTAATTATGATGCGTATAATGTTAGGAAAAGAATGATTACCTGGTATATCAAGAAAAAACAAGTAACGATAGGTGAGTCATTTGTTTTAATTACTTTTAGTGCTAAATTTCTGAAGGAAGTAAATTGTTTTGAAATTCTTAAACGAGACATTATTAATCATATTTTCAGACTTTTTACATTTGTTTCTATGATTGTTTTCTAAGAAATAGAGATATATAACAACTCACAAATCAACAAATCACATTTACCATGCTGTTTCTGATGTAATTGTATGAGATAATGTAAATGCCTTTTTAACATCACTTAACTTTTAAAATAGGTACATAGATTGATAGAAAATATGTATTTTTTTAAAATATATATTGGATTAATGGATAAATAGTTATTGAGAGTTAACGAATTCCTGTGTAAGAAATATTGTGACTATCTGTTCTTTATCATAAATAAAGGCATTCGTGCATCTGTAAGTGTGCGGTACAAAGCCAACTCTGTTGTCACTCTTATTTCACTAACATGACCCGCTTCTATTTTATACTCAATGAATTTGTGAATCACGATTTTGAAATTTGTCCAATCGTCTTTCTGACCGCTAGCAGTCATTAAAGATTTATAATAAATATAGTATAATATATAATAATAAGGGTGATTAATACACGAGATTATTTGCGGCTTACCCATATATCTACTTGATCTGGAGCTCTAAAAGGTTAGCAAATGAATATACTACACTACACTAATTACAGATAAGAATAGAAAATTTTAATTAATTTTAATTCATTAAAGGATTTAACGCTTCACTTACGAATATGCCAGTGAATAATTGTGACGAGAACGCTACAGAAAAGCGAATCAAAAATCGACGTCAACAGCCTTTATATAGGCAGTTTACAACTAAAAGTCCACGATAGCAAACCACAAAGATTTTGACTCATATTTTCTCCTTTCACTTGGACAAAAACTAAGCTATCTTAGGGTTTCTTATTAAATAATACACATTATGTTTGCAACGCTGGCCGTTATTTTTATTACATTGCCCGTTAATAATTTGATTTGAATTTGAAAATTTCCTCCTTTCTTTTGTTAATCTCTTTCTGTCTACTTAGCTTTATTATTGGAAATGACAGCGATTTTACAAACAGCGGACAAGATGTTTCCCGTTGTCGGAGTGTGCATTTCATCGATTCAGTCAGCTTAGACGAACTTCCTTTCATAGTATACTCAGTTTAATTTCTTTAGTTTGATTTGTACAAATTACATTTAGGTATCTGAATATGAGTAGGTATTATTGTTTTTTTTAAACCTTTGTGACTTCTGTACACATTAGATAAATAGGTAAATCGGGACTTAATCGCAATAACAAAGGTATTCTAATATATGCAATTCGATCGAACTGAGGCGTAAACAAAGGTATTGCACCTTATAAAATCAGGCAAAGTGGAGTCACTATGGTAGGCTAATATAAAAAAAAATAAAAAAAAAATAAAAAAATAATATTATCGCGTTTAAGTCCCGATCTACACATCTAAAATGCGAAACTGATGATTGATGGAAATGTCTTTGTGAGGCTATATATACACCATTCCGCAAGAATCCAAAGCTAGGGAAGCTATCCGTAACATGTTTTTTCTCTACTTTAACCTCGGATAGTTAAAAAAGGAGTGTGTAGTTATAATATTATCGTCATCATCATCAACAACCTAATGCAGTCCACTGCTGGACATAGGCCTCTCCCATTGCACGCCACTTCGATCTATTTTCGAACTCTCGCATCCAGCTAATGCCAGCCATCTTGCGCAAATCATCACTCCACCTGCCCTGTGGGCGTCCTACGCTACGTTTGCCGAGAAGTCTGTTCACCTCGTCCTCGAAGTTGTTTCTACCTGCTATGCAATGTCTGCCCGAGGTATATCGCAATCGGTTCCGGTAGTACATGTTTATTGAACATGACCTTGGTTTTATCCAAGTTCATCCGTAGTCCGATGCTTATAGAAGAGTCAGCTAGGTAATTCAGCATCTGCTGTAGGTCCTGCATCGTCTCTGCCATGATGACGATATCGTCTGCAAATCGTAAGTGAGAAATGTATTCGCCATTGATGTTAATACCACACCCTTTCCGGTGAAGCGTCTTGAACATGTCCTCCATTGCATTTGTGAACAATTTTGTGGAGATAACATACCTTTGTCTCACTCCTCGATGCAATGGTATAGGCCTTGATTGCTGATTCTGTACTTGGACGGATATTGTGGCGGCTTCGCAGAGACATCTCATCACTTAGATATATTGCCAATCTACTTGGCAACGCTGCAGAGACTCCATAACAGCCCAGATCTCGATCGAGTCAAAGGCCTTCTCATAGTCCACGAATGCTAAACACAGGGGCTGATTATATTCTTCGGTCTTTTGTATAATCTGCCGCTCTGTGTGGATGTGGTCTTTGGTGTCATATCCTCTTCGGAACCCAGCTTACTCCGGTGGTTGGAATTCGTCGAGTCTTTGGGCAAGACGGTTCGTGATGACTATAGAAAACAGCTTGTAAACGTGGCTTAGAAGGGAAATGGGTCGATAGTTTTTCAACATGGTCTTGTCACCCTTTTTGAAGAACAAGATGACTGCACTCCTATTCCACGCCTCTGGAGTTCTCACTTAAAACAGGACAGCGTTGAAGAACTTTTGGAGCTCCCTTAATACGGGTTTACCTCCAGCCTTTAGCAGCTCTGTTGTAATGCCATCCTCTTCAGGGGCCTTTCCAATTTTTAGCTGTCTAAGAGCCATCACGATTTCGTCGGTGCTGACTTCTGGCAGCTCTTCGGTGTAGTGGCGTGTTAATGCGGCTCTAGGGTCCTCATTTACGGGATCAGGTCGTGATGCATGCGAAGCGTATAACCGGACATAAAAGCCTTCTACTTCCGAAAGGACTGCCGGCTTCGAAGCAACGACTTCTCTGGTTGTTGGGGTCAACCTCATCAGGTGGCTTCTTCCAAGAGATTATACGAACACTTTTGACCCTCAATTCTGCTCGATCGCTCTTTCAATCGAAATAGCGTTGAAGCACCGGAGGTCCTGTCGTACGAGCTTGCTGATCTCTGGGTTTAGAGTCCGCTTTGCCAACGAAGTGACAGGTGGGTTCGGTGGTAGTTCACGTCGTTCCTTCATTAACCCTAGGTCCCTTCTGAAAGCTACGACTTCCAGCCCTTACGCTGCAATTCATAAAATCTTGTACCTTCTTCCCTGTGGATCGAAACCACGTTTTGGAAGTTCTGGTTTACGTCTTTTGTGGTTTCAACAGCAGTGAATCGGCTTTCTAGCTTTCACTGCAACGTTTCAGATTCTATCATGGCTTGAAGCAGAGTTGGCCGGAGCCTGGACTTCATCAAACGAACACGTTCAACCTTATAGTCAATATTTAAAAAAGTATTTATTTTTATTTTAATTATTTTTTTTATTATTAATTCCATTTGCCTTCGAAAACTTTTTATGTAGCAATAAGGCCAAAATGAAGAGAAATCAATTGTTTATTATCGTAACATTAACATATAAAATTGTGTTTTACTTAACAAAAATCTGAGCGTTATCTAGAACGCTATCTATTCTTTAGAAGTAAAGTAGTAACATTTACAAGTACTGGCAGTTACTGATCTTGTCTGATTGGAATATGCAGACGGCTAAAGGAATCCTATGATTGCGCTACACCGTTTTAACTACGAAATCTACAAGGCAAAGTTAAAACCCTGACTAAACATGCGTGGTCAGTATTAGACATGTCTCCTTCAACGGTGTTAATTAAATACTTCACATCGTTTAATTAACATACTATACAAAATGAATAATTAACTTTTAAGTATCTATAAATAATTAACAAAAACAACTGTTTATTTGTCTCTTGCAAGTACTGATTTCCATAATTTATTCGTGTTATCGGTAGGGCGATAGAAAGGGTTTTGTGTCTAATAAGGTTGGTTTGTTCATGTGATAGATGGGTGATGGATAGTAAAACAAAAAATCCTCCATTTTCATTTTTCGTATTCAAAAAGGCAATTAGCTTCATGACTGATTTAGTCTAACTTCTTCTCTTGACAATTCAAAAATACCTATGATTGATTTTATTGAAATAAATCATTTTATTTGATTAGAAATTATTTTTGAGTAAGATTTACTGTGAGTTGAGGTGTTTGATTGCTACAATTCTAGCAGATATATTTTTGTGTTAGACATCCGAATGTAAGGTTAAGTAGGTATAGGAAAGTGCCTACATGGGTACTTCTAATACTTCTAAAACATATTGGAGGAAGCGTATGTCCAGCAGTGCATGAATGGTCTCTGAATATGTAAATAAAAATACATACCTACTTATCTTAGTCAACATCAAATAACATGATTAGTTTTATCATAAAAGGAAAAAGTTTTATGATAATATAGAAGTTTCCAACAGAAAAAAACACATGGTAACGTACACAAGGACATAAGCGTTAGCCTTCTTTTGGATCCTAATTTCTAGTTAGAACATATGTTGGTAATAAATGGAAATACTGAAGTTCTTTGGTGTAACAGTTGATGGAATTTTTGTCATCTTAAATCTTGTTAGATCTTGCTAACATATACAACGCTTATAGATGTTGGTTTCTAATCATATTGAATATATCTGAAGGTGTATGTATATATCCTAAGTTTATTAAGGTGGCTTAGCAAAGTGGTAAAACAGTAAAACCCAATTTAATTCATCGTTATTTCTACATATCTCTGCTTGACACAGGAATCACTTGTTGGGGATTAAAAAATGAAGAATATGTAAAACGTCTCTATGGCTTTTTCCATCCATTCATTCCATGGGTAATGCTTTGCACAGTTTATTAAAGATTTGTTTTAATATACTATTAAGAAGGTAAGGTAGAATAAAACCTGTCATTGCTGCGCTGCGCTGCGGTCAGAAAAATAATAAATTACATATTATTAAGTTATCCATGTACATAAGTGTCTGAAATACCCTTAGGTTCATAACTAGCTAAGTTAATCTCTGAACAGTAATCTGTTTCGTTCATTCGTTGTCACAAAAATGTCAAGTTGTCGAGTCTATAACAGCTTTTAACAGACCACTTATACAGCGTTTGGGTATTTTTTGCTACCATGCCATTTAGTAATGATAATATTAGCCACTTGAGTAAAACAGGCATTACTAGTAAGTAGGAAGGATATTGTTGGACGTGGTCTACATGACGTCCAATGTTTTCGTAATGGATACCAATAGATTGTTAGAAACCATGGCTAAAAAAGATACCTCTTATAATATCTCTGAGCCTGTTAAGTAGGTATTCATATTCTTAATAACATTCAATAAGTATATACACATACCTACCTATTTAATTTGCTATTATTTATCATCATATCGGCTGTTATTTATGTTTAGGACAAAAATAGAGGTAAGAATTGACTGCACGGATGGCGTAGCGGTTTGAGTAAGTGGTCCTCTCGCCACCACCGCCGCCACCTTGCTGCCGCGCCAAGTGTGGTGGCCTTTCAACGTTTATAACGTTTTTATATTTTTTACCCAAGTAAGCTAAACATTATTCATATAATTGACTTATAAAATCGAAAATCAAAATCAAAAATGTAATTCCTTTTCTTACATTCCAAATGCATAAAACATACATACATAAACACAACGAAATGGATTACTGTTGAATCTAATTCTGATTACATCGTATGTCACACAGTTTTTAGGGAATAAATAATATTTCTATTTCTATCTGTATTTCAATGAGTATTTAAAATTTCTTTAAACTGTAAAAACGTGCAATTTTAAAATAGATGATGGATGTTAGTATCCCATGGGATATTAATCATGATCAAATCCTGATTTGGACCAATCGAAACTATATATTTAAATAAAACAAAAGATACATATATCGAACATAACACCTCTTCGTTTTTTGATGTCGGTTAAAAGTACTTTAACACCAATAGGAGCCGAAAAAGCTCAGAATAGCTAAATATATACTTCAACACAAACTGGCAGGTTGAGCGCCAAACAACGGGCGTGCAGTATCGATTTAAGCATCGTTTACTGGTTTACATCCCTCCTTGAGTCGCGCCAACAGAGACCTTCGAACACTCCCTTGTTACATTTCTACAACACTCTTCTAAAATACTTAAATAACGCATGAAAATTTGTACGAATGGAAATAAGTATAAGCTAACACGTTAGTAGATATTATCAGTTAACCGGGGAAAATGTTGATCGGTATTTATTAAATTGCATGGAGTGTAAGAAGATATACGTAGTCCGCTAAAAATGAATCCGCTTTAAAATGTTATCTTTCTTGGACGCTATTTATATAACAAACCTAATAAAATTCTTGAATTTCACAAAAGCAAATAGCAACATGTGTTAGTATCTTCAAAACCTCTCTTACGAGGAGACAGAAGCTCTTCTTCATCGTCCTTCATAAAACTTGAGAATTGCACACAAACATTCACCTACACACACTCACACAAACATCCACACATTAACACACCCACATATACACATACCCACAGAAGCACGCGCAAATATCATAAACTCTAAAATACTAGTATTAAAGTACTGTAATTCTATTTATATAATAATCAAGTAAAAAAAAGCATATTTGTGAAACTGAAAGGAAACTGTTGCTTATAACTTAATTTCCTTTTTTAAGTATCAGTCGCACTATACGAACACTGTCAATAACTAAAAACCCCACAAATATATTGTAACTAATCTTACTAATAGAATAAACTAAATTATTATTGGAAAAAAAAACGACTTGTTAGTTTACTTCTACTCTTAAATAGTTCTGTGGTTTTATAAACAAATAATAATAGGTATGTTGTTTATTTAATTTTCGTTTCGTTTTCCTCCATATAGTATTATACAATAAGTAAGATTCATAATAACGATAGGTACCAGTTATCTTAAATGACTTTTTTACTATATTTGAATTAATTAAAGGTATTTTGTATGAAGTCATACACTTTACACGTTCAGTCAAAACGTATTTTTACATACATACATACACACATAATATAACGGCTCTTTCCCATAGGGGTAGGCAGAGACCACTTCCTTCCATTTACCACGATTCTGACATACCTTTCTCGCTTCTTCAACTTTCATTCCGTTCCGCATACAGGCTCGTCGGTTAATTTTTACAGTCACACTTTATATGTACTTAAGTCGTAAATAAGTACTTTTTATATTATATTTAGTTGGGATAATAAAATAAATTATTTTCAAATAATAAAACAATAAATATATCTGTATGAAACAAAAAAAAAATTTAATAGAAAATAATCATTATCAACATCGAGAGGAAATCAAATTAATCTCAATAATAATAATAAAAAAAACACCCTATTACCAATACACACCACAGACTGTCTTGGAAACTGATACCCACAAGCTCTACTATGACCGCGTTACAATAGACCTGATATAACACTACAAGATAAAATAAAGAAAATAACATACTTGATAGATATTGCAGTACCCAATACACACAACTTACAGAAGACGATCATTGAAAAAATAAGCAAATACGCAGAACTTAAAGAAGAAGTCACTAGGATCTGGAAACAACAAAAAGTTGTGCCTATAGTTATCTTAACAACTGGTATTATCCCAAATAATCTCCTCCATAGCCTAAAATTATTAGACCTTAAAGAAAATATTTACACAACCCTACAAAAAGCTGCATTCTTAAACACATGTAGAATAGTTAGAAAATTGATGCAGATTGATGAAAATGATACAGGCTCTCCTCACGACACAGCAAAAGAATGTAACACCATACTCCACATTTACTTAGTTCCTACCCGTAAATGTGGTTAAACCCTGCGAAAGAGCTGAGAAAAAAGTAAAGAACATAATAATAATAATAATTAACCTGTATGATTTAACTAAGGACATAGGACTTATAAATAACCTATAACATTTTGATGGATTTATGTAAATATAAAACAATGAATTTTTATGAGAATGTTAAACCAGTAGTAATTTGTGATGCATATAAGAACAATGGTATAAGTTTTTCTTCCGTTTGTAAAAGGTTAGAGTTGAGAAGGAATGTAAACAGAATTTAAAAAGTAGCTTACCAAGTATTATTTCAAAGAAATACAAAGAAAATCTTTAGACATATCGTTGGAAACAAAAAAGAGAAGATTCTGTACAATGTCGTAGACACGAGTATTAGCATTTTTATCGGCGAACACGCTGTATCGCGCGTAGCAGGTACGTTATTATTAGTATTACCATTATATGCTAAATTTAGTAGGTGATACAGTTATACAAATCAAACTATTTGTTTCTGTAAAAATATACTAATTTTATAAATGAAAATACGTCAAAATTAAAAATTACACACTAAAGTACGTTCATCGAATATCATTTTAAACAGTCGCATCTGCATAGAAAAGTCGGTTCGAACGGCTGTAACTTCTGACCGGTAGCACTTCGAGAACGTTTTGCGACTGCGCGAAAACTTGCTAATAGCCACATTGATTTTGCAGATAGAAGCCAGGTCGGAGCGTACAATCCTACCTCTCGTTCCTGGAATGGCGCTCCCATCCACCGCATAGTTGCAATTGTCATCTATTGAAGTCGTAGTACGCAGTTTAATCGCGAAGACTCCTAGTACGCACGCAATGTAAGTCGTAAAAGTCGAAACAGTTGATGTGACTGCACGGAATCAATGCTCCTTATACGAGACTTAGGTTAGAGGAAGGTATAACAATAACTATATTATTATTACCTATGTTCGTTTCGGCTGAAGCCACCGTTCGTTCTTACTTTACGTCCAATAACGAGGAATTGCCATTGGGAAGGAAAATCGTTATTATATAACAAAATGTAATATTACTGTCTTCGGTCGATTACGTTTTCCGAAGAAAATACAGGAATATTGAAAGAAACGGTCGAATTGTCCTTTTCCTATTGAGATGATTGTAATATTTTGAGGATTCCTAGCAATTTTATGCACTGTCGGTTAGAGGGGTTAGGATGTAACGGAACGAAAATAAAATAGAATTAGACATTTAAGTCAATTTATATTGAAATAGTATCCAATCTGTTTTAAAATGATTAGATCTTGAAATAAATATACTTCTCTGACAGTTCATGTAAATAATTCGTTCTACAATGCCGCCCCAAGTATCAAACAGTGTATCGATTTCAAAACGTTCAAACAATTACACGGTCGTTTAATAAAATGAACTGAATTAAGGAGACCTAAGACACGTAGTGGACACACGTAAATTCGTGGCTATTTAATTGGATCGTATTACGCGGTGAATGGTGTAGTTCGGAGCCGCGGGCGCAATATAGGACGTTATTCGTACACTTAACTATCTAGCGAGAGTTACGACTAGCCAGCTCGTTTTTGTTGTTCTAGTCGCTTTGTGTGGGTCCGCCATTATGTGGCGCGTTTTAGTTCACTGGCATCTCACTAGACGATAGTATTTCGAGAATAGAGAACACTGTTGTTTTCGATAAGAAACTCGATTAATACATTCACGAACGGAGAGTAAATGGGAACAATAATCGAATAAGAATTTGTTACTATCAGTATATATTTGGGTAGACGTGAGTAAATAATACAATCAGATTAAATTTATAAAATCTTAAACCAGTTGATATAGTACCTAATTGAACCAAAGTTACTTGCTGTGACTCAGAGCTTATAAATTATTTACAGTGAGCGTAAATGCAAATTACACCTAAGAATAAAGGTCTAGTTTCGACACAAGTCTTAATGTACTGTAAATTTTAACACTTTTTAAAAAGCTTTCTATTTGTTATGGAATCGACTACGACCAAAGGCATGTGTGGGGTTTTTCCGTTCTCAATAGGAATTTGCTACCTCGAATACTTGGTAATTTTTTATATTTTGGTATACCTTTTTATTGCCAAAAGCATTATAATCTAAAATTCTAAATGTGTAAAGTTCGATACTTACATTTTATACGTTTAGTTTCATTGTTCGTCTACTTGTCATTACATGAAACAAATATTTAATATATACATTTGTGATATATCCTAAAAAGATCCGATGAAAACGTTCGTCTAAAATCTTAAGTGGAAACATTGCCAACGTTAGAAAGACCTCCGAGTTGGCTTTGTCTTAGTTTGGTATAAAATAATGACACCAAAAAAGAGACAATACATTTGTAGTGGTATTGATGAAGGAAATTCCTATTTCTTACGACCATGATAATAAACTACTGATAATGAATAATGATTTTATTTATTTCATGGTCAGTGATGATTCTCATATAATTATAAGGCCATCAAGTTAAACAATTCGTTTAAAATACCTAATCAATTTATGTAATACTCTTTTTTCTGTGATATAGAGTATTACTGATTAGTAGTAGTAGTATGATTAGATATTTTAAACGAATTGTTTAACTTGATGACCTTATAATGATATGAGTACTTACTATATTTAGTGTAGTATATAGCTATTTTGGCTGTTCATTTACTCTTATCTTATATCTTTAAACGAGAAATTCTTGTATATATATATATATATATATATATATATATATATATATAATCTGAATCTCGGAAGCGGCTCCAACGATATTCATGAAATTTTGTATGCAGGGGATTTCGGGGCCGATAAATCGATCTAGGTTTCATTTTTAGAAAATATCGTTTTATCCGTGTTTTCACGCAATGAAAAACTGCTACGATATCATTAGAATACGTAGGTAAATTTCTTCACCATCTACAAGGTTGTAATCCTGATGATTATTTTATTTTCATTTTTTTTTCGTTCTTTTACACGATTTACCAAAAAAATAAAAAATACCGAGCAAAGCTCGGTCATCCAGGTACTGACTAACAATAAGGTAAACTGAGAACAGTGGAGCATTATGAACACTGAATTTTTGTAATAAATTTTACGTAGCTTTCTGACATATTACACGAATTGTTATTGTATATTACTGCGAATTACCCCTAAAACAGTGCTGCTGTTTGTAAAGTGTATAAGTACTTTTAGACTCTCATATAATGTTAAATTTTAACCAATTTTAACAACATGCTGTCCTTGGCAAGTAGCTTGAATCAATAAAGGCACCTTTACCTACCACCTTCTAACAGTCCAATTTCATTTGAACTACAGTGCAAGACCTCAGTTACCCTATTTAGTCTGCATTTCTATATATAGAAAAGGATGGGGTGAGTCTTGATGTATTGGTTATGAGTTTCTTGTATGTATGCGTGGGGTGCAATAGCATAAAAAGTGGGTATGTGTTTGTAGGGTTGTGGTTCGTCGTTTTGCATTTGTGTGAGAACAATATAACTGTTCATAGGAAAATATGAAAGTGTGTATGCAAAGTTTTACGATGATCGGTTCAGTAGTTAAGACTCGAATGGATAACAAACAATGAAACACTTAGCGATTTAATATATAAGGTAGGATTGTCTAAAATATTGGAGTTTCTTCTCTTCTTAATTCGATTCTTCTTAGTGCCCTACAAAAGACTATCTGCACAGAATGCTCAAATTTATAAAACGCATTGTATCTGTTAATTAATAGTCAAGATGTTTGATGATAACGATTACAAATAATAAAATCATAGGCAAAAAAAGTTTTATCGGTAACGTACATATGTAATGAGTAAATATGATTTACTTAAATCTAACTAGCTATACTTTAACAGGAGGACAATGTTAAGTTTAGCGTTGGGAAGGTAAATTTTGAAATATCAAACTAAGTGGTTATCATTTAAAAATCACCTGCAATTTATTTTTGTTTGTGTCCCGATTTCTCCAACTCAAAATTTATCACCACGGAATACAATATGTGATACTTCTCGATACGATTGTACTAGGCGAGAGGGCTCTCCACTCAACAAAAGGTCGTATAGCAATCCTACACACGCCAAACAAACGCGATTTCACCCTCCTAAAATACCCCATTCTTCTTTACACTCAAATGTCTCAACTCGCTTTTAAAGTTCTGTCACTTAAACCGTTCTCGTTCTAGTACTACAGAAAATGTACTGACTCAAAAGCGGAAGGTAGTAACTTACGACTCTCACCGCACTCATACGACATTTCACAATAGAATGTGTACTGTCTTATCTCGCCCGTAGCAAGGTGATTTACTATAATTAGAAAGATAGCGGTAGATGCCTTTTGTTATAATTTTCCAGGCTGCCTCACGAACGTTTTCCCGCGCAAACTCATGAAAATGGCGGCCATTTTGTAATGTGCCTTGTTTTTTGATAAGGGTATTAAAATAATGGCGCGTTCGGACGGTTCTTTAGTCTACTGTAGAAGGTATTTGTGTAGGCGCCTAGGTACGTGATCGCACATTTTGAATGCAAATTGGAAGAGTTGCTAATGAAATTTAGGGGAATTAATTGTTCAAGGTACCTCCGTTCTGTTGTTTGGTATGCATGAATAAATAGTACCTATATAGGTATTATAATCTATATGTATGCTATCTGATAAACTTGGGTTTCAGTAAAGCAAATTAAGCAAAAATTATAAAGAAGAGATTGTGTCCTAAATACTTCGTTTCACAATATCATATTCCAACGCATACTTGCGTCAATATAGGTAATAAAATTGGGACATTGTGGCTAGTTGATAGTAAAGCTTTTATATCAATCGGATAATTCGTAAATCCTTACCATAAAAATCACAAATTTTATCATGTCCTATTATTGTAAATAAACACGTTTTATACTTAGAGGAATGTGGTTGTGCCGACATTATTTTTCTTCCAGAAAAATCCTAAATGTTTAAAAAAGTCGTAGATTAGGATAGCAGGACACAATAATACCATCAATTCTGAGACTAGTAGATAATCTATATACTTAAGTAGTATTCGTAACGTAGAAGTAAGCTGTTATTATCAACACTTAAATTCGAATCGAATGTCTTTTCCGATGTCCCTAATTGGAATAAAAATATCGGTAAGGGTTCGCCGTCGAATTAAATTGCTTGAGAATTCTAAGGCTAGCTTTCTGGGAGCTTCATTGTTGGCTGATGGCTTTAAATCGGCCGAATGGATAAGCTCCGGAATACACTATAAAGCTATAAGAAATTTTAGAAATAATTTTCGCAAAGGACGGTATACAGGAGATTCATTAGAAGAAGTAAGCGTTATGGTTATGCGGATTAGCAGCATCCATTGCTATGCGGATGATAGCACGAGTGATGCCCAGCCGCGCTAACATTTCTCTGGAGGGTAAACGTCATCTCTTGACAGCATTCAACGGAGAGCGATTCACATCATTATCATCGATTGCCAAGATATTTCTGATCGTCCCGACACCTTGGCATTGCCTAGAGTTGTAGCTTCACTCTGCATTCTCTATCACTTGTATCATGGAGAGTGTTCAGAGGAATTGTTCGGACTTATACCGGCCGCAAGTTTCCGCCACACGTGTCCGTTGATTGGCACTCCACCACTATGCGCTTCTCCAGAACCTTTTGGGTCACATAACCAACAACATATTGTCGCCTGCCGTTTTTCCGGACCGATACGACATTCAAACCTTCAAGATAAGAGTGTACTCCTATCTAAAAGGCCGGCAACGCGCTTGTGACTCTTGAGTTGCGGGTGTCCATGGGCGGCGGTAGTCACTTACCATACCGTCTGCTCATTTGCCCCTATCGCATAAAATAATAAAACAAAAATTATTTCCATTATTGATCAATATCGTTGTATTCAAGTTTTCCTGTACTTATATACTCTTCATACATAATTAAAGTATAATATAATAATAATTTATTCATGAAAGAAAGGTTACATACTATATACATACACAATTTGTAAACATATTTAGTGGTTGTTCATTTATAATTTATCTTAAATTACATGAAGCTAGTAAAAACTTTAACGGTAAAGGTATACGGAAGCAAGGTTTGTAATTGTGTGTGTGCGTGTGTATGTTTTTTTTTTGGGTTTTGTTTTCCGACCGCTTTCTTTCCAACCGCCGGAGTTTCTGAAGAACTTCCGTCGCAAAATAGCTTCTATCAAAGACTCTGGCTGAATTTTCTTAAAAAGGGCCTCTGCCCGGGTACTGCGAACAGATCAAAACCAGGACACATAAAGAACACGTGCTCTCCATCTTCACTAACTCCTGGGCAGGACGGGCACATTGGGGATACCTCTTGCTTATATTTATAGAGATATGCCCGATAGCACCCATATCCTGAGATCATTTATGTCAGGTAGTAATTGACCGATTGATTGATTGATAGTGTGTGTGTGTGTGTGTGTGTGTGTGTGTGTGTGAGAGTGTGTGTAGTGTAAATTTAGATAATTGTTTGTTATTCTTTGTTCAAAATGGGATTTTCCTGTCTATTCTGTTTCTGTCTTTAATATTGACTAGGGATTACCGGACGTGTGCTACAACGCTAAAGAAAGTAATGTGCATTGTGTGATCTAAAACAATCTTGGCATTATTGCCTTTCTAATGAAACCGGTTTGAGGCACATCGGTTATATGGTTTCAAAGTCTATAATGAGCATACATGTGTAAAAACAATTTTTGTGTTTAACATGTATAGATTATACTTAAACTATGAATTAGACAAGGCAAAAAAGTCAGAATATGTATGTTTTATTATTTGCTTATAAAATATTGAGCCAATCTGAACTTTTTTTCACATGTCCTGTTAAGTAAAACTGAAACATCTATATCCGGGCACTATCCCATGTCCGGCCGGATTCCAGATAATATGCAAGCATCCGATTGGATCATCATCATCAGCCTATCGCAGTCCACCGCTGGACATAAGCCTCTCCCATTGCACGCCACTTCGATCTATTTTCGGCTTCTCGCATCCAGCTCCTGCCAGCCTTTTTGCGCAAATCGTCACTCCACCTGGCTACGCTACGTTTGCCAAGACGCGGTCTCCACTCAAGAACTCGTTTTCCCCAACGGTCGTCGGTTCTGCGGCTAATATGGCCAGCCCATTGCCACTTCAGCCTGCTGATCCGATGGGCTATGTCGATTATTCTGGTTTTCTGCCGGATCACCTCATTCTTGATGCGATCCCTTAAAGAAACACCGAGCATAGCCCTTTCCATAGCACGCTGAGCAACTTTAAGCTTGTGGACCAGCCGTACCGTAAGTGTCCACGTTTCGGCTCCGTATGTCATGACGGGTAGGACACAGTCATTGAAGACTTTCGTCTTAAGGCACTGTGGGATCGACGATGAGAAGACTCGGCGTAGCTTCCCAAAGGCTGCCCAACCCAGCTGAATTCTTCTGTTCACCTCGTCCTCAAAGTTGTTTCTACCTAACTGCAATGTCTGCCCGAGGTATACATATTTTTGAACAACTTCCAGAACTGCCCCGTGTACCGCAATCGGTTCCGGTAGTACATGCTTATTGAACATGATCTTGGTTTTATCCAAGTTCATCCGTAGGCCGATGCGTACAGAAGAGTCAGCTAGGTTATTCAGCATCTGCTGTAGGTCCTGCAGCATCTCTGCCATGATGACGATATCGTCTGCAAATCGCAAATGAGAAATGTATTCGCCATTGATGTTGATGCCACGCCCTTTCCAGTGCAGCGTCTTGAACATGTCCTCCATTGCATTTGTGAACAATTTCGGGGAGATAACATCCCCTTGTCTCACTCCTCGATGCAATGGTATTGGCCTTGTTTGCTGGCTCTGTACTTGGACGGACATGGTGGCGGCTTCGTAGAGACATCTTATCACTTGGATATATCGCCAATCTACTTGGCAACGCTGCAGGGACTCCATAACAGCCCAGATCTCGATTGAGTCAAAGGCCTTCTCATAGTCCACGAATGCTAGACACAGGGGCTGATTATATTCTTCGGTCTTCTGTATATCTTTCCAATCAAGCAATCTGCTGCATCACTGTGTGGATGTGGTCTATGGTGCCATATCCTCTCCGAAATCCAGCCTGCTCCGGTGGTTAGAATTCGTCGAGTGTTCGCGCAAGACGGTTCGTGATGATTCTTGAAAACAGCTTGTAGACGTGGCTTAGAAGGGAAATTGGTCGATAGTTTTTCAACATTGTCTTGTCACCCTTTGAAGAACAAGATGACCACACTCCTACTCCACGCCTCCGGAGTTCTCCCTTCAAACAGGACAGCGTTGAAGAGCTTTTGGAGCTCCCTTATTACAGGTTTAGATTGGATTGGATACCGAATAGTCAATTTATTTACATACTTATTTAATCCACATGCTTATCATGTACTAGGGTACCTTTCTCATATACAAACAAAAAAACATTTTTAGTTTGTAACGCTGTTCCTATACCATAATATACCTAAATTTTCAGTGGTAGAGCCATGCTTACGCACGATTGGGCCGGCTCGACCGGTGCGATACCACGGCCTCACAGAAAACCGGTTGTGAAGTAACGCTTGCGTTGCATTTCCCCGAACTGAGTGCGGTTTCCGAAAGGCCCACTTCCCCCTCCCCCCTTTTCTCTTCCCCAATCTCCTTTCCCATCTGCTCATCCCTCCTCTCTTCTTTCCACTCCTTGCATCCCCCATCCTTCATCACCCTCAAAGGCGGGCAGCGCACTTGCGACTCTTGAGTTGCAAGTATCCATGGACGGCGGTGTCACTTACCATCAGGTGACCCGTCTGTTCGTCTGTAGTATATAAAAAAAAACCTATGGCGTATACTTTTCTGAAAATTGTATTAATTTTAAAGTTTAAATAAGTTCAAAATTCATATTTATACGGATACATACAATAAGTGGGTATTTGTACTTAATATCGAATTATAACTATTAAACTTAAGTGAAGTGTTTCCTTCTCGGTGATAGTAAGCAGACCATAGAGAAATTGTTTGTAGCGAGAACAAGTGTGTGATTACCTGTTTTCAGGCAGATATTCGCCTATTTGGTCTTAAGCTCGGCTGGGTATCCGCTATCCGGCCACACAGTTGTCTACTTCATATGTAATATATATTTAATAAAATTGCTATTCCGGCATTACAAACTCTTTAATTCCTCGTCTTCATCTCATATCATTTTACTTCCTTTTCTAGCCCTTCGTTATTAGTCCTTATCCCATCTACCTTTACAAAATCGAAGAAATATAATAGGAACAACTTTAACATATATTCTTTTGTATTTTTTTAAGGAAGACTCAAAGTGATTTGCAATCGATATTCATACTTCAGCATCACTTCATAAGCCTAAGCTTTCCGATACCTCATTTCCATGCTCCCATATCAATAACCACGACAAAGTCTATGGCTTTTTATACACCATCGTATTAATGCCGCGATAATGCAAATACTGTTGGAGAGCGGGCGTCGAGGCGCATAATGTTCACCATTACTGAAAATTTCGTCACGTCCTGTCTCCCCACCCGTGAACTTTACTACAGAGTAGAGAGAACTATACTTGGTATCTACCTACTCCTTTTTGTATTAATTTTAATAAAATTTTACTATACGTTGCTGCGAAAACATCCATCGTTTGAAATTTAACCAGTAGGGTGTGTGTGCGTTAATTTTAATGAGGACTAATGTTGTCAAATTGAATGGTTATAAAGTTCTTCAGCTTGTTGGTGTATAAGTGTCTTCTTTTTATACATACTTACACTACTACTCCATTAATAATGAGAGCAACCATTTGAACCTCAGATTCGTAGCTTTATATTTTGTATGTTTAGAAATATTATTCTTAAAAGTATAAATATATTTCCTCCAATCAGTTCGCGTAATAAATTTAAACGAATCTGCATTGTAGAAACTTGACCTTGGCTTGTCACAGCAAAATTATTGATTGAGAAATGTATCGCATGTAAATAATGTAGCTTGATAATTAAACCCACATACTTAATAATAAAATACAAAGCAGAGTTTTTAGCACAAAAAGTGACATGATGAAGTCGTCCGTGCTTATAACTACGAGATTTTAAACTACCAACAGTAAAACGATGAGCCCTAAGTAAAGTATCGAATTTACAAAAAGCGCATTTTATTTATTACTGTTTTGAACTATCAATAAAGGTAATTTTACTAAAACATGTTAAAAATTTCAAAAAACCCATGTTGACCTAGAGACGTACTTTATAGAGAAGTAACAATGAAGTCTCGCGAGATTACGCTGCAATGGCGATGGTGCGACAAGAACTGAAGTACCACTATTGCGTGTTTACGCCGCAGTGAATCGCACCCAGCGTTGGAATTGTAATAGTTTTGTTTTATAGTGTTTTTTTTTTAAACATTATACCTAAAATAGTGTATTATGGGTCAGTTACCCTTTGTGCCATATGTCACTCACACTTAAAAAGGTCATGATCGAGGAGAGTGCTTGATTTAGCAGCAAATAAGCAGTGTGCTAAATGAAAAATAACAAAACTTTGACACGGAATCAGTTGTTTTGAATGCGGATTAGTTTTAATACTTTACATACTTTTACTTAACAAACACGTAATTGTTACATAGGCTGTTTTTCATTTTACAGTGTAGGTTACCTAAATTCGTTTTTTTAAATAATATTGTTATTATATCATACTTATTGTTTTACTTGCATTAAAAATGTTTCCCACGTAATCAATCGAGTGGGGTAGATTGTTTATTACAGGTAGTCATATTCCTAATAGTAATGAAAAAAAAATCTATGATTCAATAATCTGGGTTCTTATAAATAAAACTTTAATTATATATATTTTTAATGTACCTACTTACTTACTTCTACGTTTTTTTTAGTTATCGCTATCCACGAACTGCGTCTTGAATGAATCCGATTGGAATACATTTAAAGGATTTTATGGATGATGAACTCTCCTCGGATAGAAAAAAAAATATCAGTAAAAGAATTACACAGTTTTACCATCCCATCCGTAAGACCATGAAACTCGGTTAACAATGAAGACAGTGGCATTATCATTTATAGCAGGGAAACAATTCCAATACCTTCCCCAAATTTAGGCTTTATACCTACCTACTATAGCTTATAGTAGGTAGGCATAAAGCTCATAATAAAATAAATCAAAAAGGGATAACGTTATCGGATAATAGGGACAAACACTCCAATCATCTAAATGTATTAGATTCTGCAATAATTAAAAGCGTTTGTGATCATGTAGCTTCCTTGCAACCTGTAGAATCGTATAACATACACAAGTAAGTACTTACTTGTGTTGTATACAGAAAACATCCTGTGCATATTTAAGTTATTATCTTATTACAGCTTACTAGTGTACACTACCTGCTAGCTATTAGTGTACACTACTACTACTAGCTTACTAGTGTACACTACCTGATAGCTACTAGTGTACACTACTACTACTAGCTTACTAGTGTACACTACTACTACTAGCTTACTAGTGTACACTACCTGCTACCCACTAGTGTACACTACTACTACTAGCTTACTAGTGTACACTACCTGCTAGCTTCTAGTGTACACTACTACTACTAGCTTACTAGTGTACACTACCTGCTAGCTACTAGTGTACACTAGTAATAAGATAGTAATTTAAATATGAACAGGATGTTTTTTGTATACAAAGAATGGGACCAACTTTCAAATTAAGACAATCAAACAATGACCCTTCGTCAGTACAGAGACATCGTTAATGTTAACATGAACGTTGGGTTTCTTATTTTCAAGGAGAATATCTGTAATAAGTGTCATAGTTTTTCTAAGTATTAGTCTGTTTGTGTGACATTCAAAAAATTATAATATACAGCAATTACATACATTTCAGCATAGAGACGTTGGTTTGTGTTATTATAAGCTTAAGCTTCCGGTATTTACCTTGAGCCTTTTACCTATTATGCATTAGTACGATTTGCAAAGGTTGAAGGGGGACCCTATAATGTTGTGGGAAGTCGCACACGCCTATCTCGGCCCCGACGGGGTCGGGTTCCGTCTTTTCCAGGACTAAAGATTATGCCCGGACGCGTGCGGAGGGCGAAATCGTTGCAGAGGAGGAGATCGCGAATCTTCTTCTTAAGATCAGTGTACCGGTGGAGGGGGGGGTCTGTCCCTCCTACACCGGTTGATTTGAAGGAGAGGGCAAATGCGGCGGTGGCCATCATACATAAAGTGGCCACCAAGTCCACTAACCTGAAGGGTTCCTTTGTTAGAGCCTTAAAGGACTCCTCCTCTGCCGTGTCGGGGGCTATGGAAAGCCACATTGAGGACGTCTCGCGCCTTCAAGAGGCCAACGATAGTCTTACCGCGGCAAACCAACGCTTGACGGAGCAGGTTGCAGAGATAAGTGCTCAATTCGCCCAATTTCGGGCAGGACCGCGCTCTGATGGTCCCGTACAGTCGAGTTCAGCACAGCAACCTGCTTCTACCCCCTCCCCCTCCGCCTCCCCCGTTCCTGATGCCCACTTGCGTCATATTATAGATGCAGTGTGGCGACTGATGGACGGTCGCTTGGCGGGACTTGAGGCAAGGCTGCCTCCGGCTCCTATAATTCGGCCACCGCTAGCCGCGGGAAGGCTGAAGGCCGTATCAGTGCCTAGTCCGCTTCCCGTCTCTGGAGCCAGCGTCACTGTTACATATGCGGCAGTGACGTCAGCACCAGCATCCAAAGCTGGGTGAACTACTAGGGCCCCAACAAAAGTGGCGAAGGAATTCCCTCCACTTCCAGCACCGGCACCTAAAGTGGGCGTACCGAAGGTTCACTCGCAGACTGAACCTGAGCCAGGCCCCTCCAACTCTACCCCCTCCGGCTCTGGCCTCTCCACGTCTGGTCCTTCTAATGACGGGTGGCAAAGAGTAGAAGCAGGCAAGAAGAGGTCCCGAGCGAGGAGGAAAAAGGGTACCAAAAGCGCTCCCTCTTCGCCCCAAGCACCGTCTGGATCAGCGGCATCGACGAAGGCAAGGCAACTCCAGCCACCGAAAACGGCAGCCGTAGTTATGACGGTGCTGCCAGAGGCGGTAAATAGCGGCCTTAATTTGTCTTTAAGAAGGCTCGAGACTGTCTCACCTCCGAATTTGGGAGCGCTGGTGCTCGATTACGTCTCGCCCAGACGGGAGCTCGAGTTCTCGAGTTTTTTTTTTATTTGCAGATTACATGTATATTGATGCATATTTTTTTGCGAATAAATCATTTCCAGTACTGGTTTCAGGTATCTTCATTGGTAATACCTTCTCTCGGTATTTGACTATCCCAAAGTTTAAGACCCTGTACCTATGACTGTATATGACGCTTTTTTAACTAAAATCTATGTGAATATATGTCTTTTAATAATAAAAAGTTAGGTCGTAGCCATAGATATCGATATCCATGGCCGTGGCCCTTCTCCCTTAGGGTAGATTGGAAGTTTTCATCAATCTATAAAATCAATATGGTAAACTTGAGTTTTAGAAGGCCGGCACAGGTCCTCATTATATTTTATCACCGTTGAGCAAACGATAATAAATCACTAATGCATTACTGATATTTCTATCTTTAATAGAAATAACAGTAATGTACGACCAGGGGTTTAAAGCTGTTTACGTTAGAATACAAGTGTACATATGACGCTAATCATAAGAAAAAATATTTGCACCATATTATTTTTATTACGTGCGATTTTTATATTAAAAATATGTGACGGCAGTGGTCCTAGTCATTATAGTTTCACTGTAATACTTTACTTAAAAGCTACTATTCTTGTCTTATCAATCACATCCAAAAACCACACATTCACCTGTGATTTAATGCATAACTTGTGTTGTCTACAATCTTCTAACAAAATTCCTCCTATAATTGTATCATGTTTTTGTAATTTTTTTATCGCTTCGTAGGTCTCTTCTTTGTGACAGTTCCTTAAATGAGTATTCTGGTTTACACAAATATCTTCAATTTTATAAAAATAATTCTCAAGGACAGATTATCTGTACTCTAAATATGGAATAACTGAGGATTAATTATTTGAATTGTATATAACAATATTGGAGTTAGCCTCCTAGCACTTTTTAGTGTATAACAAGGTCGTACATTCTTATCAGTTGTCTTCTGTTTTGGTACAAATTATAGCAAATTGGGTAATAATTATTGTTATAGACCCGGTCCTGGTTGTCATGAACACCTATGACAGTCGATATTGGAAAGTCAGTGCCCTCAAATATCCTAACGACTAGTCCAGTTATCGAATTTAGTTAGTCCTCAGGGTTGACCTGAATTTAGATTTTTTAATTACATATTTATTTGATTTTATATTGTATGATGTAATTTACTAAATTTACATACACTTAGGTAATACATCTACGTGTACATGAAACATTAATAAGTCATAAAAATACATACATCGGTTAAATAAACCACTATTATTTAAAATGCATTCAAACTTCCAAACATCTAAGCTTTGAATTTTAAATCATCTAACACTAGATTCCCTACGATTGAGCCAGGCATTCAACTCGGATTACACATGATTCGATGTCGATAAAAATCCGACGGTGACGTCAACATACCGTAACGTCTTTTATTCAATTGCACTGAAAATCGGCGGATTCCACTGCGCCACCCTATCTGCACCCATCCTATTCTCTCACAAAGTATTAGAAAGAGTGCTCCGAGAGTAAAAGTAATTGAGGGCAATAGATAAATAGTTTTAGTCTAGACGGTAAGTAGTAGTTGAAAATTATAGGCGTTACTCTGGATAGAATGTACTGTAATAACACTTATGGGGTAGACTCATCTTCAAAGATTTTGCATTTTGCTTTATACTATACTCGAATACTGCTGTTTTGAAAATCAAAGGAAACATTTTTTTATTTTAACAAAAAAAAACAAAATTTTATTTTAAACATCAGAATTAGTCATACATGGTGTCACGGTCTGAACACTATTATTTTTCCTGCACATTGTATTTCTTTATTTGGAACTGTTTGCCCAGCACAAGCAGACAAAGCGTATAACTGGTTAATTTTTCTTCGACTTGGTCAACAAATGCTCAAATTTTACACTAAAATAAGGTATATATCATAATAAAATGTAGCATATGTCATTCAGAAAGAGTCTAACTTCCTATCTGTAAAAGTAATTTTGGAATCGGATCGGTAGTAGGGTGATATGCCGGACTCGAACCGACTAAAACCACATGGTGTTCCGTCACATAGTCCTATTGCCGGCTTGCGCTTCCGGCTTGAGCCTGCGCTTATGGAGGCCGAAAATCAGTTTGCGTTGTTCGGCATCTGGTGCGTCTTCTGCGGGATGGGAGAGCACTAGACCTCTCCCGTTCCCTATCCGACACCTCCTAGGGGAGAATCAACTCTTCGCAAAACGAGGCAGCAGAATCCCACACACTCTCGCTAGAGACCATGGACATGATCATGGTTTTCACTGAGAGGCTACCCACACTTATGGCCGCCGCGAAGTTCACACGCTCCTGCATCCACGCAGGGCATTCCACTAGAGTGTGCAGTGCAGTGTCCTCGAGGCAGCCCCCGCAGTGATAGCACACAGACGTTGGCTCCCGGCCTATTCGACACAGGTACTTCCCGAAGCAGCCATGTCCGGTAAGTACCTGCGTCATCCGGTAGGAGAGGCTACCATGTTGCCTCTATGGCCAATCTTCCATAACGGGTCTTACCGCCACGATTATGGCGTGCCCTGCGCTTGGTCGCCCAAGTCGTTCTCTCCACTCGGTCATGAGCACCGGGACCGATGTGTCTCGATCTCATAATCGAAAGGTCTCAGCCTCAGCTCTTGAGCCTCCTTGCGCTACTGATACAAGGACACAAGGAATTTCGCCTCCAGGTCCCATGGCGGAGTACCGGCTAGAAGACTCGGCGCTTTAAAGGAAATCATGCGGTATCCTCTTATGCCTCTAACGGCCATCACGTCAGGGCCTCCTCCCAAATTGGGGCCCCATAAAGAGCCATGGATCGCACGATCCCAACGTAAAGTCTCCTACAGGAAGCGTCGGGCCCCCCCAAGTTACCAATGCTTGGCCTGGAATGCCATCGGCTCCTGGCGCGGTGCTCTTGCTTTTAAGCCGTTGCATCGCTGCCCTCAATTCTACCTGAGTAACATCGGGAACGCCGTCGTCATTATCAGCATCGGACGCTTGCGCCGGAGTCATCGATGGAGCAACATGCTTTACTGTGTGTGACGGGAACAAGGAACCTACAACTCCTTCAAGCAGCTCAAGTTGGAGACTCTGAGTGATAAAAACAACGCCCGTGGACCCCAACAGGCGTAGTTTGCCCCTCACCATAAGGTAAGGGCGTCGATACGGAGCGCGATCCAGAGTCTCCAGAAGCTCCTGACGGGCCTCTTTCTTAGCCCGCTTTATCGCTGCTTGCCTTAACCCTGTATCCTTCATCATCATCTGGGCGGCGACGACTTCTTCGGAACCTGGGGTACAGGCGGCGAGCAGCTACACATGCTTCTCTGAGCTGCCCTATCTCCAATGTCCACCAGTACACCTGGCGTCTCGTTGACTTAGGCTGAGCCCTAGGCATAGACGCATCACAGATGTGCGACAAAGCCTCCCGGAACCACTCTGCCTCCATATCGACATCGACAGGTCTGTCTGGTGCTGACACCCAGGCCTGTACGATGGAGGCCTCCAGGAGGAGCTCTCATCCAGATGTTACCCTACAAACAATGTTACATCTTTACAATATTAGTGTAGAACAAAAAAAACTGTGGGACAAAAATATCAAAATTTCCATTAATAAATATAAATAAAATTGAAAAAAATTGTGTTTACTTTGTACTATATCTTTAGTTTTATAATTAAAATATTCTTCTTTGCAACAGAGTTTTCTTAAAATATAACCAAGAAGCTTGATTTATACCGAAACACCGTTTTGAACATTTCATACTTAATTTAATTTATTGTCTCAAAGACATATGATGATCTATGAAAGCGTGGGATCTAGGGATCATTCCCTAGATCCCACGCTCAGATCATCATATTCGGAAGTATACAAAATATATGTACTAAGTGTGTGTGTGTATTGTGTGTGATGTGTATGATATGTATGTGCTGCGTGTTATTGTATAGTTTTCAGCATATCCTCATAGTCAAGCTCGACTAGCCCTTTTTAGACCTTTCTTTTACAGCAGCGTTTTGTTAGTTCAACTATATCCTTCAGGTTATTGTTGATTTTCCTGTATATGTAGGGTCCCATGAAATAGTATGCTCTCCTCCTAATTGATTAACGTGAGTGATGTGATACCTTAGTAGGTTTTTCTAGTAACTGTTGAATGTAATAATTATTGCTGACATTAATTTTAAACAGTTTCCCAAATCACAAAAATTAATACAACAATTACTGTCTCATTAGAAGTAATTACATAAAGATATTACTTTTAATTGGTGTTCTATAATATAGAAACTGATATTACTATGTATTTGGTTAGGTTTACAGAACTTTATTTGTAATGGAAAGAACAGAATTCTCATCTCAAATAATTAATCCAAACTTAAAATACGATATATGTAAATTCGTTTTAACGAAAAGATTACTGGTTCGAAAGCATTTAACTTAGAGTAAGTTGTTTGTTGGCGGAGTTAGGATAAAGAGTGCATGTTTTATGTTTGGTGCTTCGGTTACAAATTTGTGATCTTTCAAATATAGTTCAATAATTTTGCACACGTATAGCGTATTTTTATTATTATTATAGCTAAGAAGTTTCTTAGCTAGTCACTAATATCTTGATGTAATTTAAGTACTTACCTTTCAATTCATAGGTACTTTCAAGTTCAAAAATACCTACGCGTGCACAAGTATTTATCTTGCTAGAATTACGTATGAATACATAAAATTAAAAAAATATATATTAGGGCAGTCTTTGGGGACTACCGATAGAAGTGAAAGCTAAGTAATTTGTAAATTGTGACGTCGAGCTATTAGATTTTACTCAGTATACATATAGCTCACGGGAAAATTGTCTAAATCATCTTAATGGAATAGACCAAAAACGAGTTAGTAGCGTTGTATGAGAGATGTGATTTTATGAGATTAGCGAATTTTATAGGGGACTCAGGATATTTTTCCATATGGAAACCTATATCTGAAACAAGCCTACATGTAGAATGGTTTTCGTAGTTGCGTATGTGTTCACTCAAATGCTTTCAATTAATCTTGTTCCTAGGGTTCAATTCACGTCATAAATTCTAAATAAGTACGAGTTAGTAGGCAGGTAATTGTTTCTTTGCCACCTCTAAATATTTTGATCGGAGATTATAAGAAGCTTTTTTTTCACTGTAATATAAATAAAAAATAAATCTGTCGGTGAATAAGGTACCTACTAGTAAAACTCTTCGTTGGCTTATTAAGTTTGTTAGTAAGTGCCAATCTTCCTACAGTATGATTATCTCAATTAACAAATAAATAAAATTAAAGTGTCTTTAGTGTTATCAAAATTACTTTTTACTAAGTTCTAAGGTTGCGTTAGATGGCTCGGACTTCCCGGCAGCAGCCAGTTCGACACTGACTTGCTTGAGCTATTGCGTATACACCCTAATCCATCCGTATAAGCAATATCCTACTCCTTATCTTTATATCCGCTCTTTCCTTCCCTTTAACTAAACTTGCATTTTTCCCATCTAATTCTGAAAATGCCCAAATGATGGAAATAGACTTGCCTTTCATTACGTGGATGAGACTAGATTATTGTCTGCAAAATGCGGGCGGTAAATGAGCCCCTGCCTTCCCGTTCGGGAATACAGGCATGAGTGTATGTATGAATGTATGTAACTATTTACGAAGTGCCCAATGATTCTTCGAAGGTAGGTACTTAAATGTCCAATTTTACAAATTTTGCCTGTGACTGTCTGTTCACTTTTTCGGATAAGCACCTGTCTTGCACTGACTTTACCTTAATTATAAGAAGAAGAATAATTAGGATTAATTACGAAAATGATAAGTACATATGTATATATACACGCAAGCGAAGCTGCTACGGGCACAGCTAATATTGTGTAAATTTGTAGGTATGTAGAGTTGTAGAGATTGTTCACCATAATAACAATTCTGAGAGTTTTATGTTCATTTGCGAAAATGCGAGACTCGGCATATCGTCCTCATCAAGTATTTGTGAAATTGTTATAATTACTAGTGTTTAAACTGCAAATGACGTCATTTCCGAGGGATCTGTTCCGCTATTTGCTCTAAAATGTTTATAAGAAAACTTTATCTTAATATTCTACAGTATGAAACTTTTTGGTTCGCATAAGTGAACGAAATAGGCTCCACCAACAGAACTTCAAAGTTCTGCAAATTAGTTAAAATATCAATGTATTTTTACCATAACCGGCACCTAGGTAACTGTGTAGGTTTCTGGACATTTACCATAACCGGCACCTAGGTTACTGTGTAGGTTTCTGGACATTTACCATAACCGGCACCTAGGTAACTGTGTAGGTTTCTGGACATTTACCATAACCGGCACCTAGGTAACTGTGTAGGTTTCTGGACATTTACCATAACCGGCACCTAGGTAACTGTGTAGGTTTCTGGACATTTACCATAACCGGCACCTAGGTAACTGTGTAGGTTTCTGGACATTTACCATAACCGGCACCTAGGTAACTGTGTAGGTTTCTGGACATTTACCATAACCGGCACCTAGGTTACTGTGTAGGTTTCTGGACATTTACCATAACCGGCACCTAGGTAACTGTGTAGGTTTCTGGACATTTACCATAACCGGCACCTAGGTAACTGTGTAGGTTTCTAGACATTTACCATAACCGGCACCTAGGTAACTGTGTAGGTTTCTGGACATTTACCATAACCGGCACCTAGGTAACTGTGTAGGTTTCTGGACATTTACCATAACCGGCACCTAGGTAACTGTGTAGGTTTCTGGAAATTTACCATAACCGGCACCTAGGTTACTGTGTAGGTTTCTGGACATTTACCATAACCGGCACCTAGGTAACTGTGTAGGTTTCTGGAAATTTACCATAACCGGCACCTAGGTTACTGTGTAGGTTTCTGGACATTTACCACAACCGGCACCTAGGTAACTGTGTAGGTTTCTAGACATTTACCATAACCGGCACCTAGGTAACTGTGTAGGTTTCTGGAAATTTACCATAACCGGCACCTAGGTTACTGTGTAGGTTTCTGGACATTTACCACAACCGGCACCTAGGTAACTGTGTAGGTTTCTAGACATTTACCATAACCGGCACCTAGGTTACTGTGTAGGTTTCTGGACATTTACCATAACCGGCACCTAGGTAACTGTGTAGGTTTCTGGACATTTACCATAACCGGCACCTAGGTAACTGTGTAGGTTTCTGGACATTTACCATAACCGGCACCTAGGTTACTGTGTAGGTTTCTGGACATTTACCATAACCGGCACCTAGGTAACTGTGTAGGTTTCTGGACATTTACCATAACCGGCACCTAGGTAACTGTGTAGGTTTCTGGACATTTACCATAACCGGCACCTAGGTAACTGTGTAGGTTTCTGGACATTTACCATAACCGGCACCTAGGTAACTGTGTAGGTTTCTGGACATTTACCATAACCGGCACCTAGGTTACTGTGTAGGTTTCTGGACATTTACCATAACCGGCACCTAGGTTACTGTGTAGGTTTCTGGACATTTACCATAACCGGCACCTAGGTAACTGTGTAGGTTTCTGGACATTTACCATAACCGGCACCTAGGTTACTGTGTAGGTTTCTGGACATTTACCATAACCGGCACCTAGGTAACTGTGTAGGTTTCTAGACATTTACCATAACCGGCACCTAGGTAACTGTGTAGGTTTCTGGACATTTACCATAACCGGCACCTAGGTAACTGTGTAGGTTTCTGGACATTTACCATAACCGGCACCTAGGTAACTGTGTAGGTTTCTGGAAATTTACCATAACCGGCACCTAGGTTACTGTGTAGGTTTCTGGACATTTACCATAACCGGCACCTAGGTAACTGTGTAGGTTTCTGGAAATTTACCATAACCGGCACCTAGGTTACTGTGTAGGTTTCTGGACATTTACCACAACCGGCACCTAGGTAACTGTGTAGGTTTCTAGACATTTACCATAACCGGCACCTAGGTAACTGTGTAGGTTTCTGGACATTTACCATAACCGGCACCTAGGTAACTGTGTAGGTTTCTGGACATTTACCATAACCGGCACCTAGGTAACTGTGTAGGTTTCTAGACATTTACCATAACCGGCACCTAGGTAACTGTGTAGGTTTCTAGACATTTACCATAACCGGCACCTAGGTAACTGTGTAGGTTTCTGGACATTTACCACAACCGGCACCTAGGTAACTGTGTAGGTTTCTGGACATTTACCATAACCGGCACCTAGGTAACTGTGTAGGTTTCTAGACATTTACCATAACCGGCACCTAGGTAACTGTGTAGGTTTCTGGACATTTACCACAACCGGCACCTAGGTAACTGTGTAGGTTTCTAGACATTTACCATAACCGGCACCTAGGTAACTGTGTAGGTTTCTAGACATTTACCATAACCGGCACCTAGGTAACTGTGTAGGTTTCTGGACATTTACCACAACCGGCACCTAGGTAACTGTGTAGGTTTCTGGAAATTTACCATAACCGGCACCTAGGTTACTGTGTAGGTTTCTGGACATTTACCACAACCGGCACCTAGGTAACTGTGTAGGTTTCTAGACATTTACCATAACCGGCACCTAGGTAACTGTGTAGGTTTCTGGACATTTACCATAACCGGCACCTAGGTAACTGTGTAGGTTTCTGGACATTTACCATAACCGGCACCTAGGTAACTGTGTAGGTTTCTGGACATTTACCATAACCGGCACCTAGGTTACTGTGTAGGTTTCTGGACATTTACCATAACCGGCACCTAGGTTACTGTGTAGGTTTCTGGACATTTACCATAACCGGCACCTAGGTTACTGTGTAGGTTTCTGGACATTTACCATAACCGGCACCTAGGTTACTGTGTAGGTTTCTGGACATTTACCATAACCGGCACCTAGGTTACTGTGTAGGTGTCTAAACATTAAACTGTTTTTTTCCATATGTTATGACAACAAGACACTTCTTGCGGAATGTGGTCGTAAAAACGTGTTTAAGATATCATAAAAAATGTATACTTATTATCTAAACATAGGTTTGCTCGTTTTTATAATGCCACAAAGTTATAAATGCCATCAAACGATTGCACAACACACCTGCGGTCAACTTAAAACAAATACTTCGGGTACTACATTCACCTGCCAGGACTTTATGCCCCTATAAAGCTCACAAGCACCCATAAAAGCATTATTACCTATTAATTTCACACCACATTAGCGAAACACACAATAAAACTTTAACATTTGGTTCGGTGACAGTGATTTGGAGTTTTGTGTTTAGCGCCATCTATCAGTAGTAGGCGGAGCCTCGCGGAAAAAGATTATAGGCATTATACGGCCGAGTTTACGACGTCGTAAAAGTATGTCGTAAAAGCGAAGGGCACGCACGCCCTCTGTTAATCGTTCAGAAACCGATATTGCGGTGAGGCCTCGAGATAGATTACTTTTAGGAATGTTAGGAATAACTTCTTGGCGTTTGTCTATTTATGGGCGCGTGCCAAATTGCGTAAGTACCATAACTCACTCGAGGGTAGTAAATGTGTAATGGGTTGTTTATGTACCAGTCAAATGAGGTTACAAGATTAGAGTACGTGAAAAATAAGTTATTAACACGTACCTTAAAGTCTCTTTCGGAGCAAACATGACTTAGCAAGATGCTTCATAGATTTCGTAAATGCTGAATAAATAGCGAAATTATCACGTTTGTTATATGTATAAACCGGTTCCTTTGAAGCCAATTTTCTAATTTATTGTCTCTAGTAACTATTCGTTCGTCGTCGAGAAAAAACACACCACAAACTACCATACACTGCTTAACAGTTTCATTCCTGCACCCTCATAGTCGTTAAATTTTTATTGACTTCAAACTGCGCGACTTTAAAATACACAAATTTATGGTCACTCAAACTGGAAACGATTATTCAACACGTCGTAACTATTTTATTGCATCAATGTAAACAAAGCATCAATTTTGTTATCTATTGAGACCATTTTTATATAGGTGGTTATATTTTTTTATTTATTTTTTCTTAAGTAGGTATTTAGATACTTACCTACTGGAACTGTCTTTCGTCTTGATATAATTCTAATCAGGAGTAGATACGCTTTTCTCTATTTTTACAATACCTCTCTAGTAATTTATACCTTCCTACAAACCGATTTGTTTCTTTCTATGCTATACACGACTAGTAAGGATAAATCGTACTATTTATATTATAAGATTTCATTTGAAATCTTACCTTGTGCACTTTGTACCCGTTATAATATTAAGTAGGTATCTATCTATATAATTCCTACATCCTATCGTAAAGAAATGTTAGAATCATGGTAATCGGTATTACTTAAATCATAAATTAAAATATCATTCGCAATATATTTCGAAATATCATTCTTAAATAGAGCTAAATGCCACAGTAAAATGAGCCGTCATGTTATAAAAGTAACTACCGTAAAGTGTAAAAACTTTCGTTAGAAGAAACTTGACTGTAAAAGTGAACACTAACAGCCTCTTTTGCATTCTGTTAAAAGTACGATGCAACCGATGCATTGATGTAACTGTATGAGTAAATAGTGCAAACGTACACCCATAGATGGCAGGACACAAAATTTTAATTGCACAAAAGTTTTTTAGCTTGTCATTAATGTAAATAAGAATACAATCGAAAGATGGAGCTAAGTAAAATTTTTAAGAACTTATATTTTTGTGTGTTCATTACCAAAATAATAAAATTCACTTAAGAAACATCTTACCTTGGAGATTTAATAGAAGATACTTTTACGAACACTTATGTTGTCGTTATGGTTCAATTAGCACTTGGTTTTTTTATACACATACATTAGTGGTATTTACTTTAGAACACTATTATTTAATACGATAATTATATAAAATTTCACATTTTAACAAAAAGAAAGAAGTAGAAGTAAATGCATAATGGTAAGCATTCACCAACAAGGCGAAAACTAAAGGAAATAAAATTTCAATTGAAACTGGCAATTGTTCATACCGCAAGGGTTTATTGAGCAATATAATAATATTTACTATCGAAGTACCTCCTTATTTACTATAAAATGCCCAACTTTAGACAACTCCATTTTTTGTTTTTACTCATAGCAAAAAGTATTGCTGTAATAAATTCCAAAAAAAAAAGTATTTTTTTTATTGTTTCAGATTGTTTCTACACTGCCGTCTAGTACGAGAGCAGTACGAAACTATTACAGTTTTGCTTATATACGAAAATCATTAATGTACAGCCATAAACAAACATAGGCTTAGAAATCAGAAGTTACAAAAACATTTGCAATCATTTACAGCAATTTATTGCATATGTTACATTATCATACATCAACAAATAAATCTATAGTCTCTTTGTACCGATAGCCCGTAAGTTTATATCACTGTCCTTTCGTCTTAAGGTCGATTTGGTATCCATCCATTTGGTCTTTATGATGTATTATTAAGTAAAGTCACCTATCTTTCTTACAAGACAACCAAGACAGTTGAAGCCAGAATTTAGCCATTATCATGAGGCGGCTTAAAGGCGGTTTTAAGTCGCTTTACCGTAATCTCCAAAACTGTTGTTGTATCTTAATACAAAAGCTCGTACTAGGTACTTAGGCTACATCCAAAGGTAAGTTAAAAATCAAACAACTTATTTATATTTTCTTTTGATAACTACGATGGTCGATCAATTTCCGGGGACTAGGTTTCTATTTGTTCAGTCTGCGCTCGTCCATCAGATTATGTAATTGAGTGTGTGTCAAATCTATGTATATATGTCTAATGTTTCATGTGTCAAATGTTAAAATTCATCATCAACGTCTTTCACATTTGATAAGGCAACCTATAATTTCGGTGACGCTGTATGTATTTGCCAATAATTTTAAAGATTAATTAAATAAGACGATGTCAAATAATTGTTGAGTAATTTTATGAAACAAAGAAATTTAATTTAAAAAAAAAAAAACAATATAATTTAGTACTGAGTCTTTCTTACGCTTTAAACCTAGAATTGACTTTATGGATTTTGATATGTGAGGTGTCATTTTAACCGTCCTAATAATATTATGAGAGACTTATGTTATTATAAACCTTTAGACATAACGTCAGCAAAAGTAACAGAGGAAGTTATTGATGCAATATTTATTTAACACGATTTTGTTACTTAAACTGTAATAAATTATATTGTTTTCTGAAAGCCCCGGAGTAACCATGAACCAATATCTATCAAGTATTACTTTCCATTACGCATGTATCATCGTATAAGTATATAACATATTTTTAAATTTCAAATGTCGCACGGTAACCCAAGTCTAATAATTTAATGAAGCTATTAATGGAAAGATAACAAACATAAAAAGTCACTATCCCATAAATTCTTATAATGAGATAATTTTATACGTTACCCCTATCTTAGATGACCAGTTGTTATACATTGCGCATTTCAATAGTGGTTTAATTAACACCCACATAAAAAAGTGTAAAAGATTGTAAATATTTCTATATAATTTATTAATATGCGAATAGTATCATCCAACCTGCTAATTACTAACTGAGCTGTTTTATAAAAAGTGTAAGATGAACCTTATCTAATCATAAAGAATCAAAAAGGTCATTGACCCATAAAATAAGGAAAACCAAACGATAGGATTGTAATGATTTATAAATTAGAATATTTAGATTTGATGTAGTAGGTAGTTTATAACATGAGTTTATCGGCATTTAGGTAATGTATTTTTGTATAATAATAATAATAATATTTGACAGTCCGTTCATTGACAAATTAGATATCAGCTGAATCGGATGGACTGCACAATTATTGGTTTAAGTGGTTCCGAAGCTCACACGGTCGTTTGGCATCTCAATTCCAAGCAACACTATATTCCGGTTCATTGCCCCATTTAATGACAATATACTTCTAACATTTATTCTGAGAATAAAAATTACAATTCATTTAGTAGAGGTGGGACATGTGGCGCTAAGGAGCCATTAGTAAACAAGTACGTAGTAACCGCAGGAATCTGGAGACATGTTTGATAGCCTATAAAAAGGCCTATGACTCTGTTCCACATACACTGTTTTGAGGGTGCTGGAGTTGTATAAAATTGATATAACTCTATCCGCTTTCTTAGAGTCGTTTATAGTACAATAGTAAACGGTTCTTCCCCATCAAGGCTGTCTTCAGACTGCGGCAAAAGCATTACATATCGAAGCATATTTCATATGTGAGTCCCTTGTGGTTCTGTCTAGGTTTGAATCCTCTCAGTACTCGGTTAGGGGTCTCACGACTAGACTTTAAGTTGCGAAAAGATGATCAAGTTATATCTCACTTTCTATACACGGATGATTTGAAACTATTTGCCCCCAGAAAATTGCAAGGTGACTGAAAATTTTAGTAACTCTATCAGGATGGAAGCTCTTAATGGTCCTGATTTAGAAATGAAATCCTGATTAGGAGCTTCTACATCCTGGTTGCGATTTGGTAATCTTTTTGGAAAAACTAAAGGTTTTGTCTTCGCAATTATGGACAAAGTTCTTATGACGAACAACTATCGGAAATTCATCCTGAAAGACGGATTATTTCTGGTTATTCTCTTCCAACGCTGAGTATTTGCACAGACATAACCTAGTGGCCAGGATAGTAAATTAACAACTTGCCCTTAAATACAATCTTGTGAATTTAGAGGTGGTATATTACAATTATGTGCCCGACCCAGTTCTCGACAATGGTCGAGCGGCATTGTACTGGGATCGATCTATCATTACTGATGGGACTATTGTTGCCAATAAGCCTGATATAGTGGTGATAGACCGAATAGGGGCCGGATTCGAACCCTATTCGGTTGTCGATAGCGCTGTTCGTTATGACGAGCATCTTGTGGAAGTTGAAAAAGATAATAAAATAAAATATTCGTCGACATATGGAATATTGATTCGGCGATAATTGTTCGAATAATCACATCTGTCGATCTCGATCAACACCTTAAAAGGCTCTCGTTAGATAGCTGAATCAAGGTACTGATGCAGAAGGCAGATCTCCTTGACACGGTCTGCATTGCCAGGAGGTTCCTACCTTTGGAGCCCTAACTACCGGTGTCTTGGTCCCTGTACCCGATGTCACTGGTCTATTATAGTCACTGGTCGTCTATACTTTACATTTTTAAATATATATTATGTTGTTTTCAGGTATATTGATATATATATATATTATGAAATTTATAAATAATAAAGGAAATAGGCGCATAGATAAATACCTAAACCTAAACATACATATTATAATATAACTTAAAGCTATGTAAGTCTTCACGTAAGTTGTACTATGTCGTATGTCGATCGAATGGTACTTGCCCGTGGAAGCGACGGAAAACGACATTTTTCTTCCAAATCATTATGCAGGTAGCAGGTATCAGGTGGGTATTCGCACCATGAACACCTTAAAGTTAACGTTACGGCGTGACGCGAACGCTAATTTAGTCCCACTAACGTAATAGGGGGCAAGCCTATTGCATTCAATCGGCACTTAGGACTGTATGTACATATTGTCAGATAGATAACAGTCCGGGAAAGGTAGGGTGGCCCTATTCTACTCCACCGACAACCAACGGCTATATTATAACAAGAATATGTAACATACCGACACTATACAAAAGATGAATATTTCCCTTATAAATCATACATATATCGTCGTCGTCAGTGCAGGACCTTGTAACTAAATTTTTTGTTGAAAACATTTTTTTTGCCAAAATGATTACCTGAAGAAGCGTCCCATCTAATGATAAAACAATTAACAAGCTAGTAAGCATAGCTGGTCGGTAAAAAAAAAATTAACATGTAACTGGTTCGATGAAACTGTTAATTATAGCTCAGCATCAACATTTGCTTCTTTCTTGTTTCAATACGTGGAAACCAATTTTCTAGAAAAAGGTGATAATCGTCTTATCATAATATACTCCGATGGTTGTACAGCTCAAAATCAGGCTATATTCCCAAAATTACATTCTTCTCCTTTATCAATTACTGAGAGGAAGTTTATAGATTTACGAGAGATCAAAAATGTAATCCCTAGGGACTGTTGGCCGTGTTACTAGTCTCTACCACAACGTAATTAATAAATGAATACAAAAAATGTGGTCAACTTAATTCAAAATATTAATAAAGTAACTATACTTAAAATCTGGTTTTATTTCTACGAGTAATACATTAACTTGTATCTACTTAAACGTAAATGAATTATTAATTTCTATAATTTGATTTTGCAACTAAAATCCTCATTTATATCTCTATAAAATTTATAAATCAAAAGCGTAAAAAAAGTGGTATTATATTGCCTGAATGGCTTTTAAAACAGTTATTACTGCCTCATGTAAAAAAATATTTTTTGAATTTACAAGGTCCTGCACTACCTGTGTTCGATTCCCATACAGGATAAAATATTGTGCCAGTTTCTCCCTGATGCTCCCTATCGTACATACGAGTAGAATTCTGTTGATATGCTATTTATATATTATGTTAAAACTATACCTGTTTTATGAAGGGAGTTGATAACACCTACACACAATGTTAGCTAGGAGCCAGCTTTAATCTAAACCCGCCATCTAGCGAGGCTTTCCGACAATTTTTATCGGTTGATATAATCGTACTTAGCTACCCCTTTATGGACGGAGCATGTACCCACTTGTTTGTTTTTGGAGAGCAGGGAGATAATATCTATAGGTGTTTGTTTCATATCAGGGTATTTAAATCAGGTAAATGGTGCATTACTGTCTGAATATTGGACAAATTTATATTTGATTTTAGCCGTATACCATTTGGAAGTGCGGCACTGCATTATTTTTTAATTCTGACAATCGAACCTTTATTTTGCTAGCGGGTCTGATTGAAAAAGAGTCCTCTATGCCTAATTTCGCTTAACTCATCAAGACATAAATGGGTTTAAAATATCCGTCAATGCATAGAAGGTAGTGAAATCATAGTTTAAAAAATAGAAGAGACTTTTCTCTGCAAATCATTTTTCTGTTCTATTCATTTTAAAAAGTTTAAAAAGATACATCATTTGAAGCCCATATTGATGTCCAACAGCTGAATGAGGATAGAATATGCAGTTCTTAGGCTCTTTCTGCTCATAGTAAGTGGTTTAGATCAAAGCTCATACTAGACCACACAGTGTTACAGTGTGTCAAATAATTGTAAAAGAGTGTCCTTGGAGTTTCTTGCCTGTTCTTGTAAATAGGATTTACGTATTGGAACAGACAACTAACTCACGATTTACTTAGTCTGACTGACTTCTTCTCTTGACCATTCAAAAATAAATACGAATGATTTAATTAAATGGTTCAATTTGATTTAAAATGCTTGACCAATTAATATTGTGGTCTCAGCTCATATTTTAAGTGTTTCGTAAAGGATATAAGGTAAAATTAGTTTTAAATGGTTATTTTACTGACTTAGAGATATTTTCGTTATGTAAATAAACATATAAACTTATAAACATTTGAAATTGTGCCTTATAATATTTTAATTCGCAGTTGAATAAAAAACAAGTTAGATGTACATAATTCTATTTGATATCTATATGTCGAAGGCTTTAAGATTGCTTTAATTGAAAACAGCACTTTATTTAGGGTTTCATTAGGTGTCTCACTGTTGACTGACTGTTTTATCTTTGTATTACTTACATTTGTTTTTATATTGCATTTTAGGCTTGGATTTTTTTCCTTTCTTTTATAGAATATGAATAAGGGTATCTTTTGTATACATAATGGATGTATCACAAGTCGTCAATACAAAGTCATACAGATATAATCAATGAAAATTGCCAATAGGTGTTTGATCCATTGTGGTGGGAGGATTAGTCAGCCTAGACACTACGTTTCCTGCACCCGTATTAAAACTAAACCAATAAAACTAATCTTTATTTGTAATTTTTTTTAAAGTAATTTATTTTTTTCAAGTATTAGGGGGCAAAACGACCAGACGGGTCACCTGTTCGTAAGTGACTGCCGCCCCCCATGAACACTTGCAAATCAAGAGTCACAAGAGTGCTGTCCGCCTCTTAGGGTAGGGGAAAGGGTGGAGGGAAAAGAGGGGAAGTGGGTTGGACCTCTAGTAGCCTCATTCACTCGGTCACACAATGTAAGCATTGTTTAACAGCCGGTTTTCTGTGAGGCCGTTCTGTTACCGGTTACCGTCGGCCCAAACGTGCCGAAGCATGGCTCTCCTATGTTAAAAGATAATGCTATTAACCCAGTAAGTAAAAATTAAAGTAAGGGGTGAAGGTAGGTTAGTGTTTATATATTTGTAATCTAGAATTAAATTTTGTATTTGTTTCAGTTTATAAGACAATATTATTGAAAATTAGAATTTAAAGCGTTTTACAAATTAGAATTACTTAAGTATCTCTCGTAGCTAAGTAAAAGCAGAAGCATCCACTTAAATAACTTTGTAAGCGAACGTAACATCATTATCCATTGAAATATCTACCTGATGATTCCATTAAGTAAACGGAAGACGTACTGAAAAGATAAAAAGAAAAAGTACATCCGCACTATATCGGAGAGACAATTTTTTAAAACTTTGTTTGTAAGAGATATTATACACTGGTCAATGACGCATAGACATTCCTTGGGCAGTATGTACCTGATCGGAATCGTTCTAATTAGGATTAAGGCTGGGAGTAACAAGTACGGTAGTATTTTGGATACAAACCATTTCAAAACCCTTCTCGTTAGCTAGTTATGAAGGTGATCGGGAGAATAATGAGTAGCGGAGATAGCGACGAGCAGAAATCTGGTCTACTCTCGAGAATCACGCAAGAGTAAAGCAGGTTTGTGCTCCAAGAAATTGGGGTGGTATGAAAACCTAGTTGTACCTGTAAGTTTCAACATCAATTGGTAAGTAGAAGTGGACTATTCACCAAAGTTTTTTCGTATGCCAATGCTATCTGATACAGGGACTAATTAATGTGTTTTTAGACACGACAATTAGAATAAACAAATAGGCTGAATATAAAAATTGAATATCCAGTTAATATAGTAACTTGGTGAAAGAAATAGTAAAAGTATACGCAATCCCTATGAAACTTAGCTTTTACTCAAATGAAATTTCTATTAATTAAAAGAAAGTACGCGGCATAAACAATTAATAAAAAAAATTGTGCCCATTCGTTTTAAATTATAGTAAACGATTGTTGCTGCCGGTTATAATACATAGGTATATATATATTAATATACTTCTATAGTGCTACTTGATCTAATCTCATACACGTGTATGCATTACAAATAATATGCTATAAATTCATACCGCTCGCACTGTAAAAATCGTGTTTGTACCTTTAACTACATATATTAGTAAACACATAATAGACTATCTTTGTTTGCTGTCACTGAAGCGACAGAACACACGGACACTCACGTCGCACAGTCATTAAATTGAGTAATTACTAACATACTACCTACAGTTTTGACAGATATATGATTGTATCAGATTATCAAAGGCCACATTATAAGTTCTACTTACGTAATACGGAAGTCAAGACTTAGCATATTTCTTTTAATAAAATTCTCAAAACTTAATAACTACTATTAGAAAATTAAAAACCCTCGAAGCAATCGCTTTTACTGCAAAATTACTGACTTAAAGCGCCCTACACAGTCATTAACGTGAATTCTCAAATGTCTGCTAAAGTGGGTTAATTACCAAATTAGCTCTATGCATATTAGGGTACAGGAAATGTAATTTTATAAATAAATAATCAATGAGTTAATGAGTTGCGAATAGGAATTTTCATCAGATATTATATCCCACATATATGAGTACGTAAATGAATATTGCATCATGTCGTACACCACATAAGTGTACAACCAGCTTTAAACCTAAGATTTGTGCGGCGCACGTATAAACAGTGGCTATTAAGGGGCGTTCGTCGATTTACGGCCAATTAAATCTATATCGTGGAGCCAATTAAACCTTCTAGTGCTTTATTGGTATTGGATGTTGTGTTTATCGTCTCTCTAAACTGGTCACATACCCGTACCAGTGGGGCAAGACTTATTGGATTATCTCCACTTAATTAAGAATAGTGTACAGAAGTATCAACGTACATTTATTTATTTGTTGTTGTACCTAAGATAGGTAAACTTTACGAAAGAACTAAATATTTTTTGTATATGTATATCCTATTTAACTGCGTATTTCAATCTAATAAGTGTTGCCCCTGTTTGAGCATTTTCAAAAAATATATGCCTGTAATTTAGAACATGATATGCTTCTGAAAAGATTCATTGACTTGAATTTCATTTCTTCAAAAGACGAAATTTATTTTAGAACATTCTAGTACGAATTTGACCAGGCTAATAAGAGTCACAGTTCTTTAGAACAGTTATCTATTATTATAAATACATTGATGAGCATAAAAAAGTAAAAACCTACTTGAGTTTAATTACAAAAAATATATAAATACTGAATCAAATGATCTCGGTGTACTCGGGCTATAAATAATATAACTGAGAAGCAAATCCCTGCAATACGAGTTGAATGAGGAACGGCACTGTTTACTTATTAATCTGATTATACATTTTAGATATCCAACATTCAGTATAGGTATTCTCACATTAATCAGAATATATATCGATAGATGTGTAATATGTATTTGAAAATATGATCGATACGATATCATGCCTACCTATAAAATTTAAGCAGCTTATTAAAGTTCTTTCCTTAGAATCCAACGCAATGAACGATAACAAATACAATCATAATTGACTGTTGATAGAAATAGATAAAGCTATGAGGCACATAAAAATAAATAACAAAAAATAAGTCGTGTTCGTTGTCTTGTTGTAAAATAGAAATCCAGCCTCTCTCTACTTGTATGAAATAAAAATTTCAAACAAGTAGAGCGCGATTAAAGGAATCCATTAACTTTTAAGAGAGAAATACTTATTAGAAACATATTAGGCAAACAAAAAACACATTTCATATAAGCTATTAATCTAAATAAAATCCCCTATTAACCAAGAAAATCACAAAAAATATCAACCCGAACTGGGAACTAATCACTTAGTTTCCGAAACTCATCCAAAGGCCATCTAGGGTCAATACAACAAATATTCAATTACCCCCAATGGTAGCAAATTCAGCTGAAATGTAAATTATTTCAACGTGTGCATTATAAATATAATTGTAGGTGTTCATGGGCGGGGTTTAGCGGTCCAATGGCGGGTGAGCGCGAGACCTGGGCGCCGCCCGCCGAAAGACTGATGTTGTACCGTCGAAGCCTCCGCCGAGGACGCTACGCTTTCTGCTACACGGAATGATACTTTGTTCGATGTTTCACATTCATAGGATTTGAATTTAAATACTTAGAAGAAGTCGCCATACTTTATAGTATAAATATATAACAACAATAAATTACAATTCTATGAATTGCATAAGCATTAAATTAACATTTCTAGGTACTAAAACTGGATTGTTAATAATTGATTCTTGTCTTAGGACTTAGAATCATTATTTAGATTTATAAAGACAACCTTCTCATCATGTTGTTCCA
Organism: Tyria jacobaeae; assembly: GCA_947561695.1. Lineage (NCBI taxonomy): Eukaryota > Metazoa > Arthropoda > Insecta > Lepidoptera > Erebidae > Tyria > Tyria jacobaeae. The sequence goes on from OX387218.1 coordinate 13,471,179, forward strand.
AAAAAACTACGATGTAAAAGGGTGCTTAAAGTGTTGTCGATACGAGAGTAACACTCTTGGTCTTGCACATATTTACATACTGCCGCTTATCACCATCTAGCGAGCCGAGTTATCTCTGTAGAAGATATTAATAAAGTATTAACAAATTAAGGTCTAGGTATTGTTTGGTGACAGTTCGAGTTACAGGTAGACTAAGTAATAAGTGCCCGGTGGACGACACTCGGCATGCTACCTATTACGTATGACCAAATTCTAATAGGTGGGCTCTATATATGGGCGTTTAATACATCTCTGCCTACCCCTTCAGGGATACTTCCGTAAGTGTTATGTATATACCTAGGTATGTATCTACCTTACTAACTTTTTCTTGTCTTATTAGGTTAGGTTATTTATACATACACTTTTAACATTTGTTTGCTACCTACAAAGACATCTAAGCACAATATTCGACCGTCCGTCGGCGCCGGCAACGAGTCATAAAAGAAAAGTTCTAGAGCTCTAATTCAAATTCAAATACCTTATTTCATTAAATTGCTCAACAATTATTCGAAATCGACTTGTATTAAATAATAACTTAAAAATATAGGTTATTAAACATAACAACCATTGTTTAGCCTTATGACATGAAATCATGCAAAAAAAGTAATGGCCACTCTTTGAAATTTATAATATTTAGTGAATACAACACTGTTCAGTCTCCCTCAAATATGTTACTAAAAGTAAATAAACTAAAAATAGCTCATTAAAATTAGGAAACTTCAAATTAAAGAAAAAGAAATTAAAATTATTTAATTAAAAAAATATGTTTAGAGAAAAATATTTGAAGTAGGCTTTTGTATATTGTAATAAACCTAAAACGGTGAATTAGATTCCATATTTATTTACACATGAGGTAAACGACCTCTTTAGGTTTATTAAATTAAAAAATGAGATATGTTTCTCATTTTAAATTCCTCACTCACAGCACAACTCACTCAGTCACTTCATAACTCAATTGTAACTATAAGATTGCCGTGGTATACAAGTTTTATAAATAGGTAGCTATGGGTTAATAAATGTAGTATATAAAAACACAATCTTCGTGTAGTCGAATTCGGATTCATTCAAACACAATCTTCGTGTATGCCGACGAAGATTGTGTTTGAATGAATCCGAATTCGACTCATACTTTTAATTGCCGAGTACAATACTCATATGTTGTTGTTAATACTCGTATTATGGTTGAAATTCCAAAAGAATTTAATTCATAAATTAATGTGAAGTATGTGTACCAAAAAGTAGTTATTTTCGCATTTTAATTATATCAACTATCATACATATGTACGTACACATTTATTTACATATATACTGATCCTCAATTTCAAAATTACTTTCTTGTATTTTTTATAGGTGCGCTATATCAATAGCAAAAATAAATATTTGAGTTCTACACGTTTCAAAACGTATTACTACCTGTCTATGCATTTTGGTGTATAATTTAAATTAATTATACAGACTTCATTTTAACTATGCTATTTTATCACTTATTTGTACCTATATAATTTTGCCCATCCAAAGGTTGTCTGTGAGAGATCGCTCTTAGCGATAAGGCACGCCACTGAGCAAATCCACTTTCTATATCTAATAAATAAAATGTATAAATCTCATTTTAAAAAAAATTCAAGACTTTAATTTAATTTTAAGCCCGTAAAGTATCTATCAAAAGGTTTACGAGTTAGTTAAAAATACCAAAAGTTTAATAAACGCTTGTAAAATGCGATGGTGAAAGGATGTTACCGCAGGTTGGGCACTTTATTTATTATATGTCTATTTATTGGCAGAAATTGTATACACGCCTGGTCTCTGTTTCATTGCTCATATAAACCTAAATCCTTGGAAAAGACCAGACAATAAAGTAGTTAGAACTTGCTTCCACATCAAATACAAATTGTATGTGGAGAAAAATTATATTTGATAAAGACAACATCCCTGTGTTAATTACATTGTAATACCTTCATGCCGAGCATAACTGAAGAATTGACAGTCAAAACAACAAGAGTAATGTAAATTAGTTGACACATAAAAGTGTTAATCGTTCAGTATCCAAATACCAGAAAGTAAAATAACTCAACAACTAAATCTATTTAAATACGGTAGCGTTTACCAAAAACTTGTTACTTGATACACCTCTACAACGCACGGACATTTAGTACCATCAAATGAGTCATAAAATTGCCCAAATATCCCACAACACTATAAATTTATCGACGAACCAAGTCATTCAGCTCGTAAAAGCGTCAGGTTAAATAATTTTGAGAGCGGGTGACATACTCTCACGTCAATCATTTACGTCAAACAAAGTATAAAAATCAATTTACAACGACATCCAAGCCATTATGCGGTAGTGGAAACCGCTTCATTACAACTCATGGTAGCCATAAAAGTGCTCATATCGTCGCTGACAATATCGACTATGATTTACCATGCATATATATCTTAATATGCAATAATACTTTGTTCATTGTTAATTCGAACTATTGCGAGCCCCAGAACAATAAATTTACCTATAGATATAAAAGAAGGAATGTGTCTAGGATGATTTAAATATGAAGGGAAAGACCCCATCGCTGTTTACCTGGATTGTATTGAGTCCTCGAGATGATATAATGTGGACCACAATGTAGCGAAAATGGTTTTGTATGTGTGTGAAATGCGATTTTGCACGTTCATTATGAAAGAGCATTTCTTTTGTTATCGCCGACAAAATGATCGGAATTTAGTTTTTTTAAGGATGAGAGAAATGTTTCACCTGGAGGTTGATGTTGCATGATGCAAAAAATCTAAAAAATATTTAATGACATGTTTGATGGTAGATTGTATAAAAACTCAGTCAAATTATTTTCAGTACCTAGGGATCTCTACTAAAAAGTGTAACGATTAAAATATTTGGACATTTCATAATAACATAAAATAATTGAATGAGTATTTCTGTCTCCATTTGTTTAAATGTCACCTAACATTTTATGATAATTTCGTTTTAATATTTTTAGCACATAATGCAAATTTTCATCACTTACTTTTCATTTATGTTGCATTATGATAAAATTATGATAAAAGATATCCTATATTAAATGTGACTCATCAGCCTTTAAAATAGCCGCTTTTTTAAGCAACATAATTTTCAAAAACCGTTTGAAACGTGGGCTTCGGTAGAAACAAATACTTCTTAAGAAATCCTTCCTTAGAGGCCATATTTGAATTTCATCATTATCTTTATGCCGCCCATTAATATATTCTTGGACTTATTTATTGAACCCCAAGGGAAGGTCCGAGCAGGTGGTCCATACTTAATCAAGATGTTACCGAAAATAAAAAACGTGTAGTCATATTTTGCTTTTTGCCTGAGTTATTGTCCGGGTCAAAGTAAATTATATAGAGGACTAGACAATGTTTTATTTGGTTATTTTATTATTTAAATAATGTTTTTTAATACGATGGGAAAGAAATACGTTGTAATGAATATATTTAGAATAAAATACGGATTAGAACCAGTTGTGTTATAAAGTACAATTACGATATGTTAATAACGTATACAAATGTGGCTCTATTATTAAGCAATGTTTATGAACTTTTTATATATGGTAACAGTGCTACGGGTGAAAGGTTTCATTTCTATGATGGACTAGAGAGTGTAAGTACTTTCTACGAGCATATTTTATTACTTATTTAGTAGGTAACTATAGGGTAAGTTACGGTTGACTTCCACTAGCAGCTAATTTCTTAGAAAGCGTTTTAAAGAAAAGTAATGTTACTAATACCGACATTAAATAGTAATTTATTAAATAAAAAATAATAATATTAATGAACAATGAAAATTGTGCCTATCAAAAGTCAGATATTTGATACGTTATATATATATGATATTGACACGTAATTTCACAATAACAATATATTATCTCTGTCTCTAATCACAATTCTCCGAGACAAGTCTACACCTTAAAATAGTAGTACTCAAAACAAAAGGAAATAGCAAGAATCAAAACAGTTGTAAGACAAGGCGGTATAATAAACCAGCGTCCTACGGAGATCCGACTTAAGATATCTACTTGATTTAGCCATCTCGGCCTTAAGATTTATATTGCTGTTGTATAAGCTTTATGAAGGCATTAAACCGTTATATATGGTTGACAGTGTTATGTATGACTGTGTATTTTGGTGTTAAAATAGTTAGAATGTATGGGTGTGGATGAGAATGCCGTTGGACCTCTTATTGGGATTAAATAGCTGAGTTAAGTAAATATATTATATAAGAATGTTGTTAGTAATGAAGATTCAATTTATTATACAAATATTGAATATATACGAAATGGTTACTAATAATAATAGATTCGAAATAAATCTCGTTAGCGTGATATATTTTTTATATTGTTGTAATATTTTAGGCTTGACTTAAAATTAACATATAAATCAGGACATTTAGCTTGTTACATAGATGTTGTAGTTCGGGACTTTTCTCTTCTACAAGTCTTGATTATATGATAAGCTTTACACGTTTATTAAAACCTCTAAACTGAAAAACATTGCTGTAGGTTTTATGTTGACCGCTGTCTTGTAAACATATTTCTACTGTAATAAAACAAGAATAAAGAAAAACGTTAAAATAATTCGAAGCAGAAGCTGAAACTGCCGTTAAACTAATTCACGCCATCTTACAACTACAATATAATCAAAGATATCGTCCACTACACTAGAGTCCGTTTAAAAAACACCCTTTTCGGAAAACTTATCCTTAGAGGGCGTGGGGCGAGCCAACAAAAGATAAAAGAGATATATAAGTGGCCCTCGGCAGTACCATCAAGTCGTTACAAGAGCCGTAAAATATTTCAAATTGTGCCCAATGCCGTGGAAAACGGAAGTTACGCGTTTCTCCCTCACATTGCCTGCCTACTCCCGCTTTCGAACACTATGTATTTTTAATTTCATTTTCGATTTCGTCATGTTGGATTGAATTTCAATGTTAAAATCAAAAATCATTCATCATGTCCATGTTGAAATTAGCGGTTGACATATTTTGTTTTGGGTAAATGTGTCCGTGATGTTCTTTTGGGTCAAGTCTTTATTTTGCAGTTAGCAACTTTATTGCGCTGTTAGGCTCTAGTTAAGTGTCAGTTACTATTTTATTATTATTTATATTGTGATTAACAATTTAAACTTACTAGTTTTTAATGTAAGGTACTTTAGAGAACTAAAGAACCAAACATCACTAAGATGTTACAAAGTTTTCTAGGCTACCCTGAATCTTTTAGAATCCGGAATCTGGTCACTTTGACGTATAACAGGTTGAAACATTTTCATTAAGTTGAAAGCTAAGACGTTAGTCATAAATATCTCAACTGCCATGGCCATCATACTTTTTTCACGTAATTTGCTTTTTTAGGCTAATTAATTTTATGTACCTGATGTCATTTATGATTTATCTATAATGATGCTTAATTGTAAGTTCTTTATGTAATCAATATTGTATGGCCTAAAATGCCACGACGAAATTTCTGACTTGGTATATGCATATAATTTCGCAATGCACAATTGTATTGTTTCGCAACTATAAACCAATTACAGCACTAGCCAAACAATTACACACATTTTACATACTTATCTGTACATATACCTAATGTATATACATACTAAACGTAGCAGTCCATTCCCATGACACAACAATGGTTTACAATTAGATGCAAATACTGTTTGAATGGTGTGATATTAGCAGATAGGGTCAGCACTCATGCAAATGTACAGAGCTGGTCGATTTCCCCAGGGCAAGCCCTTTGGTATGAAGTAATAACTTTTGATCTCTGCGCTGTTTATTTGTGTCCAGTGAAGGGGATGTCGACGTAGATTACGAGGCCGATCGGACAGTAGTTTGAGGGGTAAAAGGATAAACCAAAACTTTTTCTACTTTATGTTTAGGTTTAAGTAAAAAAAAAAGTAACATTCTGGTATTGATCAATAAAATATGTGAAGATATATCTTGATAAATAGCTCCAAATACCTATGTTAAAGATTTAATTTTCTATTTATATATAGTATATGTAGACACCGATCGGGGTTTATCATCAGACGGGCGTTATGCCGTTAAAAATCTAAAGAGTACGTATTGAAGATAACTTCCATATCTGGAATCTACAGCTGAGGTTCGTGTTGCAATCGCTAACAAATGTCCTATAGTAGTTAGGAAACTTTTTTTACATACTAAAAATTCCAAAAGCATTACCTTTAAAAGTGGTTTGTTGCAACAGTTTAATTTAATGTTTACTTTTATAGTTTATCGAAATATGATATATTGACAATTCATAATAATACATTGGATATTCCGCAGATAAATACAAGCAAACCTATTGTTCTACTTGACAGAGCTGTATGTGTATGTACAAATATACAGAAGTGTGTATATTGTATAGAGATGACCGTGTTCAACGGGCCGAAGGGTAGTTTCACGCCTGGCCGCCGACTGCCACTGTGCTGTTTGTTTTGTGCCGTATTATATTTTATCTTTAATCTTTTACGAGATTATTGTTTAAGAGATCGAAATGCAAAGGTACTACTATAGTGCTCGTTTTTTGTACTCAGAAGAGGAAATTTACAATTTCGTACACTTCATGTGCTATATGAGAGGCTTAAGTGAAACTGAACTGACAGCAATCATTCTCAGAACATTCCGTCAAGCAATACTACTCACTTTACATACCCATCACACAGTTCCCGTCGTCCTTTAAAAAAGCAATACATAGACATACCCCTTTGATACAGGATACGGGATATATATGAAATAAAAAGCGTGTTAATAAACATATTCTGTTTATTAACACGCTCGTTATTTATAAAAGATACTATTGTATCTAACGATAAATTAATAAATAAGTTAACGGAGACATAAGAAAGCGGTTATGACCTATGTAGAACTTCTATATAGATATAATAATTTTAAAGACTGCTTCACAACATCGATCGTGAACATATTATATAATAATTGTAATTAAAAGAAATGCAATTATATTCAATAACAATTTCAGTAGCTATTACGGAAATATCAAATAGTGCCTATGAAATGCTCTTCTATGTCCATGTTATGACTGTATTTTCAATAAACAAAGGAGATCGCGTGCAAAGAGTTCGTAAAACCTTTTACTCTTGTTTGTGTCACCACCGAATAGATGGCGTTACGTGCCACCGAGTTAGATCGATATGAGGAAATAAATGTACTCTTTTAAAAACCGATTCTATGATTGCGCAGCACCCTCTTCGCTGAGTAGACTTTATATTTGACTTGACAAATAAATTGGAACTGTGATTTTAGAGAAGCGTAAAGGGTACATTCACATGATTCACATGAGTAAATAATAAACATGCGTGTTGTATTGTGCTATGTGTATAGCTCTCTTTTTCGGAATTAGATTGGAAATTTTGGGGTATATTGTCAGGAAAGGGAGGATAGAAAGGGAAGGAAAGGGATATCACTTATACAGATGGATTGGGGATATAAGCAATAGCTTAAGCAAGTCGGGGTCGCACTCCTATCACTCGAACGGGCTGGTGCCGGGAAGTCAGAGTCCTCTATCTAGCTAATTAAATAAATGAGGTATGAAAAGGACTGAACAGTTGCATACGTTAAATAATAAGTAGGATAAGGTAAAGTAGGTATTATAATAATTATAATAACAACTTGACAGATTTCACACACGGCCGTCTGATCCCAAACTAAGCAGAGCTTGTACTATAACCAGAATGCTGATATACATATATATTATAGATAAATTACACCCAGATACATACGATAGAATAAATGATCATGCTCGTCACACAAGTATCTAGGTGGAAATGGAACCCACGACCTCTGGCCTAGTAGTCAGAGTCACTAACCACTAGACCAACAGGCCAGTCAGATATTGTTACTAACTTATTGTAATTGGAGCATTTTTCTGGTGGAATGTACTCAAACATGACCACATTAATATTTTGCAATTCCATAAATGTTTAAAAAGATGACCTTTGAGGATTTAAAAAAAAGTATCTACTTGAATGTACCCAAAAACACATGAGTTAAATCCTACCGGAGTAAGTATACGAACAAATAAGATCAATAGATAGGTTTTACACCTCGTATAAACCTAACACAAGCATCGATACCTAAATTTAGGTTCATTAGGTTTTTATATCAATTTTATATGCATGCTGAATAATTATCTGTTTTATGTTTGTAGTCGAGGGACAAAGGATCAACTCATAATACTAGTATTTAGTAAAAACTTTTCTAGAGTACAAGGCCCCTTTGCAACAGAATATGCTAGGGGCAGTATAATAACTTTTAATGTATCCGGCACCATTTCGTAGTCCAGGACAGCAAATAACCGAGGAAGAAACGTTCCTAAGTATGTCAAGCTCAAGAGAGCTGTGTAATATGTTTCGAATACGCATACGAGTACATAATTATAACATAGATTATGTATAAACTTATAAGATCTAAAAATATAGGTACTTTTTTAAATACGTAAATCAAAAGCAAAACTATAGATAGGCTTAATAGGATAGGATAAATTACCAGATATAGAACATAGTACACACTATATTGTACCATCTCTCTACATCCTATCCTTTAAGTTAACATCCGATGTGAAGGCGTGTGCTAAAATAAATATCTGCATAAGGTCCCTTTGTGAGGAGTCGTTGTTATTGAAATAAGGTGTCTCTGAGCGGTATCCGATCGCGGTTATCGATATAGCTTTATACATAATCCCGAACCTTCCCGCCTTTTTTACTTCCTTTAAGATATCGCGTTGTAAAACTTTGCTGTTTGTTTTGATGTTGTAGGACTAAATCTAAAAATTATCAATTTAATATGCATCGATAGATAAAGGGAAGGCCATGTTCTTGGGCATTGCATATGAAGAGTTTAGAACTGATACATGATGAAATTTGAAATTTCATTCCCTATTTTTAGATCATTTTGGTTTTAAGAGACCAGACTAGACTTTAGTTTCAGCAATTACAAATGCTGAAATCGTTGATTGTTGCTTTAGGACTTCAGCACGTAATCTATCTGCATAGAAATTCTATCCCATATTTTGTACAATAATCGCTTACAAGAACTCGATGTACAAGAATAATATATATAGATGAGTAGTAGATAGAATAAGATTTAAAAATTTTCTTCCTCTAGGTATAGCACTTTCTAACCAAAAGACATTATTCTTATTTTCTATACATCGTTTATTTTTTAAATAAAACACCCACACTTACCTCATTTATATGAAACTAAATGCCCATAAAAACATAAAGTAATAGCCTAAATATCACAAAAATAAATAAAGCCATATATTATATCTTTCAGGTATTTTAATGAATATTATTTCAGAAATTGTAGCACGCATGGCGAATAATTTATGTGCTTTTCTCACGCGAGGCAAAATAATCTGCCTACCTTGGCCTATTATGTTTATAACTATAATGCTGTTAAAACTTATCGAAATATCTGTTTGACAGTGTGTACGCATCTATATTATCTAAACATACCCACCCACTTTAATTTTATTTTAAAAAAGGACATTGACTTTTATCAAATGCAAACAGTAATTAGGCTTTGGATACAAATAATACCTAGTTTATTCATTAAATGACGATTTTGTATGTTGTTGAAGTTATTTCGTGGTAGTTATGATTTATTAGAGTAAAGTGCTTCTTAGGACTTTTTGGTTTTGTACATCTAATCCTTTTTTATCAACATTGATTGTCTTTACTAGTTTTTTCAGTATGCCGAATTTGAGATGTGTACTAATAATCGTCTTGATATATTCTTAGTTCTGGGTCACAACTACCATTCAATGAGCACTAGCTCTAGTACTAAGTAGCCTCCTTTCTCCTTTTAGCGGATATAATACATCTATTTTTATAAGGGATTCATGTCACTAGAATTAAACTTTTACATAATCAATTTTGTAGCAGTCTTCATGGTCAAATGGTATTGTAGAGTTTCTATTAAAATATGATATTAGCAATTTTCATTATGCTCTTAACTTGTTCAATATTAATAGATTGTTATCTAATGATGTGATTTAAAGGCCTTTTTTAAAATTGAGATCAATAGCTAGTACATAAAAATGTTCATTATATCATAACAAAAAAAAACTAACAGCAATACCGTCGTAACATGGCTACAACTCACGCCCACAACTTGCAACGATACGTACCGAAATACGTTTTCGGCAATAACTGGGCAACATTCAAACAATTTAATACAGCATAAACAATAGAAATGCCGGAGTTTGTACGCGCTGGGCCAGCGTACTAGTACGTAAGCGTACGCGTCGTATTTATTGCGTATGGTATTGTGGTGCGATCGTTACCGTATATCTGTGAGTGGGGGCATATGGGAGCGCCCTATCATGAATCCTGATACACGACGACCGCTTTATTGGGAGACGTGAGCTTTTTAACGATATCTACTATGAGGTTGGGCTTTCTATTATGTTTGTTAAGCTACACTGTATTGAATAGAATGGATGTCTTTCATCTGTCTTAAATTTGTTTTCAAATATGTACATGTCTTGGTAATAAAAAACTTGTAATGTGCGGTATGTGATGGCTGTGTCCGACTACCGCTTATTAATAAACGCTGTCTTAGATAGATACTTACTTGTAAGGTCACTTTGATGTAAGCTCACAGATTGCTTGAAAATTAATCTTAGGCCACGACAAAAGAAGTAATCTAACTTTCCGACACCTGATCGAAAACGATAATATTCGGCCAGTACTGGTTACATTTAAGACTTACCAATGTCATCCAAAATAGTTAATATTGAATAATAATAATAGTCCTAATTATTATTATCCTAATTACTAATTATTAACATCATACTCGGGGAACTTCGAGAGAGGCCGCCAATATTGTACAACTTTTTATAATATTTTTATGTATTTAACTTTTCTAACTTTAGATCATAATACTACCATAATGATTCCACTTTGCCTGATGGAAAGCAATAAGTGGAGTCTAAGAGTGGTGGTCAACATCCTCATTGCAAGTGTAGTCAATGTAGCATGGTGACCCACACTATGGCGGCCTGGTGAGATGCTTTTTCACGCCCCGCTTAAAAGACCCGGGATCAAAGTGGGAGGGAAACACGAGCGCTGGTAGTGAGTTCCAGGCTTTAACCGATCGGCTCAGAAAGGAAGAGCCGAACCGTTTAGTTCGAGATCGTATATTTTATACTCTCAAATACAACACGTGCTGGCCTGAGGAGTCACCGACTCCTCAGGCCAGCACGTTTTGTCGTGTAGAGAAAAGGAGAAGGTAGGACCAATTGGAAGAGCTCGTCAGAACACTCTCCGTGATGTAGGCGATAGAGTATAAACAGTTACCTAATATGTTGAACATATTCAAAATCATCATAGAATACATATCAAAACTAGTTATGAAATTAACAAATTTGACGTTTGAATTTTAACGCTACAATTTCAGAATTCAACGCTCAAAGTGCTCTTAATGCTTTCAAGCACCACATCAATTTTCAGAACAGAAAAACAAACATTGCTAGTATCCAGCTAGCGACTGTAGCGTAGAAGGGTTAGTCGATTGGACCGGCCTCCTGGGTCCCCGTGACCCGTGTACCATGTTAATGGGTTTAATCGTCCGTATAGTCCGTCTCACCAATTTATGTATCATTTTCGATCCCGTTATGCACGCCGGATTATGCGTACGTGCGACCCTCTTGTTTCAAATTCGTAATGATGATGGCCGGAGATATCTGAATTTATAATGTAATATCCACATAGCTGATAATTTAGTTGGGTATATGTTTGTTTAGCAGAAATGCCCTAATATCTTATGTGCTGAGTATAAATGTATGTATGTAAAACTGTTTTTAGCTTAGTCAGTGGGTTGTGAAGTTATAAGAATACAAGACAGGTGCAAATTATGGCAAAACAAGCGTAAAGAAAAGAAACAGTAGTTTAATATAACCCTTGAACTATTTTTCATTTGTTCATGATTCTACAGGCAGCAATGAGTAATATTCAAATGTTGATATTAGTTGATAGTTATACAGTGTATATCATGATTGTGGAATTCGTAGGATTAACTCCAACCAAGAATATATTAATCTAAATTAAAATACCTCAAATGTACATACGATTCATCGCGCCAAATCCACAGCATATTGAAGGTACCTACGAATAACAGGTGAAGCTTTTATCAGAATTTAAAACAAGGATTAACACCGTACAGTTAGGCCAGGCCGTATCGCGCGCACCACGCCACTCGCCAGCCGCCACCCGGTACTGGTATTTACCGGATTTAAGGGATTAATCCCGTTCGTAGCTGGCACAGTGCTTTGTGTAGATATGACATTGTTTATTTTACAGTGAACATTGCGAATGGTGTATTTGATTATTTTGTTGTGCAGTATTGTTGTATGTATGGTGAATTATTTTAATTAATAATAAAATTCTAAATATTGCGATAAAACATTTAATATCTTTTTATGGTGACTTTCAAATATCATAATTATAGTTTATATTAACAAAGAGTGCAGAATGTTAAAATGTATAATAATTTACATAAAACATGAGAAGTCAACACAATGTATTTGTACATACTAGAGTATACCTCTGTGGTATTATACAGGTGACTAAAAACTATTACACAAGTTATGGATATAACTTGTGTAATAGGTGACAGGTGACTAAAAACTATTACACAAGTTATGGATATAACTTGTGTAATAGTTTTTAGTCACCTGTATAATACCACAGAGGTATACTCTAGTATGTACAAATACATTAAGATAAATTCTATGACAAAATGATCTAAATAGTTTATAGAGATAGCTAGCAATAAATGTTTGTAAAGTCCCCCGCGACACAGGAATTAATCCTAATGCGGAACGTATTTAAAAAAAAATATTTAAAATCAAATTCAATTCCCGTTCCCAGTTATGGGTTTAACATGGGACTAAAATTTGTGTGATCCACAATAAAAAATTGTGTCTGTTATTTGAGTGTATTGCAAAGTACCCCGCGATACAGGAATAGGTCAAAGTCGGGGAGTCTTTTTAAATATAATAATTACATTGGTAGTCACTATTACATATACTTATATACATATTTCGGAAATTTCACTCTATGATATAATTGAAACCAATATATACTTATAAATCTTCAGCAGACAATTTCCTGAATCCGGCTCCCGCGACGTAGATCCGCTACAGCGCGTAGCACTAACATATAATCCTTTTCGCTACAATAGCAATTTCAAACTTCCTTAGGGGCTTTGGATAATCTTTCTTTATATCGAGCTACGAGTAGGAAGCAGGTTTGTTTTCTATTCCCTTTCAACTAAGCACGTTTTCGATATAAAGGACAAAGAAAGAGCATAGTGAATACGGAAGAAAGCGGTAGACTTAGCAATAAAGAGGGGAGAACAGTAATGCGTATTTAAATTTTGGTTCAAGTGTAATAATTTTGTTTTTTTAATTTAATGTCTAATGGCGTTATAAATCTGCGAAGGGTGAGAGTCATCAATCTTTTTGTGATCTCGTTTTCTTTTCTTGAAGAGGGATCTTTATTTAGTCAGCTATTGTTTTCAAATTGAATTTAATCAGGGGCATACTTCATATATAAAAATAAAAATTGTGCTAGCGGAAGTAGTACACATGTATCGGTCCGAATGTCAATAAACAGGCCATGGGTCAAATTTGGCCAAGTATAATACGGACTTGAACTTTATCTTGCTTTATCAGAGGCTTCTTAAATTTGTGCCTAATGTTTTTTTACAGAGTAAATTAATGCAGGAGGCAGTTTGAGAAAGGTAGCGCAGACGCCAAACTAATTTCATTTTGCTTCGTATTTAGTGTAATAGAAGCTCACACTGTTTTAATATCAACGTACCTATTTATATATGTAATATTAGTATAAATGTCTGAATATATTACAATCTTTTTTAGGGCAGTCGAGTAAAGATATATCAACACGCTACTGTCTAGCGAAACAAGGCAGTTGGGACTCTAAGACTACATATGAGTCACCCAGAGCATAAGTTTTCGTTGATCCTCGGATTGCTAATGATGAGGCTCTTATAGTCACATCACTAGCAATTTACCCGTTGAATGAATAAATAATGTATATATTGTACACAATATAAAATTTAGTATTATTTATACAACACTTTACAAAATACATTACATTACATGAAATAAATTATGTGTGTTATCACCGCTATTAGTTTTATTATTCATAATTTTATACTTAAGAAAATTTATACAGCAGGCAATTTAAATGTAAAATATTTTAACGCGAAGTACAATGACGGCTTCGATCGCCTCGAATACGAGCACCAAATGCGACCTAAAAATAATCTATATCAATTTCCTTATTAATTTCGGGAGTGGCAAAAGCGTTACTTTCATAGCCACTTTAATGGGTAATTTTCATAAACAAAGTTGAGAATCCCCGAAGATGGGGCGAGAGGGGGCTGGGCCGGTGCGCGGGGCGGGATGGCGCGGGTTCCTTTCTGAGATAGAAAACAGCTCCAGAGCTCGTATAATGGGTTTTTGGAATGGCGTCGTCCGTCTTGCCTCCCTCCCGCGGTACCCGCGCACTCCCCATCTCCCCGGGGCGAGAAAGGATGAATTCTTATTTCCTCATCTCGAGGCGTCCAGCGTAAACCCTCCATGTAGATTGCCTTTTTCTCGTAGAACCTTCGTATAACATAACAATGGCTTGTTTTCAATTTTGTTGGTATTATTTCTTTCGCTTTCTTTATTGTACATATATTAAATGGTTTGAAGTTCAAAAGCAAATTTATGTATGAAAATCTTATTTTATATTTTCATCATGACACAAGGCTCCTTTTAACTACTAACCGGGCGTTGCCTATTGTATAGAGAATGTTTATGTAAAAGACTTGTGACGACAACAAGTCATAGACGTGTATCAGACGCCAAACACTACATGTAAAGGAATTGGAGATTGCCTAAACCTTCTCTGTTGGAGATTTTTTCGATAGTTTTTTTTAGATAGAGGTATGTGGCATTAGGGAATGGTAGTTAATACAAATTTAAAGCTGGCCTTCACACCAATCCATTTAATGTATAAGTTACAATGTAAAACTTTTTTTTAATATATATATTTTTTGTACCAAACGTTACGTTTTGTACCGTACGTTTGTTTCTTTTGAGGCTCTGAATCCAAATTTATACCCTTAATTTTAAATTCTCATTACAAAATGAGGCTACACATTCTAGAAAATGCATGTGGTTGTGCATGTTCGTAATTTATTTCAGATGGCAATACTAACTGCATTCATGAAGTACTTTTCGAGCCAAAAATACTTTGATACTATGCCAAAACATGCAAACTTACACATAAAATATATCAGCCGCGCTGTTTTGATATCGTGTTTAATCTTGTTTGATGATTTTTGCAATGATTTAACACAGTGTTGTTTTAAATTAATAACGCTTTACTAAATAAAATATATAAATAGTAGATTTCTTGAACGCAACTAATAGTGTTTTGTTGTAGAGTAAGGTAGCAGTCAACGTGCATAACAAATAAGTACTAAACAGGACAAGATGCCTTTACACTCTTAGTGCATATAGTAATGAATTTCAAACGACATGTTTATTGAATGTCTTTTTCAAAGTATCTATAGACTGCCAGACGCTCTAAGCAACATATATGAAAATGAGTATTGATATTTTTTTAAATCTTTTAACAACCTTTTAATTTAGTTATTCTTTTAACATACATATGTACATACGCTATCGCCTGTTTCCCCTAAAGGTAAGGCAAAATTATTAAACGCCCTGGCAACCGGGCATCATACGTATAATTATTATATTAATTGTATTTTAATAACAATCGTTTTAATAATTTTGTATTCGAGGACTAGACTTCTGTAAGCTTAAATATAAATAACAATATATTTTACATACAGCTCATTTCAGCTACATTTAATTATGTAAATGTCCTTAGTGAATATTATAAATGAACAAACTTCTATAAGATTTTAAATGAGGTCTTCAGTACATCAACAAGCGTATAGTTAAACATAACTTTTAAATCGAACACATGTACTGTAGGAAACACACGTCCAGGTAAGTCCACATCGATTAAATGTGTACCAACGAAACAAGTGAACGACATAAACACACCATAAACAAACTGGTAAACATAACAAAACTAACATAACAAAACGTTTTAGGACTCATAATCAGTTGCCGAAAATCTGCTTTTATTCGTGAGACGCTATTACTAAAATGCCTAACGCTGCAACCACTCTCAGTTGAGCTTCCACATTCTTTTGCATTGTACTTTTTCGTCGCATTATATTATGGTGGCGGGGGAAAAGGTAGGTCAGAGTAAGTCGGCGATTATATAGCAATCATAGCAGTTGTGTGAAATGAGAAGTCTCCCTTAAAAGGATAAACAAGTCGCGTGTGCGCGAAACAGCCGAGACGCGCTGAATTCATATTTTACTCCAGTCTCCCTTTAGTAGGTATAGCGTGTTGCTTAGAAAGTAGAAGAAATGAAATGGAAGTTGCTCAATGTTACACATTACATAGTTTCTTTATTTAAGTTAATTTAGTCTCATCTCAAATAACTTTACATAAATTTACATGTCTGTAAGTGAGATAAAGAAATGAATATAATACAATCAAATAGAGACCACATACATGTATTTACATCCATGCATCGTAAAATTCCTAGCATCGTCGCGTACTGGTAGCATTTCCAGGAGGCTGGCAGCATTACCACGTTGAATAACAATGCTTATTCACTGTGCAAGAAAAAGGCCAACCTTCTGGTCACGAGAAGTGTCGATCAGAAAAAAGATCTATCAAATTTTCATTTAGGTATGATAGGATTAAGCACTGTGGTAACCCCAGAAAACGTTTAACATAACAATGTATTTAGTATGAACTTGCCACTTATAATTATGAGATTTCATATTTTTTGACCAAAAACGATAAATTATTTTTGTATTTGATTCTGCTTATATTATAATACATTAACACAAAGTCTAGTGCGTCAAATCAAATCTTGAGTCATAGCATTTTGGACTGAATATTAATATTATAAGTGTTTTGCTCTTATACTTAACATATATATCTAGAAAAAATCTAGATATCTAAACGATTTATACCCTCTGCGCTTAAAAGTAGATTTAACAGCAAAGTAACTAAATAGAGCACCTTATTTTATCCATCTCGAAAGTAATGTACCGAAATGTTCCAGTTGTACCATTTCACCATCAAAATTGCTTTCCTTATATCTTCAATAAATGTTTAAAACATCCCGGCAAGCATGTGTTTTATAGGTTTTAGGGCTTGTTATATTAATTTCACTGGTTTCTGTACTTATATTTCACGTCGGAGGGTTAAAAATGTTCTACGAGGAATTTCAGATGTATATTTTGAGTGTAATATTTATTCAAAGATTTGTTTCTTAGTACTTTTATGCAAAATTATTTATTTATTGTAAGAAAACTTAATTATTGCTATGTCAATAAAATTTTATTCAGTTCAAATATTTCCTAGTAACCGTAATAAGTTTAAATCTATACAGGAATGAAATATGATGCATTCATCACTTCATAACAGGCTCCTTATTGCATTTTTCATATCTCTAGAGCATTTAATATATCATTGAGCTTGATCTTTTATGGTGGAAAGTGGAATGGTATTAAACTACTGTTTGGAATAACAAGTTTAAAAATGTACATACTCGAACTTCTAATATTTGTCTTTGTTCATAGTCACTTACGTTTCAACAGGATTTGGTAACGAAACGACGACGAAATAAGAAAAAAACATTAAATGCATGATTTTTATTAAAGAAGTTTGACATTATGAGTGTAAGGGCCAGAAAAGACCCAGGGCTGTAAGTCGAACAGAACACGTGGGCTGGTAATTAGTTCCAGGTTTTAATTGTGCGGTAAAGAAAGAAGGTGCTCTCACAGATAAGTGTGAATTAGAAAATAGTCCATAGAAGCCTTTACTTTTTTATTTTTTATATTTCAAGTTGTATTTATAGTTTTTCATAGCTTAAAAATCGGCCAAGTGTGTGTCGCAATTTTCGTTTATAGGAGTATACCGGGACACTTATAAGTCTAGAATAAAATTAATAATAAAAGAATAAAAAAATCGACAAAGAGATACGATAATACACTAAAAAGGCTGAAACGAGATTGAAAATAGAAAACAAAATTGTAGTATTGAGTTGACTTTTCTGTGGTCGAGTTTTTTGATTCCTTTAATTTCTTATTTTATTATATATATGTAAAAATATACCACGCCCGACGAGGAATGCAGAGGCGTAATTAATGACTTAATTGGAATGGAAAGAAATTTTTCATTCACGTCTTTTAGCAACATTCATTTAGGTGTCGTTTTAACTACTTTAATTGTTTAAACAGAACGATTCCTTTGTCGCGGGTACTACATAAACATTAAAAAAACGGACACAAAGAACTCCCCGATTCAGGACAACTATTTACTAACACTGCTAGACGAACAGCCTAGTCATTCATTCATACAATTAAAAAATGTTTTTTTTTATATATCATTCACTACTGCTTGCAAGCTTGATGCCAAGCATTTCCTAAATGTGTGTTAGGTATATAATAATTAATATTAATATTTTGGATGTGTGTTTTGTGTGTGTATTGTGTATTTTAATATTTATGCGTATAAGTACAGAGCGTATATATGAGTAAGTCAGTTTATTAAACACTGCAACTCCTACCAAACATAAATTGTCTTTCCATCCAAAGGTTGCCCGGAAGAGATCGCAAAACGCGATAAGGACGAGGGGAAGGTAAAAAAGGAGAGTGGAAGTTGGACCTAAGGGGAACCTCACTAATTTCAGGGAAATGCAATACAAGCATTGCTTCACAACCGGTTTTCTGTGAGGCCGTGGTATCGCACCTGTCGAGCCGGCCCATTCGTGCCTAAGCATGGCTCTAACACGATAATTTTGTTGTACTTTAGATTTTGTTATACTATGATTCCTAAAAGTCAGCACATTTCAATGACGTCCGTTATTGTGTTTTTACTTTTAATACTAATCCCTAAATATATAACATGATAATAACAATAATGTCGGATATTTATACTGCCCGGTCCAAATGCCACCTGATTTATGTTTATCTACTAGCTGTAGTATAAATATATATAAGTATAACAAGTAAATAGGGTGGACACTCTTTCAGCATAAGTCACAGGGTATTTTTTTACGTATTATCCGAAGAAATAAATTATATTTCAGAGACGTCATCGCTTTGATCTCCTTTTAAGGCCACATATAAAATGTCTGACTGACTTTGTTCTGAAGAACTGTGTAAATTGTGCTAACAAACTGTACCTGTCTCTTGGATTTCGTTTTTATTATTCAAAGAATGCATTGCAAGGCCTTGTCACCATAGAGGAAAATATTGTAAAGATACTTTTTCCACCTGTTAACCATAACATTCTGGAAGGTTTGTCAAGTATAGATATTTCATTAGTTAGGTGAGTTATAAAAGATACGGAAAAACATAAAATAGAATAGTGTATGAATTTGATCTGATACTGGCTCTTACTTCAACCTATTAAATTTCAAATATCTTGACAGGTTTATATAGGAAATCTGACAGTTAATATAGGAAATCTGATTTATTATTGGAGAAAGAACTAAAGAAAAATATACTATATCCCCCATTACCCGAACCTACAGCTACCCCGTTCAAACAGGATACCCGTCCTCCCTTTTGTCGGCTCCGCGGGAAAGTTCTCCGGATACCATTTCCTGTGTTTGCCATCCCTATCCCCGTCCCCTGACTGACTGCTTCGACAAACAAGTACGACTACCCTCCGAGAATAAATCTGTTGATACAAAAAATAACATTTGATAAGTATTTATATGTTTCTACGCGATTTGGAACTCTGAATTAAGGGAATTATGTTCACATACGTTTTACTACGTTTTATAGTACATACATTAAATTCAACTTCAACAACTTCTCTAATAATGTTTTGAGGATCGCAAGAACGTAGAACGAAGTGTAAAAGTCATGCTTTGCCATGTTTTGGCTAAGCTCATGTGCTAATGTTAATTGACAGAGTACCATATCCAAACTATAATGAACTTTTTAATTAATTTATATACATTAGAGTTACTCAAATACATATTTTTGTGATATAGGCAAAGCACGTTTATAAGAACCTACACATTTTTTTTCCAAAAGTTTAAAAAATCTTAATTTTTTTTATGACTATATTCATAAAAATGTTTAAAATAGCTTAGTCATTTTTATAAAGATCATAATTCGTTACCTCAACTATAATTGAAATTTAGCAAATAAATTAATATTTAAGGTTTATTCAGAAAACTAATTATTGTATTTGAATATAATCAGGTAGTATAATTTAGTATATCGTCATTTTTTATCAATCAGTTCCTCTATTTACATAGAAAGTGCTCACGTTAGAAGTGTGAAGATTTTAACTTACAATTATTATAATATTCTTATAGAATAATTAAGTTATCATGTAACGAGATCAAAGGATGCGGTTAGAAATAAAAACTAATGGTAACAAACACTCTATTTCAGAGACATCATTCGGAGGCAAATCTCGACTAGACTTAAATACACAGATCTTCTTAATACTAGAAAGGGTTAAATGTCCTTATAATACTGAGCTGCTTATATTCGAACGTCAAAAACGCTGCATTCGTGTCGGTTCATTGTGCCTCGTCCATACTTGTATTTGACATTCTGTCCAGCCTGCGCCTCATTGCCGCCACGGCAGAACTCAGAAATTACTTTTCCCTTTTTTTAACTCCCTGAAACAAATAATGTTTAATCAAAATACATCCAGAAAACAAATATGCAACTGCTTTGTCATTTTATATTTTTAAATTAATTCTGATTTGAAATGTTACTAGCTAGTAAATACCTAATAGCATAAATTTGTAACATTTCCAGCTGAAATAAATGTTTAAGTGTATTCCTATAATAGGAAAGAGATATGTATATATCTATAATATACTTTATTTCTTTTGTTGGACTGAGTTATCCCACCTTAGGGGGAAGTCGGGAACAGATAGACAGAACAGAACAGAATATAGTTATAAAAATTAAGGAACATTTAAAATTTAAATTCTATCACAATCATACATTTGAAAGAATTTCTATAAAGTTCATGAAAACAAATTGAATTATAACAAGCACAGACTTATTACCTAACCACCGTATTAAACGTTTTATTTCTGATCAGACTACTACTTACGTGAAACAAATTTTAGCATTTATATTAATGCCATTTATCATGTGTTTTGTATTTGATACTAACTTTTATACTTTTGTGCCGTCTCACGACTATCGATAATTAATCTGTATAAAACATAACATTTAACTTCATGAGCTATAAGCAGTATCCGTATACAAAAATGCAGCATTAATTTAGAAATGGTTATTTGTGTTCCGGATAAACAACTGATTAAATATAAGCTTATACTGAAAAAAAATTAAAACCCGCTGACAATTACTCCTTTATAGGCTACCAGTGATAGTTTGGGGTACATCAGTCATCGAAAAAATTGTGTGATAAATGCTACCCTTCTAAAAAGTAGAAAGGCGTGAAGAAGTGCTGAAACATCTTAAACGCCCACTTTTTGCCATCTATAATTAAGTCCACCTATATAATGTAGGAGTGTATATATACTGTCTGACAGATAACAGTTAGTTTTAAAAAGTCTCTTCTACATATCATACATCTTTGTATTCAAAGCTACGTTGCAGTCAACAATGGCGCCCGATAGTGCCACAATAAACCGCCTTAAATGGTGCGGAACTTTTTCTCTAATGGTTTATTTAAAAAATCTCACAATTTTCATTCCAAGTTTCCTTCGGGGAGGCAAATAAATCTCTTTTATTCGCCTTCTGAGACATTCAGCTTTTGATCGAAATAGCTTTTATGTGATGTTTGTGCTCTTTCTTAGTATCTCCGTGATTTATTGTTATAGTCTGGTCGACGTGTCCCTCTTTCATAGATACGACTCGCCTTGGAAACTAGCAGGCCTTGTATGATGCCATTGAATCCAGAAAGAATCCTTTTTTTATCAACTTATATCTCGTATTAATAGAGTCCGAATTCGTTGTGTTTTAGGCAAGTTATTTATATTCTATCAAATTATGAATAAGTAATAAGAGTTTGTAAATGTCACTAAATCACACAAAGTATATCAATTCCTAAGTTCGTTCTCATTTAAGAGCTTCTTGAAATATCATGTCGGCATCGCCCCGCAAAGCCGCGGTATCGAAGTCGACAGGGTCCACAGACAATCGCGTTTACGACGCATAAAAGTTAGTCTTTATAGGCTCTCCGTGTATAAAAGTGGCGTTTATGCCTTTTTAATTAATTGTCGTGCCGTTAAAAGCCATATCAGCTTTGTCGTTGATGGTTGATGGCCGGGAAATTGTTAAACGAATAGTGATTTAATAATAAAACGTATTTGATGATCGGACAGTTCATAAAAGTGTCATTAAATATATGTTGATAATAGTTATGTTCGTAAATTTTCCCGCAACGGATTTATCTCCTCTCGCGACGTTACCTATACATGTTTCATTGAACTCATTTTACGAGGTCAAAGTAGTAAGTCATTATCGAAACTAAAATTGTGATAAATATCTCAACTAATTTATAATTATGAATAGACCCAAGATGAAGAAAAAACACTGATTAACATGTAAATTTCAAAAGGTATTATAATAAATTATTTGAGCTGAACATTTCGAAGACCGCCGTTTTTAAGATAAAACACTCAATTAATCGGTTTTAGTGGGCGGAGCTGAGATATCTTCATCGTGCAATAAATTCAAAATAATGTTAAGTTATACAAGATTGTATGAAAGCAGCCGCCATTAGTCACAGCATGAAACCCCATCTATTCTTGCTTAGCGGTCGTTCTATCTGTGCAATAAATAAAAAGATTCTCCAAATAATTTTCCAATACAAAGCTATATTTTCAAACCCAGTATCTTATCATCCTTATGATCCATAAAATTAATATTAAAATTGCTTGAATTTCTAAGCGTTTTAAATTTATTAGAAAAACATTATATGTACATATAGACCTTTTTCAATGAGTTATTAATAATAATTATGTAACACTACACAGTACGTAAGTAAGTATGCATATCTGAAAAGATAAATGTAGGCCTTTTTTTATTTAGTGTTCTTTGTTTACCTTATCTGCTTATCGTAGAATCCATTGTTATCCAGAAAAATTCTTACAGCAAAAATAATATTTGTTAATCTCATAACGTCATAAATAACATTAACTATACTATTGTACTTGTACATTTATTTAATCATCATGTTCTAAATTGGGTTATACGTATTCCAAAAAAAATGTTGGTCATAACACAATTAAGTTTGGCCCAATCAACTAGACTAAAAAAAGAACTAGACTAGAGAAAAACAAAGAGAACACAGAACAATAAAAGTTATTAATATTCAGTTATACCGGTACAAAAAGTCAACCCTACGTTACCACTGACGGTATTTACGACCCATGCCAATTAATTTCTCCCTTCTTTTTTACTTCGTCAACAGTAAAGAGTACAAAATGGCCATAGACACAAATACAAGTGGCTATAAAATGAATGTAGCTGAGTCAGTAGCTATGGGTGACTCGATTGCGCATGTGCGGTACATTCCGGTACTTTTATTGATTTCAGTAGCACTAACGGTCCATAAACCCGACGGGCTGGACTGGAGCCTCCACTCTATGCCTCTTATTAGGTACTCACGATTTCCACTGAGTTTTACTTGTTAACTTTTTAAATAGGTAATTACTTCTTCAGGTATTTTCAGTATCTACAGCAATTTGAAGTTGATTAAACAAATGGCGGATTAGGACTTAGGGATACTCAAGATAGTAAACATTCATTAACTTTAGGAGAAACGCAATATAAAATTAAACAGTTTTTAAAGAGAAAAAAAATGTTATATATAATATTAGTCCATGAAAGCAAGTTAGGGCTTAATAATAATAAAACCTTTATTCTTTCGAATTTATCAACGCGCAATGCAAAGCGTGGAGTTTCCTCCTTGCTTATTTGTGGTTGCTAGTAACTACTGTAGTCTTCATATTCATTAATAATAATATTGAATATAGATATTAATTGTTGGCTATTATTATACAAAAAAAAAACACAATTTACAATAAATTATATTAATAAACGCACATTCTAACAAGAAATTCCTATTCTTTACTACTTTTCTTCCGAAAACAAAGCAACCTGTAAATGCCCATGGCAGTCAATAAACATCCAAAGCACGTATTTTCGGATTAACTAGGCAGGGAGTCGCCAATCTTAATTGCCAACATTCTTGGGCACAACACGAGGTGGTCATTGTGACCTACGAACCAGCACTATATTATTTACTTTGTAAACTTCATTTACGAGGGTTGACTAAATGCTTCGTACTGTGTATTTGAGTTAATTTTACGACATAAGAATTATAAAAATTATAACATAATATAAGATAAGTATATCTGAATATAAAAAAGAAGACAAAAAAAGGGGAGGGATCACATAGTAGCATCGCACTTAAATCGTGCAGCTTTTAGGGTCCCTGAGTAATAAGATAAGTTAAATTTAATATTTATTAATAAATTAAGTAAACTCAAAATTAATTAAAAAAATATATCCTTAAAAATACACACGATTTCAAAAGAACAAAATCATCAACCAACATTTAAAATAGCGAATATTGAGTCATAATTCCTTACTTTGATCTCAGACACGACATAAGCCAGAGATTGTCAACCCTAAGCACATAATAATGCTTGAACGTAATATGAAAAGATGGCGTTAGTGGTTGTTCGTCTGTAATAAGCGGCGACGGCTGCGGTGTTCGCAATAGGGCCTTTATTAAAACAAAATTTCTGGCCGCAAAATATCCACAAGCTTTGTCGAAACATTTCTACGTACACTCAAATTTAAATGATTAAAAAGCTTCCTGATATGTTTGTTTAGGTGTAACTATTATATTTTGACAAATATGTTTGTGTTAGTATAGTTTTTTTTTGTTTTAAACAATAATAATTTATATTAGTAAGTAGTAAATAGTTTATGTAAACGTTATCTGACACATCAAATTTTCAGTGTTTTAGATGGACATTTATCGACATCAAATTGATCTCTTAAACTAAAACATGATTTGTGAGTGGAAATTATCGTCTCCATAATTTTCTACATTAAAGATTTCATTATACAATAAGAGTTTTTTTTTTTTTTTATTTTTTTTAAGAAATTAATAATACTATCAGTAAAACATATAAACATTAGCAGTGGTAGAGCCATGCTAAGGCACGAATGGGCCGGCTCGACCGGTGCGATACCACGGCCTCACAGAAAATCGGTTGTGAAGTAACGCTTGCGTTGCATTTCCCCGAAATGAGTGAGGTTTCCGGCGGCCCAAATCCCCCTCTCCCCTCATCTCCTTTCACTTCATCCCCCCTCTCTTCTTTCCGCTCCCTGTATCCCCCATCCCTCATCACCCTCAAAGGCGGGCAGCGCACTTGCGACTCTTGAGAAGCGGGTGTCCATGGACGGCAGTTGTCACTTACCATCAGGTGACCCGTCTGTTCGTCTGTCCCCCTATAGTATAAAAAAAAAAAAAAAAAAAAAAAAAAAACATTTCCATTGTGAGTCGTTCACTGCATAAGTTTGCCATATAAAGATCAGGAGACAACAGCATACATAGTTTATATTAATTTAAAAGTTCTACTACGTTTGTAGAACTTTAGAAATAATATCATAGGTGTAAGAAAAATTTAAACACGATTTCCTTGAAACTAACAAAGAGAACACACACAAAATCAACTAATAAAGTACAAAGATCCTATAGAAGTTACTCAGTGATTTCATGCCAGAACCGAAAGTCCAAATTGAATCAAATACCCCTGCTACGTACTTATTACAATATCTTCTAAGTTAGGTAGGTACAATATGTCCGTACGCCACACCGACCGGCGTTCGGCAGTGAAGCGATGATTTCGGTACATTTGCCGAGACCGTAACGATGCCTGGAATCGTCTTGATGGACGCTATGAATGAGCTCTCACAACATAAAGAAATCCCCTTAAAAAGGGTAGCATTGGGGTGGCATAAAGGAAACCAGTGTCGTTCAAAATTTCTTTCTAAGAAAGTTAAGTCTAAGAAGTTTGTAAGAAGGAACAAATCGTAAAAGAATTTAATTTCATATTAGACTTGTGACAATGGCTGTTGGATTCTAAAAACAAATCATTAATTGCGATACGAAGTTTGTCTATTGCAACATCAATATGTTGAGAAACACTTGTTTAGAATTCCAGTGCAGAGACGAAGTATAGTTAGGCTGAGGATGTATTTCTTAGTTTCAAGTTTCGCGAGTCCTTGAATTATTTCATATTGTGCTAAAAGTACTTTAATTCTTAACAGGATCTCTTGAACGCATATTTTTACAATATATTTATATTCCGTGTACGAAATGAGACCTCATTATCTTTATTTCACGATTCTTAATAAAACAACACAGGCAAGTAAGTCCACTAACTACTAATACAATTAAAACTATTTAAACACGTTGAAAAAAAAATATTGTTCAGTCGCAATTTATGTTTTACAGAATAAATTAATTGGCTTTTCGTCATATTGTTTCTACATTATTTATTTTTTTGTAAATACACTTATTTATATTATTTATCAATTAGCAGTAAATAAAGGCAGGAGTTTATAATTCCTGCTTAAACTTGAACTTTGACAATACATCGTTAGATTTATAAATTCAAAACAATCACTGTATTTGTCTGTTACATAATAAATCGGGAGAGTGATTTCGCCGCGAATTTGACCTCCCCCGCAGTGGTTGGGGAGTAAACAAAACAACATTTTTCTAGCTCGGATGAATAAATAAGACGAGAAGGGTTCGCAATTCATAGGGGCCATCCCCAAAGTTGGTATAGGTACTTGTTTGATTTGCATGTTTTAATCCTTTCCAAATCTTACTCTCAATGGAAATACTGAACAGTTACAATGTAGATTTATCATAACACTGCAGTAATTACTAAATTATGTAAATTATATTCATGCTATCGCTTTACATGTCTAGTATTCAGAGCTTAATATAATGAAAAACGCTGTAAATGTGGAAATAATCTTATTTAAATTAGATTTTCTAGAAAGAGAACGTACTTACACCTTAATAAAACTCACAGGGAAAATAATAGCACCTACTTATCCTATAACTATAATTCTTCTTCCGATAATTCTTCCAATAAACCTACAGTCCGATATAACGCTTTCCTTTATATCATAATTCTGTTAGACTTTAGTTTAAAAAGCACAAAAAAATCTTGTAAATTATACAGTCATATAAGAAATTGCCAAACGCTGCTGTTGCGAACCCCGAGAGCCTCTAGCGATGAAACTAACGGCCTCCGGTATCAACAAAAGAGCCATAAGATATGCTTGGAAAAACTAGTGTATGCGTCCCGCGGGCGCACTCTCAGGCCCGTCTGTCCCACATCACATCGGGGGTTAAGAGGACGTGTGTACGGAAAGACGATCTGGGAAATAAACGACTATCGGTATTGCCCTGAAGACATTTATGGGCGAGAAAAGATTGATTTTTGTTTTCTTTTGGAATACCTAATATAAGATTATTCTTTAATTATGCCCTCATAAATTGACTAATCGTTACCTCATTCAGAGTAAAAGTAAAGGTACCTTTTCAGACAATTGGCAGAATCAAGTTGCAAGTAACTTAACATGTGCTGTTGATATATGTATGTTAAGTATGCATATGTATGTATTGTATGTAACTGTATATGTATAACATTTGTATTTAAGACTGTATGTATAATTTTGTTTTCATATGTATGTATCGTGATTAAGTTTACATATGTATATTTCTATAAATAATATGCCCGTCCTCCTGTATACTATGTACCTACTTCCAGCTTTCTCTGAGAATGCCTTACTTACTTATTGCCTGAGCAATAACTGCATAAAGTTTAAGATAAAAAACTACAAACGTAACGTACTGTCTCTTTTTTTTAAATCGCCATATGAGGAGTAGGTATAATAGGTATGACTATCGGAACAATGATATCAGAATCAATAGGTATTCCACATATCGACAATCTCGTGAAACAAATCCAAATATTTTTTTTGTTTATCTTTTTTAACTTTCACAAGATTATGGTCATGAAGAACAGTGATCATTGCGCGGCGTTCTTATCGGTCTATCACCACTGTATCAGGCTTATTAGCAAAAATAGTCCTGTCAGTAATGATAGATCTCAAGCTTGCGTAGTACCATATTAACATAAATATAACTTTCAATATTGTTATATTGCAATGTTATTGAAAATAGTATTATATGCTTATTATACGCCTGCTTACTTCAAATAAAGCCTAACAAAAACAAATTCACTGTTTTTCGAGTCGTACCACGTTTTCAATATATAGAACGACTTTTCTCGCAATATGTATAATTGCTGGGTCGTACCCGGGACTAGGCCACACGTCACCGGGATTGCCGCGTATATCCCAGTAATTGGAGAGCAACCCGGGATTCCACTTTCTTTATTGCAAATAAACTAGTCCCGCACTGGGGCTGTTCTTGCAATGTGGCACAAGTTAAAAAAAATGGCGGTTTGTACGTGTATGTACATGGACAGCACTTCTAAAAGACCTTCTATGTATGTCTTCATAAACTATAAAACATACTTTTAATAAACAGAATGTAAAACTTCAGAAAAAAAATCGGATATTCTTAAACTTACGTAACTCACAATAGTTTTAAATTCCCATGACATATATACCCAATAATATATTTTTTTTCACCAACCATTTAAATACCCAGTTTCAGTTATTTATGCTTCCATCTGCGTTTATGGTGACTGCGTCACTGCTTATCTCGTGGGAGTCGTACCGTGACGTTTTGTAGCCTATATTATTTCTTTCAACATACTCTTTCTAATACAAAACGAACTTATCGAATTAGATTCTTAGTTGCGGAGAGAAGCGAGTTTAAACAAACTAGTACAGTAAACCAATAAAATTCTTTAGCTTCATTACATCCGTGTAGATGAGTACATAATGTCGACAGTTCGGGTGGCCCACTAAATATTTTGGCTACTCACGTCGCTACCTGCACTACTTTACACCAAACAATCGGAGATAGCATTCCCATAATTTACTGGTTGAACTTACGATCACACTCATTACTGAAAGTGTTTTGGAAACGATTTGTAATGGCCCGCTTTATTTTTCAACTAGTAGGCGTAGTATAGAGGAACCCGTTTGTACCAATATAAAAGCCTTTTACTCCCACACTTAATGTTTTTTATTATGTAAATATTCAGATAAAGTAATAATATTTTGTATTTCATTCGTTTATAGAATACGATGTTTGATTTAATAACTTGTTTATCGCCGCTTAATTTGAGATTCATGATGAAGATTGCGTTTTATGCTAGTAAATTGGTGCTTAGGAATTAAAAGCTACTTTCTTTGATATTTGTGTATAGTAGGAAAGCTTCTCAAATTATCCTCTTTGAATCGGAAATTGGTTATATAGGCAATAAAACCATGTCTATTTTAACATTTCTTATTAATATTAACTGCCGTTTTCTCAATGACAGTGGCACGTTTTGTTAATTAATCGTTATAATTATATTCATGTTTCATACATGAAATTAAATTATACATTTTATTTCATGTAGAATTGATGTGAACTTTGAACATAAAAATACAATTTACAGTTCAAAGTGGAAAGTTAAATTGAAAACTGACAGATTCATAATTAAGAGATTTTCTATTATGAATGATATTATTTTAAGTAAAAGCCTATCTATTAAATAAATAGTGATAATATCAACCTTTTAATATTTTAAATCTGTCTAACACTCATATAATAGTTTATATTGTTCCATATCTGATTTTCTTTGCACAAGTATTGAGCCCTTCATAGTGATATATGTATATTTCTCAATGTTCCAAGTCCTCAAATATATCTACTTGACAAACTTTCATAGCCGTAACATAGCGCCGACTACCGTCGGCACCTTCCAAAGTAATCGACTCACAACTTTTTGTTGTGTTCTTTATCCGATATTTTAAATGATTTTTGATTTGTTCCTTTCATCAGCCCCAGTTAATATAAATGGTTAATAATATTTCTGCCTGCCTACTATCACCGTCTTTATAAACTATACTCCGGTAGAGAAATGTATGAAAATATGTATGTATATTGACATAATTGTACCTACCATATACATATTACCTCATCGGTACACTTTCAATTAACAAACTCGCAATCACTTAGTTGTCTTAGTATTGCCACGGAACAATGTTAATGTCTGGAAATTAAGACTGAATTTTTAAACGTATTATGTTACTGTCAGTAAATGTAATGAGAATAATACAAAAATACATTTGTAAAAAACTCATGATTTTTATTTTAAATTGTAAATTATTAAACAAATATTAATCAATATTATCTAAACAATAGTTCGCATAATAAATAAAATATGTTCCTATACTATCAGGTTGTGTAAACTCAACTTTATATGCATATAATGTGCCAAGCTACTAAGCAGCTATAGTCCACAGAAGCTTGACATAGTTCTAGACTAAACATGTGTACATTACATGATAATGTTTATAAATAAACTTATGATATTAACCATCCTATATCAAATAGAGAAAATCTATAAAAATGTAAGTATTATTTAAGACTAAGCCTTCCTATTTATTTAAAAAAAAAGTTTGTGTTGGAATATCTATTGTTTTATATATTGTATATGTGTGTCTTTAAAATCAACAGTACATAACGATCAATTGATAAGCTTGAAGTTATTTAAATTAACATCGTAAAAGCCACGCATCTCGCGAATACCGGCAACTATTAAAAACGCTAAAAAGCGTAAGAGCCCATTTTCTAGGATTGTAGTGCTTTACCTATCCTATTTATGCAATAAGTTATACCTTTTCAAACAATAAAACGAAGTTGAAACGCGATGAAACAACATCGAATCTGCGTTAAAAAATAAAGGAAAGGTTAAATTTATTTGTAATGGCCGCCACACGGCTGAGTTGATAATACAAGAAAATACACTCGCCTATCCAAAAGTTCGTGATCGCTTTTACGAACAATACATTCTATCCGCGTTCGGGGACTTTGAGACCGGTTCGGTCGGAAAGTTACTTAGCAGCCATCGTACTTCGCGGTAAGGGGCGGCGATCCGAGACTTTTGGACCGCGGCATTCTCATATAGAGTTGTCAAGGGCGGGGTCTCGTGATGAATTGGAAACATTCTAAGCGGGTGAGGGGTGAGAGGGGTTTTTTTGAGGGGATCTTTGTACAGAAGAGCATGGGGAGTGCGGGTGCAAGGGGGCTGATTAATGGCCTCGCTAGAGGGAGCCATGTTCATTATACCGTCGGAACGATGTGTTACTTGCCTACTTATATATTTTGCTTTAGCTCGAAAGCTTTGAGTATGTTATTAGTTCATTATTTTTAGACATTTTTATCTCTTCCGGAGATAAAAAAATGACGTTTCTTGATTACATATATTTAGAGAATAGATTACTATTATTGTTTTCGAGTCGTGAACATGAGTCGGCGACGTTTTGTACTTTAAGTGGATACATAAATGTTATTAACGGTTCAATTTATGTAAATAAACAATTACTTATAGCACAGTCATAGCAATGGATTAGTTAGTGACGAATCAACTGGCATACTCTTAATTGGAAATCATTTCTTTACTAAAGCCAATTGTATCAATCAGCGAATGTTAAGGTTAGTCTACACGATCACATTTGCAGTACACCTGCGCCGAACGCAAGCGCCCTCTTCGTCAGAAAGCGAATTATAAGTGAAATATGGACTTAATATTGCTGCTTATAATGTGGTGTAAAAAGGCAGCGAGCGTGGCATCGTGAGATAGGCAGTCGTTGGGTTCCGGGCTTAGCTTTCATATTAACGAAAGCATTATATAAGCTTTATAAATACTTTTGGTGTTCTCTATCATATGATCCTGTAAATCTTTACTTATTTCTTATTTTAACACTACTAAAGCAATAAAGCAAATGACCCGTTTAATTATGAGCGGCCCTATAACACTAAACTAAAGATACGTGCTCAAAAGAACTTCAGATCGTAGTTTCAGAAAGGTGCAAAACTGGGTCTAATCTGATATAAAAATATTAATTAACTAATATGGGTATAGATACTTGTATTCATCGAGTCTAGAATAGCTTATGTAAGCGTTTTGTTAAAGGCATAATATGTACTTTAAGGTCATAACACAAAAGTATTCAAGTTAAGTTCGACCAAGCTACAATGTTTTCTGAATAATTCAAAAAGCTGTAGGTTTAGGTACGTACATAACGTAATAAACCGTCTTAGACTTAAGTATTCCATTCGCACGCCGCGTTTAAAATAGAAACAATGGCGCCATTAAAAATCCGCTCTTGGATATTTTCTGAGCGTATCCCGTAGCACGAATAAATCGCTAGCTTTCCACCGAAGCTATTTCCAAACGAGCATTTTCTATTCTGAACCGTACACCCGTTTTTCTTAGACACCCATTATAAGGCGAGGGGTGGGTTACACCCTAGGGTGGAAGCCCGGCACCCGACGAACCCCGAAAGTAGAGGTTAAGTCGACGTATAGGCCGTTATGAAAGTTTATAAGTAGAATGGATGATAATTATACAGGCTATACATACATATAGGGCGTGCTTTTTAAGCGATATCACCTCAAAGAGTTTTAGGTGAATTGCAAATTTGGATTAGGAACCGCCAGATTTATGAGCCTATGAATGTATGAATAAATTTGAGAGTTTTCCGGGATGAGAGACTGGGAGGCGGGATATTAGGCTTGCTTAACGTTGTGACCATTGTTTTCATATCTACAGCCAACACCATATTGAACTTACATACTTAAATTTATTTTTATGTTTATAAAATACATTCGTATCTACAATTTCTTGAACTGAGCGGGTAACGATTCCTAATTCTTCAATAATATATTTTTACTAAGTTTTTAATTCAGTCACACATTTCTATTTTCGTAAACTAATTGCAAATATACACCATTAACAAATATTCATTTTGTAATCTTTAATAAATACTGGGAGTATATAAGGGAATCCACTTTCTTGTCATTAACGATTTTTTAATGAAATATTATATATAGATATAAATATGAAATATAATATATGGGCTGTTTTCTCGGTAGATATATATGTATAAAAAAAACTATTCCTTTTAGAACAGCACCGAAGACATGGAATACTTAGGCACATGGAAGTCGCAGATATTCGGAAGCAAACAACACCGCAAAGTTCGAAACACGCCATCTCTATTTACATGTAAATACTTTGAAAAAGTAATTTGCGCGCGGCGTCGCTCGCGCCGCCCTCGAGATTGCGAAAAGGCACATTAAGCTTCCTTCAGGTGATGCATGATAACTGTTATAGCCGAATATAATTTTCTCAGGGCCGCATCGCCCCCTTAATCCCCGCAAAGAGCCTTCGGAATTATTCCTACAGATATTTACGGTTTGGTGAATAAATAAAATTATGAACGGTGTGTACAGGGATCTAAGTAAGTCGGTTGAGCGGCTTCGTGGCTCCGTCTTGTTTATTATTATACCTATATTAAGTTGTTTATCTTTTTAATGGTCACAGAGAGTTATACGGGTCCATGCGATTTATGTCGTGTAGGATAAGAAACTTGGGAGGATAAAAAGATGGAATGTCGGGACACGACTCTGATTCCACGCTGAGATGGGATTTTTAAATTTAGATGTGATCATATTGTTTACGTAAGTTAATCGAAATATTGCCAGCACATTTTTCTGTTGTAGGTAGTAAAACTAATATAAATGTTGAGCACTGTTTAAAGAATTTTAAACACAATATTTAACACAGACTAAGTGCAACATTACCGGATAGCCTTCTTAAGGTACACTGAAAGGGGTTCTCAGCGTATAACAAAAGAGTATTTTTTAACAGACATCATTTTTTTAACGTCGCCGTAGTGGTCAATTCTGGACATTAGCCCGGAAATTCAAAGACCATTGCACAAAACGACACTTCGTGCAATAAATTTTCATAAAAACAATAGACAAAGAAAGGGTAACAAAGTCAACCCTCAAACCCTTTTATTGCTTTTGAAAGAAAACAACCCTTCCTTTCAAGGCACAAAGAACTTTTGTATTGGCTCTCCCGATATTTTGACGCAATGCTTTTCAAATTTCTAGGAAAGTACTCGCTTAACAATGTAAACAAATGTTTGATTTTTTTAAACAACAGTAAGGTAATGTATTGTTCTTCTTATTCTATATAATAATAAATAGATTGCATTTGTGGAAGGTAAAAAATTGTAACTTTTACATTCATAAATAAATGTTTCGAATAACAGGATACTATCCGATATTAATTTGATCGTTAAAAACTTTTCCACTCAACGCATCACTGATCATGTTAAGTATGTTTTTCTTTTGCCTCTTATTTTTTATTTTATCTTACAGTTCTATAAACAATAGTGTTTATGCTTACATGTTAAAATTTAGCATACTTACCATCCAAATTATATGTAATATATGTTATTATTATCGAATCGATTAACGAATTTCAGTGTTAAACTTATATCGTACTGCACAAATGTGAAGCTTGGTTATAGATATGTATATGCAATCGTTACTAACAGAAAATGGGACGTATATCACCGAATGCAAACAATGTGGCCCCCGTCTAATCATAACCGGGAACATCGAAATAACGGTAAAACTGAGTGCAACGACCTCATTGCAGACCCTACTCAAGGTCGAGCTAGTAAAATGTTTATGGACTATAAAAGCTCCGTCTGCACTGTGTCTGTGTGTCAAGGACTCCAGACAATTTTATTGACCATTCTGACGATTCAACGAGACAGAATTTACAACCTTCTGTCAAATGTCAACCCTTTGTCTTTTAAACAGATGTTCCATATGACAACATGGTATATGTCTATTGTCTAATAATTAAGGATGGATGACTATATAATAGCTTTCTGTAGTGCAGAAGTTTGAAAGTGTATATTTTTAACGTGATAATTCCTTGAAAATCTACGTTTGGATAATAATTTGCATACATACATACGCTCATGTCTATATCTCCTAAGAGGTAAGCAGAGATGTATTAAACACCGACATTTTGCCAATTACAATTTGGTCCCACTAACGTTATAGGGGACAAGCCTATTGCCGTCAACCGGGCACTATATCACTGTATATGTACATACTGTCTGATAAAAAGCAGTCCGATCCCTTAGAGAGGGTAGCTTTATTCTACTATACCTACCGAGAAGCACACTCATAACCACACCAATAAATTGTGTAAGAAAAATATAACATAGCTTTATTACTAACATTCAAATATAAAATCTTCTCGTTTATAGGCGTATATAGCTTAGTTATTATTGAACATGTCAGCACCATTTGGCGAAGGCATCATCGTAGACAACATTGTAGAATAATACTGACATTACATCTTACTGACAAAAACCCTTAGAGAATCATCAGGCCTAGTGTATTATTCAATTTAAATTCTACGAGTAAAGCGACCGCAGAACACTGTAACTTTTTATATTTTCATTATTTTATTAAATTAACAATTAACAATGTTGTACACAGTACGTTAGGAAACTAGAAGATTGAGGTATCTATGTACCAAAATATACTAGCTCATTCGGGAAAATTAACGTTCGTCACAAAGCTATTCAGCCATGTGCATAGGCAAACTAAGTTAAAATTGAATACTTCATAAAATCTCAGTACTCTTAAAAGAAAAGCAATATCGGTACGCAAGTGGCTAATGACTATTTGATGCCGACGGTATGGCGCAGTCGTAAAAATCACTAGAATTGATCCCATTTTGATTAAAAAATCACGAGTACCTACCCTCAGGCGCTCACAAAAGAAAACTTCCGAATGATTTAAAAGTTTTAATAACGGAATTCTAGTGAAATGACATTATACTTTCAAATTAGGAGTGAAAATTTAATTTAAAGGAGAGACAACTCGTCGTTCGAGGGGCGAATGAGATTCGCCGTCGTAAAAATGTACAAGCTCTTCTTTTACAGAGTTTCTTTTCAGTGTAAAAAATTTATGCTGCTTAAATCTCTCCGAGGAAAATTAGAAGGGCTCTGTATTTTTTAAACTAGATGGTTCGCACTCGTTAGAGGAATTTTAATAGACGAAGTTTTCCTCATGAATGCGATGTTCGGTATGACTTTCGAGTTATCTTTTATTAGATTTCAGTTTTCCTAATTACGGTTGTCAAGAGTTCTGGAATGAAATCTTTAATAGCCACTTATTACAACGGACCCGTCCCTACATATTTTTTTAGCGGTCTAAATCTACAAAACTGCACTTAGAAACTTTACAACACCCAGATCAAAAAGCAACATCTTCGTACAGAAATTTTAGACGATACACGAACAAGCTATTTAACTTTTAATTTCTTATTTGATGGGTCGTTGTTATCAAAACAAACGTTGTATCTAAACTAAGACAGCGAATGCAGGAGTCTGATATTGAAATTATAATTTTGGTTAATGTGCGCTCGCACACGGGCCTCCTCACTTTCAAAGCGTTTTCATGTATAGCTAATTAAAATACGCTGTCGCGAATGTAAACGGTGAGAGCGGCCGCTTTACATTATCCCCACAATTATTTTGTTCTATATACAAATTAATTTTTATGTAATTAAATTGTGTGATGTTCTTGATTGTTTAGTAGAGCCTAATGGTATAAATTTAAATTTAGCGGCGGTAGCCACTTACCATCAGATGACCCGTCTGCTCATTTGACCCCATTATCTCATAAAAAAAGATTTACCATAATACAGATATTTAATAGAAATGAACCTAAACCTCTTACAATTAGTAAATCATTGTTGCCTTTGAATTTATTAATATGTGACAATAACTGACTTGAGTCCTTATAATAACAAATTAGATAGAATATTAAAACATATGTCTAATATTTAATTTAACTAGAGAACAAGCTAATTAATATACAATATTGTTGTCATATAAAAAAAAAAAAAACAAGTGACAGCATTGGTATCATTTCCATTATCCTCTAAAATCTTCACTACGTCTTTATAGTCATTTGGATTTAAATAGATCAAAAAGAATGTATGCCTCTAGTCTACATCTTTTTCGCTGTTTTTTGTTTATTTAAGTATCAAACTACGAATTACAAAATTTAGATGTACAGTCACTAGTAATATTCTCCAGGCTTATATTTTATAAGTAAGTAAGTATTAGTTTAAAATCAGAAATGGTTTACATTTTCATTTCAGAGCTTAAAATATTTAAATTCATAAGGTAAGTATATTTCTGTAATTACATAATATGCAAGTAGTTTAAAAAAATAATATGAGTTTTAGGACTACTTACTCATCTTAAATTGGGTCTAGATAAATGTCATTAATAAATTGTATAGCCTTACATAAACCTATTTGTACCTTTCATTAATACATGTTTAAATATGTATATATTTTCCACTTTACAAAACATTTTCCTATTGATGCAGGTACGTAATACTGACGCACTTACTACAATATATTATTAAGACTGTTTTTCACAAAACAAAAATTATACAGATTAAGAATAATGTTAAAAGTTTGTAAGGAAGTTCATTTTTATGCACCCATATAGACTATTCATTTTATTACGAAACTTATGTCATGTAATCATAGAAAAAAGAGTTATAGCATATATATCAAATGTCAGAATATCAAATTATACTTTATGTGATAATAACTTGCTCTTTTTTTTATTTCGTTTCATTGAACGAATACGCTTTCCCTAATTTTTAATTTAGGTACATACACACGTTTTCGACAAGGAACTTAATAACAATAAAATAAAGTTCACAAGCTGTTCAGTGGCCATTTTAAAAACGTTAACAGGTACAAAAGAGACTCGTACTCCGTCGGTTTATGCTCCATTAGGCCACCGTTTCGTTGTAAAGTTGACAAATCATATTGTAGAGATTTAATGCTGAAGTTTAGAAAAAGTAAATGCAGTTCAGTTGCACTCTTCTGAAAACATAGAATGTTGGTTTTACAAAATTTTAAATTTTGCATTTGTTCTAAAGTAAGTAATTACCGACTTCATAAATTTATACCATACCACACCTCCTGACTACTACCTACTTTACAGCTATAATATAACTAATACCGGTATATGTATATTGTACTTTTTGTCTCAGATTAGCGTACATTGAATTTAATGAAATAATGTTTAATGAAATTAAGAAAAGTTAGTTACTTGCAAATTTTGTGGATTTTAAAACATATTTTTTTTGGTTTAAATATACTTATGTGGTTGTAAAACAAGTGGAGATAGTTATTAGTTCTCTTAAATTTGAAACGAATTCGTATATCACTTATCTGGATTTTCAGTATATCGTATATAATGAAAAACCAGATAAGTTCTGGCTAACGGTCTGTAAAAGGCTTATCATTAGATTGCCAGTGAATGTTTTGAGTTTATTATCATTGTGCAGTAAACTAAAGTACAACACTTGTTACGCTGGCAATTTGATGTTCAACAAAGCGACGGTCGTTAAGATTTGAAACCGAGGACATTAAACACATGGTACCTAGAAAAGGCTCTTTGCATGCCCTTAACAAGTTGTAAGTAAATACTGTGGAAAAGACATCGTACAGTAAACTTTATAAAAAAAAAATACTTTAATTCATCAAAAGTGATACAACCTAAATTGAAAGTGTGTGGGTCTCTCGATTCAAGGATAATCACACACAGTGCCTAATAATAATCAGGATAATAATCACATATTTAGATTGCATCAAAAACATGAATATATGATCTATACGTCGTTAATAAATAATCCTTTTATTTTCCACATCGTTGCTACAAGACATAATTGAAGCAATGTAATGTGCAGCGATTAGCATATTTCTTGAAAGTAAATTCACCATCATTGCGACACATAAGCAACTTCATATTGATAGGTATTCCTACCCACACGCACATGCAAAAATTAAGCAGAATTAAATAATCAAATAGTTCTTGTCAAATAGTATTTGTAAGTCATACACATTCACAGTGCACATACGTTTTTTTATCCGTAATAAAGCTTTAATCGTACCTACTGCGTCCAATATGATTTATTACTATTAATAAGTCATAAGTTCAACAAAGAACTAAGAAACAATTTCCAACTATCTAAATGACGTTCATATATTGATAAGCACTAAAACGCCAATACAGATCGACCTAAAGCGATTCAGTAATATAACGGATCATTGATTGTTTTGAGTACGAACAAAGTTATATTTTAGACAGTAAATTATAAAAAAAATTAAGAACATATTGAACTAATTAAAAAGTTAATAACTTAAATTTATAGTAAAATACAAGAATAAAAGCAATAAATGAACAATTAAATCACATCGGATGTGACGCTATTGCGTGTCTTAAAATACCTTTTGTATTTATTGTTATATGTATATGTGGGTTTATTATATACCTAACTTATTTTTATATATATTGTTCTTTATCACATTTAAATAACTCCATCATGACGATTATTTTAAGAGATTTTTTTTATGTATTTGTTATATCTCACGCCCTGGAGTCTAGACTGAAGAGTAGGAAGTCTTAAAAGTGAGATTGACATAGGGTATACATTGCACATCATAAAAAGAAAGAAGTAGATTAAAGATGCAGTACAGTTTTATATTTTGGTAATATTTTTACTTGTTTATATTTATATACTTAATTAGAGCTAACGTCTATAAAATTGATTTTTAATTAATATTTTTTCAGAACTAGATAGTCTTACCCAGATTTGAAGTTTGTATTATAAAATTATAATTTTCGATAAGTAGTCGATTTCTGCTCAAATTGGCAGGCCTTTTTTTTTAACGTGTGGAAACCTCTTCAGGCCTTCGCCCCAGTGGGGCGGTGTGTCAGAATTGAACCGACTAAAACCACAAAGTGTGCCGTATTGCACCTGAAGTAGGAGGAGTCCGGGAATAACTTTAGTAAGACATCCGGACCCCTCCAAGCGCTCGCCCGCAAAAGCGCGGACACCACCTTCGTGTGTCCCTCAATAAGGCGGCGTCCAGGCGCACCAGGACGTCGCTTCCTCGCGGCTGGCCGTTACAGCGGGCGGAAGGGAAAACCCGTCCCAACCGCCCGCGCTGAGGCGCTGGAAAGCGCGCCTCCGCCGCCCGGTTCGCCGGCGGTGAATTAGGTCCGACGGCCATGGAGCGTATGACGGCCGGCAGTGACAGATCCTCTCCGATGACTGCAGTAAGGCCCGATGCTGCATTACCCAAGCTGGGCAAACTGCAAGCGTTTGCTGGGCCGAGTCCTTACTGCAGTCGCAGTGGTGGCAGGTGGGGCTCAATTCATCATCATCACGCCACTCGCGTGCCTCTTCGGGCGGGGGTCGACTACTACTACCCGCCCGGAACTCAACCGTCCGCCGATAAACTTCAGCGAGCACTTCCCCCCCCAAATCCCACGGGGGAGTTTCGGCCAAGGCGCACGCCACCTCTGTTGACACGGTGCGGTATCCGCGTATGGCTCTAACCGCCATGACTCTCTTAGGGCGCCAGAGGCGCGCCCTATTCTGGGTGGTCAAAGCCTCCGCCCACACCGGTGCACCATACAGTGCCATTGACCGGATGACCCCCGTGTATTGGTGGACCGAGTTAACTTCTATCGAGGCACCGGGGGGTGGACCACGACGGAGCCCGTGGAATAAAATTGCAGGCCTGGATCATCCACCTTCAGCGTTTGACGGATGTTTTCTACTGCTGATTGCTCACGAGAGCTCGATTGGATTAGGGATAACCTATATCAATATACAACCTATATTCAAAGTGTTTATGAGCACCAAAATGCGTTTATGAAAAGAACATCTTATTTAAAACTTTTATTGTGTCATTTACTAGGAAATTTGTTAAGAATATTAATTTCAAGATTAAACGATTACAGACAAAGTTCATGTTATATGCGAAATACAAATCAACATAAACAGTTTACCTTAATTTGTTAAAAAATAATTAGGTTTCATTAAATTAATTATTATCTTATATTATCGTTATTACAATATAATTGTTCAAGAAGATGTGAAAATAACGGTCTCGTTAAAATAATAGTAGATAATAACTTATTTTCTAAGTAAGACGCTTAAGATCATATTTTAATGAAGTGAACAGCTATGTAATAGTCAAAAACGGCCTACACTAGTCTTGGGAATCGTTTCACTAGTAATGATATTTAATACTTTCTTTCTTTGCCCGTTTATCAGTTAAATCTGTTCAGAAGATTATAAAAGTATTTCATAGATATATTTTTTTTGTTTCTTTCGGAATTAACGACAGGAAACTTTAAATAGGTACGTACATAAATTATCTTTAAAAATTTACCAAACTCAATAACTTTTAAGGGACCTTTATCAAGGACGGGCTGGCAGAACTCCTTAATAAAGGATGTCGGACGGGTTCGAACCTATTTGTATGTTGAAATACACACATCAGTAAAACCGTGGTTATATCTTTAATAAATATGACGAAGGGCACTTTCATCAAATAGTGTAAAGAAGTTAAAATTACATTTCAAAAACGTCACCATTTTTCTTATATAATTTAGTCCCACTTATGTGATAGTAAGCAAGCTCCTTTTTTTTGTAAGTGACTGCCGCCACCCATGGACACCCGCAACTCAAGAGTCACAAGTGCGTTACCGGCCTTTTAGGTAGGAGTACATTTTGTTTATAGAGTTAATAATTTAATGGGAAAATGAAGAGTACATTAAAAGGGAAGAATACATTAAAAATTTTAGAAAAAAAAATGGTTGTTCTCATCATGTATTACAAGAGTAAAACATTATACCAGGAAGCTTGTTCTTGCTTCTCCCTATCTTTGCTTTGTATCGGTTGCAACACCTTCCTTCCTGTTACATACATTTTGTTATCATGAACATTGCAATTAGTGGCAATTGAAAAAGAATGGCCATTTGTTTTTATTATGGGCTTTAATTCTTTACCCTTTAATAAATTTAGAAGTAAAAATTGTAACATTAATGTGCGTTTTGTTACTAACTGAATAAAGTTTGAATTATACTTTTGATTAAGAAAGATATTAAAAAAAGTAAACTATATAATAAAATAAAAACAACTGTTTTAGTATTGTAATTTGAAGATACTTCTGTCTTTACATATACAGAATATTAAAAAGTAATAACGCCACACCACCCTTGTAACACATTTTGTACACAAATGGCCTTGCGAATTTCGGTAGCCTACACAATTTGAATAAATTAAAATTATATCATAAAGGGGAGGCCTTCACATATCCATGTTCATCCCAACAAATGCATAAACATAGACCTAAGCCGAACTTAACTTATAGAGATGTCTCCAAAATAAACCGCAAATGAGACTCGTATATTGCGCATCCACTATCCCGGGCCTAAGTGAGTGGTATACTCGATAAGACTCACCCTTGGGTTAGCCCGTGGACAGGTCTCCCGATAAGTTTCGATTTAATACGTTAAAAGGTGCCCTTAATGGGGTCATTCCCATTCGTTATGGGGAACCGTCCGCCCGTATTTCGAGAAGCAAACGTATTAGGTTCAGAAACGATTTTAATAAAACATTGACTTGTTGGCGACGTTGCTGCGGATTTTTACGCAGTACTTTACAATTTATATTATGTATGAAGCCCTTTTAAGCTCACCAATTGGGTTGGTTAAGTTGACAACTATTTTCTAGGTACATATGAGAGAAGAAAGAAATGAAAGTAATATTGTAATGTAAATGTAAACTACAAAGAAGCAATCAGATAATTAGTAGGCACTGTAACTTGGAGATATGGCACTTGTATCTTAAATGATATCAATACACTGTCTGACTCTCTCTCTATCTCTCTCTCTCTCTCTGACTGTCCCAGAAAATTGAACACTTATTTTGACCACTGAATATATACATCTAATATCAAAAAGTGAAAGTAGGTAAATGAAATAAGATTTCCTTGAATACTTCACGTTCAGCAGTTATTTACCGAGTTTGAGAGTGTATGTAATTAATATCTAATAGATAAATAAATCGAATCTTACATAAATTATTTGGGACTCTCAATCTTAAAGAACAGCTTATATAGTTTTCGTTACAGTGTAATTAACATTTCCTTTACAGATCTATCGATCATACAATACATAATACCATCATACACGTAACACAATACATTTGCTATTTATCAATAGACTTGTTGTTATCTCAGAACTTTTGACTGCGTGAACTTATTTCGACGTTTTTATTTTTATTTGAAAGCGGGTGCTTTTCGTGTGGTCCCATTTTAATTTGGTCCAGTTCTGACAATGGCATCTATGAGAAAACCATATAAGTCTTAAAT
The DNA here is from genome assembly GCA_947561695.1 of Tyria jacobaeae. NCBI lineage: Eukaryota > Metazoa > Arthropoda > Insecta > Lepidoptera > Erebidae > Tyria > Tyria jacobaeae. Next base: position 13,514,712 of record OX387218.1, read on the forward strand.
TTGCATTAAGCATTTGCGCGGCAAATGGACAAATAACTCAATATCACGCCAACCAATTTCGATGATCCTTTTTATTGGAAAGTATGTACCTCAAGGGTAGTTAGATGAGAGTTTGGTCCATTTTTGACAATGGAATCCATGAGAAAACCATATTAGTCTTAAATTTAATGACAGACTCATTAAAGTCGGTTGTCTACTTTTTTAAAGTCCGATTATTTACCTACATTATGCAGTGTCCGATGTATTTTATCAGATAATTTTAATAATAACTATTAATTTGTAAACCTTGTGTAGAGGTGTTGTTATGAACATCTCTGTTGAATAAATCCTTTGTAGTTTGTATGTTTATGTTAATGTCCAGTCACCCTATTTTTTTTTGTAGCATAAATCTGTTAGTGTTTTGTCAAATTAAAAAAAAAAGGACACAAAGTACCTACTCATAGCTATCCTACAATTCATAGCTACAATATTTCGTGACACTGATATAAATGAGCGAAGTTTAATTCCTTCAGCGCCACACTCCTAAACGTTTTGTTTCCAATCACTTTGATAGCGTAAAGCCTTCTCCCCTATGTAGTTCGAATAAACGCTACGAGATGGCACTAGAGCCTTGAAACGGTGCTATACGTCATAAAATTAGGTTTATTGTTACGTAATGACTTTTATGTCGTTTTAAACGTTTTATAGTGCATTTTAAGATGCGAAAGTAAGTTTGATACGAGGTTCAACATTTTAGAGATTATCTGACATTAACACACTCTTTTTTGGTCGTATTATTCATGGATTGACTTGATGTCAGTATTTGTAAATTTTTACGGCTTAAATAATTAATTAATCAGTTAAATTGGAAACTCAAACAAGCTATTTTATTTGAAGAATGAACGGACGTAATTAACAATGTGTTTCGCAACTGATTACAGTGCGGCTAAGGCACATAACACAACTGTCTATCAATAATACGCATATAATTTCTTGAGCCTTTTTTAACCCCTTTTATGAACCCATTATACTATATGCAGCCAATAATTCGAATACATTCCGAAGTAATTGATAAAAGTGGTAAAGAGTTACTAGTCCATGTGTAGTAAAGACGGTCAAGAGAGAAGATGCTAGTGACTGCTTTCCTGTATATGTGTATAGTTCCCCCATAGAAATATTTGAATTGGATAACAAATCAAAATATTCTGGATCGATACGATCTTCAAGAAAAGAGCGAAATCGAACTACTCCAATCTTAAAGGAATCACAAGTACATAGCCGATGCACTTGTGATTCCTGACTTGCAGAAATCCATGACAGCGGTAGTCACTTGCCATCAGATGACCCATCATCTCGTTTACCTCATATAATATAAAAAAAACAATTGGCACCCAATTCACAATAGTGCATCTATCGAATAGTCATTTCGTGCTGAAATTACGGTGACTTAGACTCAGTTTGATTGAAACTTTTAGTTTGATACTTAAGGGTAGTCTAAGTATCAAAATCATTCTCATGGTTCACATAGTACTTTAGTTGACTAGGTCTATTGACTGTTTAGCGGTCAAAATAGTATCTAAAAAAATTAAATTTTATGGTCGAGCATTAGGTCTGCAAAAATGAATTGTAAATGATATAAAACAAGCACAGTAGGGCTCTTTTTAATCAGTTTTTCTCACAAAACGCATCACATAATTCAGAAATCTAATTAAAAGTACAACCCTCAGTAAAAATTAAAATAGAACTCATAGAAACTGGCCATTAACAGCATTATTCCCACTTAACACGCTCACAGTGCCCCTATACACATTTCACATGATTGCTAAATTGGTGACCACATAAATCCTACTCTTTAATTTAATCAACACTGTCACTCATTTATGTATTATATGACCAGTTTTAGTAGACCCCTTGAGTTGCAGCCGATCAAACCCTTTTACTATTAAGTGTAAAAAGGAGGTAGGTCATTCCATATTGGTCTGTAGGATATCCATCGTTTCAATTATATGGGAGCTTACCCACGCTTTTGTTTAAGTTGTTGAAGAGCAAAAGATACATTATATTAGGACAAGGTCTTACAAAGGATGTGACTGTTTCACTGGTTCGTGTATCAGTGTCTTTATTTTTTGTTCTAAGCGACTATCCAATGACTAGAGTGTCACTGTTATACGTCTTATAGGCACTGTTACTGAAGTTAGTCAAACTATTAATAAAATTAATTATAAAAGGCAAATGTAATGTACGTGTATGGACATGGAAGTATTAAATCCGGTACTTGTTATTATTTAAATTGATTATGAATATATATATATGAATTGATATCTACTGTAATTGAATTCTGTAGTCTGAGTACTTTGACAGTATTAGAACAGTCTTTATATTCAGGCCCTATTATTACTTTACAGGCAATAGACTAACTAAAGACAGTTTTATATACGACACCGATGGGCAGTTACTTATGAATGCTTACGTAGTTTTAATGGATTTTTTTATCCAAACTGTGCCACTTTGTTTTAGTTACTTGCTTCTTGCTCTATGCTTGATTCTTACCTTTACGGTATAATATCAAAAGGTCTGTTCTTAATATTGTTTTAAATAATAATACCAATTTAAAAAGTCCTAGAGTATAACTAAAAATCTATAAGCAATAACATAAACTAACTCGTGTTTAATAAACATCAATACTTCAATGCTCCAAAGAGACATTATGGATCATTGTTTATCATATTTCTATTACAATAATGACATTCCAAATTCAAATGTAAAATAAAATGGCGTCGGGTCGGGTGGGGTGTCTCCCTACCGGATGCACAAGGCTCCGTCGGAAACGAAGGGAATTATTTATAACCATATCATATATTATTTATTTAATTCCCAACTTACGATGACGTGTTAATGTTTTGGACATCACACAGTGTAAGGTAGATAACTTAAATATTAATATATGACAATATTGTAATACATTCAGAGATAACATATCTAAATTTTTGGTTATTACCAATGCTTAGAGCAATATATTCAGAAATTTATTAGTAATAACGGACACTTATTTATGTGTACAGATAAACTAAAATGAAGCTTAGCTAATAATTAAATGGAAATAATATTAGGCATGTATGTAATTGTATAATTGTATCGTCCACTTATGAGAAGGAAATAAAGCAACTTAAACCAACAAAGAAACATTAGGAATGACAGATAATGAGCGTGGCTACCGAGAAGGAACGTAATGCCTGGCTGGGAGAGGTTACGATATTTCCGCGCCATTTCACACTTTGTTGATACCCTACACAGAGTGTCATGGGCATGCAGCGAGGGACCGAGAAGAACGATGGTCGGAATAAAATTGTTTTCATGCTACATATATGTATGTAGAAAATCACACCTAAAGTTTGAATAAATATTAATCCTTAGACTTTACAGGTGCAAATTTCAAAATTTAATTGCTTGTTTACATAAGCTGGAGAGTAGTGGACTTGTAACGTAGAAACAGCGCATAGCCTATCAAGGTTGATTGTGAAGGTTGTGAAAGTTTAATGTACAATATTTACTATGGCCATCGTATCACATGTATTTGAATCATCAAAAATATTAATTTAGAAGTATCAACTACATACATTATTTATTAAAATTCAAATGAAATAGATTAACTTATAAAAAATATAATTTACACATCCAATCGACACTTGTAATTGATCACTATTGTTACATCATCCGGTCATAAAGCTAGAACTAACTAATTACTTTTCTGAATCTGTGTGATTTTTGTGTACGTTATTTGAATATTTGTAAAATCCCCAGATACAGGAATTAATCCTAGTGCGGGAGTAATAAAAATAAAAAGAATATATATATTGAAACTTTTATAGATATAAACGTGGCTATCCCACGCTCTTTCATAATTGTGTCAATGTCAAGTTCCATTTTGTTGCACATGATGCAGCTGATTACCTAAATTCATGCAGTCTTTTGACCTCCAAACTCTGAGATTATTAAGCATTACAAGCATTCTTGTATTCCCCTTTTTGTAGCTCTTACTTAACTAATATATTGCCGTTGATTTTAAAGGCAACAAATACGAGAAACTTTTTATTTATAAGTTATAACGTCAAGTGTGTTATGAAAATCATTGATATTAATTTTAATAGAATGAGTGATTGAGTAAATGAGGGACTAGATTGCAAATCTTATAACTTTGCGAAGAAGGTTGTTTTTTGTGCGATAGATGGTAAACGAGCAGACGGGTCACCTGATGGTAAGTGACTACCGCCGCCCATGGACACTCTCAACTCAAGAGTCCCAAGTTGCCGGCCTTTTAGGTATGAATACGCTCTTTTCTTGAAGGTTGAAGGTCGTATCGGTCCGGAAATATGGCAGGCGACAATTTGTTACACAGGCTGGCTGTGCGATGCAAAAAGCTTCTGAAGAGCGAAGAAGCGCACTGTGGTGGAGAGACAATCATCCAGGTGATGGGGATGGATATTTTGTCGCGTGGCAAAACCTGCGGCCGGTATAAGTCCGAACAATTTCTCAGAACACTCCCATGATATCGGCTTGACACCTTGGCGTTGCGTAGAGATATAGCTACACTCTGCATTCTCTATCCAAGCGATAGAGAATGCAGAGTGTATATGATCAAATATATCTTGGCAATCGATGATGCTAGTCGCTCTCCCTTGAATGCGGTTAAGAGGGAGAAGTTGGTACTGGGGTGTACCCGCATACAGATGAGAACAAAATTACAGCGCCTTATAAAGTTGCAAGCGGTGGACGGGAGTGAAATACTGTCTCGATCTGTTTAGCACACCAAGCTTCTTCGAGGCTAATTTGGCCTTCTCCTCTGTGTGCAATAAAGAGATAAATAAATAAAAATGATTCTTATTTGGTGATGTGATAGTGATAGTCTACATTACTTACCGTATCTTTTTCACTCGAACGTTTTAATACAATAATATAAAATACAATTATAAATGTATATATAACGTACAATATCGACCCTAACATTTACCAAGCGAAATGTTATCAAATTTACACTAGAACTTTAAAGGTTTTTTCGAATAAAATATTATTCAAAATCGTCTATTTGTCATAACCACATGGTTCCTATGAATTTTAAATGCTGTTTATAGGCTCTATATTCTGTCATTTAAAGAATATTCTAAATTTTCTCAATATTTTAAGAAATATTAGTCGTTAGTAATAATTTCATCAAAATCACAACAGGTAAAAATTACATTTAGATAACTAAATTTTATATGAAACAAGTAAAATTAACTAAAAGTATTTTAAACCCACAGGTAAAATTATCTAAACAGAAAAGAAAAATCTTTTCCCGCATCTATTTTAACCAGGCTATAAATTAAATACAGTTGTTAGTGTAGGATTTTTTAAACAAGTAACAATGTATTTAGGTCTTATAAAATTTTGAAAGCAATGTTCTGTAAATACAATTTCGTCATATAAACTAAATAAGGAAAATATGTTTAAGTATAATATATAGTAATTTGTTCATTTATCAAATTAAAAACTCAGATAAAGGTTTACTACGGATATCGTCATCATCTTTACCATTAATACTGGTTTTAGGCTAATGACTAACCCTTTCTTAAAATTCTTTATAGTATACGATTATCACGGTCAAATCTTTAAGAAAGTTGGTAAGTGATCTTATATAGAACGTGGGCTGACGTTCAATACTTAGGATAGCTTAAATGACATGTAATTTCAAAATCAGTACAGGTACAAGAAGCAAAATAGTTAAAAAAAGTAACCATTTATTTTCCTTTTTCTGCAGTAAAATTCTACTTTATAACGTTTTGAGTTTATTGAATTTAGTAAAACGTCTATTGAAAATTATCACATATATATTTCAGGTGTGTTAAAAATTACGAAAAAACTTTTTTGACCGTTCAACGGGTTGAGTTTCTTTATCATTGCCAACACCCTAGATACGGTTATGAAAAATATACTTTATGTTTAAACGCTTTAAAGTTAGTAATCAAAACATTGCTACGGGTAGACGTTCAGCGAACTTTATTTTTAATAATTTCATTATTCGAAGTATGTTCAATTCAGAGGGCAGTAAATTGTCAATTCCATACACCGAATGTATTGGGGCTGGAGTTTCATTCTGCAAATTGAAAACTGAAACATACTCAATTTACTATGGCACTGCCATCTACCAGCCCATTTTTTAAATTATTTGATCAGGAAACATTGATAAATCAAGGAATATAATTGGCCTTCCAGTGTTGCACTTTAAATAGTTTATATCCTTTCACGCACGCTTTGCAATAATTAGTCCGTGAATTTTAATTCAAACGCCTCTTTCCAGGCATTCATTGATTAAGTGGTAGATGCAATTTAGTAGATATCTGTGATAGTTATAAATGTGTACCGTAGTGCGAACATGAATGTAGTTTAAGTTTATATTAGGTAACCTGAAAACTATAAAAAAATACTTCTTACTACTTTTTTTATTATAAACATTTTATAAGCGATTAATAGCAAGATAGGGCTTTTCATAAAAATTTGGTAGATATTAATATGCCTCCACCTGTATTAAACTCAAAATCTACGTATAAATATCTAAATATCAACGCTTTTTTTTTTAATCAGTGTTTTGTTTAAAGTAACATCAAGATGAAGTATTTTGTACTTTATCTTAGCTATTGCTAAATGATAGTTGTCATATCATTTATTCTTTAACCTTTTTTAGCATTTTACTTTTCTCAAGTTTTCTTGTTCGATGTTTGCATACATATACCTCACAGGCACAATTAACCGCCCACCTATATTTTTCGTCACCCTGTTTGTTTATGTTAACTGTGGCTTATCTACTGTTTTGTTTTTAGTTAAGTGGGTACTTTAGCAATAAACTAAACACTTAAAAACCCTTATTTCGACCCTTAAACTTGTATCGCCGAAGCGTTTTTAGAATTTAGTCTCTGTTTGACATTGTTGCAGTAACGTTACATTGATTACATTTCTTGTTCTTGTCTGCTATTGTGTACGAACATTGTTTAATTTGAGTTTTTAGTGTACGATTATTGTTTGTGACTGAAAAAAATGCCACTGGATGCAACTGGTGCTGCTAGGGCAGTGACTATAGCTGACGCTGGGTATAGCCAACGTCGCTTCGCTCGTACGTCGTACCTCGAACTACAGTGCGGGATGCCATCAGACGCTTTCGGGAGACTGGTTCATACACGAGAAGGCCAGGTCAAGGCCGACATCGGTGCACCTCGGCTCTGGATGACCACTTTGTTGTCAGTAACGTGCTAAGAAATCGCTTTTGCACCGCTACTGAAGCGCACACACGTCTGTTTGAGGTGTGAAATGTCACTGTAAGTGAACGTACGATAAGAAGAAGACTGGCTGAAAGGAATCTGAGAGCTTTTTGTCCAGCTCGCGGTCCACAGCTGCTTGCACAGCATCGTAGAGCAAGACTTGCCTTTGCACGAGAATATGCTGACTGGACTACGGAACAATGGAAGAACGTACTGTTCTCAGATGAGAGCAGAATAGCCTTAAGGGGTCCAGATGGACGTCAGCGTGTTTATAGGCGCCAAAATGAACGGTTTGCTCCATGTGCAATAATCGAAACCGTGGGTTATCAGGGAGGATCCATAATGGTTTGAGGAGGTATCTCTTACGAGGCTCGTACCGATCTAGTGGTGTTTGATAGAGGCAGTGCGACTGCTCAAAGATACGTGGAGGAAGTCTTACAAGACCACGTCATACCTTTCGCACCATTTGTTTATATATCTTCTGTAGCGTATTAATGACAACAAAGTGGACTGTATAAAAATATAATTTGTAGTTAAAAACAATACAAGTTGGAGAACTTCAATGCGCACGCGTCGATGTCCGTTCGGTCGTGGAGTGTCGGTCGGCAGCCCGCGCGCTGTCGATGCCGGTTACCCCCTCCGCGCGCCTCTCCGCGAGGGGCACGATTCGAGCGCTGTGCGCTTGAACACCATTTATTGGTGAAAACTTTAAATTAATGCACGACAATGCTTGATGCCATACCGCAAGATCCGTCACTCAATACCTCGATGAGGTCGGGATTCAAGTTTTGCCATGGCCGTCACTCAGTCCCGATCTTAACCCAATTGAGCACATTTGGGACAACCTAAAAAGACGTATTCGAGCAAGAATATCAGCCCATGCGACCTTACAAGAGCTCAAGACGGCTGCGATAGAGGAGTGGCATAATATCCCTCAGTCGGATATTCAAGACCTCGTAGATGGATTGCCAAACCGACTGCAAGAAGTCATCAGGGCCCGAGGTAGTAATACTCATTATTAAAATTTAAATAAAAAAGAAAGCGGACGATTTTTTTCAAAATTAAAGTCATCACATTTTCATGCAAATTTTTTGCAAAATTGATTTTTGGCATATTTTTTTTTATTGAACGGTTTTGTTTAAAGACTTTTGTGATTTTATTTATCCTAAATGGCTGCTTTTAACATAACTTCCATCAAATGTGGTCAAAATTTTCCGACTACTGAAAATTGAAAGAAATACAAGGTGGGCGGTTAATTGTGCCTTTGATAAAATATTTTTTTATTAATAATGGAGTTAACTAAAAGTTAGGTTTGCATACTTTTCAATAAAAAAATTAGTTGCTAATAAAAGCCTTCAACAGTGGAAAAACTCGGCTAGTAAAGTCGGAAAAGTAACCTACGAGGAAGTGTTAAGAATTCACTACAGTCGGTGAAAATTTATAGAATCCGGGTAAACGAAATTGTACCATATGAATTTTAAGTCCCGATTAACAACTTTATAGCTATAGCGATATTCGATGTGATTTTGTCAGGCATAGAAAAGATTTTTTATCTTACAAGATATTGTTCTCAACTTTATAAGTAGTGTAGGTTTTAGTAGTAGTTTGGTTTATTACCAAACAAATTATCGTATCATTTTCACACGACCATAGGTACTTTGTAAGTATTATCCTACAACTGAAATGTTCTTGAGCCTGTGAGGTAATTTGTAGTTATATTTTCTGTTCTATCTCTTTCTAGTATTTTTAATGACAACAATTTTAATTATTTTTTGCTTGCTACTTGCTAGCTACTACCATTTATGAACAAGATACACAAATATCTTTTCCCTATGATTTCTGATAATTTTGTTCGTTTTCTGGTCTGACGATTACAACCACCATTTTATAATAAATCTAATTATGCTAACGTGGAAAGACTATCACATCCATTGTCCGAGTTCAACATGTTACCTGCCTTATTTAGAAAGTATGAATTGTCGTTCTCGTTAGAGAGCTGGTAATCAAACAATACTTGCCTTGTATTTACCGATTGAGTGAGGGTATCGGCGACCTAAAACCTCCCTCTCCTGCCCCCCCCCCCCTTTTCGGGCATCGCATTTACAACCGTTGAGTTGCAATTTCCATGGGTGACGGTTGTCAGTTATCATCAGGTGACCAGTCTAATCGTTTGCCCCGTATGCCATAATAAGAAAGAAAACGTTAAAACGTAGGTACGATTGTTGGATTTTTAGGATTTCAGATATATATTATTGGGTTTTTCTTGAGTGGTAGAGCCATGCTTAGGCACGAATGGGCCGGCTCGACCGGTGCGATACCACGGCCTCACAGAACACCGGTTGTGAAGTAACGCTTGCGTTGCATTTCCCCGAATTTAGTGAGGGTCCGGAGGCCCAATTCCCCCTTCCCCCTTTTCTCTCCCCTCATCTCCTTTCTCCTCTTTCCCATCTCCTCATCCCTCCTCTCTTCTTTCCGCTCCCTGCATCCCCCATCCCTCATCACCCTCAAAGGCGGGCAGCGCACTTGCGAATCTTGAGTTGCAAGTGTCCATGGACGGCGGTGTCACTTACCATCAGGTGACCCGTCTGTTCGTCTGTCCCCCTATAGTATAAAAAAATAAAAAGATTTCAAAAAATATTGGTTTGCTTAACTAAGATAAACAAACCAACATTTCTCTGAAATTTAATTCTATAATTGAGCAAACCAATATTTCTACGTACCACATAATTAGTGGTAGCGTTTCGTGTGTATCAGTTGAATATCTATCGTATAACAACGGTAAGCAATAGATAGGACAATACGTACGGTTCGAAAATTATTATTGTTTTTTACAACTGTATAACTTATTTAATTTAAGAATATTAAACAGGCGAGTTTATAGAACATACCTCCATATATTTCTTTCCTAAAGTTGCATTAGCGAAATGTGGAGACTGGTTGCTAAACCTGTACGTTTATCATGGTAGGCATAGTAATTCCATATTTTCTAAGTCGTAGATCAAAGCGATCCACCGATAGAGAGGCGATATGGGCTAGATAGCCACGCTGTCATTTTTATAGCTTGAGCTATCGCTGACGATAAATATCCCGAGCATTTTGTCCCAGCGCGCGGCGCGGCATTTTATGTTACGAACTCATCAGAAGGTCATGCTTTTTCATGAGTGTTTTACGCGTAAAACTAAATTAATTGTCTTGACGAAAAACTTGAAAATCTCATCTGTCTATTTTTAATACTTATTTTGCAAATGGCACTTTAGCAGTTTTTAGGTCTTTTACTGGCATCTTAAGGATATGTATATATAGTAGAACGTAACCTTTGCAAAGAAAAACATGGTATAACCTAGAGTTATTCTAAGTATAGCAAACAATAAAGTAATATTACTTGTGAGTTACACTGCAAAAAAAAAAATTAACAAGTTTGAATTTAGTTATATTTTTTTAAATTAAAGTAGACATTCAAGTCAATGCCAATTATGATTATTAAGTGTTGTTATTTCATAGAGCATAATTAATAAACCTGTAATTACTTAATTACTGAGTTATTTAGAAATATAATATAATTATTTACAAATAAATAAAATTTTAACAGCAATGTTCTGTAAATACAATTTGTTCATTTGTTGAATTAATTAGCTTTCGTGATATATTCGTTCATCTTTCATGTGAGTTTTAACGTGGGAAAGTACTGCTTCGGCACGTACGGCTGGTTCGACGAGAGTATTACCGCGGCCTCACAGACAACCGACTGTTAAACAATACTTGCATTATGTGACCGAGTAAGCGCGGTTACCGGAGGCCCAATTCTGGCTGATGATATTTGTGTTCGATTTTAACTTTTTATACTTGTAATTTTTGTCTTGACTTTACGTAAAGCGTTTAAACATAAAGTATATTTTTCATAACCGTATCTAGGGTGTTGGCAATGATAAAGAAACTCAACCCGTTGAACGGTCAAAAAAGTTTTTTCGTAAGTTCAACGGGTTGAGTTTCTTTATCATTGCCAACACCCTAGATACGGTTATGAAAAATATACTTTATGTTTAAACGCTTTACGTAAAGTCAAGACAAAAATTACAAGTATAAAAAGTTAAAATCGAACACAAATATCATCAGCCAGAATTTAAATAAAAATACTACGACTGTGTGATTAATATATTGGTCATTGTTACTTTAGGTATATAAAAGAAGAAATAAAAGATTTTGTTACAAAATCGTTATCATCATCCGTTATCACTCCAATAAATCTCATTCCATTCTTAATTCATCCCAAATTCCTATTCCAACTGATCATTTTATCCTCATCTCGGTATTTTTTTATTAAATCTTTTTTTTGTGGTATAGGGACAAACAGCAGCAGCACGAGCAGACGGGTCAATTATTGGTAAGTGACTTCTACCACCCTTGAACACTTACAACTCAAGAGTCACAAGAGTGCTGTCCGCCTTGTAGGGTAGGGGAAAGGGAAAGAGGGGAAGGGAAAGGAGGTTGGGCCTCCGGTAACCGCGCTTACTCGGTCACATAATGCAAGTATTGTTTAACAGTCGGTTGTCTGTGAGGCCGCGGTAATACTCTCGTCGAACCAGCCGTACGTGCCGAAGCAGTACTTTCCCACGTTAAAACTCACATGAAAGATGAACGAATATATCACGAAAGCTAATTAATTCAACAAATGAACAAATTGTATTTACAGAACATTGCTGTTAAAATTTTATTTATTTGTAAATAATTATATTATATTTCTAAATAACTCAGTAATTAAGTAATTACAGGTTTATTAATTATGCTCTATGAAATAACAACACTTAATAATCATAATTGGCATTGACTTGAATGTCTACTTTAATTTAAAAAAATATAACTAAATTCAAACTTGTTAATTTTTTTTTTTGCAGTGTAACTCACAAGTAATGTTACTTTATTGTTTGCTATACTTAGAATAACTCTAGGTTATACCATGTTTTTCTTTGCAAAGGTTACGTTCTACTATATATACATATCCTTAAGATGCCAGTAAAAGACCTAAAAACTGCTAAAGTGCCATTTGCAAAATAAGTATTAAAAATAGACAGATGAGATTTTCAAGTTTTTCGTCAAGACAATTAATTTAGTTTTACGCGTAAAACACTCATGAAAAAGCATGACCTTCTGATGAGTTCGTAACATAAAATGCCGCGCCGCGCGCTGGGACAAAATGCTCGGGATATTTATCGTCAGCGATAGCTCAAGCTATAAAAATGACAGCGTGGCTATCTAGCCCATATCGCCTCTCTATCGGTGGATCGCTTTGATCTACGACTTAGAAAATATGGAATTACTATGCCTACCATGATAAACGTACAGGTTTAGCAACCAGTCTCCACATTTCGCTAATGCAACTTTAGGAAAGAAATATATGGAGGTATGTTCTATAAACTCGCCTGTTTAATATTCTTAAATTAAATAAGTTATACAGTTGTAAAAAACAATAATAATTTTCGAACCGTACGTATTGTCCTATCTATTGCTTACCGTTGTTATACGATAGATATTCAACTGATACACACGAAACGCTACCACTAATTATGTGGTACGTAGAAATATTGGTTTGCTCAATTATAGAATTAAATTTCAGAGAAATGTTGGTTTGTTTATCTTAGTTAAGCAAACCAATATTTTTTGAAATCTTTTTATTTTTTTATACTATAGGGGGACAGACGAACAGACGGGTCACCTGATGGTAAGTGACACCGCCGTCCATGGACACTTGCAACTCAAGATTCGCAAGTGCGCTGCCCGCCTTTGAGGGTGATGAGGGATGGGGGATGCAGGGAGCGGAAAGAAGAGAGGAGGGATGAGGAGATGGGAAAGAGGAGAAAGGAGATGAGGGGAGAGAAAAGGGGGAAGGGGGAATTGGGCCTCCGGACCCTCACTAAATTCGGGGAAATGCAACGCAAGCGTTACTTCACAACCGGTGTTCTGTCATCTGGTATCATCTCACCCCTGTTGAGGGGGGTGGGGAGACTATTTGAAGCACTGGGCTCCTTATAGTGATTTTCCTCGCAGCTCACCACTGTGAGCCGGTCATTGGAGTTAGCTCACCGGCCTCGAGGTTTGCTCGCCGATCGCTCCTCTGAAGAGGGGTCCAGCGAGCCGCCTGCGAGAGGTCGGTGGTTGGCTATCTGCATCCGATGGCAAAGCCAATGCCCCGCTCGAAGGAACTGATATGAGCTCCCGAGCGGGGCGTTTGAGTCGCCTCCGGATGAGTGTTGTGTCGTCTGGATGTGGGAGCGGAGCAATACCTACCAGGTGGGGAAGTTTCGAGCGGTCAGCCCGCTCAAACATCCCCGTGGCGAGTCTGCTCACAAACTCCTTTATTGGTTCCCACTTCAGGTCTCGGTGGATTGTTGCATTCCTGAGGTACCTGGGGGCGTCGACCACCATGCGAAGGCAGCTGTTCTCTACAGCCTGCAAACGTTGGCGCGATGTCCCTGCTATCAAGTTGTACCAGGCCGGCCCACCGTAGGTGAGGCGCGACCTGATATATGTTTTGTAAATGCCTAGTTTGGCACTTACTGGTAGTCTGGAGGATAGCAGGGGACGCAGCTTCGTCCGCGCAGCTCTGGCCTTCGCTGTGATGGTCTCGACGTGGTGGTTCATCGACAGTGATCTGTCGATGGTGATTCCCAGGTACTTGACCTTTGGGGACCATGGGATGTCCTCTTCCATCAGACGTAGGTTTGGCGGGTAGTGTGCCATACCGGTTATCATCGCCTGGGTCTTCGACACGTTGCACTTGAGCCTCCATCGCTTCAGCCAGCCCGGAAGGGCTTCGAGTGTGGGGCGCAATTTCCGTGCAGCGTGTGCGGCGTTGCGTGAACTTGACAAGTACGCGGCATCGTCTGCAAACAGTGCCAGCTTGACGTCTCCGACTACAGGGATGTCATCCGTGTAGTGGGCGTACAAGGCCGGTGACAGACAGCTCCCTTGCGGGACTCCGGCACTGATGGTTTTGATTTCCGATGTGGTATCCTCTATAGCCACACTGAAGGTTCGCTGGGTCAGGAACGATGCGATGATCGCGACTACTTTTCGTGGTAGAGACGATGTCGACAGCTTGTGGATGAGACCTTCATGCCACACTCTGTCGAACGCCTTCTCCATGTCGAGCATCACGGTCACCGTGCTCCCGCCCTTGTTCAACCACGTAGCCATCTCGTCTAGGACACGAGTCAGCTGGAGCGTGGTGGAGTGCTCCTGACGAAATCCAAATTGCTCGGGCCTCAGCCGGATGTGGGGTTGAGCCCTTACTAGCAGTAAGATGGTGTTCTGTGAGGCCGTGGTATCGCACCGGTCGAGCCGGCCCATTCGTGCCTAAGCATGGCTCTACCACTCAAGAAAAACCCAATAATATATATCTGAAATCCTAAAAATCCAACAATCGTACCTACGTTTTAACGTTTTCTTTCTTATTATGGCATACGGGGCAAACGATTAGACTGGTCACCTGATGATAACTGACAACCGTCACCCATGGAAATTGCAACTCAACGGTTGTAAATGCGATGCCCGAAAAGGGGGGGGGGGCAGGAGAGGGAGGTTTTAGGTCGCCGATACCCTCACTCAATCGGTAAATACAAGGCAAGTATTGTTTGATTACCAGCTCTCTAACGAGAACGACAATTCATACTTTCTAAATAAGGCAGGTAACATGTTGAACTCGGACAATGGATGTGATAGTCTTTCCACGTTAGCATAATTAGATTTATTATAAAATGGTGGTTGTAATCGTCAGACCAGAAAACGAACAAAATTATCAGAAATCATAGGGAAAAGATATTTGTGTATCTTGTTCATAAATGGTAGTAGCTAGCAAGTAGCAAGCAAAAAATAATTAAAATTGTTGTCATTAAAAATACTAGAAAGAGATAGAACAGAAAATATAACTACAAATTACCTCACAGGCTCAAGAACATTTCAGTTGTAGGATAATACTTACAAAGTACCTATGGTCGTGTGAAAATGATACGATAATTTGTTTGGTAATAAACCAAACTACTACTAAAACCTACACTACTTATAAAGTTGAGAACAATATCTTGTAAGATAAAAAATCTTTTCTATGCCTGACAAAATCACATCGAATATCGCTATAGCTATAAAGTTGTTAATCGGGACTTAAAATTCATATGGTACAATTTCGTTTACCCGGATTCTATAAATTTTCACCGACTGTAGTGAATTCTTAACACTTCCTCGTAGGTTACTTTTCCGACTTTACTAGCCGAGTTTTTCCACTGTTGAAGGCTTTTATTAGCAGTTAACTCCATTATTAATAAAAAAATATTTTATCAAAGGCACAATTAACCGCCCACCTTGTATTTCTTTCAATTTTCAGTAGTCGGAAAATTTTGACCACATTTGATGGAAGTTATGTTAAAAGCAGCCATTAAGGATAAATAAAATCACAAAAGTCTTTAAACAAAACCGTTCAATAAAAAAAAATATGCCAAAAATCAATTTTGCAAAAAATTTGCATGAAAATGTGATGACTTTAATTTTGAAAAAAATCGTCCGCTTTCTTTTTTATTTAAATTTTAATAATGAGTATTACTACCTCGGGCCCTGATGACTTCTTGCAGTCGGTTTGGCAATCCATCTACGAGGTCTTGAATATCCGACTGAGGGATATTATGCCACTCCTCTATCGCAGCCGTCTTGAGCTCTTGTAAGGTCGCATGGGCTGATATTCTTGCTCGAATACGTCTTTTTAAGTTGTCCCAAATGTGCTCAATTGGGTTTAGATCGGGACTGAGTGACGGCCATGGCAAAACTTGAATCCCGACCTCATCGAGGTATTGAGTGACGGATCTTGCGGTATGGCATCAAGCATTGTCGTGCATTAATTTAAAGTTTTCACCAATAAATGGTGTTCAAGCGCACAGCGCTCGAATCGTGCCCCTCGCGGAGAGGCGCGCGGAGGGGGTAACCGGCATCGACAGCGCGCGGGCTGCCGACCGACACTCCACGACCGAACGGACATCGACGCGTGCGCATTGAAGTTCTCCAACTTGTATTGTTTTTAACTACAAATTATATTTTTATACAGTCCACTTTGTTGTCATTAATACGCTACAGAAGATATATAAACAAATGGTGCGAAAGGTATGACGTGGTCTTGTAAGACTTCCTCCACGTATCTTTGAGCAGTCGCACTGCCTCTATCAAACACCACTAGATCGGTACGAGCCTCGTAAGAGATACCTCCTCAAACCATTATGGATCCTCCCTGATAACCCACGGTTTCGATTATTGCACATGGAGCAAACCGTTCATTTTGGCGCCTATAAACACGCTGACGTCCATCTGGACCCCTTAAGGCTATTCTGCTCTCATCTGAGAACAGTACGTTCTTCCATTGTTCCGTAGTCCAGTCAGCATATTCTCGTGCAAAGGCAAGTCTTGCTCTACGATGCTGTGCAAGCAGCTGTGGACCGCGAGCTGGACAAAAAGCTCTCAGATTCCTTTCAGCCAGTCTTCTTCTTATCGTACGTTCACTTACAGTGACATTTCACACCTCAAACAGACGTGTGTGCGCTTCAGTAGCGGTGCAAAAGCGATTTCTTAGCACGTTACTGACAACAAAGTGGTCATCCAGAGCCGAGGTGCACCGATGTCGGCCTTGACCTGGCCTTCTCGTGTATGAACCAGTCTCCCGAAAGCGTCTGATGGCATCAAGCACTGTAGTTCGAGGTACGACGTACGAGCGAAGCGACGTTGGCTATACCCAGCGTCAGCTATAGTCACTGCCCTAGCAGCACCAGTTGCATCCAGTGGCATTTTTTTCAGTCACAAACAATAATCGTACACTAAAAACTCAAATTAAACAATGTTCGTACACAATAGCAGACAAGAACAAGAAATGTAATCAATGTAACGTTACTGCAACAATGTCAAACAGAGACTAAATTCTAAAAACGCTTCGGCGATACAAGTTTAAGGGTCGAAATAAGGGTTTTTAAGTGTTTAGTTTATTGCTAAAGTACCCACTTAACTAAAAACAAAACAGTAGATAAGCCACAGTTAACATAAACAAACAGGGTGACGAAAAATATAGGTGGGCGGTTAATTGTGCCTGTGAGGTATATGTATGCAAACATCGAACAAGAAAACTTGAGAAAAGTAAAATGCTAAAAAAGGTTAAAGAATAAATGATATGACAACTATCATTTAGCAATAGCTAAGATAAAGTACAAAATACTTCATCTTGATGTTACTTTAAACAAAACACTGATTAAAAAAAAAAGCGTTGATATTTAGATATTTATACGTAGATTTTGAGTTTAATACAGGTGGAGGCATATTAATATCTACCAAATTTTTATGAAAAGCCCTATCTTGCTATTAATCGCTTATAAAATGTTTATAATAAAAAAAGTAGTAAGAAGTATTTTTTTATAGTTTTCAGGTTACCTAATATAAACTTAAACTACATTCATGTTCGCACTACGGTACACATTTATAACTATCACAGATATCTACTAAATTGCATCTACCACTTAATCAATGAATGCCTGGAAAGAGGCGTTTGAATTAAAATTCACGGACTAATTATTGCAAAGCGTGCGTGAAAGGATATAAACTATTTAAAGTGCAACACTGGAAGGCCAATTATATTCCTTGATTTATCAATGTTTCCTGATCAAATAATTTAAAAAATGGGCTGGTAGATGGCAGTGCGATAGTAAATTGAGTATGTTTCAGTTTTCAATTTGCAGAATGAAACTCCAGCCCCAATACATTCGGTGTATGGAATTGACAATTTACTGCCCTCTGAATTGAACATACTTCGAATAATGAAATTATTAAAAATAAAGTTCGCTGAACGTCTACCCGTAGCAATGTTTTGATTACGCTTTGTCCCGCTGTTGCTGTTGTTTTTCTTCACATTCCTGTCAACGTTTGAGTTTGACATATGGACCCTACCTGTATTTAAAGCAGCTTTTATACGTTGTACTTTTATGTTCATAAAACACGATAATTTAATACGAAAATATAAAATTTAATATATCTTATGCAGTGAAGGATTACAAAGTGAAGGAACTTATTTTCGTTTTTTGACTATATATCTGAAGTACATAGTTACGGAAACTTTCATCAGAAAAGTCAATCATCTTCTTACCACTTCTTTTCAAGACTAGCTTTTTCCCGATATAGAGTACACATAAAACAATATTCAAACTTTTAGTTAACTCACTTTACGTACTTTTCCTAGTACACATCTTACAAAAACATCAAAGTGGATAAATCGGTATAATGTTAATCATAAATTTAATAAATCTATATTCCTGTAGGCAACATTTATTTGTGAAGTATAAAGTTGAAATTCATATACATAAAAATCATTTGCCCTAAACAGTGCTTCATAAATTATAAATATTTGAAAAGTACGACAATTTCAAGTATCTATGTCTAGGATAGTATACAATAGGCGGAGAGCTTTATCTAAGTAATGCTGTACATTACACGCTCACAAACGTGGTATCACTTATTAAAAAATGTATGAATACTAATAAGGCAATATTTTTTTCTTATACAATTATTATTACTTTATTCAATATGTTCTTATATAAACAAGTACTCAAATAGATAATATAAATTGTTGGGTCATTGATTCTGCAACTGCATCATTTGTTAGTACGATATATAAAATAAACTTTTTTACCTACCTATCTTAGTGTATTATTACGTCTTGTATCCACAATTTGTTAGTCTGTTAGAAAATAGATATTTTCAACAAGGCTTACACATTTTGGATGAATGAAAATGATTTTGATGAAAAATATCTACTAATTACACTTAATTTTTACATCTTTACATATCTCGTTCAATAGTAATAGGCAGTATAAACACTATACTATATAAAGTCTCTCTCATTTAATACATTGAAATAAATAACGATACAAAATACGACAGGTAATAAAATCAACAAAACCAGAATACATTTTGCCTGTCATTAGGCTGAGTAAAGCTACTGTGTATTACTTGCGTTCATATCTAAACTAGCATAAATTGCGTGCATAAATCTAAGCATATAATATATTTATTTACGACTTGTCTGCTAATTGACGTCACTGAGTTGATGTTGATACGTTCTGCACACAACGCGTTTTAATATATTTATGAATGTTACATTCTATATTTTTCATGAGGGCATTAATGCGTGATGCGCGAATTGAAATATAGAACGGGAATCAAGATGATGCCATCTGTGCCCTGTTTGATGCAACTCGCTCGAATGTTATATGTGTACCTGAACGGATGTCTACCTGTGAAATGACATTATTATGATTTTATTGAAACGATGACAGTTCCAATAGGTTCAATATTGTTACTAGTTTTGTTTCCTGAGGAGATTTTTTCTTTTTATTTAAAAATTAAAAAAGTTGACGTTTTGTCAACCATCTATTTTATTCTTTGTTATAGAAGCCACAAGTAAATAAGTACCAGAAACAAATATTTCATTGTATACCAATGACCATAAAAGTCCTGATTTGTTGGTTCTTCATCTACTAAAAAGGATAGACACGAATGGAAAAATTAAATAGCCCATAGTAGTAATAAATCAATGACAACCAATTGTCCAAACCAACTAATAAGTCAACTCGCCTACGATTGTAAATAAATCGTTAACTAACCCAGTGGCATGTTACAAGCTCAAACGGAGCATCGATGCGATATCTCCAATGTAATGGATTGCTCAGCCGCGCAACTGAACTGAAGTACGAGTTTTTGATCAGTCTCGCCTTGGGGCCGATGAACCTGCTATATTAATCATACTGCACTCTTTGTCTTGCCTCCAGGGTAAGTTTTAAATTAACACGTTTCCAAGAAAAAACTTTTGTTGTTTAATGTAAAAAAGTTTGATCCAGCGAATTATATTACTCAATAATTTTGTAGAAGATATTTTTAAGAAACAATCCTATTTCTATTAAATAAATGGTATTCACCATACGTAATTTAACTACGACAAGTTTATTGCCTTAAAAAAAGATGAGCAGAAATACCAAGATAAACATCAGGTGTCCATAAATGAAGGCCGATGAAATTCATATAATTGATACAAGAAAAACTAGTACTGTTGACACCATTACATTCAAGAATCCTCCATGTTAGGTATCGTACTTATTTGTTACTAGTCTATTCTTAGACAGACGTCATATAAAAAGACAAATGTGACAAAAAATTTTTCAAGCTACAAGTACTGTGGGTACTTCTCCAAAATAGATTTAATTTTATACCTATAAAGAACACAGATGAATACAAGTTTTCACTATACTATCTGGATTAATAATACAAATTCACCTTAATAGAATTCAATGACTTTTTTTAAAATACTGTATATAAACTTGACCTGTATTTAATTTAACTTTATTTAATTAAACCAGTCAAACCAATACACCGCAAACTTTGATCTTTATGGTGCACGATTATTTTGAAAATTTCCAAATGTTATGTATGTTATTTTACATGTATGTGGTTTCCAATTTGACAATACAAGAATAAAAAAAAAATAACAAAAAAAACACCGACAAAAACCGACATATTTCTTTGTGAAAAAGGTATGATGCTTGATGATGTTGTAAATAGTTTATTGGTAGGTATTTATAAAATAAGAGTTATTATAATAAGTATCAAAAGAACTCCACATTTTTTATCAAGACTGGTTTTCACATACGACCTTGTTGACCTCAAACAAGTAAGGTTTTTAGTTTCTCGCTAGTTACAAATTATGTATCACTATTTATCTCAATAGAGCTATGTCATAACTGTCAAATTTACCATGAATGGTAAGATGAGTATAGATAAATATACATATTTATATTTATGTGCCTATAAATCTGTTGGTTAGTAAAAACAAATTAATTTCGATTGAATGTCTACAAACAAACTTGCCTGCGTGCAAAAGTAGTTGAAGAATGCAAGTTTTGTCAATATAAATGAATGAAAACATCACAATACTCTTTAAAGCTATCTCTTTTTCAATCGCATACCGTAGCTACCGCGCACTTACTGTGAAGAGCCTCTTATTTCATGTGATTAATTAATAAAAATTACAATGACATTTCGTCAAGTGCCAATGTATGTACATATTTTATAATGCTGATCACGTCGTTGTCGTCGTGCGAGGAAATTTAACGACCAACTACTTTTTGCTAAAAGAAATATTTTATTAATTATTATTTTCTTGTAAATAATGGAATTTTATTTACATTTGCAGAGGTGGGTTTCATAATGTATGGTACCCAACCATAAATTTCAATAAAAATGCTGACAGCATGGAAAAGAACAGAAAACAACCATAACTGTTATGTTTTATGAAAACGTTTAAGTTCATAAAACTTGATTACTTTACACAAAGTGTTTGTTGTTCACACAAGATCCCGCACCATAACAATATGTATGATTTAGATATGAAATGTGAACAATTGTCAAGTCTGAAAACTTCCCAACCGAAATTCTAACATTTTCGGGTAAACTTTCCTAACTTAAGTGTTGCGGTAAAACTTACGGCACATCCGCTGTAAGTTACAAGAAGTTTGTGGGAAGCCCGAAATCGGTACCTTTTGAACACCAAACCTCATAGCATCGCACCGTGCCAAAATTCACTTTATCACTCCATTCCGTGTCAAAGAAAACAGACACGGTACCCATAGCTGGAACACGACTATTGGTCGCAGTGGCCAGTATAAACAACAGGGTGTTCCAAACTTATTTGCATTTACACGGGCCGAGTAATAGCGCTGCGCATCAGGGAGAACTTTAATTAAACTTAAGAGTCTTAAACTTAAGTAGATATAGCTTAAGTACGTAATAAGAAAAGTTTTGTTAATTACCTAGGTTTATGCTAGGATTACTTACCTATGTTCGTTGAGGCCCGGAGACTGTTGCCAAATAGCGGAATTAGTAAATTAGTTGCCATATTTTTTGGGATTACAGTACGCAGGAAAGATATCGTGAATATGTTGTTGAAATAGTTCGATATCTTTTGTATTCTTACGTAAATATTGTCATAAAGATCTCTGTCCTATTTCCATATGCACAATGTGATCGATGAAAGGGTACCAGAGGTGTTTTGGTACAATAGTTTCTTTAATATATAAATTTACTAGAATTAAATACATCTTCGTGCAGTAAACTATCAAATATATATATAATATATTTTGTAACAAAGGAATATTGTTAAATTTGAAATCTACGGAATACTGCTATTCATGGCATTATAGCATCAATTCTTCACATTCTAACAATCGATAGAAGCATTAGTCTTCATTAAGAAGTCGTTAGTCAGTACCGTTACGTTTGATTCGATGTAAAATAATGGTATTAATAACGGAGAAATCAAAAATACGTATAAAATAGTTACTATCACGTAACTACGCTTTCAAATCAACTGTGAAATCAATCAATTGATTAGTGATGGTTAGATTTATAAAGCACAGTTCAGTTTTATTTACAATGAATTCAAATTGATAATATTAGTTGGGTAAAGTTCTAAGTAATATTATACTCGTAGCTGGTACTGTAAAGCTGTGAGCACAATGATCATTAAGAATGCATATCAACTGAGCAATTGACACATTTAACTATGACTGATGTAGTAACTTAGGCTTTATCTGAAATAAAAATATCAGTGGTATTATATTTTTTTTATATTATATTATTTTTAATAGCATACCATTTCTTTATGTTATAGGGGGTTAAAAAAAATGGAGAACAACTCAAATATCTCGTTTTTAGCGTTCGTTACTATTATATTCGTATACAGTGGGAAATAACAGTAACAGTAACCTTTACTCATTCGTTAGTGTGAACTAGGTATTACCTATCTCTAGCATTTGTTTTGACTGTTCGTATAATATGGTACCTTTTTTTTTACTACTGGCGGTAGACCATAAAATACATAGTTTTTTATTTTTTTTATTAAATTGATAATATTTTATGGGTGAATTAGTTTCCCGTATACCAAATTAATTACAGAAGAACATAGACTCTATAAAACATATACAGTTACTTGGTTCTGATAGAACACACGTTCCTGATAAAAACACGAAGCCGTAATTTTTTACCTCTGGTGTTATAGGCATATAGGAGTAGAGTTAATGTAATATAAAATAACGCTTTCGTTTGTTACGAACAACGAACGCTTCTATTAATTTACACTTATACAAAATAGGTTCTTATAACTTAATTATAAACTAAACTTAAAAATACATAATTAAGACTATATATTAAGAAAGCAAATCCATGTTGAACGAAGGTGAGTATTATTGAAACGCTTTTATTAGCTTCACTGGACTAAATACAATATAAACAGATCTTGCACATCAGTTTTTACATATTTCGAATTGTTGTAGTACATGTTGTATCTAATGTTATATATATGTAGTTTTTTTTTATGCGATAAACGAGTATACTGGTCACCTGACGGTAAGTGACAACCGCCACTCATGGACACCCGGAACTCAGAGTCACAAGTGCGTTGCCCGCCTTTTAGGTAGGAGTACGATCTTTTCTTGAAGGTTTGAAGGTCGTATCGGTCCGGCATACGGCAGGTGAAAATTTGTTCCATAGGCTAGTAGTGCGAGGCAAAAAGCTTCTGGAGAAGGGCACAGTTGTGTAGTGTCAATTAACCAGGAATCATTTTGGAGCTGATCGTACAATAGTACCAGGATAGGTGAATTATGTAGATAAATCCTTAGTGTAT
Source organism: Tyria jacobaeae (assembly GCA_947561695.1). Taxonomy (NCBI): domain Eukaryota; kingdom Metazoa; phylum Arthropoda; class Insecta; order Lepidoptera; family Erebidae; genus Tyria; species Tyria jacobaeae. The sequence goes on from OX387218.1 coordinate 13,538,724, forward strand.
ACTAGTAAACATAAATAAATACCATAGGAGTTGGTCTATTACACACACACACACACACACACACACACACACACAAACACAATTACTCCTTTTATTTTAAATCCCTGCCAGTGTAAAAGCAGGTTTGCCCTAATTTATACAACAGTGAGTCTCCGACAAAACAGCATGAACATTAACAGTAATCTGACCATGCAGAGCTTGTAATGAATCAAAGTCACGTCGCCAAGGTTAAAGCAAAAAGTTTTTACCACACGCATCCTAATCTGTCTTCCTCGAATACTGCTATTTATTGAGCATATTAATTAACAATTCAACTATAATCACTGATTAAATGACTCGTATACCATAACTTTTCTTAATCACGTTATTATCCAACATGTGTGGTCCCTCATACTTCCTGTACTTATTTTAAGAGGTGACTGCGGCTCCATAAATATTGTTTATGTATCGCGTACCTTCACGCTGCAGCAAGTACGTCAACATAATGTGTTGAATATAAATATAAAAGTTTTAATATATCCACGAATTTCAAATTTTGTAAAGATCTTTAAAAACTATTCATCATCAACATCATCATTATCAGCCTATTGCAGTCCACTGCTGGACATACGCCTCTCCCATTGCAGGCCACCACACTTCGATCTATTTTTGGCTTAGATGGACAAACTATTACTGAACGCCAATTGTGGCAAGTTTTATTGTACGTATATTATTTTACCATTATGCAGGGGGAAAATCAGTTATTTAGTGTATATACATGTATACTCATCCCAGAAAAGATTTCACTGATTCCTTCCTTCCGTTTTTTAAATATACCCCATTCTTTGCTTGATAACCACAATCATCGAAACACAATTTGATTAGCTTCTTGATGTAGTGGTTAGTGGCCCATGCTGCTGAGCCGACGGTTCCAGATTGGATTCATCGAGCATTCGAAAAAATTGTATTACCCTCAAATAATTGTGTCGAGCCTGGATGTTAGGTGTCCCCCACGACAGAGGAGTAATTCCTACAGCGACTATAAGCGATCTTTAAAAGAAATATTAATAAGGTATCGGTTTAAGCAGCTAAACTCAACAAATAAATATCTCAAAGAAAGTTTCTTCCAGAAAGTAGATACAATAGGTTCTTAAACGCTTCATTTATAGACTATTTTTAGTGTCTCAATAACGCTTCCCTATTTTTTATCTTGTTCCCTACTTCTCTTTTTTCTTAACACTGTATATGAAATATGCCTCTATTCATTTCTACATCTCTTAAATATTTTTAGAGATAAACTAATTTGCCAATTTGCATGACTAAATTTATTTATTATGTTTTGTAAATGAAATCCGGAATGAAAGATCCGAAATGAAGGTAATCCTATCGGTGTTAGGCAGCTTCATAAAACGAGCTTACATAGAAATACGCGTCACAAAATGATGATACATCCAGTTTGAAGCGTAACTACACTACAAACATATATCTATAAGGAGACCGCGGGCACAAATTGAAAATTATGAGCTGACGCTATGTAACAAGTAACGAGTGTGTTAAATTATACTACGAATAATGTTTATGTGTGTATTCTGGCCGATTTTAAAGTGGATAGTTTTAAAATTAGTTATGTCCTTTTTAATAGCAATTAGGCTAGTTTATGGCGTTTGTTTTCTTGTTAAAGTGGCATATATGTACATAGTTATGTTTCTAGAACTCGATTTCTTGGGAGTAGCAAAACACGTTTAATTAAAAGGGTTTTAAGTCAATGTTCTATGTGCTTCTCCTTAAAACTGTAGAAGTTATGATGTGAGAACTGATTACTTACACAGCAAAGTTTAGCACAACTCCAACTTAAAGGTTCATTTGCAAAGAATAACAAAGAGTTAACGTTTTATTTCATCTAAAGAATATATCCTTATAAAAGCCGTCGAATGTCAACACAGTAACAAACATATAGAGTAACACAACCATATTTTTTAACTTACCCTAAAATAGAAGAAGTTTGCATAGCCCCTGACTTTTAGTAAGTTTTGTTATAAATATGTATGCTGTTTGTGAACAAATTGAATGAATACCACTTCTATTTAAAACCTCCAAAAATACACAGAAAAATAATAATGTAGTCGTATTGTTAAAACGTATCGTTAAAAAAACTACATTATTAAACGTAACCGGCTATTTAGTTCCACAATTAATATAAGTACAGTTTGTTGAAAGTCGTTGGCCTTCCTTTATATGTATATGTATTGATATTACTCACATTGAGTTTATGAACTAAAGAAAATTTGTCGCTCAGAGATATGCGCAATTTACAGCACTAATAAACCCAGAACCCAGAACAATTGAATAAAACTAGAAAACGTAGTAGCCGTTAGCTGGTAACATAGTAATTTTAATATTTGTAAGCGGGAGGTAATGTCCTATGTATAATCTTAAAAACCGTTTTTATTAGTTATATTTATTAGTTATATTTATTAGTTATATTTATTACCATATAAAGTGTTTAATTAAAAAATTACTCAAAAAGCTTCTTAGTTATTTTTTAATAAGGACGGACGGATATACAAATCATAGAACCTAGAACTCCAACAGTACTTAAAACTCCTGACATATTTTTAATCTGAATGTTTAAGTTTTAATTTACTATTTTGCTACTTGAATTTTACTTGAATTTTTAAATTCATGTCATTCATGTTACCATAAAGGCAAAAAATGTAGTGTAGACTATTGCCTCCATAGTAACCTTAAAGTAAAACAAACTAAACTAAAATATACACAAGCTAGAAATTTTCTCACGTTCCAAGTATGCTACCATCTTAAAGGTTGGATAAAGTAGATAAGACATAGAACACTTAAACCGGCGACAGGTAAAATGGCCATTTTCCACATCAGTTGATCAGATAGGTCATGCTTCAATACGTGACATACATTTAAATTAACCTTTTTTTTTAATCATCATCAAAACCTAAGTTTACTTCATTTAAACTATATCATTTAAGAACTTCTTAAACTTAATTTATAATTTTTAATATTTAAAGTTTAAGTAACGAAATATTTTTTACACTAAAGTTTAGTAGCTTAGCAATTAATTTTAAGTTAGTATATAATCATAAATTCAAAATATTCCTTTTAAAAGTTTACATATATGATCATAAAGTATTTTTAATCTACTGATACTTACCACAGTTAATGTTTCCTGGATCGTTTGCCAAGGGGAATATTTTACTGCTATCTGCGTCCAATGTAGATGTGTATTTATTTACTAACCCAAAATAATTAGTCAAGATGCTTATTTCAAAATTTTGTTCATAAGAAAAGAAATACAAAAATTGCTTTAAATAATATCACTTAAAGAAACAGATACGTTTCTTTTCATACTTATTCATGCGTATTAAGAAGAGGTACAAAGATAAAAATCTTTCGCCATTACTGACAGCTACTTTAAAATAACACTTGCACCTCCACTAGTTTCGTGACATTTAGTTTATTTAAAAATGTTGAGCATTGAAAAAACACGTACATACATATCTCGGAAAGGCTAGGGAGTGGAGAGGCATGGTGTAAGGTAATAGGGTCAAGAATATTGTCAACTTCAGCGAACCGGGCACTTTAGGAATCAAAGATTTGAAAATTGGTAGTATAAGGAAAGGGGTATTGCACATATGTAGTTATACGGTTGTGACTACATAACGGACACTAGAAGTGCCTTTCATCAAGAGGTAAAACATTTTGCATCTCGTTAGACATTATAACACTAAATTATTTTTTAACTTTGTCTTTTAGTCTATATAATTTTTGTACAGAACACGCACACTTTAGAGCTGGATGCACGCTCTGATCACCTTGATTGCACCTGGAACCACTACTGTTTCTGTCAATAAATACAATACAACAAAATGTAACGTAATAGAATACCACGTTAAAAAGCAGTTTGGCAGAAGTAATAAATATAGTAAAAGCAAGTGTAGTCTTTTAATTAATTATTTTTATTTTTTATTTATTACTTACTTACTTACTACTACATACTTATTTGCAATCGACACTAATATAATGACCCTAAAGAATTTTTTTTTTTATTTCTTTGTTTGTTTAAAAAGGCTAAACTCTAGAACAATCTAACAGATTTGAATCACTCTTATTGCATTTGATAAAGTATTAAATGACGAATAATATAGGCAAATAGGAGTGGAGCAGGGCCAAAAGCGCAAATGAAACTGCAGGGAACAGCTAGTACAGTTACATAAAATGCCAAATAATACTAAACCTTCTTGAGTACCTGACTGTTTTTTTTAAAGACACTTCCGCATTAGAAATAATTTCTGTGTCTCGGGAGAGTTACAAACATTCAATCAATGGACACAAAGAACACTCAGACTCGGGATAATTAGGTATTTCATATGCGGGAATCGAACCCACGACCTCCAGTTAAGCAGTCGGTGAACTATCTACTACACCAACAGGCCCGTCTTGTCGATCTTTGTAAAATATATTTGTTTTCTACATTTTGGCATCCCTCTCACCTCATCTAAACAACTGTAAGTACTAAACATGTTAGACATTGAAACATGTATCTATTAATAAACTCATAATAAGAACCACGTCATCAAAGGATGTCTATTAAAATCTCAGCCTAATAAAGGTTAATGAAGTTAGCATACAGTCATAATACTTATTCATTGAAGAGCCTGGACCAGTTCCACTTGAAAAGGAAACGTGGAGTTTGGAAGGAAATGTCAAAATGTACGCGAAACACGTGCCAGTACTGAGGTCATATAAATTCCACAAGTTTCATTTGCACAAACTGCCAGGTTTAAGTCAAGAGAATGAACGAGTTTTACATTTTGCGTACATTATTGTACAAGTAAACCATTTTATGTTACGCACAACTGTTGTCCACGATATTGCTAGAATTTTAATATAATTTTTTCTCTAACATCACATTCCAAAGCACCTTCTCCTTAACTCAGTATAGTTCCACTAGTCCCACTAAGGTTGTATTACATTTTAGTTTCTTAGTATTTTTATGTAACTAGTAAAAAAAATTGCATGTACGACTCAAAAAAAATGTAAACAATGCCCAAAACTGTTAGTTTGTTGTTAAAAGAGGTAACAAATATGTTAAATGTAAGCAGAGCAGAACGCCTAAAAACTGCTTTAGTGGTGTGGCGACGAAAATTATATCTATATGTAATATATTTTTTATGAATAATGAAACAATTTGGCCCCAATAAATTACAACTGACAGCGTTACTAAAGGTGACTAAAAACTTTAGTGACTCCATCAAATATATCTTGTCTATAAAAGAAAAAAATAAAAATAAGATGCATTTGGTGTAGACAAGTGTGCAGTCATGCACGTAAAGAAAGAAGTAGTTATAGAATCTGAAGGAGTTGAGCTTTCAGATTCAACTAAACTTAGATCTCTTTCTGCTAGTGAAACCTACAAGTACCTGGGTATATTACACTCATTGGGAATACCTGAGTCTAGTGTGAAACAGGCATTGCAGGACCGATTTTTTGGCCGCCTAAAATAAGTTCTTAAAAGTATTTTGTCAGAGTCCATAAACTGCTGACTGCATTTCGAAAACACAATCAACGGTCATCGGTAATGAGGTTGTATAGCCAGCGAAAGTTTGGAAGTCGTGGTCTTGTAAACATTAAGACCCTACACAATCGCAAGATATATAACCTTAGAGAATATTATCTTCACACCGATGTAGAAGTGCATCGTAATGTAGTAGCAGTGGACAGCGGACTTACTCCGCTTGCTCTGGCTAAAGAGAACTGGCGCAAACCTGTAGTACCCAGTGCTAATGATCGCACGGAGGTATGGAAGGGCAAAGAGCTCCATGGTTGGTTCTATTGGGCCCTAAATGGGTCTGACATAGACGTAAAGCTTCTACACTCTGGCTACGGTGTGTTGATCTCTTTAGAGAAACTGAACGTTTTGCCTTTGCAATTATGGATGAAGTTGTTATGACGAATAACTATCAGAAATTTATTATATTTAAAGACGGTACAGTCGACATATGTCAGGCATGTCTCGGTGAATCTATGAGGCATATTATTTCTGGTTGTTCTCGTCTTGCAAAAAGTGAGTATTTGCATAGACATAACCAAGTGGCCAGAATAATACATCAACAACTTGCCCTTAAATACAATCTTGTGAATTTAGAGGTACCATATTACAGGTATGTGCCCGAACCAGTTCTCTGGTCGTGCTACATTGTATTGGGATCAATCTATCATCACTGATAGGACTATTGTTGCCAATAACCCTTATAAAATCGTGATAGAACGATTGGAGCGCCGCGCAATGATTGTCGATATTGCTGTTCCTCATGACGATAATCTTGTGAAAGTTGAAAAAGATAAACAAATTAAATATTTGGATTTGTCTTACGAGATTGTTGATATCGATCGATCGATCGATTCGGCCATCATTGTTCCTATAGTCATATCTGCTCGGGGATTAATAGCTAAGAGCCTCTACCAACACCTTAAGAGGCTCTCGTTAGATGGTTGGATCAAGGGACAGATGCATAAGGCAGTTCTTCTTGACACGGCCCGCATTGTCACGAGGTTCCTATCTTTGGAGCCCTAACCACCGGTGTCTTAGTCCCTATACCCGATGTCGGTGGTCCACTATTTTTATATTATAAAAGTGGATTTTATATATATATGTATTAATTTGAATAAAGATAATAATAATAAAAAAGCAATATTATTTTTTTAATCTCGTTATGCCACACATAACGACACATTCGACATGACCTGGAACAAATCCTGGCTTTGGTTTTAATCATTCAATTCTGAGGTCTATCTCCAGACCGAAATTCATCCGTAATAGGACGGAATAACAATTTGTTATTTTTCATTGTTAAAGTAAATCGCTTTCACTTGTCTCTTAAGTGTCTGTCAAAAGAGGCATGTTGAACGCATGCACCTCATACATTCATGAACATTTAAGGTGTCTGGATCAAAGGGCCTCTCTGACGTTAATTACAGAATGTTCCCACTTTTGTTTCTTTAGCACACAAACCGCTGATAGACATATAAATGTAGTAGGGAAATGATTTAAAGTTTTCGTTTTGTATCCATAACTGTTTCGTGTTGAAGGACGACTGTATAAAGAAAGGCAGTATTTGACATTAGACAAACAATTGCGTCGTTTAAAATGATTTGTCCTCTTTGTTATTGCTCTCAAGTTTGCGTTTCATGGTCATGTAATGAATGGTTTTTATGATCTCACCAAACTTTAGGTGCTGATATTCGGGTACATTTGTTTAGGTTTGTTTCTTCTCCTTTTAGTATAAATTTGATACATTAATCGTCATTTTCACACACACATATAAGTACATATCTATAGGATGCTTGTTGATATTAGATATTACTAGATATGGAGTAGGATGTGACTTCTTTTTAAAGTATAATACTCGTATGTGTATTCTAGTAAAAGTATGTTTATTTAAGAAATACATTGAAGTTGTTATTTTTTTTATTATTATTAAATATGAAATAATCGTACGTACAATCCAAAAAAAACTAGAAGTTTTTTTTTTGAAATTATCTTATAAATTTAAGTGTGTCTCAAAAAATATTCATAAAGTATCGTTTGATCGCATTAAACTAGGTTAGCTTTATACGGTAGTTCTCTTTTGTTAATGTAATATCAAATCCAGACAAAAATCATCTCCATCAAAATCTTCAAAAGGTGGCGTGCGAGCCAACGAGGTCAATGAGGTACGATGCCACAACTTTCGATATACATATCTGCATTTCGATACATTGTAAATAGCGTAAAGCTGTCAGTGCTTTATTGAAATATTTATTAAATTGGTAACGAGACTCTCTTGCCAAAACTAATGATTCATGTTCTTTATGGCACCAATATATTTGTTCAACAAGTAAAGTTAATTTATTTGATTCTTATATGCTACGACACCTGACTATGCTGTTATTAAAATCAAAACAACATTCTTATTACACTAGCACCGTGTTAATCTAACATTTTCAAATATATTTGAAATAAAATAATTACTTGTTAGGCTGGTAGATTTCATTTATTTAATGAAATTTAAAATACAGAATAAGTTTGGTTTTACCTTAAAGATTAAAGATTATATACTCGTACCTATCTAAGCAGTATCTATTAGCTTTTCAATTACTTAAACGAAACTACTAATATAATAATCTAAAGAATTCCAAGTGTCTTGACTTTTTATCATATTATCTTCGAATGTATCTTAGATTTAAAATTTAAATTATCGTTTAAAATGTCGTCGATATTTAGGAATAAGAGTAGTGGTAATAAATTTTCCCTCAAGTTAATAAATAAGGGATAGTAAATTGCACTTTAGAACACATTACATGTTACTATTTAAGACCAATAAGCTTATAATAGGCGTCGCCCATAGATATCAAGAGCAATGAATGCCAGACTCATACTTAAACATACAAACATTCCTAAGTTGGAAGCTAGTTACGTAAACCCATGTAGAGGAATAAATATAATAGGTGTGACTATCAATGTATATACGGAACACATTATTGTGCTTCTATTCTTAAGCGTGGGCAAGCACGAAAACCATTCTTCATAAGTTCTACTAACAAACCCTTTTGTGGTCACAGAGTAACGGCCGACGTGGCTCTAAAGCATGTCAGAGCTGCATATTTATAACACTACGAGTTATATCCCTGAGTAATGGGTCTTACGTACCCCACTGCATTATACTGCTGTAAATCCAATGTAGTGTCGCGTTTACTATTTAAATGTATTCATCCGTGAGTTTATCCGGCGTCATACTGAGAGCCTTTCGCGTGGCTACGTCGAGACGCCCATGAATAATTTTCGTATAAGCCTTGTCGTTGGATCCCTACCTCCTTTGGTATGATTTTCCCTTGAATCTTACCCTGGAATTATTTAACATTCGTTTTTATAAAGTTGATATAACATAAAACAATATTCCAAATAATCTTTCACACAAAATGTGCGGTTGGACGATAGCGGTGGTCGCTGGAGCTAACGTGTGTATAAGGCGCCCTGCGGCACGATGGACTGCGGACCTAAAGAAGTTAGCCAGCAGCGGATGGAATCAGACTGCCCAATATCGGAATGGTTGACGCCCCTTGGGGGGAGGTCTTCGTGAAGCTGTGTCTGACTAAGATAGGCTGTCAGCCTATCTTAGGCCTAATCCTAGATGAATACCTCGAAGGCAAAAATAACCAGAAGATAATAATTATAAAATTACTCTTTAGATGATAAGTAATTAGTTGACATGTTCATTTTTTTTAAATGTGTACAATGTTTTGTAATGATGGAAGATATTAATGAAATCCCCACTAATCATCCATTGTTGCCTTACCTTGATCAATTAATATAATTGGTTACATCAACCAATTATTGAATATTCATATCAAATGTCAAGTAACCTATCCACTAGATTCGATGTTAATTAAATTATAAACTGATTCAATATCAAATAATTTTCTATAATATTTACAATTATACAATTCATTTCACTTTATCGATACATAATTGGTTCAAGAAAAGTGAAATTTATTAGTTATAAACGATGTTATGTGGTCAATATCAGATGTTGAAAATAATTAATCGAGTTTATTATTTGATAGACGTATAAAACTCAGTTTTATGATGTATAATGATTTGTTACTTAACTTCATAGGTTTACAATGTAGCTATTAAAACATGTTTATAATAAATTAGTAGAACATCGGTCGTTATTTGTCGTTGTTTTTTTTCCGCCTTCATATATGTCCCTACGAGTATTCGGGTTCCAACTATTCCTGCCAGTAGGACTGTTTCGGTACCTATTACTAATTTTACTTAATTTTGAGTAGAACTCGTGCACTATGGAATTATCATGAGAGTATAAAAAATCTTTGATGAAATATTTTTAAAGAGTTTACATTTTTTTATGGCATAGGGGGACAAACGATATAATACTAATAAGTTAATAATAAAAACCCATACCGATTGTTTTGTGTAAACAAACGCGTCTTAATAACTCTTTCCGTTATAATTAATCAAAGCTACTTCGTGCATGTGTGTGTGTGTTTATTCAAATTTTAGCTCAATATGAAACAACTCATTTATTGTCAAAGAAACAATGACACTACCCCGCAACCATTCATAGCACGATTGAATAATTAATTGAATATTAAAAGTAGATGAATAAAATTAATTGAATATTAATTCTATAACAAACAGTATGCTCTGAACGTCTTGTTTCGTATTAATTATCCTAATGAATTACAGTCGTTGCATAATATGTATTGCTGTTGGTTGTGTCCCTGTATACAAACTTCTGATTGCTATAATGGCTTCGTGTAATTGGTTTCTTTAGGTGTAGGTAGGACAATAGTTAGTTAGAAGATCTTACCTTACCTTAGATCTTACTGCTTTTCCATCAGTGTTGTGCATCAGAATAATATAACAAACTTCGGGGAAAAATAACTGTCTGGAAACTACGATGAATGCCAATAATTGTAAATGTTGAATAATTAAAGCTAAACGTAACATCGGATGATCCCAATGTCGTTGCTGACTCTGTCGCGGATGTTGTGCTTCAGGGTATGGAACTTTTCATTCCATTCTCCCTGATTCCCACAGGTGGCAAGTCCCAGCCTTGGTTTGGTCGAACCTGCAAAGCGGCGTCCCGCCGAAAGCAGGAATGTTACCAAGCATGGGCTAATGCAGCGACAGCACGGGATGAAAAGACCAGCACATTAAAGAAGCAATTTAACTTTGCCTCCAGGTCCCTCAAAAGAGTAATTGCTTCGGCGAAGTCGGCTCACATCGGCAGAATTGGCGAGAGACTAGTTAGTCTCCCCTCCGGAACTCGTGCATTCTGGTCTCTTGCCAAAGCTGTCCAGGGGAACTTTTGTAAGCCATCCCTTCCACCTCTGCGCATAGGAGATAATTCGTTGGCCCACGACGCTAAAGAAAAAGCCGATCTTCTGGGCAAACTCTTTGCGTCCAACTCGACCCTGGACGACGGGGGAAACGCACCGCCGACCATACCGCAGTGCGAGACCCGCATGCCGGAAGTCCGGTTTACACAAAGGGCAGTGCGTAAAGCGCTTCTTTCCCTCGACGTTCATAAGTCGAGTGGGCCCGATAGAATCTCTCCTATCGTGCTGAAGACGTGTGCTCCAGAGTTAGCACCGGTTTTAACGCGCCTTTATCGGCTTTCTTACTCTCTTGGCGTAGTCCCGAACTCATGGAAGACAGCTCTAGTGCACCCAATCCCTAAAAAAGGAGATCGCTCGGATCCGTCCAACTACAGACCCATAGCCATCACCTCCTTGTTCTCAAAGATAATGGAATCCATTGTTAACTGCCAGCTCCTCCGGTACTTAGAAGACCACCAGCTCCTCAATGATCGACAATACGGCTTCCGTCAGGGTCGTTCAGCTGGTGATCTTCTCGTATACTTGACTCACCGGTGGGCACAGGCGATCGAGACCAAGGGGGAAGCGTTGGCCGTTAGTTTGGACGTGGCGAAGGCCTTCGATCGGGTCTGGCACAAAGCGCTCCTTGCGAAGCTTCCTTCCTATGGGCTTCCCGAGAAACTGTGCAATTGGCTCACCAGTTTTCTTACAGACAGAAGCATCAAGGTCGTTGTTGACGGTGCATGCTCCGACTCCAAGTCTGTTAATTCTGGTGCCCCACAAGGCTGTGTGCTATCACCCACGCTGTTTCTTCTGCATATCAACGACATGCTGCAGATTAGCAGCATCCATTGCTATGCAGACGATAGCACGAGTGATGCCCTTTACACCGGCCGCGCTAACATTTCTCGGGTAAACGTCATCGAAAGCCGATCCAAACTTGTGTCTGAAATCGAAACTTCTTTATCAAAAGTTTCAGATTGGGGTCGACTTAACCTAGTCCAATTTAACCCCACGAAGACACAGGTTTGCGCGTTCACCGCTAAAAAGATGCCATTGGTCGTATCACCTCAATTTGAGAGCACTTCCCTAACTGCATCAGCCAGTATCGGAATCCTTGGCGTCGATATATCAAGCGAAGTCCAGTTTCGCGGTCACTTAGAGAGTAAGGCCATATTAGCCTCGAAGAAGCTTGGTGTGCTAAACAGATCGAGACAGTATTTTACTCCGGCCCACCGCCTGCAACTTTATAAGGCGCAGGTTCAGCCGCACATGGAATACTGTTCTCATCTCTATGCAGGTGCACCCCAGTACCAACTTCTGCCTCTTGACCGCATTCAAAGAAGAGCGACTCGCATCATCGACTGCCAAGATATTTCTGATCGACTTGACACCTTGGCGTTGCGTAGAGATGTATCTTCACTCTGCATCCTCTATCGCTTGTATCATGGGGAGTGTTCAGAGGAATTGTTCGGACTTATACCGGCTGCTGGTTTCCGCCATCGTCCTACGCGACAAAATATCCATCCCCATCACCTGGACGATTGGCACTCCACCACTGTGCGCTTCTCGAGAAGCTTTTTGCCTCGCACAACCAGCTTATGGAACAAATTGTCGCCTGCCGTATTTCCGAACCGATACGACTTTCAAACCTTCAAGAAGAGAGCGTACCTCTACCTAAAAGGCCGGCAACGCACTTGTGATTCTTGAGTTGCGGGTGTCCATGGGCGGCGGTAGTCACTTACCATCAGGTGACCCGTCTGCTCGTTTGCCCCCTATCGCATAAAAAAAAAAAAAAAAAAAAAAAAAAAAACGAAACTTGACTTTCTTTCTTCCTCTCCATACCTCGCTCACAAAGACAAACGAGCTTTCCCCTTAATCCAGCATCCCCCTACCTTTTCAACCAGGTCATCAGTCAATCCAGAATGCAGAAAGAAGAAAAGCAGAAAAAAACATATTGCTTTCTACTACGTTGGTGACACTAGAGAACTAAATAAATAAATGAGCTTCATAACTACAGTTAGTATATCCTTTAATTTCATTTCTGGTTTTTTTTTACGGTTATTATAAGAAAACAACTGACAGTATAGCTTTTACTGATCTTTGTAAGAGTCATTATAGTTAACTCAGACTCTGATTTAGGGCAGTACGGCGGTAGTAATGATTTAAATAGGGAAGATATATAGATAGATTATATGTTTTATGTTGCCTTCATTTTCTTTTGTATACAATTACAAAATTTATATCATGTAATATATAATTTAAGACAATAAATGTCGCTTTCAAATCTCAAGTGAGTATAGGCCTTAGTAAAATTAATGTATGTTTAATCATTCCTTCGAGGCTTTAATCTTTAATTGCGTAAACGTAACCAAATAAATGTTTTTATTCTTTCATCTTGTATGCATAATGAATAAATATGATAACATGTTAGAGGAAATTTACGATGTTACTGCAGTCTTATCTGTCGTTGATTAATTTGCGAATTGATAATAAGTCTCATGACAAGTTTAATCTCACGTTAAACTTTTAGAAACTTATATGGAAGAAAACAATGTTAACAACAATAATGTTCTGTAAATCATTAATGAAATTTGCATGGGAAAATGTGTGATAATATATATATGTGTTTAAGATGGTAGCACATAAAATAAGACACCATGAATATGTACCCATACTTATAATAATTATGATTTATTATTAAAAAAATGTTACATATATATATAACATAATATAATCAATATAAGACGATAAATAAAACAATATTATTGTGGCAGGTATACCATGAAATTTCAGTATGGTACTTTGTATAAATTGTACAAATAGATATAGTGTATATAGGCATACACGAAGCAGTTAACTACTAATTTATACTTCATTTAACATTGAAAACTCTAAACGGGCTACTATATTTTATATTGCTTTCATGTACCTGAGCTTGTACTAATTTTGGTGTACAGTAAGAAATGTATAATAATTTTCTAAAAGACATGACAAGACAGGTTCAAAACGTCAGTATACATAAATGAATTAGTTAACTTATCACTAGCGTAAACCTAATCGCTTCATAGCTCTCGCCTCATGGATCACCCTGTAATCAAGATAATGATTGCAACTATTACAAGTAGACGATCACACGGTTAACTATTCTAGTTCCAGACAAAAAGACCGCCCGTGAAATTATAATCGTCCACGCTCAATCAAAACATAGTTAGATTGTAGGCCTTAATTGACGGTGGGGCTTCAACAAGGATCCCCGTTGACCCAACCAAGGCATACTTAAATTGTTACCTTATCGGGCACGAAAACTGTCGTTCTGACTTTCGAAATAATCAATCGTTGGATTGGGCTATAAAATTACCGTTTGATACTGGATTTCTTGAAGCAATAAACAAAACCTTTAAATATGTGTCGTTATATTATAAACATTTTTTTAAATAAACTACGGTTGAAAATTATATTTACAAAAAAAGATTTAGTGTAACTGAAACTAAAAGTAAAAGTAAAAACTGCGATATTAATAATTATACAATAAATACATAAGTATAACATATGGAAGGATAGGATAGATATAATATACCTATACATTTGAAATGAATGAAACTTAAGAATATGATATACCGAATTTTGAAATGTGTAATAATTTATGTTTTGTGAAAATATTAGTTTCATTTAGCATTTGGCTGGATCGCAGTACTACACCCCGCTAACTCCATAGCCCCTCACTTGAAAAAGTTGGTAAAAAGCGAGACCAGTTTCCCGTTAAGTCAGATAAAGTTGAAACTTGAAGCGGCCGTTTCAAAAGAAGTGGAAACATTCGAGAAATGCCAATAGCGTGTCTGAGCCCATTGAATCTCTGGTTAACGAAACCTATGGACTTGGGACGTAAATGTTTAACGATTGCGAAAATAAAAGTAGTGGAATTATCAAAGCAATTGCCATGAATGATTGATTTGATTGACTGCTGTGTTCGTGTTTCGCTCTTTGATTGATTTGATTTCAGGAAATAGAAATTCGTTGACTAGTTAGTACTTGAGCGACTTAGCTTCGCTTACTATGTGACGAACCACGTCAAACTATCATAATTGACGAAATTGGAAAAAAAAAACAACAAAATTAACTGAATTCTGCTTTTTAGATCTAATTCTCCAGTTTTTAGATATGTTGTTGCAGAACAACAATAAAAAAATAGACTGTAAACTTGAACGTCTGAAGTCTGTGCTAGATCTGGACCCCTTAAAATATATATATATCCTTAACTGGTAAATGAGAAACTAATCTAATCTTACAGATATATTTTTAAATATAATACATATCTATTTATGTATGTCGACGAAACCGGCAAACGGCCCCATAAAGGCAAGCGTTGCTTACGCACTTGAATACTTGAAACAATGACAGCAATGCGAATATATTTTTAACTTCATATGTACCTATCATTAGAGTACAAAATTTGTCCTCTGTAATCTTTTTTTTTATATTTTTTTTATTTTGTAGGGGGACAGATGAACGGACGCGTCACCTGATGGTAAGTGACAACCTTCGTCCATGGACACCTGCAACTCGAGAGTCGTAAGTGCGCTGCCCGCCTTTGAGAATAATAAGGGATGAGGGTATGCGGGAATGGGAAAGCGAGAAGGATAAGGAGATGGGAAAGGGTTAAGGGGTCAGGGGTGAGGAAAATTTAAAAGGGGAATTGAGTACCAGGAAACCTCACTAACTTCGGGGAAATGCAACGCAAGTGCTGCTTCAAAACCGGTTTTCTGTGAGGCCGTGGTATCGCACCGGTCGAGCCGGCTCATTCTTGCCTAAGCATGGCTCTACCACGTAAAGCGTGGCTATACCACGTAACTTTAACTTTAATAATATTTAATATAGTTTTTAAATGATAAACAAGTGTTAAAAGTAATCTATATCCTCTAGTGAATTGAATTTACTTACTATTCTTCTACACATTATCACTTGCACTGACAAAACATCACTATTGTTCACAATGAATTTTTACACTAAAATTTCGACTTGAATGTAGGAACTCTCTTCTACTTTTTAAGCACGTATCCAGTATGAAGATAATCTAAAGAATGCTGTAGGCTATGATGCAACTTATAAAAGTGATTTCTATGAGAGCTATGGTTCTTAAATCTTAAATATATGTATAATAAGTATGGAGCTTAAATCATAAATGGAGCGGCTATTACTTGATTTGGACAGGCACGAGATGACGTCAAGTAGAAAGGTTCTACTGCTGCATGGATTCAAGGAGTAGAATGGGGAATCTTGCCTTTATGCGACAAATTTAAATTCTAACATCTTGCCAATGACAGAGTCATGTCACCGTCGAGGAAGCCAGACTAAGAGGCCACATCCTCTTTTTATAAGATTTAACACTTATCTTATGAGAAATTAAGTTTGAATAAATAAGACCAAGCTAAAGGTCATGGTTGACATTATCAGAGTTTTTAATTAAGCTTTGTCACCACGTGTTTATGGATGTTCGCAAATAATTTGGAGTAAGATAATGTTGGCCCTCGGGTAGTAAAATTGTTGTCCAACCGCCTAACTGTCTCTGAAGATGGTACTCAGTACTCTGTAGGCCAAACGTCTCTGAAGTGGGTACTCAGTACTCTGTGTCATGGACCACAATTGTAACGTAGTGAAACAGCAGGATCTCTAGCTGCCAACACAATTTCTTTAGTAAATGAAAAACAAAAACGTTCCCTCAAACCAGCGAAGGGACCTCTCTCATAAAAAAGTACTTGTTCATTCTTAATTTACAGTATAACATGTTATAACTGTGTCATTTTAGCTTCTGTTTGTCTAAAAAGAGACTTTTTTAATCTCAAAATATTTTGATTTTATTAATGTTGTCAGTCACATACATTATTATTACTAGTTGTTTATGGACTCTCTCTCGTATGTAGATTTAAGGCAGAAATTCCTGCCTTTGTATAGTATTTCAAGAGAAAAAAAATGTTTATAAAAATATCAACTCCAGAATTTCATTTAAATTCTGTCCTATTCTTATTATTATATTTTTTTTATGAACTCTCTCTCGCGTGTAGGTTCAACGCAGAGATTCCGCCAATGTCAAGTCTTTCGAGAGAAAAAAAACAGGGTTACCAACTTATACGAGATGACAGAATAGGCAAAGGTTATGGGGAGGGGCGGGGTTTATTTTAAGTCTGATATCATGTTTAGGGTAGTTGACCAGTCCTCCAGTAATTACTCTGGCTTTCTGAACGTATTTTTATAGGAATCGACTTTTACCACACTAAACTTCTGATGGGTGTCTATTAAAGCCCCACCTGCCACATTAATTACTTCTCTTCCTTTAAAACGAAAATAGCTTTAAAATAAAACACGGCTCCCCTAGTAGTGAACGTGAACGCCTTTAAACATGTATCATGAGATTGAAGGGTATGTATAGCCTTATATCTAAAAAAAATAGTTTTGGCAGGATCACACCCACCCAAGAGATCCATATTTCTATACGTCTCCTTTATTCACTGCTATGCTCTCCATCGTGGTTTATATTCTTCTTGGTCTTAATGTATGGACAAAAGCTTCTGTTTGCAACGACTTTTAATAATAAAAATAATTATTTTACTAATTTTCTTAATTTATACCTCCGTAATTATGTTAATGTGGTTCCTCATCATAGTAGGTGCTACTTAATACGTAATTAATTACCCACACATCACTAAAAACGTCTAAAAACACTCAGTTATGTACAATAATGTGCAGTGAGATAAAACAGAATATTTATTGCTAATTGTAAGGTAAAAAGAATTAAAATAAGTATATATGAAATATACATACATGAATAGTGTATTCAAAGCAGATAGCAACGCAATCATTATAATGTAGACCCCCTTCCTGCTCTAATGATAATAGACTATCATAAGCATCTTATTTAACATTGTCAAGTATTCTTGAGCTGAAGATTTGATCAGAAGATACAATATAAAAGACGTAATTTTAAACTGTGTCTTCAAATTCTCTTTTATTTTTTAATTTAGGCCACATCATGTAAAGTTACGTTCTCTCTCAAAGTTAAGTACAAACGTAAGAGCATCAGCTAACCTATAGGTATTTAGTCACCTCAGACAAAAAGACATGGGCTCATAATTACTTAAGCGAGTCCATACATGGCTTGTCGTCTTGCTAGGCATCTCATTGATTTGTACATAAATTCGATATTGTCACTATATTTTATTACCAAACCCATAATTACTCATTGTCCATTGTTTTTAACTATTATAAAATACTACGGCTGACAAACTGTCTATAGCATCGGAGAGACCACGCCTTTGTTTACAAAATGTAACTTATATGTCATTCTAACATTGTGAAAGAAAAGCAGTTTGTGTTATATCTTTTTTAATAGATCGTATTATTTTTTTATATTTTAAGATTAAGTTGTTTTCATGTCGTTCACAGTTTGACAACCATTTTTGATTAAATGAACTCTTGTGATTCGTTACATGAAGTATTTGAATACCTATTGAAAAAGTATTTGAGGTTTCAGGTCCTATGCGGCCAAGATTGTTTGATTATGTTACGCTATATTATGTGAGTTTATAGTACCTAAATAATAAAGATAAATATAGTTAATGCCTCTATAAGCTGTTATGTAAGTCGTAGCTTGTTTTGTCGCGCCCATTACTTTGGTAAATCCAGATTGATTTATACCCACACTAACCAGTTTTTCTCGTCTGCTATTTACCTACTTTTGTTATTGTAAATCTGTTTAAGAGTCACGTTTTATAATCACATTCTGCTGCTAAATCAATAATTCACAATATATGGATAATAAATATACGTGGATTGATTTGGACTTGATTCGTAATACAGCGTATCGAAGCATTCGTGGTAGAGGTGATTAACTCAAAGGTGTGACTAATCACATTTTAGAATTGTACTATTATTTCTTAAGCATTCAGAGTACCTACTTTTAGAGTAATTATTCTATGATGAATTCCTAAGCCAGTGCCGGTATAAAATATTGAAGAGTCAACTCTAGCCGGTATATAGGTATTATTTTTTTGTTTGTCAACTTGTACATAGTGATTTTGTAAAGTACAATTCCCAAACATTAATTTAAAGTAGTGCCTCCTGGATCGTTATCTTCATTAAAATTATAGTATGTAAATGTAATACGTACATACATATATATGCTTCAGATTTTTTTTAATTTAGTACCCTATTTAAATAATCAGATTATTATAATAAAAATTAAATTTAATGACCTGTTTTAATGCCACAAAATAATTCTAGTTCATTATACCTTGGTCTAAAAGTCTAAAGCAAGAACGCATTCTTAAGTCTTTATTCTATGTGTCTACCTGTCGTTAAATATGATATAGATATCACTTTATATGGTCGGTAATTGGCTTGTAAAGTTAAATACGATGTATCCCGGTGCTGTAGGAGTTTAATACGTAAAAGTAGCTCAGAAAATAATGAGCAGGTATTTATCATATTTCCCTTGATTCGATGTTCGACATATTGATATAGAGTGACTGGTTACGGGAAACCAGAAACGGCTTTGGGAAAACAAATACACTCTTATTTTAAGTACAGTTTTACTTAAAAATAAAAGTTCTTATAGCACTGACTCTTGAATGCTAAATAGTGATGAGTAAAACAGTTGATAGTGTAATACCACGATTCTTAATAAGGAAAGTTATGTATTATCATATAGGTTTTTAAAGCTAATCAGCCATTTTTCGGCTGCACATAACGCTCCTAAAATTAGACCACAAAAAAAATTGTATAAAACTCTCTAATAAAATATTTTTTTAACTTTCTATTTTAGAATAGGAGTTTATTAAAAAGCTCTAATTTGCCCGAGCTCGTTGGGCCAACTTTTGAACGGGTATAAACTGCACGCGGGCCTACTTTATTGCAGTCGACCGACAACGCGCTGCACAATGCCACGCAAGTTCCATTATTTTAAAACTTCACCATGCAAATATTTAGGTATGAGGTTAGTTAGCGCGATACTAAACAGTATATAACAAAGACACCAAAAAAAAAACATCCAGCGCTCTCACTCATACCAATAGTCTCATATCAATAGTCGTATCATTTATTATATTATATTATATTTATATTACCTATGTTGTCTATATTGTAGTAAAAGGCGAAAGATTTATGCGTTATGAAGGGAAACCAGAGCTAAGAATATTGTAGTAAAACTTGTTATCGTATTATTAAGAAAGTAATTCCTTTATACAAAACAACGTAAATATAACTCCATATGCAATTCTACAGTGTTGTTCATATCTGACCAGATTAAATGTTGAGAAAGATATGAAAAATGTGTGGAGCTTTACCTTAGTAAATTAGTATAGTAGTAGTATGTAAATTGAAATACTAACATGTATATACTTCTTTGTGTGTAAAGACAACTCCCGTATTAGAAATGATTCCTGTGTCGCGGGGGACTTGACAAAACATCGAAGGAATGCACACAGGGCGTACACCCCGACTTGGGAAACAATTTGTGGATCACACAAATTCGTGTCAAGTATGGGAATCAAACCATCGACCCCTGGCTAAGCAGTCAGGATTAATAACCACCAGAGTTAGACCAACAGGCCAGTCGAGTTCTAGTTATTTACATATGTTTGGCACCGCCCTAATTAAGCAAGCGTTCGGAAAATATGGCACTATAATGGTTTACCCTAAAGTGACCCATACCCGTTATACAGGTAGTTTTAAAAATTAATTTAAAGATAATCTTAATACATTAATACAACTGGCATAGTGTCAATACCGTAACAACCAATTCTTTATATTTTTTTAGTATAGAAATAGAATAATTCTCATAGAAACTTTAATGCCAGAGTAAACATTTCTTTAAAAACTTGATAAACTAACTACTGAAGGTGAAGACGACATATCGGAAGGCTTCAACTCTAGTCGGGTACTGCATAAAACCGTAGGTATATCTTAAAAATATATTACGTATTAGGAAACTACAATTACTACCACCACAACCAAACAAAAAAAAACATACGCATTACTAAAAACAAGGGTACCTACCTACTACGACTTAAAAGAGTAGTATCGCTGTTTACATGCAAAGAACTGAAACCCTTTTATACCACTTAAAGTGATAGCTATTAATCATCTCACAGAAAGTAGGCCAACACAGATAATTTAAAGTTTAAGAATTTTGATAACTGATATCATTAACCCCTAAGCTTCTAGAGATCAAGAGGAAACGCTACTTATATGAACAAGACAAAAGCTATGATATTAATATCGAGCCGGTCATTTTTTACAATAAAGTAGGTAGGTATAAAGCAAAACCGCAGGAATTCCGAGTCCTCAAAATTCGAAGAACACAATAAGCGCAGCCATCGACGCCTACCACGTTCGCAAAAAACCAACAACTTTGGGCCCCGATGATAAACTGGTTTTCGAACGGGTAATTCATCTTATCTTTCATCTCTGTCTCTTAACGTAAATTATTACATTGAAAGAAAGAGAAGAGGATATCAAACACCACGAAAACCGGTGAGTCCAGTTTTATTTATTTCTTAACTTGTTGCCAGCACATAAAGCATTTTTCGATTTACGGACTAAAGCTTTGGTAATTGCTTTAACATCGCAGTTGACTAATTTGCATGGTATGAATTTTAAATATGGCCGCTGTTTGCGAGCGTTAATAAATTGTAACTCAGCTGCTGCCCGTCTTTATATTTGCTATTATGGACACCCTAAGTGAAGAAGTAAAAGGTAGGGTGTCCATATCTTTTATGGATAAACAATACCATATAAGGTTAGATACGATATACTTAGTTTATTTTAAGAAGTGTTCATTATAATAATGAATGAATTATTTGCTACATTTTGCACGTATTTCATTTGTTTATTACAATATTTAAGATGTAATTTTTCACTGACAAGAGCTAAAATAAGAAGAGAACGGGAATCTCAATATCCAAATTTGTAGAGACCTGTTGTGGGAGATGCCCGCGAACAGAAAGTCTCTGCGTAGAAATTCCAAGAACTTATACGGTTTAAATAACTTTAACATGATCTATATAACAAAAGCGAGATTTGAAGCAATATTATTTAGCTTAAAAATTACTATAACCTTTTAAGGTTTTTTAACCTAGGTAATAATAGTTATACAATAGTACAAGTTTTAGTTTAATTAGCAACAAATATGTGTGTATATGTATTTATATGTGCACGTATATGTATATATTACAAGTTATACATAAATAAGTATCTACTACCTCTGCCTCTCCGAATCTTTTTGATCCATCATAAGGTTGTCTGGAAGAAATTGGATTCAGCAGAAGCGTCTATGCATATCCTTTCATTTTAAAAATGGTGTGCAAATTAGGGGTTATTTATCTATCTATCTATCTATAAGTAGGTACGGTACATCAATAGCTTTATTTTGCTATTTTTTATATAGTGAAAGATCAAACAAAGTGAGTCAATATTATGATAAATCAAGAATATTTGGTTCATGTAGTAATTTTAAGTCTTTACTAATCTTTACGTAAATAAGGCTTAGTACAAAATGTACTGCAGTGACTCCGTATAAATCGCAAATCGGATTCCAAAGACGCTTTTAAATCATGACAATACCAGATACATTGCACGTTATCCATTAGAACTATTTAACAACCTTATTTCTACCGATATTAAACTCCAAAATTGCTACTTTTAGAGCTTAGTCTTTTTATAATAAAGTTCAAAATGACTTGACAATTACTTTTATAGTAGTGACGATCAGTTGGTCCAAGGATCTCTCGCTTCGGGCACGTAGCGCTTAATAAATAAAGGAGAAGAGAGTTAGTGCTCTTACCGTGAGCGGAGTTTGTTCCTTATCTGTCCGCCTGAGTACTAGGCCGGGTAACCTTACACTCGGTTAGACGCTAAGGCACATCTGGAAGTATTTTACTGTATCTGGTTAAAAAGATATTCACACGAAAACGTAGAAATCCGACACTATACTGCACACGCAATGCCACAGATAATAAAGGTCAAATAAAAATGATAATATATCCGTTAACTTCTTGGAACGCCTCTTTGCCAGAAAGATAAATGACAAATTTGAATACATTACTCTCATTTAAAATGTATGACAGTGACCCCACGGGTCTAAAGTAGCAGATTAAGCATTTCCAACTGTAGTTAATATCGATATTTACGATAAACGAATGGTAGGCCCGAAAGGTAAACCGTTCAAGTCTAAACTGCAATAAAAGATATCTATATACTGTTTGCTAGTAAAAAACGCTTGCTGATTCAACACCTGTAAAATACTGCGTCTGCGTTTGCGTAACTTATAATTCATGAGGCACGGATGATATTTAAAGAAATCACTATGTTAATTAATCGACAATTTGTGAACCAATTTAAACACTGTTTGAAGACACAACTACAAATATTATTTTTTTGTTGAAAAATATTTCTTTTATAACCAACACTACCACATCGAAATTTCATTATATCGAAAAGTCTTATAAATAATCTTTTAAAATGTAAAACAAAAGATTTATTTCTATATTAACTATGTCTAATTCAAATAGATTCATGTCTGTTATTACTGACCAAACTACATTCAACAATACACCCTTATACTTATAAATTAAAACTTAGACTAGATTAACAGAAAGTTTGGCATACAACTGGGTGTCGGGCAGAGGGGCTGATTTATATTGGAGCATTGCAGCAGCGGAGTAGTGTGCAGTTAGTATTGATTTCCATTCGTAACGCCCATCCCCCGCCTTGCTTGCATCTCACCTTACGCACCGTAACAATGGCTAGAGGCCAAGCATCCGATGCCGCTGACGTTAAAAAAATATATAAAAAATATATATACCAGTAAATTTGAATACGGAATTCTTCCTTTAATTGGGACAACCGATGTATGTTCATGCACGCGGCTAACCAACACTTTGTAATTACTGGATTTTAATCTCTAATTCTGGTTCAATAGCGTTAAATTTAGCTAAGCAAACATTTCTGCTTACAGTAATGATTTGTGTGCACAATTTTCTAGAATTGCTAGGTATGATATGAATTGCTAGACTGCAACTGATTCAAAACTGTTTATTGGTGCAAACGTTTACACAGATTGAAATCGGAGAAAAATTGGTTCACTGATCTCAGCCCAACACTATGGGATGAAATTTTATTTGCTACCGGATATTGCGTATATGTGGAATAATATTATAGTAACAACAATTCATCAGAATGATTTCTTTCGAGTCTATGTTCGAAAAGTTCTGTAACAAGTAGTTTATAATAAGTTTATATTTAGAAAATGTATCTTGATAAACAGGGATTTCTAATCAAATAGAATTAAGTTCGGTAAGTAAAATATCTGAAATTAGCAGTCGATGTGCCTTTCATTTCTATTTTGAAACCAGTTTGACTCACTTCAAAAACATGACTCGTAGCCTAGTATGTAATGTTTAATATCGTTACGCATTCTCATGTCATTGGGTACCAATGATATGAAGTATATCGCTATGATGAACGATCGCAATGGCCTCGACCAACCGACACACTCCCCGGGCAGGGGTCGTTGCCCGCCATTTCGGTTATGAAACAGTTTGTGTACACTCCATACTACGCGTACGTAATAGTTAGATGTTCCATTTTAGAATTTAAAATCTTTTTAGGAGATAAGGAATGTAGTATTAAGTATTAACACGTTGTATAAAATAAATTAAATAAAACATAAGTAACAGTAAAATTATACTTTAAACGATAGTTTTTTTTTTAAAGTATACTCGTGTAATAATTTGACCATTGTAATTATCAACCGGAAAGAGAAATGGCATCGCGCAAGAAGTCGTGTATTGTCAACTTCAAGGCAGAAATTAATCACAAAATAATTGATTGCCATAAACAAGGGTCATTCTCATTTAATATTACTTACGGTGCACTGACTTGCAGAAGGCTTTTGACGAGGTTAATATCAGATTACTATATATTATTAATTTATCACCATGCCAGTATCACTGTTATACGAAATGATTTAGGTCAAAAGTTGTAATATACAGTGTTAAGGCTTATACTAATTATTACGAACTCCTAATGATGTAGTTTTAAAGAAGAAGGATATTACTCAAGAAGTTATTTGTGGCCCTCTTTGCTTGCAGAAAGCAATAATAAATATAACTACCTATTGTTAGCAATGGTTGCATTGTTTAGTTTTAAACTGTATAACTATCAATTGAAAGCCATCTTTTACCTACTGCATGTTGCAAATAGCAAACTGCAATGGTAGTTTATTGGAATTAGTCAGACAATGAAAAATATGTCTTAGCTATTTCTGCTAAACAAATTTTAGATAATGCACGTTTCAAATTACTAAATTTATTCATAAACAACATAATAAAACAGTTCATTTTAAAAGTTCAAATATTTTAATACAAATACATTTTTTAAATATAAGATATACCTTTCCGAAATGATGTAAATCGTTTTTATGTTGGGTATAAGTTAAAAATACTGAAGCAAAAATAAAACTCTTAACTCGAAGAGCATGAGTGGTCTACGCTTACGTATTTGAGTTTAAATAGTACAATTTTCTGTTATTTTCATAGTGACAACACTGGGTAACGCTCTATCATACATGATTTGTTGTACTTGCGTCTACAATAGTTATAATAGAACTTTTATCTACATGAAAACTGTTTAATGTCCTTAATCCTAATTAATATACATTTATAATTATGTACCCACAAAGATGGGGCCTAAAGCAAGTAGCTCGTCTAAGTTAATATTCACTGTGTGATTTTTATTTACCGTGGCTGCTATTTTTATAAAAAAAACCTTTATCCTTTAGTAGAACTTCCTACATGGTTGTTATCACTCCCTCGCTATTCACCCTTTCTGATTATAGCTCTGAGGTTCTCAACAGAAGAGTCGGTAGGCTGGTAGTCTCCTATATAAGGCTAATATCTAAGGCTGACCATATCAAACACTTGGGAATATACATAGACCAAAATCTTAATTGGCAAAAACATATCAATTTAATAGCGAATAGAACTCGCAAATTTATTTATACCTTCAAGAAGCTGCGCAATTCGGCAGATCCGGATACTCTAAAAATAGTTTACTTTGGTTTGTGTTAGTCAGTGTTAAGCTATTGTATACCAGTTTGGGGTGGAGCCACAGAAACAGTCGTCATCCGGCTTGAGAGGGCACAGAGGGCAGTCCTATAAGTTATATATTCACGAACACTCAGATATTCTACGAATCTTCTTTATGCAGAGTGCAGTTTTTTGACTGTTAGATAGCTCTATGTTCTACATTGTGTACTTCGTAAACATTTGTCTCGGCCACCTATAGAACATGTCGGGAGACTTAATTACATTTTTTTTTAATCGAGTCCCATAGAACATCATTCATCATCATCGCTAAGAGACATAACAATATGAATAGTTGTTATAAAACTACCAAAATAAAGTTCTAAAAGTATACTAAAAGGATATCTACTTAAACTAGATCGTAACACCGAGGATCTGATACTAGGACGCATGAAATAGTAACACACCCACACACACACACAAACACTATCTAGCATTTACCTTTATTATTCTTTAATGTATCATAAGCCTTTATGTATCATAAGCCACGGGGGCCTGATTTCTAAGATACAGGTATTATACCTAGTTTAGGAATCAGAGTTATTAACTAAAGTACATATTATATAAGCCTTATTTCTGTTTACGTGTTAACATTATAGAGAAATAAACATTTATTATTATTATTCCTTTTATTTAAGTTAATATACACATATAAATTACATTTTCGAATATACCATATAAATAAAAATATATTTAAAAATATAAAAAATAGTAGACCACCGACATCGGGTACAGGGACCAAGACACTGGTGGTTAGGGCTCCAAAGATAGGAACCTCTTCACAATGCGGGCCGTGGCAAGAAGAACTGTCTTCTGCATCAGTCCCTTGATCCAACGATCTAACGAGAGCCTTTTAAGGTGTTGGACGAGGCTCTTAGCTATTAATCCGTGAGCAGATATGACTATCGGAACAATGATCGCCGAATCGATCGATCGATCAATATCGACAATCTCGTGAGACAAATCCAAATATACAAGAAAGTTGAATAAGATAAACAAATTAATTGTTTATCTTCTCAACTTTCACGAGATTATCGTCATGAGGAACAGCAATATCGACAATCATTGCGCGGCGCTCTACTCGGTCTATCACGACTATATCAGGCTTATTTGCAATAATAGTCCTGTCAGTGATGATAGATCGATCCCAATACAATGTAGCACGACCATTTTCGAGAACTGGGTCGGGCACATACCTGCAATATGGCACCTCTAAATTTACAAGATTGTATTTAAGGGCAAGTTGTTGATGTACTATTCTGGCCACTTGGTTATATCTATGCAAATACTCACCGTTCGCAAGACGAGAACAACCAGAAATAATATGCCTGATAGATTCACCGGGACGGTGGCATGCCCGACATATGTCGACAGTACCATCTTTCAGAATAAATTTCCGATAGTTATTCGTCATAACAACTTCATCAGTAATTGCAAAGACAAAACTTTCAAATTCAACTAAACTTAGATCTCTTTCTGCTGCTGAAACCTACAAGTATCAATAAGAAGAAGAGTACTCCTCTATGTAAACAATCCAGTATTTCAATGGGGAAATTCATTACGCTTTTGTGGTATAATAATAAATAGTCAACCCAATAGGGAAAAAAATTACCTATTGTATATGAATTATTATACCTATATTTATATACTTATATATATTCTGGTATATACTATATGTTCGCCTTAGCTTGGTTTAATAACTTAAAAAAATAAATAAATATCCACCTACATACAAAAGATTAATTATAGAGTAATAAACTCTGTCCATGTCCGAAATAACAAACGGCCCTTTAACATGTTCACTACTGAATATCAGCGTCGTTTTGCTAACTTCTCACATAAAATATACAGTTAACAAACATACTCCCTTAAAACAGCTTTCTAAGACTAGATGCCGGAATAAAGAAACAAACACATAATCTCTCTTTATGATTCATATTAGGTCCAGATTATGGGAGCTCACTCGAATATATTTTAATTTACAAAATTATTAAGATCATACATTATTTACCGATGGAGGCACGTAGCTTAAACAGTAAATGAAAAACAGTAGATAATAATTAAATGATTTTATGTAGTCGTAAAGTTTGAAATTATAACATTATCCCCAACATCATATTTATTTTAAGGAACATATTTAACGCGTATAGGAGCCAGAAGTATTCCACCTGCATGGCCGCAAACTTAAGATGCAAGCCCCCCCCCCCCCTAGTTCGAGTCGGTCCATAGCCAAGACGACTGTTGGTCGACGGGTCTGGGACAGTGATCAGAATTTTATGTTGAACACAGAACTGTAGCGACTTAAACGAAATTTTCTTCCAAATTCTTTTAGCCATGATATTTCATTTGGACGTTTAATGGAGCTGACATTCTTCCTTCATTATGGTACTAGAACTTTTCAGATTTATAGTCAGTTATTAGTCGTATATGAACTGAAACTCACATTTCCGACTGTAGTTACCTTGCCTGGGAAGACAGAAGCAACTGTGCAGGAGCTTACGTATGTACTGGATCTTGGCTGTGTTAGTGGTAGTTCTATAGGGTTAATGAGGCTCTGGCTAAAACTCGAATCGACATTACTGAAACATTTTTGATTTCTCTGAATTATATATCTAGTACAGTTCCCACTTAAGTATATGTAGGTATACAATTAAGAAATATCTGGGGGAGGACACTTCGACTTTTATGTGTTAAGATAACTCAGGATAAACCAGGATTTACGTGTATGTAAAATTAAAGTAATAATTCTCATGTCCAATAAATACACGATATTACTTCGATTATCACTCTTAAGGTTACGGACAAAATCGATTCAACATTCGAAATTCGAGAACTTCGAATGACTGTTTATCCTGTTCATAATCGGAAAAAAGCCCGAGGCAATTCGATTTATTTTTGAAAAGAGAAAGCACCGAAATATAAAGTTCGTCGACACTCGTTCTTCCGGGTTCTGTATTATATGCCAGCATTTAAATAAATAAATACGTCGCGTGAGACATTGATTCTTATCGCGCACCAAAGAGATTTATTCGGGGCTTTCGACCGGATTTATCGTGTTACAAGGAACCCGTTCCGTGCCTACTTAGCTCAGTAAATAATGTCCCAAGGAAATTAATGGTGTTCCTTCTTTAAATAGATGACTAAATACCCTGGGTCACGTTATCTCAGTTACCAAGAGTTGTTTATATTGGTTGTCTTACGTAATCTAAGCTTTTGGTTCCATTAAAACAGTGACCCCAGCTACTGCATTATCATATTGAAGGGTAATGCAGGGTAACTCATCCACGTAAAGTTCACGACTATTTAGAAACGAACGGTGCTTTAATTAAACTGATTTATTAAAGTTTCAGGACCACGAACCAATTTAAAATAAGAATATTTACACTTATATTTCATGGAAATAAATTTCATTGACATTTTTTTATTTACTTCTATAATGCAAACACCTTTTACTAGCACTAATTTAGTCCCACTTACGTAATAAAGCAAGCCTGCAGGTAAAGGCTAAACATTCAGCTGTTTCAGTGCAACAGTCAGTGATAAAACCTCTGGGTACGAAACGGCTGGTAAGCTACTTACAGAAAAAATTATGGCAGCCAAATTTAAACAGCCTTGAATATCACTCAGTTTCGTTTAAAGGTGTATACTTCATATCTCGCGGTATTTGTGGGTTACATATATCTTTAAGGTGGAATTAATATTTTACAGTAATGAGTACATTCACCCTTCTTGTGCGATCAATATCAATTTGCGTATTTGAGTAGTAGTACATTGTAATGTCAGTCTTTCGAAGAGCTTTATGTGGTTCAGATGTAATATTAAATAAATCTACATATGGACAAGCCTATTGCTATCTCTGGACACGATTCTATTATACTCTGTGATAATACCGAGATTTACCTGTCTCGAAGTCGGGTTTGCATGATTCATGATCATGTTTTTTTTTTTTTAGAAAATCAAACTCCCGCATGAGGAATAATTCATGTGTCACGGGGGGCTTTACAAACATTCAAGCCACAGACACAAAGAACTCGCCAAATTTTCAAGCAGCCAAATTTTTGTTCCGTGTGGGGATCGAACCTACGACTCGGAGATCGGGTTCATCAGTCAAAGTCACTAACCACTAGACCAACAGACCCGTAGATGTGTACATTTAACTAACTAGCTCTTGCCCATTCACATACGAATATAAATTGTTAAACCTACATTATCCTGCCTAAAAATAGCTACAAACCAATAAAAGCAAACAAGCTAAAAGTAAAAAAAAAGTAACAATAAATAGCTGTTATTATTTCGGAAGTTCAACTTAAGTCATACAAGATCTTTAAAAATATAACCGTTAAGTTAAAAAGTGTATGAAAGGTATGGAATCTGAATAATTACAATAAACAACAATAAATTACCTAAAAACAACGGTTTTATACTAGATTATGATCATTTTCCCCACAGTTACTTCCGTAACGTGCATTATTAGTGAGTTAAACTTCAAATAGTACGCATTCTATAACCAAAAAAGAATAAACTTATACCTTTAACTAATAATAATAATATATTCTTTATTGTACACCAAAAAAATAATCAGAAATAGATATTATAACAAAAACAGAAATTCACAATGGGCGGCCTTATCGCTAAGAAGCAATATGTTCCAAGGACAGGAGCTTGATGATATACGTGGATTTTGGTGTTAAAATATAAAGTGGAGCTTAATTTTTAGCTTTTGTGCATCTGTGAATAGATTGCATAAATATTTATACATTCGTATATTTAGGTATCTTACTATACAAAAGTACTTATACATACATACTATATGTACATATAATATACATACATACTTAAACATTGACTTATGCTGCTGACCCGGCGAACTTTGTTCCGCCTTAGAGGCAATAAATGAGCAGATTTTGGATATTATTAAGTTTAATTTTTTATTAGGATAATAAATATAAATTTAAAAATCAAGTATTTTAATTATTCTTTATTGACCATGTATTTTGGTGCATGGGTTGCACTCTACAGTGAAGCACCTTGTGATAGACGATATTTTTCGTTTTATTATCAGGCGCAAGAACAAATAACGCAGATGGTCCTCCAACCCGTGGACATGCCACATATAATACAGACAACCATCAACCATCAGAAAAACATAGATTTTCTAGATTCAGGCAAGACAAACTTTCAAGGATTATTTGTTAATGGTCATGGCGACTGCAAGACGGATCGGAAATTGAAGTCGTTTTAACTCAAACGGCATATCGGTTGGGATCATCGGGATCCTCGGAATGAGAACTTCCTCAGCTTCGAATTTTCATTTGAGTATCGTCGCGTAAATCACATTGCTGATCAATTTACTTACCACCACAAACGTTCCGTTGCACAGTTTCGGTTGGTTTATGTTTCGAAGCATGATTACTGCGGAGCCAACCTTTAGTCGTAAATTGTGCGGTGGCAAGTATGCACATCCAAGGAGAATAAATACCTTGAATGTTGGATTAAATCCTCATTCCTTCGATAATATCTGCCCCAAATGAGGTCATTTAAAAGCAACTATAGTACTTTTGATTGTTTGCTAGAAAATGTCGCGATTTGGGTGTTTCGCCACGAAGCAATAAATGTAATGGCTCAGGTGTCAATAATGGCAATTTCACTTCCCACTAAGGTAGCACAATCCTGGCGTTTCTCCGGAAAACTTCAATGCGCCACAATACTCGCAATCAATGTCCATTGGCCCAATGCGAACACTAGCATGCAAGTATTAATCAGTGCTGCAATCGTATCGAAACGCTGCTCGATTCAAATCATGATGATCGTCTTGTTCGCGGTATAGTATTGTTAATGATAATATCGGCACAATAAGCTAACAGAAACTCGAAACAAATACATCAGCCTCTCAACTTGAAAATTTGAAATTATCAAATTTTCAACCATACTTAACCATAGATAACATTACGGTTAGCTGTCAGTTGCGTTTTGTTATACCATTTTTAACAAATTAACGGCTAGACTGATGTTTTGACTGATATTTTTTTAGTTTTGCAGTCAGTTGCGTTTTGTTTTACCACGTTTTATGTCTCATTTCAACGGGAACGGGATAAAAAGTATCCTATGTCCGTCTCCTGGTTCGACGCTATCTCCCCACCAATTTTTAGCCAAATCGGCTTAGCCGTTCTTGAGTTATAAATAGTGTAACTAACACGACTTTCTTTTATATATATATAGATATAGATAAATAAAAAAATTACATATGATTTGAGAACTAATCTACAAATTCAAGGGCCCTAGTATATGAATACGCACTATAGTGATCCAGTTATGCAATGTGTTTTTGCATCGCTACTCAGGGACATTATCTCGAATACGATTCTGAAGGGTCATCAAAGCATGAGTCTAGAGATCTTGCACTCGCATTTTCGAAGTAAATGTATGTATATATGTAGTAGACATATACAGATTCGGTACAACACAGAAATCCACTTACCCCTTACAGTGGGGCCCTTAAGAGTATCACGTTAGCTGTTTACAAGAAGGGCTCAATTTATTTATTCGTTCATTAAGCAGCGAGGCGGGGGATCTCTGTGAGAGACGAATTTTAGGGTAATGGCTGTATGGTGTGCTTATGAGCTTAGATTATTAAGGCGTATGTGGTTGATAGTGGATAAGCTGTCAAACAAATAAAATTATACTAACAGCCATCATTCATTTTTACCGTTATTGTACAGATAATTATTTTGTCAACTAATCAGGTTTTCTTAACCGTACAAAGAGGTATAACAGATGTTTTTTAAGTTTCGATAAGAATTAAAAACAAGTCTTTTGTTGTCTAAACATGTCTAATTCTAAATATTAAACATAATCTGCACACAAATTGATTTTAAAAATATAACTGATATGTATAAGAACGATTACAGAGAATAAATCAATTACACGAAAGGTTAAGGAAACAAAAACGTGAGAAACAACAAATCGATTCATTCGAGAAATTGATGGCTAGTTAAAATCGAATCGTCGCATAAACGATATTAAACAAATCGTACGAAAGATTCCCATTTAAGTGTAAGGCAGCTGTAGAAAAAGTATATACATTTAAGTATTGTGAATGTAGCAGTAGGAGAATAGAGATGAGCGCGAGTGTATACTCTGTGGCTCTATATCGAATCAAAGGCTATAACTGTACGCAGTTTTATAATTCAACCTTACAAAGGCGTTAGATTGAATTTGGTGTGAAATTCAATAATAGCATCGGAACACCGGCGGCACTCAAACTCTAACTCCGACTTTTATCTGTAATTAACGATTGGTCATAGAGAGATTGACCTTTTGCTATGAAAACGCGATGCAAGTTGCAGTCATTTTATTTAAGAAGTGTTATAGTTAATCGTTAAACGTTTTAATTTATACGGGACTTTCAAAATGCTTTCCTATAAAAAACTGCTGAAAAAGCGATAAAAGTTTCACCGCAAAGAAATTCAACAAAAAAAGTATTTAAAAAACGTGATATGGTCATATACCAATTTTTTTTATTGTTGTAATCAAAATATTCCCCTTACTGTTATATTACTAATTAAAAAAAAAATGTCGTATATTCTAATAGATCTGCAGCTTCAGGTTGTATAATATCTCCATGTAATGAAATAAATGCCTCACGATTTTGACACACAATGTTCGCTATACTAATAATTCTGTGGTTTTTCTGAAAGGTTGTTTATGATTCATATTTATAATCCTTTTATCGTCGTTCTTAACTACTTTATACTGTACAAGGCACACTCTCAAAGAATTTGTTAGCAAAGACATCTCCTTTACGATAATGTTCGATTTTCTATTAAACTTGAAAGCGTTCCACGTCCCACATTCTTATCTTGAATGTTCTACGACATATTTTTCCAAAGTTTCCCGGCGCGAGCTTTCAGGCGGCCGCGTATAAAGCTCTATTCACACATGGCAGGAGATAAGGTAGCTTTCACACCATTAAGCTGCGCGCTGGAGCCCGGGGCTTTTCCAGATTAGATTATACACTCGATTTATGACGTCATTAAAGCTTTGATAATTACTCGGGACAGGCTGCGTAGGCGAGACGCGGCCGAGGAGGCGGGAGAGGCGGGGGAGGGGGCGAGCGTGTGCGCGTTGGGGGGGGGTTGTGCGGGGGTGCTTGTACTGTTTGATTGGATTCCTGGTACTGCGAGGGTTAAAGGATTAAAGTTATGGAGATTAGTTCGCCGCCCGCGGCCGCACTTCGTTTATGTTAAAAGGTCTATAGAGATATGTACGGATAAGAAATTGGTTATTGCCAATTGTGATACCGTGGCAAGTTTTAATTTCGCTTCGATCTTCTGCTTGACCATTTGTAAATACACTCCCGATTGGTTTTAGTTACAGTAACATCTTAGTGTTACTTCGTGCGCACGCAAACGACATTATTTATCTTATGTTATCCTTATGTATGCTCACCTTACGATATCCTAATATGTACTATCACACAATCAGTTACACTAAAGCTGCACCTGTACCTGCCTTCGTTACATTACAGCCATTATACCACCTCCTTATCACGTCTTATCTCCTAGTACAGTGTAGTGCTTAATTATCATCCCTAGAACTGTCCCAAGTGGCCCTTAACAAGTATATAAAGGCCATAATTTAATTGTCCATTG
Source organism: Tyria jacobaeae (assembly GCA_947561695.1). Taxonomy (NCBI): domain Eukaryota; kingdom Metazoa; phylum Arthropoda; class Insecta; order Lepidoptera; family Erebidae; genus Tyria; species Tyria jacobaeae. The sequence continues at coordinate 13,573,405 of OX387218.1, forward strand.
TGTGGTCTCCACTGTGAATAACCGTAAATTCTCCAGAGTACTATGAGATACGAAGGTACGAAGGAGAGGGTTAAAGGTACTTATCATCCACCTGCTCTGTTAACAATGTCTTAGAACATCGATTCTTAATTGCATAACGGTATGATAAGCACAAACTGTGTCTCTGTATCTATGTAAGCGTATGATCGTACTTTTTTTTCTATATCTAAAAAATGCAATTTGAACTTCATTCATTTCAAATATTGCTATAGTTTTAACTGAAAAAATATTTTTATTTCAAATATGTAATCAGACGAACAGGATACATTGCTTTACTGTGTTCTGATTCTAAGACTTAAACGTCGACTAAATACTCTAGCAGAACAATAAAGAAATATTACAAACTGTTTTCTCTTGTCACAACATGATGAAAAAAAAATTAACTACGAATTGTCTACTCTTGTCATAATTTTGTTATCTGCTTCCTATCACCTAAACAGACAACAAAATCAAATCTCGTGACTTATAAATTGTTGTACATACAAAGCTCTAAAAGGGATCAATTTTCACTACACGTGCATTGTACAACCTTTCATATTGTAATTCAAGCAATTGTATTCACTGTATCGTGTGTGTTACAGGCAATTTTCCAACGCATCGTCCGAGGCTTTGATGAAAAATGTATATTTTCTCGGAAACAAAAGCGGTTAAGGCGACTTCCTGTTAAGGCTTATCTATTATGCCTGCACCCATTTCCCTTGTCGCTTGAAAGCAAAGTAAGCGGGAAATTGGTTTCCCTTTAAATAATAGATGTGTAAGGTGAAATGTTTATGAAGTATTGTTATTTGTTAGTTTTGCAGAAGTGGCTAATAATTTATTGTAATTTGTATATACTTAATAATATTGTACCTAATCATAAAAAATCACTTCTGCAATGATAGTACTTAACTCCATATGTAGTAATGTTTTTAGTAAAATCCTATCCATATCGATATCTTTTGAACTTCTTTGCTTCTGCTTAGATCTTCTTTGTAGCCTACGACCACGATCTAGTGGATAGAGGACCTTTAGTATTGAGTGCATTAAATTCGAGAGACAATAGGTATTACGCTTAATACGTATATATATAATAATACGCTACGTATTAATTGTCAATGTGAAAAGTTTTAGTAAGCAAACATTTTTAATTAGCAGCTTGCCCATAAATATTTTTAAAATAAGGCTTATGAATTAGTTCAATAACATATTTTCTACGAGATGACAGGAACATGTAACATAGACATGTAATGCTTACTTACTTACATAGAAAAATATGTATATAAAAAATTAGGACATTAAAGTAGAGTGGTGTGTGACCAAAAACAATAAAAATTACACCTAAAACAACCTCCACTACTTATCTATTTCTTATTTATGCAGTATCCCCTAAAAGCTATTCTATATTAATTTTTTATTTTCTAAACTTCCTAACCGACATCTAATTTTTTTGTCCTTACAGTTATACAATTTTTTGCACTTGTTAGTGCAGCTATTTTGGCCTGAAACAACCCATCAGGGTCTAATGGGCGTCCGCGAATGACCCTCCAATTAAGTGTAATGAGCCGACCCGAAATGCCGATCCTACGTATGTTTGAATACTCATCTATATATTATGTAGTTACCTCCACTATCTTTGTGCGTTTTCGTAATTTGATTTAATTTAAGTGTGATTCGGCAGGTTAGGTATAAGATTTATTTTCTTCTGAAATGAACGGGTCAATTTTCTAACTGTATATTTAAGTAAAGCAAAAATATAATCATAGCCCCTTTAGAAAATCGATCAAACTATGACGGCGTTACTTATTTCCATAAAATCCGCTACTTTAATGACTCAATTACAGAAATTATTAATTGAGTGATTAAATTAATAGCAAGGAAAATATAGAAAGCACCAAACTACAAACAAGAAAATCCTAGCAACAAACACGAACACGGAAGCCAAAGGATTTGCTCCATATTTCAGTAACGTGTCCCATTAGGCTATATTAATGACACTAAATGGTGCATTAAAAGTGTCCTATCATGAGTCCGGCTCGCATTTGGCAGGGTATTGTCATCCTGATACGTCGAACAAACCCGCGATAATGATGGTTTGTGTTCTTCGCGTTGATGTTTTAGTATTTGGTACTTTACTCTAATGACTAAGTAATTATCGTCCAGAGGTAGGTATCAGAAGTTGTGAAGCTGAATGTAGTGTTGTAGTATGCTTTATATTTGGATGTAAAACCTAGTTAGGGCAACGAATGTCACGATAAATGCTGACGACCTTATGTGAACGAGTGGAGCATGCGTGCGTGTTTTAAATGCTTGCACGGGATTTGAAGTCAGTGTTTTAATGCAATTCTTAGAGTTAGTGTGTAGTTTCACTTTAAAAATTACCAGGTGCTTTGATTTTTACGAGATACTTTTACAAGTTTAAGTCCAATTTTGTAAAATGTCGACTTGTAAAAGATGTATCATATTGTTTCTGAAAATAAGTAAAATGTTTTACTGAAGTTTCAAATTAAATTCTTTGAATTTACATGATAAATTGCCAAACGACGGTAAGATTATTCTGAAAGTAACGGTATCTAATCTAACGCTCGTAGCGGAGCAAGCCTGTGAGCTTCCGATATTGTCCAGTCAAAATAGGCGATAATTATGAAATGTGGCGCCGATTGTCGCTCCATTAGGCAGCTTTGTAGCTCCGACTAGTGCGTGCTTCTAGATATGCAAATGTATCCACTATCTATACACTGGCTCTGATTTATGTACAGCTCGACAGTGTATTTAAACAGTGGGCTATGTATAGCCCTTTGCTTAAGTTATAACTCGTAACATCTTTGAAAATGACAATAAAAAAAATGTTTAAAACTGACCTGGTGCAAACAGCGACTCAAATAAAACTGATTATGAAATAATAGAACTTAACACTTCAAAACACAGTCGCGTCACCTCACCTACCTTTTACAAGCAAAATAGGAAACATACTAAAATATTAAATACGAAAATCAAAATTTCTCTGTCAGGAAGTATAAGGTCCTCGCTGTCGTTTATCACCTGCGAAATTGCTTGTGACAAAACGTTCATAACAATTAATCATTTTTGCGCAAACAACAAAAGGCGAAAGACTTTCTTTAAAAAATCTCCGAAGGTGTAATTATCTTGGTACCTTTGTTTCGTAACAAGTCTAATGGTCCGGAACATCTTTGTACATTGTCAGTGTTACCCTAACAAGGTACTTTTTAGTGGTTTACGGTGTAATAAAATCGGTACGGACAAGGCCAAACATTGCGGGAATCTACGATATTATTCGCAATGTATTAGAGAAAGGTGCTTTAGAACTTTTTTATATAGATTTTTATTACACTCTCTTCTAAGGTTGCGTCACAGTTAACCCATTTCAGGTCCAAAAAATAGTTCTTTGTCGCCGTAAGGGTTATGTTTTTTAAAAAGCTTTTTTTATTTTTTACTAACAACGGTGTTCCGCGAACGCGTTCTTCACAAAAGACTAAACCGTTTTGTTAGTAAAGTTTTTGTTTAGTTTTGTTTTATCGGAGTTAAATATACGTTTGAGGCTATTGTGTTAGGGAGAACTTGTTGTTGAACATTTAGTCAGGAAAAAATCCTTCTTGTGTACACTCGACTTTAGATATCTATGAATAAAACTTGTTATTTTACTGGGTTATACGAAGTTAGTTTCAACCACGTGTTTATAAGTGTTTAGGTATTACTGTGATAATAAAACCATACCTACACCTGTTCCTAGGTAAGTCAATAAAGTTTAAGACACCTGTATATATGCTAAGCGACTACTCCAGATAGGTCAGGTTTTATTTGTATGTTTATATATAGTTATATATATATATGTATATATATATAGAGAGAGAGGTTGCGTTGTTTTTACTTACTACCTTCACTATTTTGTGCTCTCAAACTAAACATCTTCACTAAGTAGAAGAAATAGGTATATCAATGTAAAGAAACCGACTATATACCTATGAAAAAAAATGTTTGCTCATCCATCTTATATGTATTGTAATAGTTTAGAATACATATAAACATACACCAGTTGTTACTATGTTATTGAAACGCTTTTTGGGGGCAATGTGTAGAGATAGAGGATAGAGGATTCATCGCATACAGTAATACTATTCTTCCTTATATCTTAATTCAAATTACTTATAAAGCACAGTCAATGCCCAAAATGTCTAAGTACAACATTGTTGTCTCAATATCGCTATTAATAAAATCGATCTTAGTCTAAGAATTGTTATAAAGATTATATTTATACTTCATGAACATAAAAGCATAGAAGCACATGGTAGGTGGTAGGTTTGTACCAATAGGGCTATGACTTATGCCTACTTAAATCTATATTACAAACACCTACCTGTTATTAATAAAAGAAGTAAAATTTATTGGTTTCAGTTCGTCTGGAATTTTGAATTTTATGTATATAAATTGTGTAATTGAAATCAAGCACTGTCGTTGTGATCAGATCATTTATTTTATTTCATATATCCTTTTAAGATTATAGTACCTATATACCTAGGTGATGCTAGACATGTACCTACATGTCTAATTTCATTTAATATACCTATAGTAAGGCGTGGTTGAGACTGTGTAGGGATGTGTCGTTAATCTTTTCGATTAGATAAGTAGAAGTAAGAAATAGCAAATTATTTTAGATTAATTAGAATTCAAATATATAGGATCAAGGTATGTATATTCTGTAGACATCTGATCGTGACACGACGTACGCCGTAATGCGGTCCGGTAATATGTATATTTTTTATTTTATTTTTATTTAAAGAGACATCTCCCGCACTAGAATTAATTCCTGTATCGCGGGGGACTTTACAAACACTCAAGCAACGGACACAAAAACACCCAGGCTCAGAACACCAAGTGCAGTCCTCTCTTATTATATTGTTACTCTTCATCCGCAGTTCAGTAAATTATTAGATTTGAGAAAGAAAGAAAGAAAGAAAGAAAGAAAATATATTTATTTTGTAGTCATACAAGGCAAGGATAACAATTTCATCAGACGTTAGTGCCAACAAGTACCACTATATGAGACAAAAATGGCCGTTAGCTCAGCTTTGTGCTACCTCGTAAGAAGCAGCGCTGGTATTATGCTAACACCTAGTGAATGTCACAGACAGAGAGCCATCTTATTAGTATATATATGTAAGAGTGAGTGAGAGAGAAAGAGTACCTACATAGAGTATTCATAACCAACTTTATCAATGCATACTATGTGTATATATGTATAAATGTGTATATTTAAAATATACTACTTATCCGAAAATTAAACTAAGAACATGATTTCTAGCGTATTCGTGTTAGATGCAGAGACTAAACAAAACGTCATGTCATTCCTATTTAATCTGTGCCCCAAACGCGGGGTTTTCAGTAGTTCTAAACAAGAGAAAACTGGGAAAGTAAAAGTTTTAAAATTAGGTAAAAGGCAAACGTTTATCCCCGGCAGAGTGAACGGTTAATGGAAATTTAATAATCCTTTCCTATATAATAGTATACAGTAGACTTAATTATTGAAGAAAGAGAGAAGAAAGGGTTTCTCTGATTATATTGATTGTAATTTAATTTTTTTATCAACCAGCAATAGGCTCCACTTGGTTTTATAAATTCTACATAAACCACAAATTCAATTGATCAGAAGGGTCACCACAAAAAAGCAAATAATCCTTAGCAATAAGAACGATAATCAATGGTTTTCTCATTTTTTTGATTACCTACATTCTACTTCCTAAATGTATCACATTCTTTTTGCTCTAAGTAGTGGACGAACCAGTAGCCTATTAAATACTTAAACGTAACAAATGTAGAAGCAAATTCCTTAACATTACAGAGCCTACAGAGAAGTCGCAATCTTTGACAATAAGTAAAAACAGTTAATTAACAAAAAGAATAACGTGCAAAGACTTTGAAATCAATTATAATAATGGTAATACTCACGATACATATACATTTATGTATATATATGATCAACATTTTGTAAAGGAGCTCCTAAAGAGAAAATTATAGATTAACTCTGACTATAAGTGCTTTCAATTACATCACAACGAAATTGAATCGCGCTCTCTTGAACCAAAATAGAGATCACTTATTTTGATACTCAATGCTTGTAAGTAAATGTACTTACTAAATGCAATAACTTATTAAGAACTGTATCGTAATTTTCCAAGAAAACATCACTAAGTAACCTTTAATAAACGGTATTTGTGTGTGTATCAATTTTAACGAGTTGTGTGGATTAATCTAACTTTGTTATTTGTAGTGAATATTTTTTATTTTTAGTTTTAAAATAGGTATGTTGTTTAAGTCGCAATATGTATTTCCATACTTTTTACTTCTAGCTTTAGCCCTGGACTTCGTACATGTTAAATTGAGAATCACTTATCAATTCTATAATTTAAGTAAGACCTCTAGAAATACATGGATGAAAACTGTATTCAAATCCATGCATTTAAGTAGTTTTTGCATGCGTGTTTGTACACGACAACACCTACAGACAGACAGACCAATATTCAGAAACTCATTATTTTGCTTCTGTTGTATATTTATAATGTGTGTATGTGTGTGTATATTTATAATGGAGAGAATTCGGCCTATTACAATGTAATTTTTTATGTATATAAACACCGAAATACCTTTTTTTTTCAAATAGATAATGTATTTAAGTAATAAAATCATACTCAAATAAAAAAAGTGTAGGTACCTCCAATATTCCGCCCATTATTATTAAATTCACAAACTTATTCATTGAACATGAATTACCCAAGACGCGAAGTGAACAACTTGAATCAAAGAAGTGTACATCTGCATTCCAATGTAAACTTTGAGAGCCGTCCGTGCCATACCAGAGAGGTACCAGTGGAATGCGAAATTTTGTCTGATTGGACATATTGTAAACCCTGTAACAATTTGATAGAAATAGAATTAAATCTAAGCCGAAAGACTAAGGAACAACAGATAACAATTTGTTAGTTTTTATTCTTAGTCTACTAGCTACAATTGCATAAGTTTTAATTTAAGAAAAATACATTGCACTTGTTATAATTATGACTTGCATTGATTCAATCATTCAGAAGATACAACAGTTAGAAACAAATTTAGGTTATTATAAATCTTTGAGAAACATAAAAGAATAGGAAAAAATATCCCTCCAACAAATCTAGAAATCCAATATTACCAAGAAATATGGTTCACAATCCTTCCTCAATACCCAATCAGAACTCTTTCGAATATTTTCTCCTTACCTAATCTCGCAAAACTCCATTAATACATCCCAGTTGAATTATAGATGTGATAAATTTCGCTACCCTTAGTAGAGGTCTTTACTCAGGCCTCTATAACTCTGAGCTTCGTGTTCGCCTGTAAGATAGCAGCCCCCGCACCCCACCCCACCCACATAAACTTAATACTACATAACTCACTCTTGAATAACTTATTGCACAGTTATTCTTGTTTGCAGAACCTCTTTTGCGTCTAGCTCTTGTTTATACTGCATACTTCAACAAAAGTAGCTGTATATAAAATGATCGATGGAAGATGCGAATGAAGTTATAGAGTACGATTATTGTTATTTTGTGTGCAAAGAAAAGTGTGTTAGTATAGGACGTAAGATTATTTACCACCCAGAATAGGGCACGCCTCTGGCATCCTCAGAGTTACTGCACCGTATCCACGGAGGCGGCATGCGCGTTGGCCGAAACGCCAGAAGAGAGAGAGAGCCGCAATGGTTCGTTGGTCGTCCCGACTGGAGGCTCCACGTGCTGACTTTGCCGCCGTGGGGGCGCTCCAGCCAATCATCGTCGAATGGGCATGGTGGCAGCACGGGACCCTTTCCTCCCAGGTTCTTTCCGGGCACGACTGCTTCTGGAAGTACTTGCACTCGGTCGCTAAAAGGAAAATGAGCCCTGTCTGTCAACACTGCGACCGCAGTGAGGACTCGGCTCAGCATACACTCGCGGATTGCCCCGATTGGGCGTTGCAACGTCGGGCCCTCGGTGCAGTTATACGCTCCATGGCATGGTTGCATAGTGTGGGCAGGCTATTCTCGGATTCCTCTTATTTTAAGCGCAGCATGACACATCGTTTGTTTTTTTTTTAATGCAATAGGGGGCAAACGAGCAGACGGGTCACCTGATGGTAAGTGACTACCGCCGCCCGTGGACACCCGCAACTCAAGAGTCACAAGTGCGTTGCCGGCCTTTTAGGTAGGAGTACGCTCTTTTCTTGAAGGTTTGAAGGTCGTATCGGTTAGGAAATACGACAGGCGACAATTTGTTCCATAAGCTGGTTGTGCTAGGCAAAAAGCTTCTGGAGAAGTGCATGCTCATGGAGAAGCTTCTGGTGGAGTGCCAATCGTCCAGGTGATGGGGATGGATATTTTGTCGCGTAGGACGATGGCGGAAACCTGCAGCCACTGTAAGTCCGAACAATTCCTCTGAACACTCCCCATGATACAAGCGATAGAGGATGCAGAGTGAACTACATCTCTACGCAACGCTAAGGTATCAAGTCGATCAGAAATATCTTGGCAGTCAATGATGCGAGTCGCTCTCCGTTGAATGCGATCAAGAGGGAGAAGCTGGTACTGGGGTGCACCTGCATAGAGATGAGAACAGTATTCCATGTGCTGCCGAACCTGCGCCTTATAAAGTTGCAGGCGGTGGGCTGGAGTAAAATACTGTCTCGATCTGTTTGGCACACCAAGCTTCTTCGAGCGTTTTAGGCGGTTCGATTCCGAAACCCCGTTCCACTGAAAATGATGGCGGTTAAATGAAGGCCAGAGAGGGTTTCCACACAAAAAAAGGACAAGAATATTTTAACTTAGTAATGTAATACAATAGCATAAAAAGTATGTTATTGAAGAGGTTATTCATTAAATAGTAATTATATACTTGGAAGACAAAGCAAGCTTATTTCCAACAAATGTTTACATTTGTCTTAGATAGGATCCAAACGGGCATCCGAATAGTAGTAGTAGTTAGTAATAATATGAACCGCCACTTATACGTCATAAATGCGACCGACAGCCCACTGTGCAGGCTTCTGTGCTTCTGGAAGGAGCTAGGGTGGTTCAACTAGTGAGCCTCCTGAACGCATAATAGACTGACCATGAGCCTAACTGCGGAAACAGAGCCCTTTATCCTTAGGTAGGATCTTTCTCTCCCAAGACGTAGATAAATATTTGGGTATTTACTACGATAAATCTAATTGGTCTTAGTGCTTTCAAAGGCATTCGAAGTTGTCCTTCAATTTTACAAAAACCCTAGTACAAGAACCAGTGCTACTATCACTAAGTGCTAAAGAGTATTTTTTTAAAGTCATGTGTGTCAAAGTGAGTGGGTACAAGCAACGATACGAAGGGCTTTTATCTCAACGTGATGTACACTCTGTCACGACTGGGTTCGGACGTGACCGAAATGCAAGCGATTTATTTTGTTACTTAAATAAACGTAGAACACTGATTTGATTCGTCATTTAAGAGTTTTTAAACATATAATCTTTTTTTCACATTTTTTTATTAAAAGTGTAGCATTTTATTTAGTATCTGTACACAAAAAAAGGGCTATTATTTAGAAAGCTGAAACATTTCATAAGTATACATACGTCGTTTTTTAAGATCGTTTTGCTGTCGTCGTTTTGTAAGCTCTTTTCCTTTGGCGAGATAAAGAAGAAGGGAAATATTTTCTGTGGCAATAAATTCTGGAAGCGTTGTATGGACATCCTTGAAAGCGGCACATGTAGTAAATGTACTGAACTTTTATATATGAAACATATATAATCGTATATTACCAACAAATATCTGACTTGTAAAAATAAAAATATGGGCCAAATACAAAATGTGAGGGATCTACGGATTTAGTTTATTCAACGTTGTGTTTATATATCATATCTGATTCGAATGAACCTAAAAACCTTTATATTTATTTGCATATAAGCCTTTAATCAGCGCATCCTGCCTGTGGACGATGCCTGCCTGTTATTTTAACAGGCAGGCATCGTCCACAAAATTATAACTTTGTTGCTTGTTTTACTTCTTCTAGTAATCTTTTCAGAATAAAACAAAGGTATTTCAAGAAATGGTTCTCTTTTCCAATCTAAACAACACTGGGCACTATCAGGAGCCTATAAATCAGAACTTCTAAGATGCCTTTGTCCTACTCTATCTAACGCTACCTATGTATAAGTAGGGAGTCATCGTAGGCCGTGAAACATCGTTTGGAATACTTGTGCAAGTAACTTATGTACGTTGTAAAAGGATGTATCAGACGAAAAGGTGCTATAAAACTGGCTCTAGGGTACTGCGACACGGAAACTAGAGCTTTTCTCTTTTAATGGTCAATTTACATGTCTGAGGGTACGTAGATAGGTATACTTACCTATGCTCGATAGAAATGTGGGTAGAGATATTTCATAGAGCCACCTACCCCTACACCACTTACATCTATATTAAAAGTACTATACTTTATTGCGCTGGTTTTACAGTTATTATTACTCATTGGCTTAAATTAAGTACTACAGTCTAGAAACTACACTTTGTATAGGTATTGTAAATGTAACCTAATTATAATATATAATTGTCATTACCACCAACTTTTCTATATTTGTAAGCATTAACAATGAATTATTCAAAAGATTAATGATGTACTAATTAAATGCTAATCAGAACTAATAGTGTTGAATAAAACACCAGATCCCTATTAGGTAATCTACACTTGTCGATATCTAGTAAAACAAATTGAAGTCGTCAAATTATTAATATTTAGATACTAAAGTAGCTCTGCTTGCTTGATATTACAATAGTCAATAAAATATTTGTAATAACCACTAACAACAAGTAATGTTTTTATAATTATAAATAACGTTTAGCGAAAAAAATAACAGTGGCACCATACTTTGCCTAACCAGTTTTTATATTTAGCTGTATACTTAAAAGTGCAAAATAAACCATAAACTGTGAAATAAACCCAATCAAAAGCTGCAAAACGTAGATACTTTCAATAACTCACTCTCGCTCCCTTCGTGAAACAAGAACGCAAATTACAATGCAATCACATGCGTCGGCGCAGTTAATTCAGCTACATTTAAAACATAAGTTTGTTACTATCAAATATGAGCTACACATGAATTAGGAAAATTCAACCGATTGTCGCATCAAATAGAGATGATTTTACACTGTGTCTAAGGATGTTTTAAGTTATTCTGGAAGAGACAATGTAAGTAGATTTATACGACATTGCACGATGTGTAGAATATTGTCTGAGGTCTTGACATTTGTGTTTAATGTCTCTGTTCCAATGAGATTCTACTGTGCAAATTATGGGAACATTGTCAGATAACTTTTGTCACCCAAAGTAAAGGTAAAACCTAGTAATTTTATTAAGCGACAAGCTTAAGCCGCATGTAATAAGTTGAATACCACTACATATTTTTTATACAATTTGTGTTAGAATTTTAAAATGATATTTGAGTGTTTGCTGAGAATTATAAGGTATATACAAAAAGGAATTAAAATATCTACTGGGTCAGGATCTTAACACTTACAAAAGTAATGGACACTAATAGCACTCCGGCTGTTATCATCAAAAATACTAATATATCTGTAAATTTCAATATAAATAATATACACAGTTCTGCCTTTATTAAAAATATACTTTAAAAACTCTTCAAAACGACTTCAAAATTCAATCAAAAAAGGAATCCATTCACAAATAACTAACATATCACGTATCATGTAGATAACAACTCACACACCAAAACAGTCGTATTGAGAAACTTCTCCTTTTTACTGTCGTTTAAAAAAGTATACAAATTCTAACTAAATTAATTTTATGCCTATCCTTTAAGGTGTTACAAACCGCAGGAGGCAGCCAGTTAAATTTAATAATGAGGCAAAGTTTAAAATTGGATGTTAAAATCATTGAAATGAATTTTTTTTATAGATATAATGTTCACGAATGTTTTTGGAGAGTACAGAAAAGAATAAGTGAAACGTTATAGTAATAGCAATGAAACATTTAACAAAACTATAAAGTTTTATTTAGAGCCTGAATCTATCATTTTGAATTTTGAAAAGAAAGAAAGTGTATTTACGTTACAACGCAAATTGTAAAGAAAATACTAAACAAATATCTTAACATATGTAGATTGGTTGATACACCAACACAGAATAAAATGTGTGAATCACAGTTCTAGCTACCGAGCTCACGATAAATATTCCTCTAGCCGTATATAAATAGCTCGCATCGAATAAATACTTTACAATGTGGAGTAATCTCGTCAAGAATCAAGATTACAGGAGTATAAAACCGGTCATACACGAACCTCGAGTGTTAAGTGATTAACGATTAAATAATAAGCCACCGCACTCGTAAAACAAAGATTAACATACAGTTACGGGAGTAAATAGCCTATAACTTTGATTTTTACGACTAAATAATCGTAAAGGAACCCTGTTAAAGCGGCCGCATTTGAGAGGCGTGGACGACTGTTGCGGCAAGTGGAACTAAACAGTTTTGAACTTGGACGGGTTTTAATCGCAGACAATGCAAACGGAGGGCTGTTTGATGCACTTTTATTTTATGACGCACTCGTAACATAAAACGGGGAACATCTCAACAAGGGTTATGAACCGTTTAAGAGACAAGAATGGAGATATAACAATTTGTTTTTTAAGCCACTCTCGATTTTTAACACCTAATAATCGTATCTCAAAGTTGTTTGTGGGATGAAAAGTACTATCTTGTGCATGACTGTAAGATTCGTTAAGCAAAAGGTCGCTTTTAATATACGTAACTCATCCTAAACACCGAATGATATACCCTGTTTGCCAAACCACCTAATTTCGCTCCGTCCGCACATTGTGCCCATTACGGTTTCCCTGGGCCAAAATTCCGTGTAATTAAACAACTGAAATTTTAACAGTATCCAGTATACATTTAATAAGGATGGGCCATTAAGAGTGTAAATGGACCAAATGTTTGGCTTTCGCCAAAAACCAAAATGGGGCCTGCAAAACGGAACGCTGTGTAAGTTTCGGTCGTAATATGACCGCTAGGATAACATGTGTAAAATATTTGCGTTTGTAAAGTAAGGCTTGTAAAATATAAGAAATAAATTGCTACATTTATTTTTATAGCTTGCAGGTGGGATCAAGTTCTTTGGTATTATGCCAATTTATAGTTTCTAAATTGATACTTCTTTATCATCGCTATTTTAATCAGATAATATCCTTAATTTTCAACTATGTGATGTGACCAAATAACGCCAAAACTAAAAAACGAGAGTACATTAAAAACGGAAACCATCAAAACAACAATCGCCTAGATTTTAATTGAACAACGGAACAGAGACTCTCGGCGAGTGCCGAGTAAACGTCGTGAATCGCCCAATAATAATGAAAGTGATGGCTGTGACGCCGTCGGTGTATGAAGCGGCAGTTTGGGCTACATAAACAGCCAGTATACTTACTGTACCTTTACAATTTGATACTTTATATAGCTCTTATCGCAAGGGAGTAAGGATTGCATTCGACAGCCGCATGTATCAACTAAAACACAACGTCTTTGTGTAGCGGCCCCCTCTACGCTAGGCGGGAGGGGCTCTGAGCGGTCGGCTTACACGTAGTCAAAATGGCCGACTTTTTTATCGCGAGTGATTGGGACCGCACGTATAGTTTGGAAGGCACAGAACAGAAATGAGTAATAAAAAAGTATCTTGACTAATTATACTACGATGAATATAGATTTTGTTTTAATTTTTAATTTATTTATTTTATGTACAATTTTACTGGGTTATGTACCTAATACGTGTTCTATTTGTAAATCTCTTGTATTTTAGGTAAAGGTAAAGGTTTTAGTCGGTTCCAGTCCGACATACCACCTCATCGCCAGCTCCTGTGAGGTAATGACCCGTAGGGTTTCTACACAAAAAAAAAGGAGGTAAAGGTAATGTTAAATGTAGGTCAGGTTAATTTATTATAAAATTATTATGATCAAATTATTTGATCACTAAAGAAAAATTATAAGTTTACAAAATAAAGAAAAAATTTACTTTGTTGTTTTTGTTTTGAGTCTAGATGGTCAACCCTGGCTATTAAAGTAAGAGTTACTTCTTCAAGAAGATTATAATCTTAAAAAAAAAAATGTTGTGTAAAAAGTTATCTCTAAATGCCATACGAGTATTATATGTCACTCTATCTGTTTAAATGTTTCAACTCTTGGCCCAAGGCCAAGCTTAAATAGATATACCTTTTTAATTTAACGTGACAGCAATTACTTTAATAAATAGAAGAATAGTGTTTTACAAAAACAAACATGTGTTAAATCACAGCAGTAGGATATATTAGAACTAACAGAAGAAATACAATCAAAAGTATATAATAATATTGATTAACTAAACAAAAGCAATAAAATAAGTGTTATATCGCTGACTTTTTCAGAAATAAATGTAGTATTTATCTCTACACAGTATTACGGATTTAATAACAATGTGATTTAGTATTATCTACTCAAATATTTCTAGCTCGCGTCATGTAAGCCGTCCCTGCAATGGGGTGTGTGCGCGCGGGTATTTTCAGCCAACGCACCGACCGGCGCCAGCTGCCGCCGTCTTTTTTGTTCTCGCCGTGTCTCAGCCTTCTCTAAACATTTCATATTCCCTGTATGTTCTACATTTCAATGTTTAGGATTCCATAACGTTATGAAACTCTTACTGTACTGTTAGATTTCTCGATTTGTGCTTTATCTTCTCTTTATTCTCCAGTATTTCAGTGTTTTCAATCATATGCAATAATAGTTTAGTAAATACTTATGATCTTTACAAAAAACATACTATAAAATAGTATGAAGAGAACATTAATGCTATTTTTTTTAAATTCTGGAATACAAAATTATTGGGCTTAGAGTAAACCTCTTTTTTCATTTATGGAATTTCGGTGGAATGGTGTGTCGGAAGGTAACGAAGGTACCTGCATCAACAATTATTGAGAAAGTTTTGCCTGAAATAAAACCTTCAAATATCCCTAAAATACACAACAACATAAAAACGTATAGATATATATCTATCTGTATTGGTCAATGAGTAGTAATTTTGCAACTAAGTTGAAACATTACACACGGTAAGGTAATAATAATCTAATCATTCCAAAACGTAAAAAAATAATTAC
Source organism: Tyria jacobaeae (assembly GCA_947561695.1). NCBI lineage: Eukaryota > Metazoa > Arthropoda > Insecta > Lepidoptera > Erebidae > Tyria > Tyria jacobaeae. Next base: position 13,588,607 of record OX387218.1, read on the forward strand.
ACGTCGGCTTCTGTTTGTCCTACACAAAATAAAATACAGTCATTCCACCGATATAATCTTCGATACTAATATCATATAATCTTTCTGGTCTAACTTCACAAAATAACATGATGCATACATAACAAATACATTGTATTGGCAGTATTGGCATACTTGCACGAAATTAGGCAGTAACACTTTACTTTAAAGATACGTCTTCATAAAAACAAACATCTTGTTTTTGTTTGCTTGATATTGAATCTCGTTGCAAATGCCTAGGTTTGTCACATGACACACATTCTATTACACAATTAAAACAAAAAATACTCGAGTATTTCAAGTAAGTATATTATTAAAACTTCAGAATTCTCTCTGTATACTTATCAATGGATGTTGCATTACTCGTAAATGTGGTACCGTATACCTTCCTAGGATAGAAACTATGAACTTGTCGACCGCAACCCGACGAGAAATGTATATAAAATATAACGGAGATTAACAAGAATATTCTATAAGAAAATACATAAATGTGATTTTTATTGACATTGTGTGAACACACTCTCAACTAACATTCTACGCAAAAAATATATTTTTAAAACCCAATGGGATAAGATGAAATTAATAATCCACTTCCTCTGTCCAAACTCAAGCTATTAGTTTAATGTTCAATTCAGAAGAAAACGCTTGATGCATTGCTTTTTCAGTCTTGGTTAATAAGTAAATAGAAAGTGATCCAATTGTCTGCTTAGGTAATATTAGCATAGTATTACAATAATTTTCATAATAATTTACTCCTAATGGTTCTTAAAATCAAATTGTACGCATTTCAAACCAATAAAATATCATAGTGAAAGCATTTCAAATTATCATATACATATTTATTTTAAGGCTCATATGATCAGGATTCAGCATACTGCCACTTAATGAAAACTGAATCATAATAAGAATTTAATAAACTTCAGGCTTTTCTTGACATTGCTTGGGAAGCATAAAACTTGTAGGATCCCACTCCTATTTGAATATGTTCTACATACACTGGGTGCTATCAGTGAACACCAATGGACTGAAAATAAAGTAGATAGGTGTCTAACACGCCGCGCGCCGGTACAATGGGCCGTGGCTTACAGATAATTCTCTACGAGACTATGCAACCAGACCTTTTGTTTACTATCTTAGTATGCCATAGGTTCCTTTTGTATATCGTAAAGAACGATAGGACGCCAACTAATATTGTTTTCCTTATTCTAATTTCTGTGATTTATTCCTATCGTACCAGTACTGTTTATAAAGAAGGAATACGTATTTATTGGAACGATTACACCCGACCACTGTTTCCACACGATGCCTAAGAATTTATTTTAATTCTGGATTTTTTTTTACATGCGATGGGGGGGAAACGAGCAGACGATTCACCTGGATGGCCAACTCAATAGTTAAAAGTGCGTTGCCGGCCTTTTATTTCGTTAGTACCAAGCGATGTCATGTCTGGTATCATGTCCTGTCCTGGCTTTTAGTTCCGAATAGAAAGCAGTAGGCTGTCTAAGTATGGTACCTAATTACAGGACGAAAATAAGGCAGTTTAAACCCCTTCACTGATATACAGGTGTAAGAATTAAAGAGCATAATTTCTTGACATCGCCTGCAGATACTTTAATATTCTCTAACTACACCTAATAAAAGAAAATGTGGTACTAAATCAAGATTCCCCTAGCAAGAAATGTAAATAATGACCGAGCCATAACAGTTATTCAAAAACTTTTTTGAAATATAGTCACTCCGTACGGGCAAAGTTACTAATTTATTTTTTCTGTGTCGTTAATTTGATGACAAAAATACCTTTAAAAACATGTAGATATAGTCAATGTACCTTTGAGGTATACTTAAGTTATCAATGACATTATTATTTAAGACTAATCAATACTACTATCTTGTGACTTACAGCTTGCCACGAAACAGTAAAAATATTTGATACTTACAGACTTTAGAATATTTATTAGTTGAAATTTCTCCTAAATTTAATGCAAAAACGTAGTTATAAAAAATATAAATAAAATGAATTATCAATAGGATATAAAATAAAAACTAACGCTGTACTTTTAACGATCAGACAAGAAAGAGGATTTTGTTTCTCGGCTGTATGTATTATGTTTATTTATCAGGGCTTAGAGCCTCAACTGATTCATGGATTTGGACATGTTAGGTGTCATTTGAATTGCATAACCTTACCAACAAAGGAGTTTTAATATTTTTATACCAATTGGTTTTTAAGTTGTTTTAAGAGGGTAGTTTTTTTAAACGGCAGTAATACAGCCTTACATAAATATATCTGTTTTTACAAATTAATATTTCAAACGATTCATAACATAGAAAGACACACCTCCTTTTTTCATATGTGTTAGTGTAAAATATAAATGCAAAGCAGACATCAGGACGTGATGGAACCATTTATAAATTCCAGGAAATCGGTGTTGGAATAGGCTACCGTCTACCAACATTACCCGACATAGACGTGTCAAGACTGTAAGAGCTCATCGCCTACAATAGATGTGTCACCATCTATTACAGTTCAATCTCGGACAAACTTTTATTCACATCAGCAAACATTTACTGACGAACAGCTATTACAGAAAGTTCAGACATGTCTAATTCTCATTTACTTTGAACAATGTAATATTTGATTTATAGTATGACATGAATGTATTCAAGGACCATTGAATTTCCTGTCGTGACGTCTCGAATAGCCTTGAGGTATTACATCGATAAAACGATCACGCAATTACAGGTAAACGATTCAGTGTGAAAACAAACAGTGTTGCGCACGAGTTGAATGCTAAAACGCAGCGGCGCCGGCGCACGTGCTCATACAGATATCCGTCGAAACATTTATATTTTTATTTACGGTTCATGTCCGGGGTGTGAGCTTAAAGACAGGCGAATGGTGCCAACGACATCTAAAGATGAGCTTTTTTGAGCATTAGATAGAATGTTGATTGATTTCTGATTATGGAGTTCTTGTTCATGTAGTGTCTTTATGTGATGGATATTTCTGTTTATATATAAATCTGGATTGGTAATTGATGACATAAGTGTTGATACTAGGGAATGACTAAACAACTTTATTTTTAATTGTCTGGGTGAGATTAAAACGTACAGAAATTGAAATATAAAATCGCATACTTTTTTACATACAATGCTTCCTTCAAAAGTGTATGAAAAGGTTTCTTTTGGACAGGGTTGTCCCACCTTGTACTCATCGTCACTTGCTATCAGGGGAGTTGGAAGACAAACGCCTACGCTAATAACCATAAAAATAAAAATTATGTTCTAAAAGGCTACTTGTAAGAGTGATGAAACTGATGAATATGGCGAAAGGTACATAAAATAAAGACAAGTTGTCAAAAACATTGTAATAAAAGAGATTGTGTTTAATGTTGCTATTTTTAGGAGTTCCCACATATAATTCATCTTTCTGATTAAATGCAAAGATAATATTTGTAAGGGGTAGGGGACTCCTCTGAGGTCTCTCTGTGATCTAATCTATCTAAAAGTATATTTTTATTGCTCCTTTCTGAGTTATCAAGCTACTTATGTGAATAATAAAGAAATCTTGTTCAGAAGTTTCATGTTTAAGAAGTTATCAAGCATAAGCTTTCGCCTGCGTTATTTATCTATCTCTCAGAAACATTCTCTTTTTAATAGATTTAGTGTACTCTATCTCTTTTTCTGTATCCCTGTGTGGCGGCGTTCTATTTCTGAACGAGCCTTAAGTGACGCGTGTGTAGGAGAACAGATTTGACAGTCGGGGGGGGGATAAAATAACCAGGTCTGATGTGATTATTTATTTATAAGGATGATGTTTAAAAAATAAATATTGAATAGTTTTATTATTCAACGTGACCATCAAGTCAAATAAAGTCAACCCCATACCTAGCCCAACATGTAAGTAAGCTTTTATAATGTTTTCTTTAGTAGAATAAGAAAACATAACAGATTAACAAAGTCACTTACGCATTTATAACATAATATTAAGTTGGAACTAGAATGTTACATACACGTGTCACAAAGCTGACAAATGTTTTTTCATTGTTTGTTAAAACACACTAATCTCTGGAGTCAATCTTGATTTTCTCAAGTATGCTGCATCGTACGCTGGGCAAGAGAAGCTATTAAACGATGAAACATGCGATGTGTTCAAGCTTTCTGGGCATCTTCTAAAATGACAAAGTGACGAAGGAATGGGTACTCGATGTGACGAAGCTGCCCAGCGTAACTGCTCTGTTAAAACAAAAAAGATTAGCTAGCTAGAACATGTGCATCGTTTGGAGCCCTCTAGTTTAAGTAGACAAACTCTCTTTGGGGAAATAGCTTATGCCAAGAGACCTGTGGGCCGTCAAAAGTTGATATTTTAAAAGGCAGCGTAAAGCGCGATATGATCCCTTCCGATATTAACTTTTCCCATTGCGACCTCGCAGAAAAGCCTGATCGGTGGAGAAGGACTTTTCTTAGACTGCTTTAAAACTCATGATGAAGCTTGGTTAGAGATGCTGGCAAGCACGAAAAAAATAGAGTTTCAGCGTCTTCTTCAAGCAACTAAATCCAAACTTATTAGCACTGTTGGCGCTGCTGCAGCTCCCTGTATTGGTAAATCACAACACCCACCAGCAAAAGTGCTGAAACACTCAAGTCATCTGATCAAGATGTTTATAGGCCAACGATAATGATTATTATTGGATATTATTGTATTGGATAGAGTATTTACTGACAAAAACATAGGCTATAAAATACCGCACTGCGACCCTTAGGGCAGGTGACCATAAACGCAAGTAAAACTGGGGGGAACAGGTATTATTAGATACACCTCTATTCTACGAGTCAGTGTCGCCTATATTTGGTTACATTCCAGTGGACAATATTGCATAAATATTGCCCTTCAAGGTAGGCAGAGTTATATTATTCACTGGCATTTCGTCAATTAGAATTTGGTCCCACTAACGTAATAATATTGCCGCCAACCGGCCACCATATGACTGTACATATACCGTCTGATAGGTAACAGTCCAACCCCTTAGTCGCCTTTTACGACATTTACGACATCCACCGGGAAGAGATGGTATGGCCCTGTTCTACTAAACCCTACCTAACCTTGAAGTAACTCTATATTCACTGAAATAACTACACGAGAGCAGGTGTTACTTCAGGTGCTTAAAAATGTGAGTTAAACTGAAACGATATAATCCTCGATAGGTATAATACGAATAAAACAATTCCCCAAAGCGAAACCAACTTTTTTACCTATTTAATCGACACGTGTCCCACTAAAATAGCAACGGACAAATATATAAACTCATCTAACGTTTAAACTGTACTTAGAACCTTGTAGACAGCCTCTCCTCAAACAAATTAGTATGAAATCGTTGAATGTTACAGGTCTATTTATGTTGGACAGTAAAATTAGCTCTCCGACGGAAAACGGCCTACGTGATTACGAATTTAAATTGCCCAATCAATTTTTAATTTGGTTGCATGAAAATGTTTGTATACGGAAGGAATAATTTTGTTAGTATACCGTTGTTATATTCGTAGATATTTTGTTTATTGATAGTTGAACGGCTTATTGATACATTTATTGGGTAGGAATTACACATATAATTATTCATATTACTGTAGTCGCTTTTACAATTACAACGAATTTACAGGTCTTTCTTTTAATTTTTTGCTAACGTAAACGTTGTTTGAATGTTTGTAAGGGGGACTTTACAAACATTTAGCAACACAGGAATTAATCCTAGTGCGGGAGTTGTCTTTTGAATTTATTTATCTTTATTGTACACCATAACAGTACACACAGATGAACAATACACACATGATTACAACAGTTCAGCACTTTTTACGTACTGAAACAATAAGGTTTTGATTGAAACATCCTGAATTTATTACTAATACTAAACTTGTGTTCCTAGCTAATATTTTTTATTTTTTATTTTAGATGCTCTTCTTTCTTAATATACTTATTTTGCACCTTAATTTTATAGCACGGTTTTATTTTATTATCATTTAAAAAAAAAAATAGCTAAAAAACAAAAATTAACCTGAAGTTGCGGTGACACTCTATATTTGTTTATTATTTTTTCACACAAAACATTTGGCATAACTGTTAAGCAATTTTATCTAATAAAGAAATTGAATTGGAACTAACATTAACGTATTTAAGCTGTATTCGCGGGAGGCAACCATTATATAATTTATTTATGTTCTGATCGATAACTTAGAGGATATTTGAACAGAAGCCAATACGTTATTGATTGGTGAAATGAGCATACGTTATTAGTAGACATGGTTTCTAGTCAAACTGACATGACTGAGGTATATTAGGATTTTATCTATATACCATTTTACATTCATAACTTAGGCACTAGGCGTAAATGCACCCCGACAAGTCTATTGGTCAATACCTAAGATCAGGTCAGTTGATAAGAAAAATCATATGATTTTGGAAATGACAGAAAGTTTTGAAAAATATTTTGCAGCTAAATTATTTTTAACTATGATGTAAGATGGTATATTGCCTCTCTGGTAGTTATGATGATAATATCCATCATAATATATTCATTGTTTTGGTTTTTTACGTAAAGGATAATAGTATAATTTAAGCTGAAATCTAATGTAAGTATTTTTTTAAATAGTAACCAAATGTTGTAGATACATTGGATACCAAGAGACATCTCACATAAGTTCAAACTATTAAGTTGTATACATGAATCTTACAAAAGAAATATGATATATAGCTTTATAGATAAGTAGGTAGCTAAATGTATTATATTGTTAGATATTTTTTGTTTTGGATACTATTACTAATGTAATAGACAATATATATCTTAGTAGTCTTATAACGGAACAGCATTTGGACATATTTGCACGTTTGTCAGCAGTGGCTTATAGTTTGGGAACAGAGTTTGAGTTATTATTATTAATAAACTTTAGAAAATATAAAATGTATTAACTTCTAGTACTTCTACAATATCGTATACCAGTACTTCAATACGATTTTTGTATTACTATTACGTATTACTATAATGTTCAAAAAAACTTTAAGTAAATTATCTTTAAAATAAATTAATGATTTTATTATAACTTACACTTAATTGATCTTTACAATCCATAAAATATTAATTAAAAATTCATTTACAACAGTCACAAACTCGAACTGTTCGCACTTATGTTTATTACCATAAGAGCGACAGAGACAGACATATAGCTATCGATCTCTACAAACGGCTAGGCATCGCCAACAACAGTAATGGCGGACGATACAAACACAGTTCGATTTTTAAAGTATTTAATTGATTTACCTTACAATAACACACTTAATTATTGAACACAGTATAAAGAACACTAGATTTACACTACGCACTATGACACTTATGGATTGTACAACAAAATAGCAAGTTTTCAAATAAATGAAATCACATTGGTCGTTCGTCGCACAACACATCCGTCGCCATATCCAAATTTTTATATCCAGGGACAGACTTCGGTGCAGTTGGGGTAAGATATATTTACTTCGATTAATTTTTACTTCTATTTAGGTTACCTCTTTAATTTTGTTGTTAGTAATATAGAAAATATTTTATTTTTGATTTTCAAATTTAAATTAATTTTGAAAAACTAAAATAATATTTTGCTTTATTCTATTTATCTATAATTTCGATGTTATTTATATATATCTTAGACAAAGTTAGATAAGTACTTTAAATACTTATTATTATATTTTGATGCTTTTTTATTGAATATTTTTTCCTCTTTTGGAAATCAATGTCGGTCATAACAGCCATAGGTATAAGGTATAGCTGTAATGCAAAAATATTTGTATGCTAAAATTAAAAAAAATATTTATTAAAATCCTAGCATACAAAAATCGTTCTTAAGGATGATTAGTTACATTAATATAGTTGTACCAAGTGACAGGCGTGTACTTGTGATATTTCTCACGTTACTGGAATTCCAAAAACTTTGCCATTTTACTACTAAGTTGCAAGTACGTTTGTATACCTATATAGTTCAGATTACAGTTTTTAAGTAAGGACATTTGATGCTAAAAACTTTGCACTTTAAAATGACTTTTTTGGGCTTTTAAGACCTTTTTTTAAATGGATAGTGTCAGTGTTCTAAGTGTGTCTGGGTACCAGTAAATTAATTGAAGACATCATTTAAGATTTAAAGAAGAGTTTGATTTTTAAATGACATGTTATATTATAACACGTGTAAAACTTAAAAGCTTACCATCCAGGCAGACCGGATGTCAACATTTTTAGTAACCACAATCCATATAATGTTTTCAATATTATTTATTTTGCTTTGAAGAATATGTTACTTGTTTGATTTTGTATTTTTGGTTGTTTTTTTTTTTTGTAACAGCGGAAATTTTGATGACCAGGTGCCGTATCTCTTAGAGGTCTTTGACTCTAAATACTTATTTAACACCTGTTTTAACTAAATGGTGTTGAATAAGTACGGAAATAGAAACATAGTCTTGAGGCTAAACTACTGAACGTATTTCGTTCATATTTTGCAAATTGTCTAAGAATTTATTCTATTAGTTCTTTTATTCTTTTTATTCATGTATATCTTAATCTTAAGTAAACTCAAAGACTGTGCATATGGTACAGTATTTTAATGATCATATCTTTGTGGCAAATGATTATAAAAAAAGGATACTTAGAAAGTATATTTTCAGATATTTACACTGCTTCAGCTATATTCATTTGGCTTAGTGGACATATCAAAAAATATATTTATTATTTTATCTTCTTGTTTTTTACACTTTGGAGATATGTATGACATTAGTTTTTAGTTAGTTATTACTTTTTACAGAATTGAGAGATAAATAAATCCATGTATTTGCATTTGTCATTTATAAATACCACAGTTTAAATTATCATCATTATTTTAAACGCAACAAAAGAAAAATTACGTCACAGCATTACTTTTCTTAAGATGACGAGTAATGTTTGAATGCGTCCCTGTGTACGCACGCTCCGCCCATTAGAGCTACAAAAGTTAGCGGCGTTCCTTCAAAATATCTCGTTTGGAGGCCATTTTGACGATCGTGAGCGAGTAAGATAGCATATCGGCTTCACAGTAGCAGTGCGACGTGTGCGACTGAGAGAATTATGCAAAGTTAGTATAGTTTTAATTTGAATGGAAAAGTGCGTGGAGACATCTGTGTGTGTGCATAGGATATCATTCGTGACGGGTGGCGTCGGGTGTCCTGACTAGTGTTTACGGATCGTAGGCCGAATGGGTATAGAAAATAAAAATTAAAAAAGGCCAAAATAATATAATAATATTTTTTTTAATTTTTAATTCTTCCGAATAAATTGTTATCTTTCTATTTATTATGTAAAACACAATTATTACAGATTTAATAAATGAGTAATAAGAATATTTTATTTATTTCTATGAAGATTCTTTATTTATTTTTTGCATTGTCGAGATAGCGGTAGGTACCAACATAAGAATGTTTATTTTTTTTTTATTTATTTATTTATATCTTTATTGTAAACATACAGAATTACAAAGAGAAAAACAAAGGATGAGTTACAAAATATGCAAATGTTACAATAGGCGGTCTTATCGCTCACGGCGATCTCTTCCAGACAACCATGACACGGATTTTCGGCATTCAAAAATTTTTGGGTTGCTTACATACAAGTAACACACCTAATCCTCTACGTAAATGGTTAAAATATCATTTAGACAATTATAAACAAAAATAGCACCTACTCACTTTCACATTACACACATACATACATACATACCCTACATATACATATATACAATTTATATTTATATACATACAATACATATACAATCTAAATATTATAATATGCTAAAAAGAGGATATAATATTTCTATATATCCATTTAATATATCATAATGACAAATAATGGTCCTTCACTAGCTTTTTAAAAACGGGCAAATTTTTTGCTTGTCGAATTGTCTCAGGCAAGTTGTTCCAAAGTCTTACAGCTTGCACAGTGAAAGACTTGTCTGCAAACTGAGTTGAGTGTTTCGGCATTTTCAGTATTAAATTCTCCGATGACCTCAGATTCCTGCAATGTGTGTTTTTTAAGAATTGAAAACGTTCTTTGAGATAAAGAGGTGTGTGAGGATGAAACAGAACACTGTATAGAATAGTACTGCTGTGCACATCTAAAATTTAAAGCTCTATTTTAAATTACATTTAAAATTGTTTTAAATATATTTTATGCAAATCTTATGACTTCCATAACTAACTGACATTACCATCTGCCGGTGCAAGTGTTATTTATCCATCCAATACAAGTTTTAATATTTACCACCTGTGCGACTAGCACACCGACGTTGACCCCCATGGGGCAAATCACTCCCATGGCGCCTGTTAACCTCGATGGTGCTAATTCCGCCAAATACATGGGGACTATGCTGGTGGTTAGGCCTGGAAATGTAAAAATTATTTATATCGAGAATGCCACTTATTATTATTTTCATTTTTTAGTCCTAGGAGACAAAAGAGCAGATGGGTCACCTGACAGTAACTGACCACCGCCGCCCATTGACACCTGTAACTCAAGAGTCGCTAGTGCACTGCTCACCTTTGGGGGATGACGGGTAAGGAGTAGGGAGGGAGTGTTGGGCTCCCGGTACTCTCACTAACTCAGTGAAACACGACGCAAGCATTTCTTCCCAACTGGTTTTTCTATAAAGCTGTGGGGTGTTACTCAGATCGAGCCTAAGCTTGGCTCTTCCACAATAAATATCTTCAATTGTTACCTTTGAAACCCTCGAGTTTGGGCTCGAGTTGGTTTTAACGAGTTAAAAACATTATATGTAATTGGTGTCCAAGCGTACTTTCTGGTTTTAGCCCATCAACCTTTTCCGTGTGTGAAAGAAGGCCTAAGCTAAACTCTTTAGATGGCTTATATTGAATTCTATAAAATAGCGAAATAAAAGGAGTCAGAAATCAGTGTGCAACGAAAAAGGATGTCTCGAAGACGAATAATAATATTGCCGAAATATTTGTTTAAAGAAAATATTTTTCGTTTCGTCTGAAGCCAAAAACTCACACACACAAGTACTATGGAGTCCCTGCTAAAGGCCATCACTGACATGAATGAGCTGTTCAACACCCGTATGGCAGAGTTTGAATCAAGAGACAGGCTCCAAAAGGAAACCACCTCATTGACACCACCCACCAGTCTGGAGTCAGAGTTTACAACATTTAAAAAATTTGTGATTCAGGCCCTCAATGACCTCCAGCAGCAGGTTCAGATACTGGCTCAATCTGCAGACAACTTAGAAACCCGTAGCCGCCGGAAGATACTACTATTTCATGGTGTACCCGAGGAGAAAAATGAAGATTTTACATCAGTGGCTAGTAAACTCCTTAACGAGAAGTGTAAGTTGAGTGGTCTTTCTACCCAACACATAAAAAGGAGTCAAAGGATGGGTCGAGTTTCATCATCTGGTAAGCCCAGGCCTATATTAGTAAAATTTCAACAAGTCACAACTAGAGATTCTGTATGGTACGCTAAAACAAATTTGAAGGGCACCGGGATAACCATTTCTGAGTTTTTAACCAAATCTAGACACAATGTCTTCATGTGTGCGCGTCAAAGGTTTGGCATTGCCGGATGCTGGACCCGGGAGGGAGTGATCCACGTTACAGGTCCTGACGATAAAAAGCATCGTATAACAACACTACGAACTATAGAATGTTTGTATATTATTAGTGACAGTACCTACTGTTGTCAATAAATTAAATATTACGTCATGCTTTCCTCTACTTTACCGTCTATTTTGTAATTGAAGTATTACATTTACATTAGAAATTTCGGAGAATTTCATCTGAGGCTTTTATTTTTAATATTTAGATACGCAGGTAGAAATTGTACAACTTTTTGAAAAATCTCTATTATAAAATATATATGTACCTACCTATTCACTTACTAAGGATACCTAATGCAGTGCACATAACTAAACATAGGTGTTTTATATTTTATATGGTCCTATTTTTCTAATAATAATTAATGTTGATTTTGAGTACAGGATACCATACCATACAATATAATTTATTGACTACACCATAAAAAGAAATTACATTTGTTATCTACGTAATATTAGACCAATGTGGTACGCTAAAACCTAAATGCAAAGATTCAGAGATTTGTGTAACGGTTATGCTTTAGTAGTGTACTTTAGTGCTCAGCAACATAATACTATTAAAATTAAGTACCTACCTATGATTGAATGAAAGGAAGAAAACAGAGGATTGATTCAAAGCCAATACCTACCTATTATTAGTAATGGTCTGGGGGACAATTGCCTCTCGGCGCGATAGTCGATTCACTGTTTCTTTTTTTTTTAATATATTGTAGGGGTTTTATACATTATTTATACCTTACCTTCTTATCAGCCATTCACATCTATATGCGCTGCTTGAACGGTTGAGTTATATTATTGCAACACTAAAATTGATTTGAAATGCTGAGATATCATAGCTGTGAATAAATATTTTTAATTTTTGCTTTAAAATTTTATTTATTTATCCTTTTAAGCCTTCAAAGCCTGAATAAATTGTAGGTAGGCATAAGACATCCCTACCTACGTAGGTAGAAACAAGCAGCGCAACGGATTGAAAGCATTCGGAGAGCCTTTACCAGAAATATTTCATATGACGTCTTTATTCAAATTATAAATTACCGATCAATGCAGACCTACTTACAGTCAGGTCTATACCCTCAGAGGAAGGCAGAGACGCCTCAAGCAACCACTTTTTGCCTACAATAATTCAGTCCAAATTAATTTAATTGAGAATTAAGAACAGGCAAGAAAGTCCATGGACACTCTTTTCTATAATATGAATTGGTAATGTGTTAATATATATTATTTGGTTACTATTTATTAAATAAATAAGTAAATAAATAAAGTGCATGTCACTAACTGACATGAATATGCAAAGATGTGTAGCTAGCTAGTTGCTCCTCGAGGCATAGTACCTCGAGGAGCAACTAGCTATCTACACATCTTAATACAAGGTGGAATATGAGATAGTTAACATTTTAAATTATTTTAGAAAAAACTGAAATGAGTTAATAAAATAAATATTTATTTCCGAGTAAGTCACCACTTTGGTATTTACTTTTTTAAAAATTAATATAATATAAATGATCACCCTCGCGAATAAACGGACACAGAAATTTTCGAATATTCATCGGCATAAAGACATTGAATCTTGTCTTCAAGTCAGGCAATGTATTGGGCAATTTTAAAGCCATGTAATTCATGGCCCACCCTATAGAATAAAGTGGAAGAGATCTTTTGTTTCTTTAATCATGAGAATTACTGTAACCACCATTCGGATTCAAAAAGGAAGATATTTCTGAGATTAATTACCGAGTAATAGTCTAGACTACAAAAATAGGCTATAAAATCTCTAGCTATGACAGCGAAGAGACCATAAATGCAAGTAAACTGCTAGGAACGGCTGGTAATTTCCTAAATGTCAAACACTTACAAGGTACTAAATTCACATGCTCAAATCATGTTTTGCGGGGTTCTGCGTGTAATTTGCCGTGTGGTTCGCGGTTGAGTAGAATAGAGCCATTCCATTTCTTATAAAAGGCGACTAAGATAATCTACAATTATGTCTCAGACAGTAGGTACCCCCTGTTACGTTAGTGGGACCAAACTATTATTGGCAAAATGTTGATATTTTATACATCTTCAGTGGTAGAGCCATGCTTAGGCACGAAGGGGCCGGCTCGACCGGTGCGATACGACACGGCCTCACAGAAAACCGGTTGTTAAGTAACGCTTACGTTGCATTTCCTCGAATTGAGTGAGGTTTCCGGAGGCCCAATTCCCCCTTCCCCCTTTTCTCTCCCCTCATCTCCTTTCTCCTTTTTTCCATCTCCTCATCCCCCCTCCCTTCTTTCCGCTCCCTGCATCCCCCATCCCTCATCACCCTCAAAGGCGGGCAGCGCACTTGTGACTCTTGAGTTGCAAGTGTCCATGGACGGCGGTGTCACTTACCATCAGGTGACCCGTCTGTTCGTCTGTCCCCTTATAGTATAAAAAAAAAAAACTCTGCCTACCCCTTAGAAAATAGAGGCGTAAGCTATTGTGTGTACATAGGTATGTGAAACCACGTACATCTTGACCGACAACTGGAAACAGGCCTGGAGATCGAAATGAAACCCTCTAACCTACAAGTCAATTGCTTATTAACATTTTTTTAAATATTTATTCCCAAATATTTTTCTGCTCCTTAGGAATACCTATATGTAGGTGTCTACATAAGTAGGTATATTGTTTACCCGTTAGCCGTGTTCTCTAGAGTGAATAGATAGATGGTGGATGCCTAATTTAATTTTTAACTAAATATTTATAGATAGATTCAGATTATACCCATCCATCTACTTTAAAATGCCTATAAGTATTTTATCTCCTGATCTTGACCAAAGTCTAATTGGGTTTTTGAAATATTTATTTTATAAGACATTTTTTTATTATGTTTTATTGCAGATGGGTCAACATGTTATGTTATCAGTAACAAATTATCTTTATTATTTTTATTTATAATGTATCTCGCACATACCTAGCTATTACGATTTTTGAGCCGAGCTCTTATTAGGGGTATTGTAAGTTTTAATTAATATATAGCAGAGTAAATAGCAATAGCACAAACTCTTGTTCAAAAACCATTAAATCTACGCTATGTTACGCTTTCATTAATTCAAGCGTGATGTATGTGAACACATGGGAACATAACATTCTTGTGACGTCACCAAATACTTTGACGACGTGGTCTCAGGAACAACCTCTAGATGGCGCAAAATACAGACCGCACTAGCGCGCGGCTCGTAAAAATAAATTTTATTGTTATGACGAAAATAAAACGCTTGTCGTCAATTTAAACATCATTTTACTGTGTAATAAGATTTATTTTATGATTAACAAGTGTCTTGATGAATTTATATGGCTGAATGATGTATAAAGCAATAAAATTCACTTTTATGCCTATATTATCGGTTTCTATTGGCAGTTATGTCGCTTTTTCATACGAAGATGAAGCATTACGTAACGTTATAAGCGATCATAAAAGTAAATCATTATACTTACTATAAATAGCAAGGCAAGAACGCGTGTGTTTGTTTATCTTGTCTTTTCACTTTAAAAAGATGTGTATTTATTACGTGTTTTGAAATTTCATATCTGCACTATTTTATATTTAGTTTGATTACACTTCAAGTACAGTTGTTATTACAATAATGTATTTTAATATGATATATTGACCTCTTGATGATTTGTAGAGATTTTGCAGTTTAGCAAGAACTCTAACATTGTACTTGTTTGCAATTGACAATAGATGGCACTACACTTATCTAAGTTACATTTCCTATTGAAATATTTATGGTGGTCTCTTATGTAATAGAAATTACAGTATTCATCATCAATTTTTGTTATATATTTTTTGTTACACTGACGTTGGTAAGAAAACATGGACTTGATATTCTTATTAGTGTCCTTTAATGTATCTCTTAAACTATAAGATAGATGGCGTTATAATCACACGAGCTATTTATAGGCATTTAGTATAAGTAAATCCTCATTTACTAAGGAATTTTGGAGGTATTCTAATATCTTTTTATTTAAATATATCATAACATGCCCATAAAGATGTTACAAATGGTATGTGATTCAAAACAGCCATAATGCCATGCCTCTTCGGACATCGCTACCGGAATTTATATTTTAAATAGATAGGTACCCAGACAGGCATAAGAAGTAAAGCTAAATCAATATGTAGAACATAAATTAGATATTTATTATTCAGCACCGATTGTTATCATACCTAGGATCATCAATAACTTAAAGAGTCAATAAAAAGGATAATTATAGTCATAAAACGTCCGGAATCGATTCGACCAGACATGTAGACGCTCTAAGCGAGCAAATCGACAGGCATCGTTCTATCTTCACACGATAAAGACATAAACTATCAAAGACTCCTTTATCTCTATTAAACGGATGATACTTTAAACAAGTCAATAATGGTTCAATAAACGTCTAAAGAACGGCATAATAACACTCCACGTGCGTCGGTGGGTTGCTTCAATAAAGTTTCGAATTTATATTGAGGTTTAGCCCCAGAGGCGTATACGAAATAATCTGAGCGGTGTTTACTGTGAGTTCTACAAACGGCGCAATTCACGTGACGTTTACGACCGTTGGAGTGGTAGTAAAAATCGTGTTTACGATGCGCGCGGGCCGCGCGTGCCCTGCGCAAGCGCCGCCTGCGATGCGAATATGATCACATCTGTCGTTGAATGTGAATGAGATACCCGCTTATGTGTTTGTTGTGATAAGGCCTTCTCATCTGGCTTCTTCCAAATAGTGGTTAGTTCACTCTAACTTCACGCTGTGTATAAATGTGTATAAATACGTCTTCTGTTTATTTTTCTACTATCTATTAATTAAGTTGTTTAGTTGTTTAGAGTTTGTTCTGCAAATAAATGGTATTATTATTATTATTATTATTATTATTATAGAGCTCCACTGGTAAGGACATGGACATCTACAACTCAAGTAGCCTCATTGTCATTGAATTTTAAAGTCTCATTGTCAATATTTATAGTCTATGATCCCACTTCTCGATTCAGTAGGTATCTATTTTTTTATGAAGTTAATTTTAAATTAATGTTAAGGAAGTATGTTATAAATGAATTAGCGATAGGTTGCCAATAAAAATTAGCCGCAATTACCTATATTTTTTATTTATTTTTTTATTTGTAAGCCTACCATAATGACTCCACTTTGCCTGATGGTAAGCAACAAATGGAGTCCAAGAGTAGTGGTCACCATCCTCATTGCATGTCTAGTCAATGTAGTATGGTGAACCACACTATTGCGGCCTGGTGAGATGCTTTTTCACGCCCCGCTTAAAAGACCCAGGATCAAAGTGGGAAGGAGAAACGTATATATTGTTATATGTTTTTTAATAAATTTTACGTCATTTTAAAGGAAATTATAGAAAGAATAGAAAAAGAAATGGTTGCCAGCTCTCAGTCAGACGCAACTTTAGGGTTGCTAGGTGTAAACAGGTATATTATTATTAATTATTTACAGTCACCTGTTTCTTTTTTAAATTTTAATACAAAATTAAAGTTTTATATTTTCTGTTTACGATAATCCATAAGTGCCAGTTAAAAAAATGGCCGCAAGCAGAGGTTGCCATGCTTTCAATAAACGATTAATATGCAATTTATATAAGCAAATTAATTATACAAAAATTAATTACAGGTAATTGCGGCTTACTTTTTATAGGCAACCTATTGCTAATCTCAACCTCAAGCTAACCTTTTGTTTAGAGTAAAGAGGTTAATAAGAAATAGCGTGTAAAAAAGAAAAAGTCAAAGAAATATTTCACTTTTCTCGAAGTAAAACCAATTTGGTAGTACATCGTTTAAAGCCTATTCATATCATCTCTCGACTTCTCTCTCCATAAATAACCATTAATGCCGAATTTCGTTTCTCCAAACTAGTCAAAATTGAGTAATTTATATTACGTACATATTGTCATATTATCAAAGTCAGTAAAACTTTTCTAGGTAGTATCTTTCTTAGTAACGTTTATTTAGATAAAATTAAACCTTAAAAGTACATACTAGGTATAGTTAAAACAAAACATAAACTAAAGAACTCAGCACAATATACAGCTTAGAGTGAACCGCAGCCCACAGCAACTATATAATTGATTTAAAGCGTTGTAATGGCTTATAAGTCATCTATACTTACATTATCACCTTCAAGGCAATAAATCCACCCCTCCTAGTAGCTAAATGCCTGTACTTGAGGCTACAGTGTTGCTATCCTTTGTTTTTATGTGGAACAAAGGCCAAGCCTAGAACATGTTTGTTGATGATAGATAGTCAAACAAGAATATCCGACTTAGTGAGAATATATATTTTCTTATTGGAGTTTTACTAGTCTTATGGCTCTTCTTGGTGATAATATGCAGGTACGTCGATTGCATAGTTAATAACTGTTCACACCTGTGTTCCTTAAGGGGCAGACAGAGGTTTATTAAATACTTACATTTTGAAAATTAGAATTTGGTCCCACTAACGTAAGGGGGGGTAAGCCTATTCAACCGGGCAAAATTTAATACTAGTACTACTAATTGAAAGAATACTTGTAGATAGTTTAAATCCAAAAACTTTTAGATTAATTTAAGTACGATTTGGGACAAACGAAGCGATATATGTATCTCCGACACCTATCTGCCTTCCCACTACCTTGGATACTTTTTGATTTTAAGATTAATTGCAAATATTGAATAGCTACTGTATTTAATTCGTTTACTTATTGCTGCATTATGTAATACCAATTTTTAGCTTTTGTTGCTACGACGGCGCTCATGACACTGAAACATACATTAACTGTTATACAAAATAACTGATATTAAGTGACAAGTTATGATATATAATCACTCGCATTATAGGGTGATACAATCTATATGCGGTGGGCATAGAGATTATATGAGCATTATATAAAAAAAGCAGCGTAAATGAGCTCAACAGTTTCACACATAGGCTTCGTTGGAGGTATGTTCTCTTAAGAAAATAAAAAAATGTAATCTATATGTAACCCACTACACCCTGTCTGGAAAGCCTATGTCCTAGTTATATTATGTACCTATACTGTCTATCATTGGCTTTTCGTATCGGTTGGTCAATTTCGAACCTTAGTCACACGCTACTCAATTTGTGTTAAACTTACTTAATACTTGTTTTAATAACTTCTGAATTTCCAAACATGAATTCTCCATAATATTCTAATAATTCATATTATTTATTGTATACAATTATGAAAACAGAAAATACAAATCACACACAGGAAGGAAAATACTATGTACAAAGGCGACCTTAATTTACAGTGGAGTTTTACACTTTTTACACAGTCTTTATTGTATGTTTATTATTGTCTGTCACTCCGCTCTGGAGGAAGCAGAATGGGTTCATCCCTTAACAAGTCTTATTCTAGAAGGAATACAAGATAATGAGCATAACAAAGGCAGTAATTCCGAGCTACAGATAATACTTACAGAAGAAAGAGATTTGTAGATGTATTCAATAGTGTGGCTGGCTACTTCGTAGTGGTTAGTGATCTCTCATTCCTGAGCTAGAAGCAGAGTGAGAAGTGAGCTAGAAATATTGTGTAATCCTTAAACAGTTGTCCCCAGTCTTGCTGTAAATTGTGTATATTGATTAAATGATACAGGGGTCATTCTTAATACGGGAGTTGTCTTTTTACGTTTTTTTATGGGATATATTGGTATATTAAGGTATTGTATAACAGTGTTTCACTAACATGCACAATTAAAAAAGGTAATTACGGTACCGAAATTTGGATAACATTGATGTGTTCGTCAGTCTACTTGAATATAAGCGACGGTAAAATAAGGATGTAGTCCTTATTTTACCATCGCTTATATTCAAGTACTACTACCACTATTGTCTAATAATGACTATTATCGACATTCATACCACTCCTGACTAATATTTGCCTTGCTTCAAAGAGTTTAAAAGAATACTTTTAATATGTCTGATGTTATTTTCATAAATTTAAGATAATTAGAATAAATAAAATACGAGGAAAATTAACCTGCATTTTCCTACAAGACATCAAAATATTCACTTATCATGCTCTGCAAAGTCAAATAGGTATACTAGATCCACATATTTATGATCTAAAGAGAGAAAATATATAGAGGAAGGAGTTCCTATCCTAAATCATTACTTAAAGATTAAAAAGATCCCCAACTTAATGTAGGCATAGGTACAAAATGATGAAGTGTAGGTAACTCTATAAAGAACCAATTATAAAGTTTATATTTTGTTAATTAGGTCTAAGTAAATCATGTCAAGTATGGTATGGTATATATATACTGGCTTGCGGGCTACGGCTGTTTTGATGTAATACGTTTGTATCAACGAATAACAGTAAACATTTCGATTGAGTGGTAGTTAGAAATGACTGTCTGTACTACAATAACATGGGAAAACCAAACCGCAGACCACTAAGAACACATAATAACTGGTATTTCTGTAACGATGTTATCAGAGGCAATCGTTATAAGCGTAAAGATTTTTACAATTTAAGTAATAGCAATACAAAGATCACTTAGGTACATGTAAGAATCAAAGTAACAATTTTCAATCGCATAATCAGCATCTTATTGTTTTATCAAACATCTAATAATATACTTAACATGTACTCTAGTAATTATAAGAGTTACAATTAATCAATGTTGTTATAGTGGAAGACACGTCTTGTTCTAGAAAGCTGTATTACCATACTCAGCATACAGTGAGATGAGCATAATCCACCCCAGTAGAGATTTTCAGTGCCAATCACGAGTGTGACTTGACGTCGTTGGACGATATTACCCGATTATATTGGCTTATCAACTATTATAAAGAAATGAAACAGTAAAAATTAGTAATAAAACTAAAAATCAAAGAGAGTACAGATCTAGATGATATGCTTAGCCTCTGGACCAAACAATCATGGTAAGTTTTATTTTATTATTAATATTTTATATTTTAAGTGCGATCTTAAATAGTATAAAGATGATTAGTACCAACTTTTCACACAATCTTGGTCGCCCTTGCTTATCTAGAAACATCGTGAAAAAAGAAAGAAAGAGTACTTCATTGTGAAGCAAAGTCTGGCTTATGCATCACAGGTCACCGGCCTCATATAGGCATAAAATGCAAATGCAATGATTTAACATGTTACTTTGTTTGTTAATATTGTTTCACCTCTAAGGATTATGTACACAATTCTTCTTACTAAGGAATGACCCTTGACTTTTAACACCCAGCGTTTATTCCTCACACCTCTGACCCTGGTAGGAAAATCATCCTCATAATTAAAAATCTGATGGTAAGGAACAACCGCCGTCCATGGACACCTGCAACTCAAGAGTCGTAAGTGCGGTGCCCGCCTTTTAGGGTGATGAGGGATGGGGGATGTCTGGAGGGGAAAGAAGAGAGGGTATGAGGAGATGGCATAGATTAGAGGGGGAGCTGGGCCTCCGGAAACTTCACTCATTTCGGGGAAATTATTTGCAAGCGTTGCTTTACAACCGGTTTTCTGTGACGCCGTTGTACCGCACCGGTTGAGCCGGCCCATTTCTGCCTAAGCATGGCTCTACCACTGTTGAGTTACAGTGAATCTTAGCATCGTGGTAGCGCGCCTAGGTTTTCTGTTAGTAATACCTTTCATTTGTAAAAACAAGAGAACTACCATGTGTGGATCAGCACTGGTGATCGAGACATGGTAATTCTGTGGTTACCTTACTGACTTAAGAATATAACATAGCATTAACAATATAAGCTTTTTATTATGCCTCCCTCCAATCCTGTATCATCTTTTTAAAAATTGCCTTTTAGGAGTAATAGCGCCAATGGCGCCGAGGACCGAAAAAAAAGACTTTTTATCACAGCAAAGTAGCGTATAAAAACTTAATCATTTGCGTAGCGAAAACATAATCATCATTCAATTTATCAACGTCTACTGAATATCTCTTATTTACAAGAGTTTCTTTACATTAGCGAAAATTATATATTTCGACCATTAATGTCTCTAAAATGCTCTGAAGTATCTCCACAAATATAAAGTTGATGCATTAACCAAGAGTCCGGGTTCGATGACGTAATAAGTCCAACATGGGGCACAATTTAGAAATAGAACGTTGCTATTTTATATGATTTTCCGAAGACATAACAAAATATAAAGCAACGATTACTTACCCTACTAGGCTATTGACACTTGTCTCCACAGTAGACAGTTTAAGATTTGGGACTTGATAAAAGCGTTAAAACCTTTGCACCTTTTTGACCATAAAGTTTAATATTTATTAGTCTACTAGTCTTATAGAATATTTAAAAGTTTATGCATCGGACTCTATAGATACTGTCTGCAGTTAATTCATCTTTGTTTCAATAGCTGAGACATACCTACCTAAGAACGATAAACAACATTATAAACAGTCATTAAATTCTTTTCGTAGTTGCATAAATATATTTTGTTTTTTTTTTTTTCTAAACAGCCATTTCTAATTTTAGTTAGGATATTGCTATCTAACAGCACCTTTTGTACAATTATTGCAAAACCGGTACCTACTCGTAGCTACATGATATTGCATCCTGACATTGCATTATGAATGCGACTCTACTTTGTGTATTGACCTTTCTTTATCACAAGAGTCTCATAATAAAATGATTGGTAAGAGGTTTACGGAATAATAAATATTTTGAGTGGGTCCCAATGTCATACTAATGCTCTGCCTATTAATTAACAC
Organism: Tyria jacobaeae; assembly: GCA_947561695.1. Lineage (NCBI taxonomy): Eukaryota > Metazoa > Arthropoda > Insecta > Lepidoptera > Erebidae > Tyria > Tyria jacobaeae. The sequence goes on from OX387218.1 coordinate 13,610,997, forward strand.
TGATTGTAAATACGTTTAAAATAGAGTCTATTAACAAAAGACAAGCCACAAAAACTCACTTCCATTATTTTCAAAGTTCTCAATATTCCAATTTTTTTTTTCAACTATTGAAGCCAAGACACTTAGGCGGTGGATTTTTTGTTCTTAAATATATTTACTTTGAAAAAGTTTTGGCCTTTAGGTATAGCAGTTTAAATGTAATTATAAACATAAATGAACCACATTTGCAAATTAACTACTCACTCCCGTTGTTCTACAGTTAACTGATACTTGGTAGGTACCTATTATGCTTTAATAAGCTTTACTTCTAATTAATTAATTAAGTAAACAAATCTCCAGAGTCAATTTTAATCTACTGCTAATTGTCGCATCGAAATCAAGTTTTGCATATACAAACATTCTACTTATATTATTTAGTTTGGATAACAAAACTATAATTGGCAATCCGATGCTGTTCTGACGTTGGAGTCAGGAGGTGGACAATGGAACACCTTAACGCTTACCAGTAAAAAGTTAAGTAAATAAGCGTAGTCAAGTTTGGTAAATAAGCCTATTTAAATATAAAAAATTAAATTATTTAAAGTTTTTGTTTAAATTGGTTTGGCACTATTGCAGGGCTATTCCCCTACAATTCAAATCAACAATTGTTATAATTATATTGAATTCTCAATAAGTAGCTGTACCTATAGGTAAATCTTTAAAACATTTTGTATGAATAGATAGACATAGACCTGGATCGAATTGGTAATCTGACAATAAGGGTCGACTGCGAGGAACACACCCTGATCAAATTAGGGGTGCTCTGAAATAACTTTAGGTCAGAAGTACTCGAAGCCGTGGCTTGTATGAAAAGTTTAACGACAGCAGAGGAAGCTCGTGTAGGGATAGAAGCAACTGATGGGCTGTTGTCTATCCCGAAGGTTTGTGTGTGTACATATGTACACATAAAAACGTACATCAAGGATTGTTACTAGGCAGTTTATACCTGTTTAGTTTAAGTATGTAAGTAATTATCCGGATATATGAAATCATTGCTTATGTTGATGTATTTTATTTCGTTTATTTATTACCCATGTAAAAAATGATCATAATATAGTTAGATAAACTAAGTCATTTAATATGTATATCTTTTATCTAACTTAGACATATGTATATGACGTAATAGTTTCTGTTTATAGAGTTTTGTATTGAAATTGTTCTACAGATAAAACCTAGTTAACTAGCAGTTAAATATCTTTATTTTAAGTAATGATTAGGTACCTACCAAATGGTATTACTACTAAACAATACAAGTAGTTTCTATGAATTCTATTTTATTACTCTTTAAAACAAAAAATAATAATAATCGTAAACCACACACTACAAAATAAACCACATTTTATTTTATTGCTTCATTTTAATAAAATCTTTACATGAAATAAATTGATTGATATTATGAAACTTCAGGTGAGTACTAAAAAGATAAATCCTAGAAATAAACGAAGTCTTGTATTATGTTAGAAGCTATTAGGTCTTAAAGGGGCCAATTAAATTGTCGTACAATAAATCGCTACTTGGCCGTTCCCCGTCCTTTTTATCAGCAAATATTTGTTCAAAGAGGTAAGTGTAATAAAAATGTAAGCGTGTCTCTGAGTAGGCCGCACCACCAAAGCCATTCATTCGTTTGACGGCTTCATTTGGACGCGCCAACTGAGTGCTCTTGCGATAATGCGCTATTGTTTACCCTTCGATAGTGCGTTGTGCCACTGCACGCGCTACACTACGCTAGAAAGAGATACAAAAACGTTGTACAACTCCGTCGGCGCGATAAGCGTTTCGCTGCTTTCCTTCTGTCCCACTCCTATATAAGCACACTGCGCGTGCTAGAGCGCAACAGCAACATTACTCGTAAAAACAGGTAGTAGAAGAAATAATAATCATCTTTACGACTTCTCACTCTATTCAGCACCTTGTTACGATACTGCGCGCTCATTGTGGCACGGTCGAGGAGTGGTTGTAAAATCTTTTCTTTACTCGCCCGTTTCACTAATTGTACGTTTATGAGTTTACGACTTTTGCGGCTTAACTTTTCAGTTATAGTCATTATTGTGGTTTTGTCGATGCTCTTTTTTATGGTTTGTATTGCGGGGGCTGGCAACTTAAGAAGCTTTTGTTGCATGTTGTGAAAGGATAACATATTATGATTTATTTTTGAACTGATGGTCATTAGTAGATAACATTTTTACAGTGCACAACCAGCGTTGATTCTATGTCGCTTATGGGGAGACAAATAAAATATACACAGTCTTTTTATAATTTAATAGCAATAAGTATAGAGCACGTGTTTCAGGAGGAGTGATAAGAAAGGGAAAAGAGAGCGTAACTGATAGTATTTATAGTCATTAGCGAAAAGGGGACGGAACAATCGTCTGTGTTGCGATGCAGGCAGCGCGCGGGGCGGCGCGCGTGGCCCGTTCTCAGTAGATTGCGTGAGCTGAGCCGCGCCGGTCGCACACGACACATAGTCGCGCGCTCCCGCCACACGCGACTTAAAACTTCGCTCGCAACACTCTCGTACCAGCTCACAACTGCCACACCACGCGAACTGAAAAAATTAAAAGAAAAAAATCACATCAGCTCCGAGACGAGCCGGCGCCACACATCTAACCGCTTAAAAAGTCGTAAAATCCGCGGCACGCGCTCCCAAGTCGTAAAATAATCGTAAAAAGTAAACACACGTCAACTGGCCTTTATCGCCAACGAAGCCCATTATGACGCTCGACTGACGTTTAAGAGGCAATAAAATTAATAAAATTAAATTACATTGTCTGTATTTGGAGTGACATTGGCCGAGGTCGCGTTATCACGGCGCGTGGGGCCGCGATGACATAAGTGTTCCTTAAGTGACGTTAGTGTCGGTGACTGAGCAGAATGAACTCCTATTTCGAGCAGGGTGGTTTCTACGGGGCCCATGGAGTGCACCAGGGCGGTGGCGGTGGCGACCAGTACCGTGGGTTTCCCCTGGGTCTGACATACGCACAACCCCATGCATTGCACCAACCTCGCCCACAGGACTCTCCGTACGATGCATCAGTGGCGGCTGCATGTAAACTATATGCTGGAGAGCAACAGTACGCTAAAGCAGACTGTTCAAAGCCAGGTGGAGAACAACAGAATGGTTATGGAGGTAAAGAGGCATGGGGTTCTGGATTAGGAGCGCTTGTCAGACCGGCAGCATGCACCCCAGAGGCACGGTACAGCGAGTCCTCAAGTCCAGGAAGAGCCCTACCGTGGGGGAACCAGTGCGGCCTGCCGGGAGCTGCAACAGCAGCAGCACAGCCGGTACAACACCAGCCCACCAATCACACTTTCTACCCTTGGATGGCCATAGCAGGTTAGTGTACAAGATTATTTTAAAATTACCACATCTGAATAACACATTTATTTTATCTAATCATTTGTTTTACAAAAATCGTAAATTGTTATACAAAATTAATTGCTCAATAATATGTAATATTAAGCATTTGAAATATCCTTGTTTGTCGATATCGTAAAGCTCTAAAATGTCGCTACTCGATTGTAGTGTGCCGACCAAATCAAATATTTCCCATTCAAGGCTCGTAGAAAACCAATAAGACAGTGAGCGGTGGCAGATAGAGTCGAGCCGACAACTCGACTCCAAGTGTCAATAAAACGCACATAAAACGAACGACTCTCGTTAGCACCTTATTAGTTGAGACAGATTTGAATGCCATTTATAATTTTATTGTTGCCATCAAATGTTGGAATCTTCATTAAATTACTAATTTGTGACCATAAAAAATAAATAAAAGTCAAGATAGAGTTAATTTAAGTTTAGTTTTATGGATGGTTTTATTTTATTTACAGTTTTATGTTTCAATTATTTAATAAATATGCAGCATTATGTGTTATTAATGACACATAAAACAAACTTAATTGTAAAACCACACCTTAGGACAATGTGCTATATTTATTTTTAAAGGAAAAATATTTGTAATGAGTAATATTTATTAAATACGTATTATAACTATTCTAGAGTTCAGAATATACACAGTTGAAATATATTATCTAAAATAAATGTACTGTATAATGTCAAATCTGATTTAGATACTATGTAACCACTGTTTTGTCTTAAATTAATAAATCTATGTAATTTATTTTAATAAATGTATAAAAATAAATATTTATTTCTAAGCGGCTGCATTAGGAACGCCGGTAGCAAATCTCTCATACTTTCATATTCCATATTCTAACAATTCCATGAAAATAACACCAAAAACTCTACATTATAGAGAGCTTTTGGTAAAATTTTCAATGATAATCTTTATCTAGTAATGTATTTTAATCTCATTAAATAAAAATATAACAAAAATTAATAACGTTATTAAAAACGTTACTAGGTTCATTCCATTCCTAAACAAACTGCATATTTTTTCTGCTTTTATAAAGTTCTACACTTAATTATTTAACCGCTAATATACTTTTAGAAAGCCCTCGTAAAGTAATATAACGATTAAATTTTCCGTACATAGATTTGCATTTTATTTAAAAAAAAAACATACTTTATATTCATTTAGTGTAAAAAAAAATATTATTGACCTTAAATTTTAGTAAAAAATTAACTCACAAACGATGATTATGCTATTGACGCCGAGGTATGGGACCTATCATATCTTAATTAACAGTGAGTCAGTTATTACAAATTTTCTGAATTCGTCGCTCTATGAAGTTAAGATGTTATAAAAATATCGGAAAAATTGTAAGATATTCGATTTTGATGGTTAAGCTAAGTAAGTTAAGCTTTAGTAGCATTTTAGCGCTCCAAATTATGGCGGGAGTGCTCGCCGCGCCCGCGCCGCCCGCCCGGGTCAATGGCCCGATCTAGTTTGGGCGTATTATTATTAACTTGAGGAGTGCCACTGACCACTCGACAAATGACCACTCGATTACATATCCGATTCTTAAGATGAAAGCCGGTGAGTAGATAATTTGGATAACTAATGGCCCGCTGCCGAAATCTTTAGAGAAGTGTTAAAAGGCGGCTGGCATCTATCTGTTTGTTTGTGTATATGTATGTACCGCTAACAACTAGAGAATAGAATTACACACAACACCACAAACTTATTAGATTTATTTTTATCGTTCCAGTTGGCAGTATGTTTAAAATAGAGATGTTCCAATTCGAATTTATATTTTTAAACGACTTTATCAAACAGTTGAAATCCAGTTGGATATTTTAAAATTGTTACCGTCTTATTTGTAATCAGAGATGGCGGCAGCGTGCAAGCGACTCACCTGAACATTACTAACGCATAATTAAGGCAACGCGTGTGGTCCGCCTCTCATAACTCATGCGACTTGATAAAATTAAGTAACACGGTCTAAAAAAATAAAAACAAAAATAAGTAGTCGAACTGTCAGCCATATTTCACTCGGTGTTCACGCAACACGACCCGCGAAACAATACAAGGACGCTTGTTGGACGTGGGCTGTATGAAAAGTTCGGACTTGTCCGCGGTCCACAGTCCGCTGTCCGACGATGAGAACACGATCTGTTGACCCGCGTTCACTTTCACAAAAAAAATAATTGTCACGTGCTTTTCTAACATTTCAGAAAAATATTCATTTGTAAAATAAACTAATTAACCTACTCCTAATAATGAAACTAATGTTAACTTATAGTATTATATATAGATATATATATCACAGATATATTGAATTACGTTAAAATTGTATATATAATAAATATTAATAAGGAAATTCCAAACACCTATACAGTACAGTAAAACCACTACGAAAACTTGTAGTAAAACCCAATACACAAAAATTTATTTATAATCCTGTCTCAACAATACTATAGAACTAACTGCACCTATGAAGTAATTATGTGCGCAAAGACTTGAATATAGTTTTTTCGCCCTTCTATTAAATTAATTTTCTAGTATCGTTTTAGAAGTAATTACAACTTATAGAAAAAAAATAGCAATGTACGCCCTTGTCCTATTTTAATAAGCAAGTATAGACAACCAACTGATACTGCTTCATATGCCTGTAAATGATATTGAATAACATTGTCAGTGAATATTTGTAGGCATTAATCAAATCGATAAAAAGCTATAAGCGGTTACTTAATAGCGGTTCCGCTAAATGAGTCCTTTCACTAGATTAATAGTGAGTGAAATGAGTCCCTTCACTAGAATTATTAGATACTAGTACTACTAAGTACTAATAATATTAACTTCTCTTTTATGTCACTTCAAAAATCCTATGAGTATAATCATTGCTTTTCTTATTAAATATTAGAAATTAAAATTTTGTTTTTATTCAAATCTTTTCTAAATTTATAACACTAAAGTTAGCAAGTCGTTTTCGTTTTTGTCGAAGATTTTTTCACACATATCACAAAAATAGGGAAAAAGTAAGTTAGGTTCAGATTTATTCCTCATTCTATCTATATTCTATCAATTTTGAATAGATTTGAAGAAAGAATTCAGACTTAGGAAAATTATAGAGCTGTTATTCTACCGGGTACTGAGTAGAAATGTTACTTCTTTTCTTTAAGTCCTATATTTATCACATGTATTTAGTGAAACATGGATGTATTTAATAAACTAATCTTAAATTAATACAATTGGTTCCATTAATATACATAGGTATTAAGTATACATATTATTGTGTTCTCCTCGTCGTGTTTATTCGCATTCCTGCTTATTTTTCAGTACTCTTTTAAAACCCAACCTAAACATCACACAAGGTGAACCTATAATTTCTAAACAAGTTTCCAAATTGGCGACTGAATATTGCCGAGGGCACCGATAATTTTAAATGCACCTTTATTAAAGGGAAATGAGGTATTGTAATAATAAGTTGCTTGTACTCACTGAATATTCTGTTAAACGTTCACTTGTCTGCTTATTTTGTAAGACGCAAATGCATGGAATGTAATTATGGCGGGAACCATGATACTAATGCGTGCACATCTTTAAATAATACTTTTAACTGTCATTTGCTACTAAAAAAATAATTAAAGTCAGTAGATTACACAGAAATGTTAGTATTCAAAAAACAAAATATGTAAATACAATACAAAAGTATTAGAACTTATTCTATTCATTTGAAATATAAATTGATAATCTAAGGATAGCACACAACTACTACTACACAACAAATATAAATAGGTAGTAAAAAAAAAATATTATAGGTAGGTAGGGTAGTAGGGTGTATATATATTACTTATTACCTACTTCTTTAAAATTTTACCTATAACCTATTTAACATTTTACCTATAACCTATTTAACATTTAAAGTTTTTTATATGATTTATTATTTCTATATTAAACATAGATAGCTATAAATACATACATACAAATAATGATAATAAATAATAAAATTTTAAATTATCAAATATTTTAATAGGAGTATAATATCAAATATTTAATAAAATTCAATACAATGTGCCAATAGTGTTATTTGTGATTCCTAGTACTAATGTAACTAAAATGGATATTTATAGGTTGCACTATAGTTAGATAGAGTGTTAAAGCATGCGGGCGCATCCTACTCCGGTGTGTCGCTCGGAACGTTACCCTACTTCGGTCGCTGGACTTTATAAGCTCCGTGCTTGTATAGTGCAGGTGTTGCATTTTATATAGATTATAGATTATAGTTAAGCAATATTCTCCACATGGTATGTCTTTAAATTAAAAATATAATTTTATGACTAACACTTTTTTATTTATTTTGTAGTCAAATTAATTAGTATAGATACCTCATTATAGTAAACCTATAGGTAGTATATGCCTCAAACGTTAAGCATTATCATAAGTTTAATATCCGTGTTTAGTATGTTTGTAATCAACATGAATATTTGTGTTCACGCACGTGTTAGTAGAGGTTATCTTTGTGTTCACTTTCTTTCTGGCTATGTCATCCTTCACACATTCCATTATACGTTATTCCATCCAGCCTTATAAATTAACAATACATTTAGTATATCGTGTAAATGTACATAAATAATTAACATTTTTTTTTCTCTACATTTTGTTTTCCTTCTGTGTATATTTAGATAATATAAGTATACATTATTTATCTTTTTTCTGAAGCTGACAATAATTGACTAATCACTAATAACATTAATAAATAACATAGTGTTAGTTAAACAATGTGAACGAGTGATACAAAAACTTGTACAGCATTGGCGATAATAGAGTCACTTAAGAACGAGCTCAACTCAATAGGAGCGTTTTGTAATGGTACCCTAAATTGGTAAGCCAGGCCACCGCACACAGTCAAAACAAACACCAATACACAGAAAAATAAAAAGTATAATAGGCCAGTAACAGTCGTAAGCCATAAACTAATAATGGGGGAGAGATGTTTTATGGGTTTCAAGTTTTGAATACATTTAACACGTTCTTTAAATTTAGTGCAACGCAAACCATTCGCGAGTTAGCACGTATTTTGCGTTTCTATAATTTAAAAAGACAATGTGGTGTATCTAGTTCCAATTTCAAATGTGCTGGAAGATTGACGGGTCCGTTATGGCGGAGGAGGTGTGCGCATGCGCCTGCTTCCCGCGTGTTTGCGCGCACGCCGCCATCTTGAATAAGATCGATCATAGGTGCGCAGTTGTGAAGTGATAAATATCAAATTCAACCGCATCGTGCTACGGATATCTTTTTAGTGGACTATCGCAAAGAACTCGTTCAAGTCTCCAAATTCTTCTGCAAGATAAAACGAAATACTTAATATCGAGCACCATGTTTTGCATGATTTTGTATATGTTTTTGTTAACATTTGTTATTTTTTTATTACTACTTTTTTGTTGTTATTTCTTTAAATTTATTTTAAATTAGGTGTATAAAATGGCTATGGAAGTGCTACCAACTTTGTGATCATGAGATTTTTTCTGTATCACCAATAATTGGTGTGGTTAACAACCATGAGCCTATAAGCGGAGGTAATCAAAATAAGTATTATGGAGAGGTTCCATTGCCGAATTTGTGGTGTAAGATAACGGCGATCGAACTTGTTCATACTACAATTTAGGTCCCGTAGAGTGGTTAGGTGTAGTTACAAAATATTCTCAGTTCCTCGTGTTTATGAACACCGTGACCTGACATAGGTTATTACTTATTATGCATTACATTGAAAATCACTGGGTAACCCTATACCACTATTTTAGATATTAGAATCATATTTTTGAACTTTTCTACACAAGTTATCCGATAGTTAGGTAGTGTTATTTTCTTGATATTTTTATTTTTGTCTTATTTCAACAAACTAAGGCGTCTAGTATAATTTAAGAGTGTGAGAACAATGTGTGTAAATTATACTCCGTTCATAATTAATTAATCATTATTTAAATAAAATGCTACTTTAGTTTTAATTTACTCTTTAACGCGGTTGTTTTTAGAAATAAAGATAAAGATTTAAATGTTTATTATAAGTGTGGCTCTAAACCGGCTTTGCTTATAGATTTTTTTAAGACAAATTGTCATATAATGCCAACATGTATTTTGAACCCACGTGTATAATTTATTTTCTTTGCTCGTAGTATGAAAAAATGTATTATTACATGTTGATCGGGCGGTCGATCGCTCGCTGGGAACGTTACATAATACTGGTCGACCAACTAAACATATGCGTTACAAAGCTTTAAAGATTAAATAATTATATTAAAGCAAATAAAATAACATAGGTAAAAACGCGATTATTATTTTAAGTACAAGGAGCGGCTCTTTTGGTAAAAACAATAACAGGCAAACTTAGGATGATTCAAAATGATTCGGAGTACATTGATAGTTCAGTGTGTATTTCTATTTAAAAGCTATTACTAATAAATATAAAATGTAAATATTCTCTATATTAAGTGAACTTCTCAACCTTTATGCCTACATATATCTGTGTACGAGTATATATCCATCTAAAAGTATAAACAGACATAACTGTAATAGTAGATAAACCTAACTACAAGAAATTAAATATATATCTGGCTAAATAACTATCGGATGACTTTCGACTACGAAACTGTTTCTAGCTAGGATGTATCTCTATTTTTTTATTGTTTAAATTAACTACGCTTAGTAAGGATAATTCTTAGTGTTAGTTACTTAAAGCAAATTAATACACAAATCTTACACTGAAATCTAGTCGCGTAATGCCTTTCCTCGTCGTATAAGTGTATACTTTATAATACGAGATGCATAATGTTTTTAATTGAGTTAAAGGTTTTGCATGAATACCACACGTAATTATTAACGTCTTCTTATTTCCAACTGCAATTTACTTATTTTTCTATAACTAGATAAACTAAACTCAATATATATATACATATGTATATATTGAGTTAGAGTTTGAGTTGAGATAACTAAAGTCTATCATAAAATTTAAGACTTATATGGTTTTCTCATGGATGCCATTATCAGAACTGGACCATAATGAAAACGGGCATCATGGGAAGTACCAGTTTTCAAATAAAAATCATCATCGTCAAAATCGGTTCAAAAGTTCTGAGGTAAAAAAACATTAACAAAAAAACAATCGAATGAAGAACCTTCTCCTTTTTTGAAGTCGGTTTAGAAACAATCGTACCTACTGGTCTGTATTCTTAAGCAATAGATATTACCGCTTCGCTTCCTATGGAAGCCGGGCCGAGATGTCTGGCGGGCAATTAATCGTTGCACGATATACAACAGTGGAAGTGCCCCACCATGCGATATTTGAATACTAAGACTTGAACAGAAATATAGGTTTTCATTGTAAGTAGGTGAGATAAAATTAACGACTTAATTTTTCGGACTTTGTTCTTATTCCAACTAAGTTACGAATCGTTTTGCTTTGTGTTTCTAATGCTCAAAACATGTCACAGAGAACTAAATATTAGTAGTAAAAATTTGGTTCTGATACTAACTTTTAGTTGCTGCCGCGCTAGCTACGTCCGGTAAAATGAAACTGCAGCGTTCAATTTTGCAACCCCGACCCGTTCTTAGTAAACTATTAAACCATATTTAATTTCACATAAACTGCAAGGTAACATATTACCAGCATAAATAAACGGGCCTCTCTTTCAGAATTAAAATCGCTAAACAAACGATTTTAATTTTTATTGCTATAATCTAGAAGTACATTTTTCATAAGCGAGTTTTACCTTTTAAATTCTAATTTTTAGTCTATATGAACCTTAAGCTTTGAGTTTAAAGTTTAAATTTCAGCGGCAACGAGTGTGAGAGATATTTTGAACTTATTTCCTTGACATAGAGGGCTTCGTGCCGAAACTAACATTTTACTGAGCAATATGTCTTATTTTTAGACTGAGTCGGTTAATCTTGTTACTTCCATTATAAGTCTCACATAAAGTAACTGTTCGGTTTTATCTTACTATTGTTAACATAAAACATATTATGTTGACATCTTTAATAGAGATTTATAAGAATAAATTACAATTATGCGTGTGTATCAAGAGGGTAAATGACTTTATTAGTGATAAATAGATTAGAAAAGTTATTCACTTGCTGTAGGTATCAATCAATTGACGGCAAAATATCAAACTTGAAAATACTCTAACACGGAACTAGAGGCCATGGAATATAGAACATACGAGAACGACGTAACGGCGCAATTAAGTTACTTCACGATTTGATAACTCAAACATTTTTTATACGATACATACAATTATTTTATAAATAACTCTAAACGTGTGTCATTTTGTACAGCAGTGCACTAAAAGGTTTCATTGATACTAAAAGCATTTCCTTCTTATATCGATTGATTTTCATGCTACTTCTTTAATCAAGCACATCTTAATTAAAAACTATGACTACTTAATCTGATTTTGCTCAATATTATTATTTGTTTATAACATTAAAAAGTCAGTTAGTTTTAAAATCTGCGAGTTTGTATAATTTCTTAGTTTAATAAGCTACGTTACATTACATGCTCGGAATATATCACCAAACAAATATTACCATAAAGAGGACGTGGATTGGTGCGCGCACCTCACATAAATTGCACTCCTGCTACTTTTTAATTATAGTTGGTCAATCACACGTTATATTACTACCCGTAACAAATCTAGGCGATTCGTCCCGCCACTCACGAATTTGTTTCGGTTCTCATTCTAACGACCAATAAAGTTTATCACACCATTTCAGTAGGAATCTCAATAGTTATCGAACTATAAAGTTTTATAGAAGTAACTGCGGTTGCTGTTTTATAACCTAACATAGGTGAAAGTCTTGGATATTTTAACATTTTTTTTTAACATTTAAACAATATAGCAAATTTAATAATCAAAGAAGGAATAAAAATAAACAGTTATACCATTAAAGTATTCTGTGTGAGAATCGAAGAAAAGCTTGCTTCGGCGCCACTTTCCATGATGTATGGGGCCCCACCACATACTTAACTAATAAACCCTTCCTATTTAAGAACTCGCTGTGAGATATATCCGTCTCGGTCTGTTAAATCCATCAGTTACTTCTCTTCTAAGTATTGCAGACAATTTCTTCATTAGAAGAGAAGTCTTTGTTACCAAAATGAAAACACAAATTACTTTTAAATGTAACTGGGCAGTGTAGCTGTAAAATGAAATATAAATGTACGTGATAAAAAATTCATGGTGAAAAAAAACATATTATTTTTTCCATCATTAAACAGTAGAAACTTGTATTCACACACTTTCAAATAGCATTGTTTAAAATGCATAAGTAAAGTTTTCTTTGATATTTAATAAAATAATTATTTTATTTACATAAAATTTAAATTAAAGAAAGAGATAACAACGTGTATCACAGTTCTCACTCAAACAAAATGACCAGGTCCGCTAAACGACCGAAAGCTCGACTTCGGTTACACGTTACATGCGGATAAAAAACGACGTTTCTATTATAGTAGACCGATTTTTTACTGTAGTCACCTTCCAGAAATACAATCGTAAATTATAATTTATTAACTCGAACGACCAGGAAATTAAGATATCCACCTTTCGTGTCTACGGCGGTATTCTTTTGATTTTATAGTTTTAGTGCAACTCTGTTTTTCGAGTGCAACAGACGTTCGAGAACAGTTGGTTATGTTATAGTGATTGTGAGTACATTCAAAGAGACCGATATGCAATTTGAATTGCTAAAACGCAGTGACCTACCACAGCTCAATTTGTCGGCGAACTTATATCAAGTGTATCGAGCGTACAATCCGATGCGACACACGTATCTTCAATTTACGCATCAACAATCGGCTGCTGTCATCGTACAACCACTAAGGAACGGAGCTCCATATAACATCCAGACACCGGATCTGTTTCTCTATATTTATAACTGCGGAAATGAAGCCTGTAGTGAATACCGCCCAGTGAGAAATAAAAGCCTAGTGTTTGTATTTTGATATCTAACAATTTGCTTCACTTTTTCACACGCATGAGACGTGCCATGTATTTCACTGTCAACGCATGAATGTTGGAATCATCGGCGCTCGCGCAGAATTTAGATGAGAATTTCCTTCTGCATTCGAGATACATAAACATTTTACGGTTCACCATCATGTTTACAACGGAAAATGAAATCGCGGACTGTTTGCTAAACGGGCGGTATTTAATGTGTTTTAAATGACGACTATAACTTTATTGTTCAGTTTACAAGAAAAGGTGACGTGTACCATAATTTATTGTGTGAATCTCTTTATATATATGGTAACTAAAATATGTCAGTAAGTAATTTTAAGAGGTCAAACACCGATGTTATTTAATGCGAGCGCACGGAGCCGCCGCGAAAATATGTAGTCACAAACAACTAAAGACAAACAACGGTCTTAGCGCTTTGAATAAGGGGCTAAAACAAAAACCTGCACTTGCATAAATGCAAAACTATCGCGCTGGGGACATTATATACTTATAATGACTATACATATTTATTTTCAATGTAGTTAACTATAATTATTTTATGAATAATTTAAAACTTTTATAGAGGCACTTTTCTTTTTCATATGCCGCTGGCGTGTTGTTTCATAAAACAATCATGACATGTTTGAAAAGCTAGTTCCTTCCCTGGATTAGAAACGCTATAATCATCGTCATTTATAGATTTAAGTATGAAGTATTTAAGATTTATTGTAAGTTACTGCACAAAGAACTTGCACTAAACATTCCTATTATAGAGGAGATAATAGTTTCTATCACACAAGGCGTGACTGAAATACATAACTTGATCAACTTAACGCCATAACAAGCTAAATTGCTTGTTAGGTGTAATATTACACACTCAACCTAAATACCATATAAATTGTATAAATATTATTAACAACTGCTTTATACCACTAAGATAGCAAACCAGCATGCGGAGTAGATGATAGTGCGTGGTTACTGTAGTTTAATATATTTTAGAAACAGACTTAGGTAGTATACTACATTATTTATTATTGATCGATCATTTTGGAATTTAAAAATATCAAAACAATATGGTTTTCCGACAACGGAAAAATTGTGATATACCTACACATATAAAATTGTACTATTTCATTTGCTAAGTTATTTTGTAAAGTTAGTATATATGAAATACCTATGTAAATTTCTCACTATTACATCCACTACTCTCAAGTTCTCAACTCTATAAAATCCAACGGCTTTGACCAAACATCCACAATTTTAGCATCTTTTACCAGGGCATCGGGGGCGCCGACCGCCGCCCTTCCGGTGGCCTCGTGACCCCTGAAACCAACTCACAACATTTAGACGTTAAGTAATTTAGCTGGTACTATTAGCCGTTTGAGGGTTAGTTCTTGGGCTTTTACTTTGGAAACTGCATATATGTTCGTATTGAGCTTAAGTTAGGTACTGTTACATGATGGGACTTAATTTTAGTTAGTACAATAAAATGTGTATATATGTATTAGTATTCTATCAGATTAAATGCCAACTTTTGTAGTTATTACGCGATTGTTATTGATTGACACAAAACGACCAGGAAATATTAAAGCGCTAGTTTCTACTGTAGAAGTCTATTGAAAAAGAATCGGCACTCTCTGAATGCTTTTCATTAACCGATCGCATTATATGAAGGTAGGCACATACGTATGTCATATATACCTACCCACATATTATTCTAGCGATAAAACTAAAGTTTGAGCACTAAAGTATAAGTTAATACAGCTATATTTCACTCTGCGCACTTAACATTAGTTGAAGTATTTACATGAAATACTAGATGAAGTAGATAAATAAAAACTTAGATATTACTTTCAAATCACTATGTATAAATATCATAAAAACATCAATAGTGATGTTTAGAATGATGACTAAACGCTAGTCAGTCAACAACTTTTTTTAGATACTAACCAAATTAGAGAATACGTACATAATATAGTGATCAAGTTAATCATAGTTTTCAGGTAATTTGAGGCCCATATGCTGATTCTTGTCCATTATTATGTGTATCAGAAGAATCAGAATAATCTTTAAAATATATTGTATATGAAACATAATATGTAGATGTATATCTTTATGTTTGTTTCCTTTGCTTTATTATTTGATATGTAAATTTAATTAGTTAATCGGTTATTAATTTACTAATAGTTTATATCCTTACATTAATTAAATAAATGTTACACGATAGATGTTATAAGTAAAATAATTTTATTTTTCTTCCAACAGCTATCGCGTAACTAAAAGAAAAGATTATTTATTAGTTTCAAAACTAATAACTGGATAGTCTTCTACCATAAATAGGTAGGTTCTCATCTGACTATTTTGTTGACTTCCTGTATAGCTCTAGGTTTTCCTAAGGAAAAAAAATGTCGCACGAAAACAAAATTTAAATTAAAAAGTATCGTATTACAATGTTATTAAAAATACATTATTATTAACATATCATAAATGTTCATTTTACCTATAACAGGAACTATTCATAAATACGTACCTACTTTAAATCATGAAGTATTAGTGCCTGAGAGTTTTTTCACAATCAGCGGAAAGCAAAATCGTTCTAAAATATTTTGAAAGATACACATTCAGTCAGATCATTTCAATGTAGATGAAACTTTTGTGAGACAATTTCCAAGCAACCATTATCCAGCCTATATCCATTTTTGTTTATGCAAGTCACAATCTACGTACGAATTACGTTTAATTATTAAACAGTTATCTAAACTGTGATTAATATGAAAACATAACCAGAATTAATTTTTGAACAAAACAAACAACAATTTAAATTAAGAAAAATTGATTGCACTCATTTGAATAAATTAACTATATATTTTAACACAAAATACACAATATATTAAGGGGAGTTGTATCTATTTTTCAGTCTAAGAGGCATTCATTAAATTTGTGGTTTTTTTTTAAATTTTTATTGATTGGTTTTATTGTTGGTTAATTAATTATACATTTCATAACTAGAGTAACAACTAAATGGAGCACGAAACCTAAAAACTATTTAATGAATACTAATAAAACATCTAAATCTATATGTCAGGTACCTATCTAAAATAATAAAGATTTTGTGATTCTCGATATAAAAATTAAATATGTATTAGGATAAAAATGCAAAAATACAGAATAAGGACCGTTTTACAAATCTTCTTTCAATTTGGCGCGTTAAGTTCGAAGCTTCGATCGATTCAGTAGCACTTGAATTAAGATAATGTTCACACCTGCCCGACTCTGTATAAAACGTCACATTGTGAGCCGCACGCAGTAACCAAGAGCATTTTATGGGTTAACTCCAACGGCCACAAGACTGTAAAACGGCTGTATACCTTGAAACTTACACACGCATACGTCCATTCTTTGATTCTCGCTGTTTTATTTGGATAACTATATTCAATAAATAATACCTATCGATACAACGAAGTTATTATTATGAATAGTGATTGTATACCCAACTAGTATATTGTATGCCTATGTTGAACTACCAAAGTTATGAAGCTGTTATTTATATTTGAGCAAAAGTACATGTATAATCATATCGTGAATTATCGGTCACTAGTTGGTAATAGCTCATTTATTTTATACTACACCATAACAATACGAGTATGTCGCTTTATGTTTCAAGTGTGCGTTATGCCCGTAGTATACTCGTTCGTGTGTCGCCAAGACTCGATCCCTTTTTATTGCGGTTCTGTTTACAACGTACTTTATAGCATCAGCTGTTTGATTACGTCACTACAGCTGTTGGAATTAGGCAATTTTCTTTATAAATGCTCTAGGTGCGAGAACAATTGGGGTAGAAAAATTTATCGTTCCGTAAACTGTGGCATAATGTCGAGTAATTAGGTGTAGAGGAAAATTAAGTTATTACTATTATAAGGCTCTGTTAGAACATTACAATTATTTCCTAGAAACATCTGCGGCTTGAACTCCCATTTTGATAAAAAAATCACGTTTTATTTTTAATGTCATTGTTTCCTTGCGAAAAGCAGTAAAATCATAAAAATACATTATTTTTTTGGTATGAACGGTTCATCAGGCATATAACTATTGTAAGTGGATTGTTACGACTGTTTATGGCTCAAAAAACGTTGCATAATTTTTATGGTTACAGGTGATTGTTACTAATGAATGGCATTCTTTAAGACCATTATTTAGTTAGGGCTAACAATAAAACCATTCGTGGAACCGTTACATTAAAAGGAGCAGTATGTCTCGTGGTTCTTACTTTATGTCTAGACAGTTGAGAAAGAAACTATGAAGTGTTCAAAATGTTCACACTACCTATTGAAATAGTTTCACTTTTCTAAGTAAATAGGCAAGGATAGTAGCATTCTATCACTAAAAAAATACTTTGTCTTCATTGTACTATTTTTTTAATGTACCTGCATACATATTTTGCTGTGCCCGAAACGATTAATTGATTTAATTTAAATTCCTAGTTTTTAAAGAAGTTATCATTTGTTTACATAAACCTTGAATAAATTTTCCCATCATTTGCCAACTTGTCCGATACACCACTTTAAGCTTCGAAATACTACAAAACTATTATGGTACTACAGGCTGTATAAATCTCTCGGCCTCCCCGCTGTATTTTGTTGTTTCCGCCGCACTTCATACACTGACCTCTATTATTTTGTGACACTTGTTACCATCACCCAATAGGAATGGCACATTTGAAAAATATAATTGTAACCAGATTATTATTTTTTGTATTAATACATAAATACTCAATTGCCGCTTCTTAAACAATTCTATTTCAAAAATCTAAAAGCACGCAATTTACAACACGTCACTGAAAAAAAGTAACGTTTTTTTAACGTTCATAAATCAAATTAATTACAGGGTGTTTTCATCTTTGTTTGTACTGTAATAAAGAACAAACGGTGATATGGCGGCGACATGGTAGCGACTAGCTACTCTTACGATGAAACAGGAAAACATTAAATCTCTGTGTAATTCAAATACTGTTCATTACATTAATTCCTTGAAATATCTAATGTTAAGCAACCTATTTTGAAATTATCAAGCAAAAAAAGGTTTTATTTTTATTTTTAATCTTGTGATTGATTATTAAAAATGTTATGTCACAATATACGAAATATATAGGTATGTTGAGGATACCCATTCAATATGCAGATTTAAAAAAACATATGGATTTAGATAACATTATAACAACACATTTTAAATATTTTTCCCACCTTCTAAGGACACCTAGTATCTGATAGAAGGTTTTAGTATTATACTGATTTGGCAATTAGGACGTGCTAAGCAATTTTCGTTGTTAACTGTAAATGCATGAAATAGTGTGGTATAACCACAACTGTGGCATTGCATTATTAGGAAGGTTCACACGATGTGACCCTCAGTAGGTATGTTATATGTATGTTTTAATGTTATTGTAATTTATTAATTAATATTAGTTATTCGCCAGCGGATTAATTAATACTAATTAGGTAAATAATAAATTAGAGACATTGAAAATAAAGATATTCACATTTTCACTTTTTTGATTTTATCGAGTCATGTAATATCTATCGAGTAATGTAATAGTTTAAAATTAATATTGATTTAATGCAATTCAAGTCTGATACAAATTTCAATAGTCAAATTTTATCTCAAGAAAAGTAATTCTTTATATTTGTATTTTGTAATCTGAGTTGGATATCATTGTAACTAACAAATCAAATTATAGAAACAACTAATGATTATAATTTTAGGTTAATAAAAAAGGACAGGATACCAATTTTTGTTAGATATCAATTACCAATACATATTTCCTTAAATAAAACATTTAAGTTTAAATAATAAGTAGAAATTCGATAACACCAATAACGATTTATTAACGAGAAATGCAATAGCAGCAGCGATATTCAAACTCTAACTAATCTTAACTACAATTAGCTGAATTCCAAGCCAACCAACCTGCATTTATCCCGTATGTAGATTATGATAAATTACCTGTACATTGGTTGTACGTCACGTGCTCGTGGGCCGTGCGTGCGCGCAGCTCGCATCGTTATTGAATCTGCGACAGACCTGACACGTCATAAATCGGTTGCTTCTCCTATTGTTCCTGCCGATGTCAAAGATCAGTAATTTGCCATTGTGATTCGAGGACAGGTTTCGCCTTATTCTGCACCGATGTAATTTTTAACACTTCATGTTACTATCACGTGCAGTTTTCAGTATTTTTATCCAGTGTTTCGTGTAGTCCGATGAGAAAACAAATAGCTTATAATCTTACGTTAGGTCTTGTCCTAAATAGGTGAACACTTTTCGGCTACAATGCATACTGAAAAAAACTTATCCGAACCCTCAGTTTTCAACGGCTCATAAGATATGTATGTAATCGTGAAGATCAGTTATATATTTGTAATAAAATTTTGATATTACATTTCAAACCGCAAGCAATGTTGCTAGCAAAAAAAATATTTACGTGTCTGACTGACAGCGACTTGACTTTTTAAGGTTAAAAAATCTATACTTTTCTTGGTTAAGATGGTTACAAGTTTTTATCTATAATAAAAGCGTTATGTACATTTGTATAGGGTCACGCATGTAGTTCTACTGTCCTTGGATGATGTCAGGCGTGACGACTAACGAATATGTTATGTATGTATGGAGACCTGCGGAATAATGAAGCTTAATTTTAATTTGGGATTATGAAAATTCGCACGGAAACGTCTCATATTCAAGTTTTATTACTTTATAATCAACAACTGGAAACAATGTATAATGTGCATCGTTATTCATGTCATGTCTATTTTAGATTTTACGAGCAATAATTCATGTAAATGGTGTAAAATATTTGAATAATAATATAATGTTTTTACACTTACAGTACGCATGAAAAAATATAAGCGTATTAGTCACTTACCGCTTAAAGTAAATTTATAGTTTGCACTGTCTACAGTTTTATTATCACATTTACTATAAACAACAAGTGCTTACGAGAGCAGTGTAAGTCTTATTATATGTATGATAAATGTAAATGTTTCATTAAAATAAGTTATTTCAATTAAACTTAATTACAAACATACTTCTTAGATCTTATAGAGGCACTGAATTAATGATGTACTCTACCCCATTAATACACAAAAAGCGAAGTTTCGTACATCAATGGTAGCTGGTATCACCCAACAATTGCATAAATGCATAACCTCATCATTAGCAGCACAAAGCCTTCTTGAAAATATGATGAAAAAACTCAGAAGAAATTAAGCTAATCTGTTCACCGAGTAATTATGCTACTATTATGCATTAATGAAATTGATGAAAATCGGTTTACAATGTAACTGAGCCTGATAATTATATATGTTCGAAATATATGTATATATGTTATATATGTATATGTTCGAAAATACTTTTACCATTACTAATCGACTTTTAAAGATGTAAAGCAATAGCGATACAAAACAAATTATGTAATAAAATTTGTTAAAATTATAAGAATGTTCACATAAACAAAAGTTTTATATCGATTTCATAGTGCGAGTATAACGAATGATATCACTCGTCATAAATGTAACTAGAACGAGTCATCTCGATTAGAGCCGACCGCGTCTATATTATCGACCGACCAAATTCTGTACAAGTTCAAGGCCCCAATAAAAATTACCCACGTGGTGAGACAGACAACGGGAAGTGACGAATTATTGCGCTGTATTCTGAAGTAATATTTTGTTATTAAGCACATAGATACGAATTGTTTATAAACACTAGCTTGAGTAAAGTCTAGGGTATTACGTGTTATTGCAAAGCCGTCAGTACGCTTATAAAGGGTTATGATTTTTTTAGGAAATTATCTTTGTAGGTTAATTGATTTCCTAACAGTTTTAAGCGGCGTAATCATCTGCCTTAAATTATACATTTTTTTCATGAAGCTCATAATGGAAAAGATTTTTGTTAAACTTTCAGATTTAGATCTTTATTTCATAATTAGTGGTAACTATATAAATATAAAATTGAAAACAAGACTTAATTAACTGCTTTAGGTACGAACTAGTTCTTTGCACCTACTTTAGTTTTTTCAGAATTTAATTAAATTCTTTTTATTAATGGACTGAGTCATTTTATCTAGAATAAACTGGTCATCAATGTAGATTTTACTCTTTTTTAATTTATTTTCCTAATAGCTTTATTTTATTGTGGTAAAACAACTATTATATGCATTTTAGGGTTGTTAAAGTTCCATTTCAATACATATTTAATTTCAGTTACACAAATGCTAAGTACTACCAAAATATGAAGCATACATAATTTAAGTTTGTGTTGTTCGTGTCGGTGCCACGAAAAATAAAACGGTAGAATACGTAAGAATTCTATTAAAAATTCTTTTTTTATGGCTTTATTGATAACCCTGCGTCCGCCCTGAATTATGGCTAGCTGGCTTCGTTGTGTTTACAACTCTTCTACTTCTCATCGTGTCCGGGTGCATTCGGAAACTATGTTAAAAGTGTTAAACAACAGTGTAAAATCTGGGTTTGACTTCGTAATAATATTCCACTGCACATTAGTGTATTAGCAATTAAGATCTGTCCTTATCGAATATAAAATCGTTATATCAAATATAATACGTTATATATCGGTAGTGGAAATACCGACCGCAACAATATATGACCTAATTTCTTCTGGAAAGGTTTTCGAGAGATTCAGGTGTATCCACTAATTAATCATGATCATTAAAGATTGACGCGGCCGACGCTGCTTACTGTTAGTCCATCATGCGGCCTAATGATTGACTTGTAAGCAGCGTCAGAAATTTTGTGGCATATTTAATGTAGAATTTTATTAACACTTTCATATTTCAGGTGTCTAGACAGCGAAAGATAATATGAAACATGTTTCATGACAGTTGTTGAGTTTCCCACCGACCGACGTGGTAGAGCCGAGAGCCTTGTCGTTTATTGTTTCGTACAGAAACATATAAACAATATGAAAAATTGCATTTGTAATATATGCCTTTTTAAAATGCTTGCATAGCGTCAGTATCGATAAGAAAATATTTAGGTAGATATTAGAACCTGATTTTTGTACAAGATTCTTCAATTTTCTTGGTTTCTACATGATATCGTTTACAACCTGTTTGTTATTTATGTTTTATTAATTTACAGTAACACTTTTTCTATCGAGTGATACAAGTTCCTAAGACACTTAGGTACTGTACAATATAAAGCAGCTAACATAGTTTTCTTTTTGAGTTGAGTAGTATTGAGTAATATTGTTGTCGGTTCCAAACGTCTGGCTTTGAAAGGCTTAAAAAATTTCCGAAGTTTAAAAAAAAAACACTGTTAATGTAAAGCTCGGTGAAGATTCAATAGGATTCCAGAAAGTTTTTTTACAATAATATTTATATTATGTATATTCAAGATCAAATTAAATGAAAAGAGGAATAAAAATATAATTTTGAATTATTACTTTATTTCTGACTAGTCTAGTTAATGAGATAGAAACGATAGAGTTTATCCGTGAATCTCGGACAGTGCAACATCTAAGCGTGGATGTTGCATTTAAATCTTAGTTCGATATATATATTTTAATTTAAGACTACACAACATTCTACATTGTAATAAATTATTATAATTTGTATGCTAAAACATCTGAAAAATATGTAGAGCTAAAACAATGATTTCATGCCATTTTACCAAAATACTATTTTAAGTTATGAAAATTAAAATGTGAAAAATATATCCACGTGTATTTTTTTGTAGATACATGTGCTAAAAATTTTACCTTATTTTTTATACTTTAATAGTTGAAATGTATGTTTTCAAATACAACGGAAATGGACAAACATAAAATGCGACGCTCTACCTAAAAAGTATGTAGTAAAAAAATATCATTTTAAGTTATTTTTAGGATAATTATAATCCAATAGCGTTAAGAATGCAAGTAACAATTTGTAGTAGGTACATACATAAGTTGCAGTGTTATGGTGTAGTCGCATTTTCTTACAAGTACTGCTGTAATGTACTATTTGTTATTTGGCATTGTGTTAAGATTTGTAATGTGTTGCAATGAACAGATTACAGTACTTCAGATGTAAATACAAACGTGTGTCATTAATTATATTTTTTTTGTTTTTCAATAGTGGAATTGATTCTATTGTTTATGTTTATCATGTTTGCAATTGCAGTTGTAATAAAGTATCTGATTTTTTGTTGTACTTTATTTACACCATCCTTTTTTTGGCTGAGGACTATTGTTAGTTAATTTTCATAACATACATGGTCAACGTTACAAGTTTCTGACTGCTAAGCCAGAGTTCGGTCGGCTTGATTTCCACCCACCCAGGACAAGTTTTTTTATGTGTTAAATGATTTATCAACTTGAAAGATCCGAAAATAACTAACCAGGATATTTCAACGATTTCTTGATTATGGCTGTAATAGGGAGATAAAGTCATCATCATCATCGTCGTCAGCCTATAGCCATCTACTGCTCTACCAAAGCCTTTCCCAGGAGCCCCAACCATCCCAGTCCTGGGCAGCCCGCATTCATTAGTTACAAGCCACCTAAAAAAAAGTAAATTAATAAATAAAGGAGAGCAAGATTAAGTAAAATCATTTAATTCAATAAAAACTTGCAAAAAGTGATTGTGTTTATACAGATGCTAATATAGGTAGGTACTTATATACTATTTAGTAATTCGAAATTTCAATATAAATTGTATAGTTCGTCATGTACGATCCATCGCATCGCATCGCGAACATAAATTCAAGTCTTGATCTGCCTTACAAATTTTATATTACGAGGCATGCCTTTTAAGTTTTGTCGTTTGAAGAAAAAAACACAACTAGAACCTTATAGTACTTTTTATTGTTTTCAAAGTATTCACCACGTAGCTTAATATACTTTTCCATTCGCTCAAACCAGTTATTATAACATTTATTCCACTCTAAAGTGGGGGTGTTCAAAATGGCTGACTTGAAAGCGTCGACTGCTTCTTCACCGGACTGGAACCTTTGACCACGAAGACATTTCTTAATTTTAGGAAATATAAATAAATCGTTAGGGCTTAGGTCAGGACTGTATGGAGGATGGTCAAGAATTTCTACTTTTTCCTGCTTCAAATACTCAATCGTTTGACGAGCGCTGTGTGAGCTTGCGTTGTCGTGGTGCAGGATGATGCGTCGCTTTGAGTTAGATTTTCGAAGTTCGGTGATGACTTGTGGTAAACAAACTGTTAACCGACTGTGAACTGTTAACTTAACCGTTATACGATCTTCAAGTGCAATAGTCGCAACATGGCCGGTTTTTCCAACGAACGTGGCCACCATCTTCTTTGAAGTGCTTCGAGAACGAACATAGCATAGCATAGCATACCTTTGGCTCGCCTTGAAAGACCCAGATTGTAGTTTGTTGTTAGGATCAGGATCGTAGGGATAGATCCAAGATTCGTCACCACTGATGATATCGTAGACGTGATTTGACTCTCCTCGGTTGAACCTTTGCAGAGTTTTTTTACACCATCTGACGCGGGCCGCCTTGTGATCATCCGAAAGCCGATGCGGTATCCAAGGGCAAACTAGCTTTCTCACACCAAGCGCTTCATGCAAAATCTTCTGAATGGTTGTCCATGAGATGCCTAATAGAGCCTCTATCTCTCGATACGTCACATGACGATCTTCGAGAATTAGTTGTCTCACAGCAATGATTTTATCTTCAGTGAAGGCGGATTTTGGGCGTCCTTCGCGAGATTTGTCACTAGCACTAGTATGTCCACGCTGGAATTCTAAATACCAGCGTTCGACAGTTTGCAGGCATGGGGCTTCATCACTGAATACAGATGTTAGCTCTTCAAAACACTGAAGCCGTGTCAGGCCTCTTCTAAAGTTGTAGAAAATTGTGCATGAACATTTTCCTTAGAAAGATTCATTTTCGTACGTAACCTGACAGATTCCAATCGACGCTGTGACTAAACAATAGCATTAATCCAAATACTTTCAACTGTTATGAGATTCAAAATTTAAACACATTCGAATTTAGAACAGTTCCAAATTCAAAGTTGCCGGGAAATATGGAAACGACAGAACTTAAAAGGCATGCCTCGTA
This sequence comes from Tyria jacobaeae, assembly GCA_947561695.1. NCBI lineage: Eukaryota > Metazoa > Arthropoda > Insecta > Lepidoptera > Erebidae > Tyria > Tyria jacobaeae. The sequence goes on from OX387218.1 coordinate 13,636,471, forward strand.
GTTTTAGTTTAGGGTAAAAATATAGTAGTACATTTTTTTCGAACTTTCGTTGGCTTTTTACATTTAGGCATTACAAAGCTTTGTTTGTGACATCATGATACAAATCGAAATTGTAGATAGTTTAGATAGATTAGATAGTTTCCTATGACTTCATAAATCCTGTATGCTAATTGCAGCATACAGGATTTATGAAGTCATAGGAAAGTATTGACTTTATTCACTATTAACACCTTTCATAATGAAATGAAATAAATACAAAGGGAAATTATTAATAACCGAATGAAAGTACATCTATAAAGTAACTAGGGGATTAGTACTTTATCATACCTAGGTATAAAATAAAAGCAACTAAATCCAGATGGCTAAAAGGATGAATATGTCAACCAATGTTATGCACGTATGGATAGGAAGGGTCGATGTTTACGTCTCTATATTGGAGTTGCGTGTGTAATAGCAGTATGATACACGTCATGCGCTACCAGTATTACTCGCACCGTTGTCAATTAGGAGTTTTTGTTTCAACCCGGATTTTATAAATGGATGGTTAGGGTTTTAAGTACCATTGTAGCTAAAATTAACTAACATGATTTGAGATTCGAATAACAAAATATACCATTTTTGAATTTTATATACAAACTTTTAATTATATTTTATAGCATTCGTATTTCTTTCGCATTCCATATTTAAAAAAATGTATACAATTTACTATTACAAATACAATTTGTAATTTGTAATTGTTCAGCAAATGTACTTCAACTGTTTTGATAGTAATAATTTATCAAGTAGATTGAGTTATCACTCATGTGGCGTGTATCGCGACTATACGTCGAGCGCGCTGCCCAAACGACTAACACAACGGCGGATAAAGGGTTATTTAGGCTATTATTGTAAATTATTATAATATTTTATCCTAAAGCATTATGTCTTATATATTAAAGAAAACATACATAACATACCAACATAACACATAATTTAGTAAAATCCTTAAATGTACTTTGAAAAATAGTGGTATGTTCTTTATGATGGACGGTGTAATAGGGACACCGAATTTTTGCTTGAAAAGAAACACTTTAGGTACGTTCAGAGATACTTGTGTCACATTTTGCGGAGATCGGCAACATTCAGTCTATTGCGATAAACTACTTTAATCAGTTCATCTGACAAATTACATAATTATTTTGAGATTGCGCTAATTATTTTGACTCTGCTTCATTTTAATCGAAGATATTGAATTATTTGCTAATATAATTCATTAGTACAAACGTTTTCTTTTAAGCGAGTGTGCCAGTCTCCCGTTTGTAGTTTTTACAACAGAATGTACTGATCGATCAGTAATTGCAGTGGCATTTCCCTTGGTTGATTTACATTGCCCGTATAATTGTAGCTTACACATTGAACCCTTGTCTTTAGCTATAGCTTTATTTACAGGCTAGTATAAAAATTTCATACCGGGAACATCATATTATAAAAGAAACAAATATACAATACAGATACTCTTTGAAAAGTAATTGCTTGTCTAAATTATTTATTCATTCAGTTCTGGTTACCTTGATCATTAAGTTTAAGGTTTTAATAATTCACCTATTGCCCTCACAATAAATATTTTCCACGAATCTGGATTAAGTAAGTACGTAGTTTACCTCTGTATCCACAACCAGGTTGCGCAGTTCAAGAATACTGACCAGGATACTTTTTCGTTATTGGACAGTTAACTCTCCATATAGGTTTTCACGATCGTCTAATTATTTATTTTCTATCAGATCAACCTGTTATTGATAACTTCCATCAACCAATTATTGATTCTTGATAGAGTATATTACAGTTGAGTTAGAACGGATTAATTTTACACAGTAGGAATACTAGTGTGACTTTTCCGAACTTGAATATGCCAATGAATGAGTATGTCTATGATATTGTTTTAATATTACATAGGCATAATTATTACTCCAATTAATTTAGTCTAGTGGTGATTAATTCTAACTGCTAATCCAAAGGTAGTGGGATCGTTTCACACTCGGTTCAAAAATTAGTGTGATCCATAAGTAATTGCCCCGAGTCTGATTGTTCCTTGTTTGCGTTGTTTGTATGCTTGTCAAGTCCCCCGCGTCACAGGAATCGCGTCTCAACAAAAGAAAGATTGCTAATTAGATTTAAATAAATATTGCCGCATATTAAGACCACAAGTAACTTCGTTTACTTAACACCCGGATATCTGTTTAAAGTATTTTCTAGGTAAGCGAATAGCGGTGCATATAAACATTTGCAATACTTTACTGCTATGTGCAAATTTTACGCATCCACTTGCGTTAACGTAGTTGAGTACAATTTGTATGGAATTAAAAGAGCGTATCTGTAGTATGAATCTCATATCACACCAAAAAATAAGAAAACTTATATTAACCAAAGTTATTTTTAAAGTTGTGACGGTTTGTGAAATTTGCCTATGAGCTATGGCCTCAACGCGTTTCTCTTGAGAGAAGACCCAGTAGAAGCAATAAGTTTACAAAAACATGACTGATATCCTGATATCGATCAATTGTCTCCTTTAATCACAATATTTTTTTAAGGAGCTCTTAGTTACAGAAATTTGTAGTTTTCTGTGTGTTCTATTTATAATATACAATCTGTTTCCTAAAAATACTACTCTAAAACTAAGTCTAACTTGAATCAGCGAGTACTTATAAAGATTATATCAACCATAATTGCTACCAGCTTTAACAACAAGCCTTTTTAGATTTAAAACTGAACCTTGTGCAGCTGTTACCTACCTAGCTCTGTATTAAAACTTTAGTTCAAGTCCAACCTTGTCTTCGTAATAAATTTAACAGTTGCGACACGCAAATATAGACTAACTGTGGATGATTTGTTGTCTTTCAATGTAGATTGAACAACTTATTTCGATTTCGTCCTTGATTCGTCAATGCAGACGATAATGGATTTAATCCGAAACTAAGGTAACACCGATTGTTTACGTCGGTTTCGGTAATGGGAATCCAATTTGGAAACATTTCGATGTTGTTAAATTTATAAATAGAATTTCATGCCTATGGGGTTGTAGGCTTAGAATTGGTGATTAAAATTTACTGGATCTATATAGGTATATGTTAAAGTATTAAACCTAGTATACTAATTCTACATTTTGATTCTTGTCTGGTTAAAATCTCGTACATTACCTTCTCTTCTGTTATTTGAACTGTAAAACTCAGCGGGCGATCATGCGCAGGCGCCGCATTACAACGTTCCCATTGGCCTCCCAGCGACAGCGCTGCCAATCTACAAATAACGTATGTCCAACAAAGGCCGCTATTATAATTTAATTGAGGACTTACAATAATTACTGAGTCTGCTTGGATTGTAACATAACGATTATACTGTTTAATTATTTATATGACTGTTCTGTAAGTGTTGACAAAACCTTATTTAATTTAAATTAAGCTTAAGGTGAATTGTCTCACTTCAGGATATGTAAATGCAACGACTATCGAGCCAAACTTGTGTTTATTTACTTTAACAAATTGTGATAATTTAGGATCGTCACTTAGAATATGTACTAAAAATAGAGCATTCATCAATACAACCAGCGCAAGCCGAGTAGTTTATTCGCATTAAATCATACTAGTCATAAATCTCGCAAACCCGTTCTACAGCTTATCAAAACAATACGCAGACACACTTAAAGTTTTGTGTAGAAAAATGTATTCGTCGCAATATAGAGTAGACAAGTTTTTAATGTATTTTATGGAACACAAGGTCTCATTTCCGTTGTCATCGACACAGTTCTTAATACTCTTTAGCATAGCAAGCAGATCCTTTCAAAATTAAGCCTCAAGTGTATGATAAACTTTCATAAATCAGAATGCTATTTATTAAAGTATAGACTTTAAGGTGTTTGCGAATTGGTTTAGTTTGGTATTTAGAGATTTAACGTGTTAAGGCGTTTCTGAACCACGAAATCTGTGGAATAATCGGATATCGGAATATCATCTCCCTTGGCTGCATGGTGTATGGAAGAATAAAATTGGAGGCTGTTATTATAGGAAAGAAGATAAATGTAGCATCAAACTTGTGGTTCATTACATTGTTATTTGTAATTTATATTAAATGCTGTTCAAAATAAAAGGTGTACAAAAGGTCTCCAGTGCTCAAGTTGTTTAGTTATATGGGTAACTAATATTGCAACGTGCTAGCTGATATAAAGATAGGTGACGTAGTATTCTCACGCAATTAACTTTCAATAAATAACGGTGTATTACGAGTTGCAAGCCCAAAGAGCCCTGCGAGGCAGATATCTTGCGGTCCATCGGACCACCGCCTCGACTTAAACACTCAAGGCGTTTTTATGAAAATGTTATTGCATATTCTGAACAATATCGCTTTATGTCGGTAGATACATTTTTAACATTTTTTTGTAGTGAAACACAATATTTTTAGTTAAACAGGTAATCAGTATATTAACGTTATGAAACATTTTCATCTAAACATGGTGGTCACTACTCCCGGTTGCTTGCTATAATACCTGTTAGGTTAATTTCGCAAAAGCAGCTGGCTGAATTTTACACTGGCATTTGTTCTGGATTAAATTTGATAGCACTCTGAATGACGTTTTCTCGCTCACTATCCCTTATTAAATTGAAATATTAATAATTGTTATCCGTTGTAACACAATACCTGCCAGCTTGTATGCAGAGACATTGTAATCAACACTTTTACAATGTCTTTATTCCTTGTCAAGGTAGAGATCTAATTTACAATAATGGTATGTTTTGACATAAAGAGTGTGTAATTATTTATTACGTTGTCACGATCAAAGCACTTCACTATAATAATTCTAAAGATAAGAACCTAACTATTCTTAATCTAAACTTTATTGACTTACCTTCCAAACTCTTCACTGATTTTAATAATTCTTACAAGTTGCAATTATATTACACAACTGTATCACAGTGATAACAATGTTATGCAAACTAATGAAAATCCAATTTAAAACAACATTGCGTTTAATAATACATCTATTAACTGCTTTGTAGAAAATTATTAGTGTTGAAGCTGGTATTAGGTATGTTACAAGGTAAGGTAGACTTATTCAAAGCCCATATGTGGCGATAGAGTTAATGTGCTACCTAGCACTTCATTTCTCTTTAATGTGCATGAAAATAATTAACTAAAGGATTCTGTATAAAAAAAAAATACTTACAAATATTTCACCTACTTTCTGGGTCATCAGTAGATACAAACAGGACTACTATACAGCTTTGAAAATCTTACCTCATAAAACACTGCGCTGACTTGTTTATAATTATTAGTATAGTAATCAAAGGTGTGAGGAACGTAAAATACCAGTCATTTAAATTCAGAGAAAAACTCCTAAAGTTAAAACATTCTTTAAGTATAAAGGTCGGTTTCTTTTGCCTTACACATTAAGAAAGTATTTTCGATTCTTCTTCTACCAACAGATATCTGAAAGAGACTTGAGATGTACTTGAAAATAAGTATGGTTCGGTACTAATTAAATTATACAGGCAGTCAAGAATAATTAACCAAAGAGTGAAAAAACTGCTCGGCCTACGTCATGGTCAATTTTGGGACTGCTTTTTCTTGTTCATGGATATCCTTTTTATTATGTAAGGGGACAGACGAACAAACGGATCACCTGATCGTAAGTGACAATTGCCGTCCATGGACACCTTCATCTCAAGAGTCGTAAGTGCGTCGGGAGTATGCGGCGAGGGGAAAAAGGAGTGAAGATTATGAAAGAGGAGAGGGGGAGTTGGGCTTCCGAAAACCTTACTAATTTCGGAGATGTGCAACGCAAGCGTTGCTAAACACGGGGTTTTCTGTGAGGGCGTGGTATCACCCCTCAAGCCTAGCCAGCACCGATCATGCCGGCCCATAAGTGCTGACGCATGGCTCTAACACTATAAAGTTATTATTACTCTTTATTGGCAAACTTTATAGTTTTTGATTTTAGGACTAATCAGTTTTATATTCATTACTTAGCGTAAGTATTACGCTGTATTTTTTTTAATTACAGTTACTTTTGTGTACAGTGGACGGTAGGCTGATGATGATGATCTTTTGATACAAGAACCCTTTAAACAAACAATACTTGTTTGTATCGATTTGGGTTAATCTTAATCTGCCGAAGCAAGGCAAGCAATAACCCAATGAAATAAACACCTTGTAAATCGTGTTACGTAACGAGGTTTCATATCGCAATAAGATCGAAATCACAATAACTATAGGACTTTTTTTAATGTTTGTCTCTCTGTAGATCTGCTCACGTTTGGCGATCACCGATATAAACATTTGTAGGCCGACTTTTTATTTTTCTTACATAGATTCATTTTATATGTTAATGTAATGATCAGCTATGATGAGTTTTCTGTCTTAAAGCGTGTGAAGAAATATGTGTTGGATACTAATAAGAAGTGTCGTCGTTATAAACACTAGACTTATTATAAAACCTAAAACAAAATATTGGTTAGTATTTTTACAAAAGAAAGAGAAAGAAAGGCAGCAAGTTAAACTCCAGTACTTAAACCACAGTGGCATCCGGTCTCCTTAATTATTTGTGGTAATTTTATTATTTCATAAACCTCAGTCAGACAACTTCTGAGCGTAAGATCATCGAATAAGATCAAACGCCAAACTGCGTTTTAAAGATGGCGCATAATTGAACTCATTAAGTTATTTATAACCGCCTCATATGGTTCGGTGAGCGCTCGAATTGCCATAATTTGTTCGTAATTTATTTTAAAGGTCATACGTGAGAGAGTTAAAATGTTATAGCATGTTGTGTCCTTCTGTTGTTCTATACTTTTACTACTCCTACTCTATTTATATACCTGTGTACTGTAGAATTTCAATTTCATATCCTGTACTACCAGATTATTATAAAAGCTATGTTGTAAATGGATTTAAAAATGATGTTTTTATAGTAAGTTGCTTTCAGTTTACTCACTAACAACTAAATTGACAGCAATGTGTTTAGACCCAGACCATTGGTACAAGTAACTAAATTGTTGTTTAACAATTTAGTTACTTTTACTAATTTAGTTGATGACGAACAAAATTTTATCTCTTGGGAACTCCATTATAATTGTAAAATTAATAATTTGTCGAACAAAGCCCGCAGGGAGCGCCTTTGAGATATATCTAATCTAATCTTGCCAGTTTGTAAATTCTTCAGTCGACATTCACGATTTATAACCCTAGTTTAAATTGACAGTCATGCCTACTTCCAAAACATTAATATTTATGATCTTTTTCTTTAAGCTGTTACCTTCCTGAAATATGTAATAACTATTAAAACCTTTATGCTCAGTCTATGCTCATCACTTCTAAAAATCATCTAGCCTTGATTAAGACATAAAGTATTGTAAATATGTATAGTCGTATTACTTTAACTTATTCAGAGCCTAATTTGGCAGTTAACTTCTACAATAGGCAATATACATAGTTTAAATAATGATTTTCGAAATATTTGGACGTATCGACAGATGAACAACGTTCACTCTTAATACGTATAACATAACATGCTACAAAACCCGTTTTGGGCGTACAGTCTGACAAACAATTATAAAAGAAAAATTACGATAGACACTCATGTCAATACTTTTATCTAATATTAAAACTGATGAATTGAGTTATTCGAATTGAAAAAAAAAGAATTATAATACAATTAATTATGTCAATAAACGGCTACTCCTGATTGAAAAATAACTTTCCAATGTGATAATAATCGATTTCGATGTATCAAAATCAAATTTATTATGTACTTACTTTTAATATTTACTCATCACCTGTTAAAGACCAACTAGCAATGCTAATGGCATGATTAGCCTTGTAAAATTGTTTTAAGCCGTCACAAAGATAATTGATGTTGTGCAATACATGTATAACCTTGCGTGTGTATTTTTTATTTCTTTTACATATTAGTTATCAATTTATCATCATTCCTAATACTTAAAAAGTTAAGTTTTGGTTTCGCAAACTCATAATTAAATTAATCAAATCGCATTTATATAAATAAATAATGAAAACATAAATTTTACAAAGTCAATATATTCAACGTAACGCCCACTTTTAAATTAGCATTGATTATGTAATCAATATATTGTAATCACGTGGATGCTGACTGTACATTTACGCAGTTCTCCTTCCAAGATGTTATTTAAGATGAGATAAATTCTTAAAATTTATACTGTAAATATTTTGGTATTAATTCTTTGTCTATAAATTAACGGTTTGAAGACTTTTGTATTGATTTATGGCAATGTTTAGCGGTTTGAATACAAATAATATTTCATAGTCAGGCGATGTACAAAAGAAAATGTTAGGTATGTATATATTTACCACACGCAAAGGAGACTAACATGTTTTAATGAGTGAGTGAGCAAACAAGTGCCGGATTATCGGTACTTATCAAATTCAAAAGGTTCATAAAAGGTCTCTCCGTCAATGGCAACGAAGTCACAGTTTTTCCTTAACAGGTTTAATAGATTAGTTTATACTTTTCTTTATCAATAGCGTTTGTTAATCCTACAAATGCATTGATCGTTGGTTAACATGGTTTGCTCTGGTTGGTTAATAGTAGGTAATTAAATAACCATCCACGTACGTTTTGAATAGGTTGACTTTTAATTACCGTAGAGGTATAGGATAATAAGACTTGGCTTCCAAATATTTATTAATCAATATACATTAATAATGCTACTAAGGTCAATGATATTGCTACTAAGGGTTAAAGAATGATGAAAAAATCAAAAAAAGATATGATACATTGGATAATAAGAAGTTATGGTAAAAGTCAACTAGATAAAGAAAATGCCCATTGCAGTTAAACAATGTTAACTCCTTAAAACACGTACCCGGACGCCCGGCTAAACGCTCCGTGCGGGAATACCGAACGTTTTTAGGTGCTTCGAGTGTGACAACAACACTTCGTATCCTCATTATAGTACCACCCTAAGGTGGGGTGCAACGAAATTTGTTGCAAGAAAATGAAATTACATGCAATAAATGCATAATTTAATGTAGCTTGTAATAAAATCATATCTAAAGAGGTTTTTTCATTTAATATATGCACTTTATACAGCTATAACACTGAAAATAAATTTCAGAATATTTTAGTTATCCGCTGGTCGAAGAAAATAATTGAAATTATATTTCATTTTGCATACTTACTTCGTCATAGTTATCAAAGTGATTCGAGGTGTGTAGGAGTAGATTACATAGTTCCTTATGATATAACACGATTTTCCCCTCGTTCTAGACATCCAGCCGATAGTTTAGAAGCGTTTAACAATCGGCTCGAGACTCGAGAGTGCTTCGATGCATGTGTATCTTATAATTTATTATTAAAAAAAAAACTACTAAAGCGATAAGGATAAGGGTGTTATTTAATGATACCACAGCCGACGTTAACAATAGGGTTGATGCATTTGTATTATTATTACATTGATATTATTGTCCTTATAAGGCAACATAATATATATATACATATATATATATATATATATATATATATACAGTCGTGGTCAACTAATTAGGGACACTCTCTAGTTAATCCAAATTGTCAATTTATTTTTTATTTTCCAACGAGTCTAAACAATATTCCACATCTTTTACATGTAAGTATAATTAGTCATTTATGTGCCTAATTATACAAACAATAACAACTTCTTAAACATTAAACCTCTTTACAGTATAGCTGATAGATGATCACAGTGCTATTTGTTCAAAGAATGCTGGCTGGCCATTTAATTAGGGACACTGAGATATTGCGTTCTAGTTTCAAAATCTGAATCTCAATTATTATTTTCTTTCTTCTCCTATTCTTTGTGGTAGTTTTGGCGGCAATCTAGATTTGTAATTTCGAGTTTTGAGAGTTATTTTGAAGAACAATGGGCAAAAATAAAAGTTGCGATGCAACACTACGAAAAATTATCATAAAGTTTGTCGAGCGTGGTTGGTCATACCGAAGGATAGCAGGATATTTAAATTGTTCAAAAACTATGGTATGCAATGCAGTGCAACATTTCAGGCGCAATAACACAACTTTAAATGTGCCCAGAAAAAAAAGATCGAGAAAAACAACTCCGCAAGAAGATAGAATGATAACCAGGTTAGCTAAGAAAGATCCGTTTCTAGGCTCTATTTTAATTAAACATGAAGTGTTTGGGGCAGACGAAAGAGTCAGTGTATCAGCGAGGACATTTCGACGACGTCTTGTAGAAGCAGGGTTGTTCGGAAGAGTGGCTCGCAAAGTACCGTTGTTAAAGAAAGAGCATAGAAATGCACGTTTGGCGTTTGCACGTAAATATGGACATTGGACCTACGACCAATGGCAACATGTATTATTCTCTGACGAGACCAAGGTTAATTTGATTTCTTCAGATGGAAGGCAATACGTACGGCGTCCTGTAAAAGCGGAAATGAATCCAAGATTCACAAAAAAGCAGGTGAAACATGGCGGAGGAAACATTAAAATGTGGGGATCATTTTCTGGACGTGGAGTGGGACCTGTGAGGAAAGTTCAGGGTAACTTAGACCAACATCAATACAAGGCAATATTAGAAGAAACTATGCTTCCCTATGCTGAGGAACATCTTCCTATTATATGGACTTTTCAGCATGATAACGACCCAAAACATACAGCCCGTTCAGTCAAGTCGTTTCTTAACAGACAGTCGGTATCAGTGCTAGATTGGCCAGCAAATAGCCCCGACCTCAACCCAATCGAGCACCTTTGGCACGAAATTAAGAAAAAAGTTGCCATTTATCGTACCACAACTTTAGATGAACTTAATGAAGCTTTTTGTGAGGCATGGGCAAACATTCCTGTTGAAATATGTCAGAAACTGATAATGTCTATGCCACATCGGTGTCAAGCGGTAATTACTAACAAAGGTTTTGCTACTGGGTACTGATTTTACCCGTAATAAAATGAAGTTGTTAAAGAAATTAAAATACTGCAGATTATTAGTTCTGTTTAACTCTATTTTTCATTTTACTTTACTGTTCTTAATTAAATGTCCAGCTACAGAATTGTACCTTAAATTGAATACATGGTTAACCTTTGATATTAAACACGTTTTTATATTTATTTAATCTTTTATTTACAGCCATTTATAGTATAATAATCGGATCAAATTATGCAAATAATAGTTACTGAGAAATCAACAGGGTTTTATATTTATATGTACATAGCCGGTTATTGCTGTCCACTATCTTGAATGTCCTTAATTAGTTGACCACGACTGTATATACGTCGGCTGTGGTATCATTAAAGAACACCCTTATATACTTATATATACTTAATATATATATATATATATATATATATATTATGTTTTACAAGAGATAAAAAAATAGAAACGTATTGAATTATTACGTCATTAAGGAAAATATCGTAAATACCACTTATAAATAGAATCATCTTCAAACATTCAAGCTTTTATTAGAAAAACTCAACCATTCATTTTTTTTAGCATTAGTCATGTAAAAGATTACAACCTAAGAATGTAGCACCCCTATAGCAGACTGCAGGTCCACTGGTGTAAGCCATTCATCATACAGTGTGCGTACGAAATTCCAAACTTGAAAGTTTACTTACACTGTTGCTCACCTATGACATCACCTAAACGGCTGCATGCGACATTTATTACTATAATTAAGTGTTTCAAATACTAAGTGACACACACCTGTTCCACGGCTATTTTCTCCGTGTCATTACACAACCAATTTTGAATATATTACAAATTATTTTAAGAACAAATATATTACGGTGGACTGTTACTGCCGATGTATATTCAGTCTTTCTACACGTTCATTTGATATTATCTATTGTTTACAATAAAACTCTACAACTCTACAATTTTAAACTGAACACAATAAACATTCTACGATAAAAACTGTTTCACGCTTAACCATTTCGTAACGACCGAACTTCAGCACAAACCTTCGGAAAAGAGACGGCCTCAAACATCTCCCTCACACACAGTATTAAAACGCTTAAAAAGCTCCATAGATGGCAGTAAAATCGTTGCAACCGTTTCAAGCGGCCACTAGTGTCGCCATCTAGCGTCGAATAACCGAACTTTTATGGCACGTTTATTGAAGAGGGTTCTTCGGCAGCTCGTAAACGATTTTATGGGCACTAACGAAGTCTACTCTCGTGCTCGATACTACCCGACCGAGTACGGTCGGGAATGCAATATTTGGATACTCCTGTTGAGCAGCGTTGTATTCAATTTTACCGGTGTTCATGGGCTTTTATGTGCGATTCAAGGTGCGATTGGATGGCGTGCTCGAGCGTTTATTGTTGGGGTTTGTTTATGCGATTGCTGTTTAACCAAGTACGGTGTTTGTACATGCTTTTGTTATGATTATTATGTTGTTGCGAATAATGAAATCTGTACCGTGGGAATTTTTACCTTGGGTTTCAGAATTTCTTTTGAATTTTCTAAAAACCTTGCAATTTTTCTAATAAAAACAAAGTTTAAATAAAGTCTAAATATTCTGATTTTTTGTTGTACGCGAGGTGGTAACAAAGTTCGAATTAGGTACGAAATCCAATAACCATTTATCAGTGATTTATATTCGAGTTTTCCCTAAAACGTAGCCGTGAAAAAGGCAAATCATAAATAAGATCCGATTCAAATTTGTAGAAGATTGTATCTATATGATTTGTAGGCTCGCACCCGAGAGCGCTTTGTCTAGTGATGTGCTAATTGCCGTGTCACGTATCGATAAACTGAATAAATGGCCCAACTATTGTATGCTTTACGGTAAATACAATATCGCTTTAGTATTTTGGTATCGCCCTTGTATTTATGAGAAAGAGAACCACTGAGTTAGACATTGGTTTCGAATAAGATTGTAAATAGAATTACATAAGCATTTTTTTGTAATCCAATTACAAATACATCAGAATTAGTCCTAACTTTAATTAGTAATAAGTAACCTGTATATTATTCTTTTATATTTATTTTTTTAATAATGTAGATAGTAAAGGTAGAAGAATATACAACGATAAGGGGCAGCTGTAGTATTTAGGATAACTAATTAATTTGGTTATAAAATCTCATCAAAATCAACAAAATTATTTTTATAAATTTAGTGCTATTTATAACAAATTGGCACACACTGCAAATATAGCAAAAAGATCAATCCGATCGTTTCACCATAGCAAGTTCCACGCATCAGCATCTTTCTACCCCGTCTGCAGGTGATATATCGCTCGGGCCACTTGTTTTTATTATCCTTATTTCTTATATTGCGTTAGCATGACGCCCCGCACGTACTCGTATGTAGGCGAAACTTACGATGTGCCTTGTCGAGCCCCGGGAACTCGCATCACTAATTATTATTTTTATTTTGCTGCAGCCTCTCTGATTAGTATTTATAATATTATTCATATAACACATGGTAGACTGTGTGTTTCTTTTGAAGTTTATTGATTCGGAAGCAATATTATTATGTACCTTCTGTAGACATGTCCTAGAAAAAAAGGTCCTAGAAAAAAATAAAAACTGGTCCTTAAATTGGGACGTGTTTAATATTACTTTTGACTAACATCAAATAAATATGTATGTATATATCTTTCCATCTACACATTTTGTTGTAACGTAGTTAGCTACAGACATACATAGCATACATAGCTACAGAACAGATACCCGGAAACTGCCGAAAATGGCCCTATGTCAGGTCGACGCGACCCGTGCGGACGCCACGTATCGATGTTCGAAACAGAGCCAATAAATAAACATTAATTTAAATTCGTTACATGCTCGCCTACTCACTAGCGATATTATTATAATTTAAGACTGTAAAATATTTGTTATAAGCATACATAATACGCAGACTATATAGATACATTTAATTATTGGAGTTTGTTTAAATATTTTTCGGGTTCAATACTTGGTACCTGGTTAATGTATTCCGAGCCGTGTGCCACATAATATATGAGACGGCCGATGATGTGAATGCCACCCTGAAGGCAACAAATCTAAACCGCATCGGCCGACAAACATTTTTTTCTATAATACATATCACAAATAATGTGTTATCTGTCCTGATGTGATTTAACAGGTATTTTTTTAAATTGATTACTCTTAAACAGAACCAGATTTATGTTCGGACACAATGTAAATAGGCGAGCAGCAGAATGAGGAACTACATTTATTTTCATTTACCTCCATTTATATCGCGCCTCCACGTGGAGATTACGTGATTTAACAAAGGCAGTGCTATAAATCTGTGAGTCCTGTCTTAGTAGGCTTTTGTGGGCATTTTTGATATGTGCCTTTAAAAGCTTTTTTCTGTATTTAGATGAGAGTTCATTGTGTAATTCATTAAAGTGGGGGGGTTGGTCGCGTGGAGCGCAGTGCGGCCCGCGGTCGATATCCAGAGATAAAGCTATATTTATTGCCAACCAATGAAATGTCCAACAAGGGCACGATACTTTGAACGGCCAACGAATTAGTCGGTACAAATAAGAACATGCAAAGGTGATGTACAGACAGACCTGCTGTTGAGGTGTCATCCTGTGATCAGTCAGTAAAAAACGAAAAATACCGGATAGGAAGATGCTACATCATGATGATTGATAACGGAATATATTTAATTAGTAGCTAATCATCAGTCTAGCCTTTTAATAAATAAACGTACACTGAATGTGATTTTGCAAGTGTTGTATGAGAGTAAAAAAGTCTGCATAATTGTAAAAGTTCTACTACAAAAAACTAACGTATGGCCTTCAAACATTCAAGAAAAGAGCGTACTCCTTCCTAAAAGGGCGGCAACGCACTTGTGACTCTTGAGGTGTCCATGGGCGGCGTCACTTACCATCAGGTGACCCGTCTGTCATTTGCTCCCTATCGTATTAAAAAAAAACATACTATTCTACTCATTCGGGATACACAGGCTTGTCTATATAGATACATAGGTTTAAAGTGTATGTCTATATCTATAGGTAAAAATAGTTATATTAAAATTCTTTCCTTTAATAGTTTATTAGCTATTAATATTTTCCTTTTACTTCGTAGTTAGATTATTCAAGAATATTTTTTAATTAACTACTAGAAGTAATTTTAGTCAAGTACTACAGAATCTAAAAATTAACAATGTCACTCAGAATTTTATATGAATGAAGGTAAGTGATTCATAACAATAACATTTTATAACATTCGAATGTGTGTGTCCCGCACACTTTAACGCATTTGAAAACAGTAGTAGGTATATAATATCATAATGTAATTCGTATGGACGCTTATTCATTATTTCTTTGATATTCTGTCAACCTAAGTTCTTAATAAAATTTCGAAACGTGTTATTACTATGTAATCAAGAGCACACTTAACTTACAATGGATTTTCTATAGCAAAATATGTATGTTTGGCATCGTTACTAAACCTCTTTACAGTTCGATCACGTTTCCGCCTGGACAACATTAATCTACTGAATATCTTACTGTAGTGTAAGATGTCTATATGAACGCAGTAAATTTTCCAACCGGCTACCTACATTTTAATTTTAAAGCCTTTTTAAGATGGCATCACATTAAAAACACAGTTTATTTATACACTAAGCTAATAAAACTATAATTAGAATTTCAGTTAGTTTGAATACTTATGTGATCTATTTAACAAAAAAAACTATGTTCATATTTTTCCTTTGAAATTAGATTTTTATTATAAACACAACCTAAGCATTAGGAATAATTCCTGTACCTCAGGGGACTTTACAAACATTTAAATAACGAATACAAAGAACACACAGACTCGGAACAACAATTTGAGGATTACACAAAACGTTGTCAAACCCACAACACTGCGCGGCAGCGGAATGGCGAGGTGACCGCTTGAAGCACTGCGCCATCCATAGAATCGTGTTAGGTATATCAAGTGCATGCTCTGTAAATGTGCGGGTGGTCCTATAAATTAGTGTTCGCATTGTCTATTCTAGAATCGAACTCGCGATTTGCATTAGAACTTACTCCGAATACATTATTACGCTTGTGCGGTTTGTAACTAATTAGCGCTGAAGTCGATATCGATAATTATTTGGTACTTCATTAGATATTATTTCCGCTTTCGAGATCAGATCAAATCGCTACAGAGATTCACTCATTCATTCAACAGAGTAATTTTAAACTTGTTATACAGTAGAAAATTAAGCAATTAAACTTTACGCACTGACTTACGACTGATCCAACCGACCGCCATCTGAGTAATACGTCACGACTAGACATCTGCCCCCTCCCCCCAACCCCTCAAAGCTCAAGTTTAATGCCAGAATGAGAGAGCTACAATGCAAACGTCTCTAGAGCGAGAGAGAAAGTGAGAGCTCGTGGAACATGGCGTAAAACGCCCCTTGATTTATTGTAGACTGCCAAACTTCGAACTTTATGTGTGCGTGACGCTATATACATACAATAATAAATGTCTAATTCTATTATTATTAACGGCTAAAATATCGTATTTAATGAGTTTATATTTTAATGTGTATTAAATATTTTCTTTTTGCAAATTTGGCGGCGTTAAGTGCCAATATTTTATAGGCAGGATATCCAAGTATAGCGTCTCCTTGACCTCGTTTCATAAGTCCATAGCAGAGTAGCGCTAATGACGTAGCACAAATTCATTCCAACTGCCAAAACCATTAAGAAACTATGGTCTAGAACTAAGAGTTCTAATGCAATTATGTAATTGGTACTTTTATATAGTCATCGACACTCACACTAAACTATACAATAACTCCTAGCGGTGTGAGCGATAGTTGTCTAGATTGTATTCAAATGAGGCATTACGGGCAGTTCTTGAGTTTTGTGAATGGAGTGGCCGAGTCGCGTGCTCTTGCTTGAATTAATTTGCTTTACATTATTTAAATGTGATAATTATCTACTATTATATTATTAAAGGGGCGTTTTCTATTAGGTTTGAGCGCAATCGCTTTGTTCGTGTAAAGTAATCAAGTCCACGACGTGTGTTTGCTGTGGTTGTTACCACTTAAGTAAATGTAGATATGAGAACACGATAATTAAACTTTAGAAAAACGTTTATATAAATAATAAAAATACGTCGGTGGTGGTGTTAAAGATAGTAAAGGTACGACGGTAAATTCGTCACAGCAAATATTTTAAGCGACAAAACAATTTTTATTGAAACGCTGTATACTTACAAACTCAACTATTTCTAACATCATATATTTTAGTCACGTAGAATATAAATAATCACTTCCTATATTCACAAATTCCAAATGCGTTACGACAGCCGTATATTTTCAAATATGACGTCACTAGCAGACTAAATTACCAAAACGTATCTCTGCTTTTGCTTTTACCTATTTACCTTCATCAATATATTTAATTCATACGAAGGGTGACCTTATCGCTAAATAGCATTTTTTGTCAGGCAGCCTTTTAGAGTAATAATTAAAACTGATTGTGAGTAGAACTATTAAAAAGATGTTTTACTGCAATTCTACTTTTGTATATACACTTTAACAAAAGTATTTGCAAGAAGAGTTATAATAATTTTGCCTACGATATAACTATATTGCAGAGGGGTGATATACAAGCAGTGCAACAATATTTCATAGCATTAATTATACGGCAAAAATCCCTAATAAAGTATAAACATTAAACATCACGGTTCTTCCTTCATTAAAGGGTTATTAGACACCGTGAGCGAGGCAATTTGCTAAGCAAAATATATAGCGTAGGTGGCCACAATACGGCTAGGGTTGGGCCGTAAACAAGATCTGTTTCCTCGCTAGGTGGTCTTAACTCAGCCCGCTATTATTTATTAGGTTACCCGTCGGAGTACAGTAGCTCTTGCTAAGTGTAACATCTGTCAGCCTGTATGAATACAGTGTAAAGGTAACCGTTTTCGGTTAGGTACACTTATATTGTGAAGCGTTCCTGTCTTAATAAAAGCAGGTAACAACTTAAAATTGTGACAGACGTGTAATAATGTACTGACACGTGTACGTATACTGCAATTACTTAAACATTGATGGCAAAATATATTTTCTGTACCATGTAATATTTGTCTCTTTTGCCTTGTTTCCTACGTCTATTTGTTTCTAGTAGAAATGCATCAACATTTTTTATAACATTATAGTAGTACCACAGACTGCCCGAATCTGGATTTAACAAAATTCGTGTAAAATATGTCTTGAAGAAATCACCGCGAGTGATAAGACAGCTAATTCTTATACCTGTATAACATTACCTGTCTGTAATACTTTCGTTTAAATGGTGTAAAATAAAGAGATATAAAGAAATAAATACACACGAAGTATGTTTAAAAATATAAATTATCACGCGTACATAATCGCTGTGTTATGAACTTATGAAACAGGACCCAAGAGGCACTTCACAGGAATTTTATAAGGCGAATGAACAAGGGGCATAGAAATTCAAGGAATCTCCTAACTGTTCTATACTTTGCATATAACTGCAGCAATAGAATACTATAACATATATAAAGAATCACTATACCCTAAACGATAACAAACGACTTCATAGGTCTGATAAAAAGAGATATATAATACATATATTTTTAAATAACAGATTATAATGTAAATACTGAATATTTATTAACTACTTCAATAAAGCCATATACATTAGGCAATTATAAGGCTAGCTAAACTTGACCCGTACAATTACCAAACATAATTAGGTTTTTGCAACATTATTATCATTGTTGACATATTGATATAAGATAGCGTACAGATATGTTACGAGGGCACACGCATTGTTCACTGGTGACAAATAATGGTAGATAATAGCACACTATCGGTTGTCCGCGCGAATTTAGCACTGTTTCCAGCCAATATTCCCACTTGATAATAAACATACATCATGTATGCGATGTAGGTAGTTATTTGTTGCACCAATGTGTATTTGAGTTTTAACTATAACTTTTTTAGAATATGTAATCAATTATATTGATTTATTAGTCGATTACTAACAATTCTTCGCTTTTTGAATTTGGAACTTTAACGGTACTGTAGTACGCGTCGCGTCGTAACGGTTATCGACGTAAAGACGATAACTGGTAATAAATGCAGAATAACGGTTATTGGTTGAAGACAGCTTATGTAGCATTATTATTTTAAAACTAAAGTAGGTATTAAGATTCATTCGCGTAATATTTTTAGCAGTACTGTTTTGTTTGAATGAAATTAAAATGTGGTTTTCGGATTTGACCATGTTATTCGTGTCCGGATGATGATTATCTAATTTGGGTGTGAATGTATGTAACATAATACTAACATAATAAAGCTGAAGAGTTTCTTTGTTTATATTCTTGAATGCACTTATCTCAGGAAATACTTATCCAATTTAAATAAATATTTTTGCATTAGATAGCCATCACGAAAACATCACGATGCGTCCTTTGGGCGGAGTAGTCAGCATAAACGCAGGTGAAACTGCGGCTAGTGTATCTATCATAGATTTTCAACCAATCTCTATTTTTTTTATGTTCTTAAACATTTCGAAAAGAAAATAACATTTCTAACTCAAACATGGTCTTGACAGACGTAATAACAAAAATAGAACGAGAATTACGTGTGGTTCTTTAAAAGTATATTACAACTACTCGAAAAAGATGCGTCATATTATTCCAGAAGCCTATTAACAACTGATATTTTCATATTATATCAAATATAAACCATCGGCCTATTAAAAATCATTCCATTTACTAACCATAAAGACGTATAACCCAGGCTTTGCCTTGTCAGATCGGAGCTCAGTCACGAGAGTCACGACTTAGCGTGTGTACTCGCCCTAAAATAACATGCCACTCAAATCTCGAGATATACTCAAAGGCCTCGTTAGTATCCATATTATTGAATATTTTAATTGATATTCATTCCGTAGTGGACTCGTGACAGCGATTTGTGTAAATGTACATATTGGATATGATTGCTGCATATCTCAACAAAATATCTATGAAAATTGTCAAATATGGCACTGTACAAATCTTTTCTTTGTACAATCTAGTCTAATATTTGCAGATTTCATTTGACATCAAAATAAACCAGCTCATATACACCCAAAGAAAGCTAAAATAACACGCATCAATCTCGTATATTAGCTCCGAGAACGGCGGAACAACATAAAGAACTTCCCAAAGTTTCCTATACTCGAACATAAATCTTACGTTTTTTAATAGATAAATAGGGCCTCGCACAAACGAGCAATATCGCATTATTTGGTCCTCCCTCAGGAAAGGCCCTTCTGATAAAGCCTCCTTGCCTCACACCCTTCATGCTAATGTACTACGCCAGACGGTGACAACCATTTTTTGGCCCACTTGGCTACATTATGGGAGCTATAAAGAGTATTTCAAATTATATTTTCCGTGTCCATTAAAAAGGCGATGTGGCTTTCTCTGGCTTATTATTCAAACTTTTGTATAATAAATTGTAAAAACTCGTTTTTATACTACCGAACGTCCATAACGGTCACGTTAACCTATGCTTTTTAGAACAGGTAGCCTTTCCAGTTATTTAAAAAAAAAAACAGTTTATAAAACAACAATTGTTCTAACGTTGGCGGCCTTTTAAGAGGTACAAAGTACGAGTTCACGGTACAAGGTAATAAAATGTTCAAAACTTTGAAAAAATACTCCGTCATAAACAAAGTTGTTCGGATGCGAAGTTAGATAAAGAACATCTCACACACCTGAGCTAGAAAATTGCTTTTTTCTAAGCGCCTCCAGTTTTTTACGCAACTTTCTCCGAGAATAAAAGAAGTTTCGTCGAAGAACTTTTTTATTTTTTCTTGTTGCAGAAAATAAATCATGTCATATTCCTGCGGTATACCACAAAGCCGCTAAAGATGCTACCATAAAAATATTGTGACATGTTAAAACACTTACTAACCACGCGTTTGTCTTGACTTGTATATATTTGAACAACAATTGTCCATTCGAATTGCGTTTTTTTTTTGTACCGTATTGTGAGGTTAGTTCATCGCAGAAATCCGAACATTAGTTTAAACTTATTACACAGGGCACATAAAGCATGAAGGACCCTTATCACAACTAGTTAAAAACTAATTACCAGGGTGACACCACCTTTCCATAAATCCCGCGACTCCTCCGAATTACTCTGGCAAAAGTTATTTTTAAGAAAAAAGCCCTTGAGGCTGTGCCGTCCCGCCCCCGCGCCCCTTCAGAGGAATTTATCACGATTTATATTCATGGCATAAGAACAAGAGCCCCTTTTAGGTTGATCCCATTCAAATTGTAGACTGCCAACTAAAACCTGTTGTTTCATGCGATAGCTGTGTTGAATTTAGTGAGATTAATTATACTAATACAAAATCTACATGATAAAAAATAGATCACAAAATACAGGAATATATCAAGGCGTTAATGTATTTTTCTGTCACTGTTAAGTGTGGTTCGAATAAATAATTCTAAAATTACAAAGTTTGGGTGTGAACCCTCAGCATATGGTTGCGTAGAGTGTTTCAAACACTGGAAATAGTAACTCCCGAAGGGAACTACAAATCAAGTGTGGTTTCGGAACGGAAGCGTTTGTTGTCGCCACAACAACTGTCTAAGTAATTGCAAGGGTTGGGTCTCTATAAAATTATACCTAATAATTAAATTATAATTTCTGATATTACGGTATTTTAATATGTACGTATATTTTTCATATTCTTGTCCAACCGTGATGATTCTCGGTGGAGTTGAATAGAGTATCCCCATCTCATCCATTGGGTGTCAAAAAAGTGGGAGTTTCAGACGCCTCTGTCTACCCCTTCTCGGATATAGGCGTCATTATGTGTAAGGATGAATGTGTATTTTTAATATTTAAAAAAATGTTAATTATTGTAATTACATTAAATACACAGTTATCTGCATTAAAAATGATATTAATTATTGTTAGCCAAAGCTGGCATATAAACTGTTCTGGGTATTTGATAAATTGTTGTGCCTAGAAAATGTTATACGTAGGCTAGGGGTGCAACTTTTAGGGCTCGGTGGGGAGGCTTCACCATAATTGATGAGCTTCTTAACACAGCAGGGCGGCTGGAATTATCATCGCGCCACGACACCCTGGTACAAGCTCTCATTAATTTGTGATTAGCCCTCAGTTAGGAGACTCTTGCGAAGGCTTTCTTCTAATTAGATAATCAGTTTTTCCGCAGAAGTGGGATTTAAACGTCTCTAGCAGATGTTATTAATGTTAAGGAAAGGGGAGATAAGAAACGAAAGCTTTTTATACTAAACCCAATTCAAAGTACTTACACTTCTAATAAATAAATTGGTTACTTATTTATAGTTGACGTAGTTTAAATCTTTGACTATACAATAACTTCTTCTTTTTTTTAATTTTTTAATTGATTTATACATTTTATGATAATAAGAAAAGACGACGAATAACGACGTTATAACAAGTATTTGCTAAACTATCTTTAGTTACTAAAATACTTTGTTGGTATAAAGAAGTACGTGGTAGTGACACAAAAATGTGTAACAATGTCTAAAAACTCAATTCATCCTGTAATAAATATCTCAAGCATCGTTTGCTCAGAATGAGGCAAAAACGTTATATCCCCCATACTGTTTATTTAAAGGTGGATTTGTTGAATATTTATTCACGTACTACACACATGTTTAGGAGCGATATACACGTACTTCAGACAACAAAAACCTTACTGAAGTAAATTGTTAAGTTATGTATCTGACATGTTTTTTTACTAGCGAGCGGTCAAGAAGAATGTCAATGTATTCTCCTCGTATGTTATAAGTATAAATGTAATATGAATATGTTAGGCTTTTAATACAATTCGCATCGGCGGGTATTCCTGTTCCCTCTTCCTGTCTACCATATTTCTCCATTTAAGTGGTTTTGTCTAAGAAAACCTACGTATCAGATTAATTCGGTAAGCGGAGGGTTGGATGGAGCCCAATTTGCCTGATTGCCGCCGATGTCAATTTATGTAAGTTACCTATGTATGCTTCTGTTGGTTTTCAATAAATTCTGACCCTATCTTGTTATGTCCCCAACGTCGTCAATAAATATTTGCGCATGATCAATCCAATAAACCTACTGCTCAATTGAATAATTTGATTTATACATTTGATCGTAGCTTGCATTAAATTTCTGATTGATAGCGATGGAATAAGGGGTAGAGTTAGAGGACTTTGACTTCCTGGCACCAGCCAGTTCGAGTTATAGGTATGCGAACTGCCTTGCTTGAGCTTTTGCTTATATTCTCCAATCCACGTGCACAAGCATTATCCCTACCCTTCCCTTTCTATCCTCCCTTTCCTGTAAGCATACTTCCATCTAATGTTATCTGATCTTTTTGATCTGAAAAATCTTCCAAAAGTGCCCGCATGACGAAAAATAGGCCTGTCCCCTATTAAGTAAATGGAACTAAATTGTAATCCGAAACAGGTGGTCGTAAATTACGCCTCCGCCTACCCCTTTCCACAATAATGTCGTGAGTGTATGGATGTATGTAATAAGGAAAATTGGATATTTATATATAACTCTATCTAAATCCTGCAATTATGGTAAATATTTATTTTAGGAACGGGCTTATTTGAACCTGCAAACTCTTGATCGCAAGTCCAACCTTGAACCCTACGTTACCGGCGCTTAAAAATAGCAAGAATATTAATAAGTAACTCAGTTTAAGGTCGCGACATTTTCATTACTTGAAGTATAAATAAAATATCAAGACTGGCTATAAAAATAATTAATCCACTCTGTGGAGGAAAATGCACTGAAAAGAGGGAAGGAAAAAGCGGAACTCGTAAAATAATCAAGTCTCACCTTATAGAGTGTAGGGCGTATTGTTAATTATAAAGGTTATGTATCTACCGACCCTAGCGGCTATTACCATTGTACACGCCTCTTTTGGGTAAACGTCCCAAATCTCAACACGAGGGGAAAAATCAAACAGTAAATATCGGAAAGCAATCTGAGGTGATTCCATTAGATTGAATTAAGCGGAGGCTTACTCTGCTCTCTGAGGTCTGAGGGCTCACAAAATCGGCGAAACGGTTTATTTTTGATTTGGAGTGCTTAAATTGTAAGAATATAAATTTTCTCCACTAGTGAGTGGCTTTGTACGAAATAACGTTTTTCCCATATCCCCTTAGGCACATCAGAGATTGACTACTTCCGAAGGTTTTCTCAAATATCCTGGGTATTTTTATAAAAAACACTTTGTGGTTTATATTTTTTTTGTGCTTATTCTCTTTACAATTTATCTAAAACTTTTCGGTTTATATATTAACCCTTATTTGGACACCAAGAATAACTCAACTTCGCGTGCAGGTCAAGATACATCTAAGAGCTTTGATACTCTTGTAACGGCAAGCTATCTAGATTTCGCCTTTCAAAGGAATGCATTTCTTAATTGGCAACCCTGATTATTTGAACTTACTGGAGAGTGTATCTCGGAGCTTTTGCATTTAATTAATCAAATGTATCGACCTCTCTTATACCTCACTTGAAATAATAAATTTAAGTGGTTATATACTGCTGATAATGTTTTTATTCTTGTCACAATTTGCTAATTTTTTTGAAATATTCAAATTTCTTTACAACCGACTTATTTCAATTTCGTAATGTGACATGAACTTACTAATAGAAACTAAAAGTCGAAAAATAATTTCCAATCTTAATAGCTTTTTTGCACTTTATAAAATGGCGATAGATGCATTGAGCAAGGGTTAACTCCTACAATCGAGATAAGGCATCACATTTAAGATATTTAAATCGATTTTACCCAATTTTCCGCGGGCAGGCGCGAGTTAAAGCCCGACTCAATTTATCCAGTACTGGGGCGGTGGGACCCGGGGCCATTGTTCACCAAATGAAGTACGCGTCAAGCTAACAGAGTCGTTACACTGCTTCCGTCATCGTTTTATTATGGGGATATTTGACTGAACTCTGTAAATACACAATAACTATGTTTGTGATATAAATTAAGAAATTAATTCATCTTTAAGTTTCACTTCCTTTTATAACACGGTTGTTACAATTCAATTAAGTGCAATAAAATTCGTCAATCGTTCGTAGTGCAATAAAGTTTGTCACACTAACCGTTTAATGCAGGTGGTATATCTTAGGATTGCGTCATATATGTACGAGTAAAAAATAAGGAAAATAAACAGAAACATCAATTGATTTTTTTTAATAATAATATAAAGATGAAATGAGTAATGTTCAACAGTGGTATGCTTAGGCACGAATGGGCGGGCTCGAACGGTGCAATACCAAGGCCTCCCAGAAAACCGGTTGTGAAGCAACACTTAAAAATTAGTGGGGTTTCCGAAAGCCCACCTCCCCCCATCCTCTGTCCTCTCTCTTCTAGTCTTTGCGGTCGCCTCATCCCCCTTCTTTTCTTTCCAATCCCCGCACTCCCCCCATCCTTCATTACTCTCAAAAGCCGGCAGCACTACGACTCTTGAGCTGCAGGTGTCTACCATCCCCCGTCTGTTTGTCTGTCCCCCTATACTATAAAAAAAGAAAAGTTCTTGCATTTTTCTCTGGCAAAAATGGCCAAAATCAGGGATGAACGTAAGAAGCTGACCGACGATCCACAAGATTGAAGTTGACTATATGACCTTCCACTCATTTTGCTTTAAATACTATATTAGTAGTAAGGCCACGAGAGTTTTCTTAATAACATATTCGAGCAACGAGATCTGTATATTTAATCCTAATTAATTAAGTTTCAGTTCAATAGTTTTATTTTTTAAATATATATAATATTTTGTTTTCCAAACATCTGACAACCCTTCAGATGTTCTTTCATTAAGGAGTTTTGCTTATTTCAATCAACTGGAACCTATTCGTTGGGTTGCCATTTAAAACATTAGCCTCGACTGCTTAAATAGATCAGATACGTTCAACAAAGGCTTCTGTAATTAAGAAATGTATTTTAAGCTGGCAGCTTGTCTTTTTATAGGCAAAATAAAATTAACTGAATTTCATTAGGGTGTTTGAAGTAGTTGAGTAGAAGTTGAGTGAAAGTTGAGTGAAAAAAAACAAGTGTTTCCTTCCCACTATGATCCCGGGTCTTTTAAGCGGGGCGTGAAAAAGCATCTCACCAGGCCGCCATAGTGTGGGTCACCATGCTGCATTGACTAGACATGCAATGAGGATGGTGACCACCACTCTTTGACTCCACCTATTGCTTTCCATCAGGCAAAGTGGAGTCACTATGGTAGGCTAATATAAAAAAAAAAAAAAAAAAAAAAAAAAAGAAAAGAACGTACAAAAAGAGAGCATCATCTTTGTTAATTTATATTACGATACCATGTAATACAGCGAAAACACGCAACTCTGTACCTTGATCGGTTAACAATAATAAATTTCCGAATTCCTACCCCAATTTAGGAGTGCATTATTTTCGCTTTCACAGGCATCCGATACAATTAAAATCTTCTTTAATTAAGGGACGAACATGAATCATTCGCACGTGGCGCACTGAGTTTTCCACTTGTATACGCAGGAACCTTAAAACGGAGCAGCGCCGAACATCAATATCTCGTTCTAATTTCAACTTTACGGCGCGAATCTTAGAGCTTATTTTAGTTGTCCACGGTTTAGGACTTGAGGCGTAGTTCACCGCACTTTTCGGGTATCTCTTTTCACTTTATCGCAGTGTCTCCGTTATTTACTCGTACGTGAGGGATGCTCGCAATAAATAGGTGCGCACAAACATATTTGACATTTACAAATACCTCCCAAATTGGTTTTCTTGGCGTGACTGGCCGTTATTACGAGTTTTGTTTACTTATTGCTCCCGCACGGTGGCAGCTTGTTACAGCGGCAGAAGATTTTGTTAGGGACAATAACTCAAGATTTTGTCGTATTATGGCCAGCCGCCAATGACCACGGTCTCTAAAATCAAGCTTTATGGCCCGTATTATGTTGAACGACGTATGTACATAAACAACATTAGTGTACTGGAATCGTTGGAACCACTGAAAAGGTGAATACGAATAAAATTGGTGTGTTTAGATTATCATTATTCTTTTGCTTAGATAAAGTTTTATTAAACCAATGAATATACCATGTTTAAAAAGAGATTATGTATTCTTTTATTTAATTTATACGTTGTAGCATAGCATAATTCAAGAAGAGATTCGAAAGGGCTTTATTTGAGAGTAACTTGCCGAAATACACTGAAATAAAAAAATAGATCATTCAGCAAACGAGGTGCGAGTCGTAGTCCCACCACTCTGGGTGTCCATCGGGAGTTGTAATTCAAGTGACAAATATCGAAAGCTACAATTCATATTT
Organism: Tyria jacobaeae; assembly: GCA_947561695.1. Lineage (NCBI taxonomy): Eukaryota > Metazoa > Arthropoda > Insecta > Lepidoptera > Erebidae > Tyria > Tyria jacobaeae. The sequence continues at coordinate 13,663,771 of OX387218.1, forward strand.
TTCTGCTATCTCCGCGTCCGCGTCGCCATCTGTGCCGCAGGGACACTCGCTATTGGTTCTCCATCAAGCGGTCGTGTGATGTATTTTTGTTGGGAATAAAACATTGTATTTTTTCCATCGGGAAATGTTTTATAAGTATTTTTATGGTTGCTACGTGACGTGTTATTTTGGGGTGTCTGTATAACTTTGGGGAGCATTGGTTTGTCTGTAAATGGAAAAATGCATAAAAAATGCAACCCCAATACGTACATATTTATATCTTTTAATGCTACTTACTCCGCCGCACATCCAAAGTAAAATGCTCAATGATGAAAATTTATTATTCTCAGTGAAAGTAATCTATGTAAGTGGGCAGTAATTTAAAAATTGAATTAATATTATTGTCCAAAAGTAGTGTTGGCGGTACGTGGGCTGTACATTATCGAGATCGAAAATTTCACGTGCCCATATAATTTTAAGCTCGTAAAGCCTGACCAATAATTCATCGGGAGCATTTGCGGAAAATGCATTTTATTGTTAAAACGTGAATTTTATTTATCGTCGACAGCCCGTGGTGGGATTGTAGTGGGGGTTGATTTGTTGTAGCATCGCATCGAAGCCACCCTGTGGCACGGATTATTTATACTAAAGGTAATATCGCCGGTTCATTATTGGGAAATGCAACATTTGCGTATTTCATTAACTATCATTTGCAGTTCATTAAAAGTGTCAGTTCGACTCTTCGACTGATGTGCAATATTTCTAACGTCATTCAGCTTTATAAGTCATCATCTTTCCATATTTAACTTTATAAAATAATGTGATATGTTTAAACTAACAACTAAAACCTTTTGTAAACACTAAATAACATTCTTTATTACTACCATTTATCGTGTAAAATTGTCGGTAGGGCTTAAAATAACATTTCGCACAATATAACTCAAACAATTTCGCTAACTACGATACTTTATCGGGTACTCTAGCACGCGATAAGGCGGCCCTTACCGGGCCGATATAGATCGCTAGGCGTTGCCGCTACCACTGATCTTGACCAGTGCCTTCACATTACTACACCTAATAGCGAATCACTTTTATTTAATGCGATTTAATGTTATACAAATGTATGAGCCCCAAATTTTATAAGATACGTAAATAGAAAGTGTTTTTAGAATATAAGACAGAATCAGACATCTTTCAAGTCATAATTAACTTTTATATCACCATTGAGGGTTGAAGTCCCGACAGATGTTTTCGACTATCCTCCGCTCAAAAGGAAAATGCATACTCTTTTAAAAGCTATTTAGCTGCAGTCCCTAGATAGCGTCTACCGCAGTGGCTGGTCCAGTCCGCTTTTTTCCCGCTGAAAAGCCAATTTGGAATGAATCACTGTAACAGTAGCGAGCATCTGTGCTAATTTACCTACGAGCGGACAGTCTAATGCGACTCGTTCGATCGTAAATATTGAGCCGCGACCGAGCACCGAATATCGAAAGCCGGCATTAGTCGGATACAGCTAATACACACCGGATAGCCCCGATAAATTATCGTGCGTTCATTTGGGATCCGATGTTTAATCTATCTGTAGCGATTACGTTTCGCTTCAGGCTATTGTGAGTTTTGAATCGTGAGAGAATTATTAGATAGCAATAATCTCCATATAGGATCTCTAAACGAGCTACTCTCCAGAGCTTCTCTGAAAACATCTCTCAGTAGGTTGCTGTTAGCATATTTACTTTAACAATAGAAAGAGAAAACCTGGTAAAGGTTCCTGCGCGGATGCTCAACTGGTGGAATCATATCCTTGCTATAGTTTTTAAAAGACCTAAGTAAAATAAAATAAGTACTTAAGAAAAATCTTGATTTAGAAGTGTTATTAATAGTGATAGCGATACAAGTATTATAAAATGACATCACATTTTGCTAGTGCAAACACTTTAGTCACCGGTAAGTCACATTTTCTCAATGAAATAACAAGGGTTTTTCAAATATCGAAAAGTTTAGTTCACTGCACTAAGCGAAGTGAATCTTAAAGTACTGTTAAATTGAACTGTGACAATAATATATATTGCTTCTACCGAAACGCATCTATCGATATCGTATGATATCCATCGACTATAGGATCAGCGTTATATCGATTCTCGTTCTGCTATGTTTGCGTCTCTACGTCCGTGATGTAGAGCTGTGGAGCTGAGCTTGCAATTCGTTCTGCCCGTTGTTTATGTATGTGTGTTTCATTTGATACTTCATTTATGAGTTCACAGTAAATTATTTATTGTGTTATTTTTGTGCATTTCAATATTTTACGGGTTTATTAGTGATTCGTTATATGTAACATATCAATCAAAGCCTCTCCATTTTTAAAAGAAATTCATATTTTACATATCGATAAAAAATTGTGCTGCTTCATATTTTTATGAATTCTGTATTACTAGTTATATTATATTTTTCTGGAATTTCTTCTGGTATTTAAGTATATTTTATATTTCAGTAGTCGTTTACAAATAGAAATACACCTGCAATTACTACGGTCTCTCCGCATCATTTTGGTCCATCCCAAGGTTGCCTGGTAGAAATTGCTTTGAACAATAAAGCCGCCCTTTGTACATTATCTTTTTGACATATGTATGTATGATATTGTAAAATGGTGTACAAATAAAGTACTATCTTTCTATTTATCTAATCTATAGGCAAAAATATAATGGCTACATATAAATAACGTATTGCGACATTTCTAAGCATTGAAATGTGTTTGTCAAATATTTTGATATCATTCTGTATACAAATCATAAACGAATGTACTTTAAATAAAAAAAGTGAATATTATTCATATTTTTTTAAGTTCTTAGCAAAACGACTTACTAACTAGGAATAAGTACTTTCAAAAAAGATCTTTCGAAAATCTAACTTTAACTAACCTAACTTTTTATTTGTTTCAGGTATGATTCTGGAATAGTATGACAGCATCTCTTCTCTTTTCTCTCACATTATTTAAAGTAAAAACCCCAATAAAAAATCTTTATCATCGGCACAGTTTTATCAGGACCTTTTGATATGCAATATTGGGGGCGATGTATCAAACTAGCTATCTCAGTTAAACGTAATTTGAAGTATGGCCTCCTCTTAAGTCTGCCACCCCCCAAATAAACGTGGGTTGAGGGGGGACGGGTTCCCTTATCGCGGAACTGCAGGCACTCTACTCGTTTACCTTAAGATCTTTAATATTAAATAATATAGTACAGTTAAAGCCGCTTTAAATAGCTAGGCAATGTTTTATTGGCTTGAAAGTATTTTAAATCTTTTATTAAAACCTGTATGAATTTCCATCCAACATTTGTTTTCATGATTGCGAATATATTTTTATTGTTAAATTTTATGGCATGTAAGCCATTTCAGAGGAGCGAACTTATTGTAGAACTGACGTACCCAACCGAGGATCACATAATAGCCCTTAAATGGTATCGATTGATAGCAAATTCTAGTTAGGCAGTGCAGCTAACTCGTTACTATACAAGAATACGCTAGTAGTAAATAAGGTTCTCTTCAGTAAACGTCAGTATAGTAAGTGCTGTAAGAAAATGAATGAAATAACTATAAACGTCGTCGGATCGAGCTACAGTCTGTTTATTTACTAGAGTCTAGTAAAATTTAAATGCTTTTAAAAGAGGGGAATCCCTCTTTTATACGCATTTCGAACACTTTAGTTATCATGACTGCTGAGCCAGAGGTTGTGGTGTGTGATCTACATATAGTTGTCCCGAGTCCGGGTGTTCTCTTTTTTTTTTCTTTGTCCACTGTTTGTATGTTTGTCGAATCCCCAGCGACCCATCATAATTCTTAATCATTCTTAATGCGGGAGTTGTCTTTTTAAAAGATAAAGGTAAAAGAAAGATAATTAGCATCTGATGTGATACTACACTTATTTCCGTTTTAAGACATTGACTTTATTCCTTTTATAATACATCTTGGATAAGAAAATTGATCTGTAATTAAAGTGTTCGTAATGACGGTTTTTCACTACAATTTGAATCGTCGTCGTCGCCTATTCTAATATTCCGGTTTTGTTCCGAGTGCTAGACCCCAATCAACAAGGTCGTTCAAGCGTTTACGGAAGTCCCTCTCCAAGGACCTCTTACACAGCTTCATATAAAACTAGAATATAAAAAGGCTTTGGAGGAGTAATATATTATCTGTGATCATAACAACTTTCAAGTAATTTACATAATTTTATTAAGTTAAATTTTATTATTAATTAATTCTATTAATTAATCATAATCATCATAATTATCATCATAATTTTATTAATTAATATTAAGTGTCATTTTTTTTTCATAAATTTTTAATTACCGAGTCCTGAACCACCCCTACTTGGGTGTGTCCCGAGGAAGTTTCCTTTTGACATAACCTTGAACTCGGTTGTAGAGTCCGTCATCAATGTCTCTCTAGATAAGACCCAGTGGAGTCAAGCGGCTTTCGTGCGTGCCGCGTGGTCTTGAAAGTCGTCGCGCATGTGATGTGGGCCAGCCTGTATTTCTGGCCTCGGCATATGATGGTACATGGTGGTGTGATGGACAGTGACAAGGCTAGCAAAGCCATGTCTCATGTCATGCACTGTCCTATTGAGTCCCAATGGTGATGTATATATCATACCCATACCGTTTGTGTCGAGTGCTGTATACATGTATGAGCAACCCGGGTGTGACTATCCCCTAAGCAGACCACCTTCAGCGGCCATGGGATGACTCGGGGGTTAAATGGATTCAAGAGAAATTACTGGATGGTGTTTCTTGTTCCGATATGGCTAGACTACGAGTGGCCTTCCTCCTGGTCTTTAGGGTGTGCGAGCTCCATGTATATACCTGCGGGTGTATGGTCTAGGCCGATGGCCAACATGCTATGAGTTGTTGTCGGTGCACAGGGAGGTTTGTGACATCCAGACACAACATCTGGGTCTGAGCAGGCCTGACGGGAAAAGGCCGGACGGCCAGACGCTGGTGGCTTAGAAGAATTGCAAGTGCCTAATTTGGGACACCACATGCGTCAGTGGGTTTTTTTAGGTTTATTTTTGATATTTATTTTGTTTTATTTTGTATTAAATGTTTTTAATATTTTTAGTAGGTATTAATGAAAATCAGTATTTAGCATATTTGAGTAAAAAAATACATATTAAATTAATGATTGTGACCACTTTAATGAATTAGATTACCGTTTATGGTCTTATAATATATCTTTATTACTAACTTACGAGGACTATTTTTTAAATTATATTAGAAATGAAAATATTAATTTGCTTGCTTGTAACACTTTCACTCCTTCGACTACACATTACTCAATCGACTTCGTCATAAATTTATGCCAGGATTCTGAAAAGGATAGAGCCCATTCCCGCAGAAGAACTGAACTGTTCTCGAATTATTAAATATAACTTCTATCAGAGTGATATGCGATGTAGCATATATAAAGCTGTCCATATATGGAGAGATGTCTTTTTGAAAACAAATTTAGAATCATTCTCAATAACAGTGGTGTCAGTAATGTGTTTGTATATCCCTATGTAGCTCTGCACAACTGCTGACTGCTGAGTTGAGTAACTACGGCTTCCTGTATGGGGAGTCTTTAAGTATTTTCTGATTTACCTCCTTATGATATTTTTTTAATGTAAAAATTTGAAATCATGACTAGACCAACGTTGGAAGTATATCACTAGCGTATATATAAATAAATACGTATTATAATTTAAAAGACATTAAATCACAAGAGCAGCTGGCTCCGCGCCATTTTCAGTCGATAGCAATGAAGTCCAAAGGGCATAAAGTTATTGCCAGTACGAGTTCATACGTCTCCAAACGAAATGGAATGTCATTCAACTTACATACGCGAATGTTTTTAATCTAATACCTTTTACACAGAGATTTAGAGACCCTTACTGCGTCAAAGATTTAGTACCTGCGTAGAATATTCTGCGGTATCTATTAAAGTAGGACTTGATATAGATTAGGTAGCCTACACGCTAAGTCCATGTATCTTAACATCCGCGTGCCGGCATGCAACCTGCCTGCTCCACGGGGGAATAAAGACGTTAAATAATTTAATCGGATACCTGAATGGTTTATGCACGTATGCCCGAAGCTTGAAAACATGTTCTTCGCTCGACACTGCCGAAAGTGTGCATATTACACAAGTAGTCGCTGTATGCGTTAGTTATCTTGCACATAATGAACTGTCACATTTCATCATGAAATCTGACGTTAGTTCTTTGCCTGAAGCTTTTTGTTGTATTTCCGTCTTTGGTTTCATCAAATTTAGATTCAGTTTTCGTTAGCTAACGCCGAGTAATTTCATCTATTATTAGGGTTGATACTTCGTACTGCAGCCGTCACCAGCTGTAATGGGCGTATTTTCATGTTGCATTGTGACACTGCAAAACGCAAAGTTAAAACTAATTAGATAAGAATAATTTTAAACAGATTTATGAATTATTCGGTATCACTTGATGTTCGATATTTAAAATTAAGGCTATAAATGAGTGTGTACAGAAAAGTGATTTTGTAATTACCTATTAGATAAGTAGAGAGAAATTATATAAAAATACATATACATATATATATATATATGTATATATAAATATATATATATATATATCTTCGAAAACTACCATGCAGTGTGTGTCCCATTAACTAAACGGGGCTCAGGAAAACGCGAGAGGGAATGATTAACAGTACGTAAACGGTATTGTTTTCAAATGGCTCACAATAATATATCCTTGTTTATTAGTAATAATTTTATTTTTAACAGTTGATTATTACAAATTGAAATAAATTATTACATAAACTACAGAGTAGCAAATATGTATAAACGTAGGCGTATGTAAAGTGTTTGAATAATTTTGTTTCACATTAGGCTACGTACAGATGTTGTCCTGTTATATGACACCCTAGTAAATTTAATTTGATTTCAATGCATAGCTCATGATCACTAGAACACACATTAGCTAAATTACGATTTATGCACTGAACAAAATTAAATGTCTTAACCACAATATATTGCAGTGAATCCCTAATGTAGATACACATATGATAAATAGCTCCATAAGATGGGGTGAGAAATCTTACTTAATTTAACTAATGGACTAATATAATACTTCGTCTAATATGTGGCGCCCATTGTGTACAAAGTTACTTCACCCAAGTTGCTAACACAACAAAATTACTGAAACTTCATAACTGTTTGAAAGTTTTTTATATTGCGGTTCTGTTCTTGTTGTTCGAGAGAAACTATATATTTAAGATATTTTATATAACATGTCATCATCATCAGATATTAAAAAAAAACATTTAATCGTACTCGGTCTACGCTACAGTCAGTTCGAGCTGCAAGTATACTAGCCCGAAGTCCTAGAGCTACAAGTCCGGTTGACAATGTGACTCGTGAGTTCGATTCCCTTACGGTACAAAAATTAGTGTGATCATCAAATTATGATAGTTGTCCCTAGTCTGGATGTTCTTTGTGACTGTTGACTGAATGTTGTTAAATGGAGTTGTCAAAAAATATCCTGCTGTCAAAATAAATTCCTTCCATTGCCTTTTGCTAGTTCTAATATTTCCATTCCAATATACTTCCTATTTTCCCATTTTTAATTCCAAAAGCGGTAGACGGCAATATATTTTGCCCCTATTACGTTAGTAGGAGTAAATTCTGACTGCATAATGTGGGTGTTTATTACATATCTGCCTTCAGGGATACAGGCGACGGCCTATTTATGTATATATTTATTTAATCCTATATCTTACCGTCTGTACTTAGGATAGCCGCGCCCTAATATTTTTTTGCTATTCGGAGCTAACTCAATATGGAAGCACACGTGACCACAGTTGATTGACGAGTCTCCTGTGTACCAGTAATTAAGTTTTACCACACACCAACTCGGACCGGTGGGTACATATCCACTTTAGGTACGAACATTGCTTCCTTTGGTACGTACATTACGTACATATAGGGATGTGCATAGGTAAAATAACAATTGTGTTGAAGTCGATATTTATGGCTATTTTCTCGCTACTACTTAAGTTTTTCTCTAATTGTGAGGACTTGGAAATTACTTTACTGGTTACATTTATTAAAGTAAGGTAGATAAGGACCTACGTAAGGTTTATGTGTCTTTAAATTATTGTTAATAGAAAAAACAATTCGGTATATCAAAATCACTGAAACAAATATTATTTTTACTTATAATATACTCGAGATGCTTCATACCTAAATTCCTACCTAAAATTAGAGTTACTTTTTTATCACTGTTTTAGTTATATACTGTATAATTATAATCGTAAAGAATTTTGTTCAAGCCAATACAACATCTGTTCCTAACTTGTTTCTAAATCAAGAGCTTATGTTGATCAAATTGTGACTGCTATCATCAAATTTTTACATTATACGCCAATAAACAAAACCTTGATATTGTGAAGATCGGTCGGTTCACTCACGGGGGTAAAGAGGAGGTACCACCCTCTACAAAATTATGTACGACGAACTGGGACTAATATATCATGGGGAGGACGTGCCAGACTAAGGAGACTGGGTATTATAGGGTGGGCCGGTGGAATACTTAAGAACCTTGGTGACACCCCATTAAAACACACGTTCCGCATTTTTGGCCAGACGGTTTAATTTAGGCCCAAACGCGAATTGGATTAGGTCCGGAATGTGGGGTTTACAATTAAAAATAGGAGTGAGCCTTATAGGCTTACGTGAGATTTGAATGTTTTTTATTAAAACATTATATAAAAAATGGTACGTTTTGATGCATATGTATTGGTCCATACATATGCATCAAACTGGTTTAACGTAAATACAAGTTCATTTTAAAATTAGTTTTATTTGAATTAAAACGTCTAACTTAGACTTTACATAGAGAGGTGTCTTTTTTTATCAGGATTCACTAAAATGCAATTTTTCTGCAAAATATATCATCAAACTGCAACTAAACGGTTGCAAAAGCGACTTATTACATCGGAACGAGGCGTGAAACACGCGGCGCTCAGAGGACGCATCCGGAATCATAATTCGAAAATAACTTCCGTTCCCTTTACCAACCCCCCACTGTACACACCCCTGTAAGTTCCCGCACTTTTTTGGATAAACTGGAATCCCCGACCCACCTTTAATTCCCAAGATAGACATAATTTGGAATTGGATCCATCTATCGTTTGTAGGTACGAACAAAAATAAGTTAGAACGCGCTGTGTGCAGCCGATTTATGTGGGTGAAAACAAAGCGCCCATACAATATTATACAACAATGTAGTAATAAATGAATTTCCAACCTATTTATACTATATAACTTTTACTTAATTTTTACGGCAATTTAAATATTATATACATCTACAAACAATTAATTAGGTATATAATATATAAGATAAGGTTTAAAAATTAAAATACTAAATTATACTAATTAAAAGATTCCAACCGGTAAAAACAAACTAGACTCGTAGTTATATAATAAATATCTTGAGCGACCATCAAACAATTTATTTTATGAGATAGCCTTAAGCTTAACAGGTCATAAAACGAGTCATAAACACGGACTCAGTCCATTAATTGAACACTATGATGTTTACGTACTGTTTTAAATGCAAATACGATTGCGGCCTATGTGATGTTTACAAATGTTTTTCATCCGAATGTGTACCATATTTTTCCATTATAAAATGAGAATTTTGCGTATCCAATATTGTGCGAGTGTAACTAGAGACCGCTGACGATGCACAGACATCGCGGAAGATAGAGTATATACGCATTTTATTTCACCTTTGACACTTTAATCCAATTTGTTTCCTTGTATTCCGCCCATGGGACAGGGGAAGAATTTCATCCTTATAATTGTTATTTTGAATTTAAATTTTCATTTTTATTTATTGCCAGCAGTGTCCCATTTTTGGACCAAAAATAGGATGTTTATTTATATATTTATGAAGGCCCTTATTACTCATCATGCACTTAATACGATGAGTTTATAAACTGTTTAATATAAAGTAGGCACACCATTGCTTATATACCCACTTTGTTTGGAATATAAAGCACGCAGTATTTCATTTGTGAACACTGCAACTAATTGCAACTAAATCAACCTCAACGTCACCATAATTTATAGCCTCCTATTGGTACCTCAGTTACCTAACTTCTGACTCATTAAAAATATTTTATATATTTTGCAAAAGAATGTATAGTTCACGTTGCCGAAAGTTAACCCGAAAGTTGTCGTGATGGCTTTTGAGGTCGGCCTAGCGATTCTTTTTATAGCCAACTAAGAAAATTGGCTCATTAATCTTTAAGATAAATGTCCAGCTACTATTCGGCCCATCTTATCAGTGAACAGAATGAATGGAAGTGTGTTATACCTACCAATTTTGATATCATTCGGAAATTTTTGGTGTTTTTGTCGTAGTTTTTATAGCCTTAAGTAGTTTTCCTTGTATCAAAATGACTTTGTGTGTTGAATAAAAGTAATGTATGTCGAAAAGATTAAATCTCTACCTGAACATTGAAGTTACAGTTACATAGAAAATTAAATATCATTTCATGTTCTTAAAGATGTTATGTTTATATAAATAAGTTCATTGAGGAGCACATGTCCAGCCTATAATAACTTGCAGCTTAAAATAACCCTAGCCCCCTATATCCCTGAGTGCTCTTGTAAATTAACTAGCTTTCATAAACGGGGAGTATAATATTAGTGCAAAATGCAAAAGCAAACCTAAATAGAGCTTCTACTAGTTATTGGTTGAATATCAGCTAATCTGGGAAACTTCAGTAAATAGTAGTAGTGTGTGTACACTACTACTATTTACTGAAGCAAAATACACACAGTATTTAATTAGCATTGAGTGTAGTAGTACTTGAAGGTGATTCATCTTAATTTTTACATGAGTTAAACAGGGAGACACGACCGATGCATATACCTATGTCGTTAACTTTCCATTGAAGGAGTAGGTAGTTGTTCGTGCATAACGATAGGTGATGTCTCACGACCGCACCCTGAGTTGTCAGATGTCACCAAGCTAATTGTCAGCTTAGTGACACAAGTGTTGGTCACTGGTTTCTATAAGCTACATCGTTCGTACCAATTACAAATAAACAAAGAAAGAAACGAATGCCACAGGATGAACAGTGACAGATATTTGATTTGTTTATTAAAAAAATATTATCTATGGTTTATTTATCTAGTTCATTGATTTACGATATTTAGTAGATATCTGCTGTTCAGACAATAGACACGAGTAGGTTATGAAATGTTTTATCGTGTAATTTGTACTACGGCTGCTGTAAGTGAAAGACGTATTCTGGTGGTTGCGCAGATTCAGTTGGTTATTATGAAGATTCTATTCAAGTCTATGGAAGTTTGGATAAACAATTGGTATATAACATAACAACGGTTATGAAGGCAAGAATACATTTTTCAGAAGTAAAATCAAATAAAGTGTGCTTATGCTCACGTAGCTAGCACAAAGTGCTTGGTTTACAAACCAGATCAAAAATTACGTTTCTAAAACACAGATAGTAGATGTCACCCAAGATATCTAACCTAGTCCCATATTAGGCTAGACATGTTCACCGCATGCCAAAGAAACTGTTTGCGAAATCTGCCACCAAATGGGGCCCATGAAATACCGAACGGGTTCTAGGAAGAACGAGGTACCGATCGACGGCGACAACAACTAAGTTTAGTTTAGATAAATAGCAAAACAAAATAAACAAACAAACATATTTGTAAATTTTCATAACGGTATGCTGTAAGCAGGAACTAGATTCAATTTACCAAATTATTTTACTTTTAAAAAGTCGTGTGGATTTAAGTCTCCTTTCCAACGTATGTGCAAATTAGCAATTAAGAACAGTAAAAGTATTGATACACCTATGTTTTTTAATTATTTAAATAAATTTCGTATTTATATAAAAGTATTGCTTTCTCATAAACGTAAACTATAAGTTAGTAATTTCCTAACCAACCTATTTTGTTTAATCGTTATATCAGTAATAAGTTTTGTACATACAAATAATAAATCAATAAATCTGAGCATGCGGTGTTTGCTCATAAATTGTTTGTACATTTAGAATAAGTATTTGAGTATAAAAATGAAAAGAAATGTAACAAATGTCAGCAAACCTAATAAATAAACAAATTTTGATAATTATAATGCATTGATTCGTTACCGTTTAGTCGCATTAAAAATCTCAAAATAAATTGCCCACTGATATCTCAAAGTTATGTTTAAAACTTTAGATTTTATTAGTTTGGTGCCGTTGTAAGAATTAATTATATGTATATTTATTCATATATAGTTAAATAAACAGGTTTTTTTTTAGAATTTGCATTTAGAAAACAGTCGAATGTTAATAGAACGTAAATTTGTATTATTCAGAAGTAATTTTATTATAGATCTCTGTAGTGGCTTGCCATTTAGTTAGTAGTACCATATTCTACCGTCTCTGCCTACCCCTTCAATTATACAGGTGATACAGATACATGTTTTCAAAATACAGCTCAAGTCGTATGAAGTTGTAAGTGATATAAGACAGCGCTGATAACTAGTTAAAATATTAACTACGACTTAACCGAAAAATTACTCGGACAACAAATATAAACTTTAAAAGTTTATAGACATAGTATTAAATCTACTCCACGCCAACCCATGGTCCAGGTAGCTAGTGAAGCATAATTAAAAAGAAAGAAAATTCTTTTGCAAAGAAACAATCGCGTAAAGGAAGCGAGTGTCGCGAAGGAACCGTGAGCTGAAAGTTTGCCACATAAATCGGTGGCAACGAGTTAACTCGGTTCTACCTAGAGTTGAACAAACTCGACCAGCACGCACACCGTTGCACTCTTTATTTATTTTGAACTATCTTATCTGTGGAATTTAGGTTGATATCCGAAATACAGGTTTTATGAACTAAAGTAGAAAATGGATTTTATACAATTTCTTGTCATCATAGTAACTACCAGCCGCCCAATTATCATATATACATAAGTTAGTTAACATTTTTGTACTTGTTGCATAATGTAAATGTATATTTATTTTTAAAATATTGTTGGTATAGCGAATACGAAAAACACAGTTTAGCCATGTCATATATATATTTAAATAAAAGAGAAGCAGAGAAAAATGTAACGTGGCCGTGATTCATCACGCTTTGCAAGATAACTGAAGTGTGAATGACTAAGTACTCAACGCGCTACCGTTATGGTTTCTTCGAACCGTTACCGAAAAGGTACCGTGAAGGTTACGAATACCGCAGATGGGAATCCCCATCATAGATAAAATGTCTTGTAAAAGCAATTTTACTTGTCAATTCAACATTCAGCAATGCAGTTCTGTTGAGTATCTCTCTCTAATCTCATAAGTCACTTGACCATTCCAAACAACCGCAACCAGACAAAAGTCCCCATGCTTCGTTTTCAATCATTTCGGTTGTTTATTTGAAATTTATTTTGTCAGGGAAATACGAATGAGTAGTGGGATAGTGAGGCGATAAATCGTGTCGATGTCGCGACGTGTCGCACGTCGGGTTAAAAGCTCGATAACCGAGACGGGCACACACCTACCCGCGCCAACAATAACCTCTTGCTTTGTTTTATTTCTGAGCGTTCCAACGAGGCCCGACCAGATATCCGCCAAGTATTTTATGCATAAAAATATCGATATATAATTGCTTCATTACGTCCCTGTGTTGGTGAGTAAAATATGTGGGAGTCGCACACAGGTCGTTTGTTTTTATGAAGATATTTTCGCTCTTATCGCTTATATTTATTAGAACTTGAATGTCAATAACTTTATGTCACGTATTAAATATAACATCTTCGATAATAAATATAGAAAACGGCATTCTGATTGAATGGATAACTATTTAGTTAATTTTTATGCACATGTAGTGGAGAGTTAAATGGAAACAACTAAGCAACACCATTACGATAGACTTTCTACTGGAGTCGAGTTGATAATATACAAATAATTACTTTACACATTATTATTTCAGCCTAACAGGTATTGTATACTACACATATAATCATTCCATGTTTTTCTTTGAATAAGGCAATGATTCGTATTTTCCCTAGGCTTCTTTAAGTTGACTAAGTGTGTGAAAATAGTACTGATCTTCACTGCTTGCCATGTTGATAAGGCTGACTTATTTTAGGATGTTATATATTTTACAAACCATTGTTTTCTTTAATTAAATAAAGTAATCATTAAAATTCCCTTTATTTTTAGAGCTAATGTATGTGTAGAGATGCAGGGTCACTGTAGATTTTATTAAATATAGGCGTTAAGAGCACCCTGTAACGTTCAGAAAGGCGAGTTCTGTGCTGTCTGTCGGGTCTCGCAGTGTCGCTATCGTTGTATCGCCTCTGCCACGCCGTTTGCTTTATGGTGCCAGCTTGGGTGTAATATTTCTTAGGGATCGCACGCCATGATTCATTCCGAGTCACTTTTTAACTTTTTGAACGTACCTGTAATGAAGGTAGAAGGCAGATAATACAATTTAAAAATGGAAGGTGGAATGGTGGTAGTACCTACGTTATGAAAGTATTGGATAAGACACTTTATAAGACGTCAAACACACAGGTAATGCATATATTATGTAGTTTTAGAAGGTGGTTATAATTTAGTTTTTTTTATTAGTAATGACGTGTTTAATTTTTCATTCAACGACAATGTTATATAGTAACGGAAAACAGGTATCAAAGTGAAATACTAAATAATGTGGCTTGAAGGCTTGAAATTGAACAAGCGGACGCGCCTGCGCCGCTTGTCAGTTATAATTGGCTGAACTTGTCGACCGACTCGTAGCGATTTTTTTTTTCATTTTCTCCCTACACCGACATTACTCTTCGTCTCCCGAGAGACGTAAATTGCGACACACAGTCTCTGGAAACAAGCATTGATGCGGCGTGATGTGGGTATGGTATACATGAAACATTGTTCAGTGTTATTAAATATTTAATTTAAATACAACTTGTAAATTTTTATTTACTTAAAAAAAACGAACGCTTAAACCAAAAAGACAAGTTCAAACGAGTTTTCTATTAATTTAGATCGTGATAAAAGACAGTTGTTGTTATACGAAAATGTTTTATTGTGAAGATAAAAATCTATATGAACGAGATAATGTGATACCATTACAGTCTTAATCGGATGTTGTGAAGACACAAAAGGGCAGCACGTACTGGTACAGTGCTCATTGTATGGCTACTACCACTGGCAGCTGAACACTTTACATAATTCATACATAATCACTTTGCATATCGACAACATGTGACATGTGTTGCATTTTGTATACCAATTGTTTTGTTGACGAAGCCGAGTACTAATGCTCTGAATAATGCATTTATTGGGAGTTAAGATAGATTTGTAGAATTGTACAGATGTCTCAGGCCTTAGATGTAAGAAGCTGGTCATTAGTTGTAAGGCGACTAGAGTAGCTCCATAAATTAGTTCTAATATTGTAACACGTACTTATTTTTTGTTATGTTATGTATGGCGTATAAAGCAAAACACATATTTTCTCTGACTGCTAATTGTCATAAAAAGTCTTATATGGATTTGTTTTATACAATTTCTAAGAACCTAATGAAAGAGCTCAATAAAATACTTCTTATTTTGATTAATATCTAAAAAGAAATGTTTCTATGAATTTCTTAGTAAAACTTTACAACTTTATCAGTATCAGTAAACAAATAAAGCTTGCTTATTTTAGTCCCCAATTAGAAGTGGATGTAATCTTTGATTATAAAAAATAAATTATCTTCTTAATTCGGTGCTTAGGTATCTATGACTGTATTACTTCGGCAAACAAAGGATTTGGAAAAAGGGTACAAATACCGACGGTAACGCTTAACATCACTTGGTTATGCTTTTCGGCTAAGTTTAGTGACATTTACGCTGTCTCTTTTTGTCATCCAGGCTCATTGCACTATCGCTAGACGAGATAGGTCTCGCAGTTTTTTTTTATTTAGTTTAAAAAAGAAAACTCTCGCACTAGGATTAATTCCTGTGTCGTGGGGGACTTTACAAACGGACACAAAGAACACCCAGACTCAGAACAATAATGTGAGGATTACACAAAGTGTTATCCCTTGCGGGGATCGAACCCACAACACTCGACGCGGCATTGCCGAAGTGACAACTTAAACATCTACGCCATCCGTGCAGTTAGTTGAAACGACAGCTCTTAGTTGAATATATATTGTTGTTACTTTGCTAGTCCCCTTATTTAAAATGTTATTATCTAACCAAAGTCATTAGTTTCCTTAACTGTACGGCTTAACCTAAGATTCGTAAACAGCACGCGATTTGCATGGCAAGAGCCCAAAAAATCCATCTGATCAGTAATAAATAATACATGAAGCCGCAGCTTAACCTATTTATGTGGATCTCATTAGCTGGCAAGTATTTCGATTTCTTACCTTTTTCTCTTGCCTTTTCAAATATAAAAAAAGTAAATGTTCCTTTAAAAAAATATTTACAATAAAAACTTAGGTAAATAACTAATAGTATATAATAGTAATGTAAATTACTTGGAACTTCCTATATAACAATTGTAAATGTATTACAAACACACGATTTGTTTTGACTGTTTACCTGGTAGAGCCATGCTTAGGCTTGACCTATTTGAAGGGAACTTTTTAAAGTCAAAGTTTTCGTAGCCTATATATGTACTTGTATATACAGAAACAAAAGCCTACGCAGATATACTTTTACGTCACTTGTCCATGTGAAAGTGGTTATCGCGTTAAAAGTTTAATTTTTAGTTACTTGTTCGAACTTCGCAGTTACCATTGGAGCTGTTTTAATGAACAGTTTCTTTGTTCACAATGCAATTGTTCAACTTTTGTTATCATACATAACTGAAATTAATGCTATCCACTGTTTTCAACCCTTACAAAATATTAAAATTAAAATTTTTATTTCATTTTTAAATTTTAATTCGAATAAATTTCTTTGCCTATTTAAGAATTTAATGTTTTATTATTACTGTATCAATTTAAATATCTACAACTGTCTTTGGAGTCTAATTTTAATTCCAAAACAAGGGTTTCGTTCAGGAACAGAGCACAATCGTTTCTACTCGGATACAGAGCAATTAGAGCAATTCAAACTACAATATCGCCTTGTCAACGTACTTGCTTATCAATTGACCCTAGGTCACCTTTGACTGATTTGCATTGAGATACCACAACCAGTGCATACAGAACTCCCTCATCTCCTTTCATATCTTAGATTACATATAAATGACCGGAAAGCAAAAGCTGTGTTGTATATCAATTTAAACTGGTTGTTACATCATAATGGATGTATAGAATTCGTGATCGATCGAATGACTGGCGTAATCAGAAACTGACGTTTAATTGTTATGTTAATTATAGTGATATAATAATGTTTACAATTTCAATTATTTTTAGAAGTGCATTGTTGTGGAAGTAGGTTTTGTTGTTCGATACCCTGACGTCATATAAAATGATATAATTATATTTAATTACACATCAACTTCTCACGTTTATCGCAGATGTTCTAGTATTTATTAATGTAATACGATTTATGATGTACCTACCCATTCTCGCAAATAAATGAATTATTCTTATTATGAAACAAAATTAAACACAACTGTAAACAATTATCGGCCCTATACAAGAGTGAGATTCGGCAATCAGGCATCATATCATTAACTATTTTGAGTACAAGTGCTAACGTTTTTACCATCACCTGCGATATATCTACATTTTTTAATAATTTGTCCCTTACTCTTTTTACTTGTGGTAGGGCAATGCTATAATAAGTGCCAAGTGTATTTATATTTTTTATAGTTACAAATCACCTTAATGAATTATAAGATGAGTCAAAAAAATTAGTCAAAAAAATACATTTACTTTTGAATGTGGAGGAATTTTCATTGTACAAAGTCTGCTCTTCTTTCAAAGCCAGAAGTAAAGGTTATTTACAAAAAAAGTGGAATTTATAAATCAACAACTAAATTTATAACATAATAATACATACAATTTTGTGTAAATTAACTTCTAATTAAATTTGTCTGTGGTTCTTAGTTGAAACGGAAAATGTACAGTGTGTAATTGCCATGGAATACCAGTGATATGGTTATGATAGGAGATTTTATATTTTGATAAGGTCTTTTTAATTAAGTAATGAACATAATATTTGTACGTTTAATGTAGGGGCTCGGTTTCAAGAATTATAGTTTTTTGAATACGGCCCCGATGACTTTACCCGTGAAATAATTATAATAATTATTATTAAAACAATTTATTTATGAAACAATGGCACAATATAAGAGTATAACTCTAATGATACATCTTATATTTGTTATATGGGCAGCGAGATAGGCAAAGTTCTAGCAGATATGTCCATTTGTTTATACCTATCTAATTCCAACATGTCATAGTCTAAACCGATGACCTAAATTATTTACCTACTTAATTAGGTTTCTAATCTTAATTTACGAAAAATCATATATCATATGCATGCCCACAAGCAAGTCTGAAGTGAAAGATGATATCAAATATTATAATAATCAATTATAGTAACAATTCAAAGGTACCCTACATAATACACTATGTATTGTATCTACATATGTGTATTTGATGTATACACAGTCAAGCAAATAATCTCAATCTCTTGTGCATTGATACTCTTAATAATTTACGAGTCTCAGACAAACTATTAAAGGACTTGCAATATTTTTAGTGGTAAACAGCTATTATTACATACGAGGCATAACGAGTTTTGTGAGTTCTTATAGAAAAAGGATGTGAATACGTAAATATTCAGTTTATATTCAGTTCTTTAGTCAAAACGTAAATTCGCTGGCGAACTTTTTCGATCCGTCACGCTTCCCTTCAATAAATCTAATCAGATACCCGCCCTAGTACAGCATAAATAAGGTGGATCTTGTTAAAAACTTGCGAGGGTAAAAAACGGCACATTTTCCTCCATTTTTAAAACGAAACGCTCCCCTTAAGGAGGTTTCCGCGGTTTCATAAATATGCAGATATGCCTCCACCTGGGCTAAAAACAAAATTTAGCTAAACAATTTATCGTAATAGAAATATTGTAAATACGTATACATCGTACGAGCTTAAATAGATTTGTGTTGTGGCGTGCTTTTGCATAAGTAGCGTTCATATCTCGCTCATTTTGTTTTGTATGCGTAGGTCCTTAGTATGAACGATTCGTTATTATCTGATAATCATTTTGCCCCCGACCAACTTTAACATATTTTGAAGTATGACTATAATTACATTGCTTGATAATAAATATGCATATTACCATGAAATAATAGTCTTATAGCTATTAGAACGATGCCATTATTCTGTACAAGAAAGTCACAACTAAAATCAAAAGTCAAAGCCGGTTTCACAATAGCTGAATGCTAACTCAGTACCAAGTAATACTTATAAATCATCGTAAGGATTCCTAAACTGAGTTGTACCGAAAGAAACATATAAATCGAATCATTCCGTAAACGTAGACCTTATTTATCTATCACAAAGTTGCTATTGAAATGTAACTACTTTAAGCAAAAGTCTGGAAAATGTTGTTATTCTATCAAACATTGTGTAAGTACAATAAATCAGCAACCGCCAAACTAATGAACTTTTGTTGATAGCTGTACTCATTAATAGTAACGTACAGGTATTAAGTTGGGTATACGATATTAAAATAATGGTTTTTAGTTCATCATAGTCATGACTTGTTTAAAGTTTATAGATTAGTTGCAAATAACTTCATTCCGAAAACAGACAGCCAGATGAGATAAGAATTAAGTTTATCCACATCCAAAACACACTTGACACAGTAGATATCAAGGCAGTTATAACGTTTATCGCTGTTGCTAAAACTTTTATTACAGTCTGAAATTGAGAAACACGTTTTACGATACTCACTCTGATAGTGACCCTGACTTTTACACAACCAATTACGAATTACGAAATAGAATAAATAGCTTCTTTATTACATTGAGTTTAATCAGTAAAAGTCGAACAGAAATATATATATCAGTAATATACCTAAATTGGTTTAGTCATAATTGTATATCATCGGTTTGATATGATATTAAATGATATACATAAGTTCGTATCACGAGTTATATATATTTGATACTTACATCTGCATATGCAGTAATAGAAATTAATAGTACTGAATATTAAGGGCACAGTAGACAAGCAATTATGTTATTATTAATATTTATAATTAATTACATAGGTACATATCAGATTATACATATAAGTAAAGTCAGAATCGTACAGCCGATGGAACACTAAGAAAATTGACTATTTTAATAAATATATTTTTATCACGTTTTTTTACTTGATTCACTTCTAGCTAGCTAACTATCCATTTAAACAAATCTTGGAGCTCAATTTTAATCTGCTTCTAATTGTCGTATTGGGATAATTCGTATATATAGTTTAGATGACAATACTGTTGGTTAGTGACTCTGTCTGCTGATCCAGAGATCGTGGTTTCGACTCCCACACGCAACAAATTTGTGTGATCCACAAATAATAATCCCAAGTCTGGATGTTTTTTGTGTCCGTTGTTTGTATCTTTGTAAAGTCTGCGCAACACACTGTATATTTATGAAAGACAACAGAGTTGTCTTTTTTAAAAGAAAAATATACAATAGTTTGACTTTTTGAACCTAATGTTTAGCCAGGTGTGGAATTCTTTAACGGTTACTAGCACACTTCTTGTGTGCTCATTTGGTGATGCAGCGTGTTTTTTAAAGTATTATAATTGTTCATACAGAACAAGTTTTGTATATAGAAATTGTTCTATTTCTTTTAAATCTTGTTTAAAACTAAGTACCTAATAGTGCATATATGAACACATTACATGCTAAATAAAGGGAATGCGGCCGTGGTCTTTTTAAAAATAAAGTGGTTTGTGTAATGACCCATTACGCATTTATGTAATACTCTTAATAGTATTTATCTTAGCTTTCGGCAATTTAATAAATTAAAATTATCTTATGGGTTAGCATATACTAAACTTTTCCAATATTGTGTCAAATGTTGTCAAAAATTAACGTTGCCAGGTATTACCTAACTAATTATATTTTCCCTAAAAGAAGATCTTAAATTATCTTGTTTCAATTGATAATTAACTTATCTACTAATCGATTTATATTCATAACATTAGATAAATCGAGGTATTAGTTCAGTGTCTAGTAATTATAAAACAGTATTCGATTTCACTTTTATTGGTAATTAATGCTAACTATAGTATATTAGAATTGTTGATAAACATATGTGAATCCTTCCTATAATTTTAAATTTAATAAAAATATATCTTTTATTTATCTTAATAAATTATTTAAAAAATATGCTATATCAAATACGTAAAGTTATTATCTCGGGGAAAAAAATAGTTCGATGGGTCGTAGTTCAAGCAGTAAGAATCGTTTCTACACCAACTACATATCTGTCCGACAGGGCCGCAATTCACTCATCGCTCTATACAAAAGCTACTTCATGAAACATTACATAACTCGGAAAACGCAGGTGTTAAAAGCATATTAGCCAACAAACAGGGCGTTAAGCTTCGGGATTCGGCAGACCATAGCTCGGTTAAAATGGGCAAAGATTAGCCTCACCCGCACTTGGGATATTAATGTTAGTACCAAAATCTCAAAGGTTTTAACATAATAATGTTATAATTGTGTTTGTGATAACCCTGCTTGATTTACATTAATCTGTAACAAAAAAAAACTGCCTGGACGAAACTCACATATAGAGATTATTGTATCTCTTGTAGCTAAACAAAGGCCATTAAAATTAATGTAAGTAATAGTTTGGTTTGATAAAAAAATTCAAACAATTAATATTGTTTCGTTCATAAATGTGTTGTTCATAAAATGTTTTATTATGTGGAGCACATGTTTACGTCAACGTGATGTTATGAGTATGTCTAGTTTTTTTTATAAAAATGTCAATATCTGAAAAGGTATTGAAAAACGAGTAAATGCTCATAACATTTCTTTATTCATGTTTTCTGTATAAGATGAATTATAGAACGCCTGCGCTGAATTTAATTAGATCCATTTATTTACCTTTTCATTTTGGATTTATAATTTCTCTCTGGTTATTCTATATTTAAATTTTAAAAGGTTTCTTTATTGGTTATTCTTATACGAGTATATACAAATACAGTGTAATGAATTTTGGTGTAGTCTCTTATTACCATGTTTATCCCGTTATAATGTTACTTGCAAACTTTGACAATTCCGGTGACGTACGTATCCCAGTCCAGTTTCGTTAATTCTGCGTACGCCAGGCCCCGCTTGAATTTGCATTTTGCACGCGTGATAAGTGGGCCGGATTACACGGGATTCCTACCAACAGCCTCTGTTTGTTCTGAAATAAAGGGCTGTTAAACTTTTTTCATGGTAATTTGGGTCACCTTCAGAAGAAACGATCATTGTAAATTTGTTTAACTAGGCTTAGGACCAGGTCTTTCGTTTAAATTAAAGGCTACATGCGTATACCTAATTCGGATCATGATTAGCTGTATTCTCCCCTTATCGTAGCTCATCAAACATTTTATTGAAAACGATCTTGTCGAATTGTGGTGCAGAGAAGGTTTTGGACCATACTCAATAAGTGACGTCCAGCGACGAAGTTAGTCGGAAATGAATGGTATTCTTCAATGGCGTGATTAATGAAAGCTACCACATAACAGTCCCGGCTGACTTCCAAAATTTCCACACTAAATCTCTCCTTTCGTTTCGCTTCTTTTGCCCGGGGAAGACTTGGCACCGTATCTTATCTGTGTAATGCAAGCGTTGCACTATAGCTAGATATGTAGGTAAATATTCTTTGTATACCATATTTAATGTATTGTGAGAGACATTTCATTTTTATGGACCTTTATTATTCGCGCCGTGCATTGTTTGAGAAGGCTGTATTCAACTTTGCAATGGATTTATGAGAGAAAAAGTGATTATGCTTTTAGAAGTCAAGTTTTGCTAAGCTTCTTACTCACTTACGTATTAGAGTAGTTTGAATGATTAACTTTACTTATTTTATATGTACCTAATTAATGTGTACTACTACTACTTGAATAGTTATTCTTGCATATAAATAACAACAAATCGTACACAAGTTTGTGAATTGGGACCAGATCTTTTGTCCTTTGATTATAAACGAGGTAGATATGGAGACTAATATATCTCTTTCTACATCTATTATGAATTAAATAGTAGGTAGCATGTACTCGTACACTTATATTTATGTACGAGTATTTCCGACATAGGAACATGAGCTACCCTACAATGCTAATAGAAATTTATCTATGAATCACATGAAGTAAAGTAACTAGTAATTATCAAACATATACGAGTACACCCAATTCATCATTTCGTGCTACATTTATGTGTCATTTTCAAGATCAATAGAACTTCTGTTTTAAAAAAAAACTTACAAAAAATAATTACTTCTATTTATAATTAGTACTATTCTTAAGCAATATGAATCTCGTTACTGCAGTTTTGGATGACCTGCTTCTTGATTGAGTGCTACATTTTGTAAAATGTAGCAATAAAGAATAGGCTTATTAAAGGATACAGACACGAATAGAATGCAATTATTTTTTTTTAACTCTTTATTGGTAAATAAACTACCCAGTGTTTCTAACGTCAAATCTAATATTTCAACTATTACGTATATTAGATATATTAAACCTACTCGTTACTAATCTCTTAGTCATAACGGTACAAAATACAAACTTAAAAGTATAATATATAATAATAATCTATAACTATTTGAAAAGTATTATACTTATCTTTAGAACTTTCCACATTTGGTTGTGAAACTCTTTCATTTACTTTGCTATTTCTGCTTAATCAAAATCTGTAAATATTTCAAAAAGGATAAATAAATGTAGTAAATAGATAGATAGGTATAGAATATAGATTAATTAATTATGGAGTCAAGTAGTAAGTAATATATTGGTAGGTTCTAATTTAGGTACTCATTATCAGTAATCCGCACTTTCTTTTATCTATTTAATATATCGTGAATATGTTACACATAAATAAATACTTTTCAGAAATTCACCATATAAAATTCGGTCAGAGTTTAGCGCATGCGCCGTCGGACACCAATATTGTCCCGTCCGTCGGGCTCATTGCTATTATCATAGATACCTATAAAAATACTATGCTTTAAAAATGCTTGAAGTACAATAGCTTATTTTTATATTATTTTACTGAGTTACTTACGTAACTATTTAAATAGCGTAAAGTCATACCATTAAGGACCAGATTTGAGGTTAAAAAAACTAGGTAGTTTAGTAACAAATAAAGAATTATAAGAAATTTATTGCATTCTATTCGTGTCTATATCCTTTAATAAACTTATTCTTTATTGCTACATTTTACAAAATGTAGCGCTCAGTCAAGAACCAGGTCATCCAAAACTGATAGACTAGATAGAACTAGATTCATATTGCTTAAGAATAGTATTAATTATAAATAGGAGTCATTATTTTTTAATAAACATTTTTTTAAATTTATATTATTTATGTAATTATCCTTTGGCATTGTAAATTTCAAAACGATGGTAAAATGATATGGTTTAAGTGACTTCTAATTGGACCATGACACTAAGCACTTTTTTTTTATTCCTCCCAATTATAAATACTTAATATGTTTGCTTAATATAATTATTTATAAGTAAATAATTTGACTTAACTGTAGGTATACGCTGTAGCGTCCCTTGAGATGGCTATTGATGTTTTAGCGCCGTTGTTTTTACACAAATATAACATAAAACTGTGCATACAGTAACTAAAAGAAACTAAACACGTCATAAATCACTGATTTTATGTCAAATATACCATAAAAGATGCGTAAAATCAAGAAAAACAGTCATAAACAGTAAAGAAAACACAAGCCACGTTTTGCATTTGTTAGGGCAGAGGGCAGCACGATCAGAGTATTCAATATGGCGATGGTTTGGAGGCCTGCGATTGGTCGGCATAAGCACTGGCGCGAAGTTAGTTCGGCTGAGCGAGCGAGTTAGATTTATGTGATGTTTTGGCGCCGATGAAAGACGGAGAATGTGTCGGAACGAGAGTACATTTGTATGCCGGCGGCGTGTCAGACCGGTTTTGTCAGAGGCGTTTACGGTGTGTGCGTATGTGCCGGCTATGTGCCGAGAGCAGGTAGAAACCGCGCTACCTATTCATAATGATGAATTGCGTTACGCCACTGACTGAATTAAAATTTAAATTTTACTTATTTGTTACAGGTAAACAACGGCAACAACAACTGAAGAGACTAAGGGAGTTAAGCTTATTACATAGGTTCAATTATGATGATCATATAAATATATGTAAAACTTTCAACGGAAGAACTATCTATGGGCGATACAAGTTATGGGTTCTCTATAAAAAATGTAGAATGCAGATCACGAATTCTTTACTGTTAACAAATTCGTTCATTTTCCGTAGAGAAAAATAGAAGCTGTGTTAGAAGACTAGGAATACCCGAATGTTCATCCCTAAAGTGCCCGGATGACGACAATAGACTGCCCCCCCCACAGGCCCCCCTGTTACGTAAGTACGTTATAGGGGGGCCAGTCTATTGCCTAAATGGAACCAAAAAGCAATTTTTTTGATTAAAATTTATTCTATTTATTTTATTTATCACTTTTAATTTATAAATTATCTCATTATCTCTCGACTCTCGACGGCGGTTGTCGCTTACCATCAGGTGACCCGTCTAAACGTCTTCCCACCTATATTATAAAAAAATAAAATAAAGTAAAACTTATATAGGTTAATTGGTAACTGTACGATTGTAGGTATATACATAGGTATATCTGATAGATAACAGTCCAATTCCTGAGTCGCCTTTAAAACAACCCATACATAAAGAGATGGTGTAAGCTGACCCTATTCCACTAGACCGAAAACCACTCGGTATTTATTAGTAGTATTATAGAATTATAGTATTATAAGAAATCAGAGAAAGTGGCAAAATGAGTAACGTAAGGAATTACAAAAAAATCTTGATTTAACTTACTTGATCAAGCCGGAATGGCTGAATGGTTTTATTTTTATTTTAGAAAGGGAGACGAACAGACGGGTCACCAGATGGTAAGTGACAACCGCCGTCCATGGACACATGCAACTCAGGAATCGCAATTCAGCTGCCCGCCTTTGAGAGTGATGAGGGATGTGGACTATGCGGGTTGTCGAAAGAAGAGAGGGGGATGGGGAGATGTCCAAGAGGAGAGGGGATGAAGGGAGAAGGATGAAGAGAGGTGGAGTTGGGCCACCGGAAACCTCACTAATTCCGGGGAATGCTGCTTCACAACCGGTTTTCTGTAAGGCTGTGGTATCGCACCGGTCGATTTCTGCCTAGGCATAGGTCTGCCATGGTCATAATAAAATTTGTAAAATAATAAAGTAGAGCCAAAAATTGGCTCTACTTTATTATTTGTATGATTACAAGCGGAAGTGAGAAAAAGTGACTCAGAAAAAAAAATATGGGCCAGGCCTAATAGCCTAAGATAAATTTATTTCATCGTGTAAGTAGCAATAAATATGCTAATTCAACACTATAACGTCCGTATGTCGCCTACTAGCTACGCCATTGAAAGAGTGAAAAAGATATCACAAAATTGCACTGCGCATTGCTCTTTTCAGTCATACAACCTTCGAGTGGTATCACGCAAAACTTTACTCTGTTTCTTTCTGTTGTAGGTCGTATTTTTTTCTTACATATTTATTGACTTATACCTTTTTGTTGTCGGTTTGTAGTTTTATCGACCTACGGCAACTACTAACCCAATAAATTTTGGTGTTTCACTCAGTGAATCCGTTCGCTGAACAAATGCATCGCTCCAGATACGAATGAACGAGATTTGACTGCGCAGATTTATGGCCCTGGATTATAAGTTATGAATTAAAATTTATGCTAGTCAACCATTCGCTGCGTTAGGTGGCATATGTGCCGTTACCTTGTAAATTACAAATTCAGTGATACGGGCTCTGTACACGACATAACTACATTATTTTATGGACGATGTTTTACAGAGTTTCAAAATATCCATACTCAATGAGTTCATAAAACCTTTTAAACGTCTTAATTAAAGAACGTTATTAATATATAAATCAAGAGCACAACTTAATCAACAAAATGAAAACAATCAAAACCAATATTTAATTGATGAGCAAACCTTAATTATCTTGTAGTTCGGCGGGTCCGAAGCCCCTCGGATAAAAGAAGCCATCTGCATTTCGGTATTCAAATTATTCTCCAAACGTGTTCTTGGTTATAACCAAGCAGCAGATAACAAAATCGTTGCATCACGCTTACTCCTGCGCATCTAAAACTGGCGCGAGTAGCATAACCCTTTGGTTAGAAACTCAGAGCTTTAAATCGACATTATAGCATACTCATATGGACCCGAATAAAATGAACAAAAAATCACATCACAAAAGTTTGCCTAAACTAACCTCGTTAAAAGATTTCTGGATAAAGGAATACCGTTTTTCAGTATCATCACGATTGTGCCGTGGTTCGGATAGCTCTATTGAACACGCGACGAATACTGACTAAAAATCTATTGGAAGTGACTCTTTGTTTATAGTATTATGATCAATATGCAAGTGCAAAAAGAAAGTTGTTTTTGTTGCATCCGTTGCACAAAAAAGTAAAGATTTTTTGACCTATTGTTTGAGAGAAAGTTGCCATTGTTGAGTTGAAATAGTGTTTGTACCTGCTAAAGAACGGAACCCATCAACGGCTTACAGTTTTTGTAGTATTCTTATAACTTTGTCGTAGAGCGTGTGTGTTGTGTTTGAGTTCTAAAATGTGATCGAAAACTGTGAGATAACGAAAAATGAGGAATGTTGTAGTAAAGGTACCTAATTAAACATTTTTCCATCGCGTGTTATCCCAGATTAAACAACTGGTTTTCGGAGTCATGATGAATTTTTTTTCTCCCGCAAAATTAATTGGGCGCCATGTTTGAAAATTTAATCTCATGAACATGTTGTGTAACAGTTTGTCAGTACAAATTAACGTTGCTTTTTTGACACATTTTGTGTTAGGTAATTTACGTGACGCAATTATGTGAACAATGTAGCACTTAAGGGAAGTATAGAAGGATATATATTGAGAACTTTCAATAATATCTGAAACTAACCTAAAATGTTTAGTACCTATATTTATAGTAAACTTGGACTTTAACTGTTTCAAACTTTACCATTTAAATAATATATTTCTCAATTTTTAGGAAAATATAATTTGTTTTTGTTGTAATCTTTAAATCCAAGTGTTTTTCGCTAATTGCTTGATCGTTACAAAATAAAGCTCACCAAAATAGTTTTTCAAACCGACCAGTGGTAGGTGTACGTAATGAGACAATGCGTCTTTAGTGGTTTCAAGAACAACAGGGTAGATGTTGAATGTGTACGCACATGCAGACAAAGGAAGAGACGCTTAATTAAACTAGCGAAGCAGGGCAAGCGAAACGTAAGCATTTAATTTATATCCCTGCAGTAAACTCCGCGGCCTCTCCCAATGTAGACTAAGTCCATAGGCGGAGCGAGTCATTCTCTCGCTGTTAGACTTTAGAGAAAGTTCAAACTAAGCCATTTTTTTCTTTTCATTATTATAATGTGTCTTTGTCTTCTTGCTTGTGATATATTTTTTGAATACATATAATGTTTGCTACCTGTTCAAAATATTTTTTTTAAGGTTTTACTAGAATCGTATTACTTGGGTACTTAAGTTCTGATCTTCTTTGAAACGTGTATTAGAATGAATGCTTAGGATTTTGCTTTTGATTTTAGAATAAAATAATTACAATTTCATTAAATCCTCATATCAATCATTACAGTAACAAATATTTAAATTTTATGCATAACTTGAGGCTTGTAATGGCTTCAACTAAGACTTTTCAAGCACACGTCTCGAACGTTCGAAATATTGTTTGTTATTCCCAAGGTAGGAACGGCGACCATTACGTTGTATGCAAGTTTACAGTCTTGATTTCCCTACAGCCGAATTTGAAAGCAAATAAACGTACGAGACGGCAAACATTAACATTATTGCTTTAAGCACTAACGCAAGGATCGACGTAGACGGATGGCCGCTGAATTTATTCTCGTAGCATGAAATATACACAATCAGCTTCTAATTATTCATATCTGTTTATATATCAATGCTAATTTGCATTTGTATACTAAAATTAAAACTTTTATTATTTGGCTTCTAATTGTGAAAGGCCTGAAATATATATTTTTTTTTTAATGCGATAGGGGGCAAACGAGCAGACGGGTCACCTGATGGTAAGTGACTACCGCCGCCCATGGACACCCGAGAGTCACAAGTGCGTTGCCGGCCTTTTAGGTAGGAGTACGCTCTTTTCTTGAAGGTTTGAAGGTCGTATCGGTTCGGAAATACGACAGGCGACAATTTGTTCCATAAGCTGGTTGTGCGAGGCAAAAAGCGAGTGCCAATCGTCCAGGTGATGGGGATGGATATTTTGTCGCGTAGGACGATGGCGGAAACCTGCAGCTGGTATAAGTGAGAACAATTCCTCTGAACACTCCCCATGATACAAGCGATAGAGGATGCAGAGTGAACCTACATCTCTACGCAACGCCAAAGTCTCAAGTCGATCAGAAATATCTTGGCAGTCGATGATGCGTGTCGCGCTCCGTTGAATGCGGTCAAGAGGGAGAAGCTGGTACTTGGGTGCACCTGCATAGAGATGAGAACAGTATTCCATGTGCGGCCGAACCTGCGCCTTATAAAGTTGCAGGCGGTGGGCCGGAGTAAAATACTGTCTCGATCTGTTTAGCACACCAAGCTTCTTCGAGGCTAATATGGCCTTACTCTCTAAGTGACCGCGAAACTGGACTTCGCTTGATATATCGACGCCAAGGATTTCGATACTGGCTGATGCAGTAAGGGAAGTGCTCTCAAATTGAGGTGATACGACCAATGGCATCTTATTAGCGGTGAACGCGCAAAACTTTGTCTTCGAGAGGTTAAACTGGACTAGGTTAGGTTAGTCGACCCCAATCTGAAACTTTTGATAAAGAAGTTTCGATTTCAGACACAAGTTTGGATCGGCTTTCGATGACGTTTACCCGAGAAATGTTAGCGCGGACGGTGTAAAGGGCATCACTCGTGCTATCGTCCGCATTGCAATGGATACTGCTAATCTGCAGCATGTCATTGATATGCGGAAGAAACAGCGTGGATGATAGCAAACAGCCTTGTAGGACACCAGAAGAAACAGACTTAGAGTCGGAGCATGCACCGTCAACTACGACCTTTATGCTTCTGTCTGTAAGAAAACTGGTGAGCCAATTGCACGGTTTCTCGGTAGCCAATAGGAAGGAAGCTTCGCAAGGAGCGCTTTGTGCCAGACCCGATCGAAGGCTTTTGCCACGTCCAAACTAACGGCTAACGCTTCCCCCTTGGTCTCGATCGCCTGTGCCCACCGGTGAGTCAAGTAAACAAGAAGATCACCAGCTGAAGCCGTATTGTCGATCATAGAGGAGCTGGTGGTCTTCTAAGTACGGAGGAGCTGGCAGTTAATAATGGATTCCATTATCTTGGAGAACAAGGAGGCTAAGGGTTTGTAGTTGGACGGATCCGAGCGATCTCCTTTTTTAGGGATTGGGTGCACTAGAGCTGTCTTCCATGAGTTCGGGACTACGCCAAGAGAGTAGGAAAGCCGATAAAGGCGCGTTAAAACCGGTGCCGACTCTGGAGCACACGTCTTCAGCACGATAGGAGAGATTCTATCGGGCCCACTAGACTTAAGAACATCGAGGGAAAGAAGCGCTTTACGCACTGCCCTTTGTGTAAACCGAACTTCCGGCATGCGGCTCTCGCACTGCGGTATGGTAGGCGGTGCGTTTCACCCGTCATCCAGGGTCGAGTTGGACGCAAAGAGTTTGCCCAACATATTCTGACCAATTAAGTTTTGTAGAAGTATATCATTCGATTTTAGAATTTAATTATTAAGAAAAAAATTCGTGTCACTTAACCTAATAATTACATTAAGTTAAGCGACACTTTAAACTTTTTTACTTTAAATGTAGAACTTTGATTTAACAGTATCTAACAATTTAAACATTTTTTTCTTTTTTTAAAACTATTTAATTCAAGAATAGTTTCATTCAAATTCGCTCAAGAATTCATTCAGGAAATATATATGACAAGCAAGTTACTTGTCTTTGCAACTTTAAAACCTATTATGAGTCCTTCTATAGAAATGATAGGTTTATTGCTGTATTTATATATTTTCATTATTCGTTTGTATCAAGCTGTTTTATTAGCCACTCCCAAAACACCATCTAAAAGCGGAAAGTATTCCTTTCGTATTCGCTACTCAACACCTCGAATTCCAATAACCAAACATTATAAATACGTATTAGGTTAGCTTTACCACTGCTGACCATCCTCTAAATTCCAGTAGATCTTCTACCTATTCTACCCCTCCTTAATTAAGTCCATACTGGGTAGCGACAACAATGGCTGGCGACCGATGCTCGCCAAGATATTCAAATACGTCTAAGGCCACTATTATATTGCCAACGTTTATCGAGATACTATTTCTCTTATGTACAACCTACTTGCTGAATAACTTTATTTTAATAGATGACGAGTTCAGAACTAACAGTTAAATAAAATAGAAACGCGTTATTTTTATTTTAAAATATTTGAAAAGTGATATCTACGCGTGTTTTTCTCAGTCAGGATAAAACACATAACATCGAGTTGTGTAAGCTGACATATGTTTGTGAAATAAATTATTATGTCCGCAGTGAAGTTTCCAAATAGATCTCATCTATTTATAAAGGTGATAAATACGAAAAAGGCCATTACAAGTTTGAGGTTGTTTTTAAAACAAGATGTATGCTAAAAATTCAAAAGCCTGAAACAGTTTTTCTGTCGTCACCCCGACCAAGTCGGTTCCCAATCGGGACATCGATCCCTGTACTTTAGCGCCCGTCTGGCGCTACACGCTACTATATTTCCACTCTATTCCGTTTGAAAAGCAAGCTTTTAAACTTACAAAATTAATTTATATGCGTTATCGTTGCTATTGAAATATATTTCCTGTTAACTGCTTTCGTCTAGTTATGAAATGAAATATTTGTGTCATTACCGAACAGCATTACTTAGTATATATGAATCATGTTAAATTTGACGTAGTTCGTATTTAAAGAACTAACAGCATACAATCGTGACTAGACGAAGTTGCTGTGTTCAAGATATCATCTGTTTATGTATCTTGGATATAAGATATAACTTGGTCACAGAATGCGTCCTTGAGGAACCTCGTTTTAATGGTTATAATATTTCATTTCTTGAAATGCGTAAAACCTATAGCATTAAACATTTATATAACTTAATTAAACTTTACACACACACACCAACAAAATTATAAATAGGTTAAATCGTTATTACCTGCTCCGACAGACGTTTAGCTTCATATTTTCTTTGTTTTGATATGGTATAAACTTTACAAAACTGAACGCTACTTATTATTCCACTACTGACATTAAAGTATTTTATTTCCTATAAATACTCGAGTAAGTATCACACATTATAATAAATGAAGGGCGAACAGATGCGTTTTATAGTAAAAACTAAAGGTACCTAATACTCAACTTGGCACATGATTAAAACTTTAAAGGAAACTTGTGAGGATACCGAACTAGGCAGTCAGTAGTCTACCAGTATTTAATTTAATTAAGTTACTCCTGAATCCTTATGTATAAAATTAAATCCATGTAAACCATGTTTATTTTATTAATGTTAGAATGTGTGGATTAAAATAAAAATAGTGGTATCAGAAATTAAAAAAATAGTAGTAATGTAGTTAAAAATTAAATATACACCTGTCAGGCCGGTGACAACCCTCCAGTTTTACATATAGCCTAGGTAAAAGTAAGATACTCTCAGGAGTTGCCGCATAAATTGGCCCGTTCGTGATGCAGTACCTCGTTGAATATGTATAGGTGCGCTCCCTTCCGTACTTCTCATTTTACTAATAGATTTCTCTTTGATTAAATTTGTATACATTTTATTCGACCGAAACCAGTATTGTTAGAAGACCGACCGACCTCTTAGGTGACCGGTGTTACCGCATCCGATGCAACTATCTTTATTTTGTTTTGATTTCATAGGCGCCTATCTTAAGGTATTCGAATTTTAAAATGAAATTAAATAGTTCGTACTCACTTATTAGTTTTTATACAGTCTTGTTTTATTACCTTTTAACGTGTTTATCTTAGTGTGTTTGCAGCAAATCTAAGTCAAAAAGGGGGAAACTGAACGGGACAAATGCAAAATATAAGTAATCTTTTCTTAAATGCAAACACTTTGAAAGAACCTCGTAGACATAATAGGTGTAGCACACGATTGCGCATTCGCTCCATGTACGTATCACGACGGTTTTATGCTCAAAACTAAAGCAACTACAAATCAATGACCCTATAAACTTTTTTAGATTTTCCAATTAATAATCATTACGAATGACAAAGTGAGTACAACTGCAGAGAACTAACTCCAAAAGAATATCTCATTTAAATTATCCTTGTCTCATACAATATATGAACGGTAACCCTTTGGCATTTGGCTTCGAACGAACGGACGTACACCGAGGAATCAGATATTTATAATGGCTTTATTAAGACGACCCATCGACTGAGCTCACGCCCGCTTATTATTATAATTTAGACGATTGCCTAAAGCTTCGTTGGATGAATGAAGTCATCAGCATTGTAAGTGATTTGCATGCGTCAGTTTTTATATTTCATTTCTTCTCTAGAATGTAACGAAAATATTTTATGATACTCGTTTAATTAATGAACGTACACTCTAAAACTATAAAGAAAGTTAAAATATTTTAGAAGTAATTACTTTTTTACAAATAGTTAGGGAGTTAAGTAGTTGGTATATAACGCAGTCAACAAATCAAATTAAAGCAAAATTTGTTATGCAAAAATGCAATGAATATTCCGTGCACAAAGCCATGGTGGACCGTTCATGTTTATAATGTGTGTTATACTTCTTGTTAGTCTGAAGAACCCGTGAGCATGACTCTTTAAACTATATAATAAGGCGGAAAATTATAATACAAAAAGGCATACCCTTCTGTTCAGCATCGTTCCAAAATACATCATTATGGTCTTACCTCATTGGTGACATTAAAAGTTTTCCAAGCCATAACGGCGGCAACTCTTACCTCTCATTGTTCATTCCGGGTGCGTATATTGTTGGAGTTGAAATTTGTAGGCACCACTGAAAAAGTGTCAATTCATCATAGCAAAGCCTCGGGCTCGAGACCGAAGTCCCCGACATAAATCTCACTTCCATACTTTCGCGTGGGGAAAACGACTACTTTATGAGATCCTTAAGGCTGTATGGATTTGGGAAAATATTTCCTCTGCGTGCTGGCCCCCGACAAATGAAGGAGTAATGGGCACATGAGAATGTGTGAAGGGCCTATAGGCGTTTTTATTGTTATGCGAAGCAATTTGTTTAAAAGCCAGTGCGTTACGGTAGTACATACGAAGTGCCTATTTGCTAATATTTATTAAGCTTAAAGGACCTCTTTGGGTTTCGGAAGTAAAAAAATCAAATGTATGTTTATGTGGATACTTAAATTACTCACGTACCCTTTTGATTCTAACTGTGGAGGATCTTAAATCACTTATGTATAAATGGCTAAGATGTCATTAGGTAACTATTTCTGTCGGTCTTATATCACTGCTATTTGGAAATCCTCACTAATCTTGATTAATGGCTGTCCGGTTGTAGTGGCTATATTGAATAAGATTTGCTGACAGACGAAAAATCAAACAATCTTTGCCTGCAACGTTATCTTTGTCCAGTAGTTGATACTTAGGCTATAATTAAATGCATAATTGAAATGGGCGTATGTCTTGATGAAAAGTCATACCTAACAACATAAAATGCTGGCGTGCGTGCATGAGTGCAGCTCCCGCGCACACTGGGCGAGCCTCATTAGACGGCTCGCCCGCCCCTCGCGTCTTGCCTCCCTCTCTATTGCACACACACGTTTATCCAGACTCGACGATATTTTCTTTGCATGTGCGGAAAATAGATGTTTTCGGAGAGCGGCTACAAATACGG
Source organism: Tyria jacobaeae (assembly GCA_947561695.1). Classification (NCBI taxonomy): domain Eukaryota; kingdom Metazoa; phylum Arthropoda; class Insecta; order Lepidoptera; family Erebidae; genus Tyria; species Tyria jacobaeae. The sequence goes on from OX387218.1 coordinate 13,698,951, forward strand.
CAGATTCTTCTTAGATAAGTTTATTGTGTGCTAATACACTGCCACTATCTAGTTACTAACAGCCTATGCGATACGCAGTAGGATTTGTTTTGTTTACTTGGGGGGCAAAGGTAGAATGGGATATATCTACAATAGTTATAGTGTAAGAAATATCAAGCAGTACAATCGTGTTCCCTAAAAGGTGCGCCGGATAAATTGGAAGCCGTCGTGGGCGCTGTGATTTGAACTGAATTAATTATGAGAAATGCATGACTTGCTCACGAACTCCTGCAGGAAATGCAAACGATCCGGAAAAATTACGAAATTACTTGATACTTTCAGAGCTGCTACCTAGAGGCCTCGCCTTAAATAGAGAGAGAGTTCAATAAACCAAGAGACGACCGCTTAGGACTAAATTCACGACAATTTATACGACAAAGTAACGCATACAGGTGTCGCGAAACACTGCCGCCCTTGTGCCACCACTGGGCACTAAATAGGCAAAGAATCTGAGTACTGAAGCGTTAGACATGACCGATGCCGCGATAGCGCTTGCTACAAGTGCCCAATTACGATTTATACAGTCTGTAAAAGGTAACCAGTAATGACGGGCACCCCACGAATGCCTTTTTCTCGCACAATCGAAATCCAATTATTTCGAAAGTAACTAAGATACCGGTCGCGACAAAAGCACAGAGGCGGCCCGTAAATCGACTTTGGATGTTTGCAGCGCGCTCGGAATATGAATTATTCTCGGTGATTGTTCTTGCGACCGCGTCATGGTTCATACATGAAGCGCGAACTAGTTTTTTCGAGGTTCCTCCAGCCTGGGATCGTAAATAAAATCATATTCGTGAAAAGCTGAATTTCTGTAGTGACTTAAATATTTTTTTGTTAAATAACCGTAAGTACATCAGTGCTTCCGACGTACTTGTCATCTTATATTTTTTCTGGCTTGTAATTATAAGCATGATCGACAGTTAAGTCTTGGAGCCACAATTTGTCTTCGAGAAAGTAACCTTACGTGGCGGTTGTGGTCGCCGAACCGAAAATAACCTAAATTTGTTGGACGAATTTTTCGAAACTCTTTTTACCAATTGGTTGGCTGGTTAGTAATTGGCTGAACGGCTTGCGAGGCTACCAACTATAATTGACGGTGCTATCATTCTGAACTTTTCGTCGGGACATTCGGGGAAACTCTTAATTGGTTCACCTTTTGTGACGTTCAACAACGCCGCTTTAATAATAACACGACCAATTATTAGCAGATCATTGTTCTTAATTAACTGTTTGATTACTCATTAATGTTTATACTAGGTTCAAATACTAACGTGTTGACTAATTTTGAAACGAAAAAGTTCTTATAGGTAAATAAATAAATAGTGTTTTATAATCGAGACCTAAGCCACTATACTTTTGGTTTATTTTATCCTATGTTCGATTCTGATCTTATCGAAAAATCTTTGTAGATACATATGTGTAATTAATGCCTACATATTTTTGTAAGTACATATATAACAGTAATAACAACTAACAATTTTATTAAATAATTCTGTTATTGTATCGCCGTACTTGGTCGTGTGGCAAAGATCGCTTTAATCGCCCAATATAAGATCGCCCATTGTACTCTGATTTATAAGATTATTTTGTTTTTAACTGTAATCTATTAATAGTATTCAATAAAGGATATTATATCTACATATGTATCTCCTAACAACTTTCAAATTTATTGAAGATAAATATATATAATATAACGTATACGCTAACCATCTAGACTGACTGTCATTAAAATTACCTGTGGACTTTATTCAAACCGACTGGTTAACTTAACAGAACATTTTTTTATACATATAACTAAAGCGAATAGCTATTAATAAGGCATTGTCAGTGGAGCATCTCGAATCTATAAAAGAAATAAGTTTCTTATTGGTTCACAATTAAAGAGTTCTGAAGGTGACCGTGCCATCTTTATACCGATAAAAACCTTGCATTCGTCGAATACTAAACGAGAGAAGCTCCGCTGAAATTCTGAGCTTAAAAAGTTTCCAAAAGATACTTATCAAGTGTTTGAAATGTCACAACCGGATTCCGGCCCTTGGACATGTATTTTTTCTCTTACAAGCATAAAACTGACGAATTTCTCAATATAAGAGAGATGACCAACGTGTACTCACGTAGTAGGGTCTCAGTGGGTATTTGGAGCGTTATAGCAAAAACTGTTCAGGGGCCATTATTATGGCATTTTTGTCGTCTGACGGGGTTGGAGTGGTCGCGGCCATTACTACGAGGGGCGGCGCCCCCGCCCCGCCAAACCCAGCGCGCGCTCGAACTGCGCCTCGTTCGCTGGCGCACTACGCCATCCATCTTCGATATGCACATAAAGTGAATCGGGCCCGTTACGGCAGACCCACATTCCCGATGCTCTTAAATTTATTTATCTCTTTATTAATTCTTCAGATGTACTTTAATGTTTTGCGTGAAATTTTGTTGCAGAAATTGTATTAGCAGGTGGAATCAATCATGTTGATTGGACATTCTTAGTGCCCGACTGGTCTATACATATAATTCCATATAAATAAATATCGCCTGTCCTATTATTGGCCGCTTTATTCATTTATCTCTACACATACTTTGTAAATTAGCTATATATAATATGATATAAAAAATTAAGTTTTACTATGAGGTGTCCTCACCTACTCATTGAAATAATAATTTACTGCATACTGACCGAAACCCACCTGTTAGTTAATTAAATAAATGAATAGGGTGTATTACCACTGATCTAATAAATCTTGGACTGGAACTTTTTTGGTACCGATAACGTTAATGATGTGTTAGTTAGTACTGATACTAAAAGAAAGCACATGCGTTCCTGTTTATTTATTTCGCGTTTTGTTATGCCGTTGGTTGGTTATTTTCATTAATATAGCAGTCTTTAATTATTCTGATTACTATCTTTCAGGTTCCAGGTGACGAACCTACCGTTACTAGACATGTCTTCCTTTACCTGTTATTTCCGAAATTATTAGATACCAAAGCAATAACAGTGAATTGATTTTGCGGTGTATCCGAGGGAACTAGAACAAGCCGTTTGTGTTGCACACGTCAAAAAACTATTTTTTTTTTTAGTAAAAAGCTGATTACACGGTTTCAGAGCGAATATTTAAATTCACCCATATTTCTATATCATTATTGGTTTGTTGTGGGCCTTTCCGTACACCTCTGACTACCTTTCGAGGATACAAGTGTAAGTATACACGGAATACTTGACATACTTATAAATATAACAAAGCTTCAAATCCTTAGAACTTCTGTTGCATCTTCATATTGATAGTAAATGTTAGGCAATATTTATATTTTGGTTTCCAATAAAATATTTAAAATAGAAACATTCAATAAAACTAAGTAAGCTATTTAACTGTAGTTTATAAGCTCAAGGGATTGTGGTGGTCACTCTGAATGGCGAATTTACGATCCTCAAGCGTTTTAGTTTACCTCTAATGTATTAGTAACTAATCGATATTCTTTGCCTATAAAAAACAACAATACAATTCAGATTGTATTAGTCAAGAATGGAATTATTCTAATTAATTATTATTCTGAAAATTATTTTGTCGTCCTTTTCAGAAGTTTGTGGAAATTCACGAGTTATGGACAATTACCCAACTAGTCGAATGAATATTAGGTTAAATTTTTGTGTTTATTATAAGTACTATACTTATGACTGTTTGTTAAATTCGCTGTGCTAAACAAAGTGGCCTACAGAATATAACTAAGACCTACCGTTACAATTATGAAATAATTGGTATCTACTACAATTCATATAAATTACTTATGTTTTAAAGCCTGTTTTCTTGCTAGTTAATAAAGCAAACATTGTTAATTAAATACCAAGCATATTAATTTGTAATTAATTAAAATAGATCACCAGATTGATGAAAATCACTATCGGCTGATAGAGGCCATAAATTGCGTGGTTCTGAGCGCAATCATGAATATCTAATAGTTCTAATACCTGTAGCTCTAGATAGTCAGTAGTTAGTCTAATTTGCAATAGCCTTTGTGTTAATTGATCCTGGGGGTGCTGGTTACCGTAATTGTCAATAAATTGTTCCACGCATTAATCTCAACATCAGACGGCTGTGTATTAACGACCTTATGGATTAATAAAATTATGACTGCATCTCATACATATGAAGATTCAATATAAGCGAATAACTATTTTAGAGCTTCATGTAAGGACTTGCAGCTGGTGTATATAATCAAGCTGTTTGATTATACGATGACCATATTAACGCACCACATCTTTTTTATACTCATATATTTCATACAGGGTTCTGAAATCATTTCCATTACAGGTATATATTTTATTAACCGTTTCTTACTTTAATAAACCAGATCAGTTTTCGAAGCGTAGATATTTGTTTGATTCAGTAATGAAAACCATAATATCCTACCTTAGGAAATTCCCAAGTAGGCGCGTGGGACCTACAATAGACAGCTTTGAACTCGATGGTACTCTGAAGAATGTCTAATAATTTTGATATAGGTATGGCAAAATAAGACTAATTGTATAGGTACTATTGCTGACGATCATTTAATGGGGTTAACGCTTTGTTTTTACAGAAATTAAAAGGGGTTAACCAATTTGTACTCTACCGGTTTTTTAAACGACAGTTATTAACAAAAGTCTTGAATACAAAACTTATTTTTTTTTTGTGGTATCGGAAATTCTAAGGGCTTATTTTAGTTTGATTTTAATTAATGGCATCTAAAATGTATAAAATTAACACGTTTTTTTTATATGTTTTATAAGTATACATATAATATGTTTATCCGCACCTTCTTTTAATCTTGGAGAGACATATTCTCGCAAACATGTATCCATAGACGCTCGAGAACGTGAGGCATGCACCAATTAACGTTCAACGCGAAACTTCGTCGTACGACGAACACAATCAAATATGAACTCCAGCCTTGCAACATTTTCCTCGCCTCTGTCCTTTTTGTTAACTCATCGTGAGGAAGAGTACACGTCACATGGCCTTTTATTAGGTGGAAAGTCTGTACGAGTACCTATATCACACTACACTGAAGCGCTTGGTCTTAACTCAATCGTTGAGATAAATTGCAATAAATATGTGAAAATATCTTATAACTTCAAAAAATAACTATAAAATTATCATCAATGAATAAAAATCACATTCTACTGAGCGATGTTTAAAACGCTGAATCTATTAGAATTTTTATTTGATACGATTCGATACAATTGATTTCTTAATCTGAATCGTCGATTCATGGTACGTGTTTAGTTCAATGAGGCTTGATACAGTTGATGTGTTATTGTCGTGTTGTAAGACGTCGTAAACGACTACGTTAGTCGAATATTATGGTTTATGGTCTATTATCACGTATTTACTTCTGCATTAGTCACACCAAGTGGTTTCTTCGTACATAGAATAATTTAGTGACCGCTGAAAATAGACGCCAGCCTAAATTATTCGTTCCGTCATGTAACAGGCCTTAATTTCTTCTTCAGTTATGGGTTCAGGTGCCTTTTGTAAGGCAGATGCTATTATCTGCTTTAGGTATATTCCATTTTCAATTCAATTCTTTCCGGTGCAGTTAGTTAAATACCTTTTATTAAATACTTTTCTAAGTTCGAAAGTGAATTAAATAATTATCTCCTGTAAAGTAACCATTTACCTACCGTAAAACGGGTGGTATATTTGATTGTCACAATGCTAATATACAAATATCTCATTTGATGCAAATACTCGACGTAAGTTCTCTCTTTACAATTCTTTTACATTTATCCAAATGCAAATGTCTAAGAAAGACAAGCTTTTTCTTCATCCGTACCATGTCCCAATACATATCTAGGTAGAAACGTGAATACGTAGACTAGCATTGTTCACTAACAAGCGAATGTAACCGCGCCCCTGCACGACACCGAACCCGCACTTCTAGCTACTTAAAAGTATAAACTTAACTACATGTCGCATGCCGTGTGGGCTATTTGTTATTAATGAGACCTGTGTACCTTCTATTTATGGGTTCTTATTTTGTGTCTTAAATGCGGCATATTAATGAGTGAACTTTAACTAACCCTCACAATTAGAACTGTAGAAATATTTTTTGACGCAACTTTCTATGCTCACTTTAGTAATTTATTCCTAGGTGATAGCCAAGGTTTTTGCAATGTACTTTTTAGCTGCAAAAAAAGTAACATATTTACATAAGCTCGTGATGTATCTAAGGATAGAAGCAGGTGGCGGTCTGTTGTCTCTGTCTGCCCCGATGGTAAATAGTAAGTGTGCCTTTAATCAGAGGTTTTCTGTGTATAAAGTAAAGTAAGTAAAATTTTCTTATTATACAGTTTATAAAATATCATCACAATTGTAGTATTTCTTCGTAATACTAAACCTGGAACTACACTTACATCTTGAAGATCGTATCTTAAAGCGAACTTTCTTTCGCCCAGAAACAGTTTTATACTGAACAATAGACAAACAATATTGAATTTTAGAAAGCTGACCGTTGTGCAACTTTCTCTCTTTATCTGCAGGACAAAGGTAACTGTAAAGTTAAAACGTATTGTCTACTTTTTATGATATTCTTTTTCTAACGTATCGGCAAGTTTTTTTTCTAGTTTTATGACATTTCTTAGCCTGACTTCCAAAGCTTCTATTCAAGTTTGTTTTGGGACTACAAATTGGCGACTAAATACTTTTACGGTCTTCACGCCTTTGTCATAACTTTAGTGATTGTTTATTGTGAGGTAAGCTCATTAACTAAGTCTTTTTCATTCATACATATTTGAGTAAAAAAATTATGTTATACACAATCGTTATTTTAATTTTTATTGATAATTTATATATATATATACACACATATTATATAAATATATATATACATATTGTATGAATACATTTTCGATAAACGACTACATTTAGAGTTCCAATGGTCTTTAATTTATGATTCATATTATGTCCAGTTTCATACCTAAAATTCAGTCTTAACTCAAAGGTCTGATACCAAATTACTTTCAATTTAACAATCAGCAGTTGTTGTTTTTTAGTTTAACTGTAATTACTTGACTAAGAATATTTTACAAGAGAATAATCATCATATATCTAGAGAGATAGATTTCATTGATACATAGTTAGGTATTAAATTGTCTTGGTACGACATTTACGAGCGTATTGGCGGTGCAGGGTGCAACATGCTAACGCTATCATTTACCCCCGTCCGTGGCTAATTCACTGTAACAAATTATCAGCGGCTAAATTCTGAACCTACTGTTTAGTTTGCGTTGTGTAGATATTATTTAGGATGCCTATGAACTATTTAACTGTTCGATTATTAAGTTGAAGATTATTCTTCATTAGTACTTCCAGGTGGTAATGAACGCTTGTTGGTGTTAGAATATTTTGATCTACGGCTTAGGGTTTGGCAAAAAATATTTATTAGGGAATGAGATTTATTTCAGAATATTTTCCTTATAACTTTGTATTTTCTAAGCCTAGTCTTTTCTTTATAGGTATTTAAAAACTTACCCTACTATTACTACTATAATACAGACACTGCTCAGAAGTTCACTGTTTTTTGTTTCTTTTTAGTTTACTGTGCTATTGAATACAAATATGTGTTTCGTGTGGCGGCACATTTTTACTGTCCATAGACCTAAGCTGGCTGTGCATTGTACAGATCTAGCCAGACAGGAATAGATAGAGCCACTGGGAGACATACTAGGAAAGTAACTCTGTTGTATAAACCGAATATTTGTTTTACTCGCAAACTTTGCTTAGATGTATCTTGGCTTAAATATTTGCGATTGATTATACATATTTTCAGTTTTGTAAATGATTATTGTACCAAGATAATGTATATCTCTATTTATACATATATATGACAAGTATTAATGCAAAACTCAGGCTACTACTTATTATGTTTTTAAGGCTAAACATTTTTTGTTGATGGCAAATTGTCTCATTTATAATAATATAAAGAAAGTTTAAGTCAAAACGAATGGCATGTCGTATGGTGGCGTTTATAACTATCTAACAATGGGCTTTTTCTGCATTCTTACGGGATAGTTATTTCAGTATTTATTATTCCTTACTAAATGACTACAACGCAAAATTACTAGAAGAACCTGAGAATATATATCTATAAATATAAAAACATACTTAACTATAAGCACACATACTCACTATACACCTGCGCCTGCATGCAGAAACAAATTTAATAGCGTAGGGATAGTTATTTCAGTATTTATTATTCCTTACTAAATGACTACAACGCAAAATTACTAGAAGAACCTGAGAATATATATCTATAAATATAAAAACATACTTAACTATAAGCACACATACTCACTATACACCTGCGCCTGCATGCAGAAACAAATTTAATAGCGTACCTATTATATTTGTTGACAATAGATAAAGGTAAACTAGTCCCTCTAACGCAATAAGTAACAAGCCTAGAATTATTAATTCAATGGGAAAATTTATAAAATTGGAAGTGTAAGCATAGCTCAAGCAAGTCAGGGTCGCGTACCATCTGACTCAAGCCCTCTAGCATATAAGCTAATCGATATATTTTATAATAAACTCTAAAAAAATACATTGCACAGATGGCGTAGTAATTTAAGTGGTTACCTCGAGACTAAGCTACCGTGTCGAGTGTTGAGGGTTCGATGTCCACACGGGACAATATTTTAGAGAGGTAATCCAAAAAAAGATTGTTCCGAGTCTGGGTGTTCTTTGTGTCCATTATTTAAATGTTTGTAAAGCCCCTCATGATACACGAATAATAACGAAATACTTGTGCTAGAGAAGTAATTTTTTAAATAAATATATAATGTAAATAAACCTAAGTAAAGTTAGGTATTTCAACTGTTACTTTATTTTCGAAATACAAAACTTGGTTATTGCGTATGTAGGTATAAATACTGAAGTTAGTAAGGTTAATAACAGCGGGCTCGATGTATGGCGCGGTTGAAACCAATATTTCATATAGCATTGTTTACAAGCCGACTGGCCACAGGGAGTTCAGATAAACTCTATAAATTCTATACTGTATTAGTATTTTAAATAAGGGGAGGCTATTTCATTTCGTTTGTCGACCTACATATAATTATGAAAATAATAGCATTTCCTTAATTTTGTCTAGTATTTATACTCGGGGTCGGCATATTTTCAGTATAAATAAAACGGAGTGAAAAGGGATAATATTTTCTCTACACGTAGGTAGGTGATTTGGTACTATTTTCTCTACACTACTTACAAAAATAAAAAAAGGTGAAGATTAACTCTAGCATCTTAGAGAAATGTTTTACTTCTCAGACAATTATATTAAATTGAAATGTAGGTATATATTCTTATGAACAAATTTTAGTCACTTATCAATTTATATGCTTGTAAGGCAGATTTTTACACCCATCGAGAATACAAAGATACATGTTATTCCATATATTTTTTAAATAAGCCTTACCTGCACTTGCAATATGAATGCATATCCTTATAGTAGAGTATTCAATATATGTATATTAATTAATATGAGGGCAATCTAAATCTGTTTTATACGTTCATCATTTAACAGCTGTAATACGTCAATATTTTCATCATAAATCTACGTGTTAATATAAATCACTAGTACGCCAGGCTGGAATATAGGTATAATATTAAATTTTAACATCACATTCTGGATAGATGCGGCGTCCAACAGTAGAGACTACGCCCCCTATTGTGGAGCTAAGCGAGGCTTCTTTTAGCTGTCCCGTCGCAAGATAAACAACACAATGCTGTAGTAAATATGCTGTGGAAAGCTTATCCGCATTTATTCTGTAAATTAGTTTGCCAAATGAAATCCAGATTATAGAGGCACCATTCTTGTACTTATGAGAAAGAACATTTTTGAGCTCTCGAGTGTAAAATGAAGTGTTTCATTTTGTTCTAGACTAAATCTGGTAAAATTGCACGGTATATGAGTTGTGACTTAGCATAAAATAATTTTGTAAGACGTAATATATATGATAAAACTCGTATCGAATCAAATAGGATTAAATTCCTTTTATAAACAAGTACAAAGTCTTCGTTAGTATTTATATTAGAAATAAATAAAAAAATATTGCAGACAATTCCATGCCATAGTTTTTGAGCGATGCGTGTATAAATATACAGACAGACAGACAAAAATTCTAAAAACAATTGTTTTGGCGTCTGTTGCTCTAATAAAGAAGAGATTAGTTTTTCACATGATTTAAAAAAGTGGCTAGCCAGCTGTAGATGCAATAGTAGCTAGAACACCATATATCATTGGCTCATGTAGAGGTACGTTATACATTATACTTGTCGATGTAAGGTGTGCATTTTTTTTCCTTCTTTCTTTCTATCTACATATTATATAGAGAGCTGCGGCAAAGAATTTCTGATTTTAAGGAGTTAAAAATTCCAATGGATTACTATAGCAATACGATAGCAATACAACAGTTTATAGGTATAAGTAGGTATTTAGGTATTGGGAACACTGCTTACGTGTTATGCCGACTTAGTTAAAATATATACAATAACCCTTAATTTACTTAATAGCATATTCACAACCAACACAAACAGTCTGAATCAAAATGTTGTTCTATATAATGTGTACATAAACTGAAATCCTAGAACAGAGACAAGCCTTCGCTTCGTCGTTGGCGGGCTCAAAGCCACGGAACTATCATTTCAATCTTAGCCATCCAATACAAACCGGTGACGCACCGACAGACAGCTCTTAACAAATGCAGCCGATCTTGTATTGTCCGAACAACACATATGTTAGTCAAACTCGTATTGTAATCAGTCTGTTTTATGCGGTGATTGAACGATTTCTACAAAAGACGCTTTGTCCGTGTGGGTGGAAAGTGGAAGTGTGGGAAGGGTTTCAAAAGAGAGAATTGGTTGCTTTGTTTGTGGATGTTAGGGAAATTGTGTTTTATGTCCAAGGTAAAAAATAGGGTGGGAGGGTAAGTAAAAAGGTATAGTTAGAGTCAACTATTTCAGATGCAAAGTAACAGAAACAAAAAAAAACGCTTATATGTCCGCTTTCCACGGGACGCTGGTATTCGCATAAATAGAGCGAAAACGACAAATTGTAGAGAGCGCTTCACGCATGACACTCGCCTAAAATGTTTCACACAAAAAAAAAAAATTGTTTCATTCACTTACAACAAATGTTCTCATAAATTTGTTGAAAGTGTAGGTATTCTAACACAATGTAGTTCTCGGAAGAGTATACATGTCTAATCAGCTTGGAGTAACTCCAAAGGAGCAATCTATAAGACATTATCGACAAGGATTTTAGTATTATCAAAATACAGTTTGAAAACTAGATGACGGTCGTATGAAAACACCTAAAATAATGGTAGTTTTTCACTACACAATGCTGCTAGATTAATCCCTCAAAGCTTTGCTGCAGTGAGAACGCGCTGATAAACGGCGAAACTAATGCCACACGATTGCATTGCGATGCAAACTTTTTCAGTAACTGGCACACCGCGCGTAAATCGAATAAAAAGAATCAGATAAATCGACAGGTTTTTTCAGTTCTATATTCGACGATTGGATAATGAATCCAAATAGTAAAAAAATATTAGTTTTGGAGGAGCTTTTTGTAAAATAAAACTGTTGTTTGCCATTGTTTTTTGAGGTTTGTGGGTATAAATCGCGCTCATGTTGTGTAGATGCAGTAAATTTGAGTGTAAGCGATGTTGCCAAACCGAATCAGCAATATATGTATGTAGTTTGTGTAGTACACACGTATGGAGCGGGATTCTCTTATGATGATTTAGTATTGTACGCAACACTGTTGGATGGATTTACCGCCGTATGAACGGATTATGTGGGCGAGAGCAAACACGAGGCAGCGCCCGCCATATTGTAATTTACGAGCAACTTTTGATTCGCGGCTTTATTGCCGCTGTAGAGGGATGAATTATAATGCAACTTATAATACCACCTGCATTTTTTCAAGAATTATGACGTTATATATTCACTTTGTATCATATGATACTTAAGAATGCTGTAACGATTAACTCTGCAAAGATACATAAAGTGTTTAATAGCACATAATATATGTTTTGTTTGTTTTGATTTATGTATATATAATATATAGAAACTTAGTAACTGAACAAAAGTAAACAACTGGAATTAATTGCAATTACTCAACCGCAATCTCGGTAGTATATTTGTTAATAAACCTGGGTCTTCTTAAACGTTTCCCCTCAAACAATTTTTCTTTTCATCCGAGATAAATAAGACAAGAAATAAATCATAAACGCCCATTTCCTAGCGAGCTACAAAACAACAGACCAGGGCGAGGGAGGCCGGGGAATTATGACAAATCATGCATTAAACATAGGGAATAAATGTTTTCTTATCACGTACCTATTCTTGTTTTGATATTAGTTTTTCCGTTATCTTTATTGACACAGGTTTTGGGAGAGAACATTTTATTACTGTTGTATCGTGATGACGCGCTGACTAAACAAAGTCGTCTCCACATTATTTATAGACTGCCTTATTCAGAATTTATAAATATTTTTCTATTTGTAAATTATGCCTTAAGTCAGTTGTTACCTACAAAGAATGAAGAAGTTTAAGTAAACAGCAAATAGTTAAGTTTATCGAAGTATTTGATTCTAATGAAATTAAATCAAAAACTGTTTTTCTATCTATTTAAACACGTTATTTTGTAAAATGTATGTTCGCTAACAGTTTAAATATTTATACATATTTCGAAAAACGAAAAATTGAAAAGAATAACATAGTCGAGACGAAATATTATATGAATAATTTTCATTCATTCATCTCTTGGGATTTAAGACAGTCTAAGCTAACCCAGCGTAGTCGGGTGTATTAAATCTTAGCTACTGTTTGTTTCCTTAGACTAAAGTTGTGAATGAAACAGTAACATCTATACTTAAAACTGTAGACTGCAAATCTGGTATATTTATTTCGAACGGCGACGGTGGTAAAATCTCTGCGCATCCTCGCTCAGCAGCAAAATTTGCATTTAAGTAGGTACAATACACACTGAAGTGGAGCTAATGTAAATCTGGAATAAAATAATGTTTTGTAACTATTTGAATAACACGCTAAGAATATTTCTTATGTTAAAATATGTACCTTCGAACACAGGTAACGCCATTAAATATGCGGAGACCATCTCATCGTAAATGATATAGGTTGTTTTAAACTAAGTTTTAAATAGGAACAAGTGCTGTATTTTTCTTTCTATAATTAAATTACTATCAAATATATATTATGTCTAAATCTATACTGAAACCTTACATTAATAAAACAATTGAAGTTCATTAAAATAATATTTCACATAACCTTTCATTTGAAATTATTCACATTGTTACGTTTACGGTAACTTTTCAAACAAACATACTTAAAGGAAAAGTTGTCTCAAGAATGTATACGATTTTCATGTATTGTATCCAACTCCTACAATTGTCTGAGATTTAAGTCGGTCTTCAGACAAGCCGGTGTTGTGGTTTCTTTACTTAAGTCTAACTTAAGTTACACGGTACCGCCCAACTTGGGTTACCGAAGCTTTTGAATACCAACTCTTTTGCAGGTGACTTTCAGCCGTTCGAAATTTTTGCAACAGGATTTCAGTGAACCCACGGATTTAAAGTTTGAAAATTTCAAATGTGAAGCCGAAAGAGATACGTATATTTTAAATAAATTTACCTTTGTTTGTTTGTTATTCGTTACTTTAAAGTCGTATTTACGCAGTGGCTGATTTACCCGAACTTCAATCAACCACTAACTTTTAGAGCGAGTTTGGATTAAGAGAGAATTAACTTAAGTTTATAGCAACTCCAAAAATATCTGCGAACGGTGTAATCTATGAGAATAGTCGGCAGTAATTTTAATAAGAGATGACCACCTTCTAATTTTATTTGACCTGTTGAATAACTTGTACCTTGCTTTGCCATAGCTGTTGTGTTAAGTGGTAGTGAATAATCGGTTTCCGCTTATAGAAACATCTCTAATTAGCACTTGACCGAATGTTTCTCTAAGAACTGATAGTTTTTATTAAATTCCAATTATTTCAAAAGTATAACATTTATTTGAGTTTCAAGTAATACAACTTGCATCAATATGAACATAGAGCAGCATATTTTTCTAGACTAATAGTATTAAAATTTTTATTTGTTTATTACTGATAGTATTTTTTTTGTGACGTAAATAGCAACCCCTTTCTCATTAAAAATCTTATCTTCTTAATAGTGTGATATTAATCTAATATCTCTAAATAGTGTAACACTTTACCCTTAAAAGTGATCTTAGAGTAAAGAATTGTATCTAAAAATACATCTATTCTATTTGTATGTATATACATATATGTGTATATTTGTATACATAATATATATTTCTAGGCTTAGGTTGAATCCTTCTGGCTTTTTCAATTGTATCAATGCTTCATGATCATTTTAGATATTTACATACTTTTAATATAACAATAAAGTTTATATAAAACACGCCATAAGAATAATAAGGTCATTGACTGATTGATGACGGCTGCAAAGATATAAAGGGATAATGATGTAGATATCTGTGCAGACAATGTTTTCAATTTCACGCTAAGTAAGAATACAGAAGTAGCCTGTTTAAATAATACCCCTGTTGTTGTCCGTAATTGCAGAGTAAAAGAACAATTATAACATAAAAAACAGAAAAGAATGACTTAGTAACCAAATCGCGAGAACCATTTGCAGAAATAACTAGTTTTAAAAGCGGTTGCTGATGATGGGTTATGTCAACAAAAGCTTTATTTGCGCACCATACTCTCTCATGTAATGGTTCGGTGCCGCCTATCAATTTATTAAACCTTAAAGCAACTTCACGATTTTATTTCAAACACAAGTTTATTACTTATTGAAGTGGTACGGTTGACAAATAAATCTAAAGATGACGAATATATTTCTAGTTTAACATGTTTATATTTTACAAGGTTGAGTTGACACGAGCTGATTTTTTGCACAGTATATTTACAGATGGTCTAATACTATTTGGAAGCTTTATAAAAAATATTTTGAAACGTTTTGAAATTCAACTCCTTAATGCTTCTTACCAAAATCGATTGAGTGTATAGGTTACATTGATGTTTTACATCAATGTAAATTAGGTGATGACATATTTCGAATATGGATATGAAAGATTCACAACTTATTATAAAGTACTTCACACTACTACGTCAATTTTCAAACAGTACATTGGTTCCTACATAAATTCATGTGTACTATCTATCGCTCCAAAAATCCATATCCATTCGGTGAATGATTAACAAACATCTATCCAAACATTCGCATGTAAAATAGTAGTAAATTTCAATAAACATCACAAACTAACTTGGGTATTACAAATTTTATGCAGTTAATTAAATATGAATAATAACTTTAAATATTTCACAGGTAAACGGGTTCAGTATCACATATATCACAGTATCTATAAGATTATTTTACTTTACATTGTAAATCGGATATCTAGGGCTCGAAAAGTACTGACTTTAAATATTAGAGAATCTGTCTTTTTTTCCGTCCTTACCGCGGTATATCACTGCAATAACATGATATCTAGTAGATTGCTATCGGTTTGATGCGCTTTTATGCACGCTAAATGGCAAATCGTCGGTTCACTTCATCAGACACTTTAGTACACGGAACATAAAATGGTTTATATACCTTATGACGTTAATTAGAGATAACAGATAAACTATTACTCTTCGCTAATGTAATGATAAGTATTCGTGCGTTTCTTGTGGTCTACCGGCGAAGTTGTTACATCTATAACGTTTAGCGGCAAACCGCGAAACGCAGCCCTTTTTTTGTTCAAGTTTTCTTATTGCAATGAATGACTAAATTAAGTCAGTATTAAGAGTTATTGGTTGGCTAAGGCAACTTTGCAAAGCTTATATTGCTCATAAAGTAAAATACATATATATTCTTAAGTACGATCAGTAAAGTTACACAGAAAACCAAAACAATCCCACAAAGTACTTTTTTCAAATTAATGGTTGACATTCTTATTATACTAATAAATTAAATAAAAAAAAAAGTAAATCTTTTGGTTTAAAATGTATAAAACATCAAAATATATATGTGTATAATAAATATGATCTCCGTAGTCTAAACTCCCAATAAATTACACCTTAGGAACAATCCATCAACTTTTAAATGACCCTTGAAATTAATGTACTTTTTTCCTTTCTGTAAATTTACAAAGAGAAAGAAAAGCATTCTTAGCAAATCCCTAAAAATATTAATGCGATTCTCCATCGCAATATATTCTTAATTTAATCTTTGATCATAATAAGACAAGGCGCACACTAGATAAAGCCAGGCGGAAATAAATCAAAGTTTGACAGGTACAAGCTCGGAGCAATATGGCGACCACGCCACCCAATGAGGGACTGCCCCGTCACGCGACGCGCACCGCTCCTAACTTGGATACATTCATCACGACTGATTTATCGGGGTAGGAGTGACACATTTTATATTCTATTTTCGAAATCTAACAAGTTTTTCAAAATGGTATCCGCTTGAGAGATAGCAACAGCTGCATCTTGTTAGTGTTGGTTTCAGGCCGCTTTGTGTTAAAATTATTTGCGTGAATAGCATCACGTACAAGTGATTTTCTACATGCCCCCTTGTTGAATCATAACATCGATATAGACATTGTTGATGATGAGTATTGTGAAAATTATACGCTACATAACCTCGTATTTAATAACGTTCAATTATTGATTTATTGAGTCATTTATTCTGAGTAACAGCTGATGTTTTTATCATATAAATGTGCACCGCGTCGGCTGTCCGTTCTAAATGTCACATAAAATCTTTGAAGCACTTTGGCGTTTTAAGTACAAACTAAAATTGATTTTTAAATAACACAAGCTGGCCTCCCCTTAGAAAGAAATAACCTGAGGCTTTCACATGTCACATATGTCAGGGTTTGTCCTAATCCTTTTGGGGCGTCCAATGTTTATTGCGTACAACCCTGATCTATTGCCCAATATCGAAACGATACCACGTATATTGAAAAGTGCTATAGAAAGGGGTCAAAAATATTTGGGATAGCTTAACATCAAGTTTTGTAATTTAAAATGCTAATGAAACTTATATTATATATCGTTCTGAATGAAAGAGGAGGTAGGTATGTATCTTCAGAAAAGAATATAAAGGGCAGTTGGTATAATTACTGGATGGTTTGAGCGTGAACTGGTTCCTTTCATCACGATTTTTGTGAAGTGGTATTTCAAAATTAACATCTCGGGTCAAGAGTGAAAAATTGGGACATCGCCGACATCTTGGTTTTTAAAATGGTGATATTCTCGGTAAATGTTTCGCTTGGTATTATTAGTACCGTGTAGGTACAATATGCAATTATTTTAATAACTATCTCCGATACAAAATAAGTACATGGTTGGGTCCACTGCCTTGACTGCTTTTTATTAAAGCTTATATACATATATATTATGTTAACCAATCCAGGTTCGAATATGTTAACATGATTTTATGTAAAACAGGTTATTTACATAAACATTTGAAACATTTCTTCGTTTAATGATACTAAGGTTTCTTTTCATGGTGGTAGCGAACAAAGCTCTCATATTTCGCGTTTTGTTTGAATAGTCATTGGCGATCGTAATTATACTTGGTAACTATGGTGATACTATAGACCTGTATTTAACTATAAATACTTAAGAAATATAATGGTAAGGAATATATTATGAGTATTTTTATGCACATCATGGAATAACTATTTAACTATCACCTATCACAAATAAGCAAAACTTTCAATGCTTATTTTAGTTAGGCACATACCTATGTATTTATATCATATATATATTCTGGTAGAGCCATGCTTAGGCACGAATGGGCCGGCTCGACCGGTGCGATACCACGGCCTCACAGAAAACCGGTTGTGAAGTAACGATTGCGTTGCATTTCCCCGAATTGAGTGAGGTTTCCGGAGGCCCAATTCCCCCTCTCCCCTTTTCTCTCCCCTCATCTCCTTTCTCCTTTTTTCCATCTCCTCATCCCTCCTCTCTTCTTTCCGTTCCCTGCATCCCCCATCCCTCATCACCTTCAAAGGCGGGCAGCGCACTTGCGACTCTTGAGTTGCATGTGTCCATGGATGGCGGTGTCACTTACCATCAGGTGACCCGTCTGTTCGTCTGTCCCCCTATAGTATAGAAAAAAAAAAAAAAAAAAAAAATCAAAGTCTTGTACATATATCATACATAAGATCACACGATCTGTATAGATTTATTGTTAAATGAACGTTTATCCCCACTAGCTTGCTGTTGCCAATGACAGTAAGTAATTGTACTAATTAAGGCGCACATCCCTGCCCCGCCTCTTCCCAGGCACTGTTTAGGTGAAATGCAGTAGCTCAGCACGTATCAAACATAAGTAGCCTCTATTATTTGTACATTCACTACTAAGATTTTCGAAAGGTGGTTACGTCTAACAAGTTCTATGATAGAAACATTTAATACCTATGTATAACAAATACTATATTAATTTTTAAATAGTTACATATGTCCACAAAAAAAACTAAATAATATTTTATTAAAATACATATTCTTATCTATCGGTGATTAGAAATGACTACATTGTCATAGACTAGTATATGTACAAAGTCTTGTAAATATGAATTAATAAAGCGCTACAATCGTAATCAGGTTAGGCAAACAATTTAAGCAATTTATTTTGTCATATATTGTAAAATAGATAAACAAAATATAAACATAAAAAACACAAACCTTTAACGGTTATAGTACTTTTCCTTTATTGAAGTTTATAAAAAAGTAATTGTATACTTTTATTTTTTAGCTATTAAACCCAACTATATTAAGAGCAGTTTAGAAAGCAGAACGCTAACAACCTTGCTTTTAGTCATCAATGTTAGTTAACTATTAATTAAGTAAAAAATATTACAATTAATAATTATTACAACAGATTAACGTTTATTTTGTTGTTTATTATTATTAATATAATATAATATATATGTATATTATTAATTAAGGTAACTTTAACCAAGTGTTAATTGAGCCCAAGTTATAAAAATGTCTATTCTGCCGCCTCGTTCGTTTTGCGAGGAGGTGATGTTGGCCAAAGAGGCGGCGGAACGGGAAAGGAAAGTACTCTCCCATCCCGCAGAAGACGCACCAGACGTAAACAGACAACAAACAAGAGCAAACACTGATCTCCGACCTCCATGAGCGCTGGCCTGGGTGTATCGGGCTGGGCTGACCGTTACCCCAGCAGAAGCAGGTCTGAGACGGCGGCGTGACGTACGTGTTCCACGCGCGCCTATTTGATGTGAGGGGCGAAAGGCCCACATATTCTAAAGTGTGGTCGCCAGCTTGCAGGTGGCCAAGGTCTGCTGGGGTTCCCGGATGTTTTCTTCAGAGGGTATCCCGGGTCCGTAGCAATAGACGCTCTCATGACGGAACTACGTTTGGTTTTAGTCGGTTCGAGTCCGACATACCACCTCACCGTCAGCTCTGGTGAGGTGATGACCCGTGGGGGTTTCCACACGCAAAAAAAAATCGTGTAGCACTCGTGTGACTGCCGCGGTAAAGCTATTGCATAGCATTTTTTATGAACTTATGCAATTATAATTATTTATTTATTTTTTATTTATGCAGTATTTTTTTTCTTTGATATTAATTGAAGTTTTTTCTTTGATATTAATTCAAGCTACACTTTTTGAGCGTGGTGACCGATAAGAAGACATTTATTTTTCTTTAATTGAATAAATGAGAAGTTAATATCGTTTAAAAAAATTTTATTACCTTACAATACATGTGGATTATTCAGGAATTTTTATCATTGAAAGTATAGGTTTATGGTATCTGACATAAGAAACATATATGATAGATGCCTATACACATATATACTTTCTCACAAACAGCTGGTTACGTATTCGTCCGATTTCGGAGCAGCTCGTCTCGATCCGTGCGAGCTTCGTACAGTCGTACCATATACATACATACACGTTAAGCGAACGCTCGGCCGAGCTACATGGTAGTCGGAGTGGGGGTGTTAGGTTTTATTTTCGTTACGGAATCTAGTCCAAAGGTGTTTCACTTCGATCCAACATTTTCGTACCTCTTTCTTAATTTCCTATTATCTATTATATTATCCTTAATTTTCATTCGCAAAATCAAAATTAAAAATCTTTGTCGATGTTATTGATATACTTATGTGCATTCGTGAAAAATTAAGCTACATTTGAAACATACCAAAACTGCGCAGCTCAGCGAATAATCGTATTATAAGATTAAAAAGCTTAAACGTCTCCATCTGCCACCGCCAACTCAATAATACCAAGCAAATATTTTTTTAATTAATTGTTTTCGCTGACCTTACTAAGCCTTATATGCAATACATAACCGATTTAAATTGATTCCGTTATGCGGTCCACCAAGTACCCATTACATAAAAAGTAGCCGTATGCTACCATTGCTGTAGAGGCCAAGAACCCTTCGTTTCATTTTCAACCTTTGAGTCAATTAAGCTTTGCCAATTTAAGAGTGCTCGAGTACACTTACACCGACCACTAATGTATTATTCATATTGTGTTTTTGAGATAACAAGCAAACTCTCAAGTCGATACACATCTAGTGGGCTGATTGGAAGTCAGTGCCGCAGATGGCGGGAAAGCAGCCGCATCTTGGAAAGTACATTAAAATTACACTGAACGTTGACATCGTTAGGGTGGCTGGATCCTTATAACGGGACATTTGAGAACATGTATCAAGGAATTATCTGAAACTTGAAGTCATATACTCATTAAATTTATTTCTTATCGACACTTAATATGCAATCTCAGAAAGTGTGTATGAAACTTATATATAGGTCTTTTAATATATTTATTTATTAGAAAAAAAACACGAATTTTCAGTTGCGTTTACAAGCAATTGCTAACACTCTAAAATTAAAATTTATCATGAATTTTTCAGTTTTGAAGCTATATATCTATTGCTCTACGATCTACAGTATTCATAGTGCAAATCGTTATTATAATTATACAACATTTAGTCGTAACAAAATAAAACAACCATTTCGGATCGAATTGGCATGCTGACCATACAGACAGTACAACATAGCTTTAATTATGCTGGATATTGATACAGAAATTCATCTGAGCTTTTATTTTACACAATAAGTCACAAACGTATAGATTAAAAGTAGCAGCAGCCAATGTGTTAAGGCCGTTTATATACCTTGTAATCGGTCAGTTGGTTCTGAGACCACCCAAGAAGTTGGGTGCGTCCTCTTACCTGTACCTACTTATAATCAAACGAGTCCGACCTACACATGTATACAACGTACAGTAAAACATTGTACCTACCGCCCCACCACACCATATTTTCGTACCAATTTTGTAATTTGCGATTCACGTTACCAATTTGAGTGATTATAATTTCACCAAGCCCGTTGGCTCAGAATATGGAATAATGAAATTCACGAAAATGAATAGCGCCACTTATTTAAAATCGCTCCCATCTTAGGTAATGAGATGATAATGTATTTATAAAATTGTATTGAACACATTTTTGAGGTACACATTCAATTATGGCGCGTGTATGTATATTCCAAAGCATGTTCAGGGACGCATATTAGAAGTTATTAAGTAATTTTGTGAAGGCCGTAACATTCAAAGTGTAATGTGTGTTAAATGGCAGGTAACTTAGATAAAACAGTATCTAAATAAGAAATGAAGAAACTATAGACTTCCGAAGTCCTTAGAAATTCTGAAGAGTATAAATACCTAGAAAATTAGTCTATACTCTCTTCTTCTAGTGCTATTAACTTCGACGTTTATACCGTACATATTATATAAAACTACTCTCATTTATATGCATAGGTACGAAACATTGTGCACAAGACAAGTCCTAGACACATTTATTAACTTGTACAACATGTTATACGTGTAAGAATAGACCACGTTATCTTAATTTGACTCATTAGACTTGGAGCGCAAATATCTACTTTACATAATTTTATCGAAGAAAATTGTCAGCGTGGGCATATTCTCGACGTGATCCGTTTTAATGTCACCCTTCCATTGAAATATGCTTACACAAGAATAATTGTCCCGTTCACTCAATGACAGTCGTGTCTCAAACATAACATGCCCACTCAAAACTGTAAAGCACTATCATAACAGTTGCCTATGAAAAAAGAAATTGTTTTAGTCATTAAAGGCCCTTTACGATACCACAAGTGTAAATAACCGCTTCCCGCGTTGACAACAGCGTGCCACATGTTCACCGGCATTGGAAAAAAAATGCTCAAAGCACCGATCTACTAAAACAACAGTTGTAAATCACGCTGAAAAGTTTTACGAATTAGGAACAATTAAAACATTGAAGCAAACAACAGTTGTTGCGAATGTCCTCCGCAATTGCGGGACCATTGTGAATTACGAGCGGTTTACAACCTTATAGATCTTAGTCCGAAATTCTTTACGACTAATATAACTTGCACAATCCTTTTGTCGCTCGATGGGGAGAGGGGGGTAACTTGGACAAGTTTCTTTTGTTTGCGACACGTGTTGCAGAACGGGTTGTGCCCGACACTTGTACGAAGGGAATCTTGGGAACGGTTACAAGTCGATTTCCTTGAAAGCGTTCATTGTCTTTTTGCTTTTCAACTAAAATTTTTTGGAATCAGATTATATTGTAATTTTCTCTGGTTGTTTTTCAACGAAAAATGTTACGATTTTAATTCACCGCTTGGCGAAACACAAATTCGCTCAACCTGTTTTTGAAGTGACCGCCCCGGGCTACTCTCGAATGTAATCAAGATTGAATTGAGATCACATGGTTATAGCTTTATTATTGTCGTTTTTACAATTTATTCACATACATGCGATGTGGGTTATTTTGCCCTAAACCTCAAATTTCATTGCCCGTTTTATGGCTCCCAAACTTTAATTGGCAGTTACTGCCAACGGTACTTTGATGTGCTATATAATGAGTAAAATTTCTGTAGATTCATTTTTTATTTACCTCGTGAGCACAACCGTAACCTTTTGACGTCCGTTGTCCCGCCTTGCGTTCCGGAACACATAATGCGTCTACGCAGATGATGTTTTTCAGATTTGTGCATAACGGAAACGTGGTATCATTATATACCTATTAAGGCTGTGTGTCACTACCTACTCTTTATTTTTTGCTAGGCCACAATCTCCGCCTCGTGCGTTAATGAAGCCATTTCTGTCATGTTTATTGCTTTTACGGCGTACTCTGGATTTTGAGGAGAATTTACAAGGCGAAAATTGACACTGAAGTGATGGTAGCCCTAATTAGTTGTAACACTTGCGGGTTCTGTGACACTTATGTCATTCTGTTGATTTATAGGATATGTGATAGGAAGGATTCAATTCAATGGGTTTAAAGACGGTGTTGCAACATTGATATTTAAATAATTTTCTATCGGATCCATGACTATAATAATATAAATTTAGCTAGCAAATCAAGCAATAATCTATGTCAACTCTAGAAATAATCTATGTATAAAAAAGATAGGTGAGCAATATCTACATCTATGCTATATTCTCCCTTCCTTTGTGTTTTAGGGATTACATCGGTAGTTGAAAAAAAATAATCTAAAAAAAAGTGCTCGTGTATGCTATTTTACAAAAGGGTACGACTAGAATGACGAATTGACGAAATGAGACAGACTGTACCGCATTTAGAAAATTTAACTTCTTACTGTTAAAATAATAGACAGTAGCTTAAGTAGTATCCTTAGTCTATAAAAATATTGTCTACTGAGTAGGTACTGATTCACCTTCTACAAGCTGATTCTTTCAGTAGGCGAATCAGTCAATCAGAACGTATGCTTCATAATTGCCCTGATGTTCCAATGAAGAAATAAGCGTTAAGTTCTCACGAAATAAGTATTGCATGTCTCTGTTATTTTCTTTTTACATAAATTCTACTTGGCGTTATCATTCTCTGTAATCGTCCAAATTTATTTTAACTTATCATTATTTTTCGAGTTGGCGTCTCCCAAATTGATCAGTTCTCCTTCTTGGAGTGAAAGGTTTAAATTAACACGCAAAACCTGCTCTGTTTCTTAGTAATGAGTCTTAATGTATTTGCTTATCGGGATTGAGTTCATTCTTTAGCCGGAAGCAGGTTTTTTTTAGTAAAGAACTGTAAATTTAGGCAGACTGAGACTCAGGGTGTAAGTTAACCAAGCGAAATATACATACTAATAATATAAACCTATTTGATTAAAGCTTTGATGTTTAGTTTTGTTTCAATACGAAATGTGCTTGTAATAGAGGAGGTGAATAAATGTCTCGTCATTCGAATCTCATGGAAATTAAAAAAAAATATTCATGGAAACCTGAACAACTTTGTAAAAGTCCACTTTTTTTAAGCGGTTCCTCTTCACAGCTGGCTAAACTGCATTGTGGTAGACCTATAGTATGTCCAGCAGTTTACTGCAATAGGCTAATTGATTAATTGAACTATCTCGGCAGTTATAACTTAGCATGTATTATAAGTTAAGATTTAACATACTTCAAAAAGGCAACTTAGGATCGTCCTTCTCAATTTGACTGAATGCTTTGATTTGTGTGTATTTATGGCTTATTACATTTATCATGATTTAGACAATTAAGTGACATTGAAGTTGGATAATATATTTTTTTACATTGTACTTAGTGGTTTTCTCTGGCAACTTTAACTAACACACAAAAAAGCGAAAAATAAGAGACAGTGCATTAGTCAATTTTATAATTCTGAGTTTATAAAAAGTGTATGGGGCCTGATATAATCTGCGTGTCTGATCATGATATATTATATAATATTGATATTAATAATATTCCATACCGATTCTTCTCCTTGCCATAACGATTTGATTTCTTGGACACTGTAAGTATAAATCATTTTCTAAATATATCCAGTTTAAAATAACAGTTGAACTTCATTACAGCAAAGTAATTCGTTTTGTACAGGCTTTTAAATTACAAAGCCCGAGTATTTAGATGTTCTCTTTAAAATTAATTACTACTGTCGAAAATAAACAACGATTCAAAGTTAATCCCGTAAATAACTCGTATATAAAGAAGAGTGGTTCCGTAATTTACGTGTGCCCTCGAAAGGCTTTTACGGCTTAGGCAATTAGCGTCACTCAATTAACCACTACATACAGTAGCCGCAAGAAAATTTTGTTAATTATTGAAAAGGTTGCACTTTACTTTGTAACAATCGTAAGTTATGGGAGAAGGTAGAGATATACATAAGAATAATTTGGTTTGCATGCTATGCAGCTGGTGCTTCAAAAAATCGAATTACTGCTGTTAATTTAATAGCAGTAATTTGATTTTTTATTTATTTAAAATCTAAATAATTTTAGGTCGACAGTCACGGATGTTACTCATACAGCAACATTTATTTTAACTGCAGAATTCTGTGCTCCATTTATTATTTTAGTTAATATAATCCAAAACGAGTTATCTTATTAAAATTCATAAATTTTCTAGAACTCTAAATATTAAGTTAATGCTGGCATTGATCGATTTCACACATGTTTCCAATTACCTATGACTAAATTGGACTGAACTCTTATCAACAATAGGCGTATTTAACATACTTTCTCACGATTGATTAGGCCATACTGCATACAACTTAAGTTGATAGATAAACAGCCTCTGATCTCACTACTTGAAAGATAATCATGTCATTAAATGTGTTGTATACCCTTTAATGCTGTGAGAAGTACGCCCCTGAATACTCTTGCTTTTATTTTCGTACCACTAAAGCAAGGCAATGTGTTTGGTAGAGTGTTTTATCTCTCATGTAGTATAATTATGACACGTCTTTAATTAACTTTATATATGAGTTCGTTGGCGGAACGTTTGATGATTGATCTTTGCCTACACATATATGTATATTTGAAATTATGCATAAGAGCCCAGCATGGATCAATCCATTGAATTAGGATTCTGATTGAAGAAATAACATAAGGTTTTATTTTAAAAGTCTTTTTTACCCGTTGTACATTAGGAAAGCAGCTTCCTTCTGTACTGAATTTGTATTCAATCCACAACTGTTCAAAATACAAAACGTCTTTGTTCCTTTTCACTCGTCACGAATCAGTACCATATTCATATTTGCATAAAATGATGATGTAAGATCTTGCGAACGTATTAACTCCGATTCATCCCAATTAAATTCAGATACATTCTGATTGGTTTTAATCTGATATATATATAATGTACATACTGAGAAAGTTTGACACAAAAAGTATAAAATATACATCTCAGCATGCGTTCAGAACCTATACATTATGTTAAGGAGCACGCAACCAAGGCATGCAATGAAAGCTTATGAATGACCGCGGGCATATAATAGGGTTGGCATTTATTATTGTGATTAAAGTAAGTTACTTTCTCATTTAACTTAACTCCGATACATTTGGATTAACATATATATAGATACGTAATATTAAAATTTTGTTTCTTTGTTTAGGAAATCTCTAAAAGAGGTAACTTTCAGCAACTCTTTAATGCGAATTTCATAATTGAATTAATGAAAATATTTTAGAACTTATGTAATATATGTATATTTAATTCTAAAATACTGTAAAAGGAAAATTCAATATCATTAGAATATCCAAAATTGAGATAAAATTTACTTACTGTATCTCTATTTACATTCCCTTTAAAACTGTATACTAAACAATTTCGTATCATCGCCCATACGTGTTTATGTTTCTTAATAAAGTTTGCAACCAGTCTTAATCTCGGGCGGTTTCGATCAAAGGCTTGTTTTGCGCATAAATCTATATCGACGTTTAAACGAAATGAAGCTGTCGTCACCGCCAATTGTAACGTCATTTGAACTCAACTGCATGAGACAAGGAATCCCATTCAGCATTCAAACGCTTCGCTGAAATCCGGCCTCTTTAAAGCACAGACATAACTCCCTAACATTTAAGTCTTAATGTTTTAAGATTATTAATGAAAGACTTTCTTTTGTTGCAGGAGCAAACGGCCTAAGAAGACGAGGAAGACAAACGTATACTAGATATCAAACGCTAGAGTTAGAGAAAGAGTTCCACACGAATCATTACCTCACGCGGAGGAGACGCATAGAAATGGCACATGCACTTTGTTTGACGGAGCGACAAATCAAAATATGGTTCCAGAATCGAAGGATGAAGTTAAAGAAGGAAATTCAAGCCATAAAGGAGTTAAATGAACAAGAAAAGCAAGCGCAGGCACAAAAAGCGGCAGCAGCAGCTGCGGCGGCTGCTGCTGCTGCGCAGGGTCATCCTGAGCACTAGGCGCCGCGCGCGCATCGCCTTGCCCAGTGAAACAATCGCAGTCCGCCGAACACTCCATAGCTTTGTTTTTTTTTTTTTGTAAATTGTTTGTAATTATTTTCTCGTTATTTAAGTGTTGTTCGGTTGTTGTGATTATTTTTAAATTAAGTTTAATTAGACACGATGTTTTCTAATCTATTGAATGGAAAAATAAACTATTGAATGCTAGACTAGAAACGGGTCATATTATTTTATGTTTTGGGTTTTGTTTTTGTTGATTTATTGATTTTTGTATACATTTATATTTTAATCCGCGTAATTGTCGAAGATGTTCGCGTTTGAAAACCAGTGCAATTTGTAGAAATCTCTTCCGTGTATAATAGTGTAGGTGTATCGTAGTGCGTTTTACTTTATGTGCGATCGTAGCGCCCCAGCTCGGCTGCGTTGGCGACAGAAACTATATTACATTGTACAAATTTAATATGCCTACCAAAGAGACCCGGTCTCGTACCCTTTAAGTAAATAAAGAGTCGTAAGTTATATTAATTATCCGCTATTGTTATATCGGACAGTGTGAAACAGAATAAATAACCTTCCGCGCCATCTAATCCTTCAATACTCTCGCATAAGTATAGTGTAAACGTGATCGTGTTCCTGCAGTTTTAATAGTCGGTGAAGTTAAACAAATTGCCATAAATATAAGTAGTTATTATTTAGATAGTAGGTGTGTAAATAGTTAGGATTATGTCTGTAATAATGGAAGTGAGCGGTTCGCGATTGCGCCGGCACCGTGGAATGAGCAGAAAAAGCTCACGGGGCTACAGCGGGGATGTGGGGGCAGCTCGGAGGAATGAGGGAGGGGAGAGCGGGGTAAAACGAGCGTATACGGCGGGGAGCGCACGCTGTCGGCCACCGAACAGGACTAGGTGAGTTTTTGTCAAAGTCACCGCCATTATTTATCGAGTGGAGACGGTCGCGAAAAACTTACTCGTCGTCACCAGTCGACGCGTGATGCCATTTTTGAAGTCGCCCAAGCGCAACTTCTTTAGTAAAACTGTTATGCAATGTTTTAATTTTACTGTTTCTATTGCACCTTTTGTTGTTCCCGACTGTCTCCCCTCGAAACATGTAGAATGTCGTAATAACACCTGCCTTGTGATTGATTAGGTACAGTCCAAACAATTAAATATAACTTACCAGTGATCGTAATGTATACAATGGCGTGCTATATATTGACGGATTATTATAAGCTTCCATAATATAATATATAATATAATACGCATAATTAACAGAAATGTTACAACGTTGGCAATAAACAATAATTACTAAAGTGTCAAAATAAAAAATCTGTTGGCATATAGAAGTCTTAATATTTTGTAAACATTTATAATGACTTCATCGGTGTTACCGTCGACTGGTGGGAACTATTCATTAAATTGGTTATAGTCTGTTCCATCTTTGATACCGAGTATGGCGACTAAAGAGTCAAACAGCCGCTAAAAAGTAAATTCCAAGCTGCGCTCCACGTACCATCAGCAAAAGAAATAGTTACAAATATGTTTGTGCCTATTTATAGGTGCTGTTCATGTGGAAAAATGCTGAATAGCATTATACGTAGCTACATGTCAGGTTGTTAAATGCGGATTCAAATCGACGAAGTGGATAAAAAAATTAGATATATTTATTGTCAGTAGTTTTAAATAAGTCTAAGTATAGCCACCATATTCGTATCACAATATTAATAGTTAAAATGTAACTTGCAGAATTAAACCTTTGGCCTTAAAATTAATTTGCTAACGCTGCTACGTCGGCCATGTTTACGGTCCTCGACCTGTCCTGTTGAATCGACGATAACAGATAATTATTAAGACGATACGAAAAATTTATTATTGGCCCTGGTATTAGTGAGAATTTTGAACATCTTAATTTTTACTGAAGCAATAGTAGGTACTATACGCAGCAGAAAGTCATTTATATTTTATTTTTATAACATTGCTTGGTATAAAGAAAATTTATACATACTCTTTGTGCATAAAGGAATCAGAGAAAAGGAAAAAGAGCATTATAGTATAGGGGGATAAAGTAGAGCTTATTTGCAACTGAAAACTGAAACTTAGTCCGTTGCCACCATGTCCAAAACCTAGTCATTTCTGTAATAGTCGAAATTTAAGAGTTTTCAGAATGGATTGTACAAGTGCAAGGTACATGCAATGACAAAAGGGGTTATTAACAAGAAATTGCTAGCAGTTTAGAAACAACTTAATTCAGTCGAGTAAAACAAATCAAGTTATTAAGTATTTTAATATTTTAACTTAACAGTCAAAATGTTATCCTTGTCGAAGAAGTCTTTTTCTGATTTCTGTTTTTGTTATTATGGTGGTCAAAGTTTGTCTAGTTTCTTGTGCTGAACTCTGAATTCTTTTGACTCCGTCAGACTCATCAATTAGATGCCGTCTGGTGTGTATCTGGTCATCTTCCATTAATAAATGCAACTGGCCCCTTAAAAAAGTTCATAGGCTTCCCCGTTAAAATTTTGAGGAAAGGAGTGCGTGCCAATCAGTTGTGCAAAGTATCCAGACGTTAACAGAAAAATGTCATTGGTGTGCCCTTTCTTTCTTCGATTTTGGTAATTTGTTACTCCATCACGGTCAAATTTAGACTCATTGGTCCACAGTGTCCTCTCTAGGAATTCGGGGTCTTCCATTTCAACATTGATGATGTACCGAATGTACAGAATTATTCGGGCTGAATCACCTTCTTCTTCATCGCGTCGATACCTCCCCGAAAATACTAAGATAACCGTTTCTTATACGGCTATCATGCAGGCAGGCAAGCGTAATATGTACTCTGTGCTAATGCAGCGTGGAAATCGCAAAATCCGTACACATAGAGAACGTTTGCGTATCCTTCATTACTGAATTCGTTCATTCACCATTGTAAGATATGTCGATGAAGAAAAATGTAGTTAAAATGCAACGACACGTCTGTACTCAGAGGATAGTTGAAACTAACTAACCTGGCAAATTAAGTAACCCTGTAAAGTTAAATAAGTTACTATTCTTCTTGTCACTAATCCTTATTGTCATTGCATGTGATAGGACACATGCAGTGACAGTCGGGATGTGAAAGTGGCGGAGTCATCAAACAAACAAAAAACCGCTACACGTGTGCGGTAAAACAATGAAATAGAAAACGGATTACTTACTTTTTAAGGTGATTGTAAAAAGACACATAGGGTTTTGTTTAGATTTATACCACTTAGAATGGCTAATAAATTAAGAAAAGTGAATTTAGTCATTGGTACTCAACATTTCACACATTTTTTTTGAAACTAAAAAAGAATTATTTTTACCTAAGACATGATTGATTATGCCTTATCTTATTTCTTATCTATTTTTTTGCTAATTTTATTTTTATATGGTGTTCTGATAATATGTTTATCAAAAAACCACAAAATAATATATATTATATGATTTAACCTGAAAATAGGGGTTTGTTATTAAAAGTCGTAAATCTCGGTTATCTCAAAAATGACTTGGTTTCGAACATGACACATCACACTATGACTAAATTGGTTGCAAATGAAATACAATAGTTGACAATGTTGACATAAATCCTACCTATGGTTAGCGGTGTTTCTCACTTGAGACAAACATGGACACGAGATAAATAATAGGTATCATAAATGGCAGATGTTACAATATAATCATTTAAGCACCGACATTCAACGATCTCTTTCTCATACTTGCTCATGTATTTTAAATTACCCAGTTATAATATAGTATGTGCTACCAGATATGATTGTTTTTATTGAGTCATCGTTCAGTTTTATAACTCAATAACTTACAATAAATGTCCAGATGTGTGAAATGTCCACACGTTTTTGAATAATAATCAAGTAGGTAGCCATATAGGTATCTTATTGCTTATACAAGTTGCAGAATCGGTTTCTTCCTACTGAAACTGAAAAGTAGCCAAAGGAAATCTATAATAATATTATAAACTGGAAAGTCACTCTATCTCTCTGTATCTTTGATTAATTTTGGTGTGTGGATACTTCGAAACGTAGGGAAGGACATATGCATTTTTTTACCGATATACCGCGCAGGCGAAGGCATGGGCAGAATCTAGTTATAAATAGTTATTTTAATGCTGTAATAATGTTTGTTCTTGTTGTTGCGTTCTTGCAATTACTGAAAAAAGAGTACGTAGTAAATTGGCAGTTTCAAATCCTAATATAACAGATTATTTATCTGCATATAGGTACATATTTAATTTCTATTTTTTTCACATTTTGAATACAACTCTCACATTGGGTACGATTCCTGTGTCTGGGAACTTGACTAACATAGCTAGGACCGGCACAAAGAACATCCTGACTGTAAACTAACTGAAACTAAGCAGAGCTTGTAATTTGGTAACCAACTGCTGATAAAAATACTTATGCAGGTATTCCCGCGTGGGAATAGAACCCACATTCTCCGGATCAGCAGTCTGTATGACTAACCACATAGAGCAACAGACCAGTCTATTATATATATTATAATTACATCTATGATTTTTACATCTTTATATAATTACTCATCGATATTTTATATGACTCCCTGTGGACTTATTTTGCAACAAAACCAAGGCGAGGTCTTGAAGTACAGATAACTATATACGTAGGTATATATGTATAATATGCATATATAACGTCGTACATCATGAGGGCAGCTGTTGATGAGATATCTCGCGGCTACCAGGAGTGATGAAACTTGTTTTCAATATGCTTGGAATATATATGTGATATTTTAATACATTTTTTTTTGTTTATGAGGGCTAATATAGAAAAGTTAAGGCTATATCGACAGACGCTGAAGCGATATTCGTTGCTAAAGAAGAGTATTTTAAAGGCGTATCTTATTTTAGGCTCATTTGGTTCGTGGTTATGGTTTTCTGAAATTTGGATATTCTCTCTAAAAGGAGTTCTTGTATCATATTGATAAAGATTCCATGATTATATTGTTTTTTCATTGAAACAAACGCCAAAAATATTATGAATACATAAGTAAATACCTTCTTAATTCAATGACCAATATACACCACAACAAAATTAAGTGTTCAATAAAATCAATATTTAGGTCTATATACAATTTTAACCCATTACTTCCCAAGCATCGAAAACTTTAGATTTTTTTTATCAAATCTTGAAACTAAGTTCATAATACGCTAAGAAAAACTAATACGAACAAAAAAAGAGTAATTTTAATGCTGAGTCTGTCCTATAAATATGATCACATGTCAGTGTGTGCCTGTGATCAGAAATAATAAAAGTAAACAATTATAAGAATATTAGCTGTATTTGAAAATTTGACCATTAACAGTTTTAAACATAATGTTCTATTAACTTATTTGTATGGTAAGGTATAAAACAATCACTGCAGACTGTTTTTCACATTTAGCGCAAAAAGTAAGAGGTTTTTTTTTACAACCTTGTGCCTGGCAACGCCTCTGTTTGTCCCTCTTCGTCATATAGTGACCAATATTGTCAAACCTGACAGGTTGTAAAAGGCATTCTGATCTACCTGGTGTAGGTTTGCTTGCCTTGCCTTCCGATTTTTTCATCCAAGAATAATATTTTGAAAGATTACCACAAGTATTTAAATTATGTTTTGTTTATGTTTTAATTTTTTATATATTTGATAAAGGTCTAAGAATCAGTTTTATGTAAATTGGAGTTGGCAAGTTTTTTTACATTATGGTATATAAAATCAGAATATGATGCTTCTTTTTGAGGCAACAAAAATGATATTTTGAAAAAAATACATTAAAATTACGGTTACACTTTTTGCAGAAGAAAATGTCTTATGCACAAACCCTATACCTACGCCTGTGTCTGATTGCCTGATGATTACTGATGATGCTGATAATATTTATGTTTAGATCGTTCAAATATATTTACTCACTTTGTTCACTACAGTAACTAGCACAACCCCACCTTCATCATCAGTCGTCCAATGCGGAACGAAGGCTTCCCCTAAGGAGCGACACTTGTCGGCAGACCTTTGGTAACAAAAAAAACATCTATTTATAATGTTACATACAGTCATAAAATGCCCGATTGACGGCAATAGCCTCACTCCCTATTACGTTAGAGGGACTGCCTCTGCCTACCCCTTAGGGACACAGGCGCGTGTATCCGTATATGTAATTTTATGGTCAATATATGATATAAACTATTTTATGCATAAGAGAATATATTATGACAGTTATTGCTTTTATACAATATCAAAAGCTAATAAACATTACCTATGTACATTTAAATGCTTCTAATTCTTTGTTTTTCCCCCGTTGTTTTACTTATTTGTTGTATGTAGATGTGTATTACAGCTACTATGCGACACAAAGAGTTTGTATTACCTAGATAGGGCTGCCGAGTTGGATGAAAGGAATGTAATTAATTGTATTGTAGGTACTTGTCAGAAATTTAATAGCGAATAACTGAGAAAAGACAAAGTATGCAAATATATAAAAAATATTAAGAAAATAAACGAACTGAACTATTTGACTTAGATATCTCGGTCATCTTATTACATAAATTCCTTTTTTTAACTCATTTATACTTACTATTATGAAACGTTATTAACAGTATTTATTTATGCAGGTACTAGTGGTTTTTTATTAAAGATTTGATCCACATGTCCGGTACAATATCTTTAAGAGTCATTATAAAATAAGAGAAAGTTAAACAAAACTATTACATTTACGGGTAGAGTAGAGTATAATGTAAAAAAAAATAACCGCAATAAAGCGTTAAGAGCTTGATGTATTCCTTTTTGAACAAAGGATTGTATTATTGTTTTAAAATATGTTTAAAGAATGCGAAAGTAGTATCGTCGAAAGATTTATACAAGGACTAAAATATCTATGGATTTTGATTAGATTCTAACATTACACTGAATTAACCGTGCATCAAGGTCATCAATTTACAATGTTGTATCAATAGTTCATCAATTTACAATGTTTATAATGTTGTATGAATTAAATTCCCGCAGATAACGCTGTTCTGGATCTTTATATTTTTGAAAAATCATATAGATATGTTATCGATAGACTGTGGTAACAATATTGTTAATAATGCATTGAACGCATTCTTAATGCTAGGAATAAGAATAAAGTTTGTTTTAATTTACCTATAAGTAAAACCTCTTGTATAGAGGGCGATCCTCAACCCTGTGGCCAATAAAGGAACGTTCGTGAGACGATAGTATCGCTCACCCGACATGCCCTGTCCTCTACACGACTCCTTTAACTGTGCGACTTACTTCTATCCTGGGAACCGAGTAGGTACTGTTGTCTGACAAGTACCACGACTTTCGCAGGGTTGCCTAAGTAGATATTTGCATATTAAATTTAATAGTATTATGCGGGTAAATGATTAATAGGTTTTAGGGATTACGGTTATTTGAAATGTTATTTATCATCGAGTATTAAAGAGAGATACGTCTGATGGCACGGATATTACGTAGTAGTAGTGTTTTGTCATTTCTATGCATAAATTTACCTTAGATATGAAACAAAGTTTTCCATCTTTGTCCTTGGGCTAGTATCTGGTTTCTGAGTCTTATTTAATGTATGAGTCTTGTAATACGTATCTATGCAAAGCTTTGATAACAAAAAATATCGTAAAAATTATAAAAATCTTGACAGGAAATTTTTAGTTGGAAAAATCAGTATAATAAATGGGATACTCCATTTACTATACTGATTATTTGCAATCACGTGGTCTTTCATTATATAGGCACCCAATTTAAAGGAAATTCGCAGTTCTATAGGTAATGCATATGACTAATAATATTAATGAACCTACTTCAAACATGTTGACTCCATAACTCAAACGTGATTAATCACGAGGTCAGCCTGAGTCGTCCATATATCATGATACTAGTGGTGTAGCTTTCCTATCTATGTATCATAAGGTCGGGTGTGCATCACATGCTAGCAATATACGCTAACTAATTTCAAGATAGAAAGTATACCTATGTATGTATGTCATTTGAATCTGGTATGACAGACGACAATGAACAAAAATAAAATTTTATTTTTATTTTAATTAAGATTCAAATTTTAAAACAATAAAGGATTTAATAGTTATTTAACAACTTACACTTACCCACCATTCAGTTGCATTCACACTAATTCAGAGAAGTTTGTATTACCAAGGTTGTAATCAGCACCTTTCCTACACAGTAAAATCATTACATATATGATTTCAGTACTGATTTATGTACATACATAGGTATAAGAGTCGTGAGAAACTCATGAAATATGAGAGTGGGATAGATGCAATTAATTAATACTTCAACATAGGTTTATTACACCAGAACTATCTTGTACCGAATCAAATCTTTGAACCACCTACGTGAAGGTAATGAGTTCATCTTTGCAGATAGATATGTATATCTACAAGGTTTCTATTCTGGAAACTTTGCTCACATCCAATTGCAAACAAACCAAGCTTAGATATCATATAGCTATTGGCTGTACTTCATATAAACTGATAATCTCACTTACATACAATAAACCTACCCTTACTAACCGTTAATCGAGTTAACCCCCATAAAATAACGAGACCAATTCAAAATTTACGATACATACGAAATGTTCGCTTACCACAACAGTTATTAATTGCCATGGATATAGCTATAAAGCTAGGACCACACTATACGTCCAATAAACATGCCGCTTATCTGCCCTGGGCTTAATAGTCACTTTACAATTATTGTCGTAATCGGTATGTAGACTAATAAACGTTTCATAATTACAATTTGTTTCTGGTATCTTCTCATTTTTATTACTTTTTGCCATTATAGTTTTTATCACAATTAAACTAAGTAACTGGATAATCAATTAAAATATTTTATCTATCTATATATTTATTAATATTTAGATGACAGTAATATACAATATAACTTATTGAAGTATACCAATTATAAATTTTATTCCTGCGTATAAAAATTTACTCAGTGACCGTATGTTCCTAAATGAACTTACATGCTTATCCTTTTATTTGAAACGCATAGTTGGTAAATTTATTTTAAGTCAATATGTTCCATTTATGATACTGGTCTTTGAGAGGTTGAATAAAAGACAAAAATCTATTAGAATAGCTTCGATTTCTAACTTTCTCTCTAACACAAAGTCAATTTTTATTTCGTTTTGGTGAAGGAAGTGAAAGAAATACAATAAGAAATAAAAGATCCGTGCACTAAAGGCAGCTGTTATTTTCTTTACACATAGAAATAATTCAACCCACAAAACAGTAGCGACATTAATTGTATGTTATATACCGACAAGTAACTCAGTAGTGCTACTTCAAGTTGAACGAGCTTTGTTTTCTTATTGAAAGTCTCGCGTGAGTTATTATTCCCACTCAATTTTGCACTGCCAATCACTGTAATTTGAACAACAATCAAGAGCAGAGCTTGCCTATATCTGCCTAGAGGCGGTTCTCAATACGCAAGTAGATGTTACTGCGTACATTAATGTAAAAAAAAAAACTTATGCAACGCTTATGAAAATATCTTTCAATATTTTTCAAAACACTTTTGTTTTAGAGTTATTGTTGACTCTTATTGCATTGAAAAATAAAGAGATTTTTATAACGTACGTAATTGTTTTGCCCGATAGGATTTTTTTTTCTTCTCGCCGTACGTCGATATACTTTACAATTACCTATTCACTTTATGATCACTAGGGGAGAGCTGTAAAGTTGACCAATAAAAGTTCATTATCTATTGGTTTGTTCGCGCTTCCCACTTTTATTTTATTAGTTTACGACGCAACCCCGACTCGTCATAAAAGTAGTTGTAACTAGCAGCGATTGTGTATTACGAGCGGCAAATTATTTGTAAGTAATTTAGTTTGATGACCGAATTATGTGTTGTTATGGTACTTTTATATATATGGATCTTTTATTGAGAGCTATTAGTTTAACTGTGTAGTTTTATCACTATCGCCTTTTTTTTTCATTTATTAGAATACCTGCACTGTAATCAATTCGTTTGTTTTCCCTCTTAAGTATATTTTAATGTTGACTATTTAATTTATTAAGTACGCGATTATTATGTGGAGTAGTTTTGTTATGTAAGTGGTTTATTAAAATTAGAGATTATTTCGTATGCAGTTCTGAAAAAAAAAAGACACGTAACCCTAAAATACAATAATTTTAGGTTTGAGTGTTTTATCAGCCGACTTCAACTGTATTCTTTTTTGCTACCTCAGAACTTTCGACTGGTTGAACCGATTGTGATATTTTTTTATTTGAAAGCTGGTGCTTTCCCTCTGGTCCCATTTCAATTTGGTCCAGTTCGGACAATGGCATCCATGAGAAAACCATATAGTCTTCTCTTTTTATGATAGACGCATTGAAGTCGGATGTCTACTTTTTTAAAGTGAATTATTATTTTAATATATGGAAATCCCCACGGGTCATCCAGCCAACATTGAAGTAGTATGTTAGACTCGAACCGTCTAAAACCACACCGTGTTCCATCACTAGTGGGTATATTCCAGGGGACACGGGTATACCCTAAGAAGAAAGCTTCTGAGAACATCTCCAAGCAATGTAGTGTCTTTTGTAGGTCCATAATAAATAACAATAAGTCACATTTACACTTACCTTGGTTAAATAACTTTACTAACTACGGTGTATAATTATGAAAAAACATAATACTTTAACAAAATTTTGTAATCTTCAGTACGTTCTCGAAAAAATAACTTAATATTCATACACTCTGAGAAGAGATTACAAGATGTCCATGGGAGGCTATTTTTTAAATTATCATTTATTAAAAACATGCTGAAAAGATTATTTACTGGGCAAGTGACATTTCATGGGCGTGGCAACGTTTATGCAAAGTGCTGTAGGACACGGCCTGAATTTCGAATATCGGTCTTGAATCGGTTCGACGGTTCCAATAAGTGGCGGCTACTTACCTAATTGCTTTAACACATAATGTTTATGATTGGTAGGCAGTACTCAGGTTACAGTTAGCCTGTATATAAACCAGTACACAACCGCTTATTTCGTGTGTAGTCGGTAAACTGTGCATTTACACACATGTACATTATCGTAATGGATGCTTGAGGCGGTTTTGCAGCAATCGATCTTGCTTTTCCTCACTCACGATTCTTGTATAGAATACAATATCGGGGGGGGGGGGGGGGGGGGAATTATGGTTGTGAATTATAAGATCAATGTAATTGTCTCTTCGTGGCTTTGAAGTTGTCATCAATCGCTCACGCCTATAATTCATAAAAACATTTAAATTAATAATAATAATATAATCACGTTTATTTGGAACTAATAACACATACAAAAACAAAAAAAAACAAAATGAATGGAACGCCTCAGAGCGAGGTAACGCCGCATGAGTCATGTTTATACGTGCGTGCAGCCGGCTCCATCGAATTATAAGACGTTGTCACGTCAAAACTAAAAACCTCATCTAAATAGAAAATTAAATCCAAGTCTTATTACATTGGCTACAAGTAAGTTACGCAGCACAATAAAATCAACACAATAAAATATCTATTAATATTATCAATATGCACTATGAGGATCACACATAAATTATGGATAAGTGTTTATCAAAATTCATGTATACAAGTTATGTTAGATTATGTACAAGACAGTTTTATTATATAAGATAGTCTGTAGTTTACAAAAACAAAAACAAACGATGATACCTGCAAAAGTATGAAACTGTGGCACAGCTACCAACGCCTGTCTCCTGGCAGGAAAGTAGGTTGTTCCAGAGAAACACTTAAATTAAAGAAAGTTTTTCATAGCATATAACAAAAATATTTAAAATAAAGAGGTAGTGTTTAATGAATGGATATTCTATGTACAATGTTAGTGAAGTCATTTCAGTTCCACTTAGAACCCTTGAAAAAGAGAGTTTTCTGATAACTTGTAAATTCTATTTACAAGTTTATAAAACTTATACTTTGAGGAAACTCTTCGGAACCTTTAATTCATTTACAAAAAAAAATACCTTGCATTTTAAATGCGTGAAATATACGAAGTATATAATAGAGTATAGTATATAAAATTATATAATTATTACTTTAACCATTTACAGTTATATTTTTTAAATGTACAGATAGGTGTAGGTACCTACATAGTACCTAGCACCCAATAGCAAGTCGAAGTCCGTTCTACAAAAGTATATAAATTAGAAACGTCGTAAACAAACGGAGACGTTTTAATTGAAATCGCAGCACTTAATTAAGTATGGTGGGACGCGTCTTGCGCATGCGTTGCGAGTGATTTATGTCAATCGCACCTATTTATCGAGCTGCTCACGTTTTGCAATTACACCTGCATTTCATGCTAATAGGGGTGAATTAGTTGTAGAAGGGGGTGAATATTTTTTTTTATTTTAAAGGTTTTTATGGTATGCTTTGGAATTATTATAGATTTAGATATAAAAGCTACCCTTACAAGCTTATTTAACGTAACACTATTCTCCTCTTTTACATCAGTTGCTTAGCTCTTATATTTTACTCATCTTAAATTATCTGGATGCACAATAATTATGTATCCAAAACTCATAAACCAATAGTAGAGTGAAAGAAATGACAATAACTTTGTTGTTGAATAGTCAAGATTTTTGAAGTGAAAACTTCTTTTAGCGCGGTACGCATATTTTTAGACGAGATAAAATCTATGGATCCGCGACACCGTCCAATCAACGCAATATTAGAACAACGAGATATAAAAGTACAATTGATACGGAATTCACGAGATATTTAAATAACTTCGAATCAAAATTGTTTATTTCCAATTATAGTTACCATAAACCTATAGTTTCTATTTTAGATTGTAATAATTTTGATGATAATGATGACGATACAAGAGTTGTCGAAATTGTTAACGATGATTCATAAAAGAATATTATAAATGTATTTTAAAGTTTCTAATATTTAATAAAATACAATTCATTACCCAATAACGCAATAAACCCTAGTACCCATCTAAAAAATGTCTAACGCCAAAATAAGTTTTCACTTCTGTCGGCACTCCCGGAGTCCATTTTTTTTTATTTATTTAAATGTTTCTCAATTTTCTTTTTCGAAAACGGAACCACTTAAGCAATTTA
Source organism: Tyria jacobaeae (assembly GCA_947561695.1). Classification (NCBI taxonomy): domain Eukaryota; kingdom Metazoa; phylum Arthropoda; class Insecta; order Lepidoptera; family Erebidae; genus Tyria; species Tyria jacobaeae. The sequence goes on from OX387218.1 coordinate 13,739,439, forward strand.
TATAATATAGTTACAAACAGATACCAGCATTTAAAGCAAAACTTGTTCACTACAAGTTCTATTCTCATAAGTAACAAAAACTCGGCCTGGATCAATTATCCTAAATATACCTACATGTAAACTTCAAGAATGTACTCTGCAATAATCATTTCAACAATTTTGGATGACGAGAATATATTTTAAATTTCATTGAGTTGCGTAGTTGATATTGTACCTACAACCAATTGGCCAATAGGGTCACTTTTGGGTAATATTTTTAAAAATGTTAATATAGTCAATTAATTAGCAATAATTGCAAACAATACTTCCAATATGACATTAGTATCTCATTCTCTATATTAATTGGCATTACCTCCATTTTGTATTTATAAGGCCTAATATGTATACTATATAATTGACATTGATTGACATAATTAACATTTGAGCCATTGAAAAATAATTTAAATTTAATTGTGAACTGTTAATCATAAATACATAGTTTTAAAATGTGTGCATTGTGACCTGTTTTTGACTGAAGAAAAAACTTCAAAATATGTATAATTGTAATATGTTAGGTAACAGGTACCTTGATGTAGAAGTTGTTAGGTATAAAGTAAAACACGCAAAAGAAAAAAATATGAAATATAAACAATATAAGAACTATAATCCGTGAGGGTTCCAGCCTAAGATAAAATAAAAATATTGAGAGTTTTTTGTGTGGGTGCGACTTCCGCCGTCCATGAACACTTGCAACTCAAAGAGTAACAAGAGTGCTTTCCACCTTTTAGGGTAGGGGAAAGGAATAAGGGGTAAGAGGGAAAAGGGGGTTAGGTCGCCGGTAACCTCACTTAGTCGGTAACAATATGCAAGCATTGTTTAACAGCCGGTTTTCTGTGAGGCCGTGGTATTACTCCGGTCGAGCCGGCCCATACGTGCCGAAGACACGTTAAAAAGTTGCTAGAACTTCATACAAACTTATTAAAATAAACATACAAATTCTTCAGCTCTATATTATTATAAAACTTGTATTATATTTATGTGCCATTATAAGAAAACACAAAGAAATATACATTTAAATAAATCGTTAATCGGTTACAGTCTTATATCTTATCGTATATCTCTTAGGAGATTCTCTCTCTCTTACTTTAGACTATCTTTGGTTTAATAAAGATGTCAATTTATTTTGTGAGAATATCTACCTACCTATTTTCCAATTTATGTAAAAACAGTTTACGTAATGAAAAATAAGCGTTGTTCTTGTCACACTGTTTTAAATATTTTTTTTTCTATTTCTTTCTTTTGGCGAACTAAGTTACACACAAAAATCATCTTTAATATTCTACTTTTATCTTCCCTACTACTTCGCTCTTCTCTTCTCTGCCGCTTCATCAAACGTTAGTTTAAAGTTTAAAGGCTAAATAGAATAGGATATATGAAAATTGGAATAAATAGTTATACGGCAATTCTTTTAAGGGTAGTATCTAAGATATACTTTTACCTAGTTCGAAAGTATAAAAACTCTATTAAAGTGTAGCGACAGAGGGCGTTGGGAGTAAATAAATAGGAAAGGGTTGAACCCTTCAACTTTTTCCTTACTCGATTCTCCCCGACCCCCATCACTCTTCTCCAGAGATACGCTAATTTATTTTTATCCGAGTTTCTTTATTGCGCTGGAGATTCGCTCGCGGTATTGTTTAAGGGGTTTGATTAAAGTTGGGTGTTTGCACCGGTTTCTCATTATTTAATAGTGTTACTTTTGTTCCGAGATAATTGTCTTTTTAATGCGATTCGCTGTAATCTTAATTGTTGTCAAGATAATTGTGAAAGGAAGTTGTATTGCAAATTGTAGTATGTGGGATTTAATGAGAAAAATATCGCTGTGATGCTAAGATTTCTATTTTTCACATTTTGTTAAAAGATATTTTAATTGACTCTTAAATTTAATACGTGTGCATCATCATCAAACACTGATACTCTGTATATAATAGAGTCAGTGTTTGCAAATATTTTAAAGTGTTTTTTTTTTTATTGATGAACAACACTTAACGCTATCAAAATCTGTCGTGTATATAAGATATACTTAATAAGATCTTATTTTATCAGTTGTGAGTTTATGCTTTTTCTATCAAATATATTACGTATTATTCATATTTTACATAATCATTTACATTCAACTCATAACAAACAGAAGAATTACGTTACGGTAAATTTTGAACCAACGTGGCAACACGGAATGTAAGACGTGACAATGTTAATTAAACGGTATAACGGGATCGCATACTTACCCACTGTCCTTAGGTCCCTAGGGTTGTCATGTCGTAAAAATTCCCTGCAATAAGTATTGTAGAGGAACGTAATGTGATCTTCCTACGACACAAAGGAATCTTTCAAACAGATTATGTGATCACGAAGTGCATTCTATGGTTAGGATGATATACATATGTACGAGTACCTTTGTTTAGTGGTTGTTTGTGGGAACTTCAATGTCCGATTCAGGGTCAGTAAGTTCTAAAGACTTATTCAGGTTCAGTAGATATATATTCGTGGAATAGAATAGAAATAGTTTATTTTACACCAATTACAATTATGTTTACAAATATCACAAAACCAATATGTACAATGGGCTTCGTTAACGCTAAAAGTAATATCTTACAGGCAATCTTTAAGTATATGTTTATGCTATGAAAGACAGATGTATTTAATATAAAAATTTATTCATGCCATCTATCTATGCAAATATTATCATTGCAAGCAACACAATATAATGGTAAATATTGTTTTGATTATAAAGAGGGTTGTTTTTCTTATTATTGTTTTTTTAATAATAACACACATTTTTAGCACATAAATGTCCACTAAGTTTTTTTACTTAAGGTCTGACAACGTCTAATAAGAAAATATACAGTATTTCTATTAAATATTATTTTCAATAAAAATATGAAAATCAAATTTTATAACGTACTTTTGAAGTGATTCTTTCTCCTCTCATCCGTTCTAATTGGAGTGACGGCTTACCCACTTGAGTAACTAGCTACTGGCGCCTAATAAGATACACATTTGACATTTTTTACACAAACACGACAAACAGCTTCCTAATTAGTACAAAATGAAATAAAAAGTAAAGCAATAACCAAAAAAAGATATTCCACTTTGATGTCCCTTCTAATTTATACGAGTTTAAAAACGATAACCCTATTTTGGGTCTCTTTTGTGGTACATTATTTTACTAAGACTGAACCCTGTCATTACCCTTACGGTGGCCAATCGTTGGAGAGCTCCGACATATCGGCATCACGCCCTATAGGTATCAAAAAGATTAGTGTTCAGGAAATGTGCGGTAGTTCCCACAACGTTGGTTGGGCCCATGTGAAAACATTACTATGGTTTCCTGACTGAAATTCTCACCTGGTAATCACTCATATCAACATAATAAAATAGGTATCTATCCAATAAACATATTTATTAATTTGCATAACTACTTCGTTAACATCAATTATTCGAGGTAATTTAAATAAACTACAATGTCACTTAATTAAAATTCTATTAAGGCAACGTTTTATTTCCAAATAACGTTGTTTTAATGATTACTAAAGGTATTTTATTTACGTAGATTAGTTGTGACTTATGAGCGTGAATGAGTGTTTTAGTAGACATTTTCATATTGATTTACATTTCAAATAATTTGCCATGAATTTATTGTAGTGCGGTTTAGATATAAAATTGTTTAGATGCTTGTATATAATTTGAAGCGATAATCGTTCGACTACGTAAATAACCGTGGTAGGAGCACGCAGCACCAACTCATCCAAATAATTGCTATTCTATTCACACGGAGAGGACGATTTATGCCCGGAATTATTTCCTTGTTGTTTTATTCGGGGATTTGTCACTCACCCCCTCTTTTATAATTACCCTAGATATCGAGTAAGTTTTTAAATCGAATTTATGCTGTTTCAGACTTTCAGTGCGGAGGGATTAATTTGTTTCTAAATGTAATTTTGTGGGTTTTGTAAAGTTTTGGGTTATAGCAGCTTGTGTATAATCTTGGCTTATGCGCTTTTGAGATTCGCCATGTTTGCTGGTTCATTACACTAGTGAATGAGGTTTACAGTACCCCTACAATAAGTCATTTACCGATTTTGATGTTACTACTGAAAAGTTTCCTGTAAGCGCGTTTGTTATCCAATCATTTTTTAAATGATTTAAACACTAATAGGATATGATTAAATTGAAAACGAACGAGTTTGAGTCAGGCAGGTTTGAGTATCTCTGCACTGTTGAGACTTCAATAAAAAATATAAATTGACTTGGTTACGTCCGCACCTCCGTCCCCGTCAAATGTAAATAGTAGATACATTTCTGCATCGTGTAATAAAACCATTTTCAGACTTCTTACAAGTTAATAGCATTGGTTCTTCCTCAATTTTACAACAACTTTTGACTTGTTGGTTGTGAATATGTTTTATTTTTTTTCTATGTTTCTATGTATATATATTTTTTTTTCTATGTACAAGCAGTAACACTTACCCTTTTACTATTTCTGCTACTGTTCCTTCTCCTGTTATTGCTGAAGTTCTTTTCTCATACACACCTGCAACTTTTATATAAATATAAAATAAATTACGTATTTGATTTCAATAGTACGTCTATAAACTTTAGTTAAATATCTTAATCTTAAACAATGTGTGTTTTTGTATGTTTCAAGGTTATGTAATCAATCACTGATTACATAACCTTGAAACATACAAAAAATAAATTCCCAAATAGAATGGTAAAAATCACATAGCTGCCAATCCCTATAAAACAATATTTGCAAGGTAGTAATTTACCTTGCAAATATTGTTTATTGGTATCAAAACTGTGATCCTCTGTTCTGTTGCACAAAACTCCTTCATCTTCAAAATTATTTTTCAACTAGCTCTTTTTATAACTTAATGCATTGCAAACAAGACGTTGACTTACGCAAATGAATAAAAATGCAATGACAACGGACATCGATAAACATGGCCAACCTGCCAAATTAGCTCCATTTATCGCCGCAGGACTTCTTTCGTAAAACAAACTCTAAGCAAACATACTTCTATTAATTTATCTCAATCTTGGGAATTGATCGTGAAGACTTTATTTTTTTTTTTCGGAAAGCCACACTAACCTTTGCAGTTCTCTCCCATTTAAAAAGTGGTTTTAAAATTTCTGAATATTATTCTGTAAGATAATAATAAATTGAAGAGTCAGATTTTTTCTTTACTTGTGCTGGGAAAGCACCTTACCTTATACCTTACCTTACATTTAGGAATGAATATGCTTTAGTTGTTTGTAAAATATTAAAAAAAAAACTAAAATCCTAATTTCTTTTAGTGCTCACATGATACTTGAATCGCCCCTAACTACTGAGTACTGCACAAATTACTAAGAAACTACTATAAAAAGCAAGTAACGATTTACTTAAATAGGAAATCATTGCGTTTATTTTGAGTTCTCCTACGAAGTTATATATTATTGTATATATAATAATAAACAGTGGTAGAGCCATGCTTAGGCACGAATTGGCCGGCTCGACCGGTGCGATACCACGGCCTCACAGAAAATCGGTTGTGAAGTAACGCTTGCGTTGCATTTCCCCGAAATGAGTGAGGTTTCCGGAGACTCAACTCCCCCTCTCCCCTTTCCACTCCCCTCATCCCCCATCTACTCTTTCCCATCTCCTCAACCTCCCACTTTTTTTTTTACATCCCCGCATCCCCCCATCCTTCATCACCCTCAAAGGCGGGCAGCGCACCTACGACTCTTGAGTTGCAGGTGTCCATGGGCGGCGGTTGTCACTTACCATCAGGTGACCCGTCTGTTCGTCTGTCCCCCTATAGTATAAAAAAAAAAACATTAAAAAACTCAAACTACAAGTCAAAAGCACAGTAGTGCCACCTATTAATGGAAAATAATCAAATTTAATATAAAAAAAATTTACTATTGATATATATTTTAAATTGGACTTTCTTAGCAGTACAACATTTACTTCATATTATAGTTGAAATATTATAAAGAAATATAATAAAATTATACTATAATATACTATTAAAGTGGTTCCCTTCTGTGATACTAAAAAGTTCCGCGTTTGGTCGCTAGATGTCACGATACTAAATAGTTAAAACGCCACCATTGATAGTGGTTGTAGAGTGTACTAAAAGCGAAAAGTAAAAGAAAATCTGCTGGCGGGAACCGAGCGGATGTTTATGATGCAATTTACAGTTCGTATATTGCCAAGCACTTCATATAACACTACAATACACTTCTGAATTCTTTTTCAAGTTGTTTGAGTTTCTATAAAACCTACGTATGGTATGAGAATTCTTTCTTACTACTATGTATTATTATGAAGGTAAAAACAGTCCTAGTTGAAATTCTTAATTCGTTTTATTACAAGAAAGTGGCTCATATTTTTATTATTTTCTATTACATACAAAATAAAAGTACATTTTTTGTAGCTCACAATAATAATTATTATTGTGAGCTCTTATCTCTGCAACGCCCCAAGGTTGACTGCCAGAGAATACCTTTGGCATTAAGTCCGCCTGAAGATTTAAATAAATAAAAAAATATTTGTAACTTAAAAAATCGTAAGATACACTATTAGACGATAAATGATATGTGATGATTCCTCTAAGGCTACAGTAGCGGCATCAATCGAACTCATAAAACATTTACTTTACGACGTGTAGAGCTCAAATGATGCTTAAAAAGCTTTACGAAATCGCTCACAGATGGCGGTACAAATATTGAACAATGTGCGCCATCTACAGCCTGTTACAGACAATTGATTATACTTCGCTAAGTTCGGTTATGGTTTTATTGGGTTATAAAATTTACGAGTTACGACGTTCGGCCGTCGAATATGGAGATATCGGAGGGCGAATGGGCGTGTAAGACAAGAGAACGACTTTTATTGTTTGTAAATTGGCTGTAAAATTATGAGTTCGCTCGTATTGTGCGTAATCACAGCGATCAGCTGTTATTTTATGGGATAAATCACTTTATTACCGCAAGTGGTGGTTTATGAGGCTATAAAGCTTCATTCAAATGGGCGTCAGGTTGTCTACCGTGCCGATGTGCTAATGTACATATTAAGTAATGCTTTTATCGTTTTACTAGATAATTTATTGGTTTTGCTCTTTGAGTAACTAAAACTACTCATACAGCTTAAGGGTATCTATCAAGGGTATTTTAATAGTCATATGTAATGACTTATATGATCTGTGTTGATTTTATGGTTATTTAATTAATTATGACTGATAATTAACTAACTATACTTCATTTTACTTTAAAACATATTTCTGTAGCAATAACAAAATACTTGGTTGTAAAAATAGAACATTGATTATTTCTTTCATGGTTTAGCTATTCCACAACAGAGGGCGTTATGCAGGATTGCGTCAAGTTTGCTCTTTTATACAAACCTTTAAATATATATATATATATATATATATATATATATTTTAAACTTATTAATGAAAAACATTTTTGCCACACATTTTCTACCATTGAAAATTTACAAACATTTTTTTACTCGAAACAACTTTCTGTAAATCCCTTTGGATAGATACAATACTATTAAAAAGCACCATTAAAGCAGTTTTAAATAATATACGAACTTTTATTTAAAACGACCTAATTTACTTTTTAATTAAACCCGAAACTGTCATATCAGTATACCTCTTACATTTATCATTTATGTTATATTTTTATCTAGTTATTTATTATTTCTGATAGGCATCTACGACATCAGTTTTTGTTTCTTATAGACATAACATAAGAGTTACTAGTTTAACGGACCGTTACGGACCTCGAATATCAAATTATTCCTTTTGTAGTTAACAATGAAGGTAAAAATATAAATTATTATTTAAAGAAATCTACTTTAGTAGGTAGCATCTTAATCGAAGTTTCAATTTGTAAGTAAAGAGTTTCAAAGAGTATTAGAATCAGTCTTTTCATAACTCAAGTGTTTTTTATATCTTTAAAGTAAAGTGGATAATAATTATTAGTTTTGTGACATGTATACGATAACCGACTTCTTAAACTTGACGTTAACGATCAGTTAACACCTCTATGATTGTTTGTATGGGCTTTCATTTCACAACCACTTCATAATAACTTTGTAAACATAGCACTTTATTTGCGGCCTCATTGAACATCAGTTTCAAAAGAAGAATTTTTGTGAATTTCTTTAACAGAGAATGTTAATCGTTTAGTTTCAATTAACATAACACTATTACAACAAGACCATCTCTTTACGATTTTGGTTATTTGAAAAACAATGAATTGTGTAAAATACAAAGGGTGTATTAAGCTTACCAGTTAATAAAACTAGGGAGAGAAATAGACAAAATATAAATCAAGACAGAGAAAGAAATACTGAAGAAGAGCTGTAATTTATGAGATGCACATTTGGGATGAACAGCACCAAATAAGAAGTTATTTTTTGGGTAAGATTTTAATATTAATGGTCTTCGCTTCATTTTATCATGAAAATACACCACACACGCCCTTAATATGTATTTTTTGAAAGTTATTTTGCGGTTCGTAAATAAAACTTGCACGGGTATTGTAAGAATAATATAAAAAAATACCTACATATTAAAAGTCAAATTTTACCCATAAACATAAATATTTTATCGCTGTACCTCATTAAGTCTCAAATAAAAAATAAGCCTAAAAATAAGTAACGTAAAAGAAATTAAAAATAAGAATAATGTATACATGTTTTTCGCGACCGTACCGCCTATCGCTATGAGTAAGTTATGGCCGCCGTAGGGTGAGTTACACCCTGCTTAGGTCACGTGGCTCGAGAGGGATGCCGTAACCAAAAATCTGCGGGAGAAAAAAGGACAAAACAAGTTGGGGCGGCAAGTTATCTTCGTTTCATTCAACTCACACTCGCGCCGCCCGAACGTCCGTATAGATCAATAAAACTACTTTATCTCTTTTTGGCACATCCCCATCCCGTCGGCGACTTGCTAGAACGATACTTCGTTGTAGTTGCATCATGCTTTCTCTATTAAAATAAAAACACTCATCAAACAAAACCTTTTTTTTATCATTTTTTATTTGAAATTCCATAATGCAATTGGCACAAAGAATAAAAATGTGAAAGCTTCGGAAAGAATTATTAAAACGAAAATAAAAAACAATATTAAAAAACAGACCTTTTCGTACGTTTTGTCTAATGTTCTTTTTTTGAAAAATATAAGAATGCTGTTAACGCAATTGTCGTACGTTTTTTACGGTGTGAGGTCGCTTAAGAACGTTTTATCCGTGTTTACAAAAGTAATAGCCATACAATATTATTACCGGGCTGTTAGGAGCGAGCCACAGGTAGCTCCACGAGGCAGTTACTAGTTCATTGCCGCTGCGATAGCGCACCGGTAGTTGTAAGTAATTGAAGCTGTTAATTTGTCGTTAAAGTGTTCTCGTGTCTTGTTTGACGCCGGGCCCGTGATTTACGTGTCATGTGTTATTGTGTCCGTTATCATATGTCTCTTCTACTTCACTTTTATATTGTGCGTCTGTCTGTGTGCTTAAAAACTATTTATTTTATTGATTTATTAGTAGTTTAAGTATAATTACATATTTATATAGTCTTTTACAGACATTTTAAAAAGTGCAGATAAGAACATTTTTTTTTAAAGGTTGTCACCGAGGCCTACTGTCTCTCAGCATCACCCAATAATGTAATTACCCCGGTTTGCTCGCCTCCTTCACTTCACCCTGTAGGGACGACACAAATGATTCTTGTCTGAATTTAAAATTGAGCACGGATTGTTGTTACCCCCGTTATTTCTTCAGTTTTCGCCAATTAAGTTAGACTAATATATTTTAAACTGGATACTGTACGTACGTAACATACTGTTTTAAATCAGAGAATCAAGAGCATGTTTTAGATTTGTATTTTTAGCATGCTAGATTGATCTCATGATTGTACAATGTGGCACCCTACATTAATACATATTAAAAGAGCGTACTCCTACCTAAAAGGCTGGCAGCGCACTTGTGACTCTTAAGTTGGGTGTCCATGGGCGGCGGTAGTCACTTACCATCAGTTCCGCTCGCTTTTCCGCAGCCGTTTGCTCGCTTGCCCCGCATATTGCATAAAAATAATTATGTAACCTATACAATAGGTTTATTTATTTGATATGAGCCCATTGTTTTATTTACCTCCCGGTAATAGGTATTATTAACTCAGTACATCATTGTCTGTAACACATAATATTTACTTTCTTTTAATCCAAACTTCGATACACACTAGCTTTCGCTCGCGAATCCATCCGTGTAAAAGTAATTTCGTCTATTCATCGGGAATGGTACCATATTTTTTTTTGTATAAAAGAAACAGTTCATAACTAAACAATTTCATAAATATTGGTTCATTAACAAATAAACAAACACTTTAAAATTTATAATATTCGTAATAGTAATTTAGAAATGTAAGGAAAGGGAGTAAGGAAGACACACAAACATTCTAAACGAGATTCTGAGAGAGATGAATACATTACCGTTTATAGTATATATAATAAAATCGTTATTTTATAATCCATGGTGGCTAAGCCATTTCCATTTTCCCCCGTTCTCCTCACTAAGGAAACTTATATAAGTATGGGGATGTTTTCAGTTTTGTCACGAATAGTGATTTTTCGAAGAATGGAGGAGGGAAATGTAATGGGTACTTTTGTATCAATTAAGGCCGCGAGTGCATTTTGGTCTCTTAATATTTATTATTCCATATGTTTTTTGTCATTAATTTCAAGAAAGTTGAGCTGTCCCTTAAGAATATAATAGAATAGAATAAACTGTGTTATACACCATTGCTTATCAAAACATAGCGTATATGGAATGATGATAGGTGCAACCTTATCTTAATATAAGAGTATAATGCATTACTAAAACTTTAATGAATTAAGAAATACAATACCTGTATTTATCTATATCACATTCCTAAGATATTATTTTAAAAACCTTGAGGAGTCACAAAAAGTCACTTCTAGGCAGTAAGTAATTAATTACTTTTTTAGCCGTCTGCACAAGGAGGCTTATGTATTTTTTCAACCCTTAGCTAGTATGGCATACCGACCGTGAGCATATGCATTGTGCAATATTAATTCTTAAGAATATTAGAGTAACTGTAAAGAATATTAAAGGTACATATCAATATTTACATAATGCTGCATTTCTGTAAGATTCTCAGTGACGATATAGACTTTTATAATAAGCAAATATCGCCTCTCGTATTGTTGTGTCATATTTCCATCGGTAACCACTTAACAACAAACAGACCGAATGGTATCTGCTTCTCAATTTATTGTATTCAAAGATAACAAAAATGGTGAACATATACACATGTTTAGAACTGTAGCACAGCTACTTATATTTCAAGATTTCTGTCTTAAAGTATGGACACTCGCTCAACTGTAAGAAGATACAGCAATGCGCTCATACTTGTATTGTTCGTATCAAACAAAAGTTTGGTCACGCTTAATGCCTTTACGACTGCCGGGGGTGACATAAAGAAAATGAAAAACATTTTGTATTATTCTTGTTGCGCTCTTACCCGCGTAACTTCAACGACCCTCGGTAGGGCAGCCGCACACTCGCATACACCTGCGTTTGTCGCCAACAACGTGACGTTGGCACCTCAAGGGACTTGGGAATTATATTGAAGAACAGATGTTAGAACTAAAAATAAGAAGTGTTAAAGTATCAGCAGAATCAGGAGAATCTTGTCATCCTATCTTTAGTATAATACTTCGTAGTTTAAAATTTAAGTGCAGTGTATACGGTCCGGCGGTTGTCATTTACCATCAGGTGGCGTCAGTATTATATATATTAAAAAAACAAAGGGTTTAATACTGTACCTTAGAAGCGCTTACATCAAAGAGATTCCAATAACTAGTACTTAGCTATTTATGCCTTAATAATTTTATAAATGCGGTCGTTGTGTCTTCTATTTTTTTTTATTACAACTATTGGATAATCTGTTTCAATGTAAACACACACGTGACACGCTTTCTGTTGTTAATCAATATTATAATATTATAATCAACATTATAATATTGATTAACTCTCTTACTCTAATATTTGCCTCTGATCACTTCAGGGACATAGCTTATATTTTAAAAAGTTATTTAAGACAAAATATACCAACTCCTATGTAAAGGATTTCAATTATACTATCAACCCGTCAGTTAAATATACTTAAATAATTTAAATAGAAAACACTGTAACTAAGCAGTGGTACTGAAATAATTTTATTACAATTCAGTCTCTCCGTGATTGTCTGATAAATAAATTACTTTTAATATATATATACTTTTTTTCAGTTACCATAATTTATTCAAATATAAGTAAGTTGTAAGTATTAAAAATTAATTATAAGTGAATGCTTTGCTTATATTTCCAGTTTAACGACAAATCGCAATAGTGGTTAGATATAAATCGCGACGTCTCCGCTATCCTAAGTGCTCCCCTCCGTATCCAACAGTCTTTGCTTAGACAAATATCCACAGAAACTAGTTACGTGTTTGGACTTGTTTATGTCGAGTTTTTAATATTTATCACCTGCTGTGATCCATCTCTACGTAATAGGTTTACTAAATGTATTGTATTTCATGATTAATTAGATGTAAAGCGCATTCCATTTGGCGTTTCCCAGGAATTAGTTAAGATGGATAGATAACTTCACAACATGCTGCCTGCGTGTGTACCAAAGTTGTTTCGTCTATGTGATTATATTTATACTGTTGTGTACCAGATCCTTGGAGAATTGTTAAGTAAGCATTTTTAGTTCAGAGAAGACTTATGATTGCAGTCACTACGGCTTCCTTTTAGAAACTTTTGTAATTATTTCACTTATGTACATATATGTATGTTAAGTTTATTGATCGGTTTGAATGTTAAAAATAAAGCTCCGATATGCTCCGATATCAACTTTAATCTGAATTTAAAAAGGAAGCATTTCTAAATATGATTGTTTTTTTTTTCTCTTTTGTTTCGTGCAATAACTTCTTAATTTATGAATTTACGATTTCTATAAAATTAATACAGTTAACAACTTTTAATTAATTAAGTTTTTTGTACTCAAATTTAGTTATGTTCAATCTTAAAACGATATTATCTTAGTATAAAAATACTCTGTAAATAAGCTTATTTCAATTTGAAGTCGGAATATATCTTTTTAAAAAGTCGATTATATAAGATAATTGTTGATTAGCAGTATTTTATACATGTACAATTGTACATGTATGTATGTATGTACAATTTTACGTTATAAAAAGAAAAAAGGTCTTAAGTAGCCTGATGGTTATTTAGCTTTATTGTATGTTTATTTCTATTAGGATAATAAAGAGAACTGTCTTCTTTTTAATTAATTTAATTGATGTTTTCAATTTCTAATAATTTTAATTTACGATTGAAGTCAGTGTCATACATGTTCGTTCTACATTTAAAGTAATGGAGCTGTCATCCAACAGCGATACCTACTTACAAATTTAAAACAGTGGAAACCAGCAAAGGAAAACGAAAAAGACGGGCGTTGAATAAATTTCCTAGGCTTTTATAGTATAATTTGGTAAGAGAAGCGAGCGGGGACGACGATAAACTTGTCAGCTCAAACTATTTCTGGGTTGTTTGTTTTCCTTTTGACAAATCGTGTCGCGCACCATCGCCATCTTCCTGCATGCCGACCTACAGTGCTGTTTAAAAACATACACATAATATAATATGTTTTTGGAACATTAAGTTGGATAAAGAAATATGCGCATTATATTCGTCTAAATGATATCTTACATATACCTACATTCACGCGTATACCCCGCAGCAGTAGGCAGAGGCGCACCAAACGCCCACATTTGCCGACCATAATTTAGTCCAAGTTACAAGTTTCAATAATCCCCGCAATTAGTGCTTAGATCGGTCCTCCAATCGCGATTAGATTTGCTTTCCACTAAAGATAACTTTTTTTTAATTGAGATAATAAACAGTCACATAGATGCAAACAAGTGAACATTGATATGAAGTAGTAATATGTTTGTGAGACCAATGGCTTATTTACTATCGTGTATGAAATATTAATATTTTCGATAACATCGTGCGTGAAAATTAAAATAAAGTTACTAACTTAAAAATCTAAATACAAATGTAAAAAATACACAATGTTTGTGTTACAAGTTTTTTAAATGACTGAAGATTATAAAAATTATCTATATCGCTTAAGTAAAGATTGTAATGCACCTTTGCGTCTCTTTACTAATATGTAAAGAGACGCAGAGGTGCTCGCAGACCTACGTTAGGACAAGAAATGGAAACAGCAAATGTGTTGCTATTACTTTTTAAGTACTACAATTTATTATATACGTTTTTAGTAAAATATCAGAATCTGTAAAACTTCACTAACAACGGTAATGCATGGATTTTAAATATTTACTTCGCACTTTCTCGATTTCTTCTATATATTTGCTACAGCAGGAATTTTGTACCGGTGTGGCATATTATAACTGATCTTACAAAATTTTAATAATAAGATATAAGTAAGTAGAGGGGTGCACAGATTCTGTAGTTAGTTGTTCCCATTACGCCCGCTTTTCAGTATACATATATTAAAACGATCCAAATCTGTTTGAAGCAACTAACAACCAAGCAAGCTTTTTATTGGTTTGTAAAATTTTGAGATTGTCCGCATAGAGTAGTAATTTAGAGTAATGAACTATGTATACTGTAAAGCGGGAATAATAAGTATGTATATGTTAAATATAATGTATGATAAATATGTGTTAAAGTCATTAATAAATATAATTAATAAAATAGGGTCCAAGATCCCTTTGGCACATCAAAAGTTACACGATCACCAGAAGATTGAAATCCCAAAACATGTGATTGAAATCCTTTAATAATTGCTCGGTGCCTAGAAAGCAATATGAAAACCATCGCATCGCATCGCGAACTTAAATTCAAGTCTTGATCTGCCTTACAAATTTTATATTACGAGGCATGCCTTTTAAGTTTTGTCGTTTGAAGAAAAAAACACAACTAGAACCTTATAGTACTTTTTATTGTTTTTCAAAGTATTCACCACGTAGCTTAATACACTTTTCCTTTCGCTCAAACCAGTTATTATAACATTTATTTCACTCTAAAGTGAGGGTGTTCAAAATGGCTGACTTGAAAGCGTCGACTGCTTCATCACCGGACTGGAAACTTTGACCACAAAGACTTTTCTTAATTTTAGGAAATGTAAAGAAATCTTTAGGGCTTAGGTCAGGACTTTTTCTACGTTTTCCTGCTTCAAATACTCAATCGTTTGACGAGCGCTGTGACGCGCAAGCTGCGTTGTCGTGGTGCAGGATGATGCGTCGCTTTGAGTTACATTTTCGAAGTTTCGAAATTCGGTAGTATACCACTCTGCGTTAACCGTTCTACGATCTTCAAGTGCAATAGTCGCAACATGGTCGGTTTTTCCAACGAACGTCGCCACCATCTTCTTTGAAGTGCTTCGAGAACGAACAACTTTAGTTGGCTTTGGCTCGTCTTGAAAGACCCAGATACCGAAAATAACTGTTATTTAGTGAAATGACATATAAAATTAATTTCTTTTTAAAATAGATATCACTAATATCAATGTTGTATGTAGTATTCAAGATTGATAAATTAATAACAAATGCTGTACAGAACTCATATTCATGCGTAGAGAACTTCGATGCGATCGCCACGTACGTCGGAGGAAGACATAACTAACATCAAAGAATAGCTAGAAATATATGTATGTATGTTAACCTTTTGATTATGTTGTGTTGGTGGTGAAATAAAGCGCTTGTTTAGTTACCGAACGAAAGATGTTCCTCGAATAACTATTGCCAATAAGTAACTGAATGTTAGTTAGTAAATTACTGCTATGAAGATATTTAACATCGACGACACTGTGAGTATTAACTGTGTATATATTTCCAAATTAATATTTCAAAACTTTCTGTAAACAAAGTCTAACTTTTTATTTTTGTTTATATTGATATATTTTTAATCACATATCTTGCACCACAGTAGGCTTGACACGAAAACAGTCTACGTCCAACAAAGACTTGATTTCATCATGAGTATGCTTTTTGTCGCAACCTTCGTTAACTTAGATTATGTATGAAGAAAATCGTTATAATTACTCATGGTAAACTATACAATCTTACTAGGGATAATACAAGGCCCACCCTATTTGTTTTTAAGGTAATGCGAAAGTCATATTAAACTAAATAATGAAGTTTATGTCATGTATTAGCAATCTAGTAACCTACAGGAAGCTTTATCCAGTAAATTACAAATAATGTATTTTACACTATTTAAGTACAACACAATAGTGCTCACTTCCAAACCTTACTAGGTTTAAACATAATTCATAAATATTATATATCGCGGTCACATAACTCAAGCCTGCGTCCCAGACTCGCTCGTAATTCGTCGTGTGTGGCTCGCGACTCTTCTCTGCAACGTCTTCGAAAATATCGTTTTATACATATTATGGTAGAAATAAAAGTATAACCTAATAGCAAACGCTATAGAGTCTAAATTGTACGAAATAGATATTTTCATATAGCTCATTATAAATAGCGAATACAACTAAAACCTTAGACAAGAGATATATGATAAACGTGATTTTGGTAACGAGTACCGTCGTCGTTGATGAATGGTCACGATTCTTATTTTTCCCAGTAAAAGGAAAAAAAACGAAAGTGTGAAGGGATTACTAAATAATATTGTGAAAAATAGTTTATTGTGAGATCACGTGATTAGGTGTAATAACCGACGGAAAGGGATGTAATCTTACCGAAGGAAAATTGTTTTGATCGTAGCTCGTTTCTTGTGGAGAGTGATTATAATTTGCCGATGTTCAGCTTAATGTGCCACAAATCAAGCGTATAAATAAAGGTAGGGGATCATGTACAGTCTAAAATGAATTACATACAACACGAACAACCTAAAAAACTAAAGCAACAAACATCGCTTTCGTTTTGACAGATAACTCAAGCCGTGATACGGCTACCACCGGTATTATGTTTTGGTGATAAGCAATGTACTTATCACTTAGTTCATCGTTTCCATAAGTTTCCGTGCATTATTTAATAACATTAGCTCCGGATGTAGCCAGACCTCTTTTGAATGAAACGAGCGATGCATTGCTGCTTTTTTTGAGAAGGATGTACCTTGTGAAAAATTCCCAATCATGCATTTTAACGTTAGTGTTCCCTAAATAATAAAGCGTTGTTATCCTTTTTATCTGTATGTACCTTATCTAAATATGTATTTATGAAACCTTAATTGGTTAATTTATTTTGTTTTAATTAACAAGTGAGGCAGCTCACTTATTTTTGTATTATTCATTGTCTTGACCCGACTGTTCAAATATGCCTACCGTATAAGTCCCCGTTGTGCATTATCACACAACCAAGATGGAAAACATACGGCATACTGACAATACGTGGGGCACACTGAAAGTTTTTAGAATGCCAGTATGAAAAGCAGCCGATGAAAAATTTATTTAAATTTCGAATTAGTAACTATTTGGGAATCTGTAGGTGTGTAATGAATTTATATGTCATTTGTTTTTACAAATTGGCACCAGTTTAAAAAGTTGTGGTGCGCGTCTAATGATAGAAGCCGATAGAAGGGTATTAATAGATTCGGCCAGCTTTAGGCATTGGTATGAGTTAAGGAAAAAAAAGTCATACATGAATATTAAGGCATCAGAAAGCTTTGTGCTAGATGGATACCTAATAATTTGACCGAAGATTAAAAACGCCATCGTTTGGATTGGTGCTTGAAAAGTATGACGGATTTTTTTTTCTCTTTTTTTTATGCGATAGGGGGCAAACGAGCAGACGGGTCACCTGATCGTAAGTCAAGAGCAACTCAAGAGTCACAAGTGTGTTGCCGGCCTTTTAGGTAGGAGTACGCTCTTTCTCGAAGGTTTGAAGGTCGTATATTTTTAGACTCGAATGCTGTATATGATATTGTCAAAGGTGATAAAAGCTGGATGTATTATTACGAACCCGAAACTAAAAGACAATCTGCGCAATGGATGTGATGCAAAGGGCAGAAGTCCAGGACAAAAGATGATTGCCTCTTTCTTTAGACGGACGTGTCATTTCGCAACAAGCATTCTAATAGATAAAGGTCTATTACTGCAGATTGGTATGTGTCATTGTTTACCAGTTGTCTTGGAAAATGTTAGACAGCAGTAGCAGGACAGGAGCAGCAGGAGCGTTGTCGTGGTGAAGGAGGATCCTGTTGATCCTCCTTCACCACGACAACGCTCCAGCCAGAGTATCACGCCAGACAAACTGTCGAATATTTATCTATCGAAGGTGTGGAGTGAATAAGTCATCGTCCCTACAGTCTCGACCCGGCAATTTACGACTATTACTTATTTCCAAATATTAAAGATAAACTTAGTGGAATTCGTTTTACGAAACTCTGAAGACGTCGTGACTGCGTTTGAAAAGGCGTGGAACAGATCCCTAAAGAAGAGTGGTCTCACTGCTTCAAAGGAAACTTCGAAAGGAACGGAGACTATTTTGAAAAGAAATAAGAATATTAACAGGCTTTTATAACATCCCCTTTTTTATTTTCGAAATACTTTTAGTGTGACCCCCGTGCCTGCTATGAACGCCTTCAATTCTATATTCGCTATTTCACTATATTTTTTGTAAGTCAACTCACGCACTAGTAAATATTTCTTTCGCGGGGACTTTGATCTATAACTGCCCGTTTCCGAATGGGAGCCTTGATATCAATGTAAATAAATAGCAAAATCTGTTGACAAATATCTCCATGCCAAGCGCTTTTATTCAGACGAGAACTACCTTAGTTAATATTTTATTATTAATAGCGTGTGTTCTAAAAGAAATATACTTAAATAACAACGAGGCGTCTCCGATTACAAAATACGATCCTCAAATCTTCTTTTTAGCCAGACCTAGATGCGACGAAATGCATTAGAAAATGTAAAGTGTCGCCTTCGGTGTAACAAGCTTATATACGAACAGCCTGCGATAGCTATTTTCCATTGGAAAGATTTGTAGTGTAATGAAAGGATTTGTAGTCTAGTAGAGTAGGTTGAATATCAAATTTTAATAGTTACCTCCATTACTTTTTGTTTGTCTTATTCTTCTGTTCTACACTATTAATAATTTTAGGGCACTAGATTTATTCTAATGTTTACAGGACTGACACGCACTTATAGCGCAATATGAATACACACTACTATGTGAAATGAAAATTAAGTTATGGTATGGGGGCAAAAATAATCTCTGTTCGTACTTTGTCCATTCAGCTTACAAGAGCTTTATTGCTTGTGATAGATTTATGAAATGTTTCCTCGACCACTGAAGCATGGAGTTCTGCACTGAAATACGGAGTTTCAATTGCACGAGTTCACAGCTCTAAATGATTTTATAAGAGGTGGTAATAGAGATTCTTTGTTTGTGTCTCCTCGAACTTTTAATTTATGGAGGTGAACAGTTTAGGGTTGAGTAGACTAAGCATAAGCCTATGCTTAGTCTACTCAACCCTAAACTGTTTGTAATAATAAATAAATAATAATAAAATGCTTTAAGCCTCTCTGTACAGAAAAGTTTGAATCAGGATGACACTTTTTTTTAAATCTTTTTTTTATACATATGCAATTGGAAGAATGATTAAGAAAGCGGTAAAACGTAAAACATGTAGTTTCGTGTATAAAAATGTAATGTATGTAATGTATGTGTAACATACATGTAGATATCGATAAGAAGATCAAAAGCAAATGGTTCACCTGATTTCATCGTTACTTCAAATCAGGTGAGTTGGAAGACAACCTATTGCAATAAACAATAATAAAAGAAGTTATCCAACATCTGGTATTATTTATTTACATTTATTTAATACTTAAAATAATAATAAATTTTATTTAAAATAAGTATGAAATGTCTAATGATAGTAAAAAAAAAAAAGCTCATGAGATATTTACGTATCAGAGAGAAGTGAGCGTAGCAGGTACGTACATAGGCATGCATTACCAACAAACCAATTAATTAGTCATTCGCTGTCTAGTTTAATGAGTCACAGTTCTCAACGTTTACACTGAATCTCGTAAACAATAACAAGGAGAGCTCATAGTGTCTAGTTTATACAGTCATGAGTGTTCACCATCTCCACGATGTTGGTGTTGCCAACTCGATATCATCTTATTTCCTTGGCATCGACGCCAGCGACGACCGCTTGATTTATTCTCCTTTACCAACCTACAAAACTTTACTGATTAAATAGTTCTTTCTCGTTACAATATTTGCCAACGTTTTTTTATTTTTTTTCCTGTCGCCGTTGTAATTTACATCGTGCGAAGCCATATTTTTGGATATGAATATTTGCATATAATATTTATTGACTGAAATAAAACAGTACACGAAATTCTGTAAATATCAAGTTACTCCGTCTGCCAAGTCTTTGTACAAAAAAAAATATATTTAATTTGCTGCAACCTTTGCTAAATTTTATCTGTGATACGGTTATAAATCTTGTACACATAAATTCATAAAAAAAAGTAATAAAAAAGTCAATACTCTTAAGAAGTAACAACCGAAAATAGCTTTTACTTGCAACCCTCACATGGTGGAACTAATAGTCTCACATAACAAATTGTAACAGAAATAAATAGCAAGAAAAAATAAAGATTAATCTAAGCACTTCGACCGCATTAGTTGTGCTTAAAATAAAATTAATATAAATATCTTATAGTGTGAAAATTCACAAAGGCGACAAAGTATCGCACGACAGTTGCTCTTTAAAACTTCCGTATAATTTGGTCGTGTATTTCTCTCGAGAAATGAAAATTTATGTGTAAGCCTGCTGGTTAAAGTACCGTTGATATTTTGAATATTGAATATTAAATATCGAATGGTAGTAACTGGCCTAAGCGTTCATATTAAAATGTTATTTAAATAAGTGTGGTGTTTGTAATAAACGGTTGAAATATTCGAATTTATTGTGTAAGAGAAACATGCGGAAGTTGCTACATACCGACTACTGTTCAAAGTTGATTGTGGAACGTAATTAAAATTATCTAAAATATTATTTTATCTTCATTTAAATTCAATACGAAAACAAATATTTACTTTAACTAATCGTCCTTTTTTTTTCACGCGGTCTTGTCATGTTTTGTTAAATTTACGCCCAGCTTAAAGCGTCTAAAATTTTAGCTTGTACCGTCCAAAATCCTGATAAATGTTCCGGTCCGGGGGCGGAGTGTCGCGGAAAAAAATCACAGTACCCTTTTAATATTAATGTAATTTTAACGTATTATGTTAGATCATAACATAATTTTCTTCTAAAAATGAAAAAAAAAGATATGAAATTATAAGATATTTTATTTAAATGTTAATGGAGTTAACATTTTTTTTTAATATATAATAAATAATAATATAATTTTAATAAATAATAACATAATTTTTTTGCTCATAATATATTTTTTTATTAAATAGTACTTAACTGTACATGCTTAAAAACATTGACGTTTTTAGGTCACGGCCATATTTAATAACAATTTTAACAATAGACGATACAATAATGGCGCCCATCGAACACACGTTACAAGGGGTCCGCACACGTCGGGTGGGGATGTAGATAAATTGATGTCCACTCCGCGCAGGTACGCGGTGAAAACCGAACTTCTTTTAAACATGGCATCCTTGCCCCAATTTTAAAACTCAAATATAATAGGTTGTGTCTTTTTCAATTTAATCATCATTATGCTTAAAATAAATATGTACTTAATTCTTTACGTAATATTATGCACAATACAAACGAAGAATACTTGAAATAACTTAAAAAAATGTTCAAACACGAATCCTGAAATACTTTTGCATCATTAGATCACACTCACATATCGTTATTATTTTTAAAATCAAATCTTTTGACTAAGTAATCCCTATGAATTTACATACAAATGTAAAGTGTTTGAACATTAATCTTTTATGCGTTAACGAATGTAATAAAATCCTTACAGGCTGGGGTGGAATCTGAGACAATTTGCCAGGCTCGCCCCTTCGTAAGCCCACCTATGCATCTTTCTTATTGCCGCCTAAATCTTGAATATACAACTAAGATTAATCCCGTTGAAGGAAAGGGTGATACAAGCCTTTTTGAGAGATGTTTGTATTAGAAAAAAAAAAAAATAAGATAACATATTTTATGCATCTGTCATTCTGAAAGTATACGTAATCAAAAGCTGCAGCATCGCATATCATATTTTAGGTTTTCTAAATTAATCTTAAACTGTTTTATCATATTCAATTTAGTCTGTCTAACAGTAAAGTCATTTGTCAATATTGAAACTTTCTTAAATCTTAGTTCTTAAGTGAAGTTAAATATACGTTAAGCGTCGTTTAATCCAAAGTTATCGCCATATCTACGCGTAAGTTTCATTTCGTGTCCGTTATAGAGCTTTAATTGCTTATTTTTATTGTCGTGAGAAATATCTATGTAGTTAAATAACGACTCCTAGGTGATAATTGTTGGGTTCATTACCAGATACGAGTTTGTGTATATTTGAGGTGTTGATTTTATGAGGTGCTTAATTAAATTTGATAGATGTGCTTATCGTCTACTAGTTAGCGTTTACGTTTGAAGTATTATAACATTAAATTTGAAGAGTTTATGTAACAAATAAAACGAATGAAATGCTCCTTAGGTATGTAAATTAATTTATGATTTTTTAATCGAAACAGTACCACGAGGTAAAATAGATTAGAACTATAGTCAGCTCCGAGCAGCTGTCATATTGAAAAATTTTTAAGATATACATGCAAAAAACAGCGTATAATATAAAATACAATTGAAGGAAAGCGGGATAGTGAAAACCTAGGAGTGTCTATCATCGATTGTCTACTATTTGGCTATCCATTGTCTTGGCTCACGTGCGTAGTGTGGCGGTCGATGTTCATTACTTCGACGGCGGTGTACTCCCAACCCTTATCAAGGGAAGACGCCAGTTTTTTCTCGGTTTTCCCAAATAATTTATTTAGCGGGCCGCCGTCAATTTATCTTTGTGGGAGCTAATTTCGCGTCGGCCCGGTGGCTGGCTGGCGCATGCTGTAATTCAACAAATTGCGCGTCCTACTGGATTTATGGGCTCTCGCACTTGACGAAGCGCTTGCCGCCCTTCTTCCATTGTTCTTGGTACTGCGTTATACTGGTCAACATCTGAAAATAGAATAGCATTCATGTTAGTCTTGTTAGAGGTTGTCGCCCGCCAACATCACTTTTCGTTTTAGTGCGTTCGAAGACAGATTAGGTCTTGAACTAGCGGTTTCGTAATGTTTTGTGGCTGTGTGATGTCATAAGATGAATATGTTGTAATTTGTACGTGTATCTGAAGCATTAAATCAATGCCTATACAACGCGTCTTGTTCAAAACTCTTTCTTTTTTCTTCTTTTTCTCTTTCATTCTTTCTTTCTTTTATTTGTGTTCTTTCGAAATTAGATGAAGTTCTAAAGATTTTCGAAATCGGCATATATATTTTTGTGCAGAGCAGTTGCGCTTAGTAACAAAAAAAGCTTTCTATCTTAGCACACAGTATGCGGCCACCCTTATTTCTTTTGCAGTAGTAGCACATAATCGTATCAATTATTCGGTTCACGTCCCTCTTTTTATTACTTTCCTTGACCGAGATGGTAAGTGATCCTTTTTGTACTACTTTGACTTTTTGCGCACTTCCTAGAGTTTATATGTAGGTAATGTAGATGTTTTCTTGTTTATCTGAATAAAGTATGTGCTTACTGATAAATAGGGTGTTTAATCAAGCGTAAGTAATACATTTTTTTATACAGGCAGTTTTTTTATATTATCAAGTTAACAAAAGCAAGTTATGTGTTTTTAATAATAACATACATGCTATATAAAGTCAGATGAGGTACCCAGTTTTAAAATATATATCGAAGACAAAAACAGTATGGTAAGGCAACGCAAGCATGAAGTAACAACGTTTCTGTTATGTGTTTCTTCCTGCTGACTACGGATCGCCAGACAGTCGTAGCCGTCCCTCGCGC
Organism: Tyria jacobaeae; assembly: GCA_947561695.1. Lineage (NCBI taxonomy): Eukaryota > Metazoa > Arthropoda > Insecta > Lepidoptera > Erebidae > Tyria > Tyria jacobaeae. The sequence continues at coordinate 13,763,529 of OX387218.1, forward strand.
GCTCTGCGCGAATGGGCTACATCAGCAGCAAAGTAATATTATAGAGCAGCTAACACAATAAATTTGTATTATATTGGCAAAAAAAAAAGTTGTATAAGAGGGATCGTTACTTTTTAAAGTACATTCGTATGCCCTACGCTTTCATAGGATTTATCCATTAAACATTGCGAAAAATAATTTTAATTCATTAAAATTTCAACTGACAACAATCTACATTAAATGTCCTTTATTCAATATCATTTTTCATCTTGTGGATCACAATTGATTCATAAGTAGAACAGATACCACAGAATAAAATCAAAACCTTCAAAAAAGGCTTTCTATATTAGTTCTCTGACACGCCGTGCTAATATATTATTCCCATTCATTAATAACCATAAATGAAATAAAGCGACTTATATGACAACGTAGACATATTTAATAACACACTTAAACTATTACTGTCACACACGCAACCACTTCGTACAAGCCCACCGTCTTTGTAAATCAGCATATGCAAAGTGGTATAGCAATAAATCTAGCTGCTCTTGCTCGTTCTCGCATCATGTTACATCTTAATTTCAGAGCCGGCTCGACGGAGCCTGCCTGCCAGAGATACAGCCTTTTATCAAATACGCATTACGCTAGAAATTAACTTCAACTGAAAAAAAAGCCGCCGTTCCGTGAGCGTAAGCGATAAATAATGAAAAGCTGTTAGAATGTTGAGTTTGTTTTAACATGCCCATGGGGCTTGCATGAAATTATTTGCATTTTAAGTCTGCCCTTGTTTATGAGAACATATTTCGATCTAATGAAATATTGGCGTGTTCTTAAGATTTAAGGTGTTCCATATTAGTTCCCAGCGTCTATACACATCTCCATAAAGTCATATTTGTTTTACCGCTAATATACTAAATTTATTTACTTACAATATTCTTCACCCTCACCACACCAACATTATACGTCAAAATTGAAACAAAATTTTTCATGTATCGTTTAGTTAACCCTGCTACATTTTAAATTATATATATTTGCAAATACCCAAGACGCATAAGCATTTTTTTTATGATTGGCATTTTGATTAATTTCGCTTTTCCTTTTGTTTCAGGTGGCCGTTGCGAGTAGAGCGTTGTCGATTCTTTGGTAGGTCTGAGGGCCTTTGTCTCTAAGTTAGCGCGCTCCAACCGCAATATGCATCGTAGTTCTTGTGATGAAATATATATTGCGATTGTCATATGCCACTCGTACGTTTACGTACACTTAGTCGTCGTGAGATCAAGATATCAAAATCAACTCTCAAATAAATTTTTATGCCAGCCCACACGAACGCTTAGGCAATCGACTGCCAGAGATTTATTGTCAAAATTTCCCGTTAGTAACGCTTACCGAGCACACTCCGCGTATCACTATTTCAAAAATAAAAGAACCAGTCGCGATATCATCGTCGACTATAAATTATATGAAGCTTGGATGAATAATACGCAATTTGGTATTTGCTTATTTATAGCTTAACTTGACTTACATACGAAATACATTATGTTAATAAGATGATATTAAACAGATGAGTCGATTAATATAAATTGATTAGTGTCGATATATTACTCAACCATGATTTAGTGAGTTGTGGATGTTCACTCTGCATATTCTAGATAGAACCATTAGAAAGGGTACAGTTATTGTCCGTGCGACATGGCGTTAGTTGTGAGCCTGTCGCTATCTGTCCGGGTGATCTGCTATCATGTTCCATCGGGACGGTGGCTGCTCTGCGCTAGGAATAGGCCGAGTTCCCGCGTACTGTTCCGTGATATATTGTTCCACATCTCCCTGTATAAATCTTGAACGCCTGCTGAGGTACACGGGACACGGTCGCCGCGCCGCAGCTCTGAGCTTCAAATGGAATTGTGTTTTTATTTATCGTGCGAATCGTGCCCCGCTATCACTCACTCGAAATCGCACTTTATCTGCCAAAACACAGTGTCGAATTGAAGTGGGTTTTAATAGTTAATATATTTGTTTATTTTATTTGCAAAACAATGTAAAATGAACAGTGTCCTTGTATTAGCAAACGCAGTATAGAACAATTAAATTCATTAATTGTGGTCTCGGCGATGTATAAACTTAAAAATCGGCAGTCAAATAGCACATCGGATGCAGAATCATTATCTGCTACAAAGGAAATTTTAAAGTATTTAGATTGATCTTATAGTAGAATAAGAATTTACTCGAAATTGTGGCCAGACCAGAAACGATATTGTTTAATATTATAGAAATATTAATTCTTATGGCTTGATCATCCCAAGTCGCAGTGTAAAATAAATTATTGTAATGTAAATATTACGAGTTAGCTTATGTATTTCTAACCGAAATCTGATGTACAACGTCTGTATACGTCTTGCAACGCATAATAGTGATACATTTACAGACTAATGTAAAAATAATTTTTGCTGGCGCGACGCAATCGGCAAGTGTATACTTACTATAACTTAACGTATAATTATGAGATTATTAACTTAATCAATTAAAAATTTAAGACGGATTTTCGTGCCTAACATACTATTTATTTATGTATTAAACATTTTGATCCGTTGCGTCCCGCCAGAAGACCTATACGTAAATACAAAAGCTTTAGTGTGAAAAAAAATTCCATTTATTAGTCGATAGCTTAACTTATTCTTAGAAAAATAGTTTACCTAATAGTCACATAAAAATGACATGAATTAAAACTAGTTGTGCCCAGTATACGAATAGATAATTAAATTTAAGTAATAGATAATGTAATTTATTTTAAGATACAGTAGTGGTAATATTTTTGGATTCCTATAAACATATACGTAATTTTTCTTCAGTATAATTATAGCGATGATGTGAGTGGACGTGTAAAATTTGATCGAGGTTCTTTCGGCACATTTTATTTTAATTTTTAATTAATGTTCTTCGAAGTGCCAAATTCATTTTTTGTTAAACATCGATTTATCTAAATACCTCTTTGTAGTTCCTTTTTTGTAATAATGGTTTTATACGATATTTTTTTAAAACAACGATTTAGTAACCGAAACTCCCGCAGTGCGGATTTTTGTTGTCGAACTACCTACATGCATGATTAAAGTACGTATAAGAAACAATATACTTGATACATTTATGCTAAAAGATGTATGTACCTGTAAACACATTTTACATACTCTGGAAACGCATTTTACTGAAAGAATCTTGGTTCAAGTTTTATTAATGAACTTTTGTTACATATTGTAAATATTTTAAATTAATCTATATTGCTTCTCATTGGACACAAACCTTGCTGTACACCAAGGAATTCGAAATTCGTACACTTGTTTTAATACTTCACAATATATTTTGCGACATTTTGAAAATTATAGGTTTACCCGTTGGACGAGATCGATATAATTTTATTTAATTCGAAACGTGCTCATGAATGTAATATGTAAAATTTTGTCTTTTACGAAGCATTTGTCATACGTAAATAGGTAGGCCCAATTTTATAGTAATGTATGATAATTATAATATAGTAATAAATGAAGGGAAATACGTAACACTCAAAATGTTCTTTTGTAGAGAATGATTTAAATGCTTGTGTTTCATGATTGTAACTGTGTGAAAAGTTGTGTAATACTATATTATCTAGCATTACCTATAATTGTGAATGAAAAACAATATTATAATTTTTTTTACAATATCGGCTATAGCGAGAGATGGATCTGCATTAAATAAAATTCTGTTACTGTATTATATTCTTTTATTTATTTACAGCACAAACGATAACATCCTTAAAAAACTATAAAGAATATAAAGTAAATATTTAATTTTCATTAGCATTAGTCATAGTAAAATTTTTCCAGGGGTTTTAACCTTCGAACAAATATTCCTGTCAAGAGTTTTTTTTTTTTTTATTGGAAAACTAATATTATGTGAGTACACTTATTTGTAAGTACTCAAAATCTGAGCACTTCGAATTACAATTTATATTCCTCAGTGGTCACTAGCCAGACAAGTGTAGATTCTTGTTATTAGCCAATGAATATAATTTATGTCACTTAATGAAATTTATTAAGTGCGCCGTTCTCATAAATTCATATTATAACTGATTTCAGTTTATGCATGGGCCGTTAACTAACTATTTTTTACTTTAATATTTAGAAAAACTTTCTTTATCGAGATAAGATATACTAGTATTCAAAAGTTTTTAAACACAGAACTCTAAAATTAAGTACACATTCGGTAATGGAGACATTCATGGGGTCGGAATTCATTTGTTTAGCAGTCGAATTGGAAACGAGTATCGAATTTTAGCGTGATTGGTTTTTTTATGAGCTAGATTTAGGTATTACGACCCGTTGAAGTATAGGAACAGAATATATATTTCGCGTTAAAATAGTAAAGTTGCGAACAGTTACACACACAGTTACAAAGAGCAAAAGAGGACAAAATAAATTAACGAATAATACATTCTTGAGATTATATTCAAAATAAATAAAACAAGATGGGAAAATAAGTTTCAGATAAAGAGATAAGGTGATTAAGGTCACAAACGTGTAATTTCAACAACACAAGGAGGGCTCTGAATAAACCTTGCTCTTAAAATAGCTGTTTTAAAATAGAACCGATATTACTTTTTTAGCTTTGAAAATTTTATCTACCGACGAAACTTCAATTTACATCAACATTGACAATGCATGTTAAAAAAATACCAACTTGTACTCTCATTTAGTTTAATTACTGAGAGTTATCTATAATTCGTTTGGAGCCCTATTCGAAAAGAAATTCTAACAAATGGTTGGAAAATACTGATGTATAGTCACACACACACACACACACACACACACACACACACACACACCTGAAACCAGTAAATAAAGTAGGTACGTACTGAGAAAAGTAGCCATGGTGTCGTGCCAAACAGGAAGTTTGCTTACGAGGCTACTATGGGATGTGAGGTTCGATTCTTTGCCACGGGATTTTAGACTGTATTTATTAACTGCATATATTAAAGACGTTCTACAATATTTTAGGTTTGGGTTATTAAAGTTTAAGAGTGATATCAGCAAGTTTTGCTTTAAAAGTAAATATAGTAATAGTATAGATAGAATGACGTGAACTCGAACGAATTGAGTAATGCGTGAGTTCATATTGCATATACATTTACAAAGACCGCGGTAGTAATAAAGAGTACTAGTGAATGTTAATTTTATAGAAATCAGTATTTGATTAAAACTGCAATAACTAGCAGAATGAAGTTGCATTACATAGTGCATTACACGGGATTACAAAGCATAATTACAATAATCCACCACAATGTAGATGTTATCTTATAACCTGTAGCTATAGCTATTCGAGACATCCACAAATAAAGTAGACTATTACTATTTTTAACTACACACGACAGAACACCGGGTCGCGTAGTTACGAAACCCATTCCCGTTATGTGGGATTTTCTAACATTATTTATAACCAAGAAACTAAGCTCCATTTTTTATAAAACACCTAAATTTGGTGGTCCGTGTCTGGGCCGACATAAATCAGGGTGTATTCGGAGGATTACTGCAAGAGTAATGACTCCAGTCCACCTGGTGAGGGACTCCTATTATTTAACTATTTGCTCGTCCGTATACTTCTTGCTTACATCATTTCGATGCTTATATATATACAGATAAGTAATTTATAATTGATTATGTCTATTAAAATATATACATATACGTATAAAGATATATCTACACTTATGTATATTAAAACCTTTTGACAACGGAGGAATTTGAAATTTGTTATATTTAACTAGAAATATTAAATACATCGAGAAGTTACACATAAACGTCGATGAAGTCAGAAAGATAAGTAAGTTTAGTTAACCCCAACACTAAATAAACAAAGTAAAATAGGTAACAACTTTATGTAACATAATCTCTTCAAATATTAAAGGCCGCTTCAGATAGTGTTTTATGCAGAAATTAAGGATCTTGTGGAAGGCTTATAATTAACGGTCTAATTAGCAACGTGAGAGTGCTCTCTTTATTTTCTGGGTTACCGTGGAGCCTTATATCGGATTTTGGTACTTGGTTAATGAGGCGTTTTCATGTTACATTTGTTTCGTGAAGGCAGGTCATAGGTTTTTTGTGATGTCATTGTTTTACATTATCTTTTAGTGGCGAGTGATAGAGACTTAACAAAAAAAACTGTTACTGTTTGTAGCTAGGTAATGAAGAAGATTCAGTAATGGAGACACTCAACTTGAGAAACCCTTGCAAACTTTAGAAAAATCTGGTTGAGTTGCACTGTTTTTATAGCTGCTAGTGAGTAAGGATCGTTGGAATTGAATCATTGGTGTAGCTGGCAGTTCGTCAAAAACACTGATGCTCCAAATATGTTAATTGACTGTCGTGTTAGTCTCGTAATTAGTGACTGACCTGACTGCAAGAGGTCCTGGGCTCCATTCAGAACCAAAAGTGATAATAGGGTGATGAGCACGATCATTTGTCTTGTTTGGGTGTCATTTAGCTGTAATATGTATGTATTAAGAAATATATAAATATGTTTATAAGCTCTTCAGTTATTAAAATTATTATGTTAATGCTAGGCATCGGTATCTAATTGCTTATGGACAGGTGCTGCACTTTATTTCTTCATAAATTGTGCTAAAAATGTTTGGAGTAAGGTACAGCTACGAATACGGTCAGACTTCAAGAGAGCTGAGATTCGTCATATGCAAACTTACCTCAGCAATATTGCATAAAATATCTAGGTAATAGATACTTTTTATAGCATAAAGAGCAAACAAGGTGACGGGTCTCTTGATGTTAAGTGACTCTCGCCACCGATGGCCACCTGTAACTCAAGAGTCGCAAATGCGTCGTTAGCTTTTGTGAGTGGCTCCAACTCCCCCTCCCCCTCTGAGGGGTTGAGCTTCCGGTAATTTACTCACTGAGCGAAGACAAGCATGCTTCACAACCGGTTTTTTTGTGATTCTTCGGTCGAGCAAGCGCATACGTGCCTAACCAAGGCTCTCCCATGTCAAAGTGTTGTGTCATTACTTAAAATTAAGATGTGTAATGTGTATTCACTTTTGTTCAAGTAAGTACATATTTAGCTTAATAACATATCAATTTATCACGTTTCATATTCATTATTTTATCACAATCGTGTAGGTGGGTTTTAGTTAAAGTTATGTCTGTTTCTCATTATACATTACTTTCCAATTTACATTGAATGAACCTGACCTTCTAACCTTTTCGCATATAGTAATAATAAATTATAGGTAGGTAGGTAGGTAACGTGTATTCCATTAGAATAGTGCTGTGTTTAAATAATGTTAAGTTATCTTTTAACGACACTAGATATCTAAACGATCCTATATATTTAGGAATTGGAAAAATAAACTGAAATAAGAAGAACACAAATATGTAGTTGATAAAAATTTCATAAAAATATGTGACGATTCCAATAATTTCCTCTTTACCGTGTGGTTTTAGTCGGTTCGAGTCCGACATACCACCTCACCGTCAGCTCTGGTGAGGTGATGACCCGTGGGGGTTTCCTCACAAAAAAAAAAAGATACTTTTCCTAAATTATATTATAGTACCTAAGTATAATTTAGGAAAAGTACGTAAGTTTATATTTATATAATTTCCAAAAAAAAACTTGTGTCTAAAGCCCGAAATTGCAGCTGTAATCTAATAATAGCCGTAACTGTTATAATTAGTAGTAATGAACTAACAATGATAACTTTTTATTTTGCAAAAAATGAAAGCATCTTTTCTTGTTGGGTTTGACATAACATAGCTTGAGAACAATTTATTCGTTTTATTTTAAACACTGATTTTAATGAATTGAAATACAATGTTAATATGGAAACAAAGATGCATTAGCAATAATCGTTGAGTGCATGTCATACCACAATTTGCCGCGGAACTGAGCCCAGCTATCTGTCTTGCGTGTACGCAGCCATATTTCGCGAGCGTCGGACATATTGAGTTATCTTAATTAGCCGGCAGGCGAAGTCGCCACCCGCGCGATCCTTGCGATACGTACTACATACATGTTTATCTAGGTGTTATCTCGTAACCTAAGTCTTGTAGGGTCTTGTGTTTATAGTTTGTCGGCCTCAGCGACCTTTTGTTGGGTACTTAATATGGGTATATAAACAAGAATCCAAATCACAGTAATATCTATATTTTACAATATTATACGTATACACCTAAGATTAATGTTTCGTCCCTATGCAAATTACAATCACTACTGAATTCTCCTTCGGCGTAGGCAAAGGCGTAATAGACGTCGAAAATTTGCAAGTGTTGTAGATCTGTTTGCAGAACAGATCAGGGCCGGTCACGATTGACGCAAATTTTACCTTTTTAAGATATTAAATAGCCTATAAGTTAATAGCTAAAATGGTGAAGGAAATTATAACAAAACTTCATGCCACTAGGTGTAAAACAGCTGACAGCTTTTATGTTTAATGTAACAAAATAAATAAAAAGTATTCTAAACCTGAGTCGTAAGAAATGAAGACATCTGGAAAAAAGCTCGTGTTTTTTTAACAAACAACTGATCTTAACTGAAGTTAAGTATGATATAATAATTGTTTTCACTTAATTTAAGCGTTTTTAATGAACACTACTTCCTAGTGCACATATAGAGTACAGCTTAGATATCACTGCCACTCAAAATAAATTCCTGACGCATCAAACTCGCAATAAGACATATATATCCTTACTAAAAATATAATAATATTATTATTCATATATCAGATACGTGTAGTGAGGACATAAATCTCTCGGTCCGATATCAAGCATGCCAGTATGCCAACTCCCGCGCAGTCGGGGCTCCATCGCTGAAATAAAGACAATATGGAAGGGGTTATCATTAATAAATTTATTGCGAGTCAGTGTAACTGCAGGCTCGACGGCTGCAGAGTAAAATCTTCATATTATTGGTTACAGACACTTACTTTGGACTTTATTGATTGGAATTTTTCGTAAAACAGTCGGTTGCACGATCATCTTGATTTATCAAGAACACAATCAAAAATTTACATAGCTTAGACTGTCTTGTGAGCACACAAGTTATAACTTTTTCGTTTGTAATAATTACTTAAAGGTTTAGTAGTGGTAAATGGTAATCGACTACTCTTTAAGCAGAAATCCCTGTCGGTAATCAAAACTAAAAAGTTTATCATAACCAGCAGTCACCTACGAAACGGAGTAGTTAATGTATGCAGCAAGCGAGAAGCGTTCGAAAAATGTCGGCTGTAAACTTCTGTTCACTGTTCCTGTACGCTTTTATAATATAAGTTATCTTTACAGACTTTATGAGGAACGATCTTGCGGCACTTCCATCCGACACGAATGTCCTTAAAGTCCCTATCACTTGGATCAGATCTTCGATCTATCTAATGGGAGGCCAAAGTAACAGTACTGAGTAACACAAAATGTCATCATACACGTCACTGTATACCTGTTCCTATAGCTTAATGCAACATAAAAGCCGATATCGGTAGGTTTAAGTACCATACCTATTTTAACAGCCTTGTTCCTAAACATTGTACAACGTCGTAGAGTTCGTTGTTCAAATCGTGCGCCGGCGCAACCGAGATAAGATACCGCGCGTGCGCGGTGCCCCGTCGCGACCACTAATTAAGTCTTTAGCTTCAATATGATTCTATAGTTTATTTGTTAATAGATTAATACAAATTATTAGCTTGAACAAGATGATGCTATGACGTAGTTAACGTTTAAACGAGTTCCTAGTTTCACTTGATTCTAATTACGAATACTGCAATAGCCTTGAAATGAAAAACCAATAAAAAACATTAACAATATGTGGAAAAAGCATGTATTATTCAGATTGATAATACTCAACAATGTTTATTATGTTAGGAAGACCGGTAAATTATCATTTACCGGTGAATATCATTTTAAAATCATGCAACATTAAAAACTGATTTCCTGGAATATTCTAGAAAAAAAGGAATGTTCATGCACAATCAATTATGCAGTAAATTCAACTGAAACAAGTCTGTTATAGTTATAAAAACAAAAAATAAATATGATATTTAGTTAAAAAAAAGTAACAAACTAAGTAGACAAACAAAAGCCAGAGCGCGTGGGATTCCGCCGTCTCATTCTACGTTTGGATAATGCTTCAAAAGAGGCAGCGGAAATGAACGGCAGAGAATTCACACTCTCCCATCCTTTCGGTAACCTTAACTCCCGATTGGCAAGACGTAGCCCATCTGTAAGTTTTAGTCGGTTTGAGTCCGTAATAACCGCGTCAAGTCTCCATTCCTTCCCCTTCCTACTCTTCAGAGCACTCAACTGCCACTGCAGGATAGGCTTAGTATTCTGGGTATGGATATTTGCCGGGATCTCAATCCGCGCGATTACATCGAGAGTGTCACTAAGGCGGCCTCGCGTAAGCTCGGCGTTTTAAACAAGGTGAGACGGTTCTTCTCGCCCGAGCAACTGTGTCTTTTGTACAAGACCCAGGTTCGCTCCTGCGTGGAGTACTGCTCTCATCTCTGGGACGGCTATGCGCAGTATTTGCTTGACGCTCTCGATCGGTTGCAGCGGCGCGCAGTCCGCATTATCGACTGTCCTGAGATCACCCAGTCTCTTGAGCCTCTGCAGTTGCGAAGAGATGTCGCCTCTATGGCAGTCCTCTATCGCCTACATCACGGGGAGTGTTCTGATGAGCTCTTCCAATTGGTCCCACCTTCTCCCTTCCTCTACAGGACTACACGTGCTGGCCTGAGGAGTCACCGTTTGTGCGTCGAAAATATACGTACCCGAACTAAACGGTTTGGCTCTTCTTTCTTGTGCCGATCGGTAAAAGCCTGGAATTCTCTACCAGCGCACGTGTTTCCTTCCCACTATGATCCCGGGTCTTTTAAGCGGGGCGTGAAAAAGCATCTCACCAGGCCGCCATAGTGTGGGTCACCATGCTGCATTGACTAGACATGCAATGAGGATGGTGACCACCACTCTTTGACTCCACCTATTGCTTTCCATCAGGCAAAGTGGAGTCACTATGGTAGGCTAATATAAAAAAAAACAAAAAAAAAAAAAATCGATCGAAGTGGCATAAGTGGAGGTTTCCACAAGTAAAAAAAGTTGACAAACAAAGACAGGACGATGATAAGCCTTATCAAAGGCTGTAAAGAAATGATAATAAACTACACCTTAATTTCAACGCTATCCCACCCTATCAAAACTTGACCGCACGGATGGCGCAACAGTTGAAGTGGTCATCTCGCCACCACGGTGCTGCACCGAATGTTGTGGGTTCGATCCCCGCACGGGACAACACTTTGAGTAATCCTCAAATTGTTGTTCTGAGTCTGGGTGTTCTTTGTGTCCGTTGTTTGAATGTTTGTAAAGTACCCCACGACATAGGAATTAATCCTAGTGCGGGAGTTGTATCTTAAAAAAAAAAAAACTCTCTGGTGAGCCTACTCCCGAGTCGAGCCGAGCCCCTAGTCTTCCTTACCAATTGTAGGAGTAGTTTGCTGTTCCTGGAAACATCCTTTCTTGGGTATACCCAGGTCCCTTGCAATAGACCCACTTATGACAAAACACCGTGTGGTTTTAGTCGGTTCGAGTCCGACCACTTCACCGTCAACTCCGGTGAGGTGAAGACCCGTGGGGGTTACGCGTACAAAAAAAAAAAGTAGTTTGCTATGTCCATGCACCTAGATGTGTAATTCACGTACAGTATTTGCACATCAAATACTCGTTTGTAAGCGTTTGGACCAGGTCCCAAAATTGATGGAAAACTTTTTTCTCGTGTGTGTATCATAGTAGAACTTCACTTCTGTGCAAGCAAAGTCTAACTTTTAAGTCTGTTTTAACCTACAAAATTTACTGATTTTACTGTCGTATCGAAATAAAACTATGATTTGGATGATAATGCTATAATTTATCAGCTGATCTGATGATGGACCTAGGAGGCGAATTGTATCACTTCAGTTACTAGTAAGCCAATCCAGTTTTAGATCTTCAACAATTTGGGTTTGGTAACGACGCTCTGATGATGAGGTGAGGGGGTAGATAGACGAACTCTTTAATTTTGTTCGTAAGAATAAGTTGACAAGCAAGCAGATAGGTCACCTGACCTAAGTGACTATCGCCGTCCATAGACACCTGGAACTCATAATTAAGTTATAACAAGGTTACGGAATAGAATTTCAGCCATGTCGTTACGTCGTTTCTTTTATTGGAATTACATTCTTAATAAGTACCTTTACCTGTAAGTACCTTTTGTGTACCTACAAAAGACATTTTTAAGCAACTTAAAAAACATGCTTCGACTTCGACCACATATTATCCACATAAAAATCTTTTTCATCGTCACCTGTAAATCACTATTTGTAACTAATCATCAAAAACACAAGGTCCAGTTGGCTCTAAAGATATTTTGCCATTTCGAACAATACACTTAACGTCAGTGTTTACCTTGCTAACAATGAACCACTCGGTACTGCGGGCATAGTGGTAGACAAAGCCGCCCGTGGCCTTCTGTCATAAATGCATGATTTACGCAATTACCTTGGAAAGACGACGATATATTACTGTTCATTTTACTACAATAACACAAATGTATTTTTACAACTTCACTAAAACAATCCGGATTATGAACTCTATTCTTGAAGCGCAAAGTCCATAATTAAAACATTTAAGAAATTATTGTATGCTTAACTTTGCCGGTTGTATTGGACCTGATTATTCACAGATATTGTACCGGGTATTACCACCCGCTAACTTGAGGTGACGCGAATGAAATTCCTCATAATTCACCATCATGTTTCGTGCACCACAATAAACGTTTTAAAATTAAAGGTGATCTCGTTTTTTGGGACGCAAACAGTAATATTATTATATTTTCTAAGCTTTCGGAGCACTTTGTGTATTAAAATGACAATAACCTAGTTGGATTGAAAGAAATATAAGATCGTTTTTTATTAATACGAAATTAATAAGCAGACGTCAAGGGCTATATCTATTTTCCCCCTATCTATCTATATGCATGAAATTCACTAGAAAATGTTGTGCATCAAAGTTTCTTTCTCCCCATCATTTTCATTTCAATGGTTATGAGGTGGAGTAGAAAGAGTGGAGCAGAACTCCATCTCTTCCCGTGGGGTCGTGAAAGGCATAAGGGATCGGACTGTTATCTATCTGACACAGGCTTGCCTCCTTTTATGTAAGTGGGACTAACTTATAGTTAACTAAAAGTAGCCGCCTTCCCCTTCGGGGATGGGGAGGCGTGAGTGTATATATCAATGCATGTAATTGTTGTTCGTCACTTACAGGGCGTTGACAAGGCGAAATTAAGTACACCATGCGCTACATTTAATATAACCTGCTTACAAAACTACTACAAGACACGTAGTGCCGGCAACTCTAGAAGCTGTTTATCAATTCGTAAGGAAACTAAACATAAACCCGCTCATGAACATTGGTGCATACAAATTAGAATTGACAAGACCTTGGTATAAATAAACCGTTTAAGAATAAGTTGACATTCACCTAGAAACATGATCATAATGTGACTGTGGAAAACTTGACATCACGTGAAACTGCAGGAAGCGGCGAGAGTTTACGAGAATACTAATTTCTTTACACAATACGCAGTAACAATTCACCAGTATTCTAATATTTTCAAAGCAACGACACACGTGAGGGTTCAATTCCGTTCAGTGCAAATATTTTTGCTTGAAATAAGCTTGAAAGCATTTATTTGATTGTCTGCACTTTTCTGATTCATATTTTTCTATTAAGTTTAGATACATACTGCCGTTCTATATTTATTCGACTATTTATGTGTTGTAGAGCTAGTTTAGACTTATACAAAGCAGTGTGATAGGTATGTATGTACATCGATATTCAAAAGTAATAAAACAAAAAAAAATACATCTGACCGTTAGCCTTACAACAAGATTATTTTTATAGCAAACTAAATAAAATATTCTTATAATAACAACAAGTTGATTAGCATTAAATTTGGAACAAAGAATCTAAATCTATCCTAGTAAGGTATTTAGTTGATTACACATTTTGTCATGTGTAAATATTATTTATAATAAAAATTTAAAAGTAAAACATGCAAACAAAAATATTATTTATAACAATTCGTTCTCGGTGGAGTAGCATAGGGCCACCCCATCTCTTCCCGTGCGTGTCTTAAAAGGGAACTAAGAGACTGTTATCTGTCTGACAGTAGATACACCTACACAGTACATACAGGGTGACAAATGGGAAGTTGCCTACAATATATGCATCTCTTTCCTCCTCTACTCTACCACATAAGGCTAGGCCCACGTAGGTATATTCTAGAATGTTTTCAGTTTTTATTGAGACTCCGTAAAGAGCAGTACGTGTACTTTAAAATGAGTTACCTTAAGAACGAAGAAGAGGTGTGTCTCATCGAGTGCTTTTATTCTAGAGGTAAAAACTATACCGAAGCATATAGAGGTTTTCTTACTTCGGAGTAAAAGAGTAACCAGTAAAAATACTCTTAGAAAGTAAGAATGAAAAAAATATATATTTGACTTTATGGTATGACCAAATTCTTTAATAAAGTATTCATTTTTTTTACTTCTTTCTCAGAGTAATTGATAACTTCATCACTCACATACTCTTGATGATCTTCCTGGTCCTTTATACACAGTTACCACAGAAGATAAGGTTGCCGAGGTAGAAGAACATTTCAAGAATAACCCAACGGATTCAATAAGAAAATATGCAGCAGCTTTAAAATTGAATCGAGAGACACTAAGACAATAATCAAAAAGTTCATAAGTTACATGCTTGCAAAATCACAACTCATCAATTGCTCACCGTAGATTGTAAAGAAAAACGAACGGAGTTATTAAAGTTATGACAAATTAATTTGAAAACAACGACATCGGTATTAATCACATAATTTTCTCAGACGAGGCTATTAAAATAGGCGAAATAAAATTACCGTTTTTGGGGTAATGAAAATCCACATTTAACCGAGGTCCTTAAAGTCCTTACATCCTGTGAAGGTGACTATTTGGGCCGCATCTTAAGGGAGTACACTTAGAATTCTTCGAAGGGACAATAATGAGTAATAGATATTGAGAAATACTACAAACATTTTTTTTTCCTTTCGCTAAGAAACGTGGATTAGTCAGGAACTATTATTTTACTGAACTCAAGAGGTATTTGAAGCAATTTACGAAGTTTATGGTGAACGCGTCATCGGTTTAGGATATCCCAAGTTTGCACACGCAGGTATAGAATGGCCCCCGTATTCCCCGGACTTAAACCCGTGTGATTTCTTCTTATGGGGCTTCCTGAAAGATTACTGTTATGCGGAAAACCCAAGACCAAAGATGATTTGAGAGAAACTATTAGAAAAGCAATTTTTAATATTGCTTCATCTAAAATTGAACAAATCATTCAAAGCATTCAAAAAACGAGTTGATTATTGTGTAAGTTCAGATGGGGATCATTTAGAAAATATTTACCATTAATAGTCATTCCAGCCAGGTATTGTCATTTTTTTTTTTAAACTTGATTGTGTCTGTTGAAAATGTTCAATTAAACTGAAACCTATTTCAAATAAAAATTACTACTTCAGTGATCCAATGTATGTTATTATTATTTTTTTCCCTGCACCCATATTAAAATTATAAGTGATTACTTTAGGCAGCTTTCCAACTGTCACCCTGTACATACAGTCATAGAGTGCCCGGATGATGGCAATAAGCTTGCCCCCGATTATGTAAGTGGGACTAAATTATGGTAGACAAAGAAATATGTTTTAGGACGCCTCTACCTACCCTCTTTTGAGTGTACGTATCTATGTATACAGTAAATATGTCCAAAAAAAATAAAATTAGGCTTAATAAGTTATATTAAAGTACGTAACCGTATAAAAGTATGTCATAAAATAAAAATGCAAATTGTAGTCCCTTATAGTCCTTGAGCTTGTTATAAAAGTTCAATTGATTCGCAATTTGTCATTAACACATCAATTATTCCGCGACCGCACAAATCAATGTGACATATGAAGTGTCCGGTTAAGCAAAAATAAGTTTCAACCGTCCTAATGTGTTGTCAATCAGCCTGCTTCTGTTGAAGTCCGTGTTGAATATCAAAACGTTTTTTGTATGAACATCAATAATTGAATAACAATTTGACGATTTGTCATGTTGTTATCATGGGTTACGTGAAATTCCTATACAACAATAAACATTCGTGCAGACAAGACGGTTCCAACTAGTAGGCATAAGTTGCTATAAAATATTGTAGTTTACTGCCAAGTCAACTGACGTACGGTAAAAAGCGGGTGTTAAATAACAACTTATGATGTCATACAATACCTCGTTGTTATTGAATCATTGCTCTCATTGCATTTGATGGCAAAATACAAAAAAGGAAAGAAATAGAAAATATTCAAAATAAACAGGAGGAGGAGGAGGACAATCTTTTACAAGAATAGATTTCTTCAATATTTACCTATTCATTTCATAAAGACAAAAGTAAAGTAGTCCTGGGTGTGATGAATATTTAACCAAGTCCTCATTACAATACTTAATTAGGTAGTGTTTTTCTACCAACTAAACGAACTCGACTTTGAATGCAAGCCGTTATAAAACGGACTATATTAAAGAAACGGATTTTCCAATCATACATTAATACACTCTGGAAGTCAGATGTTATATTATAGAAACTACTTTACCTGTCCCTCTAACCTGTAATTCTAACTTTTTTTATTTGTATAGTTATCTCTAGTAAACAAGTGACACTAACCTAGCACAGCAATAACTGGCTTCTGTATATAATATTAAAATTGTACATACATTGTACACTAATTGTGACTCATGGTACACTTTCGTCTAATTGATTTTGAATGACACACGCATTCATCAGTTTTCCCTAGTCAATCAATAGTAATGACGACAGATAAAATACTTCCTTGTGAGCACTTGTCTGACTGCGGTAGGTGCGATAGCTTAGATTATTTATATTAGATATCTGATTGATATTGATAGCCGACCGGTCACGTAGCCGTATTGTATCCAACTGACTGCTAATTATCAGGATTTTACTCAGGCGCCTATAGTGACGTCATCTGCCTATTGTACGATGAGTTGCTTAATATAGACGGGTATCGATTGTTGATCAACTGTCTGATATCCGGCGTATTATTTGATAATTCGCAAGTAATGAGAGTCATTTGAATCTTTAATCTTGATATCATTCATCATTAAGTAAAATGTTCATTCTTTCACTCCAAAATGCGGACACCTGTTGCGGTTGCGATATACTTAAAAGTCTCTTTGCATCTACTCGTAAGAACACAGAATATTAAAAAATATCTTAAATGCTTTTCTACTACAACTGTACTGTACTTATACTGTACTGTAATAAAATAAGTATTCATTGAAATTGATTTCTATCATCGTTGGTCGTATTTACGTTCCTAATACATTACGTAAAATAAGATCCGCAATACAATTAAAAAGTTGGTAAGAACGTTATGTAGCGTAATTTTAATTTGATGCATTTTCAAAATCATAACCAATATAACAATTTGCTTCAAATTAGAAATAAAATACTTCAATGTAAAACTTGTATCATGAAACTGGCTTCAGTTCTCTACTCTTGTTAATAAAACGATGTTATGCGTTGTTCTTACTGCTTTCACTTAAAGACAACATAAGTTTTCGTCCACATATTCCTATTGACCCAATAATTCAAAATAAAGTGTTTATTTGAAACTTGAAAATCCCAAAACTACTCAATAACAATACCCAAATATGGCATTACATTCCCGGAGCACCACATAAGCCTTAATTAAATAAAATTGAAATGAAAATGCCAAATGGATTTTACGTGCTTTCATTAATGGTACGTTCCGTATTATTTTCCAACATTTATTATTGTGTGCGTAATGCGTAGATCGTTATTCATGTCTCGCTTATTAAGCGGGTCCAAAAACAACATGTTTTCATTAACGAGCATGTGCATTGCTAATATTGTTTTGTACTATTTTAGTTTATGACCAGAATCTGTTGTCCTTAATGTGCATTAACCATTAGTTGTAAGTAGTGCATTTATTGATGTAAAAAGGTTTTAACACTGCCGTCAACATCAACATTATTATGTATGTAGCTACAATATCGGATTTTGGAAACTTTTATATATAGTAAGTATGTACTTTCTTGAAATTAATTGATGATTACTTTTTACTAATATATTGAATAATAAATAAGTTGTTCATTCGTGTTAATCACTGGTAAACCTATACAGATCGTAGGTACAGTATCATTGCCATAATAAAATTACCCCTATGAGACTACTAGATCCTAAGATCCTCTTCAACTAATGTTTTTATTTTAACTATTATAATATAACATAATATCCTATTGTATATATAGGAGGTCGTGGGTTCGAATCAGACACGAGAAAAAAATGTGTGTGATTCAAAAATATCTAGTTGTCCCGAGTCTGGGTGTTCTTTGTGTCCGCAGTGTTTGTAAAGCTCCCGCGACATAAGAATTGTTCCTAATGAGAAAGTTGTCGTTTTAAACAAAAAAAAATTAATAAATGTGTAAGTAGCTATATCTAATTTGCAGTTCACGGTCAAACTTTTCACAGTTAAAATGATTTTGATATACAATGGCTACTTTTTATCGACATATGACATAAACGTAACGTTTGTAATTGTGACAGCTAAGCTAATTCTAGTGTTAGTCAATTCGAAAGACACCCATTTAATTTTTTTACTTCGAATACCGATTTTCACACTGTAAATATATTCAAATAAAACCAATATATACTTTATTACATGTGTACTTATGTGCATAAATACAGTTTTTTTTTTTATGTGATTGGGGGCAAACGAGCAGACGGGTCACCTGATGGTAAGTGACTACAGCCGCCCATGGACACCCGCAACTCAAGAGTCACAAGTGCGTTGCCGGCCTTTTAGGTAGAGGTACGCTCTCTTCTTGAAGGTTTGAAGGTCGTATCGGTTCGGAAATACGGCAGGCGACAATTTGTTCCATAAGCTGGTTGTGCGAGGCAAAAAGCTTTTGGAGAAGCGCACAGTGGTGGAGTGCCAATCGTCCAGGTGATGGGGATGGATATTTTATCGCGTAAGACGATGGCGGAAACCAGCAGCCGGTATAAGTCCGAACAATTCCTCTGAACACTCCCCATGATACAAGTGATAGAGGATGCAGAGTGAAGCTACATCTCTACGTAACGCCAAGGTGTCAAGTCGATCAGAAATATCTTGGCAGTCGATGATGCGAGTCGCTCTCCGTTGAATGCGGTCAAGAGGGAGAAGTTGGTACTGGGGTACTGGGGTGCACCTGCATAGAGATGAGAACAGTATTCCATGTGCGGCCGAACCTGCGCCTTATAAAGTTGCAGGCGGTGGGCCGGAGTAAAATACTTTCTCGATCTGTTTAGCACACCAAGCTTCTTCGAGGCTAATATGGCTTTACTCTCTAAGTGACCGCGAAACTGTACTTCGCTTGATATATCGACGCCAAGGATTCCGATACTGGCTGATGCAGTTAGGGAAGTGCTCTCAAATTGAGGTGATACGACCTATGGCAACTTTTTAGCGGTGAACGCGCAAACCTGTGTCTTCTTGGGGTTAAACTGGACTAGGTTAAGTCGACCCCAATCTGAAACTTTTGATAAAGAAGTTTCGATTTCAGACACAAGTTTGGATCGGCTTTCGATGACGTTTACCCGAGAAATGTTAGCGCGGCCGGTATAAAGGGCATCACTCGTGCTATCGTCCGCATAGCAATGAATGCTGCTAATCTGCAGCATGTCATTGATATGCAGAAGAAACAGCGTGGGTGATAGCACACAGCCTTGTGGGACGCCAGAATTAACGGCATGCACCGTCAACAACGACCTTGATGCTTCTGTCTGTAAGAAAACTGGTGAGCCAATTGCACAGTTTCTCGGGAAGCCCATAGGAAGGAAGCTTCGCAAGGAGCGCTTTGTGCCAGACCCGATCGAAGGCCTTCGCCACGTCCAAACTAACGGCCAACGCTTCCCCCTTGGTCTCGATCGCCTGTGCCCACCGGTGAGTCAAGTAAACGAGAAGATCACCAGCTGAACGACCCTGACGGAAGCCGTATTGTCGATCATTGAGGAGCTGGTGGTCTTCTAAGTACCGGAGGAGCTGGCAGTTAACAATGGATTCCATTATCTTGGAGAACAAGGAGGTGATGGCTATGGGTCTGTAGTTGGACGGATCCGAGTGATCTCCTTTTTTAGGGATTGGGTGCACTAGAGCTGTCTTCCATGAGTTCGGGACTACACTAAGAGAGTAGGAAAGCCGATAAAGGCGCTTTAAAACCGGTGCTAACTCTGGAGCACACGTCTTCAGCACGATAGGAGAGATTCTATCGGGCCCACTCGACTTAAGAACGTCGAGGGAAAGAAGCGCTTTACGCACTGCCCTTTGTGTAAACCGGACTTCCGGCATGCGGGTCTCGCACTGCGGTATGGTCGGCGGTGCGTTTCCCCCGTCGTCCAGGGTCGAGTTGGACGCTAAGAGTTTGCCAAGAAGATCGGCTTTTTCTTTAGCGTCGTGGGCCAACGAATTATCTCCTATGCGCAGAGGTGGAAGGGATGGCTTACAAAAGTTCCCCTGGACAGCTTTGGCAAGAGACCAGAATGCACGAGTTCCGGAAGGGAGACTCACTAGTCTCTCGCCAATTCTGCCGATGTGAGCCGACTTCGCCCCAGCAATTACTCTTTTGAGGGACCTGGAGGCAAAGTTATATTGTTTCTTTAATGTGCTGGTCTTTACATCCCGTGCTGTCGCTGCATTAGCCCATGCTTGGTAACATTCCTGCTTTAGGCGGGACTCCGCTTTTCAGGTTCGACCAAACCAAGGCTGGGACTTGCCACCTGTGGGAATCAGTACACAAAAAATAAAATAAAAAGGGCAATTTGAAAATGCTTAAATACTTCATAACTTATAATAACTTATGAAATACGAGTAGATGTGCAAAACATGCAAGAGAAACAAATGTGAACAACAGTAAAATTTTACTATCTCTAGTTCGTGTGTGTCATTCTAATGACGTAGGAAAAACACTGCAAACGGCGGACGCCTAGTCACATACCGGGGACTAAAAATAAGTGAATGTGCAGAATTGTTAATGTTGCCAGTATATTATTTAAATTCACGTCAACCGTTTACAAGATCTAGAACAGGTTAAACCACACATTATGTACTTAACTTTTCTTTGCCGCATATGAATATTTAGATACCTGGATGACTTGCATCTGTTTCACGGTAAAATAATTCTATCGCTAGATTTTTATTTTTTATTTTATATAACATTGTGAATAAAATGAACAATCTACCAAATTTGGAAACGCACAGATTGTTGGATACAAGTGCTTAGTATTTCGTCCTTAAAAAATCTTAGGTGACATGATTTGTATAGACATACATTAAATTAAAGAGCGTGATAAAAGTGCAAGTGAAAAGTATGCACACCTTAAGAAAAATTAAAGGAAAAGAAAATCTTTAGTAAGAATGTGTGTGAATTTTTAACCAAGTTAATGTTAATGTTAATACCTTTATAGGTACTATAGATACAATACAGACCTTATTGTGAAATATCTACGAAGTGTTAACATTAATAGCTCTTAACTTATTGTTTCTGACATCTATAACACACGGTACTGAAACAGTTTGAACAATAAAATGTAGTCACAAAGATCTATTTATTACATTTTAAGTTGTTTACCGGACAATGTTTGCTAGACAATGTCCCCGAAACACATTTGTTAGGGGCGAGCCGCGTAATTTTTTACGCGGAAAACAGCAATGCGGTACGTTTTATAAAAAAAGAAGAGATGAGAATAAACAGACGAGGAATGGCGCGAGAGAGCGCTCGAATTTTGAATACAAATGTAAATTAGTATCTCTACTAATTACCTCAGCAGACACGTTCAGGGCTATGCGTCTTGCCGGCTTACTGGGGACGTTTATTTTTTGAGCAAAGAAATCTTCGGCCATATTTCACGCTAGTATCAAAGCTTAATTTAGCACAGTGTGTGGCAATCGATGGTAATTAACGACTTTACTCGTAGTTTGAATGTAGAATTTGTGGATTTATTTCTAATGTTATAATGGTTAAAATCTGAATCTAACTTAGTTTTCCCATATTATTAGAACAAAACTATTCTAATTATTAATTACAGAATATGCTAATATTTATCATATTTTATTGCGAGAGTAACCAGAAATCTGATATAACATTCGAAATACATATGTCCAGATAACATTTTGACGATAAGCGTGAGAACTGTTTTTGATTTTGCTTTAAACGTATATTTTAATCGGTTGCTACAATTTTGATTATAAAGAAATAATTATAATTAGAACACTAATTACTTATTTAGAGTTTAGTATAGGAAACATTGGAAGAGTATTCATGAGGAAAACATAAAAAAAATATCTTGAATTATGAAAAAAAAAAACAGATAACTGCAAAGGAAAACACTTATTTTATTAGTTGTATAAACTTTAGTTAAATTTATTTAATAGGTGGGAAACGAGTACATAAAGTTACCTAATATGTGGTTTTTGGTAGTCTACATTTTACATTCATAATCTTAATATGGATTGTGAATTGTTTACTTCTTGGAATGCGTAAATGTAACTGTAACATGACAATGTATTATATCGGAACATCAAATTACTGCTCAAACCAGAACATCTGCGTTTCAGTCACAATTCATCATTAACTCGTCAAGTACTTTATCACAGAAGGCTTTTTCATATTCTCGACAATGTTTGATATTCAGAGAGCGCACTGTGCAACCCTCAAGTGACGACTCCTCACATTTAACGCATTATTTATCATCAGCTGTACTGTATTACCCTTTTCATCGTCGTTTCTTTGTTAAACTCACCACTGTTAACGTTTTTAATTGTATTTACAACATCCGACGGTAGAATATTGAAAGATAAAAATACTGAATAAGTAACGAGACGTTTTGTCTATGGTTTATGGGTTAAATTGTTAGTATGTTTCTTATGTTTCTAGCAGCATAATTATATAACCGTAGTATGTATGTGCGTATAAAAAAAGGCATGACCGACATTCGCTATGTGTCAAAGATGTTTGTGTCAATTTAGTTAGGGTACTATTTTTTTATTTTATCTATTTATGTATAGATATTCAATAATACTACTAATAATAGGAATACAGGAGTTAGTCGTCAAGTATAAAGGGGATTCGAAGTAGTATGAAAGTCGGATGCTTATAAAAACGCGTTATCATCTTTTATTTTTACATACAATTTGCATGTCCCGTTTCAGAGATGATGTGCTGTGAAATTATGCACTATTAATAACGTCTGTGCATTAATTATGATTCAAAATTCATAAAAACTACAGTATATATATATATATATATATAAGCAGTTCTTGTATTGGTTAAATAGTTAAAATGAGTTAACATTGTATGTAAGCGTCTTATAAGTCACTTCTGAAGGAGGTATGATTTATATGCTATTATATTTAAGTGTAATTGTCTGTGCTATATATTTATAAATATATTATAATAAGAATAACTACAATAATAGTTAATTCCAGCCATAAGATATCTATTACATACGCATCAGAAAAACAAATATCGAAAAAAATGAACTAATACTAAAAAAAAGTAGTATATTAAAGGTAAAAAACTAAAAAATAAAGTGAAGAGACAAAATAAACACATTTACCTACCACTTATCGAGTATACTATTTTATTTTATTTTATCTGTTATATTCTATAAAGTGTGTTAGTTACATTACTATGAAAAAATGAAGATAATGTTCAAATCAAGTTTTGATATCAGATAAAGGTTGTAGAAGTATTTTATAATTAAAAACTGCTCTATGTATTGCTCAAATTACGATACTAGTAGTTGGTCAATGATATTTAGTCGCCATTCGATGCGATACAACAAGAGTATATATATTATATCCCAAGAAAAAATATTGGCAGTCACATCCTTTTACTGTTTTTCGCTGCACAACTTACCCCGAACAATAAACAGGTTTTAAATTTCCCATTAAACCGTTAAACATTAAAAAGTTAATCACAGAAATGGGCCACCGGTGATTCACTAAAAAATTAACTTTGCATTTGTTTCTAAATAAATTTTAAATTTCAACCCTGTAATTTATGACGTCACCCTGCTACCCCGTTTGTAATTGTATCTCTTATTTGGGACAAAGAGAACAAAGAACGATGTAACTATGATTAAATGCGGGTAGATAAGTACAAAATAATTCTTTTATTTAACTAAATTGTTATTCGTTATATTTAAGCGGTCCGAGTGGTAAAAAAATATTATTTTCATCAAGTTGCTTTGAAATTTATATGTAGGTAGAATTTTCAACTTTATATCAGGTGACTGGTAGTAAAATCAATATTTGTACTAGAAATAATATTCTACAATAAACATGCAAATGATCGTAGTTAGGATATATAAGGGCACGCAATATATATGTATGTAAATGGTTTCGATTTCTGATAATTAGCGTTGTTGATCACGGCTATGTGGATTTATACGAAATTTGAAGGAAAATTAGGAACTTTTATGCCCTATTCCTAATGAGAGAAGAATCTAATTCATGGCATAACTTTATACGAGAGTGGAATTCTATTATCTATCATGTTGCAAGGATTTTATGTGCTTGCAATGTGGATCTTAACTAATTATTGACCTCATACTAGGTCAATAATTACTTAAGATCCACTACCCTACGATTCTTCACTGATAACTCACGTGTTGAAGATCACATTCAAACTCTCTGTAAAGCTTAACTTTGGTCTTAACAGTGTCCTATTTAATTTAAGTACAAGTTTTTCGTTAAGTTGCTGAAGATTTTAATGGTGTCGTTCTGAAAGGATGCCGTACTCGTGACATTCCAATGACCCCTATTCTGTAGGCTTAACTAAATCCAAGTCACGATCGTTGCTTACGACAGCTTTAGTACTATTCTATTTTGGTGACACCTCGAAACACGAAATACTAACAATTGTACGATATTTAAATACTACGGATTAAAATTCTCGAGAGAAACATAATACAGGTGACCTGAAAACTGATTATTGTCCAATTTAAATTTTAGAATTAACATATAGTAGATGTTAATTCTAAAATTTAAATTGGAAAATAATCAGATACTATATTTAAACAGATTACTATGTTTAAATATAGCCTCCACGTGTGTAGTTCGATGAATTGCAATACTAGGTTCTAGTGTTTAGACACAATTGGAAATGAGGTTTAGTGGAATTTCATGTTGCACACGTCATTTTTTAATAAGTTTATGTTAGCTTCAAAGTTAGGCAGAAATGTGTTAAATACTCACATTCTGTCAATTAGAATTTGGTACGTATATAATAGGAGGCAAGTCTATTGCCGTCCACCGGGCACTTTAGGAGTTAAAGATAGTGATATTGGGAGTATATTGAAAAGGAAATGTAAGGACCAGGGAAGTAATGGAGGGAAAGGGACATTGCCTATACGTATTGTTTGGGAAGTGTGCTCGAGGATGTTGGGAGAATCGTGGAAGTCAATATAATCTATTTCAAATTGTAGTATTGGTTATTGGTTTTTGTTCTACGCGGGCTAATATCCGCAACTTGACGTCTTCTGTGCGCCTATTTTGCGTGACAGGGTGAAAGGCTGCTATTGCCATTCCAACTCCTCGAGATAATTTAGCAAACCTCTGGTGTCGCCGATGACCTCGGGGAGAGTCCTTGGCTATCCCAGATGTTTGGCCCGGTATGTGTCCACTCCTGTACACTCCAGAGGGATGTGGGCAACCGTCTCTTGTGGGCAACCGTAAGCATGGTCTGCAGAGGGGGCTGTCGGTTACACCTATATTAAACAGATGTTTGTTAAAGGACCATGATCCGTTATTAAATGGGTTAGTATACGTAGTTTTGGACGTGGGAAAATCTCCGGTCTATGCGAGGGAGAGCCTCGCCTCTGTCATGTATTACCTTAGTATGACGCCGTATGACTGATGTAGGCCATCCAGAGGGAAGGGAAACGATGGGTTCAGGACCTATCGCAGCAAACTCTGATCTTTTTATGGCTAGTTCGTCTGCGGCATCGTTGCCTTGTGAGTTACTGTGACCTTTGATCCAATGCAGAGTTACCTGCTGGCGACACTGGCTGGGCTGGTGACACTTATACATAAGCTTTGAAGTGATAATATTGCTTTTCAGTGTCTATGTTGATTTGCTGTCCAAGAGGATTCAAATGGAGTAGTTCTTTATTCAAATTTCAATCAATTAGCTGACCTGATGATGAAACCAGGACGTAAATAGTGGAACTCTTTAAGGGTTTCTCGTAAACCGTTGGAGTATTAGATCATAACATGTTGTACCGCAGGTCTGAATACTTAATTCTGTCGAAAGCGGTCTAAATAATGTGTTAGCTATGTCTATATCTGTTAAAAGCAATACGAAGGTACAATACGGCTTTTCTTTTAAAAATATTGCGTATTATTCTTTCCTATATTTATATATTTTGTTTAAAAGAAAAACGTTTTTATTTTGCAGCGGTAATTGCATTTGATGTTTTTAATTTAACGGCTATACTTCACGTCTGTACACACATTTAGTATAGAAACTTTAACTAGGTCACTAAAATCTTGTAAAAATTATTTTAATTTTTAAAAGATAATGAATTGTAAATTTTAACAAATATTTAATCTATAAGTCCGACAAAAAAACGAGGTAAGTTATTGATATACAGACGCTTGATCGAGGTGATCTGCAACTGACATAGTTTGGCACTGGAGTTAAAAATTAACAGATTAATTTGCCTATGACCAAATATCACAATTTCATGAATATTGTACATAGTACATAGTTACTTTGTCAACAGACTTAGAAAGTCTTCAGAAAGTAATTTTGGCTGCAGAACTTTCTACCACTGTAACTACTAAAGTAAGACGATTGCAAGCAATCATGTGCCACCACAGCATCGGTGGTCAGGGTCATTAAAGTGCAGTAAAGAAACCACCTTTTCTCTCCAAACTAAACAAGAGACTTATTTGCGAAGTTAGGGGAAGCCGTAGTCGTTGCAACCAGCATTATGGTTAATTGTTTAGGTTTGCGAGTACTTACGTAAATGTCTTCCTTCAGCTGTTTTAACTGAACTATAATTGATTATTATTACAACCACAAACTAATTCAATGTCGAAGAATCTTAACCGTACAACTAAAGTAGTAGTAGTATACTTGTGACCGACAAGAGTAAAAGATTAAAATAAAATAATTGTTTGTTTGTATATAAATACCTTACGAACCACGGTATGGAATTCTACATAAACATGGATCACTGGTTATCACACTGTAAAAAAGTGTGATTAAAAAATAAACGAAAGATATTTAAAAAATCAATAAAATACTTTATCCATAAATCGTTTTTTTTATAAGTAACGTATGTCGGAACAGACACTTATTTCATATAAAGGTTTCATATAATATGTATTAATAAAGCAAAGGAAATTCATTAATATTTCTGTTTGTGTTCAGTACCATCTGTTAAAATAATGCCACGAAAACAAAAGCGACGCACACTTATCAAGCTATAGATTCTGTATTTATTCGTAGCACAGTTGAGTATTTATTCGAAACACAGTTGAAGCAAATATAATTCGCGTTAAATCCCCATAAAAATCCGTCGCGGCAGGATGAATAGACCAGGCCACATTCAGCGAGCTCATGAAAAGAGCGACCAAAAACGAATATATTCGAAGAGAGAAACGACTGAAATACGTCGAGCGGTCGCCAGTCGCAAGCTACAGGGAAAACCTAGATGTGTCAACAAAAACTGTTTTAAATCTTTTACAACAAATTTCTAACCAAAATGTTCCGTTCTTTGACTAATTCCTTAGTGATAATAATTACCTGAATGACAAAGCAGGTTATGTTATTGTTGTATGTATGTATGTATGATGTTCCTTTGTCACACCCTAGGGCCTGTACGGTTTGATGGATTTTTAACATGTGTGGTGTCATTTTAATTGTCTTAATAGTATAAGCGGTATAGGGTAAAACATCAGCAAAAAATGCACTCGAGGTTTACATACATTTTTTTTTTAATTGATTATGGTAAGAAAGTAATATTTTATCTCTGTTTTTTTTTATGCGATAGGGGGCAAACGAGCAGACAGGTCACCTGATGGTAAGTGACTACCGACGCCCATGGACACCCGCAACTCAAGAGTCACAAGTGCGTTGCCGGCCTTTTAGGTAGGAGTACACTCTTTTCTTGAAGGTTTGAAGGTCGCATCGGTTCGGAAATACGGCAGGCGACAATTTGTTCCATAAGCTGGTTGTGCGAGGCAAAAAGCTTCTGGAGAAGCGCACAGTGGTGGAGTGCCAATCGTCCAGGTGATGGGGATGGATATTTTGTCGCGTAGGACGATGGCGGAAAGCAGCAGCCGCTATAAGTCCGAACAATTGCTCTGAACACTCCCCCTGATACAAGCGATAGAGGATGCAGAGTGAAGCTACATCTCTACGTAACGCCAAGGTGTCAAGTCGATCAGAAATATCTTGGCAGACGATGATGCGAGTCGCTCTCCGTTGAATGCGGTCAAGAGGAAGAAGTTGGTACTGGGGTGCACCTGCATAGAGATGAGAACAGTATTCCATGTGCTGCCGAACCTGCGCCTTATAAAGTTACAGGACCGGAGTAAGTACCGGAGTAAAATACTGTCTCGAACTGTTTAGCACACCAAGCTTCTTCGAGGCTAATATGGCCTTACTCTCTAAGTGACCGCGAAACTGGACTTCGCTTGATGTATCGACGCCAAGGTTTCCGATACTGGCTGATGTAGTTAGGGAAGTGCTCTCAAATTGAGATGATACGACTAATGGTATCTTTTTAGCGGTGAACGCGCAAACCTGTGTTTTCGTGGGATTAAACTGGACTAGTCGACCCCAATCTGAAACTTTTGATAGAGAAGTTTCGATTTCAGACACAAGTTTGGATCGGCTTTCGATGACGTTTACCCGGGAAATGTTAGCGCGGCCGGTGTAAAGGGCATCACTCGTGCTATCGTCTGCATAGCAATAGATGCTGCTAATCTGCAGCATGTCATTGATATGCAGAAGAAACAGCGTGGGTGATAGCACACAGCCTTGTGGGACACCAGAATTAACAGACTTGGAGTCGGAGCATGCACCGTCAACAGCGACCTTGATGCTTCTGTCTGTAAGAAAACTGGTGAGTCAATTACACAGTTTCTCGGGAAGCCCATAGGAAGGAAGCTTCGCAATAAGCGCTTTGTGCCAGACCCGATCGAAGGCCTTCGCCGCGTCCAAACTAACGGCCAACGCTTCCCCCTTGGTCTCGATCGCCTGTGCCCACCGGTGAGTCAAGTAAACAAGAAGATCACCAGCTGAACGACCCCTACGGAAGCCGTATTGTCGATCATTGAGGAGCTGGTGGTCTTCTAAGTACCGGAGGAGCTGGCAGTTAACAATGGATTCCATTATCTTGGAGAACAAGGAGGTGATGGCTATGGGTCTTTAGTTGGACGTATCCGAGTGATCTCCTTTTTTAGGGATTGGGTGCACTAGTGCTGTCTTCCATGAGTTCGGGACTACGCCAAGAGAATAGGAAAGCCGATAAAGGCGCGTTAAAACCGGTGCCAACTCTGGAGCACACGTCTTCAGCACGATAGGAGAGATTCTATCGGGCCCACTCGACTTAAGAACGTCGAGGGAAAGAAGCGCTTTACGCACTGCTCTTTGTTTAAACAGGACTTCCGGCATGCGGGTCTCGCACTGCGGTATGGTCGGTGGTGCGTTTCCCCCGTCGTCCAGGGTCGAGTTGGACGCAAAGAGTTTGCCCAGAAGATCGGCTTTTTCTTTAGCGTCGTGGGCCAACGAATTATCTCCTATGCGCAGAGGTGGAAGGGATGGCTTACAAAATTTCCCCTGGACAGCTTTGGCAAGAGACCAGAATGCAAGAGTTCCGGAAGGGAGACTCACTAGTCTCTCGCCAATTCTGCCGATGTGAGCCGACTTCGCCCCAGCAATTACTCTTTTGAGGGACCTGGAGGCAAAGTTATATTGTTTCTTTAATGTGCTGGTCCTTCCATCCCGTGCTGTCGTTGCATTAACCCATGCTTGGTAACATTCCTGCTTTCGGCGGGACGCCGCTTTGCAGGTTCGACCAAACCAAGGCTGGGACTTGCCACCTGTGGGAATCAGGGAGAATGGAATGAAAAGTTCCATACCCTGAAGCACAACATCCGCGACAGAGTCGGCAACGACATTGGGATCATCCGGCGAGAAGCAAACCTGCCTCCGTGGGTAGGATGCAAAGAATGTTCGCATTCCATCCCAGTCTGCTGACCTATAGTGCCATACGCGGCGACTACGTGCAACTCGCGGCCGCAGCGAGTAAACGAGTGGCACTATACTCCTAATCAGGCAATGGTCTGATCTGAGCCAAGAGGGGCCCCAACGGATATTTTGTAGCCGTCGGGATGTGAGGTCAGCAGAAGATCCAACTGTTCTTAAGTTTAAATGTATCGAGTATATGTATTATACTATTAAGCTGTTTTACGTTTATTTTGAATTTTGTCTTTGACAAGCAACATATTGTGGTAATATTGTTTGTGTACAGATCAGTAGTAGATAATTGGAAAACGGACAATTTCAAATAATTGTTTCGATATTTAGTAAAATAAAGTTATTGAATTTGAATTTAATATAAATCAGAAAAAATGTACAAGCAACATTGCAAAGGAATCTTGAAAGATAAAAAAAAGGATTTATAATTGTAGCGCGTTGTGTTGATGGAATAAAGATATTAAAATATAATTTAATATTGAACAAAATAAATATACAAGCCACATTGGAATGAAATCCAGTTGCAATCGTTAATTATTAAAAAAAAACACTTATTTATTGACCTGTTAGAGTCTGGTGGTTAGTAACCCTGTTGTAAGTAATTCTTATGTCGCGGGGGACTTTACAGACATTCAAACAAAGAACACCCAGAGTACCAATACTTTGACCAGAATAATTTGAGGAATATGCAAATTGTTGACCCGTGTGGGGATCGAAACCACAACAATTGGCACGGTAGCGTGGTGGCGAGGTGACCACTTAAACTACTGCTCCATACATGCAGTCGCCATATCTTTCTTATGTATGAATAAAAAACGTATATAAGTATATTTATCAGTAATCTGGTTACCATGTGTCAAGGTATTATTATTTTATTGTGTTATTATTATGTATTGGAATTTAATATAAAACATTGTAAATATACAAGCAATATTGCAATTGAATTATTAGTGATTAAAAAAGGACGAATAATTGTTGCGAGTGGTGTTGATGGCATAAAAATATTGAATTTATAACAAACCAGTATAAATATAGGAGAAATGTTGTAATTGAATGAAATAATCAATTAGCCTACGGCAGTCCACTGCTGGACAAAAGGCCTCCCATAATGTGCGCTATAGCATCCGATTTTCATCCTTACGCATATAGTCTATACCAGCTACCTTCTTTAGGTCGCCGGTCCATTGGGCTGTGGTCATCCTCGTATATGCTTCGATTCAAAACAAAAAATGATTTATTTTTAGATAAAAACTTATACAGATATCCACAGAAGAAAACTACCCCTAAAAAGAGAGAATTATTTATTTTTATAACAAACAAATGAACCTTAAAATATTTTTAGTTAGCATTTTTAATTAATCCCGATCTACGCTTTACGCATTACAGGTTAGCCTTTTCAGTATGTTTGCGCATCTATGTTTGTGCTAGCTTACCAAGCAGTGCAAATACCTCGACGGGAAAATAAAAATATAGCCAGAATATAGAACGTAAACATGTTTACGGACTCAAATGTTCGATTAAAAACTGACGATTAGGTAAACATTTATTATTCATTTATATATTCCCTCCATACATCACGGTGACATATTAAGCGGAGGGATGTAATGTTTTACCTTTACCTTTTAAAGTTTTGATACAGTTTTTTTTTATAGAAGAGTTTGTTGAGTTTTTTTGTTAGATTTTCTTTATGTCACTGATAGCCTCTGCACAAATCCAAAGATAGCCAAACCTTGTATTTTTCTTCTTAGCTACCATGAAAGTTAATAACGGAATAGTTATTTTACTTCCCACTTTGGAAGTGTTTTCAAAATTGCATTAGTATATATTTCAGCTAAGATATACGGTGGGGGTACTTAAATCGACAAATAGCTACGTTGCAATTGACAGTGTATTAAACAGTTGCTTGCATGCCAGAATACGACCAAGACGAAGTTTTAGATAGACTACACACTGGCGTTTCAATGGACAGGGCTTTATGTGTAGATGATTACATAATTTATGAGGACTGTTTTTATATATTATACATACATACATATATGATGTATGTACCCAGTTAAAGTTTGATATTTAGATTCCTCTCAACTGACCTACCATAATGACACCACTTTGCCTGATGGTAAGCAATATATGGAGTCCAAGAGCGGTGGTCACCATCCTCATTGCATGTCTAGTCAATGTAGTATGGTGACCCACACTATGGCGGCCTGGTGAGATGCTTTTTCACGCCCCACTTAAAAGACCCAGGATCAAAGTGGGAAGGAAAAACGTGCGCTGGTAGTGAATTCCAATCTTTCACCGATCGGCACAGGAAAGAAGAGCCAAACCGTTTCGTTCGGGATCGCGGATCGAGCCAGCATGTCATTGATATGCAGAAGGAACAGCGTGGGCGATAGGACGAAGCCCTGAGGTACACCAGCGCTAACCTCTTGGAAGTCAGAGGCCGCGCCGTCACAGAGAACCCTAATGCAGCGCTTGTGGAGGAAGGCAGCAACCCAGTTGCATAGCTTGGATGGCAGACCTAATGCAGGAATTTGGAGAGAAGCGAGCGATGCCAGACCCTATCGAAGGCCTTGGCAATATCGAGGCTGATGGCCAAGGACTCCCCATGCCTATACATAGCCTCACCCCAAAGGTGTGTGACGTACGCTAGAAGATCACCCGTGGATCGGTTCGGCCTAAAACCATATTGCCGATCATTTAACAAGGAGTGATCCTCTAGGTGTCGGATTAATTGTGTATTGATTATCCGCTGCGCACCTTACAGAGTATGGAGGTGACGGCTATAGGACGGTAATTAGCTGGATCGGAGCGGTCGCCTTTTTTGGGAATGGGTTGGACGTTCGCCTCTCTCCAGGCCTCCGGAACAATTCCCGAGGAATAGGACAGGCGATACAAGCGCGTCAGTACAGGAGACAACTCTGGTGCACAGTTTTTAAGAAACACCGCCGGAATACCGTCGGGTCCACTGGCTTTCCGGACATCGAGTGACCGAAACTCCGCACGGACATCCCTCTGCCGGATGCGTATATCCCGCATTGCGGAGTCGCAAGTCGCAATGGTGGGTGGGTGAGCGCCACGGTCGTCGATTCGGGAGTTAGCCGCAAAGAGGTCAGCAAGTAGTTCCGCTTTCTCTTGCTGCTCGTGGGCCAGTGATCCGTCAGAGTACTTCAGCGGTGGCAGCGAAGGCTGGCAGTAGTTGGACTGCACGGCTTTGGCCAATCGCCAAAACATACGGCTACCCGTAGGGTATGCGACGAGTTCTTGACCAAACCGTGCAATGCGCTGGGCATCAGCTCTGATGTAAGCCCTCTTGCATTCCATAGTGGCTTTGTTAAACGCTGCTTTTAGGCGATTCTGGGTCACAATGAGCGCGGGCCCTGATCCATGCGTGGTAGGCTGACTACTTTTGAGCGACAGCACGGGTGCACTCGCGATTGAACCAGAGACGGGTCTTCGTGCTGGCGACTTCACTGTAGGGGATATAGTACTCCATACCGACAGTGATTTCGTCAGCCACGGCAGACGCGCTTTGCGACAGATCCCTGTCTTTAAAGCAGCGTTGAGCTCAAGGGATGGATGCAAAATAATCCCGCATTCCATCCCAGTCTGCTGACGAGTAGTGCCATAACCGTAGCCTTGTTACCACATGCCGTAGTGGGGCAACAAGAGGCACCGGGGTGGACACCAGGCAGTGGTCGGAGGATCCCAGAGGGGCGTGAACCGTTACAATGTACTGTGCTGCTTTAATATTTTTATGTTCAACCTACTCAACATACATCAACACCATCTAGCAAAGATAAGCCCACCCACGTAACAAGTACTCTAGGGACGTAGTAAGATCCTGAATCGCGACATAAGAGTTCAGGCGCTGATTAGTATATTTCTTTTATGTCACTTAAAGAAGAAAATCTTGTTTAAGAATTTATCGCGATTGTGCAAGGTCTCTTACCGCAGTGAGGGCATGTCACGGCGCCTAGCGGGTTGCCAGGGAGCTACAACTTTTTCTTTGATAGAGTTCACATAAATCTGCTCTTAGACCGGCAATACGAGCGCTGGCAAAAATAAGAGTATATACAATTTTCACTTAGTTCATATATTGGTCGAAAATGGCAGATTAATTATTGAGGTTTTTTGAAGAATTATTATTATTTGCATATTATAATTATATAGTATATACTTATTGTAGAAAATAATGTTTAATTATCTCATTATCACATAGGCAATTACTTCACGAGTCATAATCTGTATAGTTTATAGAGATCGGTGTATGTTTGTAGATAAATATATAAAAAAAATGATGTTCTATGAAAGGAGTTCTGAATAAAGAAGAAAAATATATGCAGCTTAATTTCATTTAATCTGCTAGAAACGGCTATGATGCTGGT
Source organism: Tyria jacobaeae (assembly GCA_947561695.1). Lineage (NCBI taxonomy): Eukaryota > Metazoa > Arthropoda > Insecta > Lepidoptera > Erebidae > Tyria > Tyria jacobaeae. The sequence goes on from OX387218.1 coordinate 13,798,311, forward strand.
GAACGTCACCGGTCGCATAAAGAAAATTCTTGCATTAAATTACAAGAAAGTATGCAATTTAACTCTAGGCTACCGACTGTACTGCATCTGTCCTACCAACGCAACGTCGGAGGGAGAGAACATGGCGGTTAGACTCATAGTAATTTAAACTTAATAAAAAACCTTATTAATCTAAAAACAACATTTTGTAAAACACTTAATTTCCATTTTTTCAGTATCATAGTCATCAAGTTTGTACCAACTGTGACAATGCCATGGGCATTGTCACAGTTGGTACAAACTTGAATTGTTATTAACTTATGATCACCTTTTAAAACTCAGAACCGCAAACACGAAAACAGGAATGAAAATTAATAAAGTCTTAAAATAAATATTTAAAGAGGTCAAAAGCTTGACCTATTTCAATATAAATTCATCAGAAAAGAGCAATAAAATTACGAGATGACTAATAGTGTTATACCAAAGTATTCAAGATGAAAAGTACTAAGAGTCTTAAATATAGATTGATGTTATGATGTTACACTATTTGTTATTATTGAACAGGGGAACGTTAGGAATAATAAAAACGTTAGTTAATGTTATGTGAATTCTCTCACGTAATTCCTTTTGGCAACCCAATCTAGGGTATTTGGCTTGTAAACGGCCTTTTACTTGGCTAATCTAGAATAGATATATAATATTATCGAAGTGTATTACAACCGTGATAAAGTGGACGCTTACACTCGCCGTGATAGGTATATTCGTAATTAACTTGCTAAACAAATATCTTAAGTAGTTTTAACCTATAATAGTCCATGTGTCGATTTGATACTTTGAACGTAAAGTATTCCTTTCATTAAATACTATTAAATGAAAGGAATAGTTTTTCAGACAACCCTGCGATAATCTTAAAACTATGTTTACTATTTGGAGGCCATCGAAGCGTCGATCGACACAGTCCGACGTTTATAACGGCGATCAATTGCATAAAAAAGAGAAAGATAAATAAAATATCAAAGTAGATTGAGAGTTGCCATTTATAACAATAACACAGTAAAATAATTGATAGGTATAACTTTCCTGCTATGGATAAAAGACTATTGCATTAAGCTTAGTAGCAAGAGAATATAAATGGTGTCTCGAAGACTCACTCACAGGTCTATGAGAAGTCGAGGGTGATCTTGTTTATATTCGTGTAGGTCTGCCCAATTTATTATATCGGTGAATATATTGTTGCAACAAATCAAATCTTCTACAATACTTGGCATCTAATACGAGTCCCCTAAATACAATATTTATGTATTTTCAGACAGTTTCATACTTTACTCAGAATGTCCGCCCGACTTCTACCGAAGACCAGACTAGATTGGATCGTTACTTTCTCTTATGTTTAGTACTTTTATTTGTGTTATTGTTTAGAAGGGAGGATGTGGGAGTTAAAGTTATATTGGTTACATGTTACTCGGAGTGGCGAGTATGAATAATGCATTTTTGTTTTGGATTTTTATGAGGAAACTTTTGATTATTTTCAGTTGGGCACCGTATAGGTATGCGAGTTAAGGAGAGACTATCTAAGGTATATGGGGTATTTATTATTAAGAAATTAATACGTATTTCATAACAAAAATAGCTTTTATATTAAAATTACTAAAGGCTTTTTATGTGTTTATATCCTTTAAACGACTACAAAATGAATAAATAATTAATTACGAATTGGTGTGGAATTAAGGGGCGTTTAGTAGGTTTGAAAATAAATAACTGACAAGAGCTATAAATTGATCTCACTATATTTATCATATGACCAAAGAATGTTTCGGACTGTCGTGGCGAACGGACGTGCTTGCGCTCCGACCGCTATCGTACGGGCGCCCCTAACACTGCTTATTTTAATATTTAATATTTGTTAAATATTATTATTTGCACCCGAATTGTACTTGTACATTCGGAGGCGAATACCTTCCCCGAGAAGGCCAGCGTGTAAACCTTCGCCGCGGGGTGGGGTCTCCGACCCTAACCTCAACGGTGATGGCAAACATGCCAAGGCGCCACGAGGACGGATCCACCAACATGAAGAGTACCAGCAGTGAAGAGAAAGGCTCGACCGACGCAGCGCTGCAGGACCAGCGACAAAAATACCAGGGGGACCTGAGTATTTTCAACTCCCTTCGAGAGAAGAGAGAAATGTCGCAGGGTCTGCAGCGCTGGTTGGAGGCGTACTTCCGAGTAATGGAAGTACATATTGGCGACAAGAAAAAGGAGGACCTCACTGCCCAGGATGTACACATCCTGACAGCGGTGGGGTTAGCACTGCCGCCTACCGTAACGCCTATACCAGCCAAACGGAGGCGGGAAGAAGACCCGGAGCCGCAAGCGGCGAAGAGGACGACAGTAGAGGTTTCCCTAACCTCGGACTCCGAGGAAGGGGATATATCTAAGTCCTCTCCACCTCGCCCGAACCGACTCCAGTAACACTGGAAGTTGAACGGGCCCCTACGCCTACACCCAGGCCAAGGACAGCAGCAGCTGTACTTGCCGCACCACCACCCCAGAAACCCATAACAACTCAGAGGCCCATAACAACTAAAAGGCCCATAACAACACAAGGCCCTTCCAAGGCGCCCACTACACAGACGTCCACAAGGAGACAACCAATCCTTGTAGTGGACCGTCTGGAGAACTGGACGACCCACATGAAGGAGTTGACCGCCAAAATCGGTCACCCACCCAGCGTGAGGCCCTTTGGGAAGGGATTTAAATTCACTCCCAAAGAAGACGCTGAATTCCGAGTCATTCAGGCTCACCTGGATGACCTCGGACAGGACAAGGCGCCTTATTACGCCATCGCCCCACCGCACCAGAAGCCCCTGAAAATGGCTATCCGGGGCTTACCTGCGGACACTCTGGAGGACTTGACTAGCAAGGGAGTCAGTCAAGTTTGCGAAGCATATCCGTGCTCGTACTAGCAGACCCGGATGCATCTTCTTCGCAGAAGTGGAGAAGAGCCCGACCGCAGCCAAGGCCTACAACATCGACAAGGTCTTACTCATGCCAGGCGTCGTCATAGAGGCCTGGAGGGGCAAGAAAGGACCCTCTCAATGCCACCGCTGCCAAGGCTTCCACCACAGTTCCCAGAACTGTCACAGGCGCCTAGCCTGTGTGCGATGCGGTGGCGAGCGTCAGGCGCACAACTGCCCTCGACCAAAGGAGGAGCCACCCACGTGCGCCAACTACCAAGGCCCGCATCCAGCCTGCAGTGCGGCGTGCCCAATCTACAAGCGGGAAGCCCGCAACAAGAAGGCGGGACTCACGCCGAGGACCCCAAGGTCATCGACCAACCAAACGTGGTCGTCGACTCGGCACCCACCACGCTGATGGCCGAAGCAAACCCGGGGTCAAGCTCCACAAAAAAGAGGAGAAGGCACCGAAGAAAGAAGGCGGCCCAGGAAAAGCCACCCACACCTGCGGCGGCACCCAAAAACTGCAGCCCAGCAGCCAAGGACCCGGAGAGGGACCAACTCGCTGCCTTGCTCATGCTGTTCGCACAGCGTGTTAAGGCAGGCGAGATTAATACGACAGGACTGCTGCAAAACCTCACTACCAATGGATAAGCCGCTCAGGGTGGTTCATTGGAACGCGAAGACGCTGAAGTCCAAGATAGGCCTACTACACCTATTTCTCAAGGAACAGCGGGTCGATATCATGCTGATAAGCGAGATCCACCTGAAGGCCAACAGACCACTCAAGATCCCAGGGTACATTGTGTACCGCCAAGATGAGGTCTCGCCAAGAGGCGAAGCATATCGTGGACTCGCTGTCCTAGTGAAGAGGACAGTAGTGCATCAACCCGTCCAACCGAAGAGACTCGATACCATGTATGCGCGTGGTATCGATGTCCAAATCGGCAGGCGGGAGATGCGCCTCTACGCGGCCTATCGAGCTCCGAATCAGAGAGCCCGCGTCGATGAACTTTGGAGCCTTCTCCAACACACAACGCCGACCATAATCGCGGGAGACCTGAACGCAAAGCACCAAGCATGGCACAACACCACCAACAACGCAATGGGAAATCTCCTTATGTAAGACTCCGATATGCATAACTATGAAATCGCTGGCCCCAGAGAACCCACTAGATTGGACCCAGCGGTCTATAGTGATAGCGTACTGGACATCATAGTGTTCAAAGGACTAAGAGCACCTCCGGCACAGGAAGTGCTCGAGGACCTACCATCGGACCACAGGCCGGTGCTACTTGTGTTCAGGGAGCCCGCGGCTACGGTCGGCCCACCGAAGCCCACAGTCCACACAGACTGGAGGGCTTACCAAGAATCCCTAGCGGGTTACAGCCGCCCCACGGTTGTAAAAACGCCAGTGGAAGTCGATGAAGCCGCCGAACAAATCACCGGAGCTATCCAAGCCGCACTTCGAGTCTCCTCGAGCACTAGACCGAGCAGCGAGCGACAGAACCCTCTGCCCGCTCGGCTCCGTAAAATGCTCGAGGAGAAGCGAGAGGCTAAGAAGCTCTGGCAGAGAAGATATCGAGGACGAACAGCCCTCGGTACACCGACTCTGCAGGCAACTGACTGCAGAACCAAACCCCACGCGCCCCCTGTTCGCTGAGGACGGGCAAATACGCTACAAAGCGCAAAACCGTGCCGAGATCATCGCGAACAGCCTCGAAAAACAGTTCACACCTCACGACAATCAAGACGAGGACCACACTCGGGAGATAGAGGCGGCAACCCATCTCTACCTCTCGAGGCCCCTCGCAGTTACTGCGATGATCAGGAAAACCAACCCACGGAAAGCACCTGGTGAAGACGGAATACCGAACACTGCACTGCACAGCACTTCCACTGAAATCACTCATAGCGTTGACACAACTGTTCAACGGTATCCTGAGGACCGGCCACTTCCCTAACATCTGGAAGCGAGGTCGGGTTATCGTACTTCCGAAGCCCGGCAAGGACCTCAGAAAACCGGAGAACTACCGGCCCATCACACTCCTCTCGACGACGTCCAAGGTGTTCGAGCGCTTACTGCTAGTAAGGGCTCAACCCCACATCCGGCTGAGGCCCGAGCAATTTGGATTTCGTCAAGAGCACTCCACCACGCTCCAGCTGACTCGTGTCCTAGACGAGAACGTGGTTGAACAAGGGCGGGAGCACGGTGACCGTGATGCTCGACATGGAGAAGGCGTTCGACAGAGTGTGGCATGAAGGTCTCATCCACAAGCTGTCGACATCGTATCTACCACGAAAAGTAGTCGCGATCATCGCATCGTTCCAGAGACCCAGACCCAGAGAACCTTCCGTGTGGCTATAGAGGATACCACATCAGAAATCAAAACCATCAGTGCCGGAGTCCCGCAAGGGAGCTGTCTGTCACCGGCCTTGTACGCCCACTACACGGATGACATCCCTGTAGTCGGAGACGTCAAGCTGGCACTGTTTGCAGACGATGCCGCGTACTTGTCAAGTTCACGCAACGCCGCACACGCTGCACGGAAATTGCGCCCCACATTCGAAGCCCTTCCGGGCTGGCTGAAGCGATGGAGGCTCAAGTGCAACGTGTCGAAGACCCAGGCGATGATAAACGGTATGGCACACCACCCGCCAAACCTGCGTCTGATGGAAGAGGACATACCATGGTCCCCAAAGGTCAAGTACCTGGGAATCACCATCGACAGATCACTGTCAATGAATCACCACGTCGAGACCGTCACAGCGAAGGCCAGAGCTGCGCGGACGAAGCTGCGTCCCCTGCTATCCTCCAGACTACCAGTAAGTGCCAAACTAGGCATTTACAAAATATATATCAGGTCGCGCCTCACCTACGGTGGGCCGGCCTGGTACAACTTGATAGCAGGGACATCGTGCCAACGTTTGCAGGCTGTAGAGAACAGCTGCCTTCGCATGGTGGTCGACGCCCCCAGGTACCTCAGGAATGCAACAATCCACCGAGACCTCAAGTGGGAACCTATAAAGGAGTTTGTGAGCAGACTCGCCACGGGGATGTTTGAGCGGGCTGACCGCTCGAAACTTCCCCACCTGGTAGGCATTGCTCCGCTCCCACATCCAGACGATACAACACTCATCCGGAGGCGACTCAAACGCCCCGCTCGGGAGCTCATATCAGTTCCTTCGAGCGGGGCATTGGCTTCGCCATCGGATGCAGATAGCCAACCACCGACCTCTCGCAGGCGGCTCGCTGGACCCCTCTTCAGAGGAGCGATCGGCGAGCAAACCTCGAGGCCGGTGAGCTAACTCCAAAGACCGGCTCACAGTGGTGAGCTGCGAGGAAAACCACTATAAGGAGCCCAGTGCTTCAAATAGTCTCCCCAACCCCCTCAACAGGGGTGAGATGATACCAGATTAGTATCATATGACCGACGGATATTATTATTAATGCAAAAGTACATATGTATGTACCTTTGTCATACTTTTGGCCGATATTTCTTTAGACATATTTAATGTTATTCCCAAAATACATTGAATAGAATAGATTTGGATGGATGCGGCGACACTATATTTTTGTTTTGCAGGATAATTTCGAATAATTGTTTACAAATTTTATAAAATAAAGAAATTGTTTTACATATCATATATATACACTATCATATCCACTTTACAAAAGGACTTGTTTATAAGGAAAGGAAAGAAAAAGGTTTTAACTAACTATATTCACGCGAGTGAAGTTGCGGGCAAAACACTTTCATGGATCATGGATCAAATGTCCGTTACCTTTTCGCTAGCTGTTGAAAACAATACAAAATTTTGGTGAAAATCTTAACATCATATATGTTGATCAAAACAGAACAAACAATATATATTTCTTTTTTATTATTATATTTTTATCTTTGTTTGTTTAATATGCCTGTGCAGTAGTCTTTAAAACGACTTAAAATCATGTTTTTTATTAAACCAAATTTCAATTCAATACATCCTGGTCATTCAATAGTACCTAAAATTTTTTAAAAAATATCCTTATGCATATGCATATATGTGTAGTTCTAGGTAGATTAGAATAGGGCCATACCATATCTAAACTTTAATGGCCAGCCTAAAGTGGGCATTTGATACAACTCTGCCTACCCTTCGGGGATGTAGGTGTGATGATGAGTATTTGGGATTTATTACATGAACAAATTCAAGGTTGAACATAAAACTATAGTTTTCACAAAATAAGAAGGTGTTATGACGCCTGTCACGGTCTGTCATTTTCAATTTTCAACTAACCCTTAAATGAATATGAAACTGAAATACTTTAACCCAAATTAATGTATACTTATTTGTAAATCAGCGCAATTAAGTCGGTGTAATTTAAAAACAGTGAAAAATATTTTATTTTAAATACTAATAATATCTATACAAAAACTAATTCATCTCACAAGTAACGAGAAAAGGAGAAAACACATTGAATATTTATATAAGAATGACAGATTCCAAATTCAAATGTAAGATTTTTTTTTTATAGTAGCAGTTTTTATGACTAAGTATAAAATGGCGAAATTGTGGTGACATCTCCAAAATGGCCACAATGAAGTATTGAACTGAATATATGCTACTAAGTTTTTTACGTAACATGAATACTTTTCTTAATTATTTCTTACCTTTTCAAATCTTCAATAAATTATTGTCAATTAAATATCAATTTTTGACGGATTTTCGAACCGAATAGCTCTGATAGTATTACAGAAAATAGGTAAGGAGCATTTTTTAAACTCTCTATCCGCTTTCCACTGTGTATCTTAGTCTAATATTTGTAAACCAGACTATTGATAGGTACAATAAAACCTATGTTTGTTGTACCTACAGCACCTAGAACCTTGTCGCGTACTTTAATCGACGACTTAGTAGTTACAGCCTATAAAAGACGCATTGCTCAATATTTAACTGATAATTTGTAAAATTAATAGGGTGGTAAAATCCAAACAACTTCTAAAGCGGTACGCCAAGGGCAGTCACAGATTTTTTTTTTATTTACTGATAATAAAATGACCGAGTTGGAAGCTTCCCAATTAGTCAGCATAGCACAACGTGGGCATTATCAGATTTCAGTGATGGGTTGATGGGGTGTTAACTATCAAGAAGTGACTGAGCCATATTTTTGTGAACAAGTGCCAAAACATCGGCACAAGTGTATCAAGATACGATTCTTGGTTAAGTGGTGGTTAAGCATCTTAACAACACCATGTTCCATAACCAAGAATGGTCCTTCCAGCAAGACTCAGTACTGGCTCATAAAACTCGACCCACCCAAGCGTGGTTGAAAACGAACGTTTCTGACTTTATTAGAGCTCAAGACTGGCCGTTGTCTAGTCCCGATTTTAATCCGTTGGATTATGATTTATGGTTAGTTTAAGAGACTATGGTATGATTTTTTTTCCTGTATAGAGTGCATGTTTCTAATGATAACTGACCTGGGTAAATGTTTTATGCAAAAGAAAAAAATATAATATAACGAAAAAAGGTTTATATTAAGACTGTATATACGATTCCATATTTATCGTATCCCATATCTCTTCAACTTTAGTCTTAAAATGCGAAAGAAGTAACTTATGATAGATTGATAACAGATTAAAAAATTGAGAAATGAAAAGTACCACGATATGCGCTTCAGGAGTATATAGGTATAACGTTTATTTTATGAAATGAAAATAATGATGTATTTCGATGTCCTACATCAAATACCTAGGACCAAATAGCCTGTTGAAGATAAATTTGGAACAAGATGATAACAAAGATGTCTTTGTCTTCCCTTTAGATAAATATTATGAAGTGTAATTTCTTTTTTTTTCTCAGAGAACTCGATTATTACTCCCTACTAAGTATCCCATTTAAATACTTTTTATTTTTTATCGTTATTATAATAAACCTAAAAGACAAAATCTCTTTAAAATAAATGAAAATACAGCACACAACACATTTGATTAACTTTATTTCAATTATTTTTTACATCATTATGTTATTAAATGTATATTAAAAACATAATTTAGAATATTTTTCAAAATGTGCAACCACATTATTTGAACCAACTATGAGTTCATAAAATTTATCGACACATTGCGAGTATCGGTAACTTTGATTGAATGAATATTTTGTCAGTCTTTAATACTACTGTGTTCTTTCAAAACGTTGTGTCAAAATGGACATATAAGTTTATGGTAACTGTACCACAATTTAATAAATATAATTTTAATAAATGCTGTTTCGAGGCGCCATGAGTTCTCTCAAGTTCTCGCAAGGTTATGTTTAATTAGCTGGATATATCCATATATTTTAATGGTAAAGGGCTGTGTTTCCGCATTTAGATGGCTCATGGTTGGTCCAGTATGCGTTTAGGAGGCTGGCTAGCCAAACTAGCTCCTTCCAGAAGCCCAGAAGCCTCCTGTAGCGTTAACAGGTTTTTAAGAGCGTCGTTGCGCCTGCGAGGTGCCCGTTGTGTCGCGACTCCCTCGCATTCCAGGATAACGTAGGTGGCAGTTTCCTAAGAGCTCAGACACCCCCTGCACAGAGGGCTGTTGGCCCATGTATGTAAAAAGTACAAAATTATGTTGATCTTTGTAACTCTTAATATGATTTCTGATGCACATGTTTTTGTAAAGTTAACATATCCATTAAACATCATTCAAACGTCTTTAAATTGACTTACAGAACACGCAAATATCTACCCGTGCTTACAGTTCTGTTGTAAATCAAATGCCCTTGTAAAGTGTGTGTCTATTTGTTTCACGGCCAGTAGTCTTGTACCATGTTCGTACAAATCTGATAAAGTGGGCAAACACACTTGCACGCGATAGGCAAACACTGCGAAAACATCGAACCGGAATAGTCTCGATTCTATCTTCGTCGCCTACTTACATACGCATATTGGACATTAGTGTAGTTATATTACAATCAATATCAATAATGGTTTTTTAGTGTTCTTTTTCTCAAAAGGTAAAAAACACTCATTTAATTCTTGGATGTTTCGAGTGTTTCATAAGATAATGAAACCTTTGACAATTGACAAAATAATGAGCAATGATTTTCAAATGATGAAATGATTTTTTAAATCTCATACTAAACATATAGGTATTGTATTTTCTGTAACCTTTAAGTGGGCGAGAGGCACTTCATATATCGCTTATTGGCTGTGACTAGTCAGGAAATCGTTGCTAGAAAACGAATAAAAATATCCATTAGTTAAAATAAGCGGTGTTATAATAAATTTGACGTGTTTGTAGTATTGTGTTTGTGTGTATGCCTGTGGTACAAACTGGTGATTTTGGAACATTTTTTTGTTTAAAAGGTTTTTCAATAGAGAGTGTCGTTTCATTTTACACCCAAATCTTTCAGTGATATATTTGACCGAAATCGGTTCGGCCGTTTACAAGATTTGGGTGGCGATGGAGGGGGTGAACAATCGAATGTTTTCAAATATACCCAAGTGGGGTATAAAAAGAAAGGGTAATATGTGTACAAAGCTGTAAGTGATATGAAAAGTGATCATGTCTGAAAGTTGTGGGTAGTGAAAATGATAATGATCCACCTAATGTAAGCAAAAGCCTGTGCATAAATTAAAGAAATGAAAATGTTGTTTATTCTCTGTGGGTAAGTAGGTATATTAGTTTTTTATTTAGTTGTTAAGATTAGTAAAACAAATATAACTAGAATTCTGCGATCTTTAACATACAAAAAGAAACTGATGAGTGTTATTTTTTTTTATGCGATAGGGGGCAGACGGGTCACCTGATGGTAAATTACTACCGTCGCCCATGGACACCCGCAACTCAAGAGTCACAAGTGCGTTGCCGGCCTTTTAGGTAGGAGTACGCTCTTTTCTTGAAGGTTTGAAGGTCGTATCGGTTCGGAAATACGGCAGGTGATAGTTTGTTCCATAAGCTGGTTGTGCGAGGCAAAAAGCTTCTGGAGAAGCGCACAGTGGTGGAGTGCCAATCGTCCAGGTGATGAGGATGGATATTTTGTCGCGTAGGACGATGGCAGAAACCAGCAGCCGGTATAAGTCCGAACAATTCCTCTGAACACTCCCCATGTTACAAGCGATAGAGGATGCAGAGTGAAGCTACATCTCTACGCAACGCGAAGGTGTCAAGTCGATCAGAAATATCTTGGCAGTCGATGATGCGAGTCGTTCTCCGTTGAATGCAGTCAAGAGGAGAAGTTGGTACTGGGGTGCACCTGCATAGAGATGAGAACAGTATTCCATGTGCGGCCGAACCTGCGCCTTATAAAGTTGCAGGCGGTGGGCCGGAGTAAAATACTGTCTCGATCTGTTTAGCACACCAAGCTTCTTCGAGGCTAATATGGCCTTACTCTCTAAGTTACCGCGAAACTGTACTTCGCTTGATATATCGACGCCAAGGATTCCGATACTGGCTGATGCAGTTAGGGAAGTGCTCTCAAATTGAGGTGATACGACCAATGGCATCTTTTTAGCGGTGAACCGCAAACCTGTGTCTTCGTGGGGTTAAACTGGACTAGGTTAAATCGACCCCAATCTGAAACTTTTGATAAAGAAGTTTCGATTTCAGACACAAGTTTGGATCGGCTTTCGATGACGTTTACCGGAGAAATGTTAGCGCGGCCGGTGTAAAGGGCATCACTCGTGCTATCGTCTGCATAGCATTAGATGCTGCTAATCTGCAGCATGTCATTGATATGCAGAAGAAACAGCGTGGGTGATAGCACACAGCCTTGTGGGACACCAGAATTAACAGACTTGGAGTCGGAGCATGCACCGTCAACAACGACCTTGATGCTACTGTCTGTAAGAAAACTGGTGAGCCAATTGCACAGTTTCTCGGGAATCCCATAGGAAGGAAGCTTCGCAAGGAGCGCTTTGTGCCAGACCCGATCGAAGGCCTTCGCCACGTCCAAACTAACGGCCAACGCTTCCCCCTTGGTCTCGATCGCCTGTGCCCACCGGTGAGTCAAGTAAACAAGAAGATCATCAGCTGAGCGACCCCGACGGAAGCCGTATTGTCGATCATTGAGGTGCTGGTGGTCTTCTAAGTACCGGAGGAGCTGGCGGTTAATAATGGATTCCATTATCTTGGAGAACAAGGAGGTGATGGTTATGGGTCTGTAGTTGGACGGATCCGAGTGATCTCCTTTTTTAGGAATTGGGTGCACAAGAGCTGTCTTCCATGAGTTCGGGTTCGGTGTGTAAGCAATTAAAACAATATTTTTGGGGATATCCTTCGGGTGTTTAATAAGTGCAGTATAAAAAGTCTGATCGTACCTAATGCGCATATATAAACGTATAAGTATTGTATTTCCTCGACATAAACGTGAATGAAGTCGCGGGCACAGCTACTAGAATACATATTTTGTCTCCGTTCCAGTAGGACTTGGGCACTCACTACACACAGTAGTGAGTGCCAAATTAGCTAAACAGAGTAGCTAATTACGTTAAAGTAGGTTTCACAGATATTGTAGTTATGGGGACTACGAAATTCATTTCTTTATTTCTTAAAATTGCTTAACCATTATTTAAAATCGTTTTATTTCAAAAATTATAGAGTGAAGTTAATATTAAAAACATAAAATAATTAAATACCTGCCTATGTTGATTTATTATCGGCCGTTTCCAAATGGTTGAGTCTTATGAGAAGAAATCAGGTAAAGTAAACTCATGGCCACTCTTTTAATTCACCAGATAGGTATTACAAAATTTAGTGAACATCATATACTATATAATAAAATACTATTTTATCGTATGTTGCTAAAAGTAATTACACTAAAAGTAGTCTAGTAAAATGAGGTAATAAAATATAAAATGATATATAAAATGATTGGCCGAGAAAAAGGAGTTAAAAACGAAGAAGAAAGAAACATAATACAAGAAGATATAAAATGACAAACATATTTCTCACATTACATTGTAATAATTATTTGAAATATTCTGTGAATCTTTAACAGTTCAATTCCAAGCGCTTCTGTCTTCCATACAATCCACCATAAATAACCTTTAAAGCACAACTTTCGTTTTATAGTGGACTTAAATTTATTTACACTTAAAGTTTGCGTATTATCAGGGATTTTATTATAAAATGTACGATTTTATAATAATTGACCTAGAAACGACTTGTTAGTTTTTTTGAGCCTGGAGGCAGTTACAACCAATTTATGACTATTACGTGTGTTATAAAAGTGTATATCACTTTTTTTAATAGTGACCTTTATTTTTATGAAAGTAAATTAAGTTTTCATGGATATACTGATATGCCACCGTCATTATGTTTATTTCTTTCAATTTATGCCTTAGCGATTGACGATTATCTAAATTATAATTTGCTCGGATAACCTATCAGATATCAGAAGCATTGCCCGACAGTAAAATGCCATACGACATTATGCTATGAAATAGTAGTCTAATCTGGCTGTTTCATTATCAGTCAGTCAGTGAAACAGAGCGGCTTACATTATCAAGGTTTGTATTCATACGTTTCAGTTTAAAAGTGAAGTATCAGCAAACAACACTCATCTCGTGGCTGTTCTTAACAAGATGATTTAGATTTATAAATTAATAAAAAATTACTAAGACTTTTTTTTTACGACTATGGAACTCCCATGTGAACCTTAGAACCTGGAGATAGCTTACCATTATTATCGGCTTTCTGAATACTATTACTTAGATAAAGAGTGAGAAAATCCAGCACCGTGTCTCTAATACCGTATTGATGTAATTTCATAATCAGACTTTACCGACATGTTTAGAGACTATAATGATCTTGTTATCCTTTATTAATATATTAGTATTCATTTATTGACCTTAACGGAGGCATAATATTCCTAACATATTTAAAACAACATTTTAATATTTTTAAGCACGTCAGTAAGTAGTGCTACTTCAGTATGAATTTGAGCAACGATATGTAAAATTATTTTTATCGAGTCAAATAAAATGCGATAGGTGTGGTGTAAACGTAGTATCACTTAAGACAGCTACCGGTTCGGTCAACACGCGACCGCGAGCTGTGTCACTGTTTGTTCCGATTTCGTAGTCACTGGTAGGGTGACAAAGAATATTAGGGATGAAGTGGACAGGGTCATAGATTTTAATTGTGTTGATTTCGATTTCACTTTCCAAACTCCATTAATCATAATAATAGGGACCTCTCTATCTTATGGCTACGTGTAGACTGCGACGACCATCCCCGCATCTACGTATGCCTCTACAGGTCCCATGGCGGTGATGCCAAAACGGACCGACTCATCGATCACATCCAAATGGCTTCAGAGTCAGTACTCCAGCAGGTCCCATCCGCAGAGATCGTGATTCTTGGCGACTTTAACGCCCATCACGCCGAATGGCTTGGTTCGCGCAAAACCGATCATGCGGGAAGATCTGTTCACGTTTTCGCCTTGGCATATGGCTTGACGCAGCTGGTAGCAACGCCTACGCGAATCCCAGATGCAGAAAGACACGTGACCTCACATCCTGACGGCTACAAAGTATCCGTTGAGGCCCCTCTTGGCTCTTCGGACCATTGCCTGATTAGGAGTATAGTGCCACTCGTTTACTCGCTGCGGCCGCGAGTTACAGGCAGTCACCGCGTATGGCACTATAGGTCAGCAGACTGGGATGGAATGCGAACATTCTTTGCATCCTACCCATGGAGGCAGGTTTGCTTCTCGCCGCATGATCCCAATGTCGTTGCCGACTCTGTCGCGGATGTTCAGTGCTTGTATTGTTGTTCAGTCTTGATTGTGCTTCAGGGTATGGAACTTTTCATTCCATTCTCCCTGATTCTCACAGGTGGCAATTCCCAGCCCTGGTTTGGTCGAACCTACAAAGCGGCGTCCCGCCGAAAGCAGGAATGTTACCAAGCATGGGCTAATGCAGCGACAGCACGGGATGTAAAGACCAGCACATTAAAGAAGCAATTTAACTTTGCCTCCAGGTCCCTCAAAAGAGTAATTGTTGGGGCGAAGTCAGCTCACATCGGCAGAATTGGCGAGAGACTAGTGAGTCTCCCTTCCGGAACTCGTGCATTCTGCTCTTCTCTTGCCAAAGCTGTCCAGGAGAACTTTTGTAAGCCATCCCTTCCACCTCTGCACATAGGAGATAATTCATTTCTACGACGCTAAAGAAAAAGCCGATCTTCTGGGCAAACTCTTTGCGTCCAACTCGACCCTGGACGACGGGGGAAACGCACCGCCGACCATACCGAGGCCAACGCAGAGCCGCATGCCGGAAATCCGGTTTACACAAAGGGCAGTGCGTAAAGCGCTTCTTTCCCTCGACGTTCTTAAGTCGAGTGGGCCCGATAAAATCTCTCCTATCGTGCTGAAGACGTGTGCTCCTGAGTTGGCACCGCAGCATCCATTGCTATGCAGACGATAGCACGAGTAATGCCCTTTACACCGGCCGCGCTAACATTTCTCGGGTAAACATCATCGAAAGCCGATTCAAACTTGTGTCTGAAATCGAAACTTCTTTATCAAAATTTTCAGATTGGGGTCGACTTAACCTAGTCCAGTTTAACCCCACGAAGACACAGGTTTGCGCGTTCACCGCTAAAAAGATGCCATTGGTCGTATCACCTCAATTTGGGAGCACTTCCCTAACTGCATCAGCCAGTATCGGAATCCTTGGCGTCGATATATCAAGCGAAGTCCAGTTTCGCGGTCACTTAGAGAGATGTAAGGCCATATTAGTAATTTTACTCCGGCCCACCGCCTGCAACTTTATAAGGCGCAGGTTCGGCCGCACATGGAATACTGTTCTCATCTCTACGCAGGTGCACGCCAGTGACAACTTCTCCCTCTTGACCGCATTAAACGGAGAGCGACTCGGATCATGGACAGCCAAGATATTTCTGATCGACTTGACACCTTGGCGTTGCGTAGAGATGTAGCTTCACTCTGTATCCTCTATCGCTTGTATCATGGGGAGTGTTCAGAGGAATTGTTCGGACTTATACCGGCTGCTGGTTTCCGCCATCGTCCTACGCGACAAAATATCCATCCCCATCACCTGGACGATTGGCACTCCACCACTGTGCGCTTCTCCAGAAGCTTTTTGCCTCGCACAACCAGCTTATGGAACAAACTGTCGCCTGCCATATTTCCGAACCGATACGACCTTCAAACCTTCAAGAAAAGAGCGTACTCCTACCTAAAAAGCCGGCAACGCACTTGTGACCCTTGAGTTGCGGGTGTCCATGGGCGTCGGTAGTCACTTACCATCAGGTGACCCGTCTGCTCGTTTGCCCCCCTATCGCATAAAAAAAACCATATAAGTATCTTATCTATCCATATTTGGAAGATTATTTTTTTGATAATTTATTAATACTAGTTAACTGTGTCAAATATTTCCTATTTCTCAAAAATAATCTTAATTTTACTAAAATAAAAATTAACTTTTTTTATCTATTTTTATATTTGTAAGATAAACTGTCATTACAGGTTGAAAACGCGTATACAACAAGGCCGACATATGTAAAAAACGAGCAGATGTAATCTTCCTTTACTGTCAAAATATTAATATATTTTCCCATCTTATTCAAAAATCAGTTACGTAAATCGGACTAAATTATTATTTGCAAAATATGGGGGTTAATAACGCTTTGCCTAGCTCATCTAAAAATATTCACGAAAAAGTACACCTATATACCTGCATAACTGTAAAACAAATACTGAGACCTTTAAAGCTGGCACACATTGTTTAATATGGGCAGTCTCAAAATTTGGGTGAGTTGTACGGCTATCCTAAAATACACCCACTGCAAAGATTGAACGATTAAATAAGTAATTAAGTATCGACGCTCATTCTGTCGTGGTGACTCTCAAATTTGCATGTTAAACGAAGTTTAACTTTGGGTTTTGTTTTACTCCCTTATTGAGATGCTGCCTGTTTGCGTGCGTAGCCTCGGGGACAACTGCATAACAAACATATACGTCTACACCTCGTATGTCTCTTATTACTAGGAAATAAGGTAGAATTTACATGATAGGACTGGTGTTTTATATGGGGGTGTATTGATGGACTTTTTAATTGTATTGTTAATGTCAGTGTTAAGGCGTAGCGATCGCTTGCTTAGATTGTGTGCGGTCGATACGGTTCTGCACTTGTATTTGATTACTTTTCACTTAAAACAGTCTAGATTTTTCTGCTAAATCCGTTTCAGTAGACTAAAATTGTTGGTTTAAATATAATTTAAACCAACAATTTTTGTTGTTTATTACGGAAGATCACTTTTATATATTTTTGAGATGATATGACATATTTTCCAACGTCAATTCACAACTCGAGCTCATTTCATGCACTACGTATTGGGGCACGCCACAGTTGTGGCGGTAAGACCCATCATGGAGGATCGCCTACATGGAGCTCTCTCCTACCGGCTAGTTCAGGTACTCACCGGACACGGATGCTTCGGTAAGTACCTGTATCGCATAGGCCGGGAGCCAACGCCTGTGTGCCACCACTGCGGGAGCTGTCACGAGGATACCGCACTCCACACATTAGTGGAGTGCTATGCGTGGGTGCAGCAGCGTGCTGAGCTCGTGGCAGCTATTGGTATGGGTAGCCTCTCGGTAGAGACCATGGTTATTGCTATGGTCCAGAGCGAGAGTGCATGGGAGACCTCCGGCCTCCATGAGCGCTGGCCTGAGGGCGACAGACTGGGCTATCTATCGCCCTAGCAGAAGCAGGCTTGTGACGGCGGCGCGACGTGTTACACGCGCGCCTGACTAAATATGAGGGGGGACAGAATATTGGGGTCGCCTTGCTCAAAAGGCGGCTAGGTCTACCGGGGTACACATTGACTTCCTTTCTAGGGTACACCTGAGGCCCCGGCCACAAGACCCGTTGACGGAACACTGTGTGGTTTTAGTCGGTTCGAGTCCGACATACCACCTTACCCACTAGCCCCGGTAAGGTGAGGACCCGTGGGGGTTTTTCCACACAAAAAAAAAATGCACTACGTACTACAAAGCTCTGTAGCAAATTGCATTTAAAGTAATTGTTTGAGTTGCTCAAGACTTTTTCCAATGATGTCTATTAGCCCATTCAATTTGATTACGTTTTGGTAAACTTACTATGCACGTCTAGGAAACTTAAAAAAAATCGTAATGTGTAAACACATTTAATTCATTTAGTTTACTTATTTCACAAGTTGCAGTTGCACAGTGCGAAAGTAATATTTAAACTTAATAAAACTTACTGAAACTTGTATTGGACGAGTTCACAAGTTCTACATACATATTTTTAATGCAGTTAGCGTGTGGGCAAAATACAGAGTAGTCAATAATGCAGGAGGAGATTGGGAAAGAAATGTATCTTCTAATTCTATAATTATCTCCAAAAAGAAAACTAGTAACAAGCACTTGAATTAACACATAAGTATTTATTTGTTATCTTTGATTAGATTGTTATTTCTCACAAATATGCGAAGTAATAAGATGTTAAAAATACAAAACTTATACACAAATCTGAGCAAACAATGAAGTTCCAGTTATTAAAAAGTTAAAATTACCATCACACCTTTATATTCGCCACATTTATAATACACTTAAAGGACATAACTCTTGGCAGAGAACGAAATAAATTATGTACTTACGCCGGTAAGCCATATTAAGCGACCCCAATTAGGCGAGATGAGATATATTGTTATAAAATATATGTATATTTTGTTTGGAGGGTGAGAGGATCGATTCCCCGTTAGCGGCCAGTGGTCAGACATTAAAATATTAAGGCCACTCTAATCTGCCATGATTGAATTTTGCGTTACCGATGCTCGAGTGTGTGCCCGCCCTAACTCTTTTACTACGTGTAATTATTGTCTACTAGTGGTTCTCGAATTAATTTTAAATCGGCACACATCTTGGCAAAATCTTAGATGGTAATTGTAATTTTACCGACCGTTACCATGTAAGACTGCGATGATCCCCTTTACTCTACAGTCTATTTATTTTTAGTGTAACCATTGAGGCATTACTTTAAAAATATTCTTTAGTGCAAGTGAGAGCTTCTGCTACAAAAGAAAGTGTCCAAAACGCAACATTGTGTGTATATATAGTTATGTAACAATTAAAATACAAAACACTATTCAGGTGCATTTTCTGCAATTCACTTATGTTTATTGTCAATAAGATTATGCATTTCATAACCGCGGTAAACAATTATCAGACTTACAACAATATGCTCTGAAACTGACGTGCGTTTAAGTTATACTAATAAAAAGTAGTAATTTTTAGTTAAACTTGCCCAAAACAACTCTACCTACCATTCTTTATTAAACATAAAAAATTCTAATGAAGAAGTTATCCTTAATCTGCTACCGTTCTTACTCTAACCCGGGAATATTTTATAACTGCACTTAAATACCATTTATTAGCTCTATGACGGCCTTAACCTCAAGGTTGAGAGGTTTAACGAAGTCGCATGATTTATGATTCATATTCTCCTTTTTCTTATCATCGCATCGTGCCATTTTAGTTAAGAATCGAGAACCGGTAGTTGATAAGGAACGTATGGTATAAATCTAAAGGTGGCACACAAAGCGTGCGGAGGGCCGATAGCGAAGTACCTAAGCCTCGCGGAGGAGCACCAAATTAGCATTTTAATAAATACACACCCTTTGATACTCAACACTCGTAAATTTATACACATCTCTGTAATCAAATATAAGCATATAACTCTTCGTTTTGAATGGAAAGTCGGAAAACAAAGTTTCGTGTTGGTTGGTAAATTGATGAAGTGTTTACGGTAATCGGAACATATGAAGTTCTCATCTGATTAAGAAGATGAGCCAAGAGCTAGTTAATTGGTTAGCACAATATATATAATTAAATGTACTGACTTGATCTTTTTATACACTATTAGTCTACATTATCATATCCCTGTATCTTATGTACATTTTAGATGTATCTTATATTAAGCATTGTAAAAGAACATTAAACATTTTTGTAACACCACTAAATAAGCTTGTTTTGTTACATTGACCTCACGTATTCCTTGTACTTATGAATAATGTTAAATAAATATGTTAAAAATATCTATAGAATTAACGTATCAGAACAGGCAACTAGCTTCATGATTGACTTAGTGTAACTGACTCCTACTCTAGACAATTCCAGAATACCTGTAATTGGTTTAAGTGAAATAAACGATTTTAATTTGATTTTTTTGACACCATCATGCTGTAAATCGGTTCTTTTCTGTTTGGTACAATTCAATAATGAAGTTTCTCATTATTACATTATTCCATTCTTTTTTTAATCTACAAAGTTTTCTAATAGGCAGTCGATTCTAAAAACAGGTGCAAAGAGTGCCAAATAGTTACGAGTACAAGTCGACTTAGCTCTCCGCGGTGATCTGTAAAATTGAAGTCACAAGCCTTAAAATCAAATAGGCCCAGTCCATTTTAATGAAACTCCTCAAATTAGTAAGTTGCCTTCTACCAAAATATGTATCTCTCCATTTATGTATTGTATATCTTAAACAAAAGCAGCAATTTTAGCAGCATATGGCTGATACGCACTTAATTACAAAGCCAGTGATGTTGGAGTCTAAAGCTAAACAAGTGGATGGCGGTCATCGTAATCTTGGATAAGGGTTGGCGCATAAATCACGCGGGGTGACATGGCGCCCAGGGCCTTTACTTTATCTACTGTGTGCGGGTGACGCTGGAGAACTGGGAGGTGGTGGCACTGGATGTGGCGTAGTTGAAAGAAAGTCACCCGATGTAAAATCTCTTCCTGTTTTTACGTTTGTATTCGTTTAATTGTACCAGGGTCTGCTCACCTGGAGATCTAATAATGGAGTCTAATTATAGAATTTTAATCAACTTATGTAATCAATCAGTGGGTAAAATGCAAATAATGACATATATTTTCTTGTTTAAACAATATGTAATATTTTTGAGTATGCTTTTACTTTTATACCTACAAATATATATACATCTATGAGGCTTCCTGCTAAACACTACATTCCACTTCAATTATACATATACATAATATAATTGAAGCATACATTTATTTTATTTCAATTTCCTCATTATCATTAGTCAAGTCTACATTCTCTCTGATTTTATTCTTTGTTATATTTTTTTCATTACAGTATGAATAATATAAAATATTAATAACAATAATAATCGTTTTGTTTTCTCACCAAAATCGAAATACAATGATATGAAACAATAAAACACAATAACAAAATAACAAATAAATAAAAAGGATTAAGCTTATTGGTATATTTCGGCTGATGCGGCCAATCACTGGTGTCTGAGGTAGGTGGATAACACCTGCATTGACTTTGTTTGTATTTTGACCATTACCTATCACTGTTAAATCTGATAAACATTAAGAAACTAGTTAAAATATTAAGTTCGTAAATATTCAAGACAGAATACGTGTCTTTCACTTTTCTAGAACTAATATTTAAAGAAAATCAAAGATTCAAATAAATATACTATTTGAGGAACACTGTATAGAAATTCATCATCATATCATCATCAGTGATTCGATTAAATAATTAAATGAATTATGAAGTAAGATAATCGTATATGAGACACTTTCCATTTTCTATATACATTTGATACCGATAATTGCCGGCCACCCCGCACCCCGGCCTGAGCACCTCTGACCCTGTGAAACTTGCAGCCGATCACAATAATTTATTGTACGTGCTAGCACTGGCATTTTGCAAAAACCACTATATTTTGTATTAAGAGTAATTAGAGCAAAAACTAAATGAACAGTCTGGCACACCATATTTACACTAATGTATTTCAAATCCGGGGTCACACTGAAAGTTTTTAGAAAATAAACATCGGACTGACATACAAGCCTGTTAGTATTTTAATTGCTTTTATAAGTAGTATCCGTGCCTTTTTAAACATCGTCGCATTCGATGAAACCATTTACTGAAGTAGTAAGCAAACTCTTTTTTAGGGGTCTCTTCCACGCCCTTTTTCAATCGCAGTAACATTTTCCAGGACAACTTATAAACAATGGCTGACATCCCAATCCAACAATCTGCAGGACCAATTCTTTTATCTTCTAAAATGATTGTTGCAAAATGAACCGTCCGTCCAAAGAATGAGGCAATCATTCATTTGCCTTGACTTCTGCCTGCATTCGAGTCCTCCTCCGTCATACATTTCAAGTACGAGAGAGAGCGATCCAAGCGACGGCGTTTTTGTTTTTCTGTCAAATAATGAGGTATCCATCTAGAAAGTTTATCGTAACATTGTTCTTGAGTAATGCCGCAACGAATGTCGTAATAACTCATTGATCAAAAATTTTCTGTAGTCATATCCATCTCGATGATAGACACTTTTTAATTAGCACTAGTTCGTAACAATAAATGACATATCAATTATTTACACATCTACAGATTCCAAAGAGTTCCTTAATAAAACTTGAAATGAATTTTTCATAGTCTGCTTCTCTTAGTGGCTTATTCTAAAAACTTTCAGGTGCGTTCCCATTTAATTCGATTTTTTTTTTAAAAATGGTATCCTATTTCTTAATAAGGATATCTTTTGATATATATAGGGATAATGAGATATTTATTTCTTAGAAATAACACAGATACATACAGGAACGCCTACATCTGTTTCGTACGGGTTAGGCGTATCAAACGCCATTTTGCTAACCACGATTAAGTAAAACTGACGTATTTAGTGTATTCCCCTGGATTGGCTCTATTCTATTACGCTGTGACTTCAAGGAGCAGGGACAGGTGTATTAAACACCTGTATTATGCCAATTACAATTTGGTCCTACTGACGTAATACGAATAATTACCAACAACCGGGCACTGTAAAACTGATAGATAATATGTGGTGGCTCTATTCTACTCCACCGTGAACCACACACGTTACAAAAAAAAAAAAAAAAACAGTTTTAAAAGAAAGATAATATGAAAAAAGTAATCTTAGTCATTTGGTCGGTTCGACCGGCGTGATATTGCTTCCACTCAGATAACCGGTTGTAACGCAAATCTTTCGTTGCATTTCGCTTAAATTAGTGAGGTTTCCGGTGGCCCCTCTCCTCGTTACCCGCACTCCCTCCTCCTAATAACCCTCAAAGGCAAGCACTTACGACTCTTGATTCTCAGGTGTCAATGGACGACGGTGTCACTTATCATCAGGTAACCCGTCTTTTCGTCTGTCCCTCTATATCAAGTAAAAGAAAGATGTAACAACACACAAAACTGTTTTATTTACGGGTGAGAGAGCTAGTTTATTATTTCATGCGCCTTTTTTTTTTTTTATTGTGTTTTTTTTTTTGTTGTATTTGATAGTGTCCTTGACAGTCATCCGCAACCCGCTGACCACGATGTGAAAGTCCAACGGCCGTGGGTTTCGAGGCCCGTGAAAAACAATGGCCTCAGACTTTTCAAGGGCAACCCGTAGGTCCAGCCGCTGGATTCGTTAGACTATTTGGGAGACTGCAGCCGCAGCAAGCAACGCTGCCTCACCATAATTCGCCCCCCAGGCCGTGACCGTCATGTCATCTGCGTAACACGTAAGGTTCACGCCTGGGAGGAGAGCCGCCCTCAACACCCAGTCATATCCAATGTTCCACAGGTGTGGTCCTAGCACTGACCCCTGTGGAACACCGCAAGACATCTCTCGACGGCCCGTGCTGTCCTTCCTCGCGTAGGTGACGCATCGCCCTGACAAGTAGGCCCCGACTATACGGCGGAGGTAAGAAGGCACCTGATGGTACCTTAGGGCCTCCATAATACACGACCAGGGTAGGGTGTTGAACGCGTTGGAGTTATCCAACGAAACTGCTAGCAACACCCCGCCCCGGGAGACCGCTTCCTGCGCCAGAGCTCTCACGCGTTTAATCGCCCCAATTGTGGAGCGCCCACGCCGAAACCCAAACTGGCGTTCGTCCAGGTCCGGCCCAAACGTGGATAAGTGGCCGACAAGGCGGTTAGCAATAATTCTCTCAAAGAGTTTGGCCACCTCGTCGAGCAACACTATTGGCCGGTAGGCAGATGGGGAGTTTACCGGGCGCCCCCCCTTCCGGAGCAGTATCAGCTTGCCGGTTTTCCGAATAGAAGGAAACCGGCCCTGCTCCAGACACGCTGTGAAGAGCTCTCTCAGTCGGGGCTCCAGCTCCTTTAGGGCAAAGACTATTGCAATTGCGCCTGCGTCAGTTTAGCCTTATTTACTCACAAAAAACGTTAATTAAATAAATACAAGGAAAATGTAATCTGTACCCTAACATCTTTACTTTAGTTTTAGTGACAAAACATTTCACTCAAAATCTAATTCTGGTTACGTCTTCACTAAACCCGAAACTGCTCAATATATACTTCTATAATACTTAGACTTTTCTATCTATAATGTAATATAATAATATATAATATTTTTGTATCTATAATGTAATAAGTAAGTTTTTAAAAGTAGGTATTATATTTATAAATGTAGGTATTAGTTTACTGTTTGCTTATTATTTAATATTGTGAAATTACTAGATATAAGACCACTTTATGGGGTGGAGGGTTGACAACCTGAGATACAGGGACCTTCCTAGTTCAGATGTCCCACCATAATCTCTTTTTGAACTATAATTTGTACAATGTTCTTATTACTGTTTTATGGTGAATAATAAATAAATAAAATAAATAAAAAATCTGTAAAATAAGATAAAATAATTTCTTTTTAAAATTTCTTATATATTTTTGTCAAATAACATTCATAAAACCTTTTTTTTTATAAAAGAGCTTAGTTCCTGAATCACAATGAGCTCCACCATGTCCTGTTAGTGGTTTTCCTTAACACTTATGTGCTCCTATTACGACAACCTTGAGCTTAAGAATGTCTTCATTAAAAAAGTTATAAGCCTGTAGTAAATAATTTTCCGATTTATATGAACCTAGTATCATCATAGACTAGCTAAAAGCC
The DNA here is from genome assembly GCA_947561695.1 of Tyria jacobaeae. Taxonomy (NCBI): domain Eukaryota; kingdom Metazoa; phylum Arthropoda; class Insecta; order Lepidoptera; family Erebidae; genus Tyria; species Tyria jacobaeae. Next base: position 13,823,170 of record OX387218.1, read on the forward strand.
CAAAATTAAATATTATACCAATAAAAAGGATAATAATGGCTTCCCTTACATCCGACCGCTGCGATAATTCCTGCTCCAGCTCAATAAATATACCTTCGACGTTTTGAAGTTAACTTGGTATATTTCATAATAACCCGAGGCAGACAGGAACTGCCGCCCGCCCTACGACCGATACTGCAATAAAGGGAATCCCTTTAAACGTATCCATGGTCCTTCGACTTATAAATATCAATTTATCTGGAATGTCAAATACTGCGAAGCCTGGCCATTTTCACATTACGAATTGTCTGCTATCCGTCTTCCCCGAGCGCGGTATACCTCAAATTTTATAGAAATTTTTATAAAGAACAGAGTCATTGCGTGTTAGTGAAAAACTCGCCGAATAATGTCGTTATTAATGGTGTTTACTTTTAATTATTTCGTGTAAAATATGACACGCTTTTATATGGACATCGTTTTCAAATTAAAAATATGAAAATATGCAGTTTTGTGGAGTAAACATAAGTCTTGGTTACCAACTTTCTAGCAAACGTGAGATATATGTATATAAATAAATATTTACGCGTGTAAGTTACGCTGAACAAATAATAAATGACTTTCTTGATATGACTAGGAGTACAATGGTGGTGGGATGTTATCTTCTCACTAAGACACCTTAAGATACACTCCTGCAAAGTCATAACTAAACCATAGACAATCGTCAGTAAGAAGTTTAAACGTTTTACCCGAAAAAGTTTAAACCCGATATGCACATAAAATCTAAAGCTTTCATTTTTAGCATATAAAATACATGGCGCATTCAAAACGCAAACAACAATTGTGAATGCAGCTTGACATTAACATTCATTAAATAGCAACGTCCCCTTAAATTTTAAGTATACCAACAAAAATAGAGCGATATATTAAGAGGATTTACGGTACAAATATATGTAAAGTTGCTGGATATATTATATTTTGGGGTTGGTCCCGAGACGAGAGGAGGTTTACGTGAAAACATTCGGGTACGTGCCTTAGCATAATTCCTTAAGGGCGCTGAGGCTGCTAAGCTTCCGCAATTCGTCTTGGAGGAATCCCTAATTTGAAATGTGGATGAGTTTCGAAATACCACAAGTTAAATAGGACAGCCTTACACGCTGTTGTCAAACTATCACGTTAGTATTTTGTTACTGATATACTGATATGTAGTGAGCAATAAACACACATACATACACTCAATCCTATATCCTCGAAGGGGCAGGCAGACATGTAATAAACAACCACCAAAGTTTGATATTTTACATTGCAAGTGACTTCAATTATAACTATTTGTGTGTAATATATATTGTACCTACCTATGTATGTACAAAATGAAATGTTATATGTTTTTAGTAAAAATGTTTATACTATTATGGATTTCTTTCAGGTCATAAATTCTACTATTCATTATTGAACATGCACTAGTTAGTAAGTTAAGGCGGCCTTCCATGCCATGAATTGAAAAAGCGTTCTTCGTGGTTAAAGGAGCATCCCATCACAAATTATATAAGTATGTATAACCCAATACTTCTGCGTTACCGAACTGAAGAACTGTTATTATAGAACATAGAGCTGAAAATGTGAAAAATACATTAACATAATCGACATTTATATAAACGACCATAATAGGCTTTTATGCTAAAACGAGAATTGCAATCATCTGCGAAGCATAAACCCATGATACCAGTGACATGGTGATAGTGAAAACATGTATATATAAATATACATTTATATCAATCTATCCAATAAACTATTATGCTATAAAGCTAGTCCAAAACTTACCCTACACAGCAAAGTATATTTTACTATATTTTTCTTCATTACAAATCCTGGAATGGTGGGTTCAAATTTTTCGTTTCAAACTTGTTAGGAGATTAGCGACAAAGCTTTAGTGATATCTTAAATGTGGATCTGCTGTAAACAAATTCACGCTCGCTCCCGCTATTTATGAGTTTATTTATCATTAACAAATTATATAAAGCTCGCAGGAACACACTTTTTTGTTGTCCTCCACATTTTTCGTGTAATTTAAGCTGTAATTTAGTATGCGTTTTTGATGCTTATCGTAATTGTTAAAGATCGTTTACGGGTAATAACTAGAGTTTCGTGTAGTTTTGAATTTATTAGATATCTGGGAGATTAAAATATTTATGGAGAGTAAAAAGATATATATAAGAGTAAAGAGATTTTAAGAATGGCAGGTTTATATTATGAATATTCAATCATGTTAAATCTGTAACGTATGTAGATTAGATAAGTGGTCCTCGTCTTTCCACATGTACTTCAGTTATTTACCTTAATTAACATATTAAACAGTAATTGGGATATAGACTGAGAGGTGATGAAGATATGAAATGTCCCTAATTTAGGTGAATTTATTTATAATAAGAAATGAAAGAAAAAATTATTTACGTTTGTATTGTTTATAAAATGTATTCTTATTTAGTCCCATCATGAATCATTTACAGCGATGTGCTAAAATTTTACAAAAAAGCAAAAGAATAAAACTAATAACTATAAAAAAGTTACAGCTCATTGCACACACATTTCAACAGGCATTTAACTTTAACTGCTAACATCAAAACATTGGCCTTTACTATGTAAAACGAAGTCAAATCATTTAGGACCGTAATGTCAGGCTTTTAGCGTGTTTGATTAACAAAACAATAGAGTCCCTAGGCGAAAAGATGTCTTAAAACAAATTGCCCTAAGAATTTTTCCTGCAGCTTTGAAAAGGAAAATCCTCGGCCTGACAATACAATGAGGCTGCCGTGGTTCCGGGACAATACTGCTACCCATCAGCACCCAGTTACAAGATTCAATTAAATTTTTACTGAAGATTATCACGCAACCGTTCAGACTCGACTGATTATGTATTATGTAGGTAATGTTATTAAAAAATGAAGTTAGTTCCTTAGTTGAATACTGTGGGGAAGAAGACTGTTAAAGTGTGTTTTGACTTTTATTAAAACTTAATGAAAGGTAAGATACAAACATGAGAATGATTGACTTGCGGTTTTCAGTCCGATCTTGATCTTGTAGCTTTAAGAACACGACCATAAGAAGCTTACAAAAAACATTTCTAGAATGGAATAGAAACGGACTCCATTATACCCCGTAAGAAATTGTCTACATAGATATTTGTATAAAGAGCGGACTTCTCACTAAAACCTACTCTCACTCTTACTGGTAAGCTTTGGATTGACAAAGATAATAGTAACTAAATGTAATCAAAGATCATTTTGAGATTAAAAGTGACAAGAATAATAATAATGAAAGAAAAATTAAGAATACAATTTACTATACAATTAAAAAGAGAGCAAATGGGAAATAAAAGAAAAAAAACTACTTTATCAAATGAAACGGAAACGAAATAATGCAAGAATAACGTTTTAGAGTCAAGTAGTGTCTTGATTGGTGTGATACATACATACTTATATATTACTTACATTTTTAAATGTTATATTTGACTCCACTCGCATCTCAATATAAAAAAAATACCTACCTCAAATATAAATGAATAAGAACGCAGCTATTGCTAACACTTATTTCTTTTTCACCTGTTAATGTTTGAACGTTTAACTAGAACATCTGTTTAATAAGCAATAGACATTGTAGATCACGACACGTAGTAACTCCACGAGTGTTTGCAGTGTCGTAGCTCGTAAATGAAAAATAAACATGCGTTGAGCTTTATGCTTCTATGTTACACGTACTTAACAATGTTTGTCGTTTATTTTATACTTACAGATCGGCAAGACACATAACATGTATTTTGCTGTGTTACGCTTAATACTCTATGTAGGTTAGTTTTAGAGCGCAGATTTTATACAAGTTAAATACTGCTAAAGTATAATTGTATATTTAAGCACCTGTTATCAGAGTGTAATAAAAAGTGTTCATGTTATTGTATAAACAAATAAGTGTTTTAAAACGATCCCTAATGAGTCACAAGTAAATATGATTTCAATATTCACACTGTACTGTAGTAGTGTTCCGAGTAGGGTTGCCAGGGTTCTAGGATTCTTTTTGTAAATTGTTTAAAATTTATTACGAAATTGTAAAAGATTCTGGAAACTGTAATACTATACACATGGGGCACACTGAAAGTTTTGCACTTCTGGTTTCTCAGAACTGTTTGAATTTCGAATGTTTTTTTTTACACACCTTCCTTGATAAATTGTTGAGTCCTTGATAAATTAAAAAAAAATGATGGGAAATCATCTGTCACTTGTTTTTTATCGCACTTTGAATTTTGTCATCCGCAGTGAAAATGATTTTAGAGCGATGATTTTTTATGATTTTAAAAGTGCTCTGTCTCCGCAAGATTGTGCCGTTCACCGCGCACGCTTCGCACACCGCCAATAAAATATTTTTAGCCTCTGAAAAAGTAGAGCGTGACCCATCCAGCATGTTTTTCCTAAAATTAAAGATTTGATGAGAGGATTTACTTTTACAAGTCCCGAAGAGGCAGTGACGGCGTTCAATCAGCACGTTGAAAACATGTCACCAGACGTATGAAAAAGAAATTAAAATGTAAAAGAGAATACTTCGAAAAACAATGAATATATTTAAATACTTATATCTTCTGCAATTAATAAGTTATGCAAAGCTTTCATAAGAAAATAAATTATATTATGATTATATATATTCATAAAATTATTATTATTATGATCTGCTTGCGTGTGTGCCGACGAGGCGATTTGCTAGGAACACACAAGAAAAAGCGAGTCTCAAATCTTAACTTTGTCCAGGCTAGTCACGAGACCAACAGGTCTAATGGTGAACAAAATTCCCACGAGAGGTGAGGTGTTTGAAGTTATGTATTTGTTTGTTGTATTTATATATATGCAGGATAGTTGTATTTATAGTCATATGCAGGAGAAACACCTATATCTATTTACGCACACACATAACAAATTACCATAGAAAACAGATTCTAAAAACTTTTGCTACTCTCATACCCATTATAAGTTTCCAAAGAAAAACACTTTTCCTGCACACGTCGGTCTCTCCGCGTTTTTTCTCGGCGCACTTTTCTAAGTGCCATAAATCTTTCACGTAAATAATTGAAGCGATATTTTATGCCAAAACATTCCTGGGGTGGGGATGTCGCGCCACCTGCCGCCCTCTTCTAACTTGTACCACTTTCCACTTTAATTTGGTTGCGTAATGTATTTTCAATTACTTCTAAAGGAACAGTGATTTGTGGTCGGTCTGAAAGATATTGGAGAATAATTCTTCTTGCCTAATTTAAAGTTGCCTAGGTGGCCCGTTACTTCGCTAAATAAGGTCTGGAGATAATGTCAATAAATTGTCGGTGTGCTACTTTTCTTTTGTCATCGTAAAATATATTAATTATTTACGTTTTTGGGATGACTCTCTGCGTTACTTTTGCGCACTTAGATATATGCGGAAATAGGAAGTAAGAACATGGAGTCATTTATTTCCGTTTATATTACATGTATATTATAATAAAAAAGTACTTAGTATACAGTATATCCTCCGCCTTACATATGTCCACTAAGAAGAATAGTCCATCAAACAACAACCAATCGGGCATTTAAATGCATGGCCCAACAAGATCTGATAACGACCTTTGTCGAGGCCACAATACACTGGCGTGTCATAAATAAAAGCTCACTTTTTCACTTCCAGTGGGAAATTAATCATTGCGTACGACTTTTTTTCCCCTTTTCCCTACACTTTTTGTACATCTTGGATCACACTTTTAAATGCCATTTATTTCTGTCGTTCGACGCACCGTACCGTTCAACGGCACTGATGAAGGTATCGTTATGTGGTATCTGATAATAAAATGCTTGACTTGCTTGATTCGATTTGCATGTTTGGAACTGCCTTTTTATTTTGTGAATGGTTTATTTTAATGCACGATAATTTAGGTAAGCATTTATTATTTGTGTTATTTACTTGATAATGTAAGCTAATTCTGCTTGAAATACATTTTATAACTTAGTTCAAATACCATTTCATTTTCAAATATAAATCTTTATTTCATAAAATTGTTCAACAATTCTTTGAATTCGTCTTATTTAAAAAATATTAAAAGTTATAGATCAATACACTACATATAGGTTGCCTTGTCAAATGTGACATTGATATTAAATAATTAAATACCTGCCTGCCTTATGAGAATAAATTGGGGAAACAAACATGGCTACTCTTTTAAATTATCTAGCTAGATATTACAATATTTCGTATGCTATTTATGTTGCTAAAAGTAAATTAACATAGGGCTATTAAAGAAATAACATAAGCAGGTAAAATAAAGTAAAAAGGAAAAAAAAGGAATATAATATAAGAAGACAGAAAATGAAAAACAGATGAGCTCACATTACATTGTACTGATTATTTGGTAACAGTTCAATCCCAAGTGCTTCCATGTAATCCACCACTGAGTACATAACCTTCTAAATGCAACTTTCGTTTTACAGTGGACCTAAATTTATTTGGACTATTAAATATCATGCTCTTTAGTATATTATTTACATAGAAAAGCTTAATTAGAGATTAGAAAAGATTGTAAGTACACCGTTAAAAGCTAGTTATTGCAAATTGACAAGAGGACGATAGAATTTTAACGCAGCTGTAGTTTGAATGAATGAATTATCTTTCTTTAACAGCTGTCTAGTATGTTACTTTTATGGGTTTTTATTCGCGCTCTATTACGCAACTTGTATATCTAAACTAACGATTAACAGAACGTTATTTTTTTTGTCGCTCCACTCTTTCCTACGACGAAACGTGACTAATGAAGCGCGCCAACTCCTTTGTTCAGACTTGTTTTCGTAAATCCTCAACATCTATTGAGGAGAGTCGATTCCATCTCTTTGTGTTCTCCATATAAGTGTATTATAAATGTCGGCCTCTCGCGACCATAAGTCATACGTGTAATGAATAAGGGTGATTTGTTTTGAAGCCATTTAAATTTATGGACGATATTGGTGCTTTTTTACAGGCGTTCCTCGCCTCATTCCACCATTGTGATCGCCTTTTTCTGCCCCTTTTTATCTCGCCAAAGTTTTTTATTGTCCTCAATACTGACACTTTACGAGTTATTAATTGGTTGTCAAGAGTTTATTTATTTCTCTATTTTGACGTCGGAACGTTTTTCGCCGTATATTATGGAGGCCGGATTGAAAATCTATCATATTCAGGTTGTCGTAAATTTAACGTGATATAGTGCGTTACACGGTAATAATTCTGCGAAACCGTCGCGTAGTGTGGACGGATGTGACGCGCTTTAAATAACGACTTTGGATATTAAAATGGCCGCCGAATATGCGTTTTTAACATAAATTAAATATTAATTTAACAGTGTGAAAAAAAAGCCATTACTTTGTCATCAACTGCATATGAATGAGCTTTTTGAATGTAATTATAAAATTTCAGTTCATGTAAAATAGTTTTGTGTGACTGTAAGTATTAAACAGTACACATAAAACAGTATTTTATGTAATGTTTTATGTCACGAAGTTAGTTTGCAATTTAGTTTTATATGACTCTTCACTAGTTGTCTATCATTCGTTTTTATAAACAGATCAACATTGAACTTGCATTATGGACTTATTAAATAAGTCTTGACAGTTAGTAGTGTATAATGTGGAATGTCAAGGACATTACATTTATTTTTTGTTCGTTCGGCGAAGGGATTAAAGAGAAACAAAGACGTATATATTTTAAGAAGTAAACCTCTTCGTAACTAAGAATTTTATATGCATGTAAGATTACCTATAGGTAACACTTTTACTTATAAATATGTATTAACTCATTAATTTTTAACTAAACTGCTCATAAATGTAGATTCTGTTATTTAAAGTTGTTCAAACATTTTAACATAATTTACATTCAATTATTTTTTTGTAGGCCAGCCTGTCACAAATTTACTAATACGGTTTAACGCACCTTGTATTTTCTACCAATATACAGTATTAACTATTAACTGACTTGAAATACCACAATTTCATATAAAATTACTCAAATGTGATGACCGTGAGAGATCGTCATAGTTTTATGATCCAGATATGTTGTGTTGATGTTAGTGATTATTCAAGTTAACCTAAATACCAAAAATAAAATTATTTGTATCACTGAAAAATCAACTTCATATTGACTAAATGAACTGAGACTAAATAAAATTACAAGAAAAGTCCAAAGCGAAGAGTAGCATAGCATTAAACCAACCTGTATGTTACGAAACTTGAAGCTTTCTCTTACGCAACACTAACATTCATAATATATGTATGTGCGAAACCCTGTATGCTATTTCCCGTCTTATATAGGTACTTTTTTTTTCGCCCATAAAGCATTGTTGGCTGCTTTATTCCTTGATTTATAAGAAACGTTGGAAAGACAAATAGCCGGATTGTGTTCCAAATTTTTAAAGCCACATTTCGTTTCGCGCGCACCCCCGAGTAATACCGTTCAGGCGAAGAATCTTGGTGCTTAGAGGATCACTAGACGTAGACCCGCCTAGATTTGTTGAAGTGTATTTGTATGTTTCAACATCCCTCTCAATTGTAATTTGTTTAAAAATGTTTACGTAATATGGCTTTATTTAACTATATTTTCATCGAAGCGTAAGTAATACGACGACGACCTGAAGAAGGCTGGAATCGACTAGATGCGGAAAGGCCTACGTCTAACTGTGGACTGTAGTGGGCTATTTCTTTCATTTATTGAAAAGAAATACATGGAAAACATAAATATCAAATTTCAGAAATATATTGCGAGTACACTAGATTTCGTTATTTAATTAGTAATATATTAATGAAAACACAAACATTTATATTATTTTTACTTTAATGGGTGAAAATTAATTTAAGCTTTTGCTTCTTGATAATAAATAGCCCTGCAAAATAAATTATATTTATTTTTTTAATAACTCCTAACTCGAAAATGTATCAAAACATATTGGACCGTCGAGTCGCTCGAGTCGATTGGAGAGTCGCACTGAGGTTACACCCCATATTAAAATGTGTTTTCCAGGCGCCTTTCCGCTGCTTAGTCAAAGCTACCTATCGGCCTGTTACAGAGATTTAATGGTGAATTCTCTTATTTCTATCGGGTCTTACTGCTGAATTTATAAGGCTCCGCAGATCTTTTTTCCATACGAATGTACTTCGACGAATTTATTGAAGTTGAAGGTATTTTAAATTTGGAATTAGATATATAAAGTCTGAAGGTTTCCATACTTTTATGGGTAGAGCAGATTACCCATCCCTTCGGTTTTAGTTCCTATATAAGTATTACTTTTAAATACTCTTGATGTATAAGCCTTTCTTATTCTATTATGAATATGTTTTAGTTAAGAATGCATGTCGATGACAAGCTTGTTTTTGAGATCCAGCTTAAAATATTCATATTCAGTTGATAATATTTTTCATCAGACAGTGTCATTTAGTTGTTTCTGGAGGGGGAAAACGTGACAACGCAAACGTAAATACTTAAATTTCGATATCAAGTGAATCATAAAGAAGGGTGCTGGCTCATTCCTCTTACAATTACTGCATGCTGCAAGTGGATAGCTTGACATGTATACCACAACCGTTAGTAGGTACGGCTAAATGACAAATAAATGAGATGGTCAACAAAATCCTTTTAAGCATTGTAAGACATTGGCACTATCCAATTGAAAATCAACACGTAACCGTTCGCTGACTTAATTTTTACCCCATAAACGCACCCCACGAATCGCGATACGATATGGAAATTCGTCGCCCGTCGTCGGCAATATTCGGCAATATTCGGGCGGACGTGAGTCCCGCACTAAATTGCCTATTTATTCTTAACTTCATATATTACTTTGCGCGTGTTGTCTGCGCAAAACGATATTTATTGTTTGACCGTTATTGCGTCAAATGACGTATTGGTTGTACGTATTAACGGATCGGTTAAGAATGGTGCACGCGTGACCTGCTGTGGTAACTATGTAAACATACTAGTCGCTGTAATGTGTAATTGTAAAGTAGCTGAAATGTGTAATTATTGTACTGATTGCTGCTAATCATAACATCTAATTATGACCAGAATATATACATGTTACTGTAAACTAATAACAAATAATCCATACATAACATGTATGGATTATTAGCACCAATCTAATGTAGTTAGTTTCAACCAATGGGTCATGAGTCCTATTGCTTTACAATGTCAGGCGCCACCCTTATATCAGTAGTATTAATTTTACTTATGTAATAATTACATATCGGATGATACTCAAACACACAGTAAATACTTGTATTATGTATCTTTATTTAAATCCTCCAACAAATAAAGAATTAAGTAGGTGTGTACCTAATTAGAACCTAAAAGATACTATCAAGCGCAGATATGCATACACCTTGCAACTTGAAGTGTCTATATTTCACAAACGATCCGATCCACGTATCCATTCTATTTCCACAGATCTTAGCTAACAATGTCGTTTTCTTTTGATGTTATGCGGATGATTAGATGTCGACCAGAGTTCGTACAACGCAGTAGTCACTTTATATCGAATGACGCTCGGCAAGTTGTATGAGTAGTAACTTGTTGTTGGAATTCCATGTAAGTATTAGCAAAGAATGTTCATTGGATACGTTTAATAGTCAACTTTTATCGTGGTTAGTTGTGGTTAGTTGTTGAGCTAGAAAGATACGGTGATTATTAATTGAAGGAAAAATAGAATTAAAACAACTGATTAGTGATTGATCATAAAAACTTATTTTTATGATCAGTCACTTATCAATTATTTTGAATGGAACCTATAAGCATTCGAATTCCAAACGAAATTTAAGTGGTAGAGCCATGCTTAGGCCCGAATGGGCTGGCTCGACCGGTGCGATACCACGGCCTCACAGAAAACCGGTTGTGAAGTAACGCTTGCGTTGCATTTCCCCGAATTGAGTGAGGTTTCCGGCGGCCCGATTCCCTCTCCCCCCTTTTCTCTCCCCTCATCTCCTTTCTCCTTTTTTCCATCTCCTCATCCCTCCTCTCTTCTTTCCGCTCCCTGCATCCCCCATCCCTCATCACCCTCAAAGGCGGGCAGCGCACTTGCGACTCTTGAGTTGCAAGTGTCCATGGACGGCGGTGTCACTTACCATCAGGTGACCCGTCTGTTTGTCTGTCCCCCTATAGTATAAAAAAAGAAAGCATGGTTCTTGTAACCTTTTTAAAACTGTATTACAAAGATGATGGACAAGACCGGAGTACAGATTATATAAGTCAAAGTTTAAAATAATATATTAATACATAAGATAATATGTAAGATATAGGAATATGTTATTTGTAAGTACTTAACTAAAAAAGCTAGCTAGCAACTATTACAGGTTCAAGTGTAAAGCTTAGGTACTTAGCAGCTTACCTAGTCAGACAGAATATTCCTTTCAGCTTGAACCATTGTAACAATAATTTTGGTTTATGAAAAATGGCTATTGGTGCCATGTATTGATTTTTTATGATATCTATAAAAAAAAATAAAATAAATTGTAAGCCTTTAGATATTTCCAGAGGTTGATTAATTATCATCAATATTATTAAAGCAATACCGGATGCCACTTTGAACAACGTCATCTATTTTAAATCATGTATTAAAATAGATGACGCAACACATGTTCCCAAAAAACAAAAAGCATCACATATTTTGCTCAACAGACTTAGTACAATATTTCAGTCAGTAACCGGATGTAATGGCGATATGATATTGGGTGGGACGCTATCGGTCGACTGCCAGTCTGCGGCTCGTAAATAAAACGAATTCATTACTCCCCCATCCAATAGATGTTAGAAAAATATTTAGTGCCGAATACGGAGATAAGTAACAACGGTTATTAAACGGCAATTAAATGCTCGGACAAAGAAATATTGTCGTTTTAGTATTTTTGTTTCGTTAAGTAGAATTAGAGTGCTACGAGGTTTCTCTTTTCATTCCTGTGTTGTTGGAGCACTACACAAATCTAAGAAAGAAAGTGACTAGCGACTAGTTTCAGCCACGACAGGTCCTTTTATCAGGTCCTTAGATCAGTACCAGGTGTTGCATTGAAAAAGGTTTTTTCACAAATAACGCTGATTTTACTATAATTTTAAACAATTGCATCTATACGAGTTTATTTTTTCGATCACTATTGATATCTTAGCGAGGTAAGTAAATCGTAAAATTGCCTTCTTCTGTCATTAATATGATAAATATTTATTTTTAACTGAAAAAAAAATAAGCAATTACTTTGAAAAATTATCTCTCTAATATGAAGATGAGATTGACAAATTTCAAATATGACTTCCTACTTTTGTGTAAAAACTGCTTTTGATACTCAGTAGGTAACATACATTTTACATACTTATAACATAATGACTAACTTGATGTTTTGATATGTCTGATATTAAATTACAATTTATGCTGATTTAGATAATGCAGTAGGTAGTATTTAAAAACAAAATCATTTTAGATCATCATTTTCTGGTTTAGCTACCTAAGGAATCATTTAATAAAATTCAATTAAGCTGCTCACGTACACACTTCATAAAATACCTTTTAGAAATAGACCGCGAAAACTTGGGAGTTCACTGCAAAAACTATCCTCCCAACTTGCGTAAAAAGTAAAACACACCAATTTTACGCTTAGGCGAAAGAATAGGAATAAGTTGACAGAGACTTCACCCGCTGAATTATGTTTCTCAAGATAAACGACGCGAGCGAAATGAAGTCACTCCCCTCTCCCCGCTGTATACCCCCCCCCCTTCAACCCGCCCCCCCCCCCCCAGCGCCCTCTAGAGGCAACGCGAGGACATAAATTTTGAAAGAAAAATCCACGACGGTTTCGCTCGGAATGTGTGATTTGGATTTTTAATTGAATTGGTTTCTGTTATCTGTTTTAGGGATTTATTACAATTTTTTGCTAATTTCCAATAACTTTAGGTATCAAACTAAGTTGATCATCCACTAGTTTTTAAATAAAGTAACACAAAAAGTATAGTAATAAGTAGCTATTCGTTTTTCCCCCCAACCACACCTTATGTGACATTATAGTATCAAAAGTGACAACAATTGTAAAATCCAAAACAAAAAGTACATGTTAACCACGTGTACATTTTTGTTAGTAAATAGATTTAATTTTTACAATTCCCATACAGGAAAAACAACAAATACTAAAATTGGTAAAGGCAAAGGTTGCCATTTACAAACAAGTGACCCTCTTGAGTTGCAGGTGCCATGGACACCTACTACTCAAGAACAGAGAACAGAATATTCTAACTTAATTTAAGGCCTAAATACCTTTTAAAGTCATAATAAAATATTTAAAAAAAAAGTTTTGCGCGTTCAGCGCTAAAAAGATGCCATTGGTCGTATCACCTCAATTTGAGAGCACTTCCCTAACTGCATCAGCCAGTATCGGAATCCTTGGCGTCGATATATCAAGCGAAGTCCAGTTTCGCGGTCACTTAGAGAGTAAGGCCATATTAGCCTCGAAGAAGCTTGGTGTGCTAAACAGATCGACACAGTATTTTACTCCGGCCCACCGCCTGCATCTTTATAAGGCGCAGGTTCGGCCGCACATGGAATACTGTTCTCATCTCTATGCAGGTGCACCCCAGTACCAACTTCTCCCTCTTGACCGCATTCAACGGAGAGCGACTCGCATCATCGACTGCCAAGATATTTCTGATCGACTCGACACCTTGGCGTTGCGTAGAGATATAGCTTCACTCTGAATCCTCTATTGCTTGTATCATGGGGAGTGTTCAGAGGAATTGTTCGGACTTATACCGGCTGCTGGTTTCCGCCATCGTACTACGCGACAAAATATCCATCCATCACCTCAACGATTGGCAATCCACCACTGTGCGCTTCTCCAGAAGCTTTTTGCCTCGCACAACCAGCTTATAGAACAAATTGTCGCCTGCCGTATTTCCGAACCGATACGACCCTCAAACCTTCAAGAAAAGAGCGTACTCCTACTTAAAAGGCCGGCAACGCACTTGTGACTCTTGAGTTGCGGGTGTCCATGGGCGGCGGTAGTCACTTACCATCAGATGACCCATCTGCTCGTTTGCCCCCCATCGCATAAAAAAAAAAGATATACAGAGTCATGCTAATTTTCACTTCTTTAGCACTTGAGGGCGGGTATTATGGAGTTTCAGACCCTATTTATGTAAGATGGGGTTTCAATAGATTAGACGAACATCATCTAATCTATTGAAACTCCGTAACCGTGTAGCCTACTTGTCTCGAAATATATGTATCTGTTTTTGTGTAATTCAAATCGACCAAGTAGTACAGTAGTTTAGGTACTATCAAAATTTCAATTTTCACCTTTTCAGTTCCACGTTTGACGGCACTTGACAACACTCGCCGCTCTCACTGTATTATTTCACTCATACATTGCTAACCAATATTCCCTATGTTTAACGTCTCTATTTTGTGGTATCAATTTTTGACTAAAATGTCTATACTCAAACTTGGAGCGTGTGTGCGCTCCTAGCATTGTTGTAAATAAAAATATAACATCTACGGAAGTATATTAAGTACCAAAAAAAATTGGTTTAAGCTAATTTTTTATTTCTAATACAGTATCTTCAAAATTCAAAATTAGTATTATTCTTATGTGTCCTAAGTAAAAGTTTTATTCACCTTTTCATTCACGCGATCATCACGCGAAGAGGTACCAGCATTCTCGACTGTACGAGTACATTACGACACTACTTTATTAATTGAAAATCTGTTATGGTAGTTAGATTTCTGGATTGTCTGATTATTGGGTGAATCTTTTGAAAGTATAAATTAAAGTTAGCTAGAAGTATTAAATTTGCTGCCCAATTGCAATTGCCCAAAGTTATGAAGAGATGAGATTTTCGTTTAATTTTATGATAAAAATATCTTTTAATATGTGATGAAAGTTTAAGTTTATGAACGTGGCAAATACCCATAGACACATTATAGCTAAACTTTTTAGACAGTTGCGAAAAAAAGCCATTTAATTTATATGTTTTCCATGCCCCTCACCATTACTTCGCGTCAACATCATTATTTTTTTTTCCCTTTTCCTTCATCATATTCAGTGAAAACTTATCACGATATATGCCATTAAAATGCTATAGCCGATCAATAAGCATGAAAGAATCTTCGCTTCTATCCTCCATTATTTTATCTAGCGACAATCAATCGTCTTTTTTCCTGTGTTTTTCTAACATTAATAATGCGTTACTATCTTGTGAGATATATCTATTGCTGACCTGTATTATTGTCATAGCGATATTTACAGCGCTCATTTATTTGGCGCTGTCCCCTCTTATTTTCCGTTCGGGGCCAATCGAATAGACGACACTGTTGAAAATTTTTCGTAAGCAGCTATACGTCTTGTTGCGAGTCCTATCTCTTGGTGAACATTCGACGACCACCCCTATATTGGTCATAGAATAAGTAATACAGATAGGCCACACACATGTACTGTTCTCATTCGAGGCAAACTTAAGGAACTTTTTTCATTGATTACAATAATGCGATAACGAGCTCATGGTAAGAAATGCTACAGTTGTATATCCACATATTATGGTTTACAATAAGGTAAAAAGAAAGGAAAAATAAAAGTAGTGAAATTGTTTTATTTAGATATTAAAAAAAACAGCTCTGAAATTAATTTACTGCAAACATTTAAGATTAAATTACGGAGCTAGGTTTACTAAATTATTTTTAGTGTAAAGTATTGGATCGGGTTTTACTGCGATCTGTGTAAATTATCATATACATATAAATATTTATTTAAAACGGCCTCTGGCGTCACACCTGCCTACTGTGTCTGCGGAAGGATGCCTTACTTCTAGATCCAAGTCCCCCGTGGGATCCGAAACTAGTCGATCATCCTCGAAATACGTACGTGAGTAAAACCGTATATTTTAATAAAAATTAGTACCACTCACTAGTTCTTATTCTAATCCATACTAATATTAAATATGAGAAGGTAACTGTCTGTCTGTCACGTTTTCACGAGTGATCCACTAAACGCATATGGATGAAATTTTAGATATAAACAGGACATCGGGAAAGAACATACGCTACTCTCATATTAGGTCATTTAAAATTCTATGTAAATGAAGTCGAAGGTACCTACTAGTAATATATGTTACTATTTTTTCTTTTATAAACCAGTAAACAGAATATATACAGTATACTAATGTTTTTTTTTTACAGACAACTCCCGCACTGGGAGTAATTCCTGTGTCGCGGGGGACCTTACAAACATTGAAAAAATGGACAGAAAGAACACCCAGACTCAGACCAACAACTTGAGTATTACACAAAGTGTTGTCTCGTGCGGGGAGCGAACCCACAACACTCGGCGCGGCAGCGTATTGGCGAGGTGACCACTTAAATCGCCTCGCCATTCGTGCACGTAACAAAATCTTCACAAATTACGCAAGGACGCCACACATACACACTAGTGATTACATGATTATTAGTTCTGCGTCTGAATATACTCTATCTATAATTTGTATGTATTTAGAAATATAGAAGTATGTTTATCAGCAGTCATGTTGACGCAGGACAAGCTATGCTTATTTTTGTGATCCGACTGGCCGTGTATGAGATGTCTGAACATATGTTATTATTAGCTACAAGTATAAGTTATAGAATCTTGTCATAAGCCGTTTTTGGAAACAAGTTAGGGGATTGGTTCTCATGGGAGTAGAATAGGGCCACCCTATCTTTTCTCGTGGTATGTCATACACAACCCATGTCGTACGTATCTTACGTACGTGTCGTAAAAAGCGACTGAGGGATCGGACTTCTATCTATCAGACAGTACATATATATATACATGTATACAGTCCTATAGTGCCCAGGTGATGGCAATATGCGTTCCTCCTATGTACGAGTATGGAAAGGAAATGCAAAAGAAATTACCTTCTTAGTTCATTCCTGACTTAAGGCTAACCTTAAACTGTACCGAGTATTACTTAAATTTACTAAAGCAACGAAAATATCAATAAAGTATAAATCAGATTATTTTCATTACGTTGTAAACAATTTTGCATAATATCATATTTTTTATATGTCTATACTCTCGCCTGTATCCCAGAGGACAGGCTGAGGCTCAATTGTCGACATTGTCACATTTGTCGACTATAATCTAGTGCCATTTACCTAATAGGGGGCAACCCTATATCCCTAAGAATTATTTCGGAAAATTTGGGGTATACTGAAAAAGAAATGGTGGATATAAAGGGAAGGAAAGGGAAATTGCTATATATAGCTCGATTAGGGAGTGTTACCATAGCTATAGCAATAGCAGTTCGAGTTATAGCAATAGCAGTATAACTCGAACTGGTTGGTGACTATAAGTTAGCCGAGCCCTATAACGAATATTTATTTGCTTTACAAACATATGTTTTGAATCACAGAGATTAACATTAATCATGTACCGATAGTGTCGCATCTGCAAATTACCTATGCTTTTACCCCCGCCCGCCTTTGCTAAAACCACTTGTGCCAATTTTCTCGGGGACGCTTTCCACTTTACTTGAGCTACCACAACCACAACACTTAAAGACTTAACTACACTCTCAATTTACTGAAAATTGATTTATATAACCTACATGTTAAAGATGGTTTTAATTTGTGCAAGTTTTAATTTATTACGACATTTTTGATATATTCTGCGTATTTCGGGGCACATTTGTAGGCCTAGGCATTTCTTTTCCCGCCCTTTACTAATGTCTTTTGGTTGTAATGAGAAGGTTTTAGTGGTGGCTCTCATTTTAATTTGATTCTTGGCAGCATTAGATTAGTGGTTTAGGGAATTGATATTAAAAGTTAGGGTGTTTTTTTTAAATAGAGTTGGTAAATTTGTACACAGACATTCTGTATTTTTATTTAATTTTTATTTCTTTAGTTATAATAAAAATATGAAAAAAAAACAAATAAGTTTCATAGGTATATAAGATTAAATTATGATTTGTTAAGTAAAACACCTGTAAAAATGCACTTAGAATAGTAATAGCCCGATTATAATGTGATTTTTTAAATGTCAGCTGTGTTATAGGTGGAGTGAAATATTTTTGTTAGCAAAAAGTGAGCATTTTAAACACCTCTGAATACCGATAAGCGTGAGTGTATAGTGTAAATTCATAAATGTAAAATTATGAAATAGAATAAAGTAGCTAAAACAAAATTATTAACAGGCGTAAAGAAAAATCCGAGAAATGATAAAACTGACTCATCCATGCACGATCATTATCCTAGAAACTACTTTTATATCTTGTCACATGTAACTAGGGTCGCCATGATTTATTGCAGCCCGGGATTAGTCCGACTGAAGGTGAAATCTGTTGTAACTTTTCCGTTTTGTATTTCGTTTAATATTAATATTACGTTAAAATATACATATTATGCTCCTTCAAAGAAAAGAAGTTTGCCAATTGAATAAGCCGGTATTCATTTTTTTTTTTCTTCAAAGTTTGATCAATTACAATATCAAGTAGTTACCATTGTTTTAAGAATAAGTTTTTCTATGACTTCTTTGTCAGACAACACGTTACACCATGCTATGCATGCTAGAGCTATATTAGTAGGTTGCAGCTACCGTCCTATTGCTGATACGACCCTTACGGTGAAGATTAGTAAGCGTTACAGCAATTTTAACTTTATCGTTAGACTCGGAGAGTGTGTTTTCAATAAGTGCCATAAGTCTGTGCTTGAAGGTACCACCTTATAATTAAACATATATGTGTATGTGAATAGAGAAGTTCTCTTTGCAATACCATCTCATACTGTATTGTGTGTAATTATTAATAAATAATTATATCTTCCCATTGATTATATTGCTAGGTAACGAAGGATAACTACGCTGTCAAGACTAACAGCTGGTTTTCAGTATCAGTTTATTTATTACATCGTTAGAATATTAAAAGTTAGATATAATATATACCAAACTATTAATTAGCTATATATATGTATTAGGATTAGACTTAAAAGTTAAACTGGAAAGAAGCTTTAACAAATTAATTCATAATTTAAATTGTGTGCTTCGATATTCAATTAAAAAAATTGCAGTTAGTTTTCCCGGCACGTTTAAGATCATGGGTAGTGCACATGTACGAGTAGGTAAATTATTACCGGGCGTCATAACTCGGGCTCGACCTTAGCCCGCGGCCACACTGAGTGCGATAAATCCCGTCTGTCGGGATCAGGTGACACCACCTTCTTTATGTTTTTTCCCAAGCCATTTTACGGAAAAGATAAAAATCTTTACATATTTTGACGCTGCCTCGAGGAGGCTTATTCTCAAATTACGCGCGTCCATTAGGTAATACCGAGAATGAACCAGTTCTAAAGAGGTAACGTGAGATAGTGTGTTTAATATATTAAGTTGGTTAGCGATACCTATTCTTGTCGGCATTATTAGTTAAAAGTAAAAACTTAGTGAGATTAATGTTGTTTTATTTTTGTAGAGACGAGACTTATATTAAGGCACTTGAATGTATTCAGTAAAATTTTATAGTTTTTCATTTTAATGGTTCCGTTCCTCAGCCGACAAAAACGGAACCGTTATAGGATCACTTTGTGAACAACAAAGTGATCCCATAACGGCTCTGTCAAGACTATTTTTCACTAGAAGGAGTGGAGTTTTCAGGCTGAAATTAATATCAAATACTCAGCTCTGCTACAACTTGGAGCAGTGAAAATATCAATCCTATTTATGAGTCAAAGCAATTGTTCGGTATTTTCATTAGTTACATACCTAATAATTATTTTGGTGAATCATTGCAAATGCTTACAATATTATATGTACCTAAATGCAAAGAAGACACATCACATATACATATATACATCCTTTGGATCTTAAAACTATTTACTAAGACTTCTAGGTACCTATTTTTGTGTATACCGTTATTTATTGGATAATTTTCAAAAAGTATAATAAAGAATAATAAGACCTTCTAAAAAAATTTATAAAAATCTACTGTCCTATTAATAATATATCTATATCAATGTAATGTACACAAAATTTAATAAATATAAATGATAAGAAATAAGGATATTTTAATAGTGAGTATGTTTCTTTATAACATACTATTGTAAGTTAAATATGGGCGTTCGATGTGACTCTGCCTGGCCCAACGGGTAAATAGCCGTGAGTGCATGTACATATCCATATGATCCAGTAATCTGTAAGATGACTATACATGTACATTTTTATTAACTTTTAAATGCATTTTCTATATGTTTACACATATTAAGTTTTGTCTGAATAACAATAAAAGCATGTCATTTCTTCGAAATATTTCATGTTTGAAAAAACCTATTTTTATCAGCGTTTAGTGCTGTTTGAACAATTTTATGAGTTTAAGAAAGAGTAATGCTGATATATTGACCTACGTCACACCATTTATATCGAAACAATGAAGTTATTGTCAACTATATGAATCACCAATCTTAATATCCCTTACAGTGGTCTACATTTGCAAGTTCGTCTATTGCACACAGCAATATTGTTAGACAAATGCATTGAACGTATAGACTTATAGCAAGTCCTACAGCAAAACAAAAATAGACCTTAATACTAAATACTTAAATATAACATTACTATGCAGCTTCGATATATTTAGGCTCTATGAGTATAAATTTACACGATTCCCACAATTGGAATGTTCGCGTGAAACAGACGTAAACGATACAACATAGGTTTTAGAAAATAGGATCTAAATTGAGAAAAAATTACGATGGTTTTCCACTGCTCCTGGCCTAACAGCTAGTCCAAAAAAGCTTAAAGCTAAACTGGCAATGTATAAAACATTAGTAGATACAGAAAAGTAGCAGAGCGAACTGACTGGGCGTCTGTGTATGTACCCCACACCGCACTGGGCAAAACGAAAATATATTACTTTTCCGAAGATTTAGGAGTGTTTGGACCGAACAATAATGTCCGGCTTTTGTGGAAAAAGATAGATGGCAATGCATAGGTTACATGGAACGGAGTTTTTCTTTTGTGAACGAATGAAACTTCAGTATGGGACACTGTTATTAATAATATTTATGTTTGCAATTTAGTATGAGTCCTATTGTTAGTGAGAAGAAAAGATATTTCTGTAATTTTGTCTGAGAAAACTCTAAAAGCACTTTCTAATTTAGACTTTTTGACTGATCATTCATGACCATTTAAACTACCTGTTACATGAATATTGAGTAATGAAAGTTGCTGAATACTTCTTGCCGGCCGCCGCCAAACCGTTGATATGTCAGTGTTTAGCGAGTGTTAAACTAAGACCTGCCACAAGAAAGACAGATTATGGACTTAAGTGTGCTCCGACAATAGTAACTAAAATAAAACAACTTATACTGCTGTAACTTGTTCTAATATAAACCGATTTGCTTGCGTACTTTCCATAGAACTTAAATACGCATAGTCTCTTTAACAGAATTTAAACACAATAATAATAAGTAATTATTATGTTCCATTCTATCAATTCAATTATATATTATATGATGAACATCAATCTTTAGATTTACATATAATTATAGTTATGTTGCGATAGACAAATCCTTTCATACAAGGGAGTGCGTTTTCACAGCTTATGAAATATAGAATATAAATGCTATAAAATCGTATCAACATATTACCACTTCATATGATAAGGAACATTTGATTTATATAGGAATAATGCCTGTGTCGCGAGGGAATTTCCGAACTTTCAATAAACGGACACAAAGAACACCCAGACTCGGGACAACTATTAGTGGTTCACACAAATGTTTGTCCCGTGTGGGAATGAAAGTGAAATCGAAAGTCACTAACTACTAGAGCAACAGGCCCGTCAATATTACAAGATTGCTGTTCAGGAACCACACATACTAAAAGTTTCAAATGTATTCTAAATGTTAAGCACATTTTTATGTTGCCAAACCCTCAAATTTTCGATACATTATCAATTCTAATGTTATTCGTCTAATTTGAATTTTGTTACATGGATTCACTTCTTATTACGGGTTCAATGATACGGATTTCCTATTTCCATGTACCTATTTGTGATTCATTGCCGATGTTATTTGGATCATATTTAAATAAGTTTATAACATTTTAATAAAATAGGGGGAACAAATTTCCTCACTAATCATCAGCAATAAAACAACTTATACTTAAAAAAAAACCTCATAAAAGTTACGACTTTTCGATAATCTTCCTTTCTTTTAACACAAAACTTTAAACTAGATTATATGTATCTAATCATTTATGTTATTTTATGCCTTGTTCAAAGGCACTTGGGTATTTCTTCAACATGTTCAGAGCATACGCTAAAATGGTAAAATTATTGCCACTCGGGAATATTATATTATTGTTCATTATCAAGTTACACAACAGAAGATATAAAAATTCTTGCATCAAAGGAGAGAAAGAAAGAAAAAGTTTAGGTAGACTTTCGTTTTTCTTTCAAGTTAGGTACGTATAATATAGTAACAACTCACGATTGTTCCTTACTGTATGATAACACATTAAATAAAATGTTTAACTAACACAACCAATGAGATGAATACACTTGGTGAATGCACGACCACTAAACGAACACATCAACATAGACATCTAAATGGGCTACGTCTAAAATAAACAGAAGTAACCCAGTTCAATAACTCAGGTCACCAAGTTGGTGCATAGTGAAACTCCTGCGCACCGTGACTTGAAGCAGAATTACCGATTATTGTGCCGAGTGTCGCCTCTTTTATTAATCTGCATATTAACTCCATTTCGACAGACCTGGTCACGTATGAACGTATTTTTATGGTTTTCCTACCTTTGTTTTTATATATGGTAATGTAATTTTTTGAAACTTGTTATGTAGAGTTTAAAAATCAATTTCGATAACTACTTCGGACTATCAATTGAATGTTAAAAGCTTCCGTTTTAGAGGTGTAGGTGAATAATGTATTATCATTTTTATTAATATATGCAAAGCTCGAGATAAGTTTTTAGTTTTTTTATTATTGTTTAACGTCGACTTCTTCGACGGGCTTAAACCATTTTCCGCCTATAGACGTATTAGTTTTTAATTTAACAATAAATAAAATAAAATCTTGACAGCTGCGTAATTCAGATCCAAAAGTACCTTTGTTCTCCAAACCAGCTCCTGTTAAATACCACAAAACTCATTGGAAAAATGCTCTTCATTCAAACTTGAGTTGCATGTCAATAGGCGGCGGTAGTCACTTACCATCAGGTGACCCGTCTACTCGTTTGTCCCCTATTCCATAAAAAAATTATTGTGACGAAAGTGATCAAAACAAGTAAGTGATACAGAATTGTAAAATATAACGAGACCGGGCACTGACCCATGCGAACCATGACATTTATTTGAAAACCTAGTCGCTTTCCTCCTAATCCTACCTACCTAGTCGGTTACTTAATAAATTCGCGATTGCTAGTATTTTATATTTTCTAGGATGCGATTTTATCAATGTCGTTTAAATATCAATATCAAACTTTAAAGATAGTAGATTTCCGATTTATGTATATAATATCAACCCAATGACTAGCGAGTTCCATCCAACATTCTTTTTAAAAAGACAACTTCCGCACTAGAATTAATTAATGTGTCGCGGGGACTTTCAAATAACGGACACAAAGAACAACCAGACTCAGAACAACAACTTGAGCATAACACAAAGTGTTGTCCGTGCGGGGATCGAACCCGAACGAATGTTGTGGTAGTGTAGGGGCGAGGTGATTACTTAAACGGCTACGCCATTCGTGCAGTCAATATTGACATTCGACTTAAAATAGCATTTAAGTGCTAATATATACGTACCTATAAGTCCTACTTCTTTCCAAATGTTAGGCACCCCTTTGAAAAGCGACTTCCACCTTTTAGTATACCTACCGCTGTCAACCTACATTACGAACATAATTTTGTAGTTTTTCTGGTAAATAGAGCTTCATTAACATAGCACACCTGGCGTGTAACCTCTTACACTGAGGCGGACCACTCTATCCGAAAAATGGGTCCGCCAGTGTTGACGGTGAAAAACACCTTCACCAACTTCATACGTTGATAAACAAAATATGAATTATTTTTATTAATAGAATATGATATTATTTTATACATAGGTAGATACACTAAAGCCTGAATAACCGGAGGGGTAGGCAGAGGCGTCATTAACGCTAACATTTTGCCGATTATAATTTAGTCCCATTTATGTAATGAGGGGCAAGCCTAGTGCCGTCATCCGGGCAATTTTGCAAAATAGAGGGGTAAACATCGAGTTCATTACCAGAAAAAGGAGGATAGAATGTGAAGGAATAGCTCAAGCAAGTGAGGGTAGCATAGGTACCTATAACTCAAACTGGGGGGCGTCGGGAAGTCCGAGCCTTTTATAATACTATTTTTTAATTTAATAACTTATTTGATATGTAAAGATTTGGATTGAACATATTTTTAATGCCATTATGACCAAAGTACAAAATGGAGGTAAAAATTAAAATTCGGTTAGGCGGTGCTCTTTTGAATGTACCTCTTACATTTAATTTTTAATCTACAATGTATACAAAATCTTGGAACAACAAAGTTTAGCAAATAAATATGCGGAATCCATAGCGAGGTAGGTACATAGGGCTAATTTATTGAGAGCAGGGCGACTCTCATTAAGGGTTGGGTTACACCTTACCACCTGTAGAATGATCCGTTCCATTAGATTTATCGTTTTTACCACTTTCGTTCTTCTTATTTTTATTTTACAATAATTGTAATTCGGTTTTGCCAACAGTAGATCGTAACTTTGTTAAATTTTAGGGAGAAACGTGGACGTTCCTACTACCTCTGATTGTAAAAATGGAAATCTAACACCCGTGTTGCGAAAAAGTTTTTATGCCTACCATAAGTAGATTTAAATGATGTGATGGGTTTAACTTAATATTTTCTTTAGATACGTACTTCTTACAAGCATGTGGAATTGTAGGCACTACGCACTTCTGACAATCTTTTTCTTTTCTTTAGTCGTATTCCGTCTTTAGGTTTTAAACTTTGTAGTTATTATTATTTTTTACTAGAATTACAGATAAATTATTATGTATCTTGTGTTTTGGCAGATGGAAATAGGATTGAGGGAGGCAGTAGTGAAATAGATCGTAAATGACGTACTTACTTACGGTACCTTGATAGTTTATAATTAAATATTCTTGCCTATAGGTATTAAAGATAAAGAAAGAAAGAAAGACAATACGTTTTTATTGCAAAACCTTACTTATATGCTAAGAACAATTTGTGACACTCATTATCTAATATTACAGAATGTCTCTTTTTCTTTGTTATCTATGCTATTGATTATTTTTTTGCAATGCGGTAGTTATTTGTTACATTTCAGTTGTAAACAACTTGATAGGTATAGCTAGATATATTTCCTTCTTTCATCAAATGACAGCACACCTTTGCTTATTTAGGAGGTTTTAGGTACTACATTAATTATTTAAAGCTTTATGCAGATATGCCTATCTACCTACGCATACACTTAATTAATTAAAAAACAGTAATTACTTAAGTATTGGGTATTACCTACTTGATATCATAAATATAAATGAAGTTTGGGCTGGCTCTATGAAACATGAGTTCAATCGACGATTTGTCAATAGGTATGGGTCTCTATGTAAATAAACTGAAGATTTTTTTATAAGAAAGGAAAATATACCTATACTATTTCTAAGCCTGCCTTATACTGTGTTAGAATTAAGTAGGAATTTATTGAAATTTATTTTGCGGAAATCAACTAGTGTAAACAATAAATACTTATTTTACACAAGAATTTCGCTCGAACTTTGAAAATATAAATAATCTACCTAAGTAAGCTATTTTTAGTACTAAGTTACTGTTTTTATTACCTTAGTACTTTTATATTATAGTCATCCAAAATACCTACTTTTTTTTTATTACCATCAATTTTAAAATTTTCATTCGGCTTCGTGTTTCCTTTTTTTAATGCATATTTTAATAATAATTCACTTGTTTTGTTTTACTCATAAACATGTTCCTCAGCAAGAAGTTGGATGTTTTTCTAATATGTTCCCGTGTTTGTTACACCGAGACGCCATGCTCTCGACTGCTGGCTTCCCACTCTGCACGGCACGAGGCACGGTTCCCCGCCCATAAACATGTCACGCCGCATGCCGCGATTTACGACTTCTCGCTCTAACACACTCATAACTCAAGCAAACAAAAGGGAAAGCTATAACGTTCATCGGTCCCATGCGGATAGTTTAATTTACGCACACAAACGTAACGAAATGAGCTAGTATGCGATTTAAGAGGTATATGCATACTTTGTAGATAAATTGTGATTGATTAGTATCAAATTTTAGTTATTGTAATTAATAAAAAAATATTTTTATTAATAAGTAGAAATTAAAGCCATGTGGTTATGTTTATAGTTGTAGTTATACTTTAGTTGAGAATGGTTTATCTACAAATTTTGCATTGACTACAAGAGTCTTGAGCTCGGAGTAGCAACGGGCCGGCTACGTTCAAACTCACCGCCGTCGGAGTTTTATGTTTTTATCTCTCTCTAACACACAATTCCCAGGTCGTAAATCTCGAAATGGCCGCATGTAGGTTACGCACGCCGTCCGCGCAATACCGGCGGGAGCGCATAAACTATAGTTTTCTCTGTTTTATTACGTATTTTACTACGCGATAAAAGAGATGAGAATATAGAGGGGAAATCAGCTGTTTAGAGCATGCTTTAAACGTGCTGAGGAATGTGGCGAACGAAATGTGCTATTTGAACGATAAGCCGGTTGCTCTACTTCAATTTATTAAGGTTTATAATTTTTATAAATTACTTGTATGACTACAAATGAATTAAAATAGTAACAAAACCGTTTGTCCGTTAACTGTGACGCCATTTTAATCTTTATGAATGCAACTGTTTCATACCACTCCAGGTAGTAACACCGCTGGTGTTAAATATTTTTCATTAAAGCTCACCTTTTTGTAACAATATCGCTATTATTTTCATGAAAACTGTGTTTTATCATAAAAATTACGCTATGATCAAGAAATAACGTCCCTGTGAAAAGCTTAAAAGATAGTTACCTGTTTAGATTTTATCTTTGGAACCGATATAGGTCTCCAATATCGTGAAATAAATTGAATAGCTGCTGAATTTAAGTATGACAAAGTTTTCATTGTGTATTTTTTTTGTATTATAGTTTATGTGAAAACTACATAGTATTGAAAAAAAGTTACATTTTTAACAAATTTGGAGATGCAGAAAGACATTAGACAGGCAGAAAGATCACATAAAATTGTACAGAAGTGGTCAGTTGGATACAATTAACTGTTAGTGTTATAACAGGAGGATTTAACATAAGCTGTGGTCTCTTATATAGCTATAAACTCTAAAAGGTAAAGGTAAGAGGCAGATGTAGTACACACCTACAAGAAAGCTATGGATATTTTACTATAATTATATCATTTACTAACTTGATAGGACAAAAAATATACTTTTTATGACACTAAATCATGACATAAACTCGAGACATTAGATTATTGTGCGTTTCTGCTTTCCTCGTTTCCGTAATTAAATTATAATATATACATTCAATATTTAAAAAAATCTAAAAAATAATAGAGTTGATATTATTATTATTTTTAAATATGAGTATAATAAAAAAAATAATTTATATTTTAGGTATATAAATATAATTTTGAATAAATTTGAATAAATTTTTAGGCTTCATAGATAAAAACTTTAATATGACTATATATTTTAATATAAAATAATATGTTAGTAAATATAACCTAAACCTCTGTTAGTAGTTAAATTATTATCTATATTTTAAAAACAACTTAGAAAATATTTGTCATTGGACCGAGCAGTATGGTATTTAATTCAACACATAAGACACGTAAGAATTTATATTGATTAACGGAATAGGAGTTTGTCTTCCAACTCATCTGATGAAAAAAATTTTTTTTTGTCTATATTATTATATAACTATAATGACATAGATGTTTAATATAGAACTCGTCCATAAAATATGCCTACAATCAATTAAAAAGTGAAATAGGTAAATGAAATCCTTAAGGAAGTATCATAACAATGTGTTAATTTTTCTTGAATATGCCTGTTAAATAAAAGTCTACTACACTACACGCGTATCCGACCAAAGTTCTTAAGGAATCTGAAGAACTAAGATAATTATTTAGTGTACACAATAACAGTTTTTAATACATTTTAAATGGTACCATTTTATTTTATTTTAACCTGTTAAAGATATTTGAGTTATATCTAAAAATATTTATTATATTTAATCGTGTAAATAATAAACATAAAAGTAAGACATTTTTTACTTCAGTTCATGTATACACAGATATTCTAGGTAGGTATGCAAATATATTTCCAACGATAGGTACAGCATCCTGACGGTGACAGATGAGACTGATGTTCGTAAAGCTCACTGCGGTAATGCAAATTGGTGGGGAGCAAGATGGCCGCCTAACAGACTCTCTTTATTGGCGCACAGCTTATCCCTTTTGTAGTGGTTTCACATTGTAGATTTTTTTTGTGTAAAATCTATTGAATTCTGTACTTTCCTATACAATAAGTGTAATTTGTTTATTACTTTCTTGCTTTGCTTAGTTTACAAAAAATATGTTAATACGGCCTATTTCAAGATATAACATAACCTAAATTGTTCTGTATGCATATGTACATTTATATTAATAAGCTTATAGATATTGTGAAATATCTGAAAGGCCGGCAACGCACTTGTGACTCTTGAGTTGCGGGTGTCCATGGGCGGCGGTAGTCACTTACCATCAGGTGACCCTTCTGCTCGTTTGCCCCCTATCGCATAAAAAAAAAAAAAGAAATATAAATATGTTTTTAATACATCATAAAAATAATTATTTTATACATTTTCAAATCTATATGACCATAAGATATAAATACCTCTACGTACTATCTATACGATACTATATATACAAAATTTGAAGAACATATAATTTTTCATTTCATCATCATAATTTAAAACCATGAAAAGAGGCGTTGAATAGTAAGTCGTGTTATAAAAATATTGTCCAGTTTTAAACTTTTCTGATTTTTCTTTAAGCAGTGACTTAATTTCCTACAAGCGTTACACTTCTATTGACTGTCTCAAAGAATTGTATCAATTAGTTGAAAAGTAGTAGGTATATGCAGACTTCAAACACTCATAGTACAGTAGTACAGTATCAGAATTTTGAACCATAATAAAATTTCTTAAAAATAATTAATCAAAATCGGACTAACACACAGATATACATTCTAAACCTATAGTATCCATCAAACCTTTTTAGATAAAAAAATATCTGTTCATGTATCTCCCAAAAATAACGTTATGGAAAACTTAATATAAGGAAATAGTAAATACCAAAGGACACAATAAATGTTATATAAAGACTATCCGTCACCTTTTCAGGCTTGTTCCAATGTTCCAAACCAAAAAGGCTGCCTATCTTTTTACGCGATCGTTTACGTCCTCCAAACAAGCAGACGAGCCCCCTGATGGCAAGTGACTACCGCCGCCCATGGACACCCGCAACTCAAGGTAGGTAGGAGTACGCTCTTTTCTTGAAGATTTGAAGGTCGTATCAGTCCGGAAATACGGCAGGTGACAATTTGTTCCACAGGCTGGTTGTGCGAGGCAAAAAGCTTTTGGAGAATCGCACAGTGGTAGAGCACCAATCATCCAAATGATTGGGATGGATATTTTGTCGCGTAGGACGATGGCGGTGTAAGTACGAACAATTCCTCTGAACACTTCTAATGATACAAGCGATAGAGACTGTACAGTTAGCTACAAGTCTAAACAACGCCAAGCTGTCAAGCCGATTAGAAATATCTTGGCAATCGATGATGCGAGTCACTCTGCTTTAAACTCGATCTGTTTAGCACACCAAGCTTCTTCGAGGCTAATTTGGTCTTACCCTCTAAATGACCGTGAAACTGGACTTCGTTTGATATATATACGCCAAGGATTCCGATGCTGGCTGATGCAGTTAGGGAAGTGCTCTCAAAGCGAGGTGAAACTTTTTCTATAGAGGTTTCGATTTCAGACCTAAGTATGGATCGGCACTCGATGACACTTACTTCAGAAATGTAAGCGCGGCGGTTTCACTCGCCGCATCGGGGCATCACTCATGCTATCATCTTCATAGCAATGGGTGCTGCTAATATGCAAAATATCATTGATATGCAGAAGAAACAGCGAGGTGATATTAAAGTATCTCAAGGTGTTGAGGATTGTACACATCGTTATCTTAGCCTTCTTAAAGCTGCCTTACCAACCTTAAAAACAAATACATATGATTACGTGTTTTTTCTTTTCATGGCCTTCATTCAATCAGTAACCTCGCAATAAGTGAATAACATAAGAATATATTTACTTTCTATGTATGTGTATTTTTTTAACTTGATCTACATATAAGTCTTGATATTAAATCTTACTCTACACTTATTTTGAACTGAGCACGTTTCTTTTATACATTTAAAAATGTGTTTTTTATTGCTTTATGTGGTTATCTGTAAGTTTTTTTCTGTTTATTGCTATTGTTGTTGGTGTTATTAATTCAAACAATTCACTTTAAAAAAGCAGACAACAAAAAGTTTAAGACATATAGTTTTCTCATAGATGCCATTGTCAAAACCAAACCAAACTCTCATCTAACTACCCTTGAAGTAATTTCCAATAAAAAAAGGATTATAGAAATCGGTTTACGTAATACTGAGTTATTCGTTCATTTGTCGCGCACATACCTAATGCAAATTTAATACTTATATGGTTTTCTCATGAATGCCGTAGTCATAACTGGAGCTTTATTCTGATAAGCTGTTGCACCTAAGTTAGAGGTATGACCGACAAGTTTATCTACGAAATAAATTAAAAACATAAAATTTCTGTTAAATATTTACTTGCGAACAGCGTTTCGACTTAATATCGGGAGAAACTTTTTAACCTACTGAAAAAGGGAATAATTAAATTAACAACCCTTATAAATGCTAACATAACCCTAAAAACATACACAGTTTTGACAACTTAACATAGTACAGAGCTTTGACAACTTAAAACTTTAATAATCATACCAAGGCAGGGAAATCTGCTTATGAAACATTGTCTTACAGGCCCAATATCCCTTCTTCAACTTGCTTTTAAAAAGGCTACAACTAGTGAGCCTTAAGCTTATTCCGAACCATCACTTTGGCTTTTGCGAAAAACACAAACAAACGGTCAAGTAAGTGCATAGAATCAGGAATATCATCGAAAAAAGTCTAAAAGATAAAGAGGTGCACTAAGTTGTTCTTAGACTTAGCGCAAGCGTTTAACACCGTTTTACATGAAAGTTTTATTCTAATTCTCTGACTCTAATTCACTACCACGAATTCCAACAAAATAATTTGTAGAAATCTTAGATACCTACTAAATAGAACATTTAGAATAAAACTTGAGGATTCATTCTAAGAACTAAAACAAATGAATCCTGGTGTACCACAAGGTTGTGTTTGAGGTCTGGTTCTATACCTTTTGTACACTGATAATTTACTTGAATTAGAAACTAACATCTTCGCGACTTCTGTGGATACTATTAAAAAAGCAGCAGAAGAGGTTCAGGATGCTATTAGGAAGTACAAACTGTTTATTTGTGTATTGCTCATCTCGTGTGTTTATGGCTGGTATAGTCTAATGTCTGCGCATAAATTCAATATTCCGAAAACAAGATTCTGCAAGAAACGGTTTGAAGAGTTGGAACAAGTTTTGTACAGTAGAGCAACTTTCCAGCCGTGCATACTGGCATCAACGTCTGGTGCATCGAACGATACACGAAGAAACTTTACGACGCCGCACTTGCTTGGATCGGCCGTGCTACGGCCAACCGCCGCTGATACAATTCTATCGCGAGTCGAGACCGGGCCGTTCAATTAATCGCTCCGATTAAAGTTGTCTCTCGGACATCAATGGTGTTGGATTAACCGAGGGTGGTGGTGTCCTTTTCTGTTGGTCACAGATTTAGTGCGGCGCCGCGGCGTGTGGCGTCGCCTGGCGGGGGGTGCGGCGTCGCTCGTAAAGCATCGGTCGCCACATTCTACTGACGCGCGCCTCGGCGACTACGCGTTGCGTAACCCACCGCGCCATAAACAACACGACGTGCTCGCCTCCGCACCTGACGGCTGACGGCTACTTACCCACGTGCGCCCGACACATTACGTATTGCGCTCATGCCGCATCTAAAACGTCGACACGTGACTTGACAGAGTGAAACTCTCGGAACTCTTTATATTCGGGTAGAACTGTGAGTTTTGTGAAGAAGTTTTAGCAAGCGAAATGGCGCGAGCGCGTTTGCCGTCGGCAAACCGCGGCAGCCCAGCTTAAGGTAAGTTTATTGCCGATTTATGGCTCCCAACTTCACAGGCTCGAGCAAGGGACCTCGACACTGGTCGTTAAACTAACTTTTTTCAAGGTCTTTCAAACGTCAGGTGCGAGCTTAGAAACTACTTTGTACGATGAACTCACTGGTATGGTATAATTGCAATAGCCTATAACGAATAGAAAACTGTTGTTTACTTGCCATATGAAGATGTTTGTTTTTGTAAACAGTAAGTATACTTATTGTTACATCGTCTAACAAAACTATATTAAAATAAAACAAGAAAATATAGAAATTTGCTCATAATTTAAAATCATAAAATGAGTTAATCTTCACATATAAATGACAAAAGATTTCTAGAAATTCACTGAGAATAGTTTCTTCTTCAAAGAAACTGTTCGACAATAACTAAAATAAGTTTCAATAAAAATTGCAGTAAAATCATGTTAACATTATCATTACCAGCATTTATGTTAACTGTAAAGTGTACTTCTATAGTCTAGTTACAAAGTTTATGCCGTAACTTGACTCTTCCATATTTTCTTTCAAAATTAAACCTTCTGTTTAGAAAGTTAAGGCCGAAATTACCTTGTCGTTTAACAATATTTTTATAATATTACACCTTACATTAAACACTGTTATTGTGAAGAGATAGATTACAGTTTTCTGTTACCGCAATGCTTATAATAATTTAAAACGTATTATAACGTTTACCCCTTCAATTACATCACTTTAATTGAAGATAACTAATACTTAATATTAATAAGAAATTATAATATAATGAATAGTATGAGATATACTGACGGGTCTGTTCCATTCCCACAATCGGGACAAGGTTTTTTGTGATTCACAAATAGTTGTCCCGAGTTTGGGTGTACTTTGTGTCTGTTAATTGAATGTTTATAAAGCCTCGTGACACAGCCATTATTATTAATACGGGAATTGTCTTTTCTTAAAAAAATAAAAAGAAAGAATAGATATATGTATTTATGAGAACCTAAAAATGGTGTCACTTAAGACAGTGCTATACTGACTTAGCATATTATTTATTATTTTAAATCATTGTTTTCTACTTGCGTTTAAAATGTCCATAAAACACTGAAACATATAAAAATTCTAAAAACTTTTTACACTACATACATCTGTCTACCAAGGTTCCTTTTGATATGTGAACCACAACCGTCACCTAAAGAATGTTTAGCAAATAGCAAATCCAGACTTACTTATTGCTTTTAAATACAAAGGTAATTTAATCTTAAACAGAAAAATTACATTTAGAATTTAACTTGTAAAGGTGTTACAGTTAACCACCATTTCATTAAAAACAAACTTATATAATCATCAAAGCAAATGAAACCCTTAAATTGTATACATATGTTGTATATAAATATCGTTTCATACATATATGTACTTACTGTAGCCCAATAATTCTCATTATCACATTCAAAGCTCTAGAATAATTTATATACTTACTCCGTTATTATGAAACAACTACACCATGAACGATGTTAGGAATATGCAGTATGTCTGTTTTAGGTTTTGTACTCTGTTGGTACTTCCCTACATATAATTTGTTTTAAGGGTTATTTTCATGGTTTACCATGAAGCTATGTTTAATCCAGTTTCGCCAATAATGTATAAAAAATAATAATAATAATAAAATTGGTATTAATAATATAATTAATGTACTTCATGAAATTTCTCATTTGACTCCAAAAATGTGTCAATGAATATAAAGAGGTAAACCATTCATCTATACATCTGTACCTACGTATGTAACTAATTCTAATGGGCATAATGTTTCCTGTTTAACCTCTGCCTACCCCTTCGGAGATACGGGTATAAGTGTATGTATGTATGTAGCTAATTATGAAAAATATAACAAAACATTTACGGATTTCAATAATGAAAAACGATGATATTCTTATCGCTAAATAGCTGCCTAATTATCTTTTTCATAATATTTGACTAAGAAAACTACCTTAAAATTCCAATCCAAAAACCAAATGCGTTTTGTACGCACAAGGAAGTCATATCGCAGTAAAAATATCCAAATTACAAAACTGATATCTCGTTGCGTAAAAAGGTTCTATTTCTATTCAATGAGCCCTTTTCATTATATATTTTTTTCTTTAGACTCAGATTAAAGTTAAAACTATGACGACTCATACTTTAGTAAACTAAATTAAAAGCATAAAAGGATACCATACCGGACAATGGCCTTCATCATCTTCTTACCTTTATAATAAAAAGGTGAATTATTTCTAGACTCAGTCGCTAGCAAAGCTTTTGATTGTCATCGGCATTAAATTATAGAAATATTTAGAAGCAACATTGATGTAACATAAAACTACAACAGAATTTAATGCATTTTCATTGCCTACAATACAGAGAAAGGTAAAAAACTAAAATTTCAAACAATAATTTGTTTACATATTTATTGGTAATAAACTAGAAACAACCAACCTTACATTCAATATCAAACGTCTATGGACCATCAGAGCTTGTAGACATTTTTGTTTCTTCACACAATAAAAACTTGCTGTAAACATAATTTCAAAATGTTATCAATCCTTGATCAGACTTCCTTAAAGTCCAGAGAATTAACAAAAAGAAGTAGTTCAAGGAGTTTGTCGTATGCGCGGGCGCAACTTGTGATTCTGGTCATGCGCGCCGCCATATTTGTCTTATTTCACATCACCCTGTTAGATCTCAATCTTTACTTATTATTCAGTGATGCTGTTGTTTGCTTTTTGTAACATTTACCTTACCTTGTATGATGCAGTGACTCAATTTTGCTGTTCATCTAGGTAGCTGGTGTATGTTATGAATATTATTTACCTCATATGCTAAAAATATTTTCCCTTAGAATGTAATTATTATTACTAAATATATAAATATAAGGAATTACCTACCGTTATTGTTCATTATTTCATTTAAACATACCTGTGTGTTACCTTAACGAGGATAAGACTTAAACCCCTAGAAAATCGTTTTATTAAATAAAAGTATCTATATATTTAACTTCTCCTTTTTAACACAAAAAAAAAATATAAAAAAAA
The DNA here is from genome assembly GCA_947561695.1 of Tyria jacobaeae. Taxonomy (NCBI): domain Eukaryota; kingdom Metazoa; phylum Arthropoda; class Insecta; order Lepidoptera; family Erebidae; genus Tyria; species Tyria jacobaeae. The sequence continues at coordinate 13,858,626 of OX387218.1, forward strand.
TCGTTTAGGAGCTAAACGAATTTTTTATGACCTATCTATATATCACTCAATTTTACTCAGTTTCTTCTAAACTATAATTATTCAATACATAGTTTGTATACGTACTTCTCTACATATAACTTGTTTTAAGGGCTTCTTTTCAATGTTAACAATGAATCTATATTTAATCATGTTTCGCTAATAATTTATGAATATTTTTTTTAACAATTACATAATTAATTTACTTTATGAAATATTTCATTTGACGCCAAAAATATGTCAATAAATATAAAAAGCTCAACAATTTAGGTGTACCGGGGAAACCGCAGACTCCTTGTCCTCGTTACAATGGTAAGGTTTATCCCCCAAGAATTAGAAGACTTAGTCACTTCATTACACTTTGATACAACAGGTTACGAGAGTTAGTTTTGATACAATAGGGTACGAGTTACCTACATATATGTATACTGGGACTGAATAACCATGTATTTGAAATATGCCTATTCCTTCATTTATGACAGTATTCAGGCAAAGTGGGGTCACTATGGTAGGCTGATACTCGTATAATAATAAAAAAGTATCAATTTATTATCACTGCTATATTACTATTCAGACAGCGATAATTGAGAGAAAAGACAAAGGTATAAAAATTTAAATAAATAATTATCATGAAATATTGTTCAAGTAATAAGATCTCATAAATAGATCGATTGATTGATGGATTTATTCCACGATTTCCGGCAATTATTATGCTAATAGAACGAAAAAAACCTAACCCCGCTTCGATGAACATACATTGCTGTTAGACAAATTGAATTCAACTGAACTAGCAAAAAGCTTCCTTAACACTTTTTGTATGATACAAACTTTGCAAGGGACCTTGTCTAATAAAAATTCACACCGAATTTAAGTGGCATTACAGCATGAAATTGTCTTATCCACCGTCATATATTATAATCGTAATAAGCCAATGAGTGATAACAATAAAACTTTTGTTTTTGTTACGCAGGCAAGTGCGGCAAGTGCCACCGCTACCGGTCGACCCACACCCGTTATTGCCATAAAAGACGCGCGCCTCGCGCATCTGCCTTTATCGAATTTGATTAAAGTTCATGTTTATTTATTACGTATTTATATAAACAAGAAAGCCTGCGCCAATGCCATTTAGAGACAATAAGTTACTTGAAACGACAAAAAATGACTAGCTTTTTCTACTTCTGTTTATTCGTGAGGTCAGTCATGTTTGTATAACGGCCTGCATGGGACAACTCGCTACTCGCCATCTAGTTTGATCCGGAATCCGTTTACCCAATCTCGTTTGATTTATTAGCAAAACTTCAAGTAAAACATAATATTTGTGATGCAGTAGTCGACATATGTTTTACATAATGCGATTTGTGGATATACAGACTGGATCTCGAATATGTACGATCGATCAGGCATTATCAAACTGTTAAGTTAAGCAAAATATCGTTCGCGAAGCGTCAAGCATTATCGAGTTACAGGTGAGTTGGGCACCTACCGCGTTCAACAAGCAAAAAAAAAAACAACATCTCTTAGTGAGAAATTTATGCAAGTATCGGTCGTACACACGATCATATCTACTTGAAATACGTCGCTGGAGACAAATTGCACTCACTTCAAACGTGGCGAGCAAGTCCCATTGCCGCAATGGAATAAGCAAATAGCCGATTGTTTCGCTCCCGAGTATGGATAACACTCCGAATAGATCTTAACCCCATCGTAACAAAATACAAATTCGTTCAATAGTCGCATGCCGTAAAGTACCGTAAACCTGAACGTAAAGCACGGCACTTCAGCTTTGAATCCGCATAATTATCGAGTAGGTAATAAATCGTTCGGAGTGCGGGCGCGTGTGCTCGTATTGTCATTGATGTTACGACATTATTGTCTCAAACACTACAGAACTACGCCTTCTGATATTCATCTAAATAACGAATTAAATTCGACGTACGCACTATTTCCACACTATCAAAAGAACAAGTAACTTTAACTAAACGGCTTGTCTGATGGTACCGTACTAGAGTAATATGAAGGATCGGATTAGTTGAGTAGATGAACGTTATTGGCAAGTGAAAAAGGTAAAATGAATTTAGAGTAGTAACTCTTAAATCAATTGCAGTGTAAGGTCAATAGTCCGATATTTATTATATCGGTCTCTCTATTGAAATACCTTGTCCTTAGATTTTGTCATCCAGCGTGACAAGCCCGTGGGAAGTGATGGGTTTATTTTTTGAGTTATTAATTTCCTTTTTAAAGTGTAATCGTTATCAATATATTTATATTACCAGACAAGGTCAGATAAAAACTTGAAGTCAATTAATTATGCTTTTGTAAGCTTGCATAATTTATCGCATCGTAGGGATATGAGCATGTTTCTTTTTAAAGTACCTATATCGGTTGTTTACTGGGAAAACCTGCTTGGTATACAGCATTTTTGACAAAAAATAGTTAAATACATGAAAATGTTTATCTTTCTGACCTTCATATACAAGTGAAACAGGATAAGAGCTACGGTAATCACTTCAGGATATATCTAACGGTAAAGACAATTAAATACAACTAAATGTGCTCGCAATGGGATTGCTAAAATATAATAAAAGACGTTGAAAGTAATTTACGCGAAATTTTCTAATGTCATACACTTCTACGACGTGTATTTTATTTAACTATAATATTAAATATATATATATTAGGTATAAAGCCTAATTTGTGAATATGTAAATACTAAATAATTTAAGATTAAAAAAAAATACTGTATTTTTTTCTCAAAAACGTATTAACTTTTAAATCGCAATAACGACAATTTAGCTGATTTTCGCAGTAAATAATCGATATATGGTTGGCAAGCCATGTTATTTTAAATGTACCTAGTGTTATTTGATTTTAATTTTACTGTTATTTAATTTGTTATGACTTCTTCCACGTTATTCACCTGGAAGATTGAAATTTATGATTTGTATGCAAATGTAAGGTTTTATGATTGAGTTCGATTACTTGAGCGCTTGGGAAGCAGCAAGGGAATAAAAAGCGTGCCTTGTAAACGGCAACAGAAATAAACCCAAAGTAAACCTAGCAAAACGTCTACTCAACAATAAGACTAAATATACAAAAGTGTTAAAATATATTAATTTGTAATTAAACAGTCATAAATACGGTCCATAAGTAGAGTAGTCTAAATTGTCGTAGTTATCCATAATTTCATCTATGATTTACAATGATGTTCCGACCTCCACGGTTCGATAATGAATGAGGTGCTCGTAAACGGCAAAGTCAAGAGAACATTAATGTCAATAAAAAAGCCATAAACCCTATTAGCCGTCATAAACTTCACCACATCTGGTCAATAACTTGTTCGCGTACAAATACTACTAATTGAATAATTATTTTTGATTGTTTTATAAATATCGGTATATGTATATATGATTTTATGATTTTGATGACAGAAAGTAATATGGTGATGATTAGCAATACGTCAAATTCGCGATATAAGCAAACTATTTTCAGATCTTAAGATATCACATTCTTGCCTTTTATCTAGTGTATATCTCTAGTAATGTTAAAATATAATATAGATAAAGGACACACTATAAGTATAAGCATATTTGATCTGATACTTTATTTATGTTGAAGAAATGTTTCATTATTGTCTTTATAATGAATTATTGAAAACTATTAGAGCTGCTAAAATCTTTAATTTTCAAACAATCGATATTAAAGTTGTACAATCCAAACAAAAGGTGACTATCATTTCTTTACAACATTTTCTAAAGAGCAATAAATTTCCATGCCAAAGATAAGTCGGAAACGTACTTTTTGTTACGAATAAACCAATAAATTACGTCAAGGTGTTGTGTTACCTTTTGGCCACAAATTCTACAAACATGCTCTAAGCGTTAGTACAATTGTTACAGAAATTAGCATGATAATCAGTTACCTGTCTCAACAGGTTCAGTCCGTAACTTTTGTTCTACAGATTGTGCAACGTTATTGCAATTGTCATATTTCAAAACGGGCCTACTTTTTTTATAGCTAACGGTCGAACAAAAAGGACGTAAACATAACTGTGTAAATTTGCATCTTTTCTCTATTTTACATCACAATGGGACAAAAGCGCGATTTTTAGAATTCTTCCACTTTATAGTTTGTTGTTTATTTTATTATAACACATGTTCTTGTTTTGACTACAGTTATTGTTTTAAACAAATGTACTCTTTGTAATACCGTACAGTTCTGCTGCTGTAAAATGCAACTGTTTTATTTTTAAAGAGCTCAACAAGCTTCTTTGAATCAAAAAGTTATTAACATCTGTCAGCAAAATCTATGTCAAAAGCCGTTTGTTTTCTTCCGTTAATTGTTTTCTCCATTATATTCTGAATATAATTCTCTATGTATTTTCTAAACGGATAAAATTGAAATAAATTATTCGATAACTATAAAGAGAGTTCTAGCTACAATCAAATGTAAGGTGTCTATAACTCCTACCTTTATGGATATGATTATTATTTTTTAATTCAGGTCCTTGAGACTTTCAATAATTAATAGAAAAAATATATTATAACAACAAAACCAAGAAATATCTAACTGCATAGTCTGGAATTTCTATCTTATGAACCAACAGGGCATAGTCATAAGTAACTTGGTCGTCGTCCGTCGAAAGTGCGGGGCGGTGGTGGCGCGCCTCGAAAATTGTAATATTTCAAAATTACTCAAGAGTCGCGTTCTCTTGAATAATGCGATAACTTTGAGCCGAGGGAGGCACCCACCCCGCGTGCGTGCCTCTACCCTGGCTACTTGTTTTTGAACTTCTGCTCCTGAGTTTGATCAAAATATACATGCGGCGCCCGCTTCATTTGAGCTCATTTGTTTGACCAGAGACTAATATAAAGTCTGAACTAGTTTATGATGAGCATGACAATAAAATACATCACTGATGATGTGCTACATTATATTTAATAATATTCTTGAAAATGTTTCAATTCCGAGTACATATTTCAAAGTTGTTATTTAGTTATGTCAATATATTTTTTTGGTATATTAAAAACAATATCAAAAGTGCGTACATCAGCTGTAGAAGTTTATGTTGTAAGTCATTAAAGACCAAAAAACAAGCGTCTTCATATATATTAGAAGATTTGGATATAATAAAAAATTCTACCAACTAATAATGCTTGAAGATTATAAGAAACCGATACCATTCAAAATTACAGTTCATTTCTGATTCTTAACGTTTCATGGAACAAAACTCCAATATATAATAGCTATGCCTTCAAAATCGAAGACGTATCTACACCTTTGTGTGTAGCTTATAACTAACGTTTATATAATTAGCTAATACTTTTAAATACAGTCAGTGTCTTTTAGACGTCTTTTTAAGTTTTAATGGACTTCTCCAGCTTTGAGGGCATTTGACCTCGATCCCGTTGGTTAATAGATTTCTTTAAAGATTACAAAATAAGTAAGTACATGCTAAGAAGCAGGTGCGTCCAGAGTAAATTAAATGTTATTGCTAAGTCGCACATTGCGAAAGTCCTCTAATGTTAAGGTGACTGGTGTTTGTAACAGAAAGTGTCATACTTGTTCTTGGTTTTCTTTGAATGAAACCTATGTATTAATAATACGCAACTGTATGGACAGATTGAGTTAGAAGAAGACAAAGACAGCGGACTCAAATTGGTTACAGTTCATGGTAGAGACCATTATGGTTCTTCGGAGGAGGCCTTCACCCGAGAATGGTGCAAAGCAAATTATATAATTAGTTACTACAATTATAGATAGATAAACACACAACAGAGGCAGTTAGGGGTTGTTTGTAAAAAATATTTTTTTTTTATTCTTTATATTCTGTCAAAAATATTGATTGTTGTTAAACAAGTCTATAAAAGTAGATACGCGATTATACTCAGTTAAAAAAAAAAAAACCTGCATAGTGATACTTGTCCGATTGGTGACGCACAACTTGCAGAAAAAATGTTCGTCTGACATTAAAAAAAATATAATCCGAATGAATTTGAAACGTTCAAAATTTTTAGCACACTTAAAAAAATTTTTAGGTTACCTATATTAAAAAAGTCGGACTCCTAATAAATCTCCAAAATCGCGACAAGTAAATTATTATTTATATAAATTAATCCGTGTCAAAAATAGGTTACCTACTGTACTAAAACTTGTAGCTAATCAAAAATATTATTTTTATTCAAGAGCTGACTTGAATAAAAATAATATTTTGAGTTAAAGAAATCCATTTGTGATTCGAGCAAAATGCGATGACACCAGCATAGATTTCATAGTGCCTTTAAAGTTGGTAAGGGTAACCGCGTTTAGGGCGAGGAGTAGTAGGTAGGAACCAGGTACATATTTGTTCAATAGTCTTACGGAATAAAAAAGTATTTTATAAGGTCGAATTATATTAAGGTCGAAATTCGACTACTAACTCAAGAATTGATGTATGATGTATAGAAAACTAATATTTCACAATAATTATAAATCTCTAGATATGCCTCCACCTGATTGATGTGATGTGTGTGTTGTTATTAGAATTGGTTGAAATGGTGCTGCTTCAGTAATGGATAACATTCTAGTAACTGGTTACGTTAGAGAATTTTGATAACAAACAGTTACGGTAGTAATTTCAACAACCTTGCTACCACGCAACCCCCCCCCCCTCCCCGTGACCAAGCGTGGTAGTTTTAAAGACCCAAGAACGGGTCACGTATTATGGGTACGTTCCCTAATTTTTTGCATTGCTAAAAACGTCTCAAGATATGCTAAATGTATAGTATTTACCAGCGTCGCACTTCTTATTAACCCATTTCATTTTTGCATATCTCTTTAAGAAACGTAAATATAAAAACAGTTATATATAATAAAAAAAAAATGCTAGCTGACTACTAACAACATTCCAACAAACAAACGAAAGCTTTTAAAAAGCTGTAAAATCACTTAGGTCGTAAAGTACAGCGACGTCCTCGTCTTCATATTCATGTATGGGTATATTCACACATATCATGATATATAGTTGTATTGTCGAGGCCGCACGTGGTCCGTACCATGTGACAAACCGGTCCCGTACAAGCCTAGTAACCTCTAAACGACTCTGCGTGAGCTCTTGAAGGATTCCGTAGCTACAGTTTTATTTCGTTATTTAGACAAGTGTATGTTTTTTTTATAATCGACTACTCCCGCAATAGGCATAATTCTTGTGTCACGAAGAACACCCAGACTCAGAACAACAATTCGAGGATTACACAAAGTATTGTCCCGTGCGGGGATCGAACACTCGGCGCTGCAGTGTATTGGCGAGGTGACCACTTAAACCGTGACGCCAGCAGTGCAGCCATTTACTACATGTTATTACTCCAATATTTACAAGTCCATTACAAGTCACAGTCTCACAATGGAGTTTGAACCGGTGAGTATATGTGAACCACCTAAATAAGTAAAATGACTTAATGTATTACTACACTTAATTTATGTTTAATTGCCACATTTTGTATTTATTATTAAAATATCAAAAAATATGACTACGAAAGTAAATTATCGCTTACTACAACTTACCGTGCATTGATTCGCGTTCTGCCAGTGAAAATAAATAATCATAAATATTAAAAGTTGAGTTTGACTACACCATTTTGAATACGCCAAAGGCTTTTAGAATCAAAGAAATAACAAAGATCCACCAGTTTAAGTAGTGGTTCGGTTTAGGACTGTTTAAAAAAACATAATCTTTCTTTTATTTCCTTATTGCACAAAATATATTATAAAAGTTTTTGAGAGAGTGGGTAACGCACTAATGATTCCACGCGTTAGCTTGTACAGAAGGAAGTAATGACTTATAAGCGAACGTAGTATTAAAAACTCAATTTATACCTTTGTTCGTAAATCTGTTGAATTCTTATTATCTACCTATTATTCATTAGCGCTGTTTCTTCGTCTTTTTTCACCCGAATGATTAAACTTGCACTGAACGAGAATTAAACCCACAATTCGTGATATTATCATGTTTTTACTACTGCATATTTTAATTGTTAAGACAAACCAAATTCATGTATTATTAATGCATCTAATTTAAGATCGCGATAAATCAGAAGTTATCAATATGCAAATTGTAATGATCCACTAAGAATATATCCAAATACTGCAAATCGACCTATTGAATGAAGAATTTTTATTAGAAGGCCTCATCTGATAGTTTGATCGATTTATTTTATTAATGACTAATACTGGATCAGGGTAAATTATTAATTAATTAATTTATTTATTTTTTCGACTTATTGCACATATTGTACAAAGGCGGACCTAATGCCTCAGGCATTCTCTCCCAGTCAACCTTGGGGTGTGGCAAAAATAAATGGTAGTATTAATCTATCTTTACTATATAATACGTGTCTATATTTAAAGTATATATACCTACATATATGATTTTTGTTTTAAATGCATGCACAGGTGTCGGAAATTGGCCTCCTCATTGTACATATTTGCGAGTTTGTTTATAAATACGTTGAGACTGTTATTAACTAATAAGCACAAGTAATTCTAACTTAAAAAATAAAAGCTCGTCAATAGTTTTGAAAAAGGAACATCTGTTGACAAATGGACAAGTAAAACAATTAAACTAAATGCTTTAACTGTTCGTTTGACTGCTTTTGATTCGAATGACCAAAGCATCGAATGAACTGATCATGTTTATATACAGCTAGTCCTGGAACGTATAAGAGTAAATAGGTTTCTCTTGCTATAAGGATAAACGTGTCCCATCTTCACTTTTTTTTTTGTTGACGATTTTAAGATCCTCCTGGGCTGACTGACCCACCCTCATGGGCGAAGGGATCTGACGACGATCTACTCTTACCGACTAGGAGAGCCAGAATCGCAATTGCATTTTTTTGCTAACCTCGACTGCTATAAACCCGTCTCACCAAGATGGGTTTCGTCACACGGTGCTACCATTATCTTTTGGTTGCGGTATTCTGTACGCTGCATCCTCGGCCTGTATCTGTTCGGACAATGAACTCCCCAGCTGTTCCGCGCTCTCTCTGACGTCCCGCCACCTCCTTTGAGGACATCACATCCTCACAGAAGGAAGCGACGGTGTTCCATGCGCTCTCGCTTCGGACCATGGATACGGCTATCTTCATTTTTATTCCCTCTTTCCAACAGGTGACACAGAGGACAAACGTTTATTCGAATCCTAACTAATTTTGTAAAATGCGAAAGTAAGTTTGTTTGTTATGCTTTTATATCTTAAATACTGAACCGATAATCATTACATTTTATAGACGCTACCAGGAGGAACAGAAAAAGACATACATATGCTCACGCCAGTATCCCCTAAGGGGCATGCAGATGTGTATTAAACACCCACATTTGGCCAGTTAGAGTTAGGTCCCACTAACGTAATAGGGGGCAAGCCTATTGCCGCTAACCGGGCACTGTGTGAGTGTATACATAATGTCTGATAGATAACAATCAAATCCCTTAGTCGTCTTTTACGACACTACCGGGAAGAGATGGAAGAAAAAGCCTTACCTTTTATACCAAAAAATAGTGCTGTCCCTGAGAGATACGCAAAATAACTTTTATTTAAATGCTAGTTATAAATAAAAGAAGCGCTGAACTGTTTTTCTTTGTCTATTTACATATTGAGTACGATATTCAATATTACAGGTATAAGTCACCAAAAGTAATTACCCTCGATGTAACGAGACTGACTAACAAAAAAAATCTACATACCCACTTTAACTAGTTTCTTTTGCAGACAAGTTCCATGTCTTATAATTACTCTTCTAAGTTACAACGCTATTGAGTATCACCATAAATAATATTGAATATTTTAATTGCACCTTACACGGAACACCTAACTAGTTTAAATTGCGCATTCATTAAAAGTTACAATGCATACGATACGACTGTACTCAATAATTGTTTAAATTGAAAACCCGGGAGAAGTCGGATGTAACCGCACCTGCGAAACTTGAGCCCGGAGCAAGTTGAAGAATTCTTAACTCTTAGAACTTCTAGCAAGGAACTTGCTTCGTCTCGTTAGCTGCTCGCCGCAAAACCCTCTCCTTATTTATGCTCATACTTTATTCTGGATATTACTATTTTCTTTTGAGAGTATTTCTTTTATAATTTAGTTATATTTGCATACTATATAGGTATTTGTTTACTACATGGTTCTCAATCAAGACTGTCTACGGTTGTAAGTAAGGTATAAGTGCCCTTTGTATACAAACACTCATCAACATTTTTGTTGAAAATTTAGATGAGGATCTTTAAGACATTGTGTTCCGATCGTAAGCTACTCTGCATGATAAGCATAAGTCACAAATAATCCTTACGTTGGTTGTTAAACTGAAAATCGGAACTTGTGTTGTCTATTCATAATGGATTTTAATATTCCTTTGTATTGTCAAGCATCACATTACTAATACTTCTACATGGTAGCTCATCTATCAAACGTAAAACATATATGTTTGTATGTATCTACAATTTTCAAAGTAGAAAAACTTGATTAATGTTACAGTGCTAATGGAGATCTTTAGTTTTCGACAATCTTGTTATGTTAATTAGATATCGAGGTAATCATTTCTTGAGGCCGTATTTTTTACATTAGTTTACTTTATAATCAACTTTAATCGTTCAAATCTTTTCTACTTTATTAATTAACTGTGGCGGATGTTCTTTCAAAATTATTTCAATTATATTAAACGAACGAAGTAAAGTTCTTATCTACTCGCATATAACAACACAAATCTTTTAAGGTTTTACCATTCCAGATTTAAAGACAATTAAAACTCTATTCCAAATTGATTTTAATAGAAACAAAATGTGAAACGCGTCTCTTCAGACGTCACATAATCGTTAACTAAACTAGACCAAGTGGCTTACTTTTATGATTAAATTTTTTGGCGAATAAATTTATTTCAAATACTTAGATTATACTGGTAACATAAACAGCTAATGATTTTGGCCTTGTTTTAATTTCTTTATTTTTACATAGAATATGAGAGATGATTTTTTCATACAATATTTTATTATATTATTAGGTAGGTATTATATTTTATTAGGTAGTAGAGCCACGCTGACTTATTTAGCAGGAATGGGCCGGCTCGACCGGGGCAGTACTACCCTCTCACAGAAAACCAGCCTAAAGTGACAACATTCGTGGTGTCGCCTTTCGCTGGTGAGTGAGAGACCGGAGGCCCAACGATGCAGGGATGACAGTTATCGTGGTATGTGTGTGAGCAGTGGAGTGCTGTATAGTCATTGTGAGGGTGGCGTGGATCGAACCGTCGGCCAGGGAGACCCGTGGAAACGGTGGTGCCGCTGGCCGCCCGCGGCATAGAGAGGGGCCCAACCACGGCTAACCACCCTGGGAGGCTGCCCCGTCAGGTCGCGCATAATCCACGGAGTGGCTCGTCATGCCGGTTGGTGACCGGATGGTGGGACCCAGCGACCACTTCCGGGAGGGTACAGGGGCCCTTCCGTCCGACGGTTCGGTCACCGTCATGCTTCACCGATACATGATGACACAGCATTTTTAGTCTCAGTTTACATTGCCACGATGACTGTCATGCCTTTTACGCCCCCTTCCTCTTCTATCATGGTACAAAAAAAAGACAGCTTACAACGGCATCCTCCTCTCCCACCAACCCGCTTTTTGAGGTGGAGTTCACTAACATACGTGGACTCCATGCAAACCTCAGCGCCGTACACCAACACCTCGAGACGGCTCGGCCGGCCATGCTTTTTCTTACGGAGACACAAATACGCCGCCCTGCCGACACGGCATATCTCCACTATCCCGGTTACGTGCTCGAGGAGTGCTTCCTCGCAAGGGCTGGAGTGTGCCTTTTCGTCAGGGCGGATGTTGGTTGTCGCCGTCTACACTGCCTAGAAGACACATCCTTTTCCATCCTTTGGCTCCACGTGGATTTTGGCTCTACGAGCCGGATTTACGTGTGCCTTTATCACTCCCATTCCGGAGACTCCAAGACAACTCAACTCTTTGACCACCTGAGTCAAGCAGCGGATAAAGCGCAGGAGCAGTTTCCGACCGCCGAACTGGTATTTTTGGGAGATTTTAACGCCCACAATGAGTCCTGGCTGGGATCTTCCAGAACTGACCACGCTGGTCGAACTGCCCACGCATTTGCTCTCACGCATGACCTTACCCAACTGGTACTCCACCAGGATACCAGACATAAAATTTTTATGTTACAAGCTACACATTAAGTACGAGTCTGACAACTATTTAAATCTTTGCAACAGATTCCATATCCTTCCCTTAACTAATCGCCGCGTAATAGCCGATGTGACTTACCTAATAAATATAATATCTGGTTCGATTGATTGCCCTGATCTTCTTAACAAAATAAATTTTAATGTACCGACTAAAAGTGTAAGACAATATACGCCTATTCACCTTCCATTTGCATCCACAAATTATCGTCAAAACGCGTTTCTAAGGCGTTAAATCAAACGGAACAAACCAAAATACATAACTTTGACGTATTCAATTCTAAACCCGATATCTTAAGGCGGATGCTCAGCCTTGATTTTTTTCAAAGACATAACCAGCAGTAACCAACAACTTCTCAATTTTTTATTTACTGATGCCTGTTCCACACTTACGCTAGACAATGAAACTCGCTGTGTTCACGCATCGTCTTCCATACAGTAGCTAAGCGTGGGGACCTATAATTGACTATCTGTTACACATTATACATCGTTAGAATATTATTATCTGCTGTTGGTCTTCCTAAGATTAATTAAATAAATAAATATAACGGGTCAAGCGCCCTCTTTGCTGGACCTACTGCTGACGAATCACCCAGCGCAGTACAGCGTATCGGTTCTCGCCCCTCTGGGATCCTCCGACCACTGCCTGGTGTCGACCTTAGTGCCTCTTGTTACCCCTCCACGACCCGTGGTAACAAGGCGGCGGTTATGGCACTACTCGTCAGCAGGGGACGAATGCGGGATTATTTTGCATCCATCCCGTGGGCTCAACGCTGCTTTAAAGACAGGGATTTGTCGCAAAGTGCGTCTGCCGTGACTGACGAAATCACTGTCGGTATGGAGTATTATATCCCCTACAGTGAAGTCGCCAGCACGAAGACCCGGCCCTGGTTCAATCGCGAGTGCATCCGTGCCGTTGCTCTAAAGCAGTCGGCCTACCGCGCATGGACCCGGGCCCGCACTCACTGTGACCCAGACATTGATCGCCTAAAAGCAGCACTAAACAGAGCCACTAGGGAATGCAAGAGGGCTTACATCAGAGCAGATGCCCAGCGCATTGCACGGTTTGGTCAAGAACTCGTCGCATACCCTACGGGTAGCCGTAAGTTTTGGCAATTGGCCAAAGCCGTGCAGTCCAACTACTGCCAGCCTTCGCTGCCGCCGTTGAACCACCCTGACGGATCACTGGCCCACGAGCCGCAAGAGAAAGTGAATCTACTAACTGACCTCTTTGCGGCTAACTCCCGAATCGACGACCGTGGCGCGCACACGCCCACCGTTGCGACCTGCGACTCCGCAATGTGGGATATTCGCATCCGGCAGAGGGATGTCCGTGCGGAGCTTCGGTCACTCGATGTCCGGAAAGCCAGTGGACCCGATGGTATTTCGGCGGTGGTTCTTAAGAACTGCGCACCTGAGTTGTCTCCCGTACTGACGCGCTTGTATCGCCAGTCCTATTCTTTAGGAATTGTTCCGGAGGCCTGGAGAGAAGCGAATGTTCAACCCATTCCCAAAAAAATCGACCGCTCTGATCCAGCCAATTACCGACCTATAGCCGTCACTTCCATACTCTGTAAGGTGCTCGAGCGGATCATCAACACCCAATTAATCCACCACCTAGAGGATCACATCCTTGTTAAATGATCGGCAATATGGTTTTAGGCCGAACCGATCCACGGGTGATCTTCTAGCGTACGTCATACACCTTTGGGGTGAGGCTATGGATAGGCATGGGGAGTCCTTGGCCATCAGTCTCGACATTGCCAAGGCTTTCGATAGGGTCTTCCTTCAAACTTCCTTCATTTGGTCTGCCACTCAAACTCTGCAACTGGGTTGCTGCCTTCCTCCATAAGCGCCGCATTAGGGTTCTCTGCGACGGTGCGGCCTCAGACTTTCAGGAGGTAAGCGCTGGTGTACCTCAGGGCTCCGTCCTATCGCCTACGCTGTTTCTTCTGCATATCAATGACATGTTGGCTCTTGGCAATATACAGTTCAAGGGCGATATTTTCATCTTTCAAGCTGTCTTTTTTTGTGAAAACGACAGGAGCTTGTCGCTGAGCTCGACCGGGTCTTGATCCGCATTTTCCAATGGGGCAGTGAGAATCTGGTCGAGTTCGGCGCCAAGAAAACACAAGCGTGTTCGCTCTCTACCAAAAAGTCTCAATTCCTTCCCCTTCCTACTCTTCAGAGCACTCAACTGCCACTGTAGGATTGGCTTAGTATCCTGGGTATTGATATTTACCGGGATCTCAATCCGCGCGATTACATCGAGAGTGTCACCAAGGCGGCCTCGCGAAAGCTCGGCGTTTTGAACAAGGTGAGACGGTTCTTCTTGCCCTAGCAACTGTGTTCAAGACCCAGGTTCGCTCCTGCGTGGAGTACTGCTCTCATCTCTGGGACGGCTATGCGCAGTATTTGCTTGACGCTCTCGATCGGTTGCAACGGCGCACAGGCCTCTGCAGTTGTCGCCAGATAGTAGTCGCCTCTATGGCAGTCCTCTATCGCCTACATTACGGGGAGTGTTCTGATGAGCTCTTCCAATTGGTCCCACCTTCTCCCTTCTTCTACAGGACTACACGTGCTGGCCTGAGGAGTCACCGTTTGAGCGTCGAAAATATACGTACCCGAACTAAACGGTTTGGCTCTGCTTTCCTGTGCCGATCGGTAAAAGCCTGGAATTCTCTACCAGCGCACGTGTTTCCTTCCCACTTTGATCCCGGGTCTTTTAAGCGGGGCGTGAAAAAGCATCTCACCAGGCCGCCATAGTGTGGGTCACCATGCTGCATTGACTAGACATGCAATGAGGATGGTGACCACCACTCTTTGACTCCACCTACTGCTTTCCATCAGGCAAAGTGGAGTCACTATGGTAGGCTAATATAAAAAAAAAAATTAATCGCGTAAATACCCGTCATTAAAATCGTTTGGTTCAGTATAGCTTTCTAGAATTCGAGTTATGCAATTGTAAGGTGTTGGAAAAACGCTAGCAATTCCATGAAAATGCAGCGGTGCAAAGAAACTCGCCGCGGAATGCACGTCTTTAATCGATATCAGTCATATCACAATCCAATGTAATCTTAGCGAATGATGGATTAATGTAAAATTTTTATTAGCGTCCAATTGGTAGTTACGACGTTTCGACGCATCTGTATAATTGTTTCGAGTTTTTATTCGAGCAAGGTGCAGATATAAAATGCGGACGGCGACTAAACGTTCCGATTATAGCATAGATATACAGTTATTGTTTGTATAATGTATTTAACGTACTCGGCAATAAATTATATCAAATTATTGCATGAAAATAAACTGGATTGCTTGATTAAATTAAAAACTGAGAGAACTACTTGTCATTGAGCTGGTAAATATTTTATAAAAACGTTTCGTTTTATGTGTACCTAAGAGCGCTTTCATTTCTATGTTTTTAACCCGACGGCGCAAGAAGAAAGAGGGAGGAGCAGAAGAAAGAGAATGTTTAACGAGTGTACGTATATATGTGCATATGATGTTAAAGCGTTGACGGCTGGATTCAAGTATCTCTTCTTCGGACACCGATACTCACCAGTAGTCGGATGAAAACTATGTGTCGATTATGTGTTGTACTGTCAGCTCTGGTGATGTGACGACCCGTGGGGGATTCCTATTGAAAAAATATGAAAACAGGTTGCCTTGCTGTTATTCAAATCGTTTCGAACCGATCGCTCTCTGAATCGATTGTAGCGTGACTAGAATCGATTAAGATTACGAAATAGACTTGTATCTGATTATTTTTTTTGGAGTACATACATATATGTATATATTGAATACCAATTTATGTGTTTATTTAATCATATAAATAATCATGATAATTTCAAATACCGGTTACTTAACCTGGTTGTTTTTCTAACAGTACGAGAAACATAAAAAACGAATTGCCAATATTTATTAATATTGTTCTCGATTATTTTTAATCAATGAGGAACACTCATATACTTAATTAAGTTTGGTAGTCAAGCTCTTATGTTTCTTTATTCTGTAATTGATTGATTACTACCAACTAAAATGTTTTAAAAGTTAATCAAGCAAGACGGTGGTTTAAACTTTAAAACAATTTAAGTAGCAATTCCATACAAAACCAAGAATTGAAAAACCTTTCGTGCTAATATTAAAAAAAGAAAAAAAAAGGTAACCAAAAATATGATGTCATCTTAACATGCTTAAGGAAGTAAGTAAGGTAAGTCATTTTTTTATCAAATTATACTAAATTATACTTACAATCTGCATATGGTATATATTTGGTGTATATATTTTGAAATACATATCTTTTTCTTTAACAACGACTCTAACTTGCGACTCTTGAATTAGCCGGTATCCATGGGTGGCGGTAGTCGCTTACCGAACCAGGTGAACTACCGTGAACCAGGTCACCCGTTTGCCGCAGTCATATGAAAAAAAAAATAGAGTAATCGATCGCGATTGATATAGAAATGACGATATATATTTTTTCTTATCAATAATTTGATAACAAAGAAGACTTCTTCTATCTTTAATTCAGTAAATAACCACAATTATATTTTTTGGTATTTTTACACTTATATACAAACCTAAAACCGACAGCTCATTTTGCATCTATCAATCGTGCAATCTAATCGTGTTACCGGGTGATTATTACAGCTATTATTGCAATTAATTATAAACTGGTTTTAATAAACAAAGTAACCCTCCGACCCCTATATCATTAGACGCCTCAAAGACTGTTATTAATGTCCCCAACTATAGTTTATTATACACAAATTGTTACTAATTTGCCCTCTTTAACGGGTTATCAAGGCACAAGCTTTGTCAATTATGGAAGGTAAAAATATAAGAAGTTGTAGAGTGACGACTTGGAGAACGTAATTACCTCGAGACAAAAAATAAAAAAAACTACTAACGTCTGAAAATAAAGCTGATTTCCATTCCAACTATATTTAACTTACTATAGTATTTATTCTTTTTTTTTAGGTTAGGTTTATATAGGGACAGGCGAACAGACTGGTCACCTGATGGTAAGTGACAACCGCCGCCCATAAACACATACAACTCAAGGGTCGTAACTGCGCTGATTGTCTTTGATGGTGTTGAGCGCAGGAGAAAGACAAGAAGGGGAATCGGGGAGAAATAAGAGGAGTTGAGCCTCCGATACCCCTACTCACTTGGAAATACAATGCAAGCATTGTTTGTCAATGTGCCTAAGCAATGGCTCTCCTGCGGTTATCTTCCAAGTGTTTTAAGTTACCTAACTACAGCCATAAAACTCACGTATAACGAAAACAATTTAAAATAATAGGTATAACAAGAAACTAACGATAACAGAAAGACAGGCGGTCTGTGTAAATAATCCCATTACTGTCAGATGTTTTACTTAATTAAATTAAAAAAGAAAAAAAATGACACACATTTACAACTCACTGAAACTTATTTTTAGTAAAATAATTATTAGTGGGTTGAAAAAATGATAGTAGTGTTTTTACAAATTAGAATCGAAAAATTTGCTTTTACTACAAAATATGTAATTGTAAATACAAACCTTTAAAAGTTCAATCACTCTATTGAAAACATAGTCTATATAACCATATATTTTTTTAGAATGACCTCAATTGATTTTCCAATATAACAGTAGCCCAAGTTACTCCTTATAATATCTGCAAGTGAAAGTCTTATGAAAATTGACCCACCCGTTCTGGAGACTACTCTGCAACAAACAATCAAACATTTTGATTGTATGCTATAAGTACTGTATAAATATCCGCAGTGACCACACTACATCGTCCTTATATTTAACATCAAATCAAATGAGCCATAAAGCTACTTTCCATAAGAAACAAAAAAAATAACTAAAAAAATTAGGCGGCGCAGTTTTAAGACGTCATCATTTCATCTGTGGAACATCAATAGCAATCTCTGCTAAAAGTTGTTCAATCGTTTCCATCTCTCAACGGTTGACGTTCTGAAACAGATCAGTGGAGCACTTATGTATATTTCAAATATAAATCTATACTCACCTCGTGGAAAACATTCGGAACCAAGAATTTTGTATACCTAAAGACCTCAACAAATCACAATTTTTCTTGTCTCTAGCCAGTAAATTACTTAACGTGACCAAAATTAAGATTTGTGTGTGTTTATGAATGATATCAAGATTTATTTAAACATACGGTTTTACTCACAAGTTTATTTCGGGGAGGATTTTATTCTCAAGCTTGTTAAGATTATACTAAATGAAAAATATATTATTATAAAGCATGTCCATTAATCTGTGATGTATAGTCTTTAATATTGATTAAGAAGACTTATACATTATTGTAATGATCAGGTGACAAATTGTCCCATTTTTATATGAAAAATATAAACATATTATCTATGTTAGTAAATTTATATTTTTATTTATTTTTATTGTGTCTTCGAAATCTATTATTTAGATTTTATGTCTTACCGTATAAATGTTCTAGGAAGGTTCTAGTTTATAACAGATGGTGCATGAAATACCAAAACCTCCAAAATAATCACAAAAACTGGCGCTTCATTAGAGAAACCATTAAAAATGGCTATAAAGTTATTATAAAAAAACAATAGCACAATACTAAGTTTTCACTTTGACTTGTTTTTAAATTCGTCTGTCTTATTAACTAAACTGACGTTTAAAGAATGGCTACATACAAAGTTTTACTGACAGCCACTAAAGACCCTGCAGAACAAAACCATTGTACACCGATACTTCGCGTCTTATCAGCCATCAGTACGGGTAGGAATTTTAACTAATACTAGGTACCTACTTTATCTATTCAGCTATCAGTATTATACCATCTCGGACTTGCTTTAAGTGTCTGGCCGTCATCGTGATTAGGATTCCTATCATTTAGATCATTAGCTGTAAGCTTGTGAAACTTTACTAGTTGTATCGTCTATTGTAAGCCTGTATTATATGTACATTTCAAGTTTTAATCTATTGGATCGAGTTTTAGTAGAAACATACGTAATGTGCAACCTCTCAGAAACTACTTTACACACTTCCCTACTATAAACTGTATCCAAATTGATGAAACTGCGAAATATGAACTATATAAAATATTTTACAATTACGGTTTTCAATCAAATTATGCGTTAGAATTAATAATTAATTTTACTTTTATTTTTAATATTTACTAAAATGCGGATATAATATTTTCTTGTATTAAATAACATAAATCACTGTACACAGTTTTTGCAAATTGCGGCTACTACTTTTGCAGACAGTTTGAGCGTTCATGGATTCACTCAATGTAATCTCATCACAAATGATAGTGACAGGACTTTAGACTTATGTTTTTTAACGACACCTCTGCTTGTCAGTAGAAGCGAAGACCTCTTACTCCGCGAAGTTTCTCATCACCCTGCATTATGTTAAGTGACTGACGATGACTTCCTCTCCTCACACCTAGTGGAAGTACATATACCGCGACCTAACTTTCACAGGGCTAATTATGACGAACTTAATAAATACTTCAACAAAATAAACTGGGACGGCAAACTCGCAACAGGGTCAGTGGATAACGCAGATAGATACTTTTTATAAAAAGGTGGTGTTGAGCGTTTCATTACATTTAAAACAAACCTAAAAATTGTCACTATCCGATTTGGTATAGCCGCATTCTAATTAAAAAAAAATGGGAATGCCTATCTAAGTTGAATGTCACTGACAATGCAGTGTTAAGCATCCTACGCACATTAAACAAAACAAAAGGTCCTGGCAAAGATGGTCTTCCTGCTGTTTTCCTACGTAATTGTGCTGGAAGTTTAGCACACCCAATAACGTTGTTATTTAATAGGTCTTTGAATGAGTGCGTGTTTCCTTCTATGTAGAAGGCTGGTCACATAGTTCCAGTGCACAAAAAAATCGCATATCGGACGTGAAAAACTATCGTTCTATATCGATTTTTAATATGCTTAGCAAAGTTTTCGAAAAGATTGTGCACAGGAGTATTTAACCTTTGATATCTAATGAAATAAGTAAAATCAGCATGGTTTTGTAAAAAGTAGTAGTAGTAGTATCTAGCTTGGCCGTATTTAGTAATTACGTTTTAAACAATATGGAATTGAGCGGGCAGGTTGACGTGATCTACACGGATTTTGAAAAAGCTTTCGATCGTGTGGATCTCGTTATTCTGCTTGCAAAATTGCAAAAAACTTGGAAAATACGGGGATTTACTGAGATGGATGAGTTTATGTCTATCTAATCGGTCGCAGGCTGTAATTGTATTTGGTTTTAGTGCAGACTTCGTGAATATTCCATGTAGGATATATTTATATGTAATCCAGTCATGTTTCGAATGCGCAGAACACCTCCTGTATGCGGATGACATGAAAATCTACATGCGTATTCGGTCAAGCCAGGATTGTAAACTCATTCAACAAGACCTTAATAGACTATATCAGTATTATTTACAAAATAATATAACTATCAATATATTCAAGTGTCAAACTATCAGTTTCACTCGTTCTAAAAACCCAATTCAATATTCTTATAAACTTGATAATAATGTCATTGAAGGGGTTGACGTAGTCAGAGATCTTGGTGTAATTCTAGATTCCAATTTTTTTTTTTTTTATGCGATAGGGGGCAAACGTGTAGACGGGTCACCTGATGGTAAGTGACTACCCGCAACTCAAGAGTCACAAGTGCGTTGCCGGCCTTTTAGGTAGAGGTACGCTCTCTTCTTGAAGGTTTGAAGGTCGTATCGGTTCGGAAATACGGCAGGCGACAATTTGTTCCATAAGCTGGTTGTGCGAGGCAAAAAGCTTCTGGAGAAGCGCACAGTGGTGGAGTAGCAATCGTCCAGGTGATGGGGATGGATATTTTGTCGTATAGGACGATGGCGGAAACCAGCAGCCGGTATAAGTCCGAACAATTCCTCTGAACACTCCCCATGATACAAGCGATAGAGGATGCAGAGTGAAGCTACATCTCTACGGAACGCCAAGGTGTCAAGTCGATCAGAAATATCTTGGCAGTCGATGATGCGAGTCGCTCTCCGTTGAATGCGGTCAAGAGGCAGAAGTTGGTACTGGGGTGCACCTGCATAGAGATGAGAACAGTATTCCATGTGCGGCCGAACCTGCGCCTTATAAAGTTGCAGGCGGTGGGCCGGAGTAAAATACTGCTCTGTTTAGCACACCAAGCTTCTTCGAGGCTAATATGGCCTTACTCTCTAAGTGACCGCGAAACTGGACTTCGCTTGATATATCGACGCCAAGGATTCCGATACTGGCTGATGCAGTTAGGGAAATGCTCTCAAATTGAGGTGATACGACCAATGGCATCTTTTTAGCGGTGAACGCGCAAACCTTCAACCTTCTTAGTGGGGTTAAATTGGACTAGGTTAAGTCGACCCCAATCTTAAACTTTTGATAAAGAAGTTTCGATTTCAGACACAAGTTTAGATCGGCTTTCGATGACGTTTACCCGAGAAATGTTAGCGCGGCCGGTGTAAAGGGCATCACTCGTGCTATCGTCTGCATAGCAATGGATGCTGTTAATCTGCAGCATGTCGTTGATATGCAAAAGAAACAGCGTGGGTGATAGCACACAG
Source organism: Tyria jacobaeae (assembly GCA_947561695.1). Classification (NCBI taxonomy): domain Eukaryota; kingdom Metazoa; phylum Arthropoda; class Insecta; order Lepidoptera; family Erebidae; genus Tyria; species Tyria jacobaeae. Next base: position 13,880,453 of record OX387218.1, read on the forward strand.
CCTTGTGGGACACCAGAATTAACAGACTTGGAGTCGGAGCATGCACCGTCAACAACGACCTTGATGCTTCTGTCTGTAAGAAAACTGGTGAGCCATTGCACAGTTTCTCGGGAAGCCCATAGGAAGGAAGCTTCGCAAGGAGCGCTTTGTGCCAGACCCGATCGAAGGCCTTCGCCACGTCCAAACTAACGGCCAACGCTTCCCCCTTGGTCTCGATCGCCTGTGCCCACCGGTGAGTCAAGTATACGAGAAGATCACCAGCTGAACGACCCTGACGGAAGCCGTATTGTCGATCATTGAGGAGCTGGTGGTCTTCTAAGTACCGGAGGAGCTGGCAGTTAACAATGGATTCCATTATCCTGGAGAACAAGGAGGTGATGGCTATCGGTCTGTAGTTGGACGGATCCGAGCGATCTCCTTTTTTAGGGATTGGGTGCACTAGAGCTGTCTTCCATGAGTTCGGGACTACGCCAAGAGAGTAGGAAAACTGATAAAGGCGCGTTAAAACCGGTGCTAACTCTGGAGCACACGTCTTCAGCACGATAGGAGAGATTCTATCGGGCCCACTCGACTTATGAACGTCGAGGGAAAGAAGCGCTTTACGCACTGCCCTTTGTGTAAACCGGACTTCCGGCATGCGGGTCTCGCACTGCGGTATGGTCGGCGGTGCGTTTCCCCCGTCGTCCAGGGTCGAGTTGGACGCAAAGAGTTTGCCCAGAAGATCGGCTTTTTCTTTAGCGTCGTGGGCCAACGAATTATCTCCTATGCGCAGAGGTGGAAGGGATGGCTTACAAAAGTTCCCCTGGACAGCTTTGGTAAGAGACCAGAATGCACGAGTTCCGGAGGGGAGACTAACTAGTCTCTCGCCAATTCTGCCGATGTGAGCCGACTTCGCCCCAGCAATTACTCTTTTGAGGGACCTGGAGGCAAAGTTAAATTGCTTCTTTAATGTGCTGGTCTTTACATCCCGTGCTGTCGCTGCATTAGCCCATGCTTGGTAACATTCCTGCTTTCGGCGGGACGCCGCTTTGCAGGTTCGACCAAACCAAGGCTGGGACTTGCCACCTGTGGGAATCAGGGAGAATGGAATGAAAAGTTCCATACCCTGAAGCACAACATCCGCGAAAGAGTCAGCAACGACATTGGGATCATCCGGCGAGAAGCAAACCTGCCTCCATGGGTAGGATGCAAAGAATGTTCGCATTCCATCCCAGTCTGCTGACCTATAGTGCCATACGCGGCGACTGCCTGTAACTCGCGGCCGCAGCGAGTGAACGAGTGGCACCATACTCCTAATCAGGCAATGGTCCGAAGAGCCAAGAGGGGCCTCAACGGATACTTTGTAGCCGTCAGGATGTGAGGTCAGCAGAAGATCCAACAGTGAAGGCACGTGGCTTTCTACATCTGGGATTCGCGTAGGCATTGCTACCAGCTGCGTCAAGCCATATGCCAAGGCGAAATCGTGAACAGATCTTCCCGCATGATCGGTTTTGCGCGAACCAAGCCATTCGGCGTGATGGGCGTTAAAGTCGCCAAGAATCACGATCTCTGCGGATGGGACCTGCTGGAGCACTGAGTCTGTAGCCATTTGGACGTGGTCGATGAGTCGGTCCGTTTCGGCATCACCGCTATGGGACCTGTAGAGGCATAGGTAGATGCGGGGATGGTCGTCGCAGTCTACACGTAGCCATAAGATGGAGAGGTCCCTACCTTCGAGATTGCCGAGGCGGCGAGAAGTGATATCATCTCTAACGTACACGCATACACCAGCCTTAGGAACAAAGGAGTGTTCCAGTCCGTACCCAGGGTAGCAGAGGTAGGATGTGTCCGCTGGAGATGATATCTGCGTCTCGGTTAAAAAGAGCAAGGCCGGCTTTGCTGTCTCAAGGTGGTGGTGGACAGTGTCGAGGTTCGAATGTAAGCCCCTGATGTTACAAAAATCCACGGTAAACGTGACAGGGGGTGCCATGGTATGCCTTCTCTTGCCCCGAGCAGATTTTGAGAGCGCAGTTGAGCCCCCCCAGAGTACGAGGGGCAGCCTGGGCGTCCACGCTCAGGCATAATCCGTACTGAGGGTGGACGTCCAGGGGGGGATTCTCCAACGCTAGCGCTGGTACCCCCCTGGGGTATCGTTTTCGTTAACAGCGCTATCATTAGGGGGGTGGGGGATTTTGGGCCTCCGGAGACCTCACTCATTTCGGGGAAATGCAACGCAAGCGTTGCTTCACAACCGGTTTTCTGTGAGGCCGTGGTATCGCACCGGTCGAGCCGGCCCATTCGTGCTTAAGCATGGCTCTACCACTTGAGCTTGAGCTACAAATTGCTATTTTCCGAGCACATCGATAGCATTATTAATAAGGCATCTCGAAATCTTGGCTTTGTATCCTTTAGAAACTGTCACAGTTTAAAAATTGTGTATTACGCCTACGTCCGCAGCGTTAAGGAATATTGCATTTGGAATATCTGGTCACCGCAATACTCTGTTTGTATTGCAAGAATTGAGAGTTTACAAAAACGCCTACTTCGTACATACACGGACAAGTTTGATAATATTGATTTATTTCATTTGTCAAATAGTTAATGTGAACGTCAAAATTACTTTATTACTCACCATTAATAAAGTAATTTTTATTAAGGTTTTTTTTTATACTATAGGGGGACAGACGAACAGACGGGTCACCTGATGGTAAGTGACACCGCCGTCCATGGACACTTGCAACTCAAGAGTCTCAAGTGCGCTGCCCGCCTTTGGGGGTGATGAGGGATGGGGATGTAGGGAGCGGAAAGAAGAGAGGAGGGATGAAGAGACGGGAAAGAGGAGAAAGGAGATGAGGGGAGAGAAAAGGGGGGAGAGAAAAGGGGGGAGGGGGAAGTGGGCCTCCGGAAACCTCACTCAATTCGGGGAAATGCAACGCAAGCGTTACTTCACAACCTGTTTTCTGTGAGGCCGTGGTATCGGACCGGTCGAACCGGCCCATTCGTGCCTAAGCATGGCTCTACCACTGAGCAACGGAAAAGGTTATTTAATTTCTAATTTATTTATTTATATAACCTATTATTGTTTTGTTTAATTTTTAGTACTAGTTTTTATTTTTCTTATTCTATTAAATATTTACCTTTTAGTAAAAGTGTCTGTACAAATACCGTAAACTCTATAATTAGCTAAAGAATCCTATGAAATTGTCACAATATCATGTTTGTATTGTAAATAAGCTGTTGAGTTTCTTAATTTTAATATAATATAAATAAATAGTAGTCTGCATTTTCTTCTTTGAAAACATAGGTACTCTCATTGACATTAATATATTTTCCAAATATTTATACAGATTTACATAAAGCATAGAATTTAGTTTAATTTTAAAGATGACGAACGGCCTCAAACTAACTAGAGATTATTCCTTAAAATGTTGTTATCTTCAAATATTTAAAACACATTTTATATAGTGATATATACTGAATTTTAAACAGGTAATATCTCAGTAATTAGTAATGGTATGCCAGCAAGCTCTTCAATTATTTATGTTGAAAACTTTACAAAACCTTGATAAGACGTTCAAAAACCAGTTCTCGTTTCATCAATAAACTCTATTACTATACCAGCAAAACCTATTAGAATTGGAACCAAAATGGAAGAATCCTATGAAGCAATAGAGCATCCACAATCATTGTGGCAGTCTACAATGAACCGATACAGCCTTACACACTTGATTGATGGCTAAAAGGACGCCGTGCACAAATTAAAGAACAATCCCAAGCCAACATGGCCAAGGAAAAGTAAGATCAACAATTAAACTCTAGATAAGTGTGGTCACAGACTGAGACACAATATTGTTGAAAGCGAGGAAAGGATTATTACCGTGAGATGTAAATGTAAAGTCACAACCATTATTTATAGCCAATATTCTGACATCGTTTCTTCCTATATAGTTGCCAAATGCTAGTTTGTGCAGAAATTTCAATAAAACTCGCATAGCATAACCTATTAATGGTAGTTTGACACTCTTAAAATATTAGCACATGTCTAAACCCGACAATAAAGGCGTTCTCTAAAAGTTAAAATGCAAATACGAAAAGAAGCAGGCAGTTTATTTTCAATAAACAAAAAAAAATACATTAAAGCAAGTATAACATTCATATGAGTTTACTTTCAATTGACCAATGCAGATAGCAACAATTGTGTCGCGACATCTGTAATTACCCTTACTTAGAATGCTGTTATAGAGAGTATTCAGTCCAGATACAATCAAGCTACTGAACTTTATGAACCACAAATGTACCAGTTTCATATTAAATGCACAGTACCGTGAATAGTTTTGACATACGATGTAATTAAATTTCATATATGTGACTGTGTACCTGTGTAATTATGAACACTTAAGTATGTTAAGAATGGAAATGTATAGTAAAAATTTAGCTAACATTTTTTAAGGTAGAGCCGCCTATTATTAACATATCAAGTTCCCAATTAAAATGTTCTCCAACTCTCGAAACTCGAGGAACATGCTGGTTGGATATTAACTATGTTATGTTATATTAGCTATATTATATACATATGCACATTATGTGCAACGAGATATTATTGCTCATTTGTGACATACATTACAGTCAATTTACAGGATTGCTTTCTGTCTGTTAATTGTGCTTATTAATTTAGAGTATGATAAAGAAAATACATTTAAAACTCCTTTATTTTTCTTGTATATTCATTTCTTTTTAAACGTATTTCAATCAAATTTACAATTAAAAAGAAATGTCTAAATGATCCGCTTAGTGCACCTTATTAATAGTTTCAATTACTTTCCTATTGTGGAGTTTATACCTAGCCCGATGCGTAGCGTAGCGACGCAGTCGTCTGCGCATGTCGACGCAATCCTGTTAGTTGTAAGATCGGAAATGTTCCTTGCTTTTGCAAGTTACTTCTCTAGTTACTTCTTATAGAATTAAAATAAATATATGTTGAATTGAATTTATAAATCAGTGTTTAAATTTAAAGTAGATTTCATATCTTTTAGTGTTTGAAAATATGAATATAGTTATTTAGCAAGCTCCAAAAATAGGATGCGATGGCCTATGTTAAATTAATATTAATTTTACTGCTAGCCTGTTGTGGTGGATAAAATGAAGAGCACTATATTTAATGATAAAGAAGAAGGTGGTGACGTACGTCCTCTCGTGTGGCCTCGCAATGACTGATGTCGAGTCAGCGATGATTTATACATTGCGAGCGCAGTCTAATTAGGCCCAGGCGCATCTCATTCTATGTAAATTTAAGCCAGCCCACAGGATGAATGAATGATATTCTCATCGTTACGATTTCAAAATTTGTGTAGGTTTAAACAATTAAAAATACATATAAATAGGCTGTTATACGAATAAGCAAATACCTTAACTAATATTCATATTTCATGCTCTTGTTTACATATGTATACATATTCGTATTTAAATTCCTTAGGGCATCTAAACTTTAAGAGCACATTTGTAAAACTACGTTTGAGTGAATGCATTTTCACTAGCCGAAAGTAATTCTAAGTAGCTTTACTACACTCTCAATTCAAATAAATAGCACATTCACAATGAGAGACTGCTCTTGAAAACTCTGCACCAACATATATTGTCGCCTAAAATTTTACTCTGGCGTGTCTGATCTCAAAAATCTGTGGAGCGCCCACAGTCGCGTAGTACGGGGGCCGGAGGACGAGTAATGTTATGAGCAAGCCATTATTGTCTCGCCCCATACCGTAAAACATTACGAAGTCCGGGACCGGCGATAAATGCATTTGGAGCTGCGAAATACCCTAGAAAAATATTGTATTTTAGGCTTTTTGCAGATTAGAAGGAAATACGCAAAATCACCACTTTCTTCTGTAAACTCAATAACTTGTAAACATGTTGTACTATAAAATTATAGTTTTATTCTCTTCCATTATATATTGCACATTACCTTTTGTTACAAAAATACTATGGACATAAACACTTAATTTGATAACAGCAAGGAATGTTCACAAAAGGTGCCTAACATTTAATGATAACAATGACTGATGACGTATTCGTAGTGTCAGTGCAAGGTAAATTATCTGACCACCACCCGGTGCACGCAATTAATTTAAACACATTAAGTTCTTCCTGGGTCTGCTTATTTTTAAGCTTAACCAATAAATTAATCGGATAACAGGAAGCGACAACAAAGTGTGTAATAAATAAGTAATCTCAAGACATGTGTTTACCGTCACATATGTATGTATTTTTAATATTATTTTTTAAGAATCGTATTAACAGCTTCATATAGATTAGAAGTGAAAACGTTTAGGACCATCTACTAAATGTTTGTAAGTATAGTTAAAGATGTTACAATCTCATGAGAAGAAAATGGTTATCAATAAGTTTTATTCAAATTGAATTATTTAGTTCGAGATAAAGTTTGCGTTAGTGGGGTTTTGGCAAGCTGTTGATCCTAATATTACTGGGAAAGTTATTGATAGTACTCACGGATTTATTTTTGTATATGGACAAAAGAGAAATAACCTAGTTTGAGAAAGCTATCAATACTTTGAAATAGGTATTTCTTAGTTATAATCTCTACAGTAAAGTTAACATCTTTACTGTATTAACGGGCACTCGTCGCAGTGCAAAGTAATTAGCAGGTCTTAATCAATTTCTTTTCTCTGCTCACAGGAGCAGAAAATATTCTTTTGCAGTAGCAGCAAAAGTAAATATAAAACTATAGTCTTGACCACACGAAGCCTATCCTATATGCCTTCGGAACAAGAGAATAAAAGATTTTTCTTGGATTCAAATATCGTATTTCGAAGATTCGTAAGTATGTGAATAACAGAAGCGAGATAATGGTGCATATTAATAAAAAATTGTCAACAAATCTCCTGACAAGTACACAATCGCGAAACACAAAACGAGCGTCAACATAAACTAACATCCGGCAAAATACTGATGTATGAGATTTGAATTCTCTCGTAGTAATAATTTATAGGCACAATATGGCTTCGCAGTTTGAAAACAAATATACAAAACAAAAGAAGAAGAAGCGCGACCCGCGATTAAAGATGTCGCCACTTTCGCTGGCCCTACTTTAAAGATAGACTAGCTAGAGCTTAGATAGCGGCAAATAAAGGACATGAAGTTGCGCCTGCGTTTGAGCTCGCGGCCAATCAGCGGTCGTCGCGTAATTATAAGCTGCGTTCGAATTAGGAACGACGGCCGTGGCGCGTGCTAATTGAAAATAGAATTTACCGATTTATATCGTTTTAAGTCGGAAGCCTTTGCTGATTGTTTTTAACATGATTAATGAGCTCTTAAAGTATATTTGAATTTAGATAGACTACTAGTTAACTACATAATTTATATCGTTGTAAGTATGGACTGGACCGCTACTGACTTGAAACAATGATTGATTTATAATACATTTGGGAAATACAGGACAAAATTAGTAAAAATAAATGTATAACTGATAGGTAACTCTTTATACTTTAATTAGAATAGATTTATCTTTACTTCAAAAATAGTCTATCTTTGTGGATTTGTAGCGAATATATTAGCTGAAAATTGTTTACTCATATTTATAAGCACTGATGCAATATAAGATTGGTAGTTAAGTTATTCAATAAATTATATAATAAAAATTGAATTACTTAACAAGTCTCCGGTTGAATAAAATATTTTTTTGTCATTGGTGCATTTATCATGGAATGCGTTAATAATGCAAAATCACACTTTTGTAACTCTTTGATAATCGCATTTCCTAGTTACAGACTTTATGATATTTAATATCTAATGTTAATTTTAAAAATATACAGTTGGCATGGCATTCACGCAAAGTAAAACAAAAAAAAGCAAAGACATAAGATTATATAAGATACACCAGACTCATACAAATATAATAAAAATTAGGAATTAAAAGCTAATATAGCGTGTATAATTAATAAACACAGATAAAATTCCCATAATAGTTTTTGGACTATAATACAAACATGACTCATTTGAGTCACAAGGAAACAAATTAAATGCCCACTGTCCGTGCTAGGGTTGCCAGCTCGATAAAATGCTTTGAATTGTCGGGTGCCTATCGTCATTCCTGACTCAATTATTTAAAAAACGAACGTACGTTGCTTGCGTTTCCGTCCTTGTTGCGCGTGATTTTTGACGGTATTTGTGTCTCTTTCGTTCAAATGCGCCCGCGTCGTCGATAACCGGGGAATGTGCCGGCTGACTTCAGTCGAGCGGCGCTCATAGACAATTTAAATTGGAGAAATTTGTAGCCAAGTACTTAAAAGAACTGGTAATAACGGGCCACTGTTTGTGTATGTAGAAAAGATGCATATATCGGATACTACTGAAGATATGGAATATAATACCTACACAAACTTTATTTTCATTATAACTATTGAACATTACATATATCTTACTGAAAACAAAATACGCTTTATTTTCATCAGCCCCAACGTTAACTTCCCTATCTAAGCTAAACACTCTGATGTCATAAGCATTTCACTGCCAACGCTTAAAATAATACCAATAAATAATTAAAAGCAACACATAGCTATTTAGTTTTATAATAATGATTAAGATAACAGTTTTATTCTTATTTAATGACACGTATATTTTACATTCTGTTTGTAAGAGATAAATGTCTATAGAGATACTTATATAAAAAAGACTAATTAGTTCTAAGAACTCTATTAAGAATTTTTCCACACAAATTAAAAATCGAGTCTCACCAAGTACAGTATCCATAAGATATCCTATCGATATAATCGCAATAACATCAGTAAAGCTAATCAATCCGCACTACGTGTCGTGAGGTTCAATTAAGACCTGTCTCACCAAGTCGTAAGCAATTTTAGATCTTAGATAAAAATTGTACGCAATCTTCGATTTTATTCTATTTACCTCTCTATCATAACATGCTAATATTTAATTGGCTCCAACATACATTACGTAAGTACTGTTTAACTCAAATTTGGGTATAACCACCACAAAAATATAAAGAATTATGATTAATTTGTACTTAAAGTGCGCGTAATGTTTACTTAGAGCCACCTCTTATTAGGGATATATAATCTGCCGATTTTTCAATACCAACTGTCGGGCAGTTATTATCTATAAAGTAAACCTTCGATTTTATAACTTCTATGCAACTCAAGGGCGCGATGGCCCTTAAGAAATATAAAAATGTTTCGTGTGGTGGCAAAGTGTTTGATCATTGTTCAATGTTTTAATAAAGTTAACGATCAAGTCATTAGAATGCAGCTTGTATTACTTAATACTCACAGAATCTTATGGCCTGTACCAAAACATAAAATTACGTGGTGCAAAAGAAAAGTAAAATCAACAAACTAAACCGTTTACTTCTCGAGAAAATTTTCAAGTAGTCTTGAGCGCTGTATTAAGGGTAGCATAATAAGGCTTTCTGGATTAGATGTAGCGCTCTTGAGTGAGAATAAACCCAAGGGAAATCCTGGTGCGCAGCTTTCCCTCTAATTTATTACTCCTCCAACGGCCAGCGGCCTTTGTATCGGATTTGCTGGAAATGAGAAATATATTTCTAGATGGATTAACATGTTTGCCACTTAGTGGTTTGTAATTAGAGTGCACAGGTACTTTCAACACTGTTTAGGTACTAACGAATTGAACTGAAACGGTGGAAAATCGTCGTTACTTCATTAGACACGTAATTGATTTGTGAAAGAAACGTTTTTATTATAGAAAATATTATTTACTCAATAATTTGTTGAGTTACGTTATGAGATAAACCCTAACCTATTTAATGTTAGAAGATTTAAAAAAAAACAGAAACAATGATAAGACATAAAAAATTAAAACTAATATAAAAAATTAAAATGTCTGACAACTGAAAAGATATTTAAAACACCGTATAACCACTAAAGAAATTGATAAGCTAAAGTAAAATTAGGTATCATTATTTAAGTTCATTGAAACCCCAGTGTCAGCTTAAAAGCTTGCTTAAAACTTCTAGCCTTTTTAGTCAACATGAAATTACAAGTTTACCAAAATAACAAATAGTTTGGAAAGCAGCCACGGAAAACAAAGAGACTATATATTACTGTCCGCTAAACAAACTGATTTAATGACTTCTTAAACTAATTGGATTTACATTTCAACTTGTATTTCGTCTCTGCATCGAGATTAACACCCTGTTCTCATCTCTACTTGTATCGGATGCGATGTTTGGCTATAAATTAAGAATTATACGCATTTGAACGTAAAACATTTCACTCTGAATGTATAGCCCACTTTAGTCCATAAAGCAGTTTTGTAAAACGATCAAAAGTATTATGTACATTCTTGACTAAGTGTGTTTTGAAGCTTGTCTCTCTGCTGAATTCGCAGAAAGGTAACTGTTATCTTTTGGCGGTATGTGTAAAAAACGTAAGAAAGATACTGACTGTAATGTGTTCTGTATAAAATACAAAATAAATGATATTGTCTATTCTCATTGATAACATTTACACACCTTTAGTATGTATCAGTAGTGATCCTTTGATGGGCTGTAGCCATAAATTCATATTGCAAGCAGAGTAACTTACTAAAAACTGAAGGTTAAGTAATACATTAAACACCTTTTCGAGTACCAAACTTTTGACGCTCTATCAACGAGAAAAACTTCTTAGTAATCATTTTGTCGACATTTAGATTAGATTGACATATTGTTGGGATATCTTATGTAGCAGGTAGATACGAAATTCTCCTTTTATTAAAAACTGGTGTACTTAACCGTATAATTTATAGTGTAATTTTGACTACAAGATATATTTTCACAATTAATAAGAATTATATGCTTTCGTGAACTGCAAGAATGATACTGTTTTGTTATATCACGAGAGCTTCCTACTATTAATCCTAGGCAGTGAATTAGTGCGATGCACACACGTTTGTAGTGTGGAGACACTTCATTACGGGGGCAGGGCATAAATCAGGACTTCTAATATTAAACGTGCCTTGGTGAGGCAAATTGCGGGCCTGTCTGCGACTGTGCGGTCGATGCCAGTCGCTGATGAACCAAGCGAAACCTATTTATTAACATCACCTGTTCCAATCATAGACAAAACGTTCAAGTGCAAAATAGGTTTTATTAAGTTAAATAAGCATAGAATAATATATATATACTCTTTTCAACTAAAACAACTAATATTATGTTTAATATGAAAACAAAATGTGTTAGTTGATATATGTATGTTAGGATAGAAGCAGGTGGTGGTACCCTGATGGGAGAAAGGTGTGTACTTATGTGTATATGTATGTATTACATACATACATATACACATAAAATAAATAAGCTACCGCCTTATTTGTTTTCTTATAAACAATTAATAGAATATAAATATGTCATGAATAAGTTCAGAATGTTTTTCATATACTTAGATAAAGGCAGTAACAATCGTTACGTCACGACGGCGACGTTTACATTACGACATACAACAATTAAGAATCTTATTAGACGTTTTAGATATAGCACTTCGTTTATAATAATGATAGTAATTTGCAATTGTTTCGAAATCAAAAGAGGTCTGCCAAAACATTTGGCCAACGAGGATTTATTTAGCATAGCCTCTTTTATGTATAACATTGACATATAAATATGAAATGCATAAGCTTCCAAAGAGGTAGACATCAAGAATAACGCAACAGGTAGTTTCATGAAGCTGCGTGACGCTAATATCTACACAAAACAACCTTATCACAGTAACAACAACAAGTACACATATAACATGAAAAATGAAGAATCCCGCAATGTAATTAAATCAAGCTTAATTCTTTTCTTATCACCACTTCCATACAATTTACTTTTTTTTCTGTCACCACCTAAATGAGATATGAAATGTATAAAGTATATTTTATTAATTTATTTTTTTCCACTTGGCAAGATAATTTCGCGGGACCCTACCGAGATCTTGCTACTAATGTGATTTTAATGTAGTTAAATGTCTCCTCACCTATATTTGTGTAATCTGTTTTGTCATTTTATTGTTATCTGTTTTTTATTCTTCTTTATTTACGTACTTTTGCTACAGAGTTTATTCATTTTAAAGTATTTTCTTATGCCCGTATACTATTTAAAGCGCTGTTAATTAAACAGAGTGGCTTTTAAATAGGTTGTCGCAAAGTTTGAGAATATATTTTAGGGCACGTTTGTCATATTCCTGATAGTTTTTAACATTTGTAAAGTTTAATTTGGGAAATAAACATGTAAGTATCCTTCGAGGACCATGATCCCGTTATAATATGAACGACTACACTACGACTATACACACTTATAAACGCCATCTTCAGCTATAGATAAATAAAAATAAGTAATGGAGGGAGAATCGGAGAAAAAGCGCAGTTTATAATATTTTTATCTTTTTTTGACACTATCGGTCCCTCCCTGTTCGGAGTGTTGGAGACAGGGGCGTATCGAGAGTCATTTGGTTTCTGGTCCCCTATCTGACCCCTTAAGAAATACGGGTGCCGAGTTGGGACGAGACTTCCACGGTTAAATGTCTTCAGTGTTTGACATCAATTTTAAGGGCAAGGAATAATTCAGCCCAATTTAATTACATGACTGCTCTGTAAAGGAGTGTAATCGTTTTAGGGTTCATATTTGTATATATTTATGTGTTCAATGTTATGTATATTCTTTATTATGTATATATTTTATAATATATAATTTTATTATATATTTTTTTATAATTATAAAAGGAAATCTTCTGTTCGGCACGTTATAACTTTGGTTTGGCATGTTAGTTTTAAATGTATGTGAAATATGCAATGAACACCACGTGTAACGCTATATTTTTATAAACGTTTATCATATCCGATGCTTTATTTACATTGGATTCTTTTAAAGGTAAGTTTTGTATGAATCAAATAACATATTAAAAATATAAATAATAGTTATTAATTAACAAAAAGTGTATTTATTAATAATTTTTAAGAGTGTGTATTATGTAAGCACATTATTGAATAAATATACGCTGATACACATACACAAATCTTATTTTAAGAAACATATAATTAATTTAAACAATGAACTAAACTAACAATAACATTTACTAATAACACAATGCACCAAAGTAAAAAAAAAAAAATCTCTGGGTTTACAGTATGTTGATTACTATGATTCATCACCTTAAAACTATTTAAAATATTGAAATAAAATTGTTATATCGCGTCAACTTTAGTATAATATAGTAAAGCATTTATGGTATTTACTTAAAATTCTATGATGTAGTGACATAACTTGTTATTCTACATTAAAAAAGATTTTTTCAAAAGAGAGAAAATCTTTTAGAGATCTTTAGGAACGCAGTTCAGCAATTGATCCTAAAAACAGAGTTCAAATGGATTGGAAAATGTTCAGATATTAGAAATTATTTTTGTCACGCCAGCTCCCGCGGCGTAGACGTACATACATTTATTCGCCAGTGTATCAACTCTCTCCTGATGTATGGTTTGTTTCTAACATGTGCTGTATTAACTTTTTCATTCTATTGTTTTGGTATATTTGCTTATTTGAGGATTTGTACAAAGGTTTTTGTTTTTTGTTTTGTACCATTTTTATTTTTCCTAACGGTTAACAACATCAAACTCGGGCGCATTAGTGGAATATTTGAATCATTTGTGTTTTATAGTGGTAAATATTTTTATATACCTTTACCTTTATTAATGTTTCATGAGCTCAAAATATCATTTACAAAACAAGCTAGTCGATCCTAATTGTTATATTAAAATTATGTGTTATTGCAATAAAAATTACCATGAACAGACTTGATAAAGCTGATGACCCGATATTTACCTATTATATTAACAATAAATAGTTACCATTTATAATTTATCTCACAATCTAGTAAATAAATTAGCACATCTTATACAGTAAAGTCGAGACCTCCTAAACATCTTAGTAGAATCTTCTCACTTAGCAGAAACAATTCAGTTCCCACATTCGTGTCAATGGCTCGTTAGCGGATGAACTTTAGAAAGTCGGCCGAGTCCTAGAGTAACCACAAACTCGGGCATTAAAAGTTTCTTCCGAGTACGACCCTTTACAGCTGAAGTTCAAACTCCCACATTAAAACTTTGTACCAAAAATGACTCTGGCACGCGCTCCGCGTAGTACAGAAAAATGCACTTAATTAATTATCTTTATATATTATCATTATGAGTCCTAATTTTATTTATTACCTAATAACAAAGTCTGAAAAAATTTGCAGAAATCGTCCACCTCTAATTTCGAATTTACATAGGAGGTATTTGTAATGGGATAATTTACAGTATTATAAGCTTTTTTTTAAAGATGTGTCAGTACTTTAAATATATTTGGTAGATTAGAACTTATGATGAATAAATAAGATTGAGAACTTCAACGTAATGAATGAGTTCCGTATCCGTATCACGCAGAATTTAGAATGTTATCTAGGTTCAATTCCTGCTCCAAATGGGACTTTGAACCTAATACTTATAGTCTAGAAAGTTATTAAATTTTTTAACCAGTTTCAGCAAGGCCGAAATGATTGGGTGATACAAATCATTTCGGCCTTGCTGAAATATAAAACAGATAAGTAAATAAAAAACTTTTAGTTACTCAATGATATTCTAATTTTACATATACTTATGAAAAATGATTGATATCATGTAGGTGTTATTTTGAACATAATTCATCGGGTAACTTAAAACAGTGTCTACCATAACACATGGCGCAGACACATAGTTGTAGAAAGCAATAACTTATCCCCCCATCCCAACTATTCCCTTGGCTCAAACATACATCTATGTAGCCTTCATAACAAGGATGTTTAGATACATCCTTCTGGAAGCGTCAAGTATTTGTTTACAATAGTCCGTTTCTATTGCAGGCGGCAATATATGATAAATAAAAAGACTTTAATGCTAACACTAAATTTCTGCAACATCAATATAATTATATATTTGCATTAGTATGTACAGAATTGAACTAAAACTTTTACTTGTATTAGGTAACTATAGGTACATATAATAACTAAATGTAGGGTTTTCTTTATAAATACATAAATACCCAACAGCCACGACATAGAGGTACAGAGAATAATATAGGAATTTCATCTCATCTCATCATCGTCTTTAAAGCATTTTTATTTAGAACACAACCTAAATGAGTATACAACAATATTATTCCAAACTACGAGTACGAGTATAACTAGATAAAATCTTACAACAATGTGAGAACGAAGTCCAGCTGCTTTATACCTTTGGCTTTTGTTTCACTTATACAACACTTCTTCGAAAAACCTTTTTTTTTTAATCTGAGAACGAACAATATAACGTATGGGGCGGCTCTACCGGAGTATTACCACGGCCTTACAGAAAAACGGGCTGATAAACAATGCTTGCATTGTATGACTGAGTGAGTGAGGTTATCGGAGGTCCAACACCCTTTCCCTTCCCCTCTTTTCCTTCCCCTCTTTTCCTTCCTAATTTCCCTTCCCCTCTCAATTTCCATTACCCTGAAAGGCGGACAGCACTCTTGGGGCTCTTGTGTTGCAAGTGTTCCTGGGTGGCGGAGGTCACTTACCAACAGGTGAACCGCCTGCAAAGATTTTATTCAACATAGAAAAATCTGCTCAATGCCTACCTGAATGTATAAGAGTGATGATAGGAATTTAAGGTCAGTCTCTTATAGATTTTAGGAGCTACATCGGTGTTGCGCCCCATCTTTCTCTCCAGTAAAAAAGAAGAAACCCTTTTTATAAAATAATAATACTTACACAATAATAATAATACTTTATGCACAATATTCACACAACATGACTTAATTCCAAAGACATTCTCTGCCTGTCTACCTTAGAGAGATGTAGATATGACCGAAGTACCTTAGGGTGAAATGAAAAAGTATACCATTGAATATTAGAAACATAAATGCTGATGACTGCCAGTTTATTTAACAGAACACCAGCTACTGATACTAAATCATTACTGTAATAGCACTGATGTTTTTAAATAATGAATCGAATTGTGGTTTTATAACAAAAACCTTAATCATCATCATTTCAGCCATATGATGTGTACTGATGGAAGAAGGCCTATCCCTTAATAAATTACTAGAAAACCGGTAGGTAGCGGCGGTTGCTGTCATATCTAGTGGCATATAATCCGTAACCCTACCAAATATGAAAGTTACTCGCAAACACCGCGTGCGTTGTTCAATATATCACGTTTTGATTTGGCCGCGCCATAAACAATACAATATATCAATATAAAACAGACGGTGGCGAAATTTGAGCGTAGCGAGTGCGTTATATTTATGTGCACGTTCTTGTATTTATGTAGTCCGTGTTTTGTTGGGTTTTGAACGCGTTCATATGAAAATTTAGTATTGTTTTGTTGTACAAGGTACTTACTCCCGTAGATAGACTGTTAGCATAATATCTGAAGCTATATAAGGTATTGGCTTTCGTGGAGTCTAGCATATTATGAAGTACTTGAAGAGACCTGTCAAGCTTATATTGTAGCCTGAGTATAAACAATTACCTATTCAAAAAGTTTTATAGCTATGACATAAGCAAATAAGCGAAAATACATTTTTATGGCATTTAGACAACAGTTCATTAAGCATTAATAATATTTTAAAGTCGAAATAATCCATCATAAATACAACATACATTAACACACAACCATATACATGGTCGAGTTAAAAATAAATGGTAGCCTGAAATAAATAACGTTCAACCAGAATCAATCATGTCTATATTTATGTACTCAATTCATTTCAAAACATAATGTACGTACATATCTGGTTCATTTTTAAACACACTTAACGTAGTTTGAATGAGCATAACTTTAAAGACGTGACCGGTCATTGATCTCATATTTGTTTTGATTAGTATAAATCTTGGTACTTGATTTATTTAGATTTTTGTTATGTTTACTACCCCTGTATAAGTTTTTGTTATGTAGTTATCTACATATAGCAACACAAACAGTTTCCAAAATACCTGCTTGTGGATAATAGTAGTTTTTAATTATTTTTTTACTAATAACCTTTTCGGACTATCACGATACGTCCATATTAAAAACATTGACCAAAGAGAATATTTGGTTTTCTACATACACACTCACGCAACAATAGCTTAGTCCTACTTACGCAATAGGAGGCAAGCCTATTGCCGTTGTCTGGGCACTAAGACTATATATATACTGTCTGATAGGTAAAGACCTTGGTCGTCTTTTACGACATTTATGGGAAGAGTCGGGAGTTCTACTCTATTGAGAACCAGGCGGCATTTTGATTTTACTTTTATAGTTAATCTTATTAAATTCTATAGGGGGATAGACGAATGTCACCTGGTCACATATACTTAGTCTGGCTGTATCGCTGCCCGGCAAAAAATGTGTCATAACACAAAAAAAGTTGTTTAGCAAAATTTCATAAATTACTTTCTTAGTTTTAAATAATCAACATATAAAATATTTTAAAACAATTTTTTTTTAAACTCTCCATGTATTTATTAGTCGAACGTTTGTGTACTTGGCTATTGATAGGTACAATGAAACCTCCTCTGTTTGTGACCGAAAAAAAATTGAAAAATGGCAATCCAGGAAATAATTCGAAGTGCGAGATGACAACTTCAACCGCTACGCCATATGATAAGTAACAAATTAAAAATAGTTAAAGTAAAAGTAAAATTGTTAAAAGTAATTAACTACTCATTAGTTTCAAGACCACCAACCAGACCAACCAACCAGAGCCCATGAAGTATGTTAGTTCAATAATAGAATAAACTAAAGTTAAAGTTTTTAGATACTTACATATTTTAAAAGCCTGTAGGTAAGCAATTTATAAAGACACTCAAGTTGAACTAAATCACAACAAGTCTTGAAGGCGCGAGCTCTGTGTAGTCTGTGCTTGATGAAGTTGTTACTATACATACATTGCAGCGACCCACGCGGTAGGTACGTACTTACAGTAACATAGTTACACGGCTCTGTGCTCTGTACTTTGATTTGCATAACTTGAGTGTAATATTGAAGTTCGTAAGCTTCAATAATAAAGTTTTGGTTAAGCAGAAATATCGCTTAAAATTTGCTTGATTAGTTGCTGCTCGGTTCATCTGTAGTCATACACTTTAAGTGTACGAGGAATATCGTCCATACCATACTTACATGCAATTTTAACACCTTACAAAATTTTATCCCTTTCATGTCTTATTTTACTATTACTGTGTAGGAGATACAATATTTGTCTGTCTTTAAAAATGCTTCCGATGTACCTCAGTTTTATTGATTAAATTAACTTTAAAAGTGTTTATGAGTATAAGCGATATCTACTTGTATTAAACTTTAAAAAAAGCTCATTAAATTCCATTTCGTTTTGTTCAACCGGGTAGTATCAGCAAAAGCGCACAAGCTCCGCACGAATGAACAAAATGTTCGCCGTTCGTGCGTTGCGGTGTGTTCGGAGTCTTGTCTCGCCCGCCTCGCCTCACTACATGGAATTGTTATAAACTTTGATTAATTCGTAGCCCCGCGCTGATGTTGGCTTGTTTTCATGATGAATACCATGTACCGTAATAGTAGATTAGTTGTACAGTCAAAAAGGTTACGGCTTCATTTTCGTGAGGTCTATGTATAATTGTGTTTTGCATTTCATGATATATTATTGTAATATTTTCAAATATGACAGAGACTTTTGTTAAATAAACCATGATTTGGTTCGTTTTCGTAAGAAAATGTTGATATAATACATAAAAAATTGAATTTCAAGCCATATGAAACTCATAGAAAGATTAGACAACGATAATAGAATTACCTATTTAGTTTTTTACTCGTTCCAATAGAAATATACAATAAAAATATACATTCAGAAAAGTACATCAGTATTAGTCAAGTCAGTCAAGTACATCATTTCATATATTAGTAATATTTTTTCTTTACCGTACGAAGACCGACAGGCTTGAAAAAAGAATCACATTTAAAAACTATTAGTAACACCTCAAACAGGAATTACATATCTATCGACCTTTGTACATAGGATTTATTGCTGTACAATTACAATACAGACTTATATCGAAAGTCACTGAGCTTGACACATTCAAAAGGCGATATAACCGCTATCTTAAGAGTTACATTAATTAGAGGTGTGGCTATAATTAATATTAATTAAATTCACCTTTTAGCTCGCGACACTGAATGCGTATCGCAGTTAATAAATTTAACGGCAATGGCGGACCACTGGCTAACAGATAAAGATGCACCAGAAACTACACAAAATTATTTACAACCCCAATCAAAAATAAAATACCTTATGCTTTTGTAAATAGGGGTTACTACGACTGCATAAAATTTTTTGGTGGATGCGTAGGCTCCTTGTACATTTTGCAAAAGTATTTATCATCCTCGCAAAGTATTGTAGCCTCTTTGACATCGAGATAAGATAGTTGACAAATGAATGAATTTACTTTGCTTTAGTTACACTGAAGATTTACGATCATTAAAGTCAAAAAGTCTAACGGTAATGAAATTATAATTCTTGTTTATTTTATGCAATTACACACTGCATATTGCTCTATCTATTTTATTTTAATCTAGATAATGCGCAATGGGTTTTTGAAAATGTTTTATCTTGTATAAGCCTTCTTATTGAAAAATGTTGTTGTTAGTGGTTTAAAATCTCTATTTTCTATTTCTTATATCAGTTTGATATCAGCTAAAGAAACATAAATTCCTAAACTTAATGTTAAAAAACAACTTTACTTCACTCTTGTTTACCTTACAAGAGGGAATTTTAAGCCTAGGCGGTGGTGGTATTATTTTGCCTATTTTACATATTTTAACAGATAAAAAAGCTTTTTTTAAGACTCATATTATTACATCGATGTAATAATTTGGAGCTACAGTTTATGGTTAGGCATATGGTATGGTGGTGTAGTAGGAAATGCTGTAGATAAAAGATCTCAAAGGGACATTGTTTGTTGCACTTCTATATGTACGTCCCATCGTCGGCCTCTCTATTTGAATACTTGCATGAAGAATTTCACTTAGTATAAAAAATAAATGTGTAAAATGAACCAGTAACTGAACGCTTATTACTATAAGATCTTTGTAAAATGAAAAATTGTAGAGTTTTTTTATCTGCATCTGGTGACTATTGTTATGCGTAAAAATATAAATATTCTTAATTTTTTGACAATCAATTATTTTTTACCTATCTTCTTTATGCATACAATGCAAAAAATAAACGAAAATATATTAAAAAGAATATAATTTACACATAGAAATCTGAATACCTAATACTCTATGATTGCTGCATATTTGCATTACATAAACAATAGCACCTAATCATTCTACGTAACCATTCCTGACTAACCGAAGTCTACATTAACCCTATAGCTAGCTATTGTGTAGCGTTGTTGCATACATTGCTGTTTTGTGAACAAAATGCAAATGTATCATAATGTTAGTAAAGCATAAATCATTGCGCCTAACCGCGAGGATGCCCCGAGCTGATTATTATGATTTGGATTTCAAGATAAAAGTTTTATCACTGTAGAATTTTTTATTGCTGGCCTGCTTACTTGCTTATACTTTGTTTTCAGAAATTTTGAAGGTGTAATAAAAGACTAGGTATATATGCGAACTCCATACCACATGAGCAACTCTTTATTCTGTACTCTTTTTACACGGACATACATACGTACATACTTGCTGTCGAGTCCTATTCAATTCACTAGCCATTTGGGTAATACCACGCCGGTTATTGTTGTAATTGTGACAAAAGAAAAATAAATTCTTTATACATATGTAGTCTTATTACTTTCCATTTTTCTACTGAACATTACAAGTATTTTTGAATACATTGTCGTTGAATGCATGTTTAACTATTAAAAAAAAAAACAGATGATGTTAAAGTAACCTCTATGACTATATTAGGACATTTCAATTCACAGGTATTCGCACAATCGTGTACAATGTTAATATTTTTTTTTAAATATCATTATGATCTACATTATCATAAGAGATTTTCCAACCTTTAAGGTTTGTAAGTTACTTTACATGTAGATGCCTATATACATAGGTGAAGCAACAACTAATAATAAATTAAGAAGATGAATAACCAAAGCCAACTTTGAAATAGAAAGGGTTAGCATATTCGGCCGCAGACATATTAAAACGGTATTCGTTTTATGAAAATTAAATACGGGCCCATTCGACCCTTTATATATGACCACATGTGCTTGGGATATGCAAATGACGTATTGGATATCGGGGTACAATACATGCTTGATTAGAGTTATATCTAATTTTGTACATAGTCTTGTAAAATGGAGTCTGCGCTTTGAAATCATTGACTTACATAACTGAGAAAAATTTTGGATAGTCAAGTGACACAAGTCCTTAAAACTCACAAACAAATTTTTGGTTCCCTTAACGTTATTTGCTTTAGTCATTTCTTAAGATTCGTTGTTGATAAATTAACAGCCTAATCGCACTTATGGCTTTTACGATTCTCAATTATATTATTTTTAAATTTCAATTCACTTTTAGTAGGATGCAGGTAATTTTAAAATTAAATAAAACTATAAAATTTAGGCAGAGGTGTATTAAACACGCACATTATGCTAAATAGAATTTGGTAGAACTATAATAGAGGGCAAGCCTACTGCCGTCAATCGAGCACTGTCTATATATTGCACTCAGTAATCCAACGAAATTCTTGTTTTAGCTTTCTTGTAATATTTGACATAACCTTTTGCCACTAAGAGCACGCTCTCAACACCTAGCAGTTTCAGACGCAAATTATATTGTAAAACCTCCCATAAACACACACTATGTATTTACGTAATATGTACACAAATGAAACCTATTAAAAACCACTTCATAGTAGTGCTTCTAAACCAATATAATATATATATATATAAGAATATTTTTAAATGTTTAGGTTTAGTTTTCAAGAATACATCATGGTAACGCATTGGAATATTAAACATTTTGTCATTAGACAAGCATGCAAAACATGTTTATGTTACGGAAATATTTCATCCTGTCAACTAAATACGTTTTGGTTACACTAAAATTGCATGATAATTTTGATTCCAGAATTCGGTATGACCGCGATGATAGACATAAATCTGTGGTATTATTTCGAACGACTGAACACTTTTATTTACGTAACAATACATTACTATTTTCTACTAATATTTTGTTAGATCAAAAGTAATGCTAAAGATTCAATTGGAAAATAAATTTGAAAACTGCTCACGTACGAGTATGGTGCTAGTGAATATCTTCAGAGATTTGTAGTGATGATGAAACACGTGAAAAGGTGTAAAAGCTTTTATTTTATTCAACGTATGACTAGTATTAATTGAACTAGGCCTTACTTATGATTTCAATTTATTGCCAGTATCATTCAGGATGATGCCAGGATCCTAACGATACTTCATTCATACACGTCTCTTCAGGCTTGTGAAAGTTTAACTGAAGAAGACAATGTCAATTCCCGTTTCCCCGATCATAGGCAAGCAATGGAACTCCGGGTGGTTTTTAGTCGGAAAGACTCTGAAATCCCCCTTGGCCCCCCACTGGTGCAGGACATCCATGATAATTTGCCACACCAACAGTAAAAAACAAGGCATTTGGAAGTTATGGAAATATAAAGAAACTCACACACCACCTAATAATATTTTAGGACTCATGTATGTATATACATTAGTCCTAAAATATTATTTATGGGAGTCGTGTAAAAAGGGTAGTATCTATACGTAATAATTATTTATCAATTAGTTACTGAGCACTAGGTACTAACAGTTTTTACTTCTTTATCTATTATGTAATTAAATCAACATTAAACGTTATCTTTTAAATAAAAAATATATATATATACTTTAGAGATAATATATTGATATGTTTAAATTTACATACTCATCGTTGTGCTGTGCAGTTATGGCAGCCTTCCAAAGCAGTAGCAATCATATTTTTTTTATGTTACATTTCTTTTTTGTAATAAGGCATGTAAGGATTGTTCAATGGAATAGCAGATAGTTTCAGAATTTTTAATTATGTGTGTTCTATTCATCTTGACACAAATATTGGTTTATTTGTGAAGGTGTTAAACTGGATCAAGACGTCGAGCGACGAGGAAGTTGCACGCTGCGCGTATTATTTTTTTTTTTGATACCAAGACTGATAATAATCGATCGATTTTAGTGGCTAGCTTTCTGACCTTTTTTGTTGAACGGTATTGAACGTCATTTCTATGTATTTACGTGATCACATGGTTTGTCGAAAGTCTATGCACATGCACACTCGCATAGGCCGGGAGCCAAAGCCTGTGTGCCACCACTGCGGAAGCTGTCACGAGGATACACGTCGGCACGGCACGCTGCTGCACCCATGCGTCGCTACGCATGGGTGCAGCAGCGTGCCGACCTCGTGGCAGCTATTGATGCGGGTAGCCTCTCGCTGGAGAGCATGGTTATAGCTATAGTCCAGAGAGAGTGCATGGGATTCCGCCGCTTCGTACTGCAAGGCAGTGATGCTTGCAAAAGAAGGGGCGGCTATCTATCGCCCTAGCAGAAGCAGGTCCGAGACGGTGGCACGTCATGTTCCACGCGCGCCTGTTGAAATATAATGGGGGGCGGGACCCCCACACCATATGACCGCAATAAGCGGCCAGGCCAGCTTGCTCAAAAAGCGGCCAGGTCTGCCACAGTACACAGGGACTTCCTTTCTAGGGTACACCTGAGGTCCCGGCCATAAGACCCGTTGACGGAACACTATGTGGTTTTAGCCCTCCTTCCCATGAGCCCCGGTAAGGTGATGATTTGTGGGGGCTTCCACACAAAAAAAATAAAAATAAAAAAGAGGTGGTCAAATCAATAGTAGTGATATGCATATTTAAAAAAAAACAATTCTATTATCGACATATATTTGAAAAGCGCAGGAGTTATTTTGTCTGTGCGTTTGTTTTCTGTACTTCTTTGTAACTAGCTGTTGATTTTGATTATTTATTGTTATATATAATATTTATTGAGGAATAATGCGACTATTAGGAGCGGAGCAGTAAGAACAAAAACAAGTGAAACTGCAGAGAACTCTTGAAATATAATTACTGATGATGGTTGACTTTTGGTAGCGTGGAGTTCTTCATCAATATTCAAAGTCATTCATGAGACGCCCATGGCAAATTAAACTATAGTACTATAAGAATTTCTATAATAAGTGATCTCACTAATTACTTTTATAAAAGTTATCGAGAATTACCACTTTCAATACATCTTCAGGACTTCTTGAGTACCTAATCTATAATATCATTGATCGTTGCAGTTATTAACTCTTCCGACCTAAATATTGCTGCTCTTTATTATGGCTTATTAGTTATTACCATAAAAAAATTTGTACTTAAAATAAACTAACATTAATTTTTTTTATACCATATACAGCTTTGTTTGGAATACATACTTATAAGCGATCGAGGCCTCTTCTGGCGTAGGTATCCCCTTAAGCGCACTGAAGAGTTTGGGGAGGCTTAAATTAAACAGTGGGTAGGAAACAGATGGCAACGATGTTGATAAATTAAAACGATTTATTTTTGGTCGTAATTATAATCTCAAGTTTTTTTTTAATAAAAACTCTTATATTAAGAACAGAATATGAAATATATTATTTTTTTGGTATTTACTTTTACTAGCTTATAAATCATATAAATCTATGAATATTACCTACCTACGGCCAGCACATGTGTGTAGTTATAAAGTTGTTATTACAAATCGTCTACTACTCGGACTTTCTAGTTTTAAAGGACTGTGCAATAAGGAGGGTTATGTCTTTCGAGTGTAGGTATGTACGATGTTTCTATGACACATCCGAATGAAGAGGCTGCTTGGTTCATTTCGACATGCTAGGTTACATTTGAGTTTTAAAAGTGGCAGTGTCATAGAACAATAAATAAAGGAATTTAAGAATGCAGTCGTCATTTATATATTTTTAAAATTATACTTGCACAACATACTTTCATAATATGTTGTAAAAATGAAATAGCTAAAAAAAAAAACTTTACCTAGTTAGTTAGTTGTACACGATAAGGAAATTAATATTTTAAGGAAAAGCAAAAATAATTGGACAATTATTTTGCTGAAATAAACATGTCACCATTATAGTTTATGTTACCTAATGATGAGCATTTCATTAGGTAACATAAACTTTCCGCACAAATTACTTCAAGTCTCTCCAGGTCTTTAATCAAAGGTTGAATGACCCGAATGTAGGTAAATTGATCGACAGGCGACAGATGGCGTCATTTTCCACGTCAATGCGAACAAATTGAGGAACCCACATATCAAGGCTCATTGACAAATCTGTGATGAGATCTTATTCCTTGCGATAACCCGGTGTGACCAGTTGCAGCACTGACACAAATATTTTGTAAGACCATACTAGTATACGTCTGCAAATGCGTTAATCTAGATATCTAAATGATATACTGCTAAAAATTAGAACACAATTTTTAAATAAGAATTAACACTTTGTTGTCGTTGTTTTGGTATGAAATCATTACTTTTATTGACTAGTTTTGGAAAACACTACTTCTATATTGAATGGTAGTTAAAGGACTCGGCGTTCCCGGCAACAGCTTCTTGTACTCTCAAATCCATCTGTGTAAGCAATATCCCTTTATTTCCTATTCTACCCCTCCTTTTCTGTTAATATACCCCAAATTTTCCCATCTTATTTCCAAAGCTGCCCGGATGACGGCAATAGGCTGTGCCTACCCCTTCGGGGACTCAAGCGTGAGTGCATGTATTAAAAATTAATGAAGTTGAAACATAATGTACATAACAAACTTTAAATTTATTTAATGTACTTACGTAGATCACGAATTTGTTTTTTTTATATATTGCGTAACATTTACCTAAAGAGCAAAGCTTTAACATAAAGGAGACAAAACGGGCATATATAAAAAAAAATATGGGAAGTCCTGTAAAACAATCTTATTATATTATCTGATCTGATCTTAACAAAAGAATTTATAACACGAATAGTGTTTTATTTAATGCTGACACCAAACACCGAGGGGTGTATCTAGAGGGTGCACTACATATTAAAAAAAATGATAATGTGGCATCAAAAAGTTTTATTTATTCGCGAATTGTCTTAACCCTTCAACCCTTTCTATTCGGCTCATAAAGTCGACGAAACGTACAAAAATACCGACATAATGTCATTTGCATAATGTTTCGAGCTTTGTTTTTTCATAGAGCGGTGGGTTCGAAATGTCACCGCAGACTGGGGTGCGAAAACACCCATTAAGAGGTGCCGACTGTATTAAAAATCATTCGCGTCTTTAGCATTCTTTCGGTTATGGGTTTTCGTGCTCAGATGCTTTGAATGTGAAGAATTACTTGATTATAGTATACAGATAAATATCTTTATGTAGTTTATTAGTTTGGAAAGTATCAAATGACAGTAGCCTATTAAATTACATTTATATGTTTATAATGTTTAAGACGATACTGATAACATAGTTCCGGAGTAAGTTATAGTTTAAAATGGTGCTTTTATTCTTATAAAGGTAACAATAATAATAATAATATATAGTATGGATAATTTGAAACTATTTGCCCCAGTAAATTGCAACTGACAGCGTTACTTAAGGTGACTGAAAACTTTAGTAACTCTATCAAGATCGAATTTGGTGTAGACAGGTGTGCAGTCATGCACGTAAAGAAAGACGTAGTAGTAGAATCTGAAGGAGTTGAACTTTCAGATTCAACTAAACTTAGATCTCTTTCTGCTGCTGAAACCTACAAGTATCTGGGTATATCACAGTCATTGTGAATACCTGAGTCTAGTGTGAAACAGGCATTGCGGGACCGATTTTTTGGCCGTCTGAAAAACGTACTTAAAAGCCTTTTGTCAGGCGGTAACAAGTTACGCGCCTGCAATAGTTGGGTTATACCAGTTCTCACGTATTCCTTTGGTATACTCAGATGGACTCAGACTGAACTAGATGCTATTGATAGGAGATTTCGTACACTGATGACTGCATTTCGAATGCACCATCCGCGGTCATCGGTAATGAGATTGTATATCCCGCGAAAGTTTGGAGGCCGTGGTCTTTTAAACATTAAGACCCTACAAAATCGCGTGATATACAACCTCAGAGAATATTTTCTTCATACCGATGTAGAAGTGCATCGTAATGTTGTAGCAGTGGACAAAGGACTTACTCCACTCGGTCTGGCTAAAGAGAACTGGCGCAAACCTGTAGTACTCAGTACTAATGATCTCACGGAGGTATGGAAGGGCAAAGAGCTCCATGGTCGGTTCTATCGGGCCCTAAATGGGCCTGATGTAGACGTAAAAGCTTCTACATTCTGGCTACGGTGTGGTGATCTTTTTGGAGAAACTGAAGGTTTTGTCTTTGCAATTATGGATGAAGTTGTTATGAGGAATAATTATCGGAAATTTATTCTGAAAGACGGTACGGTCGACATATGTCGGGCATGCCACCGTCCCGGTGAATCTATCAGGCATATTATTTCTGGTTGTTCTCATCTTGCAAACGGTGAGTATTTGCATAGACATAACCAAGTGGCCAGAATAGTACATCAACAACTTGCCCTTACAATCTTGTGAATTTAGAGGTGCCATATGGAATGAAAATGAAATGAGAACTGGTGATGATGATGGTAATCTCGTGACAGTTGAAAAAGATAAACTAATAAAATATTTGGATTTGTTTCACGAGATTGTCGATATGTGGAATATCGATTCGGCAATCAATGTTCCGATAGTCATATCTGCTCACGGATTAATAGCTAAGAGCCTCGACCAACACCTTAAGAGGCTCTCGTTAGATGGTTGGATCAAGGGTCTGATGCAGAGAGTTACCCAAGGGTGGTGCCCGCGCTTTTGCGGGCAACAGGCGCTAGGAGGGGTCCGGATGTCTTACCAAAGCTGTTCCCGGATTTCTCCTATTACAGGCGCAGTATGGCGCACCGTGTGGTTTTAGTCGGTCCGATTCCGACACACCGTTCCACCGAAAACCCCGGTGGGATGACGGCCCGAGGGGGTTTCCACACGTTAAAAAAAAAAAAAAAAAAGGGTCTGATGCAGAAGGCAGTTCTCCTTGACGCGGAACGTATTGTGAGGAGGTTCCTGTCTCTGGAGCCCTAACCACCTGTAGCTTGGTGCCTGTACCCGATACCGGTGGGACACTATTTTTTATATTTTTAAATATATTTTGTTTTTATTTTATATTTAAAAATGTAATTTATATGTTTAATTATTTGAATAAATAGAATAATATATAGTAAAATTCTGGATAATATTAAAAACTTTCTCGACTTTATCCAAGCTCTATACCTATAAACACAGGGTATATAGACTATTTTTAATAATATATATTAGAATACGCACCCGGAATGTTATTTTTTTTTATATAAGTCGTAAATTGTAATTGATGCACGGTCGTTCACAAACATTGACAACTATTGGAAGGCATAACTGAAAATATTTTATCAACTGAATATATGTACATACATAAAACTATAATACTGTAAATGTATCTAAATAAATAAATAAATAAAATGGCAATCGTTAAAACCGTAAAGGGGAAAAAGTACGATATGAATGGCATTTTTCACAAGAATTTTCCATTAGACTTTCTACTTCTACAATAATTATGACATTTAAGATAAGAAAATCTTGAATAGGTATCCACAGGTAATCTCCTATAAATTTCTACATAACGACTACTGTATATTTTATAAGAGTTAGTTTCTTACTAATGAACTTTACTACAATTGCCAAGAAAACAAATACCTAAATGATGACTGTAACACCATACTTTGCTAAGATATTGAGTATATTTATTACATCTTCCTTTGAAATGAAACATTTATTGTTATTGGTCTGGTACAGTTCCAACAAACATGAAAACTTACAAAATTAAACAATATTTAAATAAACAAATTTCTCTTATCTTCAAAGCTTTTAACACAATTTAATACATACTATAAAGGTATTTTCGTAGGATTGATTTACCCCCGGATGCTTCCTTCTTATGGTATGCCGAGTCCCCTGCAATAGACCTACATGTAACGGAATATATTGTGGGTTTAGTCGGTTCGTGTCCGACATACCTTACTACCTTGGCTCTGGTTAGGTGATGACTCGTGGGGGTTAAAATGTAAAAAAAAATGGATGGATTTACCCTGTAAAGAACTTAATTACACTAATTTATCTGACGCTATACATCAGTGAGATATTTGTACCCGACTACGGCGAAACCTAAAAGGAAAGTAATGATTTATTATACATATGTGGCTACGTATGTATGTTCATCTCTTCTGGTGTTTATCACAGTTTCACAAATAAAGTATCGTTGAAAGCGTCGTGATCATCCACTGGTGGACATACAACATAAGCCATTTGACTTTACGTTATTAGAAATACTTATTTTAAAGCTAAAACATACGTTTAAGACACATCTCTTATAAAACACGTTTGAATGTTTGGGGTATTCTGATAACAATTATACATGAGATTTTTTTCAGTCAATAGGTTTTGATAACCTCTCCTCTATCTAAACTGAAACACAAAACAAAAGCAGATGCATGTCGACAGTGCACCCACGGTTTGAATCGCTACCGTGAGCTTAAGTTTGAGAAATATAATTATCTTCAATATATCACTGTGTAATCGGACTTCCCAAATAAATAAATTTTATAATTGTCTCCGTCAACTTCTCATCTGAACTAACGGCTGTCGACCCTCTCCTATATTTCATTTTTCTGTTCCATCATGACTTGAATTTGTTGCACAATATTTTAAAAGATCTAGAGAGTTCTGCCTCCTATTGAATACTAAATAGGTTGAATCGCTTATCATGTGAGATTAAATCGGTAGTAAGTAAGCATTACATTACGTCAGTCCATTTTAAAGTTATAGAATTATCACTTCTCTTAAAAAAAATCATACTTACTCCATCCTATAATAAGACTATTCCATTCATGACTTACCAAGTTACTCATAAAGGTACTCTCAAAAATGGCAAAGACAGTTACCGTCACCGGCGCAGACTTGAAGTCTGCACGACCGGATGTAGTAGTCGTTCCGGCAATAACACTTCCGGTACCGACACTCAGCATACTTCCGTCGTCTACGAGGGTACTGTTTCCTTCCAATTGTTTATGCCTTCGATAAATACTAAACGACAAGTGTAAATACGTACGATAAGTGAACATCTTACATAAAAACAGGGTGATATGAATAACAATTTTTCTTGCTATGAAATTGCAAATTTTGACAAAAATAAGGTTGATGATAAAGCTTGCACTAGCATTACCCTGAAATCGGATTACCTTGACCAATCAAAAAAGGTAGACACATTAGACATAGACTACCGAGAAAATCTATACTAATATAACAAAGCTGAAGAACTTTATGTTTGTTAGTTAGTTTGCTAGTTTAGTAATAAATCTTTTTGTATTCGATAGAGTATTTACAGACGAATAATATAATCCTAAACCACTCATAGAAGCAGAGCATGGATGATAAACGTTAGTCGGGACTTATGGGGATACTAAAGGTTAGTGATACACAAAATCTATTTCAAAATAAAGTGATCATAAAAATATCATAAATAATAGATGAATTAGTAACTTAGCATTGATTGTCAAAATACTCAGGGATAACTTACGTCCATATACAAATGTAATATACAGAGATTTTCTGATTGATAACATTTTAAAATTAAGTTATTTTTAGGAAAAACTTAAAGTGTTGCTATAGTATTCCGCATTAGCAGTATCTTTGGAGGTGAGCGTAACTTAAAAGCCTTAATAGAAGTCCTATCAACGGTATCCTTCTACAATTATTCAAAACTATAAATCAATATCCTTGTCCACGGCGGAACATGGGTCTCTACAATGAAGGATTAGGGTGGCATAGTTCAAGATATATTGCTACTATTACTTCGGTTAGCAGGGGGATTATTGTTAATTATGTAGTATCTTAGGAAGTTTCTTTTCTGGGCGTTCTAGTTCAAAGTTTGTTGTATGGGAAATTACTTCTTTTATCTCTATTTAATGTGGATTCCACGATTCTACTAGTTGATGTCCGGTCTTTAATCCTTGCGATCAGAACAACACATCTATTAAATATTCCACTTTTTCTAATATTTACATACACATACTCAGGTATATATCATATCATATCATTTGCATATGAGCAGAGGCGCAATTAACGCCTACTTTTTGCCACCATAATTTAGTCCCATCCACTTAAAAGGGAAGGAAGCAAAATTTATCAATGTTGAATGGAAAAGGTAGGATGGAATATAAAAGAAAGGGATATTATTAATAGCCCAAGAAAGTCTGGTATTCCTATAACTCGGACTGGCTAATGCCGGAAAATCCGAGCCCTCTAACTTCGAATATTTCTTATCAATATAACGTACTTTAAAAGAATCATCATTGAAAATTTATTGGTTGCCTATAGTAGAAAAATCTTTGCCCATCTTAAGGCTAAGTGTATATTCTTTTAATAAAATCTCCACCATTAAGCTACCTACTAGCTAACTGAGTCCGTAGGCGAAGTCAAAGTTTCTTTAATTTGAATTTATAACATTAGAATCAAAAGTTATACCTCTATCTCGGTGTGAATGATGCCTGATGGTTTAGTGGTTAGTCACCTAGACTTCTGAGACAGAGAGTTTGATTCCTACACAGGAAAAAAAATCTTGTGATCCACTAATAGTTGTGTCTGTTCTGTCTGTATGTACATTTGTAAAGACCACATGAATAATCCTTAGTGTAAGCGTTTTCTTTTTAAAAAATGATGCAAACAATTAATAGCCTACGAAGCACATAATGAAGCATATAACGTCACAAGAAACATAAGGAATACGTACTTAAAATTATAAAAAGTGTGAAAATTCCAGCATATGACTCAACCTTCTAAGTCCTACTAAATATTAACAATTTAGTGCTATTACATAGAATATGAAAATGGCATTGAATGGCGTCTGTTCTCTAAGAAAGAAGGGACTGGGCTGTTTGTAATTTGGAACTAAGTAAATTAAGATTTTGTTATATCTGTACGTTTGTGGTATTCTCCTGTAATTTGTTTTTGTTGATGTTTTGCTTAATTCGTATTCGGTTGGGAAAATTTTTGGCCTTCGCTTTGCTTGCCCCGAAATTGAGACAGTGAATTATTTAGGGTCAGTTTGAGTTCTAACTTTATTGATTTTAGCAACAAGCACGCCGCTCGACTTATGCTAAGCACATATTATTAAGCCAGCGAATAATACCAAGAACTAAAAAGTAGTTAGACTAAAATAGTAAAAACTCGTATTGGTTTAAGTATAATGGTACGAGACATTGTATTATCAAAGTCTTCAAGTTTCACTCACTCTTTATGTTATAATATATATAGTAAAACATGTACATAAGTTCAAAAGTTGGAAATAAAGCCTTCATATTAATCTCTTTAGACGTTATCATATGCCTCTACAGATTTGAATTAACAACCTACATCTTAATAGTTTATAATTATGTAAAGTACAAGTTCATAAATCTCTCGCTTGCTCCGCTAACCTACTAAGGGAAGCCTCGGGATTAACAGAGCTCTACCGACTAACAAGAAGACTTATACGATAGAAGCAGTAGAGATCTCATAGACCAGACGACTTGACACCTGCAACTTGCATGCAAAGATAAATATTTAACATAGGGTAGATTAATGGAGTTAGTTGTTAGAGATGTAAAACATTTTATGTCTATTTTTTTGTTTCTTGACATGACAATATGTTTATACTTGATTTAGGAAGGTTTATAAAATAAAAATAAGATTTGATTTATGAGAAAAAATCCATATATGTATATAATACACTATTAAATTATCAAATGTACAACACAAAGTCATAACGAAATACTATTACTTGGCACCCCCTAGAACACCAATAAGAACAATAATAAATAACTCTTATCATATTTCGAGTATGCTCCTGGTCGCATCGCGAAAGATCCGAACCTATATATCACTAAGAATTTACGAGGCAAGATACGACAGGAAAATTGCAAGAATGGTGGCGCAATCTATCTTAGTTGGGTTGCTTGTGGAGGCTGGGGTAGCACGGCAGCCCCAGGGGCGAGGGGTGCGCGACGGGGTGAGGGGGAAACTTCGAGAGGTTATTAGTCCAAGCATCTGTTGTTGAGCGGGGGCGTGATGAAACTCTTTGGGTAGGTACAAGCTAACAAATCTAATTGCTCAGTAGGCGCTCGTGTATACAGCGTCTGACTAGCCGGCCCTCCTTATGTGGTCGCCCCGCAACGCTATTTGTTAAGCGCTCAGGTGACCGTGGAAGATTTAGGATTTTGCCAACATACGTGTTTTATATTAACTTCTATTACGTGGACATTCGTATAAAACACAGGAATATTTAACCGTGTTGTTTTTTAAATAACCGGTTTTTTTTTTCATAAAATTTAGTCACTTCCCTACCTAAGAAATATTGCTAAGAATTCAGTTAAACATTTGAAGTAATTCCGAAGTGTAACGACAATAATTATGCGCATAGTTGCTACCCAACTCCGTACAACTAAAAAATAGAATAAAAATTATTGTGATGGAATTTGAGATAAGAAAATATAAGCTGTAACAAAATTGCGTGATACTTAACACTTACTGAGAAATTTTTGTAGTGCCGTATAAGTTTGCATTAATCTGTGGGCGTGACTAATCTACGCGGTCACTTATATAAATATGTTGGTATGTAAACTTGGTTTTTGGTCTAATACCTACATATGTGGTTTTCGAAGAAGGTGTAGGCGGCACATTTTTTGTAGGCTCGCTTTACGCGAGATAACAAAATACGAAAGTTTAGTTCTACCGTGTACCCACCTCATACAATCTTTTTATGCTTATCTTTCTGTGATTTATGAGTTGTTCGGCGTCCAACAACGGGAAAGAAAGGAGGTATACAAAAGTAATTTATTTTTTACGTTTGTTTTTCTTGTCTTACCATCGGTGCGTGCGGTACTGGCCACGGGGCGAACATGTTTTTGAAGTTGGCATTTTTGAGATGTCGCAATATGATTTATGTCTGACCCCGTGCGTAGGCGGCGCTTACAGCTAAGTCCGATCGGTATTTTCGGCTCCACATAATATAAATCATAATACATATTATAAATCATTCACAAATGTCACCTCTTTATTATTGAGATATATTTATGATGCGATTTTTCCCCGAATAAGTTGTCATGGAATGAATATCGAAATGTAAACAGTGTGATTGTGATTAATATTTGATGCAGGTAAGTTCAAAACTCTAAAGTACGACTTTATGTACAAAATAATGTACTTGTATTAATAAAATATTATCATTAATTTTAATAAATACGATTAACAAATTGATCTACAAGTTTTTCTCTGTTCATACGCCAGCGCTAAAAATTCAATCTCACAAAAAAGCGCTCTCTCCGCAAAAACCTTAACGTACGTGTCATAAATCGAAATGAGTCTGTTTACGAAACAGGGTTATTGAGATTCAGAGAAAAAAATTCACACGATTTTATTCGACAAACACGTTGTTCTCTCAATTAAACGTCTTTACTAACCGGACATGGCGAACGGAATAATTCATGACTGGACCGGGCCAACGTGTCACTCTACCAAATTAGAGCCTTGTCATAATGGAGTACTCGAACAAGCTTGGTCTGATGAGCTTCACGTATGTGACTGTTCAAAAATGGTAATTACTTAATTAGCTTCTGGTGGGGAAAAATGTTACCCCAAAGACGGCTTCTTGGTACCGCTTTCATTGTTTCGTTGAAAGTTTTAACCCGCTAATTTTGCATTGGATTATTTTTTTATTTCATTTCATTTGTTACAATGATTATTAACAGGACTCTTTTTTGTATCACAGGTATGAAGTCCAAATCATTTCGCAACGCACTACATTTTGTAAGTACTTCATTAATTATATATTTATAGTTAATTATGTTTATAGGATGAAAACCAACCTGCAATTATAAAATTACTTCGATTAAGAAATTCAGTTAAAATGAAGTATTACGGGATTTTGACTTTTGTTCAATATGATTAAAAAAACATAGATACCTATAGGCTGCCCTGCTTCAAGTAAAATATGTGGATTAACCAAAAAAAAAAATCCTCACGTAGTCCCATGACTACGTGTGTAAATTTTGCTAATATTCACTAAAGTTAATTTTGTAGAAGGGATTTTGTTTTGATGAGATACTTATAAAACGGTAGTATTTCAGCTACTACCTATATAAAATCATCGTCATATAACATCAATTTAAAAGAGAATATATCTCTGTGCAACATTAAAATAAATTAATATAAAGCCGTCAAAGTTGTAGTTTCAGTATAGATCATCTATCAATTTCAATGACCTAAATTTTACGAAACTTACTATATATTTCATGACTAAGAAGCCAAAACGGTCATAGATGAACCGCGGTTGCAACAAAATAACTTAGATAACGTTTGTTCTGAATGCACTATCCGAAACACTCGAGTGCTTGCGTCAGTGGTCACGTCAAAGCGCCGCTGGCGGTATCATACAAAAGAGCATGCATTATGGAGATTGCATATGAGCAATGCACACATCTAGCTGAGCCAAGTAGCGGACTAAAGCTTTGTTGCCAAAAATCACACAATAAATAACACAAGGGGCAAACTGCATGCATTATAGCCGTTCCTTATCTTACTGAATTTGAAGCCAAGAATTGCCCATTAAATATGCATTAAAATTACCTATCTGGGATGAAAAATAACGGGGACTTTTAAGCTTTATTATTGGTAATGTGAAAAATTCAAATTAGACTCGCTTAATTGAGTAATTTTGGTATTAATGTGTGTTATTTAACCTTTGACGTCTTTATGCCGCCGGTGTCGAACTATCACCGTTTCAATTCACATCCAATTTTTATAGTATATTCGTAATTCTCAACAAAGGAGAATTAAGAACAGAAAAACTAATGGTTTCGAGATCACAGTATAAATTTAGGATTTTGTCTTTCATTAACACTACTTTACAGCCGATTTAAACTTTATTATCTATTTTACAATGTCTATGGATGAAAACGAAAGTTTCACTCTCCTCTTCTTACAAATAATATTCCAAACCACTCTATGACAGAACACAATATTTCATTATTCATACAATAATTTAAATATAGTAAAAGAGTCATAAATCCCGTCTGATTCACAACATCGATTAAAAAGTGATTGTGCAAACATACAGACCAACAGCCGCTGCATTTTAATATAAGAGAAGGATTAGTCAATTTCAACGTGTACCACCGGTGACTCGATGAATCACAATAATCGCATTCTGTATACAACACGTTCTGTATACCATCAATTAGAGGAGTTGCAGGCAGATTGTATAAACAGATCTTTGCCCAAGTTGCCGTCAACGTTAGATAAGTTGGGTTTTTACAACTAGACCGTCGATTTCTATTCTTGAATAGTTTCGTAATAGGAAAGACAAATGTATTAAATTATCGTAGTTTAGTTAACTTTACATTACTCCACCTCTCTGTGATTATGTCGGTTAAGGAAACTGGTACATTTTTTGGTTTTCAAAGTCATTGCATTTCTAGAATATCTGAGCCGAGAAGTGTTTCAATTTCGCAAATGATACAATTTTTTATTAAATATAAATAAGTTCTCCGATAGATTTATACTTCTTCTACTCCGTAGCGTGCTTCTCTGTTATACTTGCATTACTTATTTGTTTTCAAATTTCTTCTCTGCCAGCCTGCATCTGTCCCTGAATAACAACGTAAACAAAACAAAAATAGGTACTTTTTACAATTTAGATAAGTATTTATTTATACAGTTATGATATTTTGTCTCATCGCTTTATAGGATTAGAAGCCTGAAATAATTTTTCATGTACAAAACAAAGTTTCGGACCATCCATCAGAAAAAAGTTTCTTGGACATGTAACAATGAATAAATGTCATATCGGCCGTGTTCCCATGAGGGGTCTGAGGCTCTTATGGGCGGACCGGACGCCAGAGTGGCCGCGTGTGTCAAAGATTGCAACGACATGATGGTGTTACTATGAACCGTGTATGAAGTTCAAGTTAAAGTACTATTGTTTTAACTGACTTCTTCAATAGATTGAAAAGGTTTAACAAAATAATACTCCTAGAGTTAAGAAAAAATTAAGAGATTACTTATGTTATCTTTGAATTGAATTTAATAAATCAAATCACAGTAGCGATAAAGCAATTAAACGTGTTTAATAAGAAATAAAAGAACTATTAATAACTAATTTATCCCTTATTATACAGTTACCTGACATATGCCTAAATCGAAACCCTAGACATTGCAAGTAGATAGGTATTTATACATGTACTTTAATTTGTGAAGATTTTTGCCTTAAGATATGGTTAAGTAGGTTATGTTATTTGCAGTGGTTTATCAAATGACTTTATCTTTCACTAATCTCGAACAATTCAGTAGTAGGGGTTTAACTCATCACCGGCTCACTGCCAACAAATCCTCGTTTATTATTCTGTAGCACACCTTCTCATGACACCGCGTGCATACGGCGAATACTTAATGCGGGGAATTCTTAAACAATTCTTACATATTTACTAAGGATTGACGGATATCGTCTTTATTTTGGCTTTTGATAGATGCATGTGATGAAGGACTTGCGATGTTTCGGTATTTGCATGTTTTATTGAAAAAAACACATCTTTCCGAGTGCGTAAAATGTTAAAAATTTCAATAATGCGAACGCACTATACAGATCGTGATTGATGGTCTTAAATGTATTTTGATCTTTTAGTTTTTCCGATTGCTAGAAGTGTAAAAAATAGGGAAATACTGGTTACGTCGTATTATTTAATAATCAAGCATTATCTTAAACTTAGTATAACTTTACTAACACCACACTTTATCCTTCAGTATGCAGAGTTTTCCATAATACTGCTTGAAGCTAGTGCTTAGTGTATTTATCCCCTTGCCTTATTGGAGACCACTTGACATTTCCCATTCTGCCGTCTCGCAAACACTTTACCAGCTGCGTACTCACGCTCCAGTTTCTCTATCTTTTCAAAGTATAATGGCTTCAAATTATATATTTTATCAAATTATATATTATATTATAATTTTTAGTTAATTTTTGTATCCAAAGGGGAACTGGGCCATTGGTTTAGGTAAAAACGCACCGTGCCTTCAAAACAGTATGAGAAAACAAATAAGCAATTGGATTCTGGTTTTGTAATAAGCAATAGCGTAATGTATTTTGCAATATATAATTTTTGAATGTCGACATCTTTTATAGTACTTAACTATAAAAGATGTCGACCTTTACACTAGACATTACAAAAAAATCGGACTTGTAAACACACTATACATAAATAAGCTGAGAAATAATAGTTACGATGAATCAACCTATTACTGTCCATTTTATTTTTTTAAATAAAAAGACAGTCTTTAATAATTTGCGGTAACAATGAGAGCACTATTTTGTAGTCAATTTTGAAAATACTCCTTACTTGGCAGCATTAACCGGAGCTGGATCCGTACGTACATTTCTCGAGCAGCAATGTTAACTTACACGCGTTCTGGTCACGTTTCTATCCATAATGGACTATTGTAGGGCACCAAACAACTTCTACCATTATGCCTCTTTAAGTTGTAGGCACTGAAAATATGTTACATTTCACTACATACATAAAATATATCAGACTTACTTTTGCCATAGGTAGTAATAGCAGTAGTAGACAGCTAATTAGCCTTGGTTTAAGGTGCATATGGTTTCTTTTAAAGGCAACTCCATGTTAGGAAGGATTCCTGTGTCGTAGGGCTTGACATCATAGGAACAACGATCATAAGAAAACCCAGACTCAAAACAAATTTTTGTACTGTGTTGGAATCGAACTCACGACCTCTGATTCAGCAGTCAGGATCAATAACCAATAGACTAACACGACAGCCGTTAAGTGTATTAAAAAACAGCGTTTACGTTGTATGTATTTCGAGAGTCCATTTAGTAGGTCCTAGATCGAGGTTGTAATGATTTTAAAAGAAGTTATA
This sequence comes from Tyria jacobaeae, assembly GCA_947561695.1. Lineage (NCBI taxonomy): Eukaryota > Metazoa > Arthropoda > Insecta > Lepidoptera > Erebidae > Tyria > Tyria jacobaeae. The sequence goes on from OX387218.1 coordinate 13,919,531, forward strand.
TCTTGGCTAAAGGATATGGGTAATGAAGTCTCAAAGGATTTATGTACCTTTTGATGAAACAAGAATCTCTGAAAGCATTCGAGCCACGTGGGTGATAAAATCAATTTTGATGAATTTCCAGGCTTACGAACGTAAGCCACTTCTTTGCCACTGGTACACATAAAATTAAAAAACTCTGATAGTTTCCAGTTACTGTGACAGTAACTTCCTCAAAATATTACAACCAGATATGTCACTTGTGCTTTCCCAACCCTAGTGTTTTCTCGTTCCATTCTCTACTCACCAGTAAAAATAATATTCTGCCACCTGACTATCAAAATAGCTTCTCACTGGTGTTACTTCTAAAGTCGAGTACGCCAGGTTCAGTTTTATTTTATGTATGTGCCTACCATAGTGACTCCATTTTGTCTGCTATGTTAAGTATATGTACCTCCTCCCTTCAGAAACAGAATCAACCGATAAGGATATTATAACAACGTGTAGGTTTTATTTACTAAATGTTACCCTCAGCAATTTTATTGAATTCACACATTTTGGCTGTCAAAAACTTATCTTTTTTAGCCCGTCAAAAGGGTTTTTTTTACTGCAAAAATTAAACTACAAACGTTTTAAATTTACTTTAATTATATGTGTTAAACACGAATACGTTGTAGTAACACAACATAATAAGCAAATATATTTAAAATACTTAAATTATTCATAACCTTTTTATGTCAAATTATTTTATTTAAATTTAAATAAAAATATTAATACTTAAATTAAAATACTTAAAATATTATACCACTGTAAAAATTAACGTTTGTTTTAAGTTCTTTACTTAAGTTATTTTACGCTACATCTCATTTCTCGGTTACAGAATTAATTAGTCATAAAAGAGTTATAAAACAGTGAACAGAAGAAATTCAATACTTTTATCGTAAAATTATAAGAGCAGGCAAGTGAGAGGTTTTAATCGCTAAAAGCCCAGGAAGTATCAGTGACGTCACATCCGCAGAAATTCGAAATCGTGGGAATGTTGAAATGAATTAAATTAAATCTTGTCACTTGATTGGTAGTAACATTATTTTATTTTTATGACAATCGTATATGTCACAGTTCGAATTAACATGTTTCGCCCCGTTTTCTTACGTCTGGGTATGTGACTGTGTGTCTCAACAAAGTTGATATTAAGTATTCAATACCATTGAGATAGTGAATCAGAACAACTGAATTGTTATATAATGGATTTAAAACGATAAAATGATTTTAGAACTAAATATACAGGATCATTTTGTGATATTTATGTAGTTACATTATTATGATACGAAGGGATAAGACACTTAGACTATAATCGGGATAAACCTTTGAGAAATAGTAACATCTTTCATTACATATGTAGATGGATCATCTATGAATTCAAAAGTGAAAACACTTACACACCGAACATAATGTACATATTATGGATTAATTTTATGAGTTTAAGTATGTAATATATCTATGTCTTTAAAGTATTAAACTACTAGTACACTTGTGACTCTTGAATTACGGATGTCCATGGGTGGCTGTAGTCACTTACCATCAGGTGACCCGTCTGCTCGTTTGCCCCCTATAGCATAAAAAAGCTATGATGATATTATAATAATTTACGGTTATACTTCAATTGCATACAAATCAATAACCGACAAAAGCTTTTGGAGTGACGAAGTGTATTTAAACTTTGAATAAAAATCATGCATTTTCTTAAAGTTTGTAATAAAAATCATACATTTGATTGACTAAGAGTCATCTCTTGGCCAATTCGGTTTTGTAATAATTACTTTAAAAAAAAATATTTTCAACTTACTAGAAACACAATAGAGTTCTTCTCGGCCTAATTTTAGTCTAGATTTCTATGATAACAATGACAGAATTGTAAAGTCGTATTTTCTCCAAACGCTTCTATTTCAAAGCTTCTGTACCGTTTTAAGCACCGTGCTTAGAAATTAGAATACCTTGCTAAATATTCTATAGCAATTTTTTGATCAGACAGGGATCAAACGAGCAGATACATACAAAAAACACAAACAAATTATCTGCTTTACGTTAATATATTAGCAATTGACATTAGATATTATTATAAGAAGATTAACATTATGATAAATAAAAGATTTACGGTACAACAACGTCGTCTATACCTATACATTCCCATATCTGCCATTGTATAAAGCTCATTATCATAACAGGAAACAAAATAAGATTCTATATGCTTACTTTTCTATTATGTTAAGAAATCGATAACATTGACTGATTTATTTGGAATTCATAGATCTTAATTTATTCCCGATACATCGAATAGAAATTTCCGATTAGCAAACATTCTTTCATTCGCTTTTATATCATAAGCTTCAGTTATAACAGGTTCATGATAATATAATAACTTACCGTTCGAAATATTTTGATTCATTGTAATACATTTAGGTACCATACATAAAAATCTCTTCTGCAGTCATTGAACGTATAATGGCTACAGAATTTAAAATGATACATGAAATACCTTATATTTAATATACATAGTTATGTCATATAGGGAAAAAGCTCACTTAGAAGCCTAGTTAAAACAATTTTAAATATTATTTATTTGACTTGTCATCTCCATTATTAAATAAAACAATTTCATTTTTAAAACCACACTCAAAAAAGTTATGATTGTGTAAAATCCTTCTTTGATTAACATTTATTTAGATCCTCGGCTGTTTTAAATACACCATTATTAATATGCAATGAATGAATGACAACAGTCATTAAGTCAATGATAAAAATAGTAAGTATTGCCAATCTAAATCATGTTTGTCATATTTCTTTAAAATAATGTGAATCATTTACTAGACCAGCCTACAGAAGAAATAGATATACAAAAAATCTAATCAACTTTACTGACAGACACAAGGTATATATTTACTTAACAGAATGATTTTTAATGCTTCCTGTCAATACTTAAAATGTCAGTGTCAATATTTTAAATTTAAAACTTAAAACATGTCAATACTCAATATTTTAAGATGATTATGACCAAGTTAACCGCAGTAATTATTAACGTAAAGAAAAAAATATATTTTTAATTTTTATAATTGAAAAGAAACGCGATAGGAATAGTGAAATTTCTAAAAGTGTAAATTAACTGTTATATCTTTATAATGATGGTAATAAATTAATACGAAGAGGCTCTAATACACCTTTTCTTTACATAAAATCATTCTACTTGAATTCCTTTACTTTCAGTTTCAGGTTATTCTATCTCAGAGAAGTTAACTTTATAAGAAAAAATAAGTGAACAAACATAAGTTAAAATTAAAAAAAAAAAAACAATTTAGTTGTCTCATTAAAAGTCAATGATATCATCACCCCTAAACAGCAACGTTAAATAGCGACTATTAATGTACCGATCCTGTGTCTAATAACAAATAATTTGCGCACAACCAACACAATAAACCGACCAGTTGGTAGGAAGTCAATAAAATAATAGCGGGTCCAGCCCACAATGACTACGACTGCGGAGTGCAGAGCAAACAATGATGCTCGTAAACAATCTTAGTGTGCTCAAACTTGCGATTTTGCAACCTGAACATTTAATTGGATTTTAAAAAGTAATACTAGATGGAATATATTTAAATTTAGATTAAATAGACTTTCCATTAGTCACTGCTACGCTGATCGAATACAACTAAAGTATGATCTTACATGAGTCGCTATCTTGATTTAACAACTTCAGATTTACACAATCTCGCAAAAGTTGAATGAGATTTTATAATATTTTTATATGAAAGGCTTATTTGATATAAAAATATTTTCCAAATAATTCGCGTCCTAGTTGCAGTTATATTTTAACCATCATTTTAAAACGTACTTAATTATACTAAAATATGTTTTATATTATATTATATTTAAAAAGTCGAGTTAAGTTAAATAAGTTATTTACGTTACTTTAGTAACTACGACTAATCGCAGATACTACAAAGATATTACTGTCGCCCGTCTGGTCAAGTCCCAGTGAATTACGTTGAACTTAATACTTTATACTTTGTGGAAGCTCATTGAAAATCAATGGACTTTTACGATTAACAATATTATTATCGAGACGTGAATTTATTGTTCACTTTATTGACGGTTTATTGCTTTTTCTTGGGTTATGTATATAGAGTTTTAATTGAATTAGAATTACTGAAGCTTTCGTTAATTGATATAGAATATTGTTTGTAAATATGTAGAATCTACTTCAGCTAATATCTTAAATATATATATTCAAGGATACCCCCACGGGTCATCACCTTAACGGAGCACCGGTGAGGTGGTATGTCGGAATCGAACCGACTAAAACAACACGGTTTTCCGTCACAAATTTTTCTATCGCAAGGGACCCGGTAATACCCTGACCCACTACAGATTAGAGAAGAGAAAAACATCTCGCCACCGTCTCAGGCCCTCTTCTACTATAGTAATGGACAGCTACCTCGTTACCCCAGGGCCTCTGCTCATGGAGGCCGGAGATCGTTCGGCGCTCTCCGGCGCTCGGACGCGTTGCGTCTCCTGCGGGACGATACGAGTCCTCTCCCGTACCCTTCCCGCCGCTTCTTTAGCCAACATTACCTCCTCGCAAAATGAAGCGGCGGAATCCCACTCACAAATATATATATACATATATTTCTAGCTTTTATGAAGAAAAGCTAACACTGAGTAAAAAAACTTATTCTTAATTTCTTTTTCTTTTTAATAAAAAGGTAACTTAAATGCGTTTAAATTATTCTAATTTTGCTAAAAAGACAATATTACATTGTGATAATGTTTTACGCTATTTTGATCACTATATAATTTATATTAAATATATCTTCATTTAAATTATCTAAAACGTATTATAAGATGGCTCTCCAGAACTCCAGTTGTAACAAATTGTAACCAATTCTTAAAAAAAAATATTAAACTCACAATACACTCACAAGATATTAATTCAAATTATGAACCAAAAAAAATACATCATATTGATACCGTACCCAATACTTTTTTATTTGTTTAGTAACACTTAAAATACATAGATCGTATGTATTTTTGGTCAATTCATACGTTTGTATGTACCTAATACATACAAACGTATGTATTGACCATGGAGACAGTTTGACAAACAAGTTTTATAAAACGAAAAATCGAAAAAATACAGTTTAATTAGATTTAATACGTTATCCGACAATACAATACAGTCTTGAAAACATTTAAACGCCAAGGGTACGAGGTTTATTAAATAATATAGTTAACAAATAATAAAATCATCAAACATCCGTATCGACATTTTAAAATTACAGTCGTGACTTTCATTCTAAGACGTTGAAAGCTTACGGCCATGTATTATTTAAAGCCGAGGCGCGAGTTCCATAAATCATTGGAATGTCTCTTACTACAATCGTATCGATTACATTTTAAAGAATAATGTATAACAGAATAAGGACCTAATTGCATTCACTAATAAAAAGTAAAGTAGTTTTTCAACAGAACGTAAAGGGTTACATAATAAAATTTATCTTAGAGTTTAATCAATTAATCTCACGCCAGAGTGAGTACTAATTATAATAACTAATTATTTGTTCTTGTCACTTAAAATTAACATCGGAATTAGGTAAAACTCGTTGACGATTTCTGAACTTGTAAGAATTCAATTTATAAATACTGCTCTCATTATTGATTCAACGAAGTGCAAAAGCTGACGCGAAAACAATTGTTTATTAATAAAGGTGGCAGCAAAACATCGGTCTGAGTCAGAATAAATCGGAAATGAAAATGCCAATTGTCCTTATAGTGAATTAGGGGAACGTACAAAACCAAACGTAGCTTGTCAGAGCGAAAAGTTCTTTTACCGGTACGCGTAGGGTTGACAATGCTTTAAAATATCTATTCGAATAAGAAACAAATTAATTATCAATCACACTAGTCATATACTGTTTTTTAACAGACGAAAAATCGACCGACTGTCAATAAATTGAAAATAAAAGAAAATATAAAAATTGAACAATAGCATAATAGTGTAAGTATATTAAACCTATATAAAATACTACCTCCATCTGAAAATATCGTTCTATACTATATACATATTATCAGGCAGGTATTCTTTGAACCAATCGAACCAAAGTTATATAATAAATTAATGTTATAATTTTAAATATGTAGTTTAAAATTATTTTAGTGTCTGTGCTAAAACTCTAGTTAATAGGTTGAAATTGGAAATAATATTTAATGTGTTAGTTAATTAATTCTAGTTCGTAAAGCATTTTGTGTCTGTAGACATAAATACATCTAATAAGTGTTATAAACAATATGATTGGATACTTTTCAGTTTCATATACTTATTGTTTTTTTTGTGTCTTATGGATCTAGAAACGTAAGTTATAGTATTTTTTTTAATATTAATAATATATTTACACTTTCAAAGAGCTTTTTATCATATTAGCGTTTTCCTGATCAACCCTGTGACCACTGTATACGATCGAAAAATCTATATACATACAATAATTGTTGTACGGGTATTTAAGCTTAATGTCTTCATCAATAACTGATAATAATTTATGTACAGCACGATCGGTACAAGACGAAATTGCGGCCGCCGGCTCCCCTTTGTAATCAGTGCAGAATTATACCGCGGGGCCAGTTGCCGGAGTTATTATAAAAGTTATATCTCAATGAATGTACGGAAGGATTGTGTTTTTAATCCAATATGAACACACACATAAACAAACCTCTTACTATACACACATACATATATAGGTCAAAGTTGTGAAATACAACACAAGGTAGAGGAAAGAAATAAAAGACATTAAAAAGAGCTTATGGCAGACAGCTAATTTGCGTGTTTAGCCATAATTCAATATGAGAAATCTGTAGGGGAAAGTGATTGAACTCTTTTAACAAAGTTACGCAACAGTCTAAAAATGTTAACCGATTATTATAGTACGAGACTGATAATTAATAGTGTAGTGACAAACATCTTGAAAAAAACGTATTTGGCTAGTAAAGTATCCTGGCGAACTTGATCGATTTCTATCGTTAGCTGGTGGATGTATGGCTCTTGTTTACCGAAGATAAGCACAGTATTCGGCTTCTTGAAAATTTTCGGTGGCTATTTCAAACGAGCTCTTTTATTAGTTTTTAAAAAGGTCGTTTAGATTACAACAGCGTTGGAGGGTTGGGTGGCTTATTGGCCTTTGAAATATTAGGTGCTGGGATTAATGGCACTGCCGAGAAATATTGTAGTTATTATGAAGTATCGTTTCTACATTTATATTTTTTTTGGTTTGTAGCACGCACTTAAGTGAACGTTTTCTTTAATATAACTTGAATATTTATTCATATCAGTTTATCACATTTTAAATCTCTAACAACCCAGATATTGAACACCCAACAGATATTGAACATTTTTTCTATCTACACGCTAGCAGTAAATTACATTATATACCTGTAAATTTAAAAGGTACTAAATTAACATACCCAATGCATTTAAATGTAAGCGCTTTTACAAGTGACCTAACAATACACTCGAGGTACCACGATGCTCGTACCTCTACAGATACCTGCAGGTACGTATCTAAATGTGTAGGTTATGCATACCGGTCCAGAAATAAACCTAAACCGGGCCCGACATAATATCTTCATCAAGAGGTGTGTTCAATCGATTGTACCGCTGCACTTTATAGACTCTACGTATGTAGCATACAGCGTACTGGGAGATATTGCGAGTTATTTGGTTTTTATTTGCCAAATGCTACGAGCATCAACGCCATCCGACTTTTTGTTCCTTAAGTGCGTGAAATATGCTGAACATCCTTTTAGCGAGTTCAAAAGAAAGATCACGATTGTTTTCTGCTTAGCAATTATTAAGGTATTTATTCTCACTATACTGTGCAGCAATCTAAATATTAATTAAATCGCGAGTGTAAATCAAACTTTTTTTTATGATATAATAATATGTTCACAACATAAAATCTTGGTTCCATCAACTTTATTAAATTACCCTTTTAATGAAGTCAGCATGAAATTAATTCGATTAAAGATGATATCTCAATTTTTCATTACTAAAATAAACTTGGAACAAATATTCATCAAAACAGTAGTTTTGTCTCGATGGTCACAAATTATACGTTACTACTGAAACAGGTAGCGTAAAAACATGATGTTAGATTTAATTTAGCAAAACTAATAATTCATTTTGCTACATTTCACCAAATTGTAATATATGTATCAAATTTAATATACAAAACGGTGCAAGCATTAATTAAAAAAAAAACAGAGTGGATTCAGAGCGTGTACAGCGAAAGCCTTTAATCAATGTGCTACGCGCAACCGCAAAGCGAATCGTCGACTCACGCGTCGTCTTTAACTTTAGTATGTAGATGAGCTTAATTCGCTCGCATCCACTCAGAGTATGTTAAACACTCATCCGTGGTATTTTTAATGTAAAATCTCCTTCCAGATCCCGAGATAAACAGTAAAAATTACACCGTTTTAAAGCATTTCTCTCTCGGCCGCAGTTTGTCATTTAGCACACCCTTAATATCGATGCCAATGCCAGATAACCTCGTGTTTATGTCGCTTAAATTAAATTGACTGTGTTGATTATTGCGACATCGCTTTTTGTTTGTGTTGATATTTATTTCGCTTCATATTTTATACAAATAATAACTACTTAGATTTTTTTTTCTTTATTTGTGAGCGATACGTGAATACAATGCTAGCATAATAACAATCAATATAAAATGCACTAATACGTTTCTATAGAGTCCACGACGCGCAGTACGCAACGACTTCATTAGGCGCGCACGACCTCGGTTCTCAAAATCGCGATGCAATTTTCGAGTCGGTTCTATTTGTAGTTGCATCCATAATTTGCGTCGCCCCGGTCCCGATTTGTCGGTCGACTCCGCAATTCTAAAAACCTTGGACCATCAATTTCCAAGAGGTCTTTCTTGGAGAGCAATTTCCGTACGCGAACTATTGGTGTACTTGCGATATTCGAGGTGCCCGAGCCCCACGTCGTAATTGAGGCTTGAGGCAGGTCGCAAATTTAAAATTTACCATGATTGACTGTTCAACTTTTATTGCAGGGAAACTTAAAAGCGTAAATTTCCGCACGGTACTGGTAATTACAGTAAATAATTCTTTATATTGTTGTTGTTTAAAACAATGAAATCGTCGATAAGGTTGAAATCATTAAGCGCGCTGTTAAGCGTGTAATATTGTTTTTTTTCATCGATGAGAAAACAAATTGAAACGATAAAAAGAATTTTGCGTATATAAAAAAAAATAAAGGACCAGACATAAAAACCTTTTCATATAATCTTGAAATAGTCTTTTTTTTAGTGTTACTGATAATACTCTAATTATGGATTATATTCACCTGGTTCCCTTAAAAATGTGGATGGTATTCTATTAGGGTCACCTTTCTTTTTTGTTAGAGAGGTGTAATTGTTCAACCTGAGCCTGCGCATGGAACAGTACAAACTAATGATTTATATTCTCTGGCTAGTTAATTGTATTTTCTACCAAAAAACGTAGAGCATTATCTCCGGCGGTCGACAGGTAACAAATCTTGCTTTTTAAATATTATTACTCATCGTATTCGATTTGGGAACAAGCTCGCTACGAATGCTTTATCACCACCTACTCGGCATCCCGCGGCTCATGATTCTTTGGTCCCCCTAAACTTTATTCAAATGCGACACACATTCCGCTATCTGTCTCAGTCACACGCGCCGCGATTAGTCGCTCACCGAATATATTCATCTCTCAACTCACTAAAATAGACGGTGCCCAAGCGCAAAGTGTTCGTGTCAAAACTTTAGTATAGAATCGGATAATGGCTTACGAAATTTTTCCCCTACCTTGTCACTTTTTTTTTACAGTCAAGCTTGTATGCTGGGGTCGTGAAGTTGTGTAAAAATATTCTGGAGCGGTTGATACGGTGTTTTATCGTAGTGTAGGTTTAGTTTTATATCGGGTAGATGCCTTCTCCGTTCTATGTGAGCACAGAACTCTGTTATAGTATGGACAACAGTGTCAGTTGTAAATAAGGATTTGTATGGGCCATACGTATCGTGGTAGTGAACGGTCCGATACGTGCCTAATAATTTAATACAAACTTAATCGGTCCAAGTTCAAGATAAATAGCCTTAATTAATTATTGTTTTTAATTTACTGTGGTCCAACTGGAAACTTTGATGAATTTATCTCGTATTTGTGTGGATAGTGATACTGAAGATTGTTTGGTGGTGTTTAGTGTCATCTTGATTCCAATTAGTGATTCCATAAAGATTTTATGAGGATTTTTATTGATTGTAAGTATCAAACAAGTTTTTATTTTTATTGTATCTTATAGGTTCTAAGTAAGGTTTTTACTACAATTTGGTCGACTTTTATTAACTTTTGAGTAGTTAATTTTAGATTTTTATTTTTTCATGTGAATAGTTACTATACTACTTAGTAAATACTACTTAGTAATGCAACTTTAGAATGTTAGTTTACTAAGTATTTAATTACAAGTAGGTTTATGATGTTTAGTTTTAGTTCTCTATGATTTCTTAGCATATTCTGATAACTTTGTAAATATTATCTTTCTAATACAATGTTTGTAAATATTGTCTTTCTAATACATTGAAAATTTATTAAAAACCATGTTACAATGATACAAAAATGAAAACAAAGGTTGCGGTTTAAACAAACTCCTTAAAGACCGTCCAGCGGAATGCATCGCGATAAAAGATGTCATCCCGATCCTCAGACCTAAAGGTGAAATCAAACATATGGAAACGGTCGGATCATTTGATAACTGATCCTAACTCAACCGGTCAAAGTTCAAAATAGCCCTCCTTCACCGAAGATCAAATTACTTTTTTATCAAAGAACCGAAATAAAAGTTCAGACCTAGCATTGGGAATTCATAAAATCAAAGCTCCATCCGAATCGTTTTGTTATTCCCCGAAATAGTGCTTTTGTTTTTATTAAAAAATGTTTTCATTATCATGGTAAATCATTAGTAAACATGCATATCCACAGATGGACTATAATTTAAATTAAAAAACCAATTAATGACTAAAATAAGTTTGTGAAGAACTCAAAAGAAAGAAGTCTAAAAATCGCCACCAAAATAAAACTCTCTCACTATATTGCTCGCACCTGAACTGAATTCAGTACTTTTGTCACTTAGGTATTTTTGTCAGCGACTTCCTCAGATAGCGGAGCTCTCACAGCCGCGAGGAAATTAAATTCTTATCGTGCTTCTGTAGAAAGAAGAGCACTCTCTTATCCGTACAGGAAATATATGGGGAGAAAACCGAGCCGCTTGCAATAACCAACATCTGATTGCTTAAAGGAATCATGGCAAATCTCGGGATAAAGCTAAAAATGTATCGTGGTAAACATTTAGGGTGAGATTGAATAAGAATGATTGAACGTGTTTTCTTGTATGTAAAATAGTAGAGATAGCAAAATAAATTATGAAGTTACAGAAATAGTTGGATAACTTTTATTAAAATTATAGATTAGGCAAACAAATGTGAAAACGTGGATACAACAAGTGACGCGTTTATTATTATCATGCAAAGCAATTCGATTACATACGAAATCACGGAATGCGTTCGAAAATTTTCAACAATGATGTCCTCTTTTTCATTCTGACGCTACAGAAAATTTACGAGCGGTCCCCGCGAGCGAGCATTTCGTGCCTGATGTTTCTAAAAATGTGTCAAACTTTTTACAAACTTCTTTCATTTAGCTGCGTCCGGCCTTCCTCCTTAGCCTTGCAAGTTTTTATTCGTATTGTTTATTTTTTAGTCTCTATTGAAATGTCGCCAGCGCAAAGAATTCTGAGCTACACAGTTTAAACTGGACACCCCGTGATATAATGAAATTTCTCTTTTTTAAATACTCTTTTGTGCAAGTTTCTATGCGTTGTCAGCTAACTATTGTTCAAATTTTAGGCAATAAAAAAAAACTTTTGAATTATAAAATAACTTTACTTTCTTATTGGTTGTACTCTTAAATATTACACTTGCACAACAAGTACATTGTTATATGGATGCTATTTACAGATGTGAAAAAAGTTTTGCAAAAAGGGTTATTCTAAAGTTCAAAGGTTTTTAAGAAAAGAACATAAGAAGAAGAAATCACTAATTACCATCCACATGTATGATAACATCCATTCCAAACCACAGATTCAAAAACAAAAATTTAAAGTAAGAGTACTTACTTAGATAATAGAGTAATACTTACTTAGATTCACAAAAGTTCCTACATAATTATTAGATTTTGTTATCTACCTCTTGATTGATTAATCTACTTTTGAATAACCTTTTAAAATAATCGTTTTATTAATATTAATAAAAACATACAAAGATTTTCAATGATTTCTTTGGTGTTTGCCCTATAACACTGAAACCGGTCTTCATGTCACATGTTTTGCCATATTTTTAAGCAAATATTTATTCAATATTATGTTTCATTTGTTATGAGACTTATTATTTGTGACCACAGTAGTTGGGGCTATTTAGTAAAAGAAATGTAAGGTTATAATAATTTAGACAACAATATTTTAAAAATAATTTGGTCTGATGAGTGTATTTTTTTTCTACATGAAATAATAGCTTAATAATTACTTTATAGGCAATGCGAATGATTTGATTACAATATACTTAAAATTATATTTTAATTTAAAAGTAAACTAGTAGTCACCTTTTACGACACCACCGGGAAGAGATGGGGTTGCCGTCTTCTAGTCCACCGTAAACCACACGGCACAAGCTTCATTATCCCTCAATAAATACTGTATCAAATACAAAAAGAATAATTTCAATGTGACTTATAGTAATGGAACAAACAAAAAAAATTGCTTTATTGATATACAAATGTGTGTTTATTGGTTTAAAAATTTGTTTTTAGATGTCTTTTTTTATTTATAGAACAATGAAAACCTTAACTAAACTTTAAAATTGAATACTCTAAACTATAGAATTACGTTCCCTAAAAAATCTAAAATAATAATTATAATAAAATAGTTTAAGAAAAAAGATAATAATGTAAGAAAAGTGTAACAATGTACAACATATACTTATTGAAGTCTCCTCTAAGCTTATATTCCGGAAATCCCAATCCCACGCGATATGCGTAGGATTGGGATTTCATAATATCACAAGCAGTCAAATAACAAATCTAATTCGTCTTAGTGAGGCTATTAGTTATTCTGATCACTGCGCATAATTCAGTTACTTTGATAACCTACCTGTTATATTACCAAATTTTCTACACTCAGGTGAACGGTCTGTTCATCTGTTCTCCTATATCACAATTTATATACAAATATATATATAATAATATATATATATAGAATATATATAACACACACATATATATAACAAATATACATAATACACTTTGCCTGATGGAATGCAGTAAGTGGAGTCCAAGAGTGGTGGTCACCGTTCTCATTGCATCTCTAGTCAATGCAGAATGGTGACCCACACTATGGTAGGCTAATATATGTATATATATAAAAAAAACTCTAAATTTACCAATAAAACGAGTAAGTAGTAAATGAAAAGGAGGAAAATTGAAATAAGTGAATCATTGCTCAATATACCGAATACAAGAAAAAATACAGATTTTTCTAATTTCCTTTCTTTTTTAAATAACTTCCGTTATTTAGTATTAATGACATTGGACCCGTAAATTTAAATACTCAAGATTAGCGGCGAACTTCAAACCCTTAGTCCGCCATTATTTTGATATTATTTTATTGTAATGGAATAAATCTGCTACAATAATAAAAAATCAGCTTTTCATACACAAAAAATAATATATTGAGACTTTGAAAAAAAAAAACAGCCTATTGCAGTCCACTGCTGCACACATATATGCTTCTCCCAACGTGTGCCATAGCACCAAATCGACCGCCTCTCGCATTCAAGCTATCCTAGATACCTTCCTCAGGTCGTCAGTCCATTTAGATAGTGGGCGTCCTACCTTCCTTTTACCCTTTGATAGTCTCCACTAACTCCAACGGCTGTCGGTCCTACGACAAATGTGGTCAGACCATTGACACTTCAGTATGCTTATTAAGTATAAATATATAATGGAGTAGCTGTAACTTTTGCAAAGAATAAAATAAAAAAAGTTATTTCAAAACAATAGACAAATAACTGTTTACAATATACATACACACACGCACGCCTGTATCCACGAAGGGGTAGACAGAAGCGTAATGTATGCCCTATTTTTACACTTATATTTTCTTCCCATATTAAGTTAATTTAATAATATTAAGTTAAATAAAGGTATATGGATTGGGGAGTATAAGCAATAGCTCAAGCAAGTCAAGGTCGCATAGCTATAACTCGAACAGACGAAGTCCGAGCTCTCTAACTAAATACTACTACTATTTATAATTGATTCCTTATTTATTTCTAATATATAAAATTCTAGTGTCGCAGTTTTTGTTGCCATACTCCTCCGAAACGACGTAAACGGTTCTAATGATTTTTTTTTGCATACTTTATGACCTATACTCAAGTATAGGTCGTAAAGTATATTTCATACCGCTGGGGTGACCCTATACAGATTTTTTAATGGCAGAACAATGTTTGCCGCGTCACCTAGTGTTAATATATAAATCTATACCTAATGGTAAGCAGTTTACTGCCATTCTATAAAAGGCGACTCTATAAAGACCATTCTATTTTATTAACTGTATTGCTATTTTATTAAATAAATAGTTGTTTCTGATATGCCATAAACTTTATAATTCATTACCTAGTTCTATTGAATATATAATCAGAACAATAGAGCAACATCCATAGGTATGATTCACTGATTTGAGGTCTGATTCACTGAACGCTGATCGATTAAACAATTTACTACTGAATTTCCAATATGTATTTTTTTACTTTACCTGTGGTACAACTTTTATAATGTTGCTTCGCTTGTGTGAAAGGTGTATGTTAAATTGCTATAAACATTTTAAAGTGGGCTTCTTAGGAGTATTCTCATCGATATGTACGACCTAGAATAAGCAGAGCCGTCTCAAATGCCTACTTTTTGGCAACCACAATTCCAGTTATGTAATGGGGGAAGGTATATTGTCGTTAACTGTACACTTTGTACTGTCTGATAGAAACCAGTCCGATCCCTTAGTCGCCTATTACGACACGAAGAGATTTTGTGGCCCAGTAAGCACGTTTTATGTTAACGGAACTTGTTTCTAGGTTTAATTCTAAAAAGATATGTTTGTAAATAGTATAAAATCCAGTATGTGCCGTACATTACACTTTTTCATATCGTATAACCACTAAAAAACTGCAAACTTACTTAATTTTTTAATTGCAATAAATTAATATAATTGCATTGAACAAGTTAGATTAATATTAGGAAATAAATAAATTTGTTAAAAAATCATTAAAAAAAGGTTGCTGACTAACAATATAATTTAAAACTTTTAAAAGTTTATTTTTACTAAGCATTAAACTACAAACATTCAATGTTACGAAACTAGATTACACACGTACAAAATTTTAAATAATTAAATAGAAATCCTCCCTCTATCTAGCCCCACCTGTTGTATATTCTGTAGATAAGAAACAAACGAAGACACATTTTTAATTATGTATATTTTATAGTCCCTCATTAGACGGCAACGCCCTTTTTCCATTTAATAAGAAAATACATGCTTTGTGATTTAATGAGAACTTAGTATATTAATTAAATATTTCAGATATAATGTATTGGCTACAAATGCAATTGGCTACAAATCTATACAAATCCATTCGTTTCTGGTCTATTTATTAAGTAGGCTGTTTTTTTTTTAATAATTACAAGAAAGAGTCTAAATCACTCTAAGACTAATCTACAAATTCTATGATGATCCATGACTAAAAGATATTAACAAGACTGGATATTCACGATATAAATTTACATACAAAGTTAACAATATAGTATAGTAAAATATAATTTAAAATAAGTTTGAAAGTTCGTTAAACACTGTAAGTAACTAAATGACATGCGCTCACATCTGTAACCCTTAAGGGATAGGTAGAAGAGTAAGAAAAAACACGTTTGGGCAAATTAGGTCTCAGAAACTTAATTGTGGGCAAGTCTGTTGCTGTCAACTGGGCACTTTACAAAGTGAAGGTGAACAAGGGAAAATATAACTCGAACTGGCTGTTGCCAGGAGGTTCGAGCGGTTTAAAGCGCATACTAATTGTCTCATTTAACTTAATTTACCAAATAAACACTGTACATTTATATGTATCTTATTAGTTATCAGACACCAAGGTATGTTAGACGTTTTTTATGTGCATGGATATTCATAAAGTTTATTGAGTTACGAACACACCGACGAATACATGAAAATACATATCATAAAATAGATAATCGATTTTGTGTCCACACCAACGGAAAAACATTTTACACCAACAAGCTTATGCTAATCTTTCTATAAAATATTGTTTTTTATATAAACACAATACAACCAAAGGTGTTCATATTTCGGTGTTCGAATTTTAAATGAAGAGTCGCGTAGGCGCACAAGAATTAGTCGGTGTGTAAAAAGATTTTAATCAGTTCTAACTGTGGGTAGTGAGTTATAGTTTTTTTTGTAATATAAATTTTGCTTTCGTAGTCGAATATATCAACTAATGAGGTTACTGTCTGTCAGGGACCTCGGATTTTCTTACGTACATACGTAACCTGGAACGTAAATCAAAGTGACACGGTGCGTTAGTTAATTAATAGGATTTCACGCTTTGAGCTCTGAGTCTAATTTAATAGGTAGGTTATATACGAGTCTGTCAATTAAAATTTCATGGAATAGTAAATTATAAAATAAAGTTTTGAAACGGTGCTTGGATAGAGTCTCTTCTAGTTACGTTTTACCTGGCGGCTGCTTATATAATGGATATAAGGTGAAGCGCACACAAGCGTGCGGCGGTCACAGCTGCCTGCTGCGTTAACTGACAGCTTTTAGATTAGGGGCTCTGAGGTCCCCCCGCACGCCGCTCTCTCCCAAACCCCTCCCAAATTGAGAGCTCGGTGCCGTGCTGCCTAAATTAGTAACGGTTACCAAATTGCTTTTTAATTTCGAGTCCGTTATTAAGTAGATATTTTGGAGTAACTGCTTTTTTGCTAAAGTGTTGTAACGATGAAATTTTGGGAGATTCCTTTGCAATATTTTTATTCTTAATTCAGATTACAAACTGTTCAGAACGAGGAATTGAAACAAATTTAATATACATATCACAATGCATTCTTGTAACGACTGAAGTTTAGACATTTAACTAATAATGAAAATAGTTACTCAAATATTTATATATAAAAATATTTTACCCAAAACGATGGATGTAACAAAAAAGCATTAAAATCTGAAAAACGTTTTATTTAACACTTCTTGATTACTACTAAACCTCATTATTCAATCCTTTCATACACAGCTAGCCTTTGAAACTTGTTACAATTTTTATTCATTATATCTGTATATACATAACCAAGCAACAAAACAAACAGGCCACTACAATATTGAGTTACAAGTAACAAGAACAACGGGCGGACATTGAGAAATCTTTCATCTCATCTGTATCGATGCCCGGCAGTTATTCATTGTATGTGTGTTTTTTTGTTTCGTTTTTTTTTCGACGAACCGTGCCCCAGGGCGCGCCGGCCTCGGCCCTGCCCTAGTCGCGAGTATCGTGGCCCAACCCTAATTTTAATGGCTGCTTATTCGTCACATCCGGGTAACTAAGTATGGAATACGTTTTTGTTTAATAAGCTTTTTAAAGCTTTTCACAAAAATTTTAAGTATGTCTATAAAACAATAAAGAGATCCACTTTCTTTAACAATATAAGATTTTGACGCCCTTTTTTACAGAAGTATAACATATACATAAATAAAATGAAATAAGTATAACTATTTGACACAAAAAATAATAAAAGTGGCAAAAATAACATGAAATTTCTTAATAGATTTTAGAATTTTAGCTTTTGATATTTAGACGCACTTCTACTAATGTTACTATTTTAACAGTGTTACGACAGACATTGCACTGTGCACCACGGGTAAGCTGAATTACCTAAAGTGTGTTCTACGCTCTATTCTTTTAAAATATTGGCATACCTGGGTGAACCACGAGGGCAAAATGTTAACCTTGGAACACCTATGTAGGTGAACTACACAGGTAGACCGCGGATAATAAAACGACTAAACACAACCTAATAATATAATTTGTTAGAAAAATCTGACTATCATAGTGATATCGAAAGGCTATATAATGTATATTATCTGATATACAGTGACGTCACCGGGCACCCCATTGAAACTTTCTTGTCTTTTTTTAATTTCCTTGACAACGCCCAGGTGAATTCAACTTCTAAATTATGCGCCATCAAATATGCAGAGCTAATGCAACCTTCACAGTAATTAAATGTGTTGATTAGGAGGCGTGTCTAATTGCAATAATAAAGTGCTATAAATCAATCACTTCTACACAATGTTGTTGATTTTATTATTATTTTTTTGTTAATTATGAACGTTTTTGAGTATTGCATTCTTAGAATATTCAACTTGTAACTGCCATGTAATTTTTGCTATTTTTCTATAACCGTCTGTACGTTTATTTAAAAAGGATAAGTATAATAATAGTAAGGCGTTTATCTATATAATATTTCATTGGCAAACCTAAAAAAAGTGGGTTTGACTATCTGATCTAAAAACGCTATTAAAAGTGAAACATTGTGTCTATTAATTCATGCTAGGTTTTTTTATTAAATATCTGTAAAAATAATGTAAACTTAGCAAGTTAACTTCATCCCTGTACCTATTGTAGTGTATACGCCAACTTTAAAATATTCCAATAAGGCAGAAGATGCAACATGTCTAGTCTTTTTCCATCTTATTTGACGACAACGTATGTATGTTTTCGAGAAGATGAAACTTTATAACAATAAATTTTACTTTAACATTTAGAATATATAAATTATGATTACATCAATAATAATTATCACTACATAATAGAATTAGAACTTGTAATATTGAAATGAACGCATGGTTAGTCTTAATTCTATTATAGAGTAGTTAATCCAATAGATTTTCCCGCATAAATTAATTAAGCCTAGTCAGATTGGATTCCTGTGTTCGAAGCGTATTAATACAAACTATAAGTCATCGAGCTGCAGTCGCGGCCAACCCTATCCCACAAGCTGATGCATGAATTACGAGTGCGTCCGACGGGTCTCACCGACCCCGCGCCGTGTCTGATCGACCGACGCTTTTTGTTATATTCAACCCATAATTGCTGAAAAGTTTTCACGCCGTTGCGCTGGTCACGCGTATTTTATTACTATGAAATTGAATTATTTATGACGCAATGCCCGACAGAGCGTCCATTGTGCGTTGTACACGTCGGTTGCTGAATTTAAATATTCGAATTATTATATTTTCACTCCCATAAAAACGAAATCTAGGTGGTACTCGTCCAAAATGACATATCAGCAAACAGGCTTCATTACGTGGCTCCTAAAGCCTTGTCCGAGATTTATGTATATCCAATCCTGGCCGCCTAATCCCGCTCCTGCCCGGGTCAATCCGACCCCGGAAAAGGTTTTCCCGGTTATTTTCCGTGGAACTTTTAATCCTGCCGAATACCGACATACATCATAGAGGATTAAGAGGTTTAAATTGGAAGTTACCGACGTCCGAAATAAATTTAAATCGGCTGGCAGTCGGTATTGTGATATCGGTGCCGATGCTAAATGGGACCCAATTTTATCCCACAAGTAAATCTTCTAAAGAACGGACGCTTAGAAAAGTTAGTTATACTAACACATAAGTATGTAATAAATGTAATCATTGCACATCAATGGAAAAACGAGACCTTTCCTGAATTCATGAAAGAAGGGTATTGAAACCCTTTTCGAATAATTAGATAGATTAGATTAGATATAACTCAAGAAGTCCATTATATAGATCTATAGCTAAACTAATTAGTTAGTTACTTAGTTTCAGCATAGCCCAAAACAAAACAGATTTTTTGATTTAAAAAGACAACTTCCACATAGGAATGATTCCTGTGTCGCGGGGACTTGACAAACATAGAAACAACGGACATAAAAACACCTAAACTCGCAAAAATTAAATTTTGTGGATCACAGAAATTTTCGTCCGGTGTGGGAATCGATCCCACGACCTCTGGTTCAGCAGTCAGGATCACTAACTACTAGACCAACAGGCCAGTCAAGATTCTTATATTGCTAACAATTTTTTTTTCCAATAAATGCCTACATCGCCCACTTTTTTAAAGTTTGTCTATTTAATTCTGAACGAAAAGTTGTACTGTTACAGTAAAAAAAAAAACTTGTAATATTATTATAAATTCGAATAGAACATCATTGCTGCCACCATATTAACAAGTGAACTTTGTACATCAGAACGAATAATAATCACAAAATAAATGTTGATCCATACAATAAATCATACTACAATTACGTATTCAAATTAAGACGACAAAAAAATTCGAGACAGCCTTTTATTATGAAGTACGAAAATGTTCTTAACACATCTACATATCTATAGTACGGGAACAAATTAAAATGAGTATCGATAAGGGCGCAGTAAATCATACGAAACCGTCTAGCTAGCACAGGGACCCTTTGGAGTGGACCCTTAGGGGACACCTGACCTGCCACAGTGGTACCCATGTCACATATGGCGGACATTCTTGATATATAATATTCATTATTGATACATATATGTATATACATTGAATACAATAGGTTTGGCGGGATTTAATAAGTAATGATCTAAAGTCAAATCGGTATTGCCTATTTACAAACGTTTTTTTTTTAAATTTTATTAAATAGTTACCTAAAACTTGACAAACATTCTTCTTTTAAAAGCTTTGAGACAGGAGGATTGGGCTTCGGAATACTTATAAAAATATACAAGCTTACAAAACGTAATATTGTTATTAGACATAAAAATATTATGTCTATGCACGAATGTTCGTTCCTGGAGAACAAATTAACTGGTTTAATTTATTGTATATGTATATTGTTTATACACTATAATATAACAGAAGTAATAACAAATAAAGAAAACAACAAAAGTTTCCTCAGGCTTCTACAATTTTTTTGGAAAAATACATAATCAGATTGATATTGCCGTTAAAACATAGCCTTACATGTTGACTTATATCTCCCTACTACCTATATATAAATAGTTATTTATAGGTAGATACAACATATAATATATATTTTTAAGCAAATTTAAACAGACGACAACATAACAAATTTCGTTACGTTTGGTATTTTAACTGTAGAAAGCGTTTATTTAAGTAGTTTTTTCCTTACCTTTCCTGAATTACTCCTTATGTTTCTTAGGTGAGTATGTTTGTTAACATAAAATAAAAATACATACAGAATACCCTTGACTGATAAATAATTCATACTTATATAAGAAAAATAATGTTTCAAATTTCTTTAAACTCACCTAAACGCAGCTATATAGTGTAACAGCTACATAAGTCCAACACATACTCGTATCTCATACCCCCGTGGACAACACGGAATTGGGTTCGTAAATCATTAATCAGCCGCGTCATTTGTTCGCGCCAAAATTATTAATGTCCGCACAGGCGAACGTTGCGCTTACGTAGCACAACGCCTCTTTAAAACGCAGTTATTACCTTATGTGCAAACATTGCTGTTGCAGATTCGTGAATACGAATAAGTGCATTAATTTGATAGCTAATATTGAGCATAACATTTCACTAAATTTAAATGAAAGGATTTAAAGAAAAATTTTGTACTTCTTCAGTTGTAGATTCTGGACTTTTTTGATTGAGTAGCCTTCCTTTTTTTACTATTGATCACAATCCAAAAATTTGATAATACTTTTCCTTTTTGTAAAACCTTGTATTTTTGACGTCGTTAGGGATTACAATGTATGTACGTGTTATGTAAAACAAAATATGGAAATGTACTTCAATCTTTGTTCGAAGGAAACACTTTAACAATGAAGATGAAGAAGAATGAGAAGAAGAAGGTAAAATAGGAGAGCCTGGTTTAACTGTAAAATAAACGTGTAACACCTATTAACCTTTAAAAGTAACAGGGGCCATTAAGGCCGAGTAACACTGATTTTGTAAAGGCAATATTAGATTTGTAAATCGGAGTACCTATGTTTAATAAAGGAATACATAAATGTTTAAGATATTTACTAAAACCTATTTAACAGTAGTTGACTACATCAATTCTTTATACTAATTACAGTTTTTATATCAGTATTAGTGAAGTTTTAATGAAAATAAAATACAAAAAGTTCACTGACCTATACGTCATTAGTTTAATCGAGAATATAAAAATTCTTACACGTATGCTAGCCATAATACTCATTAAATTGTTAATATGATTAGTTAATGTAATAGTTTCGTATGGGACAGTAGAATGTACAATAAGCCTATTGTTACACACTTACACATAGAATAAACATCATGGTTGGGATTCCTCTGTTAATATTTATGTGTAAATATTTGACAGTTATTATATTTAACTATGAATTGTAAAAAAAAATAATTAGACGTGAGAACTCAATACAACACTATTGTTTTATATTTTAAATTATATTTGTTATAATAGAGAATCTCATCGTCAATGCTTTGAACTATGACATTAACAAAATAAATGAAAGTACTTAAAGTTCAACAAAAGTTTTTTTTTATATATATCCACCAAACATTGATTTAACACTTTTGTATAGGCAGAACAGGCTACTCCTTTCTGATAGGAACCTACAACCATCAGATCGCTACACCTAATCCCAAAGACATATTCTTTAAAATTTGTTTTCTGATACCTTCAAATAATCGAAAACCCACTAAAATAAAAAATAAAAATAAATATAGGTATATATTTTATTTAAATGGATTCAAGGGTTTGTTACCATGCAAATCCTCTAATTAGAGATTAGCGAATAAATTCAAATATCTTATAAGCTACTTAACCAAATCTAGTATACGTATTATAAATCATACATTCTGAAACAACAGAGAATACAGGGCCGAACTTTTCCAAAGTCAGTGTGGCTAATCAAGTAGAAACTTGAAGCGAGTTGGAGGCCGTTCGAAAAGGGTGTAATTCAACAGGGAAGGGTTGTAACCGCTAGAGGGCTGAAGCCGGAGGCGCAATAAACTGTCGGAGGACTCCTCTGATTAATGGTTGTGTAATTGTTCCCACATAATGTACAATAACTCGTATAGATAAATGCTGTTTGTGATTACGGATCTGTTAGAAATTGTACAGCGATTTTCTTTTTGGACGTAAAACTTATTGTTAAACTATGAGTATTAAATGCGTTAATGTGTTGTATGTAATATCGTTACATCAATTTGTTATTTCAAATGTCCATTAAAAACTTGTTGCATTGTAATTTATAATCAATAGTTAATAGCTTCTTGAAGTGGTTGTCAAATTGTATACGAAAGTTATGTTATGTTAAGTCACCTTACCAATGCACACAAAGTGGGATCATTACTTATTACTTCTAGGTATTTAGGTGGCTTTGCAAAGCATCCCTTGTGGTAATTCTGTAAGCAAGAAAATTGATAAAAATATAGAATAGTTTGCTTTCGTATAATGATCAAGAACTGTAGTTAGTGGACTAAATGTGTGAGATCACTTAAATTGTTTCAACGAACAAACAAGATTGGACTATTTCAACTGGTATACTTTATGGAGGAACAACAGAGATATAACTCAAATAGGTCTCATTAATTTTTAGTCCCAAATAATAATGGACATTCTTGTACAAGGATGTAGAGACCAATCCGAGGGTCACATAGACCCGGTGGTTTATAATGAACCCGGAGAATGTTCAGCTAACTAATGTCTTTGTAATTGTCCTTGTATTATAATTAATTATAAATTGCTCACCAACTAAGACATTTCGTTTAACTCGTAAATTATACGTATACAGATATCAAATTTGACGGGTTTTTACTGTTACTGCAAGTGCTCATGTGAGGCGAAAGTTACTTGCCATCAGGTAAACTGTCTGCTATACATATCGTAAAATTCACCTTCTAAGCGTATTAAATTTAATTTGTTATCTCTCGAATTAATCTCAGGGCTAGGTCACGCATCTATTGTCTTCGTTCCGTTTAACGCACACTTAATTATCGCGTGGTCTTCACAACACCTTAGGCAAAGGTGAAGATTGTACTATCTTCCGCTCCTAATGTAGCCATAGATAAATAATTCAATTACCGTGTGGGGTGGAATTACTGGGTGGGCTAGTAATTGAACTAATTATGTCAGGCCTGTTATTATTAGTAATGAATTATTGATACGTCGTAGCGTGTATGCGATAAATGATCTTCGCTTGTTAACTACTGTATGTTTTTGTATCATTCTATTCCATGAATTTAATTGAATTATTATATACTTTGCAATTGTAGAATGCAGCGTGTCGATAGAGAATATACACCGCTTCGACATTCTACAAGAAAAACATTTATTATTATTTAAATTTCATTTAGTTACTCGACTATTCGACGGCAGATGTCGCTGTTTTGAGTTTAAACAATGTGCGAGAGAGCACCACTTTCCACTACTTTAACTGTCATGTTTTATTATTATTTTAGTGCCGCTTTCAGTTATTAACGTTGTTTATTGACATTCTATTACAAAGCAGTAAATAAACAAGAGTGTAACCGCAATAAAAGTGGTCGTTCATCATCCGAGCGAGATTGAGACGATAGTGATGCGACAAATGTTCCGTAGTTCAACATTGCAGCGTTAGAGGGAGTGATTTACAACAACATTGATGTTCGTTTATGGTTCAATTTGTGTTAATCGTCGATTATGGGCGCATTAGTTTTTACGACACATTAAACTTAATTTTAATGGGCTACTCTTCAAATGTTTATGTACTGCTGAGAGGTGATCTGTAATAATAAACTTCTAAGGATTTATTGAAGTGTAAAACTGGGTCGAGAAACCTGATTAAATGTTCCTAACATACGTATACGTTCTTAATATATAACAGTTTGAGTGCCATGTTTATATTTTCAATAAATTAACATTTGTTTATAGTTAATATTTGACATGTTTAACTTAAAAAAAAAATGAATTGAAACTCGAAAATTAGAAACACAAGAAGGTCTGATAAAACAGTTCATGTCAATCAAACTCATAAATACATACAGGCCTGTATCCCTGGTGCTGCAGGCAGAGGTGTAATTAACTCATTTTTAATTTTGACTATTATAATTTAGTCCTCTTTACGTAATAGGGAGCAAATCAATACTATATCACTTTTGGGAATAAGTATAGTATAGTCTTGACAGGAAAGCGAATATTTATATTATAGAAAAAGGATATTGCTTATACATTTGACTTGGGAAGTGGGAAGTATAAGCCATAGCTCAAGCAAGTCATGGTCGGCTAGCTATAACTCGAAATGGCGCGTGCCGGGAAGTACAAAGACTAGGACAACATATTAAAAAAATGCTTGCTAATTCATGACTATTTCCATATTCAGCCTAATTTCAGAATCCCAATTGTATCGGTTCATATGTAAACGAAAACAAAAATACCTACAATAACTTCACATACATTCGTCATGTTATCACTACAGCGCACACTTAATAATAATACTGAAGGGTGAGCACCCCTAAAAATTAAAAATGGCCGCGCTGTCGGGTGCGGCTCGATTGGTGGCCGTAACTCATTCGGGCAGCAGGGGTGCGAGTCATTTGTCTACCCCACCCGCTCGAGAAATACTCGCAAGATGGGGATGCTAGTGTCATATTGTTTTATTGTGCTTACCAAAAACTTTTGTTTTTTAAAAACTGTAGAATAAATTAACGTTTTTTTATAAAACGTTTTAATAACTCATACTTTTAGTTACAAAAAGCCGTTTAGGAAATACCCTATGGAGAACATGACGAAGTTATTTGCTCACTAGTTTAACCGGATAAAATAAAATGATATCCCGTCACGGAAACTATAGCCGGAAGCCCTAAGGTTGTAGGGCCTGATTTTTAGAATTCCTGACAGGCTTTGGCCCCGTGTCGAACAGCAGGGAGCCTTAGTATAGTATAAATTTTACCATTTTCATATCGTGTAAGTGCTCTAAACCAACATTATTTGTTAGTTATAATTAGATAGGCGGGCAATTTATATATCTACATAATATAAGCAATTTTTTACTTATAGTCTATAAATAAGTGAACTTAAAAATCGTTACGTTTCTGGAATGCCCTGCTAGTACAAATATTATATTAAGTGTAACAAACATACAAAACAGTGTCCTTGCATTAACAGCTGAAACAGGTTTAATTATTATTTTCTTATTACATATACCAATCCCTACTATGGTTGGCTTTGGCTTTGGCTTTTGCGAAGTTTAAGTTAATCTAAAACTTGACATCCCTTTGAGTAGTAGTAGTAGTCGATATTGTATTGTATTGTATTTGTATTTTACCCACCTATGAGAAAAATCACTAATTAACTTTTTTTAGATGGAAAAGGAAAATGAATAACAAAAATATATTTTTCTTCATTTACTTCCTTTTTTTTATAAGACCGCTAGCGACAAGCTCTTTTGGTACAAAAAAGTTGGAACGCTTCTACTTTCACAATGAGTTCGGATGCTATTTATGAAAGCATACGTATATCACATTGTTGCTTAACCGGCTTAAAGGTGCCACAGTAGCAATGTGGGTTGAAGCGGTTCTAAATTTAATAATTTAAATAGAACACCAAGTACCACATCATTTTTCAAAGACAAAGACGATATAACACCGGAAAATATTAATAGGTACCTTTTAGGTTAGGTGACAGACGAACAGACGGGTCACCCGATAGTAAGTGACACCGCCGTCCATGGACACTTGCAACTCAAGAGTCACAAGTGCGCTGCCCGCCTCTGAGGGTGATGAGGGATGGGGGATGCAGGGAGCGGTAAGAAGAGAGGAGGGATGAAGAGATGGGAAAGAGGAGAAAGGAGATGAGGGGAGAGAAAAGGGCGAGGGGGAAGTGGGCCTCCGAAAACCTCACTCAATTCGGGGAAATGCAACGCAAGCGTTACTTCACAACCGGTTTTCTGTGAGGCCGTGGTATCGCACCGGTCGAGCCGGCCCATTCGTGCCATGGCTCTACCACCGAAAAGCATGGCTTTACCACTGATAATACATATACAATACATTCGATTATCTATTTAAAATATAACCGATCGATAAGATATGTAATAAATAATGAAGACGATACTAATCATAGCGTAACTGAAATCTATTGAGTAGTATGTGGGACCTATCAGATAATACAAATTTAATTGGGTTCTTCGATACCTAAAAGCATTTCTTATCTATCTACATACATATGTCTATCAATAGGCTGGGTACCATAATTTTCTGGGACAGCATTCACTGATTAGGTTACGATTTACAAACTTACTTTGCCTTACCAAGAAATAGTCATTGAAATGAATGTACTATTGAATTAAGTTACCTTTCTCTTTGTCAACGGTAAAGATAAGTTTGTTAGTGAGGTCGCGTGATAGTAGGCAGTTCGGTACCCGCCTCACGCACTCCTCCGAAATTATTTTAATAAAACCAGGTTAGGTGAATGTTTTGATATTTTTTACTCAAAAAATTCCGGTAGAAAAAGAAATGTCGGAATTATTTTATGCCAGTATTTTATTGAGGGGTCTAAATCGTGTACTTTTGAACTTTCAATCATTGCTTAATACAGTGAAGTTGGTTATTTCTGTTAAAATAGGACCATCAAAATAAAGAAAATCGGTAAAAGATTTTTTTCGTACCTTCTTGAATGCTTTATTACTATTAATAATTTCATTAATTTAAGTCGTATTTCCACAAACAAGTAATCATAAAGGAGTCTATTTTTAACGGTGTAGCTTATGTTTCGCTAAGTACGTTTACCAGTACCAATTGTTTTAATTATTGCCCTGGATAGATCAAAGTGATCATGACGATATGATTTATTATCTATTTAAAACCTTGATCAATAAAGAACTTAGTCAGTCATTCTTAATAATAGGTACCATAATAGTCACAGTACAAAATCTTTAGTATATAATGGTCCATGTTTTCTTTTAAATTCCAAAACAAGTCGAATCGAAGTCAGAAAGTAATACAGCCGTAAAGTTCTAGTTCTAACTATACAATTGTGAATAATTTTACGCAAATGATAATTGAATATCTCTCTCCCTTATTAAGTCCAACAATGGTTGACCAAAAATAAATCAACAATAACAACTCTATCTTTGAAACAACAAAGCACTTGCATTCGCAACGATTATTATCTCTAAAACAAACTTAGTGCATTTAAGGCTAGTAGCGACACGGTCTAGAGACATTTTACCAGCTAGCAAACATATTAACACACCAATGAACTAACTTGGACCCGCTTGAATAAGATCTATTTTCGGTTGTGAGAATCGCAAATTTCTTAATCGAATCCGTCCAATTTACTAAAGCATTTACGATGTACTTTAAAAGTATAGATTTAGTGTCTATTTTAGGTTGTGTTGGAGATACCAATGGATGGTAGAAGGACTAGTCGTGATCGAGGATCGTGATTGCGACACCGTGCTGCGTGCCCTTTGAACACGGGTTCCGTAGCCGTGAAAAATCACTTGAACATATGCAAGCTGCCGGCCTGTCCCCAGTTACATGCTAATCCAGGGTAAATACAATAGCCAACGTTTACAACTACTTATTGATGTATATCCAACTTTATTACTACTTAAAATAGAGTTTAAAAGTACAAATTTTAGCTATATGGTCAAGGTCAAGGGCTCAGTTTCCGCATTTAGACTCATGATCGGTCCATTATGCGTTCAGGAGGCTGACTAGTTGAGCCAGCCTAGCTCCTTCCAGAAGCGCAGAAGCCTCCTGGGGCGTTCACAGGCTTCTAGGAGCGTCCTCGCGCCTGCGAGAATTTCTGCCCGTTGTGCAGCCACGCCCTCGCATTCCAGGATGACGTGGGCGGCCGTTTCCTCCGCGCTTAGACAACCCCTGCATTGGGGGCTATCGGTCGCGTTAATGACGAATAGGTGTCGGTTCAGAGCCAAATGACCTGTAATGCTACCGACCACTATTCGGATGTCCGTTCTGTGAAGACTGATGAGTCTACGCGATAAACGTGGTGATAATTCTGTTAATACCAGTTTGGATTGCCTGCAGCCAGGTGTGTTAATCCATCTGCTATTGTGTGCTTCTCGAGTCCTTTGCCTTACCCAGGAGCGATAAAGGTTGAAGGGTAGTGGCAGGAGTGTGGTAGGGCCTGCCACTGGTGTTTTGGATCCCTTCCTTGCTAGCTCGTCGGCGGCATCGTTACCTAGTTAGTTGCTGTGCCCCCTGATCCATTGTAGAATTACCCCGTTCGCCGAGGCTAAGCGTTCTAGTGATTGGTGGCATTCATAGATGAGACCGGAGTTCATGGTGTTGCCCATTAGGGCCCTTAGTACCGCCATACTATCTGACAGTATGCGGATGTTGTATTTCTTGATGCCTCTTGTCATAGCTGCGTAGGCTGCGTGAATTAGCGCCACACATTCGCATTGAAAAATCGAACTGTGTTCGCCCAGTGCCAGCGATATTTTTATGTTTAGGTCTAGTGAGTACACCCCGGCTCCAGTACCTGACCCCATCTTGGAGCCGTCCGTGTATATCCGGACTTCATTTATGCCAGAATGGTCACTATCGTTTTTAGGTTAGCTATATGGTTAAACTTCTATAAATATGTTAACAGTTTTGTGCCCAAGAAAAATATGGAGCATTATAGTATTAAATTTTATTTTATTGAATATATAAAACAGTTATTGCTTAAATTCCAAAGTAACCTTTTACTCGAAAGCAATACTTTAAACACGAAGCGAAAATTAATTTAAAGTATCTCTGATTATAAGAACCAAGTCGATATATGCGTTTATATGTATTATACGTGTTACTATTTATTTAAAACTTAAAAAAAGACCATGTAACAGGACTAGCATGTTGTTCTAGCTAGTGGTTACAGACCCCAACTACTTAGCCAGATGTCGTGGGTTCGAATCCCAACCGGGTCAATTTGTGTCACCATTTAGGTAGGTACAAACATGCGTCATAAAATTGCTCCGTATTGTCGCCTACTGATATTTTAAGCTAGCCTTCTGGTCCTGAGAATGGACTTTCGGACTTTGGATACAGTAGCAATGCCGGCCGGCACACCCAGTTGTGCTTGGAAGACGTGAGGGCGTAAGGGTGTCAACACAAATTGAAAGGCAAGGGATAAACGATAAGATTTTCCTAATCTATCTCATTATATATTATATTCTCATTTAGCAATTACGACGTGCTGTGGTCTCTATTACATAATACAAAAGTGGCAGTGACATTAGGGCATTTGAAGATAAGGATAGCAAACAAATAAGAAGGTAGTAGTAGTTGAGTTCTATACTTTTTGTTACAATGTTGTTTTTTATATGTATACATTTAACGTGTACGTCTTGTAAGTACGTAGGTATAAATAAAAGAAAATTATACCAGTTTTTACCTACACCGTACACAACTGCAAATAATCGTTTGGTGGAGCACGCAAACATGCAGTGGCGTTGCCGTGAGCTGTGGCGAAAGAATTATTGCTCTATCTGAGTATCAGTGTCATGATAGTTTTACATCGGAACGACAAATGTTACACAGGATTAATGGCGTTTCGTACTTCTTTTGATATTAATCGTTGGGTTAAAACAAACATTGAAATAATATGAAATTCCTGCTTATCAGCACATATTAATAAGAAAATTAAAAATTCCTTATACTGAGACCTTATTACCTTACAATGCTCATTCGTGCAGTAATTATATACAAGTTGACACAATAATATATCTCAGAGTGATCATTAACAAAAATTTGAACTTTAATAAACAGAGAAATATCTATACATAAAGCGTCTAAGCATTTGAAGAAGTTAATTTATATTTTTAAAAATGTACTTCACGTAGCGGATATGAATGTCATCAAAATGAGTACCTGGCACTTTGTCAATCTATAATAAATGACTGCATCATATCCTTTTTCGGAAACTCAAAAACGAATACGCTTAATTTAGAATCGGCTCAATTAACTGTAGTCAAGGTATCCCAGTCCTTGCCTTTATTTTGTCCTACTTGCGAACTCTATGGAAAATGATCAGTTCGTGCGGCTTTTTATAATCTTAGCGGTTGTGCGTACACATTCTTACATCAAATACAACCCAAACGCACACGCTCACAAACGCAACAAAAGTTTTGGTTTAAAGACACAGGTTTGCGCATTCACCGCTAAAAAGATGCCATTGGTCGTATCACCTCAATTTGAAAGCACTTCGCTAACTGCATCAGCCAGTATCGGAATCCTTGGCGTCGATATATCAAGCGAAGTCCAGTTTCGCGGTCGCTTAGAGGGTAAGGTCATATTAGCCTCGAAGAAGCTTGGTGTGCTAAACAGATCGAGACACTATTTCACTGCCTGCAATTTTATAAGGCGCAGGTTCGGCCGCACATGGAATACTGTTCTCATCTCTTTGCAGGTGCACCCCAGTACCAGCTTCTCATAAGTTTAAACAAACTGTTACAACCTATTTACTAAAGCTCGACTATGACACACCAGAAAACCTCTTGACTGTTCCAAAGTAAACCTATTAGCGTATAAAATTAAAAATTATCGGTTCTAATTAAATTTTCAATTTTTAAAATTCATTTTCCAAGTCTCAAAAAAATTATCAATATCGCTTAGTACTACATACTGACAGACACATTTATACACACCATACGCAACACACACACACTTACTCACACATCACACCCGATAACACATCACATCCAAACACACTCTCTCACAGAACTGTTTTACTGTTAGTTGAGATCGTCTCTCTTATCATAGGCATTTTATATGATTAATTTAAAATATTTAGATTTTTACTTTAAGGGGGTCCTGGTAATTATAATAAATTCCTAGTGTACCAGTCTCATTCCACAAAGGAATTTATGCTATTTATAAGTTCATAGCATAGTTTCATAGCTCTAAGACACCTTGTTGGATGTGAAATAAATAGATTATTAATATTATTCTCTTCATTCACATTAATAAACATACAAATTACATTTTTAAATATAAAATAAAAACAAAATATATTTATATTTTAACAGGGACCAAGCTACCGGTTGTTGGATCGGGCACATACCTATAATACGGTAACTCGACATCCACAAGGTTATATCTAAGAGCAAGTTGCTGATGGACTGTCCTGGCCACTTGGTTATGTCTGTGCAAGTACTCACCATTAGCAAGACGAGAGCACTAGGAAATTATATGCCTGAGGGTTTCACCGGGGCGATGACATGCCCGATAAATGTCAATTGTGCCATCCTTCAGGATATGTCTCCGATAATTATTCATCATTACAACCTCATTTGTAATTGCACAGATAAAACCTTCAGTTTCTCCGAAGAAGTCACTGAAACGTAGCCAAGACACAGATGATAATAGATCTACATCGGGCCCGTTTAAGGCCCGATAAAAACGTCCATGCAGCGCTTTGCTCTTCCATATCTCCCGACGGTCTGTAACATTAAGTACTGCAGGTTTGCGCCAATTCTTTTTCCCTGGAACAGGCGGAGTAAGTACGTTATCAACTGCCACTACATCCCGGTGTACGGCGATTATGAAGGGTCCTGGCATTTAAGAAACCACAACCCCCACATTTAAGCGGAATATACAAATATACAGGTTTTTTTTTTATGCGATAGGGGGCAAACGAGCAGACGGGTCACCTGATGGTAAGTGACTACCGTCGCCCATGGACACCCGCAACTCAAGAGTCACAAGTGCGTTGCCGGCCTTTTAGGTAGAGGTACGCTCTCTTCTTGAAGGTTTGAAGGCCGTATCGGTTCGTAAATACGGCAGGCGACAATTTGTTCCATAAGCTGGTTGTGCGAGGCAAAAAGCTTCTGGAGAAGCGCACAGTGGTGGAGTGCTAATCGTCCAGGTGATGGGGATGGATATTTTGTCGCGTAGGACGATGGCGGAAACCAGCAGCCGGTGTAAGTCCGAACAATTCCTCTGAACACTCCCCATGATACAAGCGATAGAGGATGCAGAGTGAAGCTACATCTCTACGTAACGCCAAGGTGTCAAGTCGATCAGAAATATCTTGGCAGTCGATGATGCGAGTCGCTCTCCGTTAAATGCGGTCAAGAGGGAGAAGTTGGTACTGGGGTACTGGGGTGCACCTGCATAGAGATGAGAACAGTATTCCATGTGCGGCCGAACCTGCGGCTTATAAAGTTGCAGGCGGTGGGCCGGAGTAAAATACTGTCTCGATCTGTTTAGCACACCAAGCTTCTTCGAGGCTAATATGGCCTTACTCTCTAAGTGACCGAGAAACTGGACTTCGCTTAATATATCGACGCCAAGGATTCCGATACTGGCTGATGCAGTTAGGGAAGTGCTCTCAAATTGAGGTGATACGACCAATGGCAACTTTTTAGCGGTGAACGCGCAAACCTGTGTCTTCTTGGGGTTAAACTGGACTAGGTTAAGTCGACCCCAATCTGAAACTTTTGATAAAGAAGTTTCGATTTCAGACACAAGTTTGGATCGGCTTTCGCATAGCAATGGATGCTGCTGATCTGCAGCATGTCGTTGATATGCAGAAGAAACAGCGTGGGTGATAGCACACAGCCTTGTGGGACACCAGAATTAACAGACTTGGAGTCGGAGCATGCACCGTCAACAACGACCTTGATGCTTCTGTCTGTAAGAAAACTGGTGAGCCAATTGCACAGTTTCTCGGGAAGCCCATAGGAAGGAAGCTTCGCAAGGAGCGCTTTGTGCCAGACCCGATCGAAGGCCTTCGCCACGTCCAAACTAACGGCCAACGCTTCCCCCTTGGTCTCGATCGCCTGTGCCCACCGGTGAGTCAAGTATACGAGAAGATCACCAGCTGAACGACCCTGACGGAAGCCGTATTGTCGATCATTGAGGAGCTGGTGGTCTTCTAAGTACCGGAGGAGCTGGCAGTTAACAATGGATTCCATTATCTTGGAGAACAAGGAGGTGATGGCTATGGGTCTGTAGTTGGACGGATCCGAGTGATCTCCTTTTTTAGGGATTGGGTGCACTAGAGCTGTCTTCCATGAGTTCGGGACTACGCCAAGAGAGTAGGAAAGCCGATAAAGGCGCGTCAAAACCGGTGCTAACTCTGGAGCACACGTCTTCAGCACGATAGGAGAGATTCTATCGGGCCCACTCGACTTAAGAACGTCGAGGGAAAGAAGCGCTTTACGCACTGCCCTTTGTGTAAACCGGACTTCCGGCATGCGGCTCTCGCACTGCGGTATGGTCGGCGGTGCGTTTCCCCCATCGTCCAGGGTCGAGTTGGACGCAAAGAGTTTGCCCAGAAGATCGGCTTTTTCTTTAGCGTCGTGGGCCAATGAATTATCTCCTATGCGCAGAGGTGGAAGGGATGGCTTACAAAAGATCCCCTGGACAGCTTTGGCAAGAGACCAGAATGCACGAGTTCCGGAGGGGAGACTCACTAGTCTCTCGCCAATTCTGCCGATGTGAGCCGACTTCGCCCCAGCAATTACTCTTTTGAGGGACCTGTAGGCAAAGTTAAATTGCTTCTTTAATGTGCTGGTCTTTACATCCCGTGCTGTCGCTGCGTTAGCCCATGCTTGGTAACATTCCTGCTTTCGGCGGGACGCCGCTTTGCAGGTTCGACCAAACCAGGGCTGAGACTTGCCACCTGTGGGAATCAGGGAGAATGGAATGAAAAGTTAAATACCCTGAAGCACAACATCCGTGACAGAGTCGGCAACGACATTAGGATCATCCGGCGAGAAGCAAACCTGCCTCCATGGGTAGGATGCAAAGAATGTTCGCATTCCATCCCAGTCTGCTGACCTATAGTGCCATACGCGGTGACTGCCTGTAACTCGCGGCCGCAGCGAGTGAACGAGTGGCATCATACTCCTAATCTGGCAATGGTCCGAAGAGCCAAGAGGGGCCTCAACGGATACTTTGTAGCCGTCAGGATGTGAGGTCAGCAGAAGATCCAACAGTGAAGGCACGTGGCTTTCTGCATCTGGGATTCGCGTAGGCGTTGCTACCAGCTGCGTCAAGCCATATGCCAAGGCGAAATCGTGAACAGATCTTCCCGCATGATCGGTTTTGATCGAACCAAGCCATTCGGCGTGATGGGCGTTAAAGTCGCCAAGAATCACGATCTCTGCGGATGGGACCTGCTGGAGCACTGAGTCTGTAGCCATTTGGACGTGGTCGATGAGTCGGTCCGTTTCGGCATCACCGCTATGGGACCTATAGAGGCATAGGTAGATGCGGGGATGGTCGTCGCAGTCAATACGTAGCCATAAGATGGAGAGGTCCCTACCTTCAAGATTGCCGAGGCGGCGAGAAGTGATATCATCTCTAACGTACACGCATACACCAGCCTGAGGAACAAAGGAGTGTTCCAGTCCGTACCCAGGGTAGCAGAGGTAGGATGTGTCCGCTGGAGATGATATCTGCGTCTCGGTTAAAAAGAGCAAGGCCGGCTTTGCTGTCTCAAGGTGGTGGTGGACAGTGTCGAGGTTCGAATGTAAGCCCCTGATGTTACAAAAATCCACGGTAAACGTGACAGGGGGTGCCATGGTATGCCTTCTCTTGCCCCGAGCAGACTTTGAGAGCACAGTTGAGCCCCCCCCCCAGAGTACGAGGGGCAGCCTGGGCGTCCACGCTCAGGTATAATCCGTACTGAGGGTGGACGTCCATAGGGGGATTCTCCAACGCTAGCGCTGGTACCCCCCTGGGGTATCCTTTTTGTTAACAGCGCTATCATTAGGGGGGGTAAGGATTTTGGGCCTCCGGAGCCCTTACTCATTTCGGGGAAATGCAACGCAAGCGTTACTTCACAACCGGTTTTCTGTGAGGCCGTGGTATCGCACCGGTCGAGCCGGCCCATTCGTGCTTAAGCATGGCTCTACCACTTTATATCAAGTACGCAGTAAGCAGTGAACGTACTCTTCTATCCAGCGCGTCCAATTCCGTCTGAGTTCATCTAAGTATGCCAAGGGCGTAGGTAAAGACTGGTATGACCTAACTGTTACAGTCTCGCACCTAATTAGAGGAAAGACTTTTCAGTACTTTTTTCAGGCGGCCAAAGAAACGTTCCTTTATAATCAATTCATTTATACCCAACACCTGTGCCATACCTAGATACTTGTACGTTTCATTTGTTGAAAGATGTCTAAAGTGTGTCGAATCTGAAAGTTCCATTCCTTCAGATTCCACAATCCTGCCTTTGCTTACATACATGACTGTACATATATCTACACCAAATTCCATCTTGATGCATTTTTAGTTTCAGTAACGTCTATTAATCTTATCAACTGGACATTGCTGCAGGCAAACAGTTTCAAATCATCCATGAAAAGGAGGTGGGATATAACTTGATCATTTCTCCGCAAAAGATAGCCTAGTCCCGAACCTTCTAACATAGTGCTAAGAGGATTCAAAACCAATCAGAACCACAAGGGGCTCAAACTGTCACCATGTAATACACCCAGCTTGATATTTATAAATTCGCCCTCACCCTGAGGTTGCCGACATCCTGGATAGCAAAGAACTGTTCTCCATTGCTACATACATGCCTCCAAGAAAGTGCATAAGTTGTATCAATCTTATATAACTTCATCACCCTTAGGAGCCACGAATGCGGCACAGAGTCGTAGGCAATTTTATAGTCTGTACAACATGTCTCCAAATTGTTTTGGCTATTAACCAACAGGTTCGACGACCTGTTGGTTCATAGCCGTGTCAATAATAAGGAACTCTTTAAAGTTCGCTAAAACTGCAAGAGCTTTTCTAGAAGCTCGTTACCCTTCTGTTATAACTAATCAGTTACTATTAGCACAGATATCGACCATCGTAATTTCATAACAACATTCATAGACACATTCCGATTAAAAAAGTCAAATTATTTATCGAGTCATTGATATAATCGATACATATGCGCACGAGTGTTTTGTTTAAAATTCGAACACTGACACTGCCCAGTATGGCGGACAAGGGATCATAAAATATTATAGCTCTATTCTATTCGATACGTGATAACTCCTGGATCAAGTGTAGATTGAATATTAATGTAGGGCTGTAAGCTACCGTGACACCGATATACTTCCGGGAAGTGTCGATTTGGTGTTTCCCTGGGCTTAATATCGACGCTTTTCAAAAGTCACAACACTATACACAGAATGTCTTCGGTTTCCCCCACCATTGCCAAATTGTACTACATATTCTACAAGAATGTCAAGAGTCGTTGGTGCCTGATGTGACTATAGATAGATAGATAATGATAGAAAGCATGCAATGAACTTGAAACAATAATCTGTGCGATTGTATTCTTAAGGATTTCATTTTCCATTAAATACAACATAATTTTTGTGAATCGCAGTTAAATATGTAATATATGTAACTTATACTTTGTTTCATAAAACAAATGTTTTTAATATGTTTGCGCTAATAGAAAAGTTTATGTTTCTATAGCCATTAAGTAGTGTTCATACGTCTTGTTTTATGACTATACCTCAATAAGAAGACATCCAAGCGCGCGTCATGTAGGTATGTTTAGTTCATCTATACTTAAAGGTGTTTTTCTCTAAACTCTACATTATTTTAGTAGCTCAACAAGAGATGTGTAAAACCGTTTACTTTAACCGGCTGCTTTAAGCTTCGTTGTCAAGTTAGTATTTCGTATAAATTATTCATATTTTTACTAAGTACTTGTTATTGTGAGCTGTTAGTCTCTTTTATTGTATAATTAACCGAATAACGCACCCAAAATAAATCATGAATAATTCATCGGCCTATCTATACTTTTTACACAAATGACGCCTACACCAATACGTGCTACAAATTAGTAATTTAATTGTATCGCACGTGAGATTTAAAAGTAGTTGCATACGAATGAAACAAAAGTTTGGTAACACCTAGCTATGTAAGAAAAGTTTTACTATATCACATTGGTATTCGGATAAAGCACTACTGCATCAATAGCAGAAGCCGCTTTAACTGCTTTTTAATATGAGGAACGTCTTTTATTACACAGAATGGTCCTCTACCACATTTACATATATAAATATTTAAAAAAAGTAATTGAATGTAATTTTTCTGTATACAGTAACGCTCCATGAAAGAGAAGAAAGAAAAAGTTTAAAACTTAAATTTACGTAAGTACATTTAAGCTTTTAAAATTCACTTGTTGACTTTCAGATTAAGTGAAATATATATAAAACCATTGCAGTTTTATAACATTAGCTGCAAGTTATTCCTTATTACAAATAAAATTTGGTTTATTGCTTGATAACATTTATTGATAGATAGTAACTATTTTCTTTTTTAATACGTCTTTGAGTATTCGCTATAAAAGTACACCTACTTTGCCCTTGATTGTTAAACTTGATTTCATTTCAAGCCAAGATTTATAAATCATTGATCAGACGCCTAATTAAACAATTCAAGCTTGACCGGGGCAATCAATTTACACTTCTGATTTTACAAGAATTGGAGTTATAGGGCTAAGTAACGGTGTCTTATCGGTAGTATTCTTGATAACAATTTGTATGTATGGACACTACACTTTGTATGTTTGCTTTCTTATAAGAAATTTATTAAAATATACTTCTAAAAACTTTTTAACGAAAAGGAAACCGACAAAAAGAAAGAAAATGAAAAGCAAAAAAAAATAATAAGAAATGAAATAGTGGTAACAAGGATTTTAAAGATCACAAAGTTAAAAAAGCATATATCTGACTTCATTGGCACCTACGATAATATATTGCATTCAGCTGCATTTTTCATCCCTTAATTTTCCTATACATGTGTACAACCATAATAGAAGACTATTGATTTGATTTGTTCATAATAACCTTATAAAACTTAAGAGGCAAAGTTACTTTACAGTTTAACGTTTATAAATATTTGACTTTTGTGAAGTAGCAGTATTCATTCGGAAATAGTACTCTAATCTACTGCCTAATGTGTAATCATTTATAATGCTCATTAAAATACCTCTATCCAATTTAGTCGCCAATAAATACCTTTTAAATCGAAGATTAGATTGAGTTCATATGCGATTCCTCAAGACAATCAAACTAATGCCCCGTTTGGAGGCACCGATTTTAATATCCTACTAAGACATTAATATATATTGATTGTGCCCAGTAGATGAAGTTTCCTGGCTAAAAGGAAAGATAAAAGATGTTTGTCCGACTAAACATGGCATATTATTAAACCATTTCATTTAAATTACGATGTGTGAAACTCCTTACTATCAGTTCCTTTCTATTCCAGCAATGTTACATTCATTACATCGATCCCTCTGACTGCTTAGCCTAGACCTACTGCATCCGGGTTGGATGCAGTAGGTCTTCGAAAATATAATTAATATTAGATTAGACAAGATTTTTAAATATATACATATATATTTTTTTTTTTTTAAAAGACAACTCCCGCAATAGGATTAATTCCTGTGTCGTAATGTCCTGTGTTAAATGTATAATTGGAATACCGTTTGTTAAAATAAATATGAATGTGACTCATGAAATTTTTTATTTTGATGATATACCAGTTTATTATACACCAGTAAGAATAAAAAGGACTAGAAAAACAAATAACAATAGCGGTATATATTCAATTGGTGGCCTTATCACTCTATGGCAATCTCTTACAAGCAACCGTGGCATGGCATGGCAAGCATATACATACACTCGAAAGATGCAACCCTCATTTTCTGCAGTCGATTAAAAAATCACATGATATCGAGTGTGTGAATGAGTGGTGTGTATGAAAATGCTGACGTGTGGGTTACATTTATATTGAAAATCCTTCATAATATTGGTAGTTTAAAGTAGAAACATACTTTTTTCGAGCTACTTTACAACGATGTTAAAAGGGTTGAAATGCCTCATAGAACATAATGGCTGGAGGCAATTGAAGGGCTGTCGATATTACATTAATTCATTGAGAATTAGAATTACACTTTAAATTTTCTATTATAGGTATAAGTGAAAGTTAAAAAGACCATAAATAATAATAAGTATATGTTATATACTTATAGCTTTAGAAATTTCATATATTTCGTATCATAATTTCTTATACAATTTTATAACGTCACTTTGCAGTTAACAAGAAATGTTTTCGAACAAATTTGTAAGCACTCCAAATGTTTGAAATCTATTGAAAAATGTTAAATAGCACCGTGCTTTAAATTGCATACCTGTGTAAACATTTCGAACTTGCTACACGTCCGATTAATTTCAGCACTCCACTCATCAATCCGGACGTAACATAAAGTCTAACCCTGCGCCTGCACATGCATAGTTTATCATTCGTTAGCATAGCAATCTGCATGCGTAACGTACCCGCAATACACTGTAATTAATAATTTCGACACTTGCCGATTAACATTTAAATCAGAGTAGGATTCGGTCGGGATTGGTAGGGAGTGGTTGGGATCCGTCGTAGCCAATCGACAACAGGTGAGGGGGTGTAGGTACATACTGGACACTCTATAGATTAATTTGTATTTCGTTGGTTTTAACAAAGTCTTTGTTTTCACACTTTGGAATCACACATTAAAAGGAAATGAAAATACAAATGTACATCATACTTAAATAAAACTTAAACTCATCTTAACTCATGATAGCTGTAATAGCTGATGAACCAATCTCATCATGACAAGATGACGAATTTTTTTTTTTCAGTTGGTGCTTGTACAGTTTTTGTTCAAACGAAAAACTATAAAATTTACTGGGAAAGTCGATTCCCATTAACAGCCAATATTCAATGTCGTATGGTTCATAGTGGAGTAGAATAGGGCCACCCCATTTCCTCCCGGTGGTATCGTAAAAGGCGACTATGGGATCGGACTGTTATCTATCATACAGTATGTATATAGTCAGACAGTGCCCGGTTGACTTCAATAGGCTTGCTTATTTTGCCAATTAGAGTTTGGTCTAACTAACATATAGTTTGATCAAATTCTAATTGGCAAAATATAGGTGTTTAATACACCTCTGCCTGTCCCTTAAGGATTATTCCATAGGCTTGAACGTATCTATGTATGTGTAGTCAATATTAATTACCGTCGTCATAAATGGGGTAAGTTAACATGATCTCGTCTGTAGAATTCGAAGTATAAAAATACCTATGTATATGTTGTAGCGGTGAACAACGTACAAATGTAGTCAGCTAATCTATCACCATACAATTAGCGTATGTCTAGACGCACGCGTAACTACCTCCGAGTAGTAGAAAGATAAATAGTGGCTGACAGCTAACTGGCCAGGCGTCTGGTTGATGCTGATAACGCTATCTGACAAATTACAGTTTATATTGTAGACATATTGCAATATATTTTTCTGTTGCTACTTTCCATAGCCATATTTTATACTTTTCTATATTCGTATTTTTAGCATAAGAATATTTAGGATTTTGATTATCTTGGTTTTTGATGGGCAATGCAAAAATATAAGCATCTCAAACTTATATCTATTATCACTTATCACATTTACTATTAGAGACTTAAAGTTCATTTTCTAAGTTAAATAAGAGTTCTAGTTCGATAAGAGCTTCCTTCTTAGGGTACACCCGGGTCCTCTGCAATAGACCTGGTTTTAGTCGGTTCGAGTCCGACATACCACTTCACTGTAGGCTCCAGTGAAGTGATGACCCGTGGGGGTTTCCACACGAAAATAAAAAAGGCTAAATAAGACAGGTGAAATATAAAAGTCATAAAGATTTTCACTTTGATAAATATATGTACGTATATAGTCCATAATTTTTTCTTATGAGAGAGCAGTCTGACCTACTATAATTTATTGTGAGACAATTATGTAAATATGTATTGTCACTATGGTGGTTTGTGTTGATCGTCAATCGTACGCATTCACGCTTGAAGGCGCGACACAGCCCATCATTGGGCAGCACGCCTCATAAACAAGATACCTTCTATAACACACCGTATGTATTTATTGATTATGTATGTATGTTAGGAACTGTTTCATATTGATGCTACATAGCCCGTACTAATTAATGCCTCGTAGCTGATTGAGATCGGCTTCCACTGATATTTTGAACGATTGAGAAAATATATGAATATATTTTATTAACCTATCTATATTTTTGTGCACTTATAACAACTTGTGTTTTTCACAGAATTGCAAAAAAGCCTTATACGTTATTTTTAGTCAGAGAGCAAAATATTATAAATAGACAATAAAGAAATAAAAAAATAGAATAAATAGAAATTCCTATACACAGGTACTTATTAACAACATAACTTGAGGCTTTGCACACACGAGCATTGCCATCGATCTGAAGGAAGGTAAAGCCAGTACTTTGTTAGTACGTACCACAGTAGTAGTACTATAAGATAGTACAGTAGTGTACTATCATATGGTATCCAGACTTCTCAAAAATACAAACATATTTCTTTTTCTAAGTATAAACATATATTATAGATAAACTGTACCCAGACAGAGAAGAAGTGATATGCTTACTACACAATAATTTTTCCTGGGTGGAAATCGAATCCACGACCTCTGGCTCAATAGTCAAGGAAATAATTTTGAAAATATATTTTGATTTATTGGGTACACCACGTCTGAAGTTATGATTACATATAATGATTACATGCAAAATTCTCTACCTCTGTTCTATATTTTTTTAATCGGAAAACCTTTTTCCCTAAGACGGTAAAGACATATTATATACGATGTAAAGTCACAGAAAGAAACTTGTTTATCACAATGGATAAAAATAAAAAATAAATATTGTATTTATTACTGGCAAATAGTGACTATATGTATAATGCGACTCGCACTCCAGAACAATCCACAAAATTGGCAGTCCTTCCGGAGACCTACGATTTAAATTTCTATGCAAATAAAAGTTCGCAATGTTTTCGTAGCAATTTATATCTCTCAACTGATGTGCACGTGTGCTAAGTCACGTAGGCCA
Source organism: Tyria jacobaeae (assembly GCA_947561695.1). Lineage (NCBI taxonomy): Eukaryota > Metazoa > Arthropoda > Insecta > Lepidoptera > Erebidae > Tyria > Tyria jacobaeae. Next base: position 13,962,619 of record OX387218.1, read on the forward strand.
TTATTTAAAGCTTAGATATATACCCACTTCCTACGAGAATAGTAAGAAACGTATCTAAATTGTACGCCCGTCTAGTTTCGTTCCTCTAAAATACACAATAAATCTCAATTTAAGATTGATACATATAAAATGGCAGGTTTGCACAACACGTAACATAACGATAATTTCAAAATCGTGCACCATGCTCATAATTCGTGTTTGACACGTGTGCCCCATCGTTTTTTCATCAATCCTTGGCCGCATTGATATGCGAAATGTACTCGCGAATCGCACGTAGCATACATACGGTTAAAAATCGCGGCGGTAGGTGACCGGTGCGTACTAAGCTTTAATTGAATAGATTTAGCGTCACAACTCGACTCCTAATTGTCTAATTTGAAGCGAGAACAAGGTATCGTTGACGGACGAATATATTACGATGGAATGCAGAGGGACTTTCTTTTGGTACGATATAAACAAAGGCCCGTTGGGAATAACAAACAGTCACAGTTTTGGCATCATGACATTGATATTGATTAAGCAATATTAGATAAATTAAGGTCAAATTATCCCGTTAGTCGCCTATTCTGAACTGACAACCGTTTGAGTATAGCGTTATTCTATAATGTTTTCAAAATAATAAATATCGTGAATTCTATTAAAGTAACCAGTCAGTGGCATTCAAATTTATATATAAACGGTTTAATATGTTGTATACAACAACATATTAAACCGTTTATGTATATAGAGACGTTATGTCGATAGAGGGAAGCCATAGGAACTCTGTTCAAAATAAGGACCTGAAAATTATATTAATCATTTTTATAGGTACCTAGTACGGTACCTATATCATAAAATCGTAAATTCACTACAACTCGGTCGAAGTAACTTAAATTTGTCACTGGAAGACACGGTGTACCTCATAAATGCCTACAAATCGAAAAGGAACAATGTGCTCACCACAATTATGGGCATACATCCATTTGTATGAACACAAGCATTTCATCCCTCTTGTTACAAAATCTTAGTTAGCCTGCTTAATTTTACAAAAAAAGCATATAACAGTTTCATCTAAAAGTTTCTTGGTTAAGGGAAGGTTTTTGATAAACGATCTTGACGAACAGTAATTATTTGCTCATCAATAACATAGCTACAACGGATTTATTTTTAATCTTCGAATTAACTTAAGATTTATTCGTTATGATTTTCTTCGTAATGGCTAAGGTTTCGGATCGACGTGAATCCACTTCTCACATAAACGTTATGCTTCATTAGGAACGGGAACTCTAGCATTATATACTATGTCTATTTAACAATCTCTATCTTGTACTTCGTACTTCAATCATCAAAACAAACATTTAAGGGCACAAAGCAATCAAGACGCACTATTGTCTGTCCGGCCTTCGTCTAGGTGCAGCATTATTATTCGTTCGTAGCAAACCATAAAACTAAAGGTATGTAGGCAAAATGTGTGGGTGGGCTATGCTAAACCATCAATACTTGCCAAACAACGTTCACGTACGATTGTGGAATACCTATCGGCCACACGTTGATCAACGCGGCGGTTTAAAAAAGTGATACGTTGATCTAAAAGTATATTGATGACACCATTCTATTCTAAGAAGGTTCAAATTAAATATTTCTAATAACTATATATCATGTGTTAAAAATATAGAGTTGGTAGTTAAAGAAATTTTTAAATCAGTATGAGAGTGCTATTGATAAGAGAGCTATACATAACGGTGTTATGAGTGTTAAGATTTCTGCCGCGCATTTATAGGGTCTGACTTTTGGTTATCAAATACTTTGTTACAATATCCTTTATTTAGAAAAGTTAATAAGGATTTAACCATGATAAATGAAAAAAAAAAAGCTGAATGTATATACTCTATTGTGTATAATTGGCAATGACGTAAAACGTTCTCTTATTTAAGTTATACTTATATCATAATTTTCAATCTGTATCGTACGATCGACAAGCCCCCACGTTGCCTGCATAACAAATGTAGCTGTCTAATTACTTGTACGGCTGATGTTAACACACAGAGATATCAATCAACAACGAATAATTGTATTCAAAACGTGACTATAAAATATTTACGATTTTGTTTAGACTATTCTGACTCGAAGTGGTACAAGTGAAAGCGACGCCATTAAGACTTGATGGAAATATGTTCGGGGTTTATAAAAAAAATATTGTACAATACTTACTACTTTATCCGAAGAAGCAACAAATATTTGGGATGAAATGTTTAAATTTTTGTTCGCGAACAGGATATCGCTACGGTATTGATTTAAAAAAAAAATTGAGAAAAGTTAAAATTTAAGACAAAAAAATCGGTTGTTATTATGAGTTTACGGACATGCTCATTATCAGATACGGACATACACACACACACATTGACAGCGTTAGTTTTTTGAACGTTGAATGAATAAAAACCGGCTTTCTCCACACTGAAGTGTGGAGAAAGCCTTCCGACAGAAACACCTTTACTAACGACGGATATACAACTTAACTATACTTTTTTATTTTATCCGACACAATATGTATATTTAAAATTAAATGTTCTTCTTGTCAAAACAAAATAAAAAATAAAAAGCTTCATAACTACTATCGTATAATTCGCATAAGGTCTGGCGATTCTATAGTTAATGTAAAAATGTTCATCAAAGTACTGTATGTTTATTTAATGAACAATTCAAAATATATGCAAATAAAACTTAAATAAAAGCATGTTCTCGCGACACTAAAATAAAGACAAAAGACGACGTCAATAAATTGTAGCTGAAAAGTAACTAAAGCATTATACAGTTGCATAACAGTACAGTAACAGTAAATAAAAAGAGGAAAAAGGAACAAAACTGTGCACGAAACTGTGCGCTTTTAAATACGGACGACGTTGAGCGCGGGTAAGGCAAAGACATTTATGTTCACTAAACAAGTAGTAAAAGTCACTACTTGAGCGTTTTTATGGCACTCATAAATGTCAGATTGTGCGCCGAGGGCTTAACAGGCCGGCCCGTGCGCGGGACTCCCGACCGGTTGAATAAGGCATCCGATTTTATAAATGGACCTATAACTTAATTGATTCCACTAATTTCTCAATTTGTATGTGTATTTTTTTATGTTTTCGTTTACAGCTGACATTTATTACTGTCATTCGTTGTATTAAACTGATGTTTTAACTTTTTCAGGTAACCATTTCTGTTGTTTAACGGCCCATAAACAATAAAGAGTCATTTAATGGTAAGTTGATGGACATTTGCTGCCTAATGCTTAGGGTCTGCGTGAATGATGCGCGTAGAATGAGACCAAGCCGTCTCTTGATATTTAGCACAAAAGTTCATATAACAAGAGTCGCTTCTGTAAAAGGAAACTTTATAGCCGAAGACAGACGTGAGAATAGGTCGCTTTTCTCAGCAACGGGCGTCTATGCAAATTATTGCATCATTAAACACCTCGTTGCGGGGTTCGTGTTAGATTGACGTTTGCAACACAAGCTAGTTGTCTCAAGCTTAAACACGATTTGTAAGACCGGATGCGTTTGACTGGCGTTAGTTTGTTCAATTATTGTAAAGAAAACGCGTTGTTCCCACTACGATTGACGGGACCAGATACCGCGCAATATATGGCGAGATATTTCGCAGGCCATGTGCGAGCAAGCATGCAAATTGATTCACAGCGTTGTGATTATACTGACAGCAAGCACACCCACTTCGATAGATCAAGTTTTAATCGTCCGCTACCAAATATCTATAAATTGTCAATATTATAAGAATGAACTAGTCTCCTTTGGACTTATTTTTTAAGAACTTTTAAAAGAGTTTAGATTAAAAACTTAATATATACTTAAATATGAAAACGTTGATAGCATCCGTCTACGAGCTCCTATTTGCATAGTACCTACGTGTTTACGACCTGGTAGGGTTATCACTGTAGTAATTAACTTTTTTTATTTTAAAGGCGGTTGCTACTGGCAGTCGTAAAATCAAACGTTTAGATGAGGACTGTCCAAATGAGGTAGCTAAAATAAAATATTCTTGATGATTGTTTACGATCTATATTTTTTATTATTATTTTTCCCTTTTGTTCCGATTGTTTGTTTAATGTTGGTTATAATTTGCGACTGCTGACATGACAAAAGAGCGTCTTATTTACAACTTCAGAGACTAAATTTGTATTAATAACCACAAATCACGTTAGATACCTTCTCGAATAAGTGACAGCAATTTAAATGAACCACTCTACATTATAGGTGACAACGGTTAAACATCTATTTTTCAACTCGTCATAGCCAAATGGAAGGTACTAAGGTCTTTTTTTATCTTTTTATTTTAATATGGGGCTTTTATCCGCAAGGATACGCCAATCCAATCGTACCCTATAATACACAACAGAAAGAAATATTACCTATTATTTATCAGAAAAAAAAGGGGGGAATTATCGATTATTGGTGTGGCAGACTTCAACCAAAGCACACAAGCGCATTGCAATTTCCGACTTCGGATTCGTAAAAAGTGAAAATAAAATGTCAGAAAACATTCTGTAAACCAATATTTGTACTTAATTAATGGTGTACAATAAAGAATATTTTATACACCTATTTATATATCTATCTTTACTGCATACGGTTTACATACAATCAATTTAAGACAAAATATAATCAGAAATGACAAAGACTCTTTTATAATTGGTAACCTGTTAGTTATGATGCTCTCCGAATTCAAATTCAAAAACATATCTCTCTATATTAAAAAAAAACGGTGTTTAGAGATCGTTGAGATCATTTAGAATATAATTCGCTGGTATGTGTTAACCTGAGTATTTTAAACTAATCTAGTGTTGCTTTCTGGACCTGGCATGATACTGCAGACAAAACAACTTTCTGTTTTTCCCTTGCTGTAATTTCTCTGTAACAACAATAATTAAATTTGTAGAAAAATAACAAAGTAACAAGAAGCAACCCTAGTGCTTTATCCTAGAGAGTACACCTGCTAGCGGCCAGTGGACATATGTATGGTGAGACCCTGACTTTTATTGACACGCCCGTGTTTATTACTACCTCTTGCATACTAAAGGCTCCGCTATAGACAGTTTTCGCTAGAACCGTGTTTGAGAGAAGCAATAACGCGTTTCTTATTTTGATGAAATCTATGTATGCCATGCTGAGCAAGCTATACTTTTCTTTGAAAATACTATTTTATTTTAGTTTATAATAATGTGCGAATACAACGAAAACGAGCACTATATTCAAAATTTGTCACATTGTAATCAATTTTACGGTATGCATAAAACCTTAAAAAATATACAATACAAATATTGTAGTATCAGCTCAGATTATATAATAAATAACTAATAAATTATTGTGCTAGTTAAACATAGTAACATAAAAAATACGATTAAATTGTGTCAAAGATAAAACACATTACCTAAGTACACGCGGATAAACTTATATGCCGCTTCTGTTTATGACTTGTATCAATATAGCTGACTTCGTTTTATGGCTTTTGAATTACGTATGTTAAGTAGAAATGAGGCATGGGAATATTCTATTTAAGACTTACCGGCTCTCTTACTAAGGAATTTGATTGTAATTGAATTGAATTTTCTATGCGGATTTATTTAACTACTTTAATAAAATAAAAAACCTCATAACTTTTATTTTCTCTTTTTTATGTTGTTCCCATAAAGTCCTTTCATAGTCAGACTATGAAAATCGAAGTTGCAAATAAAGCTGTTTGATAGAGGTCTAATACTACGAGGGATTTATGATTACGAGTTATTTACAACTTTCCATCATTACTACTAAAATAAATGACTGTAGGTTTTTGTTATAGGTTAGTAGAATATCCTTAATAAACACAATAGGGAGTAGTAGTCTGGCAAGTCTAATCAGTTTCTCTTCTCTCTCTAAAACGATACACATTCTAGAAATTTGTATTATATAATGGCTACTGTCAACTCACTCTTACTATTAATAGCGGTTTGGTAACGGCCCTGCCTATTCTAAATTATTTAATCGTGAAGAATTTTAATAGCAGAAACTATCAATTTCAAAGTAGAACAAATGGAGATCACTGCGAAGTATGTGTGTAGTAAGATTGGTTGTGAGAAAGAGGAAAGTATATACAAGGCAGCAGTGTAAATTAAACGAGGTCGTAGTGACGAAAATTGTAAAGGGTATGCAGAGGTGATTTAGAACGACAAAAAGTACATCAGTTGAATGTCATTGGGATGGCCTGTAGGGGTCGACTGTGAAAAACTTACTGTGATAAAAAGTTGATGTTCTGAAGGAGGGTCAGTTCTGGAGTACCCGAAACCGGTTGGCTTGTATGAAAGGTTTGGTGATAGTTGAAGAAACTCGTGAGGTATGCAAGGATAGAAAGACGGGCTATCACCTCTACGTCCCCGAAGCAAGTTAGTTTATTAAGTATTTATCAATTTCTCGAGTTCAAAATCGGTTAACTACTCTATATAGTATCCACTCATAAACACCTAATCCTGCCAGCAGAAAATATCTGTGTATACGTTGAAAGCACCAATCGTAATGGCGCGAGAGGGCATGTCCCCGATCGTAGCGCCACGATAGCATTGTGCGGAGCAGTGCGCAAGACTCGATCGCGTCGGCGATTGTGAACGCCTGTCGCTTACGTGTCGCCTCCCGCCCGTATCTCGGACCGCATCGCACGCAAATTATAATCGATACCATTATTGTAATATCCAAGTGTAACATTCACACCACTATTGTTCCTTTTCTTTGGCGTGGTCTTAGCTCTTTGTTCGCACTCGTTTGATGCTGTTACAGATCTATCTAAAAACTTAAGTAACAGATACATTGTTCAATTATAGGTTTCAAGTGTGTAATAGTGCCTAATTAAGCATTGATTTATTAGCACCTCTAAATGTTTAATTAATCGACTGTTTGTACAGTTTTCTTGTTCCATTCTTTAACATGGGTTGGTATGTTAAATTTAGTTATTAAAACAAGAAGAGAACGTAAAATTATTCATAATTGTCACTCTTCAGAATTAAAACATGGGTTGCCGTGTCTTTTTCTTGTTATTCTCTTGTGCTTAAGCTTATTATTGTGTTTAATGATTTCGTGTAATCATTAACAAGGAGTTCTGACAGGCCGCGGCGTGTATCGCCGAACTGTCCAATTTAAGTAGCTGTCGAGCCGACACGTATAAACCAAGTGACATCGTTTATAAAAAGCTCATTCGTACCTGTGTATAAGTATTACATTTCCAACTGTCCTTTCCGGTTTAACACTCCGACCGAGTAATGTTCCGAATGTTCGTTTAATCGGAACATTTTCTCGTTCCGCACGAGTTATGACTTATGATACTTAATTATTTTTAAATAGTAATGAGCTGTCAACTGTTGCAGTCGTTACGACTTTTCGATGGTGTAATTGGATAATATATTCGATCTTTATCTTTTCAATTAGTGTCATGTCCAATAATACGAAATTTTAATATTCATCTGACAAATTGTTTTAGTAAAGTTATACTAAGTTGTTACTTTACTCCAACGATTAACTTGCAACCTGTAACTTCTTTTTGTGATATATATTAATTTTTAAATCTAATATGACCCCTGTGCAATGATATATTCGTAAAGGTTCTGTCTCAATTCTTCGTTCTTATCGTATCACGTATCACAAAAACTGTCAGTCGAAAAATATAGATTAACTTATATACATAGATTAATCGTTTTTAGGGTTTCGTTTCTCAATAGAAAAAAAGGAACACTTATAGGATCACTTGGTTATCCATCTGTCTACCTGTCTGTCAAGACTCTTTTTCTCCGGAAGCTCCGTTGAGGTATCAAGATGAAAGGAACACGTAATAAAAATCAAGCTGCTGTAAAAAATCAAGCTACTAAACACATTCAAAAGATACGGTCCTTAAGCCGTGAATTTCAACAAATTTGAACATTTGGTGGATTAATCAAAACGTATATATAGGACATATCCCATCGCCCCAAAATCATTAAATTAGACAAAAAGCCAGGCCACAAAGTACAAGTGAAGGTAGAACGATAATTGTAAATTTTTGGTTGTATCGAATTAAAACGAACTTAAATTTTGCAGTTAAAAACAATGTTAATGTATAGGAGAGAAAATCATCAAAAATCTTCGAAGATCGATTCTCTAATAGACACACTATAGATACGCAATAGTACTGGTAACTGCGTAAGAAGGAGGGTTATGTTTTTTCAGTGTTTGTATAAACATCTATATCCGTATATATGATGTAAGTATAATTTTTCTTTGTCACATACCCTAGGAGCCTAAATTGCTTGATGGATTTCGGCTTTCGAAGTGTCATTTATTCTGGAATATTTTTTTTGTTTACTTTAAATTACGAAATAAATATTTTATTAATAATGATATTCTTATATAATTAATAATATTCCGTCAATCGATATCAATTAATTCCTTTTTTTATTCAATTGGTTGTACGCCTGGTCCAGTTATTATCCAAGAAGATCTTAGACCAACTGTTAGAAGGAAAATTTTAGAATAGAGAATACACGTTACGCTATATCTTCCACATATGTGAATCGATTTCAATAATTTTAAAATTATATTGGTTTTACTGAAGACTGCTCTGATTTAAATTCAAAGGAGTATTCCACCTCTAAAGTTTAAAACAAGGGTATGAATAATTCAGTTAATTACCAGTTAACAATTATAAGCGTGATGAAGTCACTTATATCTTTAAGTCAAATATACATGTTATAAGATAGATAAATAGTAAACTTCGTTTGCTCATGGAACCCTCGTTGCGATAGTCAGACTCGTACTTGTCCGGTTTCATACATTGTTTTCATATTGGTCTCTGTAATTTTAATAGGAAAATACACTTAAATATATATAAAAGCGTAGATAAAGAATTCCAAAAAAAAAAGAAACAAAACCACCTTCTCTAGCTACAGTGTGTTGGAAAGTGTTCAATTTGCATACATACAACTTTACCTTCAGTTATTTTGCAAATGCAATCATTTTATTCAGTATTTGCTGTTTTAAATACTCAAGCAAAAAAAGCTATTCTTAAAATCCGCTAATCGTTAATAAATCGATTATATGCAAGATTAAACCACGCATATAATCAAAATGAAGTCCGTTTTTACATTCGAGCAGTTGGGCGTGTTTGCGATGCTACTTTGGTCGTAAATCACAACACTTACAAACATTATTCCATCTCATAAATACGATGCAATGTCTTCATTCCAGGCGTCTGATCAGGCAACTTCTCAATTCGTAGTTTACACAAGAGGCGTATAAAGAAATAAGTGAATTATATCTTCGAAGACTGCCACATCTGAATATGACAACATGCCTGGAGCAATCTTGGACAAACATTTAGCAAAGTTTCTGCTTAAGAAAAACAGGATTATTTATATAATATAATTTTCATACATATTTTTAAAAAGGAACTGTGGCTTTTGTTTTTTATTTTGGCTAGAGAGCTTTTATATGATTTTTCTCTCATGTTAAAGATTAAAGCTTGGTTTGGTTGCCTATAACTAAACGAGCACTAGACATGTTTTTGAAACTTATATTCTTGTAACAGAAAAGTGTATCATTTGTTGGCGATCCAAAGAAGAAAAAAAAGACGACTTCATCAGATTTATTGCTCTAATACTAGTATTATAAAGCAATGTCGGGGTATGGTTGCTTCGGATTAGACCCGTACTTAATAACTAGTTAAGAAATAAGCCTGTACATACAGCAAAAAACATCAAAATAGTTTAGCTAAGCAGTGCTAGCTATGCAGTGCAGCTTTCAGATTGACCACATTCTCGACTAAACCGGAAACTAGCATAAAAATAGAAAATCAAAACTGTCATGGGTGTAGCTTTGTTAACTCTTCATTGAACTGTTCTGACATGTATTTAGAGTATCAGATCTGGCAGCGGTACAAGTGACGCCAGGTGTTCACCGTACTTCTTGACTGTATCTAATCTACTCATTAATATGATACGTATCCTATAATTTAGCTTTTGGTTTCGTGGTCAGTGAACCTAACTCTTTAGCCAGAGGTCGTGGATTCGATGCCCAGACGGGACAAAACTTTGTGTGGTCACGAAATAGTTGCTCCGTGTCCGAGGGTGCTCCTTGTGTCCGCTGCTATGTTTGATGCACGAATCAGTCCTATTTCGAAGCTGTCTTTAAAGAAATACCTACAAATCATATCTGATTATACGTATGTATTTGTATGTTACAAATCTGAAAATCGAAATATTATTCGATATCGAGACATTATGTCAGGTCTTCAACATTATACTACTAATAATATACAACTCAGAACGGTCAGGTTATTTTTTCCCAAAATGTTATCATAATATCGTAATAGAAGGAATTAGGTTCGATTCAAAAACCTTAAAAGACTTCCTGAAAAAAATAGCAAATCAGAGAAAAGTATTTTTTTTTCTTTTATGTAATGTAAATGATTACAGATTTATTGACAATCGATAGGACGTCAGATGGGGGGTCAGAGAGAAGGCAATAAAAATGACTGGAATTGAAAACTCGCCGTCGTACCGCGTTTTACTCACTTAGTTTATTTTGATGAAATTGAATGAATTGATGAAACAAATATTACTGACAGAAAAGATAAACAATACTTTGAAAGAATCACATTAGTAATAAGTTCCTGATCACGTGATGGTCAGGATATACGAAAACTAGTTTTTCTAAGACGATCTTTTACTATTAGGACAACAAACTCATTATTAGTTAGTTAACTTTCCAAACAGCTGAAGAAACAGGTGAAAGTCCTATGCAAAACAAGGTCACTATGCTAAGGCATCACGCGAGACACAACAGCTGTTACGTAAAACACCGTATAACGGCTTTAGAGCTATAAATTGACGCAATATAAGGTCAGGGTCCCCATATAAACGTTTAGTGTTCGAAGTTGGATGCACTACGCCGCAAAGTGGTCATTCGTTTCAAATAAATTATCATGTAATGGGGCGTTAATTTGCATACTCTACTCGCCGGTACATCTTAATGATAATCAAAAAGACACCTTAGTTCGTAGTATTTAAAGAACATTTTTCTCTTGTTAATCTTTTTCATTCAAAGCTTTAGCAACGCTGCTGCCACAACGGAACTTTTGAGAACTGCGAGCTTTTATAAAAGTTCTTGCACCATCCGTGAGATGGCGACACTATAGCGGGGTACATTTTACCAAAATTCAAACCATTTCGTTTCGCGCTTATGACGCTAGGGGGTGGAAATTGTTCCTGTTTCGTAACAGAGGGTTGGCTTGCGTCGTTTTTAACTGTTACGGGGGTGAAATAGTAGATGGCGTTACAGTGGCAAAGCTAACCTTGTGCTAACTCTTTAAACAGTTCAAGAATAAAAGTTAAAAGAATAAATGACAGGATCCACTGAATTTCGAAAGTATAAATTTTATTTGATTTACAATATTACGCGGGAAAACATCTCATTAATATTAACGTTTTAATTACAGTAGGTTATTGTTTTATTTACACTTTGTAAATAAGGTAACTAGCTGAAACATTTACAGAAAAAAAAACCGAATACAGTAATGAAGTATTGTCTAAAAAGCTCATTAAATAATTAAAAAAAAAACACAATTATAATGAGATAATTTAAAAGCCTAATTAGTTTTTAACACCTCTAATATTTGCATACAAAGTATTATATTATGCTCTTGAATAAAGACCGAACATAATTTTTTTTTAAAGACAACAAAGGCTTCTGTTCTAACCTAACAATGAAAAGTGAAAGCTTAAAACTCTATGCAAATTATATTCGCACAAATACCTGTCAAATTGTTAGTTTCATAAACAGTACAAACAGTAGTTGACAATGCAGTTGTAAATTTTATTATTGAGTGTCCCTTGGAACTAATTTCTGATTTCTGTTGTTGTCGATGTTCAGAAATCAACATTTAGAAATTGCTTTTGATTTACCTATACGGATAAAACTTTTTTATTTTGAACGAAACTTGCAAAGTAGAAATTAGCTGCGGAAGAATAAAGTTACAAACATTTAAATAATAAAGTTACACAATTTAATTTTTAACATTCGTCCAATTATACCATATACTTAAAATATGATAAATATTTGTAACGAAATAGTTTTCACGTACTGTGGGTACGGCTGGCTAGGCTAATTAGAAATTAGCGATACAAAAAAGCATTTATAAATTATTCATAACCTATTGATTTCAATAATGAATATGATAATATAATTTAACATTTCTAAGATTATAAGATATACAGTCAATAAGTAAAATCATTCAATTAGTAACGGTATCTTAGTTATTACATTATCTTGTTTGTTTTTAGAGAACTCTTTCTGTTTAATTTCATTACTAGTATTGGATGTGACACATAAACAATATAATGCATATTTCGATATTTGGTACATAGTTTAGAAGTAAGATTTTCTTTATAGGCCTTCCTTTTAATAACAATGCACAGTAAGGGCAAAAGATATTGAAATATCCGCTGTCACTAACATACAACGATCATGAAATGATAAAATGAACAACATTTAACAAAGAAGGAAGAAGAAAGAAAACGATATATTTCCATAGAGCATAGAGAAATTTAACAGTGGTAGAGCCATGCTTAGGCACGAATGGGCCGGCTCCGCCGATTGGATACCACGGCCTCACAGAAAACCGGTTGTGAAGTAACGTTTACGTTGCATTGCCCCGAAATTAGTGAGGTTTTCGGAGGCCCAACTCCCCCTCCCCTCATACCCTCTCTCCTCTTTCCCAGCTCCTCATCCACCTCTCTTCTTTCTCCTCCCCGCATCCCCCTATCCCTCATCACCCTCACCCTCAAGGCGGGCAGCGCACTTGCGACTCTTGAGTTGCAAGTGTCCATGGACGGCGGTTGTCACTTACCATCAGGTGACCCGTCTATTCGTCTGTCCCTCTATAGTAGAAAAAAAAAGAATACGCACAATTACACTATAGTAGTTTGTGCACATTGTTCACAATAGTTGTTTTATGTTATATATAGGTACATGTAAACCACCTTTCTCCTGTATTCTATCTATATAGTAGAACTTACTCTGCGATTCTGTGCGTCAACTATCTAGATGTTTAACTTTTTAATATGTATTAATTTATAATATGTCTTTTTTTCAATTATTTTATAAATTGTTCTACTGCAGGATGATTTTATAAAATTACCATGTGAGGGGTGAAGAAAAGTATAAATAGATACGATAAATATAAAAACTAACCAAATAGAACTGTATATCTAAATAGAGTTTCACTGCTTTTCCTTACATCTCACTACCGTTGGCATTAGATGTAAGTTTATATAAGACAAAAATAATCTATTTAGCTTAGGTTATATTTAATATTGAGATCGTAGCAGCAATACACAATTCTATCAGCACGTAAATTAATCCAAAAATCTTAGAATTTGAATGGTGCCGCAAGCGGAGTATGAATCTGAGAAATTAAGACGTCTCATGCAATAAGCAAACATGTATGATTTATATACAAACACGGGGCCCGATGACGTTTCCACGCCATAAATTGCAGCCCTCAAGGCGAGCGGACATATCGGGTGCTTTATGAAGAGCACAGACTCGACGACAGTTCGGATACTACGTGTACCTAGCGGGGTATAAATTGGTACACGCGCCGGTCATAGCCCAGTACACCCGGGTATAAATCTGGCACATCCGGCCGGCCACCGCGCCGGTAGTACCGACGATTATTCACCCAATATCGAGTTTTGGCTTCACTAGCTAGGTTTCTAATCTTCGCTTTCGTCGAACTGAATTTATGTCTCACGATATAAAATGATTTCTGTATTTTTAAGGCCGCCTACAAACCCACAAGCCAGGTTATGCCATTCTTAAATCGTTTAAACTTTTAAATCGTGTGTCTACAATCTTAACTAGAAATATGTTGACATTCATTTTCATTTTCAGTCCTGAAAAGTTTATACACTTTTGCGAAAGTACTTATCCTCTTTTGACTTATTTAGTTTTCGTTATAACAAAGAAAATACGATAAACTTTCGCCGTAGTTGAGAAAACCTACCAAATTATGACGTAACTACTAAAAGCTTTTGCTTGAAGTAGTACAACGACTGCCCTAAATCAACGTCCGTACTCATTAGGGCGCGCTCGTGAATCGGTGTAAACAATGCCTGCCCTTCGACTGTCGTTCGTCTAGACGGGACCTAACTAACCTAGCTTTTTTCCGTCGGCTAAATCTTCGAATCACACACGGCTAATACGCGTACCGTTTCTTATAAATCAACTTGCCATTTTTGTTTTCAACGCACCGATAACTCTTTTGTCATAGGGTGATGTAGTAGTAGGTAGGGGTCCGATGGAGTTATTTATATTGTCGTATTTTCCTTGGTGGAAGAAAATTTCCTTTCTGTTTGCTTCATGGGTCAGTAATCAGATTTGTTCGGTGGTTCCTGCCGCTGATGTTAGTGGTTAACCAAGTATAAGGCTGCAAATGAAAATTCGTGCCCATATTTTTTGTTCTACAGTACATAGGTAGTAAGAAGTTAAGAACCATAGCCAAAAAAAAAATAAAACTATACTTCCCGCATGGAAGTGAGAAGGAAGAAAGATAAATAAACAAATTAAGTCAACCAAAGTCAGCTGCTACACAACAATGCAAACATAGTAAATATGTTGCTACTAACCTTAAAATATGACCAAAAAATCAAGTGTTATTTAAATATGCATCCACAAATAGCCTACGAACGGGTTTAAAAACTTAATTGTATAAAAAGGAAATACTAGTGCCAAGTTAGCATGTCAATTCATGATGATAATGTCCACATAGTGTAAGCTAACTTCACTACCAACAAAGGTTTTTTTTTATATTATGGTTGGTAGACGAGCAGACGGGTCACCTGATGGCAAGCGACAACCGCCGTCCTTGGACACCTGCAACTGGAGAGACTTAAGTGCGCTGCCCGCCTTTGAGTTTGTCTTTCTGTATATATACCTAATTAAGGCAACATGTGTTTTTAAAGAAGATCATGTTACAATATAATAACGCCATCAAAAACTCCATCACTGATGTCAAAACTAAGTGCCGGAAAATTACTTGCCAGTTCATAATCTTACAAGCAATCACATAAATTCTATATAATTATAAAAATTATAAAGTACAATTAATCATTTTAATGGATATTAAATAGCAGTGTGCACATAGTTATTGCCAAATGCTTTATAATTAAGTTGTCTTAATATGCATACATGTTTATTTGCAGGATTAGTTACTGCACTATGTTATGTAGTTAAAAATAATTAGGCTAGTCAATTTTTGGTCTGTAAACCACACTGGGGTCATCGCACGGGGAAGCACGCGGAACCGTCTCCCGTCCAGTTTCTGAAAGGCTGATCAAAACATTATTTAACAGAGTAATGCAGTGTATAACATGTACACATACACATATCTATGCAAATTGAAAAATAATAACACATACGTATATATATAATATATTTATGACTGACCCATTGATCTAGTGGTTAGTGACCCTGACTGCTAAGCCTGAGATTCGATTCCCGCCCACGGGTCGTGCACAGCGAGCACGAGCATTCGTTCTGTGTCTGGGTGTAACTTATCTATAATATTAATGTATTTAGAAATATATAAGTATGTTTAGCAGCAGTCTGGTTACCATAGTACAAGGTCTGCTTAGTTTGAGATCAGACGGCCGTGTGAGATGTCTGAAGTTAATATAATTTTTTTAAAAGACTTCTCCCGCAACAGGAATTATTCCTGTGTCACAGGGGAATTCACAAAAAAACAGACAACGGACACAAAGAACACCCAGACCCTTGATAAATATCTATTAATTATTTGCGGATTACACAATTTTTTCTGTATGTTAGTTTACAGGATCACTAACCTCTAGACCAACAGGTAAGTCGGTGTATATCTATAGAGTTAACTATATTTACTGACAGAATAAGTTTTCTTAAATCTCTAGTTGCATTTCCGCCCTTGTTTAGTAGTAACGTCGGCACCCCACAGTTACCAGTTCGCAGCCTTGCTCCCTGTACGGGAAATAATTGTTTATTTTCGACAGCCACGCACTTAACTGCACTGAACACTAACAAGTAACGACCATTTGCAGAGTGGACGCCTTTCCTTTGAATCGCGGTAAACTGATTATTTAGTTTCATTGGTTCTTTTGTAGGATCTGTGTAAGTACGTATTCGTTAACCACTGAGTACGTTTTCAGTATATTAATACATATATAAGTATAAGACGAGACACCCATTGATTTAAAAAAAAGTAAAATAATGTACCGAAATAAAGGGTTAATTACTTAAATGTATTACCAGTACTACTGACGAAGTCGAAGTAGAAACTGTTTGGACTATGGTAATGTTTTACATTATTATTACACTGGAGCAAAAAGCTTCAATCTTTCATCAGAACAAACAAACGACCTAACGCTATGCATATTCAGAACAATACATTGCTAAATATGTTTATCTATCCTGGCTGATTTCATTCTGCGTATTGTATTATCTGTATTGTCAATAACTTTAGTGCCTAATTTACATTTCCATATAAACTACAGCATGTTACATTGTACATACATCAAATCGCACATTGCCTATAAGTGCATATAGATAAATGCGATGCATACCAATTGGAACAGTCGCGGAATAACAATTGTAGGATAACAGCCCAGCAAGTTTTCCTGTCAACGATTGCAAATAAAATACCAACTGCAATTTTCAACACGGTCCTAAACATTTTTTGCTAGCATCTATGTACGGGTGACATAAATAACAGTATATATATAGGGAAGCGCATATACAACACAATGGCAAATGTCGGTGCTCACTCGCGAGCATTGTAGCGTGGCGCGGGAGGCGTTACGAATCAATGGAGGGAATTATCGGCACTGCCGACTCCGTGGAGATGGTGTTAGAAAATGTTTCTTGACCTACCTATAGATTTGTTGACGAATGATTATTAATTTTTGACAGTTATCATTGCAAAGAATATATATTAAAATAAATGATAGATAACAAATAAAAGACAAATTCGGATAATTATAAAGTATGAGGTAACCTAGATCAACAAAATGCCCTAAAACCTTTTTTACCCTTATGAAAGATTTTTTAACTGCCCCTAAGAGCTCGTACACAAGCTCACTGACCTATCTAAGTTTCTTGATTAGGAAACGGACTGCCCTTTTCACCTGACAGACCAAGAAGGAGGATTATGATTTTCGGTGTGGGGTTGTATGTCTGTGTGGATGTATATATATATGTAGGTATTTATGATGTTTCTTTGTCACGTCCTAGAGCCTAACGGGATCGATAGATTTTGACATGTGACATGTTATTTGAATCGTGTCTAGGGTAGGAGTGTCATAGGGTATAAATTATGTATTACCAGGTAACATCAACGAGACGAGTGAACCGAGCGAATGAAATAAATTAGTTTAACCAAAATTTTGATTAGCAAAAGTACAAACATTTTTTATGGGGAACTGTGTTAAATTATGTAATATAAAAAAAAATCTCATGTTTTTCAATGTGAAGAAATTTAAACACTGCATAAAACGCACGCTTTGTAAACAAGTATATTACAAAAAAGATGATTACTTGGCTGACAATAATTTTGGGCAACTTGCTGGTCCTGCTCAACACTCACACTACATAAGAAATTTCACTGGTGTATTCGTTTTATTTATACTCTTGGTTTTATTGACATAGATACTTTTTATACAATATGGACATAAGAAATTTACATTGTAGGTATTTTATGAATAACATAAATTTTTGAGTTGTACATGTAAGAACTGTGTAGTCAATTATTAAGGTTTATGTTTTGTGTGTCCTGACAGTTATGAGTAAGTCATGCTCGTCTAGAAATCCTACCAATGGTGGTGTATGTGTCAGTCGTTCGGCTCCCTTTTATGTTGCGTCTCGCTCATGAAAGAGTGCCATTGGGCTGGTCATCTCTGGACTGCTATTACTTAACATAGAATAGCAATTACAATAAACGTTACTTTAGAATGATATATTGCATTGTCCTCAAATCTTATCTTATTTTATGTATACACATGAACGGGCCACTAACTTCACGACTGACTTAGTTTAACTGACTTTCTCTCTTGACAGTTTAAAAATGATTGCTTCAGTTGCAATAAATGATTGAATTTTTTGATTTGTGAAAAAAATAGAAAGGAAGTTAATATTGCAATAGGGTTTTGTATTTTCTTTTTATATTTTATTTGCTAATACAACCAGAGTGTGAATCACATTATCTAGTCTTTATAATACGAACACCATCTTGAACATTTTCGAGTATATAAAATTAAGTTATAACATTTGAATCAAAACGTTCCAACAAAAAAACCTGTTTGACTTATGGACAAATAATCGGTTTCCGCTTTATTGACAATATGCCTACAGTCTTTCCTAGCTTAATAGTATACTGTGAGTTATTCAACATCCTGTAACATTCTGTAAAGAAAAAGTGATCCTCTTAACATGCATTACCCAAAATAAATAAAAGGCATTTCAGTTCCTTCCAGACCTCAAAATTAATATAATCAGAACACACCTCCAGTCAACTTTTGTGCCAGATTAGTTCGTTCTACGCAGCGCATCGGTTGAAGAGGTAAATGAAATGCTATCCGGAGGGGAAAAGTTAAATTACTGAATTTGAGGGTCAAAGGAATAAGTCTTCGACAGACACGCCTATTGAGATGTCTATTGATTTAAAATGTGTTGTTTTGTTTATGGCTTTGTTTGAGGTAAATAGTGGCTTATGTGTGCTACCCTAATACTAAGAAACAAATGGAGTAATACTAATAAAAGCGTACATTTTACAAAGACTGTATAGGGGGACAGGCAATTTTTCCATACTTGAGATCGTTAATAGTGATATTTTATGTCCCTTAGTGGCATCTATTATAGTAATTGAAAACCATTGGCTGCCTTAATAATGTACATAAATGGATAAACGTATTCGATGTTAAAATATGTATAACTACTTGAAGTAATAAGTTTGATTGATTGATATTTGTTTATTATTGTATCTATCTATCCCTTTATTTCTTTATTCTAATCATTCATAATTAAAAGAAGAAGTATTTCTGTTGTGGTTTTAAGATAATTTCTTTTTCACATTGTCCATTTTTCTTAGGGAATTATCCAAAAAAACTCTGGTTTCTAAGTTATTTTTTAACAAAAAAAGAATATTTAAGGAAACCATAAATATAATTATAAGAAATTATAGATTATAGGATTACGGATTATGTTACAATGTTTATTTATTATTTTTGTCAGAATAATGAAATATAAATTCTTATTTTAAGCAAACTGTAAAGTATTTATAAGAAATAAAGTTTTAGCTTTAATCCGAAAACTCTTAGTGTTTATTTTTATTTAAAAATAAGACTGTGTAAACTAATGTCATCATTAATATGCCAAATTGTCGGTGAAACATTAAGCTATTAAGTAATTGATGACTCGTTTTGACAAATATACTCACTTACCGAAAACCTCGAAATTAGGGTGGGGTCGTAGTAATGACCCCGTTTACCGTTATCTATGACGATCACTACCAAATTTAAAATTCGAACATCATAATCTAACTTCTGGAGGACGAATAAAAAACCGGGAAAGTTTTTTAATAGTATGATTATTTGATTTTGTGTTTTGAGAATTAGATGTTACAGCTCAAATTCGTTTGTGTCGCGATGATGAGAACTGGAACATCTGCCTTTGTCTGTAAGCGACTCGAGCGCATTTGAAATTTTGAAAAAGACCTCGTCGCCACAGCAACAGATGCGACATGGATTCCTAAAAGCAGATGTTTATTAAATACCCTCATAGATTAAAGTGGGGAGTTGTTTTTGTTTTATAATTTCTTGCATTGGACAATATTGCTCCTTAACGGGTTTGACCCTTTAGTTACGATATGCGGGCAAGATAACATGATAATCGGTTTCATTGTCTTTCATTGCCGCTGATGATGAGTTATACGAAAATTGCTAAAAGTTAAAGAGCTTAAATGCTTTTGCATTAGCTCATCTTGCATTATGATATAAGTTATTATCAATTCCTATTTACATTAAACAAATTGCAATAACTTCACATAAACGACTATAAAATATATTTATAGGTAAATTGAAGATAATTAATATATTGATTAAATAATGTTAGTAGATCTTAAAGCATTAATTAAAAAATAACCCAAATTAAAACGAACCACTTTTGTAAGTAATTACCAATCAGTCATACGTTAAATAAACGTATAGAGTAAATTTGTAAACCGTAGCGATTTAAATTCATTCGTTAGATTAATATAAAAACAGTACAACGGTCTTTTCACTACGTTAGTCTGTAGCAAAGGTGAAATTTCACGGCTAATTTTTATATGATTCGTGGAAGTTGGCACTGGTTTAATCTAAAATACGACTGAACTACCGTTTGACATGCAACCGTTGCGTGGAATGGAATTAGATAAAAGTTTCAAAACTATTTCATACAAAACATTTAAGGTATGAGGAAGCGTCGGAAATAGGTTGATTTAAATAGGATGCGTAAGTTATTACATACGTATATACATGTGTATAAAAAATGTTTTAGTTCTGAATATTGTGTGGTTTTCTTGATTGTTTCAAATGAAATATCGGAAACCATTATTCTGTGATAATCCCTGATTATGGGCTCCTAATTGATGAATACTCTCAGTTCATTGATTGAGTCTCTATTTTTCATACTATTGTGGATAAATAAATTAAAGGACATTAAACAAGTAAACTACTGCTGCTTGTAGTGTTTACTTAGATCTGATAGTACCTAGTTGGGATTTGTAGACTGCACTTGCTGACCAACAATTGAAGTGTGTCCTTGTTGTTATTGTCCATCTCACTTAAGAGCAAACGTTAAAGCTCAGCTAACCTGACGTTATTCTGAAGCACCATCTTCATAGTTTCCCGTCTACGTGCCTGTCCACAAGACAACATTATTAATGTTGAGATACTTGGAAACTATTTTGTAAAGATAAAACAGTTTTTTTTGTTTATTTTATAGTTATATGTATAATTAACACCTTTATAAGTAGCTTGAAGTGTCGTCCGCTTTGTATATAGAAATTATTTTAATTTATATAAAAAGTAACTTCTAAGTTTATAAGTATTACTTTGTAACAGAAATAAATAAATAAGGAGTGAATTTCACATTATTTTAGTTATACATTTAAATATTTCAGTGCTTAATCCTTTAACTGGATAATAAACTGTTTCTCATACAACAACGCTGTACAAACGCAATTAGATCATAATGATTAACTTAAAACAATGCACCACATAGCTTAACATTATATAAGATTTTTCGTAGACCGTGACGTCATTTCAAACGTAAGGCTGGTCCACACAATAGAGGCCACGGGCGATTCCGGCCGCGCCCTCGCTACGGCACTACCACGGATATGATATTTATGAGGGGTACATTTTACTCTATAATTACGTATCGATTCGTCCGTCTCTGTGACGCCCAAATATTATTCATACGACCTCTTCAATTACTGTTGTATAGGTAGATGTACTGTTTAGAATACACGAATAATTATTTTGTCTGTGCTCTCAACTCAGTAGTGCGAGGTTATATATTATTATTAAGGATTACTAAAATATTTGTAAAGGAAAATTTTCATGTTAAATTACGGGGAAAGGGTAGAGGAACGTTGAAATAGTAATACGTCCTCTCAATCGCTCAAAAATACGTATAATTCCAATATGTGAACATTTTAGCTATATCTCTAAGAACTTGTTATTAATTGAGCATATATAAATGAAAAAAACCATAACCACCTATACTAATTAATTACAGTCATGTCCCCCTGAATGTTGCCTGTAAGATAGTGCTTGTTCTGATAAGGCCGTCTATTATATGTTTTATGTATAAAAATATCAGTTTTTATATGTATACTTTGTGTACAATAAAGAGTACTTACCTACTTACTAAAGAAACTAAAAACCATGTTCTGTGTTATTCAATTAACCCCAAATAATAACCTCGGTCTAGTCTCGCTTCAGGCAAACACGTGATGTCATTCATTTCATATTGTTACATTATTTATTACCAGACGATGTTGTAAAACTAACTAAAAGCTGATATTTCGACATACAACACCAGTGATACATGACAACAACATTTTCATGTTTTACTAAAAGCCTTAAAATAATCAGAATAAGTGCCTACAACGTTATTAATTAAATTGAGCGAGGTATTAGCGTGTTTGCATGTTGCGGGTCAATAGACATTTTTGTTGAAACTTCCTTACTTACCCACCTAAATAAAGGAGCTTACAAAAACTGTTTCCAATAAATAGATCAATTCACGAAGATAATAAGCAAAAGTGAAAGCGTACACGTGATTGCGAGTCCCGTTGGCAATGTACCTGTTGCAGTCTTATTTACGACCCAAAACAAGCGCTTTATCTCGCCCTGTCCATATAATGCGACCATAAAACGCTCCACACCGATCCTTTTACGACTTCTTGCATAACACCCTTTTGTTTATAAACAAAAAGAATTCAAGGTCCTTGCTACCTTGCGATTTTAGTGTAATTGTATTTAGTGACCGTTTTTCGGCCGTCGAGTAAACATGTTAGTTGTGTGTTAAGTCTTAAAGTTACGTGTAATAAAATGATAAAAATTGCAATAAAAATTCTGCGAGCATACGTGTCATTAACAGCTGATCGATATATTACCGTGTTTAAATTGTTGTAGCGTTTGTCATTGTGACTGGATGGGTTGTAAATAAATAATAAATTAAGTGACGTATCGTTTTGGGTTGATAAAATCTGCTATTCCTTTAAGCATTGCGCGCAAAGTTTACAAGCATCATTATATTTACGGTCGCGATAATCATCGCGCATGTTAATTTTATTTATACAATTTTGAATGTGACGTTTACAGATAAATTTATGGGAAAGAATAATTGTGAGCTATAGAAGTATAGAGGACCAAGCAAGGTAATAACTTTATTTGTTTTAAGTTCTAGTGGGATGAAAACATTCAAATAATGTCAACCCCATCAAAAATAAATATTCATAAAATTTTTAAATCTGATGAAATCTGAAATCATTTACATTCCAAGCTTGGTAACAAAGCTGAAACATGAAAAGTACTCAAATAGAAAACGCGTCGTATATGTAAAAATCAGACAAAAAGTGGATCTAATGTAGGGAACGCAGCGATGGCGGCCGGGACGTACCGGGAGGGGCAAGCGGGGCGGGGCGGAACACAAAAAACTAATAATAACAGTGTGTGTCACCCCATCAGAGTAGTGTCCCATTCCTGCGTCAGGCCGACGTCACTCATGTGAACTTTGTATGCCATTTTGGATAGCGAGACGCTTTTGGGAGCGATAGTAAAAATAGCTCAGTATTATTTGTATGTAGGTATTTCAGTCGTAGTCTCGCAGTTAACATCAAGCAGACGTTGACGGCCTAATTATATTTATATAGTTAAATATTACATGTATCTACCTATTCATAACGACTTGTGAATTTATAGACACCATTTACGACAGTAATTAAAGTAAAAATATGCATAAAACTCGCATTGTTTTTCTCATTTTTATTGTTTTAGTACTTTTTCATTATATTTTATTGTTCAAACACATAGCCATAATTGTATTGTATTATTCATGACTACTTTTTAATAATCCTTCGATATGCTACACATGCCACTTTATTCTTTAGATAAGATGAAATTCGGATAAAGTAAAGGCCCCATTTTAACCCAGATTATATGATAATTTCAAACGAATTCAGAGCCCTTGTAAACTACTTTTAACAGAACCAGATATCAGAACCAATACGGTATACTGTGTTTATTGAAGTTGAAATAAAGAATTCTGTTACCAAATTCAGATTTAAAAGCTAAAATGGAATTCCATTCTAATATCATATTATTAACCGTTATTACTAATCAAAATTCTCGTATATATCTAGACGAAGATGCGTTTAGGACCATATATATATATATATAATACTAAACTATGCTATACTAAATAAAACCCTAAAAATTAGATAGTGCTCAAATGTAGAACGGCCGTAAGTCTAAAAACAGTTCTTACAAAGAAATATCTTTAATATTATTGTTTAAATATACCAACTACTGTTATATTATATATCTTGTATATACTTGTTATGTTTTGAATATATTATAAATACAAAAATAATTGGGATTTGATTAAAAAAAAAATAAAGTACCTAATCGCTTCACGTGAGATTTGTTTAGATTCTATAAAAGAATATTACAATAGTATAGTAAATTTAAAATATCAGACCACCACCAAAGCTAACCTCTAACATAAAATTACTTCCAACAATTTGTACACAGAGAATTTTTAAACAGATTTAAAACTTCGTTCGCCTATCATTACCAGAGCAATACTAATCCGGCGTGTAATCTTACGTAATTATAACATGCTACGGCTAGTGTAAGTCACGATTTGTGCTATCTAGGCATGGGGCGAGAGTTTAAAAACTACGCTGTCCTTGTGTGTGTTGAGTTCAGATGTGTATGTAGATACCGTAGCCGGAATCTGATTATCATCGCGTACTTTAAAAGGTTGTAAACACAAAAGGTGCAAACGTGAAACTATCATGGATGTTTGAAATTACTTACAATTATTTGAACAATCAGTAAAGTCTTAAGTTAGTTTACATGTGGCATACGTACAAGTGGCGTAAAAAAAATAGTTAAATATAAAAAAAAGCTTTAAATCATCTAAACATCTTAAAGAAAAATTAAAATCGATTGGTTTCAACCTAAATAAATAATTTAGCTGCTACACATAATGCTTCTTAAATTTGACCACAGACCACTTTATGTAACAGCCAGTATAGTCATCGTTATCTGCCACAGCAGACACATCGGCCTTTACTTTCAAAAAAAGTATCTTAGGCAAGTATGCAATTTAGCGACAACGCCTGTGTAACAAACATTTTTTATTTATAGCAACTGTGTTGGATTAATTAGCTGATTTGTTTAATTCACCTTTACAATATCCCTTAAAAATAAACAAATTATGACTAACTAAAGTGCTGTGACCAATAAATCATAAAATGTCGTGATTTAGTTTTTACATGTCCTGGGTGTTTTCGTTATGCCCACCTTCCCCTATATAATAGTCTTTGGTAGTCTCATACTAGTCCACTACAAAGCTTATTGTGCCACCGTCTTAATCTTAAGACCGTGAGCTAAACTGGCTGATAATCCTGGACGAAAACATGCGAAACACGATCGCTTCCCAAGCTCGCCACCGTTGCTAGCCATGCGATGTCAAATTATTGGAACTTATTTTAAATATGTACTTACCTATTCAAAATTGGCTAGCTATTAGAGTACAATACAACAAAAATAAATACAATATTATGTAGATCAAACAGATCAAAATGATGTCATTCCTATCCGCAAATTAAAAATGATTAATCACGTAATTGAGATGCAAAATGGTTTTGGAACATTGATTGGTATTTCATCAACGTCAAGCGCATTGAACATCAAAATATAGATGTAAAAGAGTTATGGCCAATTTGCTGTAATACATTATACGGCTTTATCATCTAATCTGGTGAGCAAGATATACAAAAAAGTTAAGAAAAAATTGCCGGTCGTTTTATATTAGGTTGATGATTTCACCTTAGAATACTATCTGGTATCATCTCACCCCTGTTGAGGGGGGTGGGGAGACTATTTGAAGCACTGGGCTCCTTATAGTGATTTTCCTCGCAGCTCACCACTGTGAGCCGGTCATTGGAGTTAGCTCACCGGCCTCGAGGTTTGCTCGCCGATCGCTCCTCTGAAGAGGGGTCCAGCGAGCCGCCTGCGAGAGGTCGGTGGTTGGCTATCTGCATCCGATGGCAAAGCCAATGCCCCGCTCGAAGGAACTGATATGAGCTCCCGAGCGGGGCGTTTGAGTCGCCTCCGGATGAGTGTTGTGTCGTCTGGATGTGGGAGCGGAGCAATACCTACCAGGTGGGGAAGTTTCGAGCGGTCAGCCCGCTCAAACATCCCCGTGGCGAGTCTGCTCACAAACTCCTTTATTGGTTCCCACTTCAGGTCTCGGTGGATTGTTGCATTCCTGAGGTACCTGGGGGCGTCGACCACCATGCGAAGGCAGCTGTTCTCTACAGCCTGCAAACGTTGGCGCGATGTCCCTGCTATCAAGTTGTACCAGGCCGGCCCACCGTAGGTGAGGCGCGACCTGATATATGTTTTGTAAATGCCTAGTTTGGCACTTACTGGTAGTCTGGAGGATAGCAGGGGACGCAGCTTCGTCCGCGCAGCTCTGGCCTTCGCTGTGATGGTCTCGACGTGGTGGTTCATCGACAGTGATCTGTCGATGGTGATTCCCAGGTACTTGACCTTTGGGGACCATGGGATGTCCTCTTCCATCAGACGTAGGTTTGGCGGATAGTGTGCCATACCGGTTATCATCGCCTGGGTCTTCGACACGTTGCACTTGAGCCTCCATCGCTTCAGCCAGCCCGGAAGGGCTTCGAGTGTGGGGCGCAATTTCCGTGCAGCGTGTGCGGCGTTGCGTGAACTTGACAAGTACGCGGCATCGTCTGCAAACAGTGCCAGCTTGACGTCTCCGACTACAGGGATGTCATCCGTGTAGTGGGCGTACAAGGCCGGTGACAGACAGCTCCCTTGCGGGACTCCGGCACTGATGGTTTTGATTTCCGATGTGGTATCCTCTATAGCCACACGGAAGGTTCTCTGGGTCAGGAACGATGCGATGATCGCGACTACTTTTCGTGGTAGAGACGATGTCGACAGCTTGTGGATGAGACCTTCATGCCACACTCTGTCGAACGCCTTCTCCATGTCGAGCATCACGGTCACCGTGCTCCCGCCCTTGTTCAACCACGTAGCCATCTCGTCTAGGACACGAGTTAGCTGGAGCGTGGTGGAGTGCTCCTGACGAAATCCAAATTGCTCGGGCCTCAGCCGGATGTGGGGTTGAGCCCTTACTAGCAGTAAGCGCTCGAACACCTTGGACGTCGTCGAGAGGAGTGTGATGGGCCGGTAGTTCTCCGGTTTTCTGAGGTCCTTGCCGGGCTTCGGAAGTACGATAACCCGACCCCGCTTCCAGATGTTAGGGAAGTGGCCGGTCCTCAGGATACCGTTGAACAGTTGTGTCAACGCTATGAGTGATTTCAGTGGAAGTCGCTGCAGTGCAGTGTTCGGTATTCCGTCTTCACCAGGTGCTTTCCGTGGGTTGGTTTTCCTGATCATCGTAGCAACCTCGCTCGGTGTTACGAGCAGTTCACCCTCAGACTGGGCGAGGGGCCTCGAGAGGTAGAGATGGGTTGCCGCCTCTATCTCCCGAGTGTGGTCCTCGTCTTGATTGTCGTGAGGTGTGAACTGTTTTTCGAGGCTGTTCGCGATGATCTCGGCACGGTCTTGCGCTTTGTAGCGTATTTGCCCGTCCTCAGCGAACAGGGGGCGCGTGGGGTTTGGTTCTGCAGTCAGTTGCCTGCAGAGTCGGTGTACCGAGGGCTGTTCGTCCTCGATATCTATAAGGAAGTTCTCCCATGCGTCACCTCTGTGCTCCCAAAGAGCAACCTTGAACGTGTTGGTAAGGCGGTTGTATCGGGTCTTGTCTCGGGGGTGCCGAGTTCTCTGCCAGAGCTTCTTAGCCTCTCGCTTCTCCTCGAGCATTTTACGGAGCCGAGCGGGCAGAGGGTTCTGTCGCTCGATGCTCGGTCTAGTGCTCGAGGAGACTCGAAGTGCGGCTTGGATAGCTCCGGTGATTTCTTCGGCGGCTTCGTCGACTTCCACTGGCGTTTTTACAACCGTAGGGCGGCTGTAACCCGCTAGGGTTTCTTGGTAAGCCCTCCAGTCTGTGTGGACTGTGGGCTTCGGTGGGCCGACCGTAGCCGCGGGCTCCCTGAACACGAGTAGCACCGGCCTGTGGTCCGATGGTAGGTCCTCGAGCACTTCCTGTACTGGAGGTGCTCTTAGTCCTTTGAACACTATGATGTCCAGTACGCTATCACTATAGCCCGCTGGGTCCAATCTAGTGGGTTCTCTGGGGCCAGCGATTTCATAGTTATGCATATCGGAGTCTTGCATAAGGAGATTTCCCATTGCGTTGTTGGTGGTGTTGTGCCATGCTTGGTGCTTTGCGTTCAGGTCTCCCGCGATTATGGTCGGCGTCGTATGTTGGAGAAGGCTCCGGAGTTCATCGACGCGGGCTCTCTGATTCGGAGCTCGATAGGCCGCGTAGAGGCGCATCTCCCGCCTGCCGATTTGGACGTCGATACCAAGCGCATACATGGTATCGAGTCTCTTCGGTTCGACGGGTTGATGCACTACTGTCCTCTTCACTAGGACAGCGAGTCCACGATATGCTTCGCCTCTTGGCGAGACCTCATCTTGGCGGTACACAATGTACCCTGGGATCTTGAGTGGCCTGTTGGCCTTCAGGTGAGTCTCGCTTATCAGCATGATATCGACCCGCTGTTCCTTGAGAAATAGGCGTAGTAGGCCTATCTTGGATTTCAGCGTCTCCGCGTTCCAATGAACCACCCTGAGCGGCTTATCCATTGGTGGAGAGTGTTTGCAGCAGTCCTGTTGTGTTTATCTCGCCTGCCTTAACACGCTGTGCGAACAGCATGAGTAAGGCGGCGAGTTGGTCCCTCTCCGGGTCCTTGGCGGGTGGGCTGCTGACTTTGGTTGCCGCCGCAGGTGTGGTTGGCTTTTCCTGGGCCGCCTTCTTTCTTCGGTGCCTTCTCCTCTTTTTTGTGGAGCTTGACCCCGGGTTTGCTTCCGCCATCAGCGTGGTGGGTGCCGAGTCGACGACCACGTTTGGTTGGTCGATGACCTTGGGCGGGCCAGTCCTCGGCGTGAGTCCCGCCTTCTTGTTGCGGGCTTCCCGCTTGTAGATGGGGCACGCCGCACTGCAGGCTGGATGCGGGCCTTGGCAGTTGGCGCACGTGGGTGGCTCCTCCTTTGGTCGAGGGCAGTTGTGCGCCTGGTGCTCGCCACCGCATCGCACACAGGCTAGGCGCCTGTGACAGTTCTGGGAACTGTGGCGGAAGCCTTGGCAGCGGTGGCATTGAGAGGGTCCTTTCTTGCCCCTCCAGGCCTCTATGACGACGCCTGGCATGAGCAAGACCTCATCAATGTTGTAGGCCTTGGCTGCGGTCGGGCTCTTCTCCACTTCTGCGAAGAAGATGCA
This sequence comes from Tyria jacobaeae, assembly GCA_947561695.1. NCBI lineage: Eukaryota > Metazoa > Arthropoda > Insecta > Lepidoptera > Erebidae > Tyria > Tyria jacobaeae. Next base: position 13,991,835 of record OX387218.1, read on the forward strand.
TCCGGGTCTGCTGGTGCGAGCACGGATATGCTTCGCAAACTTGACTGGCACTCCCTTGCTAGTCAAGTCCTCCACAATTTCTTCCGTGGGAGTATCCGCAGGTAAGCCCCGGATAGCCATTTTCAGGGGCTTCTGGTGTGGTGGAGCGATGGCGTAGTAAGGCGCCTTGTCTTGTCCTAGGTCGTCCAGGTGAGCCTGAATGACTCTGAATTCGGCGTCCTCTTTGGGAGTGAATTTAAATCCCTTCCCAAAGGGCCTCACGCTGGGTGGGTGACCGATTTTGGCGGTCAACTCCTTCATGTGGGTCGTCCAGTTCTCCAGACGGTCCACTACAAGGATTGGTTGTCTCCTTGTGGACGTCTGGGTAGTGGGCGCCTTGGAAGGGCCTGGTGTTGTTATGGGCCTTGTTTTTGTTGTTATGGGCCTCTGAGTTGTTGTTGTGGGTTTCTGGGGTGGTGGTGCGGCAAGTACAGCTGCTGCTGTCCTTGGCCTGGGTGTAGGCGTAGGGGCCCGTTCGACTTCCAGTATTACTGGAGTCGGTTCGGGCGAGGTGGAGAGGACTTGGACGTCCATCTCCTCGCTATCCCCTTCCTCGGAGTCCGAGGTTAGGGCAGCCTCTATGGTCGTCCGCTTTGCCGCTTGTGGCTCCGGGTCTTCTTCCCGCCTCCGTTTACCTGGTATAGGCAAAGGGGTAGGCGGCAGTGATGATCCCACCGCTGTCAGGATGTGAACATCCTGCGCAGTGAGGTCCTCCTTCCTCTTCTCTCCGATGTGAACTTCCATCACTCGGAAGTAGGCCTCCAACCAGCGCTGCAGACCCTGCGACATTTCTCCCTTCTCTCGAAGGGAGTTGAAAATACTCAGGTCGCCCTGGTATTTTTGTCGCTGGTCCTGCAGCACTGCGTCGGTCGAGCCTTTTTCTTCGCTGCTGGTGTTCTTCGTGATGCTGGATCCGTCCTCGTGGCGCCTTGGCATGTTTGCCATCACCGTTGAGGTTAGGGTCGGAGACCCCACCCCGCGGCGAAGGTTCACACGCTGGCTTTCTCGGGGAAGGTATTCGCCTCCGAATGTACAAGTACAATTCGGGTGCAAATAATAATATTTAACAAATATTAAATATTAAAATAAGCAGTGTTAGGGGCGCCCGTACGATGGCGGTCGGAGCGCAAGCACGTCCGTTCGCCACGACAGTCCGAAACACTCTTCTCACCTTAGAATGTATTTTGCTCGTAGGTAAGCCATTCTCAAAGAATTGATAACTATTTTGCAATAATAATAGCATAGTTACAATTTAACTAATTTGCAAATTCATGATAAAATTACTTAAATTAATTAACTGGCAAATATTGTAAAAAAAAGATGTTGCCGTTTTGATTCAAAAAATGATTTCAAGTTTGAAAAAACAAACTGGAACAGTTTTTTTTTTATTGTAATCAATTAAATTAAAATTAAAAAGCAGTTAAATAGACAAAAGTAACTATGGAAAACGCTAAATTAAATTCAAATATCGAAAGAGGAAGTCGTCGCGCCGCCCCCGTGTCTCTTTGAGATTTATTATATTTGTCCTTCGCTTATTTCATTATTGCCAGTCGGCAGTCGCGCGATTACGGACAGGCCCGATGAAAATTTAGGAATAGTTTGTAATGTCTCTGATAGTCACGAATTCGTAGTCCTACTATGTTGTTCTTAAATAGTTAGTAATGACTTACTTTGTATATCATTTATTTTGAGACTACCGGTTTACTAATAAGTTTTGTTTTGTTTCAGGTACTATGAGCAATTTGTTTTAATTTGCACGTAATACGGAATCGTAGAGCATAACATTAGGTACAATTTTATAACCAAATAGTTCTATCAATTAACTGTATACATATTATTAAACGTAGCGAAACTTTGAGGAATAAGTATGCTGAAAAAGTAGCATTTCAGAACAAAAACAACTTGCCAGGATTTCAAATTTCTTTAACTAGAACGAAAATCATATCCTAAGTAAACCGAGAAAAACACGCGAAAGCTTTTTGATGAGGTCCCACAGAGTTCACAATTATACTTAAAATTTTCTAACAGTAAGCTAAATAGGTATGTACCTTCATGAAGGTACCCAGATATCATTGTAAAAAACATTTTTTAGTTTGTAAATTCTTAATTTAAATGTCGATTAAACATTCGCAAAATGTTGCTTGTACAATCACTTATGAATAGAAGGCGTTCAATGGATGTCTGTCTCGTTCACACTTGGGAATAACCTTATCAATCTAACACGAATCGAACAATAGCGTCGCATGTTTGATTTATACAGTCGCTTAGTATGAACATTACGGATAATTATAGTGCGACTGAGTCATGTTAACGCTTTAGAGTTTTGATGGTACTTTTTTATTGTTTTATAATCATATATTATGATCTAGTAATAAAAATATTAGAATATCTAATATGTGATCTTGATATGTTAATTAATAAGACCTTAGAGACTATAAAGAATGCTTCGAAATTCTCAAAAGGTGCTTAGTTCCTTTCTGTTCTGTTTGTATTTTTTTTTGTGTTATAGATACGTTAAGACAATCACAGATATAGCTTAAAATAAAAGTTTACCACACTAATCCAAGCTTGGAACGCCGACCTTTAGAAAGGCAATTTCAAATTGAGAACTGTCAATTGGAGCGTTCGGCAACAAATCCCAAGAGGTTTCGTTCGAACTACACCTCCACAAAAGCCGAACAGAAGTAGGAGCTCAGCTCGCGAGCTTTTCAAGGGTGGTGGCTGCTTTCGGCGGGAAAGCAGCGGCTTGAACCGAGAGGGGTTGGGTAGGGTGGCAGGGGGGGCGTGATGGCTCGTATTGATTTAGTGCCGTCGTCGACGGAGCTATGTACTGTTAGGTAGGTGAGTATCGCCCGATGTCGCTTGATGCGCTTTCTTTGAGCCTTGAATGGAGTGCGAACATAAATAATGACCGTGCAACTTCGTAGAAGCGTAGAGCAGCGAATTTGATGATTGTATTCAAAATATGATATTTTCTTTCTGCATACTAACACTCACGCATGTATCTGTAGGCGTATTTAAAGCCTATATTTTCCCAATTATAATTTAGTCACGAAATAGGGGGCAAGCCTTCATCCTTGTCCTTTTAGAAATTAGATGGAATTTTTTTTATTGTATTAACAAGAAATGGATGATAAAAGGAGGTGCAAGATTTTATTCTGTATTATTGCTATCTTATACAATATAGCTAATCATGATATCGTATCAGAAGTAGCTAGAGATACCTACTTTAGTTGAACAAACGCAATGAAGATTTTTTTCAAAAGTATAGACAATAATGAAGAAGTAATATACTGTTTTAAATAAAGTATAACAAAAGTTGAAATGCAACGAAAAAAAATTCAACTTAAACGTAGTCAAACGTCAAAATAAACGTAGTATAAACAAAATCTAGTAGTTTTCCAGTGCAGTCTAGCGCTTTTTGTTGCTGCAGCGCTTAGGTCCCTGAGGACTTTCTAGCGTCGAAGATTTAAATGGATATTTAACTTTAGTCTCAAGAAACCCTAAGTCTATTGGCCTCGTCCTCGGAGTCTAAGCGTTTTTTTTTAAACTTGCGAAACTCTGAGCAAATGGTTTTAAATAGTCCAGATACAGCACTCTAAAACTTTTATAATGGACCGTTTGTTTAAGTTTGTTATTTTATCTTTCTAGAGGATAAAATACTAAACGAATTGTGTATTATTTGATGGTTAAAAGTGAATACATATTTCATTTTAAAAAATCAAGTAGATTTATGCTTAATGACTAATAAGTTTCAATATAGGTTCGATAAACTGTCCAATTGTCAATTTGTTTGACAGATTATTTTTTATTTGATAATTTCAACGGCACAGGCCTTACTGAAATTCATTAAGGCTTTTCCATAAAAAAGATCTATTTTTGAATTCAAGTCGAAATAACACTAGCGCTAACATGCATATTTTTACCAAATATCTGAATCATTTCAAATTTATCATAGTCATTATTTTAGTTATTCAGGTAACAATGTCCTAATGAAATATGGTTGACGCAAAAGTAGCATCACACTGTGGGTATGCAGAATTATAGAGTAATTAAAGTTTAAGCAATACACAGAACATTAAATATTATAATCATTAAAACTGTTAACTTTACTCATTGACATTAAATTATCTCATATATGATACGTCAAACAACAGTTAGATCACAAATGAGATGATAGTTACCACCTAAGTAAAATATATTACCCTTCGCCTTAGTTACCAAAACATTGCATTACATAACGCTTTAGAAATCGCAGGTTTTAATTGTGAAACACAGAATTTATAACGTAAACCAGTAAATAAAATAAAAGTGTGTCAATTTTCATACGAAAATAGATACGATAGTACTTATATAACATTTCCTCACGCGACCACGTGTAGAAATTCGGAACGGCTAACAAGCAACAACTCGCATTCTCTGTCCGTTAGCCTAATCTGCGCCGACATAAAGAATTTTATGGTTGTTGCGGCGAAGCCCGCGCCTACACTTTACACCCGGTTTTGGGTACGCTTCCTACTTATTTTAATTACCATTTTAATTGCTATACGACCGTCGATAACGATCGTATCTCTATAAACACTATTGTTTATATTCATAAAAAAAAGAATTGTTTCCAAAAAATATATTCAAAAGTGTACTGGATAAATAGGAAAAAGGTTTTGACGCCTAAATGTGATGTTATTCAAAAGTCAGAAGTTTAAATATACGCTTACTTTACAGTCAGTATTTGCAATTCACAGACAGAAGTCGCTCGGCAGCTAGGACTTAAGAGTTATCTTTTATTTATAACATCGTAAAGAATCTCTCTCTAATCTCTTACTATATTAAGTCGAAATATTCTCATCGAGAAACAGAAACGACAAAAAAGATGTTTTGAGAAATATAATCATTGAAGTAAGAGCTGAATATGAAATAAAATTTGAAATGAAAACAATGTAATCTTTGGAATTTACAGCACATCTTCCTTAGCTCTCTTAAAGGTATCTATCACCTGCTGGGAAAACTGTGCCCTGTTATGTGAGCCAAGTGTCACTCTAAAGTTGACAGATAGGTATTTGGATACTAGAAGAAGGCTGAATCAATAATTTAAAAACCAGGCTAAAACTTTTCTAAGATACGAGGACTCAAGCATACGTTTAGACAAATCTACGGTCTCATAAGTTACATTTATAAAACTGTAAATAAATAAATTGAATTATGAGAGCATTTCTTTATACTTATATGTTGAAATATGTGAGTTTTAGAAGGAGCTTTTTCCTATATTTCATTACAAGTAACACCATCCGCCGTTGCCTCGTCGTTTTCTGTATCAATTTTATTTGCTGCGTAGTACTGTACTCCTACAGACAATTTTTGTATTTCATGTCGTTGTAGGAACAAATCATTTTGACCAATCGATTTAATCAAGTAACCTTATCTAAACATCGTGTATTACACATAGCGGTTACACAAACGTAGTAGGGGCCATAAGTCCGGAAACCAGCGGGTGTTCACTCTCATAATTATATTCACGTCTGATATTTTTGAACTTTCACGTTGGCTCTTTATTTCGGCAGTTTTTTTTTCTAAACTTCATGATTTACGTCACTTCTGTGAACAACGGTGTCGGATTCTGTAGATGTCGGCGTCGAAAGCTTTATGTGAGACTAAAATTTATTTTGTTTTAAACGATCCTCAAGCGTTATATCTATATATTAAGTGAAATAATAATGTGTTAAATATATTAAGTATATTAATATAATGCCAGAGTTTTTAAAACCTATTCAAGATGATTTTGAAAATTTAATTAGTATTAGAATTACATTATTAACATATTATTATTAACTTATGTTAATAAAGTTAATAATAATATGTTAATAATGTAATGATAAATATACGAAAATAATGCTTAAGTTGGAAAATAAATTGAGTTCTTTAAGTGTCATTACTATTGTCATTAACAAAACGTAATGTAATTTCTGGATAATACGAAAAAGTAATATATGTTATGATATATTAACAATAAAACTCTTAACCAAAGCTCTGCAAAGTAAAAACAATTAGTTATCACAAAGTGTTACAATAAAAGCGAAGCTCTCCTCTTTCCTGTTAGTTTTCGCTCCCTTGCACTTTTCCCGACCAAAACGAACAAAAGATTTACGTCGACCACGTCTGGGCCTTTCTCTTCGATTCTACTTTTGTTTTAACTTATATCTAGTTAAACTGCAACCTTACTGCTAAGAGTCCGAATTTTTTATAGGGTTAGGAAAGGAAAATAAATTATATCTATGGGGTCTCGTTAGCCACCGAAAATAAATAACGAAGTAAGATAAATTGTTAAGTATTAGACGGCACCTTTTTTTTTTTTACGTGTGGAAACCCCCACGGGTCTTCACTCACCGGAGCTGACGGTGAAGTGGTATGTCGGACTCGAACCGACTAAAACCACACGGTGTTCCGTCATAAGTGGGTCTATTGCAAGGGACCTGGGTATACCCAAGAAGGGATGCTTCCAGGAACCCCTGCAGACCTTGGCCGCCTCTTTTCCAGGGCGGCCACACCATGGCAATATGTGGGGCATAACCCCCCCTCAAGTTTGAGAGGCGTGCGTGGAACACGTCACGCCACCGTCTCAGGCCTGCTTCTGCTAGGGTACGGACAGCCCTACCCGTTACTCCCAGGCCAGTGCTCATGGAGGCCGGAGATCGTTGTGTGCACTCCGGCGCCTGGTGCGTCTTCTGCGGGACGGGTTAGTATTTGTCCTCTCCCGTATCCTCTACGCCGCCTCTTTAGCCAACATGACTTCCTCGCAGAATGAGGCGGTGGAATCCCACTCGCTCTCGCTTCGGACCATGGACAGAACCATGGTCGCCAGGGAGAGGCTTAGAGCCGTCACGAGGTTTTGGCGCTGGTGCGCCCACGCTGTGCACTCCACAAGTGTGTGTTGTGCAGTGTCCTCGCGACAGCCTCCGCAGTGATGGCACGCAGACGTTGGCTCCCGGCCTATACGACACAGATACTTACTGAAGCAGCCATGTCCGGTGAGTATCTGCGTCAACCGGTAGGAGAGGCTGCCATGTCACCTCTCTAGCCAATCCTTCATGATGGGCCTTATCGCCGAAATTGTGGCGTGCCCTGCGCTCGGTCGCTCGAGTCGTTCTTTCCACTCTACTAATAAGACCTGGCGGAGCTGGGACCGTTTTGCCTCGATTTCACAAGGCATGGGTCGCAACCCCCTTTCCAGCGCCCCCTTGCGCCAATTGTAAAGTGACGCAAGGACTGAAGAGGATACCGCACTCCGCACATTAGTGGAGTGCAGCAGTGGGCCGACCTCGTGAGAGAGACCATGGTTATGTTATTATGAGACTATGGTCCAGAGCGAGAGTGCATGGGATTCAGAAACACACCATATTGGGGTCGCCTTGCCACCTATTAGTTCTTATTAGTAGGGTGATGATCCGCGGGGTTTTCACATAAAAAAGGCCGTTCTATAGGACCATACTTAAAGTTAGAAATATGTGTAAAGATTTCTGCCTACAAATTTATCAATCAAGAATCTTAGAAAACACAAATTTTAATTCGGGATCAATTTTCTATAAAAATCTGCTTTGCTTTTACTTTACAAGAATATCATATTTTCTGAGAATGCAGATTAAACGATTTTGATCATTTGATACAAAATCTCTTAAAGACTATAATTTATCCAAAGAAGGTAATTCATCTATTCAAATTTTCCACTTCGAACTCAAAAACAGACTTAATTATGATTTATTCCTTCTATTTCCATTTCTACAGAGCTGAATCAGAGTTAACAATGAGTTAATAATCCAATTAAATTTTCCTTCGACTTGTCCTTACCATGTTTCAAATTCAAATAAATCACAGACTCGAACTCGACTGACGGAAATAGCACTCCGTCGGTTAATAAATCCCAGTCTATTTAAGCAATCTCAAACGAAAAATCTGGAATAAGCCACATAATATCACCTAGCACTTAACTTTTTAAATTCAAAAAAATAATTAAACAAAAAAGGCATTTTGAAATTTATCGCAGTTCTTTGAATTTAGGAACATACTAAAAATTTAAATTTAAGAAAACTTTTTGATCACTACGTCTTATGTTTTAAGGCTAGAATGATCGAGAATGATGAACACCCAAACCTTAACGTACGGTACGGTAAAAGTTCTTATGTAATGAATTTTTAATTGTACGACATTTTATTATGGGATGGGGCAAACGAGCAGACGGATCACCTGATGGCAAGTGACCACCTTCGCCCAAAGACACCCTGATCTCAAGACTCACAAGTGCACTGCCGTCTCTTTAAGAGAGGGTAAGCTCTTTTCTTGAAGGTTGAAAAAATGGATGGTGACAATTTATTCCACAGGTTTGTTGTGCGACGCTAAAAGCTTCTGGAGAAGCGCACAGCGGTGGAGTGCCATCCAGGTGATGGGGATGGAAATTTTATCACTAAGGTGGATGGCGGAAATGTGCGGTCAGTATAAGTCCGAAGAATTACTCTGAACACTCCCCATGATACAAGCGATAGAGAATGCAGAGAGAAGCTACATCTCAACGCAACGGCGAACCATCATAGTATGCATAGAGATGAGAACAGTATTCCATATGTTTCTGAACCTGTGCCTTATAAAGTTGCAGACTGGCGCGAAATACTGGCTCGATCTGTTTAGCACACAAAACTTCTTCGAGGCTAATTTGGCCTTACCCTCTAAGTGACAGTCAAGGTTTTTGTGCCGAATAATATTGTTTTCCTGTATAAAATTTAAAAAGATAATCTCGATGACGTCTGTCATTATAAAACTTCGATAACTATTAGTAATTATTAATTAACGATTGTCATAAGCAATCAATTAAAATAGACACGATAAAGATCGGGTTAAAATAAAATCAATTTAATTATTTAATAACACGTGGGCTTCAGAACGCTTTCAGTATTTTGGAGTTGTTGCTTTCTTATCATTCATTTTAAGATTGAAAAATAATTAGTTACACTATAAAAATGCACTGTCTAATATCTAATGTTCACACTTAAAATTGAGTGACCCTGCCTACTGAGCCCGAAGACTTAGGTTCGATTCCCAAATGTGACAAATATGTACTTTATGTGATCCACAAATATATACTTGTCCCGATTCTGGGTGTTCTTTGTGCATGTTACTTCTATATTGGTAAAGTCTTTCACACAGGAATCAATCCGCTGAAGTGCGGAATAATTACCAAATGTTGTAAAAAGATGTACTGGAACATGTGGACGTTTACTATAAAAATATATTATCACAATCGATACTGCCTAGTTGCTAACTCACGTTGCAGAGTGACTGTGAGTGTGACTTTATCTTAAGAGCTAATAGATATAAAGCTACACATAGTTAATAAATAATAATATACAATGATCTCAACTCTTCTTTCAAATAATTGTTAATTACGCATATCATGGACTATACGCATAAATAGAGATATTCCATAAAAAAAATTGTGACTTAAATCAGATCCATAATTAAGTCAGTTAATCAAAATTTTAAACCGTAAAATGTCGATATCATGTTAATGTGGACACATTTAAATTATCATAATCGTAAAATATATTTAATACCGTGGGAACTTAGTGGTGGCAATGTACAAGTTATAATTAAAGAAACTAGTTTTTAATTACTTCTCAAATTAACATGCTTTACTCAAGGTTCGCTCTTGATACTAGGCAAGAACTTTGTCAATAAAGTAATATTTTTAAGAAAAGAACGAATATTTTGAGTTACCAATCGGTCTTCAAAATGAAAGTGTATTTATTTTTGGTAACATATCTGTACTATATACAAAAACATACCACTTAAACAAAAATAGAAATACTTTCTGCTATGTTTATCAAATTATATTATTATTTTATATTATATACGTTATTAACGGTTACCCGGCGTGTGCTACTACGAAAAAAATAAAGTAATTATTGTAGTCGAATTTTAAACGTGAGGCGTTACTTACCGCTTGACTAGATAAATGTATATTTAAAGCATATGAAAAAGATTTAATAATTCGACAGCATTTCGTGTAACAACAAAGTCTAGAACAGAAGTAGTCTAGAACATCTCAATATTCTGTTACAGCGTTTACGAATTTTGCGATAACTAAACGCGACAATATCGCGAGACCTACATTAATACCCGTCTTTACTTATCTGAACGTTCAATGTCGATCCGATGTAATTAGTCTCTTTAAACTTTTGATACATATTAATTAATCCAGTCAGTCAGGTTACTGTATTACACACAGTTTTAAATAAGCGCAGTGGAATTTAAAACCGACAATACCGGAAATGTTTCTGTTATATGGTGGTGACATCAAGAGATAAGGCTAAACAAATTTCATGTTAGTGTTGAAAAAATCGATATCATTATTTTTCGGCGTCTTTCTTTGAGTTCAGGTGAGGCCCACTTTTAGATAGACAAACTACACATGAGAGAATTTGAAATAGTTTTATTTATTTTTTACTTTATATTCTTATTAAATAAGCATATTGGGGTATTTAGGGATTTATTAGTTATTACTATATAGTATTGCTGTATTGATTATTTTTTAACCGACTTCAAGAAAGGAGGAGGTTCTATGTTTAACTGTATATATGTATATATATATTTTTTGGACCGATTTTTAAAACTCTTTTTTTGTTTGAAAGAGTGCACTTCCGAGGTGGTCCCATTGAAACCAAGTCAGGATCTAAGGGTGGAATCCGGGGAATCCAGGGTTTTGTCTCTGTTTCTCATTTTCAACGCTCACCATTTTATAATTACGCTCTCTTACCGCAGCCAGTCTTTGTGTACGTTGAGGAGGAAGTTCTGTTCTAATGCGTTCGTTAATAACATCGAGTCCATATTGACGCTGTTCAGGAGTCTCATTAGTTAAGCGGTTTTGTATAACATAGCTCATAGACATAGCCAAATAGAATGCACTTCCGAGGCAAAAGAATATATTATTATTTTTGCATTGTTTGGGCTCGGCACCTACTTCAAACTGATGAGGTGGTAGTAGCTAAAATAATATTTTAAATAGATAAATAGGTTTAGGTAGGTATTAAGCTAAATTGTATGTATATAGTAAAATATAAAATACGTGTAGTAGATAGGTTAAATAAGTTTTTTTGTTTATTTTTATTTAAATACATACATATTTTATTTTAAAACTTATTTTTTTTTGGTAAAAATCTAAGTTGGATTATTTTTTCCTTTTCAGTGAGTTCCTTATTTATTTTTTGAAGTTGGCTCATTTTTTTTAAATGTGAATTATCATTGTAATGAGTTAATGACAAAGGAGGTAAATGTTAATATATTGAGTACCTCTATTGAATTATAACAGTGGGACCACCTGGTATTGATAAGCCTTTATTACAGATAGATAATCAGCCAGATACATCGTATCGAAAGTATCGTTGTCGAGTATAAAAATCGTTGGCGGCACCTATTCAATCATGTCGGCTGGCGACTTGTGCACCTGCTTGCATACATATTCATTAGCTCGATACCGCTACACAGTCGCTATCAATGACGGTTTTCGCAAAACTACGGAGGGATAAAAATACATTTTGGAAATCGAAATCAACTGCTTAATTAAAGAACACTCGTGTTGATTTTGCAAAACAATTATTTTCCTTTTCACTTAGATCCAGCTTGTGGATTGTGCGAAATGTTTCAAGTTGTATACACACATATATATATGTATAATATATATAAAAAATTTATTAAAAAAACACGAAAATGTTAACCATTTTGTTAATTAATATAAAAATATTAGCACAAATAGCATTACAATTATACTAGTATCTCCTCTGTACTCTCTAACACTGTAATGAAATTGTATCGTAACTACCTACGTACGCATCAAAGAGAAATTGTATGCGGAACAAAAGCACTGGGGCTAACACTAACAGTAAAATAAGTATAGATGTCTTCAAATAATTAGTTATTTCTGCGCTATTAACACTGAACAAATCGCTTTAATAGCAGCTCTTAGCTGCTATTAAAGCGATTTGTTCAATTAGAATATATATTTGTAAAACACGTCGAAAGCTAAATACTGTACACGATTATTATGCTGGCCACCACTTAAAATATTTCAATCTTTATGAGCTCTGATTACATATCTAAGTACATACATATATGTAATTAATACTTACGTTAGTGTATTAAAAATGGAATATTAACGTGTGGTAGCGTACCGGTTAATGTTTTATTAAGGTTAAAACTCATTCAGTACATCTTAGACTTACAGGCCGACTAGATTGGGGTAATATGTAATAATTAAACCGGTTAAGATAAAGTAAAGAGGTAACTGGAGACCCAGCTCCTCTTCACCTCCTTCCCTTCGACTATTTCTCCTCCCCTGCAATGCACCTGCAATTCTTGAGTTGCAAGTGTCTATCCAGTATGCTCTATAAAGTGAACGAGATCACCGCACCACTGGTGGTGTCAACTGTCCTTTTATTGACTTTTCGTTGTAAATTAAACTGTATTAATTAGAATTTCAATATACTAAACGTAATTCCATGAGATTTAATCAAAATATTGCGTTGTCTAATCAAACTACATTACTATGTTTACAACCCAAACGGGCATGAGTAAGTAATAAAGCCCCTTTCATGAAGAAAAAAAAAATGCAAGAAGTTTTTTAATAGCTTACCCCAACGATTTCACGAGAGTGTATCATCAACCTCGCCGTCTGAATCTTCTCATCTAACAAGCGATTTCTAATCAAAACGAACAATGCTATCATACAAACAACACCAATTAGAATTGTTACATAGGAACGCCAAAGAAAAATGGAAAGAGGAGACGAATTCAATTTAAAATGAGATCCGTCTGCGTTCCGCTTGGTCCCGAGTCGATCGGGGCGAAATTGAAAAAGAGAAAAAATCCGAGAGTGGAATAAATAAAAATAGTGATCCCGCTACAGCGCAAGTCTCCGTTGAAATCGAAATAAAACAGCAAAAAGCTTTTTGTGGACGAAATAAATTAAAAAGTGTGTCGCGATTTTGCAAGCAGAGTGCATCGGCTTGCGGCCACCTAAGGCTCGTCTATTGCCCATTTAAAAATTACTACGGACTAGATACCCCTTTACCCTTTGAATATAATAGCTACTCTCAGACATGATAATAAAATAAACTATGTCCTGCGTAAAGGTGTGGTGACTCTATACACCTATACATTAGAATTTTATTAGAAAGTAATTTTATTTTAACATAGTTTTTGAATAATTGAGTATTATTTGCTAACAGTAATCTATTTATGCTATGAAAAGTACCCTATGTTATTTTCTAATCCAATTAAAAAATAGGTTTTCTATTGAGGTAGAAACGCTTTGCCACGTGCTAAATACATAACATAAGTAAAATTATATGTTCTGTTCATTTATTGTTTAATTGAAAAAACATATAGGAGTATACATATAATTTTGGTTGAAGTATTTGGACACCCTTATGATAGAATATTATTGTAGACATCGAAGTTGTAGCCCGGCGCATTTTGTTGTCAAACGAAATGCTGTAGATATACGATTGACATTAGAATGATGGAATACAATGCCAAGATATATATTTGTTTGACTGATTGCTGATATGATTAGACATCGTCCTATATTTGTATCGAACAGGCGTAAAGAAATAGCTTTGCTTAATCGTGCATTTGTTAGCACTGTTTTGTAGAATTCCTCGACTCTCTCCACGCTTGTACGTACTCGTTCTCTACCTTGTACGTACTCTCTAAGTAGGATTAAGCAAATAAACCAGAAATCTATTGGTAAGCAAGACGGTATGCATACAACGCAGAAGTTAATGGACCTACCCACGACCCGTCCTAAAAATATTTTCTGGTAGAACTAGTCATCGACTAGATTGGGGCTTGGAGTGAAAGAAGTTTTATGCTAAACCGCATCGTAAGATTCCAAATTATCTCTATGTTGCTATATTATGTTTTCTCAGCTGATATTTAAAGCATTGCCTAAATTTTAGCCGGAATAGTTAACGTCAACAGAAAAGGATTTACAATATCAGCATCTTTATAACAATTTAAACAAATTTTAGGATGTAATATTAGACGTTTCTAAAGCTATTTGCATTCGAAGTATTGGAAGTGTACATATATGTCATCAGTGATCCTACATTTTCCAATGAACGGACGCAGATTTTTTGTACGATAACTATTCATTAAACTGATACACTTTCAAAACCATTATCATCAAACCATCTTAAATTTTTAATTCATCAGCCCCTTTCATACGTCACCTACTTAATGCACCCAAACTCGGGGCATAACCATCGGGGGAAAGTTTTACCTAAAATTATATTTGTGGGTCGTCACGCTTTTCCGGGGGGTGCGGCAGGGGGGATAGCGTGCCAGGGGGACGATTAGAGGGGTCCTTTGTGAGCTCGCCGTAGGTGGCAGCCAGCTACCACATCTATAGGTAGGCATTGATTGATGTTCGATTTATTAAACTTTTTCTTGGGTTTTATTTAAATTTCGATTTTGAAATGGTAATGAACCGTTACATTTTTGTTAACTTGTTGTGTTTGAGTGGTCAACTGATAAATATATTGCGAGAGAAGTCGATGAGAAACCGATAGATTTATATTTATATGCATATAATGGATTACTTGTAGTTGTAAGGTATAAGGTAATAAACTGAGGAGTTCTTCTGAAAAAAACAACTGGTGTAAAGTACCTGAAAGAAGAGCTTGAAAGAAGGGTTTAACGACAATAGAGGAAGGTGTAAGGATAGGAGCAAGTGGCGGGCTGTTGTATCTAAGCATTCCCGATGTAACAAATGTGTGAGATTACGTATGTTGTTATTTTCTTCCGAAAAAGGTATTTTTTATCTAAGGCATCTTTTCCCCATTCTTATTTGATATTTAGAAGGTCAACAATAAAATAGATATAAATACCTTAATTCTAGATATTTTTTCTACTTATATTATTCTATCTTCACCACAACGTATCAATTACGTCTCTGATAATATTCTGTATTCGGCTGTGAATCTAAAAGTATACATTTGCCGTTCATTCTCATACATTAATAAAATTGTGATATTACATCAATGTAATAAATTCAATGAGTTATTACCGCGTACTTGACTATACATGGGGCACTTTTCTAATCCGGCCAGCACTTAAGTTGCGGGGGCAATCGGGTGTAGTACGCGTTTCTAACGTTTCGTAGTTTTCTGCTTTAAACTAAACGTTACGTGCTAACAAAGCCTTCAACCACCTTTAACCACGAGCCTTCGAAATGTTCTACAAAATTATAATGATGTTTTATGGCGCCCGACAAATTCCTTAAACACACTATTTATTGAGCAAATAAAATACATAGTTTGAAGTAAGCTATGCATATTACAGGTTGCTTGTTTTGTTACTATGAAACTTTCTTTAGAAAGTATTCGTGTTCTTAAGTTACTGTAATTCTATTTTACTGCTGTAATTACCCAAATTGTAGCACTTCTACTACATATGTTACACTTACCCAGCGCACGAACCGTATGTAAGAATGTAATGTACCATAGAAGATTTAATTTGATTAGGTTATGCTGGAAATTTCGTAAAATCCGCTCTAAACCGCATTCCATTCCCGTGCCAAATTATAAAAAAAAATACATTTCTCGCGTCAAGGTGGCGTCCTGAAAGAAAGTGACTTACTAAGAAACCATTTACGGCAAGTTGGGGGCTATCCCAACAACAAAGTTTGGTAAGAATTTTTAATCAGCACACATAGATGGGTGCGCGGGTGAGCGAGGGTGCGCGGGGGTGTGTGGGGGCGGCGTCGCGGCGGCGGCCGGCAGTGCGCCGCGCGCGGCCGAGGCGCCGCCCGCCCACAGTCGCCTGCCGCCGCGATGCCGCCCCGCGTGACTCCGCACGACCACGCGACTATCGCCGACGCGACCATCTGAACTCACCCGCGAACCCGACCACGCACGAAACTGAATAAGTTCGACAAATCCTCCTCTTACCTGGACCACTACATAGACGGACGGGTGTCAAGTGATAGTTTACATTTTGTTTTACTAGTACAAAATTGTATATCTTCTGTAGAGAGAAAAATATTAGTATTTTTTATTGTTAAAGTACAAAATAATGTAACATAGTGGCACCGTAGCGTCTATAGTTTACATACGAATATAATACAGGGTCAGTTTTGTATGAATTCAATGTGATTGTAGTTTAAGTCGCCGAGTCGAGATCGCTACTGTTCATACCGCTTGTAGATACCTACCGTGAGTAATACTAGGTAAGTAACTGTCGGTAATCATACGTCTGCGAGCCGTCTAAATCTCATTAAAGCTCATATCTTTTATCGCGATGCAATCATTGTTACACTTTCCAACCGAAACATAAATATTAAATTTGGTTTTATTACTTATCTGAAACCTTATAAATCATGATATGGTACATAAATTCAACTAAAACATACGTAGATAATTGTAGAACGAGCAACATATTAATAGCAACATTTTAACTAACAACTATAAACATGGAATGAATATGAACGTGTTAGTATTTCGGATACGGAACGTCTAAATACAAGCAAAACAAACCATATCTGTAAACGATGCAGCGACGTGGCAAGTGTTGCCCAGTGTAACAGTGGCTACATTCAAGCTTTGTAAATGCAAAAAGCATACGTATTCCGGTCTCAAAGACGACACTGGTATGATTTAAGCGCGCCGTCAAACTCCTAAATCACGCTAGGTGGCAGAGGCGAGTGCCGTGCGACAGCACTCCGATGCTTACAATCCGCAAATTGTTTGTTCCGAGACTAACAATTTAAATTTAGAATGAACAAATACCTATGGTAAATCGAACGTTTCGTTCAATTATTTTGAATATAGCGAAGAGACTAAACTAGAAACGTTGAAAGCGTTGCGTCGAAAGTTTGATTAATTGTATATCCACCGACTCGCATTTGTGAAACACCAAAATATCCTTCCAGTTCATAAATAGTTTTAGGCTCCATACTACGCGCTAAGAGTATATTGTCTCTAAGAAATATTCATAATATGTTAATGGAATGTTTGTAGTAGCTTTAAAGTGATATATAACTCTAGTATACTAACACTTTTCCGAACAATAAACCCAGGTTGTCACACGATTTATTTAAAACCGGAGAAAATTCATACAAATTTTAAATTCTCACATATAGATTACCTAATTTGCAGCTTAATGTTGCATTAACGGTGTTCTAAGCCCATGGGAAATTTTGTGCGAGAGTAAAAAAGTAAAATTACAGCACTATCTTTTATACAAAACAAACAGCGAATCCAGAATCAAACAATTTGAGATAAAGATGGAAATTTATCTTATTTATTGCATTTTTGTTGTGTATACATTTTGAGAGGCGTGATAAGATAGTATATACTAAATGACATTACACGATGCTTTTATAGTTAATGAAAATTAGAATTAAGAAACTGTACCCAAATGTAGAATTACATTATAGTAAACCTTTAGCTCGAAGGACCCCAAATTATTTTTTGATTACACCTTTTGCGACGGTTTAATTGATAAACAAACAAAAACAGTTCAATTTAATTTATAGTAATTTGACTGACATGTTAATGCGCCATAAGTTAAAGATATGTATTAAACTATTATATAATTATTTATAATATATAAAATTATACAATGAGGTCACTGTCAATTAAGAGCAATCACTATACTATACAGACATGTTCACATCTTTAAGCGTCTGTTTGAACAATTATTTTACACCATTGCAGAAAAATTATCCCTTGTTTTTTTGTAATTTGTGAGCAAACTTAAGTAAACCGTCAAACGTTATAAACTTATTAAAAAAGTTGTTAACAATGTCAAAAACAAGCTGTTTAGAGCAAATCCTCTTCTTTTTTTTATTTACTGTTCTTGGAATGAGAAACCACTAAATCATATTAGTCCTTTGTTTGGAACAACACAAAAGAAATGAAACTAGACTAGTTTTTATCTTAAAGACGCGTGGCCCTAACGGTATACTACGGTGTTACGAAAGCTCCCAAAATTCAACAATGGCTTGAATAGCCGGCGTGAATGCGTTTGCGCAAGACATTTTTATGTTTTTCTACACGATTTTCGTGTATAAAGCGAAATGTGACGTGTTGGCATTTGAACGCTTTTGTACCTGGGGTGGTCAGTGAAAGCGATTCATTGACGCTTTGTTATTTATCAGTTTCTATACCTTTGTTATTCATTTACCTTCGATATTCAAATCATTCTCGTCAGCTTTAAGCGTTGAAGATAGAGAAAATGTTGACTCGGTGTGTTTTCTTTGTAATTTTTTTAATAGAAGAATTTCAGCTATTTTTGGTTACTAGTGGTAAATATAGATTTTCATAAGCTTTTTGTAGTTAGCGTAAACATGTAAGGTCAACACAAATTTGACAAGGTCAATGTTTATTAATGATATATTTACTATAACATTTTTTAATTGTAACTATCATTTTTACAAGATACTTTTAAATCTCTCTCACAAATTTGTTAATTAATATCCGAGATACATGTATTAATTATATTTTTGCAACCCTTTAATGTGAAAAATTACCTGTGCTTTTATGTACTTCCAATACTCAAGGGCAAACTTGGATCTCGGGTAAAATGCCGCATCGGTGTCAGGCGCCACATGAATTCAATAAATATTAAGAACACGTACAAAAGTTGTAATTACAATCTAAAAGAAACGTTATTACCAATAATAATAATATGCCCCTTGTAGCCTCCTAAGTAGAGGTTAGTTGTTCCACTGCATTCTTACCCAATAAACCAATAAATTGCCCATTAATGACTACCAGAGCTGTCAATCGTTAAAACTTCACCACCATAGACACATGTATAGTAGTACAATTAATAACAAAAGTTCCTGAATATATTCACAATATTATTGTGATTTAGCAGGATCACATAGTTGTCAAATTGCTACCTCTAGAAATGAAAAAATAAAATATACAAGACTTACTTACCTTATTTAACTTACCTACAACTGTAAGCTAACTGCTGTCTCAAGTTGTTGACGCTTGACTCTAAATAACTGAAATATGACTTTTTTTATAGTTCTCTAGTAACCATTATATGGACGGTTGATATTCAAATATTGGTTAGGGTAGCAATATTTGTTGCTGACTGTACTAAAGAGGTTAAGCAACGACGGTTCCACGAGCACTCACAGGCCCTGACCTCCTTAGTAACAGTGCTACTTTTATTTTCTATTCTAATTTAATTTCCGTCCGTCTCTAAGCTTTATAATAACGACTTCCATATTTCAAAACACCTTTCGAAACGGTCACGGATTTCGTATGTTTTACGAAATTCCAAAACTCTGTACGGTATTTAGATAGTCGATTGCTCTAGTTATCTGTTATTTTGCAGGTGTTTGATATAGATAAATATAAATATTTATAAATATAAATAATATTTATATTTATCTACTTTACATACCTATATCACCTTCTACTACTGAGAAGCGTGTGAACTTAAGATATAGAAGGCTTATAAGTGTGTAGTTTTTCTGATATAAAAGGAAGATAGAGAAGGTTCGACTATACGTATTTCTTTTTTATGTATGATAAGTGATTACTCTGCCAATTGTATACTTATTATTCAATAATGCGAAGGACTATACTTCCAATCGTGGGGTCAAAGTGTAATTAGGATTTGATCATGGGATACCTACCATGAAAATTACACAACGTTTTAAATTAATCATCACTTTATCGTAATTGCGCAAAGGAATTCGAAAAGTACATTGAAGGTGGTTATCAACTTTTATAAAAGTCAAATATGAAATAAAAAATTTAAATTGGAACCACTGCAATTCAAAGCACAATTAAACCCGTTTCTTTCTTAATTAATAACTGCGCCTAAATATAGTATATGCATAGCTATAATTAAATTATCAAGTAAATTAGAGGATAATTCCGTAATGTAAATACGTAACGTACAAAAAGTTCTGTAGTTTAAAAAAATAAAATCGTCACCACCACACCGAGTCTAGTGCCATTCGCGTCTGCGTTGTGATATAAATCATTCTCGAACCTAGTAATTAAAATACTGGTGGACGCCAGAATCAGGCATTCTGAATTTACGCGGCCGTCCCGTAAAAATACGGAGCAGATATTGTGCGAGGCTGCATGTGGAAATAACAACTGAAATACAATTGAAAAGCACTATCATTTTTTGTATTGAAAACCAATATGGACAAACAAAACTTTATTTTGCAGAGCATGAGTAGGTCTAAAAGTTTTTACAATGATATTTTAATCTCATCGTATCGCGGACACTTTTTAGATAGTTGCAAGTAACTTCAGGTATTAAATTTTTACTGTTTCGTGTATCGTTAGGTTTTTAGTCTTTATATACATATTTAGGCGTAAAATTCGATGACAATAGAATTTACGCATGACAAATACAGTTTTAAAAGAAAATAAAATACACTTGATTTTAAAACCGACTACTAAAAAGTATAGATACATAAGTGACATTGAGTAACATTGATTACGTTAAAATACAATTCAGAATTATTTGAATATGTGGTTACATACATTAGGATATATTAATTTAATTCGGATTTAAGATTTTGTTCTTATGCTTTAAATGTATTATTTTATATTTATTATTAATATTTAGTCGAGCATGCCATTCATATATATGGTGATAACGTTAATGTCAGTTTTTTACTGCGATTTAGAAAACTATATAGTAGGTAATTCACATTACGGCTATACAAAGTAAGCCGCATTACAAACTCAACATATTTACTATCAACTGTTTTATTATTACTAAATCATCCTTGACTACGCAATTTATGACACCAAAAAGACAACTAGTCATGTACAAAAATATATTCAAATACCTACGTAGTTTTAATGGCTTTATTCGTTGAAGCCATGACGTGTGAACAGGAACAATGAGGTGCTTACAAATCAATAGGCCGTTGAGAATGACTGTTATCTGCAAAACGGGGTATAAAACAAGCAATTACATGAATATAATCTCAATATGCCAATTAAGGTTAGTATTACGAGTGCATAAACGGTCGCCGGTTGCCCGGTGGCATCGTAAAGTAGAATTTAATGGGCCGCCCGACTGCCAAGGGAATCCTCCTTCTCGCCACAACTTGTTTCAAATTCGGAACACTTTGGACTAATATCAATCAGTTTGAGATGTTTTTAAATGAAAAGTTTTGCAGTTTCTCAGATATTTTTGACCTTATCTTTGTGGTTTCGAGTATTAGAACTCTTTAACGAAACCACAAAGATAAAGTAAAAATATCAGTAAGACTGGAAAACTTTTCATGATATGTATGAAGCAATGGTGGGTTCGAATTCTTTATAATCATTTGTGTAACACACATTAACAATGTTCGAGCCTAGTCTAACGTGCATGAATCATTAGGAGGTCGTTTACAGTGTATTCTAAATAAAACCATTGAAAAACTTTTATGTAGATTGGTACTTTAAAAAATGCCGCCATCTTGGGGGTTAAAGGGGTCGTCAAAGTTCGTCTTACTGCAGAACCAACGATCCGCAAAGTTAAAACGTAAAGAACATAACTTAGACGGAGTTTAGCCATTTGGTTTTTACAAAATAGGTACATCATAGGTAATTTATATCATCGAGTACCATTAAATGACATTACATTGTCTTCGATGACAGCTTTTTAACAATAAGTGGTGAAATATTAAAATAGCGTTTGCCGACCGGAACATAAAAAAGAGTAAATTCACATGAGTAGTGCCTTCACGTCAAAATTGCAATTCTAATTCCTTAACAACCACTTAAATATTTATCCATTTCTAATACATTCCTGTAACACTAATAATATAAAGGAAACGGAAACTAACTTTAAAAGTAATATTGTCACTAAGTTGAGTAAAAATAATCTTACAATGATGTTATTTTGTAAGTAAGTAGACAACTCGGAATGCGTCGCGTGACTCTCAACAGAAATTCTTACCGTAGTACACGCTAACTATGTTTTACATAGGTATTTTCCATCTCAGTATATGTATAGTAAAAGTAATAGTAGTTAAAAGTATATAGCCTTGTTGGCGGTTGATGCTTTCAAGACCACCTAAAAATGTGTAAATAAGCGCCCCCGCAAAATTACCAATCAATACGTTTATAGGGTGTAAGGATAATGTTAAGCTATCCCTACCAATCTATTGGTTCCAATTTGATAAAAAGGCATATGCTGCTTCCGTGTAATACTTGAAAGCAATAGGTTATGTGTTATGTTTTCCTACAAAAAGTCATGTAGACACCATATTATATCAAGTAATTTAATTAAATTATATTTAGTTTAATCTTAAGCATATTGATTATCAAATTAATTTGATTAAAAGCCAAGGAGTCGACTTACAACTTCACCTTTGTTCGTGTATAAAAGTGAACGGAATAAGCTCCGGATAAACAGTCCCAGAGGACATCAGAGAGTTGTTCAAACCAACATTTACATACGTACTACACTGTGACCCTAAATTGTTCGTAATTTAAGAACTTACGCAAGTGAATAAAGAACACTTGGCTTCGATAAACCTGTGAAACAATTTAATACTGTTAGCTATTTGATTTACATTGATTACTAAAAACGGGTTGCTTGGTAACACCTTTTAGTGAACGGTTAATGGAAATGTTATATTACAGGTCGCTTTCTAAGTTACTTTAAACAGTTGTTGAATAGGGCCAAAAATGACTATTGGCGGTGTGATTAGAAGCTCTAAGCTCTAACAGACATGAAATAGACTCCCTTTGTTTCGCAATTTTCTTGGGTTAACTAGGTATCGAACCCTAGACGAAACTACCAGTAATGAAAGTTAGGGTTTCTTGACCCACCGGGATCGAGCCTTATGGGTTTTCAGTGGCTTCAATTCTTATATACTCATCCGTTTACAGCTCTATGATTTATCAGTTGTTGAGAACAACAAGGTAACGTGAAAATAACATATATAGTAAAGTTGGTGTGTATCGTCCGATTGATTTGGATCGTCTGTGAGTAACTCGTAGGTCCTGATTGCTATGCAGGGCGGCAAGGTTCACCCTGATTTTTGGTCGATGTCGACAGTGAGCTGAAAATGTATTAGTAGATTTCACGCCTACGGAATAAGAGGTAAAATCTAGTTCTGTGACGGGAATACGATATTAGAATACACAAGTCGAATGTCGAGTACGTTAACAAACTAGTTTCCTTGACTTTTATCTGATTTATTATGTTAATTATTGTATATCTATCTCTATTAGTACATCTTATGCTTATGACTTAGGTTGTAATTTTGCGAAGGTCTTTAATGTTTTGATAAAATATAAACTTGAATTATATACTAGCCATTAAACGCAGTCACACCTACGTTTATGGTCACTTCTGCTCGTAAGGGTTACACCGTAATTTTTTATAGCCTATATATTATTATTTCTACAAAAATCTAATTTATTAATTTATTTTAAACTTTTTGCACAAGACTATACAATGGTGGCCACATGCCACAGGCATTCTCTACCAGTCTATCTTAGGGTTGTGTAGAGATAAGTCAATAGGTGCACTGGAAATCATAAAACAGATATAGAAAGAAAGGGATTGACTGTTAACAATCACGTGAATATATAATATAAGTATAAAATACATACATATAATCTAACCAATACAACAACAACAAAATTCATTCAAATCGGACTAACAGTTCCAGAGTTGGGCGTGTTTAAACAAACAAACATAAAACTCTTTAGTTTCATTATATTAATATAGATAGGATCGTCATATACGCGATACTTTTTTTTTATACAAAGAAATGAAACCCTCAAATAAGTTATTTATATAAACTCAATTTACACATTATTGCGTGTTTGAGCGACAAAGGAAACTACATTAAAATAGATTGGGTTCCTAATCGTAGTTGCTCCCTAATATCAAATGCAATTTCCTTTATTGTTTTCATCAAATAAGGAGCAGGTGGGGTGATACTCACGAAATGGCTGAATGAATTATATTATTAATCTTTATTGCAAAGGCCTTTTTCTGTAATTGTTCACTCATATAAAGTTCTCTTAGTTTTAGCTGTAGTTTAAACTGGAGTTTCTTAAAGTTAAAAAGGACGGTTTATGTGCTTTTGAATCACATTGAGTTTTTTGCGAGAGACAAAACTCGTTTTTTCTTGTTCAGCCTGAGAGAAAACAACCATTTATCTTTTAAATATGTAAATATTCATTTCAAGATAATTCTAGTTTACGTTACGTTAACATTAGCTTAATTTTTTAAATATTTGTCTTAATAAAATGAAATTGCAAGGAAGCATTGACCACCTGCTGTGCTATGCTGTATGAGAGAAAAATATATTTCGGAAGTGGTCGTCCACCCATCATAACGGTAGAAACGATCTGATGTGAGAAACTATTAAATTAAAACATAATTTAAAAACAAAAACTGTAAAAAAAAATAACAACTTTACAGTTTATTACCTCAACTTCTGTAGATGTCATTAGTATCTATGCTATGTTATGAATATTGCATTTTTTATTTTAAATCGGTTTCTATAGACAATAATAAAGCGGCGGTAGCGTAATAGCTAAGGCATCGGACTTGCAATCTAGTGGTTGTGAGTTTAAAATTTAAAGGTTTTAGGTTAAACTTTAAATTAAAACCCCACTCGGTGCGCTACCATCATGAACCAACTCCTAACACAAGCATTTAGCTTAACTGGAGGACTTAATGGGAATACTAGTAATATATGACCCACGTTACTAGTATTATTTTTGTAAAAAAAAAACTTCAACACCCATATATGTATCATATTCTAAACTATCGCTCTCGCTCTCTATAGTTTTTACTAAATCTTTTACAAATAAACTGTATTTTTTTAAATTATATTAAAAGCCTTTGTTGCACTAGACAACAACATAACTTGGAACGCCGCCGCCATGTCACGGTGACAATATTACGCTGTGTATTGATAGTTTGACAGCCCGTATAAACTTAATGGCTTTATTTGTTTCGATGTGACCTAAAAGCTGATAGAATCTATGTTAGCAACATTTCATTTAAAGTTTATGGTTCTAGAGTATTTTTATGGTTAGCAGTTAACCTGACCCTTGCTAAACTGGCTGGAAACTAGTATTTGTGTATATATGATGAAAATTTGTTTACATGTATATTATGACACATGACAAACCCATCTATTGGGGCAAGAGTAGAGGTTTCGCTTGATAATCCGAATAGCCTAGTATTCCATTTAATATTTAAAGTGTATAGTTTTTTATTAATGCGATAGCGGGCAAACGAGCAGTCGGGTCACCTGATGGTAAGTGACCACCGCCGCCCATGGACACCCGCAACTCAAGAGTCACAAGTGCGTTACCGGCCTTGTAGGTAGGAGTACGCTCTTTTCTTGAAGGTTTGAAGGTCGTATCGGTTCGGAAATACGACAGGCGACAATTTGTTCCATAAGCTGGTTGTGCGAGGCAAAAAGCTTCTGGAGAATCGCACAGTGGTGGCGTGCCAATCATCCAGGTGATGGGGATGGATATTTTGTCGCGTAGGACGATGGCGGAAACCTGCAGCCGGTATAAGTCAAAACAATTCCTCTGAACACCCCCCTTGATACAAGCGATAGAGGATGCAGAGTGAAGCTACATCTCTACGCAACGCCAAGGTGTCAAGTCGATCAGAAATATCTTGGCAGGCGATGATGCGAGTCGCTCTCCGTTGAATGCGGTCAAGAGGGAGAAGCTGGTACTGGGGTGCACTTGCATAGAGATGAGAACAGTATTCCATCATGCCGGAGTAAAATACTGTCTCGATCTGTTTAGCAAACCTAGGAGAGTAAGGCCATATTAGCTTCTTCGAGGCTAATATGGCCTTACTCTCTAAGTGACCGCGAAACTGGACTTTGCTTGATATATCGATGCCAAGGATTCCGATACTGGCTGATGCAGTTAGGGAAGTGCTCTCAAATTGAGGTGATACGACCAATGGCATCTTTTTAGCGGTGAACGCGTAAACCGGTGTCTTCGTGGGGTTAAACTGGACTAGGTTAAGTCCACCCCAATCTGAAACTTTTGACAAAGAAGTTTCGATTTCACACACAAGTTTGGATCGGCTTTCGATGACGTTTATCCGAGAAATGTTAGCGCGGCCGGTGTAAAGGGCATCACTCGTGCTATCGTCCGCATAGCAATGGATGCTGCTAATCTGCAGCATGTCATTGATATGCAGAAAAAACAGCGTTGGTGATAGCACACAGCCTTGTGGGACACCAGAATTAACAGACTTGCAGTCGGAGCATGCACCGTCAACAAGGACCTTGATGCTTCTGTCTGTAAGAAAATTGGTGAGCCAATTACACAGTTTCTCGGGAAGCCCATAGGAAGGAATTCGGCTTCTTCTTTAGCGTTGTGGGCCAACGAATTATCTTCTATGTGCAGAGGTGGAAGGGATGGCCTACAAAAGTTTCCTGGACAGCTAGTCTCTGGCCAATTCTGCCGATGTGAGCCGACTTTGCCCCAGCAATTACTCTTTTGAGGGACCTGGAGGCAAAGCTAAATTGCTTATTTAATGTGCTGGTCTTTACATCCCGTACTCTCGCTGCATTAGCCCATGCTTGGTAACATTCCTGCTTTCGGTGTAAGTTTATAAGAAGGCAACAAAAAAATAGCCATAAACAAAGGCCCGAATATTCCAATTAAATGTAACCATAGCGTATGATTCATTATATGAACATACAATTTAATGCGCATGTGCGTACATAAGGCGTCGTGCATACTCGCATCTCATTTCCTCACACCACTTCCGATGGTTTCACTCGATAGGTCTACAAGCTCTTGCTTGAGGCTCGCCGTTCGGTCGAAGCAGCAATGGACGTGATTATGTCTGTAGCAAATATAATAGAAATATAGATATGTGTATTGTAGATGCCAATTTTATTACGAATCTGAAATCGGCGGAGTGTTTAATATTAAATTACTATTGAATACTACGTTTTCACTTAAA
Source organism: Tyria jacobaeae (assembly GCA_947561695.1). Taxonomy (NCBI): domain Eukaryota; kingdom Metazoa; phylum Arthropoda; class Insecta; order Lepidoptera; family Erebidae; genus Tyria; species Tyria jacobaeae. The sequence goes on from OX387218.1 coordinate 14,018,874, forward strand.
AAAAATTACCTCTCTGCTGGCTGTTTAAGTTTCCTTCAAAGTCAGTAAGTGTTACTAAAAAAAAAAATATATTGTTTGTACTGTACCGCTGCGCTCTGCTACTAAAAATGTAAAACGGAATTTGTATTATTTACTAACTGAAGTTTTTCCACTAGAATATTTCAGAAAGGGTATTCCCATAACTGATTCCGGATTCAATGCTAATTGACGTAAAAAATCGCATGAGTAAATCGTTGAAGCGTCCGCATTCGTTAGGTTCGTACGTAGGAATAAGATCGCAGGATATGATAGCGCAGTTATCGCCTCACGATGTAATCTCTTTATTTCGCTGTTCGCCCCGTCCTTCACTCAAACACGCGAAAGTTATTCAAAATTCGAATTGTGTTTGTGGTAATTTTGAGTCGAAATGTTGCGTGTAAGACTTTCATTTTTTGAATAGATGATTTATTTGTAATAATGCTACTTTTTGGTCTTTAATACATTTATTTTTGATAACTATAAAGTAAAAGATACATTGCTTATATAAACTCTACAAATGCTAGTTCATAAAACAAATACATGTATATTGATTGTTTCTACTATGTTACACAACGTCATAATCAAAGCTCCAAACTTTTTATATACTAAACGAAGGTGTGTGACGGTACATCCCATGTTTCGAGTCAGCCGATCGGAATAGTATTTTTGACTTGAAGGAAGCCATGGCTTAACAGCGTTGATTGCACCCCCGGGATAGGTTCGACCACCACTAGTGCTAAGAGTATCTATTTTTATCAGATTACCTAAGTAGGCATCATATCACGTAGTTTTTGCCCGACTGCACCATGAACAAGGTTACTTTTTCAAGTGTGTATGTCTATACGCATGTAAGATGATTGCTTAATAGATTATGACAAGTGAGGTGTCACTTTAATCGCTTAGTTGGAGTGACATAGGATATAAGATTTCAAGACCACGTCACCAATCAAAAACTAGGGGTTCGTAGGTGCGGTTATGTATAATAAATGTGTCTAATGTCACTAGGTTGCACTCTTTCAGTTAAAAATAAATCGTACCTACTGAACTTATTTCATACCAGGGAAGTTATATCTTATTTTCCTTAGAAACATCCTTAGGCAAGTAGGTACGTGTGTCATTCAATTATGTTAAATTAACTAAATATCTATCTATTGTGTCTTAGGGAAGTTTTTAATTAGTACATTTTATATCACTATGATAATTGTACGTCTTTGTTAAGCATACTATTATATAACTCCCTACGCACAGTGACGGTAAGGTCATATCGATACAGCCTTGATATAATTTGTGTTTAAAATCTCTTGACTTGTCTAGTTGTCTTGGCGTCTTCTGGTTTTTGGTTACTGGTGGGAAGAGTCCTAAGTGCGACAAATGTGCCCCGTGATGTACTGTAGATAGCAAGTAGCTCTGCAACATGCAAAAATAACCCGTGAACCATGACATTGGTGTCCGTAGGTATGACCGTGGGAGAGCCACGCTTCGGCACGTATGGGACGGCTCCACCGGAGTATTACAACGGTCTCTCAGAAACCCGCCTGTTAAACAATGCTTGTGTTGTTGTGTGACCGAGTAAGTGAGATTACCGGAAGCCCTTTACCGTACCCTCTCACCCCCTTCTTTTCCCTTCCCCTCCTCCCTTTCCCCTGCCCCAAAAGGCGGACAGCACTCTTGTGCCTCTTTAGTTGCAAGTGTTCATGGGCGGCTTAAGTCACTTATTAACAGGTGACCCGTCAGCTCGTTTGTCCTTCTATAACATAAAAAGAACATGAGTAGTATAAAATAATGACACAGATATTTACGTATAACATCAGTTCGTTTGAATAAGGCGGCCTTTTACGATACCAATCACAGGAAAACTTTCTAAATCAAATGTCTATAGGTATGACATGACAAAACCCAGTAGCGGTCGGTTCCTCCCTAATGCGATGTTATCAGACGGAAGGCAAGAGTCGGCGCGCTTTGCCACTTAAAGCTATGCTATTTATATCTTTGGGACCCTCAGACCGATTGGGTTTATGGAGCATCTGTCTGTTTGCCTTCACTTGCACTTTAAAATGATAAAGCTTTGGCGTATATTATTAGGTTCGGTGGTAGGATTCTTTAGACTGATCGGTACTAACAAAAAACTATTAAACTATTAAATTGACTATTAATGTCATCTGGTCGTTTAAATCGGTTCCAAACAGACGCAAAAGTGTCAAAAATTCCTTTTAGATGCAATTAACTAACATTTATTATATACAAAAAAGTATACACGTGTAAATAATTAAAATTTTAACTCTTAAAAGCTAGGTGACAAAAATTCGCCCAAACCCAAAGAAAATTTGTAAGTACTCAAAATTTTTGGACCCAAATATTCAAGGACGATATTGTGAATAAGCATAAAATTCGTAAGAATTACACATTAGCATTACCTTTCTTTCTTTTGGAATACTACTTTCGCTACTACTGCTACTGCCTATAAGGAGAAAAATTAAGCCTTGGATGCCCCTTTATAAATATTTATACATATAATATTTATATATAAGCTGATTTTGTGGTTTTGTTATTCAAGGATACCAGTAGCTTTTGTGTATTTTCAACATTATGTATGCAGTATTTAGATACTTAGTGAGAATTTAAATTTCTGACACTATTGTCTTAGTTGTAGAATAGTGGCCCCAAAAAGAAACTACCGTAGTCTGCAAGATCTACTTACTTTATACTTTCCATCTAAACAATAAATATCTGCACCAGGTTTTGTCGGTTTGTACGATCAACTTTTACAAAATATATATTTTGCTAATGCCTGTTTCTTTCATACAACTTATGATGTGCAATCTAAATTAGAGATGAGGGTCAAATCGTGTCGATAAAATTCTTACATGGAATGATTTAATTTTTAGTTATATTTTTATTAGGTAATAATAATACACAGTGACATATATGTTACCAATTTTCATTTTATTCTATTTAATTTGTGAACTTAAAAATATGTAGCTCAGGTACACAATATTGGGTACTTGAATTGCCACTCTCTTTTATTGATGACCTGACCTGACCTGCATAGACTGTAAAATATGATTCGAAAGACTAATAAATTTATTTAAAATCTAAAAGCGTATATAGTAAGTACTAGTTGATTAACACAACAAAGCTTAGATATACTTTAAAATAAGCACTCAAAATATACATATATCCATTCACAGTACTGCTTTCTTTTTATCATATTACGCAGATCTCAAAGCACAGCAATTAGGTTCAAGTAACCGCATTAACTACATCAATAAAACATAGTATATGAGCTTGTTCCACTCACATATTTATTACTGGAGTGTGAGAACGTTTGACATGGAGTATACAATTTATTTCAAGCCCAAATTGACAGAGATCATAGAAACCATTCATTAGAAACAGATGCCTAATAACCAATTAAGTTGGAAGCTCGTTATTGAAGGTTTTTTGAATTTGTATCTCGTGAAACCATTCTAATGAAATTCTTATTTTGAATTTATCTTTTATGTACACACAAAATATCTAATATTTTTTTTATTCTTTTTCAGGTCTGTCGATTTTATGCGGTGTAAGAAAGATATTTCTTAGAGGTGTATTTTTTAACTACTTTTTTCGACCACGTTTGAAATTGATTTTTTAAGTGTTGTAATTCCAAATTAAGTTCTGATTGCTTTATTCTATAACATTTTTGTGGGCAGAATAGTTAGATGTTTCTTGATGAAAGAAGATAAAACACTGGTCACATAGGTAGTAAATATAGAAATTACGATTTTCATAAATTCAACACTTGTACCTACCTACTTGTATAAGCTTCTTCGATTATATTGGAAATATTTATGTGTATGTATATTCAACTTATATTAAGTGCATTCCATAAATAGTTCAATATATCATTAAGGCAAAATAGTTAAAGATTTATAATTTTGATGTTACACATTCTTATGGTACTCTTTCTAAAATAGGTAGAATACTTACCATTAAAAATCTTGTTAATAAACTCAGCAAACTCTATTCATGTGTTTCAAAATAAGTGAAACCAAAGTCTCGCATTATTCAATAAACCTGCCAATCACAGCTCGCCGAAAGATATTAGTAAGAAATAATTCAAGATCGCAAAATGTCCCTTACAAAGGTTCATCTCACAAAATCTTTTAACATACAAACTGCATAGAAGCTTTGAACTTTTCAAAAGCACTCAGGTAAGTATAGTCACGATAGGTAGTGCCGTTTATAGAATAGGATAGTCTTATCAAACAGGTGAAATAGAAAGACCTAGACTGTATGAGTGCGAGAGGGACGGGTGTATGCAACTCTGTTGCGCCCTTGCAAAGCTTAGAGCTCAGCTGTCTGCCCCGAGCGGTGATGTTTGAAACACGGGACAGGCGGAGCTTAGCTACAAATCACTCAAAGTCACATTTTGACATTTGAGATATTAAGTTTTTTTTTCTATAACACCGCCATCTCTTATTCCTATGTGAGATTTTGGTCATACATTTTATTTTGATTATTATTCACACTATTAATCCTAAAATTGCATGTATTTAAATTTGTGTCCGTAAGTTACGTGTGTTAGTGTTAAGACTTGTAAAATGATTGTAAGTGACCATTAAACATTGACGGCTCATCACAGCAGCTATAAAATTTGCAACGCCATGCTCGAACCTAGTTTCAAAAACAACGGAAAGGAACAAAGTAGGTTCTGTCTTTAACTGCATTTAAAAAACTTGACTAACCAATTTAGTTTGGCCTCACGACAATATTGAGTTGGGAGTATTACACAGCTCCTTCAAATGTGTCGGTCACGGTTCAAGGAAGCGGTTTCAAATAGTCAGGATGAGGCCATAAAAGTCACGCTGACTGACGTCTCAATGCGGGACGTGTTCAGTTGCGCTAATCATATTTTTACTGTCTTCATAAAACCATAAATTAGCCGTATAACAAACGCCGCAACAGCTCTGTAACTTCAACTGCACGGACAGATGCACGCACGATGTATAAATTCGCTTAAGTTACTTTTCTTAATTAAGACGTTACAGAATTACGCACTACAATTCCTTAAAACACCATTAATTAAATTTTGTATAATTTAATATCATTAACAAAGATGTAAAACAATTACTGTTAGCACTTTTAAGTTCGTTATTAACACGCTATAGTTAAAAATAAGTAAAAACGCTATTTCCTATACAAAACTTTTTTCTATATTATATCAATTTCAGAAATAAAGAGTTTTATATTTTAAGATTCTCAATGAATGATTCTCAATTGAATGAAAAAAAAAATGTGACCTTTTTCAAATATAGATAATAGTTAAAACGAGGAATAAGATAACTCTTTGTAATCATAGTTTTACTTATTTAATAAGAATTGTAAGAATGGCTATGGTTATAACTTATAACAGAAACCATCCAAACATATCCAGTCTAGGGAAAACCTCAACTTAGAATTAACGGACATACAAAATACTCGTAGTCTCTCACTTCATATCATAAAATACACCTAGTACCCACTTATTTAAATTATTAAGACCGTTTTTAACCGACAGTTCAATTCATTCTCTCAATATAACAGAGTAAAAAGTTTCACTTGGCTAATCGAATTTTCACTCGGATCCCGTCTATCGGAATTTTCCGCGACTTTTTCCCATTACTAAACTGGATCTGATCCAATACGGCTTTAGATATTACGCGTAAACTTACCCTGAAATTTGAAAATGAAATGTGATGTTGTGAACTGATAGTGTTTTAAATGAAAAAAAAAAACAATTATGTCTTAAAGTACAATTGTTTTCAAACACGTGCAGCTTCGATGGTTTACAACTTAAAGCAATAAAGACCTATTATCGCCTTAAAAGAAATACCCGCCATATGACATAATTGTTTTGTCCGCAAATTACGCAAAACGTCCAAACATGTCCTGTGCTCTGTTAGAAGAAACAATAACCGAAGCTTTTGTTTGCATAATTAATTTTTCGGCCTAAACTCACTGTTCGACCGAGAGTCTACGACCCGTTACACTCGTAAACTCAGCGGGTAGACTTAGAATACGATGTACAAACTTAGTAAACCACTACGTAAACCTTATTCCAACAATATAGAGTTGGTTTTAGTACCGTTGCTAATGTAAAGTAGTTTTGGTAGAAATACATCTTTGTTTCACGCATTCTAATTCTTACACATTTTTTCCGCATATACAAAACAATGCTCATAATTAATAAAAATTTTAAGTATAATTACAGTCCGCCATTATTCCATTTGCGTTTTGTTCACGAATTTAATTCTTTACTTTGAATTATTTATGGCGTTGTAAATATTATCCGAGATAGCGACAAGAATCTTAATACTTAAGGTAGGCATAGCATGGCCGGTACACTGGTTTAAAATAAGTACATACATTCAAATTATTAAATTATGAAAGAACTTTAGACAAAGTATAGTAAAATCTATTTTAGTTTTTAACAGTTTTTTGATAAGTTACTAAATTAGGATCTGATTAAGTAAGTACATCTTTATGGAATAGGGGACAAACAAGAAGATGGGTAAGCGACTACTGCCGCCCATTACTCCGGTCGAGCCGGCCCATAAGTTCCTAAGCAAAACTCTCCTACATTAAAAGCAAAATTATCTGATTTGAGACTATAGTCGTATAAGTCCCTCGAGCTATTAGTCGATTTAAATGACACCTTAACTTTAACAAAAAGCACCATACATACATACGCTTAAAAAATATATTCCTTCCACCTTTTTCCGCAGTCGGGTAAAAAGATAACAGAGGTCATTGCACTGACTGCGTAAAACCGGTGTTCGCGTAGTCATAAAACAAAGCACGCCTGCCTAAATAACAAACCGTTTGTAGGAAGCTTTAATAAAGTCGACATAAGGAAATAAAATCGTAAAGTAGCATATTTTGTCTATGATAATGTAGAGTTAAGGAGATACTTCTGCAATCCGGTTAATTGAGATCTGTTAAAGTAAAGAAAGCACTTAATAAAAATGGATAACACGTAAAGTGACATTAGACAGAGGATGTACTTAACTCGTTAGATATTTAATTAATTGGTATATGGTATCGGAGTACGTTTCGGGCTGTTGTCTTGTCTACACAGTAATAAGGTGTGGTGTGTTTTTTGTGTATGTATGAAAGTAAGGAATTTAATAAGTATAGTTACATTTAAATTTATTGAGAATAAGCATAAACAAAAGGATAGAAAATATTATTGTAAACAGGAGCCGAAATTATGCATAAATTATAAATCGTAACGAAAAATTAGTCTGTAAATCTATCATACCTTTTTTACGCACCTGACACACATATGAATGTACATATATATTTAGCGTGGGTGAAAATACCTTATTCATACAAGGTGTATGAACTTGGCATTTTAAATTCAATACACATAATCTAATGCTTTCATTGATTCTATAAATTTTATTAATTAGAGCCTTTTTTATTAAACGAAGGCCTGAGGAAAGGCCTGAAGGAAAACGTAACACCCGAGCAAGCAGTTAATAAGGCTATATAGCAAAACCACCTAGCTATGGTCCTAGTTAGCAATCATTATGGCCACACTCAACTTTTATGAGCACCATAAAAATGTTTTAACCAACTTCGTTGGTTAATTAAACAATTACCAGTGTTGCTTTCTGTTGTAGAATATAATCAGTTACATTTAGTAAGTAAATTCTTTGGTTGTTTCCACACTTATGTAATGGTAATAGTTCAAAGAACCGAAATATTTTATGTATAAGTGTTTGTGTGTTATTAGAGATACACAGCCATAGTAGATTATATATTTGAATGGAATTCTTTTCGGCGACCTTCAATGTATTTAAACCATAGTATTTAGTAATGTCTTTATTTGTAGATGAGTTGACTCGATAGAGCTGTATGGGGTATTAGAATCTTGGTAACATACAAGTAATATTCCTGGTGTAACCTGCATTAATCTAGATTAATCTAAACTTATATCTTAAATTGGAAAATCCGTTTAGTTAAACACTTCGAGGATATGTCATTATTACACCTCGCCCCAGAGAAGAAAACCAGTGGCTGCTAAGGAAACCTATAATAAGTATCGTATATAGCACCCATCCATGTGTGATATGATAACGGTGTAATAAAACTAATAACTGATTGCAAAATATCATAACTCGTGTAACTGTTATAATTACATAATATATTTTATGAAATATAAACAGGTTTTTGCATTAATATTTTAATTAAATAACTTAATTAGCGACTGCTTAAAATAAATATTTAAGTTTTAAAAAAGATTAGAAAGAGACCTTTTATTTTTTTGGTGCTGACGTACATATGTTATGGTCATTGACCGGTCAGATACAATAGTGATGCGCTCACTTCCGGAGCATCTGCTCATATGTATTAATATCGAAATGTTTTGTATAGAAGCAAGGTGTAGACACATCTGACGAAGGTTTTCTAATATAGTCGCCCCCTGTGGCGCTAAGACGGCTTGATGGATGGTCAGTTTATTGAAACTCAATACATAGCAAGTTCATTTGTGTCTTACACATAGGGTTTAGTCACGCAGGTATTTGCTGGATAACTCTGTATGGAACCGCAAGTTTCTTTATTAGAATGCTGGTTCGTTAAATCTTTTGAAGTTTTTCCTTAGTCATTTGTTAAAGATGTTAACGCATAACAACCATTTACAAAGTCAGTAAATTTCTAAAATAATATTAAATGTTATGAACCTAAAGATGGAAACTTCTTACAATGAAATTCGAAATTGAAAAAATGTATACAGCCCGTATGAATTTGTGATTGTAAAGCTTACTAGTTGGTTCACAGATGTTTACGACTGCCCAATATAAAATAAGCTCTTAATCCTCTGAGGCAACACCAGTGAGGAATTTAGGGGCCCTTGTTCACTGTTTTAGGTACATAGATAGGAGAAAATCTCAGAGGGATATCAATGTTTAAATTATGATATAGATATATCCATTGAGTTTTAAAATGTCTTAGGATTTTTTATGTACCTAGTCAAAACTAGGTAAGTAAAAATGATAACACGCATATTTTTCAAGTATTTTGTACAAACAACAACGAATATAGTGTATATTTTCTTTGTTGTATGTTGCTAATTTCATTTTTAATAATAGTATGTTGCTAATTTCATTTTAAATTTCTTAAATTGTAACTTCGATCTTATCTTATGTTATCTACTTAAATTTAAATTATGATTTATAAAAAATAACAGATTTTGCATGCGTTTATATTACGAAGACACCGAAATGTACACTCATACTCGTTCATCTTTGCTACACGTAACATGTTACAAAGTAACCAGTGCGGTTAGGTAGGGAACTATAGTTAGCAACAGTCAAAATTCCTCTACTCACAAAGCTTTTAAATACAATATTACGTTCTCAATTACAAATGCACTCACTCATGCTAGCAGATGTTTAATAAAAACCATTTTATTTAAAGGTTGAGTGTGGAAAACAAGCCGATAATCGCGCGGCGGCTGACTGCGATGTTCTTAGAAAAACAAAAGAGATTACTCATCCCGATGCTCGCTCTCTATCTGAGAATTCTTCGAAGCACACCACCGCACCTTGGGGCATGTAGCGTCAGAAACAAAAACGATGATCAAATCAAGCCCTAATAAACTAAAGTATAGTACTTACATAATATAGATACATCTATACTCATAATAAAACATACCTATATATTATAACCATGAAGTCCCGAATTCACATCACATTAACATGTATAGAAGTAGCGAAAGTTTAAAAAACAACTTATACAGCTATAATAGTTTCAATTGTGTACATTGAAAATATTTAAAAATAAATAGTGGGCACAAGATAATCGCTAAAACTTTAATTTTTAATATACTTAATATATCGCTTATAACTTATTACATATTGGGAGTTTTTTTTTTTTGCTACAAGTAATGTCAAAATTAATATAACAGTATTACTAACAATAGGTACAACACTAGCGTTAAAAAATACAATTCAGCTCGTCAACGCGACGTGACCGCGTAAAATAAAAAATGTACGTGTAAGGGTCTGTCCGTACACACCCCTAAACCGAGACGAGAGAACGTAAGACGGAGTACAGAGAAAGTTTGAGTGACGTACCCCCTCCATCGCCCCGTCTCCCCCAGCGAGGATTTATGGCGCCATATTGGATTGGGACAAGATGACGCGAGGCCCGGATAATTTGGGCAACGGTATCACATGACGGGACCCGAACTGTGAAACGGCACTTTAATTATAATATTCTCTAGTTTATTCCAGTTTGAGTTCGAGAATATTTGAGTTTAGCAGATTATGTAGTGTGTCTATAAATGTTAGAGCCGTTATAGCGATCAGTTACTTATATCTGGTCACAATAGTTACACTTATTATAAAGACGTCGTAATATTTTATTTATTTATTAATTCGTGCATCAGGTAATATATATCGTTTTTATAGGTGTTCAATAAATCAATCAAATTTAGTGGGTACTGAAATAAGTAATATATAAATAATTTTGTATGTCTATGTAATTAATCGTATATTTAAACCGTAAAAAGGCAATAACAATGCATTGTAAATATAATTTACATATATACATTTACATATATAAATATATTTATATAATTTACAATGTGTTTTAAAATCAACCCTCGAATGCAAAGGTGCTATATAAACAAAACTAATTCATCAGTAAGCTAATAAATAACCCGACGCGGTTGCACGCACTCGCGCGCAGCGTCTGATGTCTTGACACGCATGCGCCGTTAGGCGTTCCAAGGCACATACTATATCTGCGAACTCGAATAGACGAAGAAAATAACTGAGTACTGAAAGTTTAGAAAACTTTAAATTCAGTTATCATATTGCCATATTATAACTGAATTTAAAGTTTTCTAAACTCGATCTAAACGATCAAAAAAATTGTAGAATCATTAATTTGTAATATAGACACTAAGAAACGGACGGTTATACATTATATATAGATCAACATAGGGCCATACTTAATTATTTTTTATATTTTGATATATTTTTTTTAAACTTGACAATGCAAGATATAGTAACGGTGACACTATGTGTATTGACTAATACTTTTAAATATGATGAATTGAGAAGAATTTTATGACTTAAAGAAATTGAATTAGAATTTGTGAAAGTCCCCTAAATATTGCAATAACTTTGTATCTGCATGTCATTTGACAATAAGTGCTGATGCCAAAATCCAAGCAATAAGAGATAGAGCTGTCCCCAAACTATACGAACACTCAGGGGTGCGAATACTGCAAAAACAGAAATTTCGTTAAGATGACAATTTATGGGTTGTTTTTGCTAAATGAAAATAGTAGCAGACCTTGAATTGAACCGACCTTTTTTGATTTTCTTAATGGAATCTTTCCGCTCGGGATTTTTGTGGAGCTATGCTTTAAGCTCTTCCGTTTACGCACAATACCCTAAAGTGGCAGATTTGTACTTTCTTCTGAACTTCTATGTTTTCCAAACTGAATCGATATACCGAATACTCATTACATTAATTGACTCCGAGGGCGTTGTTGAAAATTTTAAGTATAATATAATACATGAACAAAAATCCTAATACAAATATTTACAATTATAGCATTTTCATTTCCTGGTGGACAATAAAAGCTTCGTAACATTGATACAAACTTTCTTTGTAATAAAGCAACCAGCCGGAAGCATTTCATGATTTATGACAAAGCTAATTTTTATTTCCATTTCTCTTCGTTCATTGTTTTTTTATTATTATTTTACCACAATTCCGCGCAGCTTTTCAAAAAAGTCACCGTGGAAAGTCGCTTTTGTTTTAGTGCAAATGGAAAATGGAGGAAAAATAAACGAAATGGCCGCATATGTGTTGCGAGCGAGAAACTTAAACGTTGTGATCGTTGCCCGAATGGACCTGCCACACTTATTGAATTTGTAAAAACTTATTACGCTACTCTTCTACATGTAATAGAATTGTAACAGGCCGATGTCTGTACATTGGAGATATTGATGTGCAGCATTTATTAGAGCAACAGAAGTCAAAACAACTATATGAAATTGGATGCATTTTTCACCAATGTATTATTATAGGTCTAATTTAAAATATAGGCTCCATTTTCAAATTCTAAATTCTACAAGTAGGAAGTCGCTCAAATGGCTAGACTTTACCATTGACCTGTCTGGTCTCTTGTTCTACTGGTTACTGACCCTGACTACTGAGCAGGAGAAGGACTAACCCACGACGGTTAGATTCCCACACCGGACCAAAATTTGTGTTATCCCCAATTTATCCCTGGTCTGGGTGTTTTTTGTGTTGGTTGTATGAATGTTTGTAAAGTCCCCCGCGACACAGTAATCCTAGTGCTTGAGTTGCCTTTTAAAAAATATATATGCTTGAAATAGTATTGTAGAGAATGTGAATGAATATCAAGCAATTAACTAAATGATAAAATTTACAGGTGCATAAATGCTTGCTTATTGAAATTAATATATTGCCCTGATAGTAATTAATTAGCCATCCACCACATATAAACAGTTAATTTATAGTAGATATATTTCAAGTAATATTTGTACGTAAGTAAGTACAAATAATTTGGTACAAGAAAGTAGCAAAAGTATTGTTAGTAGATAGCTAATAATAGTAGGTATTATATTTGCTTCGTAGTTCGAGTGATACGGTAGTCCAAGTCTCGGGAGGGTTAACACAGCGCTGCCGAGCCGAGTATGTACACGCCACTTTTTTGCCTTGTTTTCCTACCAAAGTTTCCTTTCTGTCACTCTATCAATATTAACGAAAGGTATAGACTTGTAATTAAACTTTACACATAGTGTAAAAACAATGTCTCATGATTCTCAACACACTCACACAAAATAAAAATATAAATATATGTTTTGAATAATACACCTAGCTGACCCAGCAAAATATGAAGTAATAAAATAAAATATTCACACGAAAACAACTCCACGGTTTCACTGTTACAACACGCGTCATTCTATTTTCTTTATTCCACTCTGTTTTGTTGCGTCCCGCTGCTTCCGTACCGTGGACACTTTTGGTTAGTTTGTTCTGTTTTCCGTATAATAAATAATAAAGCCCATACCATGGTACTACTTAGAAAAGCTCGCATTACTAACTGTATCTTGTATCGTTAGGGACAATCAGACCTTGTCGCACTTAGACAGTTCAGTATGTGAAACTTTACCAACTACACGTATTTCGTCTTAATGTTTGAGCGCTTTAAGTATATGTATGCGTTTGCGGAAGAAAAAATTATAAGTTAGTTATAACTTATAATCATGAACAAAGAAGTCGTAAAATATTCTTGAAACTAATAAACGTATTTGATAGCTAACAGCTTTTAAAATGCGAATTCATAAACGAAGATTGCCCTAAACGGAATGATAATAAAAAAAAAAAACTACAAAGTTCCCCATTATAATCAACAATAGTTTGATAAAGATAAGACAATAACTAACGTTTTCTGCAGACATATGGTATATGGTATATAACATTAATGACGATGTAAAATACTATCTGCACATAATTTTTAGAATATAATAATATTGTTTATATCAACTTGGCAGGTTATAAAAACTAATCTGTTTCTGTCTCCTAAGTTGGTACGAAAATGATTGGTATGCGTTGGTACTCTATAAAAATCAGACACAACACAGTAAAATGTGGAAGTATCTGTATTAGCAAACGTGTTCAGACTTTATAATTTTTGTCTATTGCTTAAATAGGAAACAAAATAAAAAACAGATGTTTTTTTTTAACAACCGTTACGGGCAATATTGCTACAATGATGGCTAGAATCCTTTTATTATTTGCATCAATACCATTGACTCAAATTGGAGTTTAAACGACATCCAATAAATAAGTGCATCAAATCTTTAAATGACCTTAAAACCGATATCCACTGGCATTATGTATGCAGACTCAGATATAATATGTACCAAGTCGTGATTTGATATACGACGGTTTAATATTCTATTAACCGATATTCTGTCATTTATTAGCATCCACGCATTATTTATTATTTATCAGATAATGATATATTACTATTGAAAATAAGGGATATATTGACAATAATTTTTCGTTGATCAATGTTGGGCACGCGTGCACTTTTATATAATCTGATAAATAGCTCTCGTTTCATGGGGCGACACCATTGATATCGAATGTGAACGAATTGATTTATCGTTTCAGCGTATGATTCGCGATTTAAAAAAACACTTTTTTTTGAATACGTATTTTTTGTCTAGTATATTGATGATCCGTTAATGATATATAGCATTTTTTCGAAGTTTTTCGAAAAGTTAGGGCGTAAAACAGTATCGAATTAATTTATAAAATACTTTGAACGTGATTTAGTGATAATCTTTATACATATATATAAGAGATTTCCACCGATATATTGACTCATCACGATATCTGGAACCATAAGGCGTAGAAACTTGAAATTTGGTAGGAATATTCCTTTCGCCGAGTAGAGGTCAGCTAAGAACGGATTTTACAAAATTCCACCCACAAGGGGTGTTGCGGGGGTGTCAAAAGGTGTGCTAGTATATTATATTGTTGAATTGAATAGCATCGTTACCGAAAAAGTTTTCAATTAATCAGAAATTTCAAAAATTTTTGAGTATTCTTTAGTGAAACCTGTCTATTTTTTTTCTTACGCAAAAGAAAATTGACCTAATTTTTGACATTCTTAGTTAATTTTTAAGTTTTGATTTTTTTAAAAGACAACTCCGCACTAGGATTAATTCCTGTGTCTCGGGGGACTACAAACATTCGAGAAACGAATACAGAGAACACCCAGACTCAGAACAACAATTTGACGATTACACAAAGTGTTGTCCCGTGCGGGGATCGAACCCACACCACTCAGCGCGGCAGCGCACTGGCGAGGTGACCACTTAAACCGCTACGCTATCCGTACAGTCATTGTGAAAATTATACATTAATTTCAATCTAAATTACGCTGTACAATCTATTTATCAATGTTATCAATAAAAAACAAACTATATTCTGAAATAAAAAACACAAAATTCAAATAGTTAACATTTGTAAGGCTCGCGATTCGCGAAAGAATCAATTTTATTGGTAAAACAAGCGGCATCGGTGATTTATGTCGTACGAACGTGGCCCTGCGATAGCATGTCACCGGGCCGGCGTGTTCGCGCCTCGCTCTAGAATTTGCTAGAATATTCTTTTGTGTTTACAAGTGACTCTGCAGTGAATTGAATTTTTATCATATACTTTTAAAAGGGATGAAGGAGACCTTCAAGTTTCTTATTACTATTATGGTTATACGTGAATACGAGCATTCCGGACATATTGTTGCAATGTCTAGTAATATTTATCTATGAATATTTTATCAAATCATTATCTGACAATATATCTGGGAATATCTTCTTTCGTACGATGCATTTGTACACATGTGGTCTCTTAGACATAAAAAGTTGAACTTTCAGTCCTAACCGTGAGAAAACAAAGAAACAAACTGACCTTTAGGAAAGTTTCGAAGCAATTGTAGAAATATACAAAATAGTTTTATCACTGTTTCACTTTTAACTTTTCATTAAACAAAGTAGAAATATTTCATTTCAGGTTGTTTTTATAACAGGTTTAACACAAGAACACACTTGAGTGGTGTTTTTTTTTATAATTAGTTGATACAAGACATTACACTGGTGGTATTTGCTATATAATTGTAATGATGCCTATTTTCCCCTTTTAGTTTATTACACTATATTAAATACAAAAAATGACGTATCCTATGACTATAAAAACTGCTTTACGTTAAAATCCTTGAAACAATTACAGCAAAAACTAAATACAAAACCTAGTGTATAATAGGCAGGTGCCACATTAGTACCACAAACCAACTACGGACACTAATCTACACTTCAAATATTTGTTCGCGACCTATTCGTCATTATCGAATACTATTGCTATTAATTGGCACGTTAACCCATCAATTACAGGTAGCTTTTTTAATCATTTGTCATTTATAACGAGTGTTGCCAGTCTGAATTAAGTGTTTATTGTTTTGAATGGGTTCAGGAAACATTAAACTGTCCAAGTCAACTTAGAACTACTTGCCACAGCTTAAAGTTATTCTTTAGTCGTTCTATTTATATCAATGGACTCTCATGTATCTTGTTTTTTTGCTACCAATGATTTACATTCACGATTATACCATTTATTCGATCGTTATCGTAAAGTATTCGTAATGAAAATGTCTGCAAAGGTTAGAGAAACGTTCCAACATGTTAAAACAGTAAGCAAAAGTGTCAGTGATCATTACTTCAACATTTAAGAGGGCGAGCAATAAAACTGATAGTTTTCGTCAGTCGGTATTGCTTTGATATTAGCGTGTTGGCTAAAGGTAGTTAAAACAGTAGTGCGAGGGCGAAGCCTAACAAGATTAAAATTTCAGACCCAACAAAGCTTTTTCTAAATTGCTAATGAAAGAACTTCAAATTCTAATATTTATATAGTCTTATAACTAATCTAAAAATGTGATGGCGATTTCTAAGGAATATACTATTTAGAAAATTTCAGCTCGCAGAATATTAATACGAATATGAATAGGATATAATTTTGAAAAAACAAAACATAAATGTTTTAAAAGCATGCTCTTAGCAGCAATTTAAAACAGTATACTGTAGAACTAATTGACATTAAATATTTATCACTAATGTGGGTTAATTTATTGTCGTAAGCTCACAAGTCAGTAAAAAATACACAATGACACACCAGACTCTAGACACCTTATTGACGTAAACGGCAGACATTTTTTTAATATCGTTTAGCATCAGTTTAGAAAGTAATTTAAAGGAAATTACGATGCATTACTTACATAAATATGGAAGGGAAACACCTTCTGGGCAGGTGGATCAAATTGGACTCAGAAATTAAATATAAACATAAAAGAGATCGACATTTACTTTCTCCTTGTATATACTTTCCTAGTATAATAAACGAATAAATAACTAATAAGTAATTTACAAATAAATTAGTTAAAAGGAATTTAGGACTTTGGATTGTCAAGTCTACAATGATTAATGCGATAGCCATCAAGGCATAGACCTTCCTCATTTCCTTCTTCCCTTGGTAGGGTAGACTGTTCATCCTACTCAACTTTTGTAGACTTTTTTAATTTTGATTTGTATCTACAATGTTTCTATAATGGGATTATTTTAAAATTTCGTCATGACTTTACTTTACATTTAATATTCTTAAATATTACAGAACGAGGTACTCGTTCTGTAATATTTAAGAATATTAAATTTAGATACATTTTTCTTGCTGTTAAATCTGATATAAATTTGTTAATCATCGATTACTTCTCTAAATTGCTTGGCCCCTTAAAAAGATGCATTAAGTTATGAATAATATCCAATAAATTTTCCACGCTCCATGTTCCGATAGTTTGTATGTGTTTATATTTATTATGGAATGACCAATATCGTGAGAGGTCCAAAATCGGAATGCGCTGAGATCACGTCCGTCAGATGATATTAAATGAACCATGATATGTGGTTTTCGTGGCTAGAAAACAAACAATGATACATACTACATGTCGTGAAAAAAATATATTTAAGCTCTTGCTTTCTCAGTAATTGATGTTCCCTCATTGAAACAGATACAACAAATTAAATATTTGAAATAATCGTTTTATCATATTTTGAGCTTTTAACATTCATTGCATTGCAATCCTAATTCGTAATTCAAATTTCTTTTCTGAAGTCGCTAATGAGATATTAATTTTAAACGTATCTTTTTTGTTAAGTTTTCAATGAACAAAGAGAGTTAAATGACAATGTAAGTACGTATAAGGGACTTCAGCTTGTCCACTAAAAAGGCCTTTTCAAATAAAGTTAATATTGATGCGATTATTGAATTTGAAGCACACGATACATTATAAGAGCCTACAAATTTATGAGACAAAGCACGTAATGAACAAAGTCTACCACAAACATGAACAATCCGAGCAGTGACTCACAGATTACCAATTTACAAATCTCTCACCTCTGGATGGTGTGCTGGGGTTGATTCTGGACACTCTTTTGTTCATTTTATTTATAAATGGCATTAATACCAGCTGTCATAATTCTAAATTACTGCTCTATATATAACCTTTTTAGACAAATAAAGAGCGTGCTTGATCGTCTGTTGCTTCAAGCAGATTTGGATGGACTCAATGACTACTGCCAAGCTAATTAACTGCAACTGGGTATATCTAAAGTTATTGTGTTAGCTTTACAAAAAATAATAAAGTTATGAAACAACATATTCATTTAATGGAACAATCCTGTCCAGAGCATCACTGGTTCGTGATCTGGGTGTTCTTCTAGATGATAAACTCCATTTTAAACAATAGATTAATAATATCGTAAAAAACCATGATCTTCTGGGCAAATTCTTTGCGTCCAACTCAACCCTGGACGACGGGGGAAACGCGGATCCAGAGTCTGTCAATTCTGGTGTCCCACAAGGCTGTGGCTATCCCCACACACACACTGTTTCTTCTGCATATCAATGACATGCTGCAGATTAGCAGCATCCATTGCTATGCGACGATAGCACGATTGATGCCCTTTACACCGGCCGTGCTAACATTTCTTGGGTAAACGTCATCGAGAGCCGATCCAAACTTGTGTCTGAAATCGAAACTTCTTTTGTAAAAGTTTCAGTTTGGGGTCAAATTAACCTAGTCCAGTTTAACGGGGTGAACGCGCAAACCGGTGTCTTCGTGGGGTTAAACTGGACTAGGTTAAGTCGACCCCATTTTGAGAGAAGATCACCAGCTGAACGACCCCGACGGAAGCCGTATTGTCGATCATTGAGGAGCTGGTGGTCTTCTAAGTACCGGATCAGCTGGCAGCTAACAATGGATTCCATTATCTTGGAGAACAAGGGTTACAATCTCTTAGGGAAAATTTTAAAGGCTTGTGACACAAAGATTCAATAAAATATAATATATGAAAATTTTGATTTTTTAGGTTAGTTAGTAAGTTAGTTTTTCTTTTAAATTCGTCTGGATAAGAACAACGCATGATAAAAAATCGTGTTAAAATATTATTACGAAAATGTTGTTGCTTTTATTTTAATGTTTATTTTCCCAAATAAATAAATAAATAAAAAATGTTTACGACAGGCAGGTAGCGGAAGTTGTATTGCTTTAATTCTGTGGCATGTAACTTCCTTTGTCCGCATTTGAATATAAAAAAATGGAAAGTTCCACTTATAATATCTGGAGCAATTTAAGTTCTAAAATCAATTGCTGTAGCAGATGACAAATGTGAAAGTCATACTATAAATTTATGCTTTCCTGATGTAAATGTGACCATCACCGTCGCTGAGACCACTAATAATTTACTATATTTTAATAAGCTTGACTACTAACATATAAGTATAAAGTTTCACTTCCCAAGACACGTCAGTTGGCTTCAATTTCTAACGTCGGATCATAGGGAACTGTTTAAATCTCGCACATGCGCCGAAAATAAACTGCGCGAGATCACTTCTCCGCCTCGTCGTAAATTCACCGCTAATTTACAGCCCCTCAACGTTATAAATAAATAAATATTCTTCGTAGCACATACATCCAGTTCTGACACATTATGTAACCACTTGGATGGTTCTGTCATAACAGATACTTCGTGGCACGTTTAATGGATCGACACGGATACTTAAGTGTTACGAAACTCAACGTTTTGGAAAACTATTAAGATGGCAAACAGAAACAAGGCTTGCTAGATGCTAATGTGTTATCGATAACTATAAACGCTCACAACACTCACTCTTGCATTACTCTAACCTCATCAGCAAAGAGCTTTTACGATCATATTTACAAATGAATATCTAGCCAGCCAGCAAGTCATAATTTTTTAATTAAATGCGTGTTTAACCTACATCCACTTAATGTATTTTCTGACTCCCGAAGTTTCAGCAGATTAATACAAACGTATTTTTTTATTTTTGTGTTACAGATATTTGGCCCAAACTAATCAATAACTAACATTGTAGTAGTTGACTCACAAATAATTCTGCCTCAGACGACGCTGATACTCAGCGAAAGTTATTGAGTGCCAAGTATATTGAAGCAAAGGAACAGCCGGGAGAGTACCGTGCCAGCGATCATTGGTGGGATTGTGGCGGCCATTGTATTACAAATTCCCCGCCACTGTTACCATTTGTCTTCTACCCGAAATTCGAGAAACAATAATAGAAAGAGAACACTGCGACGAACGATTGAAACGTATCCCATCTGAGGTACAAAGTGGCGCTCATATTTCTTTCGATCAGATTGAAACGAGTACTACCTTACCACTACTAAACCGTAAATAATGTTATATAAACAGAATAAACTATTATGTTATTAATTATATTTAAAGGTAATTTGCACTTATAATGCCAGTGTTGATTAGCAATCCCTCATTTTTCTGTCAGTTGGAGTTTAAATCCGATCATTTTTTAATTAAATGTACTATCGACTGAAACGTTCATAGATTCTACTTAAAGAACCTCAATACATATAATTATTATAGATCTATCAGCCTCTTGCGTGAAACAAATAATAACTTCCTCCATTGTTATAACGAGGTATTTCAATGTTTTTATTTAATTCTATGTTTCTCTGACATAATATAAACATATCGATAATATTATTGCGTTGCACCGACTGCACTGACGTGTCCTATCCATCACTATTGATATTTTGTGATGCGTGGCGGTTGCCAGCGGGCGGAGTTTGCAGGGTGCCAACTATGGCGAGCGCGTTAATGTAGCGTCGATGCGCGTATGTTTTTATTGTCGTCTGCGCAAGATTCGTCTGGCTATTAGTCGACCTATGTGTTAATGCCACACACGGTGATGCACGAAAAGCTACGAGATTATGTCCGGAACCCATCATTACCATTATTAATCGCTTGAATGATTCTGTCTCTGTGTATATAACTGTTGAAGTCTTCCAAGCTTTATTGTCGATTCGTCTGAG
Source organism: Tyria jacobaeae (assembly GCA_947561695.1). NCBI lineage: Eukaryota > Metazoa > Arthropoda > Insecta > Lepidoptera > Erebidae > Tyria > Tyria jacobaeae. The sequence goes on from OX387218.1 coordinate 14,039,887, forward strand.
CTCGACGCTTACATTGATCGTAAGAAACTGTTCTCGGCAAAAACCACAATTATAAGTTTGTTTTTCATAAAACTACATAACAATCAACTAACTACAAACTACATTACAGCTTACAAATCTTCTCATTAAAATTACTCGTGAGACTTACTGGTGTTAAAGTTATGGTCTCTATATAGAAAATATTGCTGTAGTTATACGAACATTTCCAAAGCTCGCGGTGAAAGCGCCTTAAATCACATACACCGAATCAAGATCAGTTAACATCCGCACCACATACATAAACAATATGTACATATGTGTACGTGAGAAGGGCCCGTCATGTTTTATTTATTCGCGGCCGACTCGTAATAGAGTCGTGCCGTGAGAGCCACCGCCAAGTTTTTTGCCGGCTGTAGGCATCGAGTATTGAGACGTCTGGATGCTGATGTCTTGTTGCCTGTCCATACTATACTTTCGACATGACGGCGACATTTATTTTTCCAATGTTTTTTAGTCATCCGACGCGTACACATGTAAGCACAACAGTCGATGTAAACGAATCATAGATAACAAAAAGCTTCATACTAATATTTTTCATCAAAGGAACCACTGCGTCTAGACAGATGCAAGAGGATATTAAAAATCCATCCATCACTTTACCAACAAAAAATAAGAAATCAGATTCACACTGGAACACGCCGACTGCGAAATCTGGTGAGACGAGTAGGTATTTTCGCGCTTCCGACCTCCTCCGATCCGTCGGGGAGGTAGTGAACGCCTCCCTTTTGACAGGAAATGATTGTCTAATATTAGCTTTGTTATAAGGTCCCTCTTTTGGGATTTGAGCGCCAGTTTTTGGAGAAACGTTTTCAATGTACCTTCGTAATGTATGTTGTCTTAGCCGTTTGCGTAAGAAGTTCTCTATCTTACTACGATTTCTGTGTAAACATTCATGACATTGGAAGAACGAAACAATTTCCCTTGTAACTTTAAAGTATATTATGTAAAGATATTTTTTGCAATTAGTCTGTTGACAAACTGTTGTAATTATGTTCATGCTCTAACTGCTTGTGCTCATTAAAACAAATTTAAAGAGTTAGTGAGAGATTATCTCTAGTTGTGGCATATTCTAGCATAAACAAACGACAAACAAACTGATCGTATAAAAAGTAGAACATTTGTGTCATACAGTATTTGAAATTAGACATGACTAAATTATAGGAAGAATTTTGGGTCAACGACCCTTGCATAGAGGACAACATTTTTGAACACCCCTGATAATCACAATAAAAAGTCACCGCGGACTCCACAGAAATAAAACTGAAGCTTTATTTTGTAATTTATTGATGTGACATCTATTTCGGTTCGGTTTTCGTCAACGGTCCACGGGGAAGTGACTAGTGCCGACTATGAATAGTCGCGCCTACAGAAACCGACTAACAATTGAGTTTAGTGACAGATTTGTGTGATACAAATGAATTCTGAACGGGTCCGGAACACTATTTTTTAGTTTAATGATAGATTTAGTTTTGTTTCTTCGTAATTTATTTACGTTACTATTAGTTTGTCCACCTAATGTGACAAATAAAAGTTTCTTTATATCACTAATAATTGCTATATTTAACCGGAATTTAAAAATGACAACATGTTTTTCTATAGCTAAATCAAATAGTATCAAATAATGCTGTTTGAATGTGAAATGAATAGAGTTGATACTTATATAATGCAAACTTTGTTAACCGAAACGTCTGCGGTTAGCACACTGCAGTTCCACAATATTCCGAACGGATTAAAACAAAAGGTTGATACAAAATTAAATTACCGATATCCGCGGAACGTTGCCACAAAATATTTTTGTCGAAACGGCAATAATGTAAAACTCGCATATTGTGCGATTCCACGTGTAGATAACAGAAATAATGGGGTTCAAAAATAAAATTAATTCCAGGTTGATGATTTCAAATTGAAAAGTCACATCGGCTCGCGCCATAATTCATGATCCTGAAACGTGTCCGGGCCGCTGTGTTGGACGCGAGCGCCACCCCTCCTAGGGTTGACAATCGTATTATTTACCTAGGTCGTTACACAAGTTTTGATTGTGAATTAAATATTGTTGTATTATGCATCAGACTTTTTATACAAAAGAAACAAAAAGCATAAATATCACAAAGGTAATAATGTCTTTAAAACCCGCTAAAATAAAAAAAGACACGAGTAATCCCATTTGCCATTAATTTTATAGAATGTAAAATAATGCAAATATTGTCATTATTACGTGTATTCAACCCTATTGATGCTCCGGCTCATTGTCATAGTCCTTTGTCGGAGGTCTCTTCCGCTTCACCACTTGCGATATCTGCGCAGAGGTGGCGCCCTCCATCAGAATATTCATGAACACACCCGAGCTGTAGGATAACTTTCATTTGTATGGGCACTCAGTACGTAACTTTAGACAATATATGTACATTGCTTTTTTTTTTTAAATACAATGGTTCGAAATTGTGTCCTAAGACCGGATAGCAACCTAGTAATTCATTAAAATAATAGAGTAATTAGGATACATAACCCGAACAAAAGAAGTATCTTTTCATACTGTGTGAGGGAAAAACTAAATCCATATAGGAACACTTTCTTTTCCGTGTCTTGGTTCTATTTAAAAAGACCTTAGAAAGTTAATACCATACATATTGTTTAGTATTAACATTATTACATTATTACATTATTAACAAGTGTAGTATTAATATCTATAAATAACCAAATTTCTGAAAACAAATAAAGTTTAATAAGTATTTAAACCATAATCACTAAATATGTAACATATTGTTAGCAGTAGTTAAGTACCATACAAGTCTGGTGCAATTTATTACATTTACAATTAAAGTGCTCATTTAATCAATTTGTGAATTTGTGTATTCGTTAAGATTAAAAAAAAAAACACAAAATGATGTGATAAGTTTCTAATAATATCTATTACCATTGTTTATATACGCTCGCAACACTAGTATTGCCATTTTTTCCGTTGTTGACTTTCTATCTTTTATATTATAACCTTCTCATTTGTTTTCGGTTTTTTTTTTCACTATTCACGACGTTTAGAGACATTAAATGTACAATGTCGAATGTCAAGATCTACTTGTACGTCAAATTGACGGTAGTTACATATTTCATAAAATAACTACGATTGGAAATAAAACATATGCATATCAAGAATTATAAGCTCAAGCCTAGGAAATAAATAATATTAAATAATACAACTTTATAACTAGGTCAGTACGTTTATGTTCAACGATTTCTATTTTACCATGTATATAACGCTTATTTTTCTTATGCCTTAGGCAGCCCTAATTCTTTTTAAATCATTTATTTAAGATACTTTTACCTTCGTTCTTAAACTTTTCATTTCGATTAAAAGTAGTTATCATTGTCATATAGCATTGGACTTTTAATTGTTTATACCGAGTCAACGTTCCATAGAACCGGTTATTGAATGACTTATATTATTTGTGTTTACAGTAGAAATGTGGAAAGTAAGTTTTTATATGTAAATATAGCACGGTGGCAGGTCTCATGTATAATGCAACCGCTATGTCATGAACATTTGTCGGTTGCACCATTTCAGACGGCTGTAGCTACTCTTGTTTAGCTTAGTTTCTACTAAATATTTGCACAAAATGCTGCTGAAGTACATTTTGAAATATCATTTCATCGTCCATATTTTTGTGTTTACAATAATAATGTTGAATGTTATAAATTGACTCTGACTATTAATAAAGTTGTAACTATTTTTATCAATGCAAAGCTTCTGGAAAAGGACTTTATAATTAATATTTTAAAGTTTGAATAAGTTTAACGACGTTGAAAAATGCTCAACATGTTAATCCAACTAATTATTATTTTACATAGTAAATTAGGTAAAGCATCATAAATCATTTCATCCACAGGTCTGAGCCATCTACGCCGTAAGGCTTCCAAGGAAACACAATACCCGATAAGGCGTCTCTGTCAGTTATTCTAAGTCAGCTTTCTGTTAGAAAGGGACGCTATTATTCAAGAAAAACTGGCCGTAATTTGCCTGCACGAAAATTTGATAATAAATCATAATAGTTTTAGACAGAGCAAAAGTAAAAAAATAAACCAATTTGGAAAGTGAATTGTAAGGCACGGCGAGCACAGTCGAGCGGTCTGTTATTAGAGCAATTATGTTATTATGTTCGCCGTATCTAATCCGAAAAACTAAATTGGAGCCGGCCGCTGCCGGCGAATGCCCGATAGCTTCAATCATTCGACTTTTGGGTCGCACGAAATTCGTTGCGGAAGCAATAAGAAACACGAAAATTCCTAACGAAATATTCAAAAATTATCAAATAATACATAGTTGCTAGCGAAACATATTTTCGAGACCCTATTTCGCTATGGTTCATAGTTTAGAACAAATTAAAAAAGGGTGCACTACAGCAGTACATATTTCAAAGTTCACATTTCATAGCAGCCCCACCTCGTCCTTTGGTATCCCTCACTTAACTCATATTTCATTCAATATGGCCATAATTGGAGTGATCTACAGGACTTTGTTAGAATAGGACGCTTATTCCGTGTGCGCAAGAGTCGACTATAATTCGGTGTGGTCGTAGCAGATAAGAAACATTGTATGAACGATTGCCTCTTTCACAATTTGTATCTTTAGCATAATCTGTTGGTAAAACAGGTTTTTCTCATGTGTTTTCGTTACAAAATGCGTCGTCCCTTTGTATTATCAAAGTATCAAAAATATGAATACCAAATAAGGGTTGGGACAAAAGAAGAAGTGACAACTTTTTTAATTTATGCTCAAACGAATACATGAAAACGTAATAATAGGAGCGTGTTTGGTAAATATATTAATGTAATAATTCTCTGAGGGCGTTTCTGAAGTTGTCGGGTGTTATTTTTCTAAAATTTCACGGTTATACATCATGTGTGTAGCCTGTGAAAAATGTTAACGTCTTCATTAAAGGATTTGAGTGGTTACTCTTTGTGTGGTTTCAACGATTTGTTCAACAATACTGGTGCACTTGAAAGCAAACTAAGTTGTTTGGTTAGATCAGTTTACAATGATATCACAAAATAAAAAGTTAATTAATTAATATATATGTTAAATATGAAAAGTACCAGATACTTAATCAGCAGCGAAAGCGAAAATAAAAACCGGGTAAAATACCTACGTTACTACGTAATTTAACAAAGTAAACAATTCAGTTTGCAATAAATTGCGTAGAAACCGTTCACCTCAATGTTTACCGATCTTTATCTAACCGTTTATATTTAAACTTCAAAGAAAACAATATTAATTAATTATTTTATTCAACTTCTGTTTACGAAACATTATAATAATGTAGCTACTTTCTTTAATTAATGCTACGGTGATAATCCGGAACGTATTATATGTATTGTATACACACAATAATTTATTGTACGTCTATCTAGTCTAATGTTAAAGGTTTGTAATTTATATTTATTGTAATTATTTATTGTTTTGACCTTTTTGTAAAAAAAATAATTGAAATGAAATGCGTATTTTTGTAAGATAGCTTTGTACAGGTAATTACTTAAATATAATGGTCGTTGCTGTTTTTTTTATTATATTATGCTGGTTCTGTGGTGTTTGATGATTTGACAACTTTAAATGCATTGTGCAATATTAGTTTTATTACAGTTCTTCTATTTTTTTATGATTTTCATAAATTAAAATCTGAATAATATTTAGAGGGCTCGGACTTCCTGGCACCAGCAAGTTTGAATTATTTGTATGCTGACTTATACTTATAATTCCCAATCTTTTAGTATAAACAATATCCCTTTTCTTTTGTTTCTATCCCCCCTTTCCTGTCAATATACTCAAAGTTAACATCTAATTCCCAAAGGTGTCCGGATAACGACTACGGGATTGGCCTCTGTTACGTAAATGGGACTAAAATAATATTCAGCAAAATGTGGGTGTTAATTATGCCTTTACCTACCCCTTCGGGTAGGTTGTAGGTTGAATAAAATTTATAGTACCAATTCTTGGAACATAAATATCTATCATCTTATTATAGAGATTATTATCGACATTTCAATAAAATAATTTAATTTACCTACTGTTTTGAAATTAAATGAATATCTAACAGCTGTACAATTTCTCGAATCATGACAAGACCACACAAATTGACCTAATCACTGCACTACATTCACATTCTCGATAAGAACCGCAACCACACTCAACAATCTTCTAGGAAAATACTCGAGCGATAAAGACGAACTTGACCACAATACTCTTTATTTAAGTTATGTCGCACTGACCTATTTTATCCATCTATTCCCTCGTGACAATGTCACCTTATCTGTACTGATACTGCGAGGGTCACAGGGTATAAGAAGCCAACGACTTTTTGAAAATATTTTTCCGTGATTTGTGATAAGAATGAATTATTTCGCTTACGCACACTTAGGTGCATATAAATACGCATATATCCCCGAAAGGGTAAGCAGAGGCGTCTCAAACGCTCACTCTTTGCCAGTTTACACTGTTTACTCCAACTTATTTAAAAGAGCTCAAGCCTATAATTGCCGTCCGCATCCGTATCCGGGCCCTGTATGCCATTATATGTATACATACCTATATTGTCTGACAGATAACCTTTCGATCCTTAAATTCTAACTTCTTCTCTATCTCTCTTCTGTCGTCTTTCTAACGGTTACCAAATTCTACTCCACCGAGAACCACACAACTAGCAGTACGTAGAAGAATATCAACACGCTTAGACTCATAGAAGCAATTTTACAAATATAATTAAAAATAATCTAATTTCTTATCTTGTAATGTGCCTTCAAAGACAAGACCCAAATAATGCGACTGCGACTATGTATATAAGCGTAATTATACTTCCATATCTTGTACGTTCAAGGTAGCTGTTACATCATTTAAATTTATTAAGTTTGTCCGATCCTTCGTTGATAAACGTCTTAAAGCAAAGTTGTCTTTGCTCCAAGTTTTTATTCACACCTGTTTTATTTAAATAATAAAGCGAATTAATAATAAGTATTATTTTACAAGATAACGAGTGTGCTAATTTTCGCAAAAAAGCACATGGTTTAATGTAGTTTTGAAATATATGATAGCTTTGAAGGCGAGAAAATCATGGATTCTTTCTCTAAAAATATCTCATTTATTAAATCAAATGATTGTATTTACAACTGTTATCTAATCCCTAAATAGTTACGAGAAGTAAGTAGTGACTTAAATTTCCTTCTCGAGATAACACATTTGGAAACTTTATTCGAACTTCTTTCAAAGGAAAAATATTTATTTTATTTATACACACACGAAATTTAATACCAATAACATTATTTAATCTAAATAAAAGTTTTAATAAACAAAATGTAAAATTATATCATTAGTTCAACGTAAATAATAATTATTTTTAATATTTATTCGATGTGTATAGTAAGCTAGGTATTGTAATTTGCATAGATTTCTCTTATTTTTGTGAACACCTTAATAATAAAAAAATATTGATAAATTATTTTTTTATTATACAGGCATATTATTAAAACGGTACGTATCATGACAGTTTACTAACTCGACAGAATAGTGATTGATTTTCCAAGTCTCGATGTCCATAAAAGCTTTTTGTAATTCAAACTTTTATATAAAATTCTGGATTGATACGATCTCATTTCAATTAACATGAAGACATGTTTAATGTTTTATATATATATATATATATATATATATATATATATATATATATATATTATTTTCATTTTACCTCTGTTAAGTATTGTGCTGAGATTGATATTTTAAAAAACCCTATGGGGTAAAAATTGGAAATGATGTAGAACACTGAGACCATTTTCTAGCTGTTTTGAACTATTAATTCAGATCAGAGAATCAGAACCAAGATCTTGCCTTGACATATCAATTAAATATGTTTTTCTGGTTGAACTAATTAATAAATAACAACCTGATTGTTTTCTTATTGTTACAGGTAAGAAAGAATTCAAGTGTCCTGTGGAACATTGGGATAGTATATGTACGTATGAAATTTATTTGTCAAGCCATGTAAACACTTGAATGTAGATATGTTATGACACGTATATGCATTTTCCAGTATTTTTTTATAGGTTCATTTCCATTGCATTTCATTGGATACTTTAAAAGTTAGGTGCAAGGTTTTAGTTTTGTTTTATGTCAGATTATCATTAAATCGCCTGATGAGTAGTAGGTATATTATCTAGAAAGTTCATACGAGTACTTACATAGTTTTGTTACTAATAAAACTCTTCATCGTGCATTGCGTATGCAGGAAGTAGGGTGACTACAATATATTTGGTTAGTGTATTGCACCTGACCAAGGTACATCATTCAAATGTATGTTAGGTAAATACGTCATTGAAATAATAGCGATAAAATATTACATTCGAATATCACTAACTGCACGCCTCAATATCCTTATAAACAGCCAAACAAAAATTATTTGCGCGATTCCAATCATAGCGACCGCGACAGCGGCGCATCTCTTCTTAGCGTTTCCCGCCCATACGTAGCGTGCAGCTACGTGCATTCGCACGCATTCGGCTAATCTCACATATTATCTGCCACATAGACCGCGCATAACCAACCATTTTATAAAACCGATACACATCCTAACTCTGTTTTGCAGTTAGGCATCATTGCGTCTGGCCGCGTTAAAAGCACGCTGCATGTTCGCACTCCCACCCGCCACAACACAGACGCAACTCATGTATGAATCACGAGTTGCGTATGTGCGGGTGCCCGTACGTTCGCGCTCCGCTGGAGTTTGTCAGTGTGTTAGTGTCCATGGACACACGAGCACGCGTCTATGTGTGCAAGCCCACTCATGGCAGCGGACTATGACGGCTCGTAGATTTGACAGCTAGCTCAATGCGGGTTCAGACGTTCATTATACGCCGACCGATGTAATTTTCGTGAAGTACTAGACAGTTTTATTTATGTAAGATAAAGACATTAGTGGTGTGACGACGTGCATATGTGTTTGTGTTTTGAGTTAAACTTAAATTTTTGCGCGAACTTGAACTTGTGTTTCTTTGAGATTGGAGTCAACCCAATTTTACGATTGATTTGTGACATGCCCGGTCTCAAGCAGCGTTTATGATGCTCACAATTAGATACGGCTCGTTGGAAATTTGTACGAAGGGTAACGGAATGAATAAAAAACATTCAGAAGTTTTGCAGTACAAACTACACGGAACGAAAAAACACTCCATGACAGTAAAACGCAAATAACATAAGTTTTATCATAAAACAAGTGCCTAGAAGGCAATAAAATAATTAAATATGTTAAAAAAGGGGTGACATTATTATTTTAAACTTTTTGATTTTATTTTCAAGTCTTAAACAGTGATTATGACTAACAACTAGAAACGGATAGTGAATAAATTGTGGATTGTTTGGAACCGATTGGAAGCACTGTTTAAATGTATTTTGGTGAGTGGGAAATATTTTAAAGACTAAGAAATTAAAAAAAAACAATTTATTAATTTTTGTATCCATTAATAAAAACGAACTCTACATCATTTATAATACGCAATAAGTAATATGTATGTGTTTGTTCAGATAGAAAGGACAATATAATGTCCTCAAGTAAATTTATTATTACTTTACTTTATTTAGTCGGGCACAATGCGTAAGATAAACATGAATACCTACTCTAGTTGTTTTATATTGGAACTGATGACATATAAATAAACATATTATTAAACTTATAGTGGTTTACGTGACTTTCGAAATAAAAAACAGTTTTATAAAAACAAAACCTGATTTATTTAGTACACCTAATCTTACATTAGGTTTAAATCATATTTTAATCATAGGCGTCGTTTCATTTCCATGATAAAAACTATTACTTTATTAAACTATGAAATGTAGTTCAAACGGAAATATAAAAATGCAAATGAAACAAAACTGTTGTGTTGGAGTATCCAGGTAAATTTTTATTAAAAAAGAATAAGGTGCACATGTCACAAAGATTAATAGAGACATTAACGCAAATAAGCATAAATTGTATTGTTTTCTTTTATATACTTACTGTGAACCCTGGTAACCTTTTTGTGTTAGTCGCCGACAAGCAGGTAACAAAAAGGTTCTACAGATCATTAATCAAAATCGTAATGTTATCCTTATAAATTAGTCGACGAATGGTCAAATAGAGACGTTTGTCGGGGGATGAAGTTTGGCACCGCCCTAAGAATAATCATTAATCAGTGTCATTTGCTTTATCTACACATCTCTCAGTTTATGTTGGCCATGTTTAGCGAACTCGTCAAAAGTCTACTTTATGATTATTAATCTTTTTTAATCGCTCGTTTTTGACTGGCCCGTTGGTCTAGTGGTTAGTGACACTGACTGCTAAGTCAGAGTTCATGGGTTCAATTCCCACTTAGGACAAATATTTATCTGATGAGCACGAGTTTTTGTTTGTATTTAGAAATATATAAGTATGTTTTCCAGCAGTCTGGTTACCATAGTACAAGCTCTGCTTAGTTTGGGATCTGACAGACGTGTGTGAGATGTCTGTAGTTATTAATAATTAACTTATTTAGTCTTGAGAATATCTAACGATAGTTTAATTTATTTTATGGTGTACATTAACGATTTTAAAATATACTTATAAATTTATATTTTATGGCTACAATATTGCACCTAATAAAATATTTGGATATGAACGATTAGCACGTCTATTACATGCCATAAATTATTCATCATAATTAACATCTCATTTGTAGTCATAATTCAACTTCGAAGTCATCTTGATTTTGTATCTTTAAAACAGTTTGATATACATAGATTTACTGACTATAGATTTCTTTCAGTTGAGACAACTTTATGTCACAAAAAAATATTCGCTTTTAAGCAAACATCATATGCTAAGTTTTCATCATGCTTTCTAATTGTCTCAATAAACACTAATGAATAATATTTTAAACAACTTTTAATATTTTTCGACCCTACAAGGTATCATTGCAAGCAATATTTTAAACTGGAATGTTGCGCAAATCAATTGCTTCACTGCAAACTTTATAAAATATTTAATCATGTACCCAATTAAACAAGAACGTGGCTATGATATAAATCACCTAAAAGGTCAATGGCAAAGAATTGAGCCGTCAAAACATGCTTCATACATTGATCCAGATACATGAACGCAATGAAACTAGGCGGAGATTTTCCAGCGGCTATTATTGTAACGGTCCCTTTCACCGCTATCATTTGACCATCAGTTGAACTGCTTTTTTCAAATACTTTAATAAAGCGAGCAACATGTAAGATTGTAATGTACAGTAGACCCGGAGATTTGGTCGGTGCGATAATGCGCCGTGACTATACGCTCACGACTTTCTATGAGTGGACTTTTAGAGATCGCGGTGTATTTTTGTCTTAGTTACGTTTAAAATTGTTCTGCCCTTTTTCCGTATGGGGGATTTGAAAGTTGCTTGCGTGATTTTATCAAGTATTACACTTAGCCGGACATTAGCCAGTTTCTTGACTTTTTAACAGACCTTATCGTGTCGATTCAAATGTAAATGAATATATACTTTGTGTATTCTACAAGCTATTAACAACATATTTTAAATACATCTCTCAAATAATATAATAATATCTTAATTATGAATAACAAACTTTGACTAATTTTAATAAATTAGTAAAAGAGCACTATATTTCTATGTGACATACTAGTTGGTATTATGTATATATCCGTATCAATTTATAATGATTATATGTTTTTTATGCATATATTTATGTATGACTGTGTAAGCGTATTCACATATATTTTATATGCATCACACATATTTTATATAGAGGAGACTCATATATTGTACAATGCAACCCCCCCTTCAAATCACATTTTCTTCATCCAATGGTTGCCTGGAAGAGATTACTAATAGCGATAAGTTCGTCAATTGTACATATTTTTAGCTAAAATTGTATCTGACTGTACAATAAAGAGTCAGAGTAAGTTTTTGATGACCTTGATGAGGTTTTATTAGATAAATACTTTAATAACATTAAGTATCACTATTAGAACCTTTCCTTGGGTTCCATGCTTCAAACCAGAGGACACAAATATTTTAACTGCAATATATGAGCATTTTTTATTTTAAGTACCTATGTATGTATTTTTATTATTGTACCTAATATTACATTCTATTTTTAAAAATACATGCCACTAAATAATAATAAACATAAGTATGTAAAAATATTGTAATGATGATGGTGTTTAAGATACTTACTTATTACACAATATCCGCACTTCATTTTGCTCCCCAAAAGTCTCGAGTTTGACAAGTAAACATTTTGCCGCGACCATTTGACGAAACTAAAACTGATTACGCCCACCTTTGTGTGTCGTTAATTTAATATCATTCGTTTATGTCATCGGCTCCCACTAACAGAGCAGGCTTCTCATTAAATATTTTAATTAACTTTCTACGGTCATGTAAATGTCAAAATTATATAAATGTCCTGTCGGATGTGTGGTCACATGAGTAATATTTTGACATAGGGTTTATAGACAACCTTTGCTATAGGTAATTACTTATGACTAACATACAAACATAGCATAGTTTATCTTCATTATGAACAGGTTTTAGTATATCAGAATACACTTCGATTTTAAAGACTTCGTTCATAAGTTCATTTTATAAAGATAAAGAGATATTATTGCTATGAAACACATTGACCTATTTATTTACCAAACAAACACTAATTGCGCAAAGCGAAGTATTTACATAATGCGTTAATTACTTACCTTCATAGATATGTATATATTGTGTAAGTACTTAAGGTACCTTACTACCTTACCTTATCGTACCTATCATTCTAAATATTATTAAAAAATACCAATTATTTCATTAATACTGAAATATCTAATTCATAATGTTATTTTAGATGTTTATTTTAGAATTTTGGGAGAAATAGAAAAAAAAAATGTTTAAATCCATCCGTAATTTATGAACACTGACTACTAAAATATTATAGATTACAGTATCAATTACAGTATCTCATGGTTCAACAAAACAACTACCTATGTAGTTTAAAAAATTGACATTGAAAGATATGCTTCCATGTTCTCAGTTTATAAATTAATGCTAAATAAAGATAATCACAAGTGAATTGGCGGTTTGACATGTGAAGTCTACAAAATTAATGTGTATTATAGGTCCGCACGGCTCGTTCTGGCGAATTTGTAAAATTACCGAGCGAACGATTTGAATATTAATCATGGATGCGCCTGCGTCCAACCGATCGTGCTTGTTAGATTATAAAACCTTTACCTGAGAATCGATACTATATAACCTACAAATCTACATCTACAATATGGTGACTAATAAAAGCCTTTTATTTTATTATGTTTTAAACTTAGTGAGACAAAAACTCTTAATAGTATAATGTATTTCATAAAAAAATATGAGCAGTTTATAAGAACAATGATCTTCCTCAATCATAATAAAATTTGATGAATAAAAATATTAATAATAAAATGAATAAAAATCTGAAACAGCACATAGTCTTTTTTATTAATATTTTTAATCACTTATAAGTTTTTCTTAACTTATTGCTTTACCAGATGGAACCCGGTTTTAGTGATTTATTATGCCGTAATTACATAATCTAGAAGTCAATTCAATTTATTACTTCCATGTTTGTTAGTAAACTTTATTAAAGCCAGACTTGTTTTTATTTTTTTTATTTTATTTTATTTTGTTCGGAATACCAACAGCATAAATATTATAATTTAGAAACATTAAAGTTAAGTAACAACAAAGCCATTTACAGGTACTCGCAAATAGATTTGAAACATCAAATACAATGTCACAAACAGTTTAACAACATCAAAAAAGGCACTTAGGAAAAATAATAGAAACTAATTGTTTTAACCTAATAATTTTCTTGTTTTCTTGTTAATACAGTCGTATCTGACAATTTGATCTACGTCTATCCAATCTATTGATTGAATTAACAAATTTGTGTAAAAATATTAATATGAAATAAAACAAATGAGTTATTTAAAAAAAAGCGATGATATAGCTATGTGGGTAAATACATAATTCTTAAATGCACTTGCCAAAGTATAAGAAAAAATATTTAACATGGTTTAAAGTAACTTGTATTTAAATGAATGTTTTGTTTAATAAATTAATTCCTAACATTTTAGAGTAGAGTTTTGAAATTCCTGAAATTATCATTGAACAGCTCTCACCGCATTCGTGAAACCAAGAAACAAGTAATAAAATAAAAAAATATCTACATACCTACGAACTTTTTATTGCTTTGCTAAGAAATTTATAATTATGAAGGTTAAAATAAACATGATGTTAATTAGGTGAAGATTTGCATATTAAAATTTAATTGAAATGAAGAACAATGAACAAAAAATGTTATGTAATAAATATTAGGTGGAATGAATTAAGAGGCTAATTTTCATTGCTTGAAAGAGAATCAAAATCATAGAGTGTAACTAAAACCCTTTGAAAATTTTAATAATTAAGTGAAGCAACCGTTATTGTATATTTGATAATAAATAGATCGGAAAAATTGTATATTTATAGTTTTATCAATGTTTCACATATTTACTTATTTTTTTTTTCTAAATTTAAATATTCTTAATTAATGAAAAGCCCTGGCCAATAGCTAAACTCGAGAACTGCTTGAACAATTTAGCAAAATTATTTTTTCTCAAAATATACCTACAAGTTCGAGAAAGGTTCTTAAGCAAAATTGTAGATATATTTTTATATATGTTTTATCGGCTATATGTTTGAAAACAAATTACTATATGACTTGAGAAGAAAAACGTATAATACGGCTATTATTGAACTATTCGGTTATTAATTATCAATGCATCTATTTGCATCTCAATATTGTAGTAAATTTTTACTACACTACTTAACAATGTAATTCCGGCAATTAACGACTACTTTAACTATTATATGTACAAAAACCAGCGAAAAAGTAAGTCTGAATGAAAACTTCTGATGTATTTATCAAAGTTTGTTTACACTTCTTTATCTCCTAAATGGCCAGAAGAAATATAACCTTTGCATGTAATCCTAGATCCAGTAGGACATCATAAGGTCCATGACTGTTTCTCTATTTCAATTTGGCAGTAACTTTGTTGGTACGAAATTCATAATATTGCTTTAATTATTTTTATTTATAAGTTACCAGTCTTGAAAGTAAACTCAAATACAAAAGCTTAGAATCGTTCTAACTCCTGTGTAGTGGGAATTAAGCTTTAATTCTCATTTTAAAAAAATACATGAAATTACATGGACAAGATGGTACGTGCTTTGAACACATATATACTAAAACTAATTATACTTATGTAAGCATTGCCTAATTAGATACAGCGTCTGTGTCTCAAACGATTGAGTTGGGTAAGACAAGGCGGTTCTGAGGGTGACCGGACACTTTCAAACCTACTTGTTTATGTATTGTGTATCTATGTAAGTTCGGTTATGTAATTGTACGAGAGATTTCTGTTGTGACAAAATATATTTTCAAATATTATTGTTATACTTTTTGATATCTTTGTTTTTTATTAAACATATTTACCATGAATTAAAAGTAATAGCGATGGAAATTGACATATGAGGTATCATTGGAATAGTCCTAATAATAGGAGTTACATGGGATATAACATTGATGATCTATCAAATTAGTAAAAAAATGATGGGAAGGTAATAATAATGCATCCAGCCATCTAATCTCAAACTAAGACGGTCTTGTACTGTGGTAACCAGACTACTGATTGTTAAATATACGAGTATACGTATTACAGTATATATATCATGTAGTCGATGTTTTCTTATTGAACAACTACTTGTTCACTACTTCGTTTGCATTTAGTCAAAACTTGTACATTATTTTTGCGCGTATGCAGTAGACCCAGGTTCTTAATTCCCTTCCCAGACTAAATGTTAACGGCTTTTAGAACATTATCAAGACTAAAATGTTTTCAATTTAATCGGGTCACTATTAGTTTTTTATATCTCATCGGTTTAATCCAACGATTCGTATGCTTACCTGCTACTTTATTGTTTTGAAATAAATTACGTATATATATATATATATATGTATATATTACGTATATATATACATACTCGACCCACAGTTGTGAACAGTAAGAAATCGCTTATAATTCCACAAACGGCAGCTGTACACAAACATTTAGCACTATTTAAAACACGCATAACATTAAATACGTATTTATCAACGAGATAAAACCCACGTATTTTAATTTACAGAGAAAAAAGCGTTAATTTATCACCATTCGGTAGTTAGACATTGTTTTCTATTGCTATGAATAAATACAAAAGCGCTCTACCTTTTTGACTATATTTAATTTAATGTTATGTGACAATTGTTTTATTATTTAGTCAGTTTCAGATTTGGTCTGATAATGTTTAAACAAAATTCTTCTGCGTTCATTGCATGAAGTTAAATATTTGTCATTCAATGTTTATCTCTTGATTTACTATTGAAGCTCAGTCATTATTAAAATGTTAAGCAAAAATATGAACAGTGCCTATTACGATTTTATTCGTTAGTTCAATTATATAACAACTAAAGTAGAACATTATATAAAAACGTCAAACAACTTTTTTAAATTATCGTTTGATAGGGTTTAATGCTTATAATAATAATAACTTGTTACATCTAACTCACGCCCGTTGAACTCTAAAATAGGAGAGGTTGTGCTATGACAATCAAGCTGCTGATATACATACATACCTTTTTTTTAATTCATACATATTATAGATAAATTACACCCATTGATGATAAGAGGCGGTGTATGATTTAAACTCTATTCAACTATCATTTTCGTATTAATTAATTGGCTTATTCATACAATGTCAGGAGACACACAGAATTTTAATTATGGTACTGCTCTCGCTCTTTTACTCCTATATATCTCTCTCTGTGTCCTTATTGTGAAAATTGACATTTATACAAAACATTTCATATTCATTAAATATTCTTATACAAAAACCACTAAATAAAACATACTTGCAAAATACAAATAACATTTCTACAAACAGACTATCTAACAATTTTCTTTATAAGTACTTACTTAAGAACATACAACAAAAATAAACTACTAGAGACTACTAAAATGTTCGCTTCATAAATATGGTTATTTGAATGATACAGCCTTGGAACAAACACGGACGTCTTCGAAAAGTGGAACATGATTGTTCCAGACCGACAATCTGCGCTTCATTTGAAAGATGTCGCCAACCACAAAAGTATTAATCAAGTTCTTACTTCAATACAAATTCACCAATATAAGATTTATTTATGAAAATTTAGACTCAATAGCAGGAATATTAGATTTCTAAATATTAATAAGAAACCGTTGAAATATATGACTTATTTAAGTTAAGCATTTGATTGTAACGGCACTGGTTATGTTTCTATAAAATGCAAAATTCCCGTATTTTAGAAGTCATAATAATACAAGAGAAGTAGCAGTTTATTATACATACATACGTACATATTACAAATATACACTGAAGCCTGTATACCCAAAGCGTTTGCGAACAGTTTGTTATAGAATGGTATAATTAATATAATTAATAGTATCTACTGTTGTTAAAATTAGAATCAAACTCACTGTCCTTAGTGGGGGAAGAGAGTAGTTATAAGATCTGATATTCAAATTAGTGATTACAAATACAAGATATATTTCGATTCGCTAACAAAAAACAAGTTTAATATTTATATGACAGCAACTAATTAATTTATAAACATGTTTTATAGCAATGTCCGATCCAGATCAACACTTTTATAGTTTTAAGAGCAAGTAGCAGCATATATAAGTTACATTTAAGTATACTTTGCAGGTTACGAATATATTTTTAAATACAATTACGTTTATTACAAAAAAAATATGGAGAAATAACACCCAAAGATGTTCTTCTGTGTGTCTGTCCATCACTTGAAGTTTTCTTAGAGAATGTTAAAAAAAGGAAGTTGAAATTTATAATATTAATCATTAATGTTTCCGATGCTATAAAAGTTTTATTTATATACATACATACGCTCACTTAGTCCCCTTATACGACACCACCGGGAAGAGATGGGGCGGCCCTATTGTACTTCTACTCCACCGTGAACCACACGACACGGTATTTCTACTGATTAGATGAGTTTTGGGTATCAGTGATATAACTCTTGAAGCTTACATCAAATTATTTGGTAGTTTTTGTAGTAATAATTTTAAATTCAATAACAAATGTTAAAATAAAAAAAAATATAATACCTTATATTCGGAATAGATCATTAAAACGTGCTAAAAAACATATATTAAATTAATATAATAAAATTACAGACAGTCTACACCGTGTTTATATGTGAAAAAAAATATCTCATTTAGTTAATATGTGAGTCAGAGCTTTCGACCTTCTACAATTCTGATAAGTTGTAAAACAAGTGACCCAAAGTTTCTAATAAATATAAAAGTCTCTCTAAATCTTTTCGTCATTCCGCTAAGTTCTTGGGAATTACAGAACCAATTAGCATACGTTTTCTCTAATTTATAGATATGTATTAAACTTCCTTGTATACAGTTACACAGGTGGGGTAGCCAGTAGCTTTTAAGCGACTTCCGCACTTAATTTATACACTTAAAGGATGGGACCGGAATCATTTTTTTTAATGTCTTTTTAGGAAGTTTCAAACTACAGTCATATAGCAATTTAAAACAACGTAAAGGAGTAAACAGATATTTATCTGAGAACCGTAAAGTTTCTATAAATCTTTAAAAAACATGTATTTATATGTATTTATTTCTTTTAGCACTGATAAATAAATATGTAGTTTGCCAATAGTCCCAAGAGTCCATATGGGTGTACCTAAGTATAAAAGAAAACACAACCTCACATGCTACAAGTCTAACTCACTGAACCAAGTTTGATGAATTCGATATACCAATAGATGTGATCAATACTGGTTACTTAGGTGGTCAGTTGCGATAGTAGAACTTAAAAGTATCAATAGAAATATTTTTATCTGCAATTCAATTTACAACTTACAACAAATGTCCTTTAAAATAATTCAGTTTAAACATGTCTGTTAAAATGTCCGGTTTACTCAATTAAGTTTTCTAGTCCACTTTTTATGAATCTCATTTATTTTATATTTGAATTTAGTGGCCAATTATTTATCACCAAAGTAACAGTTATTCGGATTTATTGTCACTGAATAATTATTAATCTCATATCCGCGGCACCACTCCTTTCTTGACTAGATTTTCTGATTAGCTTGCAAAGTTGCCGCAAGTAACCCTCACTTTTTTTGTATGGTTTCCACACAGAATAATAATATTAGTACAGATTATTTATTAAAACCTACCTATTCTTTTTGGTAAAGTATAATAACTTAAATAACCAAGATATATTGTAGATTTCAGCGTATATATTATTATCCTATATTAATATATTATTTATATGTATTGTCCTTTAAAAATCGACTGCAGCTCAAGACTAACATGAATAGAGATTATTTAGAACCAAAATTCTGAATAATCTTAACGCATTTCAGAATTGTCGACCCTTTGTGATTACGTTATCAAATCAACAAAGATTCACAGCAAAGAATATAAATAATTTAATTAGTAATTTTATCCACGTATAACCTGTCATTGATAAAGATTACAGCAGTAACTAAGCTTGGCTAGATATTAGTTTTACAGCTGAAAGGAGTACTAATGGGTAGGTGACTTAAGACATCTCTCGAGTAAAGATTATCATAATAATATACATTATGTATATGTAATATAATAAAAATAAATATTCTTGTCTTGTTCGTCATTTTGTTTATAGTTCTTTCTTAAGTTGACATACATAATCAATGCAAGCAACAAATAGGCTCGAGCTTCAAAAGAGTCTACTTATAATTTTCTTGTACCGTCTGATTACTGCTGCTGCAGCTGCTAACAGTTTTTCTTTATTTCTTGATAAAGATAATATATATATTATTATAAAATTTAAATAAATAACATACTGTAACATAAAACTAAACTGTAAAATTAATACATATATCTAAAATAAAGTCAACTTGTTATACACTAAACTGTAAACAAGAACTTCAAAAACTAAAAGTTCATCGCCTTTACATAAACTCCACTATCTACATACAGTAAATAAAGTTCACATACATCAAAGTAACACAAAGTTCTATCCGCGCAGCCCGCCAGCCATGATCATTGCTCTCGTCTCTATAATTTCGGCCTCGGTTTTTTTTTTAATCGCTCCGATCTCTGATTGCGGCATTTTCGACGTGTGGATCCTTGGAAATTTATCCAACCAGTGATGTAATGATTTATAACCGAACATTAAATTAAAAATCGGTTCCGAACGTTAATTAAAACATAGAATTTCTTACTTCGTTCGTTTTAAATTGTTGTGTTGTAGATTGGAATAGACTGGTTATTTCTTTGCGTTTAAGGCAAGGCCTTTCTTTGGCTTAAGTTATTGTCGTATGTGGTAAAGTATTTTTTTAACAATGCCATAAATATCACGATATAGAAGGTTAATGCTATTTTACTAGACAAAGAAAAGGTGCAACTTTTCGAGTTATTTGATATTTAACGATATAGCTTTTTTTGCTTTGCATAGTATTAAAAACTAAAACAACATGTCTTGTGATAGGTTACATGTTATTGGGGTAATAACTTTAGTTTATATTAATTTTCATTGCCTGCCGCATAACAATCATCATATATTTACAATGTACGAAAACTAAACCATTTTAGTTTTTAATACATTGGAATTTTAGTATAGTGATATTATAATTGGTAAACCAAAATAATATGAAATTTAACACCAGATGTACTAAATTTCATATTATTTTGGTTTTTCAATGAATTTAAAATAAAATATGTATGAAGATATAACTTTTTCATAAATATCAGAAAAGTTAACATTTCTAAACTATGTTAAGTTTTAGGTAATTCTCTCATTCTGAATTTTTTTAGTCTGTTATCTCTTTCTCTTATCTTAGGAGCAACACACAAGTATATATTTATAATAAACATATTTATTTCATGTAACATTTAAAACATTTCCTTGCTCACAATATATCTTTCAAGGTTAATATAAATAAAAGCAGTAAAAGTTGACATGAAATAAAAAATATAACTAAAAATCTCAATCGTAAAGTATTTAATAGGTTATGTTGAGGTTTACATATTATCATACCGTCAATGTCGCACCCCACCTGTACAAATATAAGAAGACATACATTTATAATTATGTTTACATTGTTCTGTACGAAACTACTTCTGTTTTAAATCGATTAGGTCAAAGACAAATACGGTCTGCGTGTTATTGTTATATTGACTATAAATATAATGAACTTGTAATTATTGTAAATTATACAAAAGGAGAATAGCATTAGTGACACTTTTTTTATGCGTTTCTTTGATTTTTTTTACCGGTTTTCGTTTGAATCAATGAATCGAAACGTTAATCGATTTTTAAAAGTAGTCTTGCGACTAAAGTTGTCAGGTAGTGATATGATGTTGATTGATTATTTTTATTTTTTATTAAATATTTGCAAATGCATCTACTAGGCTGTGTCTCTACTGTCGTGCAATATGATTACATTAGTGGTTCATAAAAGTAGTTTCCAAACAATAAACATAAGTATTTTTGTTTTAGGTATTTCTTCCTATTTTCCTCTACACAATAAAGTCGTTACAAATAGAACGTTACGAACATTTTAAAAAGCAACCGCGACCAACCGCTTACAATCGGCGGCTTGCAATAGGCGTTGCTAGTGATGTGCCACGCGGCGAGGTGTTCCCGTGCTAACTGCGCATCGTCACGCAAACACCGCTCCGCCCATCCTCACGCACCACTGTGCTTGATTTTTAACACTAAAGTTATTTTTAAATTACTTATTTCTGTTATGCTGGCGTTGTCTAAAAATCTAATGGAATCAAAACCATTGCCAATGGTGTAATGCAGCAATTGTCCTGCTTTGATATTAAATACCCAAAGTAATCAAAACCTAAACGTGCAGTAAACAATATTTGTTATTTTGTTCTAATTTAGGAAACAGTTTAAAAACGGTGTTATTTGCTCGAACATATTTATTGCAATATTTACTGCGTGTTATTATTACTTATTCCAGATGTAGAAATAGTTACACAATGCTTAATAATACGCGCCACCATTAAAATGAATGATAAAACTATCTATAGAAATCCAAAATAGAAAGTTCAATAAAATTTTGAATTTTTGTCTCAATTTAAAATAGCATCTTACACAGAAATAAATACCATACAAACTAGAAATTAAAACATAATATGCACTGTTATTGATCATCACTAACGTCAATCTTTATCACAGCCAAATATCAATAGTCCTGATAAATTCAGCCCAAGTGCAGGGAACTAACACTCATTCCTGATAAACGGCGGCCATCACTGCACGCCACGGCCTATTATGAGAGCATGACGTCACCGCCCCGCCCTCCACCTCCTCGCTTCAATCAAACCGGGGAACCCTCGTCATGCCCCCACCCTACGTTTCGCTTTACTGACTCCGCATATTTTCTCATAATAATAACGTCGAAAAAATCCCACAAAAAATCTCGACAGACGCGGCATTGCTAGTCCCATCCCTATCGTTGCTGTCCTTTTGCAAATCAAGTTGTGAATTTCAAAATTCGAATTTAGATATAATTGGAAACTTGTTTTATTTTTAATCCCGTAGTTATTTATAAACCTAAATCAAAAAGTAAGAATTTAGTTTCATGGAACCCAAAATTTTATTACGATTTAATATTAAAATAATTTAATAAGATGGAGAAATAAGGTGCTTAACGTATGGCGTAAAGACCTTACATATACAATTAATGAACAAATAAGAGTAGGTAATTTATATTATTTCTAATAATTATTATTACATAAATAAAATGTAGTCAGGATTGTAGCTAATAAATAGCGTTCTATCGTCTCTGTCGATCCTAGACGGGAATAAGTCTTGAGTCTATGTATGTATGTCGTAAATGACCTTTACAAGTTAGACCAAATTTCTTTAATAGAAAGAATAAATGAAAAAGATTACGAAACCAATAAAGTATTTTCCAATAGGTGAATAAACCGGGAATGAACTAACCTCATTGCCTTATTGTGCAGAAATATTTAAACACTGCTTACAAATTAACAATAACAGAAGGTCGTGACAGTGGTCACAGGTGTTTCTTAACAAAAGTAACACAAATACTCTTATTGGATTAAATTATTAACATTCTCTTTATACAATTATATCACTACCACTTCTGTATTGGAGTATTTTATTATTGGTTTTCTTAACAGTTAAAAGATTTCTAATTGGAATAATGTAAACATAAAGTAACTAAATTACCTATATAATTTAAAGTTGTTATCAATATTTTTCACGTTCATTAATTTTTTTAAGCGTTTATTGGAATAGAATAATTGAACAGATACATCATAAAGTTGCAATACAAATTTCAATGCCATCTGTCATTCTAAAAAAACTTACCACTAAAGTTGAACCGAAGGATTTAACTACCTTCAACTACTCGCCGATAGAGGTCAGCAAAAAACTTTTTTCAAGTTTGGCGAACCATCTCTTTATGTAGTGCATCAAAACTTTAACAGATGGAGTTAAAATCAATAAAGTACTGTAAGATTTTTGCCTTTGATGTTTACCTTTAAGTAGCGAGACAAAACATAATTTTATAAATAGGTAGATTATTGCGACAATAAGTAGGTCAGCATGGAAGAATTTAAATTCCATAATCGTAAAGCTTAACCCTTGTCAGTTTTGACAGCGTCTAAATTAATAGTGCGTGAAGGTATTTAGCGAAATATGAACTTAATTTATGTATTTAGGATTTATGGCTATTACTATTCTGTCGAACTATTAATTCTATTAAAATAACTATTATATCAGAGTGCCCTGTGTTTTAACCGACTTCAATAAAGGAAGAGGTTCTCAATTCGACAGTATGTTGTATTTTTTGTATATATATTTTTTTTTTTCTATAATTGGAGGATTGGAGGAATGTTCGTATAACAAAATTATGCGAACATTCCTCCAATTATGAATCGATTTTGATGATTCTTTTGTTTGGTAGTTCATACTGCAGAGGATGTCCTATATAACTTGTCGAAATTGATTCAGCACTTTTTCGGAAAATCAACAAAAAGAAAATATTACACAGATAACGTATAGGTTTGTGATTACCTCCTGCAAAAGTTTTGAGGACTTTCAATCTCTGTTTTAAAAGTCAGAAGCATTAGCAAAGAACAAATTGGATGTATGTATTTGTAAGGGACCGTCATGATAATTATTATACATTCATACCTATTTACCTTAAATAAAGGAGAAGAACTACCTAGTTGTTTTGGTTCTGTTAAAGCTTTCTCATCATGGGGTCGATTAAAAGCTTATTTGCATCCAAATCAGAAACGTTAATGCCTTCTAACGTTTTAACGCGACTGAGAGCTACATAAATCTGTCCCTTTGTATAATTGATCTTTTCTTACTCTTTATTTGTATTTGTTTTCTTTCTCTTTATTTATCAAGGGTTGTATCTCCATTGGTATGAATTGAAAAATGATTGAAACTGGTGAGATTGCTACACAACCGTCATCATCTTTTATTCTAACACCAACAGTCGCGTCATCAAATTTTAAAAGAACATATTCAGGCAACTCGAATTCCTTCAATTGATCTCTGCGGAAATGTTTCGTTCATTTAATTTTCTTAACAATGTCCATGACACCATTCACTAGCTTTATAGTCCTAGAGCTTTTTCGCATTACTTTCCCTGCTTTTTAAACGATCTTCACATTCTTTCAAACGGCGCTGTCTCGTTTGAGCAGCGCGTTTAGTATTTACCCATATTCTAAATATGTATATGTAAAGATTAATAAATATTAATAAAAATACACTTAGGTACTTCCCACTAAAAATTGAAAAATAAAATTGATCTTTATTAAAAAAAAAACAAAAACCGACTTTAAGAGTATACCTATATGTACAAAATAAAACTAAAAAGTAGAAAATAATATTTTAATTACTTCACAGCAAGAGCATTGAAGGACGATCAACGCAATTATTTAAAATCCCTTTGAAGCAGCATATATCTCGGCAAAGAAACGATTATTGGCAGCAGCACGGTGCGACCGAAGCTTGATGAATGATTTTCATCGCTACCGGCGCCGGTGCGGAAACTCACGAGATACCGCCCGCCCAGGCCAGCTGCGCGTAAATTAACCCACCCGCCATGTCCCGTTTCCGTTTATATTTCTGTTACATTCCATGTAAAGCTGCTATTTACTGTACCGATCACTGTATGTAAACTTTATCATATGTATGGCATTTAACAAAAATATCATAAAGCCAGTTATTGTTTGGTCTTCTTCAGTTCAATAACATCTTCCTAACATAAGAAGGTATTTAAATTATGATACATGTACCTACATAAATCTTACACACATTCACGTCCGTACTCCTGAAGGGCTAGGCAGAGGTGTATAAAACACCTACATTTTGCCGGTCCCATTAAAGCAAGCCTATGGCAGTCAATCGGGCACTTTTGGTATTAAAGATCAAAATTACAAACATTTAATTAACGGATACAAAGAACACCCAGTCAGAATAACAATTTAAGGCTTACACAAAGTGTTGTCCCGTGTGGGGATCGAACTCACAACACTCGGTGCGGCAGCGTCGCGGCAAGGTGACCACTTAGGTATACCACTGCGCCATTCGTGCAGTCTAAGTCATACTGGCTGTAGCCGGGAGAGCCGAGACTGAGATAAATGTACCAAGTGCATTGTCATAAACATATCACAGTGCGGATCAAGAATAACTCTGCAGTGCATTGCTTAGATAGGTGTTCTTTACGGACTGCTTTTTTGTAACAATGGAACGGATAACAAAGGAAAAATCGGCAAAACATTGAAACATTAGTGGGTTTATGTACTGGAGAGATACAGCAATCATAGTGTAGAAATAAAATGATTCGACCATTCTAGTCTAAACTATGTATTATCGTATTCTACATCTAATAAATTTATTAACCAATGTCTAAATCTTGTCTTACCTCATAGTAAGAGTAGATTATTTTTAAGTAATGAACATGCGAAATTGCGAACATGAATGAACTCATAATCGTATTTACACAACGAAAACGTTTAACACAGTTGTATTAAAATACTAGGTAAACTGAGAGAAAGGGAAACGCTGATTATTCAGAATGCGTCTCGAATTATTCAATGTAGCGGGAAAACGATTGTGACAGGAATGTTAATAGACTTTATGGCTATTCTCATTCGCTTTCCCATTTTTATCCACGTTCTTGTACAACTTTCAGTTTAGTTTAAAGTATTTTCTTTTCATTTCTTTTCGTACCGTCAGAGAACCTTGCTTAGTCACGAACGGGCCGTCTCGCCAGAGTAATATCACGACCTCACAGAAAACCAGTAGTCAAACAATGTTAGCACTGAAATGCGTAGCTGAGGCTCAACTCTCCCTCTCTTTCCTCTCCTTTAACCCCTTCCCCCTCCTTAACACGCTCAAAGGCCGTGGTCACTTACCATCAGATGAACCGTACTGTCGTTCGTTTGTCCCCGTATACCATAAAAAACGTTATAAAGTACAGTTCTTCCATATATTCAGAAATCTCACACACGGCCATGTGATGACAAACTAAACTAAAATTTTATTATGGTAACCAGACTAATATATTTCTTAATACATATTTTCGAAAAATTACACCTAGATACTAAACAAATTGTCAAGCTCATCTCAAAGTTATTTGTCGTAGGTGAGAATCGAACCCTCTGGCTTAGCAGTCAGCATCACAAACCATTACAGTTAAACCAACAGACAAGTTATATTAGTAGTATAGTTCTTGATGTAATATGTAGATGGCGCATTACTTAAAGTTCATTATTTGATTAATAGATGGTGGTGTTACTAATCAACGTCTTAATACATAATATTTCTCATTAATTTGAGTCTAAAAAACTTCAAGAGTTTCTTTAGGAGTACTGTGATTAAAATTGCTACCTTCTATAATTACATTGATTGCCATAATTGAAAATCAGTAACGCCCACTATTATTGTCTATACGGTCCACCCCCACCACCATTGTTCGTATGCATGCAATGTTTGAATCACGTGTGGCAATTACAAAGGTGTCGGCGTTTGTGTCTCGCCATAAATCAGCTTTGCGCGATATAACAATTAGGCGGTATGATAGCAATGTTAATTAAACGGGTATAACTCGACCGCAGCGACACGACGGTCAAATTCGGAACTACAATACCACAAATAACAATCCTAGTCATTCGTAGGCCCCTGTTATTAGCAAACGGCATGTACAGTAGTATTTTTTTTTTAAGTAAATGATACTACGACTAGGATTGACCATAGTATAATTAGTAATTCTTTTACTATTAACAACAAGAATAACAATGCAAATTGTTTATGCAGTTAGTTAATAATTCAGCAGTTGTGTAGTGGAAAATTATAAGTATAAATTGTAACATAACAACAATAAAAAAAAAGGATGAAAAAATCAAAGATGTTTGATTTTTTAAAATTTACTAAGTAACTTTAGAAATGTTAATCACTCGTATACCTTTTTATTTTTTTAATATTGATAACACATAAAAATTAAATTTGTCCAAAATATATAGTTATATACATTTAATAATATATAATAAATATAAATATATACTGCAAGTGACTACTTTTGTAAAAAGAACACAACTATTTGGAACGCTGAGCGATCGCCGATATCAGCATAAAATAAGAATATTACCCAATAAAACGGCTATCTTGAATAAAAACGTTTACTGTATGGTGTCAAGAGTAGGTATGTGATAAATTACCGATTGAGCTGTGTAAAATAGAAAAAATAGATACATTTAAGCAAAAACTAAAAAAAAACATATTGATTAGCAATTAATTTAATTTAAATTATTTATTTAAATTGCTATACTGTTCAAGAAAATTTAGATGATAAGAATATTAACCTCAAATGAATTTAATATTATAATTTAAACTACATTTGTTCGTAGGGACATTTTTTTATACTATAGGGGGACAGACGAATAGACGGGTTATTTGATGGTAAGTGACAACCGCCGTCCTTGGACACCTGCAACTCAAGAGTCGTAAGTGCGCTGCCCGCCTTTGAGGAGGATGAGGGTTGGGGGATGAGGAAATGGGAAAGAGGAGGAAAGAGATGAGGGGAGAGGAAAGGGGAGAGGGGGAGTTGTGCCTCCGGAAAGCTCACTAAATTCGGGAAAATGTAACGCCTTGCGTTACTTCACAACGGTTTTCTGTGAGGCCGTGGTATCGCACCGGTCGAGCCGGCCCAATCGTGCCTAAGCAAGGCTTTACCACTTTAGGACATGATTAGTTTATATAATTTCAGTATAGAATTTGACTATTTATTAGTTGTTTGTTGATTGTGCTTAACTGCTGCTTTTTATGAATTTATCTTGGGGAAAAAAATTTAGACTATAGACATAAACACATACTTACTGCTGTTAATACTTGCATACCGTAATTGGTAGAAGATGGAGAAGCTTAGTATGTATAATTTAACACCTTTGTACCTACCCATTCTCTATCTCTCTCTAAAGAAATTATTACTATTAAACTATCAAATTTACAACAAAATTGGTGTATCGTCGTTAAAATATTTTAATTTTGTGGCATTTACGTTAACAAACAAGAACAAAATAAAATAAAATTTAAATTGTAATACATTCTGTGAAATCAGTTTATAAAAAACGGGGCCTAACAGACAATAAACAAGAAATATCGAATATTTACTCAGAGCATATTTTAATAATACCTGATATATAGTATTAGGTACAAATCGAACCAACCATTACAATTAAACATGGTCCGAGTTCTTGATGGCGTCCCTAGCTGTGGAATGCTAGATATTTTGATTGCGATGCCCTTAATTGATTGTGTTCGCTTTGATTAACAGATTCCAACTTACTGTTGCTTGCCAATGTAACCGTCGATGAGAGACACATTTATATTTGTACGGGATGCATTTACACTGAAACAATAATATGTACAAAAGGCGGCCTTATAGCGAAAGCAATTATGAGCTATTCATTTATAAACTGACGGACTTGTTGGTGTAGTAATCAGTGATCCTGTATGTATAGGGACTAAAATAATATGACGAGGCGAAGATTCAGAGAGCTTGATATAGGATATTTATTATAGAAAACTAAAAATAGCAATATTTTAATTACCACACAGACTATCTCACTAAGAACATTATCTATTAAAGTCACCTCTAACAGTGAATAAAGTAACTATTTCATGATATTATCTCTAACGTTTGAGCTTAAACGCTGATTATTCATATATCTGGTCTGACAATATCAGAATGTGATCGACTATTTCATGAAATAAGACCATTTCTTCCAATGGTTGGCCACATCATGAAATGATCAATTCTATGATCTGGCCACGACATATATACATTTAAAAAAAAGAATCCTCTCATAGTTTTAAATTAATTCCTATTTATATTTGAAGACAATAATATTTAGAGTCGGTTCAAAGTCTACGTGTTTGTACTTTGGATATCACAAGCTTAAACTTCCGTTTGGTAGTCGCTAGACAAGAGGAAAGAAATTTCCATTAGTTTTGGAAGATGAATGGCTTCCTCGGAAGATTTTATGTTGATTGTATTATGAGAGCACTCTTAAGGCGAGAGTATATCGGTCTTCGATATTGTCTATATGAAAAAAAAAAATGTTTTATAGCATATACATACGTCGCTCCGACTTCGATCGGATTGAACAATTATTATCAAAAACGAAAGTTCGTTTATCAGACACCGTTAGGCAATCACGGCTTCTTAACTATTTGAACGTGCTCGTCTGCCATCCGACTCGCAATTGCATATTTCTCTTTCCCAACTCTCGTGCAATATATCAAACTACAAAAAAGCCCAGACTAGTCATGCTGACATAAAACATAGGCTTTATGCACGAACACGCCACAACATGACAGAAATGAAGTGGTGTATAGCCAGGGGAGTAGGTACAGTAGCGCTAAAGTACCATAGTGACATAGTAGATCTCTATCGCAGGTTATGTACACAGATAATTGCAAAAACACTCCGTGCGCACTGGCATTTATAATTGATTGAGCTTCCAGTCTACTAATTAGCATATAAAAGTGCATATTTTATTATTAAACGAAGCTGTACTTATTTACTTTTAGTGCAATTTTAATAAATATCGATTATCTTGTTATTATGACTTGATTTCGTAGGGTGAGGCGGCGTTTATATGTTTACGGTCTCCTGCAGACGTAGGCTACAACTAGTAGGCAGGAGTATAATTAATATGGTTTCAGTTTAACAGTTTTACAACATTGGTGAAATACTTTTGACATTGCCAATATATGTATATAGTGGTTTCATATTAGCTCTCTAGTATTTATTTTAATTTATGATGATATTGTTCGTAGGGTCGCCAGAGCTTATTGGGGATTAAAAAGCTTATAACTTGGTACGGATTTAATTAATAATGGAAAAATAAAAAATGTACTTACTTCTTTTTTTAAATACTAATTACTTGATAAGAAGCAAACTCGGTGTATTTAACTTCATTCATTGTTTTTCCAGACCCATGTCATTGTTTGAATTCGCTTTCAGAGAGAGAAAGTTTTAATCTAGAATTTAAAGAGAACGTTTAAAAACTTTTACAGTACTTCTTTTGGAAATTGGATTATAGAACATATTCTTCATTAAAGTTTCGTTTGGCTTTCTTTCTGACTGTTTTAAATGGACACCAATTATCAACTTCTGTAACTAACCAATTCCACAGATAATACAATTATTGAAATGTAATTAAAAGAAAATAATTAAAATGGCAGTTGAAACCTATAACATCGGTCAACAACAGTTATTAACCAAGAAAATACAATATTTCCTTCTGGCATTGCAGCTAGATCCTCAAAGCACATATGTAGTATAAGGTATTTTTATCTCTTTATAAAAATATTCAAAACATAGGCAAAGCTTTTAAAATTTATATACAAAATGATGTCTTAATTTTGAGTAGGACTGCCTGACACTGGACAACTTGTAACATTTCGAAAAAGGGAAAAATAAATTTAAGGGAAGAAAAAATATCTGTACTACTGAACACTACTGTTTTTGTAAAAAGAAACTTGTTAAGTAGTACCGACGTTTTCTGGATAAGAGACAGCGGCGTATGGTGACTAGTGACAATATACATCGGCTACAAAAATGTCAAGACTTAAGCTCAGCAGAGTGGTTATTGTGACGTATGTTTAACATCCAAGTTGGCTACACTTAGATATCCCCTAGATGTCACAGTAAACATTGTAACAGAGTAATCAGAGTACAACACCCACACAACTCTTCTGTCATGAGAAATTATTTACCCACCGCGAAAATTATACAACTTGTCTGATTAAATTTAGAAGTTGGCTGGGGGTAATTAGCAGGAACATAGCTATTCACTCAGAGCCCGCTTAGCGGGAAGGATTTACCCGGGGGTAAAAAGGGGTGTACGGAATTTTCACGCAAAAATGTGTCTGTTTTTCAATAGAGTAGCTGTAATGATGCCCCGAGGAATATGAGGTGTGTAATGTGAATTCATGATTTTATTTTTATGATGTGTAAGTGTTCTTTCACAAGTCCTATTTTTGCTTTATATACTAATTATAACAATGTTTTGTATATGTCTCTCTTCTATGACATAACAATATCTTACTACAGGACTACAGACAGGACGAAGACGTGAAATATTTATTTCAAAGAAATATATTAGAATTTCCGTACAGAGGAAAATATTGAATAAAAAACCAATTCAAAAGAAAATATGCTAACCTGTTTAGACGTTATTGATTGAAATTAAAAATGTTTAATATATGTAATTAATATAATACTACTAATTAAACAACCAGTGTGGTCAACTATAGTTGGCTGGTTTTCCTGACCACTCAAATTGCTTGTTCAGAATTTAATAAGCAAATAAGAAATATAAGTAGCTGAAGTGTATTTATGTATTACAATATAAAATAATACAAACATCAGAGGGACTCAAGTGTAAGATTAATAGGTGGAGTAAGGATAGCCATGTTTACAAGATAGATGATTAGATGTAGCGACAGTGTTCCAAGAAAACTGAATGTCAGATCTGGCAAAACAAAAGTTAATATGATCCTCGTTATATTCATTCAGGAACCATAGAACAGATAATGTGTATCGAATAACACGATTATTAAGAGCTTTTACCAGATACCTTAAACAAAAACATTCAATTTTCTTATATATTGAACTATTACTTATACTCAACAAACCATCTATATAATAATATATATTATATAATAATTATGTATAATATATAATAATATATGTTTATATAATAACCGTTCCCATCTAATTCCTAAAACATTGCCCGGATGACGGCAGTAGCCTTTGCATCCCTATCACGTCAATTACGCCTCTGCCTACCCCTATAGGCATGTGGGCGGCAGTGAATGTAATTTTAAAATGTCTTACGATATAATAACGTCTTCTTAGGTTAGGTTGTGGGCTATCCGTAGCATCTATGGCCAAGAGGTGTTTGTTTTGAGTCCAGTGATGACACTATTTACTATATGCAGCTGTCTCTTATCCAGCCGGAGTAGTAGCCTCATTAGTCGACTCCATAGGATAGATTTAACTTCTTGGCGATAACGGCAGCTGCGGCCATAGAGAGACCCAGTCCAGTTCCCGTCGTTTTTATATTCAGGTCCTCTGAGAAGAACCCTGAGCCAGTGCCATACCTTGTTTCAAAGCCGTCTGTAAAGGATACAAACCCTCGGTGCGGTGGTCCTTTTTGTTTATATTTTAATACAATATATTTTAACCCGTATAACACGTTTAAAGTTTGACAGTAAGCTTTACCATAGACCTTAAGCATAGACCGGTGCATCTATCAATATTAGCGACAGCAAAATAGTGAAGAAAACTTAACATCGTGTAATAAAGGCCGTGAGTAAGTTTTAAATCATCTTAATACCTCATCACAAGTTTAACTAATTAAAACGTTCATAATTGAAAAATGTTCGCACAACATGATATTATACGAAAATATCTTCAAAAGGTTCTCTCATGGATAAAGAGAGAAGTTCTTGAAAATCTCTCTTGAAAATTTTAACTGACGACTATGAGGGCCCGTACTAACAGGTTATGAAAAATTCTCCCTCATGAGTGAGATCGTACATGACTTTAAGTCCCGCAGTGTAAGTTGCTCTACTCCGTATTCTGTAGTCTCTAAAAAAAATATCTTTTCGTTAACATTAAATAAATAAAGGAATCAAAATTACAACTGAATTCCAGTCTATAAATAATTTAATTTACGCTTTAACACTTTGTTGTAACATATAGTAACGGTTATTTTATAGTAGTTTTTCTTATTTGATTCGGGTTATTTATACATACATACAATGACGCCTATATCCTCTGGGGGGTAAGCAGAGGCGTCTTAAAACGCTCATGTTTGCCAACAATAATGTTATTTATTTGCATTGAAGACTTCTGACATATCATTAAAAAATATTCAATAGAACAACTACAATATACATATTTTGTGCATTTCAGTATTTTTTTAAGAATAACTACAAGTACCTCGATTCCTTTGCATTATATCTGAATATTGCTGTAGCTGTTGACATACACTTTGTGTAAATCATTTCAATTACATAATAAAACACGATAAATGTCATCGACTCAGTAATCTAGTGCTACTATATTTTAAATAAAAAGTTCTATAAACTATACGTTACAAAATATAAGTAAAAAATAGTTTATGTAAATCTTCGTCAACAATAAATTTTATTGAGACAGATGGAAGTATTCTCCTGAAATTCAAAATAGTGCAATAAAACAAGATGGAGCAACTTTTCTTGAATACTGTTGTACTAAACCGATACAGAGTGTATAAATCAAAGAGTGTTGTTCCCACAATAGCTCTCTAATTGACAAATAGTGGAAATGATAAATACACGCGTTGGGAATTTTCCCAAAATATACTTCCTTTGATCGTCGCTTGATTAACAGTTGCCGACTGTTGGTCGCGAAATGTTATTAATTTTCTTTATAATTTGGTCACTGCTCTATTAGACAGTGTATTTTTGTATGATTTACCGTATGGGTAATATAAAAAAAAAAAAACGAGATGGCCCATCAAATATTTTGCAATTTTGAAGTCTGATTAAAATATTACCAAGTGATTTACGATTTCATTCTTAAAAAATAAACGGTTTGATAATATAAGCGTTTACGTATGTCTGTGGCTTTTTTTAAACAATAGCGATATATTTATTACTAGTAAGGTCGTTCAATCATTTTTATATTAACATTATTTATCAATGTAACATATTCATGTCATTTAGGTTACACGCTACGAGAGATGTTATAAACGTGAATAAGAAGGAGATACGCTAAGTGCTTTTTTTTGTGTAATTCATTTACATCTTAAATATAAGCTCACGCTTTAGCTTCGAAATACAACCCGTACCTGGGAAATGACGAATAAACATTTTGACACACGCTTAATTACGAAGAACAGTTTTACTTAGAAGTTGGGGGCATGAGAACGAACCGTACTGACTCACAAACCAGTTATTTAAGAAATAAATTAAAAGGTAGGTAGGTTTGTTATCAAATTATCAAACGCACGTGAGACTTAATTTCGAGGACGGCGGTCAGTTGAACGTTCCTCGAATCCACAGGGTTGAAGAGATTCTTATCTGTCATAATTGTCGGCTAGAATACACATACATAAAGCCGTACGTGCTCTAAGATCAAGCGACTCGCCATTAGATACTGTTATAATAATTATACATGTAAACCTTTTTTTGCTAAAAAAAAGTTTTTTGCTAAACATCCTTTAAGTTCTTTTAAAGTGGTTTTCTTAAAGTGCGCATATTAAATTAGTTTTTTTGTTCAACTTAATTTTTTTTTAGCTCGAGTTATAGCTTAGCTTTTCACTAGAGTTAACATTTCGATTAAAATTCTAAACCGGGCCTAACCTGTATTTATGCAAGCGTAAATAAATTGATAGCGAACTAACGTAATTACTGGCTTTTCACAACAGGCGATTTAATAATAGACTCAAAACGCGACGCTTAACGGAATGAACAAATAAATCGTCATAAATCACCTTTATTCTTCATGTACTTACATTTATAGGATGAGAATTAGTTGGTGGAATGCAAATGGAAATTGAAATTTCAAAAAAAAGCGAGGGTCGTGTCGCTGGGGGAGGCGAAATCGTAAATTTAAATTGTCCAGCCCTACGTATGAAAATTTTCAAGTAGTTATGCTATTCAATTGCTGTACCTACCTATTCATGATGCTTGCTCGTTCTAACATTAATTAACGCTGTTATGTATTTTATTCATTATTCTCATAAATTCAAACGTCATTGAGAATTTTCTGAATTACACAATGTATATGACAATTCTCGTTATCCTTTGAAAAATTATATATACTAATGTTTCATGACAATCTAGTAGGTATGTCGTAATAATATTGTTATATATATATATATATATATATATATATATATATATATATATATATATATATATATATATATATATATATATATATATATATATATATATATATATATATATGTTCTCATAGTTTTACAAAAGAGTATTAGCATCTGTTGGTATAGTGTCCGGGGAGCCGCCGCCATCATTAACTGTCGCTAATGAGGCTTGAGCTTTTGGTTTTAAATAACTTGAGCCAGCCCTCAGGGGCGGCACCACTACTGTACAAAGATTTTTTACTCAGTATATGAAGTTAACAAAGCATATCCGAAACATTTCGATGTAACTTTGTACCGAAGTTAACTTTTGCAGCGAATTTGATAATTCGGAAGTAGTTAGTTAGGTACATCTCACAATAGCCGACACTATAAATTATACAAAATATGACGCAACCGCTCGTTTGAAGTAGATTAAACTATAAAAATATTGTCGTTTTTATTTGCTTAAATGGTTTTTTTTTGTTTCCGTTATGCTTGTTACTTGGTAAATTCTAGTAGCTGTCCTGTTAAGTACGTAATAAATTCTCAACATTAAACCAGTAGAGTGAGATTGGACGATAACATCGTGGTTTCTGTGACACTTGTCCCTCGGCACAGAAATTAACGTCTGTGTAAAGTTATGTCGTCGGGAGACGGCGCGGTTGTCACTCATGCTTCATCAACTGCTGGGAAATGCCGAGGGTATGACGGTGGGTCAACCACATGTCGATCTCGAGACGTGACACTATTTCATATGCTGTCTCACTTCTCAAGATAGGCATTCTTCAGTCAGACAAAGACAGATTTCTACATGAATCGCGTTTAAGTATTGCGCCGCTTAGTTATCTCTGACGAACGGGAGCTCGTATCACAGACAGGTTGTCGCTAATAGGCGTTTTACTCGGAACATGAGGTTTATGACTTCGTGTGTGTCCCAACTTTAGGACACGTGTCAGTCTTTGTCGACTGTCAGGTCGGTGGCGTGCGATGTCTCTGGCACAGCTATTTCGCAATCCCGCCAACGTAAACACTCGATCTATCGACAGCCGCCATCTTACACCTGACCATCTAAAATGTTTAATAATAGATTGACTAAGTGCATCAACCTTTTCTTTTCAGATTTGTGGAAGAATCAGATGAGAAGACACCGTCCGTGAGCACCGAGCAACCCGTCAGTGACGTCAATCGTTGTCGTGTAGTGAATGGAATCCGAAGTGTTTGTGTAGTGACTGAACTGTGATAGGTAGTGTCGGCCCAAAGGGCCGAAAATCTGCGACGGAAGATACGGACGCGAGCCGCGCGGGCTGCGGGCCCGCGATGAGTGCTAACAATTGCGACAGCATGACATATTTCTCAAACGCCTATATGCCTGACATGAGAAACGGGGGTGGTCACGACCACCAGCAGGCCCACGCGCACTATGGCGCTGTGCCACAACAAGGCCACGAGTTGGAGGGCTGCGACCAGCAACTCAGGCCTGCGCAACACCACTACCCCGCGCAACCAGCTCCTGGCATGCCCTATCCTAGGTTTCCACCCTACGATAGACTGGGCTATTACCAGCAGATGGAACAAAATGGCTACCGGCCCGACAGTCCATCTCAGATGGGTCACATGGGTCCCAAAACGGACGGTTATGGTTCGAACGGTCACCAGCCTCCGGCGCCGGCAGTCTACACGTCGTGTAAGCTGCAGGCTGCGGCAGCGACAGCGGGAGGAGTTCCTGGTAGTCCGCCGCTAGAGCAGGCGCAGCAGATGACACATCACATGCACCCCCAGCAGCACATGGTTCAGCACGGTGTGCCTCCCCACCAGCAGCATCTCATGTACCCGGTGGACGACATGCAGCATCAGACGCAAATGCCTCCAATGCACCAGCAGTCGATGCACGCCCAGCAACCGCCCCCTCAGCAGCCCCCGCCTAACACTAATGCGTCGCTGCCTAGTCCTCTATATCCCTGGATGCGAAGTCAATTTGGTAAGTGTTGAACAACCATTAACATTCCTTTAGAAAAAATATTTAGAGAATAGGCGCACTCGTCAATACTAATTATTGATTTATATAGTATTGTACCGTTGAAAACGAGAGCATACTTTTTGACTTAACGTAGAATTTTAAACATTGTACTAATTCTACGTTGAGTCAGAAAGTCGTGAGCACAGGTAGCGAAAATAGATTTGACAATTTGCAAAAACACTTTCGCTCCACGTGCGCATTGATGAGAAACAATAAGTGCCAGAAACAATACCCTGCCTTCTGTTCGGGGATTATTTATGGGTCGAAGAAGCATTCAAAAGGAATTTCACTTTTCATAAAATTTACAACTGCCGGCACAAAGGCGCTCACCTTCTGTTTAGCTGACGCCGATGGGGAACAAAGAGCCCTCAAGTTGTGCTACCGTCTCTACTGTTTTTGAATTTGTCTGAGGTCTAATTTATGGTAGAGTTGCTTGATTTAGGGCTTCCATTGTAATTGGCATTAATTTGAAAAAGCGATGTTGGTAAGAGTTTTATGTTTAGTTTTGCCTGTATGTTGCACGGCATAGTGCGGTCGGTGTCCGCGCAGCAATAGTTTTAATTATGCGGTAAAAGTTTTAACTTGTTTAATCTTCGCAAATTATGGCAATGTGCATGTGTAGATCATGATATCATATGTTTTATGTTATACGCGAATATTTAATCTAAATTATTTGCGTTTATTAGTATTACGTTTCTTTTGTACCTCAGTAGCTGCAGGTATGTTAACATCTACTTTGACCTTACTTACTTAACTAACTTAGTGTTTTATTAAAGAACTCATGCAGAAATCCTTCTTTATATTACTTTATATTCTATTAGTTAGGTAGTTAGTATATCTTGAAGTTAATTTAGAATCTTTAATTTAGAAGAATTAATCTAGAATCTTCAAGCCTTATTATGTCTATCTGCAATAGATTTAGTCTCAATTCAATAGATCGATAGTCACTTAATCGTTGTTGCCCGAAGCTATAACAATATCTCGTGCGTAGACGACTCTAGACGTAGTCGTAGTAGTTAAAGAGACTGGTGCCCCATAACCACGCGAGATTAACCGAACAGTAGTTTTTTATAGCAGTAGATATCTCTCTAATTCAATAAGAACATTTTCAGTAGCTTATATGTTCTAGTCAATGAAACCATTGCCCAATCAGATGCAGGCACTTAGAACGCTCCCAGATTTAAAGCCTTATAAATATAGATAAAGAATATTCAATTAAATTTTAATGATATTCATATTCGATTAATTAATTTCTTTAACTAACTATAAACTTAACTCAAATTGTTTCTACCCATGGCATGTCTTGCTAGATGGCAGAAAAGACGTGCCAATTTTGACTTAGTCATTGTAGCCGTCTGCCAGACTGTCCAGAGTTGGCGTAGCTAGTTAATTGAGCCTGAACTTCGATGTACGATTTGATTAGACAGGGATATATTGTTTGAACTAGAGTAGAAAAGTTACAACGACTGTGTTACGGTTCGGTCCCAACTTATAGACAAATTGTAGATTTCTTGAATATTAGGTAATAATTTCAAATATAAAACAAGTTACTGTTTATAAAACACAACTCACTTGATTAATAATAGCTGCTATACTGATATTAAAATGACTTTAGAGACCAAAAAAAGTAGAGAACTACCTTCAATTCATCTTTGCTCTGTACTTTAAATTGTAAAAACTTGAATATTAAAAACTTATACGTAATTTCCCTGGTATCCAATTATCAAATCCTTTTTTGTTACAAACAAAAATTGAAAATCGGTCTACAATTGGCGGAGAAAACGCTTTACATACATGAACAAAATATACATACCTCATACATCCAAATGTGTTTCTAATAGGCACATAGAAGATGTGACTGAATAAAGAAACTCAAATACATGTACTCGTACATAACCCTAAATATATTACACTGGTTTGTAGTCGTATTATGCATGAAGTTGTATTCTACAGTTAATAAGTTTCTTATGCCATCTTCTGTCTCATTCATCAGCTTAGCATTGTTTCATAATATTGATTCTCACCAAAGTTATAAGTATAACTCAAATGCAGCAATTGACATAAAATCATTTGAGAAAGTTCATTATACATTCCAAGAATATCATAGTTTGTACAATTATCCCGTAACGCATTATCACGTAAGCTGACATATTTTGCTTTTGATTCCATTGAAGATCTTGGGTAGGTTATCTAGTAATCGGTAGTTGCTCTTGTTAATCTTGATCTCTTTCTCTTGATAACGCCATTAACTCATTGTAAACTTTGTATGTGATCGTATCACATAAACATATTAATGTTATAAATAAAGTATGGCTAATAATCTATTGGAGAGGTCGCAGTTTTTGTTTCAGTACAATAATCAGATTCTTCTTACATGTGTGCGGACTCTCAAAAGAACTTCCTGCAAATACTCGTTATTTCTAATTTATTCTAGGATTGATTTGCCTATCAGTATCTAGCAATCATTTATGTGTATTATTATCAATTAATGTATAAATTAGCCCATAAGGGGCTTGAAATGAGTTTAGGGAATACTGTAGTTGGGAAATTATGTTTAAGAAACTTTTAGGCTCTTGTTCAATATGAGTTAACCGGCTGAGGAACTATTTTCAACAAAGTCATACGAGAGCTATAAAGAAAAAATAAGTAAGAAGTTATATTATGCCTTTTTCGCTAATAATTTAGGTGATAACTTTACTATAATAAAAGTATATGTAATGCACTTAATGTCACAGAAACATATTGCAAACCTTACAAAGAAAAAGTTTACCGCCAGTACTGGTACAAAAAGCGAATGTCGGATATTATCTTAAACGCCCGTACCTATTTAGCATTATGAAAAATATAAGTACTTAAGCCACACGGTAGCGAATGCTCGCACTTAACTAAACCTCGTTAAAGCTCTCGTATTATCTACTTGAGACCGTTCTTTCATTAATTATTTTCAAATATCGGCTGCCATTTTGTAATAAAAAAACCCAACCAATAGGAGCTCTTCGTGTGTTTGTTTGAAAATAGAACGCGTCCCTTTAGAGCTTACGAATCATTAATCATACAGTGTGTACGCAATGATTGTTATTTATATTTATGAATTCTCACCTATATACATATTAAGAACATTTACGTGTATAAACAATGTAAAAATGTTCTATTTTACTTTGAAAAAAGAGTCTTTTTAGTTTCTTGTCTGTTCTTCTTCATAGGATCTACGTATGTCTTAATCTTAACGACTTACTTCTTCTCCTGACGAATAAAAACGTAGGAACACATGTACCATGTCAAAGACATGCTTGAAAGTTTCATTATTCAGCTGGGCACCCCTAATGGGAATTCGTGTTTATATCACCATTTTCACTGATAGAATGATGTTTATCATTAATTATAAAAGACGTTTGATAAATCTATAGGTATTTTTTATCAAAATTCAAGAGGAAACTGAATCAAGATGTCACACTAATGTACTAAGGTAGTTCAAAAGAAATCAGAGGATACTGTATGGTAAATTTATTTATTCATATTAATATTATTGTAAACAACAAATTTAAGAGATTCATCTATGCTCTTTGTTCTTTTAATTTTGGTTTAAATAGAAGCGATACAGATTTTAAGTAAAAATAAAGTAACCGAGTTGTCCATCGATTATGTCAAATTAATATTCAGATATATATGTCAGTTTCAATATCTATGTACTTGTTTTCACAAGCTAACAACAAAATATATTTTTTATTATTTTCCCATTTATCCCCCCAGTATTCATACAAAAACACCTTTATTTCGGTGCGATTTGACATATACCTATACTGACTAACGACATAGAAAGATAGACTTGCCTAGTCCGAGAGGCAGGCCGCGATAAGTCGTGGGGAATTGAGGTGGAAATGGAAATATAATGGAAACCCCCTACGCGCCACCTCTCTCCTTTCCGCATACAATGCCGGATAGACGACTTGTTACATTTCATTGTTCGGTTATCAGGCCCGAGGCCTTTGTGAAAGCTAGATGATTGAATACAAGTATTTGTTCTTGCGCCTGCTTCTGATTTTCGTGTGCGCTTGGCACTGAAAGCTCGAATCGTTTCGTATTAAACATAGAAACGTATAATACAATTATAAATGGATTACGCTCGAGTTGTTTGTTTTTCTAGCAAACATTGAAGCAATATAATGTGTGAAAGCACGTGAACTGTCAACACATATGATAGATGCTTAGCAACTGAAAGAGCACCGGAAAATAATATTTACGCGCCTC
The DNA here is from genome assembly GCA_947561695.1 of Tyria jacobaeae. Classification (NCBI taxonomy): domain Eukaryota; kingdom Metazoa; phylum Arthropoda; class Insecta; order Lepidoptera; family Erebidae; genus Tyria; species Tyria jacobaeae. The sequence continues at coordinate 14,081,791 of OX387218.1, forward strand.
TTTATTGTTTATGTTATTGCAGTTTGAAAAAGTTAACATTTTACTAAACTGTATTTCTCAGGAATTTAGACTTATTTAGGTTGATAAATGAACTAACTTTTACTAACAAACTTTATAACCTAGGCTCCTCGAATGGAACAAGTGTTGACTTTGAAAAGATTTAATTCTGGTCTTCTCAATATAGAAAAAGTTTAACGTACGGCGGTTGTCAATCGTCTCATTGATTAGTGGTTCAGCTTGCTTCTTTCCTGTTTTAGAAGTTAAATATGTTATATCGTCGTCTTTCACAAGAATTATAAAAATAAATTTACCTACTTAAATGTTTTCTTTACATCATTCTGATGAAGTTTCCCCGCATTATTTATTATTTGTCGTAAATTTTCTCGCAGTCTGTGACAATAACTAGTGATTTCCAAAGTAATGTAGGCGATAAGTCCCATTGTCAGTGGCTTGATCGATTGTCGATTGTCGTACAGTAACAATGACGATAAATGCCCCACTAGATTGGAATTCAGCCTCTTTTTCCGCCTTTCTTCGTGAGTTTTGATTTTTCTTTTTTTTTCATAATTAATCTTAAGGCCTGTACTGAGTTCAGTATTCGTTACGACTAAAACTCATGAGTTGGATATTTACTGTATCAGAGTGTGTTGATTGTAAGCACTAACTTCAAGATACACTTTGAATGTCCAGTAAAAGACTTAAATATTCGTTACAAATTTAAATGTATACCACTACCATTTCCCTGCATAAAAACACTTTTTTTTATTCATACATTTTTATATAAATATAATTCTACAACTTTAAAAATATATATGTATACGTAATTAAAGGCTTTCTTACAAGTCAATGTATTATATTCCAGTCAATGTAAATAAGGTCATTCATATATTATTTTCTGTTTATAACTGTCCGTAACTCAGCTACTGAATTATTAGATATAGTATATACGATAGATATGTATATTGATCGATAAAATATTACTTAATCTCGGTTTACATATAGAAAAAATCTAACTTCTTGCATTTCGAATTACATTATCGCAATTATGTCGTAAATAATTAAAACTTAATTTGTCGTCAACACACCGCTACATTACGTTTCCCCCGATGAAGTCAAAAATCCACAAAATGTTTTTATTTGTTTAAAACAGGAGATGGTCCGTATTTCCCTTACTTACCCTTGTATTTACACGTGCTATTATTTGCATAAAGATTTTTTAACACAGTAGGGTAGAGTGGGGTACGGTGAGGGATAAAAATATATTTCTAATTCTGTTCGGTGGTGACTTTCCGGTTCGACCCGGTAGTGTGACGTTGATGAATGGCGTTTATACGGTTTTTTTATATTATTTTTCTATCTTTGCTTTGGATTGCGTTGATTTAGAAGTACATTTTTGTTAACGGTTTGTCGCATAGAGGCAGAATGATCTAAAGATAAATAGTGATCGAATTTAGTTAACTAACTTGTAGGTAGGTAGTAGGTAACTAGGTAGTAGCAGTATTAGGTATTACTACTAGTATCTAGCTATATAGTTGATTGATTAGTATTTAAAGTGTGAACATTGAGTAGTTGTATGAATATTTGAAATAAATAATTGTCAATCATATACTTACTAAATTAAAACATTCATATAATTATAATGATTAAGTTGGATTATACATGATTTTTACTAATAGGTAAATATTTGTTAACATCTGACATCTGCTGATTCTTAACCGACTTCAAAAAAGTAGGTGTTTCGAATTTATGTATGTTTTTTAAGTATGTTAACCAATTTCTCCGTCAATGGTTGGCTGATTTGCAAATTTTTTTTTTGTCAATATTTTTATACAACAATATTATACGGGGACGGATGAACAGATGGGTCACATAATGGTAAATGACCAACTTGCAACTCAAGAGTCGTAAGTGCGTTATCCGCCTTTGAGAGTGATGAGGGACGGAGGAATGTAGAGAGGAGAAAGAGGAGAGGGGAAATTGGGCCTCCGGAAATCTCATTGCTAATTTCGTTGAAATGCAACACAAGCGTTGCTTCGCAACCGCTTTTCTGTAAGGCCGCGGTATCGCAACGGTGTAGCCGACCCATTCGTGTCTAAGCATAGCTCTCCTACGATATGCCTAAGCATGGCTCTCAGTAAAATGTTAAACTACTGTATTATAATTAGTATGACAATGTATTAAAAAAAAAAATCTTAAAAAAATATATTCTAAAGGTACAATGACCATATGACCATTAAAAATATATTTGCCTACTTAGATGAAATACGCATATGATTACACACAACACAAAAAAATAATACAAAAAGTTGGGAGCTTATTAAAAAACCATTACAGTCCTATAATTACATACACCCACCTCGAAATACACCAATCCCATTAATATATGTCTAACTCTCACGTAAAGATCTTAACACACACATACAAAATCTTGTCTCAGGACTGCTCACGAGTAGGATGTTACTCACACATCGACGTGTTGACTGGCATATAAAGTGTGAATGTGTGTGTAGAGTTGCCAGCAAATTGTGTTACCGTTAAGCATTGGTAAAATTATTTATGGCGATCCTTCTCAGGCATTATAATAATGGTATGTTACTGTAATAACGGTAAGTGTTTTAAATGTAAGTGTATCGGTCAAACTTCTATTACTTTTAACTACATATTTATTATTAACGCCACAAATAAAATTGTTACCTCACAGTAAATATTTATTAACGTATGTCTCAGACAATATCGTAATTTCTTTTATTTCATAATAAATGTGTAGATCTAATCACTACATTAGAAAATACATTCTTAACTAAATGTAGGCGGAGTTGGGCATTAGATTATAAGCAAAGACTGCAATTACATCACTTTTTATTAAAAAATATTATTATAAAAAAATGTTTTGACTACACTCACACCATTGTTTATAATGTTCTCATTATTTCCATTTTATTTAGATAAAAGATTAATCTTAATTAGTTTACAGTTAGCTTCCTTATTTAATAACTTCATTTAACTTTTTTAAACTTGCTTACATAAATTACATTGCTTATTTACATAAATCTTAAAAAAGGCACAATTGCATAAAATTATTCCGTTTTCATAGCTTGAAGTCAAATATCAAGTTAAGGATCTGTTAGTAATTAATCAAGTTCCCACAACACATTAATTTAGTTCATAACTCGAGTGAAACTTTACTAAATAACAAGGTGCCTTTCTTGGACCCTCTTTCATGTTCTACTAAGTTTACCAATAATTTCCTTGAACTACGTCCTTTTACTTCAAAAGTAACTTGTGTCCAATTAACTGGCAACACTGTCAGAAACCACCTCTCTCTGTCTAGCTTGTGTTGGCTTTCTCTCTTTGGCTTGAGGGTAGGTTAGCTTGGCCCACATTAATTAAACGTCGGGATAGAACGCCAATCAAACTTTGACCGCCGCTAAGCCGGTGAAGCCGAACTTATTATGTGGTATTAAAATTCAATTTTCGAATACTAACAGCTCTAAATTGAAATGGATCCATAACATTATGGAATGATAGCTGCTAATTCAATAAATGTGAGTGAATCCAGCTATTGCACGTACAAAAACTATGATTAATTGCTTTTCCGTTCATAATTACCAGCCGAGTAAATTACAGTACTTATGGAAGAGTACTGCTAGATATCGATATTAACTTCTATCATCGCTCGATACTCATTAATGTGATATTAAGTCTGTTCATATCATTAGTTGTGTACAAAAAGCATGGCGTCACATGATGCGTGCACATGTGCGAGTTGACGGTGCCACATAAATCATAAACCGTATCTTTGTACTTGTGCCGGTAGGCAGGGAGTAGCCGCGATGGAGGAGCGGAAAAAAGCCCCCCGTTTCCTACCCGGGGATCACACATGACCGGCCTGTCTATCTGCCAGACCCGTGTCAAATATTCTCTGGAGCGGAGATCGCCCCCTCCCGGCTTGTGGGGGTAGGGGAAGCCCCCTGGGGCACGCTGTCCCGCGGCGAAGCTCATCTTGGAGCCCTAATGCGTTCCTCGCTACGCATTATGTCGAGATGAATTTTTAGGCGTCCGCCGATTCCTACTTGTTTTTGTTACGTTAACATGTAATCTTAACTAGATTGGTCAGCATTTCCCTAAGGTTTAATGTCGACCTGAGAGTAATATGATTGAAGATTTTCTTTTTCATTAAGCTTTTAGCTTTTAGAAGACAGTCGGTGTAAAATCACTCACCCTAACACCTTTTATAACTTTTCACTTCGTGATCCAACGCAATTACTCATTTTCTATCGCCTTCTCAAATATTCATTCTTGCTTTTCCTGTTGCAGATTTTAGCAATGGCTAGAACAAAGCTAGTAATTAGCCCCCTATTTAAAAGATAAGCAGTCATATTTTAAATAGCGTTCGGGTCATACAAATTAATGTTTATCAAAACATTATAGTTTAATTGATGTCTTCAATTTTGGTTGATTAGATAGTAAAGAAATTGATTCGTCATACATATGTAGAGTATAAAGTTGTGTCGATTACGCGTGTTTATTTATTGCAGATTGTGTAGATATCTATCGGTAGATGTAGATTCATGAATCGTAGGTGTAAGTAACGTTACAGAGGTCGTAGGATGTCGCGTCGACAGGCGGAGCCGGGCACAGAACAAAGGTCTGAGAGCCTAACAAAGACGTCACCGACCGTGGCTGCGACGCGGAGTTATGGCACCCATTGTGCACAACAATACCCAACAAACGAGTTTGTATAAGCTATTAGGTACGCGCATTAATATATATTTTTTGTTCGCGCGAAAATTTAGCATTCCATTACGAGGGAGAGAAATGAAACGCCCGCCGCATGAATTATATTAAAATATATTTGAATATTTCATTTGACACCTTTTTTGCGGGCGGTATTTCGTTCAATCCCAGCGGGGTGTGCGTAATTTTTAGCATACACCAAAGCTAAATTTTCGGTGAATAACATTCCATTTGGGATGCGAAACACGACGGGTATCAGCGTCAACACAACACTGAGTGATGGCTGTGTATTCGCGTTATAAATTATTTTTGAGATCTACTCGGATTTGTGATTAAGCTTTTCTGCTATATATGTATGTACTTGTTTATCGTTCATGGCATTCAATCCCTTTTAACTCTATACAAAATCAGCATATAAATATTTAGGTAATATTTATTACTGGCTACCGCGAAACCAAGCGATCACGACTTAGAAAAAAAAACAACAACACGAAATCTTAAATCATTATAAGTAAAATATCCAACTCTCATATAAAAACATTCATAAGTCGTTAAGGGAATATATAGAACAGTAGTTGGTTAGTATACAAGCTAAGTGCCCGCCCAAACCATGGAGATGATTAATGAATATCAGAACTTGCAATGAAACCATTTTCTTTTTTGTATCTTATTTGGCACGCCACTTTCCATTTGTGTTCATTTATAGCTTATAACTGAAATGAATATTGAAAATTTGGTAATCTATGTCACTGCAATGTAGATTCCCATATATTCAGTAACCATTTAAGTGTCATAAGTGATACTTTTGAAAATTGAAGAAGGTATTAATATCATGCAGAATGATAATAATGGTTAATATAATGATATAACGGAACTCAAACGCTTTACCCTAATCTACTTCACATATTCAGGTAGTGGTTAATTTGGAAATATATGAATTACAGTGATATAGCTCTCTGTAACATTTTCATATAAATTTGTAAACATGTACCGTAAAATATATTTACATACACGCACATAAATCATAATATGAGGTTTCCATAATTATGATGTTGCGTGTTTTGTCATACGTCGCATTTCAGCCGTGGATGTTATCAATGTTACTAAACAAATTGCTTTATGTCATTAGTATAGTCAATGACTTTTTTTACTAGACCTTTGCCATGCTCATATAATACAGAAATAAATTTTGTGTTGTTTATATATTTATATTTATTTCATAATATCTTTATTTACTCAGATTTATAACGTGATCTCAACTCATTCCTTATAACCGTTGTTTGTTAACTGTTATTTAATATTTTAAATATATTTTTTTCTTTAGATTTAATCATACATATTATTAAGTACAATTTTATTTTGTTTTATTTCTTAGTGAAGCGACCCATTACATTATATTTTTCTACTAAATATGTATTCTTTAGATCAACGTTATTTGGTTGAAACATCAAAATGCCATCATTAATCACATCATTCATCATCGCTTAGCATAATGTAAAGCTATTGGGTCATAGAACGAAGGTATATCTATAAATAAAGAAACTGATCTTAGTATCAGCAGAGGTTCAGATCATAGCCCAAAAGATGACAATAATTTATATTCCCTTGTATTGCTAAAAAACTTAAAATTAAATAATTCAAATTAAAATAAAACCGATCAAAGTATATTAATATATATATATATATATATAAGCAATAATAATATAAGCCTATAATCTATCTACCTCATGTCACATAAGTCAAGACAAAAAACAAACACCACACACACCAGCTATGCTAAACTATGTATAAGTAAGTAGATAAGCCATTCAATTGGAAATATACGGTCATAACGATTGGTCATCTTTCTGTGTTCTTTAAGTATCAATGATAAAATTATTAATTTATTTCTCGGATAATATATTTTTTTGCGACAATCGCATTCACGAAATTTATATATTATTACACAATTACAATATCAATTAAACAATGAGCGACCTTCGGTGCCTACCGACTCGTTGGAAACCAGCAATTTTATTTACGACGTGTAAGCGTTTAAGAGAAATTGCATTAATCTGAATACCCGTTTGATATCATGTATTGCAATGCAATATACTGAGTGAGTTTTCCATAACTATAGGTTATAACAAACATTTTACAACATACTATTTCGAATTCAACCTAAATGACAATAAAGACAATATTCCATTGCATTTCGTCGTCCAAAAACACCGTTGTCACGAAGTTGAAATGTATGAAATTGTAGGACATGAATTATGGATTGTCGATATCGCTTCAAGCTGTTGCTGTATTTTTTTTTGTGTTCCTGTGGCGCGATACCGCAACGAATTAAATTAAAAGCTCTTTTCACTTGTCATCCCTTGATGAATTTGGTATTTAGGCTTACACGAACGGTGCCTGTTATTATTTTTTAACCTCGTGGTCGCGATCTATGTATTTTAGTTTGCGGTTTGTAATTGTATTTATAAAACCAAGTTCACTGTTTATAGATACTGGATGATTCATAACTATTATGGTATATAGCTGATTGCATTTTTATTAAAATTATATTTATCGATTCAATGGGTTCCCTATGCCTACCAACATGAGAAACTTAGTAAAGTAGTTAATAAGTTATCTTTATCTTTATAACATTGCTTTTAATTAATATTACAATAGTCAGTATAATTTTATATCCTTAGATAGAAATTATTAAGTCAAGTTGAAGTACGGCTGACCATAGTCAACATCATTTAGTTTTGAACCCAATTACCTGGTATTATATTATATTTTTAGAGTTCTCACATATATTTTATCCGCCATATAACTAATTAATCCTTTTATATTTTACACAATTTAATCTTCTACTTATTCCACTAATCAGTAATGACAGAGTGGTGCTTCTGCAATTTGCGAACCTGTAGCTGTGCGACCTTAGCAGTACATTTTTTTTTATTAAGACGGAATGAAATGAGTGAGTACTTTCACATAGTAAGATTATTTTTCGAAAAGGAAGTCTTTGTCTCTGAATTTTGAAAGTTTGTTTAAAAAAAAATATTGCCTTGCTTATTTCTGCTAAAATAACAATGTTTCTGAATTGTGGTTCTCATAGATGTGAAGATACACCTGTCCGCACCGCAGAAACTATTGTACTTAATTGAAGCCGTAGCGAAAGTTTTGAACTTACCTTCTGGTTTTCATGTTCTGAAGTACATAAAATATAATAGTGTCATTAAAATAATATAATTAAAAAAGAAATCAGCTAAGTCATAATTAAGGCCTTTGCTGTCGAGGAAGTTCCTAATTCATTACTTAATTAAACTAATGATAAAAAACATTTTCTAAAAGAGGCATTGTCCTAAACAGAAAAACATCCAGAGAGAAACACTAACGATCAAAATATTTTGTAACAGAAAAAAATTAAAAGTAAAGCCTCAATTCCGTTTTACCATTATACCGGTTGACCGCATTTTTTGACCCTTTACCTTTGTACATGATGTATACCGTGTAATCAGTACAAATGCGATCTGAGATAGCGCACGCCTCTCAATATTTTAGCACGCACTTTATCCCGATAAATGTAACCAACCTTTGCGTTCCCAAGGGATTAGTGCCGTACGGGTTCTGCTGCATTCGTCCCAGAGAAGGCATTTGAAATGTACTAACGACAATCTCTTGAGCTCTGATACTGTTGAATTCTACAGTCGTTAGGTACTTTGCACCATGAAAATATTTTACGACTTTATATGATCACATATTTCAAAATTATACGTTCCGAAAGTACATGGGTACAGTTACTGCTCTCACTACATATGCTGTTCATTTTGAGACGTCTACTACTGTTGACTTTGAATACGTGTTTACATACAGATATAACATTTATAATGTATATTACTAATATGTTAGTATTTTTCCTGGGGTTTATATAAGTATAAGTTTTAAAGCGGTAGTCTTCTAGCTTTTCATCATTGAATTTGTGTACAAATCAAATTAATCTGAATGTTTGCTATTCTTCTAGAAGAAACATCACTTCCTACTTGTTTATAAACTCTTAGTATTTAAGAACAATTTTGTATATGTTATGTATGTTTACCTCATTTATATTAAATGAATCTCAGAGTTATTCCATGAATTTGGTCCACAGTGAAAACCCACATCATTACCAATCACTTTTCCCCTTAACCTGTACTATATTTTCAACAATGGCTGGTGTGTTTGTCCACATCATCGTGAAAGTAAGCCGGCCCCTTCCCTGGCGATGATTTATGTTCACCCGACGACACATGCAGCGCTGCGCCCGACGCTCCTAAAGCTGCGATTTCGTTTTGGGCAGAGCAGACCAGCAGCTGAAACGTGGCAGTTTGGCCGCTTGTCTTCTTACTTGATTTAAGACTACTTGACCAAACGGTCAATTTGTTTAATTCGACCGTTTGGTAAATTTCTAAAATTGGTCTTTAGAAGATTGGTCCGTTTTTAATTTTAAAGAAAACTTGCACTGGTTGATGAATAAAAAAATAAAAAAATAAAATTTACCATTTAAATTATATACGGAGGGTTAATTCAATTCAACTTTTGTGTGTTAAAAACAAGGTAACCATATTGTCATCTAAAATAGTTATTTTTTAAAAATCTTACCGTTTAAAAACCCATCTAAATTAAGAAGCGTCGCTATTCTGTAGCGTCTCACCCGCCTTCAGTGCCCTCTTTAATGCTCTTATTACGGACGGTTTAAATCTGACGTTGGGATCATGTTTTATGCATCTGAGTGTGCGATGAAACCGCCACTGTAATATATAAAGCCTGCTATGAACGGGATTTCATGAGCTATATCACTATACATTGTTACGGCATTTTCGGCGCAACATGAACGATGATATCGTTGCGTGTTTTCCTGTTGAAATTGACTAAATCTATATTGAAGTTATAGATTGCCTGAGTTAGCTAGTAGAGTAGATTACCATGTAAACCATTTATTCATATATTCCATATAATATTGATGGCCTTTTTCTAGTACTGAAAAATAGGGATCTTTACATCTTGTTACTCTATGTTATGAATCTCATCATGCTATAAAAGTTATTAATAAATGTACCTTTAGAGTGCCTGACGTTTCGATCACCTGATGGAAACTGTCTAAACTGACAGTCTGTAGTCGGTGCTTCTAATATCTGTTACAGATTTTTCTAATGTAAATGTTTATACTTGAGAGAAGTTTTTCACTGCATTATTTTTGTTTCGAGTACCAACTAACACTAGTATTGTAGTAAGAGTGTGTACGAGTGCGTCCCAAAAACTCGGCAGCAGGACGATGAGGTTGTTATCAATTTCCCAAGCAACAAGTGGGCGATAATTTTGAATCCGTTGCACCAACCCTAGCAGACTGACTCTTTTACATCACTCTGTTAAATTTCTCTAGAAATCTTTAGATTTATGTTAACCGGTCAAAGGTTATCTATATTGATGACGTTGTACTCAGTAGCTCGTTTGTCACAGAAGAAACTGTCGTGTTTGTTATCGGCTACTTTCTTTTTTTTTAATGTGTCAAGCAGTTATGAATATTGTATTCTAGGAAATGATCGGCGGCGTATGATTAGCAAAGTAATGCCTGGTTTTCATGTCTGAGTATTTCTTCGAAGTAAGCGTGTTTATCTTGTTTTTATTGAAAGTCGTTTCGCCTGTTTCTGAACTGAAAATAATAATTGAAGTTGCTTTGTTTAACACTGAGAACTTAAAACGTTTCTTGAATTATAGGTAATTACTTTTTTTGTAGTTTCCTGTTATTTTAGTGTGGGGATTAATATAATCGTGCTTTGTCCAGTTGTCATTTTAATAGTTCCAGACGACTTTTCATCACGGTATTTTTTACGATTCTTTCATATGTATCTACGAACAAGATATCTTATTCCTTCAGCTATTAATACTGTGATAGCGTGTTTAATACTGTAGTTTCATTTGTCTTCGTTTCCTTTTTTTTTCATTTCAAATAAATTACAGTTCAGAGCATCATCTAAACCGTGTATAATAGGCTTCGCATCTTCCTCGAAGAATAATGATTACAAAATGAAAAAGCCCGCGGCGTTTAAATTATTTTAATTGGCTTCGGTAGCGGTTTGGTTCGAGTATTCACGCACAAACACATCTACCTCTGATTTTACATAATATCAGACGCATATATAACCAATGAGACACACGTATGCATTAATTAAGTAATATATCAGAATTATTAGATATCTATAATTTAATCCTGGCATCTACTTATGCATAGCTATATGTAATTATTGTACTAAGACTACAGGGCGATCAGTTTTATTCCTTGGGAGCAACGATGAGACGAAGGGCATACCTACAGGTTAACTATAACTTTACAGCACAGAATTTCTAGTATTATTTAGATATTCTCTACTATAATAATATCTAAAAGATGTCGCAAATTAGTTTATCAGAAATTTATGACCCTAAAATTATGTATAACCGTTCATATACACTGTGACTCATGTAACGAACTAAGTAGTACCGACAGCCAAGAGAGCCCGACAAGCAAAAACAATTAACAAGTTGATAAGCTTAAAACAATTTTCAATTAACTCCGCACCGGAGTGTTCGTTGTTTACAAATAACCAACATTTATCAGAAATGCCTATGCAGTTTTTAATGTCCGCTGTCTGTCAGGGTTGCCTCCCACTTGTAAAAAGTAATCCAAATTAATCTCATGAAGTTTTTTAAACCTTATTATCATGCTTTATCATCTCATTTCAGAAAGGAAGCGAGGACGGCAAACTTATACCCGGTACCAGACGCTCGAGCTGGAAAAGGAGTTCCATTTCAACCGGTACCTGACGCGAAGGAGAAGGATCGAGATCGCCCACGCGCTCTGCCTCACTGAGCGCCAGATCAAGATCTGGTTCCAGAACCGCCGCATGAAGTGGAAGAAGGAGAATAAGACCAAAGGGGAACCTGGGTCTGGGGACGAGCCGGATAACATGAGTCCGCCCACTTCGCCACAGTAAAGGCCTCTACCTTAGTTCGTGCGGTCCAAACTAGGGATGTGTTGTTTCAGATTGCCTCGCCCCCACAACAAACTCTGTTTCCGCGTTTCATTTTGTGTATACGACTGTTTCGTTCGTTTGCTTCGAATGTAAATCTGAAACACTACGCCCTGAGACCGACGTTACTTGAACAGTTTAATTTGTATAAATTGTATGTTGGACTTTTCATGATAATATTACATTATAACTAATACGTAACCTAGTGATTTCGAGTAAAGAGTAATGATAGTGTGATGAAGAGATTTTTACAGTTGTTAAGTATAAATTAATTTATAGAAACAATCTCAATACCAATAATTACCAAAAACGCAGTGTATATGTTTAGCAAACTGCACCTTTTATGTGATTATTATAGTTGATTATTTATCATTTCTTCGGTAATCTACTGATTAGCAATCGGTCACTATGTTTTTTTAGTTCTTCACAAAGTGCTTGATACAAGTTGGTAATATTTATTGTATAGCTACTTTAAGTTGTCTATTTATAGTGTAACACCTCGGTATTTATTAAAAAAAGTAATAAAAAAATCATGACGTCCATAATTATTCTTTGATTCCGTGTCAAGCACTGTGTAGGAAATAATGAAAAATATAAAAATTCTCTGATAATATTGAATCACAAAACCATAAGGACCTCTTATAATTAACCATTGATAAGAAGGCAATTAGTATCCATATTGTTATTATTTAATATATTTGATGTTTTATTTCTTAGTTAAGCTATCTAAATACTATTCTGTACATACATACATAATAATTTTAGATTATATGATGTACAATTGTTTTAGTGTGAATAATTAATACTTGAGATTAATTTGAGAAACAGCGACCAGTTTTGTGTTTGTGTTTTATTGCGGTATGGGTGTTTTGATTTCTCGGTGGTCTCTTTTGGTTTCGTTTGTCGATTATAAACGCGTAACTCGTAGTACGGAAGGCCAGTTTACAAGTGCAATGTATACGATTTTTGACGACACATATACGTAATTAATACTGATAATAAAGGTCATAGGAAATCTACTATTATTGTAAAATGTTACGAGAAAGAAGCTTATAATTTAGGTGAATACTTAAAAAGAACGAAGAAAAAGAGATATTCTTAGAAGTTGTATTGAGGAAAGATGTCACTCAGTGGGTAGTTACATCTTCGATACGAATGCTAAATTAACATTATTTATAATGGAACAAAGTTACCTTCAATAATGTAGGTGCAGAACTTGACTCCTTTGATTTATTTCTTGTGGGATGAAGATTTGAGGTTACATGTACACTGTATACCAAAGTTAGAAAATAAACCGGTGGTGTTTATATGAACGAATGCGTAAATACGTAGATACAGGAACGCTTATCCGTTTCTAGTAACCGTAATAGGTACATCATTTTGAAAAGGTATTTTTATAAAATCATTGATTAAGAAACCTGATATACGTAAAAATGAAATATCTAATATATATACTCGTAACACGTTAGTTTTACGAATATTATTATATAAAATTGGCGAGTGAAAGAAAGGAGAACTTGTCAGGATTCAAGTTATACGTTTTTTCATAATAATGTATAAAAAATACTATTTGTAAATTATTTTTCACATAGATTATAATTAGTGATTGTTTTGAACGAGAACTCAGTGAGCCTGTTCTATATTTTTTTTTGTGCTGTGTTCGTTAAGTAAAAGTGTAAATTGTATATTGTCGATATATTCAATATTTATTTATTGATTTGCTAATTAGGTACGCTTACGGTTTGTTCTATTGCAATTGGTGGAGAATAATCGATAACTGTCTGGCTGGGATGCATTTTGTTTAATTATTTTGAATTGCTCAATACAATTTGTGTTATAATTTTATTAGAATTAAGCCGTCTTCGTTTTTTATGACTTTTAAAAGTAAACTACAATGTATGTTTAAGAATTTCCTTCAATTGTTTATACCTTAGCTATAACCGACTTCAAGTTTCTAGACAATATAATCTTCGTAATGCGATGTACCTAGATTACCACAGGGAAACCATTGTTAGAAATAACACCATAGAATTCACGCAAAGTCAACACATAAGCTCTTCTTAATGAAGTCGGCTAAAAGACAATGGTAATAGAGATTTAGTCAATGCAATGTTTCGTAACATTTCTTTCTGATCCCTTGCCAGACCAAACTTTGGTTTTGAATTGTAAAATTTTAAAAATTAAAGTAGTTTTACTTATAAAATTAAGTTCAGGTTCTTAAGTCTGTCAGAAACGGTCCTTAAAATAAAAATAAAATATTAGGTCTATAGAGACATTGGAACCTAATTTGAACGATTTTATTTACCATTAATGTCCTATCGATTCAAAATTTATGAAATATAACTATAATTAGTAACATAATAAGGTTAGGCGAGACGATATTGTCATAAATATATAAATACATGAAATTAATAAAGCATAATGATTGTACTTTTAGATTTTTATTCTTAAAACCTTATTTACAAAACTAGTACCTAACAATTTAAAGAAGCCTATAAGTAGATATTGCAACTGGTCAAAAACTTTGCAAAAAAATATATTTTATTTTAAAAATACATATAAAGATCGATATTGATGTAGACACTCTTTGAATATTATTATATTTAACTAAAGTAACTAACTACTTTAAGAGTCATTTTAGTTAAATATCCTAAAATAAAATGACTGCATAAGTTAGTTAGAATTGACCCCATCTCGTGATATATCTGAATGTTTCATGAAAAACTTATTTTTGTTATTGAATATAATATAATATATATAATTATTAATACATATTACATATTTGGAGTTAAAGTTGGTAGAGTTATTCTGTCTCTTATGTCAGTACCTATAGTATAATAATTATATTTTGTTTTTTCTTTATTGTATAAAATTTAATTTTCCTTCATAAATAAGTTCAAAGTTCAAAAATACTTTTCTTAAAAGTTTTGTTAAGTCTATAAAGTCTGTAAATATAAAATTGATTTTAAAAAGTTCCGATTAAAACAACATTTGTATTAGCTGCACAAATCAAAACTTTCTCCAAGCATAAAATGAAGGCTTTTTTAGAACATGGGCCTAGATAAGATTATTATAATACGTCAGGCTAACGACAAAATAATGATTTTGCGTGATATCCCTCGTACCTTCCGTGTCAGTCTCGGTTGATTGGTGCCTCCCCGCCTCACAAATTTCAAATTACCTTTTTTTAACGATGCTATATAATATATAGGTATGTACTAGGTGTGGCCGACTCTAATGCGTTTTTAATAATCCCCCGCGACCAATGGCCGCTGGCCTCTTACGTACGTTCACAACTAATGTGATTTTGACAAGTTTGGAATTGAGGCTATTATGGTTTTGCAGGGTTTTTAATGGCACTGTATTTGTCTGGTGATTTCAGTTCTCCGGAAGTTATTACAACATTTTTTATATAATTGGTTTGTTGACGTTTTGTAGAATTTATAGCCTTAGTTTTTAAAATCTAATTTGTAATAGCTATTGTTGCGTAATTAGAAAGATTCTAGTATTTGGTTGCCATTGTAATTTTTGTAACTATTCAGACTGACCTTTTCTTTCTTTTATCGACATCGAATTTATTTCTTTAGAAACCGTTTTTTAATTAACCATTTTTTTTTGAATATTTGATAACTGTTACTGGTAACCATTAAAATCGAAAGTACCCTAAACTACATAATATCACCGTATCTATAGAACAACATAAGATATATTTGGGTAGTATTGTATTGTATGAAATAAATACTTATAAGATGCGTTCTAATCCGAAAAGAAACATAGTGGATAGAATAGAATTAAATAATTTAATTCATAAAATAATATTTCCTAATAATACACAAATATTGGGTGCAATGTATTTACTATTTTTATGACACAGACACCGGATGTAAACAGTCCAATTTCTTCCAATTCAACTTCCAGAATAACTAGAGCTCTAATAGATTATGGAGTTAGAAGCGATTTGTTTTGTAGTAGGGGTCGATATCAATTGGTTCTTGTCTGGTCTCGGCGTTCGTTGATAAGTGTTATTTATGATGTTCGTCAATGTGCCATTGCACTTGCTTTAGATTGGGTTCACGGTCATATTCAGATAGGGCCATAATGTAGAGATATATTGCGAGCAATTGGAACAAATTCTCATATACAATTTCTTTTGAATAGGATTGAAATTATTTTATCTAGCTTTCACCCGCCACTTCGTACCTGTGGAATTAGAATAAATTATCTGTCCTGGATTGTAAGTGAGATCTTTATTAGTTAGTTCTGTGAATACTGCATTCGATTCCATGCAGTAGTTTTTAGTAATAGTTCATTATAAAGAAATCATGTTATGTTTGCATGCACGCATGTTTTGAATTTTGCTGTACCTGCTTATTTTAATGTTTTAATAACAGATGATACATTTTTAAAACTATTTCATTTGTTACTGTTTCTTAACAGTGAGTAAAGTAACTCTTATATTATATCATTCAATTGCACTGGAATTAACTATTATATTGAAATTAACTTTTTTTAAATTCAATGCTGAATGTGTTTTGTTTTTACTGTGTTGAAATTAATTTTTATTGCCCATTGGGTTATTAATGAATGTGTCATGAGAAGAAGCAGTACTTCTGTTTTATGATCTGATGTTTTATGACTTGAATATGATGCAGTTTTTTTTTACTGAAGTTGTAGACATGTCTTATGAGTATACTGTTATAATGTGAGAAATTTAATATTACCTGTATTTATAGGTTTTTGAATGTAACAAGATCCAAAAGAAGAGAAAATAGAGTTTATTCCAACTAACAATGTTTACACTGTAGCAATTTTTAATCCCATTGTCCACATTCCTTTACCATAAAATACTTTCTAGTCTCTCATATCCAATTTAAGTTTTTGCCAGCGCTTTAGCCTTGTGTCCCAATCCTGATGTTTCAGCAGTTGCCTTGCTATTTGAAGTCGAAGAATTTGTTTTACCTCTTAGGGTGCGAAATTCAGAGATCTTATTTTTGGTGGTTCTTTGCAGTAGGTCGATACTTTTTTTAAAGTAATTTTTTCAGTAGTTGTATTACATTGATTTCAGATTAATTTATTGATATTTCTCAATTATTGTTAGATCAACAATACATATACTGTTTTGTAGAAAAATAATGGTGTAATAGATTTAGTGTCATATACTGGACCTAATTTTAAAATTCCAGATATCACAAATCGACTTCTTTGTTACCTTGATATTATTTAAACGTTTTTTTTTTATAATAGCCCTGGAACATTCTTGGAATTCTGGATTCATTAAAGAGTGAATAGGTTTCATGTGACATGGATTTTTTTCTATGGAAACCCCAACGGGTCATCCCCTTACCGGGGTAATCGGTAAGGTATTATGTCGGCCTCGAACCGACTCAAACCACACAGTGTACCCTATAAAGGAAGTCCCTGTGTACCACGGCATTCCTTTGACATGGCATGCCCTTCTTCGTCTTTATCTTCATTTGCCGTCACACGTTTCCTTGAAATAAAAAAACGTCTATACGCCATACTCTAATTATCAATTCAAAAACGAAGGCACTTACAAAAATTTTATTTGATTGAGTCTAATACTTACTGTGTTATGATAAATTAACTATTTTACACCTATTAATCTAATAGGTGTGTATATTAGTTTACCTTATATTTTATAGTTGTAATGACTATTTAGATTACAGTTACAGGTACGAAAGCCTTCACTAATAAAACAGTTAAATAAACCAACTGATAAATTCACAAGTCAAAAGTCAAGCACTTTTAAATTCCCATTGAGTTGCAACCCAAACAACAATCTGAAAGTATATGTCCCAGGATAAAGACATAAATCAATGACGATTTTTCACTTACGACCTTGCCTCATAACGCTCAATTTTATTGACTGCAATAAACCAAAGCAATGGTTAAATCAACGCCGCAGTATCGATATAAACACCTCGTATATATACCCTTTCCTTGTCACACAAATTAAGTTTAAAACGCGTGCGAGCGAGAGCATGAAGGAGCCTCGTCATTTAGCTTGAACTGAAAATAGTTTATGAGAGCTGTCTTAGCTTTATTGATTAATCGAACGTGGACTTTATTCAGTTGTATATAATGGCAATTTTGCAATGCATGATTAAATTTATAGCTTTTAAATGGGTCCTTAAATCGCAATAACGATTTGTTTATAGATTTTCGCGTTGTCGGCGATCCTTTGAAAGAATAATATAAATTTATGGCTTCATATTAAGATATTAGTCAAGGCGATAATTGATTTTATTGACTTTTTGACATATTCGATAAAATCTGTCAGACTCTGTTATTACTTAATTGATTTGTCATCATATGAGTCATAGGTACAGAAACATAATCCTGCCTATATGGCCAATATATTGCGATTTAGGTGTAAGTATACTAATACTTATTACATTTATGATATACCGGTTTTGCCTACGTCTATATATTTACGTCAGCTAGGTATAGGTAGATAATTGGCCATGAACAATTCCTTTGTTTTTGTTCATAATTTCATATTAATATATTTATTAACTACTATAATAAAATTAAAAAGCCCTTCTATCAGATTAACCATTTTGTTTATCTTTATAAAACCGTTAGGTATATCTTTTGAAATTCCAAATTCAAATTCAAAAATTGGCGCTCGTGTGTCTGCCATTTTGTTTAGGGCGGTGTCCCCGCACGCCCCGCCCTGATTGCGCCGCTCCCACGCGGCAGCCACTCGGACGCAGCCCAACTCATTTGTTACTGTGTACAGTGCACCCAACAGGTTACTGAGTAATAAATATATTTTCTTTGTTTATTTCTAGTAATACATATTTTCTTCATATTTAATAGAAATTATTTCCATAGACAAAGATTAAAATTCATTCTTTAAAGTATGACGGTTTAAAAATATGCTTTTTATTTTCCTGTCAGTTACTAGGTATTAGAAAATCAGATATTTGAGTTTATTTCTTAGATAAGCTTGTCAATTGTAAAGCTATTAGAAAAGAAGTAAAAACTTGTACGGTAACTTGTAAGGTATTCCAAAGAGGAACCTGATAGTGATAAATTTAAATATTCTCTATAAACAATAATAATTCAAGTAATTTGTATTTAATAAATTTATCTTTTAAATAAGCAACGCACATTCTAATGCATTTTAGTTTTTTATATTAATAAGTTGTTTTATTATAAATAATACGATAATATAATAATAATAATTCGATTCTTCTGCAGGTTTGTACTTATTTTACTCTACAACTTAGAAAAGGTCATATAATTTAAATAAATATTTTCTTTGATTAATTATTTAATCTTTTTAAAATAAATTATATCTTCAATTTATTAAAGGTACCTACTATCCAACCAGCTCTTTCTGAAAGTTCAAAGGCTTCCTTAAGAGACTTACTTTTATCATTCGGACTCTCTTTACGCAATAAATGTTTCTAAAGAGTCAATTTTTTTACATTAATTAATAAACGATACCTACTAATCCATTTAATTTAAAACAAATTAATGGCGAAACTTGCGCCGCCTGGATACACGTCAACCGTTGCATTTGAAGGTGACACCGATCGAGCTATAACCGTCCCATTCCCATATATGGCAAGTTATATCTATCTGTCCTTTTTAATTAGACTTTTTATACGTTCCACTTCAAGCGCAAAGGTCTTGGGGGAGCAGTTACGTCACTTAAGGGAAACACTTAACAAGTATACGTAAGTACTATAGTAAGTATCTATAAGTATAATGTGTAGCGATCTCTTGAATTTTTAACTTGAGCACAAATGGAATAGGTATACAGACTAGTACCAGAATAGATTTAAGTATTTTCGTGTTCTTCTTACTCATACAAATAAAGCCCTATTCTACTATTCTACTCCACCGTGAACCACACGCCACTAAGTAGGTAGGTATACAATAGAATAGAAAGAAGAAAATATAAAGGTTCCTTCATATTAATCTATTTTTCTTCAAAGTTTTGTTATTAGTCAGTTTACGTACAAAATTATTTATATGTGGATGGCGTAGTGGTGTAAGTGGTCACCTCGCCACCACGCTGCCTCACCGACTGTTGTGGGTTCGATCCCCGCACGGGACAACACTTTGTGTAATGCTCAATTTTTTGTTCTGAGTCTGGGTGATCTTTTTGTCGGTTGTTGGAATGTTTGTAAAGTCCCCAAGGATTAATTCCTGGTAATTAATCCTTGTGCGGGAGTTGTCTTTAAAAAACAATATACGGACAGTCGTTGGGGACTGTCGATAGAGGTGAGAACTGAGTTACTTGTGAATTGTATCGTCGAGCTCTTACATTATACACAGTATACATAAAGCTCATGGGAAGCTTGCGATTACGATGACGCGAGTTTCACGCTTTGCTCAACCAAAAAGTACATATACATAGATAGCATACATATAGCTTATGGAAAGCGTTCGGCGACGATGACGCGAGTTCCATGATTTTTGTTCACCCAAAATTTGCTCAACGCGCCTAAAGAAGTTTTCGCTTCAATAAATAAATTAAAATATGCATTATGACTTAAATGCACAAGTACCTAAATATAATAGGCAAACTACTCTTAACTGTCATTAACTCGTTTGAGCGACACTTTATGTTAATATACAAACGTAAACTGTTATGAACTACCACAACTAACGTACCCCTTGTCTATCCATCCATCCATCTACAAAGTTAAATAAAATATATCAAGAAATGACACTAAAGAATATTACATATGTGTTTTTATGTCAATTTTTAAAGAAGTTATCTAGATCAGTCCATATGACAGCAACGCTTTTTGCCTATTAACCTACTAATTACACACTAAACTGGCTATTTTTTTTTACTAAGTCTTTTTTGGAAAAAGGAGAAAAGTGTCAATATTTATTATCTTTGGATCTTAAAAACAGTGTTCTTTAGGTATTAAGTTATTAAAAAACTTTCACAAAGACGTTCTATAAATGAATTTTATAATTGGTTACGTGAGTCTATGTAACCAGGTCTAGTATAATTAAGAATTTTGAATATATGATTGGTTATAAACAGGTTTTACGAAGTGTTCTGCTATATACATACGACGCCATAAAACTTAAATGATTTTGATCAGTGTGAAGTAAACCTATTTAATTTTTGAATAATGAGTGTCAGGAGCTACAAGCAATTTATAAATAGCAACACGTACTTACTCAGTAATTCGAACAAGACGTGTGTTGGCAGCAACACTGTAGAGAATTGATTAATTACATCTACAAATAAGTCAAAGCTGACGTAATAAGATTTATTTATTTAGAAAGATTAGCAACAAAACAAAAGAAAAGAAGACCAAGAAAATCACTTTCGTACAGTTTGTTTGAAAAAAATTCAAGCTCAATTATTATGATTTGATGTTTTTTTAAATGACAACTCCCGCATTAGTAATTCTGCCTGTGTCGGACATTACAAACTCACACACAACCGACACCAAGAACCCAGCCTCGAGACGACCATGTGTGAATCAGATAAATATTTGTCATTTGTCTGAATCGAACTAACGACTCCAGGCTCAGCAGTCAGGGTCACTAACTACTAGATATTCACTGTTTATATGAGAGTTACGTGTAAAAAGTATAAAATGGTATTTTTAATAGGTACGTATCATCATACTTCGTACGTAACTGATTAGAAGGTAATGTCATAAGCGTTACAGTAGTGCGGAATACCGTTCTTATACGTACGTACCCTAGATTGTTAAAGTTATATAATAATATAAATTTATTCTTATTAAACGATTCTTTTACATATTCTGATAAACAGTTAAGTCGTTTCAAGTCTGCTTCGTAACAAATAAATTATTTTTAGATAACATTAATAATTTTGTGTTTTAGCAACCGGATGACTTAATTTAAAATAAAAAAATGTTGTAGGAAAAACGTAACTTCCTTGTATACCTTTAAATGTTAAATGTTCTGGCAATAAAATATTTCAAAATCTGCACCTATATACCTAACTATTTCTAAGAAACGAAAACTGCTCGCTTGGTTTAGTGGTTAGTGACCCTGACTACTGAACCGGAAGTCGTGGGTTCGATTCCCGCGCGGGGTAAATATTTGTGTGATCCACAAATAGTTGACCCGGGTGTTCTTTGTGTCCTGATGATTGAAGGTTAGTAAAGCCCCCGCGATAGGAATTATTATTATTATTATATTACATGTCTATAACTAACCACCTATATTAATAGTAATAGTATCTCTGCCTACCGCTTTAGAGATTCATGAGTTAGTATATAATAAATAAGATTAAAAAGACAAATCTTTAATGATTGTCTTGGCAACCAAACAGTCGATACGATTAAAGTACATTGTTGATTAGGTACAATTGTATTATTTTTATTTGACTCCAATTTGTAGGTATTTCTATTGGATCGTTAATGTCACTTCCGATGTGATTGTCGATCTGTCTGTCAGCCTGCCAAGTTTTCATGTTTTATCACCTCTTTGATATTTTACTCTGAACGTCTGCCGTGTTTGTATAAACTTAGAATTGCTCCACGTCGTTGAGAATGAAAAAGTTTTGTAGAGTTCAGGTAGTGTTTTGTCCGTCGGCTGTTCTAAAATTGTTTGACGCCGTCGGAGCTTGTCTCATATTTCGGAGTTATTATAGCACCACAACCATATAAAAAAATAGGAAATGAATATACCTACGTATTTGTTATTATGAGTACATATTTTACGCAAAGTAAAATTTTGAAATGAAAATGTAGGAATAGCAAAGATTACAAAAGCATTACTGTAATTATTTCTTCATGAGTTCATTCAGGTACACGTGAGGGCGGCGAACATATTGGAATAAAAGGTATAATAGCGTAGTAGTTTAATGGTCACATATCAAGGCGACCAACCTCAGTAGCCCACTCATTACCACGACCGGTGCAGCTCGATAGAAACGTCGGGTAAGCAAAACAGGTATTGTTGTCATAATCGCGTTTATGATTTTGTAATTTATATATAATATGTATGTATTGTATGTATTCAGAAATATATAAGTATGTTTATCAGAAGTCTGGTTACCATGGTGCAAAATATGCTTAGTTTGGGATCAGAAGGGCTTGTGTGAGACGTATTGAGTTGTTTATTACTATTATTTAACTGCCACTTTAGCTGTGAACTTTAACTTTAACCGAATATTATGAAGAAAATGACTGAAATCTGCCAGAGTCGCAGGAATAACCAGTCAGTGACGTTTTTGATTAGCTTTTATTATCTTGACTTCTAACGAATAACTAAGTACTATATAAACAAATCTTAGAAGTCAAATATAACCTAGGTATTTCTAATAGTCTTACCAAAAATAACTTTGTACCTGATGATCGAGCTAACAAGCGGACAGTGGAACAGGTACATACATACATAAACACCCACTTTTTGCCAATTAGAATCAGTTGCCACTAACATAATAGATGGCAAGCCTGCTGCCGTCAACCGTGCACTATATGACTGTATACAGTGTATAGTGGAATAATCGGACTTTAAAAAAGTAGCCAACCGACTTCAATGCGTCTATCATAAAATTGAAGACTAATATGGTTTTCTAGTGGATTCTATTGTCACAACTGGACCACTCTCTCATCTAACTACCCTTGAAGTACATACTTTCCTATAAAAAAGAATCATCGAAATCGGTTGGCGTGATATTGAGTTATTCGTACATTTGTCGCGCACATGTTTAATGCAAATTTAAGTCTTATATGGTTTCCTTCCATTGTCAGAACTGGACCAAATTAAAATGGGACTACACAGAAAGCACCAACTATCAAATAAAATATTCGAAATCGGTTCACGCAGTTGAAAGTTCTGAGTTAACAAATATAAAAAAAAAGTCGAATTGAGAACCTCCTTTTTGATGTCGGTTGATAATGGTAAAGGTTAGTAAACACTCGAGTTATTATATGATTCGTTTGTATGAATGAAGCCGAGGTGGATAGTGGAAATCCTCAGTGGTAACTAGTAAACACCCCTAATACTTTTGTGTATCGAGTATAGTTTTAATACTTTTAATTTTTTTTTTCATGTTATATTTAGTTTTGTGTACCCTGCATGCTTTGTAGTACTAAACTCAGTACGCGAGGTGATAAGGAATGCCTATTCAGATTGCGATAATTAAGCGACAGACGCTATTCTGAGGCGCTATCATAATATTTATCGCAATCAGGCTATAGCCGGTGTAAGATAACGTATACTTACAGATTAGTAGGATTTACAGCTCCTTGTTGCCTAACCAACTTACTCTTTAGGTCTGCGAGTAATCAGACGTTGTACTCTTAACCATCGTGTCTTTCTTGCCAGCTCGCCGCCTTACTAGCGCAAAGTTAACTCTGTTTACAGCTAATTCTTAACCAGCTTCAGAAACAAAATACAAATACATACCAATTAACAACTGTATAATCGCAGCATACTCGTACATATGTCATTGTGCAGCGCCGTTTTACAAACACAATATTTAAATGTAATGTGATGTTATTTAACGGTATTCATTCAAACAATGTATTTGGCCACACTCCGATACATGACACTGTGTTTCACTAAGGCATTTTTGTTTAATATTTTGTATGACAATTGCTATGCAGTTGAAGTAGTTGGAAAACAAATTGTTGTGTGTCGCTTATGTTAGCTTAGTCGGTCCAAGGTTAGTTCACAACATTTGCATAGGCATCTTGATGCAAAGCGTTCAGTCACGATTTTCTAATGCCATTTTTATGTTGCTTAAAACACTGCACTTTCTAATGTGGGCTTAATTTAGTTGACTTTATTTCATCTAGTTACCTACAAGTGATTCGATTTGTTCGAACAAAAATGTGCAGCGCAAGATAAATAAAAGCATAGTATTTATCATCACTACTGCTTATATTCAATTGAAATGTACATGTAAGGTACATTTTTGTAGATTTGGTATTGGGCCTAATTTGTTACCAAATCTTACATCTATTCATTTAATAGAATCTCTTATCTGATGAAATGATAGGTAAGTCAGTCAGTTAGTTAAGAAAATAATTTTATATGCAGTTGATACTTGAGTTAACTAACACTAACAGACGCATTTAACGTCTACAGAACATCCTCCATTTAATATCCAGTCCTGTTCCTCTCATTGAACGTGGTCTAGTCTCGCGTACGTTCCTACACTCCACAATATTACAATTGAACGGGTCTTACCAACTACTCTGTCATATCTTAGTTATACTGCTATTGTTGTGATGGTCTGTGTTGCATGTCTAGTATCAGAATAAGAATAGTTAGGTATACTTTGAGCACAAATGGGTTAATAAAACGTATTTTATTTTAACGTATCCAATCACAAAACATGTTAAACTTTGACGTTGCAGTTTGACGAGACTTGCTTACTGAAAGTTCCTAACTGAATTAAATTTATTTTATATAATTTTCTGAGCGTTTTGTTGAACCAAATCATTTTTTTTAAAACTTTTACCTATAAATATATAAGATTTTCATGGCAAGACAAATTCCTCATATATATACATACATATATAGCTACCTTATAGCCTTTTCAACCTTTGTTGGTTTCCTTTTATTTAGAGTTTAGTTTTATTTAGAGTAGAAATTGATGTGAGGTTTTTCATTTTAGTTTTTGGTGTGTTTACGCTAACTGTTCCGCTCATTCGATGTCCCTTTGGTCAATAGGACAACGTGTAAGAGATGCTGTCTGCTGAGCCAGAGGTCGTGGGATTGATTCTCACACAGGACAAATATTTGTATGATCCGCAAATAGTTGTCCCGATTCTGGATGTTCTCTGTGTCCGTTGTTTGCATGTTTATATAGCTCCTGCGACACAGGAATGATTCCTAATGCGGGAGTTGTCTTTTTAAAAAATAAACTAACAAAAGTGTATCGCACATACTTCCATATAAACCTACTGTCCTTTCACCTCACAATTTTTATTCTCTAGTATAATCTCTTAAATAAAAATAAGGATCCTAATATAAAACCGGTGTTGCCACGATAGTAAGTTATGTGGGACGGCGTGCTGCGACCAGCGTGTGGCATTCAATATAGATAATCCGAGATGCCCGGGTACAGCGGCTGGCGTAATCATAGTAAGTTAGTTGCACAGAACTTGGAATGTGCGAGTATTACAAAGAAAGTAACTTGATTTATACATACATTATTTTATAGAGAATTAGGATTAAATCATACTTCCGTAACACTTTCCGGATCATACATGGGTACTAAAAGTAAAAAAATACAAAAAGAAATAGGTGAGTACTTGGTCTGTGTCTTGAAGAGCTCGTTCTACTAACATAAAAGCAGTAACTTATGGAATAACAAGTCTTTACCATTCATTATTCATCATCAGCCTATCGCAGTCCACTGCTGGACATAGGCCTCTCCCATTGCACGCCACTTCGATCTATTTTCGGCTTCTCGCATCCAGCTCCTGCCAGCCATCTTGCGCAAATCGTCACTCCACCTGGCCTGTGGGCGTCCTACGCTACGTTTGCCGAGACGCGGTCTCCACTCAAGAACTCGTTTTCCCCAACGGTCGTCGGTTCTGCGGCTAATATGGCCAGCCCATTGCCACTTCAGCCTGCTGGTCCGGTGGGCTATGTCGATTACTCTGGTTTTCTGCCGGATCACCTCATTCCTGATGCGATCCCTTAAAGAAACACCGAGCATAGCCCTTTTACCATAAAAAAGAAATTGGATTGGAGTTATAGGAGTGGCTGATGCCTATTTAACTCTATATTGTGTGGAAGTTGTAAAGTATATGTGAACACCTGATCGGGGAGATCCCTATTTATCACCGTGTTACCGTCCAAGACCTCACATAATAAATTATATGGCTAGCAGTTATATTTGCTTAGATTCTTCTACTGATTATTTGAGTTGGATGAAACAATATCGTAATATGTTTTGTAGAATTCTAGCTAGTACTTAAAAACCGAGTTACCTCTTAGCACATGTACACGTAAATGCTGATGTGATGTCACAACCGACCTGTTGCGGAGGATGGCGACACCATAATTTGAAAATATACAGGTTTACCTACGGTGCATCACGATGTCAGAACTCATCAGACTAGTTCGAAAGCCGTTAGTGAATTCGAGAACTTATTTATAGTCAACTCCTACATTAGCAAGTTCATTTTTAACTATATTTGTTATAACTTCGTCAGGTAGGTTAACTTTTAGGTAGCTTTTGCTAGAAACGCTCGTTCCACTGTTTGCGTCTGTCATCGTGGGCAGTAATTTTGTGCTCCGATTTCTCTAATATCACTGCGTGTCTACGGTCGAGCTCAGCGGGGCTTCCTAATATTTTTGTTGCCCCACTTTTTATTTATTTTCTTTGGCCACATTTCTTAACTTTGCTTCAAGACCAAAACGAAAGAAATCATGGCTTTTAATATTATAATCATATTTGAGACTTCCTAAGTAGTATTTTGTTGGAAGTCTTTATGATATTTTTTAACTTAAAAACTAAAGTATGATTAGGTGCAATACATATACATTTATACAATACTGACGCCTTTCTTACTTCAGGTTAGGTTAGACAACGTAGCCGTACTTTCACAAGCTACTTCTGCAGTCTGTCAGTCTCTGTCAGTCAGTCAGTCAGTTATCTTCTAAAATTAATTTCAGTATTGTCTATATGTTTAATATTTCATATGAGGGTTAACTAACGCAATGATTTTCAATGGTATTATATTGTTATGGTATACATTATAATTGGTTTAAAGAAAAAGACGTAAAATATTTTAGATTTCACATCTTGAGTCAAAGTGTGAGTGTTGTCTATTTTCTAAGTGATGCGAAGAACATGCTAGACCTGGACATTATAAGCAATACTAACGCTTGTTGGCTCGCTTAGTGGTAATAAAAATTTAAAATGGATGTGTTAGAGTAAGTTTAATACATCAGGTGTATAACTGTAGCTTATAGTAGCTAACAGATTGGACATACATATTTACGAGTACACCTACATACTACCAATCATGTTGAATTCGTTCCACACCCAAGGAAGTATTGGAGTATCGCATGAACCAATCTCGTTTCTCGACGACAAAAAATAAGTTTAACGTCTGTCGTGCGTGAAAATTCTTAGTATCGTTCAGGTGTATGTACTGAGAATTCTACATATGTACCTATGTTCTGCAGCTGACACTTCAGTCTATTCCAAGTACTTTAGAACAAGGGTGTAGATTAGGATTCGATTTACACACTCACGCTTGTATTCCTAAAGGGGTAGGCAAAAGCGTAATTAACATCTTAATATGGGGTAATATGGGGTAAGTTAATCGCTGTCATCAAAGAGAGGTTAGAAAAGGAAGGAAAGGGATACTGCTTATACAGAAGGATTGGAAGTAGTTATAAGCAATAGCTCAATCAAGTCATGGTCGCATACCTATAATTCGAACTGGCTGTTGTAGGGAAGTCAGAGCTCTCTAACGACTTTTACACGCAGCTTTAATCTTATAAAAAAATTAGTAATGTTGTACTTAGTCTGACCATAGTTTCAAAACACCATACTATTACAATTGAATTTGGAATTTGTCATTCTTATATGAATATTCAATGGGTTTTCTCATTTTCGCGACAATCGATGTTATTTTTTTTGTGAAAATGGAGTGGGGTGATAAAGAGAACCCAATTTCTGTGATAGCATTACGCAAAGCAGTCCGTAGTACCGCTGTAAGTAAGTACCGCTTGGTAGTAGTCGAATGTTTGTGTACCACGCTATTGATAGGTACATATGGTAAGGGTAGTAATAAAGGGCTCAGTTTCCGCATTTTGACTCATGTTCGGTCCATTATGCAGTCAGGCGGCTGACTAGTTGAGCCAGTCTAGCTCATTCTAAGAAGCGCAGAAGCCTCCTGGGGCGTTCACAGGCTTCTAGGAGCGCCCTCGCGCCTGCGAGGATTTCTGCTCGTTGTGCAGCCACACCCTCGCATTCCAGGATAACGTTTCCTCCGCGGCCAGACAACCCCTGCATTGGGGGCTATCGGTCGCGTTAATGACGAATAGGTGTCGGTACAGAGCCAGATGGCCTGTAATACTTCCGACCACTATTCGGATGTCCGTTCTGTGAAGACTAATGAGTCTACGCGATAAACTTTGTGATATTTCTGTTAGTAAAAATTTGGATTGTCTGCAGCCAGGTTGATCCTATTGTGTGCTTTTTAAGTTCTTTGCCTTACCCAGGAGCGATATAGCTTGAAGGGTAGTGGCAGGAGTGTTTTGAGGCTTGCCTCTAATGTTGTAGATCCCTTCCTTGCTAGCTCGTCGGCGGCATCGCTACCGAGTGAGTTGCTGTGCCCCCTGATCCATTGAAGAATTACCCCGTTCGCTGAAAGGTACAACGAAACCTCCTTTGTTTGTGACAGAAAAAGATCTGAACGCCAACGTGGTATTCGCACGAACAATGCAATCCAAACAGGGATGTAAAGATTTCGAAGAAATCTTGTCCGAAAGAAAGACATTTGATCTCGGGAAATGTATATAGCACCTAGAACAATGTCGCGTATTTTAAAAGATGACTTAAAACTTATAGAACTAAAACTTATAGCCTATAAGAGACGCACTGGTCGGGTGGTAAAATCAAATCAAGTTCTTAAGCGTAGCGCTTAAGAAGTTGAAAAGAAAAAAATACTGATGAGAAAACGTTTTCTATTAGGCAATGTTTTAACAAGCAGAAGCTAGTTTATGATCAAAGATCTATAGAAGCTTCCCAATTAGTCAGCAGAGTACAACGTGTTAGCTATCAAGGAGTGACTAAGCTAGATTTTTGTGAAAAAGGTGTCAAAACATTGGCACAAGTATATCAAGATGCGATTATTGATTGTGGTTAAGCCTAACATCACCATATTGTGTAACCTAGAATGGTCCTCTCAGCATCAAGTCATAAAGCTCGATCCACGAACGTTTCTGACTTCACCAGAGCTATAGTCGGGCCGTCATCTAGTCTTAGATCTTAATCCGCTGGATTATGATTTGTGATCAGTTTCTAGTATGGCATACTCTAAACTCCATGATAATTTGGAGTCCCTAAAACAATCCATAAGGAAGGCCGTGAAGAATTAACCAATGGAGACAGTGCGTGTTTCTATTGATAACTGGCCTCAACGTTTAAAGGACTTTATTAAACCCAATGGAGATCATTTTGAATGACACTAGCTTTGCATAAAAAACAACTTAATTATTTTACTTTACTTTTCAATATTCGATTGCATGGATGGCGTAGCGGTTTATGTGGGCACCTCGCCACTACACTACCGCGCCGAGTGGTGTGGGTTCGATCCCCGCACGGGCCAACACTTTGTGTAATCCTCAAATTGTTGTTCTGAGTCTGGGTGTTCTTTGTGTCCGTTGCTTGAATGTTCCCCCGCGACACAGGAATTAATCCTAGTTGTAAAAAAAAAAGAAAAAAATATAAAATGTTATTATATCGTAGGTAATTAGAGGATTCGTCGATTTTCTTACATTCACTCACAGAAGATGTCGCATTCCAAACCTCTGGAGTATAAACAGTCAGTCTGTTGCCAAGTCAAGTAAACGAGTGACAACGTTCTTAAGACAAAGGGGTTAAATAAATGATTTATATGACTTTCTGTACAGATAGGAATAGGTACATTTGCATGTGTAAGATATTCGTGCGCTAATGAAATTATCTGCTTTCTCGAAGGGTGGTGATTAACGACCGTTGTGAAATGGTGGGGAAACGAATCTGATTTTGCATATTACATATTAATTTTCAGTCAGATTGGGATTGGTGTTAATGATTGTAGGTGTCGAGGGTAAGTTTAACGGGATTCTAACTCTTTGTGATAGATGAATGATGAAATTTCGTACTACTTTTTTTTTTATCGCAGGGATATCCCATATAGTTTGTTTTTTACTGTTGAACTAAAAGTTTACTTTCCATACAACGCTGGAAGCCTAAGAGTTAAATCAACATTTGATCAACTAGCTACACGCAGACTGCTTTACGCATGTATCTATTATAATAAACATAGGCAATTCAAGACTGTACTTTTTTTTTTGTACTATAGGGGACAGACGAACAGACGGAAGAAAAGTGACACTATATTATTCTAAATGTATATGTATTTGTTAAGTATTCAAGTAAGTTCCAAAAATGGCCTTAATGACATTTGAATTATATATTCCTAAGATATTTCATTGGATTTATTGCCTCGCCAGTTACGTACATTATAGGTATGTATGACCTATATATGTATATCATTGACCAAAAATTAAGACAGCAAATGAAAATGAGCAACTTATATAAGTTGCTCATTTTCATTTTTCCAATAACTACTCGTATGTGGGTAGAATCGGACTGAAGTCACAATAACCGTTATCTAGTGTTGTGCCATGCGCACGTCATGTAGATGTATTCACTCGATACTATCCTCCATTACAAATTGACCTCTCGAAGATTAAAACTTTTAACTCATTTAAAACAATTGGAAGGTCTGTTTAGACTGGTAGTATGAGCACGGTTTAAGGTGAGCGGTAAGCAGCAGTATTGTCGTCCTTCGTTGATTAATGTCGTAGTTGATCCACGATATGACAACAATGGTGTCTTGCCCGAATACCTTAATGCCTTCTACCTATAGGTTTTATTTACCCTTCCCTTGTCTTCATTCATAGGATGTTTTTTTTTTCGAACATAATATTTGTTCTTTTTGCAGATCAATTGCAATACAAACAGTAAACTTTTGAGGACCGCTGTTTGTGATATTTATATTGTACGCAACAATAAAGAAGACGAAAGTTTAATCCATTTATTGAATGTTAAATTATGTTCTGTTAGTTTTAAATTTTTAGCGACTTATGTAGGCTATTTCAAGTGTGACAACACAAATAGAAAAACATACTCAGTTAGTTAAATATAGTTTATAAAAGATTTAGAAACATTTATATTACCCTAAAACTTATAAAGCCGTTACCATTACAAAACACGGATTTCAAAAATCCACACCCTGTTCCTAGGTATGTATAACTACTCAAAGTATTTGATGGATGGGATCGCATCGCACCATTATATGCAAATGTTCACCAACGTGTACTCCGGCGCGATATGCGATAACTCAGTGATCATCTAAATTTGTACAGCCACTGGTTTTGATGATGAATCATCTGACACTTGTGGGAAATATTCGACATTGATGTTCGTCAAATAAATAGCTAGACACCTAAAGAAAGTCATAAATATTTGATTAATTAGACATGAGAACATCGGATACTGGGTATCTTATGACAAATTTTATAAAATTTACGAAGGTGGTGTCGTGAAAGGGAGGGATTGGACTGTTACCTATCAGACAGTATGTATACAGTCATACAGTGGCCGGTTGATGGCAATAGGCTTGCCCCTATTACGTTACTGGGACAAAAATGTAATTGGCAAAATGTGGGTGTTTAATATATCTCTGTCTACCCCTGACGGGATACAGGAATGAGCGTATGTATGTGTATTAGTAAAAGTCATTTTCTCATCTATAGTTATATTATTCATACTAAACAAATGTTCATTAGATATTTGTAGAAAAAACCTACAATATTAATCTAAAAACCTTAACGATGTGAAGTCATGTTTTCGCAATGAGGTCAGTTTTTTTTAACATTAAGTAACTATATCTGTAAAAATAAGCCTAAGGGCTCGATAATGGTATGCGGAATATTCTTTTAAAATCTCGATTTATAGAGTAATAGCACCCAAGTAAAAGCCAATAAAGAAAAAAAAACATCGACTATAGACTACCATGCTTTTAAGAATGAATCTCTTCTTACAATACAGACTATTTCTCAAACTAATATAGATGTTTAAATTTTCACAGCAATCTTCTAAAGTAACCCTCCACTACCAGGTACATGTGTCAGGGCCGATGACGTATACACTTCAGCACTCTGTGACATATCACATATGGGAGGCGTGTTTCTTACCGTGAACTGTGCAGGCGCAGTGCTGAGTGGATCCTTGTTTATTAAATAAAGCAATAAACATAATAATAAACATATAAGTTGTTAATAAATAAATGGAATAAATGGAAATTATTGAAACTTGTTTTATTTGGAAAACAATCTCATTTAAATAGTTATTAAATTTTATTTGTAACAGCCCAGTATTTTTAATGATGTGTTCGTATATAGATTTTAAAAATAATTTAAAATTTATTTCATTGGCTTAATAGCTGAGTAAAATGTGCTTAAGAGTGTATTAGAAGTATTTACATGTAATAAGTCTGGCCTTCATTACCGACTGTAAATCAGTGACATGTTACTAATAAAAAATGAGACATTGTTGTTTAAATAATATTACTCCATTCGACAAGTCCACAGCAGTCCATTATAATTCTTCTACGACATACGACAAGACTACTATTGCGTTAGTGATGATTCTGGTCTTTATATGTAAAGTCTTCATTCGTAGATCTTCCTTCGTAGTTTCATCCTTTTCTGTATCTGGTAAGAGCTCTGAAAAAGAAGAATCCAGTTATAGTTACAAAAACATTATATCGCCATTAAGTATACACCAGTATTTAAGAAAAATAGACAACGTTATAATTAGACAACATTAGAACTACGAGATTAACTTATTATTAAATATATTTCTTGCTAGTAAGTAAATACATATATTTATAAAAACAATCCGTCCACTTAATTAAGATGTCTTAAAACCTTTTACTATCAAGAAAATGGTGAAACTAATGATTATGAGATAATGCGTAAGAAATGCACGAAGGTAGGAACGCTTTCTACGTCTACTCTGAAAAAGCGAAAAAAGAATCCTTGATGGAGAGACGAAAAAAAGACCGAATTTTGTCTCAGGAGAGTAAGACTGCA
The DNA here is from genome assembly GCA_947561695.1 of Tyria jacobaeae. NCBI lineage: Eukaryota > Metazoa > Arthropoda > Insecta > Lepidoptera > Erebidae > Tyria > Tyria jacobaeae. Next base: position 14,115,378 of record OX387218.1, read on the forward strand.
GAATCTGAGTGTGATCATACATCGAAAAAGGTAACAAGAACTAGCATTAATCCACTTGAAATTAGAATCAAGGACATGTCAATTAAAGATCGTTTTTCTCTAATTGGTTATGTGTTTTAGAAAGATACTCGGCAACACATAAAAACGAGATATCCGTGACTAGTAAGAGAGGAACGGAAGTACAAAAGAAGCGAGACAAAAATATGGCATTTTGATTAATACGTAGCCATTGCTCAGAGCCGGCTGTGTACCATTGCTAAGTAATGACCACTCCATAAAGACATGGTTAAGGTTAAAAGAAAATTACTTTATCAACGCCTTGTTTTAAATAAATATCCTGTTTCAGGAAATATTATTGTTGTTTTCAATACAAGAAATTGAGATGTTAGTGAGATGTTAAGATTCGGCCGCCTTATTGATAGCTACACAAATGATGTATTATAGGTATCGTTTATTTTGTTAGGAGCTTTTGTTTCAATCGTTTTATTTGAAACATGGCGGGTTAATTTTATTGCCGCTATTAATTACGCGATTGTGAATAGATAACGATAATTAAAATGTGTTTATTGTAGTAATAAATTTTATTATTGAGTGTTTTTTTTATTAGCTAATGGGTGTCGCGTTTCATGTTAGTTATTAAATATATGGGCTGTATGTAAATAGTTTTAATACACATGTTTCCGAATGAGGACATATTATAACGAGTTGCAACTCAGTTTCCAATATACTCGTTTATTGGAAACTGAGTTAAATTATTAAAATATTGCTTACAAGCATGTGTAAAGCTTTTGTATGGCATGCATTAATGGCGTACATGTTGAAATTTGAGTGTTTAGATTTCTTAACTGGTAAAAGAATGTATAACGAACAATTTGTTTTTGCTTTTTATGTAAAAGAAAATATTCTTCTGTTTTGTATTGATAAACAACATGTATTTCCCTAAAAACAATAAATATGTTTCCTATTATTTTTCCCATATATACATATACAAATGTACAACGTGGAAATACAATCCTTTTACAAAGATGTCCTTGCCCCAATCCAAAATAAAACAAAAACCATTATATTTAAATGCAATAAAAAAACACTTAATATACTTACTAAGATGGAGAAAAAATCTCAATGTAAATCGTGAGCCTATGACATTCTTATTCGTTAAAAAGGGTTACGACAGCTGTCACACTGCAGCGTCACCAAAGGAATGAAAAATTGTTTAAGATAATCCGTGTCAGATCCGTCTTATTAAAAAACTTGGCATGTCACGTAGATAAATAATATCTAACCTTGAATTTTATTCCTGTTTTAATTACCTGGATTCTCACAATGTGTGTCATAGGCTTGTTTTGTTTTTGTTCGATTTCTGATTTGATAATTTCAGGGTTAACTTTTTTCTTGCTGTTTTATATAGGGAGTTATTTTTCGAATTAAGAAGACGTTAAGGTCATTAGTTCTTTTGTTTTTTTTTGATGAGGGGAGTTTGTCATTTTGAGGGGAGTTCATTTGTAGAGAGTAAACCCTTACAAGACTATTAAAGCGCCTTTGGCTTTAAAGATTTTCGTTTTAATGAACGCTGGAAAAACTGTCAGCAGAATGATTGAACCAAGAAAAAATTGCGTATAGGTGAATTTATAGTTGTTCTATAAATATTTGTTATTTTGAACTTCAATTTTTTTATAATCGTATTAATCATATTCTAATATTTCTAATATTCAAATTTTATATTTTTTTTTGCTAACTAAGTTCGCCACAAGGGCAGAAAATTACTCACTCACTCACTACTAAACTACAAAACTTTTTTATAACAAAAATCGTTTTAAAAGTGTAAATCAGGCGAGGGTTGAGTTAGATAATCAATTATGTATGTCTAGATGAGGCCACCGAAGCAGTTAGGCACAATGGTGTCGCCATTACCAACTAATTCCTTGTCATTTGCCTGCGGCCGCTTTGCGACGACGCGACGGTCAACCGATTGTGTACTCTCTATGTAGTCGAGTTTTACTTTGATTGCTACTTTCTATGTACATATGTGTGTGTATGTATCGATGCGTGTTCGGTTATGTAATGTTTAGTTTGCACAGAAAAGTGTTTGATAGTATATTTTTTTATATCGTTTAAGTTATTCTTTCCAGAGTAAATAAGCAGACGGTCTTTGTAATGATGGCCTGCTTATTTATTGACAGTAATGCGAATATTTAATTGCGTATGTCAGACATTGTTACAATAATTTAATTTATCCATTATTGCAAATTATACAGTATAAAAAAGACTGTAGGTGCATACTAACAATGCCTACATACGGTGGGCCCGCCTTTGAGAGTGAAAGAGGGGATGAGGATATAAATAGAAGAAGGGAGGGGAGGGGAAAGAGGAGAGGGGGAGTTGGACCTCCGGAAACCTCACTAAATTTGGGAAAATATAACGCCACCGTTGCTTCACAACCGTTTTTCTGTAAGGCCGAGGCATAGCACCGGTCGTGCCGGCCCATACGTGCCTAAGCTTGGCTCTACCACGTTAATAGCCTCTATTTAGCTCGAAATCATTTTAGTTATTAGTAGGACTAATTCTTCTTATATTTAGGTCATTAATTACGTTTCATAGATGTCAATTTTTGTATTTCTCGCTCTCTCTCATGTGATGGACCATTGAATAATTATCTTTGAGTTAATTTAATAAACTAAGAGTACAAATAAGTCAAACACACGCACATATTGTAAATTTCTTGCACTAAGGTATAATATTAATCTATCATTACTCTTTTTTGTTTGGATGGATGGACGTTCAACGGATCTGGATAAAATTTGGGCATAGAGGTTAGGTCTGGAATAGTATTTAGGTTAAAATATAGGAAAAATGTATAGTTTAAAATTTCCGTTTAAAGAAGGAAGAAATCGCTTAGTCATTAGTGATGTCACAAGTTTACCTAAAACTTCCTCAGAATTTATATATAAGTTCATATGTACACCATTTGTGTGAATTTTTAATATAAATTCTAATATAGTTTTATAATGAAGAAGCTGTAATATAAGTGGGTGTAATAAATATTCCGAGAGATTTCAATATGCAAAATACAAATTGTAACCGCGTGATAACAATTAATTTTAAATTTATTTCAATAATGGACACCGTATACTTTTCTCAACTGAAGATAAAGTGAAACGATTTTATAAATGTTCATAACATCGGTTTCACTTTGTTACATACTTTTCAAAATTATTATAATCTAAAAAAGTAATCAATAAGATTTCTGACCTTCTCTCTCGTTCGATCTCTCGCAAAAGAAAGGAATTGATCCATCTAAGAAATGTAAAAACTAATGTAAAAACTATAGAAAGAACATGTATAACACACTCACGCCTATATCCTCGAAAGGGCAAGCAGATGCGTCAAAAACGACCACTTTTTGCCAATAATAATTTAGTCCCACTTACGTAATAGGGGCAATCCTTTTTTTACTACTTCATGGATCAATAAATATCACTTAGAGCATTGTCAACTTATGGTCTAGTTTTAGGCCACAGAAAAGTTAAAAAAAAAAAAAATTAATAAAGGAGTGTTTCCACCTCTCTCGTATGCTCATGAATAAAAGACACCAGCACTTAACCAATGTATTGCAATATAAAATTAATGAAGCTAATAGGCTACAACACAAAACCTTGACCCTGTCATACTTCGAAGTGCGTGGTCGTCGTACGCAAATGGTCCGGATTATACAGTAATGGCGCGACCATTCCATCTTAGTGTCCAGTAGTCTTAGCTAGCCACCGCACCGTACAGAATCGATTGTTGTTGCTCCCGTAAAAGTACTACAGTTGCGCTATTATTTATTTATACACTCGCATCTCAATAATCAGGCAAGGAGTTACAGGTATATTATAAAACGTATATGTTATGCCAGATGTATTATTGACATAGCTATGAAAATGGCGACCATAATAGTATTTTTTGATATTAGGAATATTCTATTATAATTTGTCCATAGAATCAAACAAATCAGTCTAGGTTATTAGTATTATATCCTCCGGACCATTTTTTAAAATAATAGATCGTAACTTCGAAATTTTTTGACTATACATTTATTATAATATGAAACATAAATGTTAATATCACTTAAAATGGCATCGATATTATATTAGTTGGTTATCTATTTACGAAACTTTGCCGAAACGTTTGTTAATAAGTGTACAAGCCGATCATCTACTTTACCAAACATAATATATAAAAAACTAGTGGACCTGACAGACGTTGTCTTGAAGTTGCAGTATAGATAAATAACCTAGATACTGCCGGGCTGATTTGTGAATCTAAACCAACCATCCGCCACCCAAACACAGCGAGCCAGCCGTTTAGGAGGAGTTCAGTGGCATACACACATACAGTAGAATTATATTTATATAGATTTATACAACCTTGCATAAAAAATCTAAGAATATTAACGCTAAAATATTTAACTAAACAATAAACATCACAATATTGGATGCATCTTTAATACTCTTTCTGATAAATTTGTTATTATAATTAACTAAAAAAACAAAATCACAAAGCAAAAGAAATAAGCACATCTAACGGGTGTCTCGCCTTCATCGATCATTCCCAATATTTGCTATTGGTCGTAATCTGTGTGCCCAAACTCCCACTCGAGGGACATACACACTATGGGACAAAAATCGACTCTCAAGGAAATTATATTGATATTCAATACACAATAAATGGCTCCTGTCAAAAACTTGCTGTTCACTCCTACGGTCATCCCTAAGCTATCTGTGTCATTTGCTATTGGAAACGCAGCATATATCTGTCCCTTTTCTTTTCAATTCGTTTTATAAGTTAGAGTGAGATAAACGTGTATAGTGGGTTTAGCTCGCCTTTGTCACGAGAACTGAACTAATTTTTCATCATAGGGCCCGCGACAGTTACAAATGCGGCCCGAACTGTCTCCTTCTTTAATAATATTTTTTTATTTTTTCAAGGGTAGTTCGCCCTCCGTCGAATAAAGATTTTCATTTGGACGCCCCACAAAAAATATTGGAAGAAGCTTAAAATGCAATTTGTTTGTTTAAACTCTTTAATACCGTAGTAATTAGAAAAAATGAGCCAATTTTTTAATGTCTAAAATTATCAAAAGTATACATGTCTTACGCAGAAAAAGTTGTCTGTTAAAGATGTATGTCGTTCTAAACTACAATATATGAGTAGAAACGTCTAACAAGGTCTGGTCAATCACACAAACATATATATTTTTAAGGTAAACGTTTTTTTTGTTGTAACTTAAGAACAGGTTAATCTATGCTGCTTTTATCAGAGCACTACGATAGCTTGTTGTTGGCTGGCGACATAAAAAAGAAACCTAGCATATACATATATATAATATGTATTTTATATAATAAAATTATTTTTTATATATTGTACCATTTTTATGAACGTGTACCAACCAATCAAAATACGTTACTCAAAAAGTTTTAAAAGTTTGTTTTATTTTTGTATTTGTGTAGCAAAGTAAAAGATCAACATACCCATTATATATCCACTGGATACTTTTCTAAACTGATTTATTTATGTGATACGAGAGACAGATCACCTGATGGTAAGTGAGTGGCAACTCAAAGAGTCACAAGTGAGTTGCCTGCCTTTTAAGTAGGAGTACGCTCTTTTCTTGTAGGTTTGAAGGTCGTATCGGCCCTGAAATACGGCAGGGGACAATTTGTTCCACAGGCTGGCTAATTTAAAGCTCAAACGTCTAAATTTAAACAACGATTATGTTAATTATGTCTCAGTTTTGTTTTTTGATTGGATGACCTTAAATAACAATAATGTAATAAATGAATGATACGAGACATGCATTTATTACAAAATATATATATAAAAAAAACAGATGTTACAGTGGCAGAGGCAGCCATCTCGGGAGCCAAAACACCCTCTGCATTATAATTCGGCACCCCATCAGATCAACTGTGCGCGTCCGATCAATCTCTGTACGAATCTGTCATGTTCGGTTTATGAGAAAAATTGTTAGGATGCGTAAAGAAACCCTCCCCTCCTGTGTTGGTTTACTTAGGATATTGGTATGTTAAATAAATAATATCGATATTCAATATTTAGTTTTTGTATATGAAAATATACCGGCAGTCCGTAGTTGTGGAAGGGTTGGTTAGATTTAAATATGGAGAGTAACTGAAGTTGCAACTAAGTAACTCGTTGGATTAGATTAAACACAAACTTCAGATTATTTTTTTATATGTTGTTTCGGGATTCTTTACGATCATTTGCACCGGTGAGTTTTCTCAAGTTTCTATAGAGTAGTAGATCCTCAGTTTCCATGAGACCATAAGTGGTAACAGTAGGTGAATACAACCCGTCATCCCAGTAAAAGCAGACCAATTACCAAACATAACAATTAAGAAATTAATTAATGTCACTCAGCGATAAGTATTGTTTGTGCCTTGACAGGTAGCCAAGAGTTTTCTTGGTTTCTGGAATACTCTGTGTGTCGGTCAGTATCTAGAGTATCTACTCTTAGTTGATGTGGGATTGTGGTATTTTTTAATATTTAAAGTTAACAATAATTAAAGTTATTGCGTTAATAAGTACACAATATGTATTTTGTTGCTCTATATATTTTCTTTCTTTTATGTACATTAAGAAATAAATTTGGTAAACAAAGTAAGAACGCTTCAAGAAAATTCAGCGTTGGAAATCATTTGTCTAAGCATTGGAGGGGTCAATGCGACGCGGCCTTTCCCACGCTGAACTTGCCGATATACACCAAGATAAAACAACCTTCGTATCTATTAAATATTCTGAATTGACCTTTGTTACTTAGGTACTAGGGTTCGAAATTTTTCAAGTACTTATTTTGTAATTGTAAATTTATCTTTGTAGTGGTGTAGGTATTTTCAGGGAGTTTCCACTAATCGCCTAGAAAAAATATTTGCCGAATCAGCTCCGGTTCTTTTCTACTGATAAATGTGCCGAGAATATGTATCTGGCAATTCGTATAGTTCAGATCCTTTTGTTTCATTAAGTGCTTTAGTGGTGGAGGTTTTTTGTTCTTCCTGGGAAATCTGGCACATGTTGATACGGTACGAAAGTGAAGCATTTGTCTGCTTAAATACATAATATGCTTATATACATATGTGCTGATGTATATGCTGTGAAAATACTTCTTGTATTTCTTTAAATTTTAAGAAGATACATACATACATTACTGATTAATTGGTGGTATGTTTTCGTATATTTTTTAATAGGTATACTAAGGTGTCGTAAACATAATGCTAACAGCATACATATCTGTGTACAGGTGTGTATAGGTGTGCATTACAGCAATTTAAGTCATATAAGTCAAGTTATTTTCTAATTAGGTAAAATAAAAATTTAAGGTTTAGCTAGCAAGGGATGGAGGGATGTTTCTACATACATATGTCATACATACATTACATACAAAATATTGGAGTAGTTTAAATATTTTATAAATATTTTTTGAAATTTTAATGAAATAAGATACTAAATATAGATGATAAAAAATAAAATTATTTTGAAATAAAATAGATATTTTATTTCAAAATAATTTTATTTCCTCTTCTTCGTAATATTTTTCTTATTTTTTACGTACATTAAGAAATCATGTTGTAAGATTTTCATATACCTACCCAGATGGGTAGGTATATGAAAATCTTACAACAGAGACTACGCATTAGAATGGCGGGCACACTGAGAACGGATAGATATTGAAATTCAAATGGCCGTCCGTGATTTAGTATTCATTTGACGTGATGGAGGCTTTACTACGGTTTAGGTTTCGCCAGGCGTCGTCTTCTCGTACATCATAGCGCGCTACGCTTCAGATGATAGGGACAGAGGCACACTGAGATAATAGACAACAACCTATGCATATTTTTATACAATTTTATGGCAGTGTCAGTTTCCATAAGTTATTGTGCTTTTTTAAAAATATTTATTATATTTGTCTAAAAATTGTTCAGAGTAACGAGATCTGCATTTGCACAAACTGAAATGAGGAAAATGCAATCAGAGAAAACCAATTTTCTATAATATATTATATATTGTAATATAATTAAAGAAACAATTAACCTTTACAATAACAAAGTAATTTTAACATTAAGTTGTGTGTTTATAAAATAATATATATTATATAGTTTATCTATCGAATGCTCAGTGCAGTCCCACTCTTTTTCGGTTGACGTCGGCGTAATCCCAAAAGATTTCCACTTGGAGCGAGCATCAAGTCGCGTCGCCCCACCGCTACACATTCTAAATAATAAACAGCTCTACCTACGACACTCAGCCTTGTATGTATATAAATATACATATGTACGTATGTTTTTCAACGTAACATTAACTGCAGGAAATGTAGGAATAGTAGTAAAAATATTTATCAATAATATTTTATATTGAAATGAACAAAGGCGCTGTATTAAATAAATGAATTAAGTATGAATTATGATCAATTAATTAAGTTAATTAATACTTTATTATTGATTCTACAAGCAAAAAAAAAAAGATAAAATTCAAAAATTAAAGTTCAAACTATTGTAATATTGCGAACGACGTTATGCTGAACGTGTTAGTTTAATGCAACCCAGAATTTTAGCAAAGTTTACTTACACTAAACGGTTATAATAATGGTATAATATATCAAAATATATTTGAGATGCTACAATTTTTTTTTCTATTTCATAAAAATACAAGAAAAATATTAAGTGCCTGACCTGCTTGCCGTCATTTGAAAATCAAGCAATTGGTATAAGCAGTATAGATTTAGTTCCCTTTATCCTTTCTTTATCTTTCAATATATGTACTCCCTAATTTCCCACTAAATTACCATAGTGCTCGGATGGCTGCAACAGGCTTGTTTCCTATTAGGTAAGTAGGATTAAATGATTGATGGCAGAATGTGAGCGTTTGATACACATCTGCCTATCCCTTCAGAGATACAGGCGAAAGCGTATGTATTTATGCTTGTTTTGTTAACCCATATTACAAATATTTAAAAAAAACGAGGTTGTGCAAAGTAGTACAGTCGACAACATATTCATATCCACATAAGTATACCTGACACAGCAAAAATATTAATAACGTCGTTTATTTGCTTTTACCGAAATTGTACACACTCCGTCAATGTAGCACACATATTCATGTACATATATGTATGAATATATATTGTTAATATGTTATGAACTTATTGGTTTATTTGACTACGCCTGTATCTTACTTAAAAATTTAGTCTGGTGTGAAAAATATCTCTTCTCACAATTAGTCTTTTCACAATTTATAATTAACATGTTTAGGCCTTTTTTTTATACCAGTGGATATGTTTATTATTCTAAATAATTGTTTCGCTAAAGACAGAAAGATAATTTTCCCTTAATTTGGAATTGTCACTGTTTTTTTGCTTTAAATGGTTTCTTAATACCCGAAATTGTACGTATAAAATGCGTAGGTAACCCAAAACAGTTTACTTTGCAACTTTCTTCCTAAGGAAAGTTACCTAATTGGAAAACCTAATCATCGATAACCGAACCGGCGTTCATGATCACTCGAAGACTTAAGCGCCAATTTATGCATCGGTACAATACAGTTGACTTGATATTAATAAGACAATAGCAAAATTTATCAGAGTCGTGAACTGCCGTCAGGTACAAATGGCCGTGAAAGGACAGAAAACTACACTTCTTTTACCTTACCTTAGGATATAAATGACATTCTCCGTTACCTTACACAATCCTTTCGAAAGAATAAAAACCATTGCCTAGTTAAGTCACTATGTAACTTTTCACTTCATGCAAAGTAGTCAATGGAAAACGAATAAGCCTTAAATATTAGGAATTAGTGGGGTATCTGATTGAAGAGTGATGTCCATTGATGCATTCGCTCAGGGCCGCTGTGCATGCGATTGATGCAACGCCGACGGTCGATGTATTACAATCGTTATGTACCTAATGTCAATGCGATCCAGTTCGACTACGGTTTATATGTGTCTGGGATCAAGGAGTTTTATTTTAGAGTTAGATGGGGCAGAACTTGGATTGGAATCAATAGTCTTTTTAGCTCAAAAAAATATGTATGTATGACTTGAGCTACACTCTATGGCCTGATTCATTTTCAGTCAGCGTTCCACTGCATTCAATATTTATGACAATTTATCTATAGTTATAATATTTTAATTACACATGTTCTTTGCTGCTGCTTCATAGAAAAAAATGTAGCAAAAACAATTTTAAATAATTAGGTTGAAATAATAGCCAACAAGTTGTTCGGATTGTAGGATCAAAAATAAAGTTGCCGAGGTAACTGTGTAAGTGATACTTACACAACGAATGGAACCAGGGAGATATACTGGGCATACAGAATGAAGATAACTTTATTTAATTATTTAAAGGATCAAGTGTTTTGGGTTAAAAACATTAATATTCCTTGGTTACTTACATGTGTTTTGTAAGCAGTATATCATATTGCATCAGATAATAGTTTGATTGTTCTGGCATTCAGCTTAAGACTCAATCTGAGTACATTTAAGGGTTTAAGATTGGACCATCAAACCATAGTAAATAACTGTCCAGCACAATAGTGTCTAATCTATTGACCGACCAAAAGCCATAACTGTAGGGTGACTTTTCGGAGATGACTGTCAGTTGCTTGCTTTAGTGATAGTTTAATAATTTTCCTCGTTCCTCTTTTGACTTGCCAACAGAGACATTCTTTACTTTATCTCTATACTGCGCGTATAAAGTTATTTACATCTATAATATTCAGCTTAGGAAAACGAAATATGAATAACCTTTACCACAAAAAGGTTATCATATCGCTTCTAGCTAACTAGAACAACGTAGGAAGCGTTCACAAGACTGGTTGAAACATAAATCTGGCTCGGCGGCTCGGTCGCGTGGAAACTTTTTGAATTATTAGTTTTAATTTCCGCCTAAGATCCGCCGCGTCCCCGTATCTGTCAGCGGTCATATACAATCCGCGTGTATGTGTTTGTGAAAGCCTTATGTGTGAAATGTTATGAAGCGGATAATTTAATCATTGTTTTTACTCCAATTCTTAAATTACGTATATATAGAATTTGTCAGGTTAAACAATTAATTTTCCAGAGATCTATAATCCTGAAATCTTAAGGGTAGAGTAGAGTGAATTGATTTATCTAGGATAGGATATGTGAATCTTCGTCTTTGTCGTCACTTCATAATAATATATGAAAAACTTTTTAAATTAATTTCTTTGTTTTGACTTCGCGGAAATAGATCAAAAGAATTGGTTTGAGAATTTTGTAATCACAAAATTGCACAATACATTCGTTTACATCATCATTAAAATTCCATATTAGCGTGTTTTAATATGTAACTAAACATCTGGTGGCATAGGTATAATAACAATAAAATAAATATTTTTAAAGTTTATTCAGATGGGTGTCATCTGCGAATTTTGTAATTGACAAAAATGTAAGAGTGTAACGGTCACCCAGTTTTTTTGTAACTAATGAAAACTTAGTAGTACTTACGCGACCATTATGATAAACAGTTATAACGTTTATTTATATTTTAAATTATCTTACGTCAGATTGAATAATTGAGTCTTCAAAATCATCAACCGATATAATCTCACCAACATAAATATATACACACATAACCACTATTGTTCCTACATAGCGACTTCACAATGTAGCAGCATTATATCAGACATCTGCAACATTCTTAGCACTCTATTAAGATACAAGTTTGTTATTGAATGGTAGCGTAATTACAGAGTACGGTCGGACGCCATCGGCCAAAACGCTGTTGATTTTAGTACATTTGCAGATCGAATCCCAAGATACGTGAGTAAATAATGTGTATGTGTTAAATGTGCTTGGCTGGATAGCGATCACTGCAGCGAAGTAGGGTTTTATCATCGAAATGATACCTTCTGGTTTACGATTGGACTTTGATTTGCTGCAATTCAAAGTCTTATGGTGCTTGTAAGTATTAGTGAGGTAATGTGTGTAAAAGTGGATTATTAAATGTGATATGTTTTATTACTAACTTATTATTATTTATTTATTTTTGTAATTCCATTGAAGTAATTAGAAAGACGCATTGAAGACGGATATCTTTTTTTTAAAGTCACTTATTGATTTTAGATAGTAGATTTTTATTTAAAATAATATAAAATCCATTGTGTCATTTTTGTCACGTGGTAACGCAAATCTAGAAGTTTAGAAAACAAAAAGTCTATACAAACACAAAATACACGCGGCAAGCCGATAGGATTAATAAATTTGTCTAGTGGAAACGCCACGCTTTCACTGTTCTCCCTTTTTGCGTGTGTTTCCACATTTTTCACGCAATAAATCATATTTTTTCACCGGTAGCGCTTTTTGCGCTGGCGTCCTTTCGGTTTGCCCGAGCGTACTGTCATTTTTTCATTCGGACATGGGAGTTTGCACTAGCTCATTTCGCTTTTGTTTTGTCCAGAGAATTTATGATTAATTTGTACCGACGATGACGCACAGTTGAATGACCGGACATTGAATTCGTAGTTTTTAAAAAATGTGTTAAATAATCATACGAAAAGTTAATTAAATTTCCCATTTATCGATAAACATAAACACCGTGAGCAAAATTCCTTAACAGCGACACGAAAAATATATGAATTAACAGCAGGGTCGATGGTGTAATGTTTAAAATCTCTTATCGCTGTAAATTTTAATTTAGCTACTGCAAGGAGAACAATTTAATTTAATTGCCAAATCATTAAGTTAGGCACGAAAATATTAGTCGGCATAGGTGCAACAGAATTAATAAACTCGCCAGTATAAATAAAGAAATCAATGACGTATCTTCCTATCTTCGAAAAAAATGGCGGAGACCGTACATTAATACGTGGCCATAAATTAAACCGTGGCTTAAAATTAAGACAACAAGCCTCTTTAATCTACAATAAATGGTGGTCGTCGCTTGGAGACCGGTTTCGAGATGGAGGCGCAAAAGAAAAAAGAATAATCCGGTCCGGAGCGGGTCCAAAATATGATAGGCATCCATAATACAACATGGCCGCTAAGCTCCTATTTCTTTCTTTGTCCTACGTGTAGCCGTTGGATATGACTATCGCGCATTATTAAGGTTGACCACATGTGGAGTGTTCCGCTAAGCCTAACCTTGATATCATACTCTCCGCTGTACGGGATGTCCCGCCGTCGATTTCATTTGGCGCTTTTTACAATTTATGGTTTTCACTTCCACGTTGACTTATTCTTAATAGATTATTTACTGTTAATATTGGTTAAAAGCGGTTACTTTACTAACAGTGACATATTAAATAAACGTAATTATAAGTTTGATATTTACATTCATTGAATGAGTTTAAATTTGTATTATTATATATTTTTTTAAATTCCGATGATATAATGACGAATAAAGTTCATAATTGAATGGGTATGTATATACATAGATACATGTAAATAAAATAATAAATTAAAAAAAAATTGCACTGCTTCACTTTCAAACTCTGTTGTATATTGCTTGCTAAGTAACAAGGCGCAAAATTAAAATGTTGTTAATGACGATGATAATGTGTATAATGAATAATTTATACTAAATCAGTTCTTAGATGAATGTTTAACATATTTAATCAAAACTTCAAAATAATTTAAGTAATAGAAGATGACCATCCAAAAATGTCCATCTGTATATTTTACGCCTCCGTTTCGTCCCCCTTCTAAAACACCCTATAGGCAGGCTCCCTGCAGTCCACGCAGCGACCACAGCATTCCTTATTATGAACAACAACGCCTTATAAATAAAAACCACTTATATGCATACCTGCCCATCTCTAAGAACACCGTTTTGACATCAACAGTTTTTCAGGCTAGCATGTCGTGCGGTTTTAGTTACTACTTCGCTGTCGGTCACTTAAATTGGACTGCATTAACCCTGCACTATATAATATGTAAATAATATATGTAAAAGCTTTAGTGTTTTTACCTTTGATTAACAACTTGGAAATTTTAGTTCTCTTTAACACTTTTTTAATAATAAACTGTCACACACAACTCCAAAAATACTTTTAAACAATATTGCACTAGACATGAACTGATTGTACCAAGCATCGTATTATACTAACCTAGACGTGAAGTGAAAACGAAACCGTGCATTACGTGCGAATAATATGCAAATTGTCCCTATCGGCAGGTGGTCAATGCTTATTGTTGAAGAACTCATTTGTTCCTTTTGTCCATGCATTCTTTGCAAAGAACAATTTAAAATAAGAACACTTTCGCTTGCATTCTTGTAAATTTTGTCACACCTTTACTTTCAACTTCTATTTTTCTCTTAACTTAGAAATTGTTTAATATATGCCACCTCTATTGCTCTTAATGCGGTTGTAAATAAAACACTTTCTTTGCAAATAAAAGTTTTCAAAGAAAGTACCTGTAACAATTTTGCACAGTTCAGTATAATAAATGATGCCAGTTTTTTCTGAGTATTTACCCTTTGGTGAGTAAGTAATATTAGTGATTAGTTGAAGTAAAGCGGACATTCGTCTTTTACTTTTAATTGTAGTAATCATTACCTACATAAATGTTGCCGTTTGCTGGTAAAATATACAGCATTTTTTTGACGTTCAACAGTAATTATTTTAATCAATGAAATATACTGTTTAGCGGTCGGGCATAATTTTCCTTCCGTTTGACTACAATATCTCTTTCATATTAGTCACATCTGTTGATTGTGCTCACGCTGTATTATGAAGCTACGCGATCGTAAGCTACTCAAAATTCTTTTGTAGAGAATACATAATTGGATCAGTTAATAAATCAAACAGTATTATTACTTAACTACCTACCTACCTGCTACCTTACCTAACTTACCTACTTAAAACAGTAATAGATTAGCAGTTCTTGGATGAAGCAAATTGTATTATTTTAAAGTTCCTAAAGCCTGTTATAAATTCGTTTTCTTTTCATCCAAAGAAGTTTTTTTTTATAAGTAGTTCACATTCCTAGTCTGATAAAAGAAATAACTTTTTATACTGCAATAATATGTGTTTTTTAGGAGTGTGACTAATAAAATATATATTTTTAGCATCAAACATTATCGCATTGTGTGCACTGTGTCCTTTTATTAGGTCATTATCACGCCGCATGCAATAACAGATGCTTCGCTTGTTATTAATTCTCAGCGAATTAACTATTACAAAACGGTTTTGTTTAGTCCTCACGATTTTACAGACATATCATTAAAAAATTTATTTCGATTTGGAGCTAAAGTCTTCACATTCTAGGTAAGATCTCTCCGGGTTTACCGACTGAAAGATCTATATAGACTTTTTTTTTTATTAGAATTTGAAAAACGTTTACTCGAAAAACAAGGAATATAAAAACATGTCTTCAGAAAAAGATACAAAAAAAAATCAGGGACGTAGTTGCCGACGTTGTTGAGGGGTGTACCGAAGCAAAGATGATGTCAAGTGTCATTTTAAAACTATGGATACTTTATAAATACCAAATAATCCTGCTTCTATTTTTATTTTGTGCCTCGCAGTTTCACATACGTTTATGCTCTCTGCTTTGCTCCAAAGAGTCTCCGAGTGATGTTTTATAACCTATAACCTTCAAAAAGGTTTTATTTTTCAAATAGAATCAGTACATTTAAGATTAGCGAGTTCAAACAAACAAACAAACTCTTCAGCTTTACTAATTATATTAGTATATAGATAGATACCAACATTAAAATTTCTGAGGATTGTATTATGGTGAAAGGATATGTCTAGGCAATATGAATATAGCTCATCATTTCATGCATGATAATTTTACTTCTTACATATTCTTCTCAAGAGACCGTTAACGTACCACAACTTTGACCCGGCGGCGCGAGCGCTGGAAGAACAAAGCATCTAATTCTATCGAAACACTATTAGCAAATAAGTTGTTGGATCATTCATCATCATGGCGAGAAGTCCCCTCTGCACTTCCACGTCATTAATCAGTATCTATAAATGTTCTGCCGACACTTGTGTATCGAATTTTTGGGGGTTTTTTAGGGTCAGTTCCAGCCGGTGTTAGTTTTATATTATGCAAGCGTAAAGGACCATGTGGTATGTTGATTTGATTTAGGTTGTAGAATATGTTGTTAGTCTGTCGTTTTAGACAGAGTATTAGAGTTTTTGGAGTCCATGGTAAACTTATATTGAATGCAATTTTTTTTAAAGCTCCAGCGAAATAATATTCTATTTAAATCTAGATGTTTTACTACAGTTTACACACATACATGCACTCACGCCTTTACCCCTTAAGGGGTAGCCAGCGGTGTATTAAACAACATTGCCTATTAGAATTTGGTCCCACTAACGTAATCAGTGGGGCAAGCCTATTGCCGTCAAACGGGCATTATATGACTTTTTATTACGTTCATTTATTCTGTGTCTTTTTTCTAATTATATATAATTATTTAATAAATTTTCTGATTCTAATTTACATTTACAGAATAATCTGTATGTATAAATCGGAATTACCTCTGATTACCTATCTACCTGATACCTATGATCTACCGCTATTAAGCATATTTGACGCGTGTTGAAAATTTATCTTAACCTAAAACTTATGCTTACGTATTTTGAATTATATAAACCCAGAAGATATTTTTTATGTGTTTGTCATTAAATTTTAAACAAAAGTATATAAATTTTATCAATCACTGGAAGTTATGTGACCAGTCCATTATATCAATTCAACTCTAATTAAACGATCGTTTAGCCTAATCTAATAACGATTTGCCGTCACTAAGCAAGCGGGCAAAGACTAAATCGACATGCTAACTAATGCTCTGCATTTCTGAAGGCATTAAGAGTAAGTGCCTGAACATAAAACTGATAGGTATGCAATATATCCGAGCGGCCATCAATCTGAACTGATTCGAATAACATTTCGATATTTAGCATCGATAAAAAGGATCATCGAGAGCGGTTCCTTTGTTCTTTCACGAGTTAGCTCACGACAAGTACTGTTAGGTCTTAACAATAAATAGTAAATAGTAATTTTGATTTGTATCGGAAATAATTGTGTATCGTATAGTAATTGTGAATAGTAAGATTTATTTAAGTGTTAATTCATTTACTTCATAAAAGTAATTTATGACGTCCTGTTTTATTGCTGCCACGGGATGAATTATAAATATGCTTCTTAAGCAGATCTCTACAATTAAATAAATCAGTACCAAAGTAAATGAAAACGCGTTTTCGTTATGGTAAAGGAATCAATATCATTAAATAATAAACATAAATATACTATAATAGCTATATCGCTCTATAACTAATCAGCCAATGCATTGTATGGTTGAGTTCCTTCTCCAGTCGGACAGAAAAGGAATTCTAAACAGATATGTATGTGTTGTATTCACCTCCTTGTCTATATTAAGTCGATGAATATTTAAACAGTATTTAATATCACTAACCTCATCATAATTAAAAAAAAACAGTTTCTATCCTTTACATCCTTTCTATCCTTTACATCTAAACAAAATTAACAGTATACAAAAGATAGACAGGAAGTTAGATTAAAATCGGGCGGCACTTGAGCGTCATGACGTGAATAATTCTGTCCAATAATAGGGAACTCCACCCTAAGGCATGCGGCATGCGGGTATTTGAGTCATGTACTATGGCATGCAATCGTATCGCGTTTCGTTACAACTGCATGTCGCATACCGATCGCGTGTACACCGATCTTTATACACACCAGCGACTTTTTGCATTAGATTTTGTAAAGAATAAAAGGAATGTGATTTTCAATTTGTAATTTCATTAGTTGTAAAATTGAATAGAAATATTCTAAGTATTTCTCTATGGCCAGAGATTTTGTGTTTTTGTGCATGTATATATAATCATGGATACTTATAAATATTCGTACAATATAAACTATGCATTTAGTCTTAGAGATTACTCAGATTTTTTTTTGTAGTCTAACCTCTATAATGGATTCTTGTTACTTTTTGTAAGACGCTGCCGTGGTCGTTCCATATAGTTTAAAGATAATTTAACAATAAGTTAACCTTTATTCCTTTATCAGTACTTATAAAACTGGTACATAGGTTCAGTTGCACTAAAATATATTTTCTTTTTCAGTGTTTAAAAAGACAACACCTGTATTAGGAATGATATCATCTGGATCACACAAATTTTGTCTGTCAGGATTACTAACCCGACCTGACTAGACATACAAACCGGTAGATTTGGCGATATTCACAATTTTTTATTTCAGTCTTGCGACTAATCGTGCAAAGGTATCTCCCAAAACAGTTTTGTCTATAACCTGCGCTCTGCCGTTATTCTCTTGTGTCGACACCAGTTTGTCACCATCGATCGCATTTGCCATCAGTCTGATCGCCCAGACGTGTATCACCTTAGTATGTTGTAATATATAATTATTTTATTTGTAGCGTTGATATATTGCCAATAAAACTAGCATATTAATATATTTGAAACGTTAATATCCTATTAACGCCCGATGAATTGTAAACATACTGACTAATCAAGCATCTTAAGGGATTATAAGATTCAGTTCGGTTTTCTGAGTAGTTGTTTCGGATTTAACCATTCTTTATAGCGGATACTTAACACTCAAAATAACTGAACAGATTAAATGATTTGAATATATTCTCATTTAGGTTTAATAGTAATTCCAAAAATAAATCAGAAATTTAAATTACTTTTATCCATTAGGAAGTTTGAGGTAAATCCCAACTAACAATAACATACTACTCTGTATATATAGCATGTTTCTATCGTTCATCAAAGTTAAATATTTTTATCTAAAAACTATAAAGTAAAAACGAAAAAAAAGTATCTGAGTGGGTACGAGGTCTAAATACTACTAATACAACTCAGTTATAGGTACATAAATACATGTGCGTGTACAGTATTATTCTACAAACGCTAAACTTGCCACAACTCTTGAGTTGGAATGTTGGAATAGTAAATGTACTGAAAATCAAAACACATATTTGTTATAACTCTTGTAACGTTATATATTGGTATTCAATAAGGTAAACAATGTATGTAAAACGCATTGAACGTGATTGAGGAAAGTAGGTGTATACGGCTCATTTATTGAGTGGAAATGATAGTTTAATAACACCAATTATTTACAAGTCCATTAGTCCAGTGATTCGCGAATCGCGAATCGCGATGGATATGAATTGAAAACGCTTATTTAAGTGATCAATTAATTATACTTTTATGCTTGCCGATGTCTGACTTGTTTAGTAGTAAACTATCCGGACTTGTAATTTTACAGGCGCGAGCAATATTTAAGGATAATCTTTATATTTTACTATGATCTGACTACGTAATATTATGTATGATAGGTAATACTGATTATAGGTAATATCGAAATATTATAGGTAATATTGAAATATTATAGGTAATATTGAAATATTTGTGCCCTCCTTTATCAGTTTTGTGTTTTTATTACTTTAATGTTTCTACGCTTTCAGAGCTTTGTTTAAAAGAACGAAACAGAGAAGGAGAGGAAAAATTTATAACATGTTCAAAGTATTTGGAGTACTTTGAAATAAAAGAAAATATCTATGTGGCATTTTACAGTAATAGGACTGGAGTAATTAATGATATACAAACGTTGTAAGTATATTGTCGATTAAAAATAAATTGTCAGAATTATAGGACGACACATGTTGTACCTTAAATGTACACCTAGTCTATAAAAGTATAGGTAAAAAACCATAGAAGTTATTTTTAATTACATTTAAAGTATTTGTTAAATGTTTTTGGAGTTCATTATACAATAATAAATTTTAATATTTGGGACATCAAGTAATAAAAATATTTACAATGTAAGTGTAAAGTTTAGTTTCCCATAATCACACTACTTAGTTTACGTAATAAGTCTTTCAAAAACACGTAGCGTGGGTGGTAAAAACTCCCTTTGTTGCCGCTTGAGCGAGCTGATTTCTTAAATAATGTCGGTTTGTGTAGGTAGGAGGGCTGGGCGAACCACATAGCAGGCAGGCATAGGCGAGTCGTGGTGCAATCAGTCTTATTCCACGCGGACGCGCCTCGATTAGTCAACGCCTGGTGCAGAGACAACCGTTCCCATTCCCCCGACCTCCTCTCGGGACGAGAGTATCGACTGTTCGTAATCGATTTTGGTTTGGCGGTATTCTATCGATTTGGGTTGTTTTAATTGAATATTTTAAAAAGACTGGTATTTGTTGTAGTTTTTATTTATTATATTATATATATTACTTTTAGTATTTAGGTAATTTTCTAAAGGATGAAGTATCTAGCTTCTGGAGAATGTGCTTCTTTAAATATGTTAAAGCTCCACAAGTCAAATGTTTTTGGAAAAAATGTAATATATTTGCAACGAAATCGCTTAAGTGCTCTTGATGCCAAACTGTACAGACGATTTGCACCGTGTCGTGTAATGAAGGTTTGATTATCACCTGTGACAATAATTAATGTGATTACAAGCACATAATAATCATTGAGAGTTAGCGTGTTCTTAGCACTTACCAACTTTATAACTCCACATTTATAGCACGTAATATTTAATTGGAATGTGTACGTCCAAAACATCCTATCTCAATATCCATCAAAAGATAAAATCTAACGCCAGTCACTATGTATATCTTCCGTCTCCCATCCATTGCCATGGACACGACTAAAACTTCGTAGGCGATTAGGGCCACCAGCGGGTTGCGCTGGCGCAGGTCACGTGATCACGTCAACTACACGCCAATAACCTGAATGCTTTGCTGTTCTGCGCATCAGCTGAATGGGGTAAACAGAGTTATCGACCAGCCGTGATCTAATCAAGGATAGCCTGGCCTCTTGATAGCTCTCCGTAAATTACTGTTGTTGAACATGATGCCTAGCCATTATGTAAGGTGAGTTCATAAAAGTTTAAGTTGAAAAGTTTAGACTTAGAAGTACTTGTTTATTATTATGTTTAAAAGTATTACTAAATTATGAAATTTTGAAAAGCTTTTGTAGTAAATTTGCCTTATTCAGTTTAAAAAAATTATAACCCAATCTATTAATTTTTAAGTAATCATAGTGAAAAAACTCGAGACTACAAAGCTATATTATATATTACTAGAAAAATATTGAATAGCACTGATAAAGTACAAGTACAGGAGGAGTCAATTTCACTGAAGTTAAAACTAATATAGTAGTAATAGTTTTATGACAGTAGTGGAAGCTCGTGAAGTATGGAAGAAGGCAGAAGAGGCGGGCTGTTGTTTCAACCTACCCAGAAGCGAAAGGAGCGAAGTATATTTGTATGTTTAAATTTAAAAAATAATAATATTCTCCTGACAATTTATGTGATGTAATGAATTCGCAACAAAAAAAAACATTAAGACTTAGGAACAATGTCCTTTGAAGTCCATAATGAAATAAGAAACTGATCAACGGATGTAGTAAATGATTCTAGTAATAAACCTTTAGCTATTGGTTATAGAACCGTGATCGCATTTCCCTTAACACACCACATTATCTATCCTCAAGTGTTTTACCTTTATCAAAATTCATTACCTATATATTATTCACGCGAGCTGTTATCGCGAGTTTTCTCACTGCGGCATTATAATGAAGAGTTTAAATTTAGGAGTAATGGTTGACCAATAAGATAAAAGCGAGAGGGCTGCTCTTGCAAACGTAATCAAACACATTTCGAAAAACCTGTCTTAAAAGTTATAAGGGCTAAAATTGAATGGTTTGAATGCAAATACTGGATGGTTGGTTGGTAATGACGGACGCATGGACGGTCGCATACAAAGCAGGCGGCTACCAAAATAAAGTTATCTTGCGATACATCCCTGTATTAATGGCCAACTCGTTACTTGGGTATTGAGACGTTTTGGATAACTAAATCTGATGATTTTAAGGCACCGAATTTTTAAAAAATACGCAATGTGTTTAATTTTATTTAGTAACGGGCTGGTGTTGTCCAGAGAAAAAGGGCGGGAGTTGGAATCGATCTTGATATAATTTGTAAGTTGGTAAAAATAATAAAATGCGTTTTTCAACACAAACAGCTTATTTACTTACTGAATATTTTTTAAGGTGTGGTATCAGATGCGTATGTGCAGTTCGTGGAAATCAGATTAAAATTCTGTTCAAAATAACTGAAATTAATAGAAACTATATATATATATATATATATAAATAAAGAGAGGATACCATATCAAACAACATCAACCTTAAAAAGTAAGTAAAGGTATTATTTCTATTCTATTCTAATTGTGCCTATAATTTTTATTTGCAATATAGTATATCATATACTAAATTGCGTTAAATGAAATATATATTTATCATTTCTCGTAACTACATTTAAATGAAATCCAAATACTCTTTGATATTTATGAACAGTAAACGGTGGAACGACGTTTTACTTACAAGGCGGAGCAGTGTAACTCAGGTTCGTGTCCTCAGACCGGTATTTTATAATTTAAGTCCACACTATGGATAATATGTAGAAAAATATGGCTTTAACTGAAACATTTGAGCATACTTTAAAATAAACTGTAGGGTATTATCACTGTCGGGAAGAGCGGCAGGTACAGTCACTCCAATTACTGGCATATTCTTTTCGTTTTTAACATGTCTTCAATGCTACTTCATTGTGATAAAAAGGTACATTTGAATATTGTAAATTATTAACCTTTGTAGACAAAATATAAGCAAGGTACCATTTAAGGCAATGCCTATGTTCTTCTAGCATTCAGTTAAGTCACCATAATGGTCTACTCACAATAGTTGGGCAATCACCGTGATCTCTATCGTCCGCTCAGATTCGCAACCGAGGCCAATTTCTGTGGTCCCAGACTATAATTTGCCCGTTTTTGCCGCCTAGCTGCCCGTAATTTTGTAACAACGTTGAGCCCACTTGAAGACTCAATTTTGATATTTTAATTTTTTTTTTGCGGAAAGCCCCATAATCATAAGCCTTCGGTTATGTAACGATGAAGAAAGTCTGCTATGATACTACAATTTTGAACGTTTTTTTATCATACGAGCGACTATCGTAGCTTATTCACATGTAAATATGGTCTTATTTTGTCAAACAATAGCGCATTAGGAATTGAAGTTAATGAGTCAATGTGACTCTTTGTTTACACACCTATAGTGGTCGGTTCATAGTGAACTAATCTGGTAACCAAATGTTCATTCAAATGCTAAGGACTAGTGCAAGCATTACGCAGTTCTATTTAAAAAAATACTGTGGGCGAGTGTTAAAATGTGCAAAGCACAAGTTGACGTATTTAAATGAGGCATATGCCTTAAACATCAAAAGAACGTCACATAAATCATAAAAGGCTGTGAAGACAAAGGTTTCTGGCATCTGAGCTAGTCCCTTAACAGGATTTCGTGAAATCAGGTCAGGATAACATGTGCTTCTAACTCATTGTTCTGTATTGTGCAATCTTCCGGGTTCCGAGCCGCTATTGTCGGCGTATCGGCATGCAAATTTTTTGTTTTATTTTTGAAAGTGTCTCTCTGTTTGATTTTGCGTTGTTATGTTTCTGTTGTGAGCAATATGCATATTGAAAAAGGCAAAAGTCTCAAGATATGTCTATTGTCTCTTTATGTTCGAAAGGTTTTTTGTTACGTGACAAAAACTTCGCATACTGTAGTGTTTGAATTAATGAACACAGGAAATTATAGGCACCTATATGAAAATCTAACTTGTTTCCTAGGCTTGCTAAAGTTGAATTAGCATTTCTATAATGTATAACACGCGAGGAACAAGAATCGAAGTCGTTGGAAGTCTATTGCGTCCAACAAAATAAATCACCGTATCACTACATCCATTTATTTGCAAATTTCGTGCAAAAGTATCGTAAAAACCTCAAGATAAAGGTACAAAAGTGTTCTATTCTAGTCCTCAAATGAATAATTACCTTTCACGTCTCTCCTTTCAATCTGCGCTGCGCGATCGATCAGCGTCGCAGAACTCTTTCAGTCGCGTCACCCTTGCCGCGCTCAGGTAAGACACAATTAATCTGAAACATCCCAAATCAGTATTACATTAAGAACGAAATAAAAACCCCACAGCCTGCCGTTTTTTCGCCGCCGAAATTTCTTTTCCATTCAGATTTTTTTGACAGGACGAAAAATGAGACTCATTTATTTGACTCGTACACAATGTAGGACTGTTTGAGTACGAGTATTTGCTATAAATACGCATTTTTCTCTACATCTCCTTCCTCCGTGGGGTGAACATTAGCCTTGCAAGCGAAGGGAGTCTCACGTGTTCCCTTTGTTCGATTTAGAGATTTTTAGGGGAGTACTGATGCTTATATTCTCATGGAATCCATCAAAATAATCGCGTACTCATGTATAATAGATTCGTGGTGTCAACAAAGTTTCTATGATTAATTTCTTCTGAATTCGAATGAATATCGAGTGTTTATGTTTATTATAGGCAATGAGTAATTTAGAAGGGAATACATTTTGATAATCTTAAAAATAATGTGATAAATAAATATCTATTACAATTTATTTATAATCAGTATTTAATACAAAGTGTCTTTGGCGGTAGTATCGCAGGAAGTGTATGTAATGGACAGTAATCTGTTCTCAAGATTTCACTTTTATCGACTATAACTGCGATCTGAAATAGGAGCTATGAAGTCGATATGTTGACCACCTAAGATATTAATATGTGAGAGTATAAGGGGTATATTTTGCAGGATGTTCTAAAAACAACATTTCTGGTTATTACTATTGTGATCTTCTGTCCCGTTCGTGTTGTCTTGAACATGGATATTTTTAAACTCATTTAACCTCATCAGAAATATTTTATATTACAATATATAATGTAACAGAGCAAACTTTTCCTCTAACACAAAACAAATAACATGTACTTGCATTACATAAGTAAAATGGATATCAAAAACTACCTTTTCTGTTTGTATATTGTGTTCCATTTTTACAGCTAATCCTTTAAAATAATAGTAAAGAAATGTGAATAGCCTTGCCATTTTATTATAAATGTTTTAACGTAAAAAGTTTGCAGAAAGTTTTTATCGATTATGTTATAAACCACTACTATAAATGAAAATTTGATAACACAAAAATACTATATGTATCTTCTAGTTTTTTCTTGACATAATGTAGGCATGAATTAGTAAAAGACTGATCAGTCATAAGCAATATCAATTGTACAACCATCAAGAGCCAAGAATTACTCTTAAATTCCAATTATATCTTTAATTGAAACTGTGTCGAACCCGAGATCGCGGCATACGTGTACTACTGCTACAGCGCGTCGAACGCTCATTACCCCACACATAAAAGGCAATTGTTTCTTTATACTTAGCCTTTTGTCTATACGAACAACATACACGAGCAATGTCATATTTCTACGTCCATGCATTTGTTAAATACTAATAGTTTTTCTAAGCTCGATTTTAAGGTTCTCGAAGGCATTGTAGAAGCAGGCGTCCGAAACATTGGCTCATTGTGTGATAAATCGTTGAACATAAATACTGTTTTGTCTTAGCCCATTGAGTTGTAATTAGGTAGCACAATTTGCTCTGTTGAATCGTTAATGAGACGGTTGTGAGGGACAATAACCGGTAAATCAATTATACAATGCGTTCACTGATTTTAACCCTTTTGAAAGAGTGTGTTATGAATATGAATTGCAAAGCAAATGGGTAACAGGGGATCCTCATAATGAACAGGTATTTCAACTATTTTATCATTACATGTGTTCTATTTTCATGGCTGTTTGTCGTTTCCGATTTCATGGTTATATAGAATGATTAATAGTTTGGTTTATTTTGCTTTTAAGACATATACTTCAGTCGTGCTAAGATCTTCGTACTATATATAAAAGAACCTATTTCTATTAAATTACTTTAGTAAACTGTTTGACGAAGACAATTGTTTTTTAACATAATGTCCTGGATGAATTCTCTATATGGCACCTTTTTTTTATGTTTTTGTTTTTAACTGAAGCCTTTTTTACCAGCTTGCCATAATTTCAGATGAACAAAGGCACGGCAAAATGGTCTTCGATAATCGTAAAGATAAATGTAATGGAGCTGTAGTGAGAAATAGAGAGTAATTATTAACATAAAGAGGGTATAAAGCCGTCGTTAATGTGCTTAATGATATATTAAAAGAAGTACTACTCTCTTGTATTCTTAAAGGTAGAAAATTTCTTTATATTTAATTACAAACCATTTAATGAAAAAAGGATTGAAATCTGAAATGGTGAATATAAAACGTGATGTACACATAAAAATCAGGCGGATTGAGAAGCTCGCCATGTTTAAAGTTGCTTGTAAAGATCTTTACCGTGAAGCAAATATTAATAATCAAAAGATGATCACAATTATTAATAGCTTCTCTAATTTGTATAAATTATAAAACCTTCGAATTAGTACATAGAAAATATGTTATATAGGCTGTGATAACGAAATCCTAAACTACGAGATACCTAGGAGCTAGTGACATCTTAAGCTGTTAAAGGTTAAAGGAATCATAAGCTGAACATTAAGTTAGGTGTATTGAAACATTATTGTCTAAGGCGTAAATGCCTAATATTATTACTGTAATCATAATAATTTAATGACATTTAGTTTAGGTATACATGTGATTTATAATTCCTTGATTTCTGCGCTGGTTAAAACTGTGTGTTACTGATAAATTGCTTATTTCTATAAATGATCATGACATTTTAAATAGACATTTATTAGTATAAAAGCAAACATATGTTTTTATATTTATTTAAATTATTTACAATATATATTAAACACTTGTCTAAAATCTTATCGAAAACTCAAATTATCAATCAAAAACAAAATACAATTTGTTGAGACCACTCGGTGATTTGTCCAAATGAAAAATACATTTTCCCGATGATTAATATAATGGCTTACAATAAAACGTCATTGCTGTTTGGAACTTTTTACATCTTCCTCTTGTCAAAATTAATTTGTTACAACAGTGGCAGAATTTAACGTTGTTTAACAGCCTGTGAAACTATTCCTTTTTTTTATTTCTTTAAAATAGCAATAAGGATATTTTTTTTTTAAGAATTTGTTAAAAAACCCTTTACAATTAAGGGTTTTGTGTTTAGGATCGGGGACGGTGTGATCGTATTCGTTTATATATTTGTATTATAGTAAATCCCAAATTGTACAATTAGTTTGGAACAATAACTTAAATGAAGGCATACAATACACACATTTTTCTGTCCGATAAATCCCATTACGAAACCAATTAAATACATTTAATTCCCGGCTAAACGAGAAGACACCTCCCATTGAAACCTGTGATTCAAAACAATCAGGTGACAGAATGAGATATGACGTTTCGTAAAACAATGACCAGGTTCTCGAATAATAATGGAATGAAATATCTGTGGTAACAATTTATATTCTAACGTTGGATTCTACTTGACAATTTATTAATCAAACCGATTACCTCCCCTGCAAAACTGGGGCCTATTGTGAAAATATTGTCGCCCAAAACAATCCTATGAATAATTAAGGATTTAAATTTTAACACAACAAAGGCCAATAAACGCCCTTCAAAGTGGACAAAGGCATAACTGTGAGTGTCATTTTAGGTACCCCTCGTAAAAAATTTAATATGCGGGGTCGTACACTTGACTGTTGGTCACTAGCTGACCGTTAGCACCTCCTTAGTTGTAAGCACGTTTTTATAATGAGTACATATATTACATCTAATTATCATAATACATGTTAGATGCAGTAATTCGTTATAGAAAAAGTTTAATTTATAATGTTTAGAAAGCAATAAAATACTCTTATATTGTAGCCTGATGGTATGTTATTAAGTTAATGTTTAAAATCAATTATGTAACTTTTATAAATAATAATAACTGTTGTAAGATTTCAATGTTTTTTTTTATTTCCTCAAGAAAAATAAAGAATCTTAGGCAAAGTAAACAAGCGGATTTATTTTCAAGACTAATATGGCTAAATTTGAATTAGTGGGTAAGTATGTGATAATTAATGCATACATTTTTAGATTAATGCAGAAATCAATTAATCCCACCATTGGTTCGGTGTACGTCTCCGACACATGTCGGTCCCCACTTCCCTCAGCTTTTTCCATAACGACCTGTGAGCCCCTCCCTTCTTTAGAGAGAAAAGCATAATCCATCACTGTACGTCACCCCTATTTTGGCCCTTGCTATCCCGCTTATGCTCTCTAACAAAAAGTACTTCTTTCCTTGTCTCGCCCGCTAGGGGTAGTTTCTCTCAGTCGCCGCTTGACGGGTGATCATTTTTCTTGTGGCCCGTTCAATCATCGCGTCACTATCGCCTTCCCTTTTATCCGAGGGCCTGTCTTATTGGCATCTCGCTCGCACGTGCCCTTCCTGTCTTTCTGTGTGTCCCTTATTTTCTGTTAGCGGTGCGTGTTCCACTACGTGCCCGTCGACCAAATATGGCGTCTTTTGTGTTTGATTTTGATGTTTTAATTTTTGTTAATAAAGTAGTTGTATTTTTAATTACAATTCTTTTGTTGTATTTTTTATTATAAATAGCGGTAGACAGGTGGGATAGGTAAGCAAAATTTAAGATTCTTAAATAAAACTTATTAATTATACATAATGATTTATACTTACAAACAGTAGGAGGTAGTTAGTACAATCAAATTAAACATTTTGTTGAATAAAACATAAATATTATTCATTTATGTACAAGCTCTGTTGATGTCTACACACACAACATGCCTAATGTTTAATTAATTTTGCTATTATTTCATATCTCCTACTGGCTTAATGTTAAGATCCAGATTACACAGTATTAATCCTGCAGTCATAGGTACTCCGCGTAGAAACGTATGCAAATGCACGGAATGTGTTTAATGGCTGCAGTATACGTAAAATTGAAGATAACTAAATTTACTTCAGTAAAGTTTTTCATTTACTTTTACATGGCTACTTCCCGTAAAGATTACGATAATCTGGTCACTTATATGAATTCAAATTTAGTATAGTATAATAGTATAAAAGTCCTTGACTATTTAGAATTATCTCTATTTATTTTCTTGTACAGATTTGTTGCGTCGTCGTCTCCTCAACGAATTGTTTTCCACAAATAGAAAATAAATATTGTTTTTTTACGAACATTAGTTATAAATTTAACATTAAGTTAAGGCATCTGCGTCTGGAATAGATAAGAAAACTGTATTCAATGAATGCAGCGCTTGAATAGGAGGGCCACTGATGTGTGGAACATACATCATGCGCTGATGGCTTATGAAGTTTAATTTAATTTAAGTTATTAGCAATAAATACAGTGTGAAAATCGTACTGTCCTCTCAGTGAGTGGAGTGGAGATGTAAATTTAATTTAATGTGTTTGTTAATATTAATTGCAATATCACAATACATAAGCACACCTACTCTACATTACCTAAAGGATAGTCATCCTTTGAAAAGAGTATGATCGGCAATATCCTAAATCTGCATAAAGTGGGTAGAAAAGATACTCTGGTACAGATTTTCTGTATCTTCATATAACTATGACAACTTCCGTATATGTATATCAAATATCTTATCTTTGTATTATAATTGAT
This sequence comes from Tyria jacobaeae, assembly GCA_947561695.1. NCBI lineage: Eukaryota > Metazoa > Arthropoda > Insecta > Lepidoptera > Erebidae > Tyria > Tyria jacobaeae. The sequence continues at coordinate 14,144,957 of OX387218.1, forward strand.
TCAAGTTATGTATATTAATAGCCTTATTAATTTTGGCGTATATTTATTAGTATAAAGGGTACAAAATATTTTTTTACCTACACTTATCTTTTTTTTTATATTATAGAGGACAGACAAACAGACGGATCACCTGATGGTAAGTGACAACCGCCGTCTATGGACACCTGCAACTCAAGAGTCATAAGTGCGTGTTGGGGAGAGGAAAGAAGAGACGGGGATATGGGAAAAAGGAGTGGGGGGGTGAGGGGAGTGGAAAGCGGAGAGGGAAAGAAGGGCCTCTGAAAACCTCACTCATTTCGGGGAAATGCAACGCAAGTTTTACTTCTGTGAGGCCGTGGTATCGCAGCGGTCGAGCCGGCCCATTCGTGCCTAAGCATGGCTCTACCACTACTAATGTTGTTAAAACTTGTTCCACTTATTGTTTCAGTACTGTTTCGTTAATACAGTATAGATAAGTGCCTCAGTAGCATGCGCAATATAGACATATAACTGTAAGAACCCCGCAGAACTGATATAAGTAATACGATGGATACCACTATAGGTAAAATATACTGACCTGAGGATAGCCCTAAGAGTCACACTCAGAGTTTTGGGAATGGATACGGCTTCATAATGTTTTGATTACATTTAAGTCAAGTAGTGAAATACTATTTGCCCTCAGCTTCGCTCGGGTTATTTATTTATTTATTTATCTCTTTATTGTACACCATAAAAGTAATGAAATAAAAAAATATAGACATGATAATACTAACATACAGGTAAATAAATATATACATATATATATATATAAATAGGATCATAGATAGTATTTATAATGACAAGAAGAAGTAATTTACCACTTGATCTTTAAATATACGTATGAATTAGGCTTGTCGAATTTCCACTGGTATTTTTATTTATTTTTTATTTCCTTGGGAGTAATCTTTTTATTCTAAATATATATCATATACTTTAATATACTCCTGTTAATGTGTATAAAACATTTTGTGATGATATATGTTGAGTATTACTTGTACTACTAATAAACATGCATTAGGATAACAATTATCCAAGAAATGCAAAAGGATTATATATTTTTTTGAAATGAATCGCCGATTCTAGCCTATACTGTGGGATGTGCATGGCTCCGCTGTCCGCGGGCCGGGACCGCCCGGGAACGCCGTAGATTGACTTGTCAGAATATTTGAATTTTAATCCCGGCCAAACGTTACATAAACACCACTTTATTTATTCATGAGCCTATCAATGCAACGGCTTTGTTGTTAAGAGTAATCTCTAATATTGGGATAAAATTCAATGGGATATCACGATTCATGACATTTAAGACAAACTTAAACCTTATCCAAGTTTTAAGAAGATTTTACCATTAACTAATTACTCACACTTAGTAAACATGAATTGAAACATTGTAAACTAGTAGAATACTTTTTTTTTGTAGTAATGTATTCGATTTCTAAAATGTTCACCGTACGAGTATATTTAGAACATTGTTTTTGTATTCTAAATTCAAACAAATTTTAAACAGAAACTTAAACAGATGATAATAATCAATTTTAATGAAATTTGACCAGTTCAAAACATTTGTACAAAGAAAGTCCACCTCCTTATAATACCTATTATATTAATATGGGTTCGAAAATATGTTTAGGGGTTTGTACGTAAAGTAACTAATTACTTGTACTAATAATCAAATAAGCTCATTAATAAAATGTTTTCTATTAAGTGTGTTTTTTTTTAAAGGTTGGAACCTACAGTGCTGATTGCAAAGTCGGCCTCTAGCCTCGGGTAAGGCAAGGTTCCTGCGATCGGGACAAGTTGTGTTATCCACTTGGCGCTTGGTTAAATATTTTCTGTGTAAGTTATTCAATGTTTCCTTATGATCTTTTTACCCAAAAAAAATATTGGAGTTCGATTGTTATTTATTTTTATTAGGCATAGACCCGGAAAAAGCATTATTTTTGAGTCTGATTTCTGTTCTATTTCGAGGTATACGGATAACAAGTCAGACGTTTATATTTCCGTATTAATTGCATAAAATACATTCAGGCATGCAGATAACACATACCTGCATACATGCACATTAAACCTAAAAAAGATTTAATGATAAGATTTGTGTCTAAAATTTTAAAAGACTGTCCTTTATGTCTGTCTTTATGATTGTATTATTTTTTATCTCTGAACGGACTTACTTTCTAAGCTAAATTAGCACTTCGAGACAGTTTTAAAATCCAATCATTCATCTATGTGATCAAATCGAATCAAATCAGATTTTACAGCCACATTGTTAGCTCTATCCGAGAAAACTTTAGGTCACCAGTGTTTAGACTAAAAAGAAGTAAGCCAGCGCTGGCGCTGTTAAGCGCAAATGATACGCATATTTTCTTAGATTTTTAAGACCTGCTCAATAGTGAGTACAAAAATGACACAGCTGAAATAAACCAAACTAAATGTAAAAGTAGGTATATTAAAATTACCACAACAATAACCACAAGTTCGTATTTATTATTTGGGTCCTTTATAAATATACCATTATAATAATCTATATTTTTATTATTTTGGATCATACTGAGAATAATATACATACTGTCTATTTGTTGTCTGTCTATTTATTAAATTATCTGTTCACCAAATTCAATAATAAACACTTAATTAAAATAAATTGTATACAGAATGTTAATTAGAAAACGTCGTATAACTCAGGTATGTCACTCCTATTAGTATTTTTTAACGAAACAGTTATTCTGATTAGAATTTATTATAATTATTACTGGTACCAAGTGGAATACACCTTCAAACCTTGCCGAGTCAAGAAACCTTTAGGCAGTGAACGATTTGATGACTTTTTAATAAGTTACCTTACTTGGCTGCCATGAAATTTAATTGAATGACCATAACTGATTGCCTCCAAGTACAGATGGTTCAGGAAGAAAATACTAGTGTGTTAATTCCACAGATATTAAAAATAATTTAATCTTTTTAAATTGGAGTGTGATAGTGTCAATTATTAGTGGGTAGTTTGTATATGTCGGTAGTTTGTAGGCGAATAATAGCAAACCGTTTTTTTTTCGCGCTTTCTGTTGGCAAATAGTATCTATGCAACTTATTTCGGGGCAGATGAAAAATATCTGAGATGTTGATATTTATTAAACTATAAAAATTATCTAAGATTTTTCATTTTATGAAATTACTATAGATAAGTGAATTGCAGCATGTGTTATATACAAATATGTATTTCATTACAAATATTTTTCATTACAAATATAATGGAAAACAATTAATTGGAGAAGCATCCAAATATTTATTATGGAAGCTATATTTAATTCTAATAAAGTTATATTCAATATTTATGTAAGCTGTACGTAGTCCTTTTATAAAAAACAATAAATAAGCCTTTTATTTCCAGTTTACAATAAACAAAAGAAAAAGTTTGACTGGTACTTAGATACTTAACTACGACTTATTAATAATTAAATTAAATACAACTATGTTTACACAGAAAAGTCTTGATTTAATAATTATGTTGAAAATAAAACAAATTGTTTTTAGTATAATAGGTATGTAGGTACAAGTTTTGATTTATTTTTTCCCCTGGAACCCCTCTCACCTCTTCCAGAGCTTTCCATTTCTCTCGGTTTTTGGGCAATTTTTTGCCACTGTGGGCCGGCAATTTTTTAAATATCGTCTTCCCATCTAATAAATAGTCTTCTCCTCCCGCGCTTGCCCAATGGGCCTTTCCAAAGCGTAACTGTTTTTGTCCATCAAAGATTTTCCAGACGAGCTATGTGATCGGCCCATCTTATTCCTCGCTGGCATGTATTTATCTTATTTTTAATTTATTTGTAAATTTCCATGATATGCACGCGTACGTTAGGCAAGGAATGAGGTAAGAGTTCATGACCTTTTTCTTTAACTTTATAGGCAATTCGCTTTTAAATATCTCTTTGTAGCTCCAATATTTATTCCATTTATGACTCTTCCAGATAATTGATATCCTTGTTGAAACCAATTTGTATTCCGAAATATACGTACTGTAATACATATTCTAATCGTTCGTCACCCATTGTTATAATTGTTTTTATAAATTTGGTCATGATTTTGGTCTTCGTGATATTGACTTCTAAGCCCACTTGCTTGCCGCGTGTAGAGTGTCTTACATGTATTGTAGTTGGTGGCTTGATTCCGTTAGCAAAACCAAGTCGTCAGCGAACCTTAAATGGCTTAGGTATTTACCTTTGATGTAAAGACCCCGGTTTTATCCAGTCCAGTTTACTTATTATGGATTCTAGTATTGCTAAAAAAATCTTTGAGGATAAGGGGTCACCTTGTCTGACTCCTCTCTTGACTGGAAATCTCGGGCCTATAGTTTCTAGTTTGACCCTGCTTGAGATATTACTATACAAATGTTGAAGTACTGTTATGTATTTTTGCTCTACGTTTTGAGCTTTGAGTGTCCCATATACTTTCATGTGAGATCGTGTCGAAGGTAGTCCATTTAAGTATCCCCTTATTTATTGACTTACCACCACACTCGGCGATATTTAATACTTACTAAAACAATATTTAATGGTATAAAATAATAACAAGGAATGAAACTATTTCTTACTTTCTAAGTGCGACAGTAATGCGAATACAACTAATTCATTACCTTCATATGAACGATCGAAAATCTACATTCTATTTATGTACTTACGTTTTATTTATCGAGTTGTTTTTCTTATTGTAATTACATAAAGACAGCGCTACAAAGGTAGGCCGCTAATCCCATTTTTTGTTTCTGTTTTGACGCGTACTGGAGAAAGATAGTGGCCTCCATTAGTGCTACAAGGTTGAGTAAAATGCCGACACCAGTTGTCAGGGAGTATCTTACATTATATACATATTCAATAGGGGTTTGAATATGTTAATACAACGTCTCCTCATTGGGTTGTAGATTGCGTCGTCGTTTTTATCTTATGCGACATTTAACTCCGGTAATTCAATTTACTTTATTTGCATAATGTCGCCTGCTTTCTAAAGTAGGTGAGTATGGAAATGTCACTTAATAGGACCTCCATTCGCTTGTCCTTTGAAAAGTATTAATAGAACATTTATGTATATATTTTTCGTTTGAAAAAGAAAAAACTGTTATATAGATTTGTTGAAATTATAATTTTTGATATTGATTACAGAAACTATGTAGAGATAATTTAAGAATGTTTCATCCCACACTCGTTGTTAACACCAGCCGAATCAAACATATTTCATCACACTATTACGTATAGGCGAATGGAGATATCTAGAATTAATCGGGCTCTGAAGGCATACAAAGCCGTGAAATATTGCTTACTCGTTGTTCACAATGGATACGTCTTCATCACGACGCCATTGTTTTTTTTTCTTGAGGCACCACACGAGATTGTTTTCTGTTACAACTATGGAGTTGGGAAACGTGTTCTTCTGTCTCTGTGCTCATTTATCAGGGACTACGCGCTTCGACGGCTGAGTCTCGCCGAGTTAAAAGTATATATGTAGGTACTTACTTAAAATAAAATTCTTACATAGGTACTCGTTAATAATATTTATTGACGATGCCCCTAAGATAGCATTCGTGATGTGGGGACTACAAAAAACCATTAATTTTATGGTTTTCTGTCAACGGGACTGTTACTTACATGTCTCATATAACCATTTCTAAACTTATCGCCTAACGTACGTGTTATGTTATGTAAAAATATATATAATCAATGAGTCGATTGTTCCCTACATTTACACTCAAGAGACAGGAATTTTAAAGCACATTCTAGTGGACCTCTGTCACACGTCAATAATATAATCGAAATGTTTAACTGAATGAACATAACATTTTCTTTTTTGTCAACCTCTATTGGTTTAGGTAGTGTTTATAGTCATTGGCGCCTGTAAACGTTTATTATAAGGTAATGCCTGTGCCTATTTGTCATGTTACAGTAGTGAAAAATATTATAATGGACTTCTAGTGTCTAAGGTAGCGGTAGCGGTAGTAAGCAGTAAGCTTAATACCGCAATTTAATAACATTTATCATCTAACAGATATTCGACTAATAATAATCTATGCAATTCGTTCTAATTTCAGACGACTTGCATTTTTAAAACAAAATCCAGTCAAACTAACTTAGAATCATGAAAAAAAAAACAATAGATGCTAGCACATTATATAACTTAATTAAGTATCCTTTAACAGGCCACCATGTGTCGAGGAAGTAAACTTTGCTATACCTGTAGGTATATTGTAATAAAGACCGCGCAATAGAACTGTGCTCTTCATTCCCGTTATCAATCTGCCATGATGCCATCTGTGATGCCTCCATTACTCAATTTCCTTTCCCGCAAAAAAAGCGTAGCGTAAAAAGAATTCAAACAAAGAATTCAAACAACCGTTTAGAAACGTGGAATAGAGACACAATACAACCGTGTCGCACCATTTGATGTTACGTTTTGATTTATGAATGAATATGGTACTTAGAGTAGTATTATATAAGTCTAAATCTAGAGCCTTTATAACTTAAGGATGTCAATAAAAGTCGTCAATCCTGAATCTTTATTTAGAATTTATTCGGGATTTTATTATCAAGCAACAGAAGTATTAGTAGGTAGTAGAGCCACGCTGATTTATTCAGCAGGAATGGGCCGGCTCGACCGGGGCAGTACTACCCTCTCACAGAAAACCAGCCTAAAGTGACAACATTCGTGGTGTCGCCTTTCGTTGGTGAGTGAGAGACCGGAGGCCCATCGATTCAGGGGTGACAATTAACGTGGTATGTGTGTGAGCAGTGGAGTGCTGTAGAGTCATTGTGAGGGTAGCGTGGATCGAACCGTCGGCCAGGGAGACCCGTAGAAACGGTGGTGCCGCTGACCGCCCGCGGCATAGAGAGGGGCCCAACCACGGCTAACCACCCTGGGAGGCTGCCCCGTCAGGTCGCGCATAATCCACGGAGTGGCTCGTCGTGCCGGTTGGTGACCGGATGGTGGGAACCGGCGACCACTTCCGGGAGGGTACGGGGCCCCTTCCGTCTGGCGGTTCGGTCACCGTCATGCTTTACCGATACATGATGACACAGCATTTTTAGTCTCAGTTTACATTGCCACGATGACTGTCATGCCTTTTACGCCCCCTTCCTCTTCTATCATGGCAGCACAAAAAAAGAAAAGTGGTCTTACAGCGGCATCCTCCTCTCCCACCAACCCGCTTTTTGAGGTGGAGTTCACTAACATACGTGGACTCCATGCAAACCTCAGCGCCGTACACCAACACCTCGAGACGGCTCGGCTGGCCATGCTTTTTCTTACGGAGACACAAATACGCCGCCCTGCCGACACGGCATATCTCCACTATCCCGGCTACGTGCTCGAGGAGTGCTTCCTCGCAAGGGCTGGAGTGTGCCTTTTCATCAAGACAAATCCTTCTCCATCCTTTGGCTCTACGTGGATTTTGTGCCTCTATCGCTCCCATTCCGGAGACTCCGAGACAACTCGACTCTTTGGCCACCTGAGTCAAGCAGCGGATAAAGCGCAGGAGCAGTTTCCGACCGCCGAACTGGTGTTTTTGGGAGATTTTAACGCCTACCATGAGTCCTGGCTGGGATCTTCCAAAACTGACCACGCTGGTCGAACTGCCCACGCATGACCGTACCCAACTGGTACTCCAGCCCACCAGGATACCAGACATAACGGGTCAAGCGCCCTCTTTGCTGGACCTACTGCTGACGAATCACCCAGCGCAGTACAGCGTATCGGTTCTCGCCCCTCTGGGATCCTCTGACCACTGCCTGGTGTCGACCTCAGTGCCTCTTGTTACGCCTCCTGTGGTAACAAGGCAGCGGTTATGGCACTACTCGTCAGCAGACTGGGATGGAATGCGGGAATATTTTGCATCCATCCCGTGGGCTCAACGCTGCTTTAAAAACAGGGATCTGTCGCAAAGTGCGTCTGCCGTGACTGACGAAATCACTGTCGGTATGGAGTATTATATCCCCTACAGTGAAGTCGCCAGCACGAAGACCCGTCCCTGGCTTAATCGCGAGTGCATCCGTTGCTCAAAAGCAGTCGGCCTACCGCGCATGGATCAGGGCCCGCGCACATTGTGACCCAGACATTGATCGCCTAAAAGCAGCAGTAAACAGAGCCACTAGGGAATGCAAGAGGGCTTACATCAGAGCAGATGCCCAGCGCATTGCACGGTTTGATCAAGAACTCGTCGCATACCCTACGGGTAGCCGTAAGTTTTGGCGATTGGTCAAAGCCGTGCAGTCCAACTACTGCCAACCTTCGCTGCCGCCGTTGAACTACCCTGACGGATCACTGGCCCACGAGCCGCAAGAGAAAGCGAAACTACTTGCTGACCTCTTTGCGGCTAACTCCCGAATCGACGACCGTTGCGCGCACACGCCCACCATTGCGTCCTGCGACTCCGCAATGCGGGATATTCGCATCCGGCAGAGGGCTGTGAGAATCTGGTCGAGTTCAGCGCCAAGAAAAGACAAGCGTGTGTATTCTCTACCAAAAAGTCTCCATTCCTTCCCCTTCCTACTCTTCAGAGCACTCAACTGCCACTGCAGGATAGTATTAGTATCTTGGGTATGGATATTTGCCGGGATCTCAATCCGCGCGATTACATCGAGAGTGTCACTAAGGCGGCCTCGCGAAAGCTCGGCGTTTTGAACAAGGTGAGATGGTTCTTCTCGCCCGAGCAACTGTGCCTTTTATACAAGACCCAGGTTCGCTCCTACGTGGAGTACTGCTCTCATCTCTGGGACAGCTATGCGCAGTATTTGCTTGATGCTCTCGATCAGTTGCAACGGCGAGCAGTCCGCATTATTGACTGTCCTGAGATCTCCCAGTCTCGTGAGCCTCTGCAGTTGCGAAGAGATGTCGTCTCTATGGCAGTCCTCTATCGCCTACATCACGGGGAGTGTTTTGATGAGCTCTTCCAATTGGTCATACCTTCTCCCTTCCTCTACAGGACTACACGTGCTGGCCTGAGGAGTGACCGTTTGTGCGTCGAAAATATACGTACCCGAACTAAACGGTTTGGCTTTTCTTTCTTGTGCAGATCGGGAATTCTCTACCAGCGCACGTGTTTCCTTCCCACTTTGATCCCGGGTCTTTTAAGCGGGGCGTGATAAAGCATCTCACCAGGCCGCCATAGTGTGAGTCACCATGCTGCATTGACTAGACATGCAATGAGGATGGTGACCACCACTCTTTGACTCCACCTATTGCTTTCCATCAGGCTAAGTGGAGTCACTATGGTAGGTTAATATATATATATATAAAAAAAAGTATTGCCCTTCAATAAAATTAAAGTACCTACCCTTAGGTGTAAGAAAAATAAACATGGGGCGTAAGAGATTTGTTTGAGTAAAATATTTTTTCGGTTTATATGTTCGGTTTATATAATCCTTGGCCTTGTAGTATTTAAATAAATATGTATAAAATGTAGTTAAATTTTACACGACTGATATCGTACTAGTGTATTCGCATGTTGTTCTTATTGTATTTCAGGTTAAGATGACAAAACTAGTTAGATAAGCCATTTATAGGAAACCAGATCAAAAGACAATAGATGAATAGGAAATAGATAAATTCTTATCAGATTCGCATAAATATTTTCGGTTTGTAAATGGCACGTAGTGGTGCACCCACACGGAACCGAATTTGGACTCTTGCAGTATATGTTGGTATCACTGAATGATAATTTAAATTCATTCTCTCCGCCGCCCGCGCCATCATTTGGACAAATGCTACGTCATTTGTCTAAGGGACTGCAATGAGGTACGGGCGGGAAACATACAACATGTTTAAAAGGAAAATAGACCCACCGCCAGTGTAATAAAACTAGTTTTTGCAATATCAGCTATTGATCAGATTCCCAAATCTTCTGTCAAGGAAAGGCTACTCAAAATTGATATTTACCCCGTAATATATACAGTCTATTCAGCTTCCTGCGTGCTAAATCTCATTTCGTAAGCTTCCGAAAACATGGTCATGGTGAAAATGAAACTTACGTAGAGCTGCAGTTGGTTGATTTTTGAATGGCCAACTTGCCTTTCAATGGGTATCGAATTAAAGCTTGCCGTATTTGTGCTACGTTACTAATTAATTTAATTATTTATCTCATTGTGCGCATGTTTATTCAATACACATCATTCTAATGAATATACACTTATATAATGCTTCCGTTTATGCGTAATCAACATAGTTATGTATATTGATTGAAAGTTATCATTATTTATCTTTATAACCCTTTAATGAAAATCAAAATCGATTTTCGACCAATTTCGATTTGCTGGTACTTATTCATGACCATCCTTTTCTTGCGGTCGTCTTTGAAATTATGAAATCCTTAAATTTTGCTCTGAGCTGCGTTTTGCCTTGACCTTGCATAGGGTTATATGTGATAAAAGTTATTATCATATAACAGTGTTATCTAAATGTTCTGTATATGTGATTGGAGTAAGTAATGACAGAAATTGTTAGAGCTGGTTTACTTTAAATTTACGTTCGTTTTATGTTAAAACCAAAATAAAGATTTTACATATTTAATTTTATTATTTATTTTTACCAAAACGTGTTTAATAAGTAGTTGAAGATAGTACGAGAATCAAAACAATATTTAAAAGTGCTCCTTTATATGTACGAGTGTACAAAACTTTTAATTTAATTTTCAATTTTGCATGCGAGTAACAGAAATTCTCAAGAGAATTTATTTGAAATAATAACAGAAACAAATCAATCATGATCGGTAGCTATTGTTTTCTATTTATATTTGTTAGTTGACATATGGTGACATTAACATTACACATTTACCCTATATACATTTTTCAAATGTGGCCGTCCACAATGCGTCGCCGTCCCGATCGATCTTCAGCATCGCACCTAATCTCGCTCCAGGTCTTCCTTATAGCTTCCTGAGACATAATTAAGTAGTAAAACTTTTATAACACAGTCTGAGATCCCATATAATTAACAGGTATAGTTGTACTCGTATCTGTACCTCTTGTTAATAACTGAAAATAAATTATCCCTACCCATTTATTTCGATTGCCGGGCTACTATATTTCTGAAGGCCTTCAGTTAATATTAATAATATTCTTTAAACATTATATTTCTTGACATAATTGACTTAGTAAGCCTTAATAATTCAGGTGATTATCAAAATTCATTCTCAATATTCAAAAACATGTAAGGGACGTGGATTCAAATAAGGAATCTAAGGTTAAGAGCTATTATTAAAATAATTTACAATAAATTACCTTACATTTTACATCGTTTTTCATAACATGACGCGTAAGGAAATAAAATACATCCATTTTAAAAAGCGTTAAACGTTCATTCAGACAATAGTGTTTAATATGTATGTGTTACATATCCACTTACAACCACTTTTATGATTAAGATCTTGTTGAAATGTTGATGAGCCTAATTTAGTATATAATATCTAAGCTGGCTGTCAAATGAAATCATCATATTTTTAGTAAACGTCAAAACGGTAGATTTGATACATTTTCATATACAATACATAGTCGTTACGTCACGGGTATGTATTGTCAAATCATTCCAATGTTCATCATTTATTTCATTCAAAATAAGTTTAAAAAGATAGAGTAAAACAGATCGACATTTGTACACTATTTTTAGTAATCTTACTGCCCGACTTAGTGAAATAATTTAATTTAAGCATAGTCATCTACAAAATTGGAAACAAAGTGTTATTTATAAAACACATTGATATTTAACAAAACTGAACCACCGTCAATTGTTCTAAAAGTGTTTGTAGTATATAAAAGTAAGTTTTTAGAAAATCATAGAAATGTTTATTTTATTTATTTTTTTCTCGAATAAAACCACGGTATGGAGCTTATATTAAACAAATGTAGGTGTGCATTACACAGGCTCATTTGTACCGGGAGGGTAGTCAGTGCAAAATAATCGTATACCGTAAATGTTAAATTAATGATAGTCCATTTGTTCAAGTGAAATAAATTTGATGAAATTAAAAGGAAAAAAAATCAGTATGAATAATAGCTGTTCGCTTATTGTATATCCGCCTTCTGTTATTAAATTCCACGTAGGTTTTATGTGTAGGAGATGGATATAAAAAAAAAATAGAAGGCTAAATTAATGGATGGGTTTACACATACCTACTGCATTTGTTTAACAATAACATTTAAAAGAAATTATTTCATACACATACCTACTGCATTTGTTTAACAATAACATTTAAAAGAAGTTATACTTACTTTAAGATATTCGAATTATTTTCTGAGACGTTAATAACATTTTGTTTTAATATTTTAGGAGTATGGGGATCTTCTTACATACTGACATGTAAAATAGTTTCATGACTTGTTCTGTATATACATATGTATATATATTAAAAGACAACTCCCGCACTAGGATTAATTCCGACGGACGACGGATACAAAAATATCCAGACTCAGAACAATAATTTGAAGATTACACAAAGTGTTGTTTTGTTGTCACATCGCAGGGATGGCGCATTGCTTTAAGTAGTCACCTCGCCACCACCTCGTGTTATGGGTTCGATCCCCGCTCGGAACAACACTTTGTGCAATCTTCAAATTATTGTTCTGAGTCACATATCTACATCTCTTTAGTTCAAGTATATTTTTATTTACTCATTTCAGATTTCTTTGTTTTTAAGTCGATTAAAAAAAGTTTAAAAATAAAATCTTAAGATATCATGAATAGTTTCGTCAAATCCTAATCAAAGTACATTATGTACATTATGTACTACCTATACAAATCTCATCAATTCGCAACTTTGATGTTTATCTAACATTTTTTTATTCAGCCCCAGTCCCGAAAGCAATCTAGTTGGGCGCAGTATTATTCCTTTCCCTTTTTTATTTTATCTAATTGTGCCCGCGGTATGCCCCAGAGATGGGGCTATGTGTCGCGGAGTATCTCCGGTGCCCTGCGCGGAAACCAATTTCAAAAGACCCAGAAACTGTACAGAGACGGGTTTCGTACGTTTTTTAGGACAATAAAGTTCTTTGAACGGACTTTTAAAGCATTGCTTTTATATATAATAAAACAGTACTGTAACAAACGATTAGTTAAATTGCACTCTCTTTAATTAGTACTTTGTCAGGTGACATGGTGATAAGTTGATTATTTTATTTATTTAACTCATTAGTTGTGTTGTTGTTACTGAAATTACACACGTTTATGTGTAATTTAATTGATAAATGTACCGGCGGTTTTTAAGTAAAAAAGCGAATGAAACTATGTTCACTTTGTTTGATTTAACTATTTTATTTAAAAGCCCTGTTTGCGTTATCTATCCATCAAGAAGTCAACCCTCTATGAACCAAAAATCCTTATTAACATAGAGATGTATATCAAATCGTAGGGTAAATATTATTCGGAAAGGATATGTAGCTCCGGCCCTGGCGAGCGTGGCACCCCCCCTCAGCCCGCGAATGACACTGACGGATCGCGGGACATTAGTCATAGTCGAGACCTCCCGCCCTCCCCTCCCGATAACCCCTCGACACCCGCACATACCCTGTTTATTTACTTTTTGTAATGCTATTGATGTTTAATTATAGAGCACCCTAATGTAACTTGTGCCTAAATTTGACGCGTCATGTTTTGCTTGTAATATTTCATTGCATCACTAATATATTTTGTTAGTGCATGTCGTTTACATGTGCTATTTCTAAGCAATTATCTGTCTCCAGTCAATATATCAAGGAAATATAAAAGCGTAAGTTGAGTATGCGTACACGCTATCTTTAAAATGAATGTAGTCGAGTTGATGAAAAACGTACTAGATACTAAAGTCTTGAACTACCTCTAATCTCAGGTGAAGATGTAATGTTTTCACGAGTTTCATGTTTTAGATAACAAAGGCGAAAAGTTTTATAAGACTGACATATTATTTACCCACTCTGGTTGTTAGCCCATATGTTCAGTCAAGATTTCTCGTTTTTTTTTTTTTCTATTTTTGTTTTGTATTTTGCATTGGGAAAAAACCTTAACTGTGATCATTTGAGGTAGGTCCTAAATCTATGCTCTAAAATGCTGAAATCCATCTCTCATCATCATCATCGTCCTTTGTTCTACAGCTTGATGCGTTATTTTTAAGGCTGTCATTTAAAAAATCGCTTTTGCGTAGAAGATCACCTGAATTTTAGAGTATATACTACACAAAAATCATACATCAATGATAAGAAACAAGTTGAATTGAATTTTTCATTAAATATCCGACGTTGTCACACATCAATCGTAAGTCTGTCATCACTTTTGCGCTACCTGAACGGAGTGCCTCCCTTATCACATAGCGTATGATGGATCACTCCCGCCTATCTGTTAATTAAGATTTTCGCGACTCTCACGTGTAGACGGATGTTGGCAATTTAACTTAGAATTTTGCTGACAAAGAAAAATTGAATTGAGATAGTCGGATTGAAACCAAATTCAGATTCATTGTAATATAACTTCAAGTAGAGTTGTGAAAATATGTATTACGGGAGCCACACTGTAAGTTTTTTAGAAAAAAAAAGATGGAACGATATACAAACCTGTTAATATTTTAATTGCTTTTCGAAGTAGTCTCCGTTCTTTTCTAATCACCATAGAACCATTGACTGAAGCAGTAAGCTTCTTTAGGAGTCTCGTCCTCGCCTTTTTCAAAGGTAGCCACTGCATCTTCAGGGTTCATAAAATGAATTCCTCTGAAAATGGTAGAGCCATGCTTAGGCACGTTTGGGCCGGCTCGACCGGTACGATACTACGGCCTCACAGAAAACCGGTTGTGAAGTAATGCTTGCGTTGCATTTCCCAGAATTAGCGAGATTTCCAGAGGCCCAACATTCCCTCTACCCTCATCCCCCCTTCATACATCCATCTCTTCATCAACACTCTCTTCTTCCCCTCCCCGCAACCCCCATCCCTCATCATCCTCAAAGGCGGGCAGCGCACTTACGACTCTTGGGTTGTAGGTGTCCATGGACGGCAGTTGTCACTTACCATCAGATGAACCATCCGTTCATCTGTCCCCTATAGTAAAAAAAAATCCAAGCGACTACGTTTTTGATCTTAGGTCAAATTATGTGGTATCCACCTAGCACAAAGCTTTCTGACACCTAAATGTTCTTTTAAGACTTTGTGTACCTAACATACCAATGCCTAAAACTGCCCAAATCTGTTAATATATCCCCCTGCTATCAGCTTCTATCGTAAGCCCCACAGTACTCACGTTTTTTTTTAGTAGTCGCCGTAAAAGTTCCTTCTCGAAAATGTTTAAACTCATAAAAAGAGATCAAAACAGTGGCACGAGATGGGGCTTCGTTATGAAATAACGAAAATTTTCTGTAGTTAAATCCATTTCGACGAATGACTGTCTATTATAAAAACTTACAGTGTGTACCTACGTATATTCGGTATCTACGAGTCCCTAAATGTTAACGATAACTGTTCATGTAAAGTAAGAAAATTTATAAAAAACAAGAGTCGCTTTCTAACACAGTTTATTTATTTGAAACATGTATTTTTTTATAAAAACGCTTATGTGTCCTTCTTTTCTGTCACTTTCAAGTTGATATTATTGGTCTAGTGGTTAGTGACCCTGACTGCTGAACCGTAGGTCACGAGCTCAACTCGTACACGGGGCATATACTCATAACTTGTGTGATTTACAAATAGTTGTCTTGATTCAATGTTTGTAAAGCCCCCGCGACACAGGAAATATTGCTAACGCGGAAGTTGCCTTACATTATAATTTTTTTTTAATAAATATTTCCAAAGTTATTACAACGGAGTAAAGCAAAACTTACATTATTGAACATATTAAGAAAGTTAATAAACCTCCAAATAACACTATAAAGATATTTTAGTAATAAAGGGAAACCTGATTAAATTAATTTATAAGGTTTTAGATTTCCGAGTACAAATCTTTATCATGGTATATAATAACACTTAAAGAACAATTATCAAACTAAAGAAACGGCTGCAAGTGCAAAATCTATCAAGACTTAGATAGTTCGTTGATCGCCGACAGAGGGCGGGCTCGAATAACCATTTGTCAAACAAGGCTCATTATGATCGAATCTGGTAAAATCTCAAGGGATTATGCGTCTAAGTTCGAACTTGGAAGCTAGATAACCGATATAGAGTAAGGAGCTTAAAAACATATATGGAAAACACTTTTTTAGATTGTTAAGAAATGCAATTTGATTAACCGACTTCAAAAATGGAGGAGGTTCTATATTCAACTGTATGTATCTTTTAAGTAAGTGATTTGATCATTGGTTCCCAGGGAAATCGAGGAAATACTAAAACTTTATGGGCACTGACAATGTTTCTTTGATATACTTTCTAAAGCTGTTAAGATATTGGCATCTCATATTGCTGAGCTGATAGTCCACTATAAGTATAAGGAGTTGAGGGATGATTATCGTATCAAATTGCACGTCTTTACGTTTTATAATGATGGCGCATCCAAGAGGCTTCATTGTTTCAAAATTAAAAACCTATTTTTATAATTTTAAATGCTAATTAAATATATTTGAAATATAATTGCACTTTATCCTTAGGTTCGTCTTGGCCTTTAAGCCACCTAGTAATCAAAGAAATTTAATCGAAACATCAGGCTGTATAATTATGAGGATGTATAAGTATTATTAAATACCCGTTAATGTATCGCTCTGATCAAGAAAGAAAAGAGTGGAATTTCTGTCAGTAGTAAGTTCCTAATGGTATGGAACATTTTCTTTAGCCTAGCGTTAACATAAAAAAAAACAATCAAAACAAGACAAAATATGCAGTGCTGTAAAACTGTTCTTTGTCCAACAACAATTTACTGTGTACTTTGTTAAATCTGTGTACGACAATTATAAAACCATTACACGATAGATATAAACTTATCGCGACCGCCAATCACAAACGAGAAGTCGAAATAAATCGATGTTACATCCAATCATTACTCTGTGTCAGGATCTACTCAATTAAAATATCGTTAATGCAATAACATCAAAGAAAACAATACCCTATCAGCATTGTGGTTAGGTTGTATTTTCATTTGTGAATACTTTTACCTTGCAATGGTCATTATGGTAAATGTAGTATAGTATAAACCACGAAATCGCCGTGTCGGAATCGGAATATAGGCAAAATAAACAGTTGGTTGAGCTGCTCTGGACACGAGGTTGTAACTTTTAAATGATATGTATGTATATAAAGGCTTACATTATATGTACCTATATTAACACCACTAGGACGATATTTATCAAACATAAAAAATGTGAGCAAAAAAAGAATAGTTGCGCTTCTAGGTAATATTTAAGGAAAAACTTGGGATAGCCTGTCGTTTCCTGGATATATATTTGAACGACATTCCTGAAGAAATTCTAGCTACTAGGTAATTTGATATATCTATATATTTATACTCACTTACGCCGAAATCCCCGAAGGTTGAATTGATTCCCACACTTTGCCGATAATAATTTAGTCCCAGTAACGTAATAGAGAGCAAGCCTATTGCCGTCATCCGGGCAATTTTGGGAATAAGATGGGAACATTTGGTGTATATTGACAAGAAAGGGAGGATAGAAAGAGAAGGAAATAGATATTGTTTATACAGATGAACTGAGGAGTATGAGCAATGCTTCAAGCAGGTCAGAGGGGCATACCAAAACGAACTGGCTGGTGTCGGGAAGTCCGAGTCCTCTATCTAATTCTAATTTTTTATACAAATCCCAAAGAAACCTGCTAATTAATAAGTGTACCTGTTATTAAAGCTGAAGCCACTTGAGTCACTAGACAACTAAATTATTATAACTTAAAGTCGTTGTTTCGGTTTTAATTTACATTATTCTAATTTGTATCGAAGCACTCTATCAAATTACTCTAGAACATTACCGATGTATTACGTAAGTAGATATTTTCATAATCAACACATGCCACGTTGCAATTTATCAGAGCACTTACCTAAGTAAAGAACTTTACTATAATCTACATTCTTTTTAAATTATTACATTTCATAACAATTTTAAAGAAGGATTATAAAAGTGATAACGCATTGTTCTAATTACTTGACTTTCCGCGTAGTTTTTCAATTGTTTAAATGTTCAAAATGGACCTCTTTTAATAATTGAGGTCATCGTGGTGAATGCATATTTGTAAATACTAGGACCGTAAAAACCAAAAAATAATAATAAGGAATCTGTGGCTTACATATATTGACGATTGATGGAGTCCAATCCGTATATTTTTTATGTATGTATGTAATTTGGTGTCCCTTATTTTTCAAAGTTTTAAATTTCTAACGCATTGGTCTTAGTTTTGTTCTTGCGGTTAACACGTATTATTTTACATTTAAAAGATGGCAGTGGAATTATGAAGCAATAAAAAAAGTATTTTCTTAGTTGGTGATGTAAATTATCAAATAAGAGGCGCAGAGTTACCTTATGTTACACATACTAATAAGCTAAATATGTACCATTATAATTACACAACCACAAATAAAGAAATAAATTCAAATTATGGTGTTCTCTTTAGTAATGTCTTCGGTTCTCCTTTACTCTTGAACCAATCACCTTTTAATCGGCTGGCTTATTTTAAGCTCCATTTTATATGTTTATTCATCGTGAGTAACCTTCCCTTCATTAAAAAAAATACTAAAAACTAAACACTAAAATAAAAATAAGATAGGTACTTCTATTTTCTCGTCACTCATCACCCACAATTTTAATTTTATTGAGAAAACAGTTCAAAATTACATTATGAATACCCTTCTACGTTGAAAAGCCTGCCACTTAATACTCCATTACGAATTTAGAACAACGAAACACAACACCTATATGTAATTTTTAAAAGAAAATATTTACCATCCTCATCCCGGTGTACGGGCGATAAATTACTAGTAATTTCGTACTCGGGTGATACCTGAGCTCAGTGAAAAAACACGAGACATAGACGTCTTGGTGCGTCGCAAATTACGGTCATCATCTTCTCATCAAGGCGTGGGTACGCGTTGATGTATAGCAGTTCGGCTGGAGGGTACAGGGGTACACGACGCACAGAGTAGACAAACTGTGCAGTGGGTGAGAAATTTGATGATTAGGCACAGAATATCTCTACTGTTTATCTATTTTATAGTCTGCTGCAACTTTGACATTTTGCACATAATTGAGACTGCCGAGATGACTCTCTCTGACCACAATCTACCACTGTTAGACATCTCTATTTGCGTAATGAGATCGTTTCCTCCTAGTGAACAGGTTCAGTATAACCACTTTGTAACATAGAAGGGACATATAATCCTTTTTTTTTTAAATTTAGAACCATTAAAAATCATTTATTAAAGTTTGTTACTTAAAACACTTTGATCTTCACTTCCCACTTTGATCCCGAGTCTTTTAAGAGGGGCGTGAAAAAGCATCTCACCAGGCCGTTATAGCGTGGCATTGACTAGACATGCAATAAGGATGGTGACCACCACTCTTTGACTCCACATATTGTTTTCCATCAGGCAAAGTGGAGTCACTATGGTAGGCTAATATATATATAAAAAAAACAGTTTAACCCATCGTAAACATTATCTCTTTTGCTCATGAAGCTTTGACATCCCAGTTTTAGCTTTTGCTACAACTGGGGTTCTTGTTAGAGCACTACACTACATAAGCATGTTTTGCACAATATACTTACTGATAAGAAAATTTAATTGGTTAAGTCCTCTTGTTATAAATTTCTACTAGACTTAAAAGTTATAACTATCTGAACTAACAACTTCATAGGTCTCTAACCATGATCTTCGTGCTATCTGCTTCTTTCAAAAATTAGTACCTTCGTCATGTGACTTAATCTTTGTCGTATACATGAGCACCTTAACAAAAGAGAGAGTTGACTTAAGGAGTAAATGGTTTGTGTTCAGCGTTAGATTTTAAACTGTAAAGTTGTTCGCAAGAAACAAATGACTAGGAAACAAAATCACCGTAGTATTATTCCGTTAGGTTTCTAAACTTATATTGGCTTGCCACCTGCAAGAGTATAAATAGGACTGATAGTTTGATTAATTTCTCACTGTCCTTAATGCATGAGTTAATTATGGAAGCAATTATTACACAGGAACGGTCATGTCATACTACGCAAAAAGAGAGATGATTGCTTAATGTAATGTTTCGTTGTAAGCTGTTTTACAGTTGTTCCCTACTACCTAGACTTTGAATTGCGAACATCTCTCAACATTGGTTATTATTTATATATCAAATGTAAATTATATACATTTACTGAAAAAATGCTGTTCATGAAGAGTTAGATAATTTATAAAATCTATCTAAACTTTTACAGTGCAAATACGTATGCATATACTGACAACGCTGTAAGATATTAGTTGATGTTGGTAGTACTTGAAATAGTAAGCAAATTTTCTATCTAAGCCAGGATATCCTTTCAAAGTTTTTTATCTTATAAATATGTGTGTGTATATTGTATAAATGTGTGTGGTGATATTTTAAATGAATTCCTAACATCCGTATATAAGAAATGTAAAACAGATAATTGGTCTGAAATGAAAAGAACGACAAGTAAATATATAACAAAAAAGGATTAGAAAGGCAGCAGAGAGCTTGTCACGGTAACTAATCGACGCGCACGCGTGTCCAATTCAAATGACATAGAAACAATTGCTTCTATTCACGTTTTAGAAGGTAGCTATGGGTGCACAATACGATATGGAGAAATTGATAAGTACAGGATATACTTGAAGGATGAGCAGTCACGATTAGATATTTGTCAACTAAAAAAGTAAACTAAAGAAACTGATATTAAAATGGACTGGGGTTATAAAGAGAATGAATTTCTGTGATAGCATTACACAAAGTGGGTATGAACCAAATTCAATTTTTGAAACTCTCCATCTGTTTGGTAATAGTCGAATGTTTGTGTACTGGGCTATTGTACAATGAAAACTTTTTTACTTGTGACAGGAAAAGGTCTGGCCATCCACGTAATAAATGTACAAAAAAGGTGATAAAAGCAGTATTCGATCAATTTGAAAAAATCCTGTCCAAAAATAAAACATTATATCTTAGGAAATGAATATAGTACGTAAAACCCACAAGGCTGTGTGCTATCACCCACGCTGTTTCTTCTGCATATCAAGGACATGCTGCAGATTAGCAGCATTCATTGCTATGCAGACGATAGCACGAGTGATGCCTTTTACACCGGCCGCGCTAACATTTCTCGGGTAAACGTCATCGAAAGCCGATCCAAACGTGTGTCTGAAATCGAAACTTCTTTATCAAAAGTTTCAGATTGGGGTCGTCTTAACCTAGTCTACTTTAACCCACGAAGACACAGGTTTGCGCGTTCACCGTTAAAAAGATGCCATTGGTCGTATCACCTCAATTTGAGAGCACTTCCCTAACTGCATCAGCCAGTATCGGAATCCTTGGCGTCGATATTTCAAGCGAAGTCCAGTTTCGCGGTTACTTAGAGGGTAAGGCCATATTAGCCTCGAAGACGCTTGGTGTGCTAAACAGATCGAGATAGTATTTTACTCCGGCCCACCGCCTGCAACTTTATAAGGCGCAGGTTCGGCCGCACATGGAATACTGTTCTCATCTCTATGCAGGTGCACCCCAGTACCAACTTCTCCCTCTTGACCGCATTCAACGGAGAGCGACTCGCATCATCGACTGCCAAGATATTTCTGATCGACTTGACACCTTGGCGTTGCGTAGAGATGTAGCTTCACTCTGCATCCTCTATCGCTTGTATCATGGGGAGTGTTCAGAGGAATTGTTCGGACTTATACCGGCTGCTGATTTCCGCCATCGTCCTACGCGACAAAATATCCATCCCCATCATCTGGACGATTGGCACTCCACCACTGTGCGCTTCCAGAAGCTTTTTGCCTCGCACAACCAGCTTATGGAACAAATTGTCACCTGCCGTATTTCCGAACCGATACGACCTTCAAACCTTCAAGAAAAGAGCGTACTCCTACCTAAAAGGCCGGCAACGCACTTGTGACTCTTGCGTCACTTACCATCAGGTGACCCGTCTGCTCGTTTGCCCCCTATCACATAAAAAAAAAATAAAAAACAATACCATGTCACGTATTTATACGACGACTCAGACCTTGAGACTGACAGACAGATTGCAGCCTATAAGAGACGCACATCATTATTCAACCATCATCATTCATCATTGTTATTTAATTGATCATTTAAAAATAAATAGGGTGGTTAAATCAAGGGACGGTCACAGAAAAAAAAAATATTGATGAGAAAATGTTTACTGTCGAACAAAATTTTAACAAGCAGAAGCGAGTTTATGCTCAAAGCAGAGTACAACGTGCGCATTATCCGACTTCAGTGATTAAATTATCAGTGATCAGTTTGTCGGGGTGTTACCTATCAAGGTCCCTCCGTGAGCCATATTTTTGTGAAAAAGGTGTCAAAACATCGCCACAAGTGTATCAAGAAACAATTCTTGAGGAGGTGGTTAAGGGTCTTAACAACACCATGTTCCATAACCAAGAATATTCTTTTAGCAAGACTCAGCGCCGTGTCATAAAGCTCGATCCACCCAAACGTGGTTGGAAAAGAACATTTTGGACATCATCAGAGCTGAAGACTGGCCTTCATCTAGTCCCGATCTTTTCCCGCTGTTTTTGTGTTTTATTTTTTATCTATTTATTATTATATTTATATTATTTATTATATTTTATGGTCAGTTTTAGAGAGTATGGCATGTTCTAAACGTCACGATAATTACCCGGAGTCCCTAAAACAATCCATGAGATTGGCAGTAAAGAATTTTCCACTGGAGGGAGTGCATCTTTCTACTGATAACTGGCCTCAACATTTAAAGGACTGTATAAAAGCTAATGGAGAGTCTAGACTAAGACTAGGTAAATATAGAAACTGTTACTGTAAATATTTATTTTATTTATTTATATACATTTAAGCCTAGCGTTTTAATATTTCGCTACGCATACGTAGATAACTTTTTCAATGGGTCTTATTTTTTAACACCTACATTTGCTAACATGTTACGTGGTTTGTGAGTAGATATCCTAATAACGAAACTCTATTACACACAAAAAAAAAACATTACATCCGACCTTAATCTGTCCGCCCTGTGAAAAAGCATAAATTTTCTTATTTTTTCACGTCCACCCATCTAATAGTTTTTACGTATCAAGCGGTAGTGGTATAGAAAAACGTAATTTACCAAAACGGATCGGTGGTAAAAAGTGGGTTGGCCGTCAGATCATTAGTAGGAGCCAATGGTCGTTACCTAAAAGTCATTAGCGTCAACTTTTACTGTAATTTGAGGTTGTATACCGACATACATACATATATACGCACGTATATACGCGTATGTGATGGCCATTTGCATTATAATCATTTATGTAAAAGTACCAATTTTGTGTTATTAGTTACGACTTTTGATGATGACTTGATGGGGTTAAAACTTCATTGCAAAATTGTATAGATCCTACTGATCTGGTGTCTTTTTTGTAATATTTTTACTCGACTGTTATGATGGAACATTTAATCGAAACAGTTAGATTTTCTGTATAAAAACTAATTTTAAGTTGACGAGAGACCTACTTCATAATTATCATATTAATGAAGTTCTACGGTGACTAATAAAATGAATATAAATTGGCTATAGAAATTGATTAATCGTCAGTATCATATTCATAAAATATGAAAAGGAATACAATACTAACGAGATTAGTATTTTCTTGCTTGATAATTATAACTCGGTGTGAGTTAAGGTTTCTTCAACTTATTTTATTATTGGTTGCGTGACTATTCTATAAATTGTACGAGTTATTGCTTTTCAAACAACTGTATATGAATAGATTGAAAAGTCAAGGAATTATTCTATCGGTATACACTAAATCATATAGACTATCATTTCATTGATATTTTTATAAAGTAGTTTCAGTAGATATGTATTTACTAGATACATTTTCTAGTGAAGAGATTAGACAGATTTGAAGTCGGATAAAATTATTTTACAGGTTTTTAATTCATTTTGGTAATGTAAACACTCTATGAACTAGAGAAGATTTAATTCATCATAATCTCCCTCCCAATTCGGGAATTATTCTAAGGTTAATCTGTATTTTCTTTTCTTTCGGGTGTAGTCCATGTGTAGATTTGTGTTTGTTTGATACTTTATCTTTATTTTAGTTAATAATTGAAAAAAAATAATTGAATTTGAAATTATAATAAAAAAACTGTTTTAACGAATTCATCGCAAAAAGTCGTCATTGGTAATTTCCGTCAGTTTGTCGCAAAACTTTTTTACACTAGTCAGTGCAGTCAATTGATCTAATTGCGCGTTCCATTACAATAATGTCTTATAATCGCAGAGCTATTTGTAAACGCCGCGTCGAGCTGCAATGAGGTGTGGAAACGGACCGTTTTGCGGTGCGCGCTTTCAGTAAAGCATGTACGGTTCAAAGGCAAGAGGCAGCGATAGATCTTTGGGTGGCTAGAGCTACATTTTAGATAATTTACTCAAAATTCAAAGGACTTTAGGACATTTAATTTATGAGAAACCTGGATTTCACCTTACTTTATTTAACCTTATTATTTACACTAGCGACATTTCAGCTACAGTCTCAACTAGCCTCGCCTAGTAATTAATCTTTTATTATATGTTTATTACATTCATACGCTGTATGTATGCAACTTTTATGTATCCTTGACATGTATGTATATCATTTTTGTTCCTATTTTATCTCAATGCACCAGACACTGCCCCAGTACTCTTCTCTTTGACGTTTTCTCTTCATCCTATGGTTGCCTGTAAGATATCGCCTCGTGTGATAAGGCCGACGAATTGTACAATTTGTCTGTAGTTGTATGTTCTTAGTGTATTTAATAACTGGTGTATAATAACAGTATTATTATTATTGTTACTTAACTGAACTTCTCTTCTCACTTTGCTTCTCATATTGCTATTTAAATCTTCATAGACTTTTTACCGTAATCGCCATTGGTACAACAAAATGGTGTGCATTTTGCACACCCATTAAATAAATGCTAATATGGGCCAAGTAAATTTACAAATTAAATAAGAACTAATTAAAATGGGTTTATTGTCTAGTTAAATTCGCTAAAGCTTTTGTTCTATACTCCATAGACTCGTTGCATTACAGGAACATTGTCGGTCGCACTGATGGCCAGTAGCTGTGCGGTTTAGAAATCGATTCAACTATTCATTATTGTAATATATTTCCTGTTATCGGACCCCTTGTAATTGATATCTAGTTTAATAACAGATAGTGAATTAAGGTAACATAAATTTGAATAGCATATTGCTGTTGTACTTTACCATTACAAAGAGTGCGTGTTACGTCATAACGGTAATAGGTTCTGTCCCATTTGATACAAATAAAAAAGAAATATTGTGAATAACTTTCATTTAAAAGTAGGTACTTTACATTCCATAGTTGGGCATATTGTTCATTTTGTGGCATGCTTTGGGACTTAATTTAAACTAGTACATTGTTTTTAACACATAATACACAGTAACTTCTTTTAAACTTAGTATAAGCAGCTCAAAACTTGATTACACATTTAGAGATTTAAATTCTGTTTAAATTTAGGTATGTGATAGTAATGCAAATGTAGATAAGAACTGTATGTAGGGTAGGGAACTTACATTCGTGTGGCACTTTATATGTTGGCCCTCTCGATAGTGCTTGCTATAGCTCACCCGTAATTTAGATTCTCGCAGGTCTTTCTTATTTTAAGCGCTTTAAGAAACATGACACTTAAATGAAACCTTAACCCTGGTTTAAGTTTGTAGGTAAACGTTTATTTGATATTTTTAAAATAACTTGTGTAAGTATTAGATATAAAAGATAATAAAAGCTACGCAAAGCAATATACACTTTCGCATGAAATTTGAAGCGAAATTCTTTCACATCTAGGCAGTGCGTTCACTCTTTACGTACAAGTATTATAATTAGTGAGTAAGGCGGTAAACGGGTCACGGAACGTTACAGGGCTGATATACGTACATAGAGGAGGATTAGGAGTCAGTTTTTACCCTTTGTAAAACAATTTTTCTCCATTTTCTAAAATAAATACATAATTGACATTTAAAAAAGTACAGAACCGCCTTCAATGTCAGTTTCCTATTCTTTTGCGTGATACCTTTAAATCGTGAATGCGTGTAATTTACAGACTCATTTAAAACGTAACGTCACTTAAAAAAATATCTTCAACTCTACCTCTCTTATCGTTAAGGAGTGTTGTACCTTGCACTAGCTAAAACAAATAGAGCAGAAAAATAGAGACGGGTAGAGCGCCATTTACCACGGATCCTGATACACAACTTTCTCCTCTTCGACATGGATTCGTCATGGGTGCTTTTAATATGGCCTTTTTTCAATATACCGCAGATATGGTCAGTGTACGTTTTTCAGTTAAACTTTGTCACTACATCCTCTTTAAACTCACACCGTTTTCTAACCACATTCATTCCTCTCTTTGTCAATCAATCTAACATTACACATGCTTCTCAGAGAAGGAATTTCCACGGCATTAATTTTACTCTCATGTTCTGACATATCCAACTCTCGCTGCCATACATCAAAGTTAGGGCCAGAACTGTCTTATGAACAGCCCGACTGCTTTTAACTACACGTTCTGACGTGCGAAGACTTTCACCTTCATTTTACTGGATTGTACTTTCAAGCCCTTCATCTCAAGTTCATCTTTCATAATACTTATCATCTCTTGCAACTCATTCGCCTAAGATGCAAGTAAGACTTGATCGTCGGCGTACGAGAGGAACTTGACATGAATCCTAACATACCATAAATAAGTTAAACATCGCAAAACATGCGACCACCACATTAATTTACTCGTTCAAATAAAATAAAAATGATGAAAATTTGTCTACAATTGGCGGCAAAATCGCTTAAAATACATAAAAAAATATAACCAGAAATAGTATGACTTTAGTAAATCTACACAAGTTTGGTCTTCCGCATGACGCATTATTCATGTAGTATAATTTTAAGGTAAGGTTTGAATTCTCGGACTTGAAGAAGAATCTTATGTTTTTAAGATTAATACATAACAATTACGGGGGCCACACTAAAAGTTTTAAGAAAATAAAAAATGGCATGTAAAAATATAAAAGCCTGTTAATATTTTTATTGCTTATCAAAGTAGTCTCTGTTCCTTTCTAAGCACCGTCGCATACTATGAAACCATTGATTGAAGCAGTGAGAGTCGCTTTAGGGATCTCTTAGACGCCTTTTTGAAACCTAGCCACGGCACCTTCAAGGTTCATAAACAAATTCCTTTATCATAATATTTTATTTTTCTGCAACGACGACAGGGTGACCGTCCAAGACCACAAGGAAAGCGGTGAGGGAGTTCCCTCCACTCCCCTCTCTAATGCCTAGAAGTAGGAGTACACCTCGCACTCTTTCCAGTGCTGCGCCTGTGCCTGGAACCTCGACAGCTGTCCCTACAAAAGACGTTTGGCAGACAGTTGAAGGAGGTAAAAAGTCGAGCAGGAGGAGGAAGAAGGCTAATAAGAAAGCCGCCTCACCACAAGCGCCTGCAGGAGCGACGAAAACGCAAAGGAAGTCGCGTAAGCTCGAGTCGCCGAAAACGGCAGCCTTCGTTGTTACAGTGCTGCCGGAAGCGGCAAATAAGGGCCTATCGTATGCTGCCGTCTTCAAGAAGGCCCGAGACTGCCTCACTTCCGAGTTTGGGACTGCAGGTGCTCGCTTACGCCTTGCCCAGACGGGGGCTCGCTTACTCGAGTTCCCAGGGGTTGAAGGCATGAAGACAGCAGACACCTTTGCACAGAAGTTGCGGGGAGTGTTCGCAGAAGCAGATGGTGTCAAGATTGCCAGGCCCACCAAGTGCGCTGTGATTCGTATATTGGGCTGGATGACTCTGTGTCGGTGGACGATGTCCGGGTGGTAGTCCAGCAGAAGGCGGGTTGCACCTCGGACAATATTAGGATCGGCACCATCCGCCCCGGCCAAGGAGGTCTTGGTGCGGTGTGGGTAAGCTGCCCCGTGGCAGTCGCCAAAATTCTAGGCGAAGCGGGAAGGATCCTTGTCGGTTTCGTAAATGCCAAAGTCACAATTCTGGCTGCGAGACCGATAAGGTGCTTCAAATGTTTAGTGACAGGGCACACCCGCACCAAATGCGGAAGCTGTTTTAATAGCAGCGGACTTTGTTTCCGCTGCGGACGACCGGGGCACAAAGCGGCGGAATGTTCAGCCTCCTTGTCCAGACGAACCTGAACCACTGTGCCGGTGCGCAGGACCATATCCTGCAAACCATGGCAGAGTGGTCGATAGGTGTAGCCGTAGCTGCAGAACCATATTATGTTCCTCCCCGGCCAAACTGGCTGGGTGACCGGGACGGCTCTGTAGCAGTCATTGGCTCCACGACGGCTGATTCTCCGCCCTTGTGGTTAAGAGACAAGGGTACTGGATATATTGCTGCCGAATGGGGGGGCATCACCATATACGGTGTTTACTTCTCCCCCAACCGGAGTCTGAGTGATTTCGAGGTTTTCCTTAACAACCTGGAGACCTCGATACGGGGACTAGCGTCTGGGCACGTCCTAGTGTTGGGGGACTTTAACGCCAAATCCGTGGCGTGGGGTTCTCCCAGGACGGATGCACGAGGCGACGCAGTTGAAGAGTGGGCGACATCGGTGGGCCTCTGTCTCCTAAACAGAGGCTCCACCAACACCTGTGTGCGACATCAGGGAGGGTCGATAGTGGACCTCTCGTTCGCTACCCCTGCTCTAGCCGCACTAGTAAGGAACTGGCGTGTCCTGGAAGAGGTTGAGACGCTCTCGGATCATCTCTATATTCGATGTGAGCTCTCCCGGACCCAGGACCCCAGAAGGGGTCACACGACGCGGCGATCATCCCGCTTTCCGCGGTGGGCTGTTTCAAAATTAGATAGGGACCTACTAGAGGAGGCCGCCATCATTTATTCTTGGCTGTCTCCGCAGCCTCCGACTGAAGAGGTAGACATGGGGGCGGGCCGCTTTTGCGATGTGGTAACGCATATCTGCGATGCGGCCATGCCCCGTATTCGAGGTAGTCGGCCTCCAAGGAAGGAGGTCTATTGGTGGTCCCAGGAGTTGGCAGATCTCCGCGTGGCCTGCATTCCAGCCCGGAGGTCCTACACCCGTAGCCGTCGGCGTCACCGCGAAGATGGGGAAGAGGACCGGCTTTATGAGGAGTACCGAGAGGCACTTAAAACTCTGAAGCTGGCCATTTGCCGCGCCAAAGAGGAGAAGAGAAAGGAGATGCTGGAGGGTCTCGATCGTGACCCCTGGGGTCGCCCATATCGTGCGGCGCAACAAAAGCTCCGCACGCTGGGCCCCCCCCTTACTGAGACTCTCCAGCCCAGCTTCCTGCAGGAAGTGGTTGAGGGCCTATTCCCGCAACGGGTGGAGCACTCACCCCCGTCGATGGCCCCCTTGGCCGGAGACGACGGGGAGTTCGAGGAGGAAGATGTTCCACCCGTCACAGAGGCAGAGATAGGGGCGGCTGTCCTTCGAATCCGTTCTAAGAACACCGCTCCTGGACTGGATGGAATCCCTGCCCGAACATTGACCCTAGCCCTCAATCACGTGGCGGACCGCCTCAGGGAGGTGCTCGACGCATGTTTGGCGTCTGGACGCTACCCTGACTGCTGGAAGAGCGGGAAGCTGGTTCTTTTGAAGAAGCCGGGACGGCCTACGGACTCGGTCGCGGCCTACAGGCCCATCGTACTGCTGGACGAGGCGGGTAAATTGTTTGAGAGGGTCCTCTCTGCCCGCATCGTCCGGCACCTAAGCGAGGTCGGCCCCGATTTGTCGGACGCCCAATTCGGTTTTCGAGCTGGGCGTTCGACGATCGATGCTGTAATGCGCCTGAGGGCCGTGACCGAAGAGGCAGTGAGCTGTGGCGGCGTGTTATTGGCGGTGTCTTTGGACATCGCCAACGCATTTAATAGTCTGCCATTCAGCTGCATCAGGGAAGCGCTCCGCTATCAAGGGGTGCCATAGTACCTGAGGCGGTTAGTGGCAGACTATTTAGAGAAGCGTACCGTCGTGTACGAGGATCGAGAGGGAAATTTGAGTCGTCGGCCCATGTCGTGCGGTGTTCCGCAGGGGTCTGTCCTCCCTGTCCCTTCGAGGTGACTTCCCCCCTGGGCTGGGCGTAATCTGTTACGCCGATGATACTCTGGTCACAGCCCGGGGGTCGAACTTTCAAGAGGCGGCACGCTTGGCCACCAGAGGAGCCTCACTGGTGGTCGGGCGGATCGAGGCGCTAGGCTTGCGGGTGGTCCTAAATCCCCGTCGAGGTCCACCTGCTGGCGCCTCCATAATGGTCAACTCGATCCTTGTACCGGTTTGGGCCCACATACGATATCTGGGCCTGATCCTCGGCGGAAGATGGCGCTTCGACGAGCACTTTTTGCAGCTGGCTCCAAAGTTGGTCGGTGCTGCGTCCGCCCTTGGGCGACTCTTGCCCAATTTGGGTGGACCTAGCGTAGCCACAAGACAGCTGTACACGGGGGTTGTCCGGTCAATGGCGGAGCGGGCCCGGGAGGACGATCTCCACTCGGACCCAATTCGCCGCCGGCGAACCGGGCGGCGTAGGCGCGCTTACCAGCGCCTCATGCCACCCTGAGTGTGGCCGCGGGTGGTCGGGACGGGTTTTCCCCTCCACCCGCTATAGTGGCCAGCCGCGAGGAGGCGACGTCCTGGTGTGCCTGGGCATTGCCTAATTGAGAGTTACCCATAGGTGGTGCCCGCGTTTTGCGGGCAACAGGCGCTAGGGGGGGTCCGGATGTCTTACTAAAGCTGCTCCCGGATTCCTCCTATTTTAAGCGCAGTATGGCACACCGTGTGGTTTAAGTCGGTCCTATTCCGACACACCGTTCCACCGAAAACCCCGGTGGGATGACGGCCCGAGGGGGTTTCCACACGATAAAAAAAAAAAAAATTAACCCTGGCATTGTCCTGCATAAAAATGAACTCTTCGCCAATAAAATGTGCGTAGGGTACCACACGACCCAGACAATCTTCGATATAACGTGACCCATTTAATGACTATAAGAGATGTCCAGATATAAAAGCAAGTTCAGTTTTTCCATCGGCGCTTATGCCTCCCTTAACCGTCCATGAACCGCCACCGTAACTGACTCTTTCTTCAATACAGCAATATTCAAAACGCTCTCCCTCTCTTTGATACACCTTTTTTCTTCTGTCTATATCATATAGCATGATCTTACTCTTATCAAAAAAGAGAACTTTACTCGCTTGAAGGTATGACCAATTTAAGTGCTTACGTCCAAAGTTAAGTCGCGCTCTTCTGTGGTCTACCGCCAATTTTAGGCAGGTCTATGAGGTTTCAGGCCGCGCTCCACTAATCTTCTTCTAACAGTAGAATCGCTTACAGTCAATTCTTGAACCTCACGAAGCCGCTACTGCAGTTGAATAGAATTGAAGTGACGACTTCTTAGAGAAACTGACGCAATATTGGTGTATTGCGTCAGTTTTTCTAAGAAATCAGACGTCATCATCATCATTATCATCATCATTATCATTATCTTGCTCAGATGTGTCTCGGTTTCTACCAGATTCTGGACGGCGAGTCAACATACAAGTCTCTGATAAAGCCGATACACACTATTGACAACAGAGAGGCTAAGATGCAAACTAGCAGCCACAATACGCTGACTATAACCTGAATCCATCAACACCACGACTTGGGCGGCTTCCGTGGGTGAGTTTGTTAGGAAAAAACCTGTTTGCTAGGATGTCACAGAGCTTAGTTAACTACTAAGTTAACAATCACTATTAACAATAACGTTTTTTTTTTTGCAAAAACATGTGATTAAATGCAGAAATTCAGACGGAACACACATTGAAAACAATATCTACTCTTTATTGCATGAAAATTCGATATTTGATTTTTATTGATATCACTCCTCTTTTTTATATAAATGCCCCCTAAATAGCATTTGCAACACTGTTTCGTTTGATAAGTGTATATCTTACCACCATTTGCTACTATTTACTATTGATTGGCAGGATTATTAAATATCTATTCATTTGACATTTCATATAACTTAGATGTCAGAATTGAAACATATTATAATTATCATTATTTTA
Organism: Tyria jacobaeae; assembly: GCA_947561695.1. NCBI lineage: Eukaryota > Metazoa > Arthropoda > Insecta > Lepidoptera > Erebidae > Tyria > Tyria jacobaeae. The sequence goes on from OX387218.1 coordinate 14,177,141, forward strand.
CATTTAATCTTGTTTATAAATGCAAATTCTTGATACGTTAATACTGCACTTTTCATGTTAATTGTTGGTCCACAAAGGGTTGTGAAGTCCCCTTGGGATAGAATGTTGATAGAACGTTAAACAAAGACATATACATATATAAAGGGTTACGGTTTGTTCTGATTTTCAACAGAGTATACGACAAAGGGACTGCACCAATACACAATAAATTGTTTTCTAAAATACTTCTCATTATCATTGAAATGAACCTGATGTTCTTAATATTTGACGTTATATATCAAATATTTTAATATTATAATGAATGTGTTGTGTAGTTAATTAACTTTTCAGATAAGATGTCTATTTTCTACTGTTGTAGAGTCAACCTTTTTTCTCTCTGATTATGACATCTACTTAATAATATACTCGTATTTATATATTATATTTTCAATTATTTCAAGTTATATTTAATACCATAGATAATTGTAATTAATTCAATGCTTGCAATATAATGAATAGTGATCAATGTTTATAAACAATCGTAAAACCTGTAAATTCATCAATAGTTGATTCTGTTGAAGAAGCTCCCTTTCAGAAGTAAAAAGCTTTTAGTGTTAGGGTATAGGTTACTAGTGTATAGGGTAGAACAGATTTCTGTTAAAATTAGAGTAAATTGCCTGAAATATATATGAATAAATGCCCGAACTGATAGTCAAAAGTAGCTTGGACTAACAGAAAATTAAGGCTTTAAAGGTTTCCGAAGTTCACATAATAAAAAGTACAAAAGAGTTGAGACAGAAGTCAGCACACATCGATAAATTTTTAAAGCAAAGCTTTTTATGTAAATGAATATTAAATTTGTTGTACCAAATTGCATGTAGCAACCCTGGAATGTAGCGTCGTCACTAACGAGTCGACAGCGTTCGGCCGTTATCCAAATGCGGGACGACCCGAAAATCCACTTAGCCAGCCTCAACAAGGAAAACTTTCGAAAGGGCTGCAACTCATACCTTAAAACAAAGAGGTGTTAGATTTGATCAAAGCTAGCGAAACATTGTAGTTAATAACGATCGGTTGTGGTTTTCGAAATGTACGGAATGTACAGTTTTAGTGTGACCCACGTATGTATGTATGTACATATGTATGATTTTTATTTCTAACGTCCTAGAGCTTGGACGGTTACTTCGATTTCGACATGTGAGGTATAATTTGCATCGTCTTAACAGTAGAAGTGACCTGGAGATTAACATTTAGAGATAACGTCAACAGAAAAAGAGAGTAACAATAATTTTATATTAATATTACTTTTAAGTAACTTACAAGATTATGTCTTTTAAAATTCTAGTTAACGAGTAGTTGTAATTGTTTGTTAGAGGTGGGTTTCACCTATACCAGTTTAAGGATTAAAATATGTATATATTTATTTTTAACACATGATGTAGAGTGCTACTTAAATTTCCAAATTAAAACAGCCTGACACCATGTACTGTAACCACTCCCACATTACTCACGATTATACTTTATGGGTGTAAAACTTTGCGATAGAAACATTTCTTTTAAATCTTCTTTTCGTATGGTTCTCGTAGTGAATACAGCCACCCCTTCTATTCCCGTGGGTATTACTGAAGGGGACTAAGAGATCGGACAGTTTTCAGACATGTCATCAGACAGTATATACACAGTCATATAATGCCGGTTGACGGCAATAGTCTTGCCCTCTATTACGTTGGTGGGACCATATTCTAATTGGCAAAATGTGGGTGTCATATACACCTCTGCCTATCCCTTAAGGGATATAGACGTGAGCATATGTATGTTTGATAAATCTTTTTCCTCGATAAACCAATACATAGACGCTGTTAAAACTCTATTATGTTTTCAACAAGCCTGACATTCAACTCTAATAAGGCAAGCCCCGAGTGGAGCCCCACCGTCTAATTAGCTTCAACGAGCGAACATGTACCAACTGTTGTTCCTTGCATAACGACATGATATTAAAACTTTATACTTGTGTCAGGTGCCTTAAGAGAGTGCTAACTTGTTGCCTAAATAACACTCTTGTTTTGTATAACAGAACCCTTTTCTTTATCATAACTTCTGCAACTATGGAAATAGGTAAGAGTTTATTTTGTCACTTTTACTCATTCTTTTTTGTAAAATAATTTGTCCTTTAGAATCTTAGTTCCAAAAAAAAATCTTTTGACGTTAACTCTTGAAAATAATGTTTTTTGTTTACAAATAAATAAAATGAGTTCGCTTATAGGGCAAATGCTATCGAATGAAAAAAATGGTTTAAACTTCACAGTGGGATAGATATAGCGTTTTTTTTTACAAAACAAAGAAATGATTAGTATCTTTGTTGTCCAAATTATTATGAAAATTCAAATTTTAAATTATTCCAGTCCTGTCACCTAGTTAGTCCATCATGTATCGGAATTGTTCGTATCGACTGGAATTGATACATTCAAGCAATTGTTGCATTCCAGCGATGTGCCCGAACCCGTCACTGCACTTGATTAGACTGCTACTGGATAAATGTGAATCTTAATGTGTGATCTTATTGTCTTTCAAAGTGTCTATTAAACCAAATTGACATTAAACTTCTCTCGATTTACAGTAGCTTGCGTCATGGACTAATCTAATTTTTTTGTCAGATTGATCACGTTGTTAGCAAAGTAGTATAAAAAAAGATCATGTACCGATCGACCAATAAAAAAACATCACCCACGACTCTAGTTTCTACACTCTTTTTTCGTTTCTATGTTATATTTTTCAAGACAAGACATTATATCATCATCAGTGATATATTTTTTCTACTGTACTTTATCAACCACGTCCCATAAAGACTACCGTATTTATCTATGACTTTGCCCACTACTTGATACAAACCCCTCCCCGCTTCGTTTAAAAACATTTTTTTTTGTCCTTACTAATACAGTAATCAAAAGTTTTTAAGTCCTAAAACCACTAGACTTTTCTTAGTGTGATCATATCTGTTTTTACTGAACCTACTATTCAATATATCTATCAATGTATAGCATGGTAAACTAAATCCCAGATGATGTGAGCAGTCGCGACATCCAAATGCTAATACCGAAAACTACGGGCGCACTGAACATTCGAATAAACTACATTATGCTGGGATGTTCAGCTGTTCAGTTTTACAGCTCAGCTCGGCTAACAATCCTCGGCGGGGTACGGAGTAAACTTTTAATTGGCATGCCATTAGGACGGGCGGTAGCACTAAGCGATTTGTGGTGTACCGGCCCCTCTCTCGAGGTTTTAATTTCTATCTCACCTCTGCGGGGTGTGTTGATTACGTATTCTGGATTCGGATTACGTGAGCCTTAGATGCGGCATAGATGTTAGCGAAATTTTTTACTTTGACTGTTGGATGTTAAAAAGCACAGATATTTATTTAACTGATACAGAGAAAAATATTTTTTTTATAGTTAGGTATGCTTTCAAAGGTATTTAAAATATAATACTATGAACTTGCACAAGAATCTTTGCAACTAGCTTGAGGGTTGTTCAGGATACCATTACTGTGTTACTTAATAATAGTAAAGTAGTAAAAAATAATACAGTATGAATTCTAGTTTAATATAATTTAAGTCTCAATGCATTCTAGTAACTTCATTCTAATACGCATGCACTGAATTTGAGTTAGGTCTTTCAAAGCCAGCTGAGCCAGTTATCAGCAACTGGTTACTGGTTTATAAGGTAAACTCTTTTCTATAACTTGCTTGTCTATGCTATTCATATTAACAGGGTTACATTGTTATCATAGATTACTACTATAATAAAAATTTAAAAAACTACTGTCAGTGTATGCTGCTGACGTACCTGGATATGATAAGGTTAGATTAGAGAGTATAAACTAAACATTTCTGTAAAAGGACAAAAAGATGGATTGTGCCGTCATGGCCGTAACATTATATACATCAATAATTCTGTATGTTAAATTAAAATTATTTAAAAAATACAAAACCAGACTGACTGTCTCTATTTTCCACTGGCGTTGTCTCATAATGTTATACCCTATGTCACTTCTACTATTCAGACTCTTCAAATGACACTTCACATGTCAAAATGCATCAAGCTGTCGTTCAGATGGCGAAAGATACATTATACTTTTCATTTAAAAACACTTTTTCTTGCAAAATAATAATATAAAATGAAATAGAATAAAAATTGAGCTACAAAAAACTTAGTTTAAGTTAAGAGGATTGACTGAATTTTGACAAGTTTGAAGAGTTTTCTAGAAAACTTTCTCTCTGAATAGTTATGTAACCACGCTTAGCAACAACTTAATTCTAAGTACAAACACAAAAAATACAAAAGAATGCAACTCTCAATTTTCAAATTAGTCAATTACAACTTGTGTTTTTGTTGAGCGATGTTCGCTAGCGAGTCGGTCATGTCTTCGTCTAATGACACATCGTTACCGCCACAAATCTCCAACATTACAACGTATTTAAACTCTAAAACTTCACTCGGCTCGCCATTTGGCTTCAACAAAAACTTTCTTACATCACAAAGATTTAAATTCAAGTCTCGGAGAGCTCCGACTCATGAAAATATTTTGTGCAAGGTTGTCTGGATTACGAAAGATTATAGTGTGCTATTTCATTTTATATTATTGTTTTAAAAGTTTGTAACAGCTTAATATTTAATATAAACTAAGTTTAATCTTATATGACGCAATAGGAAATCCTATAAGTAAGGAAGTCTTTACCAGTTAGAACTACTTTAATCGACATATTTACCAATCTTAACACTTACTTATTTTTTATTTTTTTTACTCTTACTAGTTACTATTACTAGCTTAAGTATAAAATTACTCAATAAACGAGCAATCTAATACTACAATTGTTTTTCTAATCAGTCAAATAAACCTTGCAATTAGTACTTTCAAAAAACAAAACGAGCAGTTTTAATATTGAAGTGTGGTCACATATTTTTTTTTATTTAACCTATATTGATATTGTTAAAAATTAACTAAATGAGCTCGAATTCACCTTTTATTCCTTTTAATTAGATAGGTATATAAAAATCTCTTAACTGTATAATATAGGTATGTAATGTCTACGCGTGTCGCAGTTTTTTTCAATGTGGAAAATGATTGTTTCTAGTAGTTTCTACCCGTCATTTTCCAATTAAATAAGTTTTGCAAGTGGCGCCGTGTAGATACACTTTCGCGGATTTTCTTTTGCAACCCCTAGTGAGTAAGGGATGTTTATCGTTCAGAATATCTTACATAGATGGCGCGCAGTTGTTATAACTCGTAAACGGTAGTAGAGATGGCGTTAGCTGTATATGGCATATTTTATTTCTTTCAGTAGGTCAAGCTTGTCAAGCACACGATATACACGAATCTCTCGGATACAGTATATGTATAAAAACCAAAAATTTTATACATCATTTTATAGTAAAAAATTATATACCTATGATAGTACAAAAAATTAAGTGCATTGACATTAAAATAGAGGTGCCAGGATTTTAAAACGACAATCTTTTATATTCTAAATTCAACAAGACCTATGAGCGGGCGGGTGTCGCGTACTGAACGCCGGCTGTCGTAGATTAGACACGCTAGCCTGAACAATTTTTTAATATCCCCAGACAAGGAAGGCGTCGGTCGAGTTAATGTGTTAAAAAAATATGGACAAGCCGCTCATACACTGTAAAATGAACTAGTTAAGGTTACGATTTTGCAATCTGTTATACTTAAAAGATCTATCCTTACAGCAAGTCGCAGTGTGTTGTTTCTACCTAACCCAAAGAGAAGAAGGTGGTAGCTTTGTACGATAATATAACTACAGCTATTCAAAGAGCAATAGGCCGATAGGTACAAAATACCTGTTACGAACCGAAGAGACAAATTCAGTTCAAAACGAACTTGTGGTTTCTTAATATTTAATAAAAAAAAAAACAGTTTTCCATACCCGCTAAGAGGTCGTGAAAAATCGGGCTAAACTGATCTTTAAGGGCAGCCAAAGTATCTTACACTCTTACAGACATAACTGACATTTTAAAAGCAATGTGCTTTCTTTTGATAAGTAAATTTTAGATGCATGCGTTATACCTTAAAATGTGTTTAGGTTTTACTTCCAGTGTAACTACGAGTATATGTTTATAATAAAAAAATACGTTTAAAGTAAGCCCACTGGCGGCAGCTGAGCTACATCCTTACTTTTCACCTTCTTAGTAGAAACTATGTGGTGATTTCGAGAATTAGCAGGGGACCATGGTGATTAAATATTTTGTAGTTACTTTTGCAGTACCAATATCTTCCTACAGATGCTCTCAACCATCATCTTCATAATCGTTATCATATAGGTTTATGTGTACTAGTAAGCATTCCTAAATCTCGACTTTTGTAAATAAACCTCTTTAGTAATAAATAGTGCTAAAGCATTGTTGTCTAAATTATGTTGTTTAGTTTTACCACCAGGGGCAGTTCCGTAAATCCAATAATATATAAACGTGTACAATTCCTAAATTTAAAGCTCAATACATAAGAGGACTTTTTAATATTCAAGCTAAACTAATCTATTTCTAGCAACAATTGACATGTACCCAATTCGCAGTAACTGTCATGTCTACACTTAGATAACATGACTACGACATCAATAGTGCGACAGTTTGTCAGCAACAATAAGTGTCGTGGTCGGAATTAGCATACACACTTGTCGCATGCACTTGCAGACCTTAGTGATATCCGATTCGTTTGTGAACGGATATTTCTGTATGTTTGAGTGTGATAGAGCATTGAGTACGAATTGGTCACGTTTTCAATATTTGCTATTATTTTGATCAAAGTAACTGAGTTCTTGCATCATTTCACACTTTACATTAAAATTATACCTATTCATTTTTTATTTCATTTCGGATAGATTTTGCATTACACATCAAAGTTCATATACATGTACAATGTTTTCTTGTCACGTCCTGAGAGCCTAAGCGGCTTTGTGGATTTAGTTATGTTAAGTATCATTGAAATCGTCTTAATAATGGGAGTAATAGTAAAAGTATAAGAAACACACATGCAGACATACATACATACACACGAAGAACATAATCCTTATTAAGCAGTGGTTTCTTATGTGATAACGTTAACTAAACAATTTAGTTAAATTAACAATTTTCCTATTTTTTCCTTTGTTTGTGCTGTGAGGTCTTGTGGAGGAGGTTGTTGAGGAGTTTGAATTGTACTTTTTAACAGGAGAGGTTTCGCATCAATACGGATCCCATGCATAGGGTTTAAGTAAGTGTGATAAGTTTAAAAGCGGGAAAACGGTGCCTCTTGTTAACCCTCCACAACCTGCGGTGACAAGGCAACGGTTATGGCACTACTCGTCGGTATAGAGTATTATATCAACTACAGTGTAGTCGCCAGCATGAAGACTTGTCAACCGGGTTTAATCGCGAGTGCGCCCGTGCTGTTGCTCAAAAGCAGTCGGCCTACCGCGCATGGACCCAGGCCGGCGCTCATTGCGACCCAGACGTTGATCGCCTAAAAGCAGCGTTCAACAAAACTACTAGGGAATGCAAGAGGGCTTACATCAGAGCAGATGCCCAGCGTATTGTACTGTTTGGTCAAGAACTCGTCGCATACCCTACGGATAGCCCTAAGTTTTGGCGATTGGCCAAAGCCGTGCACACCAACTAATGCCAGAAAGAGTGTTTCGGACTGTCGTGGCGAACGGACGTGCTTGCGCTCCGACCGCTATCGTACGGGCGCCCCTAACACTGCTTATTTTAATATTTAATATTTGTTAAATATTATTATTTGCACCCGAATTGTACTTGTACATTCGGAGGCGAATACCTTCCCCGAGAAGGCCAGCGTGTAAACCTTCGCCGCGGGGTGGGGTCTCCGACCCTAACCTCAACGGTGATGGCAAACATGCCAAGGCGCCACGAGGACGGATCCACCAGCAGCGAAGAGAAAGGCTCGACCGACGTAGCGCTGCAGGACCAGCGACAAAAATACCAGGGCGACCTGAGTATTTTCAACTCCCTCGAGAGAAGGGAGAAATGTCGCAGGGTCTGCAGCGCTGGTTGGAGGCTTACTTCCGAGTAATGGAAGTTCACATTGGAGAGAAGAGGAAGGAAGACCTCACTGCGCAGGATGTTCACATCCTGACAGCGGTGGGATCAGCACTGCTGTCTTTTTTTTTTTTTTTTTTTTATGCGATAGGGGGCAAACGAGCAGACGGGTCACCTGATGGTAAGTGACTACCGCCGCCCATGGACACCCGCAACTCAAGAGTCAAAAGTGCGTTGCCGGCCTTTTAGGTAGAGGTACGCTCTCTTCTTGAAGGTTTGAAGGTCGTATCGGTTCGGAAATACGGCAGGCGACAATTTGTTCCATAAGCTGGTTGTGCGAGGCAAAAAGCTTCTGGAGAAGCGCACAGTGGTGGAGTGCCAGTCGTCCAGGTGATGGGGATGGATATTTTGTCGCGTAGGACGATGGCGGAAACCAGCAGCCGGTATAAGTCCGAACAATTCCTCTGAACACTCCCCATGATACAAGCGATAGAGGATGCAGAGTGAAGCTACATCTCTACCCCACGCCAAGGTGTCAAGTCGATCAGAAATATCTTGGGAGTCGATGATGCGAGTCGCTCTCCGTTGAATGCGGTCAAGAGGCAGAAGTTGGTACTGGGGTGCACCTGCATAGAGATGATAACAGTATTCCATGTGCGGCCGAACTTGCGCCTTATAAAGTTGCAGGCGGTGGGCCGGAGTAAAATACTGTCTCGATCTGTTTAGCACACCAAGCTTCTTCGAGGCTAATATGGCCTTACTCTCTAAGTGACCGCGAAACTGGACTTCGCTTGATATATCGACGCCAAGGATTCCGATACTGGCTGATGCAGTTAGGGAAGTGCTCTCAAATTGAGGTGATACGACCAATGGCATCTGAAACTTTTGATAAAGAAGTTTCGATTTCAGACACAAGTTTGGATCGGCTTTCGATGACGTTTACCCGAGAAATGTTAGCGCGGCCGGTGTAAAGGGCATCACTCGTGCTATCGTCTGCATAGCAATGGATGCTACTAATCTGCAGCATGTCGTTGATATGCAGAAGAAACAGTGTGGGTGATAGCACACAGCCTTGTGGGACACCAGAATTAACAGACTTCGAGTCGGAGCATGCACCGTCAACAACGACCTTGATGCTTCTGTCTGTAAGAAAACTGGTGAGCCAATTGCACAGTTTCTCGGGAAGCCCATAGGAAGGAAGCTTCGCAAGGAGCGCTTTGTGCCAGACCCGATCGAAGGCCTTCGCCGCGTCCAAACTAACGGCCAACGCTTCCCCCTTGGTCTCGATCGCCTGTGCCCACCGGTGAGTCAAGTATATGAGAAGATCACCAGCTGAACGACCCTGACGGAAGCCGTATTGTCGATCATTGAGGAGCTGGTGGTCTTCTAAGTACCGGAAGAGCTGGCAGTTAACAATGGATTCCATTATCTTGGAGAACAAGGAGGTGATGGCTATGGGTCTGTAGTTGGACGGATCCGAGCGATCTCCTTTTTTAGGGATTGGGTGCACTAGAGCTGTCTTCCATGAGTTCTGGACTACGCCAAGAGAGTAGGAAAGCCGATAAAGGCGCGTTAAAACCGGTGCTAATTCTGGAGCACACGTCTTCAGCACGATAGGAGAGATTCTATCGGGCCCACTCGACTTATGAACGTCGAGGGAAAGAAGCGCTTTACGCACTGCCCTTTGTGTAAACCGGACTTCCGGCATGCGGGTCTCGCACTGCGGTATGGTCGGCGGTGCGTTTCCCCCGTCGTCCAGGGTCGAGTTGGACGCAAAGAGTTTGCCCAGAAGATCGGCTTTTTCTTTAGCGTCGTGGACCAACGAATTATCTCCTATGCGCAGAGGTGGAAGGGATGGCTTACAAAAGTTCCCCTGGACAGCTTTGGCAAGAGACCAGAATGCACGAGTTCCGGAGGGGAGACTCACTAGTCTCTCGCCAATTCTGCCGATGTGAGCCGACTTCGCCCCAGCAATTACTCTTTTGAGGGACCTGGAGGCAAAGTTAAATTGCTTCTTTAATGTGCTGGTCTTTACATCCCGTGCTGTCGCTGCATTAGCCCATGCTTGGTAACATTCCTGCTTTCGGCGGGACGCCGCTTTGCAGGTTCGACCAAACCAATGCTGGGACTTGCCACCTGTGGGAATCAGGGAGAATGGAATGAAAAGTTCCATACCCTGAAGCACAACATCCGCGACAGAGTCAGCAACGACATTGGGATCATCCGGCGAGAAGCAAACCTGCCTCCATGGGTAGGATGCAAAGAATGTTCTCATTCCATCCCAGTCTGCTGACCTATAGTGCCATACGCGGCGACTGCCTGTAACACGCGGCCGCAGCGAGTGAACGAGTGGCACCATACTCCTAATCAGGCAATGGTCCGAAGAGCCAAGAGGGGCCTCAACGGATACTTTGTAGCCGTCAGGATGTGAGGTCAGCAGAAGATCCAACAGTGAAGGCACGTGGCTTTCTGCATCTGGGATTCGCGTAGGCGTTGCTACCAGCTGCGTCAAGCCATATGCCAAGGCGAAATCGTGAACAGATCTTCACGCATGATCGGTTTTGCGCGAACCAAGCCATTCGGCGTGATGGGCGTTAAAGTCGCCAAGAATCACGATCTCTGCGGATGGGACCTGCTGGAGCACTGAGTCTGTAGCCATTTGGACGTGGTCGATGAGTCGGTCCGTTTCGGCATCACCGCTATGGGACCTGTAGAGGCATAGGTAGATGCGGGGATGGTCGTCGTAGTCTACACGTAGCCATAAGATGGAGAGGTCCCTACCTTCAAGATTGCCGAGGCGGCGAGAAGTGATATCATCTCTAACGTACACGCATACACCAGCCTTAGGAACAAAGGAGTGTTCCAGTCCGTACCCAGGGTAGCAGAGGTAGGATGTGTCCGCTGGAGATGATATCTGCGTCTCGGTTAAAAAGAGCAAGGCCGGCTTTGCTGTCTCAAGGTGGTGGTGGACAGTGTCGAGGTTCGAATGTAAGCCCCTAATGTTGCAAAAATCCACGGTAAACGTGACAGGGGGTGACATGGTATGCCTTCTCTTGCCCCGAGCAGATTTTGAGAGCGCAGTTGAGCCCCCCCCAGAGTACGAGGGGCAGCCTGGGCGTCCACGCTCAGGCATAATCCGTACTGAGGGTGGACGTCCAGGGGGGGATTCTCCAACGCTAGCGCTGGTACCCCCCTGGGGTATCCTTTTCGTTAACAGCGCTATCATTAGGGGGGTGGGGGATTTTGGGCCTCCGGAGACCTCACTCATTTCGGGGAAATGCAACGCAAGCGTTACTTCACAACCGTTTTTCTGTGAGGCCGTGGTATCGCACCGGTCGAGCCGGCCCATTCGTGCTTAAGCAAGCATGGCTCTACCACTACAGTACCGTCGTACGTACGTACCGTACAGTGTCTACCGTAACGCCTATACCAGGCAAACGGAGGCGGGAGGAAGACCCGGAGCCGCAAGCGGCGAAGAGGACGACTATAAAGGCTTCCCTAACCTCGGACTCCGAGGAAGGGGATAGCGAGGAGATGGACGTCCAAGTCCTCTCCACCTCGCCCGAACCGACTCCAGTAACACTGGAAGTCGAACGGGCACCTACGCCTACACCCAGGCCAAGGACAGCAGCAGCTGTACTTACCGCACCACCACCCCAGAAACCCATAACAACTCAGAGGCCCATAACAACTAAAAGGCCCATAACAACACAAGGCCCTTCCAAGGCGGCCACTACCCAGACGTCCACAAGGAGACAACCAATCCTTGTAGTGGACCGTCTGGAGAACTGGACGACCCACATGAAGGAGTTGACCACCAAAATCGGTCACCCACCCAGCGTGAGGCCCTTTGGGAAGGGATTCAAATTTACTTCCAACGAAGACGCCGAATTCCGAGTCATTCAGGCTCACCTGGACGACCTCGGTCAGGACAAAGCGCCTTATTACCCCAATCCCCCCACCGCACCAGAAGCCCCTGAAAATGGCTATCCGGGGCTCACCTGCGGACACTCCCACGGAGGAAATAGTGGAGGCCTACTAGCAAGGGAGTGCCAGTCAAGTTCGCGAAGCATATCCGTGCTCGCACAAGCAGACCCGGATGCATCTTCTTCGCAGAAGTGAAGAGCCCGACCGCAGCCAAGGCCTACAACATTGACGAGGTCTTGCTCATGCCAGGTGTCGTCATAGAGGCCTGGAGGGGCAAGAAAGGACCCTCTCAATGCCACCGCTGCCAAGGCTTCCGCCACAGTTCCCGGAACTGTCACAGGCACCTAGCCTGTGTGCGATGCGGTGGTGAGCACCAGGCGCACAACTGCCCTCGACCAAAAGAGGAGCCACCCACGTGCGCCAACTGCCAAGGCCCACACCCAGCCTGCAGTGCGGCATGCCCCGTCTACAAGCGGGAAGCCCGAAACAAGAAGGCGGGACCTCCCTTCCCCCTTCCCGGCGCGACCAACCAAACGTGGTCGTTGACTAGGCACCCACCACGCTGATGGCCGAAGCAAACCCGGGGTCAAGCTCCACAAAAAAGAGGAGAAGGCACCGAAGAAAGAAGTCGGCCCAGGAAAAGCCACCCACACCTGCGGCGGCACCCAAAAACTGCAGCCCAGCAGCCAAGGACCCGGAGAGGGACCAACTCGCTGCCTTACTCATGTTCGCACAGCGTGTTAAGGCAGGCGAGATTAATACGACAGGACTGCTGCAAAACCTCACTACCAATGGATAAGCCGCTCAGGGTGGTTCATTGGAACGCGGAGACACTGAAATCCAAGATAGGCCTACTACGCCTATTTCTCAAGGAACAGCGGGTCGATATCATGCTGATAAGCGACACCCACCTGAAGGCCAACAGCCCACTCAAGAGCCCAGGGTACATTGTGTACCGCCAAGATGAGGTCTCGCCAAGAGGCGAAGCATATCGTGGACTCGCTATCCTAGTGAAGAGGACAGTAGTGCATCAACCTGTCGAACCGAAGAGACTCGATACCATGTATGCGCTTGGTATCGATGTCCAAATCGGCAGGCGGGAGATGCGCCTCTACGCGGGCTATCGAGCTCCGAATCAGAGAGCCCGCGTCGATGAACTCCGGAGCTTTCTCCAACATACGACGCCGACCATAATCGCGGGAGACCTGAACGCAAAGCACCAAGCATGGCACAACACCACCAACAACGCAATGGGAAATATCCTTATGCAAGACTCCGGTATGCATAGCTATGAAATCGTTGGCCCCAGAGAACCCACTAGATTGGACCCAGCGGGCCATAGTGATAGCGTACTGGACATCATAGTGTCCAAAGGACTAAGAGCACCTCCGGTACAGGAAGTGCTCGAGGACCTACCATCGGACCACAGGCCGGTGCTACTTGTGTTCAGGGAGCCCGCGGCTACGGTCGGCCCACCGAAGCCCACAGTCCACACAGACTGGAGGGCTTACCAAGAATCCCTAGCGGGTTACAGCCGCCCTACGGTTGTAAAAACGCCAGTGGAAGTCGATGAAGCTGCCGAAGAAATCACCGGAGCTATCCAAGCCGCACTTCGGGTCTCATCGAGCACTAGACCGAGCAGCGAGCGACAGAGCCCTCTGCCCGCTCGGCTCCGTAAAATGCTCGAGGACAAGCGAGAGGCTAAGAAGCTCTGACAGAGAACTCGTCACCCCCGAGACAAGACCCGATACAACCGCCTTACCAACTCGTTCAAGGCCGCTCTTTGGGAGCACAGGGGTGACGCATGGGAGAACTTTTTCATAGATATCGAGGACGAACAGCCCTCGGTACACCGACTCTGCAGGCAACTGACTGCAGAACCAAACCCCACGCGCCACCTGTTCGTTGAGGACCGTCAAATACGCTACAAAGCTCAAGACCGTGCCGAGATCATCGCGAACAGCCTCGAAAAACAGTTCACACCTCACGACAATCAAGACGAGGACCACACTCGGGAGATAGAGGCGGCAACCCATCTCTACCTCTCGAGGCCCCTCGCCCAGTCTGAGGGTGAACTGCTCGTAACACCGAGCGAGGTTGCTGCGATGATCAGGAAAACCAACCCACGGAAAGCACCTGGTGAAGACGGAATACCGAACACTGCACTGCAGCGACTTCCACTGAAATCACTCATAGCGTTGACACAACTGTTCAACGGTATCCTGAGGACCGGCCACTTCCCTAACATCTGGAAGCGGGGTCGGGTTATCGTACTTCCGAAGCCCGGCAAGAACCTCAGAAAACCGGAGAACTACCGGCCCAACACACTTCTCTCGACGACGTCCAAGGTGTTCGAGCGCTTACTGCTAGTAAGGGCTCAACCCCACATCCGGCTGAGGCCCGAGCAATTTGGATTTCGTCAGGAGCACTCCACCACGCTCCAGCTGACTCGTGTCCTAGACGAGATGGCTACGTGGTTGAACAAGGGCGGGAGCACGGTGACCGTGATGCTCGACATGGAGAAGGCGTTCGACAGAGTGTGGCATGAAGGTCTCATCCACAAGCTGTTGACATCGTCTCTACCACGAAAAGTAGTCGCGATCATTGCATCGTTCCTGACCCAGAGAACCTTCCGTGTGGCTATAGAGGATACCACATCGGAAATCAAAACCATCAGTGCCGGAGTCCCGCAAGGGAGCTGTCTGTCACCGGCCTTGTATGCCCACTACACGGATGACATCCCTGTAGTCGGAGACGTCAAGCTGGCACTGTTTGCAGACGATGCCGCATACTTGTCAAGTTCACGCAACGCCGCACACGCTGCACGGAAATTGCGCCCCACACTCGAAGCCCTTCCGGGCTGGCTGAAGCGATGGAGGCTCAAGTGCAACGTGTCGAAGACCCAGGCGATGTTAACCGGTATGGCACACCACCCGCCAAACCTGCGTCTGGTGGAAGAGGACATCCCATGGTCCCAGAAGGTCAAGTACCTGGGAATCACCGTCGACAGATCACTGTCGATGAATCACCACGTCGAGACCATCACAGCGAAGGCCAGAGCTGCGCGGACGAAGCTGCATCCCCTGCTGTCCTCCAGACTACCAGTTAGTGCCAAACTAGGCATTTACAAAACATATATCAGGTCGCGCCTCACCTACGGTGGGCCGGCCTGGTACAACTTGATAGCAGGGACATCGCGCCAACGTTTGCAGGCTGTAGAGAACAGCTGCCTTCGCATGGTAGTCGTCCCAGGTACCTCAGGAATGCAACAATCCACCGAGACCTCAAGTAGGAACCTATAAAGGAGTTTGTGAGCTGACTCGCCACGGGGATGTTTGAGCGGGCTGACCGCTCGAAACTTCCCCACCTGGTGGGCTGGCTCCCACGTCCAGACGATACAACACTCATCCGGAGGCGACTCAAACGCCCCGCTCGGGAGCTCATATCAGTTCCTTCGAGCGGGGCTTTGGCTTCGCCATCGGATGCAGATAGCCAACCTCCGACCTCTCGCAGGCGGCTCGCTGGACCCCTCTTCGGAGGAGCGATCGGCGAGCAAACCTCGAGGCCGGTGAGCTAACTCCAATGACCGGCTCACGGTGGTGAGCTGCGAGGAAAACCACTATAAGGAGCCCAGAGCTTCAAATAGTCTCCCCACCCCCCTCAACAGGGGTGAGATGATACCAGGTGAACTAATGCCAACCTTCGCTGCCACCGTTGAAGTACTCTGACGTATCACTGGCCTACGAGCCGTAAGAGAATGCGAAACTACTAGCTGACCTCTTTGCGGCTAACTCCCGAATCGCTGACCGTGGCGCGCACCCGCCCACCATTGCGACCTGCGACTCCGCAATTCGGGATATTCGCATTCGGCAGAGGGATGTCCGTGCGGAGTTCCGGTTACTCGATGTCCGGAAAGCCAGTGGACCCGACGTCTATACGGTGTGTAAGTATACCCTATAGGCTTAGTATCCTGGGTATGGACATTTGCCGGGATCTCAATCCGCGCGGTTACATCGAGAGCGTCACTAAAGCGGCCTCGTGGAAGCTCGATGTATTGAACAAGGTGAGACGGTTCTGCTCGCCCGAGCAACTGGGTCTTTTATACAAGACCCAGGTTCGCTCCTGCGTGGAGGACTGCTCTCATCTTTGGGACGGCTATGCGCAGTATTTGCTTGACGCTCGTGATCGGTTACAGCCTCTTGAGCCTACACCATGGAGAGTGTTATGACGAGCTCTTCCAATTGGCCCCACCTTCTCTCTTCCTCTACAGGACTACACGTGCTGGCCTGAGGAGTAACCGTTTGAGTAAACGGTTTGACTTTTCTTTCCAGTGCCGATCGATGTAAGCCTGGAATTGGCTACCAGCGCACGTGTTTCCTTCCCACTTTGATCCTGGGTCTTTTAAGCGGGGCGTGTATAAACATCTCACATGGCCGCCATAGTGTGGGTCACCATGCTGCATTGACTAGACATGCAATGAGGATGGTGACCACCACTCTTGGACTCCACTTAGTGCTTTCCATCGGGCAAAGTGGAGTCACTATAAATGAAAACAAAAATAACTTAAAAAGAAAAACTTTAAACGATGCTCTCTAAATTACATAGTGACATAATGTGACATACAAATTATATTTTCTACTTTTTCAAGTGTCACTGTCACTATAGTGTAGCCAAGACCGGACAGAGAAAAAAGTTGATAATTTGAGATGCATGTGTAGGTATTTTTGATTTGTTGTATTATAGTATAACTGCAAAGAGTTTTAAAGACAGTTTAATATTCTTCACATAAAATAACAGTAGTAGGAAACAACTTAACCTGTTTTATGCGATTTTTTTTTTAATTATAAATGAAGTGGGTAAACTAATGAAAACCTTAAGCAAAGAAACTTCTATGTATTTAATAATAAATGATCTCTTAAACAATAATTTACCAACTTCACTATACCTATCATTAAAAACTGTATTTTTCCACATTAAATGTGCATATTTTCTTAAAATGTAAACTGGACATTGAGTACAACCAAATCAATTAAAAAAGGATTATTGTAATTCATTTAAAAAATTACCAAGGATCGACATACGTTTTATCCCTACAATTACCACCTTAGAGGTTTAAAGGTGATATATAGTCTTCAAATGTACGTGGGTCACACTGAGAGTTTTTAGAATAGGCCACTAAAACCGATGAACAATTTATTTAAAAATGGAATTAGGAACTCTTTGGGAATCTGTAGATGTGTATGAATTCATGTATTTTTTTTTACAAATTGGCAGCACTTTCAAAAGTGTCGGTCTGGATCAAAATGGATGAGAGTAGAGAAAATTTTCTCTCAATGATTTATTACAATTTTCGTTGCAGTCTTACTCAACAACAATGTTACGATATACTTCGATTGGCATTTCTGAAAGAATTGGTTTAATGAGTTTAAACGTGGTCGAAGTAAACTTATAGATGACTCTAGAGGTGGACATCCTTGTACAGCGACTACTGAAGATAACACGATTGCTATCAGGCTAATGATAGAAGCTGATAGAAGGGTGACATATTAACAGATTTGGGCAGCTTTAGGCATCGGTATGAGTCGAGTACAATAAGGTATACATGAATATTTAGGCTTCGGAAAGCTTTGACCTGGATGGATACCTCATAATTTGACGGAAGATCAAAAACGCCGTCGTTTGGATTGGTGCCACTCAATGCTGGAAAAGTATGATGGAGGTGACTCGAATGCTGTACATGATATAGTCACAGGTGATGAAATCAAGATATATTGTTACAAATCCGAAACCAAAAGACAATCTGCGCAATGGATGTTTTCAAGATTTGCTGAAAAAAGTAAAGAAGCGCAAAAGTCAAGTGAAAAAGGTCTCATACCTCATTCTATAGATGGACGGGTTATTTTGCAACAATAATTCTAGAATATGAAAATGCAGTTAATGCAGATTGGTATATAAGTAATTGTTTACCAGTTGTCTTGAAAAATGTTAGACAACAGCCACCACGACAACGCTCCAGCTCACTCCGCCAGACGGACTCTCGAAGGATTAGAATAAGTGAGTCATCCTCACAGTGCCAACTTGGCACCTAGTGAGTTTTATTTACATGTTACATGTTTGAAAAGGGTGTGAAAGAGACCCCTAAAAAATACTGGGCTCACTGCTTCAGTCAATGGTTCCATCGCATGCAACGGAGCTTTTATTGTGACCTTCGTATATAGGAACAACTGAATACACCCGATTCAATAAAAATTTTAATCTGTTTACAAATTGCGAATATACCGAGAACTTACATTAAATTTTTTTTTGAGTTAGGTAATTTTCCTTTTTCAAGTCGGTAAAAATTATTTCCGTCTACATACCCTCACGAATACTTTCTTACTTAGATACATACACCAAAAAAATATAACCCTTCTTCTAGCGCAGTCAGGTAATAGTTCTTCTGAAGACATCAAAAGTGGCATCCTTTAAGGGTTCCTTTTCAAGAACGGTACGGTAAAGGCCTGTGGAAGCTCATTTTGGAAAAGCAGGTCGTTTAGCAGGTCGTGCTCTTTCGACTTTCGTAAGGGAATATCAATTTCCTTACTGTTGTATGACAGCCTCCTTTATTATATGTATTAGTATATAATGTATATAATAAAAACTTTAATAAGAGTATAGAGTTGATAATACTATTTTACTATTTTTTAAATAATAATAATAACAACATTGCTACTTTGACCAAAAGTAATAATAAAAATAATAACTTTACACACTCCCGCACGGCCGCCTGATCCCAAACTAAGCAGAATGCTATGGTAACCAGATTACTGAAAAATATTCTTATGTATTTCTAAATATACACATATTATATACAAATGAAAGTAGTATGTAGTGTAGCATATAAATGCCACGTGAAGTATCAGTTTAATATAATGGATCGAATGCAAATTAAATATTAGTTTTTACTGCTGTTACTCAAGATTTTAAGAAAACCAACAGAAGTACTCAGGGTTAAACACTTTGTATATCAGTCATCAATAATAGCGAAGCATCGGTGCTGAGACGCTCGCCCACATTCACGGTGCAACGTTGACTAACGACCTGCCAATCAGACCCTAGCTTAATTGGAAATCCGTGTTTGTAGAGCCACTCCCACCTCGATGCTTTGTTGCTAAAAATTAAACGGAGTTTGAATATTATTTGCGTATTTTGCTATAAGTAGTTCAGGCAAATTCCATTTGAGTATTCTTTCTATTTAGATAAGTCAATAATTTTATGTATCCAGTAATACAATGTCAGTCTTTAACAGACCATCTGCCATTCTGTCACAAGAGATATATAAGAAAACTTTCCAGTAGTTGATTTGCAATGAAGCACAAATTACAACAGATAGAAGTGATTTAACGCCCACTACCAACTTTTAAACATTCGAGTTTCATGATATATGTAAATATTATTAATATAAAATTACTTAAATTACCGTAGAGCCTGTATGCGGAACGGAATGAAAGTTGAAGAAGCGAGAAAGGTATGTCAGAATCGTAGCAAATGGAAGGAAGTGGTCTCTGCCTACCCCTATGGGACAGAGGCGTGATATTATGTATGTATAAAATTACTACACCGGGAATTAACGCGACATACAAATACTTATTACATACTTTTTAATTTTTTTGACGTTTCTACCTAGTTGCATCGATCGTGGTCAGTCTGTCGTGTAGCCGAAGTCGTGATTTAGAAGGTTGTTCTTCCACCCACCCGCACATTTTTGATATCATTTTTTAGTTTCGCCATTTACATGCACATACTACACTAATAGTATCCATATCCTGTAAGTAAATCGTCGGGTACCTATTCTGGTGTTTATCCGACTGAAGAAAAAAGTGAGGTGACATGTTTTTTATCACTGGATTCCATGCTACAGATAATTTAAAACTATCTACCCTATTGAAAGTGTTGTGTTTTTTTTATTTTCAAACACTTCTTGAGTAAAAGCCGCATACAAGCCCTCTCCTACAAAAGTCATTCGGAGGAGAGGACTTGTATGCGGTGAAATTCAATCCAGGATTGGTGCCTGCTTCAAGAGCGTATTATGCGTTCACTGATTTGCTCGTTTGTCGGTTCTTCACTGCAGTGATATGTGTTTTGTCCCTTTCAGCAACAGTCCACTTCGTTTGGCTTGTGTGTAAAAACTACCACAGCTGCATACAGCTACCACTATACCTAGTGTGTATATGGTCGGAAAGGAGTACTTCTTTGACACGGAGCCGACT
This sequence comes from Tyria jacobaeae, assembly GCA_947561695.1. NCBI lineage: Eukaryota > Metazoa > Arthropoda > Insecta > Lepidoptera > Erebidae > Tyria > Tyria jacobaeae. The sequence goes on from OX387218.1 coordinate 14,197,351, forward strand.
TTATTCGGTATTTTTTTGACATAGGGCATGTAGCCTGTTAGTCTGTTTACGTCCGGATGCTTGCATCTCATTTTTGGTTTCTTTCTTCTTCCAGTTATCTGAAAGCCTTTTCTTTTGAACACCTCCTAAGCACGATCCAGCTCTCGCTCGAAATATTCAGGACACACAGATCGTAAGCTCTGTTCTGGATTGAAGTTGTTGAACAAGTTAAAAAATAATTCATAACAGATTACAAATATCGGGGAAAATTAAGAGATGTGGCTTGAGGGTATCTGTCCCTGTGAGTAATCTTGCGTTGCACACAATATGACCTGATTGAACGTCAAACAAATTAAAAGGCACACAAGTATTACCTGTATATCGCGGTAATTCCTGGGGTACTAATTTTATTATATAACGTCTTTTTATACATATACTGATATTAGGATGGAATTTGTACTGCTTATTGATATAATTACTATTATTGACGTATTGATAAATTAACGTACCAAGAATTTTTCATAAACACAATACTACAAAAGGTATAATATGGCTTGAAAGGTTACATCGAGTAGGATAAAACAATTAACAACAATATCCTTGCATATAGAACTGCTTCCAACACATATGGGCCACTGTTTTCCTTGCTGAATACCTTGCCTCTTATTGTTGAAGAAGTACGCTGAGAAAAGAATACTCAGTTCTCTTCTTTGTTTGTTTTTTTTCTCAGTTGCCATTGCGAGGAAATATTAGCAATATGTTTATTGGAACTGAAAGAAAGTCTGATAAAGTGAACGTCATTGCTTTTGTTATATGGTCACATGAACTATAACAAAACTATCTGCTAAATTTTGGACGATGTTGTAACATAGTCAACCCAAAGAGTTAAATCATTGATTATGATTAGTTGCATTTATGAAAAAAAAAAACTTTCTATAAAAAAATAGCTTTCAATTGTATACTCAGCAATGTAACACATTTGTTGGTTGGAGACGAACATCACGGCTTTCTCAGGAACCGAGAAACTACTTCCAACTTGATATTAGCAAATGAAATTATTACAGTTTGGAATGGAAAAGTGGATGTGTTGTACACCGACTGCAGCGAATGTTTCGATCGTAATAATCATCACGTATCTACTTCTCCAGAAGCTACTGTATTCTGGAATACATAGTAATATATTTCGATGTTTTTCATCATACATTAACAACAGAACACAGGCCGTAATCTAACGTGAGTACATGTCATAGTGGAACTTAATTCTCTTAAGAGTGTCTCAAGGCTCAATCTTAGGTCCTTCTGTTGTGTACAATATTCATCCTAGGCATTAAGCAATGCTTTACAAAATCTCGATTTACATGAAGATCCTCAAGTCGGTACGCACTCCGTCTGACACTGATTATCTTCAATAAAATATAGATACATTTGTAGTATATTGTACAAATAGCAAACTACAACTCAATGTTTTTGTGTCAAGTGCCTTCAAGTAGTGTGCACACGTCAAAAAACAGTATATGGCACAGGATGTAATACCAATGGTCATTATGTTAGTAAAGTGAGCAGTTTTAGAGATATTGGCGTATTACACGATGGAAAATTTATTTTTGATAAGCACGTAGACTTTATAGTAGGTAAATACGTACCTAGAGTACGCTTCTCTGGTTTGGAATCCTCAATATAAAATTTACAAAACTCATATTGAATCTATCCAGGCCAAATTCCAACTTTATTTAGACTGTAAGGCAAAACAATCATCACCTGACTATGAATACCAGTGTAAGCGATACCTCTTACTACCGTTGGAAGAAAGATGCAATTTTAATGATATCTGCTTCTCGACTAATATTGTGAATGGTTGAACGTCAACGTTTTGGAATGGGCGTCTATAATCAACTCTATTTAAATGTAAAATTAGACGTTCGAAAGTGCCTTTTAGAAATAAAGATACTTGGCTTTGGCTTTGAATGGTACAATTGACTGTCTTGAATTACTTAGCAAAATACTTCTATACACTGATCTTAAAAACATCAGGGAAAGGCTCCTCTTAGATGTATTACTTGTGACTACTAATTACAGGCTCAAAGCTTTTTTCATTTTCAGTGTTATAGCTTTTAATATATATATTTTTTATTATGTTTTTTTTTTCTTTTTCTTACAGAGCAATATTTTTTGTCACATTTCTTTCATAGTAGGTATTTTGAATAAATGTTGTGAAACCAGTGTTTTATATGTTTATTAAACTGTTGAAGATTGTAATCGGCAATCGTTTTCATCTAAATCTGTTACAAATGCTGAGATTATTAGTCTGTAAAGTTTCTGTAAAAACAATAAAATAAAATAAAATATGAGTTTTCATTGACTTACATTCAAAGGAGTAAGCTACGCTTCAGTACACAGTCGTTAATTATCGGTGACTGTCTCCATATAAACATGATCGATTACTGCCTTGTTGCCGACGTACGAAGAGTGAAGATATCAGAGGGAAAGAAACATTAAGTGTATTCCTATGTCGGCTATGATATCATTTTCATAGGCCACCGATGTTCCTAGCCCCATTGAATGTTTGCGAACAGGGGAGGTACAGAGCTATTTCTTGATAATCTTTTAGAAGTCCGTTGCTTTTTCCCCTCTCCCCATCCCCCTCTAATCATTTTCATTTTCTCATCACCCCTCTCCTCTTTCCCCGCCCCGCATCCCCTTACCCCTCATCACCTCAAAAGCAGGCAGCGCACTTACGACTCTTGAGTTGCAAATGTCCATGGACGGCGGTTGTCACTTAAACATTTGCAAAATATAAGGAAAATTACAAGTCCTGAATTGTTTCATCACTATTATATACCTGTTCGTAGAATATCACTATATCGTTGTTATGGTATGGTGTCGTATGTAACGTGAATAGTAAACGTTACATGTAAGAACTGGAAATATAACAATATCAAGTTTATTATGACCTATAGAGAATCTACATACATGTTTACTGAAATAAAAACTTTAATATTTTCAATTTTTAAATATGTATACTAGACTTAATTGGGATCTTAACTTAAAAAGACAGAGATTTGTACTACAAAAACAGTTAAATAATTAAAAATTTTAACATAGTGTTTCAGGTCGACTCTATCGCAACCTTATTCTGAGCATACGGTACAGGAACTATATAGTGAGGCGTCGGGAAAAAAGCAAAATGATTCAATCGGCCACTCTCGCATGTCGATCAGTCTTCGTCACTGTTTCGTGTGTTTAGTCGTCTATCGATTTATTGTTACTATGAAATACTGCAGCTTGGAAAAATAATCTGCCCGATCGCTGGTTTGAGAGCTGAATGTTTTAATGTCTATCTGTAATGTTAAATTGGCGGTGGGCTTTGTTATCTTATCTTCCATGGTAGTGTTCGACTGCACATTTCTAAATAAAAATTTAAAAAAATATTTCAAGAAGTCGACGATATATACTTTAATTGATCTAAATTAGCAAAATAGCACATGAATCTCTTACTGGATAGAGATAGTCGGTATCTACACCTTTACTCACTATGTCATAGACAAGAAAGACATAGTGAGTAAAGGTGTAGATACCGAATTAGCTGCCCCCATAAATACATTTAACGCATTAATAAACTAGTATGGACAAAAAAAACAAAAAAATATTAAGTACTTTGCTGAAGCTGATTGTCTACACAAACTATTTTACGAAATTCCACTATATCTTATGCAAATCTATGTTAATCTGGCATTTTCATGTTTAATTTTATTTCTGGCTACATTTCTCGAATGATATTGTCTCGTAAATCAGTCGTCGGGTGTTTTTCTTGGAGAGGCCGCGTCCGCCATGTTTTGTTTAGAATCACGCACACCCTGTCTGTGTTGCTTCTGCGATTGTGATTTACAGTCCTGAATTGTTTTATCACTACTTATACACGTAATTTAAATGTATTTTTATTTAGTATTTAAAATACAGTCGCTAATAATTCCTTTCTTTAGAAAAGAACAAAATTATATTGGTTAGTACAGGCATTTTGGTGATTTATAAGGCGGTTCCTGTTAAATCATGATACTATTTCAACTCCTCAGGTTCTAAAACCTCAGTGCCACTTGCTTCATTAATCTAAGTTTGTGCCATATCTGTTTCTCTTACTTTCTGGGCATTGATTTTTGGATTAGAAATTACCAATGTTTTGGGCTATTGTATTACTTATCTGCTATTGGATTATCTGGTAGCCAATCTATATGCCAGGAGTGGCAGCTTACATGCTATTTAATCTCGGATTTACTATGGGACTGTTTTTGGTTCTGATTCGATTCAACGGCATTATGGCAGGTTCTTTTTAATTATACCTATTACTTATACACTTACTTTTCACAAGCTGGGTGCAGTTGAGTTGGCAGCAGACATTCATGTTTATATTTCAAGTAAATATGTACATAGTCATCTTTTTTTTAAGTACATTTATATGAACTTATCTGGTAGCGTATAATTTACCACGAAGCCAGTGTTAGCAATTTTTTAACTCCACACATAAGCAAAATTAAATCGCATTTTAAACAATCCGTCACTTTTGAATTTTATTGCTTTCGGTTCATTTTGCCAGCTATGACGTAGTTCCGTAGAGAAGTAATTATTGTTATTCTAATGGATCGTACGGGCATTCTGAACATTCCCCATTGTAAGGAGTCCAGGATCGAAGCTCTGATTAATGATTGTGCAGTGAGGGACGAGCAAGGGGCAACGCACATTACAAAGTTAACGATAAATTGTAACATAATTTTATAAAATGATACGAATATTTAAGATAATTAAATCTACTCTAATCTATTAGTTACGGCTCTCTAAACACTCAGAATATTAGTCTAAGGTCATAACTAGAGGGTTGTAAAAGCTTTATTTATTAAAATAATCTGTAATCCCAAAAATATGACGACGTCAGCGTGGTTCTTTTCTGTTGCATGGAGAAAAAGAGAACATAATTACCCAAAAAAATGTACAAGCTCCTTTATAATATGTAATGTTTACAAAACAATTAACTTTGCTCACTCGCGTGAAACAATCACAAAAGTTTTAGATAATTTGCTGGTTACATAGATAATTTCCACCAAAATATGCATATATCACTCAGATTTAAACATGTATAAATATTAATAAAAAATAATTTGTCACTTGTCCCATATAAGTGAATTAACTACTACGAAATCTTAAGTAAGGTTTAAGATATGTTTTAGTCTATTTATTTTACACGTTACAAAGAACTAACATTACATAACAAAAACAATTTATTAAATTATGTAGAAATGTATGAAAACTAGGTCATATTTAGAAATGCACTTTATAAACCATGTACGTTTTTAAAGCCTATAACGGTGCACCACTGGTATTTTCTTCTCTAACGATAGTTCTAGATATAACTTGCACTTTGATGGCCCTATAAAGCCAAGCTCTTCTACAGAACCTGATCCAGGAAAACTGTAGTAGCTTATCATTTTGTATCAAGCTATCATTCGAGTGGTAAAATGTAAGAAACGATTAACGGATATCAATATATGTGACTATAATGGTAAAACTGACACACACTGACAATGGTAAAAATCCTCCTAAAATGAGGCCAGTATATTTTTAAGTTTTGGACACTTATAGGCCCTATTTACTATGTACCCATAATACTATATGTAGTGACCAGGATAAATAAGGAAGAGCTTTTGCTCAATGATTTTTGACGTTGTGACGTTGCAACGTCAAAGTCATTCTCCGAAAAGAACGAACGAAAGAACATTAAGTAGGGAATCGGTATCAAAGTCGTTCTTTAGCCCTATTCTTCGTACTAGCACATTCGAGTACTAGTATAAAACTGTAATAAGTCAGGATAGTCATCCTCCTCCTCAGAACATGTTTGTTACGAACAAAGCTTCTTCGTGGTTGACTCCTAACTACCATCTCACTTATTTTCGTAAATAAAAATCAAATATATAAAAAACAGTTTTAGTTTAACAGTGGTAAAGCCCTGCTTAGGCACAAATGGGCCGGCTCGACCGGTGCGATACCACGGCCTAATAGAAAACAGGTTGTTTAGCAACGTGTGCGTTGCATTTCCCTAAAATTATTGCGGTTTTCGGAGGGCAATTCTCCTCTTTCCCCTCCTCGCATCCCACCATCCCTCATCACCCTCAAAGGCGATCAGTGCACTTACGACGCTTCAGTTGTAGGTCTCCATGGACGGGAGTGTCACTCACCATCAGATGACCCGCTTGCGCATCTGTCCCCACATACAATAAAAAAAATATATCCTACAGAAATTAAAATTAAACTGTATCTAAAATACTTTTTTATGTACCAATAATTAATCTACTCTATATACGCTTATCCTAACACTGATATCGGGGCATAACGCCGCCCGTACGAAGAGATTATGCCATACAGTTGACCGGCCCTGTTTGTTTGCTGAAATCGACAAGCATGGGGCCCACCGGCAACCATCGTGATGGGCATTCTAACCTTTTGATAATTATCGATTTTCTGTTTTGAAGCTTTAGTTACAAACAGAGTCTAAATAACGTTTAGCGCTCACAATTTTCTTTTTTTATTGGTGACCATACGCATATGAATATCAGCAATACACCCATTTCGTATGTTAATTAGGTTTTGGTGTGCCAAAATTATGTCAGAGCATCAAATTACTACATTACATAGGGTAATTTTCTGTAAGTGAATTTTTACAGGTAAACAGGTTAATTTATTAATAAACACAACGCTTTGATTTATCAAGTCGACGCTCCCGTGGTAGGTATATGTTGGAAGATATGTTTGCTTCATAGGTGGACGAATTTGTTATTGGTAGTTTCTGTTAAGAAGTTGTCAGTTCATAAAATGTGCCTGATAGATGATCTCATGAAATAAACAAGCATTGGAGGACCTATTTGTTATCTGAGTATTTATTAAAATAAGTTCTTTAAAGAATCAAGTAAAATTTAAAAAGTATTTGCGTTTTTTTTGCACTATACAATTTATCCACTAAGTACAACACGAAATACAAAATATTGTAATCGGGCGTGTAACTTCATAACAACTGATTCTAAAAACAACAATAAAACAAAAAGGTAAAGAAACATCTTTATTTTTCTTCAACTCGTAAAAAAATCTTTTCAAATCGCGACTTTGAAAATCGCCGGTTACTTTTCAATACTTTTTTCCTTGCTTAGGAAGTCATTATGTCTTTTATAGGTGGTATTATCTTATTTTAAAATATTTGTTGTAAAGTTGGGTGAAGGTGTACTAAACAATGAGGTCGCAGTTTTGCGAAAAAGTCAAGTCATAAAAATATTTGTGTCGGCATCCCTCTCATGTTTCGATTACCAACATATTTTTTACGAGTATTAATTTCAACTTACTCTTTTTAAGTGATTCATAAGGAATTTTTATTTGAAATTATGTAGGTTTATATACATATCGTTGTACTGTGTATCGTTATAATAGTCGTATTAGAGACAAAAGATTCTGTCTATCTGAAAAACTGAATGTGGACCATATAGATCTAGACATACTTGGAAATCGTTGCAGAACTTTAGTTTGACGTCAAAAATATACGAAGATAACGTGTAGCATACGAAGTAGGTGAAGAACGAACTTGTTTACCAATTTTAACCTACATCAAACCATAGTGAAGTTATGGATACTGTGTTAGCATAAATAATGAAGTAGTATAGTAATAAAAAAACAGAATCAAAGCTTTTATTATTCAAAACTTCCCACAAATACATTTTTTTTTTGTAATTACTGTCTCTATATTTAATTTAATTTTAACTTTATCACCCAAATTAGATTTCCTTTTTAATAGGTATCACTAACATGGTCCAAAAATATTTACATTTGAAGAATATTTTGCAGTTTACTACATAGACATAGACATAAAAAACAATGAACCGTTCCTTCACTTCACAAAATAATATTCCGCGAAAAACGGGTTATTCTCACACTGACTGTATTAGAGACCTAACAATGGAAGAGCCGAATGGTACGTTATTCTAAGATCTCGTTCGTAAACACACCATAAATCTTCAAATTTACCACTTAAACTGTTAGTCAGCCAGTTGACAAAATAATGGTGTTAGACAATGTCCTGATAATTGTCCAATTGTAAGCATGGAGCGAAACTAAATTCACCTTTGTTTACACATTACTGTGTGTAAAGCTAATGTAAGACCTGAATGCGTTAGAAGTTAACACATGTAAGAATATATTTTACGTCTGTAAGCAATTTTGGTAATAACTTATAAATAATAAAACATTTTTTTTGAAAACGTTATGAGTAACGTAACGTAATATCGCACGTCGTAAGTAACAAATGATACAAGAATTGAAAACCTACTCCATTTTCAGTAAGTTAAATATGTCGTTTAGTTATGAAAACTAAAATTCTTCTCGCCATTTTTTTTGCCGAAACTTATTTGACATGTTTACAGCTGGTGAATAAATCGCAAAACATGAAAGCAGGTAAAGTCCCAGTTTTATGGTAGGCGGCGGCTCGGGACCTTCAAAAGACTGTGAGATACGAATAGAAAGTATTATATTGTTTTAAGACCCCAATAAACGGTATGTTTATACACTTAGGAAGCCGCATTCTACTTTTCGCCGAAATATTGACGCTGAAAACAATGGAAAAGGTGGACTACTTAGGTAGGTATTAGATAAAAAGCTTTGTTTAAACTATTTTGTTGAATATATGGGGCCTGCAGCTTTTGTATGTGATAAGGCTAGTCTAAAGACAATGTTAAAAAAGATTGGTTAATCTTCACCGTCATCTTTATATTATAATTCCGAGAAACATGATACCAGTTATCTAATTACTCAAGATTCTTTGGTTTACGTATATTACAGGTTTTCCAAAAGGATCTAAGAATGATATAAAATACGCCGGTTATATATCATGCTCATCGCAATCTCAAGAATGAAAAGATTCATGGTTAAGCCAAAGATTTTTGGAAAGAGTAACCTTGCTCTGTCAGGTTGGCAGAGCAAAGGGTACGGTGACTAAATAGTTAATTTATCTACATAGTAGGAAAACATCATGAAATTAGTTGTTCAGCCCTGTCGATGTCTTAATGTTCACTGTCAATGGGAATAAAAGAGAATAATTTGTTTTAACGTTTTATATATGTTTCGTAAATTTCCCTTGAGAATTAGTAGTGCAAACATACATATTTTAGGTATTTTAAGTTATAAATTATAGTATTTCCAATTTTATCGTCACGGAGGTTATCACATATCTAAGATTGAAATCTAGCCGTACGTATGAGGTACTGAATCAAAAGAATTCCACAAAAAAATGAAAAACTTGTACATACGTATGATCTAATAATATGTACATGCGCTCAAGCCTGTATGCTAATGTAATAGGGTGCAAGCCTCTTGCCGTCAACCGGGCACTGTATGACTGTATACATACTGTTTGACAGACAACAGTCCGATCCCTTAGTCGCCTTTCATTACACCACTGTCGAAGAGATCAGGTGGCCCTATTCTACTCGACCGTAAACAAAACGGTGGGAATTTGATTGTAATTGTAACCATATAAAGTGATATAAAATTATCATCTAAAAATATCATATAAAATTAGGTACAAAAAAGGTTAGTATAAAAGTTTGCGAAGCACATCCGTGCTCGCACTAGCAGACCCGGATGCATCTTCTTCGCAGAAGTGGAGAAGAGCCCGACCGCAACCAAGGCCTACAACATTGACGAGGTCTTGCTCATGCCAGGCGTCGTCATAGAGGCCTGGAGGGGCAAGAAAGGACCCTCTCAATGTCACTGCTGCCAAGGCTTCCGCCACAGTTCACAGAACTGTCACAGGCGCCTAGCCTGTGTGCGATGCGGTGGCGAGCACCAGGCGCACAACTGCCCTCGACCAAAAGAGGAGCCACCCACGTGCGCCAACTGCCAAGGCCCGCATCCAGCCTGCAGTGCGGCGTGCCCCGTCTACAAGCGGGAAGCCCGCAACAAGAAGGCGGGACTCACGCCGAGGACTGGCCCGCCCAAGGTCATCGACCAACCAAACGTGGTCGTCGACTCGGCACCCACCACGCTGATGGCCGAAGCAAACCCGGGGTCGAGCTCCACAAAAAAGAGGAGAAGGCACCGAAGAAAGAAGGCGGCCCAGGAAAAGCCAACCACACCTGCGGCGGCACCCAAAAACTGCAGCCCAGCAGCCAAGGACCCGGAGAGGGACCAACTCGCTGCCTTGCTCATGCTGTTCGCACAGCGTGTTAAGGCAGGCGAGATTAACACGACAGGACTGCTGCAAAACCTCACTACCAATGGATAAGCCGCTCAGGGTGGTTCATTGGAACGCGGAGACGCTGAAATCCAAGATAGGCCTACTACGCCTATTTCTCAAGGAACAGCGGGTCGATATCATGCTGATAAGCGAGACCCACCTGAAAGCCAACAGGCCACTCAAGATCCCAGGGTACATTGTGTACCGCCAAGATGAGGTCTCGCCAAGAGGCGAAGCATATCGTGGACTCGCTATCCTAGTGAAGAGGACAGTAGTGCATCAACCCGTCGAACCGAAGAGACTCGATACCATGTATGCGCTTGGTATCGACGTCCAAATCGGCAGGCGGGAGATGCGCCTCTACGCGGCCTATCGAGCTCCGAATCAGAGAGCCCGCGTTGATGAACTTCGGAGCCTTCTCCAACATACGACGCCGACCATAATCGCGGGAGACCTGAACGCAAAGCACCAAGCATGGCACAACACCACCAACAACGCAATGGGAAATCTCCTTATGCAAGACTCCGATATGCATAACTATGAAATCGCTGGCCCCAGAGAACCCACTAGATTGGACCCAGCGGGCTATAGTGATAGCGTACTGGACATCATAGTGTTCAAAGGACTAAGAGCACCTCCAGTACAGGAAGTGCTTGAGGGCCTACCATCGGACCACAGGCCGGTGCTACTCGTGTTCAGGGAGCCCGCGGCTACGGTCGGCCCACCGAAGCCCACAGTCCACACAGACTGGAGGGCTTACCAAGAATCCCTAGCGGGTTACAGCCGCCCTACGGTTGTAAAAACGCCAGTGGAAGTCGATGAAGCTGCCGAAGAAATCACCGGAGCTATCCAAGCCGCACTTCGAGTCTCCTCGAGCACTAGACCGAGCATCGAGCGACAGAACCCTCTGCCCGCTCGACTCCGTAAAATGCTCGAGGAGAAGCGAGAGGCTAAGAAGCTCTGGCAGAGAACTCGGCACCCCGAGACAAGACCCGATACAACCGCCTTACCAACTCGTTCAAGGCTGCTCTTTGGGAGCACAGAGGTGACGCATGGGAGAACTTCCTTATAGATATCGAGGACGAACAGCCCTCGGTACACCGACTCTGCAGGCAACTGACTGCAGAACCAAACCCCACGCGCCCCCTGTTCGCTGAGGACGGGCAAATACGCTACAAAGCGCAAGACCGTGCCGAGATCATCGCGAATAGCCTCGAAAAACAGTTCACACCTCACGACAATCAAGACGAGGACCACACTCGGGAGATAGAGGCGGCAACCCATCTCTACCTCTCGAGGCCCCTCGCCCAGTCTGAGGGTGAACTGCTCGTAACACCGAGCGAGGTTGCTGCGATGATCAGGAAAACCAACCCACGGAAAGCACCTGGTGAAGACGGAATACCGAACACTGCACTGCAGCGACTTCCACTGAAATCACTCATAGCGTTGACACAACTGTTCAACGGTATCCTGAGGACCGGCCACTTCCCTAACATCTGGAAGCGGGGTCGGGTTATCGTACTTCCGAAGCCCGGCAAGGACCTCAGAAAACCGGAGAACTACCGGCCCATCACACTCCTCTCGACGACGTCCAAGGTGTTCGAGCGCTTACTGCTAGTAAGGGCTCAACCCCACATCCGGCTGAGGCCCGAGCAATTTGGATTTCGTCAGGAGCACTCCACCACGCTCCAGCTGACTCGTGTCCTAGACGAGATGGCTACGTGGTTGAACAAGGGCGGGAGCACGGTGACCGTGATGCTCGACATGGAGAAGGCGTTCGACAGAGTGTGGCATGAAGGTCTCATCCACAAGCTGTCGACATCGTCTCTACCACGAAAAGTAGTCGCGATCATCGCATCGTTCCTGACCCAGAGAACCTTCCGTGTGGCTATAGAGGATACCACATCGGAAATCAAAACCATCAGTGCCGGAGTCCCGCAAGGGAGCTGTCTGTCACCGGCCTTGTACGCCCACTACACGGATGACATCCCTGTAGTCGGAGACGTCAAGCTGGCACTGTTTGCAGACGATGCCGCGTACTTGTCAAGTTCACGCAACGCCGCACACGCTGCACGGAAATTGCGCCCCACACTCGAAGCCCTTCCGGGCTGGCTGAAGCGATGGAGGCTCAAGTGCAACGTGTCGAAGACCCAGGCGATGATAACCGGTATGGCACACTACCCGCCAAACCTACGTCTGATGGAAGAGGACATCCCATGGTCCCCAAAGGTCAAGTACCTGGGAATCACCATCGACAGATCACTGTCGATGAACCACCACGTCGAGACCATCACAGCGAAGGCCAGAGCTGCGCGGACGAAGCTGCGTCCCCTGCTATCCTCCAGACTACCAGTAAGTGCCAAACTAGGCATTTACAAAACATATATCAGGTCGCGCCTCACCTACGGTGGGCCGGCCTGGTACAACTTGATAGCAGGGACATCGCGCCAACGTTTGCAGGCTGTAGAGAACAGCTGCCTTCGCATGGTGGTCGACGCCCCCAGGTACCTCAGGAATGCAACAATCCACCGAGACCTGAAGTGGGAACCAATAAAGGAGTTTGTGAGCAGACTCGCCACGGGGATGTTTGAGCGGGCTGACCGCTCGAAACTTCAACACCTGGTAGGTATTGCTCCGCTCCCACATCCAGACGACACAACACTCATCCGGAGGCGACTCAAACGCCCCGCTCGGGAGCTCATATCAGTTCCTTCGAGCGGGGCATTGGCTTTGCCATCGGATGCAGATAGCCAACCACCGACCTCTCGCAGGCGGCTCGCTGGACCCCTCTTCAGAGGAGCGATCGGCGAGCAAACCTCGAGGCCGGTGAGCTAACTCCAATGACCGGCTCACAGTGGTGAGCTGCGAGGAAAATCACTATAAGGAGCCCAGTGCTTCAAATAGTCTCCCCACCCCCCTCAACAGGGGTGAGATGATACCAGATGATAGTTAGTATAAAATCATAACACTAACAATATTTCAATAATAGTTCTTAAACTCGTAGTAGACTGTAAACATTATGTATCTAACAATCTAGTAAAATATGTGTCATACATTAAAAATAAGTGATTTCTTTTTGTTTTCATACTATAGGGGGACAGACGACTCAAGAGCCGTAGTTCTTCCCGCCTTTGAGGATGATGAGGGATGGGGGGATGCGGAGATGGGAACAAAGAGTGGGAGGTTGAGGAGAAGGGAAAGAGTAGAGGGGGGATGAGGGGAGTGGAAATGGGATAGTGGGAGTTGGGCCTCCAGAAACCTCACTCATTTCGGGGAAATGCAACGTAAGCGTAACTTCACAACCGGTTTTCTGTGAGGCAGTGGTATCGCACCGGTCGAGCCGGCCCATACGTGTCTAAGCATGGCATTGTTATGTTTGCTCGCTCGTCGGGATCGAAACTTGTCGGACATCCTCAAAATACACACGCGAGTAAAATTCTTTGCTTCAATAAATAGGTGATTTGGGAATAGCGAGGTCATCATGATCACTTATATTTTATAAGTTTCTACACACATATCGTTTTGAAATAAAGCTTACTTACGAATTTACTAAACAATTTGCAATCTTAGTCCATTCTGATTATCTGATTATATTATCACATAACATTTATTAAGATATGTAAAAATGTGGTTTCGACATGCGAAATATTTGATTTCATGGGCAAGCCAAGTCTTGTTGTATTTTTATAGATATTGTACAAATATCAGTAAAGCGACAGATGTCAATTTTTTTTCGAAAGAACCATAAATTAGAGAAAAAGATCCAAAGTAAATATCAACCGAAAAGCTCCGCGGCAAAACCAAATACAATATTCTGAATAAGCCATCGATTGATTTCGCAAGATTAATGGTTGCACATTGTCAGCGCCACAGTATGACGAGAACGTATGCGAAATTTGCGCAACTAAAATGTGTTTTATTGTTATGAGCGTAAGAACGAATAAATACCATTTTAAAATCTTTTTGAGCTCACATATTAATGAATGGTATTCACTGTTTACTGCTAACACAGCAAAACTGAGCTTTATAATATGCATTACAAATTTCAAAATTGATGTGCACTGTGTTAGAGTTTTACATCTTTTAAATAGTAGTACTTTAAATACACTAAAGTTTGGGGTTCGATAGAAATTGATATTGGAATTCAGTGTGAAATTGAAATGAAAGTTTTTTATTTGAAAGCAAGGTCGACACAAAGTGGAAGACTGGCTCGGGTTAATCTAACGATTAAATATTTATTTGTTTGGTTTTAAAAACCAATAATTTTATTTGCTATCATTTAAGTATTCCATCAAATGAAAATTTAATGGGTTGAACTTAATGTTTTATGATTTATAAACTTTAATAGCTTAGCAGGGGTGATTGACGGGCCTGTTGGTCTAGTTGTTAGTGACACTCACTAATAGTTGTCCCGAGTCTGGCTGTTCTTTGTGTCCGTTATTGAATGTTTGTACAGCCCCCGCGACACAGGAATTATTCCTAATGCGGGAGTTGTCTTCTAAAAGAAAAGAAAAGAAATTGTATTCAATGTATAACAAATATGCTTCTAATTTAGACTTAGGTACAACACATAGAATAACAAAATGTAGGCACTTTTGTTAGGTCCGGTCAAATCGGTCTATTTATTTTATTTTCTTGATAATTCATACTCCAAAGAGTAGATGCCATATGAAAAATATGCATACATACGTATATATTATTATTCACACTGAGACTAAAAATCAGACATAAAATATATAATTATATATTAAATAAGAATAAAAAAGTGATTGTATTATAACGTCACTAAAATTTCTTCCGATTAATTCTGGATTCAAAATCTGAAATTTTATTCCCATTGAAAATTCGCTTTAAATGTAAGGTTTGGCACACACAATGGACTTGGTTCGTGGGTGTGCGCTTGTAACAGATGTTAGTCCGCTCTGTCAGGAGGTGTGTACTGTGAGTCCATGACAAAGGTTGCATATGTCACAGTCTATAGTGTGCGGCGTACTATTGGGCGATGAATAAAGCAAACGTGGCATGATGCTGCAATTATACAATAGGTATTTGTTCTTACATATGTACATATGTGGACATATTTTTGACTCTATAGGTAGAAACAACTATGTTGTGCTTGTAAGGATTTTTCTAAAGTGAACTGCACTACATGTTTAGCGAAGGTATTGAAGGTATAGGAATTAAAAAGAACTTGAAACGGGATTATAGAAGAAGAAGAATATTAAATGTCGATAATATGCATACAATCTAAGAATGAAGACGCGCAGGTAACAACCCTGATTTTAAAAGGGCTTCTGATTTGTAGAGAGCCACCCAATACTCATCATGGTCTACTAAAGGGTAAACGACTGCAAAAAACTGGTTAGACAGTGCTAAAAAGGCGACTCAAATTCGATCAGACATTCATTGTACCACCTTCAACATATTTCTCTTATATACTAAGGAAATTTAAAAACATCAAAAATGGCTTCCCAGAGTAGGTACCTACTATGTTTTTTTTTTAATGAATATATTTTGTCTCAGTGAAAAAAGTAGGTAATTCTAAGTTAACGTATTTGAAATAATTATAAACATAAATTCTAACAGGAACGACATGAAAGTCGCAAGTCGTGCCAAGTCGCGGCGCACGCGCACGCATGCTGCGCCATTGTCGCGACCCCCGATTGAACTGTTACACGTCGCTATGAGTTATGTTTCTTTCGCCAGCCGCTACTATACAGAGTGTAGAAGTTTGTAACCAATAATTTTTGCCTTTTCTAAACTATAATCTATGTAAATAAACATGCCATAAGCGTATGGGCTGCCAATGGCATGAAAATTAAATATATTTCTATGATAGGAAAGCAATCTTAAATAAGTTTGTTGTAAATCAAACAGAACAACTTTTCCCGAGTCAGCTAAATACCTATGAGTTCAAGATGTCAATATGACACTGTCTCCAAAAGGTTCTAAAATACTTTACAATATTGATATATATTCACTTACGTAGTTTCTCAAGCTAACATTATGATCGAATCATACCGCAGTAAATTACCAACGAGAACCTACCCAAAATATACTTTACAGTTTCACACTACGTACAGTATTCATTTACGTTATAATGCAAAAATATATTTAATTCCATTCGTTATCCACTCTTAAGGTTCTAGTATACTCATTCGTGCATATACTCATGTAGAAGAATCTTCGATTTTTTTCGTTACATTCTACAAGGACAGGCTATAGACAGGTGGTAATTTCCATAGAAATATAATACAATTCTATACATTTTTTTTTCAACCACTACATATTCCTTTAAATAATACTATTACTAAACTGTAAGGGTTACTCTAAACGCAAATATACCTGATATTTTTTACACATGAAACGTTACTATATAAATGTATTAAGGACTATTATAAATATATATATATATACATATATATATATATATATATATATATATATATATATATATATATTACATTTTGTATTAATTAAATATTTGAGATAATATCACTTAAATAAACAGCAGCCTTTATGCAATGCAATTGCAAATGCAGCACAGTGACACACATACGCGGCTTTACACTAAACCAATAATAGAATAAAATCAATCCATGCCACCCTCTCACACGCATACTGGAACAGAGCAATCAAGGACTTACCGATGCCTACACACACACATACAGAAATTATTGGAAATATTGGCTTTGTAAACATTTACGGGATATTTGCAAAATGTTCCGCCAATCGGACCGACTATGTCGTTCTCATTCTTTCACAACTAGGAAAACAATGAAAGAGCGAGAGAGCACACCCAGTTTTACAACTTCACAGAGGGACAAAAGTGACGCTATTGTTGAAAGTACCCCAAACTTTTTTTAGGTCATATAAAAGTATTACATTTGTTAGGGTCGGGCTGGCTGTATGCACTTACACCATTCGTTTCGCAGTCAAGTCAGGAGACGGACCATCGTCTCCTACGTAGTTAATTTTGTGTTTTGAAATTAGTGAAAGTGATAAAGTTACAAATAACATTATGTCCATAGCGGCTACTACTAACCGTGCTAGTGAAATGTGGACCAATAACACAGATGTGAATGCTCAAAGTGCAAGAAATCCCAAACAAAACGTATATAAGCAGTACTCAACAATGTCACCTGAATACTACAATTACCAAAACAATTATTATCCTCCAAACTGTGATTACTCAAACATGATAAGTGCTGATTATGGGAAAACGTACGGACAGAATCAGAGCGTTGGAATAGTGAAATCGGAACCTATCCCGTGGCAAGGCCATCATCCTGACTACATAAATGGAACCCAGTCAAATGTGGAAATGATCAACAGATGGAGAGAAATGAACTATTATGCACAACAGCAGCAAGAAAACTACGGGTATGAACGGAGGCTTAATCAAGTAAATCAATTTAGTAATAACTTTGAATCTAAACAGGAAGATGCTAGGGTGATCAAGTCACCTGGCCAATGTAGTATTCCTGATACTAGTTATGGTTCACCACAAAGTACAACAAGTAATTTCAAACCACCTACACCTGAAGTAGAAGATTCACCTAATTTGAGGGCTTTGCTTACAAAATCGGTACCTAAACAGTCATCACCAAACTATGTAAAATGTGACAAAGCGTATACGCAAGACATGTTGCAACGTATCATGTTTACCCCAGAAGAAGTCAATGAATGGGAAAAAAATAATGAGATTGCAGAAAAAGAATGCAATTTATCGCAATTTCATGGTGGATATGGAACCGTAGACAGCCAAACGTCTATCAAGAAAGATGCTGTGGGTGGAGCCGCGGACGGTGCACAGTCATCGCAGGAGTCCGCGAAAGCCTGTCAGGATGTGACGAGGGTTGAAGCAGGCGGGGACAATGCCGATTACGCCGAGAACAAAATGGCCGTTGCGCATGATGCGCAAGGATTTTATCCATGGATGAAGAGTGTCAATGGTAAGTAGAACTAACAATTTTTTTTTAGTATCATAATTTTAAAAGTATCAATATATTATTTTTGTATATGGATTTGATCTTTTAAGGTAATTAATATATTATTTCATGTATATTACAGGAGACAATAAAAAAGAAGGATCAAAACGAACAAGACAGACTTACACCAGATTTCAAACCTTGGAGTTAGAAAAGGAGTTTCATTTCAACAAATATTTATCCCGAAGACGAAGGATTGAGGTATCACACGCGTTAGGACTGACTGAACGGCAGATCAAAATTTGGTTCCAAAATAGAAGAATGAAAGCAAAAAAAGATGGAAAACTGACAACATCCCCTGATCCATATGGTATAGATGACATTAGCGCCACAAAGTTAAGTAACATGCCTGAATATATAGACACACGGCAACGTATTCCAGCTATTGGTGATTATCCAAATTTCCATATGGGCGCTGCACCAACTAACGTCCCTCATATTTCAGCAAATATGACACAAAATTTCGTGATGCCTTCGTACGATGGAGTCTAGAGGTGACCTTAAGAATAAGTATGGATAAATTATCTATATATATATATATATTATATCTTTTATGATTGTAAAAATGTTTACTTATATGGTCGTTTATAGTTATATTACTTAATTTGCATGTGGGTGCAAGGCATCGTTAGTCAAACGGGTGAATGTAATAAAAGAAACTATAATACGGAAAAAATTTACCTTAAAAGTTTTTAGAGGAAGCACATTCTTTACAAGATTAAAATATTGTTTTCTCATCAAGACTCAATAACAATTGTATGTATAAGTTGATCATCAATGTATTTAAATTTTATTATGATCAATGTAGTTCCTTTTTCAATTACTACTACCGAATCATTTAATAATTTATGTGAGGGTAATGTCATTACGCACAATAATATTACGATGTAAATATTAACATTAGATTTAAAGAAATAGTTCCTATAGATAAGTAATTATTAATGATGTTGTAATGTATTGATTAAGATTGATTATTTATAATAAAAATATTTTTGTACTTCTCTAGTCAAACATAAAGGCGCTAATAAATAAAGAGGAGTTGCGATTCCTGATTATTAAAAACTACTACTAGTGTTTTTTTATACATTATGCATCTAATAATATAATTGTTAATCTTTCACCTGGTAAAGGCGAACCGCTTTACAATATAGAGCACTTAGCACGAATGAAATTATTATGATACTAGCTCTCACCCGCTACTTAACTAGCCTGGTAATTTTTAACCGTAGATTTCTCAGCATAAAAACGAAATACATATGTACATGCTTTTCAAGACTAAAATCTATCTCTGTGCCAAGTTTCATCATGATCCGTCAAGCCTTTCTGCCGCAATTGAGTAACAAACATCCATCAGAGCTACAATTATAATTACTAGTAAGATTACCTATCCGTTTTGCCAGTCAATCTCAGGTCTATATAATACTTTACTTTTTCCATCAGCTTATTTTAAACTTCTTAAATTAAGATGTTTAAACCTAAAAATATTAACCTTAAACGAACTGTTTTTATGTAAGTACTTGGTACGACAACGGATCTCACGCTATAAATTAAATTGTAATTGCAGTTAGATAAGGTGATGATTTTGAATTTCTTTATTTTTTTATTTTATTTTATACATTATGCGTCCAATAATATAGTTGTTAATCTTTAACCTGCTAAAGACGAACTGCTTTAGTAATTTAAAGCAGCAGGAATGTAGTTATGATGATACTAGTTCTTACCCGCGACTTTTCAACCGTACATTTCTAGTGATAAGAAAAAATACATAATAGGTAAGAATACCGATAGGTTCCGTACAGGTGAACCTTATTCAGAGCAAACTTCAATGTAATTTTTTTAGTAAGAATACCAGTTCACTAAACTTAATCCTACCATTTAAATTTACTTCAATTAATTACATTCATGACATCTATAGTTTTTTACCTATTTCAGAATGCAAAAGCAGAAGGCTGATTATCGAAAATAAAAAGAAAAGATCTAAAACATCTAAATTGGTAGATCTGCTTAAAGTGGGCAAAACAAAAAAAGATTATCTCATATTTAACAACGAACCCTTTCAACCAGTTTATAGGGGCCGGCGAGTTAACAGTGAATTCTCTAAGGAGTAATTGTATGTGCAAATGTTGTCGGCAATTTTGACATGTTTTGACTGGTTACTGGATTTAACAAGCTTTAAAAAAGTGCAAAGTAATCCTGTTTAGTTTGGCTACCTGTGTTCATTTGTTTGGTTTCGATGTCTAATTGTTTTTTTTGTAAAGTCAAACGGACTTGAAAACGTGGGCATTACTAGTAGTGTTGTGTACTTTGTAATAATATGCATATTATATTGTATATATATGTAATTATTATCTATCATTATATACTTTTTGCACAATTTGTACACAGGTGGACTTAATGGCATAGTTATGTATCTATGTATATTCATTTATCACGGAAAATAATACGAAATTTTTTTTTGGAGTTCAGAAAGTTTTGATATTTAAAGTTTAATTTAGAGCCAAAATTTTACATAATTTGTCTCTGATTTAACTTAAATTAAAAATATACATTAAACAATTTCATGGCCTCCAAGATTCCTAGACTGTGCTTGTGTTAAACTGCTGTTATGAATTTTGGCATAGAAGGTTGTTTTTGCACATTATTATGACGCAAGAAGCTTTCTTGGATGATAATCAAATGATTTCGTAGTCTCACACACACACAGCTCATTTAACAGCGTCTAGAGCGCTCCGTTTCTTCCTATTCCAAAATCAGCTTCCTTTACCCGCCTTCACTGTAGGGGCGCAACGCTTTGTCAATATTCATGTGTCTGAGTATATGACATGAATTAAAAAAATAAGCGAAAATGTTCACAAAAACTTTAAGAGGTTTAATATACTTCTTTACATAACTATCGAATTGACAAGGGCCTGGACAGCGTAAACAATGGCAGTTCAACTTAGGTACGCCAGAAATTAATAGCACAATTTGTGTTATACATAGATTTATAGTTTATTGAATTTTAGTGGAAAGGCGAGCACCAGAGATCTCTCTTTATAAAGTATTATAAGTATTTACTATCAAAGTATCCCTATACTATATTTTTTTTCGTGTGGTAACCCCCACGGGTCATCACCTTACCGGAGCTTACGGAGAGGTGGTATGTCGGACTCGAACCGACTAAAACCACACGGTGTTCCGTCTCAAAGAGTCTATTGCAAGGGACCCGGAAATCCCCTAACAAGGAAGCCTCCGGGAACCCCTGCAGACCTTGGCCACCTCAACAGGTGGCCACACCGTGTAGGGGGCCTGGCCCCCTCTTCAGTTTAGAAAGGCACGCGCAGAACACGTTGCGCCACGGACAGCTCCCCTGTTACCCCCAGGCCACCGCTCATGGAGGCCGGAGAGCGCCGAACGATCTCCGGCGCTTCGAGAGAGAACTCGTACTCGTACTCTCTTTCCGCCGCTTCCGCCGCTTCTTTAGCCAACATCACCTCCTCGCAAAATGAAGCACCGGCATCCCACACCCTCTCGCTTTGGACCATAGACAGAACCATGGTCTCAAGCGAGAAGCTACCCACACCGATAGCTGCCACGAGATCGGCACGCTGCTGCACCCAGGCAGAGCACTCCGTCAAAGTGTGGGGTGCGGTATCCTCGCGGCAGCCCCCGCAGTGGTGGCACACAGGCGTTGGCTCCCGGCCTATACGGCACAGGTACTTCCCGAAGCAGCCGTGGCCGGACAGTACCTACGTTAGCCGGTACGAAAGGCTCCCGTGTTTCCTCTCCAGCCAATTCTCCAAGATGGACCTTACCGCCATAATTGTGGCGTGCCCTAAATAAAAGGTTCTTAGAATATGGTATCAACGTTTCTCTAGATTGAGGACGTTAGAAGTCGGCCCTTCAAGATGCACAATAATTTGCCTACTATTCCTTTCTAATGAAGACAAAATTTCTATTTCTAATCTTTTATGGCATTTCAGAATATTAATGGATATGTATTAAGTTTCACTTTATTTGATTTTAGATGCTACTTTTATGAAAAATTTGATTTTAGTATGTCATATATGAATTTGTGTTTGTTTTAACGATAGAGCATAGTTAAAGCCGATTTAGGAATTTCTTTTTTTAAGTAAAATACTTTAACGAATTACTTATGTGTCTACAGCAGTGCGTCATTAGGTACTTTACTGAAATAAAAAAATACTTCACGTGGTTTTAACATCAATTAACTGTCAGAAAATCATCAATATTGATACTTATTTTTCTTCTAATTTAAGACATTTGTAAACTTTCATCAAGTAATCCTTTGCAGCAAACTTCAGTTTGCTGAGCTTCCTAATATTAGAAAGTCGACCCTTCTAGCTATTAAATAGAGAATAACAATAGAAACCGAGCAAAAGAGACAACATTAGATTCAGTTAACGTTTGCTAGAATGAGAAGACGAAACAATCATCCCTCTATACAGGGGTAAACTGTGACTGCGCATGCGCGTCGGACATTCAACCAAAATGGCTGCCAGTGTTAAGCTCGTATTTTATTTGTTTATTTTTGTATTTTAAAGACATACAACTAATAATTAGGCTAACTATATACAGTGTAAAATATAAATTGAAAAATAAATTCCATGCTACGTAAAATTTAATAGTGATTTTGTACTGACTAGGTAAGTAATGCATTTTATTTATGACAGAAGAAAAATTAGAGGTATTTAACATAATATGCACCCAATTTTAAAACTTACTGTTTTAATTGGTTGTTGGTGCTGCTCTGTGATTTAGGAATAAAGTTTTAGCAATAAAAGTAAATGCACTGACGAAGTAGTCGATTTTGGTGCATCATACCTTATATTGTTCTACCTGTATGTAAATATCCTTGTTAATTAATTATTGAATTAACCTAATTAATACCTTCATAACAATTTTTTACTTAAGTATTAAAATCTCTCCATACATTATTTCGGCCAACGCTGTTGAAAGAGCGAACACACTCATGGTAAACAAAACAAAATTTAGTCTTTCGTACCTCAGAAATCACATTTTCTGACTAGTTTTTAATTTTACTGTAGTGGTTTGTAAAAACGAGTGTTAATCGTCCCAATAACCATTTTAATTGAAAATTTAAAAAAAAATCATCTATATTTTAATATTAATCAGAAACAGTATAAAAAAAGTAAAACTAGTTTCATTAAATCAATATAATCTAAAGTAATTATTTTCAATTTGATAGTTAGCTGATTTTTCAAATTTAAATAACTTATATTATTATTTGAATATACGTACGAGTACATAATTACTCTTTACTTTTGTAGTGAAAACACCTACGGGTCATCACCTCACGGTGAATTGACCCCAAAGCAACTGCTCATCGAGGTCCTAGATCGTTCTACACTATCCGGCACCTGGTGCGTCTTCTGCAGGAGCAAGCTTTAGAAAACAAGTACATAATGACTTATCTTCCACCAACGAAGTAATCTCTGGAGTATCAGTTTACAAAGGTTAATAAGAATATTAAGAGAAATATTTATTTTAAAGAATTTTGGACTATTTAATTTACGCTAGTGAGTACATCTACCTACTTAAATTTTTAAATATACATATTTTCATTAACTGGACAATTTGGCCACTTGAACATTAAAAACATTTATTACAAGGCTTATAAATCCCTAAGTCGTTAGGCCTAGTTTTACCGAGTTCCATATATGATTGACATAAAAAATCTTTTGTCAGTAATTAAATGAAAACAAGTACGATCATTCAATATCAAACACCTTACACTGTGTCAGCTAGATGGTAGTTCCAAAATAGCCATTAATATTAAAGCACTAACAACCTTACAGTCTTCAAATTTAAATCCATCAAAGGAAAATGTAACTTGGTCTGTCCAGGCATAGAATACGTAGCTTGAATGACGGCTCTAATTAATCCTGACTTTGTACAAGTCAACGTTCATTGAAGGCGGATGAAAAGAAACCTCCTAATGGATATTTGAATGCCACTATAGTATTTACCTTTGGAAGGTATGGACTGAGTAAGGTTTATAAAATAGTGACTAATTCATAAAAAAAAAAACGAGGCTTCTAGAGCTTGGGTGCGGACCACATTATGAGCACGTCAAAATCAATCATACCTCATTTTACACTGTGTAGGCGGTAAAGGTCTATACATCTAATTTTATAAATATCTTTTCATTAGTTTTTACATTTATCATTATTCATAATTATTCTTGTTGGCCACAAAGGTTCATATACATTAGATAGTATGATTGAATTCATGGACCACATATGCACCTACCTACACTTCACCTACAATTACACACAATTACTTGTAAAAAACTATCTGTAATCATGACAGTTTGATTTAAAAACTAATAACAAATTAATGATAATTCTTCTGGTTCCAGTTTCATGCTCCCATGTGCCTATCGTTTTCCTAATTTACACTAAATCGGTCTAAAACGCTGTATTGTACGCACATTTACACTGTAGTATAGCTTAATACTTGACACGATGTAACTAGATATAATGATGGGTACTCTAACATTACAGAGTAACTTACTCTTACTATCTGAATCGGTGTTAATATCTTATATCAATAATCAGTCAACTGGTGACTGCAGGAATGTCCTTCTTCATAAATAGAAAAAAAAAACTATAATGGTTTCCAGTTTCCAGATCTAGACTGCTACTGTTCCCTTTGCAGATATTTTTTCTGTTTAAAATAATGTAGGTTGCCAGGTCTACTACCGTTATTGGCTGCAATAATAAACTTTTTGCTGTAGTCCTTCAGTATGTTTAATCTCCAAAATTTTTTTGTAAACGTTGGATTATATTGGAAACCATTAACCTCGTTCCTTCTTTCTTTTGACGAGTAGGACCATTCCTTTAAATCTTCAGTGCTAATGTCAGTGTTAAACATAAAATTTATTTATTTTTAACACATCTTCATCACAGTGGCCATCTAAAAGAAATAAAAACCACTCCCTATGAAGATCCCTATGTTCATGCATGCCAACTAACAAAAATTTAATGAAAAATAATCTCAAATTATTTTCATTTAGTTTGTCCATATGCATGCTTATCAATACTCACAAACATGTGGTTCGTGCAACTTTGATCCCTCTCAGCGATCAAAGTGAGCGGCTATCAACGGTCGTAAATTACTTTGTAATTAAACATTACGACCAATTAGTATTGAAGAGAAGTGAATTACTCCCATGACAAATGACTTGGATAACACTTTACTTTGATGTACCTGCCTGTTTGCTGTTAATAACTTCTCGTTGATTTATTAAAAAAATAAATCGGCTAAACCTGAAGTCTGCTTAAATTTCAAACTTGACTACTAAAGATTACTGTTTATGTGTTATTTTTAAATGTTTATTAACGAATTGTTATGTTTACATAAACTATAGGTATAGGTTTTATTTGTTCCACAAGCCGGTAATAATAATAGTATAAACACTTCCTGCACGTTTCGGACACGTTAGAAACATTAGTATGGACACAAAAAGTGTGGGATCAACAAAAGAATCTGCAGGGCGCATTGTCCCAGCCGTGGTTGATCATTTATCAACAACGCTCCACTGACGGCGTTCGAGAGCAGATCGCTTGATCAATGCGAGACCAACATTGATCCCGATTAAAAATTTTGCATTGTTATTTGTTATTGTTTAGTTAGTATGTAACCCATTTTTTTTTGATGTTGTAATTTTGACGATTGATGCCTTACAATATCAATATAACTATTACACATACTTTAAAAAAAATAATTAGTTATATGGTTGACGTGTTGTCGTGATTAATATTATATATTGTGTATAAACACAGTATATGATTATAATTAAATGTATGTGAATGTTAATGTTATTTAAGTATTTACTTACACAATAAATACCTTCATTTCAATTCTCTAGCCATTCGGTTACTACCTACTCATGTGCTAAGCTTAATAACACAAGTATTGGTTTGCAAAAAAGATAATAAAAATGGTATACTTTGCAATTTGCCAATGGCAACTGATGTACTGTTTCACCTCTTGGAAAGGCGCATATAAAACACAATTATTAAAAATTGAAAGAGCACAAAGCTACTCCTACTATTCTAACACCCTATGTTCGACTTATATAAAAGACAGGAAGTCCTAACGATTCGACTACTTTATATTATATATACTGCGAAACAACATTCCCTATTAAAATACGAACCAGACAAATTTAGAAATCAGTGACGTAAGGATAGAGTTTGCACAATAATCCGCATTAGTCTAGTTCATCGATTTTTCAGTTATCAAGATGCAAATCTGTATCATTAATTAAATAGAGTATTATCAATTTATTCAATACCAAAGAACAAATACAAATCTATGTTTCCTAAAGGCTTCCAAAATTAGACTATAACCTTACGGAAAACTTTCTTAATATAATTACACTGTAACACTTTCATTGGAAAAAACATTTGACAAACTTATAGCAAAGTATATATCTATTTTCCAAACATACACTTACAACTGAACACACTCTGTTACCCACTTATACTCACATATACTAACAACAAAACACACTCTGTTACCTACTTATACTCACATACACTCACAACAAAACACACTCTGTTACCCAATTATACTCACATATACTAACAACAAAACACACTCTGTTACCTACTTATACTCACATACACTCACAACAAACATTCAACTATCAACACTCACTATTTCAACACTCACATACACTATTATTAACACACATTTGAACGCTACACTAAAACATTATTTACAAATACACACAGCACACACAGCACGGAAACTGAGGCTTTAGATTTTTTTATTTGATAGGGGTAAACGAGTAGACGTTTCACCTGATGGTAAGTGACTACCGCTGCCCATGAGGTATCCATGGGCAGCGGTAGCAACTCATGAGTAACAGTGCCGGCGTTTTAGGAGTACGCTCTTTCCTTGAAGGTTTAAAGATCGTATCGGTCCGTAAATACGGCAGACGAGACTTGCTCCTTGATTCCTCTCGACCAGCCCTGCTGCTGGCTGTTATTGAATTGGTGAGACACATTTCGGTAAGACGGAGTATATTGGCTTGATGCACTAGGGGATATAATAAAGTAGCTAATAGCAAAACTAAATTACATACTACACAAGATACTGGCTCAACATTTAGTGAAAGCTGGATTTCATAAGAAAATACATAAAACCTAATTATTGAATAATTAAAGTTATTAATATTATTTAAATACTCATTTACAATGTACTATTTTTATTCCTTTTAATAAAAAAATAACATTAAAATAAAAACTTTTAACTGTATTTCGGGGACGCCCAAGTGTATCCGGTAGTGGTAGTGTAGTCCGGTACCATTGCGGCTGGACGACTTACTCCTTTAAAAGGCCTCCTGTCGAGACCGAAACTAGTCGGGCATCCCCGAAATACACACGTGAGTTAAAACCGTATATTTAAATAAATATAAAAAACAACATTACTTGACAACATCAAAGTGCAATTTATTAGTAGCAATCCAAGTAATATTGTAACAAACCCGGCCCGCTTCGCTGGACCGCAGCAAAAATAAATTGAAAGGTGATAAAAAATCCGATCACTACCAAACTACAGGATCACCGTTTATGTCTTGATTTTTTAGTTATATTAGTTATCTTTTCAACTATCCATCCAAATTAAATGCAGTACAGGGCAAATTATATTTTCATAAAATTTCCAATGTGATGAAACTCTTTATTTTAAACGAATGCATATTATATAAACCTGAACATTTCTTTAGAACTTTAATTTTATTTTTACAAAAAACCGTTATTGTGTATTAAATATAAGAGTTAGATATATGGCTTCGCGGACTTTATTATAGACCTAGTAGAGACTAATTTTTTTCCCATATATTGTGTTCCTTTATTTGAAACCGTTTGCCCAGCGCACGTCGATAAAGCGTTGATCTGATTAATTTTTCTTCGACTTGGTCCACAAATGCAGAAATTTTGCATTAAAATAGGGTATATATCTTAATAATGTCTAATGTCTATGTCACTAAGAAAGAGTCTGGCTTCCTACCAGTGAAAACGCCCACCGTAACCCTAGATCTAAAGCGGTGAGGATTCCATACAGAACAGAAGGCTCTTCAAACGTTGTGAATTTACTGATTTAAAATACGTATTTTTTTAAATTGGCACATTTTTTTTTATCTTTATCATACTAGCCTGTGACTTTTAAGACTAATAGGCCGTTCAGCTACTCTATTTAGTAGAAATTTTAGGATATGTAATAAAAAATCAACACCGACCCAGTGAAGAACCATAATCTTCTTAAATGCTTTTCATACAAGAAGAATTTATTTAGTTATTCAGTAGCAATAAAGTTACACGTACAAGAACCTGCCTAACGATCGATGGCAGCCACCGTGTAATAGCTGTCATTATAATTCTGCAATTTAACGCCTTTGCGAAATTTTTAATGACTCAATTTATGTACTCCTTATTTTTTTACCTTTGCAAAACAACGATAGACTCACGTTGAGTGGCTCATTATTATAATTTGATTTTGAACAGCGAATCAGCATATTTTAAAAGTGACTTTCAAGACGAAAAGCAAATATTTCAACAAACATATGGAACCGAACGATCAAATTACTTGTTTTTCAACCCATCTGAATTCTAAAATGTGTTATTTTTTTAGATTAATAGATAAATGGATTTATTTTTTATAATATTTAAAATCTAGGTCTGCCAAAGAAAATAATAATAGCAGAAACTAAAACAAAAACACAGCAAAACATTTCTAAAAAAAATATACCTTGTATAGGTATATAAAAGTGTTATATGATTAATTATGTTAGCAATAAACCTTTTCTTTTGTTTTATACAAATAATAACATTTTTGTAAAGGCTAAAATACTACCATCAGTGATAGAGTAAATGACTTAGATAGAAATCGCTTGTACGCCTACGAATCTCTGAAAATCAATTCTTTCGCCTAATTTTAGACACATCTAAACCAGAATTGTCAGTCACAGTTAAAATCAAAATCATAACGTCATTTACCTGACCGTAACGTAGCATGACGTGCCCGGCAAAAATGTCCATTGACTGGCCAGTTTTGTTAGAGCCGGGACTTGTAACCTGAATGGTACAGCAGCTTATTAAATCTTATATGAATCATAGTTCAAAGGTACTGGTTCTGTCGGCGTCAATGTCACTTATGTGCTTAACCCGGCGAGTGGATGGAGGAAATGATGGATGGGAGCAACCCGCCCGTTTCTTTAACGTCAACTATTAAAATTGATATAGAGCTGTAAATTTAATAAATATCGTTTTTTTTTTAAATGTACAAGATTAAACGAGTGATATCGCGCTCAATAACATAAATTTAGTCAATTATTATGTACATAGTACTATAAGTAATATATGATAATATAATAAAGTTGAAGAGTTTGTTTGTTTGTTTGAAGCCGCTAAACTTAGAAACTACTGATTCGCTTTGAAAAATTCTTAGCCTTAGCCCGTTTATTGAGGAAGGCTACATGGCTATGAAATATCCCGCAGCAGCTCTTAGGGCCAGCGCAAGGATTTTTTAAGACACTCTA
Organism: Tyria jacobaeae; assembly: GCA_947561695.1. NCBI lineage: Eukaryota > Metazoa > Arthropoda > Insecta > Lepidoptera > Erebidae > Tyria > Tyria jacobaeae. The sequence continues at coordinate 14,227,151 of OX387218.1, forward strand.
AAATAAACATTAAAACTTAAAACTTTCTTAACGTGGGAGAGCCATGGTTTGATACGTATGTGCCGGCCCGACCGGAGTATTACGGCCTCACTGAAAACCGGCTGTTAAACAATGATTACATTGTGTGACCGAGTGATAGCAGTAAGTTAATGTCGAATTCAATTTTAGAACATATATATACAAATATTATATGACTTATTTTATTTTTCCAGAACAAGTTTGCATTGCTCTTCAAATGAATAAAAAAAAAATTTGTATTCAACAGCTCTAGTGAAATACAATTTTCCCAGAGCGTAGTTCGGACCCTCCGCGCACACAAATTCCAAATTGTTTTTGACTGACAGCTAAATGTAAGTTAGCATTGTTTGAACGACGCACCACAGCTTCGCCCGGCTCTCTCTCTAATTATTTCTCTGATACTCTACTCCCGTTCCTAATATCTACTGGAAAACAATGTTTCTAGTGTACCAGTTATTGAGTTAAAGTTAGTTGAGGTTTTTTTATTTGTTTTAGGTTTTTATGGTGATCTGAAGGTATTAAAATCAAGTGCATCTTGTGCTCAATGTTTAAGTCACTTGCTTACAAAGTTGCCAAATGCAAGCAAATGCAAGTATAACCGCGACACGTTTATGCATATTAGAGTGATATGTAAGCATATGTTTGGTAACATATATTTTTATTTAATAGATTTACTAAAAAAACTAAAGAAAATTAAATTATGACAGTTGTCTCTCAATGTATTGTAAACATGTGTGTATGTGTATTTATACAATTTTAATATTTTTATGATGGATGGATTATTTGTTCATAATGCTGTTTGATGGTAAACATGCCTGAATTTCGGAATAGATCAAGGTTTGAGATTTATATAGCATTTTTGAGAAAATTGTCAATGCAGAAACATTGTTTGTACAAAACCTATTTTTAAACGACTTCAAAAAAGGAGGAAAGTAGATTGCCAATACGGTTGTTTTTGTATGTTTGTAAACAGTCCTAAACCTCCGTCATTTAGTATAAATTTCGTAAAAAAAACCGTTTTTTATTGGGAAGTGTTGGTTTTAACATTGAAAAAATTCTACTACTAATGTAAATATTAACAACAAATGTGAACCGATTTCAAGATTATTTTTTATTGAATTTGTTGTTCTTGAAATAGGCGAATTTAAATTTGAGAAATTAATATATATGATATTTAATAATTGCAATACTTGCAGCTATGGCTATGTAAGTTTTAGAGTGAGTAATACAATTAAGTAAAAGTGCACTCTATACATTCTTGAGCAAACTCGTCTACGAATAACTGGTAAACAAACAGAACTCTTAAAGGAGATTTGCCAACTTCGCTGTCCTTTTTTTAACTGAAGAAATCTAATTAAAGTTTAGACTTCATCTATTTTTATAGAAGTCTGTTTCGATTATTTTTGTACGTCAGTAATATTATACTAACATGTACTTGTATTGCAACAATGTAGTTTAGATAATGTGTAGCTGGTTATTGAATATAAATACTATTTTACACCACTATGTTATCAACTAAGCACAAGATGATGCACCTGAAGGTAACTACCGATTGGTGTTTTCTATCTTCGGTTGTCTGTACAGTTGACATTTTTTTTTTTTTTTTACTTTTATTTTGGCACAAACAGTCATTTACAAAAAAAAAATACAAAATAGATATACAATAGAGTGATAGACAACGAGTGCCGAAACTAATTACTGAAATAATTTTAGGAAATGTGTTGACTTACAAAACTGCATCAGTCACACATGTTATGGAGTTGAGTTCGAGTTAAGATTAAGTAAGACTAGGTCAATCAAATGCTTGTATCAATCCAATGCAAGCATGTACTTATTATATTGTGATATTCTAGCATGACAATACTAAGGTTTCCATACATATAATTATCATATACATTTATATCCTGCGTGTATATACAAGTAGTACAATTAATAACTCGCACAAACATCAATTATTACAGTACGGTCTGAGATTAATACTAAAGAAGTAATGGTTCAAGTAAATTATTAGATTTCATAGTACATTGAGGTTTAAACATATTTACATGAGTTGGTCAGTAAATCTACATGATATTGAAGCAATGACAGAAAATAACATAGTGTCTACCATATTATGACAATTGTGTCATGGAATACAGTTTAAGCTACGTAATAGGTATTTATTTTATACATTTATAAATATAAGTTATTTATTTATTGGCACAGATTTTCAAATAACATTTGCTTAATATTTCCTAATGAGTTACAGCATAAATCTATATCAGAAAAGCTCTTATTGTAATTAGTGAGGCACCTTGAGAATAAAATATTTTGACAGTAATTTTTACGAGAACGAAGTGGTGTAAATATCTTACCAAGGCCTGAGGGGCGTACAGGAAGTCGAAGTTTATTAATAAAGTTTATTTTGGAGAGAATAATATTTGAGTCAATATAATTATTTAAAATTTTATATAGAAAAGTTATGTCAAACTGTGTGCGCCGATTCCGGAGGCTTAGTAGTTTATATCGAGCTAAAGATTCCTCATATGAGCCCGATCGAACAGAGTTACGATAGTCAAAAATTCTAATGAATTTTTTTTGGACTCTTTCTAACTGATCTATATGTCCCTTGTAAAAAGGGTTCCAAATAATGCTTCCAAAGTCCAAGATAGATCTAACAAAACTAAAATAAAGGAGTTTGACTGTAGCACTATTTTTAAAAGGTTTAGTGAGTCTGTTGATAAATCCTAAGTTTCTAAAGGCTCGTTGAGTTATAGAATCGTAATGAGACTTAAATGTCAGCTGACTATCCATTACAATACCTAAATCTCTAATACTACTAACCCTTCCAAGAGTTTCATTATTTAATTTGTAGTCATAAATAATGGGAGATTTTTTACGTGTGTAGGTAATTATATGTTTTTTTTTGGAATTAAGAAATAATTGGTTTTCATGACAGTATTTAAGTAAGGAGTCTAAATCCTCCTGTAATTTACGACAATCGACAGAACAAGTAACCATTCGAAATAACTTAGTATCATCTGCGTATAAAAGCTGACTAGTATTACATAAAGTTTTACCGATATCGTTTATATATAAAGAGAATAGGACAGGTCCAAGATGAGAGCCCGTGGGAACGCCTGAAGCAATAGGTAAGTACGTGGAACAATGACCCTTCAGATAAACGGCTTGACTACGGTTTCGAATGTATGAGTCTATCCACCTTAGAAGGTTGCCGTGAATACCGCTTCTTCGAAGTTTCACAACTAATGAATCATAATTAATTTTATCAAATGCCTTGGAAAAATCGGTGTACACGACATCTACTTGTATATTTTTATCCATAGAATTAAGTAAGTAGTCGACAAAAGTAACCATATTTGTTTCAACACTGCGACGTTTAAGAAATCCATGCTGATCTGGCGATATGACATTTTTGATTGCGTAAGAGAGTTGAGATGTAACTATCTTTTCGAATATTATTCCAAATATACATAGTTTTGATATAGGTCTATAATTAGATACCAACTCGCGACAATTATTTTTGGGTATTGGTGTAATAAAAGCTTTCTTCCAAATATTTGGAAATTGGCCACGCTCCATAGATAAACGGAAGATTAGATATATAGGTTTAAGTAAGGCTACAGCACACTTAGCGATAAAAATTGGCGGCACGCCATCGGGTCCCGCACCTTTCTGTAGATTAACATTTTGGAGTTCTTTAAGTATTATTTGTTTATCTAAGTTAATAGAGCTAATATTAGCTGAAGCATATTCACAGTGGTCAGCATCACTAGAAGTACAATTATTTAAATTATTTGCTGAGACAAAAACTGACTGGAAATACTCATTAAAAGCAGTACAAATAGATGTACCAGTCCTAAGAGGAGTTCCATTATAATACATAATGTGGGGAATATCACCTAATTGCCTTTTAGATTTCACATAAGACCAAAAGTAATTCGGGTGTTTGTGAATACGATCTTCAGAGAAAGACACGTATTTTTCAAACCTTTCGCGTTCTAACTTACGGAGCCTTTTTCTTAATAGAGAGAATGCATCGTAATCTGTTCTGTTACCATAAGTTTTCCATTTTCTATGATACCTTCTTTTCTCATTATTTAATTTAACTAAAACTTTCGTATACCAAGGAGGATATTTATTATTAACAATAAAAGACATAGTGGTAGGGACATGTTTGTCTATAAGAGAAGATACAATATTATAAAAATGTGTAACTACAGAGTCAACATCCTTTAACAAAGAAAAGGCTGAGTCCCAATTAATCTTGTTGAGTTCCTCATTAATGGAATCGAAGTCTGATTTGTAATATAATTTCTTTGGAACGCGTTTATTCTCAAGAACCGCAGGTGTGCAAGTTGTTAGACAAATATTCAGAGACAAATATTCAGAGAAATATCAAGATATTATTCATATACCCTTTTTCCTGCTGTTACTGTTTTCAGTGTGATACATTATGTTATGCTAAATGATAAGGTAACCAAACCCATATTAAGAATATAGGTACCAATCTGTCTATATTTTTCACCGTAATTTTGTCTATCCGTATCTCTGTAAAGGTCGAATATTTCTTTTAATTTATTATAGTTTTAGTTGTATTCATGGCGGTTTTTGATAAGAATATATATATATATATATATATATATATATATTATAGTGTTTTATGCTCCTAGCAATACGATGGTTCATGGTGGAGTAAAATAGTTCAACCTAGTCTCTTACCGTGGGTGTCGTTAAAAGACGAAGGGATCGGCTGTTATCCATCAGCCAGTATGTATACAGCCATACAGTGCCCGGTTGACGGCAAGAGGCTTGCCCCCTGTTACGTTAGTATGTCCCAAATGTTACACAATATGTACACCTCTGTCTACCCCTTAAGGGATACAGGTTCGAGCGTATGTATGTATGTCTGTAGGAATGCGACGATGATATAAGGCCCCCATTAAGCGTGAAGGCATATGCCAGGCTGCAAGAACTACTTGGCCTATCGTATTTAACTCCGTTTATTGATGTGCGAGTATTTCTCCAGTAATTTTTAATAACATTTTTTTCCTGTTTATTTGATATCTTAATAAGTCATGATTCTGACTGCTAAGCTACATGTAGTGGATGCCATTTCCACCGAAGAGAAGACAAATAATTTTGTGATGAGCATTATCATTTGTTCTTTTTCTGATGGTTATTTATCTATAATATGTATGTAGTTAGATATAAAAAATAGTATGTTTATCAACAGTCTGGTTACCATAATGCAAACACTGCTTAGTTTAAGATTATTGTTATTATGTATTATGTAGATAATAGTGAAAGTTCAGTGAACTTGGCTCTCGAACTCATAACTGCTTCAATACTTATTTATGATCATAAGTGTTCTTAAATAATATAACTCAAATATCAGTTTCCTATTAAAAACAATCTAACGACATTGATACATACGCATATACGCATACTAAGTCATTGAATTGCGCTTAACCATTGGCTTGTAACGCCAACGTCGTTTAAACAATTCGGCTATCATGCTTATGTCTTTTAGTCACACATTTAACGATAAAAAAATTAAATACACCTGCTCATGCTGTAGAAATAGATTACGTAATAACTTACTATTACAGTTTGCATCTGCGTTACTGACATGATCTTAACTTCATAAATTCTCAAGTATACCTATTTGTAACTACATATATGCTTAAAGTATTTAGTTGGAAAGAACACATATTGCTTCATGTGCAAATTATGGAGCATTTCTTTTTTTAAAAGACATCATCCCTATCTGTAAAATTCCTCTATCGCGGGGGCTTTAAAAAATATTTGATCAACGAACACAAAGAACATCCAAACTCTCGACACCCATTTGTGGATAACAATTTTTTTGTTCTGCGCGGGAACAGAATCCACGTCCTCCGGCTTAGTTGTCAGGGTCACTAACCACTACACCAAGAGACCGGTTAGTAGTTTAAGCAATTCAACTCGTTTGCGCTACTAAAAAAAACCAAAAGAAGAATAGGCGATATGCCTGTCAACTCAATCAGTATAATAAACATTAAAAAAATTAAATAAATGAACATTAAAAATGCAGGTTTGGTACATTTTTCTATGAAATACTAAACCGTGATTCCTTTTTATTGTTAATTTCATGATTAAAAAATAAACTAAAAACGTTACACTAAATCTGAAGGACAATTCTCAACTATTTCCAGTAATCTTATTGCCCGCCTTGGTAAAATAATTTAATTTATGCACAGTCGTCTAGTCTAGTCTAGTCATACTTCTATTTATAAAGAAAAAAACACTATTACCAAGTAATAGAAAGAACATTTGTATCGAGTATATATTATTGAAAGATCGTTTTTAAACCGTAATAAGGCGAAGAAGATCTCTTAAACATCTTAAACAAGTTGCAGGTTTATGTGTTTTTGAAATTTAACAAAATTTTATGATATAAACATAATAATATTATAAAAACTGCAGTTTAAAATAGCTGTACACTAAATATGGTAATTAGTAGTGTGAGAAATATTTCGTACATTTAATATTATGATCTAGTTTCTTTTTAATTAAAAAAATATAAAGAAATTTTAAGTCATAATTAACCTTTTTTAAAAATAATTAGTCTCCATTGTTTTTAATGACAATTAAGATATTAAACTATGTTCCTGCGTTGATAAAACTGCTTGTTTATTTTAATAAGAGTACAAATGGTGAAATTTATTTAATTTAAAGACGTTATTGTCATAAATGATTAAAAATTTAACGCGGCTTTTTTTTTGTTTCAGGTGCCACAGTGATAGCAATTTCATCGAAATTTGAAAACTGAATAAATATCTGAATTTCTTCACCGGTATTTTTTTTTCATAGTTAGGGTTACAAAGAACACACTATAAAATTATTATTTTTTATTACGATTTTCAGCAGAAAATATCAAATTTACTTAGTAAGTATAAATGTTTAATAGACAAATTGTTTAAAAAGTAGCTTGTGTTTTGACACATTATATTACTTTTGTTTTTTAAATACACTTTGAAGTATTCCTGTGTAGCTGGGGACTTTAAAAACATACAAGCAGCGTATACAAATAATACCCAGAATCAGAACAACTATTTGTGGATGATATAAATTTTTGTCTCGTGTGGGAATCGAACCCATGACCGGCTCAGCAGTCATGATCACTAATCACTAGTCCAACAGGCCAGTCAATTTCAATATTCTTATTTATGGTCTAATATTAGAAATTGATATATCTTAGAAAATACATTTGAAACTAAGTCTGAAATGAATTTTTTATAAGATTATTTTGTAAGAAACATTACCTTATTTGTCTGTGATATTTTCTTATTAATTTGATATTTATGGGTTATGTTTTGCAGAGTGTATGTATAGTTTTCGTGATTTAAGGTGTCATTTGAATAGTTTTAATAGCGGGAGCTTATAATGTAATATAACAATCGCGGATTCTAATATAACAATTTCGACATAAGAAAAACAAATTGAGAGGAAGTTAGTAAGTACTAGATCGCCCTTGGACAGCTTCAACTCAAGAGTCTTAAGTGCGCTGCCTGCCTTTGAGGGAAGGGAGGAGGAGAGAGGGGATGTGTAAGAGGAAAGGGGGTTCTCCAGTCAATGCCTAAGCCTGGCTCTACTATGTCAACGTTGACGTCTCTCTAACATGCTTTATAAAATAAGTAAGAATACAAACAGGTCCAAACATAAAAAACACACAAACTTTATAATATTAGGTTTGACAATTATGGTCGGATGTCTAATTTTATTACCGTTTTAATTGTGTGTACTAAACAGCATTGTTTAAAACTTAATGTACCTACTACAATTCAGAAGCTATTCATAACTTGTAATTTCAATTTAGTGCGTAATTAGTAAGTATGTTAATAGTCACTTAATAGCCAGATTTCTTTACTTCAAATGAAATATTCAAATTTTAGTTTTATTTTGGACATAAGACAGTTAGGCACACGTTACATTTACATGCAAACCTTTTTTAATATTTAAATTATAACGGTTGCAGCGGTAATGGGTAAGTGATTTTGGAGTGCTCTATGAGACTTCAATAATGAGTTTGGTATTTTTTTATAATTAAAAGTGTAAATGCAAAAACACAGTAATACATACATACACACGCTTACGCCTCAATCACCGAAGGGCTATGCAGAGGTGTATTAAACCCCCACATTTGCAAAGTGACGGATTGCATGGATGGCGTAGCGGTGTAAGTAGTCACCTCGCTATAACGCTAGTTCGGTTCGATCCCCGCACGGGACAACACTTTGTGTAATCATCTTCAAAGTGTGGTTCTGAGTCTGGGTGTTCTTTGTGTCCGTTGTTTGAATGTTGGTAAAATCCCCCGCGACACATATACTTTCTGATAAATAGTCCAACTTTCGTAAAATTCGACGAACTTTTACTACAACCGTATCGTAGCAGCAGCAGAGCAGACCTCTTTTAAATTTAATGAAATTTAAAGTTCTGAATGTGAGATAACGGTAATATACATCTTTCCGAAGGTATTTTATGAATGTATGACAAATGTCATTTACAAATGTTTGTGTTGTAAATGTGAGAACTATGTGCCTTATAAATGGCGGTAGTATAGCTTAGCACTCAATCACTACCGTCGTGAACCCACCTCTAACACAAGGAATTTAACTTAACTGGGGGCTAATCAGAATACTAGTACATTGTTCGTAAAATTAAAAAAAAATACTGTTTATATTCTCTATATCACCAGGCAGTTCTAAGTATGTCATGCTTGTCTAGAAAGCCTGCCTATGTATGGCGTATGTGTCGGGCGGATTTTTCGGCTCCCTTTGATATGGATGGGGTGAACCATGACGCTGGCATGTTGCGCCATACTTGTGAAGGAGTACCGTTGATCGGGATGGTCATCTCCGGAATGATTGACTTCTCTTATACTTCACATACCACACATGATGTATTATATAGTCCCCCAATTTTATTGACGCTATAAACTATGTAACAAGAAATTTGTGGCAGAAAAAACTCAAGGACACTCTCCTTGAGTTTCTTTCCTGTTTTTCTACATAGAATCTACGTATTGGAAAAGGTAGATAGCTTCACGACCGTCACATAGCCATAGCCTGATTGACTACTTCTCTTGGTGCTTCAAAAGTGCCCATCTACAGTTAGTTTAAATAAAAAACGGGCCAAGTGCGAGTTGGACTCGCGCACGAAGGGTTCCCTACCATTATCTATAAAAACGGCAAAAAAAACACGTTTATTGTATGGGGGCTCCCTTTAATATTTATTTTATTCTGTTTTTTTAGTATTTGTTGTTATGGCAGGAACAGAAATACATCATCTGTGAAAACTGTCTAACTATCACGTTTCATGAGACGTGACGCGACAGTGTACAGCCTAGTAACAGACAAACAGACAGACAGACAGACAGACGGACAGCGGAGTCTTAGTAATAGGGTCCCGTTTACTCTTTGGGTATGGAACCCTAAAAAAGGGTTTTTATATCATTTGATACTTTCATAGTTTCCATGAATTTTCAAATCGTATAAGTGTAATTAGGCTGAAAATTCGCAGATAATTCTATGCTATGATATTGTATTCTATATTTGCAGCCCGTTGCGTCTTATGTGGGGCAGGAGAATGTCTCTAACATTCTCTTCTTCTACCCCAGTTTACATAATAATTAATTACATAAACAATAATTACAGTTTACATAATAAACGTAACACATAAATCATAACAGGAGGCGGTGTGGTGATTAGTACCCCACGGACTTTCACTTTGGATTGTGAACAGAGTGTAGTTTCCAGCGACCCATCCATGTATCTCTTTCTCAACTTAGTTATATGTAACATACTACTAAATTGGTAGATATATATCGCTGAAAGCATTTCTGGATACCAGTTATAAAATTGAGTAAATTGTTTGATATTTAGCTTTAGATCTTAATGGTTATAAATTATTAATGAACTTCTCAAACAAATTGAAATTATATTAAACATATACAGTACAAAGGGTGTTAAAAACAACAATATTTAGTAATATAGGATAGGAGTTAAAAGTGAAGTAGAAATGACGGGTAAGTTAACAATACAATCTTACAAATAGCATTTGTTCCATAGTACCTTAAGTTACCTCGCATTTTAAAACCAAAAAGTCAAGTGGCTTGTTCAAAAACTCTAGTGAAACAAGCTGTATTTAATTATTTTGTAGACAAGCAGCATGTGTGGTCTTCAACTTGTAATCTTTTAAGACTACCAGTTCTGCTACGAACACTTCAAATCAGCTTAAAAAATCAATGTGTTGGGGATATGCTTTTGCACAATTTTTACTTTTACAATCTTGCGGTAGAGGTAATACAAAAACACAGATAGAAAGACACATACAATACCATAAATATAACTGTGCGCACAACTTACTTAGCCGAGACATTTTTATTTAACCCTTTTTGAATATTAACTACATACGATGAGCTCTCGGTAAATTAGAATAGACCCAACCGAGGGGTTGCTCTTGCTATGAGAGTTGTAGAAGGCGACTAAGTTATCGGACTGTTTTCTATAAGTCAGCAGTATAGTCATATAGTGCCCGGTTGACGGCAATAGGCTTCTGCGCCATTACGTTAGTGGGACTAAACTGTATCTTCTCTGCCTACTCCTTAGGGGACATATCATATAGCTTCCTCTTACCACCTTTATGCAGTTGATTTACAGATCAAGCAGTTGTGGAACAATTAAGAGTAGCGATCTCAATAAGATACTAACAGAGATATAGGTATAGAAAAATCTGGGAATTAATTTCGACAAAAACTTGTCCACGGGTCCACAACTTCAAGAAGTCAGTAAAAAATTGTTTACCTCTGCAATATCTCTGAAAAGATTGCGTAGCTTTCTACCGGTTACAGCCAAAATTGCGCTTACAAAATGCCTTCTTCCTCTAATCCTCGATTATGCAGATGTCAGCTATCCTGTTCCACGGAGGACTAATTGAATAAGGTTGAGCGGCTTCAAAACTTTTGCATAAGGTTCATTTTTGGATTGCACAAATTAGACCATATTTCTGTATATCGGAATAAGCTCTACTGGTTACCCATTCATCTTCGCCAGAATACCCATATCCTTTATCTATTCAATATACTCTTTAATCCCAACACTCCTCATTATTTAAAAGAACTCTTCAAATTCTTTACATGATACGCATTCAAGGTCCGACGGAGATCGACGGAGAACTTGATTTTAAAAATTCTACGACTTTTAGTGACAGGTCATGCCAGTGCATTTGTGGTATGCATTCCCACTGCCCATCAGACTAGCACAAACGCTCGCTAGTTTTAAAAAATACTGAAGGAGCATTTCCTAATCCTAAGTCCGGAATCTTGTGTTAACCTATCTCTTATTGTTATATTTTATATAATGTGTATACGTGTAACAATTTATGTATGTGTTTCGTGTGTTTATTTATATGTGTTGTTAACACTAGTCCTAATTACATCATACTCAGGGAACTTCGATGTGCAAATTGCAACTTCCCATCTCATTATTAAACTCTCTTTCCATCCAGTGGTTGCCTGGAAGAGATCGCTAATCGCGACAACGCCGCCAATTTTACAACTTTTAAATTTTATTTTATTAATTTCACTTTTATAACTTTAGATCATTAAACTTATACCAATGTGTACCAACCGTACTATTATTATGTGTTTTTTTTTATGTCATAAAGAGTTATCTTTTTATCTAACTACACACATACTTAATCACGCTTGTATATTCGAAGAGGTACAGCATATTTTGCGAATTATAATTTAGTCTCATTTACTTAATATGGGTCAAGTCTATTGGCATCATCCAGGCTCTTTTGAGAATTAGATTTGAAAATTTGAAGTATATTGACCGGAAAGGTAGGATAGAAAAGGAAGAAAAAAATATTACTTGCACAGGTGGGTTGGAGAGTGTAAGCAATAGCTAAAGCAAGTCAGGGTCGCATAACTAGAACTCGGAACTGGCTGGTGCCGGGAAGTACAAGCCCTGTACCGCGCTAAAAGTTAAAAAAAAACAATATAATATTGTTATAGTCTTCTCCCCTAAGAAAATTCTAAGAAAGCTCGTTACCCTTTAGGTTCGCCGGATCTGCATAACTTTTATTTAACTAGCACATATAGACAAGTTAGTGAGATTTTTTAAATTTACTTAAAATGAAGAAAAGCGTATATATTATAGTATACTATATGCGCTTTTCTTTATTTTAGTTTAACAAGACATATAGTCAGAGACACACAGTCCTTAACAGTGAATTCTACATAGTACTTACCTTAAAAGAATGTCATTAAACATGAGCACTTAATAACATCACACGCTGTCATTGCGAGTGTTTAGCATCGGTATTAGTAAGGTCGGCGGTGCCGAGTTGAACGTTTGACAAGGGGCGACAGTTTGACTAATGGTGTTCCACGTCACTCTCTTACTTTCGCCGAGACGGTGATCACGATGTGTCTGAAGCTCAGCAAACTTCGTATTTTTAGAACAGTTGTTAGTACTTGTGAGAAATGGCTCAGCTTTATCCGGTTATTTATACACAATGAGCGTGAGCCTATAAAACCTCCGTTTTGATAAGTTTAGTGATGATTGCTTTGATATTATGAATTACCGATACTATAAAATACATGCATTAAAATATAAATGTAAGAGATACAAAAGATAAAACATATGTAAGCAGTGGAAGTAAGAAGCTACTGTTTTTTTTTTTATTAAATAAATACTCAACCGTGTTTACACTGTAACTGTAACCGTAAAAGTTTCATTGGATTAAATAAATCCATGTCAAAAGCCAAATGGTAATTGCCGTAGGTACTCACAGACTTTCACAAATTTAGGGATATGTATATTCTACACCAAAAGTGTAACGACGAAGAAGAAGATCGTCTTCATAACTTTTTTGTACTAAACTACTGAGGAGAATGTTCATACTTTGAGCTACAAAGCTGAACAAAAGTAAATGTTCCTAAGTTGTCAGTTTGAAATGTTGAATGGTACTGTCGACTTCTTTTCGCGGCAGCAGTCGGGTAGCAGTTACACATTTATTGGACGGTGCCGAACGTGAGTGAACGCTATTGTTTTAAACTTCATAGCCTTGCATATTATTTGTTTTGATAAGACATTGAACATAATTAACAATGTTAGAAAAATATTAAAAAAAATGGAATGGATAGCGCGTTGCGGTAGGTCAATGTCTTATACAAGTAGAAAAAGTCTAATGTTTCAGTCCTAATCGGCAATAGGTTCATTAATGTGTAGATAGATATTGCTTTCCGCAACTAACCCAGCGATGTAAGTATAAGTAGTAATACTCACATACATACTCACGCCTATATCTCTTAAGCGGTATGCAGAGGCGTCTACACGTCAACCTTTTGCTACACATAGTTCAGTCCCATTTACGTATTAGGGGCAAGCCTATTGCCGTCACCCAGGCACTGTATTTTTTATGTTACAGAGTACAAGCGAGCAGACGGGTCACCTGATTTTAAGTGATTTCCACCGCCCATGGACAATTGCAACCAGGGTCACAACTGCGTTGCGGCTCTTTGTGGTGCAAGTACGCTCTTTTCTTGTAGGTTTGAAGGTCATATCTGTCTAGAAATACCACAGGCGATCACTTTTCTTTTGTATGACTGTATAAATAATAATAGTATCTTAAATATTAGGTAATGTTTCTGGCAATGTTACAAAACCGAAGATTTTTGTATTGATCTGTAGAGAACATCATTGCCAGAGGAGTCAAACAATTTTGCCTGGTTTAGTTGACAATAAAGACTATGTGTAGCCTATTTTCTTTCGATTGTCTCTTAAAAAAATACTCTAGCACTAAAGTGACTCTTAAGCACTGTTGGCTAAGAATCACAATTGTGATGCCACTTTATGTAGGTTCAAGATAGGTCTAGAACACTATCAATATCGAACTATGCTCAACAAAAACATTATAATAAAACCCATACATAAAGATTAGCAGATTAGTAGATGGCACATTCAATGCCTGAAAGTAGTCCCACGCAATCATAACAAATAATAAATAGATATCGTAAACTTGATAAAAGAAGGACATTTAAAATTATTTATAATATTATTCAATTATGTATGTAACTAATTACGTCGTTTTGTATAATTAAATTGTAAGTATTAACATAATTAACGTGTGTATTATACTAAACACGAGTAGTGAAATACTTAATTATGAATAATCACATTAAATTTACGGGGGCATTGATCTCAACGATGATATTTAGATTATGAAATTTTTCAACAGAAAGTTAGTATGAAATATATACACTATAATTTAGGCCCACTAATATAGTAGGCGGCAACCTATTGTCGTCAAATGAGCACTTTGAGAGTTACATACATATGAGCCATTAGCGCCCACATGTTCCCGATTAAAATTTTTAAATTTGAGTACAACAATATACAAATAGGAGTACAAATGAAAGGGAAAGGATTAAAAAGTGTAAGCAACCACCTACCGCACAACCGGGGCCTGCTCAGCCACCTGCTCCTTCAGGTGGTCATTACCCGCTTGGAGGCGCGCCCGCCTCCAATGAGGCTGTCGACTACCCCAGAGACAGCGGTGAAAGAGTCCAGGGCCTTCACGAAGCAAAACTTAAGGTTCGTGGACTTAGTGGCCACTTTGTGGATTATGACCACCGCCGTGTCCGTTATCTCCTGCACGGTCGATGTTGATCGGGGGACGACTGAACCCTGTACCACCGGTTCTAGAATTTTAAGCAGAAGATTAGCAATTTCCTCTTCCGCTACGTAGTCATACTCTGCACTTACACGAGCGTAGGCTTCCCTCTTTGAAAAGGCGGAGCCTACTGCGACCAAAACCGGCCCTACGCATACCGTTGTCGTTCCTCAACTCTCAGCAACTCTGAGTCACTCTTGGAAGGGTCCCACAGGGTATCCTGCTCATTGCATAAGGCATTGGCATAAGTGGCTTTCCCGGCATAGCCCCAGGGATCATTGACCGGCAGAAGCCCCTTCCGAGGACAAAGTAAGGATACAGCAGCCCGATGCCTGCCATAGAACATACACATACATTCATATGGTTACTCTAATATTCCCAGAAGGGAGGCAGAGGTGTATTAGACACCAACATTTTGCCAATTAGAATTTAGGCCCACTGATGTAATAGGAGGCAAACGTGTTGCCGTAAACCGTGCACTATGTGACTGTATACATACTGTTTAATAGAAAATAGTCTGTATAGTACTGTTTAATAGAAGTAGTAGAGAGAGGGTGTCTCTATTCTTCTCTAAAGAGGACCACGCGGCACGCTAAGAACAGACAATAAAAGGTTGACTTAAAGAATTTTGCTATTTTTGGCTCTAAAAACATAATACCGGGATTGATAAAGCTTTACTAAAGGAAACACAATTGATATCCAAGTCGAAATAAGTAAGTCTAGCGCCATCTTTTTTCAGGTACTTCACAAGAAAGTTTTATCTGAAGAACATTAGTGGAGGCGCCACTGTAGTAGATTGTTGTAAGAATGTATTTATGTGATACTTTATAGCTCTGATGATGATTCAGTCGAGTTTAGGTCTTCTCCTGACAGCCGGACTAGAATATAGTAATAATTTGCGCGTCTGTTATAGCAATGAATAAATGTTACATTGTCCTGACAATTAATTTGGGTTTATAAACAATGTATCTAGAAAAAAAACATGTTGGAAAAAAATAATATGTTGAAAAGAGTCACCAATGAGATTCTTGATAGTTCTTCTCTATACTAATAGAACAGGCAACTAACTTCAGGACAGGTTGCGTTGCACTGACTCCTGGCAATTCAAAAATACCTGTAATTGGTATTATGGAAATAAATGAAATGGAATTGGTTGGTTGGTTGGTTGGTTTACCTAAAACGATTTAATGATAAAAACAATATTTTGCTGCTTTGATTAGAATACGTCAATAGAATCGTCTTTATCTTTCCACTCTTGTAAGTAAAAAAAAATGGCAATATTAAAGTATGTGACTTTAAGTTTTCCCAATAACAATTTTTTATTAGTGATACTTTTTACATTTTGTATGTACCTTGTATGGAGGTTCATACGGATTTTAGAAGTAGGTAGATAGGAAATGATGATAATAAAAAAGAGTGAGTGAGATAATAAGTACGAGGATAAATTAATTTAGAAATTGAGAGCTTCAATATTTCAAATATTTATCAATTATGATTACTTTCAGTTATAAACGTTTATAAAATATGACCATCTAAAATACGCCCACATAAATCTAGTAAAACACTATATAATTTTTAAGTGAAATGACAGAAGTGATATGTTACAACGCTAGTATTCCTTTTCAACAGACTTCAGAAAGGAGGAGGTTCTCAATTCGACTGTATTTTTTTTTAATGTTTGTTACCTCAGAACTTTCGATTGCGTGCACCGATTTCGACGATTTTTATTTTATTTAAAAGCTGATGCTTCCCGTGTAGTCCTATTTAATTTAGTCCAGTTGTGACAATGGCATCTATGAGCAAACCATGTGAGTCTTAAATTTGCATTAAGCATGTGTGCGACAAATGGACGAATAACTCAATATCACGCCAACCGATTTCGATGATTCTTTTTTTTTTTTTGGAAAGGATGTACTTCACGGGTAGTTAGATGAGAGTTTGGTCCATTTGTGACAATGGGATCCATAAGAAATCCATATTAGTCTTAAATTTTATGATAGACGCATTGAAGTCGGTTGTCTACTTTTTTTCAGTCCGATTATTTATTACATGTATTTATTGAAGACTGTTTAGTAATTTATCTTTGAAACTAATTTCTGTCTAACATATCATAAACAGAACTTACCCTGCAACATACTCAGCACACGATCCTCATCATGATATTCTTACCCTACCTCCAAATACATTGAGGTCGGTGCAATGTGTTATCTTTTTCATTCCACTCTATCATTCGTTGTTTCACTGCCTACTCAATCTCTAGCCTTAGCTTCTTTTACGTAGTCCGCTGATCTTTTTTGAGCCATCCTCTACTCTTCTTTCTATAACCAATCTATTTAAGTCAATTATTTTGTAACCGGTCATTCAAATATCAATTTTATAACATGAATCTTAATTATAAGAAAATATTAGTTCGAAGTAGTTGATCACTGCAGATACAAATGTTACTGATAACTACTTCCTATGTATCAGAGAACTCGACAAAGATAAACACAAAGTACCTCCAGACTAGGGGCGATTATTGGTGAATCACAATTTTTTCATCCCATATGAGAATCAAACACACGACTCTGCAGTCAATATCACTGTCACTGGTTAGTATCAGTAGACCAGATTATATACATATACTCAACCTGCCTACATGCGAGTTTGCGAGGTAGGATGAAAACCTTTAAAGCTCTCCTTCCTCTCTATCGTACTCATTAACTTTTTTTTTTTAATATTTTGTTTATTTTTTAGACAAATAATCTTTTAAAAAACTCTGAACATACAAACCGAAACACAGGGGTCAGGGTAGGCAGAGGTGTATAAAATTCGTATGTTTTGACAATTAGGATTATGTCCTAATAATAGGCGACAAGCCTATTACCGTAAAAAACCGGAACCAAAGATTGGAAAATCGGGAATATATTGAAAGGGTACGAACAAATTAAAACTAAAGTTTTAACTAGCTATTGCTAGTGCAGATCATGGTAGCAAACCTAAAATACTCTATCAGGTTGTTGGCAGGAATGTCTGAATCATGTACTCGAAATACTTAATTGGAAAACTCTTAACTCCAAATTGAATATAGGCGTATTTTTTATTAACATAATATCTTGTTTAGTATGTAATGTTAAATCGTTTGACTTGAATGTTTTGCTTCACTTTCCTTTTATCCAAGCCTTTTTCTACATTGCTTATGTGAAATATTTCTTATTTGGAAAACGGATATTATTCTGCTTTGCAACCAGTTAATATTCAATGTACCCTCGAGGTTCCACGTAAAGTAAATTTCTATCTGGGGTACCTTTCTGCTTCATGATAGTGGTACGATAAGAAATGTGTAAGAAAAGCAAAAGTTAAGTCCTAATACAAAAAATAAACAGCAAAACTAAATAGATAGGTACATCTTTTAAAAGATGGAGAGTCTTATGGTCTTCAAAAAAAAATCAAGCTTTATAATACATTAACTGTATCCGACATTACAATGACAAGTCAATTGTAAAGCATACAAATATTTTTGGACCAAAAACACTCACGGGTGTCATCAGAAGTCCGTAGAAAAGTTTCATCACAATTTCATTAAATGCTTAAGAACGTATGAAGGACAAATATATCTATCCCACCTACCTAGGTATTATTGTTTTCTAGACAGATAAAAATCAACTATTCACGTAGTGAGAAATGCAGAAAAGGGCACAGGCAGGATCATCTCACAAAAATGCGGTTTCCGCGGGATAGCCAAATCATTTTAAAGCGAGTTAGTTTCTTGTAAGATATATAACAGGTATGATTATATGACAACAAGTTTTAATAATCTGTTGTTGTTTGACACTCTAATAAGTATTCTGCAACTTCCAATTTTGAAATCTAATAGGTAAGTGGTAATTTTGACTACAAATTGGTTAATGTACCTACTTTAAAACTCATTAAAAATAAAGGTCGCTATTACAGTTTCATTTGAACGGATTAATCTTGGTGAAAGACCTGATTGTTTTGTATTACACGGAGTATACAAACTAAGTATATTTTTAGGTAGGCATGTGTATGCTAAAAAGCTCCTTTTTTTTAAAAACCTTTTTTTTACTTTATTTTTTATATATTCTCTTAATTGTTTTATTTTTAGTGAATGCAAGGCTCTATTTTAGCAGATAATACCTATCTATTCCATATGAATTATTCAGAAGTACTTGTAGCAGATGAAATCAGCAATTGGATGTAAAGCTCGTAATAGCAATTATATCATCTGTTCTGTTTCAGTTAAACGCTATTGGGACTGAATCATCCAGGTACAGTACAGTTCTACAGATAGATATATGAATTCATATATTCTGTGGTCTCTTTCCCCCGACCAGAGAAAGGCGTGAGTTTATCTATGTATCTATGTGTTATATTCATATTATTGTAGCCTAAGTAATATTTATGTGAATTACATGTAATCATGATTAATAATATATATAGTATAATAAGACAGAGTAATAAAGAGAGTTATAATAAGACAGAATAATAAGACAGAGTAAAGAGTAATAAGACAGTGATTCATTAAGTTACCTATTATTAACAATTAACCACCGCAGAACGCAATAAAAAGACTGTTCCATTTTTTTTGTCATAAAACATTAAGGCTCCACAGTCGGAGCCGGACACTCCGGGTCAGAGCGGAACTGTTGACATATAGTGTACTGGACAAATAGGTACATAGGTACGTACACCTACACCAGAGTACAGAACACCTAGGTCATAGTACCTGGGTGTTCTGTTCTCTGGTGTATTCTATTTGTATGTTTGTTATTGAAATATATTATTAATAAAATATATATTATATAAATATATCATCATTACTATGTCAATGAGACGTTGCTTACTACTGGCATTTTGCACATAAATAATTTCTAGACATTTAATGTCTATTAGAAATTGCCTTAAAATATAGTATAGTTAACCACTCACAAAATAAATGGCACAAGCAAGTATCGAAATCGCATAAAAAAACTTTACACTTACCTCGCACGGGAACAAACAAGTAACGTTTCCATTACTACAGAATTCTAATCACGTGCCCAAAATAACCGATAAAAAGCTGTTTTTTTTGTATAATTTCATAAAGTTTTCAACTATGAAACTGTTAGAAGTTTCTTCATTGACACCCCACTTCAGTAAGCGTGCGGACCAATCGTGAGACGTCAGGGCACGCAGCAAGCCGCGCCCACGGCCACTGCAATACGCATGCTTCCTAAACCGAGGAGCGTTCACTGAACCTTTGTCTCACTCCCTCTAATACTTAAGTAATACGTGCACCTGAAACAGAAACACATTTGGCATTATCATTACATGCAAATTTTTTATTCATTTGCAAATTAAGTGTTGCATTAAGTAATTATGTGTTATTATGTTTGTGTCACGGTTTGCGATTGATGTTTAGTGAAAGAAATGCGTAACGATCTGGTTATGCTCAAGGGTGGTATAATGTACGCCGTTACAGCTACAATTATAGACAATAGACTTCAAAGGGTTTCTATACAACCTTATTTAACTTAAAAAAGAAGATATTAAAGAGGTGGGTATGATATTTTTATAAGAAAGCATATATCAGTACTTATTAAATAGATATTAGATATTTTCATGTAGGTATACATTTCTCTTTTCAATGTGCATCTATAAACCCAATGACTATTTACTTAACTATTTATGTATTTACCCGCTTATAGAAAACGCGGACCCTATAATTTCGGCACGATATTTATAACTTTATTATACGATCTAATAAGACAAGAGATCTTATTTTTTTTTAAGATGCGTGTCTATATTAAAAATGTAAAAAAAAAATTGTTACTTCATTCGTTATTAAATCTACTAATTACTTAAGCACTTAACAATTATATATTAAGATTATTTACTTCATATCTATGTATAATAGGTAAATACTAAACAGCCATTTAATCAATTATCCAACTTCCATCTTAAATACAAATCTTAGCTTAAAATTTAAATTCCAGTAAGACATACAATCCTGTCAGATTAAAAATCAGATACAACTCTGCTGACATTTTCCGAATTCCTATACTCAACAATAAATTTATCCACAACCGGTTTCTAGTAAATACGAAAATGTTAACGATTTTTAAACAATATAAAAGTCTTTCTCTTTTTGTTGGTAAATGATAAAGACAGGTAGACTCACCCTAAAGTCGTAAATTATTTCGAGGTGGTTGTGGCAACATGTGTGTTGTCGCGTGACTAGCCGTTTATTAAGTTGTAATAAATTTTATGGCCCAAGAGACTAGGGTAGGTATCTTTTGGGACATCCAACGTAATTTGTAGTTTTTTCTCTTTCAGATCCACAAACTAATTTGAGTCAGTGTAAATATATGTCTACAATCTCAAGACTAATATATGTACATACCAAAAAGTAAAAATATCAACTTGAATGGAAGAATAATCAATTGTAGGTTTAGGAAGATGTTTTTTAAATACCTTTGTATAGGTATATATAGGTATAGATTTTTTATGGGATAGGGGGCAAACGAGCTTACAGGTCACCTGATGGTAAGTGACTACCGTCGCCCATTGAATGACTTTTTGGTAGGAGTACGCTATTTTCTTGAAGGTTTGAAGGTCCAATGTGTAGTCAGACTTCCAGTTTAGGTGCGGTCTTATAAAATACATTGGTTATATATTCATGTTCGCTAATTCTCTACTGAGTAATTTCTGTAATTCGAAATTTGACAGAAAGAGAGATCACAACAAACAGAGAAGGAAGACTGAGAAAACTAAAAATTCTTTCCTGTAATCTATTGACTGTCACACTCGCTATTTAGAACTGAGCTATTTGTTATAGTCACGGTAGAGGAAGTTCAATTGGGACTAATCATAACAGCATGAGAATAATAAATAAGCGATCAAATTAATTTTACCTCTGTCTTTCAGAATACCTGACCCGAATAAGCAAAGAAATAAACAAATATTTGTACTATTTTTTTCCTTTCGAAAAGATGTTCTTCAAACACAACCAGAATAGCCAATATAGTTTAAATATTTGTTTTATAATTTACTTACGTACATTATTTAAGCATATTTTACGCGACGCATATAAATATATTCAGATATGCTATAACATATTCTTGACATTAATATACAAAAGCATATTAAAATGGTCGATTAATGCAAGTAGTAAGTAACTTTACCCTAGTGACCTTTGACAAGACAAAAGATGAGTCGATTGAGTTTCTCACCATTAGATTTTGGGGTTCTCCGATTAATTGCTTCAGTTAAATTGTAGATTTCTTTACAGCAATTTTAATTATGAAATCAGTATTGTCAATGCCGTACATTTTAGCACCTAATTATAATCAACTAATTCTCCAAAGAATATTATTAAAGTATCGGATTGAAAATGGTTATGCGTTTACAAAACATCAATTAATCACATAAATCTATTTACATGAATGGCTTAGTAACATAATAATTTAGCATTTAGTGTAATTGAAAAAACTGATTACTAGATAAATTAGTGCAATTGTAATTCTTGGTCCCTCTAAAAGAATATCGTATATTCTTACGCAATGCTATTATTTAAGTAAAAAAATATTTAAGCTCATGATACTATCCCTATTCTCTTTGTTAAATAAATAACGTTTTTAACTAGTGCTTAGGTTCCAACTATAAGATTTAACTAATCAAAATATTATTTTTATACTATCTAAAAACTCGGTAAGCATTAATTGCTTCAAAAAAAATTAAGAAAAATATACGTGGCTACACAGTGCCATCATTCAACTTGATACAACTGGTGTAGCATCGCCATAATTAGCACTTAATTGTAATTAAGCCACCACAATAAATATGTATGTTCACGAGGGATTCATTAAAATCTTAGTTAATATTAATCATTCAAAGTTACCTGCCCAGGCCCGGATTTTTTTATTGATATATGTATGTACGCTTGCGTTATTTAAAAGCTTTTATAAATTTTTAGGCTCGATTTTGGGACCTCACGAGATACACCTATATAATAACTATTAAACTTTACACCTTTCGGAGATGTTTAGTAGATATGCATTTACAAAACTTATACTACTTTAAAATTCTCCAGCATACATTTGCTTATGATTATGTAAATATGGTCTAGTGATACATTTATGCGGTGTGTGGTAATTTTTACTCCTCACCAAGACGACTCTATGTTAGTGATGCACGGCCTGAGTCCGCTCATCTAGACTTGGACTAAGCACTTTGCTTGACGAGTTATGGCACTGCTTCTGGCATATGCGTTATGTTATTGTAATTATGATAATGGGAAACTAATTATATCTGCATGTTTCACAAAGCTGCACGATGGTGATAGGATTTTCCATTTTTGTTGTATTTACTTAAATTTAGTTCGTAAGCTTTCCATAAAATAGCTATGTAAATAAATGTTTGAATACTTATTAAATATTAAATACAAATATGTTATACTTATATTTAACTTCAACGTTAGAATATATTTTTTTCTCATCAAATATATAAGAAGATATTTAAAAAAATCCCGAAAGAATCGATAAAAGCCAATACGTTTTTCATCGTGAAGACAGTAATAATCGTAAAGAAATTGCTGTTCACGGAAGCCGACGATCGTTTACCATCCATAATAACCAATAGGTCCATTGAAATCGGATACGTGGTGTTGCGACGTTGTACCCTAATTACGTTAATCGGAGAAGCGAAAAGCGAAGAGCGATAGTAAAGCGGTAGCGGGAGCGGTCGCGAGAGCGCACGTGGCGGGCTCAGGTGCGCCCCGCCCCGCTCGCCCCGCCCGCCTCTAGTTTGACGCCGCGTCAACTCAGCCGCTCACCTCGTCGTCAGACGCGCGCTGCACTCGACGCTCGAACGCAGGGAAAACACGAGTCGTTTTTCGCCGCGACGATACGCAACGAAGTTTTCCGAATTCGAATTTTCGAAGTTCAACCGTTTGAAAGACTAGTAACGGTCTCCTTTAAATTTTGTTGTTCTATGATTTTTTTTGGTAAAATATTTTTTTTTTGTGAAAAGTGTCTGCGAAATAAACTTGTGGGATGTTTTGTGATCTTATCAACGAAAAGATCGGTTGTGATTACTTAAAAGGTGGCTGATGCCGCTGTCGGTCCCTCTAAAACTTTGATTAGGAGTGAGTATTAATATTGACATTGTAACCTATTTGCCTTATTGAATTTTTTCGATATAAGTATAGAAAATTATCGCCGATTCATAAAGTCGAACTTGAAAAGCAGTGTTCAAGAAATCAAAGCGTGTCGCAGTAAATCTCCCAGGACGCAGTGGATTCGAACTGTCCACTTGACACGGAACATTAAAAGTTATTTTATCCAGAGAGCTTTTGGCATTAGCGGTTATTAAAGTTATTTTATAGCTCCATTTATATTTATTTTAGAACTTTTATAGTCTGACTCCACTTTTAGTATTGTTGATTCATTAAATGTTTACGGGGTCACAATTTCTATATGTAGGAATCATGTAGAGAAAAAAACTGAACGTGTAAATCACTAAAACAGTTTTTAAACTATTGGTTGGATATTATAGGAACCAAATAAAAACAATAAAAATATATATATATAAACAATATATAAACAGAACAATAAGGAAATTTGTAATGAAAATTAATAGGTACATTAGCACACTTTATTTCAAGCAACTTACACTTAAACCCATATAATATTGTCGTTTACACATAATTAAACAATAGAAGCTATAGAACCGCCGAATTAAAATTGAAGCAGACACCCAAAGAATTCTCATCAAAGGATGTCTGGGAATAAACAACTGCACTAAAAGAAAAAAAGTAAAAAAGAAAGAAGCAATGAAATGTTTCGGCCCATTTAATGTGGACCGGACGGGAGTGACGAAAATTCTAAACTGAAATAAACTGAACACATGTGTCTGTATGTCACACGCTGTATGCAAAGTCAAACAATCATCTAAGTTCTGACAATTAATACAGATTGTATTTAAAATATAGTAGTAGTAGTATTATCAATTTTTTTTGTGGCGTGATGAAAACGTGCCGGACGCCTCTGCCTACAACTTTGGGGATATACGCGTGTAGGTATTTTCCACGTTTACTTTTGTCTAATTAGTAAACAGAATGATATGTGCTTGTAACTGCCTAATTTTCAGTTTCATGACATAGGGACAAAACAAATAAAAATAACATTGGAATTTCCCCATAGTCAATTTTTAATCATAAATTTTAATAGGGATGAGCCGCAAATCCGCAAAGAAATCTACTTGTTTAAGAGATTATCTGTAATATTGTAATCCTAAATATCTTATAACTGTGATATAAAAATATAAATATTTATTATATACAATATTATACAAAGATTAAAAAAGAACACCTGAATAATTTACTATTTACGTACGTAAACGAAACACGTAAACCTAATAACATATTTAATATAAAATAATGCTGAATAATAATCTTAATATATAAAAAAAAATATTCAACTAAAACATATTATTATATAAATAAATTATTTCTGAAGAATATAAAAAAAGAAAACTTTTTTTTTAATTCCTTGCATACATATATATGATTTTATTTAATCACTCTCGTTAAAGGATTTCATTTGGTCGTTATAATGTCATCATCATCATATTGTAACCATCGTCTGAATTATATTTGAGATCGGTTTAATGTATAAATATATATTCATAAATATACTAAATACAGTCTAATTTATTATACAATTTTGGTTAATAACATAAAATCTATCCTTTGATTCATACCTCGTGGTAGACGCATAAATTTAGTAATAAATTTACTTATAAGTTACCTTCATATATATTACATTGGAGGGTTTTCTTCTGACAATCTAAACTTTTTAACTAAATAAGATAATTGGAAAAATAATATTTTAACAAACTAGCATCATAGTACATTATTATAGCTTTAAATCAGTTGGTTTGTTCTTGAGATATCTTTCTATAGATTAGATTTATATTTATATCTTGTTCTATGTTGATGCTGCTTTCATTTAGTCTTATCTATTGTTTAACCTTTTTTTTTATTTGAAATTAGCAACAGCAGCGGCAATAATAGCATGCTATTATTTATTATGATATTTTTAAATAAACGTTTTCTGCCGACTGTCTTATACTAGCATACCTATAATTATTTCGTAAGCATAATGCTATCGATTTATCAATAACAAAATAAAATAAAATAAAAATATTTTAAATATCACAAGTAACAAAATATGTTGTATTAGCTACTATAATTTTATCTAAACGTATTATGTACAATGAATAAATTTGATAATCCCAAGTCAATATAAAAATTTGATATACTTACACAAATTGCATTATGAATGCGTATTACGTTAAAACGTTATTTATGTGCATAAAATTTATGATTACACCAATGACCGACCAAAATTCACACATTTATCACTCAGTGAGCAAATGCGACAAATAAATCGGGTGTACAATGACTGCTAATTTGCTCATAAAGATGTATGCACCGAGCGAGTTCATAAATCCGACGAAGTCACATTCGGCCTACCGCTTACACCCATAAACCTCTGCGGACACTTTTATAGCCCTACCACGTGGCGGAGACGCAGTTTTTTCAGCACTTGACGTGACATGTGTGTACTGTGCCTTAGGAAGTCACATCCCCATATTAATTTATTGTTTTAGAATAGACCCCCAGTGGTATGCAAGTGGTACACGTGTTTTGTGTTTTATGTAACTCTACTACTGAATACAGTGTTCAAACGAAAGTGACCGTAAAATAAACCAAGTTGCAGCTTGCTCTATCGACGGCGATTATAGCCCATACTGGCGAATCGTTAAAGATCAGATAAAAGGGTTTTTGTAAGGGTTTCCGATAAAAACTACAGATGACTTGGAAATTGTTGCAACAAAAATAGGCTTTGGTTTCACCAAACTGTACAACAGATATCACATATAAATTATTATCTGAAACATAAATCATATTCAGTACAATACAATAGATATTTAAATCAAACACTTAAGATATGGTCGGCGATATAGCATCTATCACGTATAACGAGGCGACGTTCTTGACCAACTAATGTGTCTCATTTTATCACAGGTCCATCAATCAAGCTCCACTCTACGGGGACAATTGAAGCGGACCGCGAACATCAGTAGCACTTAACATGTCCAACTAGGCTATTCAGTGCTCGTCCAAGCGATGACAAGTGTCGAGTGATCTTGAGAAAGAAGATAAAACACACTGTTATCGATGAACGAACTAAATTATAACGCTGGGATGAGCTCCTACCAGTTCGTCAACTCGCTCGCTTCCTGTTATGGGAATCAAGGGCCTGGGCGTACCGGGACACCCGTTGAGCAGACCGGTCACCCGGGCCTACCAACACCAGGTGCCGATTACTATAATCCCAATGCAGCAGCGACGGCATACCCTAATGCTTGCTACTCTCCACCACAAGTTGGACATCACTACCCCCAACATCCTTACGGGACTCCTGCATCTGGAGCTCATATGCAGCCTCAAACAATGATAGATTATACTCAACTACATCCTCAGAGATTGGGTAGTTCTACAAGCCATATGCACCAACACTCAAATCCGAGCCCTGGAGCTTTATCTCCGAACTTAATGTCCACACCACCCAGCCAAGCAACTAGTGCTAGTTGTAAGTTCGCGGATTCAACGTCCACGACCGGAGTAGCATCGCCTCAAGACTTGTCTACATCTTCAGGCCCCGGGAGGACCTCACCGGGTTTTGTAGGAGTTGGGCAAAATTCAAGTGGAACCAGTAACAAACTAGGATTGACTACACCGATCGCATCTCCTGTGGAGCATAAAGCAAATGTGAATCAAAATATATCGAGCCCTGCTTCAAGTACGTCTAGCAACGAGAGTAATGAAGCCAATAACTCTAGCGCAAACAACACGAAGAACTCTAAGTCGTCGACATCGAACTCTTCGGCAAATCCTCCGCAAATATATCCCTGGATGAAGCGTGTACATCTTGGACAAAGTAAGTAGAAACATATTACTTAACTCATTTATCTTAAAACTAAAGAACTGTTTATATTTTTTTTTTAACTAACAATTTTTCAACCACGAGGACTATTAACGTTAGGTATAAACAACAGGTGTTTCACACTTTTTTATCACACGCGTGAAATCCTAAATAATTGAGACTTATCTACTAAACTAATAACGGCAGCGATGACCACGCCTTTACCAAAACCAACAGTTTGATGTAATAGAATGAAATAGACAATCCATCAATTGGATACCAAGGTGGAGACAAAACAAATTATATATCTGTTTATAAAGCATTAGCATGCATTAATGTTGGATCGATATGGTCGGCTGATGGATGGTGTCCATAATAAGGCATAATGGCTTTGTTGGCGGGCGCTTACAACTGAACATCCGAAGCCTTTTTTCTTCACGTATCCTAATGATGGGGAAAGTGTAGAGTCACCGTGACGTTTCATTTAACGGATATAACCTTTAAGCGTGAATTGGGTTATTCAAGGGTTAATCTGTTTTAAATTAGAATCCGGGAGCATTTCACGAACTATTTATTTTTCATGCATCTTTATATTACAATTGGAATCATGAGATACTAAAAAGAGCAATTATTACCGATGATGTAGGTACCGTAAGAAATAGCTCAAAAAATCAGTCTGAAATTAAAAAGAGATATATCAAGCAGATATATATGTAACAAGATGCAGAACGGCGGTACGCCTGTCACTAAGATGTCGCGATATAAAGACAAGAGCAGATGTTGGCGGCCCACTGCTTCGGAGAATCGTTCCAATATTTTTACTTGTAGAACTAATTCACTGCGACCTTGTCAAGGTTCAATCGGCTTTTTTTAATTGTTTTATTTTGCCAGATGCTCATTTTACGCATCACTAATAAGAATTACCATGTTTTTCAAAAACACTCTACATCGATTGATACAAGTGATAGTACCTGTTTATCCATATGCTTTTCAAAAGAATTGAAATAAATTTTCTAGACTTTGAAATACATATTCGATCGATAAATGTATGGCTTAACTGCTTTAAAGTAAGTTAGTAGAAGATAAAACACACTGTTATCGATGAAAGAACTAAATTATAAAGCTGGGATGAGCTCATACCAGTTCGTCAACTTGCTCGCTTCCGGCTACGCTGATTACTATAACCCTAATGCAGCAGCGACGGCACACCCTAATGCTTGCTACTCTCTACTTTACTTACTGTCTAGTACCAATATGTCTAAAATAGCTAACTCACCTGCGGGCATGTAAAGGTTTACCTGATAGATCGTAACAAAATTTCTCAATTCCTAGCCATTCTACATTAACACACACTACCGCTAATTTTCCCGCTACGGTAGTCAAAAACTCATAAATCAGGTAACTATTTTAATACATATTTATTTTAGCAATAACTTTCAGTTGGTTTTATTAAACAGAAACTATTCTTTATACAATAGTGTTTCTTATTCAAAATTTATATTTCCTCAAACATAAACATGAGAAGTGTAGAGAAACATTTTTTTTTAATTATCTAAATATTTGTGAATACCAAACTAGTAATGGCGCTTTGAGCGACTAATAGATACGTTTAATGATATTAAAACTTTTGTAAGGTAGAGGGCTCGGACCTCCTTGCCCCAGGCAGTTCCAGTTCTAGGTTTGCGACCCTGACTTGCTTGAGCTATTGCCTATACTCCCTAAGCCATTTGTATACGCAAAACCCTTTTCTTCCGTTTCTATCCTCCCTTCCAAATTTTCCCATCTTATTCCCAAAAATGCCCGGATGAGGGCAAAAGGTTTGCTCCCTTCTACGTAAGCGGGACAACATTGTAATAGGCTAAATGTAAGCGTTAATTACGCCTCTGCCTACCCCTTCGGAGATACAGGTCTGAGTGTATGTATGTATGTTCCATAAGTTGAATTTATTATAATTATTATCTGAACGTATGATTTAAGTATTAATACTTACAAGCACCCGGCAGTACTTGACATGATTACAAGTCATCTAAAAAATTATTCAGTTAAATAAATGTTAATTTAGATACTCTTACTCTTACATTTGAACCATGTCATTATAGGGCGTATCTGGAGGTTGTCAAATTCTTATTACACATGCATAATTCTGTTGTTAGGCCTATTACACACCCACGAATAAATTTTAATAATATGCGTTTTTACTGTTAATATAACAAATACGATATCTATTATAAGCTTTATTTTTTATAAAGATACTTAACTAATATTATGGCAGCAATTACATCATGCCGATTTAAAGATTTAGGTGCAGTCAGTACATCGTACAATTATTTTCAAAGTTCTTTTCAATAGTAACATAAATGTATCGATACTTTACTTCTGTTACTATACTAAATGTGTATTATCTCCAGATGTTTGAATAGACTCGTCGACAACATAATAGACTGTAGAAAACAATACTAAATCAATATATTAGTTTATTACGTATGCAATACGACTCTATTACAAAGCAATCCGTTTTTAACTAATAACGCGTGGGTTGGTTCACCATTTAACCCATATTGTTCTTAGGTACATACGTTCTAACAAAAGTATTGGTTTGTAAGCATTACAATTATAAGGAAGACAAGAATAATCGATCTAAAAATGTGTCACTATTCTATCATAAACATATGTATGTATGTTTATGATAGAATAGTGACACATTTTAGCTAGCTCTTCCGAAAAATACTGTTTGTCCCTCACAAACTATAGGTTGAAACACTTTTTTTTGTGAAATAGAAAAAAAGCTATTATTTTTTAATTTCAATTTAAAAGGGGTTTAAGCTAGTGAGAGGTGTTAGTTTAGTGGATAAACGTTATACACAAGCCGAAACATAACAATATATAAATATAATAATACAAATATATAAATATAACAAGCCGAAGTATGCAAATACATTCGGTTTGAGGGCTGGGCCGCGGCCCTTACATGTTTGGTAGTAATAACTCAAGAAGTAGAAGCCACCCTCGTGCGTGCCGTCTGACTGCTTATAAGAATTCAATACACTGTTATTTAGCACTAGTTACATACTCGTCCAACGGATTAACAAGTTAAAATAAAATGAAGCCATAAGATTGCAACAGAATACTAAAATATGATTGTGTATGACGTAGCAAACATAAATAAAACATTAATTATTACAGAACTAGGGCTGGGTGCTTGACACTAGTGCTGTGTATGTTATCATGTTGCACTTTGTGTGTCACAACAAAGTATAACCGTATAAAATCTACTTCTTTTGTAGGAAATTTCTACTGGTCATCTGACTTTAAAAGTTGTCCTAATAATAGTTATGCAGTTAGGGAACTAGCTGCTTACAATCTAAACGTTATAATTTACGTGACTTATAATAAGAACGAATGGACCTTATATAGACTAACAGCTTTTAGAACAGCAACTCAACAAAATGGCATTGCTTAATATAGTACAATTCGTTAATTACGTAGTTATAAGAATCTATTTAATTATATTTAAAATGAAAAGATTTTTCAACGTAAAGCAAAATCGCTTTACAAGTATAGACACCATGAGGAATACATTATATACCATAATTGTACAATATTTCTCTTTAAACAATGTTTATTGAAATAATCTAAGTTTTAGGTTACAGACTTAAATTAGAACTGAATTAGTTATTCATAATTTTAATAAGCGAATGTAAGAAGTGGAAAAATTAGTTGCTCATTTTCTTTATTTTCCAAAACTGCAACATAATAATATGGGACGATAATATAAAATACAAATATTTAAGTGCTAAATATATTTTGCAACTGAAACAACAACAGACTGTTATATTCTTCTTCTTGTTTTGCGTTGTCGAAGCAATCGTGATAACGCATGTTTTAGGGTATACAGCACTACAGTTCTCGTCTTGTCTCTTGCCGATGCTAGGTACTGGTTTACGATGATAATCAAGTTTGCCTGGTCTTTTATGTGGTATTTATTAGTACACTAATTAACATAATTACCTAAAGAGTGTAAACAATTGTAGTTAAAAAAAAAGGATTAAGTCAAAGCCTTTAAATCAAAAGCTGACCTCGAAAATATTAACATTAAACAATGTGCGTACGAACAAACGACATTTAAGCGAAGTATTTTTGCAATATAATAGATGTTTGCTTCTAATTGATAACTGCAGATTACAGCAAAACCTGTTTATGATCATGCGCGAGTCTTTACCGATTGCCAATCTTCAGTAGTGTTGTGTGTGTACTGGCTTACGTAAGAATTAACCACCCACAAGGGGAGTACATATAGAAAATGTAAAAAATAATAACATTGTAATTTGCCTAGATAAGCTAACCTGTCTAGATAGGCTAATTTGATAATGAAAGTGATGGAAGTTACGCATATTAATTGTTATAAAAACATAAGATAATCGTAACAGGTAGTTTTATCTGTAGTACTTACTTTCTTTCTTCTTCTGTTTTTTTTTAATTGGTTGGTTTAATAGGCGTTTGTCTTAAAACTCACCTGATGGAAAGTGACGATAAAGACAAATATGGTGCACACCTATCCTAGATAAACCTTTTATTTATTTTTTGATATGCCTCCCTGCCTGGTGAAGATTGCACCTCTGCTTTGTCCATCATAATTAATGCCATGTATTTCTGGGTGAAATAAAATAGGGCCACCCGATTTCCTCCCGGTGGTATCGTAAAAGGCGAGTAAGGAACCGGTGTTACTGTTATCTATCAGACATTATGTCATTCCCCTCCCAAAGATTCCTAATCCAACGCTATTGAATCACTTGCGACCTATTTATATTCTTCCTTTCCTCTCTAAAGTGCTCGAGGCCTGTGTCTACCAGCAACTATCACAATTTGTATTTCATAATAATCTACTAAGCCCCTTTCAGTCGGGATTTAGGCCTGGTCACAGCACGACATCTGCTCTTCTAAAAGTAACTGGTGACATCAGGAAAGGAATGGAAGATTCCAAAGTTACAGTGTTGGTTCTGGTCGATTTTTCGAATGCTTTCAACACTGTCAATCACGACATCCTGCTATCAATACTTTCCCATCTCATGATTTCACCTGATGCACTGGAATGGTTCTCGTCTTATCTTCGAGGGCGCCAGCAATCCGTCCGCGTCAATGAATCCTCTTCAAGGTGGCGTGATATCTGTTCTGGTGTCCCTCAAGGCGGCATACTTTCTCCCTTATTATTTTCTATATTTATCAATCTTATCACTCAACATCTTCAGTGTACGTATCATCTTTACGCCGATGACTTGCAACTCTACTCCCATGCTTCTGTGGACAATATAACTGAGTCTATTTATAAAATAAATAGCGACCTCGAGTCTGTTTCTCGCTGGTCTGACAGGTTCGGCTTGACAGTAAACCCATCCAAATGTCAAGCTATTATTGTAGGCAGCCCACGACTGATGTTTAGGCTTGATCTAAACAGTTTGCCATCAGTGACGTTTAACGGATCAGTTATACCATTTAGTCCTTCTGTAAAGGATCTAGGTCTTATAATTGACACCAACCTTAACTGGCAAATCCAAGTTACTAGTGTCAGCCAAAGAGTCACAGGAACTCTACGAGCGTTGTATCGTCTGAAGAACTTTCTACCATCTAAATCCAAAGCTATGTTAGTTCAGACTTTAATCATCCCCATTATCGATTATGGTGATGTATGCTACTACGACCTGAATGCAGATCTCCTCAACAAATACGATCGTCTTCTGAATAACTGCATTCGATTCATTTTTAATCTTCGGAAGTTTGATCACATTTCCTCATTTCGCTCTGAATTGAAATGGCTTCCTATTCGTCAGCACCGTCATCTACGCGCCCTCTCCACTCTGTATTCCATACTCAACTCACCCACTTCTCCTTCGTATCTTACGTCTCTCTTCCAGTTTCTTTGTTCTAACCACAACAGACATCTTCGATCTTCAAACAACCTATTACTATTATGCCCAAATCATTCTTCCGCCTGCGTCAACTCTTCTTTCATTATTCAGTCTGTCCTCCTCTGGAACTCCCTACCGGAGGTAATCAGGATGGCACCTAGTCGCCTGTCGTTTAAGACCAAGGTTCGAGCTCTTCTCCTCCATAAACTGGCAGATACATCTCAACGATAGACTATATACATATATATATATGTATGTATATGTATGTATGTATGTATGTATGTATGTAAAGCATATGTATGTGTATGATAATATGTGTTATATTTCTGTAGATATATTTAACATCTGTTTATGTATATTTCTGATATGATAATTATACCCTTCATTTTCTTTAACTTATTTGCTATTATACGTTTAATGCACCTACTTCAGTCATTTCTACATCACCCTAAGGTAGACTGGCAGAGAATGCCTTTGGCATTAAGTCCACCTGTGTGCATTTTGTGCATTAAGTTTTAAATAAAATAAATAAATTATGTATGCATTCATAAAGCGCCTGATTCACAGCAACATTATCTTGCATGTCAAAGCACGTGTCCTAGGTATGCAACTTTTCTTTGTTTGATGGTCTGTCATACATATATTTTTGTTGAGCCCAAGTTATTCTTAACATTAGTTATCTTTCTTTCCATAAACGCTTTCTTTTTTATGCAATCAAAACCTAATAGTGCGCATTTTTTACTATGGTTTGTTCAATGGAAGTTATGGTGGTAGAATGGTTACTTTCAGTATTTTATACCTGCCTTGTATGTATAAAGGGGCTTTAGTTATATCGAGCTTCCTCTTTACAACACTTTTGAAGAGCGTTGTTGTAAATAGATTTTTTAATGATAAGACCTAGAAATCGAATCCGAAATAAAATCGAAGCGGTTACGACGGATGACCACTAGCTCAGCAATCAGGATCACGAACCACTACACCAACAAGTTAGTCATGTTAATATAGCTAGAAAAGACACTGACTAGAATATAAAACTAAAATCAACTTAAAAAAGTAACGATATGCAAACCCTACCTGCTCTAGCATCGATTAGTAAATAAATAACAAATTAAATTCCAGTAAAGATTAGTACCGACCAGTGTGCGCTCATCAATAAATCAAGTGGTTTGGTCTCACCGACCGCGGTAAATTATGTCTCGAATTATATTATGCTAAAGGTATGCGAGTGTAGTCTCCACTTAAAACTGTTCGTGTTTTAATATTTTTTGTACTTTCGTAATTAGTCTTCGAAGTTTCTAGTGATTATAGTATAGTGTGATGTACTTACTGTACATGTTAAAACCGAAACCCTACTTATTATAGATATAGCACTACTATTGTATATAATTAAATATAAATCATTGATACTCTTGCTTTGCATCCATTTAGCTTTTAAACGTAAAACGAAGTTGTATTTAACAACTATCTGTACAGAATGCTCTAAACGTCGATGTAATGTAATCAGTCAACATTTGTATACCTAAGTTAGTTATTATTATTATTCAAAGCTTGATATACTAAATCACTGTAGTTTTTCTTATTTATCAAAAAAAACTAAATTAAGTGAATACTGCAATGGACCTACAAGTGAAGAGTTGCTGGACATTGAAGAACAAAAATTGAACTACTTAGCCGCATAGTAGACGTAGAGTGAGAATCTTGCTTGGACATATCAGATCACTGTCTGTGAGTGTATACTTTGGTCTAATGACTGTCATGCTACGTATATTTTAGCTCATATTATAAGTTAGTTCGGATCTTATTATTTTATATGTAAAAATACAATAAAATACTGTATTATAACTTAGAAAATAATAAGAATAAAATAAAAATAATATAATATAAATATAAGTAATGAAAGTACTCTTTTTTTGTCGTTAGTATCAGGGACACAAATAAATATGATATAGAAATGAAAATAAACTTAAATACCAACACACTCTACCTATATACAGGATATCTTAAAATTAATCATCTAATTATATATACATATTTATTTACATACTCCAAAGAAACGAGACCAACAGACACAATCATATTGCATGGACCCCGACTACCTACACAAGTTAAATATGCATAAAGGGCACACAAAAATAAACTTCTAAAACTTGAATGGTTCAAAAAGGAACAAATAAAGGGATTAGCTGACGCCGGGTTGGTCGACGTTTGTAATGGCCGCGATGAGACTGCAAAAATCTTGCAGACTTACTATATATGTATGTAATACGTCATATAGTAAAATATACAAGGTGTATTTCTTTTATAATTTCATTATTTTAAACCAAATTTAAAAGTTTCTATTACATCATTGTATAAATTAGGTACTTTCTTCGTTCTTCACTAAAAAAAACCTGTTTTGATTACCGTAATTATTAGTATATTAACTAATAATTAATTAGTGTTAATTTATAAAAAGATATTATAATTGTATGTAAATCAGCATAACACATGTAGAATGGTCTTCGTTTTCATGATTTCCTAGATATTTTTATTACTTTTTAGTACAGGGTTGAGGATAACTGGGGATTTGTATTTTGAGGTACTCATATTAACCGAGGCAATTAGTCAAAAGTATTATTTCAACTCCTCTGAAGCCCTCCTTCTTCCAAAACTAAAATGGTAATATTAAAATTACTCGTTTGATAATCACCTTTGAACAACCTGTATTTTAAACTGTATACAGATTGGGTATAGTAGTAGTTTTGCAAATATGGAGGCATGTCTCATTGCCGCATGCGCAAGTTTCGTATGCTGTATACGTCGTGTTTTACAAAATGCCACCACGGTATTGGATGTTCAAGGCTTGGCAATCATACGTTTTTTGAGTAGATTTATTACGACTGGTTTCATTATATTTAAAGTTAATTTTAGTTATGCCTGATACAATATGATTATAATCGAGGATATACATACATATATCAGGGATATGAATGATTAACATGCATGCAGGATGGTGAATAAGATAGCATATTGATCGAGATTGCAACCCTAAGAGCTCACTGTGTTTAAAACATACAAAATTATTATACTTACATTGCTGGTGTTAGGTCCCGTCATAATTTGATAATGTAAAAGGGAATTTATTTATAACAGCTTATTTATTATATTTCGCAGCAATAGACAGTTCGAGTGATAGGTATGCTACCCTGACTTTCTTGAGTTATTCCATTTACTCCCCAATGCATCTCTATAACCAATATTCCTTTCCTTTCTTTATGGCATAGGGGGACAAACGAGCTGACGGGTCACCTGTTCTTAAGTGACTTTCGCCGCCCATGAACACTTGCAACTCAAGAGTGCTGTCCGCCTTTTGGGGTAGAGGAAAGGGAGAAAGGGAAAAGAAGGAGTGGAAAGAGGGGAAGGGAAAGGGGGTTGGGCCTCCGGTAACCTCGCTCACTCGTTTACACAATACAAGCATTATTTAAAAGCCGGTTTTCTGTGAGGGCGTAGTAATACTCCGGTCGGGACCGAGTTCTGAAGCCTTCTCATCTATCACCTCTTTTCTGTCAATACACTTCCAATTTTGCAAGCTTCTTGCCGTCATGCGGCCTTCATTTATTATTACATTTACGGGCATTATTACGTGAATAGGACTAAATAATACTCGGCAACACGTGAGCATTAATTACGCCTCTGCCTACATCTTCGGGGATGTGTATATGTATGTATGTAATAAACCTTCATTCAAAATCTTTTCTGGCTGCGGAAAGTAATCGTACGTACACACAATATTAACTGACCCGCCAACTAAAAGTACCCACATGTCAGAAATACCAGTAAGCCCTGCTCCCTTGAGACACCAACTTCAATTATTGATAGTAACTTTTAGCCACTATAAAATATAGGGGATGGTACAGCTATTTTTCATTTAGTTTAGCTTTAAATAACTTGTAGTGTAGTGCGAATACGTTGTAATTTATTGCGCTATTTTTAAATAGGATTACATTTTAAATAGGAAATGCAGCAGTGTTAAACAGTGAACCTGCCTGCAGGTGTATCGCTAAGTCTAAGTTAAATATTTAATAGGTACTTAGCATACCTTGTTTATAGTGCATAGTATTTGACGGCCCTGTTGATCTAGTGATAAGTGACCCTGACTACTGAACCGAAGGCCGTTAGGGTGTTCTTTGTGTCCGTTGATTGAATGTTTGTAAAATAGGAATTATTCTTTTAATGCTGGAGTTGGCTTTAAAAAAAAGTGTTTGGTAAAATGGTGATAATTATAGTTCGCGAAAGCCCTTTCTGTCTTAAATACAAAAGTTGACTGTATCTTGAGATCATAGAGGAGTTTTA
This sequence comes from Tyria jacobaeae, assembly GCA_947561695.1. Lineage (NCBI taxonomy): Eukaryota > Metazoa > Arthropoda > Insecta > Lepidoptera > Erebidae > Tyria > Tyria jacobaeae. Next base: position 14,265,099 of record OX387218.1, read on the forward strand.
TTTTATTAGAACATGACATTAGTCTAGACTCCACTTTTGTTAAATTACATGTAATATATTATATACATAAGCTGTGGATAAACCTATATAAATAAATAAATAAAACATAATATTAAATTACACACACAAATGTTTCAAATGATCTAACCCTAATACTAATTTGTTCTGTTAAGGGGTGTTTGTTTGTTTGTTAAAAGGGAAAGTAAACACTGGTTAGCTTCTTTTAAAGAAAGTATTAACAACTATCGTTTTTACTACGATACATACTGTTGACTGCACGAATGGCGTAACTGTTTAAGTGGTCACCTCGCCAATACGCTGCCGCGCCGAGTGTGGTTAATTAGTAAGTGGTGTAGTTGTTGTGGGTTCGATCCCCGCACGGGATAACACTTTGTGTAATCCTCAAAATGTTGTTCTGAGTATGGGTGTTCTTTGTGTCCGTTCTTTGAATGTTTGTAAAGTCTTCCGCGACACAGGAATTAAACCTAGTGCAGGAGTTAAAGAAAGGAACTAAAAATGTTTGCGGAGACTACACATTATACGAGTATATATTTTTTATTGTGCGTGAAGGAAGTTTATATATGAAACAAGTACATAAAAGCACATGAGTGTAAATTATATTGATGAATAAATACCTAGTATACGTTGAAATACCTTTTAAACGTCTCCTTTTTGTGTGTTAGAAACATTAATAGACTAGTGCCAAAAGTAACTTTAAACCAATCTAGTCTTTGAGATGTGCCTATGTAATTAGAAAGCGTACGTTTAAAATAAACATACACTAACCTAACGCCGCACACTGACTTTTATATTTTTTTTAACTAAAAGCTAGATAGAAAACACAAGTTTTGTTTAAGAATTAAATAAAAAAATAGATGTCAATGTTAGATGTTAGAATCAAAAGTACGAATAGCAATTTAGCATCTTTGCGTTTTATTTAGGTATATAATTTCTCAGAAGATCTAATAATAAATTATAATTATCAAAAATAGGGCAACTAGACGCGCATTACCAAATTCGGTGTCTCTAGCCAATAAACTTTAAATTTTGAGCAAAACCAATAAAATGTAAGCTTTATTATGTATTTTTTTAACCTTTTTTTGTGTTTAATTGAGTGTACATATATGTAGTAGTTAACATAGTACAATGAAAAACTATTTTAAATTCAAATTAATTTAAATAAAGGGCTAAAGATGAGATTACAGCTATCCGTTAATGCTTGTGTTTGCAATGGAAACGATACCCAGAACTGCATTAAATCCACAATGCTCCTTGTACTACGAGTGTTACGACTCACACTTTCCTTTTAAGGTTTGTCCAAAGTTGCACGAGTTATACAACTTGCCATAAGTGGAAACGTATTCTTGACGTCATCCCCATTACTGTAATAGTAGTATGTGTTGGGACATAATGGGTGGAAATCAACAAAAGTCTAAATAAAGTTGAGTTTTAATGCCTTAAAGAGTAATGGTTCCTTAATTAGCCTATTAACGTGAGCTGTGAAAATACTTATTTTAAAATATATAATTAATATACCAATTAAAGGTTTAGGAAAAGTAACCTATTTCTTTCCTTGCAATAGACCCACTATAACGGAACACCGTGTGGTTTTAGTAGTTTCAAGTTCGTGATACCACCTCATTCTCAACTCCGGTCAGGTGATGGCCCGAGGGAGATTTCACACGAAAAAAAAACCGTAACCAAATTTCATCAAAATCTGTTTTACGGTTTAGCTGTGAATGGGTAACAGACATGTAGATAGATGGCTTTACTTTCGTATTTATAATAATTGTTTAAGTAAATCACGTCTCACATGATCTCACTTTATTATAATTTGACCGCACGGATATTGTAGCGGTTTAAGTGGTCACCTCGCCATTACGCTGCCGCGCCGAGTGTTCTGGGTTTGATCCCCGCACGGGACACAACTTTGTGTAATCCTCAAATTCTTGTTCTGAGTCTGGGTGTTCCTTGTGTCCGTTATTTGAATGTCTATAAAGTCCCCTGCAACCTAGGAATTAATGCTAGTGCGGGAATTCTTAAAATCTTAAAAAAAAAAGGATTTGATTTAAATTGATTTAATATTTTAATTCAGGACACCTGTACGTACCTACTATTTTACTTATTAGACTGCTACACTCTATTCAATATTTGGTTTGTAAAAAGGATCTCTGATAGACCGTTATTTAGTTTTATTAAGTTATTTATAAAAAGATCAAACACAAATGTTTTCAAGCTATTCATAAAAATACTGTTAGAGTAGATTCAAGTTGATAATACACAGCCGTTCGCTCATTATTAGAAATCAATGTTATACTGGTTTCAAGAACCTTCGCTGTATTTGGTCATAATGGTCCAATTATATTCTAGAGCCCTTCACTCACGATAATTTTGTCTATCTTATGTTTCTTAAACAACGTTCATAATTTAGTGTATTATAATTTCTCCAGAACATAAGGAATATAGTGAATAATATCATATTGCAAATATTTGACATTGTTTTTATAGAGGAGTTTACGTAGATCGCTCGGACCGGTTCAAGTTACAAGTATGTCACCCGACGTCCTAGAGCTAGATAAAACTATATTATAAAACAAAGGAAAAATTAAAGACAAGTTCTATACATATAAAATATTATCAAGTTAAAGTTTGTGTACAATTGACGGCCTTATTGTGGTTTGCGACCTCTTCCAGGCCACCACGGGAATGAGAGATGGTTGAAGAGATAAGAAGTTGCAGTATGCAAATAATTCAACAGTTAATAGTTGTATAATAATATCCATCTGTGAATTACATGTGATAGTAGATAGGGAGTGTAAGCAAGAGCTCAAGCAGGTCAGGGTCGCATACCATTTAACTCGAATTGGCTGATGTCAAGAAGTCCGACTTTATTTCTAGTTGATCATATAATTATATATAAATTTTGCTAGCCAACCTAGACACTAAAGTTTACACACATTAGAAGATTATGAAAGAAAGTAAGAAAGAAAGAAAAAATATGAATTTTCCTAAACTCTAATAAAAAAAAAAAACTCGTATCGGTTCGGAAGTACGGCAGGCGACAATTTGTTCCATAAGCTGGTTGTGCGAGACAAAAAGCTTCTGGAGCGCACAGTTATGGAGTGCCAATCGTCCAGGTGATGGGGGTGGATATTTTGTCCCGTAGGACGATGGCGGAACCTGCAGCCGGTATAAGTCCGAACAATTCCTCTGAACACTCCCCATGATACAAGCGATAGAGGATGCAGAGTGAAGCTACATCTCTACGTAACGCCAAGGTGTCAAACCGATCATAAATATCTTGGCAGTCGATGATGCAAGTCGCTCTCCGTTGAATGCGGTCAAGAGGGAGAAGCTGGTACTGGGGTGCACCTGCATAGAGATGAGAACAGTATTCCATGTGCGGCCGAACTTGCGCCGTAATATACTGTCTCGATCTTTGTTTAGCACACCAAGCTTCTTCGAGGCTAATATGGCCTTACTCTCTAACTGAACGTGAAACTGGACTTCGCTTGATATATCGACGCCAAGAATTCCGTTACTGGCTGATGCAGTTAGGGAAGTGCTTACAAATTGAAGTGATACGACCAACGGTATCTTTTTAGTGGTAAACGCGCAAACCTGTGTCTTCGTGGGGTTAAAGTGGGCTAGGTTAAGACGACCCCAATCTGAAACTTTTGATATAGAAGTTTCGATTTCAGACACAAGTTTGGATCGGCTTGCGATGACGTTTACCTGAGAAATGTTAACGCGGCCGGTGTAAAGGGCATCCCTCGTGCTTTCGTCCGCATAGCAATAGGTGCTGCAAATCTGCAGCATGTCATTGATAGGCAGAAGAAACAGCGTGGGTGATAGCACACAGCCTTGTAAGACACCAGAATTAACAGATTTGGAGTCGGAGCATGCACTGTCAACAACGATCTTGATGCTTCTGTTTGTAAGAAAACTGGTGAGCCAATTGCACAGTTTCTCGGGAAGCCCATAGGAAGGAAGCTTCGCAAGGAGCGCTTTGTGCCAGATCCGATCGAAGGCTTTCGCCATGTCCAAACTAACGGCCAACGCTTCCCCCTTGGTCTCGATCACCTGTGCCCACCGGTGAGTCAAGTAAACGAGAAGATCACCAGCTGCCCGACGGAAGCCGTATTGTTGAACATTGACGAGCTGGTGGTCTTCTAAGTACCGGAGGAGCTGTCAGTTAACAATGGATTCAATTATCTTGGAGAACAAGGAGGTGATGGCTATGGGTCTGTAGTTGGACGGATCCTTGGTATTAGAAATAGAATCTTCAAATTTGTGAAAATGAAATGTATGTTATACAGTCTTCTGAATTTTTACTAACATATTTTGAGAAAGACTATTATTTCAATTGATCCTACCTTCCTACGTATACAGGCGTAGCCTATCGTACTAGCATCAGCTGAATGCCTGTCTTTACATTCCTCTTGGCTAGATATACAGTTGTGGGTGGCCGTTTTGCAACCTATTAGATAAATCATATATGAGTATGAGAATAGCATATGAAATTTACATTAACTTTTTTGAGAAAGTAATTAACTCTTAAATATGCAGTTACAATTTTAATAACAAACAAAAACCAAAGTCAAATTCGCATACATATTATTAGTTTGAATATTATTATTATTCTATTTATTATGATAAAACATAAACATAAATTATTATTTTTAAGTGCATTCGTATATATAAGGATATATTTAAAAATTTAACAAGTAATGTCCCACCGGTATCGGATACGGGGACCAAGCTCCTGGTATTTAAGGCTCCAGAGTCAGTATCCTCCTGACAATAAAACTGTACGTATTATTGTTATTATTAATTCCTATAAGTACACCATTTTCTTTTGTTTAAAAGTCTGAAATATGCGAAAATTTACAATATTCACAAAAGTTTGGTGAATGTTGAAAATTTAAACCAAAACCCCATTAGAGGTTAGGTTATAAGACGGGTTAAATACTCTTTAACAAAGATACATCACCAGTGCCCATTCATAGTATTTCCTTTTAATTAAAACCCATAATAATGAACCATGTGTTTTAATTTCGTTTCAATAACCCATGTCGACTCAGACACTGATTAAGCTGCGCATAAGAGCCACACACTTGTACGCATATTCTCAAACGCGCTTGCGCGAACTGCGTCTGGCTACAGTGTTGCGTATTCTAAATTAGCATAGGAATCTTGCGCCGTTAGTCAAGCGTTGTGGACGTACCTATATGAGATTGTATTTCTGCAGCAAGTAAATATTTGTCATCGTGGTACGTTTTCTTTGATCAGTTGGTATTTAAATGTAAGGACCGAAGGTCGCTAGTTAAGAATATCCTGTTGATTAAAGTAATGAACTTATTACTTTAAACCTTTAGAGTACGTATTTATGTTATTATTATTATTATAGATAAGCATTTCTGCCGTTGTACGTATTGTCGCATATTTAAAAATAAACCAATCACTTAACTCCAGCACTATTGGTAACTGGCAAGTGGACTGGGATGGCCAGCGTTATAGATAAACATATTACCTAATAAAGTAGTGCACTAGTCCGGATTCCTCCAATTATAAAATAGATTTATATTCCACTTGTGAGCGGGTTCAGTTACTATTATTATTTTTTTTATTAATTTTTAAAATATCCAATTGGGTGGAAAATCATGACTGTGTTTAATTTCTATAAAGAATTTTCAAATTCGTCACTATCACTAAATAGTGAACAAAACGTCCTCTCTAATTACATTCCCGAATCAGAATAATTCGGTATTTCTATAAGTGGATTATTACTTTTTATTGCAACAGGGAGCAACTCTCTGAAACGTGGTTTCGTGAAAAAGCTACCCACATATTAATCAGCTATCTGGTTAAAAAAATAACGGTCTAAATTACATCGAAGAAGATAAGCAAAGTTAATATTAGTGAATTAAACCACTTCACGCACAATGACATGCTATTGTTGAATCGGCGTCCACAGTGAACGGAACGTCTTCATTTTGGGGACAAAAAAATAATACAGTTATTGCTGTCAAATGTGATATAATGGTAACACTGCAATTGTTTTCGTGACCATAAATAACTTTTTACAAAAGATTCGCGGTTTCCTTAAAAGCTAAACGGGCTGATAAACATTTTTTTCTTCCATCTTGAGTCGTCTTTCCTGCGGCGATACGAAACCTATAAATATTAATACAATCAAATGTTTTGACGTGGGCCTTTTTTAAACTTTTATCTTGTACCTTCGCTTATTTTTTGTGGTTTGATTCCGTTTTTATTTCGTGTTAATTTGGACAGCGAATTTGGTCTTTTAACAGATCGTAAAGTATATAGAAGAAAGCGAACACCGCGAAGAGGCGCCAGGTGTATTATATTGTGTGTTGTATTAACATGTTCCGGAATTTACTGCTTCTTAATATAAGGTGTAAAGAATTAAAGGTTTTAAATATTTAGGGTCTATAAAACGACTTTGACTAGAAAGTTTTAAACGAGTTATATCATGCGTAATACGCTCAAAATGACTCCATATATACGTAGTCCCTAGATTTTATTTGATTTACGATCAATAATTAGAATGACTAGAAGTGAGAACATTATAATGATTATGATAATTTATGGTACCGGCACAAAATGTGCGTTATAAACTTTTTTATTGATAATCAGATATCATTAACGCATAAAATTAAAATAACGGCGATTACTCACACTAAACCATTAATTCTTAAATAAAAACATAAATCTTTACTCTGACTCTAAAAAGTGTTGAACAAACACCCACTATCACGTAATAAAATTAATGAAACTCAACTTTATTGCTTTATACACAAAGTTTTAAATGACTATGTTTCTGTTAACGCAAGTTGGGTTTCGACAAGATCTGATCAAAGTATCTAAAATGGTCACAGTTAGTGGGTTAACCACTTTAAATTGTCATATGTCTGATTTATTCCTGTATCTTTTGCGGCCAACACATTTTTGTCTCAGTTTCATTCTGATACAACATTTTTTACATCTATTTGAAAAGTTTTATTTCCTGAATCACGTAATAAAAATAATTTATTTCTGTTAAATTGTTATGGTACATGGCAGTTACATTTAGCATGTTAATACCTATTTTCAAAACATTTTCTGATCGGCAAATTACGTCTGTGCAGAAAGATTAAGAAACATCATATAGTGTAGTACACTAAGTAGTACATCATTATAACATAATAAGTTTTTGCTGATAATCACCATAAATATGACTTTCTCTCAAAAAGCCTAGAAGCTGCAAGTTTGTACAGAAAATTAATATTTTGTCCTAAGAATAATGCACAAAGCCCACTGTGCGGTTCAGAGGCTGACCTATCAAACGCTCGTAAACTATAATCATTCGCGGACTCCATAAATAATTGCGAGAGACTGGCTCCGGTTTTTGTCGGACGATGCGCCGGAGCAGGTAATATAGTCATAAATTTCCATAACCGCCATTCGATCTTATCAAACATGATTTTAATTTGATTTTGGAACCACACGTGTTGTGGTCGTTTAGAGGCGAGTTATGACCTTAGGTATAAAGCGATGTGGTCAAACTTACGTTGAGCTTTATCTTTTAGAACAATTAGCTTCATGTTTGTTAGGAGATTAGAGCATTTGAATTGTTCTATCAGAGCTTTTCTTATAGTTTTTCCTTATTTACATATAAGCGATTGTAGTTAAATTGTATCTTTGCAAATGCATTTATTTTCATTAAGTCTATGTTGTTATTTTATTTCAGTTTAATCGTTATTAAATTTGTATTATTATGAAATCTCATAATATGGAGCTATACTTTAGTTTTTACTATACCTGCTAGTTGGCTTTAGATCACTTTGGAGAATATTTTTGTTTCACACATTGACCATATTATTATGTGATTCTACAAAAAGTCACACAAAAACTACTAAAACACTTCTTCAAAAAGTGTAAGACCTCAAAATTATTGTATTATACACTAAAAAACAACGATAAACAAACGTATAATGTTTCACTTTAAAAAAAATATATGAAAGTTTGAGTAATATTCCTTAAAACCGAATTCTGCCAAACATCACGTCAGCCCGAGGTTTTGCACTCTAATGTCCTAAAAGTAGTCATGCCTAGAGAAGTATTTATTATTGCAGAATGTAGAGAAATACATATCGGAAATATACAGATGGCAACTAAAAAAAAATATTGTAATTTGTGTGTGTAAAAATTGTATTCAATGTTTTTATTTACTAAAAAAATTACCGTTTATCTAAAATTCAATAGATAATAATCATTATTATTAAATTCTGATAGGTCACAACCTTCAATATATTTAATCATTATTATATCATACAGTGAAAATAACCATATCACACCAAACTTCTTTCATATGTCTGTGTTACTTCCCACACAATCAAACAACGTTTATTGACAAACGTAATCAATAACGGCGAAAACGTAAATCGACTTCTAATGACGGGTTTTAACAGACTTCGTCACGCCCTCAATGTATCAAGGTATATTTGACAGTCAATATGTCATTGAATTCAAAACGGTATGATATAATCCGGCCACGTATCACACCGTTCTGTATAATTTTGAAAGAAAAGATCTGGACACATCTATACAAGATGTGAAATTATTATTTGATGCGTTCTATTGATTAATTTCTTGCGTTTGTCTTCTACGTATATTAGTTCTATATGCCAGTTCAGTAATAACAATTACTTAGTTATTATACAGATATCAGGCAGTCAATTATCTGTATTTACTTGTTCTAAAATATAAAACAAAATATATAATAATATACATAAGTACCCATGTATAAAATTCAATTTATTTAAAATTCAATCGAATAATTTGACTAAAGTTGGTAACAACACAATTATTATGTTATCGTCTGAAGTCAAAATTATACAAAAAGGTACAACTCTGTGTAACACGCGTCGTTTTTAAAGCTAAAAATTGACCAGCGCTTACGAAACCATGATTTCCAACCGACAATTTTTATTATCTAGTATCAGGCTTTAATTCATTTATCACCGCTTTTGTTTACGATCCTCGCATATCATCAACTATTAATTATAATGCGTTCTTCACTTCGAACTTTGACGTCCTCGCTGTGTGACAGAACAGAGATAAGAATTTTAATGTTACTCGATACTATTGTGCCTCATTTATTACATAATATTATCCAAAATGAAACCTTAAGTGCGAAGCCATTAGATTCAACAGCTACTTTTCTGCGAATCGTTAAACAGTCGATACATTTTGAACTCTTTCAGTTGTAATTATAGGGCTGATTATTCATTCTCGCTGCAGAAGAATTCTGATGCAAAGTTGAGTTTAGAATTTTGATGGATGTGGTTATAATTGTTTCTGTATCGATTATGCCATTGATAAATATTTCGACTATTGCTCATTTTATTAATGACGTGGAAGCGGAAGAGCTTTCTGGGCGATGCCCTAACGACAGAGTAATGTCACAATTAATAATATTGGAGCTGTCAAAACATCTGTCAGCGGGCGCGCACGGAACGTCTGCTATCCATTTGTAACACAATAAACTATTTCTTAATACCTTGTATTATTTTAATTTTAACAGTTATGGTGTAAATTATTTTTATATTTTGGATACAAAAGTACTAGTTTAACATCATTTTTTCTCTCATTCTCTTACTTAACTTCTACTAATATACTATAATACGTATTAACGAATATTACCTACACGTTAATTTTTAGTCACCATAGATGCCATCAACACCTACTACATGGAAACCAAAGTGGTTTTGTCAATCCCTCATTGTAATAAGATATTTAATATTCATATCTCTAACCAGAATGAATGTCAAGATTTCAAACTTTGATAAGACTTTTGTCATAAGCATATATTAAAAAAATAATTATTAATATATTAAACCAAAAAGAAAAAATAGGATTATAATACATTAAAAACTCTTTTATTTTATATAGTTTTTCTTACGTTTTTCGTTTTAATACCATCACACCAGAGGTGATGAATTTCTTACTAAATAACCTTTTAGAGAATTGTATGCAGCTACTGCAATGCGTAATCGATAAGTTAGGTTATCGATAACCTACCGCGTATTTCTATTTTAAATTACGGTCTAGTTTTAATTAATCGTATAATTATAAAATATTTTTAAAGAACTGCAGATTTTCACCATATATCAATCATCGGTCCTCGATGGACTGCGTGTACGTACTCAATGTTAGAAGAACAGTAAAGTAAAGATTTAATTTCTTGCGCTACAAAAAATAATTATTACAAACTTGAATCTGGCCATCCAATTTTATTGCTGAACTGTATTTGGCAAACGTATATAAATTTTCGCTGCGCATTTCGGTGTCAATGTACCACTAACGTGCAGTTTTTTAAATATAAAATGATGTATTTTGACATTTTAAATGTACATATATTCTGTAGAAGGTATCTAAAAAATATTTTCGGGTGTTGACTAAGGACTTTAAAGCTGATCATGTGATGTCAAGTGATCCTCTCAATATATGGACCGACCACCTGGACAAAGTGGCATGCAGACGTTGGATGTGTGGGGCCTCAAGACCGGTTTCCTCTTTAAGTTTTAAGGAGATATCAATATGTATCATTTAGTCCTTGTTTCTCTACTTATTTTTAAACAATTCCCTATAAATTCTTAGAAAGGTCTAAAAAGTTATTGCGTAATTCTCATAACAAAAATTAACCACCAAGTTATTTAAGCTTTGATCTTTTAGTGAACAAGATTCTTAATTAAGGCTAAATGCCTTTAGTAACGGACTCGTCAATGAGCAATTTCCTTATGCAATACCACATGTTCATACATAACCGGTTTTCTGATGGGATCTTACACTTCAAGCAATGTTAATCAAAAGAACAGTGGCCACACTCAAGCTATAATATGCTTACAATTATAGTCCTTTATTTTTTTTTACAAAATGTGTATCGTTAGAACGATCCTTGATAAAGTAGAGGGTACCATACCCTGGGTAGAGTTGATAAAGTAGAGGGACAAGAGCTCGTCTTAAAAATCTTCTAATATATTTATATGTATATTGGTAGTCAAAATCTTCTATTACTTCATCAAGAAAACAAGTGACCTATAATGTTCCCAAAAGATTGACGATAGTTAAATTTAATCATGTTTTAGTTGAGAAAGATCAAAACAGTCAAATTAAAGGTCTAACTTTATATCTATAAACTCCAAAAATCACCTTTAAAATCAGTTTTAATTAGTTAGAGGAAAATATCTGTTATAGAAAAATTTACAGTTTTTCTGAAGTAAAGCTACTTCAGAAAAACTGTAAATTTTTGTACCTTCCTCCTTCCTTACCTAAAACATATTATTTACGTTTTGTTTATATGAAAATTCTAAAAAACTTGGCAGTCCATCTTTGTGTTTTATAATAATGAGATCCTTTGAAAGCGTTTATATGTAAAGAAGTAATAGCAACTGTGAAACCGGCCAGTTTGACCACAATCACAGTATTCCAGGATTCATGATTGTTATAAATACACCCGTTAGCACTTATACACATCATCAGCATTCATCGAGGTGTGTAAGCAATTTAAGCGAAACGAACATGCAACACCTTGAACAAAATTATTTTTCTTTATCCATATATGGTGTATGAAATAACAAAATTATACAAATTCGTTTCGAAACAGATTAAGAACATTGAGCTCAAATTTGTAGAAGTAACTTCTTAACGTGATCAAGTAATTATGTACGTTCCTATCTATTCTTTATAGTCAATGTAAGGATCGCAAATAAAATTAAACTGTAATCAATTTTTATTGATATTTTTTTTTTTTGTTTTCGTGTGGAACGGTTCGTCACCTCACCAGAGCTGACGGTGAGGTGGTATGTCGGACTCGAACCGACTAAAAGCACACGGTGTTCCGTCATGAGAGCGTCTATTGCTAGGGACCCGGGATACCCTTAGAAGGAAACATCCGGGAAACCCAGCAGACCTTGGCCACCTGCAAGCTAGCAGGCGACCACACTTTGGAATATGGGGGCCTTACGCCCCCCACATCAAATAGGCGCGCGTGGAACACGTACGTCACGCCACCGTCTCAGGCCTGCTTCTGCCAGCGCTTATGGAGGTCGGAGATCAGTGTTTGATGTACCATACCCTGTTATAAGTTAATAATTTGGAATCTTGACTAAATTATGCCTAATAACTGCAATCTTTTGGTCGAATTTATTATTAAATTATATTATTGAATATAAATTAACGTTTTTTCTTTTCTATAAGTGAATAGGTATATAGTATATTATTGCACTTTTGCATTTTGATGCTTACATCAAATAAAAATATCGTCTAGATTAACAAACCACAACGCAACATGGAATACCATGTTGAGTTGATATATTTTAAATTTCAGCCTATGAATTATTAATAGTTTAACATATATAAAATAATTAAATGATCTCAAGTCAAATGAGCTCTTTAATTAATTTCAATCGTGTTATGATTATCTTTAGTACGAGCTCTGCTTAGTTTGGGATCAGACGGCCGGGTGGAAGATGTGTCAAGTTATTATTATTATTATTTATTTGTGGAAATAAATAAACGTCACGAGGTGCCAGGCCAGGATTGTAATAATAAGATGACAAGATTCCAAGACAACTGGTAAACAATGACTGACATACCGATCTGCAGTAACAGTCCCTTTATCTTCTAGAATGATTATTGCGAAATTACCCGTCCGTCCAAAGAAAGAGGCAATCATACATTTCCCTTGACTTCTAATCTTTACTTTTGTCGGCAAATCTTCAAATAAACATCGATTGCGCAGATTGATTTCGGGTTCATAACAATATATGCAGCTTTCATCACCTGTGACGATATCATATACAATATCATATACGTACGACGCCTAAATGTTCATATAAGACTTTTTGTATGTGACTCATACCAATTCCTCAAACTGCCCGAATCTGTTGAAATGTCACCCTTCTATTAGCTTCTGTCGTTAGTCACACAGCACTCACGTTTTCTTCAGTAGTCGCCGTAAAATCAAGTCCTTCTCCAGAATCATCAGTGAGTTTGCTTCGACAACGTTTAAACTCTTTAAACCAGTTGTAAACAGTGGCACAAGATAGAGCTTAGTAATGTTATGCCATTTGAAGTCTATCGTAACATTGTTATTGAGTAAGAACAAACGAAACAGACCGTCCGAACGAAAGTTGTAATAAATCGGTGTAAAAAAATTTCTCCAGTCAAATCCATTTCGATGCACGACAGTCACTTTTTAAATTGCCGCCAATTTGTAAAAACAAATGACATGAACTCATTACACATCTACAGATTCCCGGGCATTAACCCCTTAACAGCAAACTATATTGATTTATTAAAATTATATCTAACACTAACAAAGTAAATAATAATATATAGAATACAAGTAACTTTTAACCGGAAGATCGATACTGTGCCCCAGTTCAATTTCCACTAAAATTAACGGCACCGTATAAACCAGAGAAGCAACGAACCGTAACGGAATTTAAATAGTCTAAAGACGCCTTTAGTGCCGCGGACTCGAACACCCGGAATCCATCGATAAATAAATGATATATCTCAATAACCAAACAACGCAATGTAATACTTAATGTCGCGTTCATAAGATCTACTTTAACTTGTCCTTCATTTAGTGGAGTTTTCCAATATTGGTCCAGAAAAATCATTATTAAGTTTAGCGAACTCTGTCTACTGAAATTATTATTAAAATTCTTAAATAACTTATCAAATAGTTTAGTGGGAACCGATTTTTCCAATTTTACTGCTGTTGTGATTGTATCAATCGATTAAAATATTTCATGTTTGTCGAACTATGACAGTGACGGATCCATTTTAATATTGTTTGAATTTAATATCCGCATCGATTTGGGATCCAAATTTCCTATAATAAACACAATAAACGGAAAATATCTTTAAAATTTCACATAACTATTAAAATTATAAAAACCATATTACCAAATAGGTAGTGTAAAGCTGACGTAGTCAAAACAGCTAATACGTTCATAGAATGAAAGATTACTTTTTTAATTTATTCTACTCCACCACTGTGTGCTTCTTCAATAGCTTTTTGCCTTGAACATCCAACCTGTTTAACAAATTGTCGCCTGCCGTATTTCCGGACCAATACGACCTTCAACAAAAGAGCGTACTCCTACGTAAAAGGCTTTCCTTGGTTTTATTTACCATATAACCAAAGTACCTACTTAAACCTGCACCTTCTTAAACCTGTACCTCCTTAAACTTTCGACCTATGTCGCGGGGAGCTTTACAAACATTCAATCAACGGAAGCAAAGAAGACCCAAACTCTGAACAACTAATTGTAGATCACACAAATATTTGTCCCGAGTGGGAATGGAGCCCACGACCTCCGGCCATTAGGGTCACTAACCACTAGACCAACAATGTTTTTTATAATGAACACGAAACAAAACAACATGGTATAAGTACAGAAGCTATCTTACACTTTCTTACACCCCGCATATTACTATATCGAACTGGAGCTACTCACAGATAACGATTAAAAATTAAGTACTTGTTTCAACCAACTTGTACTTTAACTAAAAACTTTAATTAAAAACTTTGGTATCCCGTTTTCTCTTTCTTTACAAAATTGTTTACACAACAATATTCTTATGTAACTAATTTTATATAACTAACATATTTATTTATTTATTTAATATTAATATAGGTTGGGATCATTTATAACCGAGTACAAAAAGGACGTAATTCTATGTTCGTCTGTATGTATCTTTTTTATACATACGTACATACTTACGCTCACGCCTGTATCCCTTAAGGGGTAGGTAGGTATAAACCACCCTCATTATGCTAATAAGAATTTTTATTTATATTTAATTTAGGTATGTTAATCGATTTCTTTGCCAATAGGGGATCGATTTTCATTTTTTATGGGTATGTTCATGCGGTGATCCCGTTGTTATCAAAATAGGATTTGATCATGGGATCCCAGGGAAGTCCAGTCTAGTAAACACTTCAGCTTATGTTACAGTTGTATCTTGAGCTTGTAGCATTTACAAATTTAATGTCAGTAATTAGAATTTGTAGCAATTTGCTTTAAATTACCATATCCATCATTAATATCACACTGTTTCTTAGGTGACCGCAATTTAGGTAGCTCCTGTTTTTTCTTGAATATAAGATTTTTGACTTGGCATATAATCACTCGAACTAGCGATGGTTAGCAATAGACGGTGGAGAAAAAGTCGCTACAGTAGAACCACTTGGACGTTGTTAAATGGATCCTCTCCAGCGTGTTGACCCTAATCTACCTATTCGCAGTCTAAAGAAAAGATAAAATAATATACTAATTCAAACAAGCCGAAATGTTGTACCACAGCACCGCATGCACCGCACCGCACCAATGTTGTCTTTCTATAAAACATGTTTTGCTAGTTCAATCACTTTTTTAATGCTTCTATTAGTCAATCGGTTTCTAGCACTGCCATAACTGCTAATCATTATTATCGTAAATGCATTTTAATAAAAATTCGTTCAACCAGGGATTCGCATCCGATGCAACCGTTTCACTTAAAGCAATAGAACACAATCTAAGGTTTATTCTAACAAATAGTTGTGACACGTAGTGTATCGACATTCCGACAGAGGGTGCTGTCGAAGTGGAGGCTCGACAGAATGTGACAGGGGTCGACATGCTCACTTCATTAATTCTTAACCTACCCTGATCAATGACGATTCCGGACATAGTGACGTAATGTTAGTGAAATAATTCAAAATTACACATACAAAATCACATAGGACCCCCAATCCCTGTAAACAGAGATTAAGAAAGCTTCGAGAGAAGAGCTAAGACTACTGCGAGGTATATATCCGTACATATTTCAGGGAGAACTAAGTCCCAAAGTAACACAGTTCCCAGCAAGTTTTCGTCAATCAATCACTTTTACTACCATCACTTTATTGCAAAACGCTGCATGTTTTTTTTTAATCTTTTGGCACTTTTAAAGTCCTTCACTATTCAATTTATTTCTTCATTGTGGCATTGGTTTAGTAGCCACCAAAATTTTGCAAATTTTGTAAAAAATAAATTTATTCTTATTATTAGTTGTTCATCGACTCTCTCTCTCAAGTACAGCTTCAATTCAGAGATTCAGCTAATATCAAGTATTCCAAGAGAAAAACACAGTCTCTAAAAATATAATCGCAATGTTCTAAAATTAAAATCTTTCTTGACTATATCACCGTGGTGCATACTTTTTGTTTGATAAGTAATGTCAAATGTCGTACCGTCTTACATAGTAAAGATCCACCCAACTTTACGTATTACCAGTCTTTAGCTAAATCCCGATTCCACTACTTCATTTCTATATAGTACATAGATCTTGTGCCTACCAACTTCTCCTCTACAAACATAAATACATGTAAATACTCATATATATAAATACTACGTAATTAATAAAAAAAAAAGTATTCCGTACTTCCGAGAGCTTGTCAATCCTGATTGTTGTTTAACATCGATTTTTTCCTTTTTTGCAATGATTAGAATATCATACCATAATTCTAACTTTATTAAAATGTAAATGTAAGCACTAGCCTGAATTATGGTATATAAATGTAAACTTTTGGCAGTCTAATAAAATAAGGCATTGAATGAGCCATATGATATACTTTTAATAACAGCGGCACTTTCGGTTTGTATTATAAAGTACCTCACGAATTAATTAGTTGTTGTAATAGTGTCCGTCAATTAGCGTTCACGTTCTTTTAATAGAGACTACCGCCTAGTATTTATAAAAAGACACAATGTACCAGATTTCTGCTAATTAGTTTATTGCAGTAGTAATAGTTTAGTTTTATGACGCGACCGTGGGAAAATTACAGTACAAAGACTCCTTTCACCAAATATAACTTCTTTCAAAGCTTGCCCTTTTATACAGTCTAATTAATAGTTTAATATTTTACTTATATAAATTTATCATGAGACATCTTGGATCAGTATTGGTAATAATATACATTTTCATTTACAGCATATTAACTTGTTTCTGGGTAAACTTAATTAGCTTAACCAAGTTAAATATGAAGCTTGTATGTAAGAAAGACAAAAAGTAGAAAACTTAGTTCTAGAATCCGATATTACTGTTTTTTCGTAAAAGCATATTTATGTAAACAATTGATGACTGATTCTGTTGTAATTTTACTTAAATTGTAATAGCTTCTAACGAACTTCTTCGTAGATCATAAAAATTTTTAGTACATTCAATATTATATGAAATATTTGATCGACAAAAAGAATCGACATAGCAATTGTTAGTCTGAGTACAACTGCCTCAATCGCACAGTGGGGCGAACCGCGGCCATGGAGGAAACAAAACCGACAGATATTAATGGTTATATGGAAAAAATATTATGTTGCGTTTTCGTTTCCCCAGCTTTTAAAGCGCAATAAACATTGTGCAATTAAAACGCCAATATCCGCTTGATAGATTGATTAGATAGATAGATAGACAGAGAACACTTTATTTTTACACCACTTTTATAGAAGTTTTATAGAAATGCATTTGTCAATTTGATAATGTACAAAGGGTGGTTGCTTAACGCAATCTCTTCCAGACAACTCTCACCTTCATATGTGTCATGAAGGTACTGGAACCGTTCTTTGCGATAAAAGGAGCTCTAGGGTTAAATAAGATGTTGTAAATTAAGAAGAGAATATGAGTATTCCGGCTAGAACGAATTGAAAGCCACTTGAGCTTTTGACGGAATTCAGAAACGTGATCATATTTACGTAGCCAAAATATGAATGTTATTCAAAAATTTTGAAGTCGCTCACGTTTATCGAGCTATAAACTTCAGTGAGATTCAGATATCTGACATCAGCATAGTCGAAAATCGGTCCCAAGGTAGGATAGTGCCAATAAAAATTCCCAAGTTTTTGACATTTGTGCTGATCTTTAATGAAGTGTTACTAATTTGAATTTGTGGCATTTGTGACCAATCAATTCTTGAAACAAGCAAATGACTGCCAATTACACATACCTGCGTTTTTAGGAGATTAACTTTATTAATTTAAAGGACAGTATTTTCCTTTTTTTTTTTTCAAAACCTTTTCCATAAAAGGCTTTTTAATGAGACTAGACAAAGATAAGTCTTCCTCGTCTTGAAGTTGGTAACATAAAGCTTACTTTGTAATTTTTCTTCGATATGCGTACATAAGAGAACAGTATATAACTACAAAAATAACAAAACTTTAAACCACTTGCTACTTGATACAAACTCCACTTATAAGAGAGGACGACACTGCAACTGAATTGGACTTACAGATTTATGGACCAATGCATAGTGAATTGCGAACCGATTAAAATGGCGGCGAAGGCTTGTCATTTCGTAATTGGTTAATTATTATCAGCATACTGGGCGGAGCCGCGTGTGTGCATGGAATTATAAGGTTTTGGTGGTATTTGTACTAGTAGGGTGTTTACTTATACTATAAGTGATCGGAGTACATAGATGTGATTGAGGCTATCCGTGGATCGTGGACACAATTAGTTAAAACTAGGAATATTTTGTTGACTTTTTTAACTTTACTTTTTGTTGAGTTTTAAACTAAATATTTAGTTTATTATTATTATACTTATTAATATTTAGCAACACAACTATTACAAATTTTAATTACTATTTATTTATAGGTTGATGCCGCCCAAACGTGAAGTAATGATATACAAAGACAGCATACAAAAGAAAATTAAATAATCCTTATAAGAAACGCATTTATAGTCATACGCCGAGTCTAAACACATCATTAGGTACATGATTAATGAGGTCTGGCCCACGACCCAGGGGATCCTAGGCGTCAAACGTAATGTTCTATTCATAATTATGAGTTTTATTATACACTTTATATGACTAAACACCCCTGTCAGCTGGTTGTAGAAACTAAAAAAGTTTGAGTGTATTTCATAGTTTGCTTGTTTCGAAAATATGTATATAGGTATTCAATATGAAGCTTTGTCTAATAGATAAAAAATGTATTTTGTTGACCTTGCATCCTGTTTGAAATTAGCAATCCAATTTTTAAAATGTTTATAGATTTACTTTTATAAACTAGTGTGTCGAAGGTGGTCTAGTCAATATGTAATAGAATTTTGTAGTTTTAGTGTTGAGAGTGCTGAATAACAGACACAACAAAACAAAAAAATAAGCAAATAAAATAAAACGAACATAAGTATAGTATACTCCGAAATTAAGACAAAAAATGAGACATTACTTACGCTAACTGCATTTAATAGCCATTTCTAGGTTTGACTATGACTAAGCTATCAAAACTTACTATCAGTAGTGCAACCTCTTAATAGCAATGTTCCGTCACAAGTGGGTCTATTGCAATGGACCCGGGTATAACCTAAGAATCCCGCTTGCAGGAATCTCACCCCTGCAGACAGTGCAAAAAAGGCCGTGGTGTGCGACATAGCCCGACGTGTTTCACGTGCGTCTCTCAAACTGGCGGGTTGGAGGGGGGGTTCTTTTACTAATACATAATTTGTAGTACCAATATTATTTACTTCCATGTGCGACGATCGGCTATGATCAGTGACGACCGCCATTAGCAATATACTTTAATCGTGATCTATTCAAAAGACACATAAGGAGAGTTTGTAGTTCTATCTCTGTTGCTACAACTGTCTTCGTGTACGGATTATAATACAAAAAACTCATTAGTGATTTTTGTTTCCCCTTAATTATATAGCTATGAATCATCACACAATGCAACTAACATCGAGTAAATGATGAGATTTATTTAAATCGTACTCAAGTATTCATAATTAGATGTGTTTAATACACGGTGGTTTATTCGTTGATTTAGCTGGTCAAAATATGTACAAACAACATCAAGATGGTGCGAGCAACGCATGCTGGTGTTCTGACGTTATTTTCAGTGGAAGGATCGGTTTGTTTTTAAATGTCGTGGCAGTGCGAGCCACTAGTTTCATCAGATGTTCATGTTCAGGTTTATTTTTGAGGTATAGATAATTAAAATAATTAGCCGAAGTACTCAAATTTTGAAATAGATTCTTGGCGATTTAGTCTGTTTTATTACACCAATTTTTCAAAAGTTACCTTGCGACTGCATTAATGTCGTAAAATAAGACATTTGTATAAATATGTCCAAGTATATTATATACATATATATTAAAATATTAATTTGATTGATTATTTTAAAACATATAACATTAAATGTTAGTGTTAGAAAGCCGCGCTTAGGCACGAATGCGTCGACTCGACCGCAGTAATACCACGGCCTCACAGAAAATCGGTTGACATAAAATGCTTTCGTTGTATTTCTAAGGTATTTCGAAGTTTGTTTCTCCGGTAGCCTTACAAGAGTAAGACTACCGGAGACACAAACTTCTTCTGATAATTCGCCCACTTTGCCATAAAAAAGTAATACAAAAAAATGTTTACACTATTTTTTGGTTCCGTATAATTCATCCTACCCTAGAAATTCTTAATATGAATGACCATGTCCGATTTAATTTAGAATTAAGTTAAACATATCTTTGCATGCCTACTGTCCGGCGGTGTGAGGAGCAGCGCGGGTGCGTACACCCGGCTGTCACTCATCGATGTCTGCGTCTGCCAACTGCTCACGTGGATTATACAAATCCAAGAGCTAAGAACTAAATCCCGAATAAACTTCCACTTATTCCTCCATTAAACGATGATACTCATAATATATAAGATAATAAAAGTAAATTCAACTCTATGCCCTAAATTAAGATTTACAGCAGCGGATACCTAATTTAACGTTAATCATATATTAGGTTTTAGTTTATATTATTTTAGGGTGGGATAATCTGCTAAACGTTAAGAGTTAATATAGTTTAACATAAATAATTTCTTTCCCCGCAGTTGGCTCATCATTCGGCCAACAAATTAGTCGGTGTCACTACAATAATATACAATTAAGGAGTGCACAGCGCAGGCCGTCGTATAAATCGCTCAACACGGCAGAGTAATGTTTTGTATGGAGATTTCTTTCGACAATACACCGCTAGCCGTGTAGTGGGCTTTATCTAGTCTAAGATAAATGTTTGTAATTGATTAATGTTGCTACTCCTTTCTTTAATCCGAAATGTATAGGGCATTTTCACTTTTTGGTTTGGGTTTTTTTTCTTCTTGTTATACAATTAAGTTATATTATTGTGTCTCCATTAAATCCTACGCTATTTGTAGGATCACAGCCAAATTGCTTACTAGATATTATGATATCATAATCTATTCCTGGCTCCATACAGCAAAACATTTCCAGTCTCGCTAACCTCGAGGTCTTTATACTCGGCAGTCTACGTCATCTTTGTTTGTAGATACAATGCAAAACTGGGTACTTAATACATTCATTATATTTTCCTTAGCCGCATAATGTCCGATACTATTCTTTTGAATGTTACTATAAGGACACCGCAAGTGGTCTTATTTAAAACAACTCGGTCTAATAACAAAGCACGACTTCAATGACAACATAAATCATGTGTCTGTGCGAAAAGTACCAAATGTCGTTAAATGGCGTACCTTTGCAAGGTCAACTTCCATGCTAAATTGTAACATTTTTTGTCTGAGTCTTAGCGCATTGTGTGCCCGAAGAAAGTCTGAAAAGCTTTCTTTGAAAATGCCAAAGTAATTAATTTGCTAATGCGTGTATTGATGATTGTGTGTTCTACTAATACTTTTACTTTCTTCAAAGTCACTGATAAATAATTGGTTTAAAAGAAAAAAAGCCTATTGAAAATTTGCATGACGTGGCTCCACAGCGGGCAGGTAGTGCCTCGTAATCGGACAATTTGTCTTATTGTCGGAGATGTCGTGTGTTTGTGAGCATCGACCGCGACTGTGCTCGAGATAAAAGTAATAAATTAAGTGAAACGGAAGGTGTTTGTAATGCTCGCTGCAGTAGGTGTGGCTTGCAACATTAGCTTTGACCAATTCAAACAAAAACATTTTATAATTAGAGTTTTTAATATTTGTGACACCAATAAATTACTGATCATTTAAAACTATTAATGCCGAAGTTGCCACAAGAGTTAAGTTATAAATAAGAGAGGTAGAGAAGGCTAGTTTGACCAGATTTATTGTAAAATTAATATTCAATTAGCTTTCCGCACATGACGCTGTTGCGCTGGGCGTACGTATTATTAAATTTAATTTATAGCATAATTTACTGGGCGATATTTTTAAAAGTATTACCGGTCCCACGGCGTCGTTCGTAATTGAGCTTCGAACTTTGGATGATGGTGAGTCGTTGAATATTTTTTTGGAAATAACTTATTACCATTAAGTTTATACAAAAACCTGTATACATGCGATTGATTCATACATTTATATTTATATCTATATAATATGTATTTCAAGTAAGATTTTTTTCAATTAGATACTACTGGTACTTATACAGCATTTTATTTGAAAATTACAACACTATACATATAACAAAACTATTGGATTAAGTAATTAAGAATGTTCCTTCTAAGTATTCTCAAATACGTATAACTTTGTATAAATATAGACTTGCTGGACAACGTCTGCTGGGTTCAACAGCAGTATTACAAAGTTTCTAAAAAGATTAAAACGTTTTCTGCATATATTACATATTAAAACAAATGCCTATCAGCTGTCAAAATAACAACAAAACTTGATATAACTGCACAAAAAATCAAACAAGTATAATTATGACAAATGTACCACGAGACACTTAACGATAAATCACAGTGCGATCATACAAAGCTTGCTTACCAAGGTTTTATACTTAACTTCCTATAAATAACTTGCTGCGGTTACCGGTTTGATCCGTTAAGTGCTTAGTACCAAGCACACGTAGATAGATAGGCGATTAGTCTCTCAGATAACAATCTGGACTAAAGTCACATTGCTAAGTAGCAAACTATACAGAGTGTAGCATAAATATCTGAAGATTGGAATCTACAATTATGCCCAGATTTCTAGCTGACTGTTAACAAGATGTTTGTACTGTAGTATAATAAACAACAATCTAAGCTTCTTCTTATTTACAATAGTTATTTATCTTTCTTCACAATATATCTAGAAGTTCATCCTGGCTGAAACTTCGAAGTAGAGCTTAAGAAGTTGCCTATTTTAATTCTCGAACCAGTTAAATTACAGCTAAATGTAATCATCAAATAACTTCCTTACATCTTCCTCTGCAGAAAAGAGAGAGACAAAATATTGATGTTCTTAATTGTAATTCGAGTTGGACTAAGTTGCGATGGTACTTTAATGTCTTCAGTAACGAAGTATATAGTTATTTGTGCTGCTACTTCGAAAGCATTTTCTATATGTAATACTTAAATAATCTTTTTTTGTTGGTATATGTATATTTTAATAAACCTATTTTGTATACATAGAGAAGAGAGAGAAACAATGATTAAGGTTAGCAAATTAGTAATCACTCGCAAGTACTGGACCAGATTGTTGAAGTGAAGTACCTACTTGGTGTGTGAGAACATGGTAAATGGTATAATTGTAATTGACACAATTTGCGTTTATAATTGTATAATATTATAAAGCTAAACTCAGTAATATATATAACAACAATAGTAATATAGATTTTAGCAGTACTTCAAATATAATGTATTAACAGTCAACTAAATAGAACGTCGAAAAAGTTCAATAAGAATGAATCAACAGCGCCGTTTGTTATACACAGGCGCGAGCGCTCGTATAGATTTATTGCGTGTTATGTAAATGTGTAAGATATTAGTGTCCTTAATATTTCTACGTCGTGATTAGTGCTCACTGAGAACGTGAGAAATCCACTCTTAA
This sequence comes from Tyria jacobaeae, assembly GCA_947561695.1. Lineage (NCBI taxonomy): Eukaryota > Metazoa > Arthropoda > Insecta > Lepidoptera > Erebidae > Tyria > Tyria jacobaeae. Next base: position 14,288,935 of record OX387218.1, read on the forward strand.
TGTGCCCGCTTCGTGCCCGCTTCGCGACCCAATCGGACAATCTTCGGATTCTCTTTATGGATCGACGATTACGTACACGCGTTTGCGCTGCGCAATTCACTTCTATTTGTAATTCCTCATTTCTGCATTATAAATCTCGAGTGTTCTTATCTTCAAAGGAGAATTAACTAATTTCCTCTGTATGTTGAAGTTAATAATTGTAAGGCAACGAGCCAAATAATAACTAGCGCCGAGTAAGAGCCACTGACATTTCGAGTAACATAACACGAACTTGTGGGTTGGTTGATGACATAATTTGAAATATGCGTGCGTGTGGACATCATCGTTATAATTCATTGCCTTTGAAACACTTCCATGAATCTCAGTCGTAAAATGTATCGTCTTCATAAATGTATATTAAATAATAGCTTTAACACATTATATAAGACAGCACGTATATATACATTTTAAAACGCCTCGATTGTTAAACTAAAACAAGAATCTACCGGACATTATATAGAGAGCTTCCATCTCTGAAATCACAAAAGTTCTCCTTCTTCCTCAAACTTCCTCTTATACCTACAGTACTTTATATCACTATCTCGTATTATAAGTAGTAGTAGTATAAGTAGATTCAGAGAACCTGCCACAAAAGTCCATCTATTATGCGGACTTTTGAGCTTTCTATACGCGATGTTCTCTTTTTTTTAAAGAACACCCAGACCCAGAACAACAATTTGAGGATTACACAGTGTTGTCCCGTGCGGTGGTAGCATGACATGGTGGCAAGGTGACCACTTAAATACGTCATTCGTGCAGTCAATGTTGTCTAACCTCCGTTAAGAGTGGAAATAAAATAACAAGAATTATATGATGGGGCGCGTGTACTGGCCATAATATCCATGACTGTAAATATTTATAAAGTTAACTTATAACTTAGTTCTATAAAAAACGTACTGTCATCTAAACTACCGAAAATGTTTCTAAACTTATAAAAGTAAAATCTGGGACTCAAGGGATTCCATTAAAAATAAAAAGACAAAACTCCTCAGTTAAGTAAATCAAAAGTTACGTAAAGTGGCACCGCGGGACAGACTGATACATTGCAGTGATAGCTGATCGGAGATATAGAGGCCAAAAAAAGTTACACGAGTGCGGGTATCTTTAAAAAGACTCGATAGGTAGGTGACATGTACGAATAATTGCCTACACAGTCGAATGCAGTTCGCGTGAAGGAAATTCAACTTTTGCACAGGTTGTAAATATTTTTACATCAACATTTGTTTTGGTTAAGCGGCTCGGGTTTTGAAATGCTTTAATCCTATTTATCCTAGTCAGATAGCTCTTTAATCTACCGCTACTTCGTACAAACCTGATTGTTACAACCATTTCGTTCAAATGCCGCTTATCGGATCGGTGTAACTCAAGTTAGAAATATAAATCCTACTGTTCATTTTATTTATGTTTATGAATATCTCTATAATCAGTCAGTCTCTTTAATTTTAGGCTTGTAGATAAATTATTTTAATGACATCCATAAAATTATAGACAAAGAACTAGATACAGTAAACAAGGGAAGTCGACTAAGAGGTTGAAAACTACAAAAAAGAGAAGGAGGTCTTTGTAGGGAAAAACCTTATTCAATAATCTAAAAGTTGTGTTACAATTATGTGGGATTTAAATCGAAAAGTGGTAATATCAAAATGGTTGTACCATAACGGCAAGAATGATTCATGCTGAAAACACTCTAATATCTATTTAAACTGTAGTAGTGTAGTGTGTTTCTGTTACTAACTGTAAAATTTCACAATTAAACCATTCTATATAAGTTACATAAAATTCACATACAAAAATTACATGTGTATTAATTTTGAAATACTAAAATTACATCGCCCGTTAGTTATTGCCAAAAGCGCTTTCCGTGCACATAAGTCAACGTTGAATGATACATTTGATATGAATGACATAACAGCGTCACTAATTCATTAAATAATGATAAATTTATATCCCTGGGATTGTGTCAATGAAACATTTGATACAAACGTCCAGAACTGTAAAATGAATAAGAGTTTGCGATATGGAAATTGCTTGAGCCCACCTTGCAACTGTCATGGCGTCAGTCATATATACGTCAAACATACCCACACGAATTCAATTGTCTTTGTTTTCGTGCAGGTGAATTTATCCACTTGCTTCTTCATGTTATCTATTAGTATGCAACGACCGTTATATTATGGATATATGAATACATAGGAGACAATCATATCAACAATCAAGATCATAATTTTTACTGTACTTGTAACAGAAATATTTTTTAATACTAGACTGGTTGAGGAATAAACCCATCTTCATTCCTCAGCCAGTCCATAACACTGTAATAAATGTTTTATAATTTAAGTACTCATAACAGAATTAATAAAATACATAATGTTTGTTCATACAAGTTAGATATGTTCAAAATTCTAGTAATAAATTTAAAACAATATTCTAGGTATCAAGTTTTCAAAATTCATCCGCTACCCAAGATTAATGTGTCTGTTCATGTATTCAATATTGTCGGATGACCTGCTTGACGATGCACCGACTACACGTAATAGGCAGATGTTATTCATTCAACTTCAACCTAGACTCCATGGCAACTGATTTAATTGTCTGTGGATGTGTAAATGGATTTTGAAAATGTATAAAATATTTTGCCCGATAAATTGACTGACTTTTCGTTGCAGCTGAACAATGATATCTTGTTTTTTAGAGTAGAAATATATTTTGTCAGTTTTCACCCGAACCTTTGGCACATATTTTGATTTTGTCTTTTCATGTGGTGATGTAAAGGATTGAACTCCAAATGTGTTTTAAAACTTAGTAAAAAATCAAAGTATGAATTTCAACCAGATTTATAAACATGGAGTTATAAACTCCAACATATACTTATTAACACTGTTGTTTAGTTTAATTGAATTTTGTTTCTGTCCCTGAAAGTACCAATTATTCCATAACAGCAGTATCCTTCTTTTCATAAAAGCTCTAGCCACCTCTCTAAGAAATGGTTGACAAAGTTGTTGCTGTCATAATAGTGAGAGCACATCTTATTTAAGTATCATACTTATTGTTGTATAGTATTTTGCTAAACTTTTTGATTTATGGCTAAAGAAGTGAATGTGTTAAATGTAAACCATGCGCGATGCGACGTACGCAGCTGAAATTTATCTCAATCAAATACTTCTTCAGCGGGGGGGTAGCAGGTTTAATTTAACTGTTTTAATGAAATATAATAATGAAAAATATTATTTAAAGGTAATCTCAGGAATTTAAATAGTTAACATACACATCTATAATTAGTGGCCTAAAAGACATATATCATTAAATATCTACAAAAAATATGAGTAAGTTGTAGGTAAAGATACAATCGACAATTATACGGCTTATGTAAAACAGACAAATATATGTTTGTGACACTTTTATTGCATACTATTTTCTTATCTTATCTAGATGTCATATTATTCATCATAAGCTTTGATCTTATATCTCCGAACATTTTGAATTTAGTATTCATGAGTGCTGATAGAAGGATCGTAATATTTGAAAGAGTAAATGCTTAACATTGATTTTCACATTTCATGCGTAGCCTGCCTTTATGTATTAAATAATAAATCATACTACGTATGAAGCAAAAAAGTTTTACTATGATATAAAAGGAAACGTATTTGGAGTATTATAATTCAGAATTTGAATTAAATACGGATGAGGCAGTCTCATTTGTCCCTTGTGATGAAGTTACGCTTATGCTTAAATGCCATCGTTCTGCCTTGAGTTCAAATCCCGAGGTTGGTCTGAAACTGATCTTCTGTAAAGAAATATCAGTAACAACAAGGAGTATAGAAGCATATTATGTACATGGCTATGACCATGCTCGTTTTCGTGACCAATTACATCTCTGCTACCTCTACAAGGATATACTAAATAAAATTCAGAGTCATTATCGGGAGTTTAGAGATATCAAAAAGAATCACAGTTTAAAAGAAATCAAAAAGTCGTTAAAAGGGGCTAAATTGCAATATATGTCTAAATTATTCACAGTCTATATCTGTAATATCACGTTTTATCTTAAGCTGTCTTCAGACGTTTCCTATTTTAGATTTCAAATTTTCAAGTCTCATCCATTGGTAATGCGATGTCATTCATTTAAAATTCGACCATGCAATATGTCTAGACTATGGCGGACGGAATATAAATGGTCTGTGACCTAGAATTATCTAGTTTAGATAAAAAGATGACTACCGTTTACGAATATGTTAGTGCTTAGTATAAGAAATCGTAAAAATAAACTTATTTATTGCACAATGATAATTGGCTGGGTGTAAACAGATGAAATTAGGTCATCATCAGATTAATGGTCGTTAAGCCACCTAGGCTTTCCATCCAAAATTGTAATATTTTCTACAATTCTAAATGAATCTCAGAGTGAAAGAACTCTAAGCGGAGCGAATGATATAATATCTAGTATTTTTCCTGGCTGCATGCATGTTGGTAAACATACTCTTAGCGGTTAGGATGAAGAAAATCTTAGTAGGAATTGGTTCTCCTCCATTATTTCTACCTGGACTAAGGGTTTTGCCAAAATATGCCAAGCTTCCAGTCATTGAGGCTAATTAAAATGAACAACTAACCAATCAAATCCTGCAGTCTACTTTAGAATATACATATATATGTACGTATTCGCAAATACCTGTAAAGACGCTGTATTGATTTGAAACCCATCATGTTAAATAAAGAATGAACTAAAAGTATCTTATAATTTTATTTCAATATATTTGAATTGAGACAAATTTGAAACTTATTAACTGCAATGAAATATTCCTATTAAGTTGTGTGAGTTACAAGTTAAATATCTTTCATACACTTTTAAGCACTTGGAAAGGCACGTTTAGTTTAGCAAGTTATATATGTACATGCTAACATTAAACGTTTAATCAAGTTCAACAAATTCATAAACTCATATTGAAATTGTAATACCCCTTATCGTATCCATTCGTTTGGTACAAGGATTACTTATGTTAAAATAATGCTGTCCGTCTGTTGTTTGTGCATCGGGCTGTCACTAACATTTCAATCAGCTCAGTTTTTGCTGCAGCTACACTCGTATGAATTTAAACTCGTACAAAATCGAATATTTATGCTTTCTTAAACATCTTTATTGACGCGGGACTGACAACTCAAAGAGCGGATGATAGTATCGAACGCTTGCCTTGACTCTATTACGGGCGTAATCCTGGAAAACAATTGTTTTATAATTATTTTTAAGAGTGACTATTTTTAGCTTGTAAAGTACACCGGGGTGATGACGACTCAAAGTCACAACCGTTGTTATATGATTCAATAGGTTAATAATAATTACGAGATTGCTCATTAGTGAACCTATCTCCTTAAAGAAATATAATAAATGGCGCAGTTTAATTTGGTAGACACACCCGAGACGGGTAACGTATCTATCACAGGAACACTGGCGGACGTCCAAGCCGAACCAAGTGGTGGGCCGTTCCGTCGACATGCCGTGACAGGTGCGGCATGCAACCCATGACTTGTAAGCCGTAGCCATACCGCTCACTCCACTCTATCTTTGATATTCATTTACTTACAGCATTTCGAACTTTAAATACCTTCTAGATAAATACTTCGCAGTAACGCTTCATATCCAAGTAATAACAAAAATTAATTTATTTCATTGACCGTAACATGTGTATCTTCTATGAGCGTCATCTTTCACTTTATGATAACCGTACAAAAAAGTTTATCTTGGCTTTGGTTTGCACCATCAAACAGATACGAACATGTGCCAAAACAATCAATTGGATTAGGTGTTGCCGCACGTAGCGAAACTAGTTATAAATTATGAAAAATGTGACAGTTATAAGGTATAAATCACACTTAATAGCACTATAGTGTTTATATTTCTGAATAGAAATCTGGTTCTTAGTCGAGCATGTTGTCGCAAGCTGTACATCACAATCGAGCAAGCGTGGCAAGGTACGAAGTCGATCGAGCCAACTATTCATTGGCGCCCAAACAAACATTCAGTTCTAAATATTAAAGTGGCTCGCGCTTTGTGACCAGAATAATACTTAATAACGTGCACTACATTTTACAACATATAACTTTTTATTTTCAAATATTTCAGGTACGGTGAACGCCAACGGGGAGACCAAGCGTCAAAGAACATCATACACTCGATACCAGACGCTCGAGCTAGAGAAGGAGTTCCACTTCAACCGGTACCTGACACGAAGGAGACGGATCGAGATCGCGCACGCGCTCTGCCTCACTGAACGCCAAATCAAGATCTGGTTCCAGAACCGCCGCATGAAGTGGAAGAAGGAACATAAGATGGCATCGATGAACATAGTGCCGTACCATATGAATCCGTACGGTCACCCGTACCAGTTCGATCTGCACCCGAGCCAGTTTGCGCACCTCTCCGCATAGGATCAGTGGAATTTTTCGAACAGCGGATAACTGATTTATTAATTTAGACAGTCGTTCGTATGTACGGGGTTGTATGTAATATTTAGGTCTACCTTTGTGTTACAACAACTAGACTGGGTCAGTTATTCGCTGTTCGAAAAATTTTATAGTGTAGTCTAATTTTGTTATTGTTATTATGACGTTATGAGTGACGTGAACAGTGTTTGTGCGGCAACATACAGTGGTTCAAGACCGAAGTGATTAGCAGGAAGAGTTAACTGTGAGAGATAAGACACATAACATGAAAGTTTGTTCCAGTTATACATACAGACCTCTACTAGTTCATGAAATAAGATTATCATATTTTCATGTCACAGTGTTAATTGTAAATTACCTACAACGGTGTTAAAATTTAGAGTAGAATTGAATTTTACCTAGTCATAAGCTGTATCGATTTGAATTACTCCTAAAACTGTAAGATAAAAAAAAAAACTGGATACCGATAGGTATATACCACACATTGGCTAAAAATTGTGAACAGTAATCCACGAGGTACTTACGGTTTTCGGGTATCATTTTCATTTCACTGATGTTTTCGATGCTGGGATGATCGATCCTGCTGGAAAACAACTCAATGAACTGTAAAATGAAATACGAAAGTTTATATTTTGTGGTTTTCATTCGTCGACAATTAATTTAATTAAGACTATAGTTATGTATAAGCCGACGTAAGTAGTCATCTCAAAAATAAAACAAATTCGGAATTGTACAGGGATATAGTAATGGCGTACGAACAACATATTGTTAATGACAAAATGTATCAGAAAATATTATATTTAGATCATTTCATAATCTAGTAACAAATAAATATTAGAGAGGGCTTGTAAAAGCGCTGCGAAACATAACGAAGTAAGCTCAGTAATTGTGAATAGGCGATTCCTTCCTATGAATGTAAATAACTTGTCATGTAGTAGGTACGGTAAAGAAATTTAATATATATCAATATGTCTCCCGAACTATTTTATGTTCCTGTCCTTAGTTTGTAAATAACAAAGTATTTATATTGCTATAAATACGTATTAAATAAGTAATAATAAATAGTGATTTTTTAAAGTTTCCACAAAGATACCATTTTAAAACGTACATGTGGCTCTATTGCATACTTTAAAATCTTTAATGTCGTAATATGTAAAATGTACTTAAAATAATTCTAGTGATTAAAATTTTTTTTTTGTGTCTTCAAATATTTTAATTTTTAAAAGTATTTAAAACACAATTGCTATGTAACACAATGACTAACAGCCAAATTATTTCAAGATGCACCTTGTACCTTCTACCTTGAAGGGATTAAAGCGTCTGTTTAGATCAGACGCCACAAGGTTTAATTGTTCCTATTTGGATGTCATACAAATCAAGTACGAGTATGTCATCAGCTCACCTTTCTGAAATGTCCCATGATGAATAAATTGCGTTTAATCAGTTTATCTCATGATTTTATAAATCACCGCTTTAAGTTTTGTTGTCACATCTTTATTAGAAAACGTCGTGGTCAACTGTGATATTTTGTTAAATTTTTATTCTTAAGAGCACAGCGCGATTTGAGTTCGTATATTTGATTTTACTTCAAAGAGAATGTTTGTAATGCTTATTTTTTTAATTGGTACATTTGTTGCTTTATTTATTGTTTGTAAATATTAGATAACATAGTGTAAACTAAAAAAATGTTCAAATTTTTTAATTATAACTTCTTTCACTATTCTTTTGTAAAAAAAAAACCTGTGCAATAGGACGTGGCCTGACTTAATCGTCTTCTTTCATTTTGTAAAATACTTTCTTACTAATTTAGTTATGTTATTTCTTTATTCACTAATAAAATAACGTTTATCGTTCATTCCAGTTTAAATGAGGACTCTAGTATAGTATGCTACTGATCATTTAAATTATTGTATTGTATTAATAAAGTGTATTAAACTTGAAAAATTGGTGAAGATGATAAAATAAATTATGATGATAAAAACGTGTCTCATTACGTAAAGACAACTTTGTGAACTATAACTGATGTACATATGATTTGTATGTAATCATAGTTCAACTAAAAGACAAATGGCAAAATTTGTTCTACAGCAAACTCTAAACAGTTAAAACACAAAATGATCGTTACCAATAGAAAGTATTGAACTATTGTTGGAACAGCGAGCGCCAGTGAGACGCCGGCAGGCTGATGGCAGTATTGAGAGATGATAAATGATCTCCACAGCAATGACATGACAGGCGAACCTGTGAGGGGCGAACAGCGTTCACCACGTGCCAACAAAGAGTTTCGAAAAATGTGAAGGTTGCCTTAGTTTGTAGGTCGTTCGGAGGTTATATAAATCATACTGTCGGAATATTGTATAACGTTTTGATGTGTATAGCTGAAACTGAAAGGTTTACCGTTAAATTGGTCTCTAAGTTACCCGATGTAGCTGCGGAACTTTCGGGTAAACTAGTAGTAAGTAGAGAGTATGTGGGACATCGTCTTCATTCGACTGGTTAGATTGCTCATTGACTTTATTAAAGGAACACAACAACAACAGGATGCATGTAGAGTACAATATCAATTAAATATGAAAATAATGTTCTCCCACGACTTAATGTGTGAAAATGTATTCTATAATAAACGAATAATAAAAAAACATTCAACTTTTCAAAGATACATCAAATAACGAAAAACTATAGAAATTATTTAATAAATATGAGTGTTTAAAAAATTGCATTCATTTCAATTCTAGTACATTTTCTTAATTAACAGAGATCTATGTAGACTTAACTCTGATAAGTATACAAAATTTCTTTCAGCATGCCGTACGGTCGATATAAAAAGTAATTTCTAGCAGCAACTCCACGTGAGCTTTTTTAATGTTTTCGTTATAAGACAGACCTGGAACACCTGTTACGGGCGACTGTTAAAGCTCTACACGCAACGTCAGTTTATCTCTGATTGGTAAATAAATATTATATAAGTACATGATTATGTTAATTATACTGAACTTATGGGATAGAGTTCAATATAATGAACATAAAACTTACAGCTGTTTATCATACAACTGTTGCAAATACCTATGACTTTATTGTTTTTGAACAAATCACTTTCAAGATCAAACTTACTGAAAAAGCGTTGCATGATGCCAACAATTATGGGGATTTTAGGATTGTGAAAACAAATTGTTTTCTTATGCATTTACTAGTAGAATTGTGAGGAGCAGCATCAGATTAGGATATGCTTTAGGTTAAAAAACTAGTAGAAAACGTTGTAAGTAAAACAATTTACAACAACTGGAACTGGAACGGAACGGCACGTAGTAGGGTCATCAATGTAAATACTATAAACTTATTCAATGTACTGAAGGTACGCTTTTTGATATATTTTTTTTATTATTTAGGGGGACAGACGAACAGAAGGGTCACCAAATGGGAGGAGACAACCACCGTCCATGGACACCTGAAACTCAAGAGTCGTATGTGCATTGCCCGCCTTTGAGGGTGATGAGGGATAGGAGGATAAGGGTAGGGGAAAGAAGGCAGGATGATTGAAGATGTGCGAAAGAGGGGGGATAGGAGGAAAGGAATGAGGAGAGGGGGAGTTGGGCCTCCGGAAACCTCACTAATTTCAAGTGAGGCCGTAGTATTGCACCCTTCGAGCCGGCCCATTCGTGACAAAGCCTGACTTTACCACTGTTATAGTAGTAGTACTCTTCGAAGTCTAGGCAGTACTGCGAAACGTCTACGAAAATTGTTGCACAGGAAGGTACAAACAAAAAATTATTAATAAAACTGGATACTAATACATTCATACGATTCATATTCCAATATTTACATAGCTGTTACGAAACAACAGATAAGACCTCGAATTTTACTCACAGTTTTGACTTGACCTGTATCCATGCGAGACGCACTTACCAATCTCAGTGGTTCGATATATTGTCATAATTGATTTTTATAGTAATTGTTGTCTTATTACTATGTAATAACATCAGCACTAATTTAAGTTGTATAATATTATAACAAACTCTTGTATGTACTGAAAAAATACATTGTACATAATATATGTTAGTATTTCTTTTTTTACATTGTTGTTCACAATTGAATGATAGGTTTTTGAATATTGGTTGTTTATTTGACATATACAGGCAAAGGCAAGGCTATTGCCGTCACTGTATGACTGTATATACTGTCTGATCGACAATAGTCAGATCCCTTAACGGAATCTTTTACGACACCCTCGGGATGAAATGGGGTGACCCTATTTCACTCCACCGAGAACCACACGTCTATACTTGTTGTTCTGTTCGAGCTAGTTTGGAAATAATTTGAGCCCTCTATACGTACAATAAGTATTGATATCGGTTCTTTGCATGATTGGCTTCCAACTTCGTAGGAATTGACTAGTTTCTATATATTTTTATTAGAGACCACATAGCAACTACTACTAACATAGCCATGGAAAACAAGTCTAATAAACCTCTATCAGCTGATCTGTAAGCAAACAACCATTCCAGTAATTTCAAAAGAATTTTAAAGAGACGAACATTTACGATATTCAGAGATGTGTATCACTCGTCTCGTGTTACAATGAGTAATATTATTAATGCTCCTGTCCGTGTCTGACCATGCGTGGACAATTCTTGATACAACTAACAGCGCATTGTACAGTACATTAGGTGTGTCAAAGTTGCGAATCATTTGTCATATCACGATGCGTCTGCGACTCGGCTTGGACAGCTGTGATAAGGTTTCACCTGAGTAACCGGCGAAGAAATATTGGTATTGTTTCTTTCCTAAAACATAGCCACAATAATATTGTTTTACTGTTAACATTTGAGATGATGTTTATGAATGAACGTGTACGACACTCATAAGGTCAATTTGGACCGTGCTCGGTCGATCACATATTATTTAGTGCTCTAGGTTATCGTATATACATATTTTCTAGCTTTCTCATCAGGAATTCATGGCACATTTGCAGAAACTTCTCTACAACTGATAGCCTTGTAATTGAAAGGATTGTTATAGGAACATAAGCCAGTTTTAGCTGACACTTTGCTCTTGTTTGAGCAATTGTAAATTTCTATCAAGTTTTGCGACGGTCACGAAGGCTTGTCTCGAATAGATCAGTTGGACCGATACGGTAGTATGGTCACAAAAAATGACTATATTATTGTAGGAACACAATGTTAATACTCCATACATATACCAACTCTGTCTTCTTCTTTTTTTTCTTTTTTTTAAAAAGACAACTCCCGCATTAGGATTAATTCCTGTGTCGCGGGGGACTTTACAAACATTGAAACAATGGACACAAAGAACTCCCAGACTCAGAACAAAAATTTGATCGATGTGGTGGAGATGCTGATTCTCCCTCTCACCCTCCATCGGTATTTAATTCGGTTATCATTTTGTTTAGAATGAAGATCTTAACAGACTCATGATGTAGTCATTTTGACTCACGAACTGCTGCCTGTTATTGAACTTAAACGTGGGTAAGCTACAAATTCAATCGAAATATACTGAGAAAATATGTATGTAAATGATTTCATGAATCATGTCTTCCATCGGTACGATGGGGGTAGGTGAGATTGGTATAGGTATTTCTTTGTTTGTTTTTTATTTTTACATTGAAATGGTAGTTTGATGGTAAATATTTTGGGTTTTTAGATTTAAGAGGCGTTGGGTTCTACTAAATTACGGACCATTGCACGGTGTTCTGAGAAATCAGTTTTCGGACATACCCTTTTTAATTTAAAATCTTATCAATTCTGTAAAAATAATATAATAATAATAATACATAAAGATTTCTTATCCCCATTAAGCTACTAAGTCTAGTTCCTGAGTATCAGTTTTTATTAATTTCCCCAATAGGATGCTGCATCTTTGTATTTAAAAATGAATCACAATCAGAAATGTAGTTATTCTTATTTTTCTATAATATTAATTTTAAAAAAGTAGATAACTGCCTTCCAACGTAAAAAATATGATAAATCGTAAAAGTGTAACTTAAAAATTTATTTGTGACGTAACGTAAATAAAAAAAAAACCTATCTGTGAGGGATTGGTACCTTCCACCATTGGCTCTGCAACATGAGATGCAAATATCTTAATTGTTTTAGAAATTATTTGAAAAAAAAAATAAAAAAAAATCGTATCATCAGGTCCGGATATACTACAAAATTCATTTTTGCTCATAAATATGGAGTATAGGAACACTTTGATGCTTCGAACACTGTATTGGTGTATTCTGCTTTTTTTTTTTTCATATAAACTAACTATGCTTATTAGACCGGGACAAGATATACTAAAAAAAAACTTATTTCTTTCTTATTTCAAATGTTATTTTAAATGTTTTTTTTTTTTGTATCAGCGGATACACACTAGTACACAGCAGCCTGATAGTAAGTGTATTCACTTCCTAGAGCACTACATTAGTATTCTGGTTGTCTAACCGTTGTACAATACATTATTATTAATATTATGTTTGCTATAATTATGAAGCACCGCCTATATTTACAGTGAATGTAATTTTAACAGTGGTAGAGCCATGCTTAGGCACAAATGGGCCGGCTCGACCTGTGCAATACCACGGCCTCACAGAAAACCGGTTGTGAAGTAATGCTTGCGTTGCATTTCGCCGAATTGAATGAGGTTTCCGGAGGCCCAACTCTCTCTCTCCTTCTTTTCCATCTCCTCATTCACCCTCTCTCCTTTACCCTCACCGCATCCTCCTAGCCCTCATCATTCTCAAAGGCGGGCAGCGCACTTACGACTCTTGAGTTGCAGGTGTCTATGGACGGCGGTTGTCACTTACCATAAGGTGACCCGTCTGTTCGCCTGTCCCCCAATAATATAAAATGGCAGCCGATGCCTTTATCCCAGCCGCAGTATACATATATATATTCTGAGTAGTGTAAAGTTAGACGGCTCGGAGTTTTCGGCACCAGCCATTTCGAGTTATAGGTATGCGAGCCTGACTTGCTTGAGCAATGGCTCATGCTCCCCAATCCCTCTTTATAATCAATATCTCTTTCAATATTTATCTATTCCATATTTTCCAATCTAATTACCAAAAGTACTCGAATGACGGCAATTTGTGGTTTAAATTTAAATAAAATGCTTCCTAAAATGATATTTTCATTTAAGAATAAAGTTGCGTTGTGTAAGCTTTAACGAACACTTCTGTTGTTGGTTTTTTGAAGTTCTAAATTTAAAAGCACGACATCTTTGAAACTTACTTTGAACTTGTTTACCATCTTCTCTTTAAACAGATTACATGCACTTGCCATCTGTCGTGCAAAACTTGAACTCGAAGTCTACAGAATGTTACCATAACTATTAGTACATCGTTTTCCCGTAGATGGTGCCTCTTGTATTCATTGGGAAAATTCTAATCGGGGTCGGGGTTAGTTCGCTTCCGACACAATAAAATGTCTTACAAGAATATTACTAAGAATAAAGAGTTTGTCTATTAAAAATACTATAATATAAGTGCCGATTAGTGTACAGAGTAAGTAGAAGACATTTTAATTTCTTGAAAATACTTTTGTCAGTGGGCAGCTTCTTTACACATCCTTTCCTGCAGTGTAAGGTAAGAACTTAGTATATTTTCTAGAAAATTCATAAATTATTTGTTATACACTTCACTCAGTGCCTAAAGACAATGTTTTAATGAGTATACTTTCAAATCAATATATAAAATCATACAAGAATACTCAATACATTATTCTAATACGCATAGGTTCATTTGCATATTCCTTAGTCTTTCTATTCGCCACTAGGTGGTGCTGTAAACCAACATTGCATGATAAAGCAGTGTCATCGCAATGTCAAACTCACAGGGAGGGAGCTTTCATTCATTTAAAAAGCTTTCATAATAGCGTTTGGTCGGTATTCTATTCAGAAATATTTAGTATAGATACTTTTTTAATTACAAAGGTTCAGGACATCACGCTGCAGTCGACCGGTTTGGTAAGTATTTTCTACTCTTTTGTATTATGGGTCCTTTGTATATTTGTGTTTTTTTATTTAAATTATATAAATTTAATTTAATAAAAAGTGATAATATTATATGAATTTATATTGCTTCAAAACTATAATAACGACGTTTAGTGAGACAGTACTGAACTAGCATTTAAACAAGAAAAGAGAGAAACCCTACAGTAAAATTTTAAATATCAATTTTTGAAGACAGTTTTGAGACGTAAGTATTACATTATGTAAAACATTAAAAAACTATTTATCCACCCTAATGAATGGCAAGGGACTTAACGGACAGGAAATTTTAGAGCAATACAATGTAAAAGTCAGAACGAAATTAATCTACATAGAAGTTCTCTAAAGTTATCTATATAATCACTTCATTTAACCTAAAAAGTACTAATTTCTCTTCTTTCATTTGTCACATAACATTCTCTGATACAATTAATATGACGATGAATTTTATTTAAGAGTTTCAAAGAGCTCTACACCTTATTATTCACACCTAGTGAGGTACCTAATTCATTTTTCAACTGAACTATCTATTATTAATAATATTTACTACATACTTTTTACATATATTAGAACTTGCCCGGATATTTCTCTAACCAACTGAATAACCTGTTGTAGCTACGTCCCGGTTAAGTTACACATATAAATAGAAATCCCATTCGTTGGATTTAAAATCTTACAGTTAATTTCTGATCTTGGTTCATGTTTTGATTCTAATGTCGAATGTGGTCAAATAATTATCCTTTAACGTTGATAATGTAACAATAAGGATAGAAAACATTGATCACTTTTCAACTAAGTATGAATTTTAATTTCGTTTAACACATACATACATATGTCCTCGAAGGGGTGACACTTTCGCTATAGGGAGCAAACCTACTGTCGTCAACCGGACTCTGTATAAGTTAGATTAATATTTCGAAATAAATAATTAATTTTGAGTAAATGAGGTATAGTATTTGTTAGTCGTCGGTATTAATTACCAAACTTTAAGCATACTTTTGAAGTAAAGCCCATTCTTAATTATTTTTGTTTTCTTAGTTACTAAAACTTAGTTAAACATATAAATATGATCAATCAGTCTTGTCTTCCATAAAATCAGCCGTTTAGACAAAAGAAGACTGATTTGTCAGGACTGTCTAGTGCTATATTCTGTAAACTTAATAACATTATACCGTTTTTTCCCTCTTATTTAATAAGCCTCACCCATTAGTTTCTTAATTCCATCTAATCCTGTTCAATACACAAGAAAGTTTAAATTTTAAAACTATACATTTTCAAATCATTATATGTAGCTCAACGGTCGGTTGCGTTACAAAATTCCAACAAAAACAGTTTTATACCTGACTTCTATGAATAGGTATTTTTGTTCGTCCCGAAAAAGTCCAATAAAATATGGCCGCCACAAAGGCGCCTGCGCCGATGTCGGACTTGCGCATTAGAGACCCGACCGAAAAAGTTTAGCTACTCCGGGTCCTCGATCTCATCTCTGTAAAAGGCTACTTGATAAGAAAAAATTGAATAATTTTGTAACAAATTTTATGATACAAACTAAGGAAACATCTTTAAGAAAAAAATCTACATGGTAGCTTTATTTTCAGGCTTTAATATTTTTACATAATTTGGGTTTCTGGTTCCTGGAATGTGTCAATCACGAAAACTCGAACGAAACGAATAGGTACGGTTAGAATCGTCATGTTCATGCATATATTACCAGGTTTTTTTTTCTGCTTTACTTGCCTATTGCAATAGCCTCCCCTATTAACTACATGTGGAATAGGGCAATGATGTCGGTGATCTAATATTTTAATATGTATTTTCAAATATATTTGACTTTTATATATACATACATATAAACTCTCACGCCTGTATCCCCGAAGGGGTAGGCAGAGGTGTATTAAACACGAACATTTTTCATATTAGAACTTGGTCCCACTGACGTACATTTATACCAATCTTTATTTAAAAATAAAATTAATGTGTAAACATACACAAATTTAAGTTCATTGGATGAAAATATAATTATGTGTATCACATTAACAAAATTCTGAGGTATAAACACCATGATTAATATAAATATACATATGTAATGTTCACCAAGTGGAAATCAACCCCGGGTCTGCATGTGTACTATGTATATATTATATTGTATATTAAAAACAATAGCTGTATACTTAATAATGTCTTATAATTTTTTACATCTCCAATCTCATCCGCTATATTTTATCAATATAACTTCAAACCAATGCAATGAATGCTACTTTCATTTTTATTTCTTATATGTTTCTTTAGAAAGTGATTGGTGGTTTTGTATTATTTGATGAAATCTAGTGGTCTATTTTATTTTAGTTTGGGGCTATTTATGAAATAATCTAAATAAGGCTTCGTGCAACTATAATAATGTCATTGAAATTTTCAAATACAAAAGCATTCCTTCACGACAAATTCCACTTTAATTACCAAATTCTTAATTAACATTACACGTTTTGACAGAATAATGAATTATATATATTCAAGGTTACGACCTAATTACATAATTATTTGAATCTTTAAGCTATGTATTATCTTTTGCTGTTGTAGATACTCTGTACTTGTAAGTAGTAAGCAAAGAAGATTCGAGTTTACAAAAATCGATAATGTGAGTTACAATGGTAGAGTCCATATAGCGAATCCTGTTACTGTGCACAACCGTGCGTCCTTTGGGTTAATATTTTATCCCCTGTTTGAATACATTTAAGTAACTGTCTAAGTGAGTCTGTATAATAGATGTTAATTTGTTTTTATGCTATAGGGGGCAAACGAGCAGACGGGTCACCTGATGGTAAGTGACTACCGCAACTCAAGAGTCACAAGTGCGTTGCCGGCCTATTAGGTAGGAGCACGCTCCTTTCTTGAATTTTCAAGTTTATGTATAATATCTTATACTAACGATTGTAGTACAAATAAACTTGTTATCTATCTATCTATCTATGCATGTTCTTTTAGAAACAATCTATGGTAGGCATATACATATGTATATAAAGAAAAATCTAAGAATTATAACAAAGTTTTAAAGAACTGTAAAGTACCTATGGTTTGAAATCCTATACATATCTCTAAAGTAGGCATTTTTTTTTTTAATTTAGGTGAGGTGCACTTTATTTATAATATCTATGTATATTTATTTAGAAATATAGATTCATGATGATCAAGATCTTTCGTTTACCATACCTACTACAAGCTCTGCTTAGTTTGGGATTCGATACTATATGTATGTATGTACATATTACACTTCCATATGTCTTTTATGAGATATCTGAAGTCATTATTATTATTTTGTTATATGAAGTTATACATTTATTGTTTTAGAGTAATCAAGATTATACAGTCATATAGTAAACATTTTCCTGCAAATTCAAATTAAATATCTTTATTTCATAAAGTTGCTCAACTATTATTTGGAATCGTCCTATTTAAAAAATACAAATAAAATATAGATCAATACACACAGCGTCAAAGCAACTATAAGCTGCCTTGTCAAATGAGAAATTAATATTAAAAAAAACTGAAATAGCTAAATACCTGCCTGTGTCGATTTATAACCACCCGTTTCCAAATAGTTGAGCCATATGAGAAGAATTCGGACAAACAAACTAATTGCCACTCTTTTGAACCACCAGATAGGTATTACAAAATGTTGTGTAAAACATAAACTATTTAATACAGTATTTTGTCGTGTGCTATTATGTTGTAAATAAACAAAAATTAGGCTATTGAAATAAGGTAGTTAGACAGTGAAAAAAAAAAGTTAAAAAGGAAGATGAAATAAATACAATAAAAAAGATAGAAATGATAAATATATTAGCTCAAATTACTTTGTACTGATTATTTGAAATAGAATGTGAGTCTCTTACTTAGAATGGACATCCACTGAGGCTATCTCAGTAAAAAAAAACCTTATAATATACATACAATTAAAGAAAATATATTTACAATAAATAATTACTAATATATTAAATTACATATATAATTAAACTTTATGTTCTTTCTACAAAAAATATTAGATCTTTGCATATATTAAGAGGTATATACTACATGTGTGTAATCCTTAATCACTCATTTTTCACTAAATTACCATGACATTATTTTTTGATCATCTATCAAAACATATCTTTGCATTGTCTTTACCGTTCCTTATCTATGAAAAGATGCCATCACAAGTCATTTGATATTTTTTCAAGGTATTTAACGAATAGTTAAAGATGATGAGAAGGCAAAAGATGTTTTATGCTCGCTTGCATTATGTACCTTAGCTACTCTCATAATTAAATTAAGCTCTATGATAGCCTCCAGTAATCTGGTGTATCATTGTCTATATTACTGCATTAATAAATCCATTGAAGTTGTCAATGTTTATACAGCACAGAAACTGCATAGGCGACCAGTTACCATCGGCTTTTAAAAATACATGTATTCATAGAACAGAATAGAAATGGAAAAAAATACTTACTAAAATTTAAATTCATACCTCCCCCCGTTACTTACATTAACTAAGTTTTGGCTAATAGAAAATTCTTTAAAGTATCATAAAGTTAATAATGAGAAGACGTCCAGTGCTATTGTGCCATATTTAAAACACTTTAGCTAAAAGAAAAAGAATCTTGCATAGCGGTTTGATATAACTGTAAACTTTAGACAAGAGAACACTCAATAATCCGTTTGAGAACGACACTTGGTAAAGCGCCGCCTGTCATCTATATTCGAGGGGAGCGGATTAAATTGAAATTCCTTTTTTAAATTCACCAATAAGGGGAGGGGTGACGTCGGATTGGCTGTGAGCGTCCGAGCGAAATAATCCTTCTACTGAGTGAGGAGAACCATTGCAGTCTATGATACTATGTATTTATAATACATCAATAACTTATATTTTTAATAATTGGACTTGGCTTTAACATAAAATAGGTACAATATTTTATTCTTTAAATAGTAAAAATGAATTTTCTGTGAAAAAAGTCAAGAATGATTTTCGATGCAAGTAGAATTCGGTTCCATAGACAAAACAAATTCAACAACAGGCAACACAAATTCTGAGGTAAACCAGAAATAAAAAAAAATGGTAAAAAATTTGAGGCCAGATTTTAAATATAATAGTAAGCTTTAAAATCAATAAACTTTATGAAGATCGGTGTAGTAGTTTTATATGTATTAAGCTAAATAATTACTACGTAGGCATGAATAGCCACTGATGTTTCTTAAAGGAATTGAAATGCCGATAAGTATGCGTTTGAAATTGACTAAAACTGGCAATGTCTTGTTAGGTCGTTTTATCATCACCTTATATGCTTCTCGGTCTGTGTTTGTAAACATTATCAACTCATACGGTTGCGTGCTTTTAAATTTAAATGTAAATTAAAATTTCAAACTGTATAGCACTACTTAATTGTATGTTTACTTGTTTAAAAAAAACAACACAATTCCAGTGGTGGAGGAGGAGGAGATGATTGTCTCCATTTATACTCGTACCTAATGTTTTTGTCGGTCTTATTTCATTTTTTTTATGCTGGTGTCGTGAATATGATAAAATATACAGTTGAGTAAAAACTATATACAATATTTTTCCATATAATACGACATTTATTTATTTTCTACTAGATCACAAGCCAATGTGCTTCTTACAAAGAGGCTTCTAACCTGTTTTTTTTTCTCCATAGCCTGAAAACCACACGTCACTTTGGACGTCACTTTATAGAGCGTTCGCAAATGGTTTATAAGAAAACAAGCCTATAACTAGTTATCCGTTAAGTATTATTAGTATTTACAAATCATGCAATAGAAATAGACAGTATCCTTTTTTTAAATCCCAATGTTGTAATAGACCACATGCAGAATTAAGAACAAGCAATGACAATAATCATCACACATTACGTAATAATATTAATAATCCGGACATCTATGGACGATTATGATCGTACGCTTCGATGATTTCAACGAGTTATATACAAAAATGTATTGAGTCACTGAGCCGTGAACGCCATATGGCGTCTTGTTAGTTGAACATAGACACCGGATGGACGTGTCGTGATGGATAAGCAGTGTTTGGAATGCAAATTTTTGTATTGCGACAACTTTGTCGGGAATATTTTGCCGACAAATGCGGTACACCATGTCACAGGTAATAAAATTAATACTAGACAATCTCCTCGTACGTAGACAGACATTTGGTATTGTTTGCTTTGATGAACATAGTCAACAAAGAAGTACTGTCCAAAAAATAAAGTTCTAGCAGTTTGTCATTTAAACCTACTGCGTATTTATATTCTACTCGATACTCTGACTTCTTTTCAATGTAATGATAAAAAACACAGATTATTTTGATATTAATAGTTAAAAAAGTTCTTATCAACATTATTATAATGTTGATAAGAACTTTTCTAACTAGTTTTCTTACAAAAAACCCAACTTTATAAATGAAAGTTTTGTGTAATGTTCTTCATTTGTAAAGAATCTCCGACTCTATTACAGCATTGTGTACTACGAGTATAGCCCTTTTATTACAGAGCAAAATCTGTGTTCTGTAATGGCATAGCTCATATTTATAAACTATTAAAACGAGTAGGTACCTACAAGCCATAAAGATGAAATTCGAAAACTTTCAAATTTTGACATCACTGCAACGTATAATCAAAATTTCCGTTGGTTCCAACCACCTCCCATCGATTTTAAAACGAATCCGTATGTTAAACAAAGCGGCATGTGAACTCGCCCTCCGAAACCGGCAGTCTTCAATTACGTCACTACACGCGCCGAACGCACGACGCGACACGACGCGACGCGACTTTAACGGTTTCACTGTCAATAAGAACGTATTTTCCTTTTTTTTGGTTATCCTTGTACATTTTTACACATTACAATTACGGAATTTTCGCATATTACAAACGTATTAGTTTATTACCTTTCTTTTGTTACCTAAACTTTACATAAAAAGGTACCTGTGTATTCATGAACAAAACATTGCTTTGTGTCACATTTTTAATAGCAAAGTTGACGCAGACAATCATATTATACAGCCTAATAAAGGATAATTAATAGGTATTATTAGACCTAGAGCCTGTTAACTTTGTACCGAGGGGTTGTGTAGACAAATCTGTGAGAAGCTAAGGAGTAGGGCGGGGCGGTGCGGGAGGGAGAGGTCACGTAGTAGGCTTGTGTCGTCGGTCCCACTTCGCAACGCGCAGCTGCCCAACGTGCCTCTGCTTTCTACGGTAAGCGTATTTGAATTTGAATTTTTCTGTTCCATCCTCGCGATATCGCCGTTTGAAAATGAAGTTATTGTTTATATTGTAATGAATATCAATTACATAGCTCCTTGATTTACCTTTGCGTGTTTTAAACGAATAAAATCTGAATTAATTTTGTAATTGATGTAATTTATCGTCATTAGCATCAATTAACATTTTTGCAATTGTTTTTTTATTGTTTATAGGCATTCTGTGTAATAAGCTTTGAAATGTAATAAAGGCATACTTGTATATTACAAACAACATTTAAAAAAAAGGAAAAGTTATTTTTCCTATATTTAAACCCTCTGCAGCATGAGTACAAATAGTCAACAGTATCTATGTACATGCGCGGTTAGAGCTTCTAAGTTAGTTTTTACTGCTATACTTTTAACCTATCAGTAACTTATATTATATTATAAAGGTAATATACCCTACTTATAATTTTACTATAAGGTATTAGTATAACCACAGATAAGATAATAGTGTAAAATCATTAATTCTTCTTAATTTGTGAACTGGTTCAGAATACGCTTATTTGCTATTTGATATTGCCGTTATCGGTTGAAAAAATAAACGGTTAAAATTTATAAAAAAGAACATGAATTGCACACACCGTACTCTATACATATATGTATTTATATTGAACTCAATAGTAAGAATGTACAGATTCAAAAATCGAAATATTACTTTATCCCCCAAGAAAACCTAAGATAGTAAAACTTCGTTTGTCAATATTATACAAACACCCGTTTTTCTTTCCCGACGAGGCCAGCCCATCAATTATATTGTCGTCGTAAAAAAGTCTTATAGTAGCAACCAAATCTCGTATAGAGGGTCGGCTATAACAGTCTATCAAGCCAAGTCCGGAACCTACGGCGAGCAAAAGACATTCAAATCGAGTGGGATTGTATTATTTTTATTGTATTATTTACATTATCGGGGGCTTGTTAGAGACTGCGCGCGACGCCTACCGCCCGTCGATATTAAGCTTCGTTCTACGCATGTGCGGAACCATCGCGGCGCACTGATAATATTCTGATTTCTCTTTTTATGCATGTTAATGCGTGATATCAAAAAAGGTCTGACCTTTCTCTCCTCCGCCCTTTGTTAAGTCCTTTCATACATTTTTGTTTACGATTTGTAGAAAATGTCTAACGAAGTTAAAAACGATTTACAACAATTTGCATGAAATATTATCTGTATCGAAAAAAAGCAACATAAAATATATCTCTAAGGCACAAACTAATTAAACTCTTTTAAAATTAAAAATAGATGTTACTTTGTAAGCAGACGTAACGGGATATATATTTTTATTGAAGCTGTCTTTGAGTATGTAGATAGTTTTCCACAATATAAGTATACACTTTATGAATATAAATAACTGTAATCTTGAATATCATCAGGTGTTAGGATAATCGGTTATAGGCTCAAACCTCACGGCAACAGCCAGTTCGTATGAAATCCTGACCTGCTTGAGCTCAGCTCAGCTCAGATCCATCCGTATAAGCATATAAGCGTAAAAGCCGTAGATATTCCCGATTTTTCTATCTCTTTGCCCCTTTGACGGGAAATAGGCTTACCTCTATTTATCAAAGAGCAAAACGTGGGTGTTTTGTTCCCCTATTTCTACCCTTACAGAGATGATCATGTCCATATACATAAAAAGAAATTTGGAATAGTATATTCGTTACTTATTTATTATTAGGGTAGTACAGTACAAGTGCCTGTTTTATAGAAAGTGCCTACTTTTTTGACATTTGATAAACTGAAACAGGTTTGCTTTGACAGTCAACTACCGTATTAACGATACAATAATACTTCTATTCTGATATTTTCATTTATGCGAAAGGCCGACAGAAGCTTCTTAGAACGTGATGAGGGCCGGCAATGAGCTATAAACCTTTGGTATGGTTCACGTTTATAGGCAACCTTATTATCAGATAAACTATTTATTACATTTGTCTGTCTACTATAGTAAAAAAATTACCTCACTAAAGGATCTAACTGTAAAGAACACCTTTGATTTTCTGTATCCAAAAGGAGTGGTTACTAAAAAGAAGCCACAATCTAATATCCTACCTTTCCTGTATAAAATGCCCTTCAACCTTTCACCAAAATACAACTGCACCACAAACTGTTAATTGCCTTCTTCATTTCTACATAATATCAGTACGTAAACAAAAATGCTAAATATAAAATAAATCAAGCAGCATTTTCTCGTTGCTATAAATTATTATACAATTATTAAAAACACGGCGTTTTCGCTACTGGGAATAACAAATTAAAATTAGCTCTCGTTGCTTGAATGTAATCGGAATATATTTGCCTGAGGTATAACCGTAACGTTTGGTATAGCCTTTATTAATACTTATGAGTTCACAACGCATAATGTAGAACATTTTATTTTTATTCAGGCGGTTGCTTCTTTTTTTTCATCGACCCTTTCGATCCTTTCATCCTTCATCGAAGGAGACTAATGTTTGTTTTAAATTGTTCACGAATATGAATCTTCGCTGTGGTACAAAAAGGTAACATCTACTTTCTACTGACTTTTTCATGTGATTA
Source organism: Tyria jacobaeae (assembly GCA_947561695.1). Taxonomy (NCBI): domain Eukaryota; kingdom Metazoa; phylum Arthropoda; class Insecta; order Lepidoptera; family Erebidae; genus Tyria; species Tyria jacobaeae. Next base: position 14,313,216 of record OX387218.1, read on the forward strand.
AATAAATAATTACTAAAAAATTGTATTTTAATGATCTGTTTGTATAATGGTCAGTGATCCTGACTACTGAGATATAATTCGGGGGTTCGATTTCAAAAAAAATTATGATCCACAAATAACCTGACAAATAACACAATAACTTTATATTGCAAAGTAGTTAAAATATATCCGGAAATAGAAAATGTTGTTTCGAAACTACGTTTACTAGACGAGCACTCAAATAAAAATTCAATCGTTCACACTCAAAAGTACGTGACTAGAATGATTCGGTTTATGACTAGGTGTCATGGAAGGCAATGACGCTGTATACTTTGTTGCATGTGTCTATATTTAAATAAAAATAATCAGACCATAAATGTTCCATCACTATACCTACATCCTTTTTATAACCGCCTTTATTGTTTTGCGACAGCAACTTAAAAGGACATAAGTGCTACACGTTTTTCCGTAGTAGCTTCTGATTTTTAAATAAATTTTAGTCCTTATACCTATGTTCTTTTATTGCAAGAATCACTTCTGAATCCTGAAACTTATTTCTGTGAATATTATAAGAAAACAACTATAACTCCCTTCGGGAAAAGTTGCGTGACAAACTTAAATGAGAGTTAATGTATTTTTACTGCCGGCATAAGGTTTTCATTGTCATTAAAACTTCCTAAGTTCATAAACAGCCCTGTAAATAAATAATATGGTCTCAAGGATTGCGTGTCTACTCGGATGTTTGCTGTTTGACTTACCATAACCAAGTTTTACAAAAATTAATTATATAAATATATTTAAATAAAAAACATTAGTTCATCGTTATCTCCATGCAGCTTTTATTTTAGGTAAGCACTTAAAACTCTTTTCTGGAAATAATAAAAAAATCATATTGTTTGAGACAGAATTTGACGTTCCTTTTTACATTAAGCGCTGGTCCTTGTCACTAGCTTTTACAACACGGCCAAGTTTTCATTTAGAGAGTCCATAAACAACTAATAATAATAATAAGTTTTTTATTTACAACTTGTTCTTTAACCCTTAAAAAGTAATATTGGCGATGCAATAATTATACATATTATTGGCATATCTAATCGCCCTAATTGCATTAGAAATTCCTCAAATGCGTTACGCTTACTAATCCTGACTCGTATTTGGCTATTTTTAAACAGCATCTTGAGCTTAAATCATGAGTCTGTATACAGGTATCAATTATTGGGCTTATAGAAAACCTACTATATGTGAATGCCATGAGTAATGTAATTGATACGGGATCTGTATAGCAATTCGCAGATGACACATGCCTGGTGGTAGCTCATGAAAATGTACACTATTGTATAACTACTATTAACATTCGATTAGTTGTTTTAATGAGCATACGATAGAGGTCTGGTAATAAATGCATGGAAGACCAAAATTGCTCACACACTCATCGCATAATAGAATATGAACTAAGCATGAAATCGTTGCCCACAAACATTATCGCTTGCATAGACCGTGTTGGAGGTCGTTGTTATGCATACGTATATTGGTCTCATGATTGACAGCCGATTCTGTTGAAGTCCACATAAAGACCACGTATGTAAAAAAACTAAAATCTATTATAGGTAAATACTATGCTAGTAGCACACCATAGTGTTCTAAAGTGTCAACTAACATATAAAATACTTAGAATGATATAAATGGCCTTAGCAGGCTCGATTATCGGTTAAGGACTTAGTAACTACCGTAGAACATATAAGACCTACTTGGAAGGAAGCCAGACGACTGTCAAGTCACATCAGCAACTTTTTTGTAAACGTCGAAACGGTTGGTTTTTTTACATTTTTATATACGACTACGTAAGTCGTGACGTCACGGGTATGTATCTTTGGTAGGATTTAATGTAACAACGAAGTATTGTTGGAATAAACGAGTCCAAGTTACGTGAGGGAAATATAGCAATGACAGAAATATATGCTACCCAAAACAAACAATTTGCATGGGGAAAGAACCGATGAATACTTGGTTCCTGTGTTTTTAAACCAACTTTCGGAAAAACTACAAGTGCTATAAATTAAATGTTAAAGATTTTTAAGTAACCTTAACAGAGACCTTGTAAATTAGAAGAGACTTGAAAACCTGCCAATCATATGTATATAACGGCTCGTGCGCACCTAGATAGACCCAGTGAAGTCGGCGTGGTACAGCTACATGTATATTTTATTTGTGATTCTCTTTTGTATATGGTAAATAAATAAAAATAAAACTAGGCCTACATAAGAAAAAGGAACCCTAATACCGAACGAATTCACAAGATTTTCATGTTGAGTTGAATATTCAAGCGAAATTTTAAGCTTGCTACAATGCCGATCGATCGTAAAGGCACGCGTTGACATCGTTCGGAAGCCGTTGATGTCAAAATATGTATTTGTCGATAAAACAAATTGATGATAGAAGTACGAAGATGATCAGCGATCTGAGAACTTGATAGGATAGAATTGATGTACTTACATAACGTAACGATTTGGTGGGAAAGTTCGTTAACATTTGTTTTGCCAGAATTCGAAATATGTTCCTTTTTCTTTATTCTTTTGCAAATTAAAATCATCTTATACTTTAATCTTCATATATACATATATGATAAATACCCATCTCATGGCCCTATTAAAAATGGACGTATTTTTATTTCCGCTGATCAATTAAATCAACTCCTTTTAAATTAGTGAACGCTAGTTCATTAAAGCATGATAAACAAATAAAACTTTATTTTCACCCTTTTACAAAATGACATTGCATTTGTGTTTTCTATTATCACAAGAATCTGCTGATATCATTTTAAATATACCAAAGCCATATTTCACAGTACCTCTATCTAAGTTAAATAAAGATTTATCAGCTAGATACAGGTGACAAACTATATAGCCTTAATCTCTCTTGATACGATGTGGTATGTGAACGCAAACATACAGGCGGCAGCTTCCGTTGCCTTAAATCTCTTATCTATGAGTTTAACGTAAACCAGGTTAAGACAATATCTTTAATCTTATCTCTAGAAGCCAGGCAGCTAATTTTATAGGACAAAAGTTTTGTAAGATAAACATACTTTATTTCCATGACGTACCCTATGTACCTAGTAACAGACTCCTTGTAACCACATGTCCAAAATGAAGGTTGGCTACTTATGAGTCGATACCATTTTTACAAGTGACACTTCATGAAGTAATTAGTTTCCTATGGCACCACGAGTAGTACATTTGAAAAATGTCAGTTAATACATTTTGCATAGTACTATTTATAGAATAACATATGCGTATTGCATATGTTATTCTTACCATTTAAATGGTTTTCGATCAATTCGACTTATAGCTAACACTTAGTTTGAAATGTGTATAAAATAGGGATTTTCTTACACTTTGATTCGATTCTAAAAACACAGATTCTCTGTTCGAAATCGTATCCCGATTACTCGAACTTTCCCAGCTGGGAAAGCTTCTTCGAATTACTTGAGCTTTACTGATAATGAGCTTCATAGGCTGTTCTACCGATTAATTTAAAATTTGGAAACAAGAAGAGCATGAATTCGTGAATAACAAGAATACATACATACATACAGAATCAAGATACAAATGACCGCCACTTGCTTCCATCCTTACATACATACATCTCGGGCATATCAAAAATCTTGATAATTAATTGTATTATTAATTTTGAATTCAAACATTAAACAATTTCCTAAGGTAAGTGTGATATTTGATGTTTATATTTATAAGTATTTATAATTGGTACTTTTTGAAAAATATAAATGAAGTTGATGATTATATTCTCATCCATTTACAGGAATTTGTACATAAATACAATACGTGACGCACAGTATTTATGCATATATTTGTATGTTATCATTTACCATAATATATAATAGCATAAGTTAACTTCTTACAGTTATTAATTAACAGCAAACACGTTTATAAGATATACACACATTATACATATACATACTAACGCACAGCTTAATTGAATAGAATCGTTAATAATTTTATAGTGAACAAAATAGTTTTTTTTTTTTTATTAGCCTTTACCCCGTCTTCGCCTATGTGGAAATCGTAGTCATAAAAACGCATTTAATTTCAATGATAATAACAACTTATGCATTTCTTTAAGTCCCTTATATCATAAGCCTATCGCCCTCGACTGCTGAACGAAGGCCTCGCCCAAGGAACACCAACTATCCTGGTCCTGGGCAGTCCGCATATATAATATAAATTAAATTAAATAAGAGGTCTATTGCAAAACAGGTTCAGTTAAAAAAAGATCTATTCCAAAAGCAGACGAAGTTACTTTAGCATTGATAATATTAATTCCAATTCGCGAGCGAGATTAAAAAATATTTGATTCTTCTTAAGTTTACGACACCTTGGCCTTCGTATGGTCAATATGCGGGAATAGAAAAAGAGAAGTAGAAGAACAATGTACCTGAAACGCGTCCGGTGTACGTTTGTGGAAACGTACTGTTTGTATGCTTTTTGCTTATGGCAGTCATGTCGTCCTAAAAACGAGTGTTCTATCATAGCTAGATTAACTGATTGTGATTCCATATAAGAGGTGACTGAAAAGAGCTTCAGTGACTAAGAGCAAAAACTAGTATCTTGTATAACAAATTACGTTAAGATGCTGCTTACGGCTTCACTACCTAAGCTTACTTATAAGGAAAAAGCGTGAGTAAAAGCCTACTCCCAAACAGTATTTTGACAAATGTTAGTACTATAATACTTGCTAGTACGCGTATTAAGTATGGTTCTAATATGTATCGTATTTTGGACTCTATTTCCTCATTCTTATAATCTATAATGGTTTACCTTACTTTGAACTTTACTTACTATAAAAAAAATGATGTAACTGGTCGTACATTTTGTACTTAAAACAGTCATACTATACAAGCGGCCTAAAATAGAACAGCCAATGGTTGTTTGAATAAATAAAAAGCGGAAGACAAATTTGTAGGCGAACTTGTTTAGTAAAAATATGATGGTGAATAAAACGGCAGGAAACCAACAATAAATCCTGAGTCACTGACCCTGTGACTTGAATACACCTAATTCTGTTATGCGGAACGAGTTTTGATGGCACAAATACCTAAAATAAATTACGATTGAATATTAGAATTTTCACTTACGTAGATATTGTAAAATATTACCTACTGTTATTAATATTGTCTCTATTCATAAATGTTCTTCCCTTATTACAAAATTCAAGGACAACATTATTAACATCAGGACTTAATGTGTCATTCCTGAGACGATGGACGGCCTCGCAGCTATGTGGCAAAAATGTCGTTCAATTTATGCCCAAATTTTAGACGCGACTGGTCCCTTTTTGTTACCATCTGCGCGTCTCGTCGACCCGAAAGTCCAGACAGCTCCACCCTAAAAACCGTTTAGATGAAATTCTTATTCCCTCGCCCTCCTGTCAAATCGCATATTGTTATCTCTTTTCAAAGTCTCAGACAGCCAGGACCTGTCGTCCGTCTCTTTTTTGCACATGCGTACAGATTGTTCTATCCTTTCTGGCTCGTAGTAATTCGTGTATTTCCGCTTCCCACACGAGCGGCAGCCATGTTTGGCGGGACTGTCAAGTCAACGCCAGTTTGGCGCGTATCAGGCAGGATGAACAAGGTCGGTTTCCATAGATGAAAGCTTTTTGTAATTTTTGTACATGTGAAGTAGTGCTTTCATTTACAATATAATATTATTTTAATTATTTATGTGAAAACCATTTCAGATGGCGCCATAAAGGAACACAGCTGTTGAGTTCTGCTTAAATGTAAGTATTATAATAATTACTTTGATTATGTGAGCTTTTGATTAGCCTTGATGTTGTTTCGGATAATATTAAGTTCCCTCACACATAAGCCATCATGCCAAAGGACATGCTTGGCCCTACCACTTATATAAATTTTATTAAAAACTGTCGCCTTCTTTATATTTAGTGGTTGTAGTTATAAAGAACATTATTATTTTACCGAAAATTTTATTAAACTTATTATTAATTGGACAATTGTTTTACACTATTAAAATTTTTATTTAAAATTGTTTCATGACATCAGTAGGAATTTTCTACCTACAGTTTTTACTTAACCGTTATATTTTTATATAATTCTAGCTTAATATTGTTAAATTTAGTTTGATATTTTTATAATTTATATAGGGGTCACAACTTTTCTACTTTTTTCGTCCTGATTTCATTAAAACAGCTTGTAATGGTGAATATCTAATAAGAACCCATTCGATTGATAAAAATCAGACAGGCAGTGCATTATTACAGCAATCTGTCATTTAGCGTCAATTAAATTAATTTATAACGACATATCTAACTAAATTACAGATGAATTTAAATCCTAAGTCACAGTATTAGAAGTTATAGTTTAATTCTGAACACAGTCACGTCACATTTATCGCCATTCTTAAATTTATTTGAACATTTTCATTCCTTTTAGGGTAATTTCGATATAAAACAACAATAAATCGGTTAACTTTGATGTCTAAACGCAGGTACGAAGAACGAACAAAGATGTTTCAAATAAACTCATAAAGTTTAAAAGGCAAATTCTTCTAAACAACAGATCCAATGTTTCCCATTTTAAAAGGTGTAACAAAGCGTTTCCGTTAATTGTTTGGGCTCGAACAAACTTTCTAGGTCGGCATTTATTAGCGCTTCAACTATAGCATTAGTCATTGCATCTGGTATTTCTGTTTTATAAAAACACTTTTTTTTTTTTTCTTAAATTTAATTGATTCGCCATTTGACATTGACGACGTATTTCCTGTCTTTAGACTATTAGCTTATAAATTCTCTCTTTTAATGCCCAGGAATAATGTTCTCTAAGCATACACATATGCCACCAGTCAGCAATCTATAAAAACGCTACGTAGACCTTTACGTATAATGTGTTACTAAGGTACTTGTACTTAATTTATATGCTCCCGAACGCTTCTGTCCGTCACCGAGTCGCAACTGCTCAAACACCACTGTAAATGATCTAACTCTATTGTCTTGTCATAAACATATTCAACATAATGTGACTAGCTCCTTTAACCGGTTACCAATATAAGTAATTATAGTGTTCATATTCATTAGTTTAAATTTATGAGTCCACTTGTAATAATCACAGTAACCTTTTTTTTTAATTCAGCTTGTATTTTTGCTGTACCTATCTACTACACCATTATATAAAACTATAATAGGTAACTATAGTTACATCGTTGAATTATTCTTAATGATTGAGTATAGTTTTAACATATATAATACATTATATAATATATAATACATATAATATATAATATATAATACATTATCTAGATTATTATCACTGCTACGTTCCCTTTGGCCGTAGAATGATGATATATAACCTTTCTCAATAAACGAGCTATCTAATCCTAAAATATTTTTTCTAATCGGTTTAGTCGTTCGGAACGACTACGACTCGTTCCTGAGAATAGCGAGTTCAAACAAATAAACTCGGCTTCTTTAGCACATTGGTATATATAAGAGTATATAGATAAATCTCCAATCTCTTCGATCTAAGCCATATCTAGTTTACAAATACATTGTAATATTTAAATTGTATCTGTATGTAGACTGCTAACCTGAAGCCGTGGGAAGCAATTAATTTGGGAACAGAAACCATATATAGAATTTTGTAACTTATTAGTACTCTTACTGTCTTCATAATTATTCTAATTTTGCTCTTTAACACCTGCATGCATTCATCTACTCATTGTTTTTTTTTGTATTATTTCCAAGTTCTTCACTATTCGTAGTTAGTATATTCATATCATCTCCCTTGTAAACAGGCAGCAATTATGTACACCGGACTAACGAAATGTGTAAATGGGCCAATTACCGCCGCCTATGTAGGCTGCCGTACAATTAGTGGCTTACTAATAGTTTTCATCACCAATAGTTTCAAGCGTTGGACCGTATGATGCATCATACCGAGATCGTCTCTCGTTGTGCTCACATCGTACTTCAGTTGTAATTCTTTTAATAATATTACATTACTTAATAATTAAAATTAATTTAACTTCAGTTTTATTAGTTTTTTTCTTATGTGAAAAAAGGTGAGCTTGATATTTTTTAAAGTAATAAGCTTCTGCTAAGTTTATAGAACTAGGTCAACTGCATAAGCTTCTCTAGATATATTCTATTACATAGCTTCGCATTTACAACGGAAGAAATTTATGTTAACGACAATGAAATGGCTTGAAGTCATTGTATAAATCTTGCCGTTTTTTTAATTTTTGTTCTGCAGACGTCCATTCCAATTGTTCCCCGTAACATTTTATTTTGCTTGTTTGTTCAGAATGTTCTTTGTTGTTTTACCAATTTGAAAATAATACGGTCCCACTTTTGTTTTACATTGAAGAATTTTTACTTTTGATTTGAGACTATTGAAGACAGTCACTTATATGCAGATAAAGGAATAGACACCGTTTAATATATTTTAAAGTCTCTTCATTCTTCCCTACTTATGAAAATACCAGTTACTTTTAATTTTACGACGCAAATAAAATACGACCACGTAAAATACTGTTTCATAGAAAAATAGACTTTGTCGTACTTGTAATGTTTTCTATAATAAGGTTTTGAAATAAGTACGTAGCAAAAGCTTATTTAAACTAAATAGCAAGCATATCTACAATAGTTATCAGTTGTAGTTACCATGTTACCCTATGTTATGTTTGGACATACATTTAATTGATGTGACTAAGATTAAACTAAGATTAAAATGAGAAATGAGACTCAGATTACAATCTTAGTCTGCACATCAATTAAAATTAAATTAAATTAAAAAGTTTCGAGAAAAGCTACCTGTTGAAATAAATCCTAATTTATGGGGCAAATTAAAGTCAATAATAATGTATTATATATTAGTAGAGGTTGTTTTATGAAGTAACACTTATGATGCCTACAGAGGCAGAAGAAAAAATCACACATTCCAAGATTTGCTTAGCAACTAGTGGGTTGAACGCTCAACAGATTTGTACAACAGCTGCTTTAGTTAGAAACCAAACAGGCTGGAGCTCTTCCAGTTTTTGAGCCACCCCAAATCATACTGTCATCGTAAATAAGATCCTAGGAAGGGGAGGTCAGGTTATACTGGAGGTTGAGTATAAAGTGGGGGGTCCGGGCCATTCATTTTAGGGCGGGGGCGGCGCTCATTGCTCGTGTCCGGAGTGCGCATGCGCGTCCCCTGACCCACTTGCGTTCGCCGCGCCGCCGCCGGGCGGATGGCGGCCTCGTTACGCCAAGGTTGGCGAATCAACCGACGAATTCGCGGCCCGCACAGACGCGTAGACGTAGTGACGCGCCGATTGCTTTAAGTTCGATGAACAGTGGTTAAATATAGGAAAATGTTGACGTTATCAGCAAGCCAGTCAGCTATAATAAAATTTACTTTATATATTCACGGTAATATTAAAATAGATAGACAGCATTATAACTCCATATGTTAATATTATAAATGGTACCGTTACATCTGGAACACTAGTAATTTGAATTCTTAAAAACAGGTATGTCGCTATCTGAATGAGTCATAAACTCGAGTTTGTTAAAGTTTTTGTGAGGCAACAGTTACAAAATAATATTACGTGTAAGTGTGTAAAAACAGACGAATCGTTTTGCATTGATTAACAGGGGCTTACTAAAAGCATTCTTGCTTGCTAATTTGAACTTTCTCTTACTTTCAACCTTGTGTCAATGCGATCACTGAGCCATTATTCATCTGCCGACGGAGAGGCTGTTTAAACATTAGCGTCCTTGCTTGTCTCTGATGTTTGCTTTACTCTCGTCTACGGATAAACAAGCTTAATTACGATGATCGATTACGACACTTGACTACTGTTACACGCTTGTTACAGTATCTGATTGTGTAGGTGACTCGCATCATACGATGATTCTAATCGATAAAAATAGCTACCTCAGCGTTGACATCCTTATTGCGATATTGATTGATGTGTTTTAATGCAATTTTAAAAAGGTGCGGTTACAAAACTAATTTATTGGTTTAATTTATTTTTATTTTGTACTATTTCTACATATATATATATAACCAGCTGACCCAAACAAACATTGTTCTGACATAAAAAATCTGTATAGGGTCACCCTTATCATTTAGGGGTATGAAAAATAGATGTTGGCTGATTCTCAGACCTACTGAATATGCATATAAAATTTCATAAAAATCGGTCCAGCCGTTTCGAAGGAGTATGGTAACTAACATTGTGACATGAGAATTTTATATATAAGATTAATTTGTCATTTATTACATATAATTTATTTCATGTTTATTACATTTAATAATGAATTTTTCATGTATTTTTATTTCAGGTGCAAATTATTGGTAGCTGGCGACTTGGACTTCAATGACTTGGGCTTCTAGAGAAGTTTTTTGTTTTATATTTTACTAACTAATTAATTTGTCAATTATAAAAATACCTTCACATATACACTCACGCCTTTATCCCCAAAGGGGTAGGCAAAGCCACATATAGCCGATTATAATTAACTCCCATTTACGTAATAGAGGGCAGACCTATTGCCGTCATTCAGGTGCGTTTGGGAATTAGATTTTGGAGTATGTTGACAGGAAAGGGAGGATAGAAAAGGATAAAAAGGGATATTGCTTATACAGATGGACTGGGGTGTAACTGGCTGGTGTCGGGAAGTCCGAATCTTCTAACTTAAACTGATCAGTTTGTTCCAAAAATATATGTATAGTATTTACTCTTAAAAATAACGTTTAAGATTTTTTAGTAGCTGAATTTCATGATAAACCTTAAATATTATTAACCGAAATTTTTAACAAGAGAACCGTTTAACAAGAGGATGTTTGGGTCCGTAGTGATAGTTAAGTAATATATAGTTGAAGTATTATGAAAAAAAAAATTAAGAATACATTTTTTTAATATGATAGCTCTGGCATTATCAACAATTCCTGTGTCGCGAGGGGCTTTCAACATTCAATCAACGGACACAAAGAGCACCCAGACTCGAGCCAACTATTTGTGGATCAGATTTTTGTCCCGTGTAGGAATCGAACCCAGAACCTCTGGTTCAGCAGTCACGGTCACTAACCACTAGACCAATAGCCCGTATGATATCATATAATATAAAACAATAGTTAGAGGACCCGGTCTCCGATTCAATTAGTAAATAATCTTAATCGTTACCTTTAAGAGTAAATTCTATACTAATAATTAAATGCTTAAGTATTCGGTTTGACACAAACTGATTAGTTTAGCCTAACCCGCCACCAGCCAGTTTAGTTAGAGTAATAGGTATGTGACCCTGACTAGCCGGAGCTATTGATTATGATCTCGAATCCATCTCCATAAGCAATATCTTTTTCTTTGACTTTCTATCCTCCTTTTCCTGTCAATATACTCCAAATTTTCCCATCTAATTCCCAAAAATATCTGGGTGACGGCAATAGACCTATTATGTATATGGGATTAAATTATAATCGGCTAAATTTTAAACATTTAGCCGATTATAATTTTAACCTCTGCTTACCCCTTCGGGGATATAAGCGTGAGTGTATGTATAAGTATGTACAGTTTTTTTATTTTTAAAACTATTTCCATAAGTACAGCATGAAATAAATTATCAATTTAGAAATAAAATGCTGCGGCTCCATAAAATAAATTAGGAGGGATGATGTAGTATCACATGAAATGTTTGAGTCTGCAATCATAGGCACGATTTTATCGAATCCAAACGTCTCATTTAAGCCTATTGTAGCCTTTGAAGACTGATAAAAAAGTCTAGTCTATATGTGCTCTCTGTATGTAACGAAATCAAAAACCGTCGATTAGATATTTTCTATTATAGAATTATTTTATAAACAGAAACATATTATCGCACTGAAGTTTTCGACCAACATGTCAATCATATTTTTATAGACTGTTTTTTTTTTTTTTTTTTCTTTCTAGAAATACTTGACATAGGCAGAATCTCTGCGTTGAATATACACGCGAGAGAGAGTTCATAAATAACTAATAATAATAATAAAGACATCATTCAGAGTATCCTGCAGTCAACATTTATGCGATTAATCTTATATGTAGTTTTATTGTGATAATTATGCTTTATTTCAGAAACTTAGTTTGAATTAAGAAGAATAGAAGATTTGGTGCCCATCGGCATCAATATTAGTGCCCTACATCTACCCTGTAGATCCGAATTTGTTTGAAGTGAGGCGACAAATTCGGTTCTAGAGAGGTTTGTGTGGTGCATGCACTGCAACGCTTCAAGACAATGATGGGCAAGACTTCTGCTTATACTTGTTTCATTTACTCGTTTCAATAATTGTTTACAGGTCAGGTGATGTAACTATGATAATTGTTCAATTACGGAATTAAGTATTCTAAAAGATATAAACTTTATTTAAAACAAAATTGCAAGATACCTAGAACAAAATAGCAAGGATTATTTTTCATAAACCAAAACACATGTTATGTATGTTAGAGCTCGCCTTCGTATAACTGTGTTTAATTTTACAGCTTATTTACATAATGGTTCAATTCCATACATACTTCATGCCTAGTTCATTAAATAGATAATGATGATTGTGATTTTGATGTGAATGTGAATCACCTAAAAAGTAATTACAGATGAGGTTTATTCAAAATATGTTACTGTTGAAATAGTGCGATATGGCATGACATAAAAATATATAATTATTTTTCTTTTGAAGGGTAAAATCTAGGGTTCTCAAGAATCTCCACAGAAGTGGAATGTAATATCACTGAAATACAATTTCAGCTACGCAAAATAAAATTTGCTAAACCATGCACGTATTGTATAAAATTCAGCTGAACATATTTAAGAATATAAAATTCCAGACACGTATTAGGAAAATTGTATACCAGACACTCATACCAAATGAGTTCCAAATAGCTGAAAATATGAAATTATTTAACGTCTGTGTTTTTTTTTTTAATATTTCTGCTTGTTTCTTTTGTGGAACATGCTTATGCAAATACTGTTCTGCTCACTGTATCTTCTTACTGTATTAATATTGCCAATTTACATTTTTCTCGAGAGCATTTCATTGCGAGTTAAAATTTAACATTAATTTTGGCAACTGTCTTCATGTTTCAAACGATGTTACAACAACTTGAACATGCTTGCAACATGATGCAACAGCTTGAACTTCCTTATATACAATTCCGTATTTTCGTTTATATGGTTCACCTAATCGTGTTATAGTTTCTAATATTTAGTAGAGTCACAATGTTCATTTCATAATTAATTGCTGTTTATGACCTGTAACTTTGGTTATCGCCACTGTTTGGGGTCTGGTCATAATTTCCCGACACCACATGTATCTAGACTTATAACAACACTTACTTTAAATATTATATGTGGGTGTGTTTAAATTCAATCAAGATTAAACTTGTACCGTATACACAAATACTGTTCTTAAATTTGGAGTCTTTTTTAAAACTATTTTCAGTGTGTATATTTTTTCTAGTTGTACTGTGCATTGTTCTATGTATTTTTTATAATTTATTGTTGTTGAACATTTTAATGTTAAAAAATACTATTTTCGAAGTGCAGACAATTAGTTTCTTTTATCACGTAATGCAAGTGCATCGATTTCATCGTTATTTTCGTTCTACTTGCAATCTATGTGTAATCGTTAAAATCGATGGAAACTGTTTTTTCTGCCTTCGATATATAATAGTTTCTCGATGTTATAAGAAATGGTTATGTATTGATATTTCTTTCAGTATTATTATGAAATCTAATTAGATTTTTTTTATGGTATAGATACTATTTGATGTATTTTTGTATAATTATTTACAGATTTTTTTTCACTGCGTAGGAATTACAGTGTTATATTATCTGACTACAAAACTTTGTTGTCTATTTGGAAGTATTTAAAAAAAGAGAGATATCAAAAATTGTGTGAATACATCTTTACACACTTAGCTACTACTTACTCTTGAAAAGAAAATCCTTTCTTAGTTCTTATAAATTAATACATTTATTTGACTTACTCGGACTCCACCAGCACTCCTCTTACTTTAATTTCAACGTTCCTTTTGTATTTATAGCAAATTGTACAACAGTTCTCATTGATTATTTGTTTTTGAATTATTCGTTATGGCGTTACAAAGTTAATTTGACATTGATTACCATTTAACACCTCGGTACACTTGTAACCACTTAGCAAGTAATTCAATATTTGCTGGAGTATTTCTACTGTTTTATTTTGATGATCGTTTTACTTGCTTCGAACTGATGTATATCTTTGTTATTGATAAAGGAGAAGCTTCGCATGTCAAGCATAATAGTGAAAGAAGTTTCCATAATCGTAAAAGTAACAAACCTGTTGATATTTTGGTGATGCTTAATGCATTTCTTCTTCTTTGAGCATTGTTAACAAGGTAAATAAATAAATATATTTAAAACACCATATTTTATTTTAATATCCTTAAGTTTTAAAAAAGAGATGATTTACTATTATTATTTTCATCTGATAACAATTCGAAATTCAATAAAACAGGTTTGAAATTAGATATTTCAAATATTACCAATACAAACGCAAAAGGTTAACATAACTAAAATATAAAAGTGCAAACCTAAAAATTTGCTTTTGTTTGTAATTTTCTAGGTAATTAATTGTTTGAAAGATGTGACGCAAAAGAGTTTAATAAACTGATATGGAAGTGTAAAGCAGAATGTATAAGCTTGAAAAGTAGGTAGTGGTTTAATCACCAACGATTAAGTACATAATCAATTGTCACTATTCTTTGCTATCTTTTAACTACAAATTAAGATATGGGACAAAAGTTTGTTGTGTCGACCTCTAGCTCCATTTTTTAAGCTTTCTCATACCTTCGATACAGACAGCGCCCCTAACGAGAACAGTGGTCAACTGAAGTAATGTATACTACATTGGTTATTAAGTCTAAACTCACAGTAAGTTAATAAGGGAATTTCGTCAAACCTTGCTAACTTATGTTGGGGGGTAGGTATGCTTTCTTAGGCTTATTTTAGGTAGCTCATACCGAAAATAATAATATAACAAGCGATAACGATAAAGAAAACTGACAACGCTCTAGGCTATTCATGGCGTAAAGATCAATACTTTAAGACGCAGTCCTAAGTGATCTACTGTAAGACAGATGGCGGTAGAAGCGAAATCATAATGCTTAAGTTTGTCATTTGTACTTTTGCCCACATATCTACTCACCAACAGAGGGCAACAAAGTAATAAATAAATGTACGCTGCTTATCTAATATTGTAAAACAGTTCCAGTATAATCAATATTAAGAGAATGCAGCTACTTCGCTTTACAGTTGTTTTAGGGTTAGTATTAGAAGCTAAAAGTTTTAAATCATGTTTTAAATTGAGTCAATTGAGAATAGAGGTTGAGATTGAGAGACAATAATTATTTCCAAAAACATTTATTTGTAGGTACCTATCTTATGTTGGTCAAGGTGCTTCATGTTTAACAAACTGTTAGAATATTACACCGGTTCGTGGGTGTGGATGACATCACCTCTAATTAGCACAGTAATTAGAAATATGACTAGTTTTACAACAACTACAACAACTAAACTGTATATACAAATATATTATTTACAAATTTACAAACATGATAGGTATTTACAAATACGAAAAAATCGAAATCTACCTTTATATACAAGTCTCAAACAGTCTAAATTTCACGTATTTGTTGTCAGAACCCCAATGTACGAAGTCAGTCCGTAACAGTCACGTGCCGTGAGTTTTTGGATTAAATGACAGTCTTCATAATATAT
Source organism: Tyria jacobaeae (assembly GCA_947561695.1). NCBI lineage: Eukaryota > Metazoa > Arthropoda > Insecta > Lepidoptera > Erebidae > Tyria > Tyria jacobaeae. The sequence goes on from OX387218.1 coordinate 14,329,008, forward strand.
TTAACGAGCGTTACCATTGTTGTCCACTATTACGAAGTACGGACATCTGAACAAAAACTTACCTCGATTTAAAATTTAAAGTTTTTTAAATGTATAATATGTATTTAAGAAAGGTTTAGTGTAACCTTTGTCATTTATTAGCAGTCTGTGGGTATGTCTCTATGTTTTTATAATTAACTTATTTGCTTTATTTACTGCTTTACAGGAAAGGAGAAAAAATACCTACTTAATAATATAAATTTTACATAAGTATTTCTATCATTAAACTTGAAAATTAATTTGATATAATCATTCTACTTTAAGATGATAATAAAGGTACACATGTTAGCTTTATATATTTGTTAATTGTAGTTGCTAATATGTGCTGACCTCCTTCTTATTATATCTATAATTAAAAATACATATATCTTTTGTACGTGATATTTTTTAGGTTCGTCTGAGAATTTTGTAATTTTAGACAACAATGACTTTGATGTTATAACAACAGTATTCATCTGCTAGAAACTGTATATAACATTTAGTTTAATAAAAGAACAAAGTGACACACAGACAGGAATACTACTCAGAATAATTTGAAGACTAGAAATAAATAAATGAAAATGTGTAAAGAAATTATTGTAAAACGTTAGTAGAACTTTAAGTATAAAGGTTTTATTTTTTATTTTAATGTAATCTTTTATTACTTTTAATATTAATCAATCTTCGAGACATTATTTCGAAAATTGCAATTGCAAAATTTCCAAAAAAAGTATTATTTAATCTAGTTATATAAAACAAATTTGGGTTATTATAAGTCTTTGATTTGTTGGATTTGTCTCCGCCTCGGAGAGCAGAATAACTAAATAAACTTGAAAAAAAAAACCATTTATTACTATTTAATTGATCCTGAAGCGTTACGAAGTTCGCCGTGTCAGCTAGTGAAATATATATGATAGCAATCTTTATAAATATTACAAAGTTGTAAATAGTTCATATTACAAAGTTTTGAACAGTTATTTCAGTAAATCCGCCAGTGTGAGTGCAGAAAAAAAGGTAATTAGATACTGGTCATGGTTTGACTTGGTATTTAAATGTTAGGGGTTAGATATGTAGGAACACTGAGAAAATTTAGAGAAGATTTGCTCACTTAGAGCAAATATGCATAGACACCTAAAGCTCCGATTACTTTCTGAAAGACTGACTATTAAGATAGTGCTACATCACATTGATCTATAACTGGTAAATAAATCCATATACTTTAAAGATACAAGTTTATTACACTAATTTAACCAAAATATTTGAAGCGAGAAACATATACCTATTCGTGTCGAACAATTTCATAGAGCGAAGAGCCGGGTGGGTACCAGGAATGTATAAAGTATAAGGAGTGAAAAGATTAATGACCATGGCAGGACGGCAGACAACCGCGGCCGCGTTTGACAAGCGCAGGTGCGCTATTTTCATAATTGGCCAAACCCGCGCCCTTACAGCTTTGAGGAAACTAGTGAGTGTGGTCATGTGCGTACGTATAACGCGACCTTTGTTACAGTTAGGACTATGAGAAAAAAATAAAGCAAATTTAATCAGTAACCAGAAACGATAAAACACGAAAATGTGTTTGAGGGTATATATGTTTATATATTTTTTTAAGTGTTTGAGCTACGGACACAAAGAACACTTAGACTCAGAAAAACAATTTGATGATTACACAAATTGTCTCGTGCGGGGGTCGAACGGTGACGAGGAGAGCATTTAAACCGCTACGCCATTCGTTAATTTTTGACATGTCAGCTTATTTTTGAAAATTGAATTCTAAAAAGTGCAATTCTTAACTTTGTTTTGTTTTTGGGTTGTATCTATACAAAAGAGAGTTCTTCTCTTCTCTTCTAGTAGTATCTTCAGTGGTTTTTCTTATGTATATTTCTAAAGTTACTGATCTATTACAAAGATTATAAGATAGTATAATATTGTGTATTAAAGATCATCAAAATAATAGTATTTCTTAACTACATATGTATTCCAGTTTCAATTCGAATACAACAATAAGGATGATCTCTTTTGCAGTCGTTTTGATAAAAAATGAGGTTTGACAAATAACCATCCAATTTCATATTCGTACTGTACCGTCTCCAAAGTGGATTACGTCACTAATCTCAAGATTGGACAGGGGTGCCACGTGTGCGAACACAAAATCTGACATACAGGGGCTCACCTTTATATACGTAATGAGTACTATTAATCACGTGGAGACCCTGCCTTGTTCGTGAAACTTAAAGCACTACTTGACAAGGTTCTTGGAGCCTGCAACTGTGACAAAACTAATGATTGGTATGTTGTGATAAAAAAAATAGTTAAACAAAAACAGCCGACTTCTGTAAGTATTTAGGTTGTTTACCCAAATTTAAGCTTTACTTTTAGCTTTACTTGCGTAATTAACATTTAAAATTGATGTATAATTTAATAAAAATATAGACAATAAGAGCTACTGCTGTTCTTACGTAGTATTTTTGTTGTTGTTTATTTTTTGTTAAACAGAACAGAAGTTCTTTACTTAGTTTTAACAGAAGCTTATAGACGTTTTAATGCTTATGTCAACTTAAAGTATAAAAGTCTGTAACAAAGAGTTTTCTTAAGATTATTATTATATATTATGGATAAGTTACATAATGAAGTAGTAATAATAAACAAGTTTCACGTAATAAGAGTTTTAGTATAGTTTACTCATGTGTAATTTTCATTTAGATTCTACCTATAAATTAATATACATATTTTATACATTTCATATCGCCAAATCTCAATATGGCTGTTTTAAAATTCAGACACACGATCGAAAAATTGTGTAACTGAGCGAAAGCATTGAAAGCAGGAAGGGCCACGTCAAAAATCACTATTATACCCCCGACACATAATTAATGAACTGCTTATTCAAATACATTTAAAACTATTATTCATGCCGTTTACGTTTGAAATGTTCCGACCGTTTCTTTGAAAGGACTCCTTTATATTATTAATTAAAAAAAGTTGCCTTATGCGATTTTTAAATAGTTCAGGATAGAACCGTAAAGAATCTTTAAGGATAAATATTTTTTGTATACAATAGTTTGTTATTAGATTAAAAAGCTTCCTAATGATTGTACAATTCAATGTGCTTTAAATTGTAAAGGTTAGTTAAAGATAATTATTTATACTTTGTTAAACCCTTGTTTGTACATAATAATGTATGTCATATTTTAAGCTTTCAGAAGTTCAAAAGTACTTTTACTATTGAAAATTACTGTAAGAATTATTTTTATTGGTTAAATTTACTGTACTGTACTGCAGATACTTATAAATCTTATAATATGGCAGTTACACCAGCAGAAATGATATCACTACGAGTATTACATCTAAGAAAACACAGAAACCATTCAAAACAATAGACAACATCTAAAATTACATAAAAGCATAATCATAACAGTATTGGAAGCATATTTATTACAGTATGGATCTACAAAAAAAAAAGAATAATCAATTTTATCTTTAAAGCGGATTTATTAATATTAACAAGAGTGATGGTAAGAACGCAATCAAATAACAACATGATACATATCGTAACAATCACCAGTATAAAACAATAGGAAAAAAATTGCAGCAACGTTACAATAAATGTTTTCTACAGAAATGGAGTTTCCTTCCCAGATACTCCGCCAACTTACAAAGAACTCCCCCACCTCTCTGGAACATCGCAAATGTGGATTGTAAAAAAGGTGTAGTATTTTTAGTTAGGGAGCTTGTTATGATGGTTTGTTAAGATTCTCCTGATTCTTTTTTTTTATATTTCGCCATTCGTCGGCTTAGCAGGTACTTTCTCATTATTATTTTTCTGGCGAATCCTTGGGAAACTCGACTGGTGTTTCTTTCATTCTCATTCGTTGATTCACGTTCGAATTACGTTACACATTTTCTATTAGCTCTATCGTGTTCCACGTTGTAAAGGCACGTAGGCCTTGATTGGGTGTCAAGGGTGTTATTATTATAATTAATTGAATGCACACATGCATATACATATAATATCACGCCTTTTTCCCATAGGGGTAGGCAGAGACCACTTCCTTCCATTTGCTACGATTCTGACATACCTTTCTCGCTTCTTCAACTTTCATTTAGTTCCGCATACAGGCTCGTCGGTTAAAGGTACTTTTGACCTGGCCTTTGCTTAGATTGTCTTGAACTTGGTCCAAGAACATTCGCCTAGGTCTTCCTCTTCCAACAACTCCATAACTAATACCAGTGTTATATATACATATATAACTAACTAATAATAGTATTAATTTTTTAGAACCTAAATAATCGAACATAATGCTTTGATTGACACAATGTTTAGAAATATTGTTTAATATTTAAAAACTCATTTTATAAGCCCTAATATCTCAATTTAAGAAAAATAAATAATACAGTTTAAAAACTGTTAAATATTTCCAACAAAAAGAATAACATCATTTTTTAGGTAAACCCATACGAGATCATTAAAATCCTGTTCATCCAAAGGTTGCCTGTAAGATATTGCTTATTGTGATAAGGCCGCCCATTGTACATTTTATGTGAAAATATCAGATATATTCTATATGTATATTTGGTGTACAATAAAGAGTACTTACTTACTTACTTAAACGCACTTTAAGCTGAAATATATTATGTGACTGGTCTATTAATGTGGTGGTTAGTGACTGCTGAGCTCAAAGGTCTTGGGTTCGATCCCCACATGGGTCACACATTTGTGTGATCTACAAATAGTTGTCCCGAGTTTGGTGTTCTTTTTGTCCGTTGTTTATATGTTTGTAAAGTCCCCCGCGACACGGGAATAATTTACAGGGTAGCATACATTTTTTTTAAATTAAACAGAAAAGAATCATTTGAAACTTTACAATTGAAAAAAATAAAAAGTACTTGAAAAAGGTTAGAACTATTTTAAAATTTTAATAAACTTTGCTACTGTAACTATATCTATGATTTATATTTGATGACAGTCAAATGTTACAGGTGAGTTAATTGAAAGCACAGACACTGACGTTCACTCTGTCTAATGGTGTTGTACATAATGGATCTTTTATGTTTAATAGAGATGGACTAAGTGTATATGGCTTTTGATCATATATTTATTATTATTATTCTCTTTATTTAAATTACATTTTGAAATATAAAAATATAAAATATAAAAATAGTGCCCCATCGGCATTGGGTACAGGGTCCAAGCTGCCGGTGGTTAGTGCTCCAGAGACAGGAACCTCCTCACAATCATGTCGTATCAAAAACGACTGCCTTTTACATCAGGCCCTTTACCCAGATACCTAAGACCAGAGGCTCACCTCTGAAGGGGTTGGTCGAGGCTCTTAGCAATCAACCCATGTTCTGATATGACTATCGGCACAATAATTGCTGAATGCACATCCCAAATATCGAAAATCTCATGGGCAAGATCCAAATATTTTTTTTCTTTTTCAGCCTTAATGAGATTGTGGTTATGGGGAACGGTAATATTAAAACAATTATTGCTCGGTCCTCTAATCGATCTATGACTACTATGTCAGGTTAATTGGTAACAATAGTCCTGTCAGTGATTATAGATCGATCCCAGTATAATTATGTACGATCATTTTCAATAACTGGATCGGGCACATACCTGCAGTACGATAACTCAACAGTCATAAGGTTATATCTAAGATCAATTTGCTGGTAGACTATCCTGGCCACTAGGTTATGTCTACGTAAGTAATCGCCGTTGGCAAGTTGAGAACCGGAACTTATATGACTGAGGGTTTCTCCGGGACGATGTCAAATGTCAATTGTGCCGTCCTTCAGGATATGTAGTAGTTCGTCATAAGAACTTCATCAGTAATTGCACAGATAAATAGTTCAGTTTATCTGAAGAGATCACCGAAACGTAGCTAAGACAAGACATATGGTAATAGATCTACATCGGGCCCGATAAAAACGTCCATGCAACTCTTTGCTCTTTCATATCTCCCTACGATTACATTAAGACATTAAGTACTGCAGGTTTACACCAGTTCTCTTTACCTAGACCAAGCTGAGTAAGTCCGTTATCAACTGCAACCGTCCGTTAAAATCCAAGTCAACAGAAAGTAATTTCTAAGATCGCATACCTCGTGATTGTGAAGGGTCCTGGCATTAAAAAAACCACGACCCCTAAGTACTGTTACTACTAAGTACGCCAAAGGAGTAGGTTAGAATTGGTATGACCCAATCGTTATAGACCCGCACCTTATTACCGCCCGACAAAAGACTTTTTAATACTTTTTTCAGGCAGCCAAAGCACCGTTCCTTTAGCGCTTGCTTCATAGTCAATTCATTTACACCCAACGCCTGTGACATACCTAGACACTTGTACGTTTCATTTGCGGAAAGACGTCTTAAGTCTGTGGAAGCTGAAAGTTCAATCCCTTCGGATTCCGTAATCTTGCCCTTCTTTACATGCATGGCTGCACATTTATCTACACCAAATTCCATATTAATACATTTACTAAAGGCTTCAGTTACCTCTAGTCATTTAATTAATTGACATTTGTTGCAGACATATAGTTTCAAATCATCCATGAAAAGGAGGTGGGAAATGACTTGAACTCCCCTCCGCAAACAGTAGCCTTGCCCTGATCCCTCCAAAATAGTACTAAGAGGATTCAAGGATAATCATAACCACAAGGGACTCAAACTGTCACCCTGAAATATACTTCGCTTGATTTTTAGATACTCGCTGTCACTTTGAGATTGTGGACATCCTGGATAGTATAGAACCGTTCTCCATTGCCTAATACATCCCTCAAAGAAAGCGCATAGAGTTGTGTCAATTTTATACAACTCCATCACCCTCAGGCACCACGTATGCGGCACAGAATAATCATCTTTTTTATAATCTATCCAACATGTCAAGTGCCCCACTTCTACATACATTCTGAGAGTAGTCATTATGTTGTTATTAGTTATGTGTTGTTATTTTAACTCTCAGTATAGACGTAAATAATTTGTTCACTGTTGGCAAACAGGCAATGCGTCTGAAGTTTTTGGGATCAACGGCACTGTCAGACTTGTAGAGTAGGTGAGTTACACCTGTGGTCGTAAAAGCTGGCAATGAACCTGATTCTAAGCATGACTGAAATTGAGATGCCAATGCCAGACGGTTTGCCCATGCATAAACTTTCTGCTTCAGAAAGTCAATGCGCTTTATGACTCGTGCTGCATAATGACAGGAACTGACACAAATTCCTGCAAAAGCCCGATTAACAAAACGCATTACTCTCGGGCGTGTGTTGCCCGATCTGAAACAGATAAGCTTGCCAATGACTGCCCTCGCCTCAGCGATACGCCACTCAATTCTGTATTGCCACACCTGAACACGAAGCTTTTGTCGAGGAGTAGTTTCAACTGTCACTGAAAAGGAGGTGGGTAAAAATCGGGCTTTTTTCGCCCATTGGTAAAAATACCAGCTACTCGAAAAGCTGCAACCGCTGCACAAAAAAGAAATGAATGCGTATCAGGTCGTGCTTATCGGTTTTTACTTTTTTTTTTTTTTTTTCAATATATAGGTATTTAAGCGTCCAGGGCACACACTAGCGCTTTATATCGTTTATGCATAGCAAACGCGGTATCCAGAATAACACCTTCCAAAGAGTTTTTATTTTATCATTGTAATGGGTACTTACAGATAAAACAGTGTTAACCTACGCTCACACAATAGGACTAGATGGTGGTACTTCAGAGCTTACAAGACTCACTATTTGTACTGGAGAAGGGATGACAGTGCTAATATGCAAGTCCAAGCGTAGCCTCTCAAGCACGGAGCTATCCAACAGATGACATCGCTAAATGGCCCGTACTTGATCCAACAGTTTTTGGCTCGAAACATTTCTAGCTGGTTCAAGTTTCTGAAACAAAGGCAGCATACGTTCACGGTACGCAGTGAGGTAAGTTCCGCCCTCTGTAACTGCAAAATAGCAATGTAGTCCATCAAATGCGACGCAAATTACCAGCGGTAGCGGGGCCCTGTTCGAAGCCGGTGGGCCGCAGGATAACCAACAGGTCGTTGGCAGAACTTGAAGTCGAATTCGACGCCTCTGCACGGGCCCGGACCTCTATTGCGGTTACCGGAGGCTGCAAGGCGGAGCCGAGTGAAAAGTCTGGGGGTGATCTTTGTGTTTTTGACCTGGATCTTGTCAACATTTTCTTGTTAAGTTTAATTATTTTATTAATTTTGTGTCGTTTCTTTGACATGACGTTGACTGTCATGTTGTTAGTGTTGTTTATTTATGAACTGGATTTTCGTGGTATTCTATTTATGTTATGCAGGTTCGTTGCTATATAGAATATATTTATATGGTAACTGATTGTTAAATTTAAACGGTTAACAAAAAATATATAAATATTACAGACACATTTCTAAAACAACTCTGCTTATTTTTATTAAAATGTAGTGTCAGTTAATAACCAACAGTGTTTTTATTAAGCATAGCATTTTAATAATATGTACCTTGTGGTACAACAAACAAACTATACTTTTCCGTCTGGAGACCTATAATATTGCTGATTCCATATCGAAATTCTAATGCAACATTGCATGGTGAACTTTAATTCAAGCCTTGAAGAAACGATTTACTTTAAATAAAGATTAACTTTCAAAACAGATAAGACATAAAATAACAATACTTTAACAAATATTCAATGCTATAAACGTGTTCATGGTTGTGAGGAAACTTACATATTGTATGAATATTGTCTTTCAGGCAATTATTTTACAAAAACTAGGGTATCCCTTTTTACCCTTTTTTAAGTCTCATTACCTCACTACTTATTGCACTCATAAGTATTGTCATCGTAAAATGACAACAAAAGAACAATATTCAAACTTTTAGGATTTACTTTCCAATATGGTATCTCAAATGGCAAAGAATCGAGGTGGCAAAGTAAAAGATTATAAAATCACCAATTTTCAAAACTCTAAGAAAACTGTCCGGGTACAAAATAACTGGACTAATAAGTTGGACTGGACTAGAAAGTTATTTGAAACTACCTATCGAGGTTCCGGTTTTAAAATGTTTGTAGTTATAGTTTTAAAAGGTATATATAATTCGTATTTCCAACTATCTGCACCGTACTTTGTGTTTGACTGCGGTCGCAGTCGTCGGCCGGCGCGGCGGCGGCGCCCGCGGCGGGCACCTATCATTAATCAATAGTTTTAGTTGCACGCTCTACGTTGACTATCCGCCCTGTACCTACTGCACTACAATGTACAGCTTTGCAGTGCTGCAAAAAATTGGTTCTCCCTTATTTGTATTATTTTTAATGTATATTTATATACGTCAGAGAAGTAGCAATAAAAATGATTTTCTTTATGTTTAATGTTTTGGAAACGTCAACGTGTTTGCGTACCTATCAAGACATATACTAAGCAATAAAATGTAAAAGGAGTAAACAAATAAAAGAATACTCACGATTCAGGTCTCAATTATAATTTCTAATAAAGTCATACTTTGCAAGGCTCGTGTTACGCCCAAACCGATTGCAGTGTAAACAGACACCTAATCGAATGTCAGTCAACCTATCTAATGTGCCAATAGTTTATATTGACAGCTTCAGTTATCTCGGCCAAGTAACTAAATAAGCGTATATAAAACGATATATCGATAAGGATTTCACATTCTTAATATTTAAAGATAGGAAATGAAATAGCATGTTTATCACGTCACCACGGTTTGATCTTACTCTGTTGTCATTCGATAATAACAACATTACATAATTATTTTTGGAAAAAGGTATCTAGTATCAAAATGTCGTAAAGTAGTAATCTCATGAAATATTTTCTGTTCATTTTTATACTAACTTATAGTATAAAAATGAGCATGCCTCTGCATCCTGATATCAATCGGAAATCCATTCATCAATGTAGTCATATCATAACAGTAGTCGGTTTATAATAGAATATAAGTATAGTAAAAGTCTCCTGCATTGTCTGAGACTGTAGTGGTAACAAAAAACGAAATATTTGAAGACTCCTGCATATATCAAGTTACGATTGCAGCATTTTATTGATGTAGCTATAAATAGTCATACATATGAAACGTTTAACCACTATAATGAGTGAAGGATATGTACATATTTTTGACTTTAATGACAAACACAAACTTAACTCGCACTCCTTATTTCAGTTATTTACACTAAAGGATGCTCTTTGTGTGACTAAACTTTATAAAAACTTTAATAATTTGAGAATATTGAGGCCTCGTACTAGAAACTCTAGGTGAGTACTTACGTGCAAATACATATGATAAGTTATATGTCAGTGTATTAAGTCGTATTAGACGTAATCAATATTTTACTTTTGAAGCAACGTTTTATATTATCATAGCAATACGTACCAAATATCAGTTATAGCCAAATATAGTTTTGATATCGTACGGCACGGTTGTCTGTATAATATTGTTAAAATTGGCTGACTCACCCAGGGAGCTGCTATCGAACAGTAGTTACTGCCGATCACTGCCATATGGGGTTATGGGGTCTTACTCTATGAACAAATAAATTAGTTCTGCGTTTGTTGTTGTGAAAAATGTGACGGTGCAATTGTGAAGACCTACTCATGCGGGACTAAAATGGAAATGGTGAGGCTAAGTAAGCAGTTGACCGAATTCTGGACACTATTTGCAATTCAAGATGACACTGGCAGCGCCCATTAGTAATTTACTTCTGGTCGATTGTGTCTTGATCTCACTAAAGCCTGTATGTATTCGAAGGGGAAGCTTGAGATTTAGTTCGCAATACACTTGATCGGGCATAACCTCTTAGAATTATTGTTCTGTACAGTGTTGTTGAAATCATGAGATATTATCAACTTTTTTTCTTGCATTATCTCGGCAATAATCGTGATGCGTGTACGTGTACTCAATTTGATTAAAGTAAAGATGTAGTTCCAGGTGTATATACAGACCCCATTCAACTACAACTTCCAGCGGATGTAGAGGACTAGTTAGAGCGTGAGACGTGTAAAAAAACATCGTTTGGGAGAAATAGTCCAAGTAACTTGAACAATTTAATATAACATGTATTCATGCAATTGTTACTAAAACTTACAAAAAGAAGTGTTAGAAACCTTCAGCATCATTATATTCACCATTTTGCATATAACAAAAGACAGTAGCACCGAATGATATATGATTAACTAGCAAATGTTTATTGTTACAATTTGTAACAATAACAACCCTTTTCTTGAAATTTTTCATCATTTACAAACTACCGTTGGTAACTGTTACAATTTTTGAGAGTTTTGCGAATAATTTATGGAGACTTAGAGGTGGTCTTTTGTATAATGTAGAACCGTTTTTGCAAGTCAGTATCCTTTGTAGGTCAGTTATTGGCCCCATCATAGGGTTATATCTATTGCCCATGTTACTAAATCTTTTTGCTATTGAAAAGGTTCCGTTTAAAAAGTGTTTTATATACCTATGTAATTAGTTTATACCTATAGCCTCGAAACTTTAATTCATATGTAAATTTTGTTAAATAAAAGTTAAACTTCTTACCATTTATTTCATACGTCGAGTATGAGGTATACAGTTGTTTTATATATTGTCATTTAAAAAAAAAACATTCTTAATCAATTTACGTAATTATTCACTTAAGAATACTTGCATTGTATTGCTGAAATTGAGTGAAGGTCCCGTAGGCCCATCGCCACTTCCCCTCTTTCCCCTCCTTTCACCCCCCCCCCCCCTTATCAATCTTAAAGACGTATAGCGCATTAACGGCTCTTGAGTTGTAGGTGTCCTTAGGCGGCAATAGGCAAGTGACCCTTCCTGCTCGTCTGTACCCTATACGATATTAACAATAATAAAATGAAATGTCAATAGATATTATGTTTTTCATTAATAATTAAAATGACTCCAATGTTTCGTGTATGTACATACATATATATGTATGTACAAACATCTGCTGCGTCGCCACTTCCTTGCTTGAACTTGGCTGTCATGCTGCCAGATGTCAAGCGTTTATCTAAATCATGTTATCTTAGTTACCACATTTCATCTAAGACATTTGATTTGGTGATGTATTGATAAAAATAAAGAAAACAATCTTGTCAATTTAGTTACTTTTTGCTTTCAATAGGACATCCTACACGAATAACTTGATAAATATTATTTTCTTTAGCTATTAACGTCATACATAAAATATGATTTCTCTTAATTAAATTCAGTAACCTCGCAGATAATAGTAAAATTAACCCTCAGTACACACCGGCATTGAAACCGCACAATAAGAGTTTGAGCACCGCCGACATACAGACCGGCATGCCTGACAATAGACTACTAATGATGGTCTTAGCATTCAAATCGCCCACGCAGGCTTTTGTCTCCGAAAACTTGGGTATTTTTATGACTATTTTTCAAGCAGCTTGAAGCTTAAAAAAATTGCAAAATGAGAGAAGGATGTGGGTCAACGGGTTGGTATAATATTGCGATATTTGTTTAAGAAGAATGATTGACTCATAGGAATGTATTATTGCAACTAGTTTCTAAAACATTTTGCGTAGAGATGTAGCTTCACTCTGCATTCTCTACTGCAGCAGGTTTTCGCCATCTCCCTCGGCAATAAAATATCTATCCCCATCATCTGAATGATTGGCACTCCACAACTGTGCTCTTCTCCAGAAGCTTTTTGCTTCGCACAACCAGCCTGTGGAACGAATTGTCGCCTGTCATATTTCCGGACCGATACGACCTTCAAACCTTCAAGAAAACAGCGTATTCCTGTCTAAGGACGTGACGCATTTGTGACTCTTGAGTTGCGGGTGTCCATGTCACTTACCATCGGGTTCGTTTGCACCGTGTTGCATAAATAAAAAAAGAAATGAGTTATAATATTAACATCGACAGTACTTTTTGGCTCGAGTAAAGAGTGGCTGGTATAGGCAATTAACATAGCTCTTATGGTAAATACGTATTACAAGCGTTGTAGCTAAAAACAACAAATTACACAAGGTAAAGAAAAAAACTTTTATTTTCATCTGGTTTATGAGTCTACCATTTTCATTACTCCTACAATTCATGATTAGTATAACTATAAATTTATGGAATAAAAACTGTCGGGAATATTACTCATATGTATCAATAAACTTACAGTTTAACGCACGTATGTGTGTGTACTCCTTCGGGAATGACAGAGTGGTTTCGGACCCGACGAAGAGAAGTTATCGAAGATGTTCTTATTCGACCGAAGACGACCAAAGTCAAATTTGCATAATGTGGGTATTTATTACACTTCCGCCTACCCCTTGGGGGATACAGGAATGAACATGTATGGGATGACGAATAAATCACATTCATGACATTGTAATTCCGTCCATAGCGTTAAACATGTCCTATTTTGTTTAAGCATTACCAGTAATAATAATTTCATTTGCATAAGTATCTTATGACAAAAAAAAAAAACAAATTTTAATTCTATCTCCCTTGTCGTGCCATGACAATCAGGGCCGAGTCCAAGAGGACTAGTCCTTATATGTTATTTTATGAATGGCTATACATATTATTTCCAAATTTATATTCAGCAATATTATTTTATCTAATAATAATATATATTTAGATAAAAATTGTAGAGTATTTTACTTTATAATGTGTTACATTGAACTAAAACTTGTGAGGTTTTTATTTACATACACAACACTTATAACTAAATGAATAATTATGTTAATACCGCAACATTTAAGTAACTTAGTAGAAATAACTCGTTAAACCGCGTATATTTCATCCCTCTTGTTTACCCATTTTTCCTCTTCGACGTTTTGTTGTTGAAAGAAATTGTTTATTTATAAACAAGAGAACCAAAGCAATTTTATATTTAGTAGTCAAAGTATATTTTAACATAATGTTGACATGGTCGTCAAAATTAAATTTAAATGTGATAAACAAAATGTTATCAGATTTTAAAAGTACAACATTTAAAAATGACATATTTGTTTTAATATATTCTGCTTCTATTTTCTTATATATTTATTGAGTGTTTTAAGTAGACTGATGAAAAATAAGTGTTTTATATAAATTTTAGTCGTAGTCGTTTAAGTCGTAGTAAGTAAGTAAATTTAAGACGTAGTCGTAGTCGTTGAACACTTAATATCATTTTCTGTAATTGCAAAACTAATATAGGTACCTATTAATGTTATTACCGGGCATAGTAAGATGTCGCAATGTTGAATGATTTTTTTACAATGCAAAGCCTGCATAGGTAGGTAGGATAATCGAATACTAGCAAGCTTTCAGAGAGTATTTACGTTCATTATGTATATTAGTATGTTTTTGCTAAGACAACTACACTGACTGACTGCTGCTCTCTTTCCGTTTAATCTTTGAACACTTGTGGATACGATGCAGGTTATCCTTGTTGGCCTCACAGCGCATCATACTGTTTTTTTTTTTTTTTGCTCCTGTAACATAAGAGATTTAAGCCCTGTTTTATCATCGTAATATCGTTGGGTATACACCTCCAATAAGAAAAACGAACAAAGTCAATAACTTAAGCTTTATTGTTCACCCGCTCGACAGTTGTAGATACTTTAAAATAATAATAATAATAATAGTTATAAAGGTACTCTGTAATGATTCCACTGGGTTTTATTTATATCGAGTACATCATATCTGTATGTAAAATAGAGTATCTAAATTAAAACATCTTGTTGTTCATCATCAAACCATTAAACAATTATTACAAATTAAACATCGGATCGGTTTGCACTTCTAATGGCCGATGATCTTCGATCCGATAGGTTCTTTAATCAGTTAATCAATCCATAAGCCTACTGCAGTCCACTGCTGTTCATAGGTCTCCCCCAATGTGCGCCAAAGCACCTCAAAGCTTTCTTAACAGATTTAAATTCCTATTTAACCTGTATCCCGACTGTTCTGAATCATTTATTTATCATTTTCAAATTGTGCTCCGAACAAAAACGTTCAAATTATCTACATCTACCTCATGGCATGCATTTAATTAAGTATAACTTTTTACTTTAAGCAGCTGTCGTACACTCGTTGAACGGTTTTGTTTATTTATGTAGTTTTTTATATCCGCGTGGTCAATAAGCAGAATATGAAAACTTATTGAGCTACGGTTTCCGTCTCTACGAACCGACTATTTGCAGGTCTGGGTAGAGATCGTCGTTTCTTCTTACATACGAGGAGCATTAACTGGCATAGTAAGTAATACCTTATTCTAGATTCTGTGGATCCTAATCCTATTATTATAGCCCCACAGTTTGTAAGGGTATTTTTTTTTTATTTTGTTTAAGAAAGATGTTTCTTTTCATTTTTTCCAAAATATTATATCGGGCGACTTAAATCACATTCCTTTCAAAATTGGAATGTGTCTGAGTGCCGTATATTCTCTAGAAATAATAAGCAATGCGTGCTAAGGATGAGCCGTGACGTCACTGTCATGTGACATTGTAAGCTATTAATCATGAAACGCATGCATGCGATCAGCGACTGAAAATCGAACAAACATCCGACTTGTAAAATATCGTTAATGGATATTTGGTTTGTGGTCTTGGTTTGAAATATGCTGCTTCGTGAAAATTCAGTAAATATTAGAATGTAAATTGTGGCATTATAAACAGTTACGATCGAAAACTGTTGTTTTAATGCGCCACGATATATTTGATTATTGCCAGTAACCAAGGCTTAATTAGTATAACATTTATAAGATAAAATACCTTGTTTGTTTAGCCGACGTCTATCTTCTCACTAATTTAGATGTAAAACTTAAGGTAAACTAAGGTGGCCTGGCAGAAATTGCATTTGGCAATAAGGCCGCCCTTTGTCCGTTTTTTTTTTGTTTAAATATTGTAAATTTTTGTTTAAAGGTGTATAATAAAGTCTATTATATTCTTTTCTAAAAATACACAACAACAGCATCTGAATTAGGTTAAACTACAAAAATAGAACCCACAAAGATGTTTTTAAAACCATAATTTGGCAAACAGGAAGTAAACGATAGTTATATGCGTCCCACCTGTATTTTAATATTAGAATTAATGATTAATTACTTAATCGGCAGGTACTGAGACAAAAATGTATACTTTATGTGTACGTGTAATACTATAATAAAATAAAACCAGCATCACATATACATATTCTGGCCATAAATACTATTAAAATTAAAAAACACTATAATATTACATTTATCAATCTACGTATAGGAACAGGCAACTAGCTTCATGACCGACTTAGTCTAACCGACTTCTTCTCTTGACAGTTCGAAAATGCCAATGATTGCTTCAGTTGAAATAAAGGATTATTATTTAGATTTTTGATTTTTAAATTTTTAATCTGTCATTCTAATCAAATATTCATAAGAATTACAGATTGTGTTTTCTCATTTTTGCGGCAATCGATGTTAAATATTTTTGTGATATTATACTGGAGTTGGGTGATGTTGAGAACAGAATTGCTGTGGTAGCATTACACATTACACAAAGTAGGCATGGAGCCAAATTCAATTTTCAGAACTCTCCATCCTCTTGATATATTTATTTGGTGACCCGTCTGTTCGTCTGTCCCCCTATAGTATAAAAAAAAAAAAAAAAAAAAAAAAAAAAAAAAAAAAAAAAAAAATTAGTCGAATGTTTGTAAACCGGGCTATTGATAGGTTCAATAAAAAGAATTCGACGCAATCCTGTCCAAAAGTACTAAAGACTTTATCTCAGAAAATGAATATAGCACCTAGACCCATGTCGCGAACTATAAAAACTGACTTAGGACTTGCAGCCTATAGAAGACGCACTGGTTCTTATTTAACTTATAATTTAAAAATGAATAGGGTAGTTAAATAAAACTAAAACAGGTCATAGAAAAAAAAATATTTACTGATGAGAAAATTTGTAAAGTAGAAGTCTAAAGGAGCTTCCCAATTAGTGAGCAGAGTACGAAATAGGCATTATCCGACTTCATTGATAGTTTGGTTGGGTGTAGCTATCAAGGAGTGACTGAGCCATATTTTTGAGGAAAAACTGCTTATGAGTTAAATAAATATTTCATCTATGACCTCTACTCTGACATACACTCAGAGAACTGATATCCACAATATAATTAATAATATATTCCATATTATAACAAAATAGTAGCACCGTACAAAACCTTATAATTTTCATTCAGGTTATTAACTAAACATTTTTGTTTACGCTTTCTATAAATACATATGTTTCTTGGTATTTATATTCTAAGAAATGAACATTCGGCCTAGTTAGACAATCATGACTTCATGTCACCCAGGTGTCAATACCGAATGGTGTTTTTAAAGATAAATTATTTCTGAAGTGTATTTTAGAAATATCGAAACTACGTTTTGTTTTGCTAATAAAAAAGTAATATACAAATAATGATTGCTAATTAAACAGCGTAAGAACTAAGAGTTTTTAGAATGTGCTAATTGTATATGTATATTTGCAACGATGAACATATCATTCTATTATCCCACTGTAGTCCACTTATGAATATATAGAATATTTAATGTTTATAGATAGATACTGTTTTGTATGTAACATTTTATAAAATTTCTTTAAAAAAACTCGGAAAATTAACAATTACTGAATCAGTTTATTACACACACACACAAAACACACGGTAAAAGATTTTTACTGACTGACATCGGAGCGTTTCTTCACAATTGAAATATATTTTTTTATATTTATTATATTTTAAATTTTAAGTTAAGAATACCTTTATATAATTTGCCAAAAAAATATATTCAATCATTATTTTAAAGTTAAAATCGTGAGAATAGCTAGAGATCATTAACATCGTATGTCTAAACCGAATTGTATTGTCGAAGTGGAAATGGAAAACCCGTTGGTCCATGTAGGAATCCGAACAATGCAACAATTTCATGCGTCATAAAACATCTCTACAGTATCCGAACTTCGACGCGAGATGAAAACGAAACGAGTGGCGTCCGTATCGAATAAAATAAATCGATTTATTTTCAAAAACGATTTCGTTATTTTCTTGACACGGGATTGAGGGGCATCGATGACAGCGTTTGTTATTAACCAAAAACCCTAAGATCGATGATTGTGGAGTTTTCAACAAATGTCACCGGCTGTGCAGATTTTACAAGACGGTTATTAGCGATGTTAAAAATAGAACAAGATTTATTTTTTAATCTCTTTAAATGACGAATTGTACAATTTTTATGCTAAAAACATTATTTTATAGATTCTAAGGAACTTAAGTCATCAACTAACCACTCGTATAATTTTGAATTTTAAGAATTTTAAGATAGAGGTACTCTTAGATAGGCAAACGCAGTATTACCGTTGTTAATTTCTTAATTCCCCAACGGCGAGTGGTCATCACACTGCCCCTCGGTAATTCTCTAGAGCTATGCCAATCAGCACTGTTCGGCAAAGAGATGTATATCCCATAGGTATGCAAGGGATATAGTATCAGGGGAGTGACAGGGAATAACAGAGAAGGGAAAGAACGATGAATAACGAGGGACAGAAAAGAGGGAGCGAGTTTTTAAAATTACTCGTATGGAATTACTAAATTTGTTGAAGTGTAAATTTGTCGCTGCCAAAAAGGATAGTGAGTTGCGCAATTTCAAATTTATTTATATATATATATATAGTAACAATTATATATATAGTACGGAGTCTATTTTCTGCTTGCTAGTTTACTGACGTTTGTGTTTGTTGATATTTGATCACACTGTACTCCAGAAGTTTTGCCCTTCAAACTTAAGTTTGACATATCTGTCATCGCTTTCTAATAAATGATTGCATTTTATTTGAAATAAAATTGAACTTGCTAAGTATATATAGCAAATAAAGCAAACAGATCACTTTCAATCTATATGCAGAAAGGAAGCTCTTAATTCGTCTGAGTTTTCCCTACCTGCTCTGTTCCTATTTGTAAAGCGATTTCAATAACAATAAATATTATTTTTCATGTAAATATTTTAAGTTCGATAAAAGAAATGTAGAATACACCTTATTAAAATTTATAATGATTTCTTGTGCATGGATGACGATAACACATTTTAAATACTTAAATATTGAAGTTATGAACGTAATTTTTCAATTCATAATTTTGGACATATAGGTAATTTTAAAAGTCGTACCTACGAACTTATATTTAACATTACGGGTGACGCTTTGATTATCTCTACCCTTCATGGCTTTGATAGAGGTTATCACACAAAAGAACCTATTTTTTGCAATTAAAAACTAATTAGAGAAAACAACAACAAATACGACAACTATGAAATATACGTGTAATATACATGTTTTAAAAAATATTATCTTTTAATAGAGAAAAAGGCTAACGTGTGCCATACTTCCAATATATATACTATATATATTTATATATACTAGCGAACCCGACAGACATTGTCCTTAAGTTGCTGTATAGATAAATAACCTAGATACCGACTGCAGCACAATTTGCCGGGCTAATTTGCGAATCTAAACATCAAAAAAATCATTCAAATCGGTTGAGCCGTTTAGGAGGAGTTCAGTGACATACACACGTACAGTAGAATTATATATATAAAGATATATATTAAATATATAATTTTGAGAAACTAAACGGTTCGGCTCTTCTTGCCTGTGCCGATCAGTAAAAGCCTGAAATTCACTACCAGCGCACGTGTTTCCTTCCCACTTTGATCCCGGGTCTTTTAACAGGGGCGTAAAAAAGTATCTTACCAGGCCATCATTGTGTTGGTCACCACACTGCATTGACTACACTTGCAATGAGGATGGTGACCACCACTCTTGGACTTTACTTATTGCTTTCCATCAGGCAGAGTGGAATCATTATGGTAGGCTTATATATATAAACAAATATTATAATAAGTCTAAGCATCCATCATAATTACACCTCCCGCTTTAAGCCACCTGGTCCTCAATTTTTTTAAGACAAAAAGTTATGTTATGTGTTATGTTTTGACGTGACTGAGCAACAAACATCCATCTATTGAAACTTTGGCAATTATCATTGTAGTATAAGATTTAATAAGAGTTTAATGCTGACCAGAGATTTACAACCCGACAAGAAAATTATTTACGAAACTTTATAAATTACATTCAACAAAATGTGAACAATATTGCCACAACTTTGCTTTCAATTTATCTGTAGAACTTTTAATCATTCGAGTAAAGCCGCACCCTTTGGCGGTGCTAATTAATTGCAAAAGTACCCACAGACGTATCCAACATAGTCCATTAGACATAAAACCCTAGCTTAACCGCTACTGTTGTTTTTCCATGACCCTCTGAGTGAAATCCCTAAAGTCCAGTCGAGTGACCAGTGTCAATAAACTACCTCACCCCTCGTTCACACATGAAAATATGATAAAATTGGTGGAAATCAGTTGAAATTAAGGGTCTGAGAACACTGGACAGTAAGTGACCGCAACTTTTGTTTTATTCATGGTAGTGTACCTGCTGAGAGGTGGCTTTAATTGGATTAAAGATTGTTGATAAAAGCGCTTTTAATGTAAGCGCCGGCGAGGTGGTTGGTGCCCGTTGACATTTCATTAAAGGGATAGTCTATTGATTTTAATGTCTCGCACGCTATTGGCCACTTTTTATACTAAAGCTTTTTGTGTAACAAAATGTGCCATTCGTTAATTTATAGTTTAATGTTGCAGTAGAATATGTGTTATATAGCTTTTTTGTATTCATACGTTAAGAATTGACAATGTATAATGTCGAATATACAATACAATGTCGAATATACTGTTGTTGAACATTGCATATTTAATTAATTTAAAATGAAAATTATGTTATTATTTGTCTATAAAATAAGTTTTCAGTACAAAAAGAAGAAAGTCTCTGATACTTATAAAAAGGTATGCAGAAGAAGAAGGCTTTGTTAGTAGAGACGATACAGTAGAAGAGAGGTTAAAGTACATAAAGTTTGTGATCGCGACTATTTATTTACCTTTGATAAATAGTAGTGATTGTGTAGTGTAGTGTGATGTACGAATATTTAAAATGTTAAAATTCATCAGTCACGAAATATCACCTAATTAAGTTATCTCTGCCCAAAGTTTGTGTGGAAGCATTTTTTATTTTTAAGAATTAAAGATAACACATTAAATACCGCAATCACATGCCAGGGCATAGTCAGATTTCAATAATAAAAACCTTTTTACCTGTACTAACCTCTTTCTTGCAGAGTCGGGTAATAAAGTTAAGTTATGTTAATTGAATAGCTTCAGTTTCACTCAAAACGCAGGAACGAGTTACTTTGAGACAGTGAGGTTGGCTTATGTAAGGTGTACATAATTATGTTAATCGAATTTGTCCTTAATTCAACAGGTCTTCCAATTTCTCAACAAATTATTTCTACGAGACAGCGAACCTCACCCAAAGCAGAGTCTTCATTTGAATCTTTATTAATACTACATAGAAATGAAAACGGAAATAAAATCCACATAATACATCAAGCGGTGGGCGCATGGCTGGCGTGGAAGGCTCGCCAGGCGGCATGTCAAGCAGCAGGAGTTCCCCGGTTAAATTGAAAAACAATCTCCCACTATTTTCGCTCGCCGAACGTAATAAATCTATGTACAAAAATTCTACACGTTATTTATGAAATCTATCAGACGGCACTGAACTATGCGTTTATTGTGGCGGCCCATCACAGGTACACAGTTTTTAGATGAAAGATTTATTTATTTTTATTGAAGAGTTACATCACTATGTCATACTGACGTTATACATTAGATATATATCAAACACTAACTCTTAGGATTTGAGTATAAATATTAATATTGTCGAATTATTGTAAACTGTTTTATCGGTTATGGTGTTTTGATGACTAAAGTAACTGCTTATATCTTAGTATGTATTTTTATAATACTTGTATAAGCCATACTTGTAACCCGTATCCCCTTAAAATTTTAAACGTACATGATATTGACACCAGAGGCATTTATAAAATTAAAAAGAAAATCTTTGTTATACTAAAATAAATAAACATAGTTGAAAATTCGGACAGCAGTCATCACAACGGCATGCAGTGTAATGCGGTGGGGCTATTGTGGGATTAATTGCATTAATCATGGCTAGTGACAGCTATTACATTTTTGGTGCTCGACTTTTGGCTCGACTCGCTCGACAGACAGAGTTTCACTAGACAATACAATGTACAATTTTCGTTTGAAACAATTACGAATCTATTTCGATTGTCTGTCAAACGTCTGAAATTGATTGAAATACATATCAAAGGTTCGGTGCACAGTAATTTTATTTTTTGTAATTGATTTTATAAGTCTAAGGAGGCCACAATTAATAGGTCTATTTTATGTTTAAAATTACTTCTATTTAATTCTTCTATCGATTATATTACGAATAGGGGGTGGCGAAGTCCCTTATTGTTTTTAATCATGAATTTTAATAATTTCTACACAATAAATGTAATTTTTGCAACATATCTTAATTAAATTAGTTATTTACATAAGCATATCCTATAATCTTCTGTACTTACCTCCCATACAAAAACTGTACAGGCAGATCATATTAATAAATGTTTGTAATAATAACCCGTTTACCTGTTTCTCTTCTATTTAGAAGAAATGTCTATAATTTTAAATTGCAACCCAGCTGAAAAACCTGAAGATCGATTAAGTTTTAAGAGCTTTTATCCATTAAGTTGATGGCTCTTGTAATGACTTCATCATAGCAATTTTCCATGCCGTAATCGTCGCGAGACGCTCCTCAAAAGAGCATTGAAAATTTATATACGTTGTATATAATGAGGTGCTCTACGTGTAATTATATTTTTTGCATATTAATTTTGGTTATGTGCGATCTGGCCAAAGAAGTCAGTTTTACATTAAAAAGATGTTTACTTCATATATTGTAACATATTAATTCATATAATACCCTTACGTTTAAATTCATGTGTATGCACTGCATCAACTTCTTTGTTCAGTTTCCTTATAATTAAAAGGTAAATTGAAACTGCTTCTTTTTTTATGGCAAACAAGCAGACGGGTTACGTCCGCGTTAAGGACCGTATCATAGGCAACATAAAAAGCTTGAAATATGCATGCAAAACATGAAATGCTTAAATAAGTATGAAAATTTGTAAAACATGCAACAATAGAGTTAAAAAAAAAAACAAAAACAATATAAAAAGTGGTAGGTTTTTTTTTAATTTATTAACAACTTACAATTAGTGAATTATTAATTCATAAATTATCAATACCAAAATGTAACAACTTTCCCAATATTCTATAAGTGAAAATTGTGTGTTTAAAGAGATTAAAGAGTTGATTGTTACACTTATCAATAGGGTAGCCTACTGAAAAATATCTAATATAAAATATAATCTATAATATAATATCATCATCACTAGATATTAGATGTAATATGCAATGTCCGCTGAGAATTGGGTAAATATGCAATTTTATATGCATACAATCATCATCATCATTAACATCTGGCTATCGCGAAACATGGACACCTCTAACTCAAGACCTTTTAAGTGTGCTTTCTACTATAAAACACTATTCTTCTTAAATATGTACATACATTTATAAATACAAAATCGTCTTCATTGCCCTCTTGCTTGCGTTCCAGACGATGTAGTCATTGTCCCGTAGACATACACTTTGTTTCGAGGTTATGTTTTTTGTTTTTATATATATACTTATCATTGTTTAAGATTTTCACAACACTTGGTGTTCATAAAGTATGTGTTATATAGGCATGATCAACTTGGTCACAAGTTAAATATAAACTCTGATCTGTTATAACGTTTTCTGAAACGCAACAAAGGAAGTATCTATATTGTTTATAGCTTATTATTAACGGTGTTTTTATTTAATTAACCAAATACAAACTAACGTGAAAACAATACTTATTTTATATACATTCAAAAACTTTAATCTTCTCGGGGGTCTTTAATGTCTGATTATTCCATCATTTTACATACACTGTTAAATTTTTTTGTAAAATTACAATTGTTTTACAAAACAAATATCAGCAAAATTCCAAATCAACGTATACTAATACAAAACATAACACAATTTGAGTAAAATTACAAGACATGTGAAGGAACTTACTATAATGAGTTGTAATTTTGGAACCTTTATGCACTAACCCGACACGTATTGTAATTTTTCCTAACTGTTGGTGAATTTCTAATGAAAGGTTGTAAATTTACTAAAATTGTTTGTAATCCGATTTACAATACTTTTTTTTGTGATATTACGAAAAAATGTTGAAACTATTAACTAATTCTATTTGTTTAAACAAATTTTTTGAATTTTTTTTCCCAAGAGGATAAGATATTTATTCGATTCATGAAATTCTGAATCGTTTGATACCTATATTGCAAAATCAAAATTTTAATTGTTAATCAATTTGTTAGAAAAAAAAAAACAACAAAAGATCTCAAGAAAGATTTCAGTACGTTAAGCACCGTTTCTTGAAAAATTGTAAACCATTTTCAACAGAATTTGTTTGGTAAAATTACACTATTTGTATTGTAATTTTGCTAAGTGAATTTCCGATCGCCGTTTGATAAATTTCATCAAATGTTTTGTAATTTTTCAATAATGAGTTAAAATTAATGGTGTAGTAAATTTACAACACATCTTTCTGAAATTACAAACCATTTTCACCAGAATTTGTTTAGTAAAATTACATTATTTGTATTAAAATTTTGCTAAACGAATTTCCGATAGTCGTTAAGTAAATTTCAACAAATGTTTTGTAATTTTTCGAAATTGAGTTGAAGTAAATTGTATTGTAAATTTACAAAACGGAATTATATTATTACTTTATAGTTGTGCGTAAAAACTTCCAACACTTTTTTTGTAAAATTACTACAGAAATTTTTAACACTGTGTAGAATAATATTGATGTTGAATTTTAGTATTTTAGATTATTAGAAAATTCAATTAAAAATACACTTAGAAGTATTTACTCGTAGATGCATTTTCGCCTTATACTCAAATGTAATTTTTCTATCGATGCAGCATGCGTAGGCGACTGGTGATGTGACAACGTTAGATGTCGATTGGTCTCGGTAACTCTCGCCGTACACAGAGTTGGCATGCAATCATCAATTATAACCGATTGTAACGGAGATCAAAGCAACCCGCCACTCATGTGTAACTTGAATGTAAATTATGACAACAAACTTACACAGAATTGTACGAAAGTTTGTTGAAATATAGTTATTTCCCATCGTTAAACTTTCATACAATACTATTTACACCATGGCTGGACTTATTAACATATTATGTATATCAGTTTAACATTTATTTAACATCTTAAAACCGTTACTAGCAACTTTTTGTTACTTTATATATTTCAGATATCACATGTAACAAATGGTTACATAAGTTGTTATGGACAGCAAATTTATTTTTTTCTATGTTTTTGGTCCGTGTTCAATTCCTACTGTTAATTCATTCTCTTCTTTCAATCAATAATTCGAATGTTATAACAAATGTTTTTCAGTATAACAATATTTAGATTTTCGAGCATTTTGCACAGGTACACGTTACCATTCAGTTTAAAAAAACAATTTTCTAAGAAAAACCGATTGATCTATCTTTGATATAATAAAATAGCGAGCTAATGCTTTTTTCGTGATATTTATTCTTGGAAGCATTAAAAATGTATATACACACACATTCACATACAATAGTGTTTAAAATTACTTTCAATACCTTGGTGGAGTGCTCTACGTAGACTTAGCAGCGTGCCGATCTCGTGGCGGCTATCAGATGGGTAGCCTCTCGCTCGAGACCATGGTTATGTGGTCCAAAGCCAGAGGATTCCACCGCATCGTATTGTGTGGCAGTAATGCATACCAAAGAAGCAACGGAACGGGAACGACAAGGAACGGAAGAGGACAAGCATTCTCCTGTCTCGCAGAGAACGCACAAGGCACCAGAGAGAGTCCGACATACCATCTCAACCTCAGCTCTGGTGATTTGATGACCCGTGGGGGTTTGCAAACGAAACAATAATTTTCAAGAACTCACGTTTTTATAGAATATTACTACAGGGAATATTTAGAATTTGACTCAAAACAATTGAAGTTGGCAAATGAAATTATGGGGTCCCTTAAATGTGTAAGATTATTAGCTTAACTATATTTACATAGATGTAGTATAGACAAGCTTGTAATTTTAGTGAAAGTCTGTGTTGTTCATGTTCAAATGAAAATTCATTTGATAAATCGCCCATAACAGTTTCATGTGTAACTCTCATTATAATTGCTTCCCACTAAACGTTTAGTTTAATTTGTACAATTGAGAAGTAGGTTAATAGATATTAAATCATTTCTTGTTATGTAGTACACAAAACAAAGGGATTCAGTGATCGGTCGTGAGGCACCAAGCTGATTTGATATATTCAGTGCTGCAGAATCGTGCGCACGAATGCGTACTTTGATTTATTACCCGTCAATACACGCACACAGTAAAACGAACGCCCACAAACATAACGGAACCGTTCTCACAGTAGCTATAAATATTAACAATTTTATCAAAAAATTTAAATATAGACTCAAATAATTGATTATTTGAACCGCGATAATGACAGGTAATAAATATTTTATTTTGAATACATAGTATTTATTAATGATTTATTACTTTTGGTAGTATCAATAACTGTATGCATCGCGCTTCTGAATAGACGAAGTCAGATTTTTGTGTTAAGTTCAAAGGTTATTTTGCATGCCATTAAACTTTGCATATTTTAAAATTACTTGAACGATACGAACGTCTCTAGTTTTAATATAAACCTTAAAATAGGCTTTAACATGAAGGTACATAAGACGCATACCACAAAGTTATAATCGAATCAAATTTGTGTGTGAACAAGTTTTGTGTATAGGTCTTTCTATAATATCAAAAACTTTACAATTATGTACATGGTAACGGCGGACAAGAAACGGATGGTAGTAATCATCTTTAAAAAAGTATGACCAATTTAGATGAGCTTTATTCTTAACTCCTTCATCTTTCATAGTTCTCATCAGAATAAAAACTAAAAGGAATCTAGGAGCTATATTTGATTGAGAACTTTTAAAAACTCCCATTAACGGGAAATAGCGAAATTGTATAATAACTATTAAAATTTCGAGTTCTATAAATTCTCAGTCTTCTCTAAGTTATAATAGCCAAATGTATTCAAAAACTGTTCGTCAACTTTTACAAAATTTATTAATATATGTTCTAATAATAAATAATTAATGTTCGTCAGTGGTGTTTATCAGCACAGACAATCTTCGATATGTAATAGTTACATTTTCGCTATTTCCCGTTAATGGGAGTTTTTAAAGTTTCTCAATCAAAAAGAGCTCCTAGATTCTTTCTAGTTTTAACTCTGTTGAAAACTTTACAGAATGACAATCACATCAAAAACAGGCAATCATGATTATAAAAATGGTCGTCAATTTTTTTTTAATGCGATATCGGGCAAACGAGCAGACGGGTCATCTGTCACAAGTGCGTTGCCGGTCCCTTTTCAACTTAGAGAAACAATCTTTTCCGCTGTACAATTCTTGTACTTCATATGCTAACAATTAGTCTCGAATGATATCGATCGACCCACCACGGTAAATCTTACAAGTAACTTTTGAAATTAAACACAATTCTAAATTGCTACGTTAAATGTAGTTGCAAGAGCTGCCTCTTAACATTACTTTAAAAATTATTTTGTATTTATCATAACCATATAGAAATTAAGACGTGACTAGTTTTTCAAGTGACCCAATTACACGGGATGTGTTGAATGGAGGCTATGTTTACAAACATCCTAACCTAGGCTAATGATGAACGACAGGGCGTGTGAGGTAATCAGCGTGCCGTTGACCTCAGTAATGACTCGCCGATGACGTTGCATGTACCAAGCACGTGCTTGAGTCACAATGGGAAATGAGACAGATGCCATTTTTTATGGTAATTCTGATTGGGTGTTATTGATTGGGTTTTAATTTCGTTTTCTGTTGCGTGTATGAGGAATTTCATAAATTAAATGTGTTTACACTCAATATGTTATTCATAATCATATCAAACTTCTCAACAAATTTGAGTAAGTAAATGTACTAATATACTTTTTATTGCTATTATTTTAATATGTACTTATGAGAAACGACACCTACCCGTACTTGCGGCCTAAATAATGTGTACGAAAACAATGGAAAGAGGTGGGCAGAGCAGGTGTCTGCTTAAATTGCTCCCGAATGGCAAACAACCTTTTTTTTTAGCTTGTGAATAAACGGCAACGTTTTTATAACTAAAGACAAAGAGGGACTGGTACTCATAGTAAGCGATATACCAAATGATTATACCATGGAAGTAAGTCACCGTCCTTAACTCATGTCAATGGATCACACCCAATATCGTTGAAATCAATTTTGCTAAATATACAAAGCATATACAACATTTTTACCAAAAAACAAATACCCACTAATAAAAAAATGACAATATGACACAATGTAATCGACCAAAATATGAATACAATGATAAGTAAAATGTCAGTCACACATTTGTCAACATAAACAAGACAGTTGCCACAGTTTTTTATCGTTTTTAATTCATACCATTGTCTTCTAGTGTGTCAATTCCGTCAGATTTCTGGTCATGGCGTCCAACATTGAGCCGTCAGTGGAATGAAGACAAATAGTTATCATGACTTTCAAAAAGAAAGTGTTTGCGCAAATTGAATAAAATGCAGTTATGGAGGTCTACATCTGTGTTTAGAATCGGGGCCATATTAATAAACGTGTCGCTTTTATGATGAATGCTTTTCTTTTATTTTTATAAAATAATTAGGAATAATTAATATTATTCTATATATTATATAATCATCCCGCCTTAGGAATAATTCATGTGTTGCGGTAGAATTTACAAACATTCATACAACGGACATAGAGAACACATAAGTTTTTGTCCCGTGTTCGAATTGTTGGGCTCAGCAATCAGGGTCACTAACCACTAGACCAACAGGCCAGTCAAAAGCTTTTTGGCTTTGAGTTGTGAGTCTTGCTGGTTCCACTGCGTTCTTTAACTCAAATTATGTTTGATTATTGTACAGGTTAAATAATTCAAAATATTATATTATATTATATATGGTTTAAAAAATTCATTTAATAATTTCCAACGCAAATACACTATATTATTTAGTTCTGATAATTTATGTACTGAAGAGCGACATACATACTTACTCCGTAAATTTATAAAGCCCGCTTCTTGTATCGTTACGGCTGATGACCACACTATTCAGCCATTTATTAGCTACAATTGATATGTCCGTCTTCATAACGGAAACGGGTGACATTCAACCCGAATACATCACACTTCGCCAATATACAAATAAAACAGCTTAATTAAAATAGATCTATATAATACACAGTCACTAATAAATACTTACAGCTTCATAACGAAGGTTTTTTGTGAAATAAGTAAAGTGACTTACGAGAGGAATCACTCAGGAACAGGTTACAGTTATAATTCTACTATTAGTAATGATACGCTGCTCAATTGGACAGTACTATTTATAAACCCAACGAAGCAACTCCACTGCTGCCTGTTGGAGTAAGGTATATAATGACGAGTGTCTAAATCAGAGAAGAATAACTTGGGAAGGATCCTCGCCGTGAAATGACATGGGTATTATTGGTTTTATTAAAAGTAACAATCCTTAAAAGTTTTAATATTGTAAAAACTTTGGAAACCATATAATGGTAGGCATAGTGTTTATAATTTTTTATCTAATTTGTATACCTGATTATGTTTTTAGTTGTACTTTAAAGGACGGCCTATAAGAGAAGGGTATTTCTTTTATGGTTCATATGAAGGGGAGAGTCTGTGGACAACATCCAAGCTCATATTACAAAGTTCCTGTGAGGCAGTTCAGTTAGTAGTTCTAGGGTGGCATCTAGGTGTGGCAAAAACGTCTTCGCAAGTTTAGTGATGCTGGAGGGTACTATTTTAAAGAATTTTAACCACCTGTACCAATAAAATCAATAAATCTATTTTGCCAAGTAAATGCGCAACACACGCACAGTACATACTAATACTAACGAGTACTGGAATCCTTAGATGACCCCCAGGTGATATAGACTGTATTTTTTATATGTTTTTGGGCAGGGTTTATTTGTTTATTTAATTGGTTGAGTGTTTTCAAAATGTAAATCATTAATACCTTTTGAAGTGCATGGAGGGAAAAGCATTTATTGTTTTAATACTTCTGATCATAAGAAATGTTCGGTACAGATCGTTCCCTAGCATTATGAAATAGAGAAGTCCTTAGCTGCCGATAGACCTGTCCATCAAATAAAAGGCGGTAGACGAATATTTTACTTCTAAAAATGTAATCTACGCTTAGTAAGTACAGTACGCTATTCCCTTAAAGCTATTTGAATATTATAGAATTAATAAGTTAGGTTTTATTCAAGAAGTCATTCTATAACAATGAAATGTACTTCTTAAAATTCTGATTATCGCTTTCCTAACTTATCAAAGCGTAAAAAATAAGAGCATGGATTATTTTTATATTCTACTGTGGTGGTTTTCCTTCTTTCTTATTCACTTTATATTTTAAGAAACAACAACATATTCAATCATCTGTAGAGTTAGGACCAAACTGTTAGGTGCACTTAGCCCAGTCGAATTAGGATTTCAAATCGAATAATTAAAAAAGTAGCAATTTTTCTTCGGAAATCGGGGGCGGGGGGGGTGTCACTAGCCGTCTACATTTTGGTTTTCGGGATTCGCACCCTGTTGCGTCATCCGCCATCTTGAGTGTGATATGTGTGATTGAACAGATCGTTTATTTTCAATTTTACACGAAAAAAAGGTCATTACCAAAGTTGTTTGGAAATCAAATTCCTACAATTTTGTCCTAGGATCAATATTTTTCGATTAAAACCTGAAAAAAGGGGGTGAAATTTTGGTATGGCGTCATCACCTTTATTTTCCATTTCACAAGAAAACTGATCAGTCACAAAGTTGTTTGGAATTAAATTTTATACAATGTAATAATTTTTTCGATGTCGACCGCGTTTATCATCTAACTCGACTGGGCTAACTCACCAAACACTCCTCGAGTAGCTTTGTGCTTTGGTTAATGCAGCTAACAACAAATTCGAATCAGTTCTTGAGATAATTATGATGTAATTCCAGGTGGGCACTCTCTTTTGTAATGTAATTAGTAAACTATATCTTAATAATTTGATTCGACAGTTGATTCACAGAATATAATAACCGACACGTCAGTTTACTACGAAAATCCGCATTACCATAATCATATTTTCATAGATGATGATGACTAGCGTAGTTTGGACAATCGGATATCAAGCGGTGCGACTGACATGTAAATCGTGATCGACCGGGTTTCAAACCCGCTACCACGGACTACCGGTGCCACCGGGCTGACTCAGCATTACTGACACACCTGCTTTGGTGACCGACAAAAAATAAAATAGTTATATGTAGTTGGTACTGGCGCGTCGACGTGATATTAGATTCTGCAGTTATTTTTAGGAATACATAAGGTGAGACTATTAGTTTCTGTAAATGTTTAAACATTAAAGAGAAAATAAAAATATAACTTTTCTTTTATTTTTTTAACAATGTGAGAGTTTGTTTAGAGTTGGGGTTATGATCTTTATATACTGGATGAGGTTTAAAACAGATACGAAACTTTCTCCTTTTAATTTGTTGTACATATTACCGTTTTACGTAACCCAATTAATAATGGTTGATGATGATCTAATAATTTATTAGAAATCGTATAGGTATCATATATATCATATTTAGATTACCAAAACTTAATGTTTGAGTATATATTGTAGTTTTTTGATAAAAGTGCACATAAGCACATATGATTGAGAACAGTGGAATTCGCAAATCTAATATACATAATACATATATAGGTAGAGTGGCGCCTGTGTCGTATTGAGGGGTAGGCAGGTAAGTATTAAATATATGTAATTAGTCCCATTTTTGTAATATAGCCTATTGCAGTCATCCAAGCACTTACAAAATAAATTTTGAGAAATTGAGAATACCTATATTGAAAATTAAACCTAATATAAAAGAGGTATGTACAATAGGGACATATTTATAGGTATTTTAGAAAAACCTGATCCAGGAAACGATCTAAGTTTGATGTTATAAATTCACAGAATTATAAAAATATATTATAAATATAGTTCATAATCTATACTTCTTAATAAGACGAGTTTCTTTTATATTTTTAGTTCAGAGAACTCACACGTTTCTTTATACCTATCCATTTTATTACCTGCTTTATATATTAAAATACAATATAATACATAAAACGGTATTCCCACCGACCTTCGTCAAAATTTTATCTAACGCCTTATAATCATACACCTCGTTTTTTCTATGATTCCCTGATCCTCTTAATGCTAAAAAAAGTAAAGATGATGTTTTTAATCTATGGTTTGAAAGATTGACAGGTCGGTTCGTTCCCGCCGAGCCCGCAGCACAGGTAACAGGTTTGATTAAAAATATTTCAGCAAAAGCTTGCGATGCTATCTCAGGATACCTTTATATTTTTTGTATTTTTATTTACAATTTATTTCATCAGCTGTTCCATTTTTTGAGTTTTTGCCAAATTAAATTTTAAATGTCGTTGTAAAGAAAAGTAAAGTATGAATTCGTTTAGCAAATTTTAAAAAGACACGATTCAATGTTTTTCTAATTCTTAGCAGTTTAAAAATATCAATAATACTGGAAATCTTTATCTTTTTGAAATTATTAGGAATTTTATATTGAGACCTAATAAACTCTATGCTCTAAATTTTAACACCGACACCTATTCCAAAAATATCGTTTTACTGTAGTTAAATAATTTTATGACCACATTAATGTAAGTTCACTAAATGAAAATAAAATGTGTAAAAGTAATAAAAAATCTGTTAAATATTTAATAGTTCTGGTTTAAGATATTACGAAAATAAAGTAGATTTAACAGTACACATCTAAACTTTCTTGACATTGTTACATAAAGTTAAAAGTAAATATCAGGCTCAGTTGCAAACATCTTAACCACTAGCAAATGCACCCCTAACAAGCGGCCATTTCTCAAATTATAAGAACGCATTCAACGCAAGGGGACCCTTACTAAAAAAATATCGAACTGAAGCCATCCCCTAAAATTATTTTAGTGAAAAGAAAGGAACTTAATACAGTCCCCTCCATGCCTCCCGGGCGCACCCCTATGGTGGGAATGTGTGTGTGTGTATAAATGTTGAGAAAATTACGTATGTGTGCGGCCTCAGAACGAACGGCTGACAGTTGGGTACGGGTAGGAAGGAAGTTTAAGACTTTTTTAAAAGAAAAAAAAAACATTATGCAGCACCATATAGCATGTATATAGTTAGTCTAAGTTTGCTATCATGGGCTTAAAAATATATATACATACATTCATATTGTACTAATATAATATTTTAATAGAATATTTTATTTTATTCACTATTTTTATATGGACAGACAAAAGGAGTGCTTTAAATAACAAAAAACAACTAATTTGTTTTACTCATTAGTTGATTATACAGCTGATGGGATGCTACGTCGTATATTCGAGTCATCAATCCCTTAAAACTTAAGCATTCAACCAGTGCGTCCTACACATACGGAGCCGAAAAGTGCGATTGAGCGTGCGATGTTAGGTGTTTCTCTAGTCAATAGAATTCCACACGAAGTCATTTGGTACAGAACTGAAGTAATCGACATTGCAAAGTATGACCATTTCAAACTGACATCTTTTAATGTTCTCTGTTTTCAGAGGTGGTTAACTTTCTGTCTTGATTACTTTTATGTGTGTTCTCTGTTTACTCAAAGTCGTTTTTTTTTACATATTTTAGAATTTCTCTTTTTGTTATAAGATAAATTGTACGAACAGTTTTTAATTAGTTGGGTGGATTGGATGATAATGATAAGATTGTGAAGAAATCGAGGGACTTCCTCAAATATAGGCACACCTAAAATATTTTGGTATATACGAGTATGTAATTTCTTGCCTGTTCTTCACCATAGGATCTATGTTGTGGAAGCCGTAGCTAGCTTCACGACTAACTTAGTCTGACTGACTGCTTTTCTTGAAATTTTGAAAATATCTATGATTGATTTAATTGAAATAAATAATTTTAATATTGATTTTGATAAACTTACCTGACTGAGTGTTCTATTTCCCCTCGATATGACAGAAGACATCCACAGTGCGTCGCCATCCCGATCGATCTTGAGCATCACGAGACTATACGTGAATACCTCATGACAATGTCAAAACAAAAATAACATATAAAGAATCCTTATACCATGCACAAACTTTATTATAACTTGTGATAATACATAGTACACCCATACTTATTTTAATATAGATATTTAATAGAATATAATATTCTTTATTGTACGCCATAAGAAATTACATTAACTCTTAAATTAGCATTAAATAAATTGTGCAATGGTCGGTTTACTAAGCATTAAAATAAGTATCAAGTAATTTAAAAAAGTTTATTTACCCGATTTCTTCTCAACAACAATAAAAACAGCAATTTTAGCGACTTCTAGATAATTGATTACAACATATGTATGTATATCCGACAGTAGGATTTTATTTTAACCATTGATTTGAAAACCTGTATGTGTTAAGATTTTTTTTATTTTAATTGGCAGTGTATTCCAGCCAGCCGTGTCGTTCGTGTTAGATTTATCAATGATCGTTGTGGAATGCAATCCTTTCTTTAAAAACCAATCAGCAAGGTTTTCTGGACTTAAGAATCTCGTATGTGTATCGTGAAGGAGCTCAAAGCTTCCCTTAGGGTAAGAAGGTATTTTACAATAAAGAAAGGATGTGAGCGTTCCGAAGAAGGCGTATACTCGTAACAGTCGATTTTTTAATGAAATTCATTAACATAACCCTCTTAAAATGTTAAAGTTTACTTTGTGTGTTTATATAGGATACATATTGCAATACATTTTGTTTTCTCCAAAAGTTTATACGGTAACATTTATTATCATTCAAATGCATACCGTTAAAAAATGCTCATCAATAGATAGTGCAGATGAGAAGTGTCTTGATACATATCTAAGTTCCTATTATTTTATAAAACTAAATATCCTCCGCACACTTTAATCTATCAGAATACAATTAACAACATGGTTAGACGCCTAGGATACACTGGACGAAATGCTATGTGACAATAAGTGGAAACCGTTTACTACTAAGCAGTACTACTACAGTGCAAACATTGCCAGTAGAAAGCCATTAATGCGCGTTAATAACTTATCCACCTTACTAAAGTCTGCTTAAATGACATCATCGTCACCCTGTGTCAAGACGATGATGTAATCGGCTTTTTCTACTAACTCAGGAGAAGGAAGAAAGTTTTAGCAAGTAGTGATTGTATGAAGTCATGCTGATTAGTGGTCACTTAAATACAGTTTTAAATGTTTTTGGGCAT
Source organism: Tyria jacobaeae (assembly GCA_947561695.1). Classification (NCBI taxonomy): domain Eukaryota; kingdom Metazoa; phylum Arthropoda; class Insecta; order Lepidoptera; family Erebidae; genus Tyria; species Tyria jacobaeae. Next base: position 14,364,494 of record OX387218.1, read on the forward strand.
ACTAGTGATTTAAAAACTTTCGCAAACTTAGGCATTACTGATTTGATTAGATGGGTATTATCTGCTGACTTAAAGATGCGTACGTACCACTTTACTGATTTTCCAATTTAGAAAGATTTTTTTCCTAAGTCAGTGAGTAGAGAGTCAGATTAATAATATATGTATTTTTAGGGAGTAATGATGACTTTGTGTTAGTAGCAAAAAAGTAGTTCTAGTAATGAGTTAGGCTTAAAAAGTAACCCATTACTAGAAATGTATCTCTTGAGGACCTAAATAACTACATAAGTGTATATTGCAATGGCGAATATATTTGTAGTTGCCACAAATATTATTAACTTAATTTAAAAAAAACACAAAAAAAAATGTAGTAGTACTTTCGTGTATCCGTACCCTTTAGAAAAGTACCGGGCGGGTGCGGCGTCGATCGTCGGTCGGGAAATCAACGCATATACACACATACACTCAAACGCAACTACACACGCGTCGCCCCACAGAAGGGCATGAAAGCTTGCCCGACAACCGAGATATGTGAAGTACATATAGCTGTGGTATGTTGTTATACATATGTAGGTGAAGATATGTTACTATTTCTCTGTCGGGATTGGTGTCAAAATAAATGTTGCAGTATTCCTAGAAAAGTAAAGACGAACACAAATTATTTTGAAAACATTTTCCACTGTTCATTATCCATTGAATAGTAGTAGTAGTAGCAGTATTGAGACAGAATAGTGTTATAATTTATGAAACATAAATTTCGCGAATGAGCCGTTTAAAATGTATTCTAAGCATAAAATGAAAGGTGAAGTTATTATCACACAAAGAAATACCCAAGTTTCTTGACTTTAGAAAGCAGATAATTAAATGTTTTCTTTATTGGATAAATTAGTGATAACTTCTATTTAAATACTAAAAGAATATAGTTGAAATCCATCAGTTGTAGACAAAGTAGAATAAGATACAAGGTAAATAATTACATCTATTCGTAAAGCTAGCAGAGGTATAAAACATTAAACTTAAAGAATCTAACATCAAACATACCGTTATTGTAATCAAGTTGTTTTTTTTTAATATAACTTTTTTTGAATATAAGATAAAAATATCACATCATAAGCATACAATATTCGTAAAATATTTAAACAAACATAATACAGAACACAACATAGTATTACAAAGCAAGAGTATACTACGAGTATACCCTCGCATATGTCGGCTTCTCACGTACATTTCTACAGCTCTCAAATCGACTCGAGTATGGATTACATACATCAGACGACTTGAGCCACCCTATGCGAACTGTGATGTACAGCTTCAAGACATAAGCACTAGCGATGTATGAACGTTCCTCAATTCCGACCATTTTAACAGACAGTGTTCTCCACAATGTATTAGATGTAAAGAACGGACACACAAAAAAATGCCTGTGGCTAAATGATATCTATGAAAATTTGATTTACCTTCATAAAAATAAATCGGAACAGAAATGATATGCAATTTTTATACATATGTATGTACATACAAACATACATTCACGCCTGTGTCGCCGAAGGGGTAGGCCGAGGTGTAATTAGCCTACATTTTGGCGATTATAATTTAATCCCATTTACGTAATAGAGGGCAAGCCATTCCATGCACTTTTAAGGATTGCATCTGTAAATTAGGAGTATATTGACAGGAAAGGTAGCATAGATAAGAAAAGAAAGGATATTGCTCATACAGATAGATTGGGGAGTATAAGCAAAAATACCTCTAACGAATTTTTGTAATAGGTATATATACATATATAAAGGTAAATTAGCTGTACTTACCTCCAAACTTAAAAAAAAAATAACATAGATACAAATCGACATGTCACAAAAATGTGTTTTCGTTTTATAACACTACATCACTTACATTTTTAGCATACCTATAACTGGAACTGGCTGTTGCCGGGTAATCCTGTACCTTAATATGATTATAAAACAAACCTTTCTCGAATAAGAACATACTCAACAAGCCAGTAAAATTAGTACTAAAGCTAAATTCATTTATTTAATTCATTATTATTCCATAATAATCTCTTAAGTCCTCTCCAATCCGGCTTAGGCCCGGTCACAGTACTGTTACTGCACTGCTGAAAGTGACTGGCGATATTAGGGAGGGCATAGAAGGCACCAAGGTTACCGTTCTAGCCCTGATTGACTTTTCTAATGCCTTCAATACCGTCAGTCACGATGTCCTATTATCCATCCTGTCCTATCTTATGATCTCATCAGAAGCATTGGAATGGTTCTCCACTTATCTTCAGGGACAACAACAGTGCGTTCGCGTTGATGACCTGTCATCAAATTGGTGTGAACTCCATACTGGCGTCCCTCAAGGCGGAATTCTATCTCCACTTTTGTTTTCAATTTACATTAATCTCATAACTCAGGACCTTCAGTGTGCGTATCACCTTTACGCCGATGACTTGCAGCTGTACACGCAGGCCAGCATTGAGGATATACCGCAAGCCATTGACAAAATTAACGAGGACTTAGATTTAATAAAAAGCTGGTCGGAGAGGTTTGGATTATTCGTGAATCCCACTAAATGTCAGGCAATTATCGTAGGCAGCAAACGACTTATGGGTAGGACTGATATGACTTCCATCTCACCTGTAGTCTTTAATAGCTCAGTTATACCCCTAAGCTCAGTGGTTAAAGATCTGGGCTTACATATTGACTCAACTCTTGATTGGCGTGCCCAGGTGGCTCACGTGAACCGGAAAGTGACTGGAACTCTCCGAAGTCTATATCGCCTTAAAAATTTCCTTCCGACTAAAACCAAGACAATCCTAATGCAGTCCCTTATCATCCCCATAATCGACTATGGTGATGTATGTTATTTCGACCTGAATACAGATCTGCTAAATAAACATGACCGACTTCCTAATAACTGCATTCGATTTATTTTTAATTTTCGCAAGAATGACCACGTATCTGCTTTACGTACTGAATTAAAATGGCTTCCGATTCGCCAGCGACGTAATCTTCGCGCACTGACTTCTCTCTTCTCTTGTCTTAACTCTCCATCTCCTCCATCTTATTTAGCACCCTATCTTCGTTTACTGTGCTCAAATTATGACAGAAACCTTCGTCCCTCACACAACAATCTTCTATTATGTCCCCCTCATAACTCCAACTTCGTGAACTCTTCGTTCTATGTCCAATCTGTTCTTCTTTGGAATGCGCTCCCACTCGAAATCAGGATGTCCACAAACCGCTTCACGTTTAAACAAAGGGTACGACGTGATCTCCTGCTCAATGAGTTGCCTTAATTGTCGCATCATTTTTTTTTCTTCTCGTTCTTCTCTTTTTTTTTTCCTTTTTTTACGTAAGTAATAATGTATATGTAATAATGTGTATAATATTGTTTATTCTTGTATTTCTACTACTTTTAAAGTAGTTCCTTTTTTTCTCCCTTATTCTTCGCAGCTGCCACTTTTATTTTTTCTACGCCCCAAGGTTCACTGGTAGAGAATGCCTAAGGCATTAAGTCCGCCTTGTACAATATATGCATAAAGTTAAATAAATAAATAAATAAATAAATAACTATTTACCTTATGTAATTGGAAGATAAAAAATTTTTTTCGCGGGTAGGTGTCGAAAAGATAACACGCGCAATTAAGATCTCCCAAGTAATTATAATTTATTATTAGAAAATTTTCATTAAATCATATGAAATAAAGCTTACTGTTATAGTGTACTTACATTAATCAAATAGTTCACATGAATTAAGCTGAATATTTGAATCACCTGCCAGCCCACTTACACAATTTTTTAACACTTAGAAACATATATAATTTTAATCAATAGCAATAATCAACAATAATGTCACAACTTGCGGATATCCAAATTGCTCAAAGTTGTCTTGAGGAAAGCTTCTCAAAAAGAATGGCTGAGCTGGAGGCACAGTTGCACACTGCAGGGAACTCTAAGGAGACGGTGGCCCGGGTCTCAGAAGAGTTTAGAACATTCCGGGAGCTTATGTTCAACATGTTGAGTCTACTCCGCAAGCAGATTAATGAGTGTGTCAAGATAATTGATGTGATGGAGACCCGAAATCGACATAAAACACTACTCTTTATGGGTGTACCCGAAGCTGATGGAGAGGATTGCAGCAGAAAACTTCTTGATGTGATCAATATGAAGATGGGTCTTAAGGACATCACTTCACAAAATATCAAGCTCTGCCACCGCATTGGTGCCCCAGGCAAGGAACATCATCGTCCTATACTGGTGAGGTTAGTCACGACGGAGGTAAGATCAGCTGTTTGGAGAGTGAAGACGACTCTGAAGGGATCAGGCTTCTCAGTACGAGAGTTTCTAACTAAAACCCGACAGACAGCCTTCAGCATGGCCCGGCAACATTTCGGTGTTTCTTCTTGTTGGACGCAAGACGGTACTATAGTGATCAAAGCCTTTGACAATAGCCGTCATAAAATAACATCCACAGAAGAGCTGAAACTTTTGACAGCTAAGTATCCAAAAGCGATATCCACAATCAGGAATGAATCCGGGAATGCAAGATCTGGCGTAAGTGCGAAAAGTCCCGAAGATAGATAGACATTGGTTTATGTTTACCAATGCTGTGCACTTCGTAGTTCATAATCAGTTATTTAACTCATACATATTTCGTTTTGCTGACAATACTGTACGGAAGTTAACCATACTTTTTCCGTCTAACAATAGCATATACACTTTTTCTTTTCATTACCTACTTTTTTCAATAATACATATTTGAATCAATCTTTATTATTGTGACAGCCTCTGCTTGTTTATATCAGATTGTCAAGTTGACGTTTAGTAAATGCTATTTCTCGATATGAAACGTTTGGAAATTAGTAAACTCCTTTAAAGGACAGCTAGATTGAACTGCACTTATATATTTTTTTTTTTTTATAATTGTTTGCTGTATACTTTATTTTTCTACTTATGTTATTGCGTTTTATTTTTTTTTGTTCTTATGTTTTGTTATTTTATATAGCATATTTATTGTGTGACAGCTGGCGGGTGGTGTTGAAATAATTGAGCTTGGTTAATTTTTTTTACTGTATATAGCTTTTGCTGTATACTCTTAAATAATATTTTGTAGTATTTTTTAAATTAGAATCATATACTTGTGTAGGTATAAATATATAATATTTATAATTTTATGACCGAAGTTGACGAAGTGTACTTTTCTGCTAGTGACTCTTCTAATAATGATAGTTTCAGTTCCTTGACTGAAACACTGAGTGATCGATTGCGACTAACATTTAAAGAAACTAACTCTCTTCTAAATGTATGCCATATTAACGCGCAAAGTCTTCCCAGGCACTATAGTGAATTCATAGAAGCTTTCACCAACAATGCCGTTCATGCCATCCTGATTTCTGAGACCTGGCTCAAACCTTGCCTACCTTCTACCTCTTACGCTCTTCCCGGCTTTGTTTTGATACGCAATGACCGAATCGATAAAAGAGGTGGTGGTGTCGCCATCTACCTTCGAAGTTCCTTCCTTTATAAAATTCTTGATTCCTCCCCCTCCAATTCCTTTACCACTGCAGAATTCCTTTTCCTTGAGGTTTGTGTCAGGGGTATCAATATCGTTCTGGGCGTAGTCTACTGCCCTCCTGTCGCTAATTACTTCTCCAGTCTGGAAACAGTACTGGAATCTTTAGGGTCGGAATACTCACACCACATCATTATGGGCGATTTCAACACAGATCTCTTAGCCCTAAACTCTCCCCGAACTCGCAATCTTTTTAACATCGTCCACTCAGCCTGCCTCCATGTCCTACCCCTTCAAGCCACTCATCATAATGTTGACAGTCAGAGCACGTGGCTTGATTTAATGCTCATCTCTGCTCCCAATCTTGTGTCTTCCCATGGTCAACATCCTGCTCCTGGTTTTTCCCGTCATGACCTTATTTTTCTATCTTATGTCCTAAAAATTCCCAAATCTCCTCACAAATTCTTATACATGCGGTGCTATGGGCGTATGGATTTAGAAAAACTTTGTGCAGATGCTTCCAAACTAGACTGGATGAATGTGGCAGCAGCTACTAATATGGATGATAAGGTCAACGTTTTTAATAACAGTATAAATAATTTATATGATCTCCATGCTCCTATTCGAAAGGTAAAATTGAAGCGTCAGCCAGCACCGTGGATGACGGAGGAGGTAAGGGCGGCGATGAGAAGGAGAGATCGGACTTTCCTTAAATTCAAAACTGATCGCTGTGAGGCCAAGTGGAACACTTTTAAAGCGGCAAGAAATCGGTGTAACATGGTTATACGTAACGCCAAACGCCGACATATTCTGCAAAATATAGAAGCTTCATCACCTTCCAGTATCTGGAAGTTCCTTGGCACATTGGGTATTGGCAGACAGCAACACACTGAGTTTCAGAAGACAATTGGTTTGAACGATATCAACCGTCATTTCTCCTCTGCGATTGAGCTGGATCGTCAAACCAAATGTCGGACCCTGGACCATATTGCTACTCTGACCGGACCCAATTTGGACAGCTTCAAATTTTCTCCGATATCTTCTGGGGACATCAAAAAGATTATCCTTTCCATTCGTTCGAATGCTGTGGGCTGTGATGGAGTTAGTCGTAGAATGATTGTTAACATTCTCGATCATATTCTTCCAGTAATAGCTCATATTATTAACTTTTCTTTTGACTCAGGAACCTTTCCTTCTCTCTGGCGTAAAGCTTATATCATACCTTTACCAAAAAAAAGTAATCCTACTCTTCCTGAACATTTCCGTCCAATCTCTATTCTTCCCTTTCTCTCTAAAGTTCTCGAAGCTTGTGTACATAAACAGCTCTCTCATTTTGTCTTCCAACATAATCTCCTAAGTCCTCTACAATCTGGCTTCAGACCCGGCCACAGCACCGTTACTGCGCTCCTAAAAGTGACTGGCGATATTAGGGAGGGGATGGAAAGCACCAAAGTTACTATTCTAGTCTTGATTGACTTTTCCAATGCTTTCAATACCGTCAGTCACGACGTCCTGCTATCCATCCTATCATATCTTATGATCTCTTCAGAAGCATTGGATTGGTTCTCCACTTATCTTCAGGGACGTCAACAGTGTGTACGTGTGGATAATTCGTTTTCGAATTGGTGTCATCTCTGCACCGGCGTCCCTCAAGGCGGTATTCTTTCTCCACTATTGTTCTCAATGTATATAAATCTCATAACTCAAGATCTTCAATGTGCGTATCACCTGTATGCCGATGACTTGCAACTGTATACACAGACCAGCGTTGAAGACATATCGCAAGCGATCAATAAAATAAACAAAGACTTGGAGCACATAAAATGCTGGTCGATGAGGTTTGGTTTATCCGTTAACCCTGCCAAGTGTCAAGCGATAATCGTAGGCAGCAAAAGGATCATGTGTAGGTTAGACACTACTTCAATCGTACCTGTAGTTTACAATGACTCAGTGATACCCTTAAGCCCAGTGGTTAAAGACCTTGGTCTACATATCGACTCAACCCTAGATTGGCGTGCCCAGGTAACTCATGTTAGCCAGAAAGTGACTGGAACTCTCCGTTCCTTATATCCGCTAAAAAACTTTCTTCCCCATAAAACTAAAACTATCCTCATGCAATCCTTAATCATTCCTATGATCGACTATAGTGATGTGTGTTATTTCGACCTGAATGCAGATCTTCTAAACAAACTAGACCGGCTTCTCAATAACTGCATTCGATTTATTTTCAATCTTCGCAAGTATGACCACGTGTCTGCTTTACGTTCCGAATTAAAATGGCTTCCTATTCGCCAGCGTCGTAATCTGCGAGCACTAACTTATCTTTTCTCGTTTCTTAACTCCCCATCTCCCCCTTCCTATTTAACTCCCTACCTTCGTTTCTTGTGCTCTAATCACGATAGAAACCTTCGTTCCATAAACAATAAACTTCTCTTGTGTTCCCCTCATCACTCAGACTTTGTGAACTCCTCGTTCTACGTACAGTCAGTTCTTCTCTGGAATGCTCTCCCGCTCGAAATCAGGATGTCCACTAATCGCTTTATATTTAAAAGAAGGGTACGCGATCTCCTTCAAAACGAATTGGCAGAATTGTCGCAGCGTTAGCATATGATTCTTGAATGATTGTTTAAACTTTTATTGTATTTGTATTTGTATGTGTGTGTGTGTGTGTTTATTTATATGTATTTATATAGCTGTGTGTGATTTTACTGGAATATTATATTTGAATAATACAATCCAATCACATGTACACTTATCTATAATATTACCTTTAGAATATGTATATGTATGTTTATATATATATATATCTCTCCATTTCCCTCAATTAGTTATGCGTTTTTGCACCTACCACTTTTATCTCTGCAACACCCCAAGGTTGACTGGCAGAGAATACTGGAGTACTGCTCTCATCTCTGGGACGGCTATGCGCAGTATTTGCTTGACGCTCTCGATCGGTTGCAGCGGCGCGCAGTCCGCATTATCGACTGTCCTGAGATCACCCAGTATCTTGAGCCTCTGCAGTTGCGAAGAGATGTCGCCTCTATGGCAGTCCTCTATCGCCTACATCACGGGGAGTGTTCTGATGAGCTCTTCCAATTGGTCCCACCTTCTCCCTTCCTCTACAGGACTACACGTGCTGGCCTGAGGAGTCACCGTTTGTGCGTCGAAAATATACGTACCCGAACTAAACGGTTTGGCTCTTCTTTCTTGTGCCGATCGGTAAAAGCCTGGAATTCTCTACCAGCGCACGTGTTTCCTTCCCACTATGATCCCGGGTCTTTTAAGCGGGGCGTGAAAAAGCATCTCACCAGGCCGCCATAGTGTGGGTCACCATGCTGCATTGACTACACATGCAATGAGGATGGTGACCACCACTCTTTGACTCCACCTATTGCTTTCCATCAGGCAAAGTGGAGTCACTATGGTAGGCTAATATAAAAAAAAAAAAAAAAAAAAAAAAAAAAAAAAAGAATGCCTTAGGCATTAAGTCCGCCTGTGCACGAAAAGTGCATAAATTTTTTAAATAAATAAATAAATAAATAAAATTTAATGAGACTGTAATTCTTTACTTTATCGAGTTCGAGATCAATTCAAAATAATATATCAGTGCGATATTGCGGACAGTAATTCCCGGGGAAAGAGGAGAGGGAGCATGAGGAGAAAGGAAAAGAGGAGAGGGGGAGTTGTGCCCCCGAAACCTTGTTAATTCGCGGAAATGCAACAGAAGCGTTGCTTCACAACCGGTTTTCTATAAGGCCGTGGTATCGCACTGGTTGAGCCGGCCCATTCGTGCCTAAGCATGGCTCTGCCCCGACCGAAATATTTTTTTAATTACCGGGTCACACTGAAAGTTTTTAGAAATTAACAAACCGAATGATATAGAGCTTTCTCTATAGCATTCGGTGTTTTACACGATAAAATAGTGTTTTTTTGAGTAGTATATGTTGTACACGAAATATTGTAATATCTATTTGGTAATTTAAAAGAGTGACAGACAAAACAAACTCATGGCGAATTTGTTTTGTCTGATTTCTTCTCATAAGGCTCAAACATTTAGAAACGGTTATAGATCAACACAGGCAGGTATTTTTTTTTTTAATATGAGTTTCACATTTGACAAGGCAACCTATAGTTGCGGTGACGCTGTGTATATTGATCTATAACTTAAAATATGTTATTTTTTAAATAAGACGATTTAAATAATTATTGAGCGATTTTATGAAATAAAGATATTTATGACATGAAAAAATGATGAAGCCGGTTAATATTTTTATTGCTTTTCGAAGTAGTCTCCGTTCCTATTCAAGTATCGTCACATACGATGGAACCATTGGCTGAGGCGGTGAAACCACTCGTCTTTAGGGATCTCTTCCACGCCCTTTTCCAGGCATCCATGGGGTTCATAACACGAATTCCTTTAAGTTTATCTTTTAGTTATTGGATAGAAGTCATAAAGAGCAAATCTGTTCATAATTCAATATTCTGACAGCTTCTATCATTAACCGCACAGCACTCACTTTACCTTTAGTAGTCGTCATAGAAGGAAGTCCTTCTTCCACCAACCAACCAGTTGTAAACAGTTGCATAATATGGGGCTTTGTAATGAAATTCCAAACGAAGTCTTTCGTAATATTTTTGTTCAGTAAGACTGCAACGAAAGTCGTAATAAGTCATTGAGCGAAAATGTTCTCTAGTTAAATCCATTTCATTACTTTTTTCGTTAATAACAATAACTTTTAACAAAACTGTGCTGTAATATATTTTACTCAGGCACAACCATTTGGTTAAGGGTGATTATAAATTAACACTTGCAGGTACTTAACTATCTAATAAATGTACCATCTAATAGATGTACATCTGTCAAAGCAATCTATAATTGAACCTACAGTTGCCATGACACTCTGTGTATTAATCTATAATTATAATTATTTTTAAAACATGACGATTATGAATAGTTTTTGAGCAATTATATGAAATAAAGAATTTGAATTCGAATTTGCATTGCTATTAAATAAACCTGATTGATACTGATCCTGACTGACTTTAACATTATATTTAAGAAAAGGTTACGGAATTCAAATTTCATACTATATTTTATAATTTATTTCATCAGTGATCAGGTTCTTCATCGAAATGCTGACCAACTGAATTGATAATAAATTATGTGTTTTAAGAGCTTCAAGAAAGTTTTTAATTTATGTTTTATATTTTTATATACAAAAACTATTTTTTTTTAAGAAATGATCTAAATCATTGAAACTTATCAAGGTGGTTAGATTTTTTTATGCACCTATATATGTATATGTTAACCATTGTTATTCTCCGTCACTTTGTGTGTGTGTAATTCCTTATTTTTAACTTCTGGGTTTAGAAAAATATATTGTGGATGAAATGCGGTAAAACAATAAAATTCAGAACTATTATTTCATCTCTTACATTTCTAAACTGTAGCTGCTATTCTTTTAACACATGCGCCACACATCATCCACCCGCCATATTCAGTTGGGGCGCACCCTTACACAAGACGATGTATTGAAATTTGTCGCATCGTACAGTTGAAATTTCAGCTTCTTCAGTTTACGTGACGGCGCCACACTTGCCGAGAGCGATTGCAAAAACATGTATGTAATAAAGTTCAAATACACAAATTACATATATGTATATATTTTATTTATTTATGTCTGATATGTATATTTTAGGGATGTCTATTACTTAATCACATCTCAAAAAATAAGTTGTACTCAAAAATTTGTAATTTGCCTAAACCATACCAAAACCAACTATGTAAATATACCTACGTAACACTTTAACTGTTACGATTTTGGGGAGAGATGGATGTAATTGGACTAAATGCTGGTTTCTCAGATGTATCTGTTTTAGATGTTAACTAAAGTAAGGTATTTAACTAGTGCTTATTATCTATTTCAACTTGTACTGTAAAATACATTAATTATTCCTATAGTCTAAAAAAAATACTTTTTTTAAAGTCCTTGCATTAGAAGAATGTACATAACCAGTCCGATTAAGTTGTACCTACTAGAGGTAAAGTGAATGGTATATATACATATATCTGTACCTTACCACACTTTATACGGCTGTGCTTCACTTATAATTTAAAGTGTTAATTAATATTTTGTAACGGGTAGTGAGTAAGAACCTTAAGTAGATGCATCAAAATATCTCTAAATCGCCGAAAAATTGTTCCACACCTCTTAAAATTAATTTACCACCGGACCGACAAGTAAATCCATTTTAAGATAATTTAGAATTGAAAGACTGAAATGCAGAATTAGAAGTAACTACAGGCATTTTCAGTCTTTGTTTTACTATACCAGAAAAGAGAAATTATAATATTAAATAAGCATAATTTAGGTCCTTCTATTTATCTCGGCATACCATATACAGAACTGTCTTCTTCTTTGGAAAGAGATTTTTTAAATTGTAATAATGTTTGCGAATACAAAATGATTCAATGATTTATTTAGCTTACATATAGAAACCCTCCAATGTGTCGTTTTATTTGTACACAGCTACAGATGCATGTTGAAACGGTTGAGCAAGTAAGACATAATTTAGTTTTAATAACAGTAAGTTAAATAACATATATTTGCTTAGAATTTGCCTTATTACTGAAACTTGATACTGATGATGACTGATTTAGTCCTTAGAGACTTATATATTTATATACAAAATCTATTAATAGTTTTAGATATCTAAGTTTTTAGTATGTTATACCAGGTTAGAAATATACCTGGTGGCTTATTGGTGTACCTGTAAATTTTGCAAGTCACCCCACTAAGCAGTGAAACTGCAATCATAAATACAGACACAGTCAAAAATAGTCCCTCGAGATTTGTTTCTTCGGCTAAACAACCCAATAGTTAGCCGTTATGGTTACTGGTTTTCACTAAAAGTTTTATAATCTTCGAAACATAATACGCGCAATTTAAACAGATGATTTAGGATTAATTTGTTAAACGTGATATATGCTATTATGCATATAAAACATACAAACATACATTCACGCCTTTATCTCCGAAGGGATTAAATAATAATGTGGTGGCTTGATTGAGTAACCAACATCCATCAGAAACTTTCGCATTCATAACAGTAGTAGGTAAGACTTCTCTGAAAATTCTCTGAAATTTTATTTCTCTAGGTAGAATATACAGATATATCTGTATATTCTACCCTTATTTATGACTTGCCTTTTTGTGAATTTCAAACAATCGAGTAATTATAAAACTTTCTCTTTCCTATTTTAATTTTTATGTCCAATCACATTATTATATCTTCTATTAAGTTTATTATTATCATGTTACTTTTTACATCTCTTAAAATACTAAATAATTTGTGCCGCTAAACAGTCTCAAACAGATACAAGTACAAGATGATAGTCGTCATCCAGCCTCCTACTTACAAGTTCAGCAAGTCACCGTCTCCGCGGCACTTTTACTCTACTTCCTTCAACAGCTCCCTCGGGACAGTCTCACCTACCAAACAGCCTACACGATAGGCCTTTTATTTTACCGCCTTTTGTTTCCAAATGTTAGAAGGTTGCTAAATAATACCCACGTCCCTTAGGAATAGTCGTTTAGTTTTCAAACCTTAAGCTTCGTTCCCTATTTAGCAGTAGATTCTTGTGTTTGCTACTGCGTGACGCTTCTTTTTAATATTCATATTTAGTGTCTATAAAAAGTGTTGAAAGAATTAAGCACACTAAGTCCAGAACAAGACAAGTTCAATTATTGCTAATCATAATACATCTAAAAACGTTTTCATCATCGCTTTTTAAGTTATGTTAATTCTGCAACATTACTGATATAAACTAAAAATTAATATATAAAGATATATATCAATACTTTATATGTTAGCTACCTTTGTAAGTTTATAAAATTCAAAACCCGATTCAAGTTTTGAAGCAAGCAAGTTGAATCCAGACACACTACACATTACAGAGGTTAATTGTAAAGAAACTCAAAGTAATATATTTGGTTATTTTGTTTAGTTATATCTTTTGTTTAGCAAAATTATAAAAAAAAAATACAAAACAAAATATCCAAAAACAATTAAGTAACAGTAAAGTAGCTACCGTTTTCTGTGTATCAATAGAGTCACTAGGGACATGAAAAAGGACTAAACATTCTATAAGCGGTAAATTACAATAAATCTTTCAAAAGACACGGTAGCATAATCTTGTTATTTGCATACAAATCATTCAAACAATAACAATCTTTTGCCAAGTCCACGCTGAGATTTTGCAAAATTACAACTCTTTAAGGCACATTGCAAAAAAGGGTTGTTGTGAGCTATTGTTTGCCCGTATTTCTAAAATGAATAAGAAAATGTTTCTGCTAATTTGTGAGTTTTTGTCAATATTTTTGTTCGTCATCAAAATTTGAAACAAAAAATATAACTGTTTTGCTTCGTTGCCTCGTTGCTTACTGGTAGGTATATATTTTAATAATTATATATATATATATAGTTTAGTATTATATATATATGTATATACTATTACAGGTTTTCTTAATAATTTGTTTATAAAACATGTGTTGACCTTGTAACCTGAGAAAGTGCAGGTGAAAATAGTACCACGTTTTATTATAGAAAAATCTGTATCTACTTCATTTAGCTTTGTCTGACTATAAATACTGTTACAATAAAAAAAGAACATAATCTTACATTTGAATTTAGAAACTGTCTTTCTTATAATGAAGATTCATTGTGTTTTCTCATTTTCGCGCCAATCGGTGTTAAATATTTTTGTTATATTAAAATGGAGTGGGGTTATAAGCAGAATCGAATTGTTGTGATAGCGTTACACAAATCAGGTATGGTGCCAAATGCAATTTTTGACCCCCTATCCGCTTGGTATACGCAAAGGGAGGTCATAGAATTTTTTTATTTGCTGATGAGAAATTTTTTACTATATAGCAGTAGTTTAACAAGCAGAATAACCGAGTTTATGCTCAAAGCTCTATACAAGCTTCCAATTAGTCAGGAGAGTACAGCGTGGACATTATGCGACGTCAGTGATGGTGGGTGGGGTGTTAGCTATCAAGGACTGAGCCAAATTATTGTGAAAAAGGTGCCAAAACATCGGCTCAACTGTATCAAGATACGATTCTTGAGACGGTGGGCTTAACAACATCATGTTCCATAACCTTTCAGCAAGACTCAGCACCGGGTCGTAAAGCTTGATCCACCCTAGCGTGGTTGGAAACGAACGAACGACTGGGCGTCATCTAGTCCCAATTTTAATCCGCTGGATTATGATATATGGTCAGTTTAAGAGAGTATGGCATGCTCTAAATGCCATGATAATTTGAAACCCCGAAATAATCCATAAGATTGGCACTGAAGAATTTTCTCATGAAGAAAGTGCAGTTCTATCAATAACTGGCCTCAACGTTTAAAGGAGTGTATTAAAGCCAATGGAGATTATTTTGAAATAGCTTCATATATTTTTAATCCCATAATATTAATGTATAAACTGACATACGTTACAGTTATACATATTTTATGCAATATATTTTTTTTATTGTAATAATCTAGATTCAACAATGGTAAGATTTATCAATGGATGTGTATCTGTGTATTTTAAAACTCAATATGTAAACTAAAATACATTTTTCGAAATTAAATAGCTACATATACATACAAAATAATAAAGGCAATTTAGCAGTACGGACACCAAGGAGTTACAGAAAGAGTAAAAATGTAATTGGGTTAAGGTACATATAGGTATATTTATCTTCAAGAAATTTAAGATAAATATTAATACTTAATTATTTCTTAGTAAGTATTTCTCTAAATTATTATTAATGACGTAATTATTGCGTTATTGTTAGTAAACGCGCATTTCGAATCTCGCTCTCTCTCTCTCTATCTCATTCTCTCGTTGCCTTACCCCAGCAACACCATGGCATATGTGCCTTCTGCTAGGATAGGTCGCTATTCACCTGTCGTATCAGAAGGCACATATCTAATAGTGACACATTGAACGAGATTGATCAAACTTCTTCCATTGATAGTAAAGTTCATACCAGTTAAAAATATCTAACACGAGGTAAGAGACAATTTTTCTGCTTCACCGTGTGTAATTATTAAACCATCTAAGTATCAAAACGCAAGTAAGTTTAAAATTCACTGAACAAGACTTTTAATTGTGAAACTTGCTACACAATTGTATATCAGTGTTATGATAAAACTGTAGTCGTCGGCGTAGGAGATGTTGCCTGCCGGCCACACAATGAGCCGGTGACGTTGATTAATGACTTCACATTCAACGAATACATTATGATTTTTGCTTTCATTTCGTTCGATACGAATGTCACAAGGTTATGATATCGATGCTTTAGAAGCGACTGGTGTGTAGGTGATTCTCAAAGTAAAGCGGGGATTATACGATGTACTAACGCAATTCAGTAATGTAAAAGGAGAAATATTAATAGTTCTTGGTAGTATTTATGTGTCTCTATGCAATTAAAAAAAATGAACAAATACAATATCTTATCTATCGTTATCTCTGTCACTGTAAATTATATGAGTCAAAGACGACAAATGTACATTGTACTTCTACTTTCATAATTAATTTTAATGTTTTTTTTTTATGTGCACACTCAGTAACTAATTTAAAGAGTAGCTAAATTAAGCCTGTAAACCTAAACTTTTATATTTTGTAATATATGACTAGACAAAAATATCATCACTTTTTTTCTTGTTTGCTAGTTTTAGTTATCTTCGAATTATATGTGTATGTGGGAGGGAAATAACTGGATACTGTTTTTATATGATTGCTATATTTATTGGTTTTATATTCACATCTCTTCTATTTCAGTTACAAAACAAGTTGTTCATTAAAAATTAAATCCACATTTGTACCTAAGCCTAAGTCATTGTCTACATCACACTTAAGTCTCGCTTATGAACGACACTTGTATCATAGATGATTATTTTTTATTCATACATACAAACATCTACGTCTTTCATATTCGTGTATTTTAGGAACAATATATTTAATACAATCTGGGCTAGTAAATTCACATAAATTGCCCTGACACAATGAATTAAGAATTAAGAATTATCAGACGAATATGACGGAGAAATTGTAGGTAGATTCCTAAAAACTAAAACATGATATTTTAATAATTGAACAGTCCCAAAACAAGGCAGCATTTTAAGATAGATAGATGTCTCGGCATCAAAAAATACCAATATATTAAAAGTAATACTGTTCATAAATAAGTAGATTGGGAAATACAATATTGCTACTGACAATGACTTAAAATAAAATGTACAAGTCCAACACTCAGAAAATGTTTACCTACCCTAAAATAATAATAATCACACTTTTGACATTGTAATGTTTTCACCTAACTATCCAAACATCCGATTATGACTTGTTATTCTAAAATACTTACACAACTTAAAAAATAATCTTAAATTAATTTAATCACTTTATTACACCTTAGTCACAAAGGAATGGTAAGAATTACAGTTCAATAATGAAAAATATATTTTTTTCTTTACAAATCTAATGATTATAAGGCGGTTAGACCGTAGTCTGATTTAATGACTGGTTGTCCAGTAATGCCAGATCCACATCCAGCAGTGCCGACGGGAGAACCATGTGCCGATAAATTGGCAAGCAACGCTGGATCCATGCCGGCATGCATGCCCATCATGTGTAAGTGATGCGGCGTCATAGGATGACCTTGATTGATCTGACCTCCATGATGGGACATCGGACTAATGGCGGGATCATGAGATAAATTTTGTTGCGCCCCGATACAGTGCAAATCGTTCATTATATTATCTGTAACATTTTCTATACTATCCGGTCTACCGTTGTTGTTAGATTTCTTCTTATCATTGTTATTAGTATTCCTATTTGATCTACTCTTTGGTGTGGATCCCTTAGCCGATGTTGTAGTCACTCCAGCTGGATTAGTTTTTCTTCTAACATTTTTGGTGTTCGGCAGCTTATTGTCCTTCTTCCATTTCATCCGCCTGTTTTGAAACCAAATTTTTATTTGCCTCTCTGACAATACTAGCGTATGAGCTATCTCTATTCTTCTTCTCCTTGTGAGATATCTGTTGTAATGGAATTCTTTCTCCAATTCTAATATTTGGTGTCTAGTGTAAGCTGTTCGTTGACGCTTCGGTTCCATACCAGGTTGATACGAGCCGTTAGCTGCAAAGAAATAAAGCATTGTAGTAAATTCATTTCTCAAACTCATTTCTTGTCGACCAAATTTGTTTTGACCTCAGTTTAAAGTCGTTTAATTTGCGTTATATATAATAATAACTTGTAAATATGTTTGTACATATTAAATAGTTACAGATATCGCAAATAATCTTAATTACGTAGTACAGTACGGTCTACCAACAAAATATAAACGCATATTGCGTTCTACTAACTACGGTAGCGTTGCGTGCCGACGTTGTACTGAATAATTTATGTACGAGGGCCGCTGTTAATTAATGTGCATAATAATTATTACACATACATGCGTCTGAGCTTCCTTTTTTGTTGTGATTAATTGCGCCTAGTAAATTAGTTGTTGTATGATTTACACCTAGTATGGAGGTATTTCACTTGTATTTCATACAGGTTTGCATATAAGGAAGTTGCCTTGTACGTGGACGTTATGTAGTATCAAGAAATTTGACCATGGGTAAGACAGTCTCTATTTTCTGTGTTTATATTAATCATTCTACAATTACTTTTTTTTATTTACTATCAACTGATATATATCATACCGTTTTGGCAGTTTACAATTTGATCTTAAGCATCCATTAATTTAGAAAAAATCACCTGTGTGTTGGTTGTCGATGCTTTTGATAGTTACAATTTTTATCCTCACCAGTTACGTAACTGATGAGTTGTTTATAATTATAAAGCAGAATTTGGTATAAATCAGCAACAGTATTTTAGTTTAATTATAAGATAGGACTTTGAAACCTTTAATAAAAACCATTGTAGGTAAAAGCTTTGAACTTAATCAACATTCAAAAGCGAAATAGTGTTGAATGTGAATGTTGTGAGTGCTGAATAGAATGTTCTATTGTTGGTTGAGTCCTAGTAATTTTGTAATTTCCTTCAAAGGAAATTGCTTTTGTAACCACTTCTAAAGGAAGAATAAGTCACTGATATCTTTATGTATAATAGAAGAATAAAGCCTGGAAGTTGGCATTATATGCCTAAAAAATCATCAAAAACACAAGTATGTAGGCAGAAAAAAGAAGGAGGTAAATCTTTATCGAGTACCTCCATCTTACACAAGACCGTAATTGGATAGCAGTTAGAATTATCTTTTAACATTTTTATGATTAGTATACTTATTAGCTTATTTTTTTTTTTTAATAAATGATCGTCAAACGTTACATTACAATGATCTACCATTGACTAACTCACAATCAAGTAAACTTCTTCGAGCATTATATGAACACCGATAAAACAAAAAGATTATCTAGAGCGAGATCAAAACCCTGTTTCATAAAAAGCCTGTGTAAGAAAGGGATAGAGACGGTTCAGTGAGTACGGTATGGTGGTATTTCTTTGAATCTCCGCGGTCGTGGTATGTGCGGTCGGCTCGGGTTCGCGCCGAGATTCCCACTGACCACTGACATCGCCACATTGATCCGGGTCTAGGACTGACCGAGTAAATAAGGAAATGTAGTCAGTAGGTATGTTCTCTTCTTATTGTGAAGGAAAGAAGACAACCATTGATTCGAGTTTATAACATTGTGTGCTTATGATATGAACTAGATATATGTTAGATAACTAACTAGTTTAACCTAAGTAAAGATGATGATGATGATACAGTGAAACCTCTTTAATTTGAACCCCGTTACCTCGAAATCCCTTTCTTCTTCTTACAGAGGTAAGACCAATAAATAAATGATTTTGACTTCTTTTAATATGTCAATACATAATTATATTTTATGTTATGTAAAGAATCAATATATAATATAATTATATACCCTTAAAATAAGTTAAAAGTCGAATTTTTATTTTCTCATGATATAACTTAAAGTATCATATCTTGGAGTATACTTGAAGTGTCGTATATATATATATCGTATCACCTTTATAAGTCGAAATTAACAATATAAAAAATCCTTATTTCGAATTCCTCGATTTCGAAGTCGAAGATTCGTTACTTCAAAGTTCTCTTGAAGTGTGTGTCAAAGAGGCTTCCGTGTAATAATTTTTGGAAAAGTTCTAAAAGGGTTAAAAAACTTCTGACGATGATGTTACTAGCAGTTTTTTTCATTACGACATTTTTTTTTTTTTATATTATAGGAAGACAGACGAACAAACAGGTCACGGTAAGTGACAACCGCCGTCAATAGACACCTGCAACTCGAGAGTCGTAAATGCGCTGCCCGCCTTCGAGAGTGATGAGGGATGAGGGTATGCGAAGAGGGGAAAGAGAGTGGGATGAGGAGATGGGGGAAGGAGCGGAAGGTCGGGGAAGAGGAATAAGGAAAGGGGGAGTTGAGCCTCCGGAAACCTCACTAATTTCGGGGGATGCAACGCAAGTGTTGCGTTACAACCGGTTTTCTGTGAGGCCGTGGTATCGCACCGGTCGAGCCGGCCCAATCGTGCCTAAGCCTGGTTCTACCAAATAAAAGTAAATTATAAGTAAAAAAAATGTGCGATTCATTTAATCAATTATCACTTTTAAGAGTTTCATCCATGGGGTTCCGATCGATCCAACCCCATCATCATAGAGTTCGACTAAAATCATA
Organism: Tyria jacobaeae; assembly: GCA_947561695.1. Classification (NCBI taxonomy): domain Eukaryota; kingdom Metazoa; phylum Arthropoda; class Insecta; order Lepidoptera; family Erebidae; genus Tyria; species Tyria jacobaeae. The sequence continues at coordinate 14,384,765 of OX387218.1, forward strand.
AGCACGATAAATACTAAATGTATGATGATAATAAGTGTTCTGTATTTTTATTAAAGACAAGTAATTTTAGTTCTAAGAAATAATACTTACGAAAACAATAGCAACAATAGCCTGTGAATAGTTATATTTTATCGTTTATACTTAATTGCTTACAACATATGAAAGATGTTTTGGTGGAATGTTCATCTAAGAAAAGATATAAGATTATGAACAAATCAGGAAAAATAGGACACTAAAGATAACTTTCAGCTTCTATTATGAACTCTCGGACGTCCCGGTATCAGCCCGTTCGAGTTACATGGTCAGCACACCTGAATTGCTTGAGCTATTGCTTATACCTTATCCCTAATCCATCCACATAAACAATATTCCTTTCCATATCTTCTATATTAATAGAAACGGAGGATTCCTTTTGCTCAACATACTCCCAATTTTAACATTTAATACCGAAAGTGCCCGGATGACGGCAATAACCTTTCCCTTTATTACGTAAGAAGGACTTAATTATAGTCGGCGAAATAGGCATGATGTGTAGTTATCTATGTAAACAGTTGCCCGATCCAGGAATATTAATATCAATTACAAACTCCTACGAGTGGTGGTAAAGTAGCAAAACTTGTCGTCATTGTTGCACTTGTAATTTTCCTGTATGGTTACGGCGAGTGCTCACGGGAGAGTTTACGAGTTAAAAACCATTGATAGCCATAAAATCTTGGTCGTGTTATTTGAGGGAAAATATTAAAGCAGAAACGATACATTAATTAAACAGAATAATAATAGACAAATTTATCACAAGCTCTGTAGTACTCAAAACACGATCCCTTCAATGGTAAGTTCTTACAACGACCAGTACTTGTGGGATGATGAATTAACAGAAACCTATTTGCAGTTTTTGTAATGACTCCATGACTATTATGAAACAAATGTTTCAAATAATTATAACCGTTTATAACATCATTACAAGGAGTTAATAATCTTTGTGAAAACTATCTCACCATTGAACATGAACAAGTCATGAAGTGAGTATTATTTTAACGAGCCGCGGAACTGCCCCGTTCCGGCTACTGGCCGCTCGATCTTCGCTTCGTTAGCTGCTATCACGTCATCACGACGATGACAATCTCAATTGAATTACGAGCTACCTGCAACCAACGTGTGGTCCATCTGTTAATCTCGAGTCGATCTCGCGACGCATGCGCTATCGAAGCCACGAGGTGGTCCCGCCTCATTACGTCAAACTTACGATGGATCTAAAGCCTCTTTGTCCCACTATTGTATTCGGTGAAAAATGTTAGCCCAATGACAGGTGTCGATAAGCCAGACAGACTTCTTAAAATTCAGAATAAAGTTGGTGCGAATGTGATATTAGCTATTTCTTTGGCGATCAATCAACTCGACCGGTTTATTAATGCAAGCCACAATGGATGTAAATTCTTCTGATGATTGTCGTTTTTATTATTAAGGTTGAACTTTTGTAACTAACCTTGAACTCGGTTATTTGATTCTCACTATTGAAGTTAAATAGTTGGAGCTTTGGTATAGGTACTCCCATAGGGATTTACTACGTATTTATCAGTATACACACTATTGTGTGATAGAATCATGGATTCTATAACACAATAGTGATAGAATCACGAATTCTATCACTAAATGAGGAAAGGACGAATTATAGGGTACCTATATGTGAAGCTTAACTATTCCGAAGTTTACTACTACTAATTTAAAATAATTTAAAATAAACGTACCTATCATAAACAAAGCAAGTTTTTATTTCAAGTAGTGTTAAATAAAACTTAAACGCAACACACACATCCATACATACATATATACGTAGATAATTTGAAATAACCATTTTGAATGATGCGTCGACAGCGACAATCGTCAGAGGTCACAGTTATTATGTCACATTATTATTTTGTTATCAATCATTATGTTGCCTTTGCGACAAATGAATGATGCACAATTTTATATTATTCTTATGATAATGATGCACAATTTTATATTATTCTTCGCTGTTTCATGCAACCAAAAGATTAAAAAGAGTTAAGTATTTAAAATGATAAAATACTGACCTATCGTCATAATGATCATTACCCCATTAAACTTAGGATGGGTCTAAAGCCTAGATTAATGGTCGAACTAATTTGTCGACCATGGTGTATAAATATTAAATAAATCAATCGAAAGGATGAATGAAAGAAGGTTGACAAAAGGTATTTATATGGCAGAGGTAAATGGAGTTGTCGGAAGAGGAAGACTTAGGCGAATGTTCTTAGACCAAGTCCAAGAAAATTTAAGCAAAGGCCAGGTCAAAAGCACTAACTTTAACCTACGAGCCTGTATGCGGAACGGAATGAAAGTTGAAGAAGTGAGACAGGTATGTCAGTATCGTAGCAAATGGACGGAAGTGGTCTCTGCCTACCCCTATGGGAAAGAGGCGTGATATTATGTATGTATGTATGTATGTATTAGTACAACTATTTTTAAGGTTCTATTGAGAATTAATTCCGAACGTAGTTTTGCCGGTATTAAACAATCTGCAGATTAATTTATAAAATCTTATTAAACGTTATAAAAGCTTTGAGTAATCTTTGTACAAAGACATTCCAAGTTGATGTATTTCACGAGAATCTTTCACGAGAAGTAAAAAGCGTTTACATATACAAAATCGAGTTAGTTACACTATTTACAGCTCAAGTTGGGTAGACCGATAAGACGGTCGAATGTTTAACTTATTAAATATAAGTTGTGAAAAATGGAGTACATGGATACCTTTTCTTCAATAAAACATGTTGCATTAGGAAAGTAAACCTAACCCTTAACGTAATATGGTTCATAGAATGTTAACAGCTGTGATGGGAGACTTGATCACAAGCTCACGCCAGTATTTAATGCTACTTTTTACATGATCGCGTTAAAACCGATGTATTTAGTTATCACGAAAGTTTAAAAGGCAGTGATTACTCAAAAATAAAGAAATACTAAAATAAATTGACATAAAGTTTGGTATCCAGGACGGCAGTTATAAAAGAATCTATAACAATGCGATCTACTCGCTTACAGAAAAAGAAACTCGAGACAAAAAAACTCGATATCAATAATCTCCATGGCAAATGTGCAACCACAAACAGCTATTTAAAGTCTATAAAAATAAATTACTCTCATTAACATGAGTGAGAATGAGTGTTGGTCCCATTGTATCCCTACAAAGGACCCTGGCGTCTTAGGACCTTAGTAATGACATCGCATTAGTAAAATGTCAAAACAGAAAGGACACACTCGAAGACGAGTGTTCGTCAAAATTCTGCACTTTTGGGAAAGTTATTAATTGCTAGTGATTTGTTAATTCTTTCATATAGCAAACCGTAAACATTTAATAGGTTTAAAATACTTCATGTTTGTAGTACCACAATGCCAAAATTAATACGTGCGCATTAATCTTGTGGATGAGAGATCTAGAGAATGTACTTTAATAATCGTTTGTTAGTCATCACGGGTTTTGACTTGTGAGTAGGGTGTTTTGTTGAATGTTTTTGTTAGTTTACATGTCTTTATAATCCTGTGTCTTGTTATTTAGTTTATCTTTTATTATATTTCTTAATTTTCAACTATCCTTGGTGTGCACAGAACGAAGTTTTACAGGGATGTTTTCATGTGAATCTTAAAATGTCTTCTGATACTGTCTCCGTGTTCTTGATACTAATAAAGATTACTATTTGATGAAATTAGAAATGAAAAAACCAACATATTTTTGGTAATAAATATATAAACTCAATTAAGTGCGGCAGTAGCTAGTGGTCTTATGGTTTTAGGTAGGTGAGATCTTTAATAACGTTTTCTATCGTTACAATTAAGCAATGAATAAAATAAGATATTTTACTGCAACAACGTAGTATGATGAGTGGTGCTTATAATGCCGATGGTTTTATACAAATAGCTCTCTGCTGTGTTATTATGACGGTATACTAAATATATATATAATCTTTTTACGAAGAAAGAAATCTTTTAGATTGAAAATCAAGTCTTCTTTTTCTGATAGAAATCTATAAGACCAATATGTAAAAGTAAATGTAACTTGTATATAATCTCAGGCTCTCATACATATTGGCATACATTGCAACATATTGAGGTACATACATATACTCATACCGAGCAGATGGGGCGGCCCTATTCTACTCCACCGAGAACATCACGGCTATTCAGAGGTACCATATTTAAAAAATAAGTGTTCAATAATGAGCGACTCATACCTAAGAAATAAAATGTTATATGAATAAATTTACTCTGCATGCAATGAGTAATTCTACCCCAAAAAGTTCTTATAATTACGAAAGTTGTAACCAATAATCACTCTAATAACGGTACACGCAGTCTACTTTAAAATAAACATTTCAAATCCTATTTAAAACGGAGAGGCACTTTAAGGAGTTTTTCTAAACAAGCACGTCAAACGATTACCTAATTTTCTTTATGATAAAGTAGGTATCAATAATATGTAATTCAAAAATGCCTACAATCAAAAAATGGTTAGGTATTGTGACCCATTCATTAAATGATCTATTTAAATTGTTTTGTAAGAACTATGTACCGACCACTACATTCATACGTCTCTACTGAAGTGATCATAGTTTATTCTTAAATCCTAGAAGAAAAAACTACTACTGCCAGTCCTGCTACTCTCAGTACACAATCTGTATCTATACTTATATAATAAAGCTGAAGAGCTACTTTAGTGGTTTTTTTAATGAACTCATCTTTGGAACTATATGTAGTATACAAAAAGAAAATGTGATTGGTTAGAGTATTTGAAGAGAAATAATATAGGTAGGCTACAAAATATCACGTAACAAGCCCTAGGAGTGGAACAGTGTCCATAAAAGCATTATAAATTAGATGGAGCCACCACGTCTATTCTAAGCAATAGGCTCTTGAGTAGATAATGAACCGGCAATTATTGTGGACTTACTGCAAAGTTTGTGTTATGCTCAAAGCTTCTGTAAAATCAGGCGGGTCTTGTGTATCCTTTCCAATGTTTCAATTGTCTTTTTTTGCTTTTTGTCGTTTATTGGTTTAGCTATTGTGTTGAATATAATTATTGTTTAGATTATTGTGTGGTAAACCTAAGCAATAGAACTTTTAACAAACAAATGATACTTACAAGCACCAGCTACGTGAATCTTCTTCATCCATGGATAAATAACCCTGTCAGTATTATCAGAACATATGGAAGAATCATCGTCTTCAACAGGTGGACTTTCCAGCAGTAATCTTTCATCATCTATTTCAGAGACTGGCGAACCTTCTCTACCCAACGCATGAAGTTTTCGCCCTGCAGGAGCTGCTTCCTCAATATGTCTCTCTAACCTTAAACCAAGTTCTGCTAAGCCTGGGGTACTATCAGAGCTATGAGACGGGTAGCCATGATCTGCATCTGAAGGATGGGAAGGCTCTGGTGGTCTCGGTGGTGGGGCGACAGGAGGATGCTGCGGTAATGGATGGTAGTATCCTCCGTATCCATAACCTGTACCGATTTGTACTGGTGTATATTGATGTTGGTAACTGTATTGTAAATGTTGGTGTTGGTAGTATTCTCCTGGTGGTATGTAGTCTGCTTGGCTGTATTCCTCGGAGGGCGGGAACTTGGGGTCCGGCTGCGGCTGGTATCCGCCGTTCGTGAGGAATGAGCTCATGGTGGGCGTGGTTCTCTCCGCGCATCACCTCGTACACAACACGCCTGTTAATATGGCCGCCATTTAGTTTAACCACATCTTTGTTTTAGTTTTCTCTTTTATATACTTCTCCAAAGCAATGATGATTGTAACCTTAAAGATTACTGTGGCAAATTATATAAAACGATACCTGTCCGTGATGACTTGATTTTTAAAACCTATTTTCAGTACCAAACTTTCTTTTTAAGATGCAATCTATCATAACAGTTGTACTTAGTAAGCTTTTTTCTCCGTTGTCTAACGATATCTATAGGTACTTGACAAAACTAGAAACTACACCCTTTTAGCAGCAACGTAAAAGATCAATATCCAGTATCCAGAAGTTTTTACAGTTTATCAATTCACATTACGTTTTTAATTTTCAAAATGTCTGTTATCTACACAGCATGTTCTTGTTCAAAACCAATAACCACAAACCTTTAGTCCTTACTTTATTAATTCAATCATCACATTAAATATTCACTATCTTCACTGTATCTGCAAGTTTCTTTTTGTCCCATAAAACACAAGCACATTAACATTCAGCTCAGTTCACTGTATAACGATAAAGTTTTTAAAAAGCATTATTGCAAAGTCATTTGATTTATCACTTTTTGATAATAAACAATGGTGTTATGAGCGCGCTGTCCTGCAACATTTTGAGACAATATACACTGCCCAACACGCCAGCACACTCTGTCACTTTAAGGACTCCTATACATGTTCATCAATTTTTACATACCACCTTCCATTTTTAAGGCGGAGCTGCTGTTCTTACTTCTATCTAAAAACTATACAATCTAATCTCAACCCTGATTTGTGCGAAGAAGGTCCATTCTACATTGTTAATATGTATGAAAGCAATAAGCTCCAACCATGGCTTTCCCCCTCCTGCTCGTAAATAACAGAATGCGTGCGAATGAAATAGAGCCATAAATCGTTCGTCGACACCGTAACTGCTTCTGTATTGCTATCTTCCTTTGACACATAAAGTTTTAAATTAGAGTAAATGAGAAAAAAGTTTAAAAAAGACTTTACTATAGAAGAGATTAAGAAGCTGTTTAATAATAATACAGAACGAACATGGTCTCTGTTCGTACCGTCACGGCGTGTTTTAAATATTTAATATGCAATTTTCTTTATTTTTCATTATTATAATGGACATCAAGTGAGATATAATTGGGTATAAATTAATAGCTTTAATTCAAAGCTTGTAAGGCTATCCTAAGGTCATTTGCATTTTAGTGCCAGTCACATGTAACCCACTCTACGTAATATTAATGATGTGTAATTAGAACCCCTAACTATTATGTTAACATAATACTATATAGAATATTTTGAATCGTTGTAAGAGGTTGAAACTGAATCATAAGAAAATGGCTTGATATGCGTATCTCTGTCTCGTAAATTAAATTTCCCAAAATTAATTTTAGGGCCTGTCTGTTAAAATTACGTAGGTATCTTACGGACTTATGAGGCTAAGTTATTCTTGGGATAAGACAATTATCACCTAGGTATACAATTTAACTTTTACAGGATTACACGTTGATACAGTTAATTTATCACATCATGATATAATAGTATTTAACATTTAAAGTCACAAGTTATAAGCCATCTACGTAGTTGATATGTTGATGCGAATGAGTCAAGAAAAAAATATAAATATGGGAAAATTTACAGCCAAACTAATTTCAAATAATTTTTTGGTGATAGCTCCAAATCTTTATGGTGTGTACTGGAAGTTGAATCTTAGTCCACCATTTCAAAGAAGAATATAGCACAAAGGATGATATAGTAATAATATGGCCCAAAATGGGCCTGATTTAGACTTAAAAGCTTCTACATCTTGGCTACTGTTATTTGATTTCTTTGAAAAAATAAAAGTTTGTCTTTGCAGTAAGATTATGACGAATAAATATCGGAAATACATATATCTTGAGAGATTGTACGGTCGACATTTGTCGGGCATGTCACCGCCCTGGTGAAACTATCAGGCATATTATTTCTGGGTGTTCTCGTCTTGCCATCGGAGAGTATTTGCACAGAAACAACTAAATGTCTAGGGTCGCCCTTTAATATATAATTTATCTTGTGAGGTGCCATATAACATGTAGGAGTCCGACCCAATTCTCAAAAATATTGATCGATCTATCATTACTTACAGGACTATTGTTGCCAATAAACCTGACATTGTGGTGATAGACCGATTAGAACGCCGCGAAATGATTTTCGATAGTGATGTTCATAACGAGAAGCTCGCGAAAGTTAAAAAGATAAACAAATAAAATGTTTAGATTTGTGTCACGAGATTGTTGACATGAGGAATGTGGATTCGTCAATCCTTATTCTGATAGTTATATCTGCTTACGGAACGATAGCCAAGAGCCTCCATCAATACCCTAAGCTAGTTAAATAGTTGGGACAAGGGAATGATGCAGGGCTCGTATTGTTAGGAGGTGCCTGTCCTTAGAGCCATAACCACCGGAGTCTTGGTCCCTGTACCCGATATCTCCCTCAAAAATATAAAAATAGTAGACCACCGTCTACTATTTTTTATAGTTTTAAAAATATTTTGTTAAATATGTAGGTATATTTAAAATGTAATTTAGGATGTTATGTTATGTTTTATATGTTATTAAGGATAAATACTCCCTTTATTTATATACAATATAATAATAAACAATAGTTTATTTTCTAACAAAGTCCATACATTTTTTTAGTAGTAAACCAAAAACAAAATTATATTTTTGCAAATTATACTTTGATGACCGACGTGAAAACAATAATCGAGTTGAGGCATAAACTCCAAATATATTTGTCAGAATATCTTAAAACGGGATATTTAAACTGATACCATATCATAACAGTTAAAACTTCTTTATTTTTCTTAAATTATACATGACAAATCCAATCACAATCTAAACGACATTCAGGAACAAAAAACAAAATACCACGTCACGATACACTATGATAGCGCCTAAGCCTCTAATGCTACACTAAGACCCGACAAGGGAGCCGACTCAGCCACCAAATAAACAAAAATGGTGATTTTATTGAATTAGATGATCACAATGGATCACGGAAGATTTTTGCTGAGTCACGCCAGCTCCCGTCCGACCACAAAAGGTGGTAACACCCGATCAATGGATGTTTGATCAATAAATAGACGTATATCTGGTTCGTTTTGGATATTTTAATACAAAATCTGGTTTGTTAAGCCGAGAATCATATGAGAAGATATTTAATATTATTCTTTTACGAGGCAAATAAAACTTATGTTCGATAGTTATTAAATATAGTAATTTACACTAATTTACTGCTTCAGTTTTCACTTAAGCGTTTATCAATCCAGTCTCAAATATGGTATAAGTTACGTGCTCTGAAATAATGGTTGTATCTTGTAACATTAATCTTTTTTATTATTTGGTTTTTGTTATTAAACTTAGCTTATAAATAATCTTCAGAGGAAGTTACCCCATTTCAACGGATTATACCTGCTTTCTATCTAAAAAAATATCAACTATTTATTTTATTTATTTATTCACTTCATGACAAGAATCCCAGCTTATCATGTGTACAGTATCTACTACTATATTATCAAAATTGCAACTGCACTGTAGAAGGTAGAGCATAGCTGGCAACTGCTCTAATGCAGTTCAAGTGAGAAACAAGAGTAAAACCAGCACCAACTGCAAATAACTAGGGATACAGCTTCCTTGAATTGACACTACTGTTATTGTAACTTAACAGGCCAGTAAAGAGAAGAGACTTGTGTACGTTCGACTTGTAGTTATATACTATGTAAATAATGTTATATTTTTCGATATATAGTTACTTACCTCTTGTAAGCCATATCAATTACTTTATAATATTAAATATCTAATTATCATGAACATTATCATAAACAAAAAAAATTAGATTGATCCCAAGTTTGGTAATTTAATTCATTTTCCTAGTGATAAGTGTCCCGGATGAAGACATCTTTATTGGTGCAAACTTTCTTCAACAAAGTTGTTCACTCCCGTTGTGTTTTTTCTCGTGACGCTAACTGCCTGCCAGCTCGTTCTATCCAGCGCAAACTTAATCCAAGTTTAATGAACAATACGACAGGCCCTTAATCAAACTTTGGACTTCCTAACTTAACCAACAAGCCATTTAGAACTCTAAAACGCGAGTTTATGTATTTAAATTCGTTTATACACCCTCAATAATTTACGACATTCGTATTTTCAAGTCGTCAGCTGGAGAAAAACCTATTTAGCTGACTTTGATCATATTATTTGTTTCTTGTTTTGCCCTTAGGATACAGTCTTCAAATAGAGGGAGTTTATTTGAAATAGCTTTTATAAAGATTTCAACAAGAACATTTATAATATTGAAATTTGATGAATACTTCCAAGTTAAGGCGGCATTTAGTAAATACTTTATTATTTTATTTTTGAGACTGTATCATTAAATTTGAGGGCAAAAACACACTTATAATTTAAAATTTCGCAGTCCCGTTCCCAATCACATGTTGTGAAGGGAATTGTATGGCCAATTTTCTGTAATGGCGGGTTGCGTTTCCTATCTTTGTTGGACCGAGTGCCGACGTTTTTTGCTAAGTCTCGCCCCTCCCATGCCCGGGGCTGGCTTCGATAAAATTTATTTGGTATAAACGTGCCTAAAACCGTCGAGCCTATTTTACTCTTTTATATACTTTGCTTTATTTTATTTTTTTGTTGAAGTTTCCTTTGTCAACTGAAATGTATCTTCATATATGGCACTAAATAGCTGCTCGAAACAACGCACAAGTGTCTGACGAGTACGTCATCGTACATATGTCAAACCTTTGACAGCCGACACGGCTCTCATCTTAGCGCCTTCTACGCTCTCCCTTAGCAACATCCCACCGAGTATACACATATGTCTGGAAGTAGTGTTATCAAGGTCTACGCTGTTAATTGATCATAATCCCAGCAAAATTTTGGTAAATAGATATAAAAAAAATATATGCTACTAAAGGATATTGTATAGAATTTTATTCGAACAAGTTAAGTAAGTATTAATCAGACTTGTTAAGTAGTACTTATTATAATATACTCGTGTAAGTAAATAATTATGCTTAGGTGATCAACGTTGAAGATAAATATTTAATCTTAAACTTAATATTATAACTGAGAAAGTACCTAACTCTGTCTGCTAACGTTTCGCAGCTAAACGGCCAAACTGATATTGATTAAAGTTGGTACGGGCATACTTCGAACCCGAGAAAACAGACTACTTTTGGTTGACCCAACCATCGAAGCCTTGGCTGAAAGCTATTAGGTACATACGTATATTATTTTTAAGTGACGAACTAACCCGATAATTATATATACAATGAGATAAAACATACGAGGAAAAACTAAAATTTAATTGAAACAAATATTTTCTATTAACAAACGCATCCAGCTAGTCAGAATATATATAAGTACATTATTCTATTTTTATGATATAACATAATCTCTTGAAAATAAAATAATATAATGTAAATAACAAAAAATTAATAAAACCTGCAATGTTCCAATCAACTAAGTCTGGTATGGAAAACACATGAGATTTACAGATAGACATTTTTATCTAAATAACAACCGATTACCTAACTAAGAAAATCTATCATTTATTTGTTTTTGTGGGTTCACTGTAGATAAGTCTTATATTTACAAACAAATAAGTAATCTTATAAGCATTGCTATCTATATTTCATTTGACTTTCAATGCTTCACCATGATTTATACGACATTTTCCCAAACCAGCAAAGTTCATATTTCGCCATTTTATATGTGTATGTACGTCTCACAAAAACGTCAAATGTTACAGTGTCGAGGGGGAACGTTTGGTATTCCTGACTACTCAAAACCAAACCATCTTCAAAGAATCTCTACCCATTTTATTTCCAACTTTATTATGTGATCTTCAAAGTAGATATTTCTTTATTGCATTGAGTATGACTTACGATGGTTTCCAGTTGAGTGAGCAGATGTTTCATTAATCAGCAGGCAGTCGCGACAGTGCAGCGGCGCTGGCGTCGCGGCTCAATTTTTTCCTCTTGCGCCCTTAGATTGGATATTGGACACGATTTCCTGGGAAACTTGGCAGAGACTGGGTGGTCGCTTCTAATCAATAGAACATAACATACCTATATATCTATAACTTTTGTGTACGTCTCACTGTACTCTAAAACATAATCGAAACGCAACGGAACGGAATATGATATACCCACATTATCAAAGTCCGCTAAGTATATAGCTTAATAGTTATTGTTGATATTAAGGAGTTTAGGGACGATTCTTGAAGACATACGCCTCTTTGTTGGTTTGATACACACGTAGCTAAATTAGCACTCTTATATTTTGGTTCTTTGAGCGTTTTATATGCCCCTGCATATAAAACGCTCAAAGAAATAGGCAACGTATATATATACTTTCGGATTGTTATTTGTTTTCTTTGTAAAGCTCCAAACAAGCATATATTATTTCTTGTTTCCTTATATTTTAGTTCAGATTATGATAAGAATATTATTTAAAATACTAGTCTTTTAACAGTATGAAGATATGTGGCGTTTCTTATAAATAGTGCTAATTTAAAGAGTAAAGTAATGGAAGATTGAATGTTTACAATTTTTAAATCTATTAATTAAACTTTAATTTTGAGAGTTTATTTACTTTACATATTTTTAGCTATAAGCCTATATCCCCATATAATTTAGTCCCCACTAACGTAATATTGATAAAGTCTATTGTAATCGTTTAGTATTAAATCTAATATTATTACTGTATTATATCACGACTTACTTATATACTTGTATAATAAATACAATATACAAAGACACAGTCAACACACTTATTATCGGCTCACTACAAACATTTTAAATTAAACATCTCATCTTCTCAGCAACGTTCCCAAACCCGATGAAATCTTTTAACCCTCTTCAACTTTATCTAAAAGCAAAAGCAATTTGCATTTCAATGCATAAATTTATCCAACACACGATATCCTTGTGTAAGTATTGCTATCTCCATTCTTCACCCCTCTGTGCACTCTTGGAGTTAGCCCTCTGTAGAGGGAGAGCTTTAGTTGTTGTATTTTCATATTGTGTTATATTGTTTGAAGTTATATAACTAGGTGTATTTTTGTCTCTGTAATTTATTTTCAAAGAACACGTTGAACTGTTTTACGTCGTGGTTCTTTAGGATGAAATTTTTGTAGATTTGTTGTGATTTTGATTGTATTTATATAAATTAGAATTAATTAGTATTTAAACATGCTAATCGTATGGATTGCATGTTAGAATAGATTTTTCAATGCAATACTTGATGCACTTCGGTAAAGAAACTGAAATTTAAAGTTGTAAATTGCAGTGCGGACACAATCAAAAGCACAGGGTGAAAATGATGCGGAGAGTTGGAACTCAAAACATAAGAAAGATTAAAGAAAAACCCTATAGAACGTTAAAGGGCATATAACATAATGTGTGTATAAGTATAATATAATATTATTAACTTTTTTAAAAATCAGTCTTTGATTTATTCTTTCCCTTGTGCAAGGTAGTTGGTGCATACAGACTTGTAAGTATCCCATGCTACATCTAGACAAAATGCGACATTACAGAAATACTCTCAAACATACTTATAATAATAAAATAACAAAAAGACAATAAATATTATATAATTCGTTCAGTATATCGCATTACTTAAAACTTTATTTACATCATAATGGGATATCAAAACCCTCATAATAACAAAAAACTAATCTGCAAGTAAACACCGATCGATCAAACGTTGACTATCATATTAGACTTAAATAAACTAAAATTTCAAGCTTACGTCTTACTTTCTAATGTCTGATCGATCGTCCGGAAAATTGTACTGATTCAACGTAAATATTTTGACATGAACGGAGAATTGTATGACAAAACAATCGCTTTCGTATCTGATGGGAATGTTAGAAAACTTAATATCGCAGACGTTTGATAGATCGGTCTCAGGGGTGCTCGCTATTTGAGCCAAACAGAAGCAATTCGACCGTCTTTCGTACAGTGAAATGGTTCCTACCATTAAAGACAACTTGCCACTTGGGAATCTCATGTTTCATTTGAAAAAAAATAATACAAAAAGAACAGTATATAACTAGAGTAGTCACTAATCTTCTTAATATCAACTAAAGCGATAATCTACACCGACTGAACTGAAATCATCATTTGCTTCAACGAGCAAATATATAAATTGCTCGTTAAAGCAAATGATGATACAATAACGTAAAGTTATAATGGGTCATTATTTAATTAGTGTGTAAAAACCTTTTTTATCCACCACTAGCCTAACAAAGTAGTATTATAGTGAGTTCATTATATTATGTTAGCCTTAATTCAACCACTTTAATTATGATTTCATCTTAGTAAATAATTTTGAAATGAATGAACGAATGACTATGAATCGAAGGATTAGAATGTTACGTATATTAAAAAAGGAAAAAGTAAGAACTAAAAAAGGAATTATGCCCACGTCCAATAATTTTGCTACATTAAGGCCTTCTTCCAGCAGTAGCAAAATATGTACATTCAAAATTATTTATTAATTATGTAAAATTAAAATGATAAGCTAGACGTAACACTCTTTTTTTTTGTTTACAGAGTGGCAGATCCTCATGGATGTCATCATTGGGGAGGGCGAAGGGGTCTGTCAGACTCTTACCGACTAAAAACCACCCCGGTGTTCCTCTTCTTGCAAAAGATGGGGGGGGTGAGAATCACAATTGTATTCTTCCGCCACCCCCGAGGCCTTGACCTGCCTCACCCAAGACGGGTCTTGTCACTCACGGAACATTGCGTGCTGCCTCTTAGGCCTGTAGCTGATCGGACGACGAATTCCCCAAAATCGTCGCCCGCAGGCCACTTTCTAGGGTGGCCGGAGATCGATGAAAGCCCTCCGGTGCCTGGTGCCCCTTCTGCGGGCAGAGAGAAGAGAGCGTTCCGCCGCTTCTTTTGAGGATATCACCTCCTCGCAGAAGGAAGCGACGGCGCTCCATGCGCTCTCGCTCCGAACCATGGCCAGAACCAAGGTCGGAAGAGAGAGACTACCCGCAGAACCAACTGCCGCAACAAGATCACGACGCTGCCTGGCCCAAGCTGGGCATTCCGCCAGCGTGTGGAGTGCCGTGTCGTCAGGGCAAGTATCATAGTGATGGCACCGTGACGTCGGCTCCCGGCCGATCCGACACAGGTACTTGCCGAAGCAACCGTGTCCGGAAAGCACCCGCGTCATCCGAAAGGTGAGGATTCCGTGTTTCCTCTCTAGCCACTCTCGTAGAACGGGTCTCAGCACCGCTTTGGCAGCGTGCCCTGCACTGGGTCGCGCAAGCCGCTGCTCCCAATCCGCCACCAAGATCTGGTGAGGCTCAGCCCCGTGTATGTATTTTTAGAAACAACACTGCGGACAAAACATTCGTTCATCAATCGATTTGCCAATGCACATCGTCAGTTTTGTTGCATCAGTACATTCGCAAAAAGCGCCTTTCAGCGCTCGCTCACAATGACTAATGATTGCGGTGAAGCTGTGTTGCGGATTTCGAAAAATATCTCCTACTCGCTACCCGTAGACAATGATAATTGTATAATAATAATTAGGTAATGCTTAGATACCGCTTTTGTATTTTTTTTAAGTTTTTGTGTGTATTTGTTTTAATATGCATTTAATTAAAAACAGTAGAGTTAATAAGTGTAACGCAGTTTTGAAACGATGTGTGTATAGTCACATAGTAATTACGATGTTAAAGAAAATATATATCATTGTTGTTCATTTTAATTTATGTTAAGTTCGCAGGATTGAGTATTAGTTTCTTAATACGCTGTTGTTAGCGATGTCGTGTTGTAAATACTTTCATATGTAATATATGAAAGCGTCGCTAATGTTTATCATATTTTTTTTTAATTATTGTCAAACCCAAAGCAAATAAGGTAATATTTAAATTGATTTTGATAAAAGTTTTAGAGACATTTTAACAGAACACTGCGAAGACAAAGTTATATAAAATACCCAGATTTTAAATAGGAACTGAACAAAGATTAAGACTGTAGGTATAAACCGATCCTTTGCTGCCAAGAAAAATAGTAGAAAATCCATTAATAACTGTCACACAGGCTCCTTGTTAAATGCATACAATACTTGAAGCTTTTTAAAAGGCTCACAATGGGACTTGGCTAAATTAAAAGTTTTTCGATACAGCCGCTCGCGCGACATTGCACGGAACTGGAGACGGTAATTATTGTACGCTACTGGTACCGTCAGCAGAAAATCTTATAATCAAATAACCGCTTTTAAAATGTAAATACTATGATTTAACATTGCCATCTCACAAGTATGTTTGGTGTTAAAGTGACGTTAGATTAAAGTGATAATGAGGCATTAAGCCTGCCTTTGTACAATGTGTGCAATAAGTCGTTAATAAATAAATAAATAAAATAAATAATCACCTCAAAATTATTAGGATCATAAAATACCAGTAGTTGTCTGTGACTACTAGCACCTAGTAGCCGTCCGTCTTATGGAAAACGAAAAACAACCTAAAAATAATCTATTTTGTCTGCATTATATCTTAAAATTTTAACACCAAATATATTGTGTTCATTCTTACACTGAACAGTTAAAATGCGCTTTTTGGATCTGCAACACAATTTGTTGTGGTCTAGTGCGCTTGAAAATATTACCTCACTAAAACCATATGTGGAAATGGAAGCCAAGTTCAATATTAAGAATATTAGTGGTTAATAGCCGTGTTAGCTGTAGGAATATATGAGCTTTGCGGTTATAGCTACTCTGAGGGGTTTTAATGTAAACCGATTTTATTAGTTTATGTTAATAAGATGATTGTTTTTTTCTTTTTTTTTTATGCGATACCCCTATCGAACGAGCAGACGGGTCACCTGATGGTAAGTGACTACTGCCGCCCATGGACACCCGCAACTCAAGGGTCACAAGTGCGTTGCCGACCTTTTAGGTAGGAGTACGCTCTTTTCTTGAAGGTTTGAAGGTCGTATCGGTTCGGAAATACGGCAGGCGACAATTTGTTCTATAAGCTGGTTGTGCGAGGCAAAAAGCTTCTGGAGAAGCGCACAGTGGTGGAGTGCCAATCGTCCAGGTGATGGGGATGGATATTTTGTCGCGTAGGACGCAGCCGGTATAAGTCCGAACAATTTCTCTGAACTCTCCCCATGATACAAGCGATAGAGGATGCAGAGTGAAGCTACATCCCTACGCAACGCCAAGGTGTCAAGTCGATCAAAAATATCTTGGCAGTCGATAATGGGAGTCGCTCTCCGTTGAATGCGGTCAAGAGGGAGAAGTTGGTACTGGGGTGCACCTGCATAGAGATGAGAACAGTATTCCATGTGCGGCCGAACCTGCGCCTTATAAAGTTGCAGGCGGTGGGCCGGGGTAAAATACTGTCTCGATCTGTTTAGCACACCAAGCTTCTTCGAGGCTAATATGGCCTTACTCTCTAAGTGACCGCGAAACTGGACTTCGCTTGATATATCGACGCCAAGGATTCCGATACTGACTGATGCAGTTAGGGAAGTGCTCTCAAATTGAGGTGATACGACCAATGGCATCTTTTTAGCGGTGAACGCGCAAACCTGTGTCTTCGTGGGGTTAAACTGGACTAGGTTAAGTCGACCCCAATCTGAAACTTTTGATAAAGAAGTTTCGATTTCAGACACAAGTTGGATCGGCTTTCGATGATGTTTAACCCGAGAAATGTTAGCGCGGCCGGTGTAAAGGGCATCATCGTCTGCATAGCAATGGATGCCGCTAATCTGCAGCATGTCATTGATATGCAGAAAAAACAGCGTGGGTGATAGCACACAGCCCTGTGGGACAACAGAATTAACAGACTTGGAGTCGGAGCATGCACCGTCAACAACGACCTTGATGCTTCTGTCTGTAAGAAAACTAGTGAGCCAATTGCACAGTTTCTCGGGAAGCCCATAGGAAGGAAGCTTCGCAAAGAGCGCTTCGTGCCAGACCCGATCGAAGGCCTTCGCCACGTCCAAACTAACGGCCAACGCTTCCCCCTTGGTCTCGATCGCCTGTGCCCACTTGTGAATCAAGTAAACGAGAAGATCACCAGCTGAACGACCCCGACGGAAGCCGTATTGTCGATCATTGAGGAGCTGGTTCTAAGTAATGGAGGAGCTGGCAGTTAATAAGGGATTCCATTATCTTGGAGAACAAGGAGGTGATGGCTATGGGTCTGTAGTTGGACGGAACCGAGTGATTTCCTTTTTTAGGGATTTCTGCACTAGAGCTGTCTTCCATGAGTTCGGGACTACACCAAGAGAATAGGAGAGCCGATATAGGCGCGTTAAAAGCGGTGCCAACTCTGGAGCATACGTCTTCAGCACGATAGGAGAGATTTTGTCGGGCCTACTCGACTTAAGAACGTCGAGGGAAAGAAGCGCTTTGCGCACTGCCCTTTGTGTAAACCGGATTTTCGGCATGCGGCTTTCGCAGTGCGGTATGGTCGGCGGTGCGTTTCCCCCGTTGTCCAGGGTCGAGTTGGACGCAAAGAGTTTGCCCAGAAGATCGTATTTTTCTTTAGCGTCGTGGGCCAACGAATTATCTCCTATGTGCAGAGGTGGAAGGGATGGCTTACAAAAGTTCCCCTATACAGCTTTGGCAAGAGACCAGAATGCACGAGTTCCGAAAGGGAGACTCACTAGTCTCTCGCCAATTCTGCCGATGTGCGCCGACTTCGCCCCAGCAATTACTCTTTTGAGGGACCTGGAGGCAAAGTTAAATTGCTTCTTTAATGTACATGTCTTTACTTCCCGTGCTGTCGCTGCATTAGTTTTAGTTATTAGCTAGTAAAAGCGGCTCCAAATGACTTCATGTATACGTGTAAACATACAAACACCTAAACTTGGCCGACACCCTACCGCGTCTCTTCATAAATGACAAGCTAGGTAATTGAATAAGAAATAAACTAGCTGTTCTAGGATTTTATTACTTTTATTAATGATTAAACTCACCTACAACTTCACTAAAGCAGTCATACAATTTTGTCAATACACACATTTACAACGGCCTTTAAGACTCTTGCTAGCAATTCGTATACGACTTCTCGTAAAAAAACGGGGTTTATAAATATGTGTATCATGTGTGTATGTTATTTTGTGCCATCAAACTGCCTTAACAGGTTTGGATGTGTGGGTTATCGTAAGAATTCGTACTACATCATCACGTGTGACCTGGATAAATATTTTTTTTAGATGGTATGGTGTTTAAATTGCGACCAATCGTAATTACTTATTATTTTTTTTAATAGGTCAGGTTGGTTCAATATGGATCTTAAGATCGAAAAATTTACCACACCAACAAAGACCATTTTACTCTTATTAAATGTGTAGCCAATAGCACACATCTCTATGGTGTGTGATCGTGGCAATGCACTAAGGATGGTACGGTGAGTGTTCATATGTATTAACTAGGTGACTAACTGCTTGGGGTGCTTGCTCGAAAACCTCCCCGTGGTGCACCCTGAGCAACGTCGGCGATGTCGCTTCTACAGTTTTCTCCTTTTGGAGAGGGCGCCATCGCCGACGGCTAATATTCTGGCAAGGAGGGGCCTTCCCTTTAGACCACTCTATATTTTTTCCATCTGCTCTCTGATCTCACAGAGAGTACTGTATGGAGAATGACAAAGGGGCGACGGGCTCACGAACACTGAAAATTAACTCAGCATTAGCGAGCAGAGTTTTAGTCTAATATAGATCACCGTTCGGCCCAACCGAAATCCTGCCAGAAATGGATAGACGCGGAAGCTCTTTGGAGCTGCGAGGAAGACAACCTCTATAAAAAATTACCAACGTGGGGCGGAAGGGTTTATCGTCTTTGGAGAGATCTTCAAGGACGATGGACAGCGGACTGATGCAGACCACCTTCCGGCCAAGCCGTAATCTTGAATTTACAGGACCGGTGGTTCTTCGGGGCCGCGAGGAAGAAAACCTCTATAAAAAATAACCCCAATCTCACGCTTTAACGCCCGGCTATGAGATGAATGGCTGAGGGGAACTCAGTCCCGAGGGCGTTTCTGTCGGAGGACACAAATCTCAAAAAAAATTGGCAGAGGTAAATACGCAAGTAACTACCCAGTAGGGTACCAGACGCGCTTCGTCTGGGGAATCCCTCCCGGAGCCAGTCGGCTCCGGCAGCTCCCAGTCGTATTCTGGGGGGAGCACCCAATGCCCAAACAGCCTGTTGGTCAGCTGTAAATCGACCACCGAAAAAAACGCGAAGGTCGCGATAGGGGAGGAAGGCTGCTCAGAAGTAGTCATGTCTGACTGTCAGTCAGAGAAGGGTGAAGTCTGCTACGCAGTACCAGTGGCTCGAAAATTCTGGCGAGGAGGAAAACGACCTCGCTCAAAAGACTCTGATGAAGGACGGAGTAGGAGTCGCTCTGAGTTAGAGACGGCATCATCTAGTGACGCCGATGACCTAACACCTGTCGCAAAAGTGCCGAAAGCGCAACGAGGCAGAGGCCGACCGCCGACCAGCTCTTCGGGCCGCCGAAGAAGCAGCGAAGGCGAATGAAGAAGAGCAGCGCCTTAAAAGCCTGTTCCAGAAGATTGCCGCCAAAAAGACAGAATCTGTCCAGAGTGGGGCCGGATCTGGCTGATAATCAGTTTGGTTTCCGACGAGGGCGCTCCACCGTGGATGCGATCATGCGCGTTAAAGCGCTGGAGGCGGAAGCAGTGTCCCGGGGCGAGGTGATGTTGGTCTCTTGATATCGCCAACGCTTTTAACACCTTGCCCTAGAGTTGCATCAGAGAGGCACTCGTCTATCACGGAGTGCCTCTTTACCTCCGTCGTATTGTCGGGACATACCTGTCCGAGAGAGCCGTTATCTACCCGACTCGGGCGGGATACGGTCGGCGAAACATGTCGTGCGGTGTTCCGCAGGGGTCGGTACTAGGTCCTCTTCTGTGCAACATTGGTTACGACTGGGTGCTACGTGGTGTGTTCTTAGGGGGTGTCGTTGTGACGTGCTACGCCGATGACACCCTCGTGACGGCGCGGGGAAAGTCACATCGCGAAGTGACCATAAAGGTCACGGCCGGGGTCGCTCAAGTCGTAACAAGAATCCGGCGCCTGGGTCTTCAGGTGGCTCTCAACAAATCCGAGGCCCTTTGCTTTCATGGGCCTCAGATGGGACCACCCAGGGGATCCAGCCTTACTGTGTGAGGTATTCGCATTGGCGTCGAGTCCTCAATGAGATATTTTGGACTCGTCCTCGATAGCCGATGGGACTTCGGACCTCAATTCCGAAGTTTGGCCCCCAAGCTCACGAGAGCAGCGGCTGCGCTTTCGCGGCTACTGCCCAATTTAGGGGGGCCCGATGCCTCCTGTAGGAGACTGTACGTTGGGATTGTGCGGTCTATGGCTCTGTACGGACCCCCAATCTGGGCGGAGACCCTGACGACCAACAATGCCGCAATTTTGCGACGCCCACAACGGGCTGTGGCCGTCAGGGTCATAAGAGGATACCGCACGATCTCATTTGAAGCGGCGAGTCTCCTAGCCGGTACTCCGCCATGGGACCTGGAGGCGAAATCCCTTGCAACCCTGTACCAGTGGCGCGGGGAGGCGCAAGAGTGGGATCTGGGACCTGCCCCTAGTGAAATCGAGGCCCAACGTTCCCAGCTCCGCCAGGTACTCATGGCTCGGTGGAAAGAACGGCTTGAGCGACCGAGCGCAGGGCACGCCACGATCGGGGCGGTAAGGCCCGTCATGGAGGATTGGCTAGAGAGGAGACATGGTCCCCTCTCCTACCGGTTGACGCAGGTGCTCACCGGACACGGATGTTTCGGAAAGTACCTGTGTCGTATAGGCCGGGAGCCAACGTCTGAGTGCCATCACTGCGGGGGCTGCCGCGAGGACACTGCACTCCACACTTTGGTGTAGTGCTCTGCGTGGGTGAAGCAACGTGCCAAGTTCTGTCCCTTCCCGCAGAAGACGCATCAGGCGCCGGAGAGCGCTGACTGATCTCCGGCCTCCATGAGCGCTGGCCTGAGGGTAGGGGGTCGGGCTGATCGCTACCCTAGCAGAAGCAGGCCCGAGACGGTGGCGTGGCGTGCTCCACGCACGCCTCTAATGTGAAGAGAGGGTATGGCCCTCAAAGTCCATGGCGTGGTCACCTACCAATCAGGTGGCCAAGGTCTGCAGGGGTCTCCCGAAGGCTTCCTTCGCAGGGTATCCCGGGTTCCCTGCAATAGACCCAGTTGGACGGAACACCGTGTGGTTTTAGTCGGTTCGAGTCCGACATACCACCTCACCCTCAGCTCCGGTGAGGTGATGACCCGTGGGGGTTTCCACACGAAAAAAAAAAAAAAAGGTGACTAACTGCTTACTAACACAGTATATCTATCTATAAGAGAAAAGTATTTTATTAGTGTTTCTGGCTGCTTAGTCGACGTAAACAAGACAAATAGCCTGCCATTCAGCTGCATCAGGGAAGCGTTCCGCTATCACGGGGTGCCACAGTACCTGAGGCGGCTAGTGGCAGACTATTTAGAGGAGCGTACCGTCATGTACGAGGACCGAGAGGGGAATCTGAGATGTCGGCCCATGTCGTGCGGTGTTCCACAGGGGTCTGTTCTTGGACCCCTCCTGTGGAACATGGGATATGACTGGGTCCTCCGAGCTGACTTCCCCCCCGGGCTGGGCGTAATTTGTTACGCTGATGACACTTTGGTCACAGCTCGGGGGGTGAACTTTCAAGAGGCTGTGCGCCTGGCCACCAGAGGAGCCTCACTGGTGGTCAGGCGCATCGAGGCGCTGGGCTTACGGGTGGCCCTGGACAAGACGGAGACCCTTTTATTTCATGGGCCCCGTCGTGTTCCGCCCCCTGGCGCCTCAATCATGGTCAACTCGGTCCTTGTACCGGTTCGGGCCCACATTAAATATCTGGGCCTGATCCTTGACGGGAGGTGGCTCTTCGACGAGCACTTTCGGCAGCTTGCTCCAAAGCTGGTCGGCGCTGCGTCCGCTCTTGGGCGCCTTTTACCCAACTTGGGTGGACCCAGCGTCGCTACAAGACGGCTGTACACGGGGGTTGTCCGGTCAATGGCACAGTACGGTGCACCGGTCTGGGCGGGGGCTCTAACCGCCCAGAATAGGGCACACCTTTGGCGCCCTCAGAGGGTTATGGCGGTTAGAGCCATACGTGGTTATCGCACCGTGTCGACGGAGGCGGCGTGCGCGTTGGCCGGAACTCCCCAGTGGGATTTGGAGGCGGAAGTGCTGCCGAAGTTTATCGGCGGACGAATAAGTTCCGGGCGGGTAGCGGCAGACGGCCCCCGCCCGAAGAGGTACGCGAGTGGCGTAAAGCCGCTCGTCGAGCCACGATGGCTCACTGGTCGTCCCGGCTGAAGGCTCCACGTGCTGGCTTTGCCGCTGTGGAGGCGCTCCAGCCGGTCATCGTCGAATGGGCAGAGCGGCAGCACGGGACTCTTTCTTTCCGCCTAACGCAGGTTCTTTCCGGGCACGGCTGCTTCGGAAAGTACCTGCACTCGGTCGCTAGGAGAGAATTATGTCCCGCCTGCCACCACTGCGACTGCAGTGAGGACTCGGCTCAACATACGCTCGCAGACTGCCCCGCTTGGGCGGCGCAGCGTCGGGTCCTTACTACAGTCATCGGAGAGGATCTCTCGTTACCGGCCGTCATACGCTCCATGGCCGGTAGCGACAGGAATTTCACCGCGGTCGCAACCTTCTGTGAGGAGGTTATCTCGCAGAAGGAGGCGGCGGAGCGGGCTCGGGAGGACGATCTCCACTCGGACCCAACTCGCCGCCGGCGAACCGGGCGGCGTAGGCGCGCTTACCAGCGCCTCATGCCGCCCTGAGTGTGGCCGCGGGTGGTCGGGATGGGTTTTCCCCTCCATCCGCCATATGGCCAGCCGCGAGGAGGCGACGTCCTGGTGTGTCTGGACGTTGCCTAATTGAGAGTTACCAGAAGGTGGTGCCCGCACTGTTCCGGGCAACAGGCGCTAGGAGGGGTCCGGATGTCTTACCAAAGTTGTTCCCGGATTCCTCCTATTTTAGGCGCAGGATGGCACATGTGGTTTTAGTCGGTCCGATTCCGACACACCGTTCCACCGAAAACCCCGGTGGGATGACGGCCCGAGGGGGTTTCCACACGTTAAAAAAAAAAAAACAAAACAATCTATAAAACTCTAAATAGTTACTTGATAATAACCTATATTAAAAACTGAATTCCAACAACCTTTATTTTATCATTATCTTACATTTATTATTTGTGTACCTAAATAATTTTCTTGTCATCAATATCTTAAACATTATGGAAAATAAATTGTTACAAGATAAATTGCCAAGAAGCTTGAAGGGAAATTGCTGATGGTGATGTTATACATTAAGCAAAGCCATAATAAAACGTAGAATTAACTTGTACCACATCTGTTTTTAGGTCATAACCTGCTAGTTCTAATGTAGGTAGGTTTATATTATAAAATATAGATAATATTTGCTACGGAGATCTCAGCGCAGCACAATATGACCAGGTAATATATGTAGTGATCGTACTTCCGATTATTTTAGTAGCAACCTGAATAATGGGTCAATATCAGAATGTACCAAAAGACCTAGACGTTGATCAAATCAGTTATAATCTTACAAGCTTATTCTTGATCAAAGGACTTGTGACCCGTTAAGTTAATGTTTAAAACTTAATTGCAAAAATAAAAAAGGATGACTATAAAATCAAATCTTTTTACATATGAAAATAAAATCAGGCTGTACCCGTAATCACTCACGATAGACAAGCGTAGTTTTTTCTGGTCATGAGAATTACTTTGAAGGCTGATAAATGATAACATAATTAATGGCAAAATCTATCGCTGCATAACAGCTTTTTACATAATAATTTGACAATAAAATGGGATATCTTTACATTTCCAAAATCGTTCAGGATATACAGTTGTATATACTAGTAGTTGTATATATTTTTTCTAGAATTCTATTGTCATTACAATAACATTTGAAACAGGCTGATAACTTAGTTAAAAGTAGAATTCTTTGCTGCACACCATACATAAGCTAGGTTCGTACGTCAACTGACACTGGTTTGTAAAGACACATTTAAGCGTAAAAAAATCAAAATTAATGATATCGGTGGCAGCTAGTAGGGCACAGTTGAATACACTCTTTCATACTTCTACCTCAGTAGGTACATTTTGTGATTTTCCTTGTCCTAGGGTTTTTTCCTAAAACTAAGTAATTATTAGAAAAAGCAGTATTCATAAATGCTTAATGGTAGAACCAAGGTCATAGTTACATGTAGTAGCTTTGCAGAGGCAAAATAGCAATTAAAGCGTTACAAAAGTTTTTATTGTATATTTATTAATGCATTTAGATTTAAAGAAGGTATTCCACTTATCTTATTTGATTGATTAATCACTTTAATTAAAATAAGGAGTGTTATTTTTTTTAGGAAGCAGCAAGAAGCAAATTACATTGTTGTTATGGAGCATATGACGGATAACTGCTTGTTGTGTAATTCTTTAGGAAAAGCTTAAACGATATATGTATACAACATTACTTTAACACTTTTATGACACACAATATTAAATAGTACGTATTTCACGTTATGTTCTTTATTAATATCGATCTCAAATTTCATATGTTTTGGTAGATATTTTTTAATACCAGTACAAAAAGTTTACTTAGGGTGAACGTTACAGATACATCCAAGACGCTAATTAAAGTGACAGGGCGCATATAATCCTTGCCAAGTCTGACGCGTCAATACAACGTATTTGATTTTCACATAAAAAAAAAATGTAATGTTTATATAACGTTTTCTTTTATAGTATAGGGGTCGACAGACGAACAGACGGTCAGGGGGGTGCCGGAGGTTATTGAAAAAATGGTCGGTTTGGAGATTCGAAAGAGGACAGGGGGTATTGGGCCTCCTGAAACCTCACTAATTTCGGTTTTCTGTAGGGCCGTGGTATCGCACCGGTCGAGCCGGCCCATGTACGATGATTTGTGTAATTTTTGGTAGTGCAGCTAAGAGATAATATTAGCTCTGAGATGGTACGACTTGCGTGTCGAATAATATTATTTTATTAGGTGTGACATCGTATATTAGTATGTCCTTGGTCGATTGACTTAGTATGACTGGCTAATGTATTGTAATGTATCTATATAGAACACGTTAGGTAAAGATCTGTTTACTGTTTAGAGCTCTCCCAGTGTATATTAAATACAATTAGAATGGAGTTTGTGATCTAAAACAAAATATTTGACTGGTAGTGCAATTCGTTCATCTGATTAAAAATACGTTAGATGTTCTGGCTTTGTAAGTTAAACTAGTTAAGTTACGTTATATGGTAAATTAAATAATGTTAATAATTTCAGTCTATCGTGACCTTACTGCTACTGCTGTAATGCAAAATTGATGAAACTTCTTCTAAATGTTTTATCAAGTCTGTAACTCAGATTACCTTTTTAACACTGTCATATAGGAAACAAAAACACGATTTATCTAATGATAAAGAAAAAGACCTAAGACAATCCTACTCACTACTATGTCGATGCTTTCATTATTAATTACAAAAAATTCAAATTCACTGATCTCCCACCAATATGTATAGTTTACAAAAGTTATGGAGATTTTACGTTGTTCTCTTCAGACTTGTACTAGTATTCTCAATTTCCATTCCCACTAACTGTAATACAATAAGCAATCTGGATAGTATTTGATTGACTTATCGTTTCAATCTGGCTGAAGTATTATAAGAATAAGTAATGCAAACAATTAACAACAACTTCGCATCAATCTTAATTTCAACATCCATAACGCTATCTGTACTACGTTCTTAAACCGTATTATCGCAATAAGATGCAGTGTATCTGACTGTTAAAATTGTAGTTTATGGTTGTTGGTGGTAATCATAGTAGATGGTTTCTGTCGAGTTTACGCGGGGGCGCCTTCACTGCGCATCATCAAGCGATACCATCTCCAGACAGCCGCCAGTGTGACGTTGACTTGATCTGCTGTCAATATTTTGACGTGGGATTTGGTAACTATACACAAAACTTATAAGTACACAACATGTTTATTGTTTAATGTTATCTATATGTAACATAATATCTTACCAAGGTTCTTCCAGGATTATATCTCTTCTTAGCGGAACTACTTCTGAGTAAGCAATTTTCTAGTAGTTCTCGTATTGGTTGCAATTTGGGAACGTATTTGTAGAAGAAGTTGAGATAAGGACTTATTAAACTCTACTTATTAGAATTCCACTTCATATACTTACTTACATGACGCTAATATTAATAAAATGGTGTTCACGGAAACTTGAAATGTAGTTCTCAAAATATTCAAATATGAAATTGGCTTCCTTAATCAAAACGAACCCTACGAAATGGTATATCGATTTTCAAATTTTAATTACTCAAGCAGTGAGTAAAGCAATCAGGCAGAGACCCTGTGACCCATTTTAAAAGTTTTATACGTAAGGCAACAAGGGGAATGATAAATTAACAACATCAATCAGAAGAATAAGTGTTGCAAATTTTCACGCGGCATCGAGTTATCGCGCTTCTCTTTGAGTCCGGTTTGTTTTAAATGATAAAAATGATCGAGTGCGTCACGATTCTCGATGTCTTAGCGATGAAGGTACGTGAAGAGGCTCATTTTATTTTGTTTTTTCTTTTTTTTGTTTTGTTCGGTTTTTTGCATAATCCATCGGTGTCGAAAAGCAATATGATGTTTTGAAGTAAGATTTATTTAAATTTACCGTACAGCTACAGCTGCAATGTGTAATCAACAAAGTAAATCAACTTGATTTCTGTAAAACAACATATTTATATAGCCATGATGGTTATCAGGTTAACTATAGAAAATAATTTCGCAGGAGGATGATGGCGATAGGCTGATCATGATAGCGTCCAGAGTTCGTTTAGGGTGTTGAATTCTTAGCGTAACTATCCTGATGATACTTGGACTGCTTCTATAAACATTTTAAAATTCCAGATTAAGCATACCTACTGTAAACTATGGTGCTTTCTCTCTAACTATAAAAAAAAACTAAAAAAAACTCATAGATATGTTGAAATGGAACATAGAGATGAAATAAAAATAATTTTTAATTCAATTAATTTATAGTCTTTATGAATCATTACAAAAATTTACTTAAAAATAAGATTTTGTAATTTGGAATAAAAATAAAATGAGTGACATGTAACATGCTGAAGTACTAACGAACTTTTCCGACAGTGATGCTACAATCGATTTTTCTTATTTCAAAATATGGTCGTAAGATAAGATAAAACGAATTAACAAAAGATAGCGATCTCATGTTA
Organism: Tyria jacobaeae; assembly: GCA_947561695.1. NCBI lineage: Eukaryota > Metazoa > Arthropoda > Insecta > Lepidoptera > Erebidae > Tyria > Tyria jacobaeae. The sequence continues at coordinate 14,412,879 of OX387218.1, forward strand.
ACCGCCGGTTACGGAAGGTGTCCACATCAATAATGCGTTATCGGTGTCAAGACGTTCGGCTACCGTGGACAGGGCCACTGTCAACACTCGCCACCACAGAGGCTATCTATAGAGCTGTTTTATCAACACTTTTAATAAATACCACTCATCCGAAATGAATTTAAAAATAGAATTTATCATCGTTATATACATGTACAAAATAGAATGCATATTTTAATCGTTGTCAGTTGAGTCTAAATAGGTTTTTATGCTTCTGACTGTCACTAAAGCAATCGAGTCATGATGTTAAATATAGTAAACAGTAAAAGCTTATATTCCTTAACTTGAACTGGAATTATATAGACTCGTCTTATAATCTGTCATACAATGCAATGTATTAGATGTGTGTTTGTGCGTTTGGCAAAGCCCATTTTGAGGTACCTTTAAAAAAAATAAAGCTTACTGCTGCTCCCTCTTGCACTTCATCTACATATATGTTAACTGTAAGCTTTTTAAATTTCACGTTTCTGTGCTTGCATTTTTTAATTAGATTAAAACCTGGTCTATCTTATTGAACTTTTAACACCCCTTTTAACACCCCTTTTCTATTCTTATACTTCTGATTTCGATAATTCAAGCATGGGTTCAAATTTTATGTATAATATAAATCAAATAAAACTTAAATTAATGGTATTTAATGCTAAAAGACATTGGAGCCTAATTGATCTGATGTCAGTACACGTCAATAAATTATTGTGTTACATAAGACAGTCATAAAAGGAGGTAAGATTAGATCTTTACAATACACTGTAGTATTTTACAGGTTATTGATATTTCAATTCAAACAAATATCACATCAACTCATTACATATTACATCGAGTCGCGAGGCTGATAGGGGACAGTTTTAGGTAACTATTAGAAATGAACCTGCTTTATGCTATTAATCAAAGTTCGATAAGGCAGCTCAAAATGGGCGGTCTGTGTTGTAAGGTGATTTATTTTGTAAGTCCGAATGAGATTGGAAGACTAACTTAACCAAAGAAGTATGGCCTTTATACTTAGACACATGACCTCTTTTGCTTCTTAAAAATGTATGATTGCGAGGGGTAGGGTAGGTCTTTTTAAGTGGTTCTTTTATATTACCGATGGTTGATACGGTAACCGTTTGTATTGACAACGTCTTATGCACAATGGGCAATACGTTTATCGGAACATCATATGATTTTCTGTGTACCGTCAAATAGAGTTAATCAGTACAAAGTTAAAAGCACTATTGATCGGAAGATATAGAGCGAGCACTCTCTACATGTATATAAGATATACACATAAAAGATTATATAGAGCAACTGTTTTAGTGTTTAGTAGTAGAGCCATGCTTCGGTACAAATGGGCCAGCCCGACTGGTGCATTACCACGGCCTCACAGAAGACCGGATGTGATTTCCCCGACATTAGTGAGGTTTGTGTCTTCCCGTCTGTTCGTTTGTCCTTATATTATAAAAAAAATGTACAATATGATATATCTCTCCTTGCATTGTTAATGTTAAAGTTATTTTGTTTGTCTTTTTCTTATCTTCTTTAGAGTGATTGCTATGTAATTCAGCTTGTCTTCGCTAGTTGATGTTTATGTTAGTTTCTAGTGTATGTAGAGGTCGCAACAGTCGCAGTCTTTATTAATTGTATGGAGTTATTGTATTTGAACATCATTAACTTTTTTCATATATCCAAAAGTTTCTCAAAAGAAATCAATATAATTTTGCTAGAAAACTGACGGCGCGGCTGCGGTCTATGGTCGCAATTCTAGATACTTCCGAACATTTAATTATTTGAATCAGAACCTGATATGCCCCTCGTCTGTTGTGATTAGATTTTTTACTTACAAAAATAAAAACATTGATTCCGGTACCTGAATTGGTAGAGGCTTGTATTATTTTTGCCATAAACAAGTTCAAAAAAACAATGTTATCACAATCTTTGCAAAGTATCATGGTGGTGCCACCTTACGGTCTTATGGACTTTACAAACAAGTCGTACTTGGTAAGGTTGCTACGTAATTTCCAAAACTGCCGACTTGTTACTGCCATCTATTGTCGAGTAGTACTCACTACGTCATAACTAAGGTTTAGTATACAATATATTATTATGTCGTCATCGGTAGGAGCTACCGTATACTTTTGTAATATGAAAAAGCCTCATGGTGTATAAAAACAAGATGTTGTAAATATAGTTGGTCTAAAGGATAAAGACAACAACTATAATTCATCATTATCAGCCGTAGGAAGTCCACAGCTTCACTTAGGTTTTTCTACCTGAGAAATATGTGTCTATAAATATGCAATAATATCGTTAACTTAGCTTTATCAAAAGCAAAAGCAAAAGGCTATAAAACATCACGCTAAGGCTATAGAGGGAAGGTAGAAAAGGAAGGCAATAGACATTGCTTAAACTCCCCCAGTCCACCTGTGGATTAACCACGTGATGTTTTATAGCCTTTATTATTTATCTAATAAGTATTTAACATTCTCGTACTGAGCGAGGCCTATGTCCACATTGGCAGTGTCTGCAGTGCAGTGGATTGATTTACTTTGAATCTTTGTTGTACTTAAATTAGATGTATATAAGATATAGAAGCATGTAATCTTTGCGTTAAACATTCATATCGGCTTCTCTTCGTTTTATATTTTAAAGACCTTAAGGCAGACACTTAAAATTGTTTGTGTGTTCATTTCTTAATAGTGCCTAATACTACTAATAATTTTATAATATATTTTGAAGATTTCTTAACAGGCAGGCAATGGTTTCATTTGTGTATTCTTAATTATCTCACAGAGCTGCTTACCAATTGACAATTCCAACAAGTACGCAGAGGTTAGAGACTCATAGAGTTAACAGGAGTCTTCAAGGTATACGTAGTATGTTCTCCCTCTCCCATATTTGACATGAAAAATCGGATAATCTACACATAAAAGGAGTGGAACATTTTTAATGTTCATGTACAAACATACATACGTATGTGAGTTTCTTAATTCCACCATAACTTCGAAATGCCTTAACAAATTTGGAAATGTTAGAATCCTTACTCGTTCCGAGTATCCCAAAAATATGTGTCAATTTCCATGGCGCCTGCTTGAGGCGTGATTAGTTTTATGGTAGAGTGGATTGTTTTTTTTATTAATTAATTTAGTAACTTGTTAAATTAAAAAAGTCATAGATAGGTATATCATTACAGATAGTAATATAATGAATATAAATAAAAAGCTTTGATTCAGTTATTTATTACTCCTAAGATTATACCTAACTACATAATTTCAACCAACTCCCAGTCTCCTCTTTTCTTTCCCCTCATCCTCCCACCTATCTTTTCCATATCCTTACCCCCTCTTTCTATTCCAAGCATCTTCCCATCCCACATCACTGTCACTGTCTGTTCGTCTGTCCCCCAATAGAATAAGAAAAAAACGTATATAAAACTAAACGCTATCAGATCTGTAACATTTTTATTAATTCTCTCTCATTGTTTTTCTTCGGTATATAATGCTATTTGAAATCTCGTTAAATATCTCTGGAGTATACTTTACTCATAAAACAAGGATGTGGTTTAAAAAAAAACAAGTTTCATTTAATAGGACACGAAACCGTGCGTACACAATCTGAATATGAGCAAGTAACTCATCCCTAAAGAAAATATTTTGTCTAAATAACTTATGTTTGTATTACTTATGTAGCGATGAATACCTAGAAAATAGTGGATAAGGTTTTTAATTGTTGTATTTGGCTGGCATTACTATAGGTAAGGTTTATGTACATCAGATATCTGCTGCGATATAAAGAAGAAGAGGAAAAATAAGATTGAGCCATATTAATTATTTATTTTATTAACTTTTTATAAAATAATCAAAATCGAGACAAACCAAAAAAAATACGTGTTGCCTCTCCTTCATTCATAATGTTGACCACGCACCGTTCAGAAACTGCAACAAAAAAAGACACAAGCCCACACATAAACAGCTAAAGATTAAAAACAAACATTAGTTACATTCATATAGGTATTATTTGCATTAAAACTGTAAAGACGTAAAGTAACATAACCTTCGAAATCCTTAGTAACCTATTATATAATTTCCGCCCTCAGTATTTTTAACATTTTTAGGTGTTAAAATAGTATTATATAATTGTTACCTATAAAACTGTAGGCGTACAATGAAAGACATATTTTCCCAACAAAACAAAAGAAATAACATTATTCTATACGTCATAAATTGCACTAAAGCCTCTGAATAAATCCTGTAACGTCTTTACTATGACTATACAGAGGCAATAAAACATGGGATCGTAGGAAACACATTGTCTCTGCTCTCTTTATAGTAAGTACATCATAACCATGTAACTATAGTGGATTGGGGAATAAAAGTTATGAGCATGGATGAGATTGGTAGGTAATAACTTGTCTACGAGATACTTAAGTGCTTGTTGAAACTGTTTGGTGACATTGTATGATAAATAACAATAGTAACGGAGGTTACATATTATAATGACAACAACCGACTAGTATCATCCCAAAGTGGTGCCTAAACTATGGTAACCGAATGACATAAATATATACATGAATCTAAACAGATAGCTAGATACTCGTAGTTATATCTAGACAGACATTATACATAGTTTTCTTTTTTTTTTAAGTCAACTTCCGCATTAGGAATAATTCCTGTGTTGCGGGGGCTTCACAAAAATTCAATCAACGAACACAAATTGTTTGGTATATGTACATAAAATAACAGTCATAGAACCAATTATCCTGCTCCTAGATGTTAATCGAATCCGCATCCGCAATCAGGATCACTAACCACTAGACCAAAAGGCCAGTCTAATGAAGTTGTACTAATAAATAAAAAAACATTACAAACTAGTGCTAAAGTGTACATTTGTGTCCTAAAATTTATCTACACAGCCCTAGTACGTTTAGTTTTGTTACAGCTCAGTATTTTCTTTAATTCCCTTCTTAATGCTGAATTCCCCTCATACCTAAATTTTATATGATATAGAAATTATTATCATTGTCTAACAGCATTTCCGATTTGTATTAATTTGAGAGTATAGGTGTCCTCCAATTAAGGATGGGTTTTTAAAATAATTGACTTGAGGATTCGTAAAAAAGAGATAGTACTTACAGAAGATAAATGTACCACACATGTTACAACTTGGGAGTGTTACTCATATTTTGTACAGTATTTTAAAATTTAATATACCTATATAAGTAGAAAATTGTTTAACATTATTCTTTGGCACGTTGGAGATGTAAATCAGTACTCAAATGTAACATCTTTTCTACACCACCCCAAAGTTGAATGGTAAATAATGTCCTGGGCATTAAGTCTGCCTTTGTACATGACGTGCATAAAGTAGAAAATAAAAAAATGCATATTAATTGCAAAATAAATCAATGATTAGGTTGCCAATATTAAGTGTTTTTTAAATATTAAAGGACATATGCAAGACATAGACATATATAGCATACATCAATATTTGATAGGATATGTCAATATAAAGAATAAATAAACAAATTAATTAAATTGATAAATTGTAACACAAGAAATGAGCTTATTCAAAGAAGAGAGAGATTTAAAATCTCAAACTCAAAATCGGGCAAGCAGGTGTTTACTGAATATTATTATAAAATCGCTATTAAAAATAAACCAAAAAATATACCAGAACTTATTTAAACATAACTTATATCTTCGATAACTTCTCAGCTGTAAAAAAAATATGTCTTATTACACAAAAGCTTCTGTTCGCAGTGCTGCCAGTGGTTTTATTTCTTGAAAACTTGAATGATGTATAAAGTAGCGAGGTCTTCCAGCCGTGAGATACCTGTAGAGACGAGCTTCTGATGTGAACTAAACTACAAAAGCCCGGATCTACAGGGTAGATCACGAATGTGCCATAATAATATGAAAGCTTCGTTTTAAAAATTCTTCAAGTTTCTATAGAAGAGTTTCGAGAAGTTTCAGCTACAGCTGTTATTGTCCCGAAAGCACGGCCTGAAACTGAAAGTATTTTTTTCGTCATATTATTTTATTGTCTGCATTGTAAGAATATTTTGAATAGAATTTTGTTTTTCAGAGAAAAGTGAAGGGACTTTGGCGGGGGGTTAATGAAATAGGGCCGTCGATTTTTCATCAAAAAGGTTTTGTTCTTTCAATTAGGTATAAAGTATAATACTTAATATTTAAAGAAAACCTTGTCTAATAATCATTTGCATCAAACGTACATATACTATCGTTACCGAAACTACGTTCCTGACAAGAATGTCCTTTCTGAAACGTTAAAAAGAAAATAAACGTATGCATGAGAGATTCTATAGGACTCTGTAATTTACTTTATCATTATTTAATAGATTTAGTATAGTAACCATGACCATATTCACCTTAATAAATTTATGTTTTAAAGGATTTCCAACGTTATCGAAATATTTGACTAGTAACGTAAGTAGGTACGTATCAAATTATTTATTATACAAGATATTAAATGTTTTCTCTTTGACACGAGCATCACGCGGCATGTCACGTCACTAGTTTATATTAGATAGGTTATATTGGGTAGTACAAATAAGACTAAAATGAAAGAATTTCAAAATCTCACTATTTGGCTTTCCTTTGCACATAAAATTTGTATAAACATATGTATACATGAATCAACCAATGTTTAAAAACACTTTATGAACGTAAACGCATTCGAATCCAAAAAATAGTGCAAATAATATATAAATTAATTAAACGAGGAAACCGATAACTCTTTTCTGCTAACTTTTTGTACAAATCAACGCCTACCGAAATTCAATTTACACACAACAATACAATTTCTACCCTATCTTGATAGCATGACGGGGATCACAAATCAGTGAAATCGGCATCGGTGCCTCCTGGGATCCTCAAAAAAAAATCTCGTCGCTCTTTCCGCAAATCATTGTGACCATTGTATACTCGATAATGTAGTTGAGGAAAGCGGGTCTAACAAAAAGGTTCACTTAATTGCACGGAGGAAGAACGTTGAATGGCAGTTGGCATTGTTTCCCGCGAGGTCTTTGTACGAGCTCACCCGATAGCCTGACTCATCAATTTTCTAAGATTGACGGAAAACATTTGGGACTTAGGTCGTGCTAATCCCGGCTGACGTAACGTACGATGTGTAGAGGATACGAGTCGTCAAGATTTTTGATGTTATATTCGGTCCGCCTAAATGATATATTAAAGTAATTTAATGCCACTAAATCATTTCATTACTCAATATATTATTTAAACGGAAAAGGTATTTAACAACCAAATGATATTAAATTAATCAGATTAAATGATCAGCAAAAGTTTATACTTAGGCAAGGAGTCGAGAAAGCGGCGCCTTCAATATTTTATTGTAGCTTTAATTTCGTGTAAGTCGGCGAGTATATTTAACAGATATTAGCTCTCTAGTTCTAAGTTAGTAATACAAATTGTAGATAAAATAGTAGCTCGGTATTGCATCTTTAATTTCAAAATGCATTTGCAATGTGATAGTACATGGTTCACTTATTGCTGTTATAGAAATAATTTTATTGCCATATCGTAAGAGCAAAAAAAGTATGACATTAATTATTAGAGGTAACTACATGTAAACCATTACCGTTCGCTCAAATCCCCTAATTGATCCTCATAATATAAATCTAAACGGAAGCCCGGTAATGTTCACGTAAATATCTGCAAGCAATTGGTTCAAATAGAAGTAACGTATTGCTGGGTTCGGGGATTGAACTAAGATCTCCCGCATGCCTCCTTGCCTCCCCCGCCTTTAGTGTCCTCAAGCCATCATTAATCTTACGCTCAGCAAACAGTTCTCCACAAAAGCAAGTTTCGAGCTGTACCGTGTCGATAATGTAAGTAAACTATCGCAAATATGAAAGATAACTGCCAGGAGGCCTGTCCCTCGATACTCTGACGATGTTTAATTAATTGGAGTTTAGACTCGGCACCGAGAAATTCTGCCTTAACATAATTTAATAGCAATTAATTTTAATTTGTGTAATAAAGCTTTGGAATAAAATACGAGTATTTATTAATTTAGCAATAAACGCCAGGGCCGCCTGGTGATCTAATCTTTGTTTTAAATTTATATATACATTATACAACTTTTCATTTAAGAAACTGCATTTACTGTATGTGATGTGCTTTTTTTTAAAAGCATATTTTACTTAATAGAGTTGTTAAAAGCTGATATATATATATTTAATAATGTTATAAAACTAAATCAACAATTCGTTATTTCATGTTCTCAAAGAAATAATAAAGAGGTTCTTTTCTATTAAACTATACATATTTATATTTCAAATGACACATCATATTATTTTTCAAGTATTGTGTTGTCCATTGATTTCTATCTAAATCTTATGTTTAAGACCACCACCATTTTATTGTCCCATAGACTTAAACTGTTAAACGCCCAATCAACAATCACACTAACAGACATAGATACACATACTAGACACACAGATAGGTTTGTAAACTTAGAGGAGTTAGAGGACTCGGACTGCCCGACACCAGCTAGTTCGAGTTACAGGTATGCCACCCTGACTTGCTTGAGCTATTACTTACACTCCTCAATCCATCTGCATGAGCAATTTCCCTTTTATTCCTTTATATCGTCACTTTCCTATTAATATTGCCAATATTGTCAATATTAATAGGAAAGGAATATACACATATATATATATATATATAAAAGAAAAAAAACGCAAATTTTCAGATGTTATTCCTACAAGTGCCCAGATGACGGCAATAGGCTTGCCCCTTATTACGTGAATGGGGCTAAATTGTAATCGTAAAAATGTGAGCGTTATTTAAGCCTCTGCCTAACCCTTCAGGAAACAGGCATGTATGTATTTGGAAACTAAGTTCAATGAAACAAAACAAACTTTGAAATAAACCTCCGAAATGCTAGTACGTAATGAAAAACACAAGTTAACGTATACGCGAAACATAACATACCTGCAATGTTTGGGTCGCTTTTTCATATCAGCTTGTTTTCCCTCTGGGTCGTGCTCTGAAACATTCAGTACCAACTGTTACATTTCAATATGCTGACTGAAGAGGTAACTTTTACTTTAGCCATTTGACGTATTTTATTTGAAATCAATATGTCTTCACGTGTGCACATCCATATTTTTATATCTGGGCTATATAAAGATTTTGTTACGATTGCCTTGGTAGTAAAGTCGGTGGGATGATTCAATTCGAGAGTAAAAATATTTTTTCATAGGCATGCGTAACTTTTCATAAGGGTACTTTTGATTTTCAGCGTTCGTAACTACGTTCTAACTTATTTCAGCCCATATCAAGCAAGTCATGAAGTTGCCTGACTTGATGTGTCTAGACTTTAAGGATAAATTGAGTAACAGCAAATCTGTTACACATTATGAGTTCTATCAAAGGGTTGTTAACTTAATGACTCTTTGATTAAGCTAAAGTGCCCCAGATTAGAGGACAAAAAATATATAAATGATTATAAAACTAATAAAACTTTATAGAAAGATGGCGATTTCATATCAACACAAAAACTACTTATACATTTTTTGTTGAGTGATGTTAAGTTGAAATTTCAAACTGGAAGTAACAGTACAAGACTAATCAATTATCAGAAATAAATTATTTTATAGAAATCATAAATACTTCACATGAATAGTTGATAGACGCCCATTTTTTTTTTGTATTTAGAACGACGTATTGTAACTATCAAATCGTAGGACAGTCGCTGTCACAATAACCCTCTCTTGGTATTCACATCTGAGTGCTGGCAAAAAAAAAGAAATTGGCACGGTTTACCTATTGAATGAAAATCAACACCTATAATACTAGCTGCAAATATTTAGTTTCGCAATGCTCAAACATAGAGTAAAAAATCATATAATAAAAAAAAATAGCAAACAACAGACCGCACTTAAAAAGTAATGAAGAGAATATACTATATTAAATTAATATTTACTTGACATTATTTTATGATTTTGAAGTTCCTGTTTATTGTTGTTGCTTTAATGAATTTAATTTTAGTTTTAACCCTCTTCGCTGCACGATATCTCTTTCGCAGTTTTAAACCAATATGAAGGCATATGCAATAGTATTTGGGTCTATCATCATCATCTTATATTTGTGCGACAAAACTTATCTACCTTCCAAGTGGGTAGTAGTAAACACCACACCCATATTAACGAAGTCGTTAATATGGGTGTGGTGTTTGGATGTATTATTTAGGTTGCTTAATTTTACTTAATATGTAAGTGAATATGTGTTATCAGATTTCTGTAGCCATTACAAAAGCAGCGCGTTATAAATTGCAACGGCTGCTAACTCAGCGGCCAATAAAACACCCTCTGACGCTGTAATAATTATAAATGAAATAAGTTAGTGAACAATTCATTACTGAGCGGAGTGCGTGTGACCCGTGATATCTACTCCCATTAAACTTAGAACCATTAAACAAAAACTTTGCTCTTAATATTTTACCTAACGAGTTAACTTCCACACGACCTTTTATGTACATATGTTGACTTACACAGTATTATGTAACATACATAGTATTAAAATATAAAAATGAATAAAAAGCTAAGTCATAAAACTGCAATTAATTTGAAAACTGAATTGAAAACTATAGAGGCAGCACAACTGAATGTTTTACTTTTTGTGAAGTATGCACTCGTAAATGTTACACATAATTTCATAAAATTATTGGCTGCATTAGGCTACAGCTTTGCAATCACAGAAAGCGTAATAATAGTGTCTTATTATTAAGATTTCTCTGTTTGCAATGCCTAATGTGTCTCTGTGGCACCAAATACGCAACTAAGTGATCCGACACAGAACCAAGGTAACCGACATAGCCCATTGGCAAGCCAGCTAATTAGCAAAGTTGAAGTAACTGTGGACTGGCCATATCGACCGCAGAACTGACTGTTCTGGAGCAGAGAGCGCATCTAGAGAAACGCAGTTTAGAACGCGCCAGTGCGGAGTGACGATCTGCGGCGGGTAAAACTTGGATGAGGAGAGCTTTCGGTTGAGCTCAGTGGCATACATTAGAATAGTCCATGTCCAGCAGTTGACGATCACAGGCTGATGATGAGGATATAGCTAATAACGAGGAACTTAGAAAGGGTAATCTATACCAGAATTCCACCACTTTTTGCGTAGTATAATCTTGTTTAGCTATATGATTTTTGAGTAGGTAGGTAGGATTATACTTAAAAGAATACGGATTTAAAGTTACACTTAGGAAATGATCTCAGGATTTAAATAACAACAAAAGACTGTGATAGGTCCTGTTGGGAATGTCTTAAATCTCGATAACCGCTTAACATCTATAGGTAATTGTTTCGTTTTCAACTTAGCTGTATTAGTCAGGCTCAATTATCCCAAAGTTAGATCTCACTAATACTCCAAAAGACTTAACTTATCATGATTTATCGCTTGTCTTTGTTAGATTTATCAATGGTAGAGCCATGCTTTGCAGCTTAATAAGCGGGGCGTTTTTGTGAAATTATCTAAAAAACTACACTGCACTTACTATTAACGCGCCTGTGCTCCAATATTGATCTAGGCTTTTCATCTTTAACCGCTCTCAATTATAGCCTGTATTGGAACAGTGCCCGACACGAGGCAATAGTCCGTCCCCGAACGAGATAAATGGATCCATACTAAAATGTATAGTGAATATACACATAATATCCAAATATTTTTAGCTAGTCTAAATGATCAATAAACTCTGTGGTTGCCTACACAATATGTGTTTAGAAAAACGTAATTTTGATATACTATATTTAAATTCCTAAAATACTGTTTATTTTAAAGACATATAATACTATTTTAGGCTTGGGAAACCTTTTCATTGGATCCGCTTTTAAATAATGTTTGTTATTTTATGTCCCGATACTGCTAGAGAAAAACGTATGTACTTCTTATACATATAAACGGTTCATATTAAGCACAGGTGAACTGCTTAGACCATCATATAATCATTACTATACATTGTAATATTGATAGTATTATTTATATTCTGGCAATGAAATTTCAGCAATATGTTAAAAAGCTAACGTTGTATTTACATATAGATATAAACACTTAAACAATTTCAAGTGAATGCACAGTGATCAGCCACTTAACACAATTTAAATATGTATGTATATAGCCCAAAATTATAAACATAACGTCGTGTCGTGACACTAATTAACTATCACTTAAAACAGATTGTACTCGTAAAGGGTAACACTGGCAGAGAGCCAGGGACCGCTAGCGAGTTATATTTGCCAGCATATTTACATACGACCATATAGCAGGCAGCCGCGATCAATACCGCCTATATAATAAACATATACGAGAGAGTTCACTATAGAACTGCAGTGTTTTAATATAAATGGCGTATGCGATATTTGGCAATCGGTTTATTTTATACGCGAGATAAACATAAACCAGAAGTGTTCTTATGAGTATTACATTGGGTGGTTATTTTATGTACACAATTTGTATGAATTGAAATTAGGCTTATTATACTTAATAGCCATTTTTATTTGTGTTCAAGAAAAGAATTGATTTCATGCTCTAAGCTCTTCAGTTTAAAAAAAATGTAAGAAATTATGAGGTCTCTTATATATAATTAATCTCAGTAATAACTTTCTTGTAATCGAATAAAAACGGGCCAGGATTTTTCAAGTCTGCAAAGTTGCTCAGAATACCGACTGCTTGAAACAAGTTTACCATTTTCATATAAATGACAGATGGCTTACCGTGTATTTGTACTTAAGTTGGATATGTATGTTCTGTCTTATAAAGAAATTCGTAACCTAAAACTCGGAAAACTTCTTCAAAAATGAAATTTTTAATGATAGGTACGATAAAATTTATAAAACTGAAGAGATGCTCAAAAACCCAAAAGTTTGCACCTATAAAAACCAGGATTACACCAAACTTACGCGAACAACATCTTAAACATCACAAGTTCGCTTTTTTTAAAAGAAGCCAAGAGCAAATTTCAATCTAAAAAAGCGCGACAGCGACTTAAACTTTCAGAATTGTTTTTCTTTAAAACTTAAACAAAGGGAGAAGCTGCGAGAAATAAAATGTTAAGTCCAATAAAAAAAATATAAACAGAATGCCTGACTTTTCTGTGATAACAACACTGTAAAAAAACATTAATGTTTTGCGGATGTTTAGTGAAAACTTTAAGGTAAATATTTATAGTGAATTGAGCAGCGTTTCGGATATCTTTTGAAGTAATGTAAGTCGAGTAATTGATCCACTTCTCACATGAATCTATTCACAGTTGGTGTTGGGTTAAATGTTGAAAGGTAGACCTAAAACTCAAATATAACTTATAGCGTTAATAAGGCCTAAGAAACCTCTTTGGATTTTAAGAGGTCTTTGTAAGGAGACCGATTGCCATCAGGAGGATCTTTAAATATATTTTTTTTTATCTTAGGGATATAAAAAATATGCAATTTAAAAGCACCGCAGAATTTAAACCTATGACTTTATGAATAGGTCTCAAAGATTTTTTAAATATTAACTTCAAGTCATGATGAAATAAGAAAGACTAAAAAAATCCCTTTCTTACTTATTTCTTATCATCACAAGTATCACATCTTTAAATCCGATATTTGTACATTATATAATCAATATGTATAGAATGTATGTATGCATACTGCAAACGAAACCAAAGACCTATTTCGTTTCATTAATTAAAGTTAACTAGCTACTATTCCGGCTTAAACCTGAACAAAGGTAACACAACTTTAAGCAGAACTTTGGAGAACAATATGCTAATAGGTATATCTAGATATAGTTGTATGTGTTTAAGACAATTACTGCGTCCGGATGTTAGTTTTGTTCCAAACTGCATTCGCTTTATCTGCATAACGGAACACGGAACTAGTCCAGTTAAGCTCAGCTGCACATATATTTAGCTGTTCAGCTCAGCCATCTAGTAAGCTTAAAATGTTATGCCAATACTTTTATGGCTGGCGTTGGCCGACAGGCTAGGTCATGGGCGTTTCCTCGGATATAGCTCCCTTTAATTATGCTTTTTGTTTTTCAAAGTTATATTTCTGATTAAAAGAAACGAAAACTTCTTTATTAAAATCTAGCTTTCATAGTTCTACTATCTAGAATTCAACATATTGGATTGCATTACCGTCAGGTTCCTATCCTAGTGGCCTCTCCAGTCACAGAAAGTCTAAAACATTTAAGTACGCCACTCCTGGCTTCTGCGATCTACTAGAAATTTGCCTCTTACCCTACCAAGTCCCTCTCCCTACCCGTTTTCCTTCTACAAATCTCCTTTTTTTCCTTCTTTCTCGTCTTAAATAGTCATTTAATGTATTCACATTTTTAAAGAGGATTGGCGTCAGACAGCACGCCGGTTATAAATAAAAGCTAGCCAAAACTCTTATTAATACTATAGGGGGCAAGCCAGTAGACGAGTCCCCTGATGGTAAGTGACTATCGCCACCCATTGACGGTAGGGTAGGGCCAAAAGGAGTAGGCGGAGGCCCAAGCACCCAGTGTTGGCGTCTAAATTCTAATCATCCTATATCAGTAATACAGAGTTATAAATAATACGTAGAGTAAATGTATTAATATATTTAACTACATATAACAACACTCCGAGAACTATCCAATTACATACATATATTCTCGTATACGTATCAATTTATATATGGTATCTAATGTTTTACAATTATTATCTTTAATCTAATTCAGCAAAGAACCACAAGCTAAACAAAAAAGCCGTGGAATTGTGTAATTAAACTAGTACAAAAAGAAAATAAATTATTTAGACGACCGTACAGCAAACATAGAAAAGAGCAATCAACATTAGTTCATCAACTACTACAACTAAATATGTAAGTATAAGTCAGGAAATAGACTACCCGACTGAGCGTACTCGACTGTCGTTATTTCAAATTGCATTTGCATAAACAACTCTTTCTTTAGTGAAGTGAGTATTCAAATTATAGAGGTATTAATCCTAGCGCTTGGATCCTTCTGTGCATTTAATTTTTTTTTCTTTTTCTAAACAAACGATTAAATGAAAAGTTGTTGATGTTGCTACGCTAATTTAAATGAACAATTAATAATTTAACGAAAATTTAACAGTCTATGAGATTTTGTTCTCAATGTAGTCTTAAAATATTATTATGGATTGTAAGTTAAGACCTAGGTATTGCATATTTTATAAATATATGCAAACATGCATACGCCCATGTTTGTATACCTGAAGGGGTAAGCAGAAGTTTATTAAACACCCCCACTTTGCCTATTAGAATTTGGTGCTACAGACTTCAGACTTAATACCGGGAATACTTTAGAAATTAAAGATGGGACAATTGGGAGTATATTGAAAGGAAAAGGTAAGCAAAATGGAAAGAAATGGAAGAAAATGGATATTGCTTATACGGATGGATTTGGAAGTGCAAGCAGTCTCTCGAAGTCGTCCGAGTGGTATACCTATAACTCGAACTGGCTGTAGCTGGGAGATCCTAGGTAAGTAATTATTACATAAGTATTAATACAAGGAAAGTAATTGACTGCACGGATGGCGTACCGCTTTAGGTGGTCACCACGAAACTACGCTGCCGTAGTGTTTCGGGTTCGCTATCCGCACGGGACAACAGTTTGTGTAATCCTCAAATTGTTGTACTCAGTCTGGGTGTTCTTTGTGTTCGTTGTTTGAATGTGTGTAAATTCCCCGCGACGCAGGAATTAATTCTAGTGCGGGAGTTGCCTATATCAAACTTAAGTATTTCTTATTAAACGCAGAACGGTCGAGTTTTCAAACTCATATTTATGTAAGTTTATGAAAGTTCGCCCGGTAAAATTAATGCGACTCTGGGTATGTAAAGTTAAAATAATGCATGTGAAATTAAAAAGTGTGTACATTTGATATATAATTTTGTGCCACCAATGTTATATTTGTGCTGCACTTTTGCTGATACAGTACATACATTATATTATTTTCAAAAGTTACATACTAAGTTTTAAATTTTAAAATGGCAATATTACCTACATAGCAAGAAGCCATATCAGTAAAGAAATATGAAGTAAATATAGTTGGCATTAAGATGCAATTCGATTGACTTCAATTATAAGAAAAACAGCACACAGCAATGCCGAAAAGAAAAAAAACAGGAAGCAACAGAAACCGGTGAGTTTTTGTATATGAAATGGTGTTTCTTAAATAATAACATTCTAGAAGATTTGTTTCCCAGAGGATGGATTATGGCCGGGAAAGAGAAAGATGAAGTCTCATATTCAAACAGAGCTTTTACATTTTCTTTTTAACTCTTACAATTTGTATGATAGAAGCAATTTGCTTAAAATGTTGGGAAAACAAAAAAGATATCGTACTTCATAATGCGATGCTATCTTAGTGTTAAACATCCTTATTAATTGGTCCTTTTAAACGATTGGACGATTACTAATAAATAATATGAATTTCATTACGCAATTGAATAGCTTTATCAGTTTGAGTTTCATTGAGCTGTACATATATAAGTCGCCTTTTATGACACCACCGGGAATGGATGGGGTGGCCCTATACTACTCCACCGTGAAACACATGCCACTAATATATATGACGTAATATAGATATCCAGCAAATATCCATATTGGTACAAATATATTTTTTAAGACCAAAAATTTAACAAATAAATAAAAGCAATAAGATGAAAGAAAACGCGTTACGAGCACACTTCATACATATATATTTATGGATTAACTGGCCTGCGACATATATGTATAAATGATTCAGTGTCCCGTGTCTTCTATGGTACCCAAGAGTCCCGAATGAACCACGAACGCTACAAGTAAATAAACAATGTAGGCACTGACCGAATATAATCTATAATGAATGTGTAACAAACATATCAGCCTTAATAAACGGATTAATGACAAACATTTTCGTAAAATTAGTAAAAAAACTCACTCAAAATGAACATTTAAAAGGGATAGATAGGTACATAAAACAAAGGGTCATTCCCATTTGTGGTAAAAAAGCTCTTTGTTAAATGACTTTTGTGACCACTAAATACTCTGGCTACATATCAAAGTGGCATTCAGTTTTAGATTAAACTGTAATATTCGACGAAACCACCATGATGCAATATGCTGATAAACACTTCGATTTACAGTGAACGAAAAGTTCTACATACAGGCCTAAAAAAAACTTTGTTTTGTTGAAACGTTGAAATGAAATTTATAATATTCCCAATGAAAAGAACATGTGGGCTTCAAGGATGGTTCATGGTATTGCAAAAGTACATTAGTAAGCTACTGTAGGTGCTTTACTACAATTTAATTGTGCCCTCACGACGAATCAAATGGCAAGATGGCGGACATCGAATGTCGGTAGGGAGGAAGGGGATCGCAATTTCACGCCCGGGGCGACATCTATAATTCGTGAGAGCTATCATAAATTAGCATACGTATTAGATTGCGCGTCAAGGACGAGTTCCTTGCAGGATTGTACATAGACACAAATCCGAGTGATCTGGTAAATTAAACAACGTTGCCACTTAGAAGCTGAGGGAAAACGGAGAAATAACTAAGAAATAAGTGGAATATTATGCAGTAAAATTTACTAAAAAAATCTAACGTGCCTATCTATGAATGCAAAATATTTTTTTTTTGGTTCATCATGAAATTTTACATCCATGTTATCGGGGGTCCTAATAATTTTTACATTAACATACTAAATGAGGATAATATCTATATCTGTTGTATTTTACCTATTACATTATAATTAATAACAATCGATTTTATATTTTGATTCCTATAGATTTTTATTATGTTCATATTTAACTAAAATACTCTACACAGTTTAAGATGGTTATATGATTTATAAATATATTAATAATAAATTACTGCTACTGTAATAAAGCTTATGGACAAAATGTGTATCATGTGCTAGTTACAATAATAATTGTAGGTACTTTATATTATATGTAGGTTATTTATAATATAATCCCTTAATTTTATAAAGTTTACTTCAAAAATAATTAATAACGGTACATTATAAAATATTTATTCGACACAGTTAGTAGTAGCAAGCAAGGTTGAAGTTCAAATTTAATGAAATTTACTAAGTAAGTCATGAGTCATGACCGTACTATCCAAATCAGATTTCGTATAATTTTGTAGGACAGCTACATATTTGATAACTTTAAAGTCGAAAGGTCAAACGAAAGAAGACATAAAAATTGCCATTATGACGTCTGGGAACAGTCATGGCGCAAGTTTATTCTAGTTTAATGGATATCAGGCGAACAAATGATAAAATTAGTATTAAAATTTGCCAAGACCGAATTCATTTAGATGTTTCAGATTAAAATAAAAGTCTGGAAGCCCTCTCAATAGGATAAGGGCAAGATAAAGCGAATTTTAGCTGGCCCGTAATAAAGGAGCCCTTTTTAAGACTTGTTGAGCATTCATTAGTTATTCATTTTCCTTTCCTTAGTTATGACTTTAATTTTATACGACGTATATTTAATACCAAGCAGTGTTGAAATTTTAGTACTAACATACGAACTACTCAGCTGATCTTTAGGTTGGTAAATGGACTCCCATAAAACTTTGCCGAGGAAATTTGTTTGAGATCCGTCTAAAATTTCCACCTAGAATGACGCAACAGCAAAGTAATAAAAACCGGTACAAAACCTTTCAAAGAGAAGTACATCAAGAATTGATAATTAAACTTGAAACTGATTTATTTGTATAGCTATAGAAATTATTAAGTAGAACATCTGCTATCTAAGACATATTAAGAAATTTACTGGTTTTAAATTATTTCCGGCCGAGAAATGACCGAGATGGGAACAATAGCTCGAAATTAAACAGAATATTTTTGGTTTTATTATATTAATATTTTGGGCTGATGTAATTTAAATACAAGTAGGTTTAAATATAAGTAACTAGAGAAATTAATCCCAAAAACTGTCAAAGTGTATAAATTAGTGTATCTTGTATGCACAAAATCTTTCATTCTTTTTTATTTTCTTTAGCTCCTTTATTCAAATTGATTTAATATTTTAGAGGATTCTTTTCAAAAGGGATACTAAAAATCCTTTGATAACATCGAAATGTTTAGCTTTTATTACTTTCAACTTTCCAAGGGGCAAGTTAAGTAATACTGTTATTCGATAGTTTGTGCTCGATTCGTTGCAATCTTGGAAGAGAGTACGTATTAATCTCAGCCGCTCCCCGGCGGGACACTATAATGAATGGTTCTACGATCCCGACCAAACAACCTCTTTGTAGTGTTGAAAACTATTCGATATGAGCTCATACGTTATCTAGTAAAGTGGTTCATATATATCATAAGTAAACCGGGGTAAGTATATAGATACTAAAATTTATAACATCCTATTTTCGACATTTCCATTTCGAATGAACCTATTTCCAAAAAATATATTATAATTTTGTTATTAGTTTAAGCTAAATTAGGTCTTTCTGTGGTTTTTCTCAATTTTTCATTACTTTTCAAACGACTTCAAAAAGGAGGAGGTTCTCAATTCGACTGTATTTTTTTATGTTTGTTACCTTAGAATTTTCGACTGCGTGAACCGATTGCGACGATTTTATTTGAAAGCTGGTGTTTCCCGTGTGGTCGCTTTCAATTTTGTCCAGTTCTGACATTGGAATCCATGAGAAAACCATATATGTCTTGAACTTGCTTTAAGTTTGTGCGCGACAAATGGATGAATAACTGAATAACGCGGCAACGGATTTCGATGATTCTTTTTTTATTGGAATGGATGTACTTCAACGGAAATTAGATGAGAGTTTGGTTTGGTTCTGATAAGGCACCCATGAGAAAATGTTGAAAATGAAAGTCTTAAATTTTATGATAGACGCATTGAAGTCGGTTGTCTACTTTTTTAAAGTGAGTTATATTTATATTTACTTATTCTAAACAGGATGGTTTTTTTTTTAATATATTGTTAAATACATACATACATACCCTCACGGCTGTATCCCTTAAATTAATGAACGCCCACATTTTGCCGGTTATAACTTATTTTTCAACCGAATTAAAAAAAGGAGGAGGTTCTCAATTCGATTGTATTTTCTTTTGTTTGTTACCTCAGAATATTCGACTGGGTGAACCGATTTGACGTTTTTTTATTTAAAATCTAGTGCTTCCCGTGTGGTCCCACTTTAATTTGGGCTAGTTCTGACAGTGGCATCCGTGCGAAAACCATATAAATCTTAAATTTTATAATAGTTTAAGTTTACTAAAATTTTATAATACTTTTTTAAAGTGATTTATTGACCTACAATAAGCTTTTTCATTTATTTTGGTTTACGAATCCGTTATTCTTTATAGATATTCAATATTAGGTACTTCAATATCTGTTCTTTGTTGAGCTCTAAGAATTCTTTGATTGTCTCAATAATGTAACTCATACTACATATATTTGTTACAATAATACGTTAATTTAAGTTAGTTCTATGACACAACAAAACCTTGATCGTTTGATTTGGATGTACCAAATCAGGTAACTAATACTAATTGAATCTTGTGTCAGTTTTATATTTCAGAAGAAATCAGAATCTTCAACTAAAACTGCTAAGTAAGTATTGTAAAATAAAAATGAACCGAGAGAATATATTTTTAATAAAAACATTGTCATCCTTGTGTAACTTGCGAGTAATAAGGCGATCCTGCTTTATTTAAACGAGAAAATATACCCAATTAAAAGTAAATACCCAATAGGGAAAAGAATTTTACGAAGAGACATAAGTACCCGGGTAGGTATATTTACAACGAAGCGACGCAAAATCCTTATTTGCTTTTGTTATTACGTCGTGCGCCACCTTCATAAATATGGCTCTCCAGGGATCGTTTGGTACAGTTGCTATTATATGAAAAGGCGTAAATACCCATAGCTTTCCCTGTATTTATTTTGTTCATTTAATACGGACCCATTGTGTCCCTATTAGTCCTGACACACCGTACCGTTCTGTACACAAGTAACAAAATGGGGTTTGCAAGTACGATGATAAGACTACTGTTTTATTTCAGCATCTTTTGGTTATATATTGACTACAAATTTATTAGAATTTTCTTTGTTTATGAAGTTTTAGGGTCAGTAGATATGACAGGACTTTTTACAGTAGATATGACAGGACTTTTTAAAGCTATATTAAATACCGAACGGGATATTCTGACAGATAGTTAAGCAAAAAATGATGTGTTACTGGAGTTATATGGTTTCGTGTAGGTAGTAGTAAATCTCCATACGAACAATACATGGAAATAGAAATAAATTGTACTCAAAGTTATTTTATACCATCAAACATAAAATAATTTGAGGTTTTATGGAGAAATAAATTTTGGTTTGCAGTTAAAACTCGAGTATGAGAATGAAAAGTAGAAAAAGAAGAAAACAGTTCTATAAAATTCTAAAAAAAAAGAAATTGTTATTACTATTAATTTTACCTCATTGATTAATAATTACTTTTAAAATAAACATTTAAGACAGAAAAGTTATATTTCTTATAGTCAATGAGATGGCAAGTGTATTAAAAAGTTTAAATCTTCGGTCTCACCGCGAGTTTCCTAACTTGAAAAGTAACAGAAGGTAGGTAACAAAATGTGCTTCATTCATAAGTCAACAAGAATTCATTGCGTTCTTGATAAATAGTTAAATATTCAAAGAAATTTTAAATGACGAAGTACAGTTTAACAAAAAACAATATTACTTAATTAAGTACAAATTAAAATATGAAACTAAAAACTAAAATAAAAGGAAATAAAAAATACGTTACCTAACTCGATCACCATCTCGAAAAGCGTCCGCCATACGAAACTGCAAAAGAAAAAATCGAGTCAACAAACCTCCTACATTAAAAGAAAAGCTTTGAGAACAAAAAGGTTAAGATAAATGCCAGTTAGAATCAAAGTCAAAACATAATAGAAACAACAAGTCAACAACACTTGTGTGCGGCACGACTCAAGCGGGGGAAAGATGAGGGTACCAAATAATCGCATTAGGGAGCCTTTGACGCAATTAAATTATAGGGAAACTTTAAACAACGATCAACACAAAATAATCACGAGAAAAGTATTTAAAAGATACATACCTCTAGAAAATCGAGTCAAACCCGATTTTATATTAAATTTTACATTTAAAATTCTAAACAGAGTGTAACATGAAGTGTCGTTATCGGCAGGAGCTCAGTTGCGTCTAACTTTGCGGCGAGCCGCGCCCCTACACGCTACTTGTACTGAATCTGAACCCGGGGTTCGGGAGGCGAGCATCAACGTATGTGCTTTAGGTCGTAAATTTTTATTTTTGCTTCAGTAGAAATTCCACCTTAAACCAATAGAAAGAAAGTTGCACTTGGCACATGATTTTACGTACTTAAGCTATTGCAGAGTCTGCGCACTGCATTTGGGTACCCGGGGATGCTGCGCAAAATAGGAACACAAAATATGAACGAGACTGCGAGGCGCTGGCGGGTGGGGAGGGGTGTGAACAGACAGGGGATATTTGAATAGACCTCGCCGGCTCTTTCCCGGGTGATGGCGGGGATGACGCTGCGGCGAGGCGAGGGGTGGACCGCCGCTGTTGTGTCGGAAGCACGCTCCATGGTACAAATCGCCAATGTACAGTTAGCAACGAATGTGCATTCTTTTAAAAGCCTTTGGTATAAAAAGGAAAAATACAGAGAGACGGTAATTGAATTCACTTTCATTACATCTCAGTTGTAAGATGTTCTTGTGTTGGGGGACTCAAGTAGAAATAATGTAAACATACATTTTCAATATTTACTGCTACTTCGAACTTTTGCGTTTGTAGATAAAACCGGACTCATCAACATCGTTATTTTCTAAAGATTCAGTTATATCAGCCCTTTACGAAATATAATACATTTCATATAATAAAATATATTTTTCATTATTAAAATAAGATTTCCTTATCTTATTATTGATACGGAAATCTTATTTTGATACTGAAAAATATATTTTTTAATCCCAAAATTGTAAACATTTTAACTTACGTACGCACTGGATCAACTGTAAGACCGCACATTATGAGTACATGTTTTTGTTACTATAATTAAGTGTCCATATCTCCACTCGAACTGACTGTTGTCGGGAAGTCCGAGCCGTCTAAACAAACAAATATAAATGTTGCACAATATGCATAATATACTACTTCATATGGATAAGTTGAGGCGGAACTAAGTAGTATTCATTAGTAAAATAAACAGACATGGCAAATTGTCCCCTATAACGTTAGTGCGACCAAATTCTTATTTACAAAATAAGAATTTGGTGGCACTAACGTATTTGTAAGTGTTTTATACACCTCTGCTTACCCCTTAGGGGATGCAGGGGATACAGATGAGCGTATGTATGTATGTATTAAATGAATATTGAAATTATAGTTGCAATGTCACTTTTATGTACCATTATCTTTTAAGAATTCCTCAATATAATAATATTCTATGTGGCTCCAGAATGTATTAAGTTTCTTTTTAAAAATATGAATAGTTAGATTTCAGCATATAGGCAATTAATTATATAAAATTGTTACCACAGAAAAAATACTGCCAATTAGAAAGGAGTCTACTGTTGTCACGTCTACTATGATTGATTCTATCAGATAATTTTGGAAATAAGTTCGGGTTACACTTGACAAACCTTGCACTCTCTATGATCTATAAAGAGGGAACAGTAAGTATTATTTATTGTTTAAAGTAAGGTTTACAGCTATCGGTGACTTGCAATTTAAACATAGTCCACTGAACACGCTTGCGAGTTTGTTAATGATTATTTATTTGTTAGGTAATAATTGGATCACCGTATAGACTGTTTAATAAGCATTTTTATCAACAGATGATCACTAGCAATGTGTAAAACAACGATGTTATTAATAAATAGTAAATATAAAAGATTTCTTTCTTAATAGTTATATCGTACATAACATGTGTTATATATCGAACGCTACTTGACTATTGTTATGTACACAAGTAATGGTCTAAAAGAGAAAAAAAAATGACACTACAATTACAATTCTGAATGCAAATAGTTATGTAGTGTCATGTAACCATTTTAAAATAACATAACAGATATAAATAACATAAAGAGTAAGACAAAATAAAGGCAAGAAGAAGCGTTAATGTTACTGCTTGATTTTATCTATCGAAATCCTTTGTCGATTGTAATAATATCCTTACTCCTATTTTCTGTAATATTCCGCAAAGGACCACTTTCATAGAATTCTAAGTATCAAATTTAACCAAGAATATAATCTTAATGTCGCAATTCTCCGTACTTGCACAGCTTGACAACATTTTAGAATAGTACCTATGAGTAAACACGAGGGATGCTGTGGACTTACAGCGTTGACTATCGGACTATCGGACCAAGTAAATCGCTGTATTGTCCAGACAGACGGGTCGGTCGGGCGGGGTTTCAAAATATCCCACATCTGAAAGTTCTTTTAGATATTCGTTTTATTATAATACCAAAGGCAAGTATGTACCTTACACAGTTTACTCTTAAAATTAGTACAGAATAATATCAATGGTGGCAATAGTTTGATATCAATTTTATTTAAAATTTTGTGCGTTCAAAAGAGGAAAGTCAAAGTATTATGAAATACCTCGCAATTGAAACAAAGCAATCAAATTAAATCGATACATACATACGCTCACCTAAGGGGTAGGCAGTGGTGTACTAAAGACCCACAGTTTGCCAATTAAATATCGGTCGGTCCCATTAACGTAATAGGGGACAAGCCTATTGCCGTCAAACAGGCACTGTATGACTGTATACATACTGTCTGATATATACCAGTCCGATCAATTAGTCGGCTTTTACGACACCACAGGGAAGAGATAGGGTGGCCCTATTCTACTTCTAAATTACTAATTATCTAAATTGTTAATTAAACTGGATTACTAACAGCAAATGTATAAGAAGAACATAAAAAGTAAAATCGTTCATAAAGTAGGGTGACAATATAATTTTATCGGCTTATAATTCTTATCAATATACATGAAACTATTCAACTATAAATAGACGAATATAGTTTCCAAATAACCAGGACATTTCAAACTGAACCTTTACTGTAAAAGCCTATTAATGGGACAGAAAGGCAATGCGCTTGGGCGTCAGCCAATTTAATGTATTGCTTGGCACGAATGCGCTCCGTAATCCAATGTTGAATAGAAATTATGGTTGTGCACTAACAATGTATTGGGAGTTGTAACCTGAATGCTTCGTACCGTGTTAATGTGTACAGTAGGGGCATTATGTAAATTAATGTGTAATGTGTAATGGTAAATAGTAGCTTTATTTTGTTTTGGATTCCTTACCTTGTCTATATTTTTAATATAATATTATCATAATCTTAATATTATGAAAATATAGGGTTATATGCCATAGAATGAAAAGCTTTTAAATCTTAAAACTATTCGTTTGAAGGTAGCATTTAATAAAACTGCCACTCTTATACATAAATACCTATCTATCCTGAGGAGTAGGCAGAGATGTAACGAACGCATACGTTTTGCCGACCATAATTTAGTCCCATTTACGCAATAGTGGACAAGTGTATTGCCATCATCCAGGCATGTTGGGAATTAGGTGGGACAATTTGGGGTAGACATATGGAAGGGAAAGAGAGGATATAAAGGGAAGGAAAGGGATATTACTTATACATATGGATTTGGGAGTATAAGCTCAAGCAAGTCAGGGTCGCATACCTGTAACTCGAACTAGCTGGTGCCGGAAGGTCCGAGGCCTCTAACTCTCTAATATAAGACGTAGAAGGCTTCTTGAATAGTTTCGCTACTGTTTACTACTATTAATTTTGGATATCATGTCACGTTTTAAGAAGAAATTACACGTATTTGGTTGTTTAGAGAAAATTAGATGATAGTCTATGCTTAAGAAAAAAGTAAATGAACGTGTAAATAAAATGGGAAAACTTCCTGTCTTCTAAAATTTTGTTCCTAAAATATAGACGAAAAATAACTTTTTAGTAGAAAAGCAGAAAAGTAAGGAAAAACCTATTACCATTCCTTTTAAATAATGTTTTATATTTTTCAAGAATTATTTGAAGGAGCAAGAAACTCTTTGGAATATTCTAGAAATCTCTAATTACATACAAACAGTGTGCCCCTTAGTGCTGGCAATGTTCAGTTATAGACTGAACTCGATGTACAAAAAAGGCCGTTACTTTTTTTATCAACATGTTAATTGGGCCCAAAGGCGCTCCCTTGGTGCCTGGCCAAATGGACAGAACTATTATATATTGTGCCGATAATGTAGCTATGATAGGCCTGCAAAAAATGTAGGCGGTTTTTAAGATAAAATAAGCAATCGAAACGAAAGTAACATACGGCCTCGTTGGTCTAAAGTTTAAATGTTTTATTACATAACACACAAGTTTGTAGTTTACGACATTGCATTTCAAATATATTATTAGTGCATTTATCTTGGCGTACTAAATACATAAGACTTTACATAGTGTATTTTGGAGTCAATACTACTAATAAAAAGGTTTTTAGTTTATTTAAATGCACAAAACACATTACATGGTTTGAACTGGATTCTAACATAATGTTCTCTAATACATACTTGGAAGACTTCGAATTTTACGATGCATGTCTGTAAATAGTTGCTATTTATCTTTTATTACATTTTTTTCGTTTTCTGATAGTAAGGACATTTAGTTATAAGAGCGCCCATTGTACAATACAGTTACTATAAGATCGATTGTAATTTTATATAAATATGGTGTACAATAAATAATATTGTAATATTCCAATTCTAATTCTAAGTTTTTTCTTGAAAGTAAATTAGTAGCCCCAGCATCAGGTCAGGTTTGAGTGTCTCAGACGCTCCCTAACTTGTTTAAAGTCGGGCAGAGCACTTACGACTCTTGAGTTGCAGGTGTCCATGAAGGCGGTTGTCACTTAGCACCAGGTGACGCGTCTGTTCGTCTGTCCCGAATAGTATAATAAAAAAATAGGGTGTATTTCAATAATGTTATATATAAAAAACATATGAAACAGGCAAGCAACTTTATATGTTTTACTTACACTTAGGCTATGTTTTTGTAATCGGTTTACAACTTTACAAGTTTTTCGTCGTAGCCTAATTCCGAGGTCAGTTGGGATTGCTGTTTTGTCTCATAGTAAGTGGCTAACAGTTGTTCGGGTCATAAACTGGCAACTTACAAAGTAATTCCAGTGGGGTGTAGGCTTTCCTTAAACATTTACACGAGTACCAAACTGGTTTACTATCAGCATCTGCTAATCAGATATAGGGTTTTGAAAGTCAAACAGAAATTCTTAATTTTCTTATATATGTTTCATATATATTACCGTTCTTAAGAGAGTTTTGTGAATATTGTATGAATAAAACTATTTTAATATCGTTTTAATTAAACGATATTAAAACTATTGGCAAGAAAGTTTTTAAATCTATCTTGTCAATAGTAAATAATCAACAAGCTCTTATGGCATATTTAATTTACTTATACTTCCCCTGTAATAGTGTTCTTGGAAGTGAACTTAAAACTACCAGCTATGTTCCACATATTTCATGAGCAAATTTGGCCGATGTTAAAGTTATTGAGAACAAGCTAACAACTTTCAATGTTCCTCGCTAGCGGAACATGCCATACCAGTAACTTTTATTCATCCGCTTTGATATTGAACTACACGTTGTTCTTAAAAACTTTGGAAATGTTTATATTCATACAGACATTTGTGTGAGCGGGGAAAGCTTTTAAATAAATAACTAACAATGAAGTCTTAACATAGACATTATATACATGATCTTGTAAATATTGTATTGTATTAAATAGTTCTGCGCTTTTAATTTAACTCTTACTACTAACACTCTTATTTTTCATCGAGATCAATTGATAGTAGCGCCATTTTTTATTATTAATTCACTAATCGTTATTAGTGAATCTGCAGAATTGCAGTTGTATTTTTTTATTGTATGAGATAGGGGGCAAACGACCAGACGGGTCACCTGATGGTAAATGACTACCGCCGACCATGGACACCCGCAACTCAAGAGTCACAAGTGCGTTGCCGGCCTTTCAGGTAGCAGTACGCTCCTTTCTTAAGGGTTTGAAGGTCGTATCGGTCCGGAAATACGATGTGTGAATACTTCAATTGCTGAGGAATTACATCAGCGATATATCATATCATATCGATTTACTTAAATGATTTGAAATAACTGCTATAATTTAATCTCATACAAATTTATTACGGCGGTATTCGAGGCACGTATTTTTCACAGCACAATCAGTAGGAGCCAGCTAAAGTTTTACGTTTGGAGCAATCACAGAGCGCAGCTGTTCAGCAAGCGCTATGGAAACTCTGCCAAATGTTGATGCAACCGTCACCAGCCTGATTTTATTGAAAATGCAAGATTTGTTGAATTCAGTTCTATAATAACTTAATGTTTAAGTTTCTGTTCTACTCCATGTATGATTGACAAAGCAAGTAAAACAAAGTATGATGAAAAGATGTTAATTAGAATCGAGCTACGGTTTTTTGGTTAGAAAGTAAACAAAAATCTTTGGTCTAAATATAGGAAAAAATACACCCCTTTTTGGCAGTAGCTTATGTATTAATTCCATGGTCTTATACAGAACACCAGGTCATAACTTAAATTTGCCCTTTAGAGTTTTGACTACGGATTTTAAAACACAAGCAAGTACTTTTTGTTGCTTTGTAAGTACCTAGTCATAATTAAAATTCTTTGGCCAGTGCTAACTACAAAACCAAGTCGTCCACATGATTCTAACTTGTGTTTTAAATTTGTGTCAGTATTTGTCGCGATAATGTTGTTATGTTCATAATTTAGTAATTTTCCATTTAAGTTTCTACAAATAGCAACAAACACATGTAAATACATGTATTTATTTGATTTAAGATAAAGAAAAAGAAATACCTTTAACTAAATCCAGTGGAAGTGTATACGAGAAGGTTTTAGAATTATACTATACAGCAAACTAGACTATTATATTCCAAAAACTTTCTTCAACATTTAATGGCTTCTGAAATTAAAAACGAAAACAACCTTTACTCCTAGAAATAACTTTAAATGAAGCTTTGAGTATTAAAAGGAGTCATAAAATATAAATCACAAGAAAGTCTTATAATATATATTCAGCTAATTAGTTGTATGTTGTTATAGAACAGTACGAGTATATCTGGTTAAGGCACATGCCGGCTGAATTTAATTGAGAATTTATGATGTCATTAAATTGATGCAGAAATAGTGCAGTGGCAAACATCAGGTAAGGTCAACATTACAATTCAACACAAATAATTCAAGTAGAGCTTCAGAGTCATCGAGGAATATAAGTTATATTGATATATTTGTAACAAAGAAAGGGGGACTTAGTTAGGATATGTATGTATACCTAGAAACTCTCTGACGATTCTTCATATAACCTTATTTAAAATACCACCTTGGCTCTGAAGGGCTGACCATGGTCATTGCCGCAGTAGCCAACCAATGACCATGGTCAGCGTAATCAAAACATCAAAGTTCACAAAAACCAGATAATATTTTTAGTTATTTTCTTCAACCCACCTGATGTGTTATCTGAAGAGTAGATGGACGCTGATAAACCTTTTAAAACTTGAAACTCCATTACCTGTAGTAACCTAAAACAAATAAAGTTATTTAAAATACCTTATACATTTGCTTCCTACGAAATACCTATCCTCATTCTTACCTTTCATATTCAATATACTTCTAATTCTCCTATCTTTGATTTGGCAAACGCCTTGCCCCTTTTACGTTATTGGGACCCAATTCTAGTTGGCAAAATGTGGATGTTTAATACACCTCAGCCTAACCCTTCAAAGCCAAGAAATAAAAGCATGAGGGTACGAATGTATTTTTTGCTATCATGAGAATATCTCTTGTTATGTGACTATATGTCAATCTTTTAACGGGCGTCGAAAATCGAAACTTATACTGTGTCGAAATAATGTCTCATTGTAGAAGGTTGATTTATTACTTATACTCGTATATATTTGTTCATTTATTAGTTTTCATTTATTTATTTAAAACTTAATGTAATGGACTGATTTCTCTTTACCTGAATTTTGATTTTCTTAAATCTAGTGCACCTATTCACTTCTCTTTACGCAACCCTACTCCGCCACAGTACAATAAATGTTTAGTGCAGTGTTGAAATAAGAAAATAAGAAAACACATATATAGGTACCTAAATACAATTTTGTACTAGTGATGTGACCTTTCTGCAAACTCATTGTGAAAAAGATCTAGTACTTGCTTCTTGAATGTAAAATGGTTTGTGGACATAATGATTTTAAGAGGGAGAGTGTTCCAGAAAAGAACAGATGTGGAAGGAGGAGTTAACGAAGGCAGAATTTTGAGGGAGAGAGGAGCATATTCTTATTGGAGCGAAGATCGCGGTCTATAGTGGAGCATAAAAACTGAATATAGGGAGTTAGGTAAGCAGATAAAGACGGCGAGTTGTGAAAAAAAGTGAAGTGGAAAGAGAAGGGAAGGCGCCGATTGTGCCCCTGGAGAATTGGAAGCCAACTTAGTTGAGAACGGAAAGTGGATATATGATCACACTTGCTAAGATTAAAAATGAATAGAATGCAATTATTGAAAAGGCAATCGAGCTTGTCGAGAAGACCTTATAAATTTTAGAGACGTACAGTGACTTTCTGGCTAGTTAGAGTAACTTGATCTCATCAATCTAAGGTCTAGTCAATATGCAAACCTAGATCTTCAACCGCTGAACTCAGAGGTATAATTGAGTTGTTGAAGAAAATATATGGAAAAACAGTAGGTAGTATACAGCCTACTCATCATCTATTTGCTTCCCGATCCCGACGATTGTTTCACATTTGGTTGAGTTTACTGATGAACCAAACCTCTTCGCCCAATATTTTATGCTATTATATTATTTAAATCTTGATTGACTTTTTCGGTGGCTTGTGATATATCTTCAACTCTTGATTCTGTATACAATTGCACGTCGTCTTCTTTATAATCATCATCTTAGGCACGAATATGCCGGCACAAACGGTGCGATACCAGGGCCTCACTGAAAAACGGTTATGAAGGTAATCTTGAGATGCAGGTGTTGCCGTGTGGTTCTTGGTGGAGTAGAATACCCCAACTCTTCCCGTAGGTGTAGTGAAAGGTGACTAATGGATTGGACTGTTTTCTATCACATAGTGCCCATACAGTCACATAGTGCCCGATTACGGCAATAGGCTTGCTCCCTATTATGTAAGTGGGACCAAATACTAATTGGCAAAATCTGATTGTTTTATACACCTCTGCCTACCCCTTGGGGGATACGGGCGTGAGCTAGGTAGGTGGAGAACCATTCCAGTGCTTCTGAGGAAAATATAAGATGTGACAGGATGTATAGTAGAATTTCATAATTAACCATATTGAAGGCAATAGCAAAATCAACCAAAGCCAACAGAACATGTGTGTTTTTTTTAAGGTCGCCAGCCTCTTTCATTAGAGCGGTATCTGTGCTGAGGCCAGGTCTAAATCCGGATTGAAGATTACTAAGAAGATTGTGCTGATATACAAAACCTTAAGCACTTTAGAAAGAAAAGGATGTATCGAAAGTGGTTACAAAGAAAGCGGTTAGTTTATTTAGGGAAAGGGATGATAAAGGCCTTACGCCAGAATGTGGAAAAGGTTCTAGCATCAAGCAAAAAGTTAGGTGTCTGAGCTAATGCTAGTACAACATTTTCAAGAATTGTAACAAGCATACGACGGCGACCATACTGCGCCTAAAATAGGAGGAATCCGGGAACAATATTATTAAGACATTCGGACCCCTCCTAGCGCCTGCCCGCACTATGTGGGCACCAGCTTCGGGTACACTAACCTATCAATAAGGCGGCGTCCAGACACACGCGGACGTCACCTCCTCGCGGCTGGCCATATGGCGGATGGACGGGAAAACCAATCCCGACCACCCGCGGCCACACTCAGGGCGGCATGAGGCGCTGGTAAGCGCACCTACGGCGAATGGTTCGCCGGCGGCAAATTGGGTCCAAGTGGAGATCGTCCTCCCGGGCCCGCTCCGCCGCCTCCTTCTGCGAGATAACGTCCTCACAGAAGGTTGCGACCGCGGTATAATTAATGTCACTACCGGCCATGGAGCGTATGACGGCCGGTAGCGAGAGATCCTCTCCGATGACTGCAGTACGCGAGCTTATGCTGAGCCGAGTCCTCACTGCAGTCGCAGTGGTGGCAGGTGGGACTCAATTCCCTGCTGGCGACCGAGTGCAAGTACTTTCCGAAGATGTCGTGCCCGGCCATCAGTCGGAAGGAAAGGGCCCTGTACTGCCGCTTTGCCCATTTGACGATGACCGGCTGGAGCGCCTCTGCGGCGGCAAAGCCAGCACGTGGAGCCTCCAGCCGGGACGACCAGCGAGCCATCGTGGCTCGACGAGCGGCCTCACGCCACTCGCGTACCTCTTCGGGCGGGGGCAGTCTGCCGCTACCCAAACGGCGATCGGTCTATCACAGCTCACAACCTAAGAACGAATGTATAAGATTATCTTTTTAATATCTACAGAAGGCACAGGAGAAAATTTAAAGAATTTAATAACGTAACGGGTTATACCAGTTACTTTAAGTTTTGACTCTTGGTTAGAGTTGCCTTGCGTTGTGGATGAGAAATGAAGGTTGCTTGCCAATACTCAGTGATCCCAGAAACTTCCACATGAAGAAGGTTCTATATTTTGCATTGATGTTATATTATTGTATATATATTATTTCTTGCTGCTTTGAAGAGTTTGCATTTCTGTTCACACTTTTTTACTATCAAACAAAAAAAGGTCAAAACTTATTTCGAAACAAAAATCTTGCACATCTTTGGCACAAGTAATATCTAATAATCTATAAAACAACTGCAACAAACATAATCGACTTACTTGATACGGAAGGAGCTCATAATGTTACCGTTTATATTCTGCTAACGGTACCTTGGCCATAAATCAGTGTGATAATAATTATACGCCGACCATTTGTAGCCATAAGGGTTACATCAGAGATGTCTGATAATATTCGGCGCGCAATCTCATGCGAATAGCTATGATTTGGACTGATGTATTGTGTTGACAAACAAAAAGCGTTACATGGAATTACTGCTTTGGAGATATGCTAAAGCCAAAAGTATAGCAGCGAATGCGTTCTTTGATTTGATGAGATTATGTGTGGTTACTCGGTTAAGATTCAATTTAAGATCAACTTTAAATTAAGATATGACAACAAATCGACATTTGACCACCAGGCGTCTACATCTCATGTGTATTTTATTAGTCCGGTAACATTTTAAGTTTTATTTTAGTTTTGGACAAATAAATAGATTATCTAGATTCTTTCTTACCTACCTCGGCAGCAACATGAAGTCAAGACATGTCCTTCATAGACAGCAATAAACTTGCTTTAAACCTCCCTTCAATTTAAGTTATGGATTTTTAGGCTATGTTTATGTTTATCGTTTACTATGCGGCATGAAAAATATATTTAACATAATTTTTAACTTATTAACTAAATTCAAACCCTTAATGCCATGATCATATGATGTGAAAACCAAACTTTCTAATTAATATTAAAGGGGTCTAAATATTATAAGTACACTAGTACACCACTTTCTAAAACAATTCTACAACAGGACAACTATCAAAATTCAAATTTCTTCTCCATCCCTATCCTCTTTATTAATAGTAAAAGAGACAGCATCAATTACGATTCATGTAGTATCAGGATTCCGTGACGTTAGATCGGGCCATTTTGGGCACCGAACCCTTTTCCAGGAGATTACGCGTATCATGGCCGAGGCAGGGTAAATAGCTGAGTGATCTACCCTCCTTACATTTATCGGTATACTCATGTAAATAACGGGTTTGGGGATTCGTGTCCTTTCATTCTTTATAAAGTATGAAACTTATAATATTATAAATAACCCAGAGTGTCGGTTGGTAAAGCAGTAAATTTATTTCGAACACTGTTAGACACTTTACTGATATATTTGTACATAGGTACAAGTACGGTATGAAGATATTACTTAAAACCTCGGGACTTATAATCAGTATGGGGTTCAAAATCTACTCACACTACTAAGGTGGATCAACTGTTAACATAGAATAAAGTCAATCTACTCCACCCAGAAACACACGAAAATTTTCGAGTCACCGAGACAAAAGTGGGTTGGTAAAAGGCGACTAAGGGATCGAACAGTTATCTATCAGACAGTATGTATACAGTCACAAAGGCCCGACTGAAGGCTTGCCCCCATTATGTTAGTGGAATCAAATTATTATTGGCAAAATATTTATGTTTTATACACCTCTGGCTACCCCTAAGGGGATACAGAATCGAGCGCATATATGAATGTACATATGTAATAAACATTCTTCAGCTTATGTTTTGTTAGCAAATGTTAATTTAAAACAATATGTATACCCCATATATATGCCGTATATTATATATTATTCTTTCTAATTAATTAATAATATATTCTTACTAATTTCAAATACACTTATACACATGCACACATAGTTAAAGACACTTAAATTGGGAACAGACAACAAATTATCACCCCTCTCTACTCACCCTTTTTATCTGGACCGAACCTTCACAAACCTTCTTAGGATACATAGCTTCGATCCCACCTTTTAATATTGTAATATAATATTTTAGGATAAGTCCATATCACCCCGATTTATGAATACATATAGCCAAATCACGAGCCCGAATAATGATCAATAAATCCAATTCCTTTTTCTCCAAGTCATACTAGCTACAAAAACTTCTTCTATATGCCTGAATTTGTTATAATTCAATGCTCTTTTAGTTTAAGATTTTTCATGATCTTTGCAACGATATATTCCTATTTATAAAACAAATCTTGGAGCGTGCGAACACCAGCCGACGTAAGTAATCCGTTCCATCAAATATGCAATACATTGTAATGCAAATAAAATATCGCTCTCCCTTTTAGCCTAACGGTTTCTATAAAGTATTTATGAGTGGGTCGATATCTTTTAGCACAACTTTGAACGATTTTTATACAAGTTTTAGACGTCAAATATTAACTTTTTAATTCTTTATTTTTTTCAATTATATATATATATATATATATATAATTATATATATTATTTAATTCAAATATTAACAGTTTTTTAATTTTTCCATTACAAATCATTACAGTCATTTCAATCATAATCCACGGCCCCTAAGTTTTCATCAACATGTTCCTACTTGGAAAATAATAACGTACTTTTATGGTGATGCCTATAGGAACGACCAAATAGGAAATTGTTTGAAATCCCAAGACGTATCCATGACGCGAGATGTGTACGCGATTTATTCAGTTTCTTTTACTTTCTGAAGGGATGACGTGTGTAACGCGTGTCACATCTCAATTGACGTAACTGTTATTACTATATTATTGGAAAATAAACGTTAAGTACAAGATACTAAAGGAGAATTTTCGGTATTAATAACATTTGGTACATGAGTTACGCGCCTGGAATACTTGTTTTTACTCTTGCGGTGGAATTCGAGTAGCTTTTTTTAAGTGTTCAGCCTGTTCAAAACGACAGAACGGAATAAAAAACCCAAGCTCAATTAAACATTTCTGCAGAAACATTCTGTTTCTTTTGAATTTAATTTGCAACTATTGTCAGTAAGGACTTACAATATGTAAGTAAAGCGATTGTGAATTTTAAGGTTATTGCAACAAACACTGGTTGCTTTAGCTATTTCTTAAATCGTATCTTTTTCGTAGCTCTGGTGTTAGTATAAAAATTACCGAGAGCGAGCAATAAATCAAGAAGCTTCGATTACCAGCCGCAAGTAACGGTAATGTAAAGCTTTAATGAAGATATAAAAGTGTATCCGATTCTCGGACCGTAGACTGCGGATCAGAGCTTCATAAAGTATATCTGTCATTAGATTAAATACGTCAGAGTAATAGTCATGATTTGAAGTCCTAAATTTATCTAGTACTAAAATATGCTCGCTACTGTTAATAATCTGGAATTCAGTATCTATATTTTTAATTATTCAGAGACACGTTTAAAAGTGAGCCTATATTTTAAGTTACATATCTGTGTAAAAAGCACTAAATTCCATGCAGAATTTATTACAAATACAGATAGACAGACGAAGTTATAAAAAACTATTGTGTTGTCTTCTGTTCCTCTAATATAAACTTATATTAGTTTTTCTTCAATATCTATAATAATATAATAAATATAATAAATTTATATATTACTTTCATAAAAATAAAGGTCAGTTTATTAAAAATATATATATATATATATACACTCTTATAATATACGTAATAACCAAATTTGTTGTACCTGCCTCCAGGCTCGAAATACTCACAAGTCATATCTAACTACTTTACTTGATCGCAAGTCCGATGCCTCAGCCATCACGCTACCACCGCTTAAGTAAAGACTCATCCTGTAGAATAAAGTATACAGTCACCTATCGGTACTTAACCCAAAACCATTACAAACACCGCATTTTATAACACATGCGAACAAAATACGCCTCGAGTTTTTCTTGATAGGGACAAAAGGTTTACTTACATAATAAAATGTTCTTTTGCATCTTGTTTGTGCAAAACCGTGGAAATGTTCTCTCCCTTTGCGGAAAACAACATCATGTTCTGTATTTGGTAGACATAGCTTCACTAAATTGAGGAAACAATACATAAAGATGTTAAATATAACCTGAAAATCTCAAAGATTTCATATTCTCAGACTTATAAAAAATTGTTGCATAACAATTCCTGCCATATTAATACGTGTAAAGTGAATGCTCTTATCTCATTTATTTCTTAAAAAATCCAGAAATACCCACGTAACTTCAAATGCTAACAGCTAACCCGAGTAATCTGTGTAAACTGTCGTAGAAAAACCAACATAACGTTTCTGCCCTACTATAAATCGACTTTAATATTTCCATAAGCTTTTAGCACACACAATTTTTACGCAGGGCCCATGTCTTAATAAGAACCTTATTTTCCTCGGCTTCAGATCTATTTAAAGGATAACCGGAAAGGAGTTAACTTTTGTTTTAGATAGCTCTGGTTATATTGTATACTTTATCATAATTTCTGAGAGAACATAACAGGAGTTCAATTAACGAAATTGCCAATTAAATATTTACACTCCGTAAAATAATTTTAACAACCAAAATTTTCATAATCAAGCATTATCTTTAGACTGACGGTAATGACATTCACCGCAAATCGCTAATCGTCTTACAAACCTAAGTCCAACGCCTAGAACTCTAAAACATTGATGTATCGAAGATAGCAAAGAATATTCGCAACTGAAATCTGTTCCCTCATACGACTTATTGAAACTGTGTCATAGACTTATGCGGGAGTGAGACGGTAAAATAAAAGTAACGAGTAGGAAAGAGATAGCCTTACCTTTTGGTAGGTCATATTGATCTTTCACCCGCCATTTTAGACCGAGCCATTTTCGCTTCGGGCGTCACATGTATACCAGGGCCCGGCACACTGAAAAAAAGAGAAAACCTTTTATTCGCCTGTCATTTCGTTCTTTAATGAAATATTTCACAGTAACGAGAATGAAGGTAAAAGTTGATGTACAAAAATTAACATTTTTGATGTTGTGCAAATGAGGTCCTCTCTGTTGTGTGGAGAAATGCAATAATTTACATAATGTTTAATTTAGAATATGAAATTTATGATCCTAATTTACTTTAATTTACGTTTAATTGGGTATTATTTTTACAGCATCACTAAAGTTCTAAAAGTTATTTCCAATTAAAAAGAAAAAACAAATCATAGAGCTACAGAATTATATTCAATATTTTACACATGAGTTTATATGGTTTTTAATATTGGATATTGGAAGAGGTTGAATAAAGTGGGATTCATAAAAAATAATGTCGATGTAAAATGGTAGCATGAAACTCGTCCCGTGGGAGTCTCGGAATACGGATATGAGCAAATTTACACTTATAACTGAAAAGAGTGTCTACAGTATTGAAATAAAAAAATCTGTGCATATTCCTTTTTTACTTAAAAACAAATGTTGTTTAAATCCATTACTCGGAAATGTAAAGGAACTATAAATATATATATATAAAAACGCCACATCTGTTTTTCAGTACTTAAAGGTACAGTACTGAAAGGGACAGAAGTACATCTTTCGGCTCTTTGAAATTATATGGGTACTAAAATCTTCGTATGCATTGATCTCAATGTTTATATATATCATAAGTAAGTAGTTACAAAAAAGAAAAACCAATCCTTATACGTTTATCTAAGTTCTAGAGATAAGAGCCCGAACTACAAGTTCTGCGTAGTTGGTCTAGATAGTACCACCCAGGAAATCAGAAAGGATACGTCTTACAATACAGGGCGTGTTAAAGAGAACTAACTGCCTTGCTTAATGCAAGCAAACAATGTAACGAGAGCCTCTTAAGATGTTAATCTCTTGGCTACCAATCCGTGAACAGACGTTCTGCTTAGTTTGACTATGTGGACAATGATCATGGATTCGATATTTCACGTATCGACAATCTGCTTTATATAATACAAATATTTTATTTGTTTATGTTTTTAAAATTTCCAACACAGACAATAAATATGGTTATTAAGCATTATTACATTAGTTTTTTTTACTCTAGCACTATCTATTCTAGGGTGAATCTCAATCTCATGAACGCTTGAAGCAATGATTCAGTTAACTGAATATTGTAATGTCCTATAATTCTACAAAAAAATGTATAAAGATGCTAATGATGAAGCAAATATTTTCACAACGAAAAAGTAATTTCATAACTATCACACAAATCCTAACAATGGAATCAGATAAGCTAAAATACTATTACACAATATTATGACGCAGCAATTCCCAATTTGTGGAGGCATCGAAGCCAGCCGCTGTGACAATTAGCCGTGATTTAGGACTACTAATAAACATAGCAGCGATTCTATGCGATATCCACATACGTGAGGTAAATAACAAACACACTCTCAGCTAAGTATGCCCTTAATTAATTACGTTATTTAATGTTTATTGCTGTGATAATGGTTAGTAATATTCTGCTGACAGTTAAGGATTGTATAACTGTTAAGACTCATTGAAATTTAAGTTCTTCTTATGCACATTATGCACGATAGTAATTGGGTAGTGTTGCTTATGAACTACGAACTAGCATCAATCATCAATTTCTTTAATTCAATATCGGTAAATAGGAACTGTTATTTCTATCTTAAGACCTTACTTAGTAAACAAAACTGTAAACTATACGTAGACAATGAAAAAAAGGTATCCTTACTGAATAAATTAATTAAATAAATCAATTATAAAGACGCTTATAAATTAGGAAGTACTAAAAATAGTATTTTTTTTTTATTATGCCAAAAGTGACTATCGCCGCCCATGGACACGCGCAATTCAGGAGTCACAAGTGCGTTGCCCGCCTTAATACTAGCGTATTTGCCTTTAAAAAAAAACCAATGGCAAAACAAAGGATTTCCCCTAAATGTTTGACACGTTAACGATCGAGTATTTGAAGTACGGTCTGATACGAGCTTAATCATTGATGTATAATAAAATGTATTTTATTAATTGTGTTGGGTCACCCACGAGCACTAGGTTTTATTACACATACTATTTATTATATTTTAAAACTAAAAATATTCTCGTAATTATTCTGCAACTTAAAACTATCATTATTTTAGCTTCAGATCGTTGAGTACAAACAGTAAAAAAGTTATAAAGGTTGAAAATTGTCCTAGCTAACCAACCATTTTATTGAGAACTATCAATCCGTTTATTTCCCTTCGGTCGTCGTATAAAGTTGACTGTTGAAGGGAGAAAGAAGAGTTCTTGTTTAATCGGTAAGGTACTATTCGCATTGGTTAACATGGGGATGAGCCCCTCGGATAATTGTCACCGGCAATGGGAACAATGACCCGAGAATATGGTAAGGGTATTTAGTACCACCTTGTATTATGTTAGGTTGTTTGCAGTTTGTATTGTACATAACTGTACACAATTTAACAATATTCATGGGAGTACATTTTTACCCAGATCAGCGGAGTTTGTTTGTTTTATACTTTTAGCTAAGAGCGTACATTGCTGTGCTGCTTTAGACTTTTATTCATTTTATATTTAATAAGTGAGTAGTTTTATTATATGAAAAATTAATCTTGTTGATCTTTATGGCAAAGGGTAAGCGGAAAAAATCTCATTTGTTGTAAAGAATGCTAGACAAAGTATGAGATATATTATGTGCATGTTTATCATTACTACATAGCTACTCCATAGCGATTCCTCTTTGTTTTTTTTTTGTTAAGCAAATGGTATTTGTATTGAAACATAAATAATAAAATATCCGGTCTATAATTGGATGGTAAATTTTACAGCTGTCGTAAAATTACCATAAAGAACTGTTAAGAGCTTTTTCAATGAAAGTATTTGTTCAAAATTTAAAGAATGTAGTAAACATTGTTTAATGTTGATAATTTGTATAATGCTACAAAGAATAAAAGCGTATTTATGTCTCGATTTCAATTAAATACTAGGTCTGTTCTTTACGTCCTCGTCATTTTTTATGTTTAATAATATATATATATTTATATTATTTTGTCTATAAATTTAATTTTGAATGTAAATTAACTAAGTAAGATACTTGTTATCTTACTTAGTTAATTTACATTTCTTCGATACTGTTATCGAAATATAAAAAAATGGAATAAATACAATACTAAAATGATGATACAGCATCCTGTATAACAAGATGAAACCAAATCCAGATGAAGGACATTGTAATCATTTATACGTGTATTGCATGTATGCAACTTATATGTAATTACAATTTGAAAACTAACGCAATGATATTGTTCAATTTGTAAACAGATATTTTCGCATATTTCGTACAATTGGGTAAATGACTATGTTGAAGCATAATTATTCCACTAAGTCGGGATTAACATTACTACAAATAGTTTACAATTATAGTTCTGTTTCACTGTATAGTTTTTAATTTATTTTTTGTTCATCAAATGAACCTTAAAAGGGAATGATTTGACAATACCTTCCGGTGAGGTCAAGACTATGTATTTCATACAAGAATGAACCAAACCTACCGATCTGAAGTTTACTAAAAAGATGATTTGACTTGACAGTCATCTAGTCTACCATGGCCATTGCATAGACAATGCTTTCGTTACAATGTGCGTATACTTGTTTTAATCTTAATTGTCACTTAAATGTCAGATAAATGCTTCCAGTAGTATTCATGTATCAAATGAAATTAGTTTTTCTTAAATTATATATATAAAGATGTAACACATTGACTGTTAAAAATTGGTAAAATGAAACAAGCAAATATATATAATTTTATTGAATAAGTGGGAGGTCGGTTTTCGACCAACATGGCCATCAAATTTTATAGACTGTTTTTTTCTCTAGAAATACTTGACATTGGCAGAATCTCTGCGTTGAATATACACGCGAGAGAGAGTCATAAATAAATAATAATAATATATATAAACAACTATGTAACGGAGAGTTTGTAAATTCATATAAACGTAAGAAATAATTAATACATCTAGTAGATTACGTACTTGTTATAGCATTTATTATTATTGCATTATAATAATATTTGTCTGTCAGTAAATTCTAAACTTCTTTCTAAACACAAGTATTTTTTATAAGGCTGTAGTAATTTATAATAAATGATAAGGGCCAGGCATAACACCCTTTTTCTTATTGAAGTTTTATCAAAGTATGTATGTCTTCAAAGTTCTTTAAAGATTGTTTGTCTGTTTTGTGGTTGTTTCACAGTATGTTATCTCTGTAAGAACTATTTAAATAAGGATAAGTACTCACTTTTGTCTTGTTTGACTGATCTGATGTAAGCCTTACCAAACTTCCCTAAAGAAAAGCTACGTTGACATTGCTAGATTGTACATTGAGAAGTTTATTAATAAATGCCTAGGTACTGTGACAGTCGATCGATCCAAGTGGTTAAGTAAAGCTACGAACGGTCCACTTCAGGTGAGTGATCGTGTTTACAAAGACCTTCCGCACCTCGCGCCTTAGGACATTGAAGCTTATAGACAAGTAAACAATCCTGTCCACTGTCATCAGCTAACAATCATATTTATTTATTTTATCAACGTTAGTAGTTGCAGTAGTCAACTAAGAAGATTATTTTTTGAATATGCTTTTTGTCTTAAACGAAAACTTTAACTAATCAACGTCAGTAAAAAATGTGTTTCTTTCTGAATGCATAATAAAAAAGGTTATTATTTAAATGTATACATTGTATCATAAAAATCAACGAATAGGCTGTAGTACGTAGTTATTAGTAAAAAACGTATATTAGACCACTGGTTATTTTTGTTAAATACTTTTATGAAATAAATAAATGTATACATATGTGTCTTTGCAGCAAAGCAACCCCTTTCTTATCGAGATCTGGTAATCCTAAAGTATACAAAAAGAAACAGCTGTGTTTATAGCATGGTATAACATATCGAGTACCACCTATCGCTAATTGTTTAAACATATACACATTTGTAAGTTCCGAATTATATCGTCATATGTAAAACATACAAAATATGATATGAGAATATTCATAGTTATTTTTAAAGCTTACAAACCGAATATTTTCTTATTGCTTTTTAACATACATGTAACAAAGTATCACTAAAAACTACGAGACAGTACGCTGAAAAAAAGTCTTAGTTTTAAAGACATATTTTTGTTAACACGTCGTCATATTTCAAATAAATTGTCGTAAGAAATGAACAGAAGTATATTTGACTGATGATGTATGTATGTATATGTATATTTATATTTACCAAGGCGCACATCCTACATTTTCCAACTCCAAGCTTTTCGCCAATAGATATGAAGCTACCTTTATACGGGTCGTATGTCACATAAGATGTAGTTTTTACGAGAATCTACCCATTTACGTATTTAATAAAACAGGGATACACTAAACTACACAAGTTAATGCATGTTCTAATGAATATTTCCACAGTCAGCTCTCTCCTTTAATTAGCAAATTTTAATTGGACACAGTATTTCTGTTTCTTCTCTTTATGAATTGTAGTTATGATGACCAAATAGATCAACAATTTTATAAATTGAATTGAATCTAATAAATCAATAAATTATGAATTAATTAATCTTTAAATGTCATACTGTAACTTAACTGCAATTGAATTACAATTAATGGGTCAAGCAATACTAATATCCCTATGAACCCCTCCAACCTAAACTATTTTACTTGAAAACGATTTACAATCTAGTGAGTAGTTGTATACGAAATCCCATAAATTTTATAGTCAGTGCCTGTAACGTTTAAAATCAAGATAATCTTTTGAAGTGTTTAAGAGCTATTTTGACATAGCTACTAACCTTAGCTTTTGACCTTAAGTGCATAAAATAGGATCTACGTGGTAACTAACCCAATGTTGTAAATTTGCAAGAACAAAATTAATTCACACTTGCGGTTGAATTTATTTTACCTTGGTCCCCCTACTACACGTTGTTATTTAGCTTGCAAGATTTAGATACAATAATTTTGTAGTTGTAATCATTTTAAAAACTCTGGTCCGTGGTTGGAGACCACGGGAAAGCGCAGCATAAGATTTCGACCAACGTCGTGAAGATTGCAGGTTAATAATCGCTGTTAGCCGCTTCCAACCGATCATTTCATAAGTTACTTAGGATATCGAATGTCTAGTAGTTAACATCCTGCGGCTGAAATGATGATGATGAAAAATCTTATCATCAACCTATCATACATATTATTTTCCCTGAACGTTTACGTTTTCATAATTGAATAAAACAAAGGTACTAACAGGGAAGCAATGCGATAGTGTAACTTTAGTTAATGTTATGAATACTTATTTTAGAATTTCTAAGTCGCTGTAAATGAACGGCCGTAAACGGTTTACGTTAGTAGGGGCTTTTAGAGTCAGCACTTGAAAATTTCTTTCGCGATTTATGTATCGTCGACGACGTACCAACTTGTACAATTACGCCGGCAACTTGCAAATCTTTACTTAACATTTGTAGAAAAAATATTACTGGTAATGTGTTTTGGACGGCAAAATCAACATATGTTTTGAGGAGGCACAGTAATATTTGTATTCACTTTCTTAAAAAAAGGATATCGGAAAGCCCTGCAGAACAAAAACGTATTGACTGGCCTGTTGGTCTAGCGGTTAGCGATGCTGACTGCTAAGCCGAGGTCGTGGATTCGATTCCCACCCAGGAGAAGTATTTGTATGATGAGCACGATCATTTGTTCTGTGTCTGGGTGTAATTTATCTATTATATGTATGTATTTAGAACTATATACGTATGTTTATCAGCAGTCTGGTTACCATATTACAGGCTCTGCTTAGTTTGGGATCAGACGACCGTGTATGAGATGTGTGGAATATTTATTTATTTATTTATAATGGCTTAGTAAATCACTATCTATAATTAGTTCTAAATATCTGTATTATGATATGATGTGGTATATTATATGTATGTATGTGTTTAACTTAGGTTAGTATAATTTAAAAAGTCTTCTTTTTCTCTTTAACGTATTGTCAAGAGTTCCGGCACCGATGTTCTATGGTGGCTGATATTGATGTGATAAATAGAAACAGTGTCAATGTTCAATCATGTATGATATGCTATTGTTTAAGCAGGCTAATAACATCCGTAACTCGATGTTCAGCCACAAAATGTTATTTAAGTACCA
Organism: Tyria jacobaeae; assembly: GCA_947561695.1. Lineage (NCBI taxonomy): Eukaryota > Metazoa > Arthropoda > Insecta > Lepidoptera > Erebidae > Tyria > Tyria jacobaeae. The sequence continues at coordinate 14,457,714 of OX387218.1, forward strand.
CTAAGCACGTAGGTGTCTTTAAAATGTTTGTCTATTTCAAACAAACCTTATTGTCAAACCTTTACTAGTTTAACGAAATAAAATATAGATTTCAGAATTATACACAGTCTGATATAATATGTTATATCAATCAATCAATTAGCCTACTGCAGTCCACTGGCCATAGCACTCTGTCTTCTACCTTCAGCATGCAGTCTACGCATGCTGAAGGTAGAAGACAGGGTGCTATGGCCTACATTTCATTGAGAACTTAAATTATTTATGATTGAAATAGTATCACAATATTTTTGGCAGATTTTTTTATCAAAATCACTCCATACTAAATTATGAACGTCTCATCTCATCTTTCACCGATGTATTGTTGTTTTGTAGTTAGTTGAAAATAGTATTCTGACCACATATGGTCTTTAAAACCGATGGGAAAAGGAACGAGGAGTTCAATATATAAAAGTGTGTATGATACGCGATATCTTCGCGGTTTGTAAATTATTTAAAAAAATCAACTAAAGGTTAGTCGAAGTTGTTCAAATTTTAATTCTATGTAAATATTTCAGTACTGCACTGCGCTGGGACAATAATGCAAGGTGGAGAAAATTTTTTTAGGTCTTAAAGTGACAATGAGTAAGAATTCTAATGAAATGTCGGTTTCCAGGAATCACATTTTTGGCGTAATGAAAACAAATTGCATGAAGGTATAATAGTTCGTATAACAGAAAAAAAAATAAGAACAAAGTCTTTTAGATTTATTAACTAAGTTCTTGAATATTGTTAATTTTGGTTATTCCTACTCACCCACTTAGTTAATTACCTAAATAAACACAATTTACGTACAATACAAGTGTAGATGTGTTTTTTTTTTCCATAGGCCGTAGCTCAGAGGCCTATGTTATATTAATGACAGTATGCTAGTACAAGATGGCGCCACAGTCAATCTTACTGTTTTTCCAGCTACGATAGCACTTTACATTATTTGTATATCTTCTGATATTAATATATCCTCTATATTTAAACAACAACATTAAAATTATAATAATAGCTGACTGGATTATAAATATGGAACATAAATAACAAAAAAGACCAGTAGCGCCATCTTAACCAATGACATGGTAATCATAAAGTCCTCTGAAGCCTCTCAAAGGACCTTATCTGAACCATAAACCTATGCATTAACAACAAAATAGATACTAGTAATTTCATCCAGATGGCAGTTAAACACTGCATGTTTATATAGATAATGCCTATTAGCTAAATAAAACAAAATTCATTACAAGTACTTACCCAATTTGCAAAATTATTCATGGTATCTCCAAAACTGTATCAATTTTATATTCATTTAATGTCTCACATATTTACTGTTTCGGTAAAGGTATTTCAATTGTACAGTATTTTTACACAAAGTATAATATTTAATACGATCACACACAACACAAGCAGGAGCCTACAGTAAACTGTTGATAGTGAACCTAACACCAGTTCAACTTGATTCACTCTCTTCTTTGGCGGGAACAGATACGCTTTGCTTTCCGTCTCGCTCGCTCCTACCAAATGCATTATTATCCATCCCGTACCGGTACCGATTAAAGTAAAGCCATTACACCGAGAACAAAAAAGGGTCCCCTTTGAGTAAATCGTAATATATCATCGCTTTGACATTATGAGCTTAGGGTTTCGGGCCAGTCTGCTTTGTCCAGGAGCAGTAAATTTTATTAGAGTTAACGGTTTCGAAGCGGAAAAAAACAAAGTTTGTACCCGTTTTGAAATATCAGTAACTTTGAACAAAAATATGAAAACGTACCTGGGCGGACGATCTCAGCATGACTGATGTTATCTATCTCATACAGATCTCTAGTGCTAAAAGCATCATTAATTTTTAGACAATCGCATTGTACCAAAGTTAATAAATGTATATATATTTGGTGAAAGCAGGAACATAGTAGAGGCTACATTCGTGTATTAGTCCGACAAAACAAATAACATTTTTAAACGAAATTTTAACACCATAAAATCATTCGGAGCTACTCATATAATACGAATTTATGACATCATAATCTGCTCAAAGCTTGTTTGGAGCGGAACAGACGTAAGCTACGAAAGATCCCTGCCCTCACGGTCGGAACTCATCCATCATGTCGCACAATGGCACAGGGTCGTCGGTTCAATGCCGCTGTAGCAGCTGATTTCGCACAATCGAATTCTAGCTACATATTCCTTTGTTGTGAAGGTCATAAAGTAGAATTTCGTTTTATTCTTGGGTTCCTCTGTAAAAATAAGATAATCGATAGAAAGATCAAATTAATATTGGTTTAGGCTCAACCCACACCGGCGCAGCTTTCGCCTAGGTATAATATATTCATCTCTATTTTCACATTTTTAAGGTACTAGGTAATTTGTATTATGCAAATATATAATAGGTATGTACACATATATGTTAAAGTCGAGCGGTTTCGCACGTCGCCGTGCCACACGTCCAATGCGTTACTCGCGCGCAGTGACTCATCAGACGCCGACCCCACCAGACGTAGTACAGTGCCGAACTGCGACGAAACGAGAGCGCGACAATGGATGAAGAGAAAAATTAATTGAATTTTCTTAAATAAATAAAAATCGAAAACAAAGTGTTTTGAATTCGCTAAGTATACGTGTTTTGAACCCAAAATTTTTATATTGAAAGAGATATAATTTCACTCTCTTCCTCTTTAGCTTCAGATACAAGAGCCATTATATTAAGATCGATATCAACCACTGTATATTTTTTTTTTTAGTTTAATACTTTATGCACGAAACGTACATAGGTGGACTTAATGACAAAAAATTTCTGCCAGTCTACCTTAGGGTGGTGTGAAATGAGAGAGTTGTACAAAAAAAATAGTAGTATAAACATAATATATGAACATGAGATACATAAATAAAATAATATATAATTATATATAAAGATATATATACTCATATGGTACTAACGTTCTGACGACTGCCAGCTTACGAACGAGAAGGCGACTTGGTGCCATCCTGATCTCCTATGGCAAGGCGTTCCAGAGGAGGACGGACTGTACAATGAAAGAGGAATTGACTCCAGCAGAAGAACGACTAGGGCACAAAAGAAGAAGATTATTTGAAGAACGGAGGTTTCTGTTATGATTAGAGCAAAGATACTGGTAAGATATGAGGGAGAAGTAGGTGAATTTAGAATTGGCTGATTTAGATTGACTTGATTGATTGAGTCATATTTGTTGAGATGGTCTACATTGAGGTCGTAATAGCACACATCACCATAGTCCATAATGAGGATGATCAAGGTTTAAACCAATATGGTTTTAGTCTTAGGTGGAAGAAAGTTCTTGAGCCGGTATAACGCCCGCAGTAACCCTGTGACGCGTTGGCTGAAACTAGTAACCTGGGTGTGCCAGTTAAGGTTGGTATCGATAAACAGGCCCAGATCCTTCACAGACGAACTAAACTGGATTATTAATCCCTTAAAACTCACAGGTGGCAGTCTGTCTGGATCTAGCCTTCGAATCATCCGTTGACTGCCTACATGATGGCTTGGCACTTGGAGGGGTTCATCGTTAAGCCATATCTGACCAATCACTGGTAGCTTCCAAATCTCGATTTACCATCAAAATTGCCTTAGATATGTCGTCTACAGTGGCTTGATAGTACGGCTGCAAGTCATTGGCGTAATGATACGCACACTGAAGGTTGTTTGTGATGAAATTGATAAATATAGAGAATAATAGAGGGGATAGATTGCCGCCTTGAGGAACACAAGAACCAAGATCACCCCAACACGAGGAGGATTAAATGACGCGAACGGTCTGCTGGCGCCCCGAGAGATATGATGAGAACCATTGCATTGCATCAGGTGGAACCATGTATACTGTCGAGCACGAGAGCCATTCACGAATGTTCGAAAGTCTCTGAACTGCTTCAGCACTATGATAGTTAGGTGGGTAATGGTAACATCGCCACGCGTTATACTTGAAAATCAGGACGCGACGCGGCGCTTCGACTCTACATCAGTGTGAGTTGAGCCTTAAAGTAGTCGTTTGACGCCTCTGTCTACCTCTTTGGTATGGAATATAAGCGTAAATGTAAGCAAAACTGGCCTATTGGTCTATTCTTGCTGTATGTTTGTCAATTCCTCCGCGACACAGGAATCATTCCTAACGTAGAAGTTTTCTTTAAAAAATAATAAACTAACGCGATTCACGCAGAGGGAACAATGCACTTAATTGAGACTTATCGAGGCTCGCCTAGAAGTCCTGCAGATGTGTAGAATCATTTGTCTCCCTTCGATATAATCGAGTTGGACGATGGCTGTCGTGTATGTATTGTGCGTAATGTTCGTGAATGAGCGCTGTGTTACATTTAAGAGAAAATGTTACATTGTCCTCACATTTCATGTGCGCTTAAATAATGTAACTAGAAATTTATAGAAAAATTCAAAATTTTACCACCTGGGTTTTCTTGCCTGTTTTTCTCTTTAGGGTCTACGTATTGGAACAGGCCACTAGCTTTACTACTAGATTTGACTTGATTGACTCCTGATAATTAAAAAATACCTGTAAATAATTTAATTGCATAAATGATAAAATTTCATTTTTTTTTATGCGGCAAACGAGCATTCATTTGATGGTAAGTGACTACCGCCGCCCATGGACACCCGCAACTCAAGAGTCACAAGTACGTTGCCAGCCTTTTAGGTAGGAGTACGCTCTTTTCTTGAATGTTTGAAGGTCGTATCGGTTCGGAGATACGACAGGCGACAATTTGTTCCATAAGCTGGTTGTGCGAGGCAAAAAGCGAGTGCCAATCGTCCAGGTGATGGGGATGGATATTTTGTCGCGTAGGACGATGGCGGAAACCTGCAGCTGGTATAAGTCCGAACAATTCCTCTGAACACTCCCCATGATACAAGCGATAGAGGATGCAGAGTGAACCTACATCTCTACGCAACGCCAAGGTGTCAAGCCGATCAGAAATATCTTGGCAGTCGATGATGCGAGTCGCTCTCCGTTGAATGCGGTCAAGAGGGAGAAGCTGGTACTGGGGTGCACCTGCATAGAGATGAGAACAGTATTCCATGTGCGGCCGAACCTGCGCCTTATAAAGTTGCAGGCGGTGGGCCGGAGTAAAATACTGTCTCGATCTGTTTAGCACACCAAGCTACTTCCAGGCTAATATGGCCTTACTCTCTAAGTGACCGCGAAACTGGACTTCGCTTGATATATCGAAGCCAAGGATTCCGATACTGGCTGATGCAGGTTAGGGAAGTGCTCTCAAATTTAATATTTGGCTTACTGAAATTTGAATTTCAGTAAGCCAAATAAGGGCTCTTAAGAGACGCAGCGTGATATTTCATAGCCTATATTATTCCACAATATCTTCTTATATATAAAATTCTCGTGTCAGAATGTCAGTTACCATACTCCTTCGAAACGGCTTGACTGATTTTTATGACATTTTATATGCATATTCAATAAGTCTGAGAATCGGCCAACATCTATTTTTCATACCTCTAAATGATAAGGGTGACTCTATACATATTTTTTAAGGCAGAACAACGTTTGCCGGGTCAGCTAGTATTATTATAAAATAATTATTCGAATCCGACTCATATTACCCGCGTTTTAGAAACAGCAAAAACTTTTCTGTCTAGTTATTGTTATATTACCACGATAGTATTGCTGAGAATCCAGATGAGCCGGCAACCCACTTGTAACTCTTGAGTTGCGGGTGTCCATGGGCGACGATAGTCACTTACCATTAGGTGACTCGTCTGCTCGTTTAGCCCTATAGCATAAAACAAAATTTGTTAATAAATCCTATAACCATGAATAGTAACTATGCATCAAAAAGTTCAAATGAAGAGAAGTCAACCAGCTCATTTGAAATATCATGACAATTAGATATATAGCCTGCTCTAACTAACTTGTTGTGTTAAAGAAAACTGTTATGTAAATTCACTAGACTTAGTTGTGCCTACAGACTGAGATTTTTAAAAATATTTATAACCAAATGAAGTGTGCCGTATAAAAGCAATATTACACATTAGTAACTATCATAAGTAATGACTTTATTAAGAACAAAGCATCATCAATACAATTATGTATGCTGATTGTTCTAGTAATAATAAATTGAGAGCTTTATAATACTAGTGTGAGTGAAACTACAACGGGATTCACGCAGAGGGAACATACTTTTAACGTTAGAAACCGTACCCAGTGAACTTAGTTGCCTTGTATATGCAACTTAATAGTAATTTGTTTTTAATACTAAGCACGCAATTTTAAATATAATATTAGGCATTCCAAATTACATTCAAAAGCAATAAAAATGCAACTGACAAGATGCATACATATACTGAACATACTTGGTTTAATTTTGGGTAGCTTTATCTTATCATGAGAGTCTTAGTCTTAAGATTTGCTGAGGGAACATGCAGCATATATAAACATTAAAAGAAAAAGAAAAGAGAGATTGAGCGAGTGAGAAATTTTAGGAAATGAATAAATATGTACAAAAAGGTCACATTCGCACTCATAATAAGCCTCGGCAAGCATGTAAACGTAGCTTAAAGCCTTGCTTTCAATTGTGATAGATGAAATAATTTAATATTGAAATACCATCGCACTTCACAAATTTTGCTCCACAAATCCTTTGCAGTTCAAGTAGCTCGCCTGTGGAATGCATTGCCTGAAACAGCGAGACGTGCTCAACCGCTAGCCATTTTTTTAAATTAGTCTATGAACACTATTTGTCCTTATAGTTGCAGGCATATAATCACTGACATTATTATTGTATATTTATATTATTATGTATGTATATTGTATATTTATGTTTCTATATTGATATATGTAGTGGTATACATATTTTGTGTATGTATGTAAACATGTCAACACATTTCTTAGTATTGAACAAATTACAACAACCTTCTTAGCTTCATTTGTACATCTACAAACTGCCCTATGTACTAATCCATTGCATTGTCAATTACGAAGGAAGCTCGTTGTCTCGAAGCGATAAAACCGCCGATTGTCCCAGTTGCCTGTATAATCATTTGTTTTAATATTCTATTTTTTCTGTGGTGAACAATAAAAAATATTGTTTTGTATTGTATTCTATACTTATTACAATGTCAAGTACAATACAATAATTATTATAATATTAAGTAGGTATAAAGGATATTAGAAAATAATACTAACTTTATAATTAATTCCAAACATATAATTTATTAAACAACGTTCTTATTTACATTTTTATCATTTACTCGTACAATGTTACCATAGCCATCCTAATACTCATCTAAGTCAATGCTCTTAATCCATGATAAATCCCAGCTCTTATCGATAATTTCACTAGCCGTATTTGTTGAAGAAACAGTCTCACTTTGAGGCATCGCTTCTGCTTGTAGCTCTTGAACTTCATTGTTATAGGGAGGATAATTGTGAACTTGGAGGTGACTTTGGTGGTATTGGTTACATTGCTCTTCCGTAATATACTCAGACACTGGATATGTGTTTTGAATCAGTTGTGGGGCTTGCTGCATTGTTGCTGACATGTTGAATGCTGGCATATCAACAGAAGTAGAAGACATTGGCAACTGTTCGACATAAATACTCCCATGACTGTATACATTATTTGGAACTCCCGAATACTGCTCATGATTAAACATAGGCATATGCACACCGCTTATTTCCGGAGATTCTTGAGTTGTAGTCGCTTCTTCACATTCTTCAAGGCTTTCCAATCTGTCCTTTTTCTCCTTCATACGACGGTTCTGGAACCATATTTTGATAGTTCTTTCGTTCAAGTGTAACACTTCAGCAAATTCGATTCTTCTAGCACGATCTAAATATCGAGTTCTTGCGTATTCTTTTTCCAATTCCATCATTTGCTGACTGGTAAAAGCGGTCCTGACACGCTTCTGTTTCTTAAAACCGCCAGATGTTTTGTGTGTAGTCCCTATAGGTGTTTGTGAAACATATCTTCCAAGGACTTGTAGATTAGGCCAGTTAGCTCTACCGATAAGTTGACCTCTACTTTGGATAACATTAAGCTCATTTATGATTGGGCCATTTATCCTTGATGAGGAATTCATGGCGATGTAACCGTTGGCCATCGGTGGGCCTTGATATGGATTTTTCGTGTAGCTCGGTGAGTTGCACGGTATTCCATTGCTATTGTTGGTGCCGTACTGCACACTGGCAGCGTTGCTTGTTGACAATGGCTCGATGTTTGGTGCCGGTAAATCGCTCCATTGTATTGGCTATAAAGAAAAAAAATACTTTAAATTGATAGGAAAAAGTATTTATATAGAAAAATTGAATGGGTTGCTTGTTCATGATGTTTTATTTTGATAGTATTATACTTAGGAGAGGTAAATGGTATGATAATTCAGGTTCTACCATAATATTAATCTATGTTGGAGAAACTACTCAAAACTTCAAAACATAATACGAAAAACCTATAAAAGGATCAAAAAAGTTATCTTAAAAAACATAACTAAAACCAAAGTAACTACGGCTAAAGATTTTTTATCACAACTGAGTTATCAAAACAAGTATCTATATAAAAATAAGCAATTAAATGAAATTACCAACAAATTCGGTGCAATGTCCTCTCTGATTGGTTCGAGTTGGTACCACAGGTCACCACTCCCATTACTAGAACCAGTGGTTCCGTTGTATGAGGATGGCGTTGAAGACTTACCCGAGGTAGACTCGGTCATATCGATAAATTATTAACAACGAGTAACGTTCACTATGTAAGTTAAAGTAATTATGGTGATATTTAACATTTCTTTCATATTTATATGCCATCCAGGGCCTCTAAGTCATGGTAATTAGCTAACTAGTTAAAAGCTTAATCCTTCGACTATATTACGCACAGGAATTAGAGTTGTTATTACAATTTTAATACAATTACACATTTCTGTTGTTATTTATTTTCTATATAAAAATTGCAGTTATGCTTACAGTTTGAAGTTTATAATAACATGTTGTATGTTGTCGTTGTGTTCATTACACTTTCTTCAATCATAGTACTATACAAACTATTTCGTTGACGAAGATATATGCCTTTATTAAGATCTTTATTAAGAACAACTTCAGTTGTGTCGCTAAGAAGCGAAAAGTTCTGAAGATTTCATATCTTCATAACTTTATACTTTTAAGATAGTAAAACACGAAAAAATAACTGCACACTTTATTCTTGAAATTAATAATCACATTCGAATACGTTTTAAACATTATACATACCTTGAATGCGATTGATGCGAGTTACAAACGTGATAGATGCAACAAAGGTTCGAAGTTAAATCTGCTGAAACTTTCAGGTTTTTATTATATGTGGTGTATTACAGTAAATTATATATGATGGAATTAGATTTTAAAATTGCGACATTAAAGGACCTTTTTGCAAACTGACATGGCATGCTAACCTCAATGTTAATTTCTTCTATGGCATGCAACAGGATTTATCTGAAACTCAGAGTCGAAAATAGTTCTAGTCCTACTAAAATAATGAGTGATACCTACTTCAGAAATCCAGAGAAGACATCTTGGCTCCACAATGAGCCTGTGACTGACCTGCATTTGCACTTAGAAAAAAACTATATACAAAATGTAATCAGTATTTAATGTAATGAATAATTAAATGTCATAAACTTATGTGATCTTAACTACACGAAACTTGGCAGTAGCGGTAGTAATAGTGTCATTCCCTAAAATTTAAAGATTGTATTTGTGTTTTTAACGATTATAATTATTATTGTAATATTATCGATTGCGGGGTCTAGTATGTATATATTGACGGGTCATGAGCTTATTCTATTGCTGAATTTTCTCTTCTGATATCTCTTAAAATCAGTAAAAACTATAGGTGAAAACGTATATGTATAAATAAGGACAAGAAATTAAAAAAAAAACAAATACAACGCGAGGTTTTGTATGTTTACAGGCATGCGTTTTATCACTATATATGTAAATCAATATAATATTAAAAATCTAAAGTTACTTATTATATTATACAAATTTAATACGGCCGTGTTATCAAATAATAATAACTTATGCATCTAGTAATTATTACTTTTATATGTCCTCGCCGGTCTTCCTCACTTATAGATGGCGACTTAGATAAATCCTACAAAATGAATAAAATGTTCAATGCCTTTTTTTTTTATACTATAGGGGGACAGACGAACAGACGGGTTACCTGATGGTAAGTGACACCGCCGTCCATGGACACTTGCAACTCAAGTGCGCTGCCCACCTTTGAGGGTGATGAGGGATGGGGAATGCAGGGAGCGGAAAGAAGAGAGGAGGGATGAGGAGATGGAAAAAAGGAGAAAGGAGATTAGGGGAGAGAAAAAGGGGGAGGGGGAAACCTCACTCAATTCGGGAAATGCAACGCAAGCGTTACTTCACAACCGGTTTTCTGTGAGGCCGTGGTATCGCACCGGTCGAGCCGGCCCATTCGTGCCTGAGCATGGCTCTGCCACTGTTAAAAATATAAACTCTTGCTTCATTGTTTGTAAAATTACCTTCATACCTTTCCTTTTTATTCTGACATTTTGAAAGTATATTGTTTCTCTCTAAAGTCTCTTCTTACTCTCTTAGGAAAGTTCAAAGCTAAGGCTTCTTCCATTCTTTCATCTCCAGAGAGAAATATTAAAATTACCTACTCCTTTATACAATGTCAAAATCTTAGCATTTTGTAAGCCGTATATTATGAACCCTTCTCAATAATTACCGTAATTGTAAATTTGGGAAGGGACTGATTAATTGACTGATGTAACTTGAGAACGGGTGACTCACAACATACGGCTTATCCCTTCCCAATAATTTATGAAAGGACTGATTCTCAACATACGGCTTTCACTACTTTGAAAATCATGTAATCATGAATAAGTTGAAGTACATGTATTTGTATTTGTGCATGTGTTTGATTTTTATTAGTTTTTTAAGTAATAAATTGACCTGAACATTTCTAAGTTCAATAATTATTAGGGAATGCACATAATTAAATCTGACTAACCATTTTAAACTGATGACATGACTGCACATGATCATATTGCGACACCATCATTTGATTAAGTATAATATTACCAAATCATGGACAATTAACTAATTGTAGTTCAGGTAGCTAATCAAAAGTAGTTATGTTATAATTAATTTTTGTATCAGGTTCAACATTTGTTTAATTAATACATAGACACATACTTACCTACTTAAAATAGACATGAAAAAACAATATTAAAACAGCTTACTTGTTTCAAATATAGTCGATCGATGTTATTTAATTAAAAATGTCTTCTAAATGAAACTATTTACTGATATCTATTTGTAAACACTAAGTATACATATGTAGGTACACATTTTAAAACTAATATATAAACTTCACGTATTCCAAATTTCACATTCCTCAAGAGTTGAAACTTTCTTAAAGACGCGTAAGTAGATACAAAAATTATCTTCACACATTAACGATTACTCCTGTCTACCAAAAGTTACCTGGTGTTTTTAATGGGGCACAACACATTCTGCGTGCGAGTAGATTAAATATTTTAATCATAACTAAGTGAGCCGTGTAAAATCAATACCACACACTAGTAAGTACTATTAGTTATATATTTTGATTGTTCTTGACACTTGCAAGGGTACAATGCATTGTTCTTGTTCTAGAAACATAAATACATTGAGTAGGTATTCTATACTAATAGTATGACTGAAACTATAACGCGATTCACGAAGACGGCACAACGCACTCTATGGAGGCTAAAGTTAAATTAATTGACAACTTTCGTGTTTAACATTACTTTAAATATTAATTTATAATTACTTAAAGTATTTTACTAAGTTCAAATTACAGTTACAGACTTAATCTCGAGCCGAGATGTCTAAACTTTTAGAAAGCGGTGCATATATTGTAGTAACAATTATTATTAGTCAACATTAAAAAGCGTACCTAGTGAACTAGCACTTATTTTAGACAATTGTTATGGGAGGTACTTTATATATAACATAAAATTCGATATTGCCTGCACATAAAGTACCTCTGACTTTTTTATTTTTTGTGTTATTTGATAAATCTTTAAATCCCGTTATAAATAAGTAGACATTCATTTAAAAGGGCTTGTTCTTTCTTTAGTGATATACCTCGAGGAGTATCCTTATTTTCATCTAGTTATGTTTTAGAAATCGTAGGATGTAGTAAAATAATCGAATAAAAGCTTATCGCAATGTTAGCTAATAATTATGCAAATAAAGTATCGTTTTTTGTTAGCACGTGCCATCATGTGTTAAGTATCTGATACAAAGTCAATAGGTTTCTGATTGTTACAACCAGAAACATTTCCAACTATATTACTTAGCACGTTATGGTAATTGTTCTAACCATTATAATCCATTTTAATTTGTAAAACACTTATTGGATTAGCGAAACTTAAACTACACTTAGATTCACGCTTTAACTGTGTTTTGTTATCAATGTATTGACATACATTAAACATATTTATTAACCTAACATATGTACCTATCTATAGTTTTACATATACAGGTGGGTACAAGAGGTGTCTATCTTAATGAGTGTAGTATCAACATACAAGTAGGTACGAACCTATTGAAATCTTTACTACAAGTGTCTAATAGAACAAGGTTGACGTAATTAATAATTTCTAAAACCATGTCTACTAATAGGCTTACGTGTACGTGTCCATATTTGATACATTCTTCAGTTATTTGATTAGTATCTGTAGTAATCTTTATATATGGAACTTTAAAATAGGAATGCAGTTATCTGGTCGCAATCGTAGTTGGTTATAATGTATCTAAGAACCTAAGAAGCAGATATTCTCGCAATTACTGGGCTGGCGCAGGAAATCGTCCTAAGTTCTAATAAGTTCTTAGGCATAATCTACATAGCTACACATCATTTTTAAAGACAATTTTGATGTACAGTAAAAGATGAAGATAATTTAAGCAGAGAATTAGCTATAAATGTCCTACTTGCAGTCTACGATGCAGAGTTGTAACAAATTATTTTATCTGAAGTGAATTAAATTATTAAAGTATTTGTTAGATTGTGTATTCCTTTTTATATATATTTTAAGAAGTCTTACTATACACGTAGCAAAATAAAATATAGATTATGAACAAAGACAACTATTAAGGATAAACAGTTGTGACAGGCGTTTTAGCTACTGAACCAGATTTTAAAGTATTATCTACTGTGTGCACTATCGGAGGCCCGGTATGTCCACCTTATCAGCTGCACACAGATGCACTATGCCTTTAAAACTACGCACACAAACAAACAAAGTCATTACCAAATTAATGACATTCAGGTGACGAAAAAGCATTTTGTAAACAAATCTCATTCGGTGCAGTCGTACAGATACTTAGTGATTGAACAATTTTGTGAACCAATTGTAAAATTACGATTATCTTAAGTTAATACATACATTCATAAGTGATAAATTTTGTAAGTAAGGACAAAATGTCGACGCCAACACCATCACCGCCGAGTCTGCATTCAGATAATGATGCCTCTCGAGATACGACGTCATCAGAGCTCTCAACAACAGCTTCCGCTAGATTTGTTCCTCGTGAAGTTTCACAGAAAAATGATTGCAAGTCAAGTGGTGTCACTTCCCATGGTGTGGAAGATATATTATCTGAAGGTGTACATTATAACGTAAATGACAACCTATTTTCCGATTGCAAGCCTGAAGCTATATCATCTACTCCTAATTCTTTCGGTCAAGACTACAACTCTAGAGACTCAACAGGATTTAGTATACACGATATTCTCGGCTTACATCAATCCTACAACCCTCCCAACTGCCAAGATGGCTTAGAACCAAGATATGGGTATGACATACCTAATTATGAAAATATTAGCAATAACTCCAACAATTACGGTTCGGTAACAGAAGAAGTGATTACAACAGATTGCATTGATAAACAAGATAACATATACAGTTCCACCACAATACATGGGAATCAAATTATTTATCCAAATAATTACGCTGCTAATGAACTGGCGCACTATTATGACCGAAGTGATGTAGGTATCGAAGTCATAAAAGATTCTGAAAGAGAACTCAACGACTTACACGATTGTAGCTTTCCCAGTCAGGTAAGTGTTAAAGAAAAATATGCTGTGTATGTTAGACAAGAGGACCTATTATTATTTTTTATCAATATAACGAGCATTTTGTGATTTACCGCAGAATAACCGGATCCTTAACGACATTTTAATTTTCTTGAAGATAGTAACAATTAAGAAATAGGTCGAACTTACCTTATTGTATTACAGTTCATAGACAACGCAAGACGTTTTATATATTTATTATATAATTCCAGAATTCCTCATGGAGTAACAACTCGCCGTCTAATACTCCTATCAGAACGTCTTCAACTGTATCAGCTACCGGTAAGGAAACATTATTGTTCATAAAAAAAAACCAAATGCACCTAACTAATTAATTTTATTTTTCGTTCTTCAAATGATACTTAGTTCATAAATTAGTTATGAAAATATTTATTATTATCCGGATTTGTTTGTCATATGAAAATATTTTACTCCTCACTTTCCAGATATGTCGAACGACTCATCTTACCAAAAAGGTTTTACGAAACGTGCTCGTACTGCATACACCAGTTCCCAGCTTGTTGAATTAGAAAACGAGTTTCATCAGAACCGCTATCTGTGCCGTCCGAGGCGCATTGAGCTTGCAAACTACCTACAACTTTCGGAAAGACAAATCAAAATATGGTTCCAAAATAGAAGAATGAAATACAAGAAAGACAATAAACACAACAAGCCATCTTCATCTGTTGATGACAGCAGCCCTTCAAGCTCTAAGGAGATGTCCCCTAGTCAAGACCACAAAATGAGCCATGGGAGAGGATGTGGTGGACATGATCGACATCGACGTCTACTTACTGATAATCACGTTTCTCACCACAAACTATATTTAACATCTAACGACAGTCTTTCAAGACCACCGGAGTACTCTGCAATCAGTCCATTGAAGTCTGTGATAAAAGCACCGCAAAATACAATAGAGCTTCCGTCCTACACGCCAAACTTATCCTATTCGTCTTACTATACAGCCGGTACGAGCAGGTCAACTTACTCACCGATGACTGAGCTTTATCGGTACAGCAACGATGAGTCACTACCTTCGAATTCTAATACTCTGCCTTCATTGACGACTGACAACTACGTACCGAACGGGACTAATTTAAAACTGAACGACGACTTAGTGAGATATGCTTCTACTTCATCTTATTATAATCCAATGTCTAATAATGTTGTTATGCCTCCCACTACAAGTGATAGCTATGCATTCACTACCATGGCATCGACGACAATACCCACATATGAAGACAGCGGTCTTCATACCAGGACATCTACTTTAACATTGCCTCAGGATCCTTACTTTTCATACCTACCAGCTTCAGATCCCACGGCTCAGCATTCTTCCACCTCCAAGTATTCTTCGTACATATCTCTATAATATTTAGTTATACTTTATATATAATTTGCTTTTTTTTTGTTTTCTACCGTACCATTCCGTTTGTATTTTTTGTTTTTGAAGTAGTGTTATTGTATTAAGTTGTGTATTTAATATTAAGTGTTTCATGTTAATTAAAATTTTATAAGTTTACTTATGCTATTTAAAAAAGTTGTTAATTTTTAAAATCAGACACGAGGAAATGAGGAGAATTATGTTGCAAAGTATTACCTAATCACCTATATATTTATTGAATCTACTTAATAAAAGCAGTTTTACTATGAAGTATTTCAGTCTTTTTACACATGATTGATAGGATGATAAAAGTCAACAACACCACCCAACATTTTTTTTCTTGTTATTTTGGTGTAAGGGAATTTTCCTGTATATTTAAAGTTTTAGTGGTGTTTGAATGGTATTGTAGTGATGAAGGATCAATGATAAGTAGCCTTACTACGATTGATACGCACTCTTTAATGTTCACAAAAAGAATAGTATACCAATATAGAATGATATAATTAATATATTAGTATATTATTATGAGGAGGAATATAATTAATATATTTTGAATGATCCCTTATATATAGATATTCCTTAACTTGATATGCACTGTAAATAACGCATGCACAAGAACATATTTTATGGCATTTTTTAGGGCTCCGATTCTCAAAAGGACCCTTATAAGATCACTTGGTTGTCCATCTTCGTCTGTTTGTCTATTTGGCATACGATGTCTGTTATCTCTTAAAGCTGTAAAAAAAAACAAAATGACAAATCGGAAAGATGTTTATTTCTTGTTTTATGACATTAAAATTATTTTTGCGATGATATGGATGTATGGGAGAGAACTACAAAGTTAAGTTTGTCTTTCCGATAAAACTGTAATAAATCTTCGAGGATGGATTTCTGAAAACTGCTACCCGACTGCCGAAGAATGAGGGTTATGTTTCAGGTGTATGTATGCACATGTATATATGTAATTATGTCTGTATTCCTTTAAAAACGATTGTACAGAACATTTTCATGTTTCATGTCTTCACCCTCGAAAAGCGATAATTAATAATAACTTTGAAGTTTTAAATACACTTTAATTTATTTGATCTGAATTTCATTTTAATATTGGGCATTGTCAAAAACGGTAACCTGCATGGACATTGGTGCTCAACGTCGGACGGTGCATTGGTAATGATGAGTAATTGTCAGATAGTAAAATGTTCTTCTTAAATACTGCGTTCACATTTAACCCTGCTTACATCATTTTCGTTTATGTAAAGAATATTACACACATCACACATTACCAGTATTCTTGTTAAACCCCGCTAAACTAAAATGATTGTGTTAGGGGTGAATTCACTAAAATGCATATTGTGAGGTTCGAACGCGCAACCAATTAACCGCAAGTCCGACGCCTTGGCCATTACGCTACCGCCTCTTTGATTGAAGTGAATACCAATATAATACGGATGTATAGGTATTTTATTTAAAATAATTTTTGTTTGCGCTTTGGCCTTTATCATAAAATTATTTTGCATAAATTTTATTAGAGTATTTTTTTATAATATGATGCGATAATGTTTAGTTCAAAAATTTATTTTGTCAATGTATTGATTTTTAATGTAACTTGAATACTACTACTATGATAATGAGCTACGTAATTTTCCTCTTTTAAATGTAACACATGGAAAAGCAGCACTTCCTTTTATAATATAGGGGAACAGACGAACAGACAGGTCATCTGATGGTACGAGAGAACCGCCGTCCATGGACACCTGCCAGTCAAGAGTTGTAAGTGCGCTGCCCGTCTTTGAGGGTGATGAGAGGAGAGGAAGGAGGAGATGATCGATGACGAGATGAGAAAGAGGAGAGGTTGGATAAGGTTAGGGAAAAGAGGAGAGGGAGAGTCGGGCCTCGGGAGATGAATTCTTTTAGTTTGTATAAAATATTAAAAATGTTGAATGCAAAAATTAAAGAAAATAGTCGTCGTCAGTGTGCATAGGAAGACGACGTCTACGAAACTAATAATAACATTTAATTTATTAGAATTGCGGCAGTCTCAATACAGATTTATTTAAAGAAGATTTTTAATTTTATCCGAAGCCCAAAACTCACGCTTACCACTCAAAAACCTCTCGCATGCGAGTCAAGCTACCGCAGGTGCTGCAACATGTACGTATGTATGTATGTACGTATGTATGATGCTATTTTTTTTAGCCTTAGAGGCCTAGAATAGCTTGATTGATTTCATCGTATGACGTGTCATTTGAATAGCCTAAATAGGGGTAGTGACATAGACAATTTTTAACCGTATTCAAAAATGGTTTTAATTTAGACTGAATTAATTTTTGTTGGTATGTTCTCATAATAAGCACAGTGAAGTCGGTATTAATCATGCCTCTGTTCTTGCCTCACTTCCTGCTGGCCATTCTTCGTCGGTTGTTGGCGACAGTCAAAGTAGCGGCAATACGAAGTCGCGATGAATATCGTGTAGCCGTGAGGACAATATTCTGGACAACACGAGAAAAAGGTCGATGGGGTCCTTTTCTTTATAATTTTGTTGGATTGAGGGCAAACGAGCAGCCTTTACAGAAAACAAGGAAGTCTCTTCGTATATTCTAATTCTTAGTTACTAAACAGTTACTGAAGATTCGTTTTTACAAAAATATCTGAGCACAATAATTAGAATTATCAGAATTAAAAGAGTTTTCTAAGACTACTGTTCCTTTGTGTCCGTTATTTGTATGTTTGCAAAATCTCCCGTGATACAGGAATTAATCCTAGTTTGGGAGTTGTCTTTTATAAACATAACTCAAAAAATATAACTGTCCTTAAAAAAAAATATTACCAACTCCCGCACTAGGAAGTACTACTGTATCGCGGGGGCCTTTACAAATATACAAACAACGGAAACAAAGAACAACCTGACTCGAAACAACTATTTGTAGATCGCACAAATTTTTGTCCTGTGTGAGAATCGATTTATATTAACAAGGTTGCTATTTTCTTCATAACAGTTGAAACTATAATTTTACATTTGATTACCTTTAAGTTCAGTTTTAAGTTCTTAAAAGAAGGTAAGCACGCAATATACTCTAATTTTATAAATTAGAGTATATTGCGTGCTTACCTTCTTTGTCGTCTATAATATACTCTAATTTTATAAATTAGAGTATATTGCGTGCTTACCTTCTTTTAACAATCGTTGTTACTATTATTTATAAACATGAAGCGTAAAAATGAACGTCGTGTCGTCTATAATTACATTTTAATATTTATTTTATAAACTGTGGAATGAAGTTACACCATTGATGGCTAAAATAGTTTTAAAGACTACTACATGTAAAAGAAAATGTCAGACAGATTTAAGGAAATGGGATTGGGGGACTGGACGCTGATGTTGTTGATGTTTTTGAAAGCCAGAAAGTAAAGTAGGTAATAATAATGCGTACACTATTGTTACTTAATCATTGTCAAAAATCACGTAAACATATTTTTGATTAGTATTAACGAGCGCTAATAGATTATCTGTCACAATCCAATAAGTAAATAAATTACCTGAGGTGGAAGGGGTTGCTCATTACTAATTACTCTTAGAGATTCAAGTATAAAAAGGGTATGAATATTTTTGATGATATCACTTGATCCCAGTACATAACTTAATCATGTTTTCTGGTCAAGCCATCCCTGATTATTGCTGTGGCAAACCCGCCATGAGCAACAGTGCTGCAAATATTTGGTCTAACAACCACAATCAATATGCGGTCAATCCACAAGTACGTATCTTAAAGCGTATTATTAAAATATTGTTTGTTATATTTACATGCATATGTATGTTAATTGTTCTTTAACTTTTCGTTTTCTTTTCAGTTTTTTTCAAATGTTGGAGTGACATCAAATGTCTATAACCAAGATAATTTTATGTGGTGTCATGGAGTGACGAATCAAATTCAAGATATACCACTTAATCAATTTCAAAGTTGTTCCTCGTCTCAATTAAATCAACCTCAGGTAAGAATCATCTTTAAGCAATATAAGTATAAAGCAATTAAGTTTTACTGTCTAATGTGGTTTATTTATCTAGTTTAATATCTATATCTGTATATGTAAATATATTTTGTTTTTCATTTCAGTACATTCCATTGACACCTGAACCAGTATCGCGTCCAGTCTTTCATCTACCGAGGCCGAGACATGACATGAGACCGCTTATGCATATCAATGGTATGTTACACACATTTGTTTGGATTTTTTTAATTTCGGTCTTAGTCCCATTTACATTAGATAATATGTGAATAACAGTCAAGAGAAACCCACTAACTTCATTACTACACAAACATTGCCACTTGTACATTTTTAGCTTATACCTATACCTATTTATATATTTTGTTTCAGTCGTACAGTCGAAAAATGGAATCTCAAAAGCTATAGTAAAACGCAAGCGTAAACGCACCGTTTTCACTACAGAACAAATAGAAGCCTTAGAAGAAATATACAAGACAAAGCAGTACCTCACACGCGAAGAAAGACAAGTAATTGTTAAAAAGCTACAACTAAGTGACAAACCTGTTAAAACATGGTTTCAAAATCGACGATTAAAAAGTAAAAAAGAATCAGAAGCGACAGAAGAAGACCAAAAAGAAGAACGGGTGGGGCCTGATATGGTTCGACTTGAGTACGTTGAGTCTCAAATAAATGAAAAGGCTGATGAATTTGGATATGTGACACTTGATGATGGCCTCATGAGAAATTTGTTTGATGTCATGGATGATGTCTTGACAAATAATTTGACAAATGCTAGTGCTGAAGAAGTTGTAGCAAATCATGCTTGTCCGATATATGAACCTATTTCCCCTGCAAGTGTTTCGGACAGTAATGATGACGATAATGTTTTAAGCTGGGAACCGTCGGAGCCTAGTGAATCACTGCAATTTCTTTTAGACTTACAAGCTATGTGTGCATTTAAAGATTAATAGTATTATTTTGTTCCAGTTTTTAATTTGTAAAGAATATTCGCTTTTATTGAAACCGACGACCGACCGACTATGTAATGTATTAAAAATTGATTAATGTTATTTTGTAACTTGTTGGTAATTTATACAAATTTATATTCTATATTAATAAATAATTAAAAAAAAATCTTCTTTGATTACAACATTTCCTTTTAATCATTATTGGCTAACTGGCTATTGGTTTAATAACTACATTCAGCACTGAAAGTAGCTTAGCATAAATTTTAATTTAATATTATAAAAACTTAAACATTAATGTTTAGATTTTATAAAACTCTAAGTTCTGCAGTTATAAGTCATATGCCTTTGTAATTTTAAATGTTGTTACAGTGCACCACTTTTACTTAGGGACGTTATAGCATATTAGCCAATATATACCTTTTTTTACTCGATATTAAATTCTTAGAATTTTATTGGAAATAACCTTAAGAAGTTGCAGATTTCCAGTCTTCATGTTACGACTTAATTATTATTAGGCCATTCGTTATGAAGCCCAATCTTTTGGAGTCGTAGGAATTGTAAGAAGTGCAAAACGAATTATTAATTACCAAACTCCACTCCTTAATTCTCTTGATTTCGTCACCAATCTGTTAGACTCTTTAAAAGCAAATATAACAATATGAGCCCAAACTCGAGTGAATTACTAGTTTAAACTGTGGAGTTCCAGTATCCACTATGGCTCCATCATCAGATTAATAAATTCCAAATTATAGCATTTTCATCCAACCCACAAACATATTCATATGCACATACAAAATAAAATATAAACTAAGTTTCGTTTCGATGAGACTTAGCAGTAGGTTAAAATTGACTCATAACATTTATTTACACAGTAATAAAAGTGTGTAAAAAATCATTAACGGCTAGGCTAAAATCATGAAAGTGTATTTTTTTTGGTTCAGATTTGAACCGGTCGTATTAAAGAAATCACAAGAAAATTACAATATTTAGAAGGTAGTCTCACACAAGGTTTCTCACACGTATCGACAGTGAATGTTCATTCCACAGTTCGAAGTGATTGCGTGCTCTGTAGACTGTATCTGAAGATTATCTTTTCTAACATTAATTGATTTTGCTGTTTTTAATCATGTTACAAAATATGATGATGACTGCATTTACGCCGTTGGGCGACAAAAGAGAGGTAAATAATTGTTTTTTATAATTTTTTAAATAAGCTCCTCGTTTTAGCATGTTAAAATAATTTCAATTTTAACCCATTACTTTTGAAATTCCTTTAACACGATAGTAAGTAATATCATTTAAATTTTCTATCACCCTGAGGAAATTTAGAGTCATAATCTGTCATTAGCTTACGCTACTCAGCAGTTATCGATTTTATTTGACTTAGGGCCGTTGCCATAAATTCGCTTTGGATCCTGCATTTTTGAGACACCGTTGATAATATTTACTGTGTTATTTATATTCTACTCCAATTAGATAATGATAATTAATTCATTCAATTTGTGTGTGTAGGTGTATGTGTAGCTACCTACATACATAATTTATATGCTTCTACGAGTTTTCAGTTAGAAAGTTATATCCCCTAATGTGCTTGTGCATTATATGTTTAAAACTGTATAAAACAATATTTTTTTCTGTTACAGATGAACAGTTGGGAAAATCAGCCATTTACATTGTCATGGCCTGAAAACAACCAACAGATAGGAAAAGGTGAATAAACTATTTAAGCAATACATAAACCAAACACATTTTCTAAAAAAGGGTGAAATTGATTGGACTTAATATTTGCCATAGATCGATAGCTTTAAAAGCTTATAATAAAAAAATACCTATCATTTTCTTCCTAATTAGTGAATACAAAAAAATATAATAAAATTTGTTAAACAGTTTTGTATTACCATTTGTAAAATAAATAAAACATTTTTACGGTTTAATATTAATTATTAGGTTTATTACTCGTATTAATTAACTTAACGCATTCACTTGTCAGTGTATTAGATTGTAAAATAATTATTACGTATTGTTCCGATTAAAAGAGTGGGTAGGTAGTTTTTTTAATAATATTTTTTCCTATAAGGGTATGAAATATACTTCGTTGATGTAATATAATCAAAATTAAATCTCAATGAAGTATAAAGTACAGGTTCAAATCCAGTCTAGGAATTATTATTTTTGTTTGTAGAAAATAGACAGATCATAGTTTCGGATGCTGTCCTTATTTGTTTTGGTTCGACTATGTCACCTCATTTAATAATTTTGCCCAAATTTTAATTAAAATCAATTCTTTGTAAACGTAATAATTTTTGAACTGCCATGTGTAGGTACTGTCCATTATAAACTAAGAACTGTCTGTCTTTATTCCAGATACAAATAAAACGATTAAAAAGAAACCAAAACGAGTGCGCACTTCCTTCACAACATACCAAATTCTCACATTAGAAAGAACTTTCTCTAGATACAAGTACATAACTACCGAAAAGCGAAAAAAAATGGCCAAATCCTTGGAAATAGGCGAAAAATGTATAAAAATTTGGTTCCAGAATAGAAGGATGAAAGAAAAAAGAGAATCATCAGAGTCCAGCTGCGATTCTTCGAGCGAATCTTTAAGTATTGAGTCCATTTCCGTATCTACCTCACCACCGACACAAACAACAATCGAAGACTGCAAACCCGAATATATAGATCAGTATAGTACAAATAATAATCATAGTTTAGAATATACTTACCAACTACCTCCTTATAATGGCATAAATGAGGTTTCTCAAAGCATGTACGGAATCCAGTCACAAAACGTCTCTTCATTTTATAATGATAGCAATATTTACCCCACACATTATTATCCCATAAATATGAATTATACAAGTGTCGAATGTAATGCTTTGAATAATTACTATGGCAATGATATGAATCACTACTGGGCGTCTAATGAAAACGCATATCACGCACCAATATAAATTATACTTTATAGAAATTGTTCGTTTATTCTCTATTATATCAAAGGAAATATACAAAATTTTTCCGACTATAATTTGTGAAAATGAACAATTATTACTGCAGATTTAGAAAATTATATCGGACGTTGCGTCATAGCTCTTCGATCTAACGTAGGTAGATCACATTATAGAAAAATATGTCATAGACTTAATGTTACTTTATTTAACTAAAATATAATGCTCTACTTTGAAAAGTCGTATTAATTACATTGTTCTTTAATGTAGATGATAAATACAGAATCTATTTACATATTTAATTAATATATTTTATAAAAAAATGTATAGTAGTAGTCTTATAAGTTTTCTTTGTAAATTATAAACTAAAGTTACTCCAGTTCACATATTCTATTTTAAGATGTCAATATGGATAAAAAATAAGATATATTAGAATATAAATGTAAGTATGTACAGTGTTGGTTTATAACTATTAGGTTAAGTGTTCTTTTTATGTAATAATTTATCTTATAAACAAGTAATGTACTTAAAGAAACCTAGCACCTTTATTGTTACACAAGTTATCACGAGTCATTTAAATTTTAATAGCTACTTAGTACTCATGTGACATTATTAAACGGATTTTAAATAATATAACATTGAAAAAAGACTAAGAGGTGCTTGATTTCAAACTATGGTTCTAGTTTTTAAAGTAAGTTTAATTTATAGAAAAATATTTCTACTTTATGTTGCTAATTTATATGAAGTTTATACCTACTGTTGTAAAGTGATGGTTTCAATAAAATCGAAATTCAATCTAAGCTATACTCGGCGTGAAAGCTGGTATTAGATATACATATTACATATATATATATATAAGTATACGGGTATTAGTTATATACTAATATTTTAAATTTCTTTGCTTGTTCCTTCTGAATCTTGAATCTTGTACAATAATACCTATTTCTACTTTTAACTTAATAATCATAATATATTAAAAAACACCTCCATTCATATTAGATAGAATAAAATAAAATATTTTTTGTAATGAATATATTTGTCAATAATTTACATATTTTGTTTTACTTCAACATTTCTTATGCACGTAGGTATTAACAAGTTTTAACATAAATTTTCACTTATAATATAATCATTAAAATATTGTTAAATATAATAAAATAATTTTAAAAATAATAATTTCAGATACATTTTAGGTGAGTTAATAACTAGGGACTAGAATAAAGTACAAATGATGGGCATTTATTAATTAGAACATCAATATCGTAGTTATATCTCATACATACATTTTGACATGGGTAATTCATTTTATGACAAAATAATATCTATAATTTAGCAGTACCAGGATTTGTAAGAGGCACCGCTGTAATGATGTACTGAGGACCTGGAGACTGCTGCTGTAAATTATAGACATGACAATCACATTTACAACATTGCTTTGGTACACTTGGTTGAACTATCGGCATGTTTGGTAAATTATTAGGTATGTGTACAGACAATGATGCACCGTTGGTAGTTATACTGGGCACGACGCTAACAGGCTTCCAGAACACTCCACTTGCAGAATAATACGATTCTGAATAAAAAGGTGAGACCGTCGGTAACATAGAAATGTATCCAGGATTACTCACTTCTATACTAGGTGCTTGAATAGAATCTGCAGTAGGAGTAATAACCTTACGGCTGGATAAATCTTCTGGTATCGTCTGTTCTATTATTTTGAGCTTTGTAATTGGTTTATGTTCAAGGTCCCCCTTGATATCTGTATGTTTTATATCAGGAAGTGGTGGAGCAGTATTAGAATGGTTGAAAACACCTATTTTATATTTCTTACATAGGTTTATGGAAAACTCTGCAGATTTCGTACAATCGTTTGTTGTTACAGGACTACTTGAGTTGACATTTGCTGGAGGGGATTCGTCCTTATTAAGTACAGGCAAGTTTTCAGTAACTTTAATTTCTGGGATAATAGCTGGACGTTTACTTAAATTAAAAGATGAGTGACTAGTAACTACATTTTTGGTGTCACTCACATTATCAATATCGGTCAATAATGGTAATGACTGTGGTTGTTGATCGTTAGCTGATGGTATCATTACATTATTTAATTGACCTTTAGCAAATTCGAATGACGTTTTGTCAGTTCCTTCGTCACCGAATTCCTTGCTTACATTTTCTCTCTTCTCCTTCATTCTTCGATTTTGAAACCATATTTTTACAGCTCTCTCTTGAATATTCAGTGTTACCGCTACTTCCTTACGTTGAGCGATTGGGATGTACGGAAACTTTTTAAATTGTTCTTCTAAATAATTCACCTGCTCGGTTGTAAATGCACTTCGATACCTCTTCAACTTTTTTAAATTATTTCTTTGTAGCTTTTGATTTTGAATCTGAAATATTAAGACATAAGATATTTGTTTAAATGATTAACACATACTAACTCAAAGTCCAATTTTAATATGACTGTTAAAGTAGATTTTAGACTCTTTTCTGAATTTTACCTCAAATTTCAATATTTCTACTTTATCTTCTACTAATCCTACAATATACGTAGGTAAACACATATATACACACACTCCTGTACCCCTATAATGGTAGGCTTAAAGGCGTATTAAACACCCCCTATATTTTATAATTTAGTTTTATTACTTAGTCTTATTGCTGGCAACCGGGCACATTAACAATTAAATGGAAAAATTATAAGTTTATTAAATGGGAAAATAGCTAAAAAGTTAATGCAAGCAAAGGAGGAGGAAGGAATATCACTCCTTCCTCCTCCTACTTCCTTCCTATAATGCTTATACGGATAAATTGGGTTGTGTAATCAAGAGCTTGAATAATGACAAAAATCAATTTACAACGACAAACTACTCTAGACTCTAAATACTTTGGTAATTAAAAATATTTCAACCTACATTTCCTTCTTTAAAAACGAAATCAGTTAATACTAAGTCGTATACTAATTAATTTGATAAATCACTCACCATTCTAAGATTATGCTCCGTCGTGGTAATATACCTTTCATTGCAATTTGGTACATCGAGGAGGCCCTGTGATTGATTCACAAACATATTAATTACTATGGACGATGACACTAGTAATAAAATACGACTAAGCATCCTAAACTGATCTTGTCCTATATATAGTTATATCGAAAAACCATTATTTGATTATAATAATACCTAATCATATACAATTAACTAATTGTTATTGGTGATAGTAGCTAGTCTAATATCATTATAGACTAATTAATTGTTAACTTACTTAGTGTTTCGTAGTAAGTTTTCTGTTTTCATGTGACCTATACGTACTATGTAGCCCTTTTTATCCACTGATATATCAATATTTTTTTTATTATGCCTGCCAAATAATATGTGATTACTGTTTTTCTGAACTCTTAAATCTAACTTCATTGCCATTACAAGGACTTACTCTTAGATTTTTCTATCACTTTAATTACGCTTTTTACTTAGGATTTCAAAATTACACTTAGGATATCAAAAGTACGGCATTTTAGAAGTAGACAGCTCTGACACTTAATATGTACATAATTTACATTGCTGATTTATTGTTTTAAAGTTAATTACAGAAAGTTCTTAATGCCTCTGTTTTAATAGATGATACGACATTCTGGATACTTACAATATGTCTTTAACAATTAATAATAACTTTTAAACCTTCCGTATACACATTGAATTCTATTTTAACTAGATTTTTAAATTACTAAAATAAATCTTAAACAATTAGAAGCAATCAGGTAATAAATAAGTATTAATAAATTTAAAAACAAATTCTTAATCTCAACAATACTACGGCAACATACTCGACGAGTGGTAAGGGAAGCAGTGGTCTCTGCCCACGTCCCTTAGTCGTAACCGCAGTGTAAAATCCTATTACTATCCCTTTCCTGTCAATATACCCCAAAATTTTCCCATCTTCTTCCGCAAAATGCCCAGATTACGTCAATAGGCTTGCCCACTATTACGTAAATGGGACTTAATTACTATCAGCAAAACGTGGGCGTTAATTACGCCTCTGCCTACCCCGTCAGGGAGTCAGGCGTGAGTATATATATGTGTATGTATGTACCTTACCGCAAGAAGGCTCGGACTATCTGGCGTCAGACATTTAGAGTTACACGGTATGTAAAGCGGAGCTGCTTGAGCATTGTTTCACTCCAATTCATACGCAAAATAACTTTCCTTCCCTTCTTTGTAGGGCTTGTTCCTTGACGCCTCGCCCTTACAATGTTTTCTCAATTTTAGTTTTAATACCTAAATTATCCGCTTGACAGCAAGAGACCTTGCCTCCCATTCTGAAAGCGGAACTAGATTAGAAGCGTTTAATTTGCCTCTGTCTGATATACCCTCTGGCATACAGACGTCAGTGTATTAGTGTATTTAATATAACTAATCCTTATTAAAATAATCTTAAATATTTAGGTTTAATTGTAGTTCATAAACACACATTTTTAATAAGATTTTTTTTTATGTATAAGCCTACCATAGACTCTACACTACACTTTGCCTAATTAATAACACTCCTAAATGGTAGTACTACTATAGACCTACTATAATATTTACTTATAACCTAAAAGGCACACAGTGTTTTAAGTTACAGTACCTACTAAACGCTGACCAAAAGTAGATAAACTTTATTTCTAAGTGATTGTTTTTGTGGATCAATGTTCAAAACTGTGTGATGTTATGACATGTGTATGAGCCTGCAGCTAATTGATATTTTTACTGTAGTACCAGAATATCTGTGAGTTGTATTTGCAGAGTTTCATGCTCAATCACTATAGTAGTGTACTATCCTTTTGAAGTACATTTTTACCTTTTTTATAATTAATGTTGACTTTATTATTTTACTGTCCTGTAGAAACGAAACTGTCTATAAGGATCAAATTGTATACCATTTTTATTTATTATAAGGTTTATAACTACATATGTATATATTCAGCAATATGTATATTTTGTAATAACACTAGTTACTTTCATTACTGATATCCTATAAAAAGTTGCTATAAAATACTGAGTGTTTTTTCTTTTTGTGTTTATATTATTTTATTAATTCTCATAAATTACTTACATACCTAGCTTGTCTCTGCAAGATGTTTATTATTCAAAAAACATTGCATCGTAAGTATACTTATATAATAATATTTTTGCCCAGAAAATTACGATTCTGGGATTGAAAAGTATTCTTTATAAGTTATAAGAATCTATGACAATATGCACTAAATCTGTTAAATAAAACATTTCATTCTTGAATAGGTAAGCATTGCTGTTGTATAGTATTTTGCAAGATTGAATGAATTCGAGACTATACATATTAAGAAAATAATTGAAAGGATAATTTGAAACACACTTTAAATTTGACTGTGACAAAGGCTGTGACTTAGAATACACTTTTAGCACTTTGCGTACATTGTGCTAGGTGCACAATCAATATTAGAAATCTATACTATAAAGGACATTGGAAAAGAAAACTTTCTAATTACGTCCAAACACATAATTTATTAAAAATCGTTCTTATTTATATTATTTACAATATTACTATAACCCACTTATATCTAACATAATTCTAATACTCCTCTGAGTCAATGCTCTTAATCCATGATAAATCCCAGCTCTTATCTATTATTTCACTAGCCGTATTTGTTGAAGAAACAGTCTCACTTCGTGGCATCGCTTCTGCTTGTAGCTCTTGAACTTCATTGTTATAGGGAGGATAATTGTGGACTTGGAGGTGACTTTGTTGGTATTGGTTCCATTGCTCTTCCGTAATATACTCAGACACTGGATATGTGTTTTGAACCAGTTGTGGGGCTTGTTGCATTGTTGTTGACATACTGACCGCTGGCATCTCAACAGAAGTAGAAGACGTTGGCAACTGTTCGACATAAACACCTTCGTTACTATATATATTATTTGGAACTCCCGGATACTGTTCATGAATTAACATGGGCATTTGCACATCGCTCATTTCCGGTGATGATTGTGTTGTTGTAGCTTCTTCACATTCTTCAAGACTTTCTGCTCTGTCCTTCTTCTCTTTCATACGACGGTTCTGGAACCATATTTTGATGGTTCTCTCGTTTAAGCGCAACACTTCAGCAAGTTCTATTCTTCTAGCACGATCTAAGTACCGAGTTCTTGCATATTCTTTTTCCAATTCCATCATTTGCTGACTGGTGAAAGCGGTCCTGACACGCTTCTGTTTCTTCTTCCATGTAGGTGTTTGTGAAACGTATCTGCCGAGGACTTGTTGATGTGCCCAGTTAGCTCCACCGACGATTGGACCGTTTGGAGCTCGGATAACATTAGGCCCATGTATGAGTGGGCCATTTATCCTTGCTGAGGAATTCATGGCGATGTAGCCGTTAGCGATCGGTTGTCCTTGATATGGATTGTTTGTGTAGCTCGGTGGGTTGCACGGTGTTCCATTGATATTGTTTGTGACGTACTGCACACTAGCAGCGTTGCTTGATGACACTGGCGCGATGTTTGGTGCCGGTAACTCGCTCCATTGCATTGGCTATAAATAAAAAAAAATAGAATGTAGTTGGCAGGAAAAAATAAATTATATGAAACTGAGAGTAATGTATGAGTGAAGTAAAGTATGAAAGTAAATTATATGAAATGTTAAAATAATCTTTTATTTTAATAGTATTATCCTTAGGAAATATTAATAAGGAAATTATTTAAGTTCGGCCATTATAATAATCTATGTTTGAGAAACTACGCAAAACTACAAAATATCTTAAGGAAAAATTAAAAGTTTCAACTAAATAATCTTTTAAAATATGACTGAGACCGATTTAACTACTGATATTTAGAAATAAGTAACAAAATAAATTTACCATTGAATTCGGCACAATGTCTTCTCTGATTGGTTGGATTTGGTTCCACAGACAATCACTTCCATTACTAGAACTGGCTGTTCCATTGCAAGAGGCTGTCGTCGAAGACTTACTCGAAGTAGACTCAGGCATATCGACAACTTATAACAACGAGTAACGTTCACTATGAAAGTTAAAGTAATTATGGTGATATTAAACATTTCTTTCATATTTATATGCCATCCAGGGCCTCTAACTCAAGGTAATTAGCTAACTAGTTAAAAGCTCGATCCTTCGATTATACGCATAGTGATTAGAGTTGTTATTAACGATTTTTATACAATCACTTGTTTTGTGTTATTCATTTCTTTCATGAGAAATGCATATATGTTTACAGTTTGAAGTACATGTATAATATCTTGTAGCAAGTGTTAAAATTTTACAGTTTTCTTAAGTCAATCATACAATTTCGTCGACATGTCTTTTCCAACATATTGACGGTTCGAGTTTTGTAAAGCAAATGTGTAGCTAAGAAAAGGACTTCATACCACGTTAATCACGTGCATCAAAGGTTGTAAGTTACAATTGCTGAAACTTTCAGTTTTTATTATCACCTTTTTACAAACTGACATGACATGCTCACCTCAGCGTTAACAATATGTTGTTATGGCATACAACAGGATTTTTCTGAAACCTAGAGTAGAAAATAATTGTAACTTTGCTAGAATGATGAGCGATTCTGAATTCCAGAGAAGACATCTTGGCTCCACAATGAGTCTGTAACTGAACTGTTTTTGAACCTAGAACAAACCTATATACAAGATATAATCAGTATTTAGTGTAATGAATAATTAAACGTAATAAACTTATGTGATCTTAAGTACACGGCACTTAATAGTGTCGCTTGCTAATATGTATTTTAAGATTTTATTTGTGTTTATAACGCACTTCAATAGTGTGGCTCGCGGCGGAATAGAATGGGGTCACTCCATCTCTTGAACTGGTAACTAAGGAATCGGACTGTGGTGTATCAGAGAGTGTAGATATATATATATGTATATATAATTATATGCAGTAATACAGTGGCCGGTTGAAGGCAATAGCTTTGCCTCCTATAACGTTGGTGGGGCCATGTTCTTATTGGCAAAGTGTGGGTGTTTGCGTGCGCCTCTGCCTACCCCTTAGAGAGTGCCTGCGTGAGTATGTCATGCCATGACGAGATTCTTAATACTTTTATTGAAATTTCCAGCTCTTAAAAAGCAAAAGACTGTGTTAATGGTACACATGCGTTTTTGTCACCATATAAATCATATATATCAATTTATTGTAATATATGTATTCTATTGTATTTTATTCTTAACTTTCGTAATTTTTTTTTTATTGCAAACGAGCAGACGGGTCACCTGATGGTAAGTGACTACCGCCGCCCATGGACACCCGCAACTCAAGAGTCACAAGTGCGTTGCCGGCCTTTTAGGCAGGAGGACGCTCTTTTCTTGAAGGTTTGAAGGTCGTATCGGTCCGGAAATACGGCAGGCGACAATTTGTTCCATAGGCTAATTCCAAATAATTCATGTATCAAGAAACTCTTTTTAATTTATTTTTATTTTCGACCAGTAATGAATGGCGTAGAGGAATCCTATAAAAATAATGAAGTGATGCCTGTAATAACAATATCTTAGGTAATATGCAAATGTTTAAATAATTCTGAGATTTTGTATGCATATTGTTTCTCTCTTAATTCTCTTCGTACTTAATTACTGTAATTAATTCATTATTATCGATGCAGAGATTATTTATTTGTATTATAAATTGTATAAATTTTTCGTTTTTACACATAAAATGGTCTAGTAAAGGTAAAAATTACTTTTAGAGGTTATCCGATCTGAGTTTTTTAATGATTATTTCAAGTGCACAATGTACTTATTAAATAAACCTATATTTTTTTTAATTAAAAACGAACTTATTTACATATTGATCGATTTCTTTTAAAATGCTATAAACATTCTTACCTAAACTTCCTATTTTCTATACCTACACATAATATCTTTGACACCTCCACCCGCAATACACTAAAAAAAAATAAAAACAATATCCCTGAAATCATCCCTGACTCATCAAGTACAACACCAGATATATAAAACTGTAAGTAGTGGGTATTTTTGGTTGCTTTTTCACTGGCTGCGCAAGGAAAGTTATTTATTAAATTTTCGAGAGTACCGATATGTATGTGTATTTATGTATATTTGTGTATGTATGTGTGATGTTTCTCTATCACACCCAGAGCCTCAAAGGTTACATTTATTTTGACATTGGAGTTATCACATGAATTTTTCTTAATAGTGTGACATGGGGTATAAAATTTCAAAATAAAATCAGCATAAATAGTGGAAGTTTCTTTTATATTTTTTAATATTTAAATTGTTATTTGTACGCGGTCACCTCATGAATAACTTACCAGTTGCACGTAGCTGCTTTTCTTTGCATTTGGTAGCTGATAACTTAACTTTCTAGGAAGGTTATAGACTACATACCGTTACCCTACAATCAGGAGGTATTTCTTTATTTTGATTTTAAAGCCATTGTTGACACATACGCAGTTAGTGCTACAAATAATAAACAATATTATCTATAACTCTAATAATTATCTGCCAATGTTTTACTAAAAATAATAAATCGTTATACCGTACAGGAGATAATGAAATATTTATTACAATGAAAGATTTATTTGTCAAATGCGTAAACAATGCACATAATTAAGATCTTGAATGTACATCTTGTTTACAAACTCTAAATATAATCTTTGTTTACAGCTCTAAACTACGAGGATAGCGGAGTGTTTAACAAATATTTGTTTGGCACTGCATTGGGTGTTGTGGGATTCGATCTCCACGTGCGACTATTTATTAATATGAATTGCATATAAGCTTCTCCAGAAACTTCTTGTCTCTCACAACAAGTACGTAGATCAAATAGTCGGTATTTCCAGACCTATACAACCTTCAGTCCTTCAGGAAAGAGCGTAACCCACCTCAAAAACCGGCGATGTACTTACTTATAAAAAATAAAATAAATAAAAAACGTACTATTTTCTGTTTGTAAACAAGAAAAAATTGTGGGTTATTAAAGTGCTGGGGTTGCTTTTAAGGAAACTCGAAAGGTAATCAGATGGAATCAGATCAAGAAAACAAAACAATAACGTATAGGTAGAATAAAATAGCGAGTATAAAAATATGTAAGGATAACGAACGTATATGGTACTTAGTTGTAAAACTTATGGTACTACAACAATACAAAAATCAACACTACAAAAATCTCATTTAAAATAAGCTATTGAAATAAATAACTTTCTAATATTAAAATTTCTAATATTAAATATTTTAATAACTTTCCTGCCAACATAGCGCCTAATAGCCACCACAATTTCTTTTTTATTCATAGTCTATGTGAATTGGGATGAGGCAGGTATGGGTTCCAACGATACACATATTATACCAATCATGACCCCCTAAATATTATTCTGAACATACACCTTCATTTATTAAACGGCTGTCAAAAAGACTAAAATTATTGGATCCTAACTGCAAAATGAAAAGAATAACTTCGAACTTGAAATTTTCTAAGGTTTGAAACCTTAAAAGAACATTTTGGTCTAAATCAAGTGAAGCGCCATCTAGTAGATAACATAGCTATTACAAACAAGGCTGTTCAACAAGCGTACCGGTCTGTGACGGTCTCGTACCAACGCGAATAGATGCCATATATACACACGAGTCTGAGATATTTTGAAACAAATCAAAATATTATTTTATGATATATTTACGAAAAAGTCATACCTACTTTCTCAAACAACTAATTGTAAATTAAACCGACCGTTACCCTTATATTGTATTTTAACCTTTGTAAATATGTACAGATGGCGCAGTGAGTAGGTATGTTGGTAAAAGGATGGAGCAGAAAATATAAACCTACCCGTGTCCGTAATAAGTATTCAACCTAAATCCAGAATAATGTAGTAGATATTAGATAACATAAAACTGTTGACGATCACATCATCTTTGCATATATTTAAAAGTATAATAAAACCACATGCATCTACGCATTTACCTACACGCAATCTCAATAATGTATATTACGGTTAAAAAATGGACAAAGTGTGTTTACCGATGTCAGTGACGATTAAATCATTAGTAGGTAATATCTTTAAAATAAAATATATAATAGAAAAAAGAACATCAAATTAGATTACTTTTATACAAAAAAAAAAGACTTTCTTTTAGGTATCCGCCTCTCATTATCGCGCTCATATATAGGTCGCAAATATCATTCCTTGCTATTATGCCTCAGTTTTCTACATTTGAACTCCGACGTCTTAAGAACAAAAAACGCTAAAGAATGTCTTAAACGAAAATTATTAAACTAAAAACTTGAAAAACGATAAACCGAATTGTTACCATCACCAGCAGCAACAATATCCCGAAGACTGCACTGTAATGCATAAGGGGTTCCTTCTTACTATTCAAACTACAAAATAAGTGGATATGGAATCGAACACTTTTGCCGATTAATTTAATAAATACAAACATGCATACACTCACGCCTATATCGTCGGAGGGGTTGGCAGAGGCGTCTCAAACGCCCACTTTTGGACGACAATAATTTAGCCCCGCTGACGTAATAGCAGTAGCTTCATATAGATAGATAGCTATCATTAGATAACTTGTGTATCGCCGTCATCCGGGCACTGTAGGATTGTATATATATCACCACGGAAAGAGATAGAGTGGCCCTATTGTACTCCACCGAGAGCCACACGGCAGATATATTTAAATACAAAATAATATATTCTTTAGTGCAAACGAAACGAGCAGAATTAGCAATGGACACCTCTAATTCAGGTGTAGCTATTTACCTCCCCCTCCCCCAGCTCCAGCTTTGGACGGGAGGGGTTTGGGTAACCTCACTTACTCGGCGAAACAGAGCAAGTATTGCTTCATAGCCGTTTTTCTGGCAAAGAGTAGTAAGGCAGGCTCTTCAGGGCTGCTGAAAAAAACAGTAAAATATCATCCACTGTTTGAGCGAAAACGAACGGCTACACTTCAGCAGGTTGAGTAGGTATCGAAACTGTACGGTAAGATTTCTATCGCAAAATAAAATGCAAACTAGTTACCTAAATATTTTCAATTTCAAAGCCTAAAAGCTCATCCTTCTTTACATTCCTTGATACCTATATATATATACCCCACATTCAGTCATATCATATGAACATTGGAATCGTCGCAACTGTTGACGAATGTAGAATATTTCGGCAAAGTACTTTTACTGTGGCCCATTCCTTAGTTTGCTTATATTGAATAAACGTGAGTTGAATAGACAACTAGGGTTGCCACTTCGTACTTATTTATTTACATCAAAAAATAATTCAAATATTTTAATTTATTTATATACACCTTAAATCCATTATTCTTTCTAAAACTCTAGAAAAATAAAACTCGCAGCTTTAATTACACTTACAAGTCAAACATATATAAACGTATGTAAGAACGTGAGTATAGGCATAATTGGAGGCGGAGTCTTTAACAAAAGAAATAAAAGAGTCGGGGAGATCTGTCAATCACGGGGATTATCCATTATTGTAGAAGCGTACTTGCTTGTATTTCTACATAGATCGGAACTACATATTTAGACAGTTATCTATATAAATGACAATAGAAATAGGCAAGCTAATCACTTTGTTTATTGGAATTGGGCTTTTCTTTTCTTAATTTGTTTGTTGTTTACATGTAATTAAGAAAATATGTATTATTGTCGGTTGAGATAATGGAGTTTCGTTACCTGATCGTCTTAACATTTTATTGTTATTTTTCTTTATGAATAAAAACCCTTCGTATCGCATTCCTCATTGCCACCTCTCTTTACAGTGTTAATTATAATTATAATAATTATACATATAAATAATTATACACATACACATAAGTACGTGCTGAGTCAAGTACTCAATTTAGTTACATACATGCAATATCTGACTTAGAATTAGGTACTTACCTTTTTATTTCAACACTTGTTAAATAAAACAAAAACATACCAAACATTCTTGAACTTCGTAAACATAACCTAAGCATTATTTACAATTTCATTGTCATTGTTTTGTTCCTTTCACTCATAAGAAGGATAGGACTTCATGTTTGACACAATAAACTTTTAAACCAGAGATCTTTAAGTGATATTAAGTATGCATGTAGTTATTACATATAAAATTGATAGAGAATAGATTTATATTAGAAACATGTGTTTACTAAATTGGTTTATTTTTCTAAATAATAAAGAAAGCAAATAAATTTCATTCTACTTCGTGAAACAGAAATGTGAGTAGCGTGGCAGCCCTAGATCACAGCCGCCGCAGAAGATCATCAATCATCGCGGCAAGACAATCACAACCGGTGGCACATCTGCCACGCTCGTCGCCGCTATGCCACGCCGTACCGCGTCACACCGTGCCGTGTAGCGTTGAAGCGCTGGGACTGTGTCGATGCAAACAGGTCTAGTGAAGGAGGTGGCAATTATCGAATTGGTATCGCCTTAACCAATGCGATATTATTTAATACGTACTAACCATACCGGAGCACACTTGCATAGGTATGTAAGGTTGTAAGCACTAGAAGTAAAAGTTTTTTTTTATTTAAAACATTACATTTACATCTTCATTTTCTTCTCCTCTTTACTTCTATATTGCACCAAGCTACCCATCATTCTTAAATCCACTATCAATTTTGTCCATCCAAAGGTCGCCTGTAAGAGGTCGCTGGTGTATGCCCATGTTGCATATCATCTTCTATATTTAATTTGAAGCGAAGTCTTTGGTTTACAATAAAGATTATTATTATCTTATCTTACATTTACCTAGTTGTTGTGAATCAATTAGTTTGCCTCCAGGGCTATTTATTTTATGTGACTTACGTTCAAACGTTAGTAATGTAAAATACTAGCATTGACTTTACGAAACTACACCTTACTAAAATAGAAATAAAAATATAGATATAACAGTGAATAGACTAGGTTTTTGAAATTAAAAAGAGCATGTGAATTAAACAAAACAACGTGAATATCTTTAAAATACCAGTGTGTTGCTTTTTTGCAGGTGACGAAGAACATTAGTAATGCGGACGTAATTATAACGCCACACGACTCCCTTATATTAAACACCTTGGAAGGATGACCTCTGAACCTCACACAACGCTAAAGTACGCGGCCGTTGGATAACAAAGAGCGTTTAATATGGTACCTGGACTTCTGATACACAAACTTATATCTCTAAAAGTGTAAATGTATACAAATTAAACATACTATTACTTATTTTTAATTTTCATCACCTTAAAATATAGTTTAAAGTTTTCCATGATAGTTATCAATTTCGTTTTTCCATCGCGTTTCCATTAGCGACATAAATTATCTAAATTTTTAAAACCGGGTATGCGTATACTATTTTAAAGAGAAAAATGTGTTAATTTTTTAAAATAAAATAGTTCAACAAAACCTTCCATCAATATTAATACAACAACAATACTAACCCTCTCGGCTTTTAATCTCGCCATACGCACCTTGTTACTTTCTCGTAAAATATCACTTTCCATATTTCACTAGTGGAATATTGCAATAACGTGGCCCGTCGTCTTAATAAACATTTTTTTTTTCGTCATATGAAAATGACATTCGGGCGTCACGTGTGACATTGATGAAAAAATATAAAAGAAATGATGGGATCGACGGAGCTTCCGAGGTGGAGCTTGTTCCCTGTTTTCATAAGACATATGTTTACATACAGATGTATCCGAATCGTACATTGAATTGAATATCTAAGCCTTTTAGTGTGGAATAATAACGTCCTGTATGAAAAATAAAGAGTGCGAATCGTCATTCTCGCTTGCTCTGTGTCAGTCGAAGATTTAAATCGTAAGCTGCTTTCACTGCCTTTGATATACGATTAATAAATACCACGTTTCTTGCTAATTTTATAATTCGATTCTGTGAGATGTAATACACTTATTTTATGTGATGTAATAAACATTTCTCGTAAAAATATTGTCAACATACTATATCTAAATGTTTGGAATAAAACTAAATAAAGGTTAAAATCGTGTAGTGAAACATTGAAATGGTATCGTACTATTAGCGCTAATGTACGAAACATGTCTATTCATGCTATTGTCTATACATACGTATGTATGTCATGTCCTAACATGGTACATATGTGCGATAGTTGAAGTCGGTTACCTACTTTTGAAAAGTAAATTATATTATTCCTTATATGTACATGTGTATAATAAACTCGTCGTTGTAAATATACTTGTGTGAGGTTATTGGAACCACTTTTTTACTTGAGATGTTTTCTTTACCTCTCTAATGTTAAAAATAATAGTTAAGTTACAAGGTTAAAAGTAAAAAAAAATATCACCTGTGTTTATAAATAATAATTAAATGTAAATAATATGTCATTACTATTTAAAATGTCTTTCGTATCACAGCATTAGTTCCTCTCAGGAACTGTTAATTGAGAGGAATTTAAGATGAAATCCTAACGTGCGTACCGCAAAAAAACCAACTACTATAATGTGTCTGCTTAAAAGTATTCATATTGAAAAAATATTTAAGAAATTATACAATGGAGCAAATGAAAGGATGTAACTGAACACACCAAGTATATTTGGCCGCGTACGTAATAAAGTATATCGCAGACGGACCGATTGCGTTTGACAAATGAGTATCATTATTTGACAGACGGTAGATCGGGCCGCACTGTCGACATGCTGTTGTCTTTTGTTTTATTAAACCCACCCCCGCAACATTGATGTTGTGAGGGATGACGGTACATATACGATGTAAGTATTATGAGGTAAAGTTTCACCAAATTGGAGGAATTTTTGTACTTACTTGAAAAGTTGTATAACGAGATATGCCGTACCGTGTGTTAGTCATATCATTTCAACTAAGTAACTGTTACAAATCTTCAATAGAATAGAATATACATACTTATTTGCGTTTTAACATGGTTACAAATGAAGGTCTTAAGTGCTATGAACAGTTTACCATGTTCTACCATATCAATGGTATGAAAATATTAATTTACCTCAACTGTTTATCTCCGCCGTTCTCACAATAAAAATATTCCCCAATTGTGTGGAAGCAATTTACAATTAAAAATGATTTTAATTTAAAATTTCGGGAGTTAATTTACTGACTTTGCTATGTTATTATACATATAGACTAATTGACATTAAGTATCTTTTTTTTAAGTGCTTCCACTTTTCATTTCGTGGGGTCTATTTTCATAAATTTACCATTATATACATCAATCTCAAAAATGCATAGCGATACCAAAGTCAGATATTAAATACCTAAATATTGGTCTGTAGCTGACATATGAAGCTACTGCAGCTATTGCCCTTGTATATTTTTTTTAAAGTATAAATAGAATTTAACATTTAACGTGGTAGAGCCATACCTAGGCACGAATGGGCCGGCTTGACCGATGTGTTACCACGGCCTCACAGAAAACCGGTAGTGGTGTTACCGGAGGCCCAATTCCCCCTCTCCTCTTTCCTCTTCCCTCTTTCCCACCTCATCACCCCCCTTTCCTCTTTCCCCTCCCCGCATACCCCCCCCCCATCCCTCATCACCCTCAAAGAGAGTCAGCGCATTATTACGTCTCTTGAGTTGCAGGTGTCTATGGGCGGCGGCTGTCACTTATCATCAGGTGACCCGTCTGTTCGTTTGCCCTCCTACATTATAAAAAAAGAATGAAAAAACTACTTAAATGATTAAGTTGAGACGGTTAACGCAGGTGAAACGGCTAGTAGTGATATAAGAATCAACGGAAAAAAATAAAAGATTCAGAAACTCGAGAAAGTACCCGTATTATAATGTAAAATACAAATTTTACTATCGTGATTGGCTCAATTGCATAACTAGTGTTCGTAATACTTAATGGAAAAAACGTCAGCAAAGTTAAGCTATAAATGGCCATTTACTACACATATTTGTACTGAATGATGTCTATTAATTAATGTGCAAATAGTTCTAACAAAGGATTCTGATAGTACGCAAGGTTACTTGAGTATTTGTAAAAATTGGCAATGTATTCGTGTTACAGTATCCGTGTATAGCTTGATAGAGAGCCGTTTTTAAAAGAAGTAATATTTTTTTCTACTTCAATAGCTCACCTTCATATAAAAATTGTGCTCAGTGCTCAGTAACTTTCTTATAATTTTAAAAAGGTATAACCTCAACCCACCACACCGCTAATTGAATCGTTAAACTCCATTAAGCATATTAATTAAGCTAAAACAACTATATAAAGGCGAGAACGCACCGTGAATTCATTACAGGATCGAATCATCGGCTGTCTATTATACGAACCAGGGTTGCCACAAAGCCGGATACACCGACAAAGGAAACGCGAGCCCGAGGCGAAATCTCGCGAGCCATAAATCATAGACGGAAGCAACCCTAGATCCAAACTCAAGGGGTTCATTTTAATGCTTTAATATTTATCTGGTATTATTATTTTTAAATTATTACTTTTGGTCTTTGTGACCAAGTTGTTTTTGTTTGGTTGGTGTAAATGCTTTAGTCCGAATTCATCCGTGTAAGCCCTTTCCTTCTATAGTCTTCCCTTATTTTAGAGCCTTCCCGTTCAATAAACTGCGAATTTTCCCGTCTTGAATTTCTATAGTGCCCGGTTGACGA
This sequence comes from Tyria jacobaeae, assembly GCA_947561695.1. Classification (NCBI taxonomy): domain Eukaryota; kingdom Metazoa; phylum Arthropoda; class Insecta; order Lepidoptera; family Erebidae; genus Tyria; species Tyria jacobaeae. Next base: position 14,498,733 of record OX387218.1, read on the forward strand.
CGATACCCTTGCTCCTATTACGTTAGTGGGATCAAAATAAAATATGCCAAATGTGGTTGTTTAATACATGTGTTAAACCCCTTCTAATATACAGACATGAGCGTAGGTATGTGTATGTGCGTATGTCATTATAGTTTACTTTTACTTAGAACGATATGGCCTTACGATTTTTTTTAATGACAATTGCTAATTATAATAAAAACGCACATTACTCATCCTCAATTAAATTAGGCAATCTAAATTCTCGTAGGAATAGTACATTAAAATAACTATCAGAGTACGTAATTGGTCATTATATATATACATTTAGTAATAGATAGTCGTAACGCTTGCATAATCTATCTAATGGCAATATATTTCGTAAAATTATAATTAAATCAAATATAATGGATAATTAATAAATGGGAAATAATAAGGAAATAATATGGAAATAGTGGAAGATTAGACAACTAGCTTTCTAGCAAAATTTATAATCAAATATTGACACCGAGTAGATTAAGTAATCGGTTTTATCGATGAGCGATATTACAATATTCTGTTGAAGTCATGAGACATATTAAAGATGAGTCCAAGTGGCGATAGCGTAATGGTTACGGTGTCAAATGATTGTGGTTCGAACCCACACACCACACACCCACACATTCATTACCGACGTGAACCAACACTTTCACTCACACTCCCAACACAAGCATTGAGTTGGGCCACGTTACCCACGTTGCTTGTATTCTTTATAAGAAGAATATCGTATTTTAGGATTTTCCAGTAAGTCGAACCGATATTCAATACACTACTATAGTTAAATTCTTAGTGTCTACATATATAAAATCTACATTAAGAAATTGGGACACATCATATATATAATTCTGTTGCACCATATCTGTGATAAACTATAAAAATGTTTAATTTTTTTTTTTGTAATACATTGACGTTCAATAAAACGTTCGTTTAAAGCGTTTAAAATTAATTTGACTATAATATCATCTAAGTATGCTATCATTGATTGTTGTCCTACATTTATTTTCAAATTAGCAATATATTCGACGAAGACAACGAACACGACTACATAAATGTGTCTTACTCAAGTAAATATCTTTATTCGCAACATTTTTCCACTCTATACAAATCCCGTATCAATGATTAGTATCCTTGTAAACCGTCGAGCTCCCGGCGCTCTTGATAAATAGTGGTACGCTGGCGATAGGCCAACCTCGCGGAATAATCAAATTTTGTTCCCAACACTGCCTCTGCACCGTGTTCTTTATGGATTTTATTCCCCCTAACAAGATGCTTGAGGGTGGCGGTTGCTTGAATTAAATTGTCATTGATAAACTCTTACGTGGTGGTTACTTGTACAGCTAGCTTGAATAGCTCTGTTTAACCGACATATCCAAGTTGCAATGTTGCAATGTTATTCCTAAATTGTTTCTATTTTTTATGTAAGTGTTCTCTTTTTTATGTATTGTTTCTATTTTTTATGTAAGTGTCTATGTGTTAAGTAAGTGATGCAATCTTGATCTATATACCTTCATCTTATACATATATAGAAATAAAAAAACTCAATAGCTAAACTAAAACTAAAACTCAATAACGACAATTCAAATAATTCTTTGTCTAATCCACTTTAATAGAAGGCTGACTTATAATCATAAAAAGAAGGTAAACGTACATTGACGCGAATGAAACGCTGGACATAAGCTAGTTAAATGTGTATATTAAATTTCATTGTTGTTTTCTACTTATCTATTATATTATACTTATATTAAAAGGTGATGTCCATTTAAGATTACCAGCCATTCAGATGGGTAACGTCTTTAACGCATATCAACGAATTTGCTCATTTTTTAAAATAGGAATTCAGACTCTAATCAAAATGTTAATTTAATTTATATTTGGCTTAAATAATGTTGTGATGAATAGAAGTTACTATTCTATAGACAATGTTTGCCACAATATGTTTGTAAATTAACAATCAATAAACTGTGTTACCTAATAGACAGTTATAAGATGCATTTGACTAAATCATTTAGGAGTCTCATGCTTACAAAAGCAAATATGCTTACTTAGAAATAGTCTCTTATAAGACGCCAAGATTCCACAAATCCAATTTAATTTATTTCCAACTGGAATTAGAAATAGTCGAAGAAAGTAACAAAAGATTTCCGTTTTCAAACGTACCTACATATATAGGAGTATGCTGTTAGTATATTTTTATTCATTCAATAGTAACGACGTGTTTATTTTCCAACACAAGTTCACTGGGCCCGTGTTCGGGCTAACAATCTTTATAAATAAAGCGAGCCCATTGCCTATTCATGACCGGGCAGAATTCACCCCCCTCTCCACTGTCAGCTCACCCCCGTATCAAACAAGCCCCTTCATGTCAAATACTCCGCGCCCCGCGTCTGTCAAACTCTTCGCCAGCGTTTGACAGGGATCCTCCCTCGCCCGCGGGGAGGTGGAGGGCCACCTTTGGCTCCAATTTCACACACAGATATACAACTTCAGCTGCCCAGAATAAGGTTGAATTTTCATCTATCGTTGGACTTTCCACCCGCGCTGTCAAGAGTCTAGGTGCAGGCGCCACGTCGAATGATGGATGACGTCAGGGAAGGTCGGCAGCATCACACGTCATTCATGTGTACACAGGCGTAAGGGATACGTTTTACGCGTGACGATATAATATTGGTGATATGCAAATTTGCCGTCGGTCGCGTCGAACTGCCATTGATTGAAGCCGTATGATAGTTAAACACAAAATTAAGTATATTACTGTTAACTCCTTTACTTTTTATGGTTAATACGAAAACAGAACTATAATATAGTTCTGGTTGACATTTTGGGTCTTAAATCAGTTTCCTGGATATGTATTATCTCAATACGGATTATCTGAAAGATTTCTGAAACATTTATTCGTAAAGGTTAACTTGTTATACAATGCCTTTTTTAAAATAATCCTCACTTTCTCGTATTTGCACTTTCTTGAAGCTTAATAGGTTATTTTGCAAATATAGCCTGCTCGGTTACTCCATTCCAATTTCCGATTTAGTTAGTTCATTCGGAAATTTGAATGCAATCAAAGCGGAACGTAATGTATCATTATGAAGCAGTACGTAGAGGCCAGACTTTATAAGCCTACGTCACTATAACTCTGACTGTCACAATCGATTACTGTATTGACGAAACAACAAATTTTGTAAAAAAACATTTTAATAGCTTATAACTATTAAAATTTATTTTTATACAGTATTTGTTACATGTTGTTGTTACATACTTTTGCATTTACATATATAAAATGAAATATTATAACATAGTTTACCCGACAAGCAAGAGATAACCGTCGCCTGAGAACACCTGCACTCAAGTGTCTCCAATTTAAGAGAAGAGGAGAGTTGGGTAAGCTCACTCACTCGGCGATACAATGCAAGCATTGTTTGTCAAATAAAAAAATACTTTATTATAAGTATATGACGGCTATGTTATCATACCTGGTTATTCAAAAGGATCATGCACCATATACCTCCCCTAACCGCCAACTTCCACCTTAGAATTAATTCCTGTGTCGCAGTGGACTTTATAAACATTCAAAAAATATATACAAAGAATAGCCAGACTCAGAACAACAACTTAAGCATTGCACGAAGTGTTGTTCCATACGGGGATGTGACTACTACGCCATCTGTGCAGTAAAATTGGAGGTTAAGGTTATGGTTTAGCTGAACCGAGATAAGCACCAGACCAAGTTTACCCCGTTCTTGTGGAAAAGACCAACCCGTCCGCCAATAAATATAAAAACTACTGCTACCATTTAGCTTTACTTTATTTGTCTGTCAAGGTAAGTACAATAATGGTACTGTGAGATAAGCAATATAGAATAGTAAAACTCTATGTAGTTCCTAATTACTTTACTGATACTCTATTAGCCGTTCTGTTTGTTGGTAGAGGACACTTAGAACTACGGAATAAATGAAAACTTTCAAGGAAAAATGTTACGTAGATCTGAAATTCAGAACGCACCAAAATATACTGTTTTAATTACAGTTCCACGTTCAAAATAAGTTTACTATAAGTATTTCTGCGGTTCAGTTAACAAGAGTGTCGCCCCCGCGACTTCTCTAATGTATACTTTATGAAAATTAAATATTTCGCTGTGAGCCAGGGTGCCGCTGAGTGGGGATTACAACAAATTTGCATTATTTAATGGATACCGTGCGTGAGGATTTGTCAACTAATTCACTTGTTTTGAACAAAGATGTTGGAGATTTTGGGTTATCGATCAAGTAGTACTTCTAAGTAATACATATAAAAAAACGTTCGAATTCATTTGATCCTACATTTATGCTACTCTTTTACTATATCTTTAACCGTATATGCCGCAATACATGCTTCTATTCAAAGACTTTCCGACAAAAGTAAAGAAGGGCAGATGTCATGGAAAAATTTGATTGCCTCACTCTTTGGACGGACGGTCATTTCGCAATAATCATTCGATTTTTCAGTCATTATTTCTCAGAGACAGATTTCTTATAAAATGTTAGCTAGCAGTGCCTTAGAAGCAGGATCCTCCTCCACCACGACAACTCTTCAGCTCACTCTGCGGAAGGGACTATCGAATATTTGTCTATCGAAAGTGAGGAGTTAGTGAGTCATCCCCTTACAGTCCCGACCTGGCACCTTGTGACTTTTATTTATTTCCAAAAGTAAAAGATTAACATATAGGAATTAGTTTTATGAACCCTGTTCTTGATAAGAAAAGAGCGTACTCCTACCTAAAAGGCCGGCAACGCACTTGTGACCCTTGAGTTGCGGGTGTCCATGGGCGGCAGTAGTCACTTACTATCAGGTGACCAGTCTGCTCGTTTGCCCCCTATCGCATAAAAAAAAGATACCGTGGCTGCATTTGAAAAAGGCGTGGAACAGGTCCCTAAAGACAATGCTTGCATCGCATGCGACGGTGCTTAAAAAGGAACGGAGACTACTTCGAAAAGCAATATAGATATTAACAGGCTAAAGCAAGGCTATGGCAGGGAAAATAAAAAACTGAAATATACAGATATATTTCAGTTTTTTATTTTCTAAAAACTTTCAGTGTAACCCCGGTATAACGACCATAAATAGGTGATCACTTTCCACCAAGAAAGTATAGCATAATATAAGATAAGCTAATAGGTCGAATCGTCTGCTACGCTAGTATAAAAAATATATCTGTTAATAAAATTACTTAGAAAATTATCTTAAATAAGTGTACAAACGAAATCAATTTTAAGTATTCAATGTAGATTTTATTTGTGAGTAAACATGCACTAAATTTCAGTAACAAACCGTTTGGAATACCACATTTTTCCCTTCTTTATTTTTTCATGAATAAAACAACAGATTTTTTCTTCCGCCGGGTAACTTCTCCCTCCCACCTTCGATTTATTCCTTGGATAAAGAAAAACTTCTTTTAAAAATGTAGGTAAAGTTCCGTGTAATATTTTCCGTCTGTTAGAAATCTCGCGGCCTGCCGTTCAAATTATGTGCATTTAAAATTGTGTTTTTATTTTCTCTGTTTCGGGGTGAGACTAGGCTGTGACTTTTATCGTTTTTAAGTATTCAAGGTCAGTTCTTTTTATACGATTCTTATGTAACTCAGACTACTAAGAATATCTGACCTCATATGTCGAAACATCAAGCTGTCTAGGCTAAGAGCTGAAACATTTATACTCTCGTAAGGCATAACCCTCCTTCTTGTGCAGGGGTAAAAACTATTTAACTAAAAATAACTATACCCATGTGTATATTATTCATATACGATACACATACATTCGAAATATATTTCGAACATATACAGATAATGTATAATAAATATAATAAGCTGAAGAGTTTGGTTGATTAAACGGACTATTCCCTGGATGTACCAGTCGAGGATTCGGCCATTTATTGAGAAATAATATAGGCTACAAATCATCCGTATGTCTCGACTACGACTACGACTCTTGAAGGCGCAGCAGTGACCATCGATGTATTCACTTACGAGTAAACTATGAAGGAATTATTTAGGAATACAAAACAACATGTTACGAAACTTAGAAGCGGAGCAGGGAAATAAAAGCTCGGGAAACTGAGGGAAACTTGAAATTCGTTCTTTGTAATTGAGTTATTTATTGGCTTAGAATCTCTTAGTATATATATATATATATAATAGCAACTATCAGCAACACTTTATTAGAAAAGTGACAATGAGGTACATATACCTGGGATTCTGCGTACGGCCTAATTGTAACGGAATATTATGCATAGAGGCTAACGCACTATAAGAATGTTTATCAAATGTCTTATTCCAGTCAAAATTTTGACTTTACAACTACTTTTTTAATCATTTTTTTGGAAAGACAAAAAAATAATTAAAAAAGTACACTTTAAGATTAATTCCTGTACCACGGGGTACCTGTACCATAAAACAAATAATGGACGCAAAGAACAACCTGGCTCAGAACAACAATTTTAGAATTACACAAAGTTTTATCACGTGTTGGGATCGAACCCGACCCGAACCGGTGGCGAGGTGACAACTTAAACCACTGCTACATCCGTGCCGTCGATAACTCACTGTTGGAGTCTTACGTCTGACCTGAGTTTTGCCTTAAACCATTAACAAATCATCGTAAATTATAAAATCGCATAATCTTGAACCCGATTTATTGTGTGAATCGTAAGGTATCCTATATCAAACTATCATTTACGTATCTGTGTATATGTATGAAGGATTATGTTAGCAGTGTAGCTCTCGATACAATCACCGATCTATCACGCTCTCGACATGACTGACACTTGTTAGATAGAGGCGCTGCAATTTAAATTTAAATCCTGAGAAATCCCCTTCCCTACTCTAAAATACACGCGATACTAAACTGTTAGGAAATTTAAGAGATAAAATATTTATTTATATAATTTGTATAGCAAGACATGTTTACACATAGATGAGAGATCTAACTGTGTTTAATTACCTAAATGCCATTTACCTTATCGTATATTTTATTATAACCTTTACCAGTGCCTGCTTTAAACTTATTGTATTTAGTAGTCCATGAGTACTACTCACTACTCCACGAGTGCGACATGGACACAATATTCAGTAGGTTGCGAATGCTTATACCATATGTCCTGTATTTTGCTTTGGGTACTAAAATAGTAGCTTAATGAATTATCAGGTTTATTTTTCAAACTTCGTATTAATTAGGCTTCATCTTTTCTTTACTAGCCAATTATACAGTAGAACCAGGTATATTTTTGATGTTTATTTCATATCTAGCATTGGTTTTCCTTTTATTGAAAACCAAAAATAAATAAAACTTATCTATAACCGATTTTTTCAATGTGGGATCACATTTATAAATATTCATAATATAGTATTAGCATGCGAGAGGACGAGGTAAGCCACCTCGTACGGCTGTCATTATTTCGCAATTTGTGCACAAAAACAAAGCACCTTTCGTTCGTCCGTCCCGTTTTGTGTAGCAATATTTAAACGAATATATTATTGTGGAGTACGTTATGTTTCTATTAATGTTGATATAGTTTAAAATGTGTATATTAGCTAACCTACCTTGCTTGTAACTATTATAATAAATTTTGTATGTGCAACTTTTTCAGTTTAAACCTCTTGAATAAGACTGAAAAAAAGATATGTACTGCTAACGAAAATGTTTCAATCAGCTTGTTGTATTTAATGTTCCCGGCCAGCGATCTGTCATAACTGAGAGATAGTACACACAATACAAGAAGGCATATATTTTGAGGCTGTTTTAAGGACCCGAGTCTAATGACCTGATAAACATTAAATTCAAAATAGGATCATGTATTGCACAGATTTCTGACAAAAGAGCAGCAAGAGCAACATTACAATGAAGCATTTTTATTTCATTAGTTAACACTTAAAAGGCTGATAAATTAAGTATTTGGAACATAATTCCATTCGATATACTTGAAAAGAAATGCATCATTACCACACAGCACTGTACCGATAAGCTTAGCATATTCTTCATTAAACTTTTTAAGCACAAATTATGTAAAGTCGTATTCCAAAAGTTGGAAAAAAGCTTCAAACAACAACTCAACTGAATTAATAAAAGATCCCTGCCTAAAAGTAAAAGAAATTATAATCCTTTCTTTTAAAATGCAATGAGGTGGTTGTTAAAAACGTTTGCGGGGATATTTAAAATGCGCCGTCCGCCATCCCCGGGTCTCTGGCAATTAGTGATCCGAGTAAGGGCGCATTCATGTAAGACTGTTCGCAACTAACTTTTTGGTATCGACGATGACTGGTTTGTAAAGTTTCTCGCAAACTGATTAGCTTGTCGTAACATAAGTAGAAGTAGTGATATCGACTGAATATTAATAATATCTTCAGACATCTCACACAGGGCCGCCTGCTTCAATATGAAATCCAAATCAATCAGCAAGTACCTCTTACCATACCTATTAAGTATGAAACTCACATAATGAACCTATGCGAGGAATATTAGTACATGCGTAACAATTCACACCACCACTAGTAAATGTTTAATATGTAAGCTTGGCTTTGGCATCCCTATTTCCTCCCCCTTACTCATGGACAGTACAGTACTGCTCAACAAATGAACAGTATTAGTATTATCTTCTATTTAAAACATCACTATTAGGAGACTGCTGCGTTCTCATGGACAGGAGTAATACTTCTCAACAAATGAACAGTATTGGTATTATTTTCTATTTAAAACATCACCATTAGACGACTGCTGCTTAATAATACCTTTATTAGGGGTGGCGGAATAGTCTGTCTGTGTCTGTCTGCCTACACCTAAAAGAAATTACGTGAACGGAGTCAGTGCAAATACTTTGCAACAAATATTGCACCAAATATGAACACTAGCCCTAATTTTAAAACAATGAGAACGGGGTACGGCACGCAACCCATTGTGAAGCGATGAATAGCCATCTGATTCTTTGTAATAAGACTTGTTATAGACACCGTTACTGCACCTTATTCTCATTCATTTTATTTTATGTCCCATTAGAATACAAAAAAAGAGCATACGTAAGCCGTCGCGGCTGGACGACTCACTCCTTGAGAGAGTTCTCCTGTCGAGACCGAAACTAGGCGGGCATCGCCGAAATAGACACGAGTAAAACCGTATATTTTAATAAATATGAATGTAACTCACGAAAGTTTGTGTTCTAATACTTCTTACATTTACAGTCAGTGATTGAAAAAATCTTTAACTAACTAAATATGAAGCGTAAGGTACACATAATAATATAATTAATTAATTAATTCAATATTTGAGAATTCGTAACCTAAAAAATACAAAATTGTTGTAATATTTTCAAGGTAATACAGTAAACAATTGTTTTTATTATTAAACCCCAACGAAAAGGTTAAAAATAAAATAAACAAAAGAACTATATGTTTCCATACAATTACTCTCGTGTTAAGTCTTGATTTACAGCTAAATATGCATGAGAGTCACACTTTTAAAAAGCGATAAAAATATTTTCTATCAACATTCACCTATACCACATATCCTTAATATTGCAAAATTTCTTACATGTAACATTTTAACCTAGAATTTTAACGTAGCGTTCATAACGTAATCTTCCAAAGCTAATAACACCGTAATAAGGATGTTTTACTTACATAGCTATACGTATGTTGAAAGTCTATTTTCAAAGTTCGTCGCCTTATCAGGCCCGACGACGGGTTTATGTGCAATCAGCCTGGCAGATAGGAGCTTTGACGTCACTTCCTGTCGTGCACCTCATCCAATCGAAGGAAGTGCCCGAAGATATTGTGTTTTATATCTGTAGGAATACCAAAGGCTGGTAATAATTTTTAGTACATTGGTATCAACGTAATCATATAATAACAACTTGAAATCAAAGAAGAGCTTAGCGTTTCTTTTAAACATATAACTTTTTTAATGAAATATATTACGAATAACATTTTTTCCAGATAGACTATTATGCTTAAGCTTTTAATTCGAATAAATTTACAACGCCTAATCAAAAAGTAAGTAGCATAAAGCATAAAAAACGAAGAAATGTAACTAGGATAGACTGGATGCGAAATTCGGTAAGTAGATCGGGTGTATGTCTAGCCGTAAACTGCGATAGGCCGAATGATGATGACGATAAAAAACTAATAACATTAATTAAAACATAGGTATTTTTAGGGTATATGGGGGTTTGAGGAGTCTATTGAACATATATACAATCCTTGATTAATTGCATACACACACACACATTTACATTCAATACAAATTTCCTCCAACTATGTAGATATTAAAAGTATTTTGGGGGTCAAAAAAGTTTTAGACGTAGAAACACTGGAACACTACTTGATGAGAACTTTTTGATCTAAACTATGAAAAGAACACATTCTATCCTGCATGATAACAATATATAGCAATATTTGCGAAATATTTCATATTTTGCCACATCATCGAGGAATACCGGGGTATCCATAAATTTTCGGTACATAAATCTGTAAGGAGCTCGTTATCTTTGTCTTACTCTCGTCGTGAAACGAAGTGACGTTTAGTGACGTCATCATCTCACTGTCAGTCTCAATTGACATTGTTTAGCGTTTGTAAAGTGCGCTGGTACCGAATTGGTGGTTGATAGATATCGCTATCCTATTTAACTTTTTTATAAGTTGAAACTAAAACAAATGTTTAGTGATTTATATGTTTATTTCAGATGGTTTTATAAAAGGCACTTTATTTCATTTCTGATTATTTTTATTTTATTTCATCTTAGCTCTAAAATATCACATCGTTTTTATTACGAGTATTGCAAGCTATGACGCTACTGATATACTTTTGTATGAGAAATAATTATTTAAGCCGATTACACCTATATTATATTATTCTATAAGAGGACGTGAAATAAAGTGTTCAATGTCGCTCAGAATAGGTTTAGTCGATCGATAACTAATTAAACAATAATCTCTAGTCACTTAACCCCAGTAAGACAAACGTAGTATGTTTTCAAAAAACTGCTTCTTTGGCGCCACCGATAGGATTGGACATAATAGCTCACTCGTACAGCACTGACATTGCAATTAGTATACCACCAATCAAATCAAATCAAAATCAAATCAATCAAAAATGCGTTAGGAGCAGCATATAGCAACTCGCAGTAGCCTGCGTAGACTTATTACTAGTAGAAAATTACCTAAAAAATCAAGAGAAGAGAGTAGGAGTCCGTTTGTGTTCGTATTATTATTGCAGAATAAGGTCATATCACTACATGGTTTGTTAAACAGACAAAATATAAATTACATCATCATTTCTTTTATATACATATTTTAGAAACCCAATCCCAACTAGTATAAAAACTAAAAATTATTCAGTTTTCCTTTTTTGAAATAGAACTGTAATTTGACACTAATAACAATATGAATTAGTAAATAATAATTATTATAATATAATTAAATAAAATTGTATAATAATTAGTAAATAAAATTAGTAAAATTGAGCTACTAAAAGTTACCCTCGTTTCCAGATTTCCTTTTTGTTTGGACCAGGTCCTTTCTTCAGTATTTCTGAAATATCCGATTCAATTATCATGGGATATAAGATAATTTATAGATCATAATAATTCCAAAAAGTTTTAAAAATACAATCTTAATTTTATTGTAAGTTTGTTTTGCGCCAATCCTAGTCATACGCTCTGCTTTATCCTATCCGCGACGGTACACGCAACACAGTCATTTATCATAGTACACCGTGCAGACTCCACAGCGTAGATCTCCAATCACAATAATTAGCGACATTCATATTATTTTGATGCAGATAATATAATTAATGTAAATACAAGAATACATTAAATTAGTTTTTTTATACATATTTTTATGATATACGCGTTTATAGGGGGACAGACAAACAGACTTGTCACCTGTTGGTACGTGACAACCTCCGCCCATGGACACCTGCAACTCAAGAGTCGTCGCTGCCTCCTTTGAGGGTGATGAATAGAGGAAATGAGGAAAGGGGGATGAGTTAGGCCTCCGGTACTCTCTTTCACTCGGCAGTACAATGCAATCGGTTTTCTGTAAGGCCAGCATGTTACTCTGGTCGAGCCGGCCCATTTATGCCTAAGTATTCCCACGGATCAAATATAAGTATGGACCTAAGTAGCAGTTGTTTTCTTGTTAATCTTTAGAAGTAAGTCTGTTAGTTCAGACTGTTTCACTGAATATTTTGGCAAACTTTTGTACTTACAACGTACTAAATGGTCAATTTACAAAATTCAAAATATACAGGTCTGATTTAAAGATTATTTAAAGTCCCATAATAACTGACATAATGACTGATTAAAATCAAATAATGGTCATACTTATTAAATTATACAAGAACGTGTTTAAAAGAAACTTTTGTTTCAAGATAAACAAAACAAAAATGAAATTTAAAAAAAAACAGAAAAACAAATAATAGAGGATTAATAAAATTAACTTCGATGTTTTTTCCTATCAACGTCTTATTCAGAAGAATTCTTTGTTTTGAATTTTCTGTCTTTTACTTCTATTAAAATCAGTTATCTATTGCTAATCTTATAATTTAATTATAAGATTAGCATCACTTGTTTTAAATTTCAACGTCTTTTTATATTAACTGCAAAAAATAACATATTTAAATTTGATTAAGTCATACGTTCATTAGAAATGTTTAGGAAAACAATACTGGATCGTTATTTTATTAGACAAAATTATACCGTTCCTTCAATACGACGTTCCTGAGTCTGATTAATTATATTCACCAAAATCAAAATCCCAATCATTTATTTCTATTAAACCAAGCATAGGTATCATCATAAGTGAAGACAGTTGCTTGCTCCAATACGTAGATCCTATAGAGATGTTGCCTGTACATCTCTATGAAACTCAATGGATGCATTACTAGTAAACATTTGACAGGCATTTGATGATAAAGAATAACTCTACCTAACTTTCTGTCATTAAAAAATCCTTCATTAATTTTCTTTATATTTTTATTACACATATATATATATATATATATATATATATATATTACATATATATACATATATATGTATACATGTTTTGCTTTCAACAAAAGAATAATATAGGCTAAAACTTTACGCTGCGATACTAAGGAGCGGAGCATTGCGTATAAACGCGGGTATAAACAAAAGTGCGGAAAACTCTTCATCTCATCTTTTCTTCGTCTTCATCATAATTGATGAAAAAGAATCTCTGAATTGCAAATCTACATTGCATATGTAGTCAATGCAGCACTGTGTGGGTCACCATGCTACATTGACTACACTTGCAATGAGGACGGTGACCACCACTCTTAGACTCCACTTGTTGCTTTCCATCTGGCAGAGTGGAGTTATCATGGTTGGCTTATATAAAAAAAAAAACAATCACTTGTCTGAACATGCTTTTATGGACTGCCCCTTTCTAAGGCAAATTCTGTATTGAACTAATCATAGTTATTAATGTATAATGTGTATCTACTAAACGTGAAAAGATGTACTTCATAAAAGTAGTGCGTTCATTTATCAATGCAGACGGCGAAGCATGGCTAACACTCAGTCAGTGGCTTGCATTATAAAAACTTAAATCTTAAAGCAGAAGTGCTCCAGAAAAGTAGAAAACACCTTTTAAATGTGTATGTCGTAAAATTACTTAAGAGTTCTGAGACCAGGGCTATCACATAGAATATAAACTTTTATAGACGATAATGAATCTACTTTCTTCTAAAACACTGTTACATTACAATATTGTAATATAAAAATAATCAAAGTATAGAATTAATTAAATTGATATTTCTTGAATGGAATATGGGTAATTGTATAAAGTCATTATTTTAGTAAAAGTTGTGTTTAGAGATATCTTATGGGTAAAATGTCATGCAGTTAATCTAACATTCAGTTATGTTTCATGTCTACTTTCTTCATTTTATGAAAACTTAACAAATACGTATTTTAGATAAACGTAAATAATTTTGCTGAACTTGAGCTTTCATTGTGCAGTTAGTCACCTAATTGCAGATAACGTATTTTAGTTATTACCTCACACACGCTCGACACTTATGAAGTGATTTCCAAATCCGGCTATTTTAGCTAATGTTTTTACGGCTGACATCACAACATGAAAACAACTACTGTATGCTTATTACAATAAAGACATTTGAAATAATTGTCATAATGGTCAACTATTATATAGATTACCAAGATATCTTCTTTTATTTAAAATAACATTATCCCGATTGGTCTAGTTGACCGATTGTTATACGAGATTTTTATCGAAAAAGCACTATATCATTGTGAGATAATAATGGCGGATGACAACGTATTATTTGCGGTTATTCATTCCTACGTAGACCAATTCAGCCAATCTCAGCGGGACTCCGAAATTTTCCCAAAAGGGATCCGAATACAATTGGATTTTTGGTTACGAAACCGGAATAATACAATCGGGTATCGTCCTGAAATCTCTGATTTGAATCGTTTCAACGGGGCTTTGGTGTGAATTGGGGCTGGAAAGGTGTTATTTTCAGTGAGTTTTGCAGCGTCACGCTGCTGAGCTCAGCCCCATACCATGTAGCAGAATTCAACACTGCGAGATATCTTTTTTTAAAGAATTTCATTTTGTATCCGTCCGTCTCCGAAAAATGTTGTTCTGTGTATAATCTGTGTGCATATGTGGCTGCCTTTAAAATTTTAACTAGTCACAGTGATTTTATTTACATCGCTGAGTACTAGATTATATTTAATTTAACTCTTCATCGCTGTTCTTTTCATCTATGTCAACAGTGTTCGATTGTTGGACTTCTTTTGGTGGATATGCAACCCAATTCTAGAACGGCAAAATCGACCGCAACCCGAGTATGCGTATGTACACTTGATGAAAGGTTGTCGCTGTAATTTAACTCTTACCGATCTGAATATTCGGTATTTTATTCGATTGAGGATGGGATTAGAAAGATGTAAACTTATTAGAAAAAAAAAATTTATGAAAGAAACTACACAAACAAGATACTTATAAGAAAAGTGAAGTTTAATTGGTAACTTGATACGATTTTATTTGAATATGACTTTAAGCTTTATAGATAGTATTTGATGCTTAAATAGTAGTAGTAGTAGAAAGAGACAAAATCGGCAAAATATGGGCGTTATTTGCGCTTATGTAGTATGTATGCCAAAATGATATACATATTATATGTCTGTAATTTATGACTTCTTTTGCTCTCCGTAAACCTAGAACAACCAGGTCAGTGGATATCGGTCTACCAAACTTTCTGGCTACTAAGAAGTAAAGCCCTGCATCAAACAAAACAACAAAAATAACTACTGTTTTGCTTGCCGTTAATACTTCTAAAATATTTCTTACCATGTGTGTACTCTTACCATTTCATACAATGTGGGAATTTGTGAATTTCGTATTTAAAACTGGACAGTTTAAATTTGGAGCAAAGAAGTGATTATATAAATTGTTAAAAATATAAGTAACTTCCTGTATGGCAGTTATGACTGTGTTATTAGCCTCAGTCTTTCGTCACAAATTAACCGAATACCAGAAACACTGTTAACTCAACTCAATAGGTATCAAATTAAAAAACAAACAATATCTAGTGCCTACTTCTAATGTTATGTTCTTCAAACGCTGGAAGCACTTTGTTTACTGTATCTACATAATACTACGTATACCAACCATAAATAAAAAATATCATAGCTGGATTATTTGACAGAAAATATTTACAGATTACAATGTTCTTTTGTACATTGTGTATCGTGCATTACGTTTATCTGTGGCACAAAGGCGCGCTCAGGCAGGATAACGTCGGCTTTGTGATAGCTTCAAATGCTACCATAGACATATGCAACCTGCGCCGAGAATTATTTACAATGGCGCTCGAGTTTCTTTTATATCTGGCTGGTTGCGAAATGTTATATAACTTTGAAACACTACGTTGAGTAACTACGTCTTTCATCGTCACAGATGTTGACTTCTAAATAGAAATCTTTTGAATTACGGTTTTATTTCCTGACTAGTATTTCAATAGAACAGAAATTTAAATACTTTTTGTTGTGAAAAGTTGCTTAATATATATTACATTCAAACAAATTAGTCATGGGAAATGTCTTGAGTTGTTGATGGCTCTAATTCGAATAGATTTGCATTGTTATTATACTATGAGTATTAGAGTAACATTAACTAGTAAAATAGTTAAAACAGTAATAAAAACCGACTGCATTCTTAACTGTATCTCTATTTTCGCTTACATTGTCCTGTTGTACCCTAAATGTTTTACTATTATTTAGACGATTGAAATGATACCTCATATGTCCAAATTCTTCAAGCGAAAGACGGCTTAGACGCCTAGAGGCGTTAAGGCGTGATAAAAAAATATCATATGTACATACAACAAAATCCTCCTTCTGCAGTTACGTAAAAATACTTTCTACTTCGTGGATTTGTAAAAACTTATCGATCTAAAACCACTAATTGTGTAACTTGAACTCTGTGAATATTTACACATACTTACTATATACATTTTTTACGCACACAAGGAATACTCAGACTCCAGACAATTAATTTGGATCACACTAATTAATGTTCCGTTTTAAACTAAGTACTAAACCAATTGGCCAGGCAATTAAAGATTTATAGAAGCTACTTCAATAATTAAAAACAACAGAATCTAACTTCACAATTATTGAGCTATCCAGTAAAAGCAGCGGAATGTAATACAGATAAAAAAAATGAAAACTAGTTTAGAAAGTGTTTCCCATGAAATGCCGTATACGCCAGAATCACAAGGGCGTTAGATGAAATATTGCATAGAACCTCAATACCGTTAAAGGTGTTTCATTATTCTCACGAGCTAGGTAAGTAAGGATTGTAATGTTGCGCGGCGATGGTCAAAGTGAGGCGTGACCTCAGAGGCGTGAGAACGGCTCGGCACCGCCCGCGTTGAGATGCATAGAACCTCTGAGTCCCCCCTCCGCCTCGTCTGACCTCAACATACCCCCCTTCGGTGCGCACCTGACTACAACACGAGTCACGAATAATATGTACACTTCGAAGGTAAACTATGAAAAATGTTTTTATCAAATCACTATGACAAAATTTTGAGTCATGTCCAGATAATTAATTTAACCGGCAACAAATTAATTAAATGTATGTAACGTTATGTAGGATAATTAATCACGTATATTACAGATGAATGATCCAAATGAATGAATAAATTAGAAAAACCTACTTACATTTAAAAATATACTTCTCAATTTACAGCTCTACCGCAGTAATGCCACGGGCTCACATCGGTTGTCAAACAATGCTTGATATTGTTGTATTTGTGGAGTGAGTTGAGTTACCGGAGGCCCAAACCCTTCTCACGTCTTTTCCCTCCCCTCATCCTCCCCTCCTCAACACTTTGAAAGGCAGGCAGCGCATTTACAACTCTTGAGTTGAAGGTGTCCATGGGTATGTCTACTTACCATCAGGTGTCCCGTTTGCTCGTTGGGCACATCTTATTCAAAACAAATTTAAACTTCAGTCACCTTACAATTCATTTTTTTTTTGTCATATAGTTCCACTCTGATGTTCTTTAATTAGTTTTGAATTCGACACTTAAATTTTACGGATCGCACAACAGGAAATGGAACTATCAAATAAGTGAAGCATCACCGCGGGCAGTAACAAATGATCGAGGTATAGCAGTAACCCTTCCTCTACGAAACGTTTAATTCTATTAAACGCTGTCCGACCTCATTAAGCGTGGGTTAATGTTCGAGCCCGCGACGCGTATTGATGACTGCCATACGTCATCATATCACCCTTTAGTGATTGTGTACGACTTCAAAACCATAATGTACCTTCAACCTGCCCCGTAAATAAGCAAAATGACAATGAGTCCTTCTTTTACTTTTCTAAATACGAACGCATGAAGTAAGAACTTCTTACTAATATAAAACCTAGCCTGTGTGTAATTTTTAAAAGGTATTTGGTTATTTTTTATACGCAGGTAGTTTACTTTTAGTACGTATACGTATACGTTCTAAAAGTTCACGGACATGATATGCAGCCCTGGCACAACAAATCAAAACAACGCATCTGGTCTCTCCAAGCTACCTTTTTTAGGTCGTCGGTCCATTTGCCGGCGTCCTTCCTTTCGTTTACCGATTTGCGATCTCGTCTCTAGGACTTGTTATCTCCTACGGCCGTTGGCCCTTCGGCAGCTATGGCCAGCCCATAGCCACTTCAGCGTACTAATTCACATGGTAAATTATAACTACAAGTGCAGTTTAGTTTTTTTCTCTTATAATATAAGGGGACAGACGAACAGACGGTGACGAAGTGACAACCGCCGACCATTGGGAGTTGGGCTTCCAGAAACCTCACTAATAATTATTTAATGGTACCTACTTGCATAAATTACACTGAACATATAAATAGAATCGTAGGTACTTAGATACCGTCCATGGTTTCGGAGTCTCTTGTGTCTAATCATTGACTTTAAATAAAAGTAGATAACCGCCTTCGAAGCACTTTTTTAATGACTCATCGGAACGCAAAGTAGGTAATTTTAAGAATTATCCTTTAACTACTAACCGTTGAGGAGTTGTACCTTGCACCATCAGCTCAGCAACAAGAGATGAGAGAAGAGATCTTAATAGCTTTAGAATGTTTTTTTTTTTTCGTGTGGAAACCCCCACATGTCATCACCTCACCAGAGCTGACGGTGAGGTGGTATGTCGGACTCGAACCGACTAAAACCACACGGTTTTCTGTCATGAGAGCGTCTATTGCTAGGGACCCGGGATACCCTCAGAAGGAAACATCCGGGAACCAGCTTTAGAATGTATAGGAAAAATCTTGTTAGTGTCTATAAAATCTGAGGGGTTCCCTCGATTTTCCTGGAATCCCATGATTAAATCCTGATTTGTTCACAATGGAACCACAGCAGGAATAGGTATACTACTACCAATAAAAAATTAATGAACAAAAAAATCTGTCGGCAATTGGCGGATAAATCGATTAGCATACATAATTGTACATTAAAAATAAATATTCTAAATAATAGGGTTTCTATTTCAAATACGTGTACAGCAATAGATTGACCTAGTTGTTAAAGATTTAAGCTCTAACTGAAATACATCATTTTTTTATTTTATTTTTTTTATCTTAGGAGGACAGACGAACAGACGGGTCCCCTGATGGTAAGTGATAACCGCCGTCCATGGACACCTGCAACTCAAGAGTTGTAAGTGCGCTGCCTGCCTTTGAGGGTGATGAGGAATGGGGGACGCTGGGAGGGAAAGAAGAGAGGGGGTATAAGGAGAGAGGAAAGGTTATAGGGGTAGTTGGGCCTCCGGAAACCTCACTCATTTCGGGGAAATGCAATTGATTCATTTCACATTTTCTGTGAGGCCGTGGTATCGCACCGGTCGAGCCAGCCCGTTTGTGCCTAATCATGGCTCTACCACTGTCAAAAGTCTCACCTCTAAAATGAGTTTGCTTTCTGCTGGGAGTGTAAAGTTAATAGTTTAAATTAATGTAAGGCTGATATTATATAATTAATATCAGCTTATAGTATAACTGCCCTCGCCCTATCTAATTATAACTGCAAAGTTTTCGCACACTTTCAGCTGCCATTTTTTTACAAGAATCTTCTTCAAAAAGTTTAATATAAACTGGGTACGAGAAGTTAACGCGTTTGTGGTTGGTCGACTACTACGCAAGTAGATTAAATTCAAAACAAGTTGGAATTAGCTGCAGTCTAAAACTTAACTGTAAATAGCATACAAATATGTTTGTATGCTATTAACACGATATTTACGTTTCTCCGTTTACTAATGTAGATAGATAGATAACGCTTTATTTGTGAGTACAGATTGCTACAGTAAAAGTATCATATTTTGCTTCTTTGATTTGGCCTTTGACTATCGGAGCTGGGTCTTATGTAAAATTCTAATAGAACGTTCTACAATATTATTGATAGATTTAGTACGTACAAGGTTTTACAAACTCAAAATAATTTGATGCCACTGTAAAGCCTACCAGAAACCGGCTGTAAATCAATCGGATTTTGGGACTCTTGAGTAGCGGGTGTCCATGGGCGGCGCTAGTCACTTACCATCAGGTGACCCGTCTGCTCGTTTGCCCCCTATCACATAAAAAAAAAAGTGTGTCCTGCTCTGACATTTAGTTTAGTTTAGTTTAGTTTTTATTAAGGCATTTCTATTTGATCCACTGAACATCATAAACACCCATATCGTAAAGAATATTGTAACAGCAATATTTTCTATTAATAAGTGTTGCCATACTAACCCAGAGAGATCAAAGTACGTAATTTGATGTTTTAGAACTTTGCCCTAAAGTATCTACCAAGTAATAGACATGTGTTTACCAACTCAATAATACTAAAATAAATACATATACAATTATTATTTCTTATTACAACATGTTTGTAACTCTAATAAAAAACAAACTACCGCAACAATCATGAAATCTCCCAGACACCCACAGTGATATGAAAATGAAATCAACCGTGAAACGATTCACACATTCGATTTGTCATGTAACATGTTTTGTAAAATTTATGTTTTATGCGTCACGAAATAAATTTATATACTTCAAGAAATCGTAACGAATTGGTACATGCGTGACGACTCATCCGTATTGGTTAAAAAATACACGAAAGGTTCAGTATCTATATAGGCGAGAAGTGGTCAGCTTTAACATGACAGTCAAAATTCTAAAATAATAGAAATATTCAGTAATCAGTAATA
Source organism: Tyria jacobaeae (assembly GCA_947561695.1). Taxonomy (NCBI): domain Eukaryota; kingdom Metazoa; phylum Arthropoda; class Insecta; order Lepidoptera; family Erebidae; genus Tyria; species Tyria jacobaeae. The sequence continues at coordinate 14,519,517 of OX387218.1, forward strand.
ATTGAGTAAGTAAAAATAGAGATAGCATTTCGTTTAAATCGTACGAGTATGCAATTTAAAGACTTATTCTTAACACAACATAAAGAATTTCTTCTAACTCCTAATCGTTCAGAAGTTGTTCCTTCCACCATCAGCTCAGCAACATGAAACACAAATATCTTAATAGCTTCAGAAAGTATAGAATAAAAGAGTTTCCCTCGAGTTCCTTGGGATCCAATGATCAATTCCTTATTTGGTTACAATGTGATTAATGGATTCAACAGGAGTATACTCATTCGAATAAATAATGAAAATCGAATATTATATAAAAAACATACTATCGAATATAGAACCTCCTCCTTTTACGAAGTCGGTTAAAAAGTATCTAAACGTTTTAACAGTAAAAGTTAAAAAATATATTATATTAAGTAAATATATTTTTTTTGTTTTAAACTCTGTCTTTAATTCAAATTGCCCTGATTTCTTAAACCACATTGATATACAACATTATGATAATCCTCATTAAAATGTTTGTTGTAAAAGTAACATTGGATTTTATGGTGTCTCAAACTTTTTTTTTTAATAATATAGGTTGCGTTGCTAGGAAAGAACCCTAAATGTCTATTGCTTATGATAGAATTAGTGCCGGTTGGTAGATAAATGCGTTGCTTGACAGTTCACGTTTTTATTATAGCATCATTTAATTCGTGTTTTTGTAGCGTACTAGTCTGGACTCTTGTCAATATTTTGTCACGAATTCCATTTGTGGTGACGTGTACTAATGACGTCATTAATATGTTTCTAACGAAATTAACTAACCGGCTGGCTTTGATGCCCTTTGTCTCCTCAGTCGGACATTAACTTTTCAGTAATGAAAAAAAATCAAGTATAGGTGTAAAATGCAGCACGGTGTCCATTTAAAAAAATAAGTAGACTTTGTCTCACTGTAGCTACTAAGCTTACATAAGAATAGAAAGGAATATTATTTTTGTATAGTACAATATACCTAGTCTACTTAGTTTAATACCATTTTTTTTATAGTATAGCGGCAAAAATGAGCAAACGGTGTGTTATATTTATAATTGTTGCTTTATGTTTGTATTGTCAAATGAGACAGGCTGATCACCTGATGGTAATTGACTTTCACCACCCATGAACACTTGCAACTCAAGAATCACAAGAGTGCTGTCCACCTTTTCGGGTAGGGGAAAGGAAGGAGGGGAAAAAAGGGAAGGGAAATGGGGCTGAGGCTCCGGTTACCTCACTCGGTCAAACAATGCAAGCATTGCTTAAGAGCCGGTTTTCTGTGAAGCCGTGGTAATACTCTGGTCGAGCCAGCCCATAATTGCCGAAGCATGGCTCTCCAACGTTAATATAAATATAATCAAGAGATTTCAAATAAATTAATAATTATTAGATTAGGTTGCCAGGTGTTGTTGTAAAATGTCTTAAATGCTAGTAGTTAAGTACAACATTACACGCACACATACATTTGCATACTATCAAACTCGAGATTAATTTTACCCTTTTATTATTTGTCAATACTATAATGCCCCGTCAAATATTAATTCTAATAATCTGACTAGATCAGTAGTATACTAAAGAAGGGCCAAAACAAAAGGGCCCGTAACCGACAAGCATGTATGGAAGGACTGATAAATGTGATAGAGGCGCAAATTGTGTGTCAGGTCATGGCAAATAAGGGATGGCCGGAGGCATGGGAATAAGTCGTGAGCGTGTGTATGTATATATAGCAATTCTTGTACTAAATAATGATCATAAACCAAATAAATAGCGAACACGTCGCAGCCACTAGACTAATATTTGGCATTTTATAACTAAAGTGTTGAAACACGTATTGCAGATTAGAAATTTAATATAAATAGTTGATTTTAAATAGTTGTCGTGCTTCACATGCTTCTTATCCGTGGCATGCTGTTCACGTTTCGTGTGATCACTAATATTTGGTTCAAAAGGTTTAACGAAGACTTTAGTTGTCCTCATAGTTAAAATTAAAATAGGTGATGCATCAAGACTGGCAACCTACATGTCAATATCACTCTCTACTATAATTTCGGGTTAGCCTTTGGACAAGGTGTTTGAGTTCCCGGACCCTTCTTACTTCAAGCGCAGTATGGCACACCGTGTGGTTTTAGTCGGTTCGATTCCGACACACCGTTCCACTGAAAACTCCGGTGGGATGACGGACCGACGAGGTTTCCACATGTAAAAAAAAGGTGCTTGAGAAATGTCTGAAAAGCCTTATAAAACTCCATGACGCTCAGTTCGGCCTCCGAACAGGTTTGTCAAGTGAAACAGCGATACTGCCGCTCAACACACTGTACATAAGTATACCAAAAGGAAGATATCAAAATCGACTCTCGAGAGCTTATTTATGAAATAATTGTGGCAGAAATTTTCAAGTGACACGGACCTCCCTAGTGAATTGATAGCTCCTTTTAAGTATTGGTATGATCATCAAATCAATGATGTGTAGTGAAAGTAAGCGCTATCCGACGCACATAGGCTAATGTCTTGGGGTTTCATTTTATGGCATCCTCCCATAGAAACCTCCAACACAAGAGTTATAAGCTAGTGTGTAGTGCTGCCTACCTTTAAGGATGAGTGGGGTTAAGAGGAGAGGATAGAGGAGAAGAAGGGTTTGGGTGACCAGTACCCTCATTTATTCTGTGTCAAGCATTGTTTGAAAAACATTTTCTGTGAAGCCGTGGTATTATTACAGCCGAGCCGGCCCTTTCGTGCGTAACAAGTTTACGTTTTACGGCATAATACGGCCGTACATCAAATTGTAGGTAAAAAATAAAATCTTACAGTTTCGATTGGTGGATCTATGATTTCTACTATCAACTAATAGGCTCATAAGCTGTAGGTAGAGTACAGTAGAATCATAGAAATAGCTACAAAATAAATCGATTTTGAAATCTACACTAGTTATAGTCCACTCTATTACAATACACAATTACATGCCTGGCCGATGACTAGTTTACACTCTTTGTAATATAAGTACAAAGCTGATTCATACATATTTATTTTCAATGTACCAAATCTATCAGTGTCTGTACCTATATACATATTATATTAAGAAGTTCCAAGGAAAAATAATTTTGCGATAAGCCATTTCATTGTGATAAGTAAACATATGATGTACGTGTGCCTTATCTCAAAAAAAAGGCATTACTCATAATGTAATACAAAGATAAGCTTTACCTGACGGGCCTGTTGTAGTTAGCCTAGTGGTTGGTGACCCTGTCTGCTCAGCCGTAGTTCGTTTGTTCCATTCCCACACGGGACAAAAATTTGTGTGATCCACAAACAGTTGACCCAAGTCTGGGTGTTCTTTGTGTCCGTTGATTAAATGTTTGTTAATACCCCCGTGACACCGAAATTATTCTTAATGCGGGGGTTGTATTTTATTTTAAAATTAAAAGCCTTTTGTGCTTTATATATATACGGTATACGATACGCTAATGTGACCCTGCACTAGAAGGTATTATGAATCATTGTATTCAATGATTTTACAATACCTTCTTGTACAATACATGGATTTGGTTCGATTACATCTACCCTATATTATATATTAAAGAAAGATAGAGTTCCATGACCTGTAAGTCAGTAAACAGAAAACTCATAAATTTGAATTTAAATAATATTCACAATTCAACATAACTCTTATCTGCTAGATCTACGTAACATTTACAACAAACAAAGATTTTGATCAGATCTGGATAGGACGGTTCTATACTTGAAACGAACAAGGACTGAACTATGTTTTAATTGTAATAGCTCGCCCCGCCTGGTAGTCACGCAAGATCGCGTTTGCACTACCACCCACCGACATATAGCCCTAAACATAACCCACTGTTCAGATATTGTGATAAACAAGTTTTTCCATGACTTCGAGTAAGACTTAATTCGGATAATTACAACAATTATCTTATACATCTATCGTCTCATTGGATTTCAACCGACCAATAGCAGAGTTTGATCAACCGATACCAATCGATATTTCATTCAATAACTAACATTCCACCTGCTATAAATTTTATTTTGTATTAAAAAAAAGAAATAATTTCCTTGAGGCCAATAGAAAAAGTTTATAAAACCTTGTATAAAAAAAGTGAATAAAAAATACGGACGCTTGCAGCCGCTGCGCTGGGGGCGGATCAAATGCTCGCCGCGGCTCGGTTACAAGTTCAACCTGTTTTGTTTTAAATATTAGTGGTATATATATACCTGTTGTATATTTTTCCTATAAAGCGTAATTCATTTTGGATTAAAATGAGAAGATGAGACTGACACGGAGTATTAACCATTATATTCAGTTCTACCTCAGGGTATCTTGAGTTTGGCAAATTATGGTTGTTGGGGTTTTCTAATTTTGACCCTCGTGTAATACACAGGAGAGTAAGTCTTGCGATATATGTTCTTCATAAAGCTGTACTGTTTTAAAGAAATTGATTTATAATAAGTAAATTTTGTACATTAAGTAAAAAATATTGAAATTTTTAGACACTTAAAATGTATCTTTATTTTTACTAAAAAGTTATTCTAAGGGTCTACATAATTTTAAAATTTGATCGATATCCGGACAACCATTACTGCTAGGGCTGACAAGAATCTAGCAGGCTTCGAGTAAAGACTGATGTTGGAAAATTATGGATAATTGACCGATTATGGGGCGGCCCCAAGGCGGCATGGCCGGGATGTAATGTACTGATTATAAATGGGAGCAGACATGTAATAGCATCGATTTCGATTCAGCGATGCTTATTATATTAAGTGGGGACCGAATACAGGTTTGGTGACGGGGTAATCGTTCGTAATCATAGTGTCGAGCGTTCTGCCGGACGATCTGGAGAACTCACCTATCATTTTATAAATGGTCGTGTCGTTCACTGTTATATGTTATTTATTAGTTGGTGTATTTAAATAAAGGAACATCGACCATATACGAGTTATATACGAGACTTGTAAATAAATATAAGAAGTGCCTTATTAGAGGGACGCGAGTTATTACATTCGTATACGTATTACATCAAAAATCGATTTTTGAAGACTAAATGATTATAGCAGTCAAGTGTTTAGATAAATGGTATTTAAATTCGTATAATTTATGCAAACCACGTGCATTGGTCCTGAGTAAGTCTCAACAAACGTCGTTGATGACAGTTGATTCACAAGTACTGGTTTTAGGTTAGAGTAATTTTAATATTACGATACCGATGATGACTTTACTAACCATAGTTACAAATAGAAAACAATCTAAATAATACTTCTGTAGTAATAATATCAATAAGTGTCTAATTCCCACTTTTAATATCTGATAGAAGTCCTTTGTATATTTGTTACTATAGGTAATATACTCGTAGGTATTATAGTTGCAGTAACATTTTGTACTTTACACTATATACTGTTAGCTTCATTTTAAATATATATATAAAGAAGAAGAGACTTAAAACAAAAATCTAAATATCAATAAAAAATAACCCAATAATTGGACACAAAGGTATCAATGGTAGGCAAAAAATTGGAATACGGGTCCGTTCAGGTAGTACAACAGATTAGGTTACGTCATTACCGAGCTTTATGACATTGTCCAATTTCTTAGATAAAGCTTATAAGGTACAAGGTCATGACACCCTCTCCTTTATTAAAAAATATACAAGAAAATCCCTGAAAAATAACGCTTTCCCGCTTCAAAATAACTACCCTTTAAAAGCTCCTCTAATATAGTTGAGCAGATAACCTGCCGTCTCCGAAGGGTCATCCCTTTATTTCTACAACAATCGCTTGGAAATTGATATTGATGTGGAAAGGGCAAGTTTTCCATAAAAATAGGGTTTATTTGAATAAAGGATGGCCGCCGGGCTCGGGGTCTGACGTGTGATGTTCTGGGTGCTTTATAAGATTGTCTAGTCCCCTTCAACGAACTTGATGCATGGAGCCGGCTACAAATATCGGAGGATGACCGAACCATAACCTATATCTTCAATCATGAAGCTCAAAATTGGGTCCGCTAATATTGAGAATGTAGAAGATATAAGCTTTTTTAGTGTGTTTGTTTATCAAATATTTACTTGAAGATATATTAATGAATCTCTTTTAAAAATAATAAGGAAATTAAGTAGGTATATTTACAGTAATTGCGTATAATGATAAACTGGTTAAATAAGAGACTATATTTTTTTTAAAGAAAAATTTAATAGATAAGAAGCGCTATTAAAAATAACACATTAAGATGAAACACAAATAAATGCCGAGGGGACATAATGAACTCCCAAATGGACAGAAATCCCCGAAAATGAAAATATTGACGCGAAAGGAAGATATATTGGCGAATAATAGGCGTGACATTAGAGACGCCCGGTCACCCCACGGGAATCGAACACAGGATCGACACATGGCGAGTTTGCTGACCGGACACAAATAAACTTTACCCTATTTCACGGAAGTTCGTTATGCTCTGAGATCTGTTGCCAGTTAGGTAATTGGTAAAATTTCGCTAAATATTTAGTTAATTTAATAAACCATACCGTTTCTTTTGAACAAATGTTTCAGTGAATTCAAAGACTAATGGCATAAATTATCCAACAGTGCTTTACCCAAAAAAAATGTAGGTATACATAATACCTATATAACTTGTTATATAAGTCTTTCATATTCTTACCATGGTAATATCCTTTACATAGTAACTAGTGAATGTTTTAAAGTTTAAACGACCAAATTTAGGCGGTCTTTGTGTCCAAGCAATAGCTGTGCCATGAAAAGGATATGCGTGTCAGCAACGTGTTTGTCAATATAACCATTACAAAGACAGTTCAGTAAACAAACTTATAATAATCTTACTCCAATTTACTCAACTTAGTAATATTGCAATATATCTTAGATATTATTAGCACTTTGTAAATTGTTTATTTTTCTAGCTGCTCCTAAATTTAATAGCTGTTTTATAATTCAATTATTGTTTTTTTTTTTTTCTTATACACCACTCAGGCTGATGGCAAGCATAATTTGAGTCAAAAAGTGTTTACCATCCTCATTGCAAATGTAGTTAATGAAGCATGGTGACCCATACTATGGCGGCATGGTAAGATGCTTAAAATACCTGGGATCAGAGTCGGAGGGAAACACCAGACACGAACCGTTTAGTTCGGGATTGTATATCTTCCACTCTCAAACGGTGACTACTCAGGCCAGAACGTATTGTCGTGTACAGAAAGGGAGAAGGTTTCGAAATGTTTGGAGTTGACATACTGTTTCATAACTATATAGTGGGCAGAGTAAACAAAATGCGTGTTTACAGAACATTCCTATTGATGGGCGTTGATCGCTTAATTCAGATGCTCTTTTGAAAAACCACAAGAAATAAATATAATTTCACATTTATTCACACACAATGTAACTAAAACTGATTTATTTACCAACTATTAATTACGCCTATGTCTGTAAAGATGTTTAGCATAGCCGCACATTGTCCCGAATATAAAGCTGTCCACATACTGAATAAATGAAATGGGCAAATTGTAAGTATATTGAACGGCAAGAGAAGTGGAGAAGGGAAGGAAAGGGATACTGTCATAGTAAATTGTAAATAGATTTATTTATTTGTATGTTCTTCTAGCTTGCTGTTTTAACATTGTAGGTCAACGCGGACCTAGTACGTCATTTGGAGGAATTCTCAGTAGTGGCACGGAGTAAGAATGTAACAATCAAAATAATACTTAGGAAATATCACAAGGATAGTAGCTATCATATGTATGTTTGTATTAAAACCAAAAATAATAATAATAATGAGACTCTTTATTGTACAGTAGGTTAATAATACAATAATATAACTTAAAACTGTAAATTAATTACACAATTGGCGGCCTTATCGCACAGTAATCTCTCACTGGCAACCAATAAGTTCACTATTAATGTAAGATGGAAATCAGACTAAATTCTAGAAAACTCTCGAAATTCATTCGCCATTATCGCGTACCCATTCGAGGAGGAGAATTCTTTTCTCTTCTGTGAGTAAGAAAAGTATACTTTATTCGCTCGCTTCTTCACCATTCGTTTCTAATAAAATTATTGTCTAAGAATAACAGTCAACCATAGCATTAATCAAAACATTATAAATTACATTGTTTAACCTTTCTAAGAAGTCCGATGTAGTCCTAACAAACTTTATTTGTACAACTTTGAATGTGTAAGTTAAACAAAACTAGAAATAAGTCATCATTTTTCATATCGACCCCATGTTTACTTGTAAGTGTTATTTGCTTGACTTACATGATAAGGATAACATGTTATTTTGTAATAATCATGTTTCTTTGTTATTTCAAAGAAAGTATGTATGTACGTTACGTCTCAATTTGGTTCTGTTTTAATGGAAAAGTATATTTTGTTGGATAAACCTTTGATTAAAGGTTATCTAGCACAATTGTAGTGGCATCAATATAGATTTTTATATTAAATATTCAGGTAGAAATTATACAGTAATTTCTATATCGTAGATGTAGTAATAATAATAGGGATAAATGTCAAAAATATTTTTTAATGATTACTCTAAACCTCTTTCTTTGGTTTTTAGATAATGACATCCAAATAAAAATCGGTTCGCAACAGAGGTGACAAAAGGAATGGACTGTTTAGGCTCAGCCTTTTTATGTGGTATAAATCAATGTCCTCAGAAAATCAGTTTTTTTTTTTCACCATTTTATATGAGTGTTAACTGTTTTATCTACGTTATGATAATAAATAACTTTTTAATATATGTAAAAGATTATTAAAACTAGTGACATTAAAAACCAATTTTTTTAAAAACCGATACTTATTGAACACTTTTGCAAAACGGTACAAAATATGCCTCATATCATTAACATGATATCTAATACAAAATGATTAATCGAAAATGGACTCTTTTATTTGAAAAATAAAATTCAAAGTAGACGATGTGCTATGTAAAACAGGAGCAAAGAACTGACATGTTCACCGCAGTTCAATTAGGCTAATGGGATAGGGCTCGAAGGGATTAAATTAATTAGTAAGAAAGTTTTGCTCCATTTCGTGACGACGACGCCTTTGTTTGCCCCGATGTCTTAGATTTTTGTTTTCTGTATAAAGCAAATTAGATATTCCTAGCGAAGAAACAGTGGTAATTTAAAATAATTTTATTTGTCATATCATAAAATGTTAGCCAAAATATATTAAATTTAAATAACTTAAAATCTATTAAATATGTAGATTTTAAAGAGTCTTTTTTTTATTACCTGATACATGTTATAATTACGAGATGGTATAATTTACTTTTGTCATATAGAACAAAACTTTTATAGGCTCAAAACTCTCCAAAGTGGCGGTGGAACGGGAAAGGGAGAGGACAAGTACTCTCCCATCCCGCAGAAGACGCACCAGACGTCGGAGAGCAAACACTGTTCTCCGACCAGCAGAAGCAGGCCTGAGACAGTGGACTGACGTACGTGGGGGGGGGTAGGGGATAAGGCCCCCATATTCCAAAGTGGGGTCGCCTGTTAGTCAGGTGGCCAAGTTCTGCTGGGGTTTCTGGATGTTTCCTCCTGAGGGTATCCCGGGTCCCTAGCAATAGACGCCCTCATGACGGAACACTGTGTGGTTTTAGTCGGTTCGAGTCCGATATACCACCTCACCGTCAGCTCTGGTGAGGTGATGACCCGTGGGGGTCTTCACACGAAAAAAAAAGGTTCAAAACTCTGAATTTATACATTTAAAACAAAATTCTAAACTGATTTACTCTTATTACAACCTAACACGGGTGCCCAACATTCATATTGCATATTATACAAAATGTAACACATTCTGAACGAGCCTAAAATACTCGTAAAAGCTCGTAACACCTAATTAACGATATTAAAATACGTCGGCGACCGCAAAGGAGCGTCACAAACATTGCATTCGCACATTGTAAGCCATAAAACGCAAACGCTACCCTCCTTTATTTATACAAGTGAGAATTTTAAATTAACTGTGTAAAGCATCCCTGCCGAGGACGATGCCCCGAGCCCTCGAGAGGTATCGGCGGACCCTACATGTTCTAGTGTGTTCTACTTGGAGCCAGAAATAAAAATTATATTTACGTTCGTCTTATGAAGAAGTACCTAGTTATTTGTACTTCCACGGCTCTCAGTATATTAATTATAAGTAATTATCTATAACATAAGTAATTATCTTCCATTCCAAATCACGTATTTTTAGTAAGGTTTTTTTTTAGTTTATGAATAATGGTAGCTTTTATTAAGTCCATGATTAGTTAGAGTGCTCGGACTTACCGGCACTAGCCAGTTGGACTAATAAGCATGTGACCCTGACTTTATTGAGCTAATGTTTATACTCCCCAATTCATCTGTATAAACAATATCCCTTTTCTTCCCTTACTGTACTACAAATTTACCGGTCTAATTCAGAAAAAGTGCCCGGAGCTATGATTGGAAAAAATATTTGCATTTTTTTTATACTATAGGAGAACAGACGAACAGACGGGTCACCTGATGGTAAGCGACAACCGCCGTCCATGGACCCCTGCAACTCAAAAGCCGTAAGTGCGCTGCCTGCCTTTGAGGGTGATGAGGTATAGAGGGATGCAGGGACGGGAAAGAAGAGAGGGGGGATAATAAGAGGGGAAATGAGGGGAGAGGAAAGAGGAAAGGGGAGTGGGGCCTCAGGAAACCTCAGTCAGTTAATTACGCCTCTGCCTACTCATTCGGGGATACAGGCGTGAATGATAAGTATTTATGAAAAATTACTCAGTTTAAAGCTTAAAGATAAAAACTTTAAATCCCTTGTTGAGTTTTCGAAAAACTAGCTGGCTAATGGACTTAACACACATACGATAACGTCTGTATCCAGAAAGGGGAAAGCAGAGTTGTATTAAACACTCACAATTTGCCAATTAGATTTTTTTCCCACTACCGTAATAGGTGGCCAGTCTGTTGCAGCCCACCGGCACTGTATGGCTGTATACATACTGTCTGATAGATAACAGTCCTACCTCTTAGCCGCCTTTTACGACACCACCGGGAAGAGATGGGGTAGCACTATATTACAAGAATATGCTAAATGTCTGACTGATGTGCAGTTAAAATGATTTATAATAGTAGAGGGACTAATTATAGTCTTATTCTAATATTTATATAGAAACAGTTATTTTCTAGGATAACATAACTCTATGTCAGTGAAAATTAAAAAAAAAATAATGAGAAAATATAAATTTACTGTATTAAGTTATTGCAGCGAGTGTATAAAGTTCAAAATAATTTATTTAATTTAAGTCATCCTCAAGTTTTTGAATTGGCATGAGTAGGAGTCAGTCAGATTAAGTATGTCGTGAAACGCGTTGCCTATTCCTATACGTAAAACCTATAGAGAATAAGAGGCAAGAAACTCCACGGACATACTTTTCAACATGTTTTGTATACGCTCTGGTTACATTGTTTAAAAGCGCAAACGAAATATAAACACAATATACTGTTAATTCTTGCATATAACACGTGCGCAAGTTATAACGATATTAAAGTAATAACAATCAGGAGATGACCAGCATGCCAGCACATCTTCATTTAAATACTTGTTAGGATATGTCCGAGGGTCAGGTACGGAACATACCCTTATTTTACACCGAGGCCATTATGTCGTGTTCTTGTAAACAAGTCGCGACCACTTGTCGCTGATATATCTTAGCGCGGTTACCACATTAAACCTTGCTGATCGTCCAGCCTTATTGTTATTACTCGTTCGTTATTCCCGCGTCGTTAATTAGTGGCTGACGAAATTGAGAGTAAATAATTTAAATAGTTATTTTAATTCATTAGCTTCGATTTTATTTATTTATACTCCCTCTATTTAGGGAATCGATCCTCGATTTGAGATCGATTTTTTTTTTGTGCTATACAGTGCTATATAGTAAATAGACTTCGTTTTAAACCGAACAATATATGTTTGTAATAGCATTTTTTTGTGATTAATAAATTAATCACTTTCAGATGTTTCCTTTGTTTGCGCTATGCGACTGTTTCTTGCCAAATTTACTGATTCTAGGTCAATGGAAAATACGCTATAGGGTTTACTTGCAAATTGGTCATAATTATTAAAAATATGCTAAAATATCTTTTGATTGTTTTGACTTATAAATAATTACTTGCGTTGCAGACTGCAGACAGATTGCAGACTTGAATAATTAATGTTTAAAAGAGCAATATATGTACATATTTATGAAATATGAGAAAAGTAGTTCCGACTGATTGACATATTATACCGTTGAGCTTAAAATTTGGACTACAAGGTTTCATTACGATTTAAAACATTCTGAAAATAGTTAACTGTATTTTGTATTTTTTGGAGACTTTGACTTATAGTAGTTATATAAATTCATACGTAAAATTGATTTAGAAAACACCTTCTAAAATCGATTTTATACGTCTTGCGACTGTCACCCAAAACTATATACCAGAATGCTTGTATCAATATAATGTTCTTGTGTTCCTGTACGAAATCAATGATCCATTTTATTGAGTAGCAAGAGTTATGCAGAACACTGGGAGGGAGCGCTCCTATCAATCATTGGAGGCTTTTTTGAATTTAATAAAATAAAATTTGTATTTTGTCATCGACGCTCCCTCGCGTTTTGTTCCAGGTACGAATTCGGGTGATAAGATATTCTATTAAAAATTAATAGACGAACATTTTTAGGTCTATGGTAAGATTAATGATTTTCTTGTTTTATAACTAATCAGTAAGATATTTTTAAATAATTTATAATAGATTTGTAATTCCTAATGAGAATTTAAGGTCTTTTTTTTTATTAAAGATAATATTACATATTTTACTAAAATATGTAAAAACTATACTGACCTCGGTTAATGCAACGATTAAAATTGCAAAGTAAATAATATACACTTAAATGACACACACCGAATTTGTATTGACTGTGCATATGATGTTGATTGATGCATAATTAACTAACGGTAATTCATTTTTCAAAAAGAAAACATTAGGTAATACTTTTATCCTCAATATTTAAAATGTTAAAAGACTAAAAGCTTGTCAAATTAATTCAAAAATATCTTACATTTAGTAGTTTATTCAACAAAGGTAATATTCCTCAAATGATATTATTTATTGAGTTCGTCTCTGAGGCAATGCAACGCATCTGTTACCGCCCGCCCCCCGCGCAGCGTCCGACACGCCTGCAGCACATCTATACGTGTGTATGTATGTACTGCACTCACCTTACTCTCACAGAAATGAAGGAATTTATTAAACACATTGACATATATACAAATATAGGCACGTAAATTGATAATTTAGATGTTGCGAGGACAAACCAATTGCAAATAAAGTCATAGACAATTGACGGTTTTTTATAATAGAGAAACGTTACTATTTCAATAACTACAAAATAGAAAGTACACCAACCTACTTGCTCTATCTTCAGAATACTTTTAATTACCTAAAGATTATATTTGTACAATGGATTAAAGCTATGAATTTTATAAAGTCGCTTTAATTTAGACAAAAACTGAATCATATTTCAGCATATCTAAGTATAGAGACAGATTTTGTAAACGTCTTCGTTTCAAGTTTAGATATGTGAGTATATAATATACTCGCATGAAAATACTTGCTTTAGAAAATTTGATTTTATGCTAGAATGGAATATTACACATATTAATTGACCATAATAAACAATTTAGAAATATAAATATACATAGTTCCTTTTAAAGACGACTCCTGCTCTAGACATGATTTTTGGGTCGCGGGGGATTATTTCACAAACATATAAATAACGGGTTCAAAAACTAACAGGGACAACTTCCTGAGGAACACTAAGTTCTTGTGGTAATCGAACCTACGGTCTCGGGGTCAGGACATGGTCATTAACTACTACACCACAGGGCCAGTCAAATTATCTGTAAACCTGCAAGCGCTATATACGGTAAACGACAAGCTCACACAGCGTCATCTTTTGATATTTATCTCCTTTTAAACATTGCTATTTAATAAACCACCACAGTCAAGGTGCTTGCTTATGTAATACAAAATTTACTATCATAAAAATAAATCGGTGAAGCTCCGGATTCAAGATTTGTGAATGCCAGTTCCTCACTGTCGTGATATCGACAAAATACGAAGTACTAAAAACTAACAAGTACTAAGTTTCATAGAAAAAGTATTTCATACAAAAGTGCTATACCTAATATATACTAACGTTTTATCTCCGGAACAGTGTTCCATTAAACCAAATATCTGGGCAATAACGACGCTCTACAGTTCCATTCCATGCCAGCTACATATTGCACCTGTGCACCGCAGACAACTTTATGAAATGCCATTACTTTAACGGTGAAATAAAAGATTGCGAGAAAACCTGCGTACCTAAAAGTTCATGGTGTGTGAAGCTTGCTTGTGTAACATTAAATGAATTATGAAATGCTTTCCCTTTATACCTATGTATAAAACAAGGTTTTTATGTTATGATTGTTGCTTTGTGTTTTTATTGTCAAACGAGACACACGCTTCAGCTGATGAACAGTGACTACCGCCACCCATGAAGACTAGCAACTAGTTTAGGATTTAGGTTTAAGAATTTAGACGTATCCTAAATCCGAAATAATACCAAAATTATATATTACTGTTTGATTTAACTTATCAATACGTAATAGCTCAAAGTTAACTTAACTTAGTTAAAATTGTGTAATAATTGTAATTTAATGACGACATCCAAAACTAGCAACTACATCTTATGTAATTAAGCATCTGTTGAAAACATAAAATACCTATCTAAAGAAATATTTCAATATTTCGTAATTTTATCGAAATTCAAACTGCGTTAAATTACATATATATCAGTTATTGAACATCAGAATCTCATTACATTTTAAATATAAATAAAGGAATATGGGCTATCAGCAGAACAGTTGTACTAACAGATACAATAATTCATTATAAAGTTTTAAAAGACAGATAGAAGAATAACTTACACAATTTGAAAAAAATATATATTACTTACATAATATATGTCTGCATCTTCCATTCTGCATTCCATTCTGTCAAGCATTCTGACACCGCGGTCGAGCGACCGCACGCATAGGTATTTTTCCCACGTCATTGGTAGCTACTGATTAATAAAAAATCGCATATATTTGTATAACTTTTTTTTTGTGGGTCCCCCACGGGTCATCACCTCACCGGGGCCTTACGGTGAAGTGGCATGTTGGACTCGAACCGACTAAAACCACATCGTGTTACGGCATGGAATCTAGGAGGTGTGCCCTAGAAAGGAAATCCCTGTGAATATTTGTATGACTAGCCTTTAAGTCAGTTTAGATTTTACCAGCTAGTTAATGCAATTTAATAAGTATTCAGATATTTGACTTCATTAATTAGTTTTGAAATTATTTCGTGTTACGTATTTTTTTCTTAATGTGATACGGCCAAAACGAGCACACGGGTCACCTGATAGCCCATAGACACCAGCAACTCAGGTTGAAATTGAGGTGTTATTTACACATTGGCCATTATTTACACATTTAATTTAAAAAAGCTAGGTAAAATTGTTTAATATGAATTCAGATATTTGACTTCAATGAGTAGTTTTTAAATAGTTTTTTGTTGTGTATGTACCTATGATATTTTAATTGTAGTTGAAGGCAGATATAGATCTTGGTCAAATTTGTGATGATTCACAAACAAGAGTGCTACCAGCTATTGGACGACTCACTCGTCTCCCGTGCTTTCATATTTATAATTATGAAACACATATATAATAAAAATATATCATCACATAAAATTCCCAAAGTATGTTTCACTTTATTCCGAGTGAATCATACTTGCGAAGCGGGTAATTATCCATACAATTTGCGTATCTTGATACGATCCAAGCGAGTAGTGGCCGACAGACACCTTCGATACTATCGCAGGCATAATAAATAGCGAAGTAAATGCCTACCTGCCTTTGAACGTTATAATTTATCCGTGCTGCATAATTTGAACACGCTATTGCTTTTGCTAGTGTTAAAGTAAAGTAACTTATTTATTTTCAAAGTTGTGTTAAAATAACTCATTCAATTTAAATGTTTCTGTGTGCAATTAAATATCATTAGTAAATATATCATTCGTAATCATTGCTGCTATGTATTTTTAATAGTTCAGAAGTGGGATACCGAACTTATTTTCATTGTCATTTGTAAGGTAAATTTGCTGTATTTTGGTGATTTGTACAATTTTTACTGTAACGGTTATTATTCAACAGTGTAATGAAAATTTTAAAAGAGACAAGTAATTACAGTGCAGTAATGTAGACTGAAGAATATTTACTATGGTTAGCAGACAACTGACAGACATGCCGATTTGGTACTAAGTGCATTCATATTATGGATCGTTTTGTATACATATTAGGCAAGTGTATAACTATCAAGAAATTATAGTTTGAAGTAAAGTAAATTAATTATTTGTTGTTTCGTTTATATTTATAATCATCTATTTACTCCAACTTATTAGTTTTTTATTATTGTTATGCCATGATCCCATCTCCTAATCCCCCGTCTCTTTTCCCCTACCCCCATCCTCCTATCGCTCATCACCCTTAAAGGCGGGCAGCGCACTTACGACTCTTGAGTTGCAGGTCTCCATGGACAGCGGTTGTCACTTTCCGTCAGGTGACCCCTCTGTTCGCCTGTCCCCCTGTAGTATAAAAAAAAATATATATGAATGTGCCTTTTTTTAAACAAAAGGTTTTGGGTTCGAATCCCACCCAGTGCACTTCTGTCGTAAACCCACCCCTCATACAAGTACATATTAAACTTAACTGGGGGATTAACGAGAATACTAGTAATGTGTGACCAATATATCTAGTAGTATTTTTATAAAGAAAAACAAAGAAAGAAAATTTATGATCACAAAATTCTAATAACGTTTTTTAATTGTGTTTACATTTAAGTTTAAAGGCTAATAGACATTAAAGTAGCTAAGCTTAAAATCTGGTTTTCGTAGGTATTATGATATATATTCATTTATTTTGTAACATTTTTTTTAGCTTGTTTACACTACATGAGGTGTTGTAAGGTGTTGTTTGGAGGTTGTTTTAATAGAAATGTTGGATACTTATTAGTGTAATAACATTAAGAGTATGTGACCGTTGATTAACATATATATCTTTGACTTTTCAGCAATTCAGTTAATTCCTTTTTATTCCATTTTATTAAAAATATGAGCTTAAACGACAAACCTGAACAAATGAATTCCTCTTTAACACCTGAAAGCACTCCTCCACGTCTATCACCATATTATCGTAACAAATACAAAACCCTTCAGTATACAAAACGTACATCTCACATTTATTCAGGTCAAAATTCACGTCTTTATAATGAAATCGAGAGTGCTCATCTTTATAGTCTCAACGCAACTCTAAGATTCGGCGACGTTCATCGGTGACATCTCGACGAAGGGATCGAGATGCTAGCCCGTCAGTAATCAGGTTGAGTCCAAGTAAATGAAATGGTCCGCTGTCTGTAGCATAGGTCGCACAAGTACTCGTATATAGCGTAAGGCATTCTCAAAAGAAATCCATTTATATTTCTTTTGATAATTAATACTAGTCATAGGATACGTGTAAAAAGGCTGAAAACGTAACACAGACGGTAGGAGGCGATATCTTTCTAAATCCGACTCATCAATTACCTTTACCGTTACCATCGATAAAAAAATGCCGTGATAGAGAATGCAAATATATGAAGGGGGGGCAAGCAATGGGAACTACGCTCCTAGAGAAGTTTGTTACCGCAGTGAGTAATCGGAATTCAGTTCAATGAAAGATCGGCTCTAAAAAAAATTACAAGTCGTCACATAATGCTAATACTTTTCCAAAATTAAAAGGTCTAGCTAAGCGTTGGCACTACGAACCAACCAGAGTAAAATATTTGTAAGCGGAATGGCAGATAAATCAGTTAGCAGCATTCCCAGGTGAAGAAAATAACGACAATCTTTTTTAATGCTTTGTAGGAAAACTCGTCGGAACAGCTCCTTAGAAGAACATGGTTAGCACTAAAATTATGTTTATTAATAGACTCTGAATTAAAAGCAAAATACTGTCTCACACATGGCATATGACTCCAATATAATTATTAATTTCCATTGCGCAGACCGCAGCAGGAACCTGAAGATGTAATATTCCCTAAATATTGCTAACAGGAGCCATGAAAATATCAGAGGATTTAACGCGTCGACACAGTCACAAATTTTCAAAAAAGTTTTCCGATATTAGTGTTAAAAAGGCACTCTTACTCGCGTGCTAGAACTATTGCGAAACAGGCCATGCAATCAATAGATGTTCTGATAATAAAATATAAAAAGTTTAATAAAGTTTTGGTCTAATTGAAAAGAACTGTACGGGATTTGAACATTTCAAGAGTCATGTTGATAAACCTGATGGGCCTGCGTCAATAATCCCACCCAATTAAAACACGTTACGGTAATAAAAAGTATTATTTAAAACAATAGTATATTTTAAACAGGTAACAGTAAGCGGTCTAGGCTTTATTGACTTGAGTAGTCAATGCACGTTAGTAAAACGACTATGCTGTTAGATAGAATTTGACTACTACTAATTTATCAGTGTTAAAAGGCTTTGCTAGTGGTATTCTGGTGCCACATGGTAGGGTAATAATTATGATTGCAATATATATATAAATGAAGATGTGGAGTCTTATCCATTGGAATCTGACTTATTACCATCTAATATTTTAGTGGGTCCATCTAACGTCAGGGCACGTAAAACTGATACTGCTTTATAAGGACATTGCTACTGATCATAAAAAAGAGTATCGGTTTTTAGAAATGCAGTAGTATCAGGAGTCAATTCAATAATGTACTCCTCACCAGATATAAATGGATCTATTTGTTTAACAGATGCAAGTATTAAGGTGAGTAAGGAATATATTTGTATATGATAGTTCCTGGGGTAAAGTCATTGAATGGTGGTAGGTGTTTTATGAAAGTCATAAGTTTGGCCCCTCAGCCATTTAATCTTTTTCAATTTTCCTTAATATGTCGAGCGATATAGATTTCAAAAAACAATTATCTGACGTTACCCATGCTGAAAAATTAATATAAATTAGTGACTTGTAGTAGTAGTGTATCAGTTGAGAGTTTTACAAATGTTATACAAACTGAACAGCTCCTTGTCGATACTGAGCTAAAGTCAGTCAGTCATTAAAGACCGATAATGTAACTTGCTTAATGTACATCGCACGTATTTTTCATTTACTTCAGGACAGTTGAGTGGAACGTCACTGACTTAAATGCATTTGAAACTCAAAAACAGTGAACTCATTATTTACAGACCGTATATGAAGATGGATATGTAAGGTTTTGTGTCGATTACAGAGCCGTAAATTAAAAAAATATTAAAGACAAATTTGATAAGCCACTTAATGATGACTAGATTGATAGTCTTACAGACCCAGTTTATTTTACGTCAGGGAGACTTAATCACCTAGTGCGAGCAAGAGTTACGCAGACAATTTACTTAACTAAAGCTCTAATATCAATAAGCAACAATCGAAATGAGGGAAAGGTTCGATTAGAAAATATGTGGATCTAAAACATAAGATATTGATGATTTCGATTAGCTCGCTCTAGAATATAGTTTATAACATAACACCTGTGCATCATCATGACCATAAGAAACTAGTAGTAGTACGGAAGGTTATTCAAAAAAATAAATATGATAAGATTATTTTCTCATTTGATAAACTTAAGCTCTGGATCACTGTTACAGATTCTGAATCCGAGTTAGAATATGACATTAGTGAATAGTTAAACTTTATTAATGATTTGCCACTTAACGATTAGTTATTAGCTGATAAGTTATTGGTTGACTAGCAATTAATAATAATAATAATAGCTCCCCACATCTCACACGACCGTCTGATCTCAAACTAAACAGAGCATATACGCTACGTACTACTCCTACAACACAGAACAAATGATCGTGCTCATCACACAAATATTTGTCCTGGGTGGGAATCGAACCCACGACCTCTAGTTTAGCAGTCAGGGTCACTTACCATTACACCAACAGGCCAGTTGTTGATTATTATACATACAATTGATTAATTAATGGTAATGATCTATTGATAACGCATTCACCTTAAACCTCTACCATACCTTTACCTTACCAGTATTCTTTGCCCTTATTCCCTTTCCACTTAATTGACAAGTTTCGCATGAAGGACGCCGAAAAATTAAATAGAGGTTTAGCGATTACACTTCGTCGATGGTACGAAGCCGAAGTCCCTTGTGTTGGCAAGCGGTAGACCACTATAGACTGAACTGTTGTTACGATGTCGGAGCTCCTTGGTCGGGCACGAGTATTTAGCTGCAGCGATGTATATAAGCAACAACTAGAGTAAAATTGATAAAGTATTTTTTCAGATTTTGTCACGAACATACGGATGACGATCAATATTAATTAATAACGTAATGTGCGTACAACCTACGAATATATTTGAGGGTATAGAATGAGGTCATTCTTACAGAATGGGTGGCCGAAGTTATATATATCAGAATTACTTTTGGTTTGTTTTATAGCTTTATTTATTTTTATGTTTTCTTAAACTATTTCATTGCATTTCATTGTGAAATAATGACAAACAGACTGTTTATAAATCTAGTGTTGTCAAGAACCAGTTTAGTTTAAAATATAATATTACAAAAGTTAATGTAAAATTTGTAAGAACGCGGCCTGTTTTAGGTAATTTTGTAATAGTTATTTGTAATATTTATTATATGTTGTTATTGTTTAAACTATGTATTTAATTAGGTGTCTATTTAATTGATGATTGTAATTGGATGTTCACATCTTGGTTTATGCATTAGAAGATTTGTTTCAATAACTTATTTAGTACATTCATTTATAATTTAAAATTAGGCCAGGCTCTGGTGTCTGTCTGACACCGTGTTCAGTATGGCTGACTGTCAAAATACGTTATTTATTCATTTAAAATTGTGATAAAATTGCGTTATCAATTTATGAAATATTTTTATCTGTGGAAATACTGGCAACATAGAACCGACGTTGCTGGTGTGAGCGAGACGACATAAATGAAAATATAATAATGGGGGATGCAAGACGGTTTCCAAATCAATTTATAAAATTAATGTTTCTGTGTACCACTTAATATCATTAGTAAGTATATAATTTATGGTCATTGCTGGTATCTATTTTGATTGCTAGTGAGCTTTATTGTCAATGTCTTAGACTTCTAGTTTTGGTAAACAAATACTGCATATCTACCTAACATATACTTATAGAGTTTCAAGTCCTGTTGTTGTTTATTATATACCAATGTGTTATAATTATAACGGACCATCTGAGTCTCGATTTCATTCTTTTTTTTCTTCAAAATATTTGCATTTTCTTAGACTTTTAAAACTATTTTTCTATATCTATAAAATTTATAAAAAATATTATAAAAGTCAGTATCTTAATACCGACAATAAAAAGGTATTGTATGCCACATACTCTTTTTACTTTATTTTTTTTATGAATTATGAGTATAGTAGGGACGAAAATGAGTACACACATGACACACTCATTAAAGAAAGCATACTTTTCCTTTTATTAAATTATAAAGTAAGCTTATAAGGCCCTAAATGACTTCCATATCATTCTACTCAGTACATACTGTAAAAATTATTTACTCTATATGACTTTATTCTAATTATCTATACTTCATTGGCTAGGTTTGAACTACCTGTATAGAGCTTTTACAATTAAGTAAATGTATCTCTAATTCAAGAAATCTCTACCCATCTCAAATCTGACACGTTACATATGATAAGTAGTGGCTAAATATTTGAGTGTTTCTTTTAAACAAGAAAACAATATAATATTGTTAATAAGCCTGTAAATAATTTTGAATACATGTTATCCAGAGGACCTACACAAATGCCATAAGGTGCCTTTCATCCAGAAAACAAAATACTTTTCGAGGGGAATGAAGAGACAGACAGAGCTTGTAAAAACTTGAAATATAAATCTACTACAGCAGCGTTTGTGCAACTATACTCACAAGTTTACGACTCTCTCGTACCTCTACAAGACCGCCAAGTAAGCGCTGGTCCATGGCACCATCACCGGGAGAGGATCACCGAGAACGGTATTTCGAGTCTATTAAAGATGACAAGACTGCGATCGTGCGAATGTTCGCAGTATACATCGCGATATGCGTTCCGCTGATTTAATGGCACTCGGGTGACAGGAGCGCAATGGACAGGCGGCTATATCTTCATTCACTCTCGGTGACACATAATGTCACGGGTGGCGGTGGTGGACCGACGGATGATGTTATTAGTTAGTGAGTTTTAAAAATAAAAATATTTTTTCACATGCTGTTTTTAGTTTTGCATGTACCAGTGTTTATACAATTTTTTTTTTTATATATAAGCATATTCGTCAAATAATTAAAATGCATTGATTTTTAAGTGCTTAATAATATGTTTTTTTGGTTAAGCTTTTTTGTTTTACTTAACTACAGTTTCTATTACTTATTAACTGCACATGTGGTTAAAATTACAAAGAAAACGTAATAAAACTGAAAAAAATTATAAAATATTAAAATGGAACGAATTGTTTCCTAAGCAATAGTTGATTTTTGTTCTGCTTTCGTAGCCTCTAATTTCTCGCAATATAATTCCCTCGTGTACAAGAAGGTGCCTAACTATAACAGCTTATATGTTTTTAATATAAGCAAATGTTATTTATGCAAGTCATGTCAACAATGCCATTATATGTTGTATACTATTAATTAGCCTAGCAATATTAGTCATCGACTTATGAACCTCCGTTCACCTGTTCTTGTCTGTTTATCGTCCACAGTATAAAAAGGGGCAAAACTTACATTAATGTTATTCTAACATTTGTAACCGGAAGGGAACACCAATCTTTTTTTTTTTTTTCACGTAACGGAAACCAACCTACTAACATGAAATGGGCTCTAAAATAATGCCGATGTTTTCTTATTACTTATCTTTCATTACAGTTTTTTTATGCTAGAGGTTTCGTAACTTGTAGTCTTGTGGTCTTAAAAGAAAGGAATCATAGTACTGTAGGTTTTAATTATTTTATTTACTAACCTTTTGCACATTTAGTACATAGTTGGATTTAATGCCTAGGGCATTCTTTGCCCGCCGACTTATGTGTGATGCAGACAAAAGAAAAGAGATGGGTGCTTTTAGAATAATCGTATTAAAAACGAACTAAAAGTGAGACAGAAATAAACATACATAATTAAATACATATATAAATATCTAAATATACACATTTGAGTAGCTAGTTAGAACTACCAACTACGGATGACTAGATTCTGCCAATTCTTGAAAAACTCCTGTTTTAAGTTTTGTTTTAGCTCAAAAGAGATGAAATATGACCCTTCTCATTGAGAGGAATTCATTCACGCATTCCACAGAGAACAGATTGAATGGGAAAAGAAGAACCAACAAACCCAGTGGTATGAGATTGACAAAGGAGAAATAGATTACTTGACGACCGAAGGTTTCTGTCATAGCTGTTGCATAACAGTTGAATGTATTCTAACGATTTATTGATTTCATTCATTAGTAATTCATGGTTATATGCCCTTACTTATTTAATTGATTATAAATTGTCAAGATTGTTTTAGACCTTATATTATTTGAGTCTACATTATTAAAAGTTAAGACTACATTGCTTAGGCATATAAAGTTTTTCTATTTACTTTTCTTACATTTTTTTTATTACATTTCCAGTAAAAAAGAGTTGCTTGTTACTCAAAGACTAAAAAGTGAATATTGGTGTACGGCACATATGGCACAAGCTTTAGAGATATCAAGTAATTGTTCATATACATAAAATAAAGAAAAAACATAATAAATATAAAATAAAGTACTACTTACTAAAAAGCATCGTAAAATTCCTCCGCATCGCCTACTGGTAGCGTTCCCAGGAGGCTGTCAGCATTACCACGTTGAACTGTAACGCTTCGCTTAGCTGTGCAAAGAAAAGACCAGCCTTCTGGTCACAAGAAGTATCGATCAGTCGCTTAACTAGTTCCTTATAAATGAACCGAGCACCCTCCCTCTCTGCAACCCGGACGGATGAGACAAATGCTGGAAGAATCTGAAATTATACGAACGCCAAGACCACACTGAAGGCAACTAGTAAAGATGCTTGGAGCCAGGCTCGTTCGTTTAAATCCACATATATGATTTTGGTAAGGGTGTTTTGAAGATGTTGTTTGTGATGATCGAAGTGCATGTGAAAACTTGGATACAAAAAGACAAAAACGAACTATAGTAAAAGCCGAATGTACAATAATTTTAAGCAAACGAGCTGAACAAACACCAAAATTTTAGATTTTATCCTCTATAAATGATTGAAAAACACCAAAATCTTCAAAACCAGCGAACCAAGAAGACGGAGAGACGTTTCTTCTAAAACTTCAATGTTAGGTGCCAAACAATTGAATTTGAGGGTGAATCCTGTACACTGTGACAATCATATTGGCACCAATAAGCAAACAATACTGAAAACATCATCGTTTAATACATCAAACGTAAGAACGGATATTTAAATAATATGTGATCGCTACGCTTCAAGGACTGTATTGCAAACTTACACAAAATATAAAAAGGGTTATTTTCTCAAATTCTGAAGCATACGGCGGTCCATCGTCGGGCCGAAATAATGATTAATGATGGCAAATAAGCGGGTGTGCGTGTTCGAGACGCCACAAAAAGCGTTGGCCGTGCACCGAGGTGCAGTGAACTGCCCCGGGATCATTCTTGATACGTTGTAGCCATTTAGATATTGTAAACCAAGAAGAATATGCATCGGAAAAGAATAAATATTCGTGCAACCACATATAACCTGTTGTAATAAACATATTTAAGTTGCTACACATAAAGGTTTTTTTTTTAATTAAAATTCAAATAGTTTTCTTAATTTACTTGCTTTAATTCTTTGGTTTCCACATGTCCTTGAGCATGTGTATTGTAAGTACATAATTGTTTTATTTTTAAATTTACCTATCCACGTCGTTGGTGGTTGTTAGTCGCTAGTATGCTTTTCTTAATACATAATAACTCTTGGCGAAAGATTAACAATAATACCTTACATAGGCCGTTATTTTTTGGCTTCAGTTTATACATCAGTAATTTTAAATTGTATAGTATAATATAGTATTTTAAGCTATGATATATATAATGGTATGATAAGCGACTTTCGTTGCTGATTGTACAAGTACCATAAGGTGGCGATGTCAACAAATTATTATATTTTTTTTGTACATACATAATATAATAACATACCTACATAAAAATATAAAATGTAGATTTTGTAGGTACGTACTTATTTTAATATAATACACCATACATTTCCTGAGTTATCAGTCACACTCATTAAAAAAATGTGACTGCCATGAAGTACTACAATGAGTAAAAGATAGGTAAGTAAGGGTTTAACTTGATGCTCATGCTTAATTTCTTCCACGAGAATTAAAATATTATAAAAATAAAATAAATACTGTGTTAGTAGCGGGTTTAGAGATTGTTCACATTTTAATCAAATACCACTCACAAATTTCAATCCTACATACATATAATACCATGTTAATCGCTAGTAGCAGGGCTGTATTTTTGCTTACTAACTCAATCGTATGACAAACAACTACAACAAAAAGATTACAAAGCAAAACAAAATTTCTCCGTATAATTAAGTTTCAGCGGATGCTGACTGGAGTATTAATCAATTGGTATAATTAATTTCGGTGGCAAGCTGGCGATAGGTACGTCAGACGCACTACGACAGGTGGGCGCAAACGCCTCAAACGGCCGCAAATCTACAGGAAACTGGGCCTAATTAAGGGCCACAAACCAAAGTATTAATGAAATAAATTTACCGTAATGTTTTACTTCGTGTATACCGACTTTAATAACATTAAGACTGTATTGTTAGTGTTATAATTTGATACGACTTAGTCTTGATCTTAATTTATAATTTAAGGTAACAACAATTTGCAAGAAATGCTTAAATGGTTATTAAATAAATAATTATCAGAGAAATGACGTCAGCAAAAATGTTTACATTGACTGAGCATGAGCAAGATGTAACCCGTTAACTGCAGCCTCACCACGTTGACAGACTGTTGGACATCTGACACTAATGACAGTCAACCCTCTCGTGCACATGTCATGTCATATGAGACCAAATTATAGCTTACCACTTGTCACCTAACTTACATATTCAACAAAATTCAAAAAAACTTATTTAAGCGTGAAATTATTTGTTGTAATGTGGGTATTTTTGGCTTAGAACAGTATTCAACAGAGTTTACAAACTATTCTTGTGTACTTAAGTATGGACAATCGCATTAAATTTAAATTAGACTGCTTTACCTACGACTAAACGGTTATCAAGATAAGTTGTGGGTGCAGAGGTTCCCTTAACTGAAATCGTCATAAATGGTAAAATATTAAAATCAATATCTATTAAATTAAATGTAGTTGAATTTACAAAAACTATATTTATTATTCATCAGGAATGTGTAATGCGAATATGTTATTGGCCTTGGAATCTGTGAATATACTATTGGCCTTTCAAAACACAAGTACCCATATGAACATATACGCAGAGAAAATTCACCTTTTATGGTCAAATGTAGACAAGAAAGGGCAGCGGAGTGTGGGAAAGGAGATTCAGTCCAGTGTGCTGTCGAGACAGAAATTACTTTTTATTTTTTTTTCTTATTCAGTGATCCATTTTGAGTGGAACGTTTTGATGACACGACGTTCCAACTATGAACTATATTTGTATAACTTTCTTTATTCTAAATAATGATATAATTATTATTTGTTATAATTATTACCCTAATTTATTGTAATGTTATACGTACAGGTGATTGACATTTTCTCATACTACGAAGGTTGTAAAGCAGCAAAAGCATCTTTTATTACCTTAGATCATTACGAAGATACACATATTACGTAGGTATGCTAACTTTTAGCCCAGGCGTTGTAGCATTGTCCTGGAAACCTTAGACTTAGAGCTTAGTGTCTGCCCAGTATTGTTAAGCCCATAATATTTGACGTAAGCACATATGCTTACATGTGCATGCAGTGGTAGAGCCATGCTTGCTTTCCTATCACCTTATCCCCCTCTCCTCTTTCCCATTTCCTAACCTCTCCTCTCTTCTTTAACCCTCCCCGCAACCCTCATCACCTTGAAAGGCGGGCAGCGCACTTGCGACTCTTGAGTTGCAGGTGTCCATGGACGGCGGTTGTCACTTACCATCAGGTGACCCGTCTGTTCGTCTGTCCGCCTATAGTATAAAAAAAATATGTATGTACATTGTTTAGTAGCTGCAGTGAGAGCCGTACGTATCCTCAACCTCCCTAAACTAAATATATCATACTTTTAATGTCACCTTTTAAAGAAAACAAAGAAAGGACCTATTATTGTACTTTAAATGTCTTATTAGTTTTGTGGTTAGAGATCCTGGCTGCTTAGCAGGACGTCGTGGGTTCGATTCCCAAAATTTGGACAAAATTTTGTGTGATCCACAAATAGATGTCGCGAGTCTGGGTGTTCTTTGTGTCCGTTTTCTCAATGTTCGTAAAGTCTCTCGCGATACAGGAATCAGTCGTAATGCAGGAGTTATCAGGGAGATAAGATTTGTGGGGATGTAGAGTAGGTATAAAATAGCCTTACATGCAGGGTATTAAATGCTTTCAAGCAGGAATCCTTACTTGATAGCATTTAAAAACCATTTTACTTTCATGTAAAAATTATAAAAAATATAAAACGATTATATCAATTGCCAACAATCGTAAAATACAGCTTTAATTACCGCATATTAACGTTTGATACACTCTAATTAAAATCGTCAGTACCGCGGCACGGACATCAATCACCAACGTGTAATGTTCCTGCACCAAGTTACAATTAAAGTAAACGTTGTAATTAATACGTTTTTGATTTCCATTTGTATGTGGAAACGTACTGAATTTCCAGACACAGAATTTAAAGAAATTCTGCCTCTACCTTTGGGATCTCTCTCAAATACCGTGACAAAGGAATCCTAGTGCGGGAATCGTCTTTTTAAACAAAAAAAAAAGATCCATGAAACCAGGATAGACAAAGGCTCGTAACTTTTACTGGACCTTTGCAAGGAGGAGGGTTATGTTTTACAATTGCTGTATGTATATCTATACAAGTGTCTTTATACAAGTGTGATTTTTTTCGTTACGACCTTGAGCGCGAATGTCTTGATTCATTTTGACATTGACTCATTTGACTCATTTTCATAGTTAGGAGACGTTTCGAGAACAGGCGGTAAGAAAGAAAGAAAGTTATCAGTTCACTTGTTTAATCTTTTTTCGTCATCATTTACACTACCTACTGTGTAAATGATAACGCTCACGAATCGTATCTCTGATAACTCCTGCATTACGACTGATTCCTGTATCGCGAGGGACTTTACCTGTGGCAAACGCTTCTAATTAACTTACACAGTAACTGTAAATATGTATATGCAACATCTTTATCACAGGTACATTTTCCTCTTGTATTTCGCTAATAAAAATTAACACACATATAAATACCCAAGTAAGAAAATAGACACATATAAACAAATATTTTCAAAAAGAGAAAATCAAAACTGTAATTAACTTGCCTTGCTCTTTCGTTAATATAGATTTTGTCAACCAATTCAGATATCTTTCAAGAACATTACTTCTTCTGAATAAAATATCAACTAGTAACGTATGCAATATTTCATTATGGTTGGTTGGCTTTCTAAATTCGTTAAATCATCCAAAGAAACCAACAAAGTAACTCATATGTGCCTTTATAATATTAGTTTATATTAAGAAGTTTTTTAAGAGACTAAAATAGTAATACACTGGTAGGTACAATATATTATTTTTAAAATTAGAACGCAAAGAATAAAAAAAAAATTAAGTAAAACCTAGGTAGTAGTAATTGCGAGATAACTTTGCGAAGAATGTACCTAACTAATGAGTAAAACAGGTTTTGAATAGCTGATGGCAGCAGAATGTCGCTCTGTGGAATACATAAATAAGTTTTAACATCATTTAATTATACCTTTTAAGTGTCCTCTTGCATATTCAACGATGGAAATAACTGCTAGAGGCTATAAGTTGTTGTGAAAGATCATTTATAAAAATTAAAAACTTGTGCTCGTCTGTTTTATACTTACTTAGGCAGGGATGGACAACTGAAACGTACCTTTTGTTTGTATCTTACTACCATGTGCTTAAAATATGAATAAAAAGATGTACTTATTTTATGTTAATGTTACAAGACCTTTAATAGGTAACTGTTCAAACTATTTATGCGATAATATCTTATTTATAATATGCAATATATAATAAGCAATATATAATATGTCTGTCTTTTTATATTTATGATAAACCCGAATGTTTGATTGGATGTTTGTTACTTAATCACGCCAGAATAGCTGAACCGATCTGGATGAAATGGCGCAAACATAGGTCTTAATCTACAATAGCATAAAAATTTCGTCCGAACAAAGTCGCGGGCAACAGCTCGTTTAACATATATTTCTATATATAAGTATCAAATGCCTTACTACTTGTAGCAGGTAATACCAGTACCAGGTACTTATACCTAATTCTTAAAATTGGTACAGTTAGCAAAAAAAGGATATCCTTATATTTTCTAAATAATTAAATATTGCTTGGTTATAAATAAAAGATGATACTTGTTTAATTTTGTTACGATAACTACATACTAATAAGAGAAGTGGAAAAGTTAAGTTTCTAATGGTACAAGGCATAGCAGGATAACCTGCGGCGTAGATACAATACACCTACCTACCTAACTATGTTTCCGTCGACGTTTTATATGATGTAATTTTTTCAAAACCTGATCAGGCAAAGCTTAAAATTAATACATTATTATTACAAATTAAGCAAATTGTACCCGTCGTCGTCATAGGTACCCACTGGACAGGCTTTGTTGCCTAGTGCTGGACCAACGGATGTTTCGTGTTCATTTTATTGTTTTTGGTAATTGAAAAAATACAGGTATTTTGTATTATCAGTACTTACCTAGTTCATTTAGTTGGTTTGTTTTTAGTAAGTTTATGTTCTATGTAAACATAAACTTACAACAATAAAAAAATGTTTATCTATCATATCAAGTTGTGTGCTATCATTTTGAGGAAATTAAAAACAAACAAAATTGGATGGCAACATATTTCGAGTAACGAAACCAAAGGTACCAAAAACAACAAAGACATATAATCGTCACACATCCACTAGAATGTAGCCACGAGGCATGAGCATAATACACGAAAAAGAAGTCCTATCTGAGAAATCGTAGGGTGTAATTAAGGCGGCCACCCACCGCAGCGACCTCGAGGCCTTGACCGACACCCGTAATGAGTTCACCCGGCTAACAGACAACGACTCCAGACGAACAACTAGGTAGCCCAATATACATAACTGCCTACTGAAACATCATATGTCGGCCTTTATGATTGTTCAAAGAAAATATAGATCTAGATATAACGTCGATAAATATGTATCTACCTACATATGTAGGTATACAACCAACACAAAAAAATAAACATTGAAAAATATACTATCTATACTCATCCTTCGTGAATCTCAATAATCCATGAAAATTGCATACGTTCGGTAAAGATGAATACGACGCCATATTGTTGCATTGCATTTCTCATGCAATGTCCCGTTCACAAAACAAAAATCAAACAAAAGGAAAATACCGACAAGCCGGTTACTAAAGTTTTTTACTTTATTTCAGCGGGACTAGCTAGCATCGAGTCCCCATGACGAAAGGTTCTATGTCGCTGGCGACGCTAAACTTAAAACTTCTGTTCATAAAAGGCTTAAGTTTCTCAAAGCAGGTTTTCGTTAAAGACATTTTGTTTTTCAATATAAAAGCTCCGATATGAGAGCTCCGCCTACACTTGATTTAAAATTAGAATTCTTGCGTGACAAACGCCGGTAACTTGGAATTAAATAGTAAAAAGTTAAACTTTATTCAGAAGTGATAGAGCACAATATTCCACGGTAGTTTATATGCCGTAAGGTGGGTTGCTCCGTAAATGCTATTGGCCCAATCGCTCAATGTGAAACAAACAAGAAATATGAGAGTAAACGAGATAGCGTTACTCGGTCTGTTTGCGATGCGCCACTAGAACAAGTTTTGAATTGAACAAGTTTTTTTTTTTTAAATTGAAGTAGGTAATATCGATCTTTAGCACTACGATCCAATTGTGTATTTAAAATTCTACGGTTCCAGAATTAAATAACGTAAAACTAAAAACTAATCATCATAGTAGAACAAACACACCTAGCATAATATGAAAGAGACAGCAGATTATTTTGTCCCTTTGTGTGAGCGATACAGAAAATATATTTGATACAATTACTGGCTTTCAGAAATGACTTAAGCGACATAAACGTAGTGTTTAATTTTGAACCATTAAATGTAGAGTTTTGTACAAATGTTGTTCACACCTTGTTGCGTGTTGTTGCACTTTGTTACTTATGTTTGTATGGAAGTGGGCATGGCGGCAAGCAAGCAGTGACGATTCGTTTAGTAGACAGTTGACAGTCGCCACGCCACACTGACATTCCGATAGCAACGCTGATAACAATTATTTGTACTGATCATTTTTTTTGCTGACTGTTGGTGCTTAGTGTTTTAGGAACTGTGTGAACTTTATGTGATCGGATACAATAATATACTTCAGTTTAAGTGTAGTGCTGTGTTTAGTGATTGGATAATGACTGACATTTTTGTGTTCGCTGTACATAACGGTGAACTGGCATCGTGCTAGTGTGTAAGTAACTTCTTTAATGCCATAATATTATGTACCTACTAAGCACCTGCTATTTGACTATCGCTATCAGATGATGCACTTATCTCTACCAAGCGACTAGTACTGGTACACGTTTGGATCAAATACCTACAGTACCTATATTTTGAGTGTGTCAGATAACTCGAAATACTCCTTTTAAATATGATATTGCCTAAACAAGCATAGCGACCGTCACGTGAGCCTAAAATAAAGTTTTCTACATTTTTTTATAATGAAATATAAGTTTATTTGAACACATACATACATAGTAGTACACATGGGTACATATATGTACCAATGTGTATGTACCCATCTAATGAATCAAACCCTACATATATATATATATATATTTTATGCGATAGGGGGGCAAAATATATCTATATCTATAGTGTCTAAGTACTCCCAGGACTAATAAAAAATGTAGTCACTCAATGAATACCTATTTATTCTATGGGAACAATAATTTTAGGGTTCAGTAGCAGTGCCATTTTCTATAAGACAAAGTTTCCCAGTCGGGGTAAATCCAGGGCCAGGTGGGTGTTACTTTAGGAGGAATACTGAATACTGAGTCTACCTATAACCATCATTATTACAGCTTAGGACGTCCACTGAGCATAAATCAGCGAAGCGGCATAAGCAGCAGGATTTAGTAAATAAATGTGCCTTCGTTCAAATAAACCACACCTTTTTTCTTAAATAAAAATAAGCTTTACGTTACTTAAAGCAATATATTTTTGCAAATCGTTTATATTATTCATGTATATTGGCAAGTAAAATTGATGAGGAGATACGACTGCACGGATCGCGATTTAGTGGTCACCTCGCCAATAGGTACACTGCCGCGCCGACTGCTGCGAGTTCGATCCCCACACGGGACAACACTTTATGTCAATTAAAAATTGTTGTTCTGAGTCTGGGCGTTCTCTGTATTCATTAATTAATTTGAATGTTTATAAAGTCCCCGCGATACAGGAATCAGTTCTAATGTCGGGGCATTAAAAAATAAAAAATAGATTAATTATTTTTCGATGTACCTACCTTATTACTGTAAGCCTTATAACCTGTGAATAAATTAAATAATGTTTATGTTTCTTGCTTCTACAACATAGCTGCTTAACTAATCGTGATTGATTGTAAGACATTAGATGAACGATTAGTTATTACTAGTTCGAAGTGTCTAATTGTATGTATAAACCTGTTCTGTTTTTTTTTACTTTTTTTTAGCATATCCGCCGTTCGAGATGTAACGTTGTTTGATATTTTGGAAAGAAAACTCCCGCATTGGGACTGCTTCCTATGTCACGGGATCCTTTAAAAACATACAAGCAACAGACACAAATAACGCCTTTAGCATCCAGTATATCCCCGATACCTTCCTCAGGTCGTTAGTCCATCTGAACAAAACATACATATAGATTCAAGACAACTATTTGTGGATCACACAAATAGTTATCCCGTGTAAAGATGGAATCCACTACCCCTGGCTTAGCAGTCAGCATCACTACCCACTAAACCAACAAGTCAATCTACTAAATTACTAGTACACAATGTATTCTATATAATTTTTCTACTTTGTGTGTTTTCATTAATTTTATTATTATTAATTTGAAAATAAAACCATTGAACAGAGTTGAAATTAACTACTATATAGAGTGCGTTCAGTATTGTCTAAAAGGCATACGGGATATGAGATCCACCCGGGTGAGGTCGTGAACGGTAACTAATAAGTAACACATTACCGCATTACAGCTAAAAGTTAGTCAATGGTAAATATGTTTAAAATGAATACTCTGAAAAGAGAACTTCTGCTTTAGGCGTAGGTGAGTATCAAGTAATTTGATTAAAACAATGTTTCTTCACTGTATGCACATAGCTACATACTGGGTGTACGTACTCTACAACGAATAATTACAGTACACAATCAATTTACCAATTACTGTTGCACTGCATTGCACCTACAATCTGAAAATATAAGCCTCGATAGAAAACGAGATAAATTAATTCTTAACATAAACTTCACTATAAAATGATAAGGTGTCAAAACTTATAAATATAGAAGTACATAGTTCATTTCAACAGTTTCTTAAAGCATACGAGCAAAAGGTCGGTATGCAATCCGAGAACTTAAAAATTTGAGTATCTGCATCTGGCAGGTGCGTAAAGCCCTATAACAGTTATTGTAAACTAATTCTCACCTAGGCACTATTCGAAGGCTTTGTGCTTATAGGGCGGGCCGCCTGGGCGGTTACAGAGCCGACACGCCCACCGACGATCGAAGAGCCGACGCTCTCAATGTTCAGGTTCTAGTATATAATATGTGTTCCGTGATCTGAATCTGAAAGCGTGGAAAGGATTGTACGTATATACTGTATACTGAGAATACGGATGTCTCTTGTTATATGTATAAACTATCTGTTTTCTTGTGTTTCTGAAGTTCCGTTTGCGGCTATAAGTTGGTTCGATAGTGTTTTTGTTAAAAGAAAACTGTATATGAAACATATTTAGAAGTTATTATTAATTGAATAAAATGTAAGTGTCTTTAAAACAAAAAAAAAATCTATATATTTTCAATTTGCATTTCTGGCCCTAGGGAAAAGGTATGTATAGAAACTTTAAAAATAAGTCAAGTATAAACTTGAGATTTTTCTTAATTGTCTGGCCTTGTATGATTGATGATGCCTGTATGTGTTATTTACACTACATTAAATACGTTTGTTAACTTAAAGTTATAAACAGATAAAAAAAAAACCTACTCTAGATAAACGTGTAAAAAAATTATCGTTTTATAGTCAAATAATTATTACATGTTGAAAATACATTAACCGCAATATTCACTTTATCAAATGGACTTTCGGTAGCTTTGCAAATTGAGCTTTTTATATTATTGTTATTTTAGTATTACACGTATGATGTGGTATTTTGAGTTGTCAGTAGTAGTAGTCAGTCAGACTAAGTCAATCGACCAAGAACATACTAATATACGATGTCACACCTTATAAAATAATATTATTCGACACGCAAGTCGTACCATCTCAGAACTAATATAATCTCTTAGCTGCACTACCAAAAATTACACAAATCTATCGTATAGCCGTTCCCTTCTTCTTCTTCAGATTAGTTTCTTTGAACATACAAATAACAAATTATATTATTAAGATTAGAGCCATGCTTAGGCACGAATGAGCTGGTTCGCCCGGTGCGATACCACGGCCTCACAGAAAATCGGTTGTGAAGTAACGCTTGCGTTGCATTTCCCCGAAATGAGTGAGGTTTCCGGAGGTCCAACTCCCCCTCCCCCCTTTTCTAGCCCCTCATCTCCTTTCTCCTTTTTTCTTTCCGCTCCCTGCATCCCCCATCCCTCATCACCCTCAAAGGCGGGCAGCGCACTTGCGACTCTTGAGATGCGGGTGTCTATGGACGGAGGTTGTCACTAACCATCAGGTGACGAGTCTGTTCGTCTGTCCCCCTATAGTATAAAAAAAAAGCTCCCCGGACCCCCCTATCCCTCATCACCCTCAAAGGTCGACAGCGCACTTACGACTCTTGAGTTGCAGGTGTCCATGGACGCTTGTTGTCTGTCTGTCTGTCGTCTGATTGTCTGTCCACCTATAGTATAAAAAAAAACATAAACAACTCTCCTGTATGTGTGTTTGTATGCCTATCTAAGTAAGAACAAAGTAACCCTCTACACTATACGTGAAGGTAGCAGAATAATACACATTACATCTCTTTTACTATTATACAATGTAACCATGTTGGTACATAGTAAAAGCTCAATAAAACTCCTATTATGGTGTTCAAGTGACAAATCTGTGTTACTCGAAGTGCGTGCCGTGAATTTATATTGAACATAAACAGTAGTGGTATCTGTGTGTTAATACTGTTTACTCGTCCGTCCGCTGTTTTCTAAATTCACTAGCTTTTGCTTATTAATACTTCATACACGTGGAAGATAGATGACCTCTAGCAATACATCTGTAAGTTTTTGTGTGATCCGTGTACAAGCACACAGACGGACAGACCACAATTCTAAAAACTGTTGTTTAGGTTTCTGTTGCTCTAATAAATACCCACTATATTAGTTTTCATTCTTCGTTCGGCCTATTACAATTTTATTATGTGATTGCAACAAGTGACAGGTATCTTTATACTTACCATCACTAGGCTCCATGAAGTTTTACCTTATAAGACAATATCTAAATATGAAATTACAGCATTACCTAGTTAGTGTATAACTAACTAGGTAATGCTGTAATTTATATTATATGTAAGCCGATAAATTGGTGTAGGATTCAAGTACCAAGTAACTGTAGTAGTTCTGGTTAATAAATCCAGACTTTTGTCTTCTTGTTTCTATTCCTCGTCAAGTCTACTAAAGAAAAAAGTGGTTATAAAAGTTTTACCCATAAGAATCCATGAACGACAAGTGACAGAAAACATGCCTTTATTTTGAATATTCATATCGAATCAGAATAGAATTATGATTCACTGTGTTTGTCAAGATAGTGCTCAGGGGAGAAGAAACTCTTTAAGTAGAATGGAAAAATCTTTCTATTTCGAACATACATTTCCGTGCAAGAGACAGTAGTAAGTGTATACCGGTGTTAAGTAATCAGTGAGGGATGTATCACACCCCTTCCGTGATCCATCACGCACTTCAATCAGAACGAACACTCTCTCTGATGTCTTGAAATAATTAGTAATGTAATAGAAAAGTTTTGATTATATTTTGATATTAACTTTGGCTCCTTACGTTACCTTAAGCAAGTAAGTTCTTTAGTACATTAGCCTAAGTTGTATTTGTAACGTAAACTTTTAAATTTACTATTTACTGTATTATTTTCTTTTTATTTTATTTTAATGTTGGGTACACATAAGTTTATCGTATCTCTTTCCGAAACAATACCTTGAAACTTTAATTCTGCCTTTGGCATACTCACTTGTAATGCGATATTTAAAATAACGAAAATGTCCTAGTTTCATTCGCGCACCAAACGTTTGTAATTAGCTCATCGATCCCAGAATATTTTAGCCCGTTTTTCTAACTGACAGATGCGTCTTCGATGTGCGTCGCAGTACATTTTCTAACCAAAAAAGATAAATTATTAATCACAAGAAAATATTGTTTATGTGATATCACAAATTAACGAGTCTTGGTACGACTTCATGGGTCTGGGTTAATGGGAAGTAACTAATCTATAAGTTTTGATATGCAGTCAAAATTAATAACATGTAGAGCTTGTTTTGTGTGGAAACCTCACAGGTCATCACCTCACCGGGGCCTAACGGGGAGATGGTATGTCGGACTCGAACCGACTAAAAACACACAATGTTCCGGCATGGAGTCTCCTGGCCGGGGCGTCAGGTCTACCCTACAAAGGAAATCCCTGTGAACCACGACAGACTTGGTCGCTTGTTGGAGGCGACCCCGCTATAGTATGATCCAAGCTCTGATTCAAAGAGGCGCGCGCAGAACACGTCACGCCACCATCTCGGGCCTGCTTCTGTTAGGACGACAGATAGCCCTGTCCCTGCCCAGGACACCAGGACTCTCCGATTCTTGGTGTGTCTACCGCGGGACCGAAAAGTGCTAGTTCTCTCCCGTTCCTTTTCCGCCGCTTCCTTGGCATGCATCACTACCTCACAGAATGAGGCGGCCAAATCCCAATACTCTCGCGCTGGACCGTCTGCATAATCATGGTCTCCAGCTAAAGGCTACCCACACCGTTAGCCGCTACGAGGTCAGCACGCTCCAGCACCAAAATATAGAGCTTAATTATCAGTATCTTTGGATTACATTTGCTTAGAAATGTGTTTTGTAAACCTTTAAGGAGACACAGATTTAAATATTTTTTTACCTTTTAAGGAACGGAATCCAAATTATATTAAGTTTCAATATTAGTTATTATAGAAATAGTACGAGATGTGCTACATCCTCAGATCATACGTATAGGAACTAGCTAGCCTATCTTATCATCTAAAGACCATTATAAAAAACATTCAAGGTTGTCTCTTATGGTTTTTTTCATCATCCATCAACATCAGCCTATCGCAGTCCACTGCTGGACATAGGCCTCTCCCATTGCACGCCACTTCGATCTATTTTCGGCTTCTCGCATCCAGCTCCTGCCAGCCATCTTGCGCAAATCGTCACTCCACCTGGCCTGTGGGCGTCCTACGCTACGTTTTCCGAGACGCGGTCTCCACTCAAGAACTCGTTTTCCCCAACGGTCGTCGGTTCTGCGGCTAATATGGCCAGCCCATTGCCACTTCAGCCTGCTGATCCGGTGGGCTATGTCGATTACTCTAGTTTTCTGCCGGATCACCTCATTCCTGATGCGATCCCTTAAAGAAACACCGAGAATAGCCCTTTCCGTGGTTTTTTTAGATATCGTTTAACAAAAACAAAAGAAAGAAAACCAAGATAAAAAATTCAAACTTAACTGTGGCAACAGCTCAAAGGCAAATGAGAAACAAATTTAAGACCTACTGATAAACATTGACAAGATCCCTTCTTTCTTTCTCATTTTGCGTCATCCCTTTCCAGGGTTCTAACAAGCTGAACACAAATACATCGTTTTTTTGGTGTGGAAACCCCTAAGTGTCGTCACCTTACCAGGGCCAAAGGGTAAAGTGTCGGACTTAAACCCACACAGGGGTCCATCATCGTGTTTTGTGTGACCGGGGTCTAAGATATAGGTACCCTAGAATGGAAAACCATCTGACACCCGTCAGACTTGACAGCCCCCTCTATGGTGGAAACCCCTCTCTGGTGTTTTTAGCTGTACCACACCGACTCAGGTCAGCTTCTACTTGGGTGACAGACCCCGTCCTCCACCCTCTGTCATTATTAAAGTGACTGGTCCATATTAGTGAAATGCTCTGTTCCCTTGGTCTATACCAAGGGGACACAGCTTTATCAGGCGAAGCACATTTAAAAATTAAACTAGAATTTACCTAAAAAGCCATTCCTAATTTAAATCCGATATTTAAATTCTAATTAAAAATATGCTGTGATACACCGCATATATTTACATATTTAATTGCAAGACGTCAGTAAATAATCATATTACCTATGAGCATAGTAATTAAAAGAACGTCGACCCACAGCTTACGAATATTTATGTATGTACGTGCAGTAAGTCAGAACTATGAATAAACACGAATAACCACTAAATTAAACTCGTTTACTTGTCATTAATATTTATGTCTATAACATTAATGTTGAGTTTTCTCACATATCAAACCTCTGCGATTTACATTTCTCTACAGTAGTACACAGGCAACTGTAGAGAAACTCTAGTATATAGTTTATCTACAGTTGCCTGGAAGAATTACACGTTAGAAATGCGATTTTGAGTTTATCCATTCGTAAGGAGACTTCCAAACACATTACTAGAAAAAACAACATTTAGACATCTCAATATATTCAGGAATATTGAACGACTTAGACCACTTTATGAGGTAGCGATACATATAATCATATGTTTTTTATTAAAATCAGAATATAATATAAAACTTATTTATTAGTTTAAGACAGTGGTTTTATTTTATGTAGGTTAGCAAAACATTCTATAAATTTTGAATAGCCAATATTACATTTTAATATAATAGGTAAAAAAAAAATTAGATCTGCCTAATCAACACAAAGGCCTACAAAATAATCATAAAACTCCTGCCACTCATCCGTCAACTTTAAACCGTTATTTTATTTCAATCTACCCGAAATGCAGATGCTTATACATATATACATACATACATACATACATACATACATACATACATACATACGCTCATGCCTGTATCCCTGAAGGGATAAGCAGACGTGCATTACACACCCGCATTTTGCTGATTGCAATATGGTTTAACAAACTTAATAAGTGCCAAGCTTATTATTGCCGTCAACTTGGCACTTTAGTAAGGAAAAATGGAAAATTCAGAATATATTGAAAATAAAAGGTAAGCATAAGAGAAGTCATACTTGCTGCTTTTTGTTTTTAGAATTTTCATAAATAATACTTCCACTAGCATTTCAGTATCTTACATTTTAATATGTGATATTTCTGCTTTATTTACATCTAAATTTACCTGAATCTTATATAGATTCAGTTAAAGTAATAATATATAAAATCAATTTGTTCAGGGTATAAATTAAAGTAAGTCAAATAAAAAATTAAAACTTGGAGGCATGTCGTCCCACTCGTAGACGCGACAACAATTTCAGTTTCGTGTATCACAGTTTCCCAGTATGACCCTCGAGTGATCCATCACGAATCAGCGCCTACACCGGGGTGGGTGATGTTCCTCGACATTTACGAGCAGAATTATGACGCATATCTTCCGCCACATACACATTTTGTCACAATAGACCCTTATAACCTTGTTCGCTTTATTTATTACCTCATATTGCTACCACTTTAACCCGTCTTGGATTGGACCAGTGAGATCTTTTATTCTGTATAAAAAGCATTTGGACAATGTTATTTAAATGTTGGAATGTATGCGATTAACTTTTAGCATAACATCGTTAAAGTTGTGCTTGTAAGGATTACATACCTTAAGGATTCTGTTATGCCGGACAGTAAATTACATATTTTTATTTGTATTCGAAAACCTTTCTTCATATCACTTCAGCGGCTCTTTTAGGTTCTCAGTCTTTTTGTTGAGCTCAATAATAAATAAAATTATACTTTTACTATTTAATTACCGAATTAACATAGCTACAGGTATAAAGTATAGATTATAAAACATTTACAAATATAAAATATTTTTGATTTAATTTACACACATAGATAAAGGTAATCATGTCGTATTTTTGATAATATAGATATATGATATATTGATTTGAAACATTCATAAATTCCCGATTTTTATTAAATTTTATTTAATGGACATTGGGCATGTTCATTTAAAAATAGATGGATCAAAGTAAAGTATGGTAGAGCCATGCTTAGGCACGAATGGGCCGGCTCGACCGGTGCGATACCACGGCAGAACATCCGCGACAAAGTCGGCAACGACATTGGGATCATCCGGCGAGAAGCAAACCTGCCTCCATGGGTAGGATGCAAAGAGTGTTCGCATTCCATCCCAGTCTGCTGACCTATAGTGCTATACGCTGCGGCTGGCTGTAACTCGCGGCCGCAGCGAGTGAACGAGTGGCACTATACTCCTAATCAGGCAATGGTCCGAAGAGCCAAGAGGGGCCTCAATGGATACTTTGTTGCCGTCAGGATGTGAGGTCAGCAGCAGATCCAACAGTGAAGGCACGTGGCTTTCTGCATCTGGGATTCGCGTAGGCGTTGCTACCAGCTGCGTCAAGCCATATGCCAAGGCAAAATCGTGAACAGATCTTCCCGCATGATCGGTTTTGCGCGAACCAACCCTTTCGGCGTGATGGGTGTTAAAGTTGCCAAGAATCACGATCTCTGCGGATGGGACCTGCCGGAGCACTGAGTCTGCAGCCATTTGGACGTGGAGAAGAGATATAGCTTCACTCTGCATCCTCTATCGCTTGTATCGTGGGGAGTGTTCAGAGGAATTGTTCGGACTTATACCGGTTGCAGGTTTCCGCCATCGTCCTACGCGACAAAATATCCATCCCCATCACTTGGACGATTGGCAATCCATCACTGTGCGCTTCTCCAGAAGCTTTTAGCCTCGCACAACCAGCTTATGGAACAAATTGTCGCCTGCCGTATTTCCGAACCGATACGACCTTCAAACCTTCAAGATACGAGCGTAATCCTACCGAAAAGGCCGGCAACGCACTTGTGACTCTTGAGTGGCGGGTGTCCATGGGCGACGGTAGTCAAGAAAAAAAGTATTAATGACGTATGAGTTTGATCACGAAAATTAAATTAAAAAAGCTATGATACCTCGCCGTTGCTTACATTACGTGAAAATCAAAACTTTATATTTCGTAATCACTGACAATTATTATGTATGTTTCGAATTCCTACAATAGAGAACTTCATTTTCTTTGACTGCTAACTACGCTCATGAACTAAGTGTTTCGTCGTGTGGGGGTATATACTTACGGAAGTAAGCTAAACAGATAATTAATTAACCAGAAGACGAGTTTGTGGTCAATACCGAGCACGCATTATGACTTGCGTATGTAGATTGTATTGACAGACAGATAGATATGCGAATAATTCATATAAATGTATTAAATTTACTCTAGCAGATGAAAAACCCTTTCTATAGAAATCTACTGACATTCATCATACTAAACTACATTAATACTTTCATCACATAGTCACAAAGAAACCCTAGTCATTGACATCAGTTTTCATGTCAACTAGTTTTTGTCTCCCAAGAATATACGAGTATGTATAATTTGTTATTGCCACATAAAAAAATAATTGCTCCCCTGCCAGTTAGCTATGGTCAGATCAGATTGAAATAGAAAGTTAATACCATATGAAGTAGGTAAATTTCTAATGAAGGCAACATTCTAGCTTCCTATGGTAGTTTCACCTGCAGATGTTAAATAGCTGTTTTTTTATATATTAGGATTTTTTAGTAGAGATGTAATCATACCAAGTTGTGTTACTGCGTGGTTGATAACGTATATTTATACTAAAATAGTATATCATTAGTATTTATTACCGTTATAAAATTAACCAAACGGAAACTTTTGGTGTGCAGCGCCAGTCTTCTGTATTAATGTAAAACGAATGCTATATATGTATATCACTCGTTTTTTAATATATAAAATGTTAAAATGAGATATAAATATTGTCCGCTAGTACAAATTGTTAAAATCGAGGTGCTAGAATGACAACATTGAATACTACTACTTCTACACTATCCTGGTATATAGACGGATTAATTTAAACACCAAGTAAGTCAATCTTAGAAATTGAATTAACTGGCAATCACTTTCA
This sequence comes from Tyria jacobaeae, assembly GCA_947561695.1. NCBI lineage: Eukaryota > Metazoa > Arthropoda > Insecta > Lepidoptera > Erebidae > Tyria > Tyria jacobaeae. Next base: position 14,562,334 of record OX387218.1, read on the forward strand.
AATTCAAACTATTAAAGCCTGTTACAAAAAGCCTGGCAGAAAAAGTTAGATATAGACCGAAGGAGAAAATCAATATTTAGTTGTTTCGGTGCGAAATGAGGCAGAAATTATAATCATAAAAATCTTTACTAATATTCGTTTTATTTTATTTTCATCATTTTTATAAAGTTTGCAGCTTCTTAGTTGGCTAATTTTGTAGAACAAAAACTCGTCTACATGACACGGTAATTATAAAGCTTCCGTTTGTAAATTACTGGTTTTTGCTACTTAGTAGCAAATGTTGTATTTGTTTTAACTGCTAGTTTTTGTTATGTGCTATTCTGACTACTTAATAACATAATTATTTTTACTTCTGCTACCATCTGAAGTACGTGTTTCAAAAGCCAAGAGTTTATTTAACATTTCAACGCACCGAGGTAACTACCCTCTTCTAAAGGCGTTCCAAGTTCTATACCAACTATTATTTTATAAAGCATATAATATCATACATTCCTATCCTTTAGACGTTATGTGCACTGATACAATGAAGATTGACAAATAAGAGCATGCAATTGTTCACGATTGTTGCGTGAAAACATCGCATGTGAACTTGCTAATAACGGCCAGTCACGGACAAGACAATTACCAACTTATTATATGTATGTGTGTATGTATATTAGTATATAAGTATGTATAGGTTTACTCTTTGCTCTAATGTCGAGTACTATAATGTACTTCGTTACAGAAACCGTACCTACCTTTGTCTGAGTGTAAACACCTACAAGGGGAACTCCCCTTTTATGTGTTTATAAGATTTTTATTAAAGATAAGGATTAGGACACATTAGGCACAAAGGACACCCACACTCGGGACAACTATTTGTGGATCACACAGACTTTTGTCCAGTGGGAATCGAACCTGGGAATCCAAGCAAATGTAATGAAAAGTCGTCTATTTATTATAAACCTCTTGTTCTCAGAAGTTTTACCGTCGTCTACGCTCACTGCTAAGCTTCTATACAGTTGCAACATGATATCATTAACCTATATTATTTCTCAATAAATACTCTATGAAATACAAAAATCATTTAAATTCGACTGATAGTTCAAGAGATTAGCAATTAAACAAACAAACAAACATTTTTTTGTTCTAAATTAACGAATTAAATTTTACCATTAATGCTACTACTTTGTACTTCATATCTAAGAAAAAGAAATAATGAACACTCATTCAAATTATATTTTAGAAGTATGACATACTTCGATATCAATATCTGTCCTGTTGTATTATGAACAGGACAGATATCGATATCGCCCTACAGGAAAGAATAGACCTTCTTCAGAAGTAGAAATGGCATGTACTATATTAATTTGAATGTAATCTTAATGGTTCTAAGAACAACTCTTACATTTCTAAAAATTTTAAGGGTCTTAAAATTGTTCAATGAACTGTGATAAAGTAAACACACACACCGGAAAGTAGGTTTCACGTTTAGCAATAATCATAGTTCAGTGTGAACTGTACCCTGAATTTATTGTACATTACCCAAAAGAAAGTTGTGGTTACATTAATAAGGCTTCTTTTTTATTATATTTAAATTTAATGAGAAACTTGTTTTCGAGTTCTTGTTTTGTTTTATAATAAAAGGCTATGTTTCTAGAAAACAAGTTACTAACACGATCAAATTTAGTAGTTTGTGCTTTCAGATGTAAAGCTAACCGTAATTTTAGTTTTTTCGTGCATACAGTACATTGAACTACATCGCCTTCGTGCAATATGTATTATACAATTTTACATAAGTATATTGTGGGCGGCAGCCGGACTCACGCCATTCGATTCTCCGAAGAGGAAATCGTTACGGCCGGCAAATTGGACCCTAACCATTAGTTTGGACGGCCCCGCACGCAGATGTTTATTTACTCTACGCCATGTACCTACACACAACAAAATTTTGCTATAATAGCTAGTTATCCCTTTATAAGAAAATAATTTTTCTTAGTTCAACGAGCTGTTTAAAAAATTTAGCTTTGAAATACCACTTAAGTTACCATTCGCTTAAAAATAATTTATAAATATTATGTATAAAGTTAAAGTTTTATAAGTTATGGTTGGCAAAATGTAGGGTTTTCAGACGAGTATCCTACCCTTCGGGGTTACTGATGTGAGTGTATGTATGTACATGTCAGCGTGTTTGTGTCTATAAAGTAATAAGTTTTTTAAAGCAGTATAAATTATACATACCTTTATACCCCATTTCAAATGGTTAGCAAATTTGACGAGCTTCCTAAACTGCTCGTATCAATAAAGATTTAGTAGCATTAAATTAGAAATATTGTTATATCGTAAGCCCCGAGATTCTGAAGTCGACTCCTCTAAAAATGGGGCCATAAACAAATTCATAAGTAGGATCTGCTTGAGTTTTATGTTTTTTTAAAGGCTCCCCCTTGAGGGCGCGCCGGTAAAGTGAAACGCGGCGTAAAACCTGCGGATCCCTGCTGAGAAACAAGGGGAAAAGGGGCCTTAAATTTTTCTTTAGTTTTTTAAGAGTTTTCTTAAGAGCCCTGATTTGGAATTTAGAGAGGAGAGAGAGAGGGTTACTTTGACTGAGTTACTTTAAATTAAACGTTAGCTAAAACTAGTTTTTACCTTTAACTATACAAATTGGAGCATAACTGTAGCAACTTTATTAAGATTTCCAAAATGACGTAAATACAATTTATCCTGTAATTAAAATAAAAATATACCTTAAAGCGATATACAGAGTCAAAAAATAATATAGAGAGATATTTGTGAATTGTATTTTTTTAACGTTGGGCTTAGAAGTTCTAGTCATGATATTGTAATCGCTTAGACAAATGTTAAAAACAACCTAAACAAAAGAAAAAAATAAATAAAAATGCTGATTTGTTTTTGATAGTTATAAAAATTATTCATTATTTTTCACGGGTAAAAGGAAATAACATTTCTCCGCCCTTTCAGTGCAAAGAGAACAGACAACAATTTTTAATTCAAAACACACAACAACCCATACGCATTAAAATAGGTTTAACCGCCAGCCGTTCCATTTCCAAAAAATAAAATAAAACAAAAAGGCGCGTTCCCGCCATTTCTCCGGGCCGCACCGCAAATTCCAGTGGAAAAAATCGTATTTCGAACGCGGTTTGAATTTTAATTGACGTTGAGGCAACAACGCTATCGGTGCGACGAACATTTTCGACTTTACATTGCGCTCGGTTAGGGCTGTACTGTACGTTCAACATTGTGGGCCCACAACGTGTGGGCTATAAAAGTGACGCCACACGTCCGCAACCTCAACCTCCCTCGGTCGGTGCGTAGCCACGTAAATGCAAGGCTTGTCAATCTTTAAAACATATCCTTTTACAAACATCTGTTACTTGACACAGAGACCTATGTCTTTTTCTATAGCAACAATTTTGTGAAAGTAAATAAATACTTACCTACTTTACTACTAGTATAGACTGAGAACTGTGTTGTCATAGTTCACAGAGGTTCCTTCAGATTTTTTTAGAGTACGAATACTGTTGCCTTTTTTAATTCTACTTGAATTTAAAAAGATGTTTTAAATCTGTAACCTGCTACCCATCTCATTCTCATTGGGATATTTATAGGATCTATAATAAGTTAAATAAACAAGATCATACACACGTATCTAACGTCCGATCTACACTACGTATATTTTAAGTATTTGTTAAACATTTCATACTAACATAATAGTTCCACTTATTACGTATCTAAGTATATTATTCAAAACAAAATGTATGTATACATACATCAACGCTATACGTTATACACAAGCTATTATAATATTTTCATGTTATCTACGTCTGGATATCATAATTTTCAGTGATGTTCATAAAAATTTAATAGCTTTATTGTTGTCGGTCACGTGCAATACAGTTCATGGAGGCCGCTAAATTACAATAAACAATTTGGTGCGCTCATTATTCGCGAGTTCATCACGACGTTATCCGTACAAATTATTCGACACAAAGCCCGTAATGTCGAATGTCCGCGAGTAATTGCGAAATAACCGCGAAACAGCCTTCTCCTGTTACATTTAATTTGGCGCCTCTCTATTTACGTCAAATTGTCGATTAATCGTCGCTTTGGCTTACATTGTAGGCACTAACATTCTCTTGATGGAACTTTCAACACCTATTAGGACATAAAAAGTTTTAAGATTTCTTTCTTCTTATTTCTCAATTTCTATTTAAAAAGACAACTCGTCACTAGAAATTCAAATTAACGAACACAAAGAACACCCAGACTCTGGATAATTATGTATTTATGGATCACACAAATTTTTGCCGCTTGTTGGAATCAAACCCAATACCTCTGGCTCAGCAGACAGGATCACTAACCACTAGACCAACAGGCCCGTTCAATTGAATTTTCATGTCATGAGAAATCAATTGGACGGGTCTATACTGTACGGAATATTACCTATACTGTACGGTACGCTTAGGTGTAGCTATATGAGGTGTAGATTGCTAAGATGAGATGTGATAGCTAGTTCAAAATTTAAAGTATGCGGCTTCTCATAAACACAAACTCGAGTAGAATAGGTCCACCCCATCTCCTTCCGTGGATCTTGAAGAAGGCGATAGGATGTCGTTAGAGATTGGACTGATGTATCTGATGATATATATAGGTACAGTCTGTGAGCGGTTGACGGCAATAGCTTTACCCTATATTAAGTGGGACTAAATTGAAGTCAACTAAGTGTGGGCGTTCAAGCGCCTCTGCCTTCAGCGTGAGTGTAGTTATCTATGTTAAAACTTTTGGTACAAAATATTAAATAGGTACTCCAAGGGAAGCACCTGCGCTAGAAACTACATTTTATTAGTAATATCCTTATCGGTTAAAATATAAAAAGAACCAATTAAAAATCTTTGTAAATCTAAAAACTATTATGAACGAATTATCTTCTTTTTCAGATAACGCGATGCCTTCATTAGTATCCAAAGCATCGCTTGAAAAACAAAATCTTTCTCTGGAATAAACTTGATGAGAAATTAAAATGTCGTATGCAACAAAACGTAGAAAGGATTCGTCACGTGAATGATCACGCGTAGTGTAAAGGCGCGGCACACCGACAGCGATGCAAGAGATATGCAACACCGCCGCCTTGCCGCTCGACACTAACCCCCTGGTGCGCAAGATAAAATGCGAAGAGTTCCCCGCGATCAGAGGGAAGCAACACACAAGAGTTGGTATGGGGGTTCGAGATGAGATGGAAGAGGAGTTCGCCGTGAAGACAAGGAACACGCCGCCGATGGGGCCGGCGCCGGGACAGGAACACCCGCGCATGGAGCACGGAGGCAACGGCTTTTGGCTCGCGGCAGTAACCACCGCAGGTGCACCACACCCCATGCTTGAAACATGCACCGAAACCGGCTTCATAAACAGTCAACCTTCAATGGCAGAGTTCATGACTGCTTTACCGCAATTAGGTGGGGGTGAACTCAGTCCCCAACACACGCCGCCAGGATACGCACCTGACTTACCGTCACCCGGTGGTGGACTCAATGTTCCTGAATACCCCTGGATGAAAGAAAAAAAAACTACAAGGAAGAGCAGTCAGCAAGGTATGTACTTATATAGGATTTCTAAACTAACTAGTCTTTGTTATATAATATGAAAATTTAAATTATGATTTAAAAATGTTGAACTTTAAACCGACGAAAAAACAAGAGGTTCTCCAGTCAACTCAGTATATAACAATATATTTTTTTTTTACATTTTACAGGGTAATCCTATTTTGATCTATCTTGGACATAGGGCATACTTAAAAGTTACTCCCGTTTAAATTAATAAAAAAGTAATAATATAAGGAAAGACTGTTTGTTCACCCACTGACTTTTTATCTGTTAATCAATTCTGTTAATACAACAACAACAACTGTAAGTAAACATATCGCAGAACAGAGTTCAATTTGATGACGGATATGGAACTCCTTAATGTTTTACTGTAATCTTCAAATTTTTTAGGTCTTTTATTTATCTTAATAGGAACATAAAAGGTAATAAGATATGATTGATTTTAATTTATATTGTAGCATCAAATAATAAAAAAACATTTCTTAACAAAGTAGAAACCCGACAAAAGAAGCAAAGAACTGAAAAGCGAAAAATAATAGAAAATAAACTTGTTAGCCAAACTCCTTTACTATCGTAAATACCTAAACAAGTTTCAGTCGTTTGCCAAGCAGACAAAGAAACAAAATTAATTACAGAGCGCCAACTCAAAACTGTTTAGTTATTTACATCAGTGTACGAGTTTAGTTAGGCTTACAAGTTTATTATTTATTATGTTTTGATTCTATTTTCAGTTGTTTTGTGTTTTTTTTTATTGGTTTATTTCTATGAGCCTTTTTACTCCTGCATATAAATTGATTTAAAAGTCCAGGTAAAATATGAATAGCTTGTGAAACTTTGAAAATATTTTGAGTAAGTGCTTTAAAATCCTTATGCAATACAGAGCATATCAGAAAATAACTGAAATAGCAGTCGTATGCCATAACACGGCCTTCATTCCACCATAGAGGAACAGAACCTATCTACGAAAATAAATAATAATATTAACGGGCAAAAAACATTAGGTTTGTCTAACGAATAGAACTAACAGCTCAGTACACTGTTTAGTACTTTATTAATAGTGTCGTTTATTAAATGATCAAAACATCGATTAATTATGTATCTATTTTAACTTTCACTATTTTAGCACCTTCTCCTGAGATTTATTATTATTTATCATTGCTATACTCAGGTAATCAGACCTAGATTTTCAAATATTTATCAACGGCCACCATCTCGTAGTTCGCCTATACGAAAGTGGCTCCTCCATCAAAACACGGACATTCTCGTTTTCATAAATACGTCTAACTGAATCGTGAATAACTACTTTGAAGTCATTATGATGCCTTTCAACGGCAACAACAAATGGCTATTCAGCCATTGTGTTCTGGTTCACGGTCCCAGAGGTTCTTTAATGAACATCAAATTACTCTGAAATATATTGAATTGTATGGCGCGACGACGTTTTGTGTCTGTAACTGTTGTTAGGTGTGGGAGTGGTGTCGCTACGCGTCGGCAGTAGTATTATCCGAGCCACCGACTCGCTCCAACATGCCGTGTAACGGAACGGAATACCCGACATGCACTATAACCACAAATTATAAGTGAGAACACTTTAGAATATATTTTTAGACACTGACAACACTTGGTAGGTAAATGTAATGTATCAAAGTACCTCGACTTACATTGAAAATTATAAAAGTTACATTATTCCTGCCAATTTTAAATATACTATCTGTAACTGCTTATTAAAAAATACTTAATAATAAAATGTTGTTATTCGTAATCGAACGCGCAATGCTAGAAGTTTTAAGACTAAAGTAAAAAAAATAGTTAAAATAATGTATAAGTTTAATTAATGAATCTACAATGTACCTAATATTTCATCTGTCTAAAACTGACTCGAACTTAACTTTTTTCTTATTTTCGAACAACGATGGTGTTCATTTTTTACAATTAAAAGGTAAGTCATAAAAGATAGAATGACCCCAAATTTGTCGCTGGGACAAAGGTCTTCCATAGCAGAACAATGAGCTTTAGATGATCCATCACCATCCGTCGACCAACCCTCACCTGGTAACCGATACATCATGAGCATGTGATACAAATTGCGACAACCGCTACCCTGGGCTTGGGAAAATATTGGCACAAATTATTATTTGACATGATTGTACAGTATTAGAGCCAATTATGGCTTGACATTAAAAAGATGTAGCTTTTTGAGATATTCGAAATTCAAAATGCGAGTCGATTGATATATTTAGACTATCTTAGTTCCATCATTTCTAATTAAGAACAAATGGGCCGATTGTTATAATCTATGCTTTATTGAATTTGAATTAGCCCGAATAGCGAAGTAACTTTTGAAAAATAATAAAAATATACTAAAAAATATAAAGGAAAATTAATACTGCTCATCATAAAAAAAATATTCTGAAGCTATATGAAGTTTGCCGGGTCACCTAGTAGGAACTCATATTAACGAAAATGTGGAATGCTGTTGGTAAAGCAACACTTGGTAATGGTTCCAGCGATTATTAGAATTTGTAAATTGTTCTTAAATGATTTGAAATTAAATAGATATAATGTAAACAACATATCTATTTAACTTTTAATTCGATTAAAATAAAAATTAGATGTAGCTCCAGAAATAAGTATGTACTTACAATAAAGAACTTATTAAAGAAATTAAATTACTAAAAACAGAGAATAATAATAATTATTATTATTATTTTCCGTCAAGAGTGCGTGAGATTCCGCCGCCTCATTCTGCGAGGAAGTGATGCAGGCCAAGGAAGCGCCGGAAAGGGAACGGGAGAGCGCACCAGGCACTGGAGCGTGCAAAATGATCTGCGGCCTCCAATATATAAAAAAACCGTACATTGTTCCGTCAATTGTAAAAAAGAAATAATTTTGATTTGATGAGATTAAGCTACAATGAAACATTAAAAAACTGGAGTTATGGAGCTTTTCCGCCTTAATGAAAGCAAGGGCCTGTTAGACCGACGTAATAAAAATCTTAACCCTTAAAACTTCTGACTTATTGAGTTAAAACATCCATATATAAGCTCACGCGTTTCTCCTATAGGGGTAGGCAGAGAGAACAGACCGCCACCTGCTCCTATCCTAACATACATCATGAGCTTCCTCTACTGTCGTTAAACCTTTCATACAAGCCCGTCGGTTTCAGTTACTTCTGACCTGTCCTTACTTCAGTACATCAACCATTTGATCGGTGTATGTTCTGCGTGGTCGACCTCTGTCAGCATTTCCATTCATGTTTGCCTTACTTACTTAATTTGTCCACGTGCCTAAACCACTTCATAATGCCCTTTAAGATTTTGTCACTACGTCTTCCTTCGAGCCACACTTCTTCCGAATATCTACATTTCTCTTTGTGTCAACCAGTCTGCATCTTATTCTAAAAACCGTAATCTGTGATATGAACTGATTACACGTTCACCTTTATATAAATCATAAGACCAATCAGACGCGATGATTTTACACTTTCGTCTCGGTCATTCACATTGGTGATGTACGATGTTCCAAGTTTCCCATACAAAAGTTGAACAATTTTATAGCGTGTAATAGATAATATTTTCATATTTAAGACGATTAACGCTTGTTGGCGAACAGGAGCGGACTCCCGCGGGGCTCCGTGGGGGGCCGCGCTGACAAAACGCCCGCGTATTACTACTTATGGACGATAGAGCTTCTTTCTTAACATTTTTACATTGACAGAACGAGTGTTTCGAAGAACGCTTATTTTGTAAAATATAGGTAGCTACTTACTAAAATATACCTACATAGTAGGTACATATTCAAAATTTTCGTAAATTCAAGAATGTGCCACACATAAAGTCTCGTTTAGGCAGTAACACTACAAAATAAACTACCTTTGACTGTTTGTGAATTATTGGAATAGGCGTAACTCACCTCATGTAAATGATTTGAATAATACTTTTAAAAACAAAAAAAATCCTAATAGCAAAATATGAACCAGCAGAAATCAAATTGTTATTTCCATTAATAAAATATGGTTATAAATTTATTGTGCATTAGTAAGACTAAAAATAGTGTATATTTCACGAAATAAAGTTTCAAAGGTTAGTAATGCTAATACACTTTTTAGTTGAAAAATCTGTAATATTATTAATTATTATCTATAGATTACATAATTAATGGACTGACGAAATAGCCACATTTTACTTAGTTATATTATTAAAGATATTATTCAACGCAAACTTGTGCTTATAGGCACTCAGATGATAGGTATTATTCCAAATATAAGTTTGCACGAACGTGTAGGGTTGTCACCACCGCCATTATTTCTTTTTAAAAAATACTGGGATTACACAATTGTTATTTCATTTTTCGGAGACGATTCCTATATGGAAAAAAAATCCTACCAATGATATAGAACTAAGTATGTTATCCGTGATAGTGAGTTACCAATATAAAAAGGCGCTAAAGTTTGCTGACTATATCGTGTTAAGCACCGATTGCATTGGATGCAAATGCATTAAGGTAATGAATTGACGATAGCAAAGGCTAGGCAGGCTATTCCTCATAATGACTGGAAAGTAATTATTAGTATTTGAGATCGCCAAGGGTTGAATTTCGACTGTTTTTAATGTTTTGCTTTATTTTGTTGACCAGTATTACTTAAATAGACATTGTAGAATTTTTTGCAATAAAACAGGTCAATATATACAGTGACTCCTATAACTTTTTGTAGCTATTTCTTTGACGTATTTTTAATTAAATGATACATATTTTTCAAAAGTTTATCCTATCTATTATATACATTTCTTTACACTTGACTTTGAGTATACCGAATATCACATTCCTTTCTGGTTAGGTTTGCTTAAAAAATGATTACAATGATTTGTCCTCGTGCGTACATAGATAAGTTAATTACAAGCACACAGGTAACAGCTTCATTACAGTTATGTAGGGAACTGCAGAGTAATGTGTACAGTCCACATTGAAACTAATTGTTAATTATGTGCTAATATATAATATACATATATATAAAATAATGCTTGCATTGCATTTCCCCGATATGAATGAGGTTTCCGGAGGCCCAACTCCCCCTATAACCTTTCCTCTCTCCTCATCCCTCCTCTCTTTTTCCTCTCCCCACAACCCACATCCCTTATCACCTTCAGAGGCGGGCAGCGCACTTGTGACTTTTGAGTTGCAGGTGTCCATGGACTGCGGTTATCGCGAGACATACAACCTTAGAGAATATTTCCCCACACTGATGTGGAAGTTTCTCGTAGCAGTGGACGACGGGCTTACTTCGCTCCCTCTGCCTAAAGAGAACTGGCGTGAAACTGCAGTACTTAGTACTTTTTATCGCAAGGAAAATAAATTAATAATTAGCTTAAAACTAGCGCTACCGCTACCGCTTTGGCGACCATCCTAAACTCTGGACGTTTAGAATTTATGTAGACTCGGATCTTTGCGCTTGCTTCGACCACCACCACCACCACCAAATATCTACAACCTAGTTTTACGACAACTTAAATGTGAGAAAGTATAAGATCAATGTGTTAACAAAAATAATTGAATATAGATTTGTCTTCATTTCAATATTACTTATTACGCTATTACTCGTCTTGCCACATTTTGGTGATACAAAAGCAAAATCAAAGCCATATATTTCTATTAAACCAATCATAGGTATTTTTGAATTGTCAAGAGAAGAAGTCACTCAGACTAAGTCAGTCGTGAAGCTAGTTGTCTGTTCCAACACGTAAATCCTGTGGAAAAGAACAGGCAACAAACTCCAAGAACACTTCTTTCAAATATTTTATGAAATTTTCTTGTAAATGAAGTGTAAAATAAAATGTGAGGACATGCATTACATACATCATTCTGGAATATAAACTCTTATAATTTTAAGATATATTTTAAGTAATAGCAGTTCGGTGATGACCAGCTCTGATCAACGGCACTCGTTTACGAGCATAATGCGACCAAAAAAATTGACGCGTCAGCCAACGGTGGTCGTTGGCTGGCTCGTCAACGATATTACAAACGCCACTATTGGTAGGACTTCTAGCCGAGTATGATATACTCAGAACTGCCAGGCGACATAGTAAATAAATCTAAACAAGTTTACCCAGTTACACAGTTTTCACAAGTACAACTTACCATCAGGTGACCCGTCTGTTCGTCTGTCCTACTATAGTATAAAAAAAATCAATTATTTATTTTTCAGGTGACCCGTCTGTTCGTCTGTCCTACTATAGTATAAAAAAAATCAATTATTTATTTTTCAAATATATTTAAAAAAGAACCACTATAACTGTAACATTATAGTTAAGGGCAACCCTAGAACTGAGGGCTGCAGAGCCGGCCGTGAACCGGCGCTACCGGGGTAATCCGTCACTGTCAGCGCTATCGAGCGATGCACGCCCGCGCTCTCTGGATGCACCACCGAGCCGCACCACGCCGACACCGAGCGACGGTTTCGTACAACTAAACTTAGATATTGCCTTCAGCAACTTTGACTGATCCCCGTTCCTATTTCCAAATGGCGCACATATCCGGATTGTATTTCAATGGAGTTTCCTGTTTTATTTTTGATATGAATTCAAAGCTTAATATATAAATAGATTCAGAAAATTATTATGAAATAAAAAGAGTTAACCAGTTACATTTTAACTTATTTTTATACGGTTTCTAAGTACTTCTTATAAAACTTACAAAGTCAAAATGTTATGATGTAATTCCTGTCAGAAGTGATTTTATTAACCTATTTACAAATAATAATAAAATATAATTCTATTTGAGAGCGTTCATTTGCTTGAACGTTCTTTTTACCCTTTTTAACCGACTTAGGAGGACGTTGTTTGTTTCGACTGTACTTAACTTTTTTTTATGTATAGTAAGCGATTCCTTTAATTTCTTTGATAGATGGGAAACTAGGGAAATTACGAATTAGTTTTTAATTAGCACGTTTAAAGACGCATTGAAAACCGTTGGCTACTTTTTTCAGAAGCCAATTATTTAAATTATAATAAACGCAACAAAACACAAACATTGACAGTATGGGGACGGAGCGAAGTATTTATATAAAGAATGAGCTTATTAAAACAAGATAGGTTTGAGGGACATTAAACCTGTTTAAGAGATTTAGTATTTTTTCGTGAGGGCTTATTAACTCAACAGTTAAATAGTTATATTGAAAGTTTTTAGAGTTAACCTAACTTTCTTTCAAATAACGACAGTACGTATACTACGACATCATTTGATAGATATAGGTATATCAGGGACATGAAACAAATTGTTCTCACAACCACGCCCCGGGCCGTGTCTGGAGATAGAAATTAAAATGAACGCCCTGGCTCGATCGATCATTCCAATTCTTTAATACAATGTGGTGTTATTTCTGCACATTCTGTCTCAATTTGTTCAGACGATCGAGTGAGTGGCATGTGAAGCAGTTGCAACTTTAGCCCCTTGTTCACTGTAATGAGTTTTGAGTAACAAAAGGTTTTATTAAATGTGACAAAGGTGCATTGCTTTAAATCCTGATGGTTTGATGGCAGGCACATTGATTTTTCATGAGAAAGTTTCAACAGTAATAAGTATGTGGCACAGACATGTGTGATTGACACAGACTTTTTTTTGTGAAGACGTACATTAAAATATTGGTCTATTCTTTTTTATTTTATTTGTATCACTTCCTTGTAAATACCAATACAGGAAAATGTAACACAGATATGTTACGTTACACAGATCCCTACCAGACAACCTTTATACAGATATTAACAGATCGAGATTCAAGTAGTTTGTGGTATACTACTAGGTATAGGTTTAATAATAGACGTTTCAAACTATATATACATTACCGACACAATTATGACTAACGCAATACCTAATATAAACATATTTACATACAAATGCACAAAAACTTATACAATTACATACAGGTCAGGTAAAAAAGTCTTTTCTTATTTTGTATGTATAAAATTGAAGAAAAAACTCTTTAGTTGTACTGTTTTTATCTGGCTGGTAATAAATATAGGACATTAAAAAAAAAGAAAAATAGAAAGTACAACACTTCCCCGCCATTTTGCAACTGTTTTTCTGTCCGCCACAATGAGTGAATCTAACATATTAGTAGTTTCGACATAACCGAGAAACTAAGGATTGATCACAAAACAGTTTGGACCCATTTGAAAATGTCTGGCTAAACAAAAGAAAACCTCTATATTTGGGTGCCACACGAAAACACTATAAGAAACCAAATTAATTGTATACTTATTTGCGATTCTCTATTGAAACGTAATGCAACCGAATCATTTTTGAAAAGATTGATCACTGGTGATGAAAAGTCGATCAGTTACAACTGATACTGTACGAAAAAGATCATGGTCAAAGGGTATTCAAGCTCCACAGACTGTAGCGACACCTAGATTATTTTGTTGATTATGTTAAGTTTTTAGTAATATATTTATTTCTATTATCATTACGTGAAGAGGCCTTTGCCTCTTCTTCATATATAATATCCTCATTTCACTCCCGAGGTTTGCTGGATTCAATTATGGGTTAATGTAGTTACTAAAGTCAATGTACATTTATGGTTATATAAAATGTCCACTAGAGCTTAAGACAAAACCTCTAATTCATAGAACAATTAGGTATATGTTGGTAAAATATTTCCTCTACTACTTTTGAGTACTATGTATTAAAACTAAAATTTCTAAAATAGAACGTGACGGTATTGCGTGCGGGGTGCGCCGTATCGCGTTCTGTAAATAAGCCGCTGAAATATTTACTGTAATACGAACCTATTATACGTAATGATGATGGCATGGGAACTTTGTCATTTTGCCTTCTTACTGCTACAATGCCGTTATACTACTTTTTGGAAGTCTACGGTTTAGTTTTTTTTGTGTAAATTGAGCAAAATGTACAGACAGCACAACTGACAATGTTTAGAATGACATATGTATTTAATTATATATCTATTCAGATCATAACTTCTATTCTCTTGAATTATATTTTTTGTTATTGCAAAAGAAACAATTTGTTAAAGCTTTGAGTATTTAGGTAAGTATTATCTATTAAAGGAAATAATGCCCGTCAAGGAGACTACTAGAATGAACATATGAATGAGCAGAATACAAGTCGTGGGGAAAGTGATACGTCGGACTAAAACCGATCGAACCGACTAAAACCACACGATGCCCCGTCACAATGAACTCTCCAGGGGGGACGAACTCGCCTCAGGCCTGCTTCTGCTAGAGAAAAAATCAGCCCGACCCGCTACTCTCAGGCAGGTGCTCATAGAGATGGGAGTTCGTTCTAAATTTATCAAGACCTAATATGATTGGGTTCTCTCGCTATGCGTATAACTATTAAAATTTAATAGGTATATGAAAATAGCAACGTGCCTCTTTTGCCCCAAATTACAATTAGTTTCAAACATCAATAGTTGCACAAGTTTGCACTTTCAATTTCTATGCAAAAATGAATCATAAATCGTACAAATTGGGCACGGTTGAGAACAAACCAAAACTCAGGTAGTTATCTAACAGTTGACCACATCTCGCAAATATAGCAATAAATCTATTGGTCGGCCCGCTTTGATTTATGTGAAAAATGATCGTAAATTTAAGGTTACAGCGATATCCAAAGTCCCTTCTTGGCCACCACTTAGAGGTACTCTCACCTATTATGTTTTATTGAGATCACCTGTTATTAAGTGAAAATTGTAGTTACTATTGTCGCCAGATATATATTAAACTTAATTTTAAAAGCGCTTTGTGTGTATGTTAATCAGTTGAAAGGCACACGTTTTTAGTTAATTTGTTCATATGCTTTTTTTTAATATTAACCGCCTATAAGTGATACAATGTAGCAGATAAACTAATAATGAATTTAATTGGGTTATATTTTTTAGTTTAAATAGTAGTAAAATATTGATTATAGAACTAATCCTTTAACTCTTTCGAGAACTCTTTATTATGATAAAGATTGCCGCTAGAGAATTAAAGCTTTTCTGTTTACTGGGCTGATAATGTAATTAACAGTGCAATTATTAAAACTCCAATATGTTATACATATGTAACAATCCATATGTAAGTTTTATCAGTAACACTGTCTTTTAGTATACTCCGCTGTTTTTTATCAGGCACATACAAAATTAGCATTGTAGCGTATCAAACGAAACATTAACAACTTAAACACCTCTAACCCTACAAAAACAGAACAGAACCTTTAACACTTTCACTATTAACATCTAAAAACTAACACAAAAGTACAATAATTTTTCGACTATAACAACGGTATTCAGTAGCTGT
Source organism: Tyria jacobaeae (assembly GCA_947561695.1). Lineage (NCBI taxonomy): Eukaryota > Metazoa > Arthropoda > Insecta > Lepidoptera > Erebidae > Tyria > Tyria jacobaeae. The sequence goes on from OX387218.1 coordinate 14,578,232, forward strand.
CAATACAAAACTGGCTTTGATTTACGCGACGGTAACACTTTCGCCGCCACGGTGGCCCGGGCTATCATCGAAGCGACATAAATCAATGCGGCGACAACTGCCCCTTTGTGCCTCACAATAACATACCCGACACCCGAAGGTTAAAAAGCTAATACGATATGTTTAATGTACACTTGTCTGATTTTAAAATAAATATTTCTGAGTTGGGTTGATTTGATGTATAATAACGTGATTGATTTTCTTAACAATATAATATAGACAAATACAAAAAGGATCCCCGTTGAATAGATATGTTTGATTCGATCTAATACTTATGTGGATCCATACATTGGAATACGATGGATATAAGGAGGATCGGATAAAAAATATTAGTTTTCAATTTGCATAAAATTTTGATATAAACTAGATAGATTCTATTAAATCCTACTGATTAAACAGAATATATTATTTATTGCACTTATATACATTTGTTGCATATTATATTTCAATATACCGTCAATTTCGACATCAGTACTTGTGATGAGAGTTGATTTCAATTTTGTGTATTACGGTTTGCTCTCTTGGACCTCCAACAGCCTATTTTGTATAACAAAATTGTGATTACTGTATCTCCACGGTCGAGGCTCGAAGTTGTTCTAGAATATGTCTACCTACTTTTTCAGCGAGGATACGAGGATTCAGTTAGGTTGGGCAGCATTTGGTTCTTCAACAAATTGAAAGTCGCAGCACGTTAGGTAGCGTTCTATTTTCGGATTTTCATTAAATGAGAAAATTCGGAATGAGGCCATCCTACAAAGAACTAAATATACCAACATAGCTCCCAGAATAAGTAGGATGAAGTGACAATGGGCTGGAGCAAACGGCCAAATGGCCGTTGGAGCAAACGAGTCCTAGAGTAGAGACTGCGCGTCGGTAAAAGTAATTTCAAGACACTCCCAGCTCCCAGGACTAAATTTTAATCGGCAAAATGTGAGAGTTAATTAAGCCTCTACACCTACCCTTCAGTAGTAGGCAATATTTTGTTATTTTTATTTAAAATCTTTATGGACATAACGTACACAGGCGGACTTAATGCCTAAGACATTCTCTGCCAGTCAACCTTGGGGTGTTGCAGAGATAACAGTGGTAGGTGCAACAACGCATAACTGAGGGAAATAATATATATTTTATTATATATTTTATTATTTATTATATATATATGTATATTATTTCATATACATATAATATTATATATACTACTTATAATATTAACCTTAGAATATATATATATATATATATAATATTATATTATATATATTCTAAGGGTAATATTATAAGTAGATGTACAATGATGTGATGTGATTGGATTACTCACATATAATATACCAGTAAAATCACACACACATATACCGATACAATATAAGTTTCAACAATCATTCATCGAATCATACGCTAACGCTGCGACAATTCGGCCAATTCATTTTGAAGGAGATCGCGTACCCTTCTTTTAAATATAAAGCGGTTAGTGGACATCCTGAATTCGAGTAGTAGAGCATTCCAGAGAAGAACTGACCGCAAGTAGAACGAAGATTTCACGAAGTAGCAATATGTATGTAGGCAAATATTTAACTTTATTTTACTAAAAAAAGGATGTTCACAATTCGTCTGTTGTTTTAGGTTTATTAGGCAAGTAAAGCACGTGATTTGCGGACCAATTCATGTGATTCTTTTTATGTTCGATAGTCTCAAATTTTACTCCTACCCTCGGCTTCACAAGCCGTTTGAGGCACGCTCAGCTATCACTCAGTTCTCCAAACACCTATCGCGCTGCATTATTTATCAGTAGTAGAAAAGTCTGTGCCCTCCGAAAGTCTTTTCTCGTAAGCAAACCATATTTAAAATAAAAGCCGTAATCGTCCGGATACAAAGCGGCTATCAAAATTGTGATTTTACGTACTTTCAAATTTAAAGATTGGCCAATTTAATAAGGATTTTGTGTTTGTTTTGTTTTAATTCAACTTTTAATATATAAATACTCGATAGGATACGGGATCGATAAAAAAAAATCGTATCACAATCCATTCCGATCCAGAATATCAATGCAAAGCACCTGGATCAAACATTTGAACCGTTGAAGGGTTACGGGTGATTTTTTGGAAAGCTAAAAGCTAAAATTTAGCGAAAAGAAATTTCACATTCTTTTCTAATCTTAAATGTAAATGATAAAAATTATTTACATTTTAACATTTTGTAATTTAGGTGTACAAGAAAAATATTATCACACTCACTTTTCTCTAGAAAAATGCTCTAGGTTTTATCATTTCTCTGTTCTCTACACTGTGGTTTATGGAAGGAAATAAATATATATTTTTTTATGAACGGTATAAAGACCTGGTGTAACATCTAAAATATATTTATTTAGCTAAAGTATTTGTAATGATCATCGAACCGTTAAAATCATTATTCTAAAAAGAATATAGGTCTTCATACATATCTAGATCTATATTCGTTATACATTGTTGATTATTATTTTTAAACTACACGTCTGAATCGACACACGATCTAACATAAAAACTGAATAAATGAAAACGGGAGCCGCTCACCTGCAGCTCACAAACAAAACGTAATCCGTCTAAACCGACATAAAGAACGCGCCAATCGATAAATCACTCTCACTAAGGGCAGCCGCGCACTGGGCGCCTCTTTGTGGCCCACATTGTCGGCGCCGATTTTAACAGCAATTAGAGACACTTACCTGATACGGTCCACTGTAATCCTATTAGAAGATTGGTGAGCGAGATAGATATATCCGCGTGGGCGGTCGAAGACACAGGACGGAAAGCTTGCTCAGCGCATTTCTTTAAACTTTTGTATCAATAGGTACCATGATGAAATTGTTGTTGTTGAACCGGTTGCGTTATGCTGTTTGTTATTTCTTACACCTTCGTTTCTTTTTATAAGGTTATTGATTATTGAATAGCTATCAATTAAGTGTTACTTCTTATTTAGTTATATTTGTGTGTAGGTATAAAAAAAAACTAGAGCATAGTGTCGTACAATTACCTTAGCCAGACTAGATCTCTTAGGCCGGCTTCCCAAGTTTCTCAAATCTATATGAATAATTTCAAACAGTATAAAGATTCAGCTTGTGTTTCACCTTAGTTGTACGAGTATTCAAATCTTGAAAGACATTATACAACATATTAAATAAATACAAAGAAAAAAAACTCAACTTTATAATTACATTCAGGCGCTGTCGTGAAATTAGCGGATACTATATTTGAAAAAAAATGTAAAAAAAATCCCAGTTATTTGTACTAAACAATTACTAGTAATCCATACTACTCAAAAATAAAATATAGTATATATAACATTAGTATTAGTAAGTATAACAACAAAAAAATTGCAGACAAAACACGATAACACTATCACTTTTTTATTGGTTTTTTGAGTATTCATCATAGACACTTACGTACTTACGTACGTCAGTCGGATTCCACAGATTTTTAAAAACTTATATCCATAGCTTATGTGTTGTACTAAGAGCTTTTTTTTCTAAATCATTTCAAATATATAAAACGCAAATCTTCCTGACAACCGTGCAAAAGAAAATACTGTTTCATATAACCGCATCGCTATGACAAAACAATTCTGCATAATCAATTTGTTCATTTAACACAAGATTGTTTACCATTTCACACCCCTCACATGAGTCTCGAGTGAGCTGTTTGGTGGCTCTAAACTGATTTATCATATCAGCGAGACTTCTAAACAAGCATCATCTTACACGCATAAACCCTCATATTGCAGTCGGGAACTATGACTAACTAAGCAAAACATTCTCAACAATAGGAGCCATACCTTATAACACATATTTGAATAACGTTGTTACATCATCTTTACCGCATTCACTAATTTAAAACGTCATAACTCTGATGAATTCTACAAAGGATTATACATTTTTTTCTCCATGTTTTAGAGTTGAGATTAGGTTGCCAGCTTGTTCGTAATGTTTTGTTGCTCGTGTTACGGCTGTCGACAAACAGAAGTACGTCTGAGACGAGGGTGCGACACCCGACGTATGGTGTTGTCCGGTTTCCGGACAGGAGTTTGCTTGGACGGGGGGGTAATTAACTAAGTTTCTGTGCTCCACATGCATAATTAAGTACATATTGATAAAACTAAAACGGTTGGTGCAAGTAACCAAAGATATTTCGACTACAGATTAATCAACCTCATACATGTATCTAAAGAAATCTGTTGCCCAACATTTGAGGTAAGGTCAACTATTTTGAGTATAAATACCAACTGAAGTGTTTTTTATATTTCATAAAAGTACAATCAATAAGACATCAAATTGCAATATTAAATATTCCCACCGACACACTTATACATAGAACCTCTGTACCGCATATTAAGTTCTAGCTTATAAATCAAAGACGAAGATCTTAAAGCAAAACCGCGAATCCATTTAATCACCTCGCAAGTTATTAATAACGCCTTTGAAATTAAACAATAAATTTAGCGAAGCTAATCGCGCGAGGCGACCGCAAACCAACCGCTCGCTGAGTCAACATTTATAGAGACAAATTGTTGCACCACTAACACGGCCTCTACGATGTATTAATCTTGAGACGTAGCGCGTAGCGACGCTACGCCTGTCGTAGTAAGGGAGATCCCTTCACAAGTGCATGCACACATTGCAAACATCCCACCGTGACGACGCATTACATCCACATCTGTATATTAAAAATATATATATTGTCAAGTGATTTTATGAAGTATGAACGTACAGAAAAATATTTTATTTATGCTAATGCTAAGGTGACCGCTGACTTGTTTAGACACGAAAGTCATTTATATGCTGTGTCGTTATTTTAATGCTGTTCGTGTTTTAATACTTAATATTATCAATTTATTCAGTCTGTTTAAATGAAGTGTATATGAACGTGGTATTAGTATGAACGAGATATAATTTTATTATGATATATAATCAACAAAATACATGTACTCAGTTGTTAGTAAATTGTCATTAGTTGAAGAGACTTAAGTTATTATTATTTTGAGATTATATTATTACTTCTAATATAAATCAGTAATTTTGTATCTTGTGTTTGACCGATGATCCTACATATCCTAATAAGAAACTTTGGAAATTTACATGAATGACTCTTGAATTATCAAAAAAATATTTAACTCTTTTCCACGTACCATACTGTACCTTCAAAATAAGTGCTCTAATTCCTTTAATAATTCAACACTATATAACATACAAATAATATTCGATAAAATATCTGCTAAAATATCTAAGGAGACAAACGATTCTTGACCTTATCACGTCCAAGGGTGATAGTAGCGTTTTCTCCCCATTACCCTTGCATGATATATGGTGAGGAGCGTTGGCGAATGCGACACAACTATTAGTGCATCCGTCATTAGTCTACGTCAGGCGAACGTTTAGCCAGCAGGCCCCGCTGCATAAACAACTACATCTCTCCAGCGAGTGTACGTGTTTGTCAATACAATGTTTTAGACATAGGTGAGCTTTTAATCGGAATAAATAAGTTTTATTTTTTGAACTGTCTGTTGTCACTTAAGAAAGTGTTTTAATGATATTGTTGGAATACCTAAATAAGTATATGGAAATTCCACATACTTATCTAGGTAATCCTTCTTAAACACATCGTTAATTGATATGAAAAAAATAAATAAAAGAACCTATATTTAAATGCAATTTTACATTCACCTCCTAAATCTATTATCATATTTTAAACTAATATTTAAATAGAACGTGTGATTGAATGGAAGTAAAAAGCAAAACCAAGGAAGTTATTAATAACAATTTTTAAAATTATTCCTAATTCAGTTTACGCATTATTATTGTGGTAATTTGACCCAAGTGCAATACTTGACTTTATCAGGTCTAGGAAGTGTGTAGACATACGTTTATAGAAAACAAGTTCTACATATCACATTAACAGTAAAACTCTGATTGTCTGCCTCAACACAAATTTTGAGCTAACTGGGCTAGGTAAAATCGTGTTACGAATGATACACTCACTGACGAGAAACTGTCACCATGATTAGTATGGTTCCTAAATAATCATTAACAAAGAAGTTTCAGGGGACTTGTCCGCAATAAGTGGGCACAAGTAGGTACATGCCCCAGGGCTCGTTCGTCTCGTCACGAGGGTGTTAATTTGCTAAGACTCGGCTGCTAATGAAACCCGCGACTTAGCGCTGACGTCTCGCCCGATCCCCGCTGCGATAAACCCTCACAAGAATCCCACAGGAAATTGGCGTTTTGAACCATATCCAACTTGTTCTCCAAACTTTGTTAACATCTTTTCGATTACATCTCAAGTAATAGGTAAAAAATCCAATGTTTAATTAAGCGAACGTACATATTATTCAAATAATACTGCTTCCACCCTCGATGTCGTAATATTGAGCGCGATCGATTGGCACGAGGGAATCACTCTGCTTTGGAACTAATTTGATTTTAGCATATTAAGAGGGTGTAACATCTAGATATAAGGAGCGCGTCTGTGGCGCCTTACCCCACCTCGCGGCGTTCACCGCGGGTTTGCGGGGTGGTGGGTAATAAAGCAAATGATGTAAGGTGTGCCCTTAATATCCATCACACGCGTCCCCGTATTTGCTTATCTATGGAAACACGGAAGTGTAAAAATCGTCATGAAAAAAGCTACAGGGGTTTCAAATGTTATGTTCAACACAATACACTTAAGATTATTAAATCTGAAAATTTCATTGCCTTTCTTTATATTTAAATGTTTATGGTGTAAAAAAGATTGTTAGAAGTTTAAACTCAAAACTCATGTCCCACCAATAGTAGTTCAAAGTATTGTCAACGTGAGCTACAAAAATAAATTGCTACTAATATTAATACAGTATTTATTAGGTAAAATTAAAAAAATAAATATCGAAATAAAGTGAAAAGCATTGACAACCTTTATCAGATCCAAAATAGCAACAAAGGAGCGATCACTCGGAGCCAAGAAACTCATTTAAGTTTACGAAGCTTTGGCACAAAAATACCCCCTTAAAATATATTTATCTGCTTAAATTTTATTCCTCTTTTGTGTTCCTTTACGAGACATTTATTTTATTTGTTAGCTTCGTATTGATAATCGAAAACGTTGGTACTTTCGAATTTCTTGAAAAAGGTAGGGTTTCGATTTGAAAATAGGCAAAGGTGTGCACAATCAGGCTGTGGGAAGTTCAACGGAAATAAATGTAGGGTCGGAGGGTAGATAAGTGTTCGCGTGTAAATGCCGGCCTCTCTCGTCGAGCTCTCAATCGGATGCTGGGCTACATAAATAAGAGTAGATGAAGGTGGCCCTTATCTGAAGAGTTTTGTCGCCTCACTTCTTACTTTTAAATGTGGTTGTAAACGAGTTGTCTGTAAGAAAGGTAACCGTATACTTGCTTACAAATATTTGTTTTACACCTTTGTTTGTATAGATACATATGTTTGTACGAGAATTGAATGATCATAAAGACGTATTTTCTTTGTCTATGGTGATTAGGTCATGTTATGTAACATAATATTTATATTATTCTGGCATCTGGCATGCCTCTCTGAATAAGAGGGGGAGGGGATTGGGACCCTCCACACACTCAATAGCCACCCAGGTCTATCGGGGTGCACAGGGTCATCCTTTCTAGGGCAGGTTCATCTAAGGCTTCTGCCGTTATATCAGATGACGGAAAACTGTGTGGTTTTAGTCAGTTCGAGTCCGACTTACCACCTTTGCTATTAGCCCCGATGAGGTGATAACCTGTGGGGTTTTTCCACACAAAAAAAATCCTTTTCCTTCTATATACCTCCTATCAAAAATATCAAACATAAGATATGTTTTTATTAGACATATACATGCCTGGTTGTTGTTAGATAGATGTATAGTAATGGAGGAAATTTAGTTCTAATTGAAGTCAAAAGTATGTAATAGTAAAAAAATATATACGGACAGTCTTTGGGGACTACCGGTAGAAGTGAAAACTCAGTAACTTGTGAATTCTATCGTCGAGCTCTTAGATTATACACAGTGTCCATATAGCTCATGGGAAGCGTTCGTTGATGATGACGCGAGTTTCACGCTTTTTGTTCACCCAAAAAGTACACATATATACAAAGTATACATATAGCTCATGGAAAGCGTTCAGTGAGGATGACGCGAGTTCCACGATTTTTGTTCACCCAAAAAGTGCTCAACGCGCTTAAAGAAGTTTTCACTTCAATAACATTGTTTTGTGACGAACATATATTTTATTTGATATATTTCGAATTCAAATTGTTTTATAGTGAATTACAGGTACAGAGGATTATACACAATTACATTGTGTGTAGATCAGCTGTGTTCCGCCACTTAGGCATACAATATAATGATAATATAAAGTCTGCAAAAAACATATGTCTTATTAATTCATATCTAAATTATAAGTGTTATACATATTACAATGTAAACAATATTTATAATAGTCTAATATAATAGTCTGCCGTCTCGTATAACAGTCTGCCGGCATTTTTAGCTCTACCTTGTAAATATTCTCTTAACGAATAGTGAATACTTTTATTTTAAAAATAGGATTTCATTTATATTACTAATCTCTAATAGTATATTGTTATATATGGGCGGACCTAAACAAAAAACGCTTTTATGCAGGAACTGCGTGTTGCTGGCAATTATGCCCAGTTTGTCATTATGACGCACTTTTGCCGATATACAAATAAGCTTATATTTGTTTATATAAATATTGAAGTCTAATAAATGAAGAGACTGTATAATGTTAAAATATTTAAACTAATTAAATACGGCTTACAGGAATCTGTTTGCTGTAAACTACACATACTTCTGATACAACGTTTTTGTGCTATGAATTCACGTTCTTTTTCTGTTGAAGACTATTCCGTATAGATGCGACATAGCCTTGGTAACTAACTAAATTAGTAGCATCAAAATCTTAATACATTAATGCTGTTGTTTCTCAAATAAATTCATATAACATGTTAGAAAGTAAGTAATCTAAGACGCTGGTTTCCTCCAGTGGATTGTTTATTGAACCGCGAAGCATTTGTAATCGTTTAATACCCTCAATTCTTTATCAGCGGGGGTGTATTACACTGGGCCGGATTCACCCCCGCTACTGTGTTTTACTGTAATGTATAGCCCGATGACAGCCATCCGATTATCTCTTTCAATACAACATTGAAATTTAATTAAAATCACTCTTTACGGCTGAAACTCTGAAATTTTATTTTTGTAAACCAATAAAGAGATATTTATATTGGTCTCGAAGGCCCCCTTATTTCGCGAAAGTGAAATGGAACGCGAGGGATACAAACTAAGACCGACTCAATAATGATGTCATTTGCTTATCAGCTGACCATTACCGAAAATCGAATGCTACATTAGGCACGCACAGTCCGAAACCTAACTGTCCCTAAATCTAATAAAAACTCCTTATCGAAGCTGTGTCATTGTAAAGTGCTATCGATTGCAATATTTACTTTTAAAGGCGAACATAAATTCTTTCCATTTTAAAAAATAAAAACATTTCGGCTCTTATCGTGTTCGATTTTTAAATAACGCTGTGCCATTGGTAGCTAAGTTGAGGACAAGGTTTTGTCCCCGGTTTCCCTTTTTCTTGGGGAGGAATTTCTTTTCGGCAATTTAGAGGCGAGCAGATAATAAAAGGGCTCTAACTGCCCCAATCGCACCCTAATGAAAACTCGAAAAGTCTTCATTTCAGTATCGATAACTTTTCTATTTACAGAGACACACGCCAAGTGTTACTCAAACATCTAATAACTCAATTTGAAAAATCTATTTAGTGTAGTTAATTACTAAGTTGCAAAAAAGTGTTGAATAGTACTAATTGTTGAAGTGTATGCGATAAGGAAATAGTACCTAAGTATAACATCAGCAGCATCTTATTCAGGACAAATATTAAGCGATATTACGTTTTCTAAAATTATTTCAACCTAGGTTGAGAATGCATTTGTGTCGTATTATAAACATACTACATACTTAATCAACATATATATTAGCTTAAAGACTTACGTGATAGCAGTATTTTAAAATGTATAAAAAAATTAAACCGTACACTCGCTGCGCCGATATTATTTTTTTTAACAGATATAGGTCCTCCGGCCTCTTAGCAACCTCATGTAGGCTTCTGTTATAGTTGGCACTCATGTGTAATCATAGGTAAAGAAATTATAATAAGTAGTTAATTTGTTTTTAAATCTATTTGAAAATGACTTAGTTCTAATTACCAGGAAGACATGTCTTTTACATACATATCTCGTGTAACAATACATTCATAGAAACAAGAAATACTCAAATATTAATATTAGAATAAAAAATATGTATGAACATGCTTGCCGGATCGGATGATGATCCACGGGCACTTGACCTATATTGGGTGCAGCGGGTGTAAATCGAAAATCGATGTGGCGACGACCCTACCAACACAAACAGAGCACTGCCATAGACAAGAGACTCGTGCGCTGCTCTCTATTGCTTTTCTTTGTTTTTTTTTATACAACCATAGGAACTACCTATAGTTTCAAACAAACAATAACAATGAAAGTCTATAAATAATAAAAGCCGACCAGTAAGAGTATACGGAAGAAGTATAGACGTGGGTTGAATGTTATTAACATGTAAAATATGTAAATACTCAATTGTCTATGTGTATTATTGTACGAATATAACTAATTCATCTAAAGAACGTGCATTCATATTTGATGCTACAATTTAACAAAAGTGTAATTATTACACTGACAGGTAATAATGTCTTACTTCATAAAGTATTTTGATGATTTGGAAAAGGTGTTTTACTCGTAACATTTCAGAACTACATTATCGGCGTTGCATAGTCTACAGCAGTTTGTAAAGCATGGAATAGTCTATTTTAGTTGTAACTAATATTGAACTACATTTTATTCATATGCATACATATGTATAAAACGTACGTATGCCTTTTGGTTCTCGGTAGAGTAGCATAGAGCCATCCCCTCTCATTCCACTTGCGTTCGCAAAAGGCGACTGAGGAATCGTACTATATTCTATTATACAGTTTGTATACAGTCATATAGCGCTGTGCCCGGTGACGGCAATACTATAATATAATAATAACGGCCCCTATTAGATTAGTGGGACCCAAATTCAAATTCCGATTAACAACACGTTTAATACGTCTCTAGCTACCCCTTAGGGCATATAGGCGTGAGCGTATATATGGTGTATAGATATTGAAATGCCATTAAAATGTAAAAATTAAAGAGTTTGCAATATATGTTTAAGTCAATATGGTTAAATACTGCTGATATCAACTTGTAAGGTATTTTTTACGAACCGGAGCAAACAGTTTTTCGTTCATATCCCTCATCATACCATTCATTTATCATTCCATACATGTAAGTATGACCATAAATATCCTCAAATACAAAATTGTTTCTAAAAAATAATACCCAATACCTTAAATTACAATAAAAGTTTTCCAAAACACATACAGAAGATATCTTATCACCGCCATATATCGATCAAAATTGAATGTACTATTATTACACACAGTAATTATTGAGCACTTTACATTACCGTTCGGAATCTATAATCTACAATAAGACCTCACAATCATTCGGACAGTGCGAGCGTACCTTTTTTCTTTACCTCGACTCCCCCTAGACACGTGGTGGTCACTAATTGCACAGCTGGGACAACCCACGCCACTAAATGTGAGTTTTCCACTTAAATAAATACATATAATTCATATGTAATATACGCTTTAATAAATACAAAAGGGAACGAGTTAGAAATAAACGTTATTCAATTAATGTAGCAAATGATTACTTTTAGAAAAACATGGGAACGCATAGATTTAAAACATACATATTTATAGGCAATATTTGATGTTAGCTTTGATATTAGTAGATATGTATAACTAAAAGGATCGTTAAAAGGTACTAGTTAAAAAGTTATCTCGAATTTTGAAAACAAAGTATTTTATGAGTTTGTAAAGGAAGTACTAGAAAAGAAACGGTACATTTATATTCTGATCCTAAAATCAATTATATATATCTAATCTGCAAATGTTAAGCAGCTTTGTAAACACACCTCAGAACTGTAAACTAAGCGTTAAAGTAAGCCTAAGTATAAGGTTTATCACTTAAAGGTCAACAACCTATACTGATGTGTAATTTTAGTATTTATGTGATTTCTTTTGATCTGTTGACACAAATAAAGTTTTTTACGACAGCGTGTTTCTTGTTCTTGTTTGTTAGATATTGCAATCTACTAAAAAACTTTATGCAAAGGAATTCAACATATGAGATATATGTATATCCTAGAAGTATTTAACTTTTGCAAAGGTAACGGCCACAAGTTGGAATATATATTATAATAAATTTCAATTTCTTAATATAAAATAAAAGATTATCTCATAAATGGGACAAATATTATGTGAATCCCTTCTTAAACAATGTTTTCGGAGAAACACGTATGTATAGCCAAAGATTTTGCGAACGTCAATTGTATTATAACATTATTTGTTCCGAGAAGTTACCATCAAACTTCAAGCGAGAAAATTAACGCACACCCTACCATATTGAGATTGTTTAAACTTGGAAATTATGTACAAGCAACCGCCACATGTCCTTTTCGGAACCCGGGAACTTCGCCACGCGTATTCGAATTCCTGTATGGAGTAGAAATACGGCTTTATAGGAGTAAAATCATACTTTCTCCTGGCGCGAGCGGGGGCTGCGGTACTAATGACCGCGCGGGGAGAGGCTCTGCCTACCTATACCTACACATGCCACGACAACCACACTTTATATTGCGTTTAGGAGGCTGCCTACCCACACTTCTATACACACAGACACACACCAAGCTCTGTTTTTTTTTAGTTATTATTCCGACGTGCACTATTTTCTTTTCTGACCATCACTACTTCGCGGAATGCAGTGCAACTTCACAAAATGTACTGTTTATTAAATAGAAAAGAGAACTAACTTATTTTTAAGAAGTATATTATTATTTAAAAGCAAACTTTTTAGAATAATGAACTGTATTACTACTAAATAATTACTATTAGAAGTTTTTAGAAAGGCCTGTTCTCAATCACATGAGGCTTTAACTGAGGTGAGTCTTAAAATGTTTCACGAAGTGGATCCACTAAATAAAACGTGTGCCAATTTTTTTTAAATATAAATTTATAGTATAAAAGTTTTGTTAAATATTTTTGTTTTACTTACAAGGTTGTGGTTTAATAGAATATAACATGCGGAATAGAGTCGTCACTTATTAGTATTGAACTGTCTAAGTTACAAGCAATTAAAAATGTCTGTCAAAGTTTCTAGCAAGTCATGTTCCATACATGTGGTATACAGAAGTCGGTAGCTACTGCTGACTCACTGACCCCGTGTCAAATCTCGATGGACAGTCAACCCGGTGTTTAGCACATTTGTGGAAATTTAACATAAAGGAACTTAAACTGCAAATAACTAATAATATTTAAGTATATAGGAATAAGACACATTCAATGAAATCACTTTTAGTATTACGCTATTTATGTCGATGATTAGGCCAGCGGAATCACTGAACATTTTAAAAAAAATGGTTGTTGTCTATTATTTATTACTTTTGTTCTGATATATAGTATCTATTATTTCAAGTTGTAGCACAATAAGTCCCGCTATCAAATAGTGTGATATAAATAAACAAGTGAATATTACAAATATTAAAAGTCGATAGCATAAATAGTTCATCTAATGGTAAATGTGTGACAGCTATAAAATGTCCGTTCGCACGGAGCTACTACACTATTACTGAGAAACAACGTCACTCACGTCATCTACTTATGGATCGCCCAACGTTGATTACTATAATATTATACACCACTACATATCACACCGTTCGACGTTCCTTGGAAATTACATTGGTTACAGACAAATTGATCGTCAACTTATAATATTTTAAATATAATATTATATCCAATTTTATACTAACCTAATTGTCTATTGTCGACACATAATAAATTGACAAAATGTTACACATTTCACAAAATGATATATGATTATGAGTATGAAAACGCAACGGAAGAACGGTATACACTCATATAATACGTTTCTGACTTTCAAATGTTCAACATACGATATCCAAATTGTTATTGGAATAACGCATCATCCATCAGACATCGCGCGCGTCCGTGGGGTGAACGTAACGTCGCAAGAGCGGGAGAGCTAGACATGTATAAATCTGTGCAGGAAAGGGACAAAGATTGAATTTGAAAAATTTGCATAATCTGCTCGGGTACTTTATCATAGAACCACGTGGCAGTGACTAGTGCAGTCGCGGATTACTCGGGCCCGGATTAAGTCGGCATGTCTCCCGTCTCAACACGAGGTCGTTTGACTCACGCGTCTGCACACGATATGCCAATTGTCGACATAACTTAAAAATTAATATAATGCCTACAACATTCAATAACCCTCACACGTATGAACATGATAAGATATAACATTACTCAAAATAGCATTTAATTTGAAAGCCAATGGCTGAAGTCAAAGTACGAACACAATTGGAGATCCGACTTTTATATCAAATGATAAATATCACACCGGCAGCTTCGACCATCCAAAAAACGCTTTACTTGTCCCGCTACAAAAGGAAAAAGCCAGCGTCTTCCGTTCGGCCGGAGCAAAAGAAAAAATCTTCGCGAGGGATTCGAGCCCTCCATTTATCATATTCCATATTCATTTATTCGTCAAGTTCTGGATTCATTTATTCGTCATGTCTTGATTTCGTCTCATTTATTATTAAAAATGAACTGTCCAGAGCAGAACGTGAATACGACATCGGCCGGGGGCCACTGTTTCAATCTTAGTATAATTTCATGCTGAATTAGGTCAGTGCTCTGGGACTGAGGCAGTGGCAGTTTTTTCAACACTCTGCATAAAAATGACACTAGTTATTTATTTCTGTTACCTCGGATTTTTCCGTGATGTTTATACGCTCTGATGAGAAGTTCATTTGGTGAGGGGTATCAAGGAATCTGGGCCAGTGCTCTGCTGACCTGGGACTTCCGTAGAATGATGTATGGCGGGACACGAGCCCTATCACGCATGTTACAGCAATTTAATTAAATATTATGGGGGGTTTAATGCTTGTAGAATTCGTGTATTACATGCATATTACTTGGTACATATTAAACATATCATTGATAGAAATTAGTAAACAGCATTACTTACTTACTGTTGGTTTAGTTGATGAAGAACGAAGGTTGGGAGTTCGATTCCTACACGGTACAAAAATTTGTGTGATTCGCAAATAGTTATTATATTCTGAGTTATATTCCGAGTCTGGGTATTCTTTGTGTCTGTTAATTGAATGTTTATAAAGCCCCCAAGACACTGGCATTGTTCCTAAATGCGAGAGTTAACTTGTAGTAGTTGACACCTATAAATATCTACGTGATACATACTTTACGAATTTAAATAATTTCTTAGTATAGGTAAATCGCTAACCTAGCTTTCAGAAAAACAGTTTCATGCAAGCTACCCGCTGATATAAATAATCAGTATACTCAAATCTTATACACACAGAAATAAATTACCGATGGACCCAAATACGGAATATATGGATGTGATCAATGGTATCTCTACAATAAAACGTTGTCAGCCTTTGTGTTGGCTGTCGACGATCTCATAATACTGCCATTTCGCAAAAATAACAAATGGGGCCCCATTCCGAGTGACCTAATCGACCTATACTACACACATACCTTATAACGGCCCAAATAAGGAAGTTGAGTACTTAGAAAATGTTGGTTGCTACTTTTTCTTACGCATAAGGCTCATATAAAGACAAGTTCAAGGTCTCCGAGGGCCTTGTATTACATCATGACTGTCTCCGAGGTATTGTTCGATCTCCTAAAAAACTACGGCGCTCGGTTTGATGGGTGCTCGGACTTAAACAGACGGGGACCCGCCCCGGGCGCCGATGGAGTCCGCACCGCGACAAGAACAAATGACCCCGACGCATCATAATAAATAAAACAATTTGTTCTTAATTAGATTTCGTGAATTTAATTTTCATGCCAGTAATTGGTCGGTGGCCACAAAGAAGGCCTCTATCCGTGATGGATGATCGAACACTGGCTTCATACTATTTACCTTCGTTCTTTCCACAATAATTAGAGGGTTCCGAAGTTTACTTTCATTATTGCTTATGAACCTATTACTGTTTCTAATATAGATTTCATTTGCTGACGTAATATTTTTATTACCAGCGTGAGAAAATAATGAAAAATTACTGTCAGTATACCAAGTTAATGTGTAATACATTTTCAATGAAATTAGAAGCTGGCAAATAAAAACCTTAATATTTTCCGTATCCCCGTTGCCTCTATAAAAAGAAATGGAACGAAATAAATAAAAGAAGAAAACAAAAGACAAATCGGAAAACGCTCGCTTTTATATACTCGCTACAGAACTGCGCCCGGCGTAAAGTTTAAAAATAAACGCCGACAAAATCTTGGAAAGTCACGGACGCTTAACTTTCTTCCCCTGTTTTATTTTTTGTTCCCTCCCGTGCACTTCTCTATCTCTTTTCAACATTTAGTAACATAATAAAGCTGTCCCGCTCTTTTCAACTGATAAGTTACTTTTTTAAACTGCAGGAAAATCGAAGTCGTTTACTGGGTGAAATTAAAAGCTGGCACTCGCAGACATGTCATAAAAAGAAAATATGAAAGTTGGTCTGTTGATTTATTCAGAACACTGTTTCTTATTTCATAACATAAAAAATTAGAAGTTGACTAACAGTTTTGACTGCTTTCAGTTATTCATTATTCAACCACAGCTGTTATACATACATATACGTAAAAACCTTTAAAAGAGAATGGTGATTGTAACGTAATATTTCTGTATTATAAATAAATGGGAGCAACTTTGATTTTTATTTTGCAAACAGACACAAGCATTAGAGTGAGTTGGGGTCAAAAGCGCAAAATCACGGTAAGAGAAGTAAAGACAGCATGCAAACATATATTTTTTCTTAATTTTTTTTTTCATTAAAGTTTAAATTGTATGTTATAATAGTGGCTTAAGTTACTGACTAAACTTAGAACATTTACATTGGAACTTTACAGGCTCAGCAACTATAAGTTACAATTGTTGATGCCATTTTATACTAATAAAATGAAGAAATTATCTTAAAAATAAGCAATCATAACAACTTTCAAGAATACTTTTAGCATTTTCGTTGAATGCTGATCAATCTTCTACTTGCACCAAACTACCCATTATTCTTTTAAGCCACTATCCATTTTGTACATTCAAATATTGTCGCTCTTAGCGATGAGGCCGCAAATTGTGCATATTCAATTTGTACATTTGTATTCTTCACACAAGTCTTGTGTAAGTTAACATTATTTTCCTTTCGGTTACTTTTCACCGCTTGATGTAATCCATTAAACCTTTTCTTAGTTATGATAGGGTGCTGAGATTATCACCCTAAACCTAAAATACTAATTTATATGTACGTATTCTTTGCACATAAAACATTGATGACTTCTGGCTTTACCTAAATCACATATTTTTCTTCTAGAGTGTGCATACTTTTGCAGACCATACGAACGATGATGCAATGCAAATGTAACGGTCTTGCTCCGTCACCGCAATCGGATGCCTATCGTCAAAACGGTAAAATTTGCTATACACTAGTGGTGCAAGCAAGCTCTACCTCCCCAAAATCACGACAAATACACAGGAAAGAAAACAGTTAAAAGTTCTGCACAAATGGTCGATTGCTATGTACCGTTTACTACATCAACGTCATTACTCTACTAATATTGAGTTCATGGTGAAAGTTTATATGAAACCTCTTTGTCATATTCTTTCTATTTTTATTTAATATATTTTATTATTCAACTTGCGACTTGTTCCTGAAATACATTATTATAGATAGTAATGACATTAATATTATTTTTACTTTTAGGCTACAAGTAACATTAAATTAAATAAACAAATTATGTGAATAGTTTTAAAATTGATTTAAAATATTCAGTAATAATCCTCTATTATGCTCTTAGACTTTCATTTATTATAAACAGATATGGATTGAAAATTCAAAACTTGTACTATGAAATTACAAGTTTAATGGGTTATAATAAGTTTTCCAACCATCTTGTGAAAAAAATAGTTTTAAAATAATACTGCAGGTTAGAAAAATAACCATTAGGCCTCTTTTTGGAACACGTGGATCTTCATGCATTGCGTGATGAACGGTAGCTATTTTTTGGGCAGTCTTGCAGCAGAACGCCAACAATTTGACCGACCTGTTAGGTCTACTCGTTAGTAACCTTTTTTTTACGTGTGCAACTCCCCTCAGGCCGCCATTCTACCGGGGTTTTCGGTAGAACGAAGTGTAGGATTCGGCCTCACTAAAAAAACACAGTTTGCCTGAAATACTGCACCTGTAGTAGGAGGAATCCGGGAACAGCGGAAATCCGAACCCCAGTCGCTAGTGACCATGACTGCTGAGAAAGGAGAGAAAAATAATTGTGTAATCCAAAAATAGTTTTTTCCAGTCAAAGATTGTGATGTGTTCTTTCTGTGGATTGTTTATATGTTTGTCAAGTCCCCCCTATATAGTATTTATTCATAACGCTAGATTTATATTTTTAAAATAAGGTAAAATAAGAATTACAGATTGCCGACTAGAACGCTTTACTAAACGCACTTGAATTTCCCTACTACAATTTTCCATATCTTTATGTTGATTATCAAAACTGCCTTCTTGTTTACTAGATTCGTATTAATACGATTTCACAATGTATTAACGTGAACTTTCCAGTTGCAATGACTGTCCAGTGTAACAACATCTATGATGTTCCTTCAATTTCCTGTGCTATTTCATAGGTACCAATTTTAATGTTTAAACCTGGTCCCTTCCTGTCCTAGTTTTTTAAATGGCTGAGGTAAACGAGCCATTGTATTACCTGATGGTAAGTGACTACCGCCGCCCATTTAACATTACAGTATTTTTTTTACTTTCATAAGATTAGCAATGAGATTGTTTGACTTTATCGATATGGTGATGTTATCTTTTCATGATCATTCAAGCTGTCCTTATTTTGTTAAATGGCTACTAACTAATACGATTTTAGTAATTATAATCTAAAGAATTATAGAAGTATGAATCTTATAAATCTTATACGTTTAAAATTATTTTATTATGTGCTAGTACCAACATAGACCTACATATATCCAATCACTCAATATCCCTTCAGGTACCGATTATAGTATATGTACTTGTAATCGAATCAGAAAGAGTTGTCGTTATTATGATGACCACACATTATAAAGCAATTACATGCCAGTACCTTGTGGCATACTTTTCTAATTTTATTCTAACATTAAAAACCAAAAAAGAATATTGTCTGTTTCGGTTTAATGTACATTACAAAATGTTTTTCTAAAGTCGACTTTACTAGAAAGAGACTTTACTAAAGTAGTGTGTAATAAATTGTCATTAGCAAACATTTTATGCAGGATTTATTTTCACATTTCAAGATGGTTTGTCAAGAATCTGTACGCATTTGTCGAAAAAGAATTATTACACACCAATCTTCTATCCACGCTATAGTAAAATCATAGATTTTATATTCTATCTGCTTTTATTTATATTTTTATTATATTTGTTAATCTGTGTTAAAATGGTAAAAGTGTTAAATCTTAAAAATGTTTTAAATATATTAAATATGTAACTGAATACCAGTTGAAATACTGAAAACATCATTCAACAACAAACAAAAAAGTTCAACTCCGACATCAAGAACATAAACGAGATACGCTTATCCCAAAAATCTCCTACACCACTTTGTACCGATAACTCTTGTCGCAAAGTTTAAAACGCTACACGCTGGCTCAAACTCACAAGTTTGGTAAACAGTGGTGAAACAAACGAAGCACGATGCCCCGGGGGCGACGCCTGATATTGATATGAGTGACTTGCACTTACTTCCCTTTGTCGAAGCAACGATGTTATGGACAACTAGCGCCCTTCGATCCCTACCAAGTGTTTGCCTAACAAATATTGTCGTGACAAACAGTACTCATGACGTAATAAGATTATGTGGTGATAACGACTACTGTGTTAATCTTGTGGAATTGACATCGGTTTTACCAATTGTTTAAGTTGAAATAAAATAAATTATTGAAAATGCTTGCCCAGTCAGACTAATTCATTTTATAAATTAGTAAATAAAATACCTTCATAAAATAACAGTTAACAGCAAAACATACAATCACAAAACTGATACTAATAACAAGTTTTTGACATACGGTAATAGTTGTTTCAATTACATTGCCTTCTTTATTTTTGAGAACCTTTGTGCAGAACAAAGTAACCCCATTATCATAGAATCAGTTTAAGGAGTTTTTACTTTTTTAACATAGTTTAAATTTAAATTCAATTATTGTTGATATTACCTAGGGCTATGACTTGCTTACGTTCCGACAAATTCCCTTACTGACACTTATTTACAGCGCCACATGCAAATACTTACCAGTATAATTTGCCATCTAAATCTTATCCACACTTAACCGGACATTTTGAGTAAGTTGTGAAACCACAAAAACGGGGTAAACTGCCACAGGGCGCCAATAAACAAGGTGGGAAGGCGCTAGTGGAATATTCAAGAGGAAAGTTTGTCCGAGTCCACTCGATGGGCAACACTTGCATGTAACGAGCCGAGTTGGTCGATGTCGGTCGTCGTTGTCCACCACCCGTGCGTCACGACTTGCATTGTCCCCTTAATGAAGCTTGAAACAAGTTTTGCTATAATAACTTATAGCCAAAGCACGGTTTGATGACCACTTAAATGTTCTGCCACTACTTAATAGTCAGCAAGTTTCGCCATTATAAACTGTATAGATTATGACCCATGATAACTTGATAACTTTGTAAAATACTTTAAATGATTTTGGTTTGTAGAGAGCAACATAGTAGTATGTTACTAGCATTCTGACTTAAATGTCAGCTAGCAATCTGTTGAACATTTTCTAAATTAACGTCTAAAATTTTAATAAATAAAACGTCTAGTAACTAAAACTTTAAAAAAATAATAACGTCTAGTAACTAAAACTTTAAAAAAATAATAGCGTCTAATAACTAAAATATAAGTGAATATATATACATATATATATATATATATTTATTTACTTATATGTTAGTATTATATATCATAATAAGTACATATATTCATGTTGTTAGAATAGTACACCTTAGACTACCCCTAATTTTATGTAATAATATCCGTATAAAGGTTGTCTGTAAGAAATCACCGTTAGTGATAAGACCGCCAAGTGTTATACCGTAATACATGCAATCATCTCTATATTTTTTTTCAATTTCTTGTATGGTGTACAATAAAGAAATAAAATAATAAATATATAAATATTATTTTCTTTGAATTGTCAGAAAACCAAATCCTGAGTGGGTGCTTCAGATTCAGAAAAATATATACTACAATACAATAAATTCTACTTTTCCACGCATTAGTTATATTGTATTAATAACTCGTACAACATAAGCAAAAGTACGGGTCAATGTATCATATTTTGATACAATTTTACTTTAAATACAACCAGGCTGTGGAATAAATTGTCGCCTGCCATATTTCCGAACCGATACGACCTTCAAACCTTCAACGTACTCGAAGGTAAAAGCCGACAATGTACTTGCGACTCTTGAATTGCCTGTGTCCATGGGCGGCACTCGTTTCGCTTACGTCTCACGCTTATCTCAAGCTTATCTCCAGTATGCCCCCACATCCATAAAAAAAATATGATGGGGTTATTTGAGAACAAAAATACTTATCACCTTATCAGTATATATTTTTAGTAATCTTCTGTGAGTCAGTTTAAAAGGTCTTCTGAGTTTCTCAATTACATTTCGAGATAGCGTCTTTTACCTTTACTAACCTTAATCTGTACCTTATCTTCGCCTATGTTATCGAATACTTGGTTGTGAGATAGTATTTACAAAGGATACAAGTAAGGAGCAAAACACGCAAACTATTCAAGTGAACTTGTGATATTACAAGCCTAGAAAAACTTTATATAGAACATGTATATTGCAAATGCGGGCAGGACCAACTTCGCAACGACCCAACTGTAAACATGAATCTTATTATTTGCCGCAATAAAAGTACTTTGGCACACTGAGTGGTACTTATAGAAAAATATAGCTATCTATTAACTTATATGTATAACGGGAATATTGAACGTCAATTGATATAGGTGCAGTAAAGTATTAGGAGGATTATCGACCACACATTTTGTGACCATTCAGCAAGGTTTATTATTACGTTTTAACCGACTTTAAGGTATGAACGCATAAATATTTTAGGATTCCGTACAAACATGTGTAGAATAAAATAACTCTGATATAAATGTCTCCAGATAAGAAGAAACGGATTAAATTTTCATGATCAATTCATTTACATGTTCCTTTCTTGAAACTTGATAACTCGCGAGTTAATAGCGATGTAGTCAAGATATTATAATATTTACTTTGTCAAAAATATATTCTAAAAAATGTTTGCTAACTTCCCAAAAGTCAAAAAACCCAAATGTTATTTTTATCATCAAATTTCATCGGCAACGAATACCAAAGAATTGAATAAAATGTTAGTTTTGTACTCATGTTATGTGACATCGGTGTATGACAAGAGGACGCGTCGCGTCAATCGTCAACCCGTCCGACGTCTCGCCTGTGTTGGCAGATATCTGTGTTTTTAGCCCTATGTCGCATCTAAACAAATAAAAACTTGTCAGAATGTTGATAGTTGCGATAAACTTAGTCAACTCATATGTGAACACGGCACAGCATGTTTTCGAAGAACTAAATTATAATGTCACTAATATACTTGAGCTTTTAGAAGTTTGCCTTTACTTCATGATTAATCTTACATATTTTTTTTATGCGTTTTGAATTAAATTGGATGAACATGAGCACAAATTTATCTACTAAAAGGTGCTAAGATAAAATTCTAAGTAGTGTTCTCTTACTCTCTTAAAAACTCTTACAAAAATAAGAGAAACTTACTGAATTATGGTTATCATCACTACCTATGAGATTATCAATTACTCTGGAATTTTAGAAACTACTTATCATATATATATATATGTACATATGTCCCCGTGATTAATTCTAAAATTCCAGAACAATTAACATAAAGCTGTGGATAACCGTATGGGTTGCACACTTAAGCAAACTTTAATTGCATATAAGGATATAATGTGTATTTTTTTGTTATTCCAAATAAATAAATCGATTAAAACGAGACTGTATCCCTATCGGTAAAATCAGCAATGGCATTACAATACCATCTGGCATAGCAACAGTTTATAAAGTAATCAACAGTAAAAAATATCGTACATATCCAATATAAGAAAACAAAACTCCACGCCAACATATTTACGTACATACCTACCATTGACATACATATAAATGACAAGTTCGGCTCTACAGCAATGTCCGGAAAGTCCTCACAGACGCATCAATCGTCACTTCAGACGGACACTAAAATAGGCACACAGACGAAAAATCAAAAGATCGGGACAGCCGATCTTTCACTTTTGTGTCTACATTATTCAAAGAGTTTATGCCTAAAATGTATGTGCATAGGTTTTAGCTGCTGTTTTTTTTATAATGTTGATTTTTTGTAAGCCGTAAAAACTTCCGTAATCAGATTACTGTTCTATGTCTAAACAGTAATATATTGTCCCAGGTACCAGATATGAGGATCAATGCCTTAGCCCTCGACGGAAACTATAAGCTATGAGTAGGATCACGTATGCTTAAATATTTTTATCTTATGCAGACTCACAACAATTTGCCTAAAATGTAACAATAAAGAAAGAACTAACAATAAAAAAAGATAAAACAAAAATGCCGACCATGTATAGACTTCCGTTCCCTTGTTTTGCTTGTCGGATTATTCCTTTTAATCTGTGCTGTGAATGAAGCTAATGATGGCCGCGCGGGCGCATGTAACGGTCGCGCTCATTCGTCAGCCTTGTCAGCGACATCTTTTGACAGTCGGCTTCTGTAACACACTTCCCCCTAAATTATATTGTTGTTTTATAATAGTGACTTGTATATAATAGTAATCTTCCTTATATTGTTATTTTTGATATACCTCGATGCCTCGACCTGAGTCGATTAAGTGTTTTTCTTATTGTCTTACAATATTATAAGACGGACAGCGAACCTTTATAGGTTCATCATCAATATAATCACTATAATCAGCCCATCGCCGTCCAAATCTGGATGAAGACCTCCCTTAGGAGTGCCAAATATTCCGATCTTGGTGATTAACATTTTTATATTCTAACTACACACAGACACCGCACCTACAAAGGAAGGATTGGACGTTGTGATAAAAGCTAAAAAGGGTATGATTTGGAAGGTAGAAAGAATGGCCGGTGTGGGGCGACGCAAAGAACTTATGTACCCTGATCAAATCTGTAATGTTCTGAAAAAGGACAGTCCAGAAGTACCTAAAACTGGTGGGCTTGTACGAAAGGTGTAATGAGGGAGAAGTGTAGAGGCGCTTGCTCTCTCGTCTCTGCCTACACCGAAGAGAAAAAGGCGTGAGTGTGTGTTTCTATGATTGTATGTAAAACGTATCCGTTGCAAGTACTACAAAAAAATCATAAAAAAAGTCTTTCTTAAATAGGTCGGACGGTATTTAGAAATCAAAATATAAAATACTAAAATCAAATATTTCTTGTACGTCCATGCGCTGCCCGCAACAATAGTTAGTGATAAGAATGTTACAGAAAAATAAACCATTAAAACTTCATCAGTCATAAGCGACCCCCGCGGTGGGCAGGTCAGCGGCCAAGAAAAAAGCCTTACAATTCGGAGCCTAATTCAAATGAAGAATGATTCATTTATGAAAATAAATGACAGATTGAATGAATGCAAAGAAACTTACAAAGAAGCGGCTACTGGCCACCGCTTTGTACTTCGTGACACGTGCTCGCCCGTTCCTCAGGGAATTGTTTAGAATTATACCGTAACCGAGCGCTAAGAAAATTTAGAAGCTATGCACTAGCTCCTACTACAGCAATATTCTAAACTCAAAATAATGTAAGTCATTTTATTTTACTGCAAAGAAGGGTAGCAGGAATAAACTTTGAAGGGCGACCATTTATACGCTAGGTAGTGAATAAACGTTCTTAATGCCAGTTTATCTCAGTTACATTAGTTGGTAATCAAAAGCTCACAATGACCGTTCAACCAGTAAACATAAATAAACCGTGATACATACAAGACTAAGCTAAATAGCACTCATAGCACACATAGCACTCATATACATATAGTACATAATTTGAAAATTGTAACGTACATATTTTTTAAGTGTTATGCTTAACATGAAAAACCTCCTGCAACATAAAATATGTTCGACATTCAAAGTTGGGACCTTATCTCGTAAAAATGGCAATTACAGCTACCCTTGCAATCTCGTCGGGACCAAGAGTTAGTGAACTCCGACAAACACTAAGAAAGAAGGAATGGGCAATGAAATTAAAAATATGTCTTAAGGGCAATTAGCTTTAACTTTTACAGTAAGTGCCCTATCTACTCGACGAGCTCCCCCGCGCTTTTCAATTGTGGGGAAAGCGGCAAGCTTTTTGGTCGGAGTGAATTTTATGAACTCACAAAGAGTTGTGACTTTTGAACAAGTTCACTTACTTTGTACCATGAACTTATTTAAAAATCTGTACCTAAATATAAAAAACCTATGGAAACAACACAAAGAGCTGTGTTCTTTCAATCAATAAAGAATATTTTTTTACTATTAATATTGGTTTTTAGAAAACATCACTGGCATTTTGATAGTGGCTAAAATAGTATAGTTCTGCCTTAAGGATGTTGCCAATATTTACGTAAGTAATAATAACGTTATTTGTAATTTTATAGAAATTAAGTATCATGCAAGCTTATCTATAGACTCATAGTACCTACCGCTACTCTTGTAAAATGCTAATAAAGGAGTTCAAAGAATATTTTTACCACTGTATTTCTTGTGTCAAGCTAAAAAATAAAACTCAATCATATTTTAAATAGATTGCAGGATTCAGAATGTAATTTTAACGATGCTTTAAGTTAGATCAAAAGATAACCTTGATGTGAGATCAGCAAAATCAAACAAAGGACTTATCAAGTCGCGATCCAAGGCTGAGAGTCGGCAGCAATTGTTAAGCGGAATACTTCGGCACACTGACGAAGTGTTTAACAATAAATTTCCATTTAAAAAGCCGCAAGGTGGCCGCGGCCTGGGGTTTGGGGGGTGAAGGGGTGGGCCGCAGCTTCCGCCACTTTTTTCCTTCATTTCCTTAAGGCCGCGTGTCTAGGGCGGCACCCTACCTAGAATTAAAACGTTTGTTTATTTTTTTCCATGTAATAATATAAACATGCAATAAGGCACTCAATACAATGGTTTTTATATAAATATTGTATATACAGCATTTCCTATTTAGAAACCTCTTTTTAAATTGCTGTTCGTTGAAAGGTATAGGTGCCATCTTATAACCTTACTTTACCATTCATATATTTGATAATGTATGGCGATCACACATATTTTTATATAAAGATATTAAAAAAAGAATTAGACATGCGTTGTGAATCTCCTATCCATGAAGCTCTTGCAACCCTATTTAACAGCTGGAACACAAAAATGTAAGGCAATTTCGCCAGTCTTGTGTCTTGGGCTGCCATTCCCATAGCTGCTCCCAACTTCAAACAGTGTTGTATACTTCTCTTGTATATACTGTATGCACTTATACTATGTACAAATGTGGCTGATTGTCTCTGGGTTGAAAACCCCGGGTGGATGACGGCCCTTGGGGGCTTCCGCACGAAAAAAAAAAAAGAAACATGTTGCTATTGATATATTTATATACTCCCCCATATGACGAGAAACCGCATCACTGTGATATTACCATAAACGTTGTAGGCATTGCGCACGCGTCACAGAAGCGTTAGTAATAGCGTTGGTTATAAAAATATTTAAATATTTGTTTTCCTGTGGGAACCTCCGGGTATCTATCACCTGCGACCCGGTCGCACAACGAATTAATACTATTGGAGTCAAGGAGACCGAACAAATATGGTGTCTCCAAAGTCACACCTAGTGCTCAGTAATCCATTCTACACGTGAATGAAGTCAAAAATAATATTTTTTACAGACGAGTAATTTGTCCGACGTCCGTCCAACCAGTCTGCGTTACTGTATCAGAATTAAATATAATTGTAAGTTTATATTAATATTGAGTTATTGTTGAAATAATTGCATATCAATAACACCATTTTAAAATCAATCCTTTATATACCTACTTTTAATATGCGACCACACTATCAACATCTTAAATGTTCTATTTATTACGTCCCGTTGTCCCCTAAACTGCGGTTTACGCATCGCAAGTACAAGAGGAGGCATAGTGTAGGTCGCATAAAATATCGGCTGGGATAATAATTAAAAGAAGCGATAATGTCCGTAGAGCGGTGAAAAACGAGCGCGCCATCCTTTTTATTTGATAAATAAAATTTATTCCCCGCCGCCGCGCCGCTTGCCTCCCCGCTTCTTTGTGGGCTTTTACTTCCTATAAGCCGTTGTCTTTGTTTATAGAAAAGTGTAGAAATGTAAATGACGATTCTATCGAATAAGAATATTTTGAGATAAACTTTGTCATTTTGATTCAACTTAAATTGATAATATAAGAATAAAAGAGCACAATATTTAGTAGATGCTGATGTTTACGAAACATACACTTCTTATCAAAAAAATCGAAACACTTCTGAAGTTTGATTTTGTATGAGATTTATGTATATTTTATATTTAAAAAAGAAAAATAATAATGCCAGTTAATTGCGGATATTATAAGATATCGTTCAACGAGTATTAATGTTTCAGATTAAAATTAAATTTATTAAGCTATCGTACTTTGTTCA
Organism: Tyria jacobaeae; assembly: GCA_947561695.1. Taxonomy (NCBI): domain Eukaryota; kingdom Metazoa; phylum Arthropoda; class Insecta; order Lepidoptera; family Erebidae; genus Tyria; species Tyria jacobaeae. Next base: position 14,606,269 of record OX387218.1, read on the forward strand.
ACAGGTATGTTTCCCCTTAAAAAGAATATGTTAAGTGTTAGGAACGAGGACGTAAAACAAAAAATGTTTAAGAAAAGTTTATTCAGTATCTCGTATTTCCTCCCCGGGCCCTAATGACTGCTTCCATGCGGTTCCTCTTGGATCGGATGAGAATCACAATCTCGTATTGCGGGATACAATCCAACTCTTCTTGTATAGCTGTTTTTTAGATGGCCAAGCGTTTCTGGAGCAGAATCTCTCATTCTGACTCGACTCTTTAACTCATCTGCTGCGCAGCGTTTAACCTAACCGTCCATGAACCGCCACCGTAACTGACTCTTTCTTTAATGCAGAAACTTGCAAAACGCTCTCCCTCTCTTTGATGCACTTTCTTTCTTCTGTCGTTACCATACAGGTGATCTTACTTTCATCAGAAAATAGAACTTAGCTCAATTAAAGGTATGACCAATTTAAGTGCTCACGTGCAAATTTAAGGCACGCTTTTCGGGGGTCTAACGTCCATTTTGGTCCATTAGCTGATATATGAGGCTTCACGCCACGCTCCGCTAATCTTCTTCTAATAGTAGAATCGTTCACAGTCAATCCTCGAATCTCAGTGATCCGCTACTACAATTCAATAGAGTTAAAGTGATGATTTCTTAGACAAACTGACGCCGTATAGCGGTCAGTGTTGTTCAGACGTTACTCGATATCTACCAGATCCAGGATGACAAGTAAACATACCAGTTTCCCAAGGTAACGCTGATACACTCTATTGACAGCAGAGAGGCTAAGATGCAATCGAGCCACAATACGCCTTCTATACCCTGAATGCAGCACCGCCACGACTTGGGCGGCTTCCGTGGGCGAAGTATCCATGTTTGTTAGGAAAAAATATCTTGGCTAGAATGTCACAGAGCTTAGTTAACTACTGACAACTGAACTGAAACACTATTAAAAAACTATGTTTTTTTTGCAAAAACAAATGTGATTAAATGCAGAAAAGACGGAATACATATTGAAAACAATCTATTCTAATCTAATTATTTGTTGGATGATAATTCGAAAATTGAAATGGAAATTAAATGACATCAGTCAGCTTTTTTATTTAAACGGCGAATAAATAGTACCTGCAGTACTGTTTTGATTTTTTTGATGAGAAGTGTATATTACTTATTATATTTTTTTATTATCAAAGCAGGTATCCCAATAAGGAACAGAGAAAAAATATGCAAATAATTAACGAAAGTGTTTTTTCTATCGAGTAAAGATGATGTTTACTAATGAAGGTCAAGACTTGTCCAAATCACCTTTCATTTTTACACTGACGAGGTTACTCTTGCATTTCTTGAAGGATGCCGCAGTCGTGAAGCCCCTCAACTATTAACCCTCGACACCCCTGGGATCGCAATCGGGACGTTTTTACTACGCACTAAATATTCTCCCGGCGACAATTGCGATTATGAAAAGTGCACCGTTATTTATACCCCACCATCGTTTATTTTTTGTCGCCCCTTTCAAGGGCAATTAAATACCGCCAGTCTTAAGCTCTTTGCATATTCCAGTCGACTTTATTATCGACCAGCTAATAAAGAAATAAAAGCTAAATGTCGGCAAGGAAAAATGTCGCAGGATATTTGGTTGATCTTTAACAGGTTCTAATGAGTATATTTTAATTTTGGAAAAGTCACCACTATTAAAATTTAAAGAATCCAAGGAGGTTTGATTCCTACATTTACTAAGTTAATTAAACGCTCACCATTTATCCTTTTCGATCTTCTGGTGACGGCGTTCTGTGGTCCAGTACCGAAAGTCTTCTTAGGAATTAAGTTTTTATTTGCAGTTGCTTATTTTTAAAAATTTGTGAACAATCTAATGCATAAAACGCATACATATATATCTAACGCATATACATATGTTTGGATTATTTTAAATCAACAATAATAAAAACCGAATTTAATGCGACTATCATAATAAGTCCTAACAAGTGGTTTTTTTACACCGTAGGGATGAATTTTTTTCATTCATTTTAAACTGACCCAACTTCAAAAAAAAAAGGTTCACAAATTACGGAAATATCGCTTAACATGTCATCTATATACCTTCATTTTCCACTTTATAGGTGGAATATTATATTGAAATTTAAATGGAACCCAACGGAAAGCGCACTCTTCCTAATAAAAAAAAAGTTTTTTAAATCAGTTAAGAACTTAAAAAGTTATGCAAAAAAATACCCGATAAAGAACCTCCTCTTTTTCTGAGACGGTTAAATTACAAATGACATGTGTTTGACAATAAAAGTTAACCGTTCTCTACCTACAAGTTACTAGATACACTCATGAACCCAACAATGAAATAACCCAACGGTCGAACATCTCACATTAAACAAAATAATAACAAATCTTAACGAAACGATTAGGAGAATAGAACTTCTTAATAACGGAATTAATGAAATTTCCTAAGTGACGGAATCGAACCGCCTTCCCTCGGGATAACCTGTCAAAGTACTCCAAACTTGCGCCGCCTGTCTGTGTGACAACTTTTAATATCCTTCTGTATCAGCCAAATGGATTTGGGACCCGGCGCAATCCGCCACTTGTTTCTCTTCTAAACAAAGTTGATGTGAATACCAACTTTGCTAAAAGGGTGGCCATACCTACCTACCTACCTGATTGTTTTTGAATTACCTGCATTGGAAATGTAAACCCTATTTAGTTACGATTACTCAAACATAGTGTACCACGTATTAACAAAGATGGTGGCTGGCAGCGGATGAATTCACACTGCCCAAGACCGGGATGGTTGGTGCTCCGTAGGCCTTCGTCCAGCAGTGGATGACGATAGGCTGATGATGAAGCCCATTTATGCAATTTTAATTTCCTAACGAATATTATAAAAGCAAGAGTGAGCTTGTTTGTTAATTCTTTGTTAGCTTTCAAGCCCTGAATAATCCACTGGACATTATAAAATGTATAATACACGTTATAGGATATTTTTCATACAAGAAAGAGCTGCTAGATATCTCTATTGATTTAAAAAACGTAGCTATAGATTCTGTAGTCAAACCCTTGTTAAAAACGGCTTGTAAAAATGGCAAACTTGCAAACCATTCACCATATGTAATAGAACCTAGAGATACATAAATATAAACTGTAAGCACTTTTAAACAACAAATCAATATACTTAGTTATAACATATCTGAAACTATAAAAATTCACAAAATAAAAAATAATACGATTTTTTTTAAAACGAATAGATCCCCAAGAACTTCAATAACACATAGGGTACTTCCTATCCGTGCATAATGGGGAACATCAGGCCTTCATCAAGCCCTGATAAGGCAATCTCGAGTCACTTCCTGATATCACCCTTCGGTTCCCCACTCGTTCCGCACCGAAACGAAATTGAACCGTCTTAGATCTGTCTCGTTGTAATCCACGCTTATAATTGATGCGACAACGTCAAACAGGGCCCGATACAACCGGCTAATCGTAAAAATACAAATCCGCGACAGCATGATCGATTGTTTGCAACACCGACACACTCAAGTACAAATTGATAAGCAAGTCAATCGTTTCATATTTAATTTGACAGACCCATTTTTGGATTTGATTTAGGAAGCTTACATTTGGGTTGTAAACATTAATTTTGTATTGTATATACTCTATTTTACTTTTAGGTGCACAATAAAGAGGTTTATTATTATTCTCTTTATATCATATGTATTTAAAAATGTAATTGATATGTATAATTTTAATTTATTTAATTTATTGTTTGAGCAATTAAATTTAAATCATATTAAAAGTATATAGGGCCCAAAGTACAATTCAAAAAAAAAAATCATTTGGAATTACTTTTACATTCGAATAGACTATTTTTAAAATAAGATGTTTTGGAGGTGTCCATTACTACACGTGGAATATATTTGCTGGTAAATCAACCCCATCTATAAAGGTCGGTGGTGTTTGCGCGTGTTCTATAAATCGTTTAAAAGTAAATAAAATTTGTACATAAGGTGTGAGGATCAACACCTCTAAAATTATTATTTTTATAAATAATAACTAAGTCGTAAGTATAAACTAGGAGGTGAGTCAGATAACATACATTTCTTATCCCTGATAAAGTTAAATGTGGCAAGTGAGCAAAATATTAACTATATCACTCAAACTCTCTCACATGCGAAGAAAATTGTTGCATAAAACAAATCTAAAAATTTAGCTTTTCCCTTTTGAAATATTGAATTTTTACATTTATGCCTTTTACACCTCATAACGTAATAATTCTTGGTGGGAACCCCTCGCTCACTAACTTTTCCGTTGCAGCTCCAACATTCGGAATAAATGTTTGGCACTTTATCATCTGTGTGTGTACCGTGATTCAGCCCAGCTAGCAATGTTTACGAAACTTGTTTTCTTATTAAATATATAAAATGAGCTAGCATTTAAATATAAGTGAGATTTACTAAGTATTAAAGTGTATCGCTTAGAAATAATAAAAAAGTATATAGTTGTTTTTAAACTGAAAACCACATCTAAGTAGTTCGAATTTGAAATGTAGTCATGTGGGAGAGCCATGCTTCGGCACGTATGGGATTTCGCACGTATACAGAAAACCGGCTGTTAAGCAATGCTTGCATTGTGTGAACGAGTTAGTGAGGTTACCGAAGGCCCAATCCCCTTTCCATTAAAATAAAAAATCGTTATGGTAAGGTTTGAAACAACTTTTTTATTCATAATTAACTGTTTGTGTGAAAATCTTACATATCGGTTTAATTCATCAATCAACTCTAAAGTTAACTTGCATTTTACAGACTAAAAAAGCTAATCACTCTTTTACTAGCTAACGCATCGTATGTGTATCAACAGGCACCCTGTGGTTGAGAAAACACTAGGCCGACTTTTCTCTTGTTACATTTAGACCCTAACTTACATTCAGATGCTTAATCATCATCATCATCATCATCATCTCAGCCATAGACCAAGACCAGTTGAAGCGACCTGCATCCACTGCCGACCTGCGATTTTTACGAGATCGTCAGTCTACCTTGTTGATGTATTTTATTAATAATACTTAACTAATTTATAGCGAAGCATAAACTAACCTTTATTAATACGTCACACGTGGTAAGGAAACAAATTAATAGTGGTGTTGGAACGCCCTCTATTCCTCACGCTGACACAAATAATGTGACCGCAGCATTTAGTCTGCAGCTCCGACCCTCACAAGGCATCGAACGATCTCTAATGGCATCCAACCGCCAACTGGCCACCGCATTAATCCTTTACTGACTCTTGATTAATTATTTAAAGTTGCCCGAGGGACGCTCTGGACTACTCCGCAAATTGTTTACAACTGCTTGTTACGTTACATTTAGGTACACGTCGTCATTGTTTAACGTTAGAATTTCGTGCCATAATATTAGGTCTTCCGGTTAGTTTTGAGGGATTTATTAAAAATGAAATACTCCTGTATTATAATAAAGATAATTTATATTTTAATCAAAATATGCTCCACTACTACTTATATAAAAATGCAATGCAAGGTTTATGCCATTTTTCGGGCAACAAATGGATTCCATAAAAAAAACTGATCATCTTTTAAAGCGATCCATTCATCGATCGATCGATTTTTTTATACACTCGTAAGATTTGAACTGCTGATCTGCAAGGCTGTATTGCGTAGATCGAAATAGGTGGTAATCAGAAGGAAGGAAGGATCTGGTGAATATGCGGGATGCGGTAACACTTCCCACTGAATATCTGAAAGTGTATCTCTTACAGCTTTGGCGATGTGTGGGCGAGCATTGTCATGCAGGAAAATGACCTTTTGTTTTCTATGTGCAATTCTTGGACGTTTTTGGTTCAATGCATGACTCAATTCGATTAATTGATGTTGATAACGCTCAGCTGTGATAGTTTCATTAGGTTTTAACAATTCATAATAAATTACACCTTTCATATCCCGCCAAATGCATAACCTTACCTTATTTACGTGAATGTCACACTTCGGAGTCGATGTGGATGGTTGACCAGGATCTACTCATGATTTCCTACGTTTTTGATTATCATAGTAGATCCAATTTTCATCGCCGGTAACGTTTGATACAAAAAAGATTTTTTTTTGTGACGAGAGAGTAGTAAAGCACAAAAGGTTACTCGATTTTGCATCGCTAATTCTGATAAAACATGTGGAACCCATTTTCCTTGTTTTTGAATTTTACCCATTGCGTGTAAACGATCAGAAATGTTTGATTTACCTACATTTAATTCTTCAGCCAACTCTTGCAGTGTGCGGGCCGGGTTTTCGTCCAATAACGCCTACAATTCATCGTCTTCAAACTTTTTTGGTTTTCCACTACGTTCTTTATCCTATAAATCAAAATTACCAATTTTAAATCGTCGAAACCAGTATTCACATGTTTTAACAGATGGTGCAGATTCGTGATACGTATCGAAAATAAGTCTGTGAGCTTCTGGCGCTGTTTTTCGTGAATCGAAAAAGTATAGTAGTAGGTAAATGACGAAAATTATATTTATCGCGTTCCATATTTAATCACACTAAAAACTTGCATGCGTTTACTGTAAGTGAGTTACTTCGAATAATTAAAGTGTAAGCTAAAACACGCCGCATTGAATATCTAAGTAACTTGTACCGACGTGTCGCGTCAGCTACTTGACACGTTCCCTCAAAACTAACCGGAAGACCTAATACAAAGACCGCTTTTCATTCCTTAATCCAATGGATTTATCTACCTGCTCTTTTAGCCAAATGAGCTGATCGGATTTTATGATAATGGATAATATGGTCAATCATTCTAATGTGAAAAAGTAGTTCATTACAACGCGCAAATAACAACCATAACTCTACAACAAAAAGAAAACACAAATGAAAACTGCATGCTTACATTAAATGAAATAAGTAATCGAACTTGTCTGATACGCGCTTCCAAATACCAAATACCAAAACCTTAAACTTTTATTAAATACCCATTTCCTGGTTTCCTAACAGAATTGTACGATGAGAACCGTGTCCCGTACATTGATATTACCCACCAAATTAAGTTCCGACAAGCGGACTCTTGACTTGACCGATGTAGTGACCCCCTAATCCGCAGTAAATCTTTGGCCCATACCCTGTCCGCGAAACACGGGAGGGTTAAACAACCTACTTGGCAATCATTTGTTATACCCTGTAGACAAGACAGGGGATCGCAATAAAGAATTATTTAAATACACTTATAAATGAATACAGACGTATTTGATTGCTCCATGTGATACGGGAGGATAAAAAGAGAATTACTTGTAGTTATTATGTAGCCACACCTTCATAGCAATTTTTAGAACATCTTGTGTAATTATAAATTTTATCACATCCAGTAAAAATTTATGTTCCTGTTCAAATGTAAGCTTGCTACTTGTGAATTTATTCTTGTTCATGCTTTATGTCCATAAGATTTGAAGGAACTATATGTTTGAATTACTTTGTTCAAAATTCAGTATAAAACACATTCTCATCAAGTATGGTAAAAAAATCAAAATTAACAACAAATGTGATCAATTATGAAATACACTTTGAACTGGTTTTGGTTACACACATACATATATACATTTATTGCGTATAATTTTCTTTATGTGTTTAGATATAAATCTCATGCTTTTGGAATTAATCGTCACACCTGTGACAAATTGATATCTAGGAACCTAGTGTGAAATGTAAGCTCTAGACTTGACATTAGGTTTTGAACATGAGAACCTTAATAATCATTATTCACTTAAATAACACAATGCAATTGTAGGAAATATTCATGGAACTCCAACGATATCAGGATACAAGGGAAAGACCATCAAAAATGGTTGTTCAGTGGTTCGGAAGTGTGTACGTAGCGATAATGCGAACATTATACGAAGCTCTCGAGCCCGCATAATCGCGCCGCGCCTATTATGCTGTGACCCGCAAAAACTTACCAACTTGCATCTTTTGCACATTCATCCTCCGATATGCGTGCACACAACTTTATGTAGTTTTGTTCTGCTGTGTTTAACGCCCATAACTTTGGAAGACACCTGTGATGTAGTAGTATAACAAAAACATGGGCATGAATTTTGACCACTTTCTTGATAATCTAGAGTATTTTTATTAAAATGATCACTGGGGTTCATAGTTTTCACAAGAGCCTTTCATATATCTATCTACCGTCAGGTTAGCCATGAAGTTATTAATTGCATTGGGAAAGTGACATAAAATTATTAACACACACACAAGTCACACTGAAAGTTTTAAGAAAAGCAGCCTAGGAAAAAAATACTTAAATTTCGAATTAGGAACTCTTTGAGAATCTAGATTAGAGAGTAGATGCGTAATGAATTCATATGTCATTTGTTTTTTACAAATTGGTGGCAATTTAAAAAGTCTCTGTAGCGCATAGAAATTAATTTGACTATATAAAATTTTCGCTCAATGATTTATTACGGCTTTCTTTGCGGTCTTTCCAAACAACATTGTTACGATAGACTTGAATTGGCATTTCATTATCAAGCACCATCTCGTACGACTGTTTACGTTTTTTTTAATACAAACAAACTCACTGATGATTCTCGAGAAGTACGTCCTTCTACGGCGACTACGTGAATGCTGTGCGGCTGATGAAAGAAGCTGATAGAAGGGTGACATATCAACAGATTCGGGCAGCTTTAGGCATTGGTATGAATCAAGTACAAAAAGTCTTACATGATGATCGTCACAGCCCGAAACCAAAAGACAATCTGCGCAATGGATGTTTCTATTTGAAGATTTACAGACACAAATAAAGAAAAGGAGAAGTCAAGGAAAAGGATGATCTCCTTATGAAACCCTGAAGATGCCGTGGCTGCTTTTGAAAAAGGCGTTCATGAGGTCCCTAAAAAATTAGTAGCTCCGAAAAGCAAAAAAAAAATATTAACAGGCTTCTGTCTCGTTCCGTTTTTTATTTTATTAAAACTTTCAGTCTGACCCCGTAGATTCGGAATTCTATTTAAACCATTTTAACTCTATACATCTTTCTTATGTTAATTCAGCCAATGCCTATTGACCCTCTTTGTAACAAAGATAGGTATGATAATTCTACTGAATGACCAAGGGCTATCGAGTTTCGGGTCCAATAAACAGTTAATTTAGTAGCTAGGAATCTAAAGCTGTTCCAACACTTGTGCCAACTTGTGCACGTTATGTAAATTAATTTCACTTGCACTAAAGTTTATGCGCCACAACTTCAACATTAAATTATTCTAAAGAATTCTAATAGGTTTATTTAAATAGGTACCAGACACATTGGTTGAATACATAGGGGTTCATGTTTGTTTAAATTAAAAGTATTATTTACTTCTGCTCAGCCAGGCATAACTGAGGGAAGCGATACCTTTGATTGACAACTGCCCTTGTCCAATAGCATTGGCGAGAACTGACAAACACGTCAATCAAATGTAACCCCACCATCAGTATATATGCCAACACGACAAAACGAACTTTATTGTAAAGATATAAGGGCTACAAGCAATGCACAGATGACATCGCACGAGCTGGCCCTATGGTCGAACCATCAAGCGAACGCGATCGCCCCATTATTCGCCGCCCTTTTGTAATTTGAATTTCGAATTCCAATTCGTATTTTGTGGTAAAATAAAAAGAACACCGTTTCGACACAATGGCGTCAAGGGCGGTGCTCTGACATGCGATCAAGTTATTACATTAAAGGAAAACGTACCCGTAAGCCCGGCTTGCCACCACGTTATTGAAAGCTTCCAGGAATAGCATTCTATGATATTAATTTCTTGTTATAGGACAGTTTTAACTATTCGCTGCTAATGAAATATTTTTACACCAATAAATAACTTATTATACTTATATTTATTACAGAAAATGGACTGCCCAGAAGGCTACGCACGGCTTACACGAACACACAATTGTTGGAATTAGAAAAAGAATTCCACTTCAATAAGTACCTGTGCCGACCCAGAAGAATTGAAATCGCCGCATCTCTTGATCTAACCGAAAGACAGGTAACGGGTCATTACCACTATAATATATTTCTAGGTCTCCAGCTTTCTGAGAAAAAGTTTCTTAGTGATTTATATATTAGTTTTATATACAAATTCAATTCATTTTTTTTTAAGTTAAATTACATTTAATTGTACATATATATGCCATTTTGTTCGATAACTTGTTGTCGCTGTAGAAATCATAGCATCAATAGGTAGGTAGGGGTAGTTTTGACAGTCCTCTCTTGATGTTAACCTAACACTACCCAAAGAATTCTGAAGAGACCGTAACGTGTAAATATGAGAGTGCAAGGTCAGGACTGTATGGTGGATTTCTTTTTTTTTATATATTAGCCTACCATAGTGAATCCACTTGGCCTGATGGAAAGCAATAGGTGGAGTCAAAGTGTGGTGGTCACCATCCTCATTGCATGTCTAGTCAATGCAGCATGGTGACCCACACTATGGCAGCCTGGTAAGATGCTTTTTCACGCCCCGCTTAAAAGACCTGTGATCAATTGGGAAGGAAACACGTGCGCTGGTAAAGAATTCCAGGCTTAACACTCCCAAGCAAGCTCTCTCAATTTTTTTCTGAGTGGCCAAACGTGTGTGATTGTTTCACCATGATGAAAGACCACTCATTTTCTTATCATCAATTCCGGCAGGTTTTTTTGCACACATTAGGTCCACAAATGTTACAAGTTTTTTCACGGCTTAAGTCGCATTGTTTACTTTTTTTCTTCCTAAAATCACCGCCAAAATGGAGGACAAAAAACAATTTAAAAAATAGCGGGAAAATGTTTATTACTTCTTCTTTTTCTTAATCTACTATATTTGTTGATATTAAAACCAGCCAGATGCAAACAGTACAACAAAATAGATTTTTCTTCAATTTAATACATACGTATACACAAAATACGAAAGACTTTTCCCCGACCTATTATTTATATATTATAAAATCATCAGATTAAAGATTTTCAAGTAGGTGACGTTTTGTGTTAATTTTTGTCCACCCCTTCCAACCTTTCTTGCGTAAAAATCATGCAAATGAATAAAACGCCTAGAATAAAACTATTGCATGTAAGTCAAACTTTTAAAGCTGGCACTATTTACACATCGTTTTTAGACCACTGTTTCAATTATCTTTTTTAATAATTTGGCCTTTCATAACTACATAATTACACATTAACACACCATATTTACTATTAGATTCCAACGACCCATACAAATAAACCTACAAACTGCTAATTAGTAGGTAAACTATGCAACTTGAAAAAGCAGCTCAATCAAGCAAATTAATAGAACTACGTGAGCTGATGCTGTTGTTAGATATACATATACACAATTCCGTTCCATTCGAATGATATGTGCTGGCTGGCTAGCTAATGGCTGGCAAAACATGCACAACTAGTTTATTTTCAACACAATTAATACACTACGCATAAATGTATACTTAAACTACATCTAGATATATACAAGCTGTGAATAAAAATACAACAAAACAACTACCCTGCCAAAATAGTAATTAAGCGATTAAGAGTTGCCATATAGAATTTAAAAAAAAAATATTCCTTGTAATCCTGGATAGTCACTGGTCACAAACTCTTTCTCAAGAACAATATTTTGTAATTACAGGTAAAGGTCTGGTTCCAAAATAGGCGCATGAAGCACAAGAGACAAACACTGAGTAAAACTGAAGATGGCGATGATAAGGATTCCACGACATCTGAAGGAGGTAAAAGCTCCAAGACAGGACTTGACAAATTCTTGGATGACGAGGGTCCACTGTCAGGGAAGAAAAGTTGTCAGGGCTGTGAACTGCCGCCTGGTGCCCTATGTTCCCCTGTTGAGGATCTGCCAGAGCTTGCCTCGCGCACTCGAAATAACAATACCCCGAGCGCCACGAATAACAATAGCTTTGCCAGCGATGGAGCTTCCAGCGTGGCTTCCTCTTCATCCCTTGATAAATTAGCAGAAGACGACTCACACGACGGTCATCCTGCGACCACTTCCATGAGTACAGCGCCCAGAAACCTCTCAAAGAGGATTAAACAGGAATCAAGGAAACGTTCGCCATCTCTAGATGTCGCATGTAAAGTATCACCATCTTCTTCAAAAGACGGTGCGGTATCAGGTCTACCAGATAGTGGAAAATTTTCTTCAATCAACTTGACTCCATCAACGACACCGGGAACACCGTCGAGTATGCACCCAAGCCCAGTCGGCCATTACCCCCGACCCTCGCCACCGAACGTTGCAACAGGCCCTCCGCATCCCCAGGCTGTTCCCAATGCAATGCCGCCTTATGTCATACGGGGTAACGCGCCACCAGGGCAATTTGTTCCCCATCCTGACTTCCGCATGGATTCCAAACAATTTCTTGGAAAACTGGCTCAATATCCTCAAGGAACCCGAAACTATGAGAACTACGGGCCCGGCACACAATCTACTGAACAACACGGTTACTCAACTACAAGAAATCAACAACATACTAGACAAGATGGATCACCATCAACGAGACCACCTAATGGCATAGGATCGAGACAAGCATACCCCCACGAAATGTATCAAAACTACGGATATCCAGGATATGGTAAAGATCAGGTAGCATACGGACATCCAGGATATGATCAGACGCAAGGATACAGCGGAGAGCACATGGCTTATCCTAATAGCCACTACGGATACCATTACCACCACGAAGGTGCGCAGCATGACCATGGACATAACTACTATGCTGCTGATGGGCAAAAGAGTACTCATGGCGCGGAATATGCAAAGAACTATTATGATGGGAGTGCTTATGCACAACCGACAGGATACACTCCGGGTGCCGCCCAGACTGGCGCAGCTAGTGATGCATACAATGCTAGTGGCCCTGAATGCGGCGAAAGTTACGGCTCGTTTCAGCAGTTCTATGAAGCAACACATGCCGCACCTGGCACAGCTGGTGAAAACTCCAACTCCTCCTCTGACTTCCATTTCCTCAGTAATCTCGCAAACGATTTTGCACCAGAATATTACACTATTTGAGACAAGGACTTCGTCGAGCAGGCGAGTGATCTGTTCGTATAAGATTATGGATTAAATATTTCATACGAAAGTTATATGATAAGGGTTATGGTGTTGAACTTCAGTGTTCGCCCAAGGCGATGAAGTTTATGGTTGCTGTTCATGGCTAATTTACTCTATATATTATAATTACTGTAATGAAATTGAATGATAAAAATAATAATGTAATAAATTGTAAATAAATACTTGTATCTTAGTTATAATAGGTAAAACTAATGTTTTTACTCAAATGCGTACATAAAAGTTACTTAGATATTACATTAATTTAATAAAATATATCCAAGAACAGAAATATCTGTTAAAACTTATTAAAACTAAATAACTGAAAAAAAAAATTCTATCTATCTGCCACCATTCGTTATATAATGCGCATTTTCAAGGATTACTGTTTGATATCACATATGTATAAATTTTTTAATTAACAACACAAATCAATGTAAATTTAATACAAAACATTAAAATTTTATCTTATATCCCAACACGTTTTCATGTGTTCATGGTAATAGATATTTGAATAAAATATAAAAAAATATTTTACAACACTTACTAATAGTAATTGTTTACAAACCTAAGGAATAGTCGTTGCCTTATTTAGTTAATATTGTTTTGTGACTGTAAGACATACTGTAGATACTTTATAGGATAGTTTATTATAAGTCATTATTATTGTAGATATCATCGGCGCTATCATTTGGCCTATTAAAAAAATAAATCATTTGGTGTCACATTTCTTTTGTGTTTTCTCCTTCACCTTTTCCATTTAGGTAAATTTTAGTATGTCTAATAATTCCAAAAAAATTGTAACATATGCATAGAGCTGGTATGCACAAAATTTGCACAATATGCCACCAACACATTCTCAATAACTCAAGGGCTTTATGCCCTAAAGATGTAAAATAACAGAATCAACTATAGATGTGGTGTTTTGATAGTCTACAACTAAAATAAATATATAGAAATATACTGGTATTAATTTATTAATAAGCTAGATCATTATATCATAGAGTAATTAACAAAGCTGTGAGCATTCAAAGAAACAAGGTTGCTCTAAATAAAAAATATTAATTATTGTAAAACCAAATGTTGTACATATTAAATTTACATAAGATTTTTTTTAACAACTCAACTATTAACTATGTTCATAAGTCTGCTTTGTTCATTGATAGACTGTTCTTAAAAATAATTTATAGAAAATTCCAAGACGACAATAGTGTATGAATAGAGATATAGGGTATCAAATGCCTTATAACAATCCTGTTTGTTAAAGACAAGACATCAGTATAAAATTTATATGTTCTGTACTACCCTGTGGTTACAATACTGTAAAATACCAAAGCAATGAAGGTTGTAATTAACAAACGCAATAAAACCCATCTCATTTAAATATAAAGCAAGTTGTAACTTAGTATCAACATAATCCTATGATGTTGAGGGCTTTGTTGCCTGCATTTGTGCTTGTACTTTCATCTCAAGCATCATACAGATGGCTTTGTGGACCTTAGATTTCTCCATGCCAAGCATTTTGATCTTTTCCACTTGTTCCGTAACAAATGATACTTTCCTCTTGAAATAATCTTTAGCACCAGCGACATCCTGTAAAGTGAATGATAATAAACTTTTATTATTGAAGATATTATAATTGTCTGTAAAAATTAGACTAGGCTGAGCATAAATAGTATGTATCTACATCAGGGTTGCTAAATTAAGAGGATTTATTTTTCTGAAGAGGTCATTAACTTAAACATAGTAAAGCTAAAAATGAGCAAAACCTAGAACAGAATATATTCTAGGTTTTGCCATGGTAAGTTGAAATCAGGACATGCTAACAGGTGGGCTGAAAAGTTTGTAGGCTGACACATAAATGGCTCTACTAGTATCAAATCCATATGATTTTTAGTTAACCCTAACCTTCAAAAGACATACACTACCGTCCAAAAGTTTGGAAGCAACAAGATAAAATCAAATAAAATAAAAGTAAGCCATCTTAAATTTTTTTTATTGATACAGAATTAAAAAAATAGACAAAACACACTTCTACAACAATGAAATTAAATAAGTAATATAAAAATTAAATTAAATTTTAGCTTCATCGAAGTGTCCACCCCTCTCTTTAATTACCTTCTCGCATATTCTAGGCATCCTACTAATTAATTTCATAAAATACTGTTCATCTAACTTCTTCCATTCGCTCTGTAATAGTTGCCACAAATGTTCTGAGCTCGTAGGAGATTGATTTTTCACCCTTCTATCTAGTTCATCCCAAACAAGTTCAATGGGAGAAAGGTCAGGTGATTGAGACGGCCACTGCATGATTTTCACATCTTTTTTCTTCCTTAAAAAGTTCTGGCACAGTTTGGACGAATGTTTCGGGTCGTTATCTTGCTGAAAAACGAACCCAGGACCAATAAGATTCAGTCCACTGGGTATGGCGAAATCCTTAAGAATTTTCAAATAGCGTTCCTTGTTTAGTTTTTCGGTTATCCTCACAAGACTTCCGAGTTTATTGTTGCCGAAACACCCCCAAACCATGACATTACCACCACCATGTTTGATAGTAGGCACTGTACAAGCTTCTGAAGCTCTCTCTCCTTTAGATCGGCGCACAAAAACACGTCTATTGGACCCGAAAATCTGAAACTTCGATTCGTCACTCCAAAGAACTTTTTTCCATTGGTTTATTGTCCAGTTTTTATGTTCCTTTGCCCATTCTAGTCTGTTTTTCTTATGCCGAATTGTTAGTTTTGGTTTTTTAACTGCAACACAACCTCTTAGCCCCGCAGACAGTAGTGCAGTTAAGCGACGATTCCGTTTAGAAAGAACTCTGATGAAGTTATCCTCTTGACTTGTAGTGGATTTGGGCCTACCAGACCTTTTTCTATCTTCATTTTTGCCAGTTTCTTTTTTTCTAGCGAGGGTGTAGTGGACACCTTTACAAGAAATTCCGAGTTTTTTTGCGATTTGGCGTTCACTGTAGCCTTCCTCACGCAGAGTACAAATAGCGCTTCGCTGTTCAAGTGTGATTTGCTTGCGTTTTGCCATTTTCAATAAAAAAAGACGGTCAAGGAAGTAGTCGAAATCTTTTGAATACAGACGATGTTAATATCACAACCTTCGCGTTCTAATGCTCAAGTGTGACTAAATAAGGTCCAAAAAAGATAAAACTACAAAATATTTTCAATAAAACCGCATCAATGCATGAAAGAAAGTCCCCGGCGGATGAAGTAATAAAACACGTGTTTCGTCAAAATCCAGGAATTTGTTAAAACTCAAGGAATATGCACTAGTAATCCTTTTGTTTTGTGTTAAAAAATCACAAAAGGTCATAAAACTTTATTTTATTGCTATTATTTACCGCAGGGAGTCGGCAATCTTTTGTTTTGTTTGAAATCAGGTGTGCTTCCAAACTTTTGGACGGTAGTGTATGTATAATTTAACAGCTGTTGCACTATCAGTATCTGAATTATAGCAATTTTAGTGAAAGAACTTTTGTTACTTGGAAAAAATGGATAAGAAGGAATTTCGTGTGTTAATAAAGCATTGCTTTTCGGCGAAAAAAAAATACTGCTCAAGCTAAGGCTTGGCTTAATAAACATTATTCGGACTCTGCACCAGGAAAATCAACCATAGAGAAGTGGTTTGCTAAATTTAAAGGAGGCGAAATTAGCACCGAGGGCGATGCACGCACGCAATGGACGCCTTAAATTGGCTGTTACCGACGAAAACATCAAAAAAGTCCACAAAATAATTTTTGATAACCGATAACCCTAAAGATATCAAAGGAATGTGTTGGTCATATTGTGCTTGAATATCAAAATCGACCAAAAACAACAAGGAATCAATGATTCTGATGATTCTAAGAAGTGTTGGGACTATTCAATCCTAGTAAATCCGAGTTTTTACGTCGATATGTGATGAGGGATGAAACATGGCTCCATCATTTCACACTGGAATCAATCGACAGTCAGCCATATGGCGTGATGAACCGACTCCAAAGCGTGGAAAGACGCAAAAGTCAGCTGGCAAGGTTCTGGCATCAGTATTCTGGGATACTCATGGTATAATGTTCATTGACTATTTCATAAAGGGAAAACTATAAGCAACCACTATTACTTAGCGTTATTAAAGCGTTTAAACGACGGCGAAAAAAAAGTACTACCTTTAGACCTTTAATAATTGTATTTACCTATGTTTAACAAATAAATAAATGATTATGATTATAATTACTGAAACCAAGGCTTGGCATAAGTGCTATTTCATCAAGACACGGTGAATTGCATTTCTGACACGGTGAATTGCACCGTGTCAGAAATCAATGGTGAAATTGCAAGAATTGGGCTTCAAATTGCTTTTGTATTCACCATGCTCTCTAGATCTGTTTTTTCTGTTTTCAGACCTTAAGAGGATGCTTGCTGGATGGAAATTTTGTTCCGATGAAGTGAATCACCGAAACTGAAGCCTATTTTAAGGCTAAAGACAAATCATATTATAAAAATGTTATCGAAGAATTGTATGACCGTATATATGTATATATAATACATTATAAAACTAAGTGATTGTAATTTAATGTAAAACAATACATCTGTAAGCTCTAAAGCTCAGAAACATATATAAATAGGTATATTACCATATAATTATAGGGAGTATGAGAAATTGCTTTGTTAACCACATCAATCAAATCTGTCACAAAGCAATGTATAAGATGCTTCTAATGACACAGAAATTTACTTACAGATATAATAATGACATACCCAAACTACACAAACTAACTTCAAAAATAAAAACATTGCTACTAACTTTTTGTGCATAATATCCAGTTCCAATATCAATGAGCACATTGTCTGTGTCTGCTATTGTGCCAGGAACATACATGGAACCTGTTAGTGGCACTAATATAGTTTTGCCCTTTGCTTCTGGTGTCATCTTCTCAACACATTCCCCAGATTCCATAAACTTTCCTTGAGCTATCTTTAGTGTTTGCAAAGAATCTTGAAACACATTTATTTCCTGTTGTCCAATAAATTTAAAATTAAGTTTCTGTTAAAATATACAGAACTATTAATAACACTGGGTATATTAACGGCAACTTACTTGATCCAATTGGGTTTTAAGTTGAACCAACTGTTGTATACTAAGTTTAGATAAATCTATTTGGTGCATGCCAGGCGCCGGCGCACTTGATACAGTAGCCATTATTCAAGAAATACGTTTTTACCTTTGACTAAAATCACTAGAATATATATTATACCGACTTTTTTAGCATAATTCGTAAAACATAACCCCAAATTCAATCCCTACGAGCGGAAAATTGAAGGCTGTCAAACTTAGTGATAGGGGTGAGCTCAACGCATCTTAACGGCATATGATAATGGGATATATATGTAACGATAAATAATAAATATATTTTTTTTCTTGTAAAATATCTATTTACTTAAGATTGAAATAATCATTGGTAAATGATCTAATTAAAAAATTAGTTGTGCTTCAAAAAGTTTCATCAAAAGTATGTATAGTGTAACATCAACTAAAAATCAAACTAACTTAAAGAAATGTCAAACTAAACAATATAATGCAACATCCCTGTTAAATTACTTTTTCGGGGCAGAGATCTTCTAGATTATTTTAGAATTTATATAATATCATCACCCTGCTAAACAGTTTAGTGCATCGTGAACTTTACTGTTAGATTAGAAGTGCCTAAAATAATTTATTTTAAAGAAATATAGTTAAAGTATAAAATTTATAACCTTTAAACAGTCATGTCGCTCGTAAATTTGGAAACTGTAGCCAACTTTGAAAATTTTATTCGGTAAGTAAAAAGGCTTATGTCTTAAAAACATCTCTTGCTTTTATTTGCCACAGTGCAAGCGTCAAAGATTACTTGAAAACATTCCGTACTTATTTAAATAGATACATAATACACATATTTTTCTACTATGAGATCTAAATCAGTTAGCAATCATGTAAGAAAAGATATAATTGTTATAGGTAAATAAAACTCATTGTTTCCTATACTATTTTTATAATTATTATGAATGTAACTAACTACTAAGAAGAAGTTAGTAATAGCAATATGTAAGCTTTGCCACTAGCAGTTCATTGAAAGCATTATAAATTGCAGGACACCGGTACTAGCAGTAGTACACTTTGCTGCTGACTGGGCAGAGCAATGTAAGCAAGTAACTGAAGTT
This sequence comes from Tyria jacobaeae, assembly GCA_947561695.1. NCBI lineage: Eukaryota > Metazoa > Arthropoda > Insecta > Lepidoptera > Erebidae > Tyria > Tyria jacobaeae. Next base: position 14,625,521 of record OX387218.1, read on the forward strand.
CTTAAAGAATTATTAAAGCTACCAGATGTACAGACAAGTTGCACCAAAGTAGCCATTTGTGATGCTGAAAAGTTATCTGAAATCTCATTGCAGTACAAGGTAATTAATTTCAAATATTTACTTGTGAGGTTATTAAATGTATTTAATATAGCAATTATATATATTATTACCTGACGTGTAAAATGTGTGTATGAGTAAAATATAATAAATCCAAACTATATCTGCTATAATCTCAGAAATGGAGAAGCTCAGAAATAAAGTAAAATTGAAAGTAATTCAGAGCTCTAAAATGTTCAATTACAGTTATTAATATATTGAATCTCATTGGTAATTAAAATTTTATGTTCAAACTTAATATACTAAAAACAGAGTCTGGAATAGTAAAGTATGGCTGAATCAAGGTCATTATGAAGTTTATATCATGATGCACACATTCACTAACACTTATAACCCCAAAGGGGTAGAAAAGGGCATCTCAAATTACCACATCTATTTTTTCTGTTCAATGGAACTGTTACTGGTAACAGATAGCAATAAAAGATTGTAATGGTTGATTAACCCTAGCCTACTAGTAGGATGTTTAATGGCCCATTCAAGTTTACCTCTTATATCAATGTAGTGACCAATGAGAATGACATAATTTTAGTAACTGCTGTTGATTGTTTAACAACACAGTATGGTACAACAGTTCAGGGTAAGAAGCTGCCCTCATTGAATATATTAATAATAAACCCAAGATTTTTTTAATGAATGAATGAATTTGGTCTTTGTGTGTAGTGTTTTGGATACATGTATCATTTTGGATATACACATTTTCTAAAAATAATGTTTTGGAAGAAGATCTTATGGGGCGTTGTGGAGGGGTACCCTAGCCGGCAAACATCCATAATGTTAAAAAAAAAGCATGAGATGTTTTTGTATAGTCTATGTGTGATGACTATACAGTGTCTAATGCATAGTCTACAGATGACTGTTATTATTATTGCAGTTTGCTATTATTATTCATGTAAATAGCTGTTTCTTTGTATATTATTATTAAATATTTTTTTAAATCATTGTAAATAAAATAAAGGTATTAAGACAATTTGTAAAGTAGTTTGTTTAATTTTCTTCTAGAAACTTCGTTCGTATCTGGTATCCCATGACACCACACATTTTTTTATTTATTTTTTTATATTTTATTTTTTTGACATTAGTATGGAATAGGTAGTATATGTAAATTTATCGTTTGAGAGCCTTATATACGCACAAATGGGCATGCTTGACAATGGGCATGCTTGACTGGTGGGATACCACAGCCTCATCTTATCATCACCCAGAGTGTTTCCCAAAACATCAATTTCAATTTAACATAATTTTAAAAGTATTAAAACAGGAAAAATTTAGTCAAGGAAAACTAAATTATTGATGATTATGATTTTTTTTTTCAGATTGACTCTGTTCCTACAGTAATATTATTCAAAAATGGTACACAAGTAGATAGGGTGGATGGTGCTGATGCAGCACAAATATCTTCTAAAGTGAAGTCTCACAGTTCAAACAAGGCACCAGCATCTGGCGATAATGCACCCCTAAACTTGGAAGACAGACTTAAAGCACTGATTAATAGACATATTGTTATGATATTCATGAAAGGTAATCGCGAGCAGCCCAGATGTGGATTTAGCAAGACTTTAATTCAAATCATGAACAGCACTGGGTAAATATAATTATAACTTTTTCATATTTACACAATCAATTAAACTAAGCCAACCTTTGTAAGATGATTTAATGGATTATTCATATTTTTAGTTTTTTTTTTTAATTTGCATATACAATTTTGCTAATGTGATAACACTACATTTGTTTGTTTCAGTGGGTTTTAGGTATTAGGTATAACAATCAAAATCCAAGTGTCTAGTCTAGTGAAAACTCATTTTGTATTTGTATCGAGGACGAGAGGTCAGGCGAGAGGAATAAGTAGAGGGGGAGGGCTCTGCCGGGTAGTAAACAGTAGAATAGTATTGAATAAATTTTTATTTCTTTTTTCAGAGTGGAATATGACACTTTTGATATATTAGGTGATGAAGAGGTGCGTCAAGGTCTTAAGGTATACTCAGACTGGCCTACCTACCCTCAACTTTATGTTAAAGGAGAATTAATTGGAGGGTTAGATATTATCAAAGAACTGCTAGCTAATGGAGAATTGGATGCTACACTCAAACCTTGAATGAATTTAATTAAGAAAGTTTAATTTATTATAATAAATGATTTTAATAATATTGTTATAATGTTCTTACAGTTTTTACTCGGACATGACATTATTTTTGTGTAGAAAATTACAATGGCATGGGAAATGATTCATTCTGCCCCTTACAAGCTATAAACTCATTAACTAAGTAAATAGCCAATACTTGAGCAGCTCTTTATAATAATTCGTAACCATGGATATTTAAAATAGTTCCTATATTGCATTATACCTATCTTTGGCCATGGTAACAGTGCTGTAAATGTTATTACAACTCTGAACATTCCCAATAATCCAGACCCAAGAGTCATCTGCTAAGCCATGATCTGGTGGTAGAATCTAATGAAATAGTTGTCTATGGGAGTGCTTGAATCAGGCTTTTTAAGGAACTGGTATCACTGGTAGGTGACAGCTAGAATTTAAAGATGAGGCGAGATGTACTTCAGGGTGATAGTATAAGTCCCTTGTGGTTCTGCATAGCCTTGAATACTCTTAGTACTAGACTATCGTTTGCGGATAGGTAGGTCTAGTGATTTCCCATTTGTGGAATCTTGAAGGGATTGAACTTTCAGATTTCACACACTTTAGCCGTCTTTTCACAAAGGAAAAATACAAGTAATTAGGTATCTCTCGGGCGTTGGGTATAAATGTATTGACTAAAAAGCAATTGTTACAGGAATGCTTCTTTGGCCTCCTGAAAAGTAAGTAAAAAGTATTTGAAGTCTTTTGTCTACCGGTAATAAGGCCTATAATGGTTGGGTCATACCAGTCCTAACCTACTCCTTTGACATACTTGGATGGACTCAAACGGAATTGGATGCCCGAAATTGTACACTGCTAACCACATATCGAATGCACCATCCACGTTCATCAGTGATGATATTGTAATTTTAGACATTACTAGATCGAGACCAAGGGGGAAGCGTTTGCGGTTAGTTTGGACGTAGCAAAGGCCTTCGATCGGGTCTAGCACAAAGCGCTTCTTGCGAAGTTTACTTCCTAGGGGGCTTCCCGAGAAACTGTGTAACTGGCTCACCAGTTTCCTTACAGACAGAAGCATCAAGGTCGTTGTTGACGGTGCATGCTCCGATTCCAAGTTCGTCAATTCTGGTGTCCCACAAGGCTGTGTGCTATCACCTACGAATTCGCTGGAGTCATTAATCAAAAAGGAAATGAATTTATACGAGGGTCAAAAGGCGAACTTTCACAGTTCGCGGATGACTGCCTGAGATCTGTGGTTCCAACTACCATTGAATCCGAAAAGGCCTTCTCAGCAGTTATCTGGCCAGATGAGATGCCGGTTAGCAGACGATCCTTCGGACATTTTGTGCTTCTTAAGGAGCTACTTTCAAAGTAATTCGTAATAATGGCGTGTGATGTGAACTGAACAAGCCTTTCATTTGATTGGTGTATTTTGTTAATTAATCACTTATTTGTAATAGATCACTGAGTAGAAATAGTTTTTTTTTTAATTAATAATAATACATAATTTAATAGTCAACTCAAATTAGTTAATGAGTTTCATTTTAGTTTTTGACTTCTTGTTGTTTTGTTAAAAAAGAACTATTTTATTATTACTAAAACTTTTGTTTGATATTAGAAGAGAAGACTGGGTGTTTATTTCATTTCTTATAGCATTAGATTTGTCAAAATTCTAATATTTTTTTCCTAATTTATTCAAATTTGGTGAGCCCCAATCTCGCGAGATTGCATTCCCTAATATGGAAGTATTGTAATATTCTCCGGGCAAACATATGCATGGTAAACCATCAAGCCAGTCTTCCTTGAAGCAACACCTTTACTTTTTTTATGGCATACGGGGACAAACGATCAGACTTATGGTAAGTGACTGCTACCACTAATAAACACCTGCAACTTAAGAGTCACAGGAGCGCTGTCTGCCTTTTAGGGTAGGGAAAATAGGTGGAGGAAAAAGGCAGGAGGGGAAAGAAGGGAAAGTAAAGTGGGGAGGGGAAGTGAAAGGGGGTTAGGCCTCGGGTAACCTCACTCACTCGGTAACACTATGCAAGCATTGTTTAACAGCAGTTTTCTTTGAGGCCGTAGAAATACTCCGGTCGATCCGGCCCATACGTGCCGAAGCATGGCTCTCCCACATTAAAAACTTTACTTTAAAAGCAAATAGAAACATTGATTTTTGCAAACATTTTCTGTGTGATACTTCCACGTCAGATGTTTGTCGACTGTAACACAGAAATTTTGTGCTCTATATTTGTTCTATTTGTTGACCATCATAATTAACTCGGATATAAAATTGTTTTATTTTTGCTTGTGTGTTCTAAAATGAGTAAGTATTATTTTTTCAATATTTATTTTTAAAGATAAGAATAACAACTTTCGTGAATTAGATTAATATTTACTTAAATATGCGGTTTTGCTCACGTGTGTATTTTGGGGATGCCAGACTAGTTTCGGTCTCGACAGGAGGCCTTTTTCAAGGAGTAAGTCGTCCAGCCGCGACGGTACCGGACGATGCACTGATTAATCGACACTGTTAATTAACAATGATTTATATAATATTGTATTTTAATGGCAACATTGCGTTGGTTGTCAACACTGTGTCGGTTATGAAGGAAGGTTCAATATGATGTTATACGTTCTCCATGTTGTTGTTTTCTGATTAATAAAAAGCACGTTTCAATGTTCAAAGTTTGTATCTTTAATTATCCCCGTAATCCTTAACAGACACTGGCATCTGTTTTTATGTCTTTCGGACCTAGCGGACGAAAACGGTTGATTTGCTGTTTCGCTATGTGTTGCGATAAAAAGGCCTCCTTTCGAGACCGAAACTAGTTGGGCATCCCCAAAATACACACGTGAGTAAAACCGCATATTTAAATAAATATTTGTAAAGAGTTTGTATCAAGCCATTTTATTATATTTTGAAGTGTCTCATTTAATTTATGTTCATATGATCTTAAGTTATTACTGCCTATTATTTACTACTGTTGTATACATGTATGTGGTCTACAATTAATACACATTGGTGATTTGGTATTTTGGGAGGGAGATCATTAATGTAAATTAGGAATAGCAAATGCGCCATTTTACTCCCTTGTGGCACTCTGTAATAATTGAATCATTTGAGATGAAAATTTGTCAAGTGTAAGATATCAATACTACCTAGACATCTTGAGTGCGGCCACGCATATTAAAGGAAGCGAGCGAAGTGGATGCGCGGAAACTTTCTCATAGATATCGAGGACGAACAGCCCTCGGTACACCGACTCTGCAGGCAACTGACTGCAGAACCAAACCCCACGCGCCCCCTGTTCGCTGAGGACGGACGACAAATACGCTACAAAGCTCAAGACCGTGCCGAGATCATCGCGAACAGCCTCGAAAAACAGTTCACACCTCACGACAATCAAGACGAGGACCACACTCCAGAGATATAGGGGCGGCAACTCATCTCTACCTCTCGAGGCCCCTCGCCCAGCCTGAGGGTGAACTGCTCGTAACACCGAGCGAGGTTGCTGCGATGATCAGACAACCAACCCACGGAAAGCACCTGGTGAAGACGGAATACCGAACACTGCACTGCAGCGACTTCCATTAAATCACTCATAGCGTTGACACAACTGTTCAACGGTATCCTGAGGACCGGCCACTTCCCAAACATCTGGAATCGGGGTCGGGTTATAGTACTTCCGAAGCCCGGCAAGGACCTCAGAAAACCGGAGAACTACCGGCCCATCACACTCCTCTCGACGACGTCCAAGGTGTTCGAGCGCTTACTGCTAGTAAGGGCTCAACCCCACATCCGGCTGAGGCCCGAGCAATTTGGATTTCGTCGGGAGCACTCCACCACGCTTCAGCTGACTCGTGTCCTAGACGAGATGGCTACGTGGTTGAACAAGGGCGGGAGCACGGTGACCGTGATGCTCGACATGGAGAAGGCGTTCGACAGAGTGTGGCATGAAGGTCTCATCCACAAGCTGTCGACATCGTCTCTACCACGAAAAGTAGTCGCGACCATCGCATCGTTCCTGACCCAGAGAACCTTCCGTGTGGCTATAGAGGATACCACATCGGAAATCAAAACCATCAGGGCCGGAGTCTCGCAAGGGAGCTGTCTGTCACCGGCCTTGTACGCCCACTACACGGATGACATCCCTGTAGTCGGAGACGTCAAGCTGGCACTGTTTGCAGACGATGCCGCGTACTTAACAAGTTCACGCAACGCCGCACACGTTGCACGGAAATTGCGCCCCACACTCGAAGCCCTTCCGGGCTGGCTGAAGCGATGAAGGCTCAAGTGCAACGAGTCGAAGACCCAGACGATGATAAACGGTATGGCACACCACCCGCCAAACCTGCGTCTGATGGAAGAGGACATCCCATGGTCCCCAAAGGTCAAGTACATGGGAACCACTATCGACAGAACACTGTCGATGAATCACCATCACAGCGAGACCATCACAGCGAAGGCCAGAGCTGCGCGGACGAAGCTGCGTCCCCTGCTATCCTCCAGACTACCAGTAAGTGCTAAACTAGGCATTTACAAAACATATATCAGGTCGCACCTCACCTAGGGTGGGCCGGCCTGGTACAACTTGATAGCAGGGGCACCGCGCTAACGTTTGCAGGCTGTAGAAAACAGCTGCCTTCGCATGGTGGTCGACGCCCCCAGGTACCTCAGGAATGCAACAATCGACCGAGTCCTCAAGTGGGAACCTATAAAAGAGTTTGTGAGCAGACTCGCCACGGGGATGTTTGAGCGGGCTGACCGCTCGAAACTTCCCCACCTGGTAGGTATTGCTCCGCTCCCACATCCAGACGATACAACACTCATCCGGAGGCGACTCAAACGCCCCCGCTCGGGAGCTCATATCAGTTCCCTCGAGCGGGGCATTGGCTTCGCCATCGGATGCAGATAGCCAACCACCGACCTCTCACAGGCGGCTCGCTGGACCCCTCTTCGGAGGAGCGATCGGCGAGCAAACCTCGAGGCCGGTGAGCTAACTCCAATGACCGGCTCACAGTGGTGAGCTGCGAGGAAAACCGAAGAAAAAGAAAGGAGCCCAGAGCTTCAAATAGTCTCCCCACCCCCACCTCAACAGATGATGATGGATGCGCGGAAGGATTCGCCGCGCGCTCAAAGGAAGAAGTCGCCTCAAGCTTACTCCCTCCGCCGTACGGATCGCCTACGTCACTTCGTCCAGTACAGGCGTTGTTTGCCTCGTGCACTGACGCCTTGCTGTACGGAGTGGCAACTTTGCTGCCCGGCTATCGTAGCCGAGCGATCACGGTTGGCGCACGCCCGTTGAACGCCGCCATGCCGCACCACCACCATCAACCACCGGTGTCCATCCGGACGCACCCCTTTCAACTCTCCACCCCAGCCACCACGTAGGACCGCACCACGCACCTTACCTGCAGCTCAACTGCCTCCGGTGCCCGTCGACGTCAACCGTCCGGGCCCCTCTCAGGCTCCGCCTAGGCAAGCGACCTCGGCCCGCGCGCCACCACCACAGGTGGCCGCGCCTGCGTCATCAATGCGCGACCGCAAGCGAGCGCGCGTCGCTCCGCCGCTGGAATCAACGGCGTCGAACGACACATCGACGCCACGCACCCCTGCTCAGCACCGCGGAGCTGCCCCTCTGCGATATTCGGCAATGGAATCGCCGGCACCGCGCTCTATGTGCTCCTTCTCTGCTTCGCTCCAATCAACGCAGTCGATGAAGAGCATGGATAAGGCCACCGCTCGCCACCACCCTCCCCCACGAGCCTCACCACCCCGTGACAGGGCGCTGCAGATTGCGCAACTGTTCGCGGGCAAGCCGCCACTCACCCGCGTCAACACCTGAGTTAGGTGCAGGGTGTGAGCACCTCTGCCCCCGCACCGCCGGCCTCCGTACGCCGCCAACGCAGTCCCGAAGAGGACAAGCAAGAGGACGTAAAGCGCCGCTGCCCCCCTGCTCCCACACAGCCACCCTGGGCTCAAAGGGACCCACGGCTGGCGCGGCGCCACCAACAAGACGCAGGGCGCGGGATGGCGTCATATTCACACGCCGTCCTGTCGCCCCCTCAGCCTTCGCCTCCAGCTTTGCAGCCCGCTGCAACTAGTTATGCAGCAGCCGCAGCGATCGCACAACGTGCTGACACCGCTGTGGTGCGGCGGTGCACATGAAGGAGCTGAAGAAGCAGCTAGGCAGAGCCGCAAACGCCCGCCCTTTCGGCAAGGGCCTGCGCTTCACGCCAAAGGACCAGGAGTTCCGCCTCGTCCAGCGCTACCTTACAGCGCTGGAAAAGAGTGAAGGAATCTCCTGGTTCACTTATACTCTTCTGCAGGATCGGAACCTAAAGGTGGCCATCAGAGGGCTACCGGGCAACGCGACACCGGAGGAGGTGGAGCAGGAGCTCAGGGAAATAGGCTACGACCCCGAATACATTCGCAACATTCGGGGTCGCGGCGACCGACCAGGGTGCATTCTCTTCGCAGTCTTGAAGAGGACTCCACACATCACACCGGGGATTTACGACATCGTCGAGAGGTTGGGTATCCCCGGTGTCAAAATTGAAGCCTGGCGCGGGAAGAAGAGGCCCGCGCAATGTCACCGCTGCCAGCAGTTCAGGCATAGCAGCCACCACTACCACAGGCGCATAGCTTGCGTGCGCTGCGGCGGTGAACACCCCGCTGCCAACTGCCCGCGCCCGCGGGAAGAGCCCGCAACGTGTGCCAACTGCGTTGGGGATCACCCTGCTAACAACACCCACTGCCCCGTCTTCCAAAGGGAAGCACGAAACAGAAAGGCGGGAACGGTCGCGATCACCGGTGAGCCGCGCCAAGGACCGGTACCGGTGAACCCACAACAGCCCACAAGCGAGTAGTCGCGGGGGGCATCGCTAATGGCGGAAGCGAATGCCCCCAAACAACAAGGAGCAACCACCTCCTACAAAAGAGGGCGGAGGAAGAGGGGCAAGCGGGGAAGGAAACCCGCCGCCCCTAAACAAGACCACCAGGACCTTGCTGCGGAAGAGCCGTCTGAGCATCAGCCGGCTACCACCGCCACCCCATTGCTGCCATCACAAAGGCGAACATCACACCTGCCACTCCAAGAAAAGGCCTTATGGCCATCCGCGAAAAACAAAGCACGGAGGCCATAACGAAGATCGTCTTCAAGCCCATTAAAGACCTCCTAACACGTACACAGGAGGTCCTTGTAGAAGAATGAAAGACCTGCACCCTGGACAGCAAGGTCGCACCCCTCCGCCCATAACAACAGCCTCTATAGGCTCCGCTTCGACGCAAAGGCAACCTCCGGGCGGCTTAAGCGTCGTCGCGGAGCGTCTCGCTACAAACCCCGCAACTTGTCTCAGTTTCTGCGGCCATCCTCTTACCCGCGGACACCTATGCCTACACCTTAGTAGGCGTATCGTATGCGGACGCGGGTGGCCGCCGTAACTGAGACAACAGAAGAAGACGTCCCAGATCGCGATGCGGTGTGGGCCCACCACCAGACATGACGCCAAGGGGTCGCACGTAAGTCGCCGCCTGTGTCGCTGGTCGCCCGGAGCTGGACCTCTGGCTCGGGCAGACCACCTATTCGGCGTGAAGATTGAAGCGGCCCCTCAAACAAGACTACTACTACCATGGGTCACCCCACGACCCGCTCCTATCTAGGGGCGGCGGAGGACACCACTGGCAGGGGGCCAATGCCCAGATCCAGCCTCCACACGCCCTCTACAGGGCGTTGTGACGACTTAGCGGGAATGCGCGGATTGTTCTACCCGACTTCGAGGAAGCAATTGCAAAAGCATTGCTCTCTGCTTTATTGTTTTTACAATATACCGTGTTTTGTTGTTACATTGATTTAAAATTTATTTAAATGTAATTATTTTCAGTAAGTTATTCAGATTATTTCTTTTTACTATTGTTAATGTTTTATTATTGAGATCAGAAGTGGGATTCGCAGGCCTTCTCCGCCTGAATACCGATTTATTTTATAAATTTGCCAAAGTAGGTAGTTCTCATTACTATTTTAGTGTTTTATTTTCTGTCGGACACTTGCATTTTGAGGTAAAGTTGAGCAGAGCTTCCAGCGCTTCAGCGCCAAACATCGCTGCCACACCGACGCCATCGACGAGCGATGCCAAAAGCGTTGCTGTACGCTTACTGGGTGCTATTCCTGGTGAGATCTAATATCCTTGTTTCAAACTTTATTCTTAATGTACCTACACAATATTAAAACTCGAATGTATTCGAGTCCTGTATTCGAATGTGTTTGTTAAATGAGTGGATCATGAGTAATGGTACTTCGACAAATATTTTTTATGTGCTTCTTTTTATAGTGAATTTTCTGACGAAGTCATCGCAGCCATCATAAATCACGGATTACAGGCCTGAGCCTTTGGCTTATGGCTTCTGTTTAGCCTGAACCCCTGGTTCAAGCCTTTTGTTTGGTTTGAGCCTCCGGCTTATGACTTCAGTTTGGTCTGAGCCTCTAGCTTATGACTTCTGTTTGGCCTAAGCCTTTGGCTTATAGCTTCTGTTTTTGTTGTTGAAGATATAAAAGACCAATGGATAGGGTAACCAGCCCCAAACTCACGGTCTTGTTGAAGTCATAAGAGACCCATGGACAGGGTAACCTGCCCCAAATTCACGGTCTTCTTGTTGAACCCATAAAAGACCCATGGACAGAGTAACCTGACCCAAACTCACGGTCTTCTTTTTGAGATGATAAAATGATCGATTGACAGGGTTACGAGTCCCGAACTCGTGATCTTCTCGAGTTATAAGTAACGTAACCTTTTGTGTAACGTTTACTCTTATGATGAATGTTTTTAAAAGAGAATGCGTTTAAAAAGCGTTCTTAAAAGTGCTGTATATTTCAAATAGGATACATTATAGGGAGGGCATCAAAAACAAGAAAAATCATGTATTTATCAAAGTGTTAATCAAATTAAATGTAAATAATAATAAAATCAAAAGTCTCAAAGTTGAATTTTTCCAGTGCCTACATGTTAGATAGTATCACTAGCTACTATTTCATTTTCAATTTGTAAGTCTTCTTATTTTTCCCTTTTATTTTAACTTTTATTGAAATCGTACATATTTTTATTGAATTTGTGGCGTACATATGCCACGTACTCTATAGCTCTGAAAATGCATCAAGACAGCACGCATCCACTCGCACAGCATACCAAGCGGCGAATAAACGCGATCCGCGCGACACCGCGGTTTTATACGATGCATTAATTTATACTCACGCACACATACAACGACAACAGGAACGTAAGCTGATTGGTTGCGTGCACAGTAAATATTGTAAATATATAATAAGAAATGTGATTGGTTAATCCATATAATGTGCGGTAAATTAACTCCATTACTTAATAGTCAAAAATGTAAATATAACTAGCACACTTTTAATCAAATATAAGTCGATTCCAACCATTCTCGGGTGTTTCACTTCAGCTACGGTTCAAGGACTAACCAGTCTGGCCGGCTAACATAGACACCTTTCCTTGCTCCTAGTATTATCTACTTAGCTACGGTTCGACGGCTTATACAGCCTGGCCGGCTAAGTAGATATCCTCACCTCATTCAGCCAGCTGGCACAGACGTAGGAAAAGTACTACTTCCAAAACTTATCGGGTCAGTTACCCCAACAGCTGATCCCGAAATTGGTGACCCCGCAAAAAACTACGAACATTACCGTACCAAAGTACCTACGGGTAGCGCCGTGTCGTAGTACCTACCACCGCACAGCTGACGGCTAGTACCTACGCCGCACCGTTTCAGCCGCCCCGCTCAACTTTTTACGTTAAACAAACACCATGTCCAAGGAAGACACCCAAGAAGTCATAACCGTCAAGAGCGACGTAGCCACCATATCTCTGCCGGCACGCTTACCACCATTTTGGCGACAAAACCCTCGACTATGGTTCGCACAATTCGAAGCCGCCGTCGCTGCTAGCAAGATAGGAGAAGAACAGAAGTTTAACTTAGTCATCCCACTACTCGGCTGCAGCGACCTTGAACAAATAGCGGACATAATTCTCAACCCGCCCGCCACCGGTAAATACAACATCCTCAAGGACAGACTCATAAGCACCTATCAAGAATCAGATCACCGTCAACTTCAAAAACTACTGAGCGGCCTAGAACTCGGCGATTCAAAACCTAGCCAACTATTACGAAAGATGCGTGACCTTAGCGGTAGGTTACTAACTGACGAAGCACTGCGAGTCATGTGGTTAAACCAATTACCTCCACAAATTCGCGGCGTGCTTGCAATAACCACAGAATCGTCACTTGAAATCCTAGCTGCAATGGCTGATAAAATGATAGAACATTTCGAACCCGCTATAACCGCCGCAATCACAACAACTCCGATACCCAGCTCCTCGTGCTCTCAAGTACCTAACGAAACGAAAAATACAACAGTCGAAAACTTACAAATTAACTTAATAACTAAACAAATAGAAAAGTTATCAATGGAAATAGCCGAACTTCGTAATAAACATTACGATAACCGCCGCCCGCCGCACCGCTCGCCACACCGCCCGCCGCACTTTCAAGGCCGTATGCGATCGCGCTCTCGAAGTAGTCGCGACGACGATAGGCTATGTTTTTCTCATTATCGCTTCGGAGAAGACGCGCGCAAATGTGAATTACCTTGTTCCAAAGCAAAGTTTAATACAACTGAAACCAGCAAGCATCAGGAAAACTAATAAAGACACCGGCCGTGGCGGGAGTCGATGTCAATCAAGGTAGCCACCGCCTTTGCGTTACAGACAGCAATAACCGAGAGAAGTTTCTCGTCGATACCGGAGCCGACATATCAGTCCTAGCCGCAAAAAAGAATAAATACTCGAAACCAATAGAAAGCTCATAAAAGCTTTACGCAGCCAACGGAACAGAAATTCGTACCTACGGACAGCGCACACTAGAGCTTAACCTAGGCCTACGTAGGAGTTTCAAATGGACATTCACGGTCGCCGATGTGAAGACGTCAATACTGGGTGCAGACTTCCTAGCTAAACACAAGTTATTAGTAGACTTACATCAGAAAAAACTTATCGACCGAGTGACAGATCTCAGCGTAAACGCAATCAAAGTATGCAGTACCGAACAATCCATCTATACAGTTAATCACAATCACGCTTACTACGATATTCTAAAACAATACCCCGATGTTCTACGACCAATGTCATTAAAAACTACAGCGAAGCATGACGTCACGCATCATATTGAAACCACCGGACAACCCATATATTCACGACCGCGACCTCTACCGCCTGACAAGTACAAAGCTGCGAAGTTAGAATTCGAAAGAATGATGGACATGGGTATCTGCAAACCATCAAACAGCCCCTGGGCAAGTCCACTGCACATCGTCAAAAAGAAAGATGGCTCACTACGTGTTTGTGGCGACTACAGACGACTTAACGCCGCAACAATACCCGATAGGTACCCTATACCGAGAATCCAAGATTTTACCTACCAGTTACACGGCAAGGCAATCTTTTCTAAGTTAGATATGAAGATGGCTTATTATAGTATACCTATGGCAAAAGAAGATGCCGCGAAAACCGCAATTATCACCCCGTTTGGCCTCTTTGAATTCAACTGCATGACATTTGGCCTACGAAACTCTGGTCAAACATTTCAGCGATTTATGCACGAAGTACTACGCGGACTCGACGACATATGCTACTGTTTTGTAGATGATTTATTAATATATTCTGAAAATAACGAAGAAGTACACAAGCGACATCTACACACAGTCCTCGAACGTTTAAACCAATACGGTATCACTCTCAACATCGACAAATGCGAGTTCGGAAAAAACAAAATTCAATTTCTCGGCTACGAAGTTACACCGGACGGAATCAAACCTACTGAAGAACGCATCCAAGCCATACTAAAGTATCCCAAACCAACTACAGTACAAGAATTAAGACTATTTTTAGGCATGATTAACTTTTACCGCAGTTGTTTACCTCATCAAGCTGAACATCAATACCTACTTAATAAATATTTACATAATTCTAAGAAGAACGACAAGTCACCGATACAATGGACAACCGAGGCAGAAAAATCCTTTGAGCAATGCCGACAAAGCATACTCGAAGCAACTACGCTCACGCACCCATTACCTAACGCACCACTATGCCTACTCACCGACGCTTCCGACACTACATTAGGCGCCGTGTTGCAACAAAAAATTAACGGTATTTGGAAACCACTCGCTTTCTACTCGAAGACTATGAGCGACACACAACGAAGATATAGCGTGTACGACCGCGAATTATTGGCTATATACACCGCTATCAAAAGTTTACGTCGACTTATCGAGGGCAACGAACTCACCGTATGTACCGATCACAAGCCACTTACCTACGCACTTACGAGAACTCAAAGCAACAGCGACACACCGAGAAGAGAGCGCCAGTTACACTACATAAGTCAATTCTGTTCAAACATTAAGTACATTCACGGCGAACGAAATGCAGCGGCCGACGCGTTATCACGTATTGCAGATATCGAGATTCTAAACAGCACAATCGACTATAACCAATTAGCAATAGACCAAGAAAACGACACAGAGTTACAAGCCTGCAAGAAACAATCCAATCTCAAATTCACTCAGATTAATCTACCCGGAGTTCAACAACCGATATGGTGCGAAATATCAACATCGAACATTCGACCATATCTACCACTGACTTATCGTCTTATAGCCTTCAAAGCTCAACACGATCTAAGTCACCCCGGCGTACGAACGACAAGAAAAATTATAACTTCCAAATTCTTTTGGCCTTCTATTAACAAAGACGTAACAACTTGGTCAAGGTCATGCATCGGATGCCAGCGCGCGAAAATTCAAAGACACGTTATCAGCCCACTCGGCGAGTTTCAACAGTCATCGCGATTCGAGCATCTACACGTCGACATAGTAGGACCATTACCTCCGTCAAACGAATATAGGTATTTAGTTACAATGATCGATCGCTGCACAAAGTGGCCAGAAGCAATACCTACTCGCGACATCACCGCCGAGACAATCGCTAAAGCCGTGTACGACGGATGGATCTCACGATTTGGTTGTCCGTTACGAATCACTACGGACCAAGGCAGACAGTTCGAGTCATCACTATTTCATGCACTAATGAAAAAACTCGGCGTCACTCGTATACGCACAACTGCATTCCACCCTCAATCAAACGGACAGATAGAACGCTGGCATCGAACTCTCAAGGCAGCATTGATGGCAAGAACAGCGAGTATTAAATGGAGCGAAGAACTACCTATTGTTTTACTCGGACTACGTACAGCATTATGTCAGGACACCTCTGTAAGCCCCTCATTAATGACCTACGGATCTACACTACGCATCCCGTCAGATTTCTTCGTGCCTACAAAGCCGAAGATGGATGACGCGGAATTTGTACGCCATCTGACCGAAACCATGACGTCACTATCACCGAAAAAAAGATCACATTCATCAAATCAGCACACATTCATATATAAAGATCTCGAAACATGCACTCACGTGTTCGTACGGAACGACACTGTCCGACCACCACTCACACCACCATATGACGGACCCTACAAAGTGTTTCAACGAAGTGCAAATGGTAAACAATTCACAATCCAACTACCACTCCGTACCACAGTCATATCCATAGACCGATTGAAGCCAGCCCATCTGAATAACGACGAGAAATTACAATCAGGTTCACAAACAAAAACTTCGACTACAAACATAACAACGAACGCAAGTACATCACCCGCAAGTGGAACCACCTCAATACCGAGTACAGCAGCAATTCCCGCTACTCACCACGACGCCTACATCACCCGAACCGGCAGAACAGTCAAACCCAATGTACGCTTTGCTTGAGGGGGGGTACTGTGGCGTACATATGCCACGTACTCTATAGCTCTGAAAATGCATCAAGACAGCACGCATCCACTCGCACAGCATACCAAGCGGCGAATAAACGCGATCCGCGCGACACCGCGGTTTTATACGATGCATTAATTTATACTCACGCACACATACAACGACAACAGGAACGTAAGCTGATTGGTTGCGTGCACAGTAAATATTGTAAATATAGAATAAGAAATGTGATTGGTTAATCCATATAATGTGCGGTAAATTAACTCCATTACTTAATAGACAAAAATGTAAATATAACTAGCACACTTTTAATCAAATATAAGTCGATTCCAACCATTCTCGGGTGTTTCACTTCAGCTACGGTTCAAGGACTAACCAGTCTGGCCGGCTAACATAGACACCTTTCCTTGCTCCTAGTATTATCTACTTAGCTACGGTTCGACGGCTTATACAGCCTGGCCGGCTAAGTAGATATCCTCACCTCATTCAGCCAGCTGGCACAGACGTAGGAAAAGTACTACTTCCAAAACTTATCGGGTCAGTTACCCCAACAGCTGATCCCGAAAAATTTGTACGATTTTAACAAAAGTTAGAATGGTCATTTGTCACATTGAACTCGAAACAGTTTTTAATTTCTGACTGTGTGCAAGGTACCTTTTATTGTGCTCGTAGAAAGTTTATCTCTTAGTTTCGTTTTCATAACATTAATACTCGAAAACAAGCGCTGTACCGTTCTGCTGTGAGGCAAACATGAAAGCTTTAAGTGGAAACGTTGCAAAGCCGTTGCCTTTTTTAATTTGGAAACATGCCAAAAAAAATCTTCTACACTAGGCGTATTAGTCTCATCAAAATTGAAATTGGTATTGCAAAGAGTTCTCCATTCCCTATCTAATTCTGTTATATTTTCTGGATAAATGCCTGGGAAATGGTATAAATAGCTCAGATACTGAAGTTATATGTTTTTTGCTCATTAAAATAGATGACGCTAGCATCTTATATAAAAGAACTCGATTTCGAGGACTAAACTGAAAACTGTGAGAATTTCCGAAAAGCTGGAGATCTACAGTTAAAACTGAAGGGTTGGCAACACTGCGATCAAGTCACAAGTTCCTAGAGCGGGAGTGGTTTTTTAAAGTATGATAAAAAAGTATAGGTATGAGAATGTCGGGGCGTCCTAAGCTGTAATAAGCAGTACTAAATGCACTCTCTGTAGGTTTTACATACATTGTGTAATAATAAAATGTTTTTTATAACTCATTGCGTAACAACATAAATTTTTTTGAAGATTTGATTTTGAGCTCCCAAACACTTCTATGCCTTTGTTTTTTGGCGGTGAATAGATAGAGTCGATAGAGTAAATCACAACTTTGCTTTCATAAATGCATAGACTTGTTACCGATAGTCCTAAACCGAATTAATTAGTTTCTACTTAATGCTTATTTAAATATTTTAATGTTCATTTATGCCATAATAATTTGTCATGAAAATGGAGGCATTTTCAAATTATTTTATTAAACAAATTTCTAATTACGGTAGGTACGAAACGAACTTTGCCTTTTGCACTCACTACAGCTTACACGAAAATCTCCATGGCCCGCTAGGGGGTAGTACCGCCCCCGTTGGGCACCTATAGTATAGGCAAAGGAGTCAATAAAAATTGCGTTGCGTACCATCATGTGATCCGTCTGCTCATTTGCCACCTACATCGTTTCTATTGAGATAGTTTCCATTAGTTTATACTTCATAAAATATAGGTTGATCTCTACGACAGCTGTCAGTAAAATCACACCTATGAAGTCCTGTATTTCGTAAAGTGCAGACAGTACCTGTCCATGTCATACTTTATGGTCATGCCGAACTAATTAGTGATGGACGATGAATCATCGTGACCACACTATATTTTTTATAAAACTTAATTTTAAATTATCTTTTAATTTTATTGTGTCTTTTAATATCATAACATCATTTACATTTGTACATACTTGATCTAAAATAATAGTGAGTAAATAAAATCCAATTCTCACCTACTCATGAGACATTCCACTCTATCGCATTCAAAACAACTGAAACTACTGAATACCACGAGGAAAGGAATTTTGAAAAAATGTAAGGAGTGGGTTTTAAAATTATCAGATAATTTAAAGGAGCCACAGTTCATTATTATGGATAACGCCTCATATCAATCAGTCCAAAAGTGCAAACCACCAACTTCTACAAACAGAAAATTAGAAATCATTGCATGGCTTCAGGAAAAAAAAATGGAAGCCAATAAGACTATGCTCAAAAATGAATTGTTAAGACGAGTTGGTCTGCACAAACCTATTAATCCAACGTATGTCTTAGACGACATAGCCCACGAAAAGGGTCATACTGTCTTAAGACTACCCCCGTACCACTGCCAGTATAATCCAATCGAGCTTATCTGGGTCCAAGTCAAAGGTTTGTTTGCTTGAATTTCAGTTTGGTAGGTACTTTAAGTATTAACTACTGTATAATGAATTTAAGTGATAATATATTTTCTTTTAAGGTTACACACAAAACCGCCTTTCACGGCAAATAAAATAATGCAGTTATAAAAAAGTGCGGTTGACAATGTATCTACAGAAGACTGAAAGGAGGTGGTAACTACAAATGTATACAACTAATGGAAGAAGATTGGGAGCCGGACGTCTGATTTAATAATATTTGCGAATAAGAGTTCATAATAAATTTACAAGATTGTTCTAGCGATTCAGAAACTGATTCAGATATGCATTTGGCGTGTACTCCTTTAAGAGAATAAATTTATTTTATATTAAAATATTCACTAATTAAGTAACGTTTGCAACTAAATTACACCCAATTATATATTAATTGTCATCATTAGTATCGATAATAGTGAGAAACGTCGATAATTTCTATTGATTTTTTTTTATATCCTGACAACCCTAGGAATGTCAGTTTGACATCTATCTTTTATGATTATAGTGTAGTAGGTACTTTTTACTATATAGATATGAATAACGAAAACTGCCATGATTGTTTATAGTTTCACTTCTGACATTAGAAGTTTGTTGACAAGTTGACATTAAATTGAAGGGAATTAGAAATCAGAAACATCTAAAAGGAAAGAAATAAATT
Source organism: Tyria jacobaeae (assembly GCA_947561695.1). Classification (NCBI taxonomy): domain Eukaryota; kingdom Metazoa; phylum Arthropoda; class Insecta; order Lepidoptera; family Erebidae; genus Tyria; species Tyria jacobaeae. Next base: position 14,644,745 of record OX387218.1, read on the forward strand.
TCGGTATTGATGCAAAATTTATGATTAATATTTGTTTTTTGTAATAGACTGTAGTTATTGATTCTTCCAGCTTTCTAATCCCATAATCATGGATAACCGTTATCCTTATCATCCGAGTATGTGTTCATGTGTCCTGTTTGCATTCGTGTACAATTTTAAGTAGCTGATCGTACTATAGAATCACGTAAGTAATTGCTTTTCCGTTGTAGAAATAATGAACAAAACAAGAACAGCCGGCGATGGAATGGAGTCAGATGAAAGTACATCAGAAAAGGTTGAAAGGATGGATTTAAAAGTAAATTTGGGCAGAAAGGATAGTCTTCTACCCGCTCGGTTAGTTCAAATTTACCCTACTAATATAATAAGATCAGAGAAGAAGAAATCAATCAATATGAAGACACCAAAGTTTGTACCATATGAGCCTTATGCAGCTGCAGTGAAGCCTATTACTCCTACAGCAGTTCAAAAAGGTTCAAAGAAGTCGAGAAATAATATGGACATTAATACTTTGATAACTCAAATGTCACAAATGGATACAAATTTAAGTGAATTTAAACCTCAACCAAAGCTAAACTTGACAAGTGATAAAACTGGTGTAGAAACTGACAAATTGAGTCCAGTAAAAGATGAAATGCAAGCAAAAATTGAGAATTTAACTCATGAGAATGAATCTTTAAAAGAACAGCTTAAACAACAAGTTCAGGTAGGTTATGAATTATAAATTTTTCCTTGATACCTAATATGTTTTTTTTAAATAAAATTTTGCAATTCATTATAACAAGTAAAGAGTAGTTTATACAAACAATATTTCATCAAATATTCATTTTATTGTTAACCCATTACTTCCCGGGCATCAAAATTTTTGTGATTTTTTTATCAAATCTTGAACAAAAAAAAACGAAAAAAATATTTACAAAAAAAATAGTACTTTTAATGCTGAGTCAGCCTGTCCTATAAATATGACAGGACATGTGATCAGAAATAATGAAAGTAAACAATTATAAGAATATTAGCTGTATAAGAAAATTTGACCATTAACAGTTTTAAACATACAGTTCTATTAACTTATTTTGTATGGTAAGGTATAAAACAATCACTGCAGTGTTTTTTTTTTCACATTTAGCGCAAAAAGTAAGAGGTTTCTTTTTACAACCTTGTCCCTGGCAATGCCCTCTTTGTCATATAGTGACCAATATTGTCAAACCTGACAGGTTGTAAAAGGTGTTCTGATGTACTTGGTGTAGGTTTGCTTGCCTTGCCTTAAAATTTTTTCATCCAAGAATAATATTTTGAAAGATTACCAAAAGTTTTAAAATTATGTTTTGTTTATGTTTTCATTTTTTATATATTTGGTAAAGGTCAAAGAATCAGTTTTATGTAAATTGGAGTTGGCAAGTTTTTACATTATGGTATATAAAATCAGAATACGATGCTTCTTTTTGAGGCCAGAAAAATAATAATTTGAAAAAATTACAATAAAATTATGAATACACTTTTTGCAGAATAAAATAAAAAAATATCAGAAAAACAGTGCAAGAATACGAATTTTGTCAGAAACAATAAAAATAAAGGACCTAACATGTAAAAAAAAATGTTGAATATAGTGTCCTAAAAATAGGAGGGGGAATGGGTTAAACTTTTGTTATATGAGAAAGGCTATATACAAAAGTATTGTACAATTAAAATCAAATAAAGAGAAAATATAATAATATTCTATACTCACTTATATAAAATTTACCTTAGAAGTTGAAGTATAACACTAGTTATACTTCAACTGTAGTTTCCTGATCGTTGGTCAAAAGTTATCCTTCATATAAGAAGAATGGAAGAATGGCATATTCGCACTATTATGAATTTCTTTTAGATAACATATCAAAAAACAACAAAATTTCAAGCTATTTACAAATCACATTTGTATCTTTCCATGATGTGTTAATAAACCATTAAACAAAGTTAATGACAAAGGTATAGTGGTAGTAAATAAGCATACTAAACAGACATCATTTTGGAAATAGTTTTGATAGTCCCCCAAAAAGTTATTGTTAATATTTTTCATAAGAAACTTTCTTGGACTACAATGAATGTTTAAATGAAAGGCTCAAAATTTATACAAAGCTTTTTCGCGCTAATTATTATAAAACCTTTCAAATCTATAATATCTCTCTCTCCGAATACTATAACGTAATTGATAGGTATTGAAGGTGAACTATTAAGCGAATGAACAATGATGTAGTAGAAAACCTTGAGCATTATCAGGAACCAAGGTTGTGTCTACATATTAAAAACATTTATTTAATATTTACAAATCAATAAACATGATGACTGGTCAGTATTGATTACCATTATTATTTTATATACACACATTTTATTAATTTTGAATAATGTATATGAAAGCAGAATGAAAAACTACACTTGTAAGTGTGGATGGACAGTGGGCACAGTGGAATCGAAGATTTCCTCAAATAAAATAATGGCCTCCCATTAGTACCCAAAATAAGTGGGCATATATAAAATGAAATGAGTATTGAGAGTAAAGCAAGCTTGTGAGGTACCCATGTTTTTTTTTTTATGCGATAGGGGGCAAACTAGCAGACGGGTCACCTGATGGTAAATGACTACCGCCGCCCATGGACACCCGCAACTCAAGAGTCACAAGTGCGTTGCCGGCCTTTTAGGTAGGAGTACGGAGTACGTCTTTTCTTGATGGTTTGAAGGTCGTATCGGTTCGGAAATACGGCAGGCGACAATTTGTTCCATAAGCTGGTTGTGCGAGGCAAAAAACTTCTGGAGAAGCGCACAGTTTAAGTAGAGTCTCTACCCACCCTGAACGCTAAATGATGCGATTTTATGTATATGTGTATGTATATCATTGTCTCTGTACATTGTTTTAGTTACACATAATTTTCACTAGGGATTCTGGCTATCATTAACATGTATGAAAAACTCCATGCTCATACTCAAACACATTCACTATTCTGTATGTTTAAACAATGGACATTATTTTATTATATAATTAGGCAGTTAAAAAGCATTATATAATCTCAATTTCATTGTTAATTACACAGCAGTTGAAGTATAGTCATAACAAAAAATATTATGTCACTTAGTTTCTTACCTATCGTAGTTGTTAATATTTTTTTTACGTAATTACTTTAATTCCCTTGTGTTATCTGCAGGTTAATAAAGAGTTGAAAACAATGTTGGTGGCATCAATGGGAGAAGATCTTGAGATACAGGTACAATCTTTGAATGAAGATAAGAAACATTTGGCAAATGCTTTACTTAGTTCTGCACAACATTTATCTACACATCAGGTATGTTAATTATTTTGTGTTCAAGAATATGTAAACAATATTGACTCCTTTAGATAGTCCACACTACTGTACAAGTCTCTCATTGGGACTGATTCTTGAGTCTTCTAGGCCTTTACAAACCTTGAAACACTGGACACAAAGAACATCCGAACTCAGGTCAATTATTTGGAACATACAAATTTCTTAGCCGCATAAGAATCGAAACCACGACCTCTATCTCAGCAGTGAGGGTCGCAAACCAGAAGGCCGATCTATGGTGATTGGTTGGAAATAAGTTGTTGTAAGCTGTAATTGTCATCCATTAGTGTCATCCGTCAGTTAGAGGTGTAGTGTAATGGTAATGGTGAAGGGCTATGTTTCCGCGTTTAGAACCATGGTCTGTCCATTATGCGTTCAGAAGGTGGACTAGTTGAGCCAGCCTAGCTAGCTAGCCAGTGCTACAGAAGCCTCCCGGTGTGTTGAGAGGCTTAGAGGTGAAATATGTTCTTCAAATTTTATTTCTATTGCCGCAACTCCACGTCGAAGCGCGTATTTTTCGTTGGTAAGAAGCACCAGAGCCACCTAGCCACCCTAACTCCCTGAAGAATCCCAGCAACCCTTTAATGTTACCGACGACCTCGGAGAGTGATCTTTGTGAACCCAGGTACTTAGCCCGGTATACTGCAACCGCCTGACAGTCCGTTTCCTCCTCTCCCATGCACGCTCCACTGCACAGTGGGCTGTCCGAGCACCTATGGCAAAGAGGTGTTTGTTAAAAAAGCCATGTCCAGTAATGACACTAGTTACCATACGCAGCTGCCTCTTATCCAGCTGGAGTAGTAGCATCGTCAGTCGGCAGTTGATGGCGGGTAGTGCCGCCCTCGACTGTCTGCAGTCTTCATGGCTTGCCCACATAGTATTGAAAACAAACAACAACACATAGTGTTGAACTCTAGTACGTTTACTTACCAGTGTCCAAATTTGTCCGAAGGGGACTATGGGTTCTGGGCCTACAACGCATAACTCAGATCCTCTCCTAGCCAATTCGTCCACGGCATCGTTGCTTCTAGAGTCGCTATGACCCTAGATCCATTGCAGGGTTACTATGTTGGATGTGCATACCTCGTTCAAGCGCTGGTGGCACTCGTAAGTCCCGTATTGATGACGTTATTGCCGAGTGCTTGTAGTACTGCCATACTGTCGGATATGATGCGTATCGATTGATCCTTTACCTTCCTGGCGATGACAGCGGTTGCAGTCATTGAGTCGAGTTTTGGAGCCGTCTGTAAAGATTCTTAGCTCATGAGGATCCAAACCAATTGAATTTTGTATATTATGCACACCGTGTGCTTACTCCCGTTGTCCTTCCACAGGGGCATTGTTCTTGGCCTTGCCGCAGCTAGTGCTGCTTGCGGCTGTATAAATAAGTGCAAAGGTGTCCTCCAGCAAAACTTCTAGGGCCGCAGTCGAGGTAGTCCTCATGCAGCCCGTTATAGCCATGCATGCTAACCTCTGAAATTTTCGTAGTTGATTCTAATGCTGGCAAGCCTGACTCGAGGCCACCATACGACGAAACCGTATGAGATAACCGGGCGAATGTATAGTCATAGCACAATCTTAGGAGATAATAACGGGCCCAAACTCAAGAATAACTATTAAAATGATTTCATTAATTATTAAAATTATTTTACAAGTAATGAAGGTATCACTTAACATATATTCTTTATACCTTAATTTTTCATCATCATGGAATACTTTCTTCAAATTTAAATATAACCTAACAGGATGCACTCGCTCATACAAATAAAACAAGTATTTAACATACATATGTATATACGTTCACGTATATATCCCCAAAGGGGTAGGTAGAGGCATAAATATTGTCCACATTTTGCCTATTCAATTTGGAGAAAATTGACAAGAAAGAGAGAATAAAATGGGAAGGAAAAGGATATTGCTTATACAGATGTATTGGGGAGTACAAGCAATGGGCCAAGCAAGTTACGGTCGCATACCTATAACTCGAACTGCCTGAAGTCCGAGCCCTTTAGAGAAGGAGATCAAATAAATGTCTTAGTAAATTACGGAGTTATTCAGAACAACAAAAAACATACAAAAAAAATACAAACGTATTGAGAAATTATCATATTTATATAATATATCGAGAAATCGTATTGAGAACCTCATCATTTTTTTAAATCGATATAAAAATTATGACCCACAGACAAGGTATAATAAGTGAAATAATATTTATTTATTTATCTCTTTATTGTACACCATACAAGTAATGGAAAAAAAATACAGACATGATTGCATGTATTACGGTATAACAATTGGTACGGTAACAGTGGTACGGTATATCACTCACGGTGATTTCTTACAGACAAACTTTATACGGAGATTATTACATAAAATTATAATATATTATAATAATAACAGTTAAATGGATGCGAAAAGCCGAAAATGGATCGAAGTGGTATGCAATGAGAGAGGCCTATGTCCAGCAATGAGCTGCGATAGGCTGATGATGATGAATAATAGTTTTATTACTTTTTAGGAACAAACTGAATGGTTGGCAGGGCAATGTGAAGTATGGAGAAGCAAGTTTCTAGCAAGCAGGTAAATTCTGTCAACGTAGTCTTTCAGTCACTCATAGCACAGTAGATAATAAATGTTATTTAGTTTACAGTGGCGTAGAATACTGAGTAACGTAAATATATAATTAATGATCTATGTGTCATCTTTGTTTTCTTATATCTTAGTAACTATATGTTGTATAAAAACCGGCCAAGTGCGAGTCGGACTCGCGTACGAAGAGTTCCGTACCATTATATATAAAAACGGTAAAAAATCACGTTTTTTGGATGGGACCCCACCTTAAATATTTGTTTAATTTTTTTTTATTGTGAATATATAACTAAATATTCTGTGAATATTTCAAGCGTCTACCTGTTGCCGTTATCAATATTGAGAAAAAACCATCAAAAATCACGTTTAAGTCAAGCCCTTAAGTATTTATTTTATTATATTTTTTAATATTTGTTGTTATAGCGGCAACAGAAATACATCATCTGTGAAAATTTCAGCTGTCTAACTATCACGGTTCATGATATACAGCCTGTTGGCAGATGGGCAGACAGACATACGGACAGCGGATTCTCAGTAAAAGGGTCTCGTTTAACCTTTGGGTACGGAATCTTCAAAATACTCCCTCCTAAAACATTTTTTTTTCAAGAATAAGTAGAGAGCTGTTGATTTTCATACGGCTGAATATATTTTGTTGAATGAAAATATAAGCATTTGGTTAAGCCACCTTTCATGCGAAATAAATGTAATCAGAATCGGTTCATCCATTCTGAAGCTATGATGTCAGACAGACTACCTCATGGGAGACTATTTTACTTCAGTGCATTCTTAGTGTTAGAGGTGACCATGGGCGGCGGTTGTCATTTACCAGATCAGGTGAACCGTATGCTCGCTGCTGCCATAAAAAAAACTACAAGCTTACCACCTCTCTTTTTCATTGGGAGTTAAAAATAAAACGTTAGAGCTAACTTAACTACATTTTTTTTAGTTTAATGGTAGAAGAATTAGCACAATGCAAGAAGTTACTAACAGAAAAGACTGAAAATTTACAACAAGCAATAAAACAATTATTGGACGAAAAATGCCGCGCCAGAGATATGATGTTGTGTACATACAAAAACTTGTACAGTCTACACGAAAAATGGCTTGAGAACATCACTATTTCAGAATATACGGGAACAAATAAAATGTTCAACCGACCTATTGGAAATCTCAATTTCAACACTACAATGCCACATTCAACCAACATTTTGGATTTATCATCGGTGAACTTGAAGCTTTCAGAAAATATATGCAGTTCAGTTGTGAAACAAGATATTAGCCATTTGGATACTTTACCGACTGTTACTGATGGGGAAAAGAATGCTGAAAACGTAAGTGTACTCTTTAAAGTTATAGCTCAAACTAGGTAAGGTGTGAAAGTGTAACAAACCAACAAGCTTATATTTGCTATACATTAGCATTGATAAGGATAAGCATAATCAATAGACTAAAGGGTTAGAAAACACATAAACATTGCTGTATATGGAGATACTTTCAGTTAGAATGTGTTGGTCGTAATTCAAATCAAAATCATATATTTCGATTAAATCAATATATATATATAATATATTTTAGAATTGTCAAAAGAAGATATCAGTTAGACTAAGTCAGTCGTGAAGCTAGTATGCTCGATTTTCTTCAACATTGTCGCGTCAGTCATTTTCGTCGTCTTTGACTAGAAGTCGCAAACAAACTAATGAAGTTATCAACATGAAATTTTATATGAATACCCTCAGATAATATTGATATTTTAATTACCCACAATAATATCAAATCACCCCGATACCGAGAATACATTGAACGTCCCTCGAACTATACGAAATATATACTATACTTACCACCGTAATTGCAGTCTATTGACTAAGAGTTGATATGTTTGTGTATCTTTTACAGATTATGGCTATGCCTTTAGAAGTGAAGAAACTGAACGAAGCTCCTGTCAACGCATTAGTGCACCACGCTTATAGCAACAGCGGTAACACCGTTCGGCCCGTCGCATCTTGTGTCCATTGCCACGGAAAAGTTCAATTATTGTAATATTAGTCTAATTTAGTTGAAAAACAAATGGTTGTGTAAGAATGGTGACTCAGTGTTTGACTATGTGACGACCTTCTCAGCTACTAGTAATTACCAAAGTAAATAATACACTAATGGTGTCTCAAGATTCAATGGCCCTTTTCACATCACACGCTTCCTGTATTTCCCATTTCAATTTGACATGAGAAAACCATGTCTTAAATTTTATGATAGACTCATTAAAGGCGGTTGTCTACTTTTTTAAAGTGAATTATTTAAATTAAACATATTAAAAGAAATGTCGTATGGTTAATATTCATTTAGCACCTGGTGAAAATGTCAAAAACCGAAGCTTAGTAAGTAAATATTGATCATTGAATCTCGATAAATGAATCTATTAAAACATCTCCAATTCCCATATCTCACGACTAGTTTTACCCACCTGCTACCCATATGGGTAAAACTAGTCGTGAGCTAACGACCAAGCTACAGTTTAGAGGCTAAGGTCGCCCGCATTGGGTACATCTTTTAGAGAGTACCTAATAATCCTCTTTCCTCCATCTCTTTAACATATATCAAGAGGCATCAATCATAGATTAGTCGTCAAACATGTCGTTCTATTCATCAAACACTTCCATTAAAATATACTATGAGCTATCGATGCTTCATATTAGTTTTTATTTAATTTTCTTATGAAAATCTTTGATATTAGAGAGATATTAGAGAAATTTAAATCAGTAAAGTTATAAAATGCCTAATGAAATTAGGAGCTAATAAATTGATTTGGGGGTAAAATACTTTCAACAACTACTGTGATATTCTCAAGTATAATCTATCACGAAGATGAAAGGGAAAATCCGATATCGAATTATACAAACAATAGGAACTGCAAATACATCAAATTGCCTAGATTCTATTAATTACAATAATAAACGGCACTTGATTAACATCTGTAATTTAATCTGTAATAATAGTATATATATTTATGTATGTAGCCCCCATGTATATTACGTTAGTGGTACTAAGTTATGGTTGGCACAAGTAAGTTTTAGCCGCCTCTGCCTATCCCTCCGGGGATATATATAATAAATATATGAAAACCGTGCATAAATCTTCCTAAATTTCCGAGATGGTCTCTATTGTGTACAAAGCTTGAAGTGTATATTTTTATGTTCGTCACTTTCATAAGCAATAAATATTGCAGTTGACCTCCAATAATATCAAGATCATTATATACATGAACCTACTTATAGTAAAAGCTCTAGTAGATACGGGCGACACAATCGCAGTTACTTCAAGGTCTTTTTCTCTTGCCCATTATTTCCGTAATCTTGACATTATAGGCACATACTACGTACATCCTACCAAACCTCAACAATTATTTCCTTAAGGAAATTTAATGATCGTTTTAAACATAAACAACTTGAGAACTTTATGATTCTACCTTTAGTGAATTATGATTCATTGATGTGTTGTATGTTTGTTTGAACAGTACACGCTTTGTACACACATATAAACTCACGCCTGTTTCTCTGAGGGGGTAGGCAGAGGTGTATAAATCATAAAATTTCACACATACACGGTCGTCAAATCTCTAACTAATTAATCAGAGCTTGTGCTATGGTGACCAGACTGCTGATTAATATAATTAAATGGTTCGAAAAATACATGTTATAGATAAATTACACCTAGACCCAAAGCTAATGTATGTAGGTCCTCTAGTAAAAATGGGACTGATGGAGTTATTTCTCTCTGATTTATAAGCTCTGCATCTAAAATTGTCCCTGTGATATCAAAGGATCATAAATTGATCTAGTATATGAAAGGATAGAAAGTGTGGGGTGTAGGGAGCATCTCATTGTCTTCATAATAAGATTAAATTGTTGTGTATTATATCAACATGAGTATAACTTTTGTAACTAACCAAACTATATTTAATTACAATCTGTGTGATTTTGTATAGGGTTAATACATTATCAAATCACGCAGAGCTATGAAATAAAAAAAAACAGTGCTGATAATAAAAGTTATTTATTGTTTTATATGAAATTTTATTTATAGAAGTATAATATTTGGTATAATATTTATGTACGATACAATATCTAGTTTCGTTCGGTTTATCACAGGCTTACATTAGTATTACATACAAATTTACATTTGTTGAAGAGTCACAACAATCTAACTAAAGAACTTAGAGAAAAGGTAAGAAATATTAGATAGAAAAGGTAAGAATAATGTTCATATTATGTTGAAACAAAAACATATTTACATCACTTAACGTTCATCGAATCCAAACAGGGTCAGTGAAATTATTTATATCATAATAAACAGCAACATTACAATGTCATGATAATGTTTATAAATACGAGTAATTCACCCGAAGTTTTTCAACACAACTAAACTAAAAAACATTAATCGGCAAGGTTAATATATCTACTGTAAAAAGTTTTTATCAATAGTAATAATATAACGTATTTTTTTTTGCATTTGGCACCCTCCCCACGACCTACCTTCCTAATACCTATTTATGCGTTATAATTCAAAGGACAGTAGCACTCTGTAGGTGTTGGTTGTGGTACTGGAGCATTTCCATGCCAGTATAGTTGTATGCTAGATAATCTCGCACAGGGATGTATTTAGCACCGCCAAACCAGTCGACCATCGCGATTTGGGCTATTTTCAACTTGGCGACGAACCAATTGTGATCTGCAAATATGTTTAAATAATGATATTATGAGTACTATTACCAAAACTGGTAACAATTAAGTGTTTTTACCAATGTGCAAAATTATTCAAATGTCGCAATTGTATGCAAACGTCTGAACTTCATAAAAGTTAGTAGAAATATTCTACAAATGCTGTAATGATATTAGGTACATATAAATTTTTATCCTTATATCTTAATCCTCTTTGAAATCATATATCCTAATATCTTAGGTTATATGTATAATTAACTACTTAACTGCTTAATCTACTTAGGAATGCCGATAAGCGATTAGACAAAGCCAACTTCTATATTAGGTATGATTCAAACGACTCGCACAAATAACACTCAGACTCGGGAAGAACAACTAGTGGATCAGACAAATTATTGTCCCGCGTGGGAATCGAACCCACGACCTCTGGCACAGCATTCAGAACCACTAACCATTAAACCATCAGTCCAGTTTGTTGTTGCGGCTATCGAGAACCTGTGATTATTACAACGGGTTTGTACGACTGCTCTATGAGCTGTACACGTGAGCCAGTTTATACAAGTGTCTTTGAATAGATGAAATTTTAATTGCGAAATATTATACTAGTTGCATATATATGTGCAAGTCGACGTGAATCGTATAATCTGTGATTTGTATATACAAATAATTACAATTAATACATACCGGGAGGGTAGTCAGCAAAAGCCGGATGTCTTTCGAACAAAGCGGCCTTTGCAAACGTGTACTCCGGTGTGCCCTCTTTCATCTGGTATAAAACAGATCATTATAGTATATAAGTGCCTAAACAGAGATCTTTGACTTGTGAACAAACACGTCTGTTTACTAGACTACAATACATGATATAATTGTTTTGACTTCGTCGTCCTCTTAACTATTCTAATAGTATAGCAAGGTCAGATTCTGGTTTGTATAATTCTAATGTATCAAAGCTCTGGAAACATTAAAAAGAATTACACAAACAGACGATTGCTCTATAGAACGGAAAGGTGAAGAGCCAGATCAGTATTATTCTAAATTATCGAGGTTTAAAACAAAAGACAAAGTTACCTACACAGATTCGCAGAATTGATGGACCCCCTCATATCCATTACAGAAAGATATCGAACATTAATTGTTTAAAAACATATTTTTTTATTGCGCATCTTGCACAATAAAGAAATTGTGAGTACTAAGTACAGCTTAATTTGTGAGTTTTCTATTACGACGGGATTGCATAGAGAATAATAAGCATCCCGACCTCTGGCAATGACAGTCCTATGTGTGTTACACCTATTGTTATCTCTTGCTATAAACAGTTTGAAGTTTATTTTAAAATTGATATGTCCGTCTGTCAAGACCCTTTTTCCCAGGAATGGAGTGGAGGCATCAAGCTGAAATAAATATCAAATCTCTGGTCTGCTTTGGATTGGAGCACTGAAAAAATCAAACTTATTTAGTAAACGCAATCTGAAGATAAGGTTGTTTATATTTTGACAATCGCAAGTGAATTAAAAAAAAAAGGGGCAAGGCAAAACATTAAATTCAAAGATGTACTTCCGATATTGACGAACTGAATAAAACCCGACTGCGTAAGAAAATGGGAAAAAGAAAGAATTTTTTCGGGTGTACGTATTATTATTGGAGAAAGAAGTTCAGATAGAATACAATTTATATAACACAGGTGGGTATCATTTTAACTTCAATAAGAGAAGACTAAACGGGGGAGGCCCCTTTTACAGTCAGTTCTCTATTAAAATTATATTTTTGTGGGTATTACTTTCTTCGTCCTTACGTCCTACGTCTTTTTCAATTGTGAATCGATTTTTTTTTAAAGAATTGGTTCTACTCAACGTTGTTTGCATTTGAATTTAAAGACAATATTCCACTTCTAAGCCGCTGTGGTTAAGTAAGGAATGAACAAACAATATTACGCCACAACCTTTTTTTAATTGAATAAGTTGTACTCAAGGTTGGTTTTGTTAAAATTTGAAGGTCATAGACCACCTCTAATGTAGAAAATTAAGGAATAAAACATAAATGTCGGGATAATATATCTTCCTCACTGGTGAATCGTTTTCAATATTTTTATTAGAATTGGTTGTACTCAAGATTCCGTTTAAATAAAAAGGAAATATTCTACCTCTAAAGTGTGAACTTAAGGTATGCAAAATACAGTTTACATTTGTCAAATATACTTATTATTAGATACATGTCGCTCATTTACATACGAAACCCTCGGTGCGGCAGTCAGACTCGCATTTGTCCGGTTTTTTATTTCAATATGGCAGTCGTATACAAGATTCTGTAAATGGCTTTTCTGGCAGAGAGTAAAAACTGCTCAGCTTTCGCAAGATGGTTTGCACCCTTAACTATTGCCATCAACCGGGGCACTTTATCCGGGATTTGTTTACATGAATGCTTCAAAATACAAATAATCATACCTTCTTCATTTTTCCCGACAACATCAAGCGAGTGCATCTAGGGTCTTCTGGGTCAATTTTTTGGTGCTCACAGTACCGCGTCTCTTCAAGCGATACTAGCACGGTAGCGCGGTTGTTTTTCTGATGATAAAGAGTCAATTACATTCACATGTCATACTTATATGTTAAACTATTTGTCAAGTTAATTTGATAGAAATAGAACAGGCAAAGCACTAGACATGCGCAAAACATTTCTCTCACAACCGTTTACTATGTGTTATAACTTTTAAACATATTGATATGTTGATAATACTACGTAGTATGTGTTGCTGTTATATGAATATCCACTGCAGGTGAAAGAAGTGTCTGCAATAGCTCATAGTGCCTTACAGTAACATGGCAGGGCTCCTGTTCGAAGACATTATTAAAATATCAGTACCGTAACAGTAAATACATATATTATGGTTAACTAAAATCTCAGAATGACATAACATTTTACAACTATTGAAGTTGTATTTTGAAACTATACATTTTGTAACATTGTTATTACTTTGACCCTGCCGTTTTTTTAACAACTGTAAGACCGAAACAATCGATTTGTAAATATGTATATTATACCCACCTATACTGTTGGTACATAGTCCGAAGTACTGGGCGTCATTCGTTAAAGCTACCAACAACAATTGTTTTTATTTGTATGTTATTTATCTACTTCAACAGGATCTATCAGGTATACTTATTTCTATTACTTTATACATGCATATATAGTGCAATACTTACCGACAAATCCTTTGCACTGAAATCCAAAGGCGACATGTAGAAATATGGAACACCAGTTGAGTTGGCTAGAGACCCGTCTACCACGGACTTAACGTTTGAGAATGGAAATCCTTTAATTGCTGGCAAAACTGAGATTGTTGCTAATGAGACCCAGTCTGTCAACAAATATGCCACTCGTTGCAATTAAGATTTTCATAATTGTTAAAAAAAATATGACGTAACCAACCCACCTCTTCTTTCCACTCCCTTGTCACCCTCACCCATGTACGTCTGTGCACGTATATTAAAAAAAATACCCTAACGTATTGAGATCTGTCACTGGTTTCTACTGCCAGAGTGCAGAAATTGCGGACCTGGGCAGACCTGGCCATATGATGGAAAGCGGGAAACCTTGCCGTTTCTATTTCAAAATGGTGGGCTTGCACTTCTTTTTTAACTGACTTCAAAAAGAGGATATTCTTATTTTTAAAGTTTTCTATGTGTGTATGTAAGTGGATATCTTTATCGTTTGTGAATTTATTTTATTGAATTGGTTATATGTACTCGAGGTTGGTCCTATTTCAATTTAAATTCTAATTAAGGAATTATTGCACCTCTATAATGGTAATTTAAAAGACCAATATTACGCTATATTTCCCTAATTTTCGTAATTCTTATTATAACTTCGAATTTTTATTAATTATAGTTTTTGTAATAGGTGATAAGGATTGCATCATAATAATGTTTAATTAAAAAAATATATATGTAATATTTATTATTTTTTAATTGAACCTTTAATCATTTTCATTATTATTTATTAAGACAGATTTTAGTTGTTACTTACTAATCCTAACGTTAAATGCCTACGGATATTTTAAACAGAAAGTCTGTCTGTTAGTTTTTTTATCCTTAATTACTTAATCGATTATCTTAAATTTTGCACACGTTAGTTGTCAGAGACACATAAACTATAGATAAGGTATCATTTAAGAGTTTCCCTTATGCAATACTTTAATCGTAAAATCGTGCAATTCAAAAACTTAATCGTAATTTCCCTGGTATCCTTTTTGATTTGGATATAATGGGAGTAAACTCATTCAAAAAAAAAATGTTCGACAGTTGGCGGAAAAATCGATTAACACACCTACATAAAAAAGATACATACAATCGAATATCGAAGGTCCTCTTTTTTAAAGTCGCAACCAAGGCCGACAAAAGCCCAGCTTCTGTCGCTTAAGTATATAAAATATGGGTAAAAGTAAGGATTGACTTTAGTTATTTCTAACATCAATAAAACAAAAGACGTTAATTATACGTGTTTGCATTTCGTTGGTAGGTAAGTATTTACTTAGGGCACGCCACCATTGGGGCGATAACACTCGTCATGGAGAACTGGGTGGTTAGGCCGCTCGGTTTCCTCTCTATTCGGCTGACTCAGGTGCTTTCGGGACTTGGATGTTTGAACGCCTACGTGCTACCATTGCGGAGGCTGCCGCGGGGACACTGCACTCCATACCTTGGTGGAGTGCCCAGCGTTTGCTAATCAACGTCGTGACCTCTCGCTTGAGACCATGATACTGTCTATGGTCCAAAGCGAGAGTGTGTGGAATTCCGCCGTCTCATTCTGCGAGGAGGTGATGTTTGTCAAAGAGGCGGCGGAAAGGGAAAGGGAGAGAAGGAGCACTCTCCCATCCCGCAGGGGACGCACCACGCACCGAAGAGCGTTGTACAATCTCCGGCCTCCATGAGCGTGGCCTACACAAAAGCGGGTTCAGCAGCACGGGCTGGCCTGAAGCGAGGCCTCCTGACGTCCTGCCAGGAGGCAAAGCCTGTCGGGAGTTGAGTGGTAATCCGTCTAAGGCTATATGACGACAATTGATTACACTGTAAGTAACATTAGGTACAAAGTTTTCAACTTGTAGCGAAATCAACTTCACTACTAAACTGCATTGCATTATTTCCTAGTAAAGCTTATTAACCTTCATTCACTTCATTTGTTATTTTATGACTATATTAATTATTTATTGCTGTTATAAAATGCACTGTACTTCACCTGTATTTATGCTCACCGCTCCGTTCCTGTAGGTCCCAGCGTGATGTTTTATAGCCTATATTACGTATTCCTCAACAAAAACTCAATCCAATGCAAAAAGAATTGTTCAAAATCCGGTTGACAGTTCCAGAGACTTACGCATTTATAACGCTCTTCGTCTTTATTAATAAATATTTTGAATTTTCGTTACAATACCAGTGCGAGTACTGTAGGTACTTGTATTCTGTGTATCAGCAGATTAACCAGTTGTCTAAAATAATAACTTAAGAATATACAAGTTACCTGCATTGTGTAACACATATCTGGCCATAGGAATCAGCTTTTTGTGGTCAGGAGGGTCCGGAATCACGTATGGTCTGTGGGTCACTTCATTAGCAGTTTCCCGCCAGTTTTCACCGCGTTTATCATGGGTCTTCCACTTACACTCAGCATAAGAGTTCAAGAAACACAAACAGGCCAAGAAACTAGCTTGCCACTTCATTTTGAAAGCTAAAACATAAATATAAGTATGTTATAAAGAAAGTTCTCGTTAATTTTCTCATTAAGTACACTTTTAACAATTTCCCCGAAACATGTTAAAAGTAAATAAAATACAGAGATTTAAAATCAGTGCCAAAACAAATGGTTACGAGGGAGCGCGTTTATTTTTAACTTGACACCATATCATTATGCGCATAATATTAAAAGACACGTACAAATTGAAAAACACGTCCGTTTAATATGACTGCCGACCAGCGACGAAATGAATCACTGAATGATTTTGCAGATTACACAGAGTGGTAATAAACTCACGCACGTATGTCAATATTGAATAAACATACTACTTACAATATAAGTGCAATTATACCTACTTTATCGAATAACAGGCATAGAAATACATTAAATATAGAGGATCTAAAAGTATCTAAAAATCAACTTACGTTGAGGATCGAATTAATAAATTGATACTCTAAACATTTTACCAACAACACTGCAGACAAAACAATAAACTATTCAAACAGGTTATTTCTTTGACATTTCTCTTTTGTGTAGCCAAGGAGAAGAGGCCACGCTACTACTAGATGCTATCGTAATAGCGGTAGGCGCTTTAGAAAATATTGATATCGTTCTGGTTTAGTCTTTTAATATACATAATATTTTCCAATAATTTTACTATTTCCTGATTACCTATATAATATGCTATGTGAAGTAAAAGTAAATGACTACTAACGGTTCCTTGCACGTGAGCGTATTACATACATAAGTTAAATATCTGATACAAAAAATAAAACATTTGAATTTGGGGTCCCCCCCCCCCCTTAATTTTACCCTGCCTCTAATTTAAAACAGCTATTGGCACGATTATGTTTAAACTTGTAAACAACCACAAACAATTCAAAATCATGTACCTAATGTGAACAGTACGAACACATACATACACTACAAGACTACAATGTCAACAATATATACTACCTAATCCAAGTTAATGTAATCATTAATCTATTTTACATTTTAAAATATGACAGTCGCAGCACGTACATGATAAAGTGACTGATTTCATCCAAACATTTGATAAATATAGATAAATTTATAAATTAACAATGTTTTATCGGCGAGACCAATAAAACTTCAATTTTATTATAATATTTATTTAATCACATTATCTACAAACAATTAAGATATAACAAATGTAAACATTTGTACATTTCTGATTTCAAATTAGATGCATGAACTAATTACACTGATATAACAATTCGCCTTTTCTAATCTCATTTTCTATTAATTTTGTTTTTTTACTAGACTGCGAAAAAAAGGTTATGTTTTCGAGTGTATGTATGTATATTTCTTTGGTCCTAGAGCCTAAACGACTAATCGTATTTTTATGTGAGTGGTGTCAATAGATTCGTCTTAGTCGTGAGAGTGACACTGGGTACATCAAAATTAAGGATTTAAGGATTTGAAGGAAAGTTATCTCAAAAATAAAAATGTTTTCAAAATACCGAGTGTTGTATTAAAATAAAGAAATTTTAATGGTGATTACGAATATATATATATGTATATAACTTATATGTTTTATTGGAGTTTGGAATAGGAAATGTTAATAAATCACATCACACTTCACACTAATAATATAAATGCGAAGTTTGAGTTAGTTTGTTACTTCTTCACGGTAAAACGGCTTGACGGGTTTGGCTGAAATTTGGCACACATGTAGTTTATAACCTGGATTAACACATAAGATATTTTTTATTATACCGGTATTCCCGCGGGAACGGGTAAAACAGGATTCAGTCTATATCCTACCTCACAAAAATCATCGACAATTGTTCTATTATAATTGTGCTTTAAGGTAAGGAGAGGGGCGAGGGGGAGAGAGAGAGGAAGAGGGAGGGGGAAGCAAAGTCCTGTCAGTGAAGATGAATAACATATAACATCACAGAGACAAACAGGAGACAGTTTTACCACCATACTAATCCTTACTAATTAATACAAATATAACATACATTTGTGTATGTATACACACACATGTTATATGTACATGATGTATTAGAAAAGGTGCTTGAAAACTAAAAAGATGGAAATAAAAAAAACAAAAAACCCGAATGTGTCAATATCTGCCATCTTTATTAAATTTATTGAAGAACTGAAAAGATAGAAATACGATTTTAATTTCAATATATAATAATAAAGGGACTTGTTGTGTTGTAGGAGTATCTATTATATTATAACACATATAATCAATATTTTTAGATAATGACAAAAAGGAAACTACTGATTTATTAAAAAAAAAAGGTTTATTTTAACGTTGTTGAGTGCTCTTAGCGATTTGTTCCTTAAGCATTAGGATACTGGCGCGCTGTTCTGGTGGCAATAACGCGATCTGTTCATCAGACAGCTGCAGCACTTGCATAATCAGTGCAGCCTGGGAAACAAAAGGAAAGGTTTTTTAACGTCACAATATTTTTTTATGAAATATCTCCCACACTATTAATTATTCCTTTGAAACAGGATCTCAGGACACCTATTTATGGCTTACACCAATTTTTATCCCGTGTACCTTTAACAACCCTTGGCTCGCCAAACAACCACTTATTTATTGCACCATCCATACAGTAGATACTGACAGGAGTGCTGAACGTTTTGAAGAATCAGTAACCACTGTTGAACTGTAACTAACATTAACCGTGAATTTGTGATCCATATGAGATCTGAACCAATGTTATAGTAACAGATCGGATCTTTAAAGTAAATTATAAATATTTAAAAATACTGACCTTCTCCTGATCCGAAGCACCTGAAGGAATACCCTGAATGGTTCTAGCCTGAGCAGCACTTGGCATGCCTGGTGGCATTTGTTCTGTAAACAAAATAGACATTAAATCTAAAAATAAGAAAAAAAAGTTCCCTAAACTACATTATTTTTGCATTTACAACTGCCAGCACAAGTACAACAAATATATCAACGTTATTCATTATAATACATGAATGTAACTAATGCGTTATAAATGACATGCTTCTGTCATAAATTATCTATCTACTATTATTATCTATTAAAATAAATGATGAAGTTATGAGCTGCCATTCAAGAAGGAACATAATAAATATTGGTAATTAAAGTGTAAAGTATTAAATCGATTACCGGTTACGATTGGCAATCTATATAATATTGTTTATTTGTTTAATCGTTATAGCTGGAACTACCAGACGCATTTATTTGCTTTTTGTATTTATAGACAATTAATATAGGCTTAAAACATCTTTCTATATAAAAATATATTACATTAGATTGAAGGATAACATTTTATATGAGGCATAAAGATTATATGATATATGTCTATTACAATCTCACATTAGCAACATTAGTGGGATAGTCATAGTTGAGATTAAGACTTTTTTTTATAAACAATTGTAAATTTTGTGATTTCTAAATGTATTTGAAATTTACATGCCACCAAATAGGCAAAACATGATGTACTCATGAATGTTTTGTAACACCTTTGTCACCATGTTTCAAGCAAATTTTGTTATATTAAGAAGTGATAGAACTTACGCTGTTGCATCTTGGGTTGTCCGCGAGGATCGCTCGGTCTGACGCGAGGGTCAGCATTGAACGTCTGAGACTGCATAGCAGCTAGCCGAGGATCGCGAGGGAAGCCACTGTTAATTATAAAAAATACAATGTAGTATTCATTTAGTGAGCTGCTTTATAGACTTATACTGTAATCTTGAAATAAAAAATCATTAAGATTTGCTAACAAAGAAACTAAAACCAAAATATGAAATATAGACGCAATCATGATAAGAGTCGATATTCGAAATATAACTATTATATCGCTACTGTATCCGTAAGGAGTAGAATCGTTGACTAGTTAAAAAGGTATCTTCAATCAATAGAAATTAATTATGTGTATATTAAATCAGAGCACGAGAGAGCTTGCTTGTAAAGTAGGCTACTACCGTGTTGCCTGAATATTGTTTCATCAAGTACAATATTAATTTACAATATATTAATAAAGGGAGAGTGATAAACTGGGAGGACATACTATTTTACGCATGCACGTACACACGCATAAATAGACATTCCGTCATGCTTATGACTTAAGGTACTTAATGTGTAGAAAAATGTAAGAGATCAGAACTGAAAACATTTATTTAAAAATTAGTAACTAAAAGTGTAGGAAGTAAATGGCCTATTAAATTAAAAGGTTACAACTTGTTAAAATTGAAGCAAGTATAAACAATATAGTGGAAAGAAAAATGATGACCATGTTGTCTGAAAAAGAACTTACACTTCTGGTAGAAGTATGGCCTCCGTTGGAGGGGCAGTACTTGAAGAAAAATTGTAAACTGACATTACAATGTGAAACTAAAGTTTAACATATGTAGATTATGGGCACCAGACAGGTATTTACTCCTATAATAGTAGCAATATCAGTCAGTATAATATTTTTTTATCAGAAATTCATTTTTTTTTTATTTCCTTCATTTAAATTCTTTCAATAGAACATTAATAATTGTGGACATCAAATAAAGAGCCTAATAGAGGGAAGTTTGCAGCATTCCTTTTGTGATATAATTACAGTTTGAGGAGCTTTAACTTTTGTTTACAAATATACTACTGTACAAGTACTATACACTGTTTACTGTAAGTCTACATGTCCAATACATGTATGTCATATATTGTCAATCTCTGATTAAAGTTACAGCTGTTTTAATTCATCAATAAGTCACTAGTACAGTGAAAAGGTATTGATATCCAAAATGATTTAAATGTGAAAATAAGTTAGTCAAACACCCCCACACTAGAAAAAATAATTTAATTCACATATAGTTTTCCAGAGTATACTTCTTAGTGATGTCTATTTTTGAATAAATAGGAAAAAGTTTAGTAAATATGCAACTCTTTAAAGAATCAATCAAAACAATAGTTGGTTGCATTCATGGTTGTGCACGAAAGTCGAGGCTGCAGACGCTTTTACTTGAACGCAATGTATATCTCAGAACGAGGCCTAGGTGGCAAAAGCTATATACATATACAAATATATATATACAAACATATATTTTATATCTTGCGATCGGTCGTAACAGATTTATTGTGGGAGTTTTATTGACAGGACAGAACTGTTCTTTCAATGAAAAAAATCTAATATATAAAATTCTCGTGTCACAGTATTTCCGAAAGGGAACCGATTCATACAACTAGGTGATCAGGGTGACCCTATACAGATCTATATGGCAGAACAAAGTTGCCCGGTCAGCTAGTATATATAAATATAAAGATAATATAACAGACGGGTCTGGGGTGTGATGTGGGGGCGGCGGCACGGGGTGCGGCGGCGGCGGCGGCGCGGGCGGCAGGCTGCGCATGTCCTGGTCCAGCAGCGCCGCCCCACCGCCCGACGCACGAGAACCGCGCAGGTCCACGTCGCCTAATGCTGCTCGTGCTGCTGAATATAACCATCCCTTTATTATAATAAGGGTCGCCTCCATCGGGCCTCACAGAAAACCGGTTTTAACACAATACTTCCGTTGTATTTGTAGGAAATGAGGCTATCGGAGGGTCCAATTCCCCTCCCCCCTCATGACCCTCAAAGGCGGGCTGAGCACTTTTCCCTTTTGACTACTATGTTAAAAAAATAAAATATTTATGATTGCTTTATTTCATTGACCTGTTTATTTTGAACATGTCATTCTAACGTCTTGCAGTGCATGACAAGTCAACATATGTATTAAAATACAATAAAAAAATATTATTTTTCACAAAATCACTTAACTCCTCAAATGAGAAAATGGTTTTTAATTGCGTATCTATAGACCAATGAAATAACAATTACAGTACAGTACCGCGTTATGGGGAGATCCCCCTATAACGCGGTACCCTTATATTTTTATATTAGATGATTTCAATCCCCCGTATAACACGGGCATTCCCCCATATAACGCGGGGATTTCTCATATACACATTTCTGTACTGTGAAATTTATAATGATTTGTACAGTTCATAATTAGCTTCGCGAACCTTTGCACGTGTGTCAATTGTGTTATTACATAATTTAATTATTTTCTTAAATTTGTGTAATAAAAGGTGTAGCTTTAATAAAACGTACATATTTCGTTCATAACATCGTTTTTTTTTAATATTTGATTTAAACCCCCTGCAGCGAGAAAGGTTAAATGTGATGAATCATTTATACGTAACGCGTTATACGAGGTCGTAAAAACGCCTTTTTCAGGAATACCCCTATAACGCGTTTTCCTATATGGAACAAATCTACCGCGTTACAGGGGGATTACTGTATTTACAATTGGGTAGACGACTATGGTTAAATTAAAATATTTTACAAAGTCGGGCAATAACATTACAGAAAATAGCTGTCATTCATTGTCGTTATTTCTTTTTTATAATATAGGTGTCCCTCTATATTATCAGACGATCAGACGAGTGATCAGGGAATGGTAAGTGACAAACGCTGTCCATAGACACCTACAACTCAAAGAGTTGTAAGTGCACTGCCCGCCTGTGAGGATGATGAGGGATGGGGGGATGCGGGGAGGGGGAAGAAGATAGGGAGAATGTGAAAATGGGAAAGAGGAGAGGGGGAGTTGTGCCTCCAGAAACCTCAGTAATTTCGGGAAAATGCAAGGAAAGCATTGCGTTCTTCATAACTGGTTTTCTGTGAGGCCGTGGTATCGCACCGGTCGAGCCGGCCCATTGTGCATTAGTGAATAAGCATGGCTCTACCTCCTGTAAAAGGCTGCAGTAACGTTTTTAATTTATTTTCTATTCATGAAATTAACAAAACATAGGCATGACGCCAGTGATACATATATATGTTTTTATAGCTTTTATACGACCCCAGCGTTCTTGTTACAACGAGTTCTTTGCCAATATAAGCTCCTCACCGTGATGTGAATTATCGCACACAATAAACTCACAAAATTAAGAAGCAGACTAGTATAAGACAATACAAAATAAAATAAAAAAAATATATCACTTGTAACACTAAGTAATTATAAATCAACTGAATCTTGTCAATTTATTTCTAAAAACAAAAAAAAAATGTTTGTCACTACTTACGTGCGTATTGGGCAGGTGGTGGCACAGGCGTACTTAGCAAAGCCGGTGGCATTGGTTGCTGTTGAGCTGCAAAATAGTAATAAGTTAAGTAAATTAATTATTCAGTAACAAACATACTCAGTAATAATATTATAAAACAAAGGTGGTTTAGGTATACAATATAGGTATTACGGGCAAGCCTATTGTCGACATCCAGGCACTGTAGGACTGTATATAAATAATATGTAATACATATACTGCCCGATAGATAACAAACCAATCCCTAACGCTTGTTATGAGACATGAATTTTGCTATATCATAAAAAAATATTTACAAATGTGTTTATACATTGCATATAGCTCAATTTATAAAAGTACCTCATCAGAACATGACAAAAGCCATTTTTCATCAGTAGCTATAGTGTAACTTATGTACATATATTATATATATACAACTGTACATATGTCTATTTTTTTTTTAATTTATAGTAAAAAACAATTTATTAATATCTTACGTGGTGGGGCATTGTTCTGCATGTAAGGGTTTTGCGGTGGAATTTTGTCTCCGGGTTGCAACACTGGTGGCACTGGGTTACTTTGATGCAACATACTCTGTAATAATATAGATGATTTATATTTTTGTGTAAAGATTTCCTTAATTTTCAAACAATTTTGTAATGTTTTCTTTTTTTATTTTCTATAAGCTTTTATTTAACTCCAAAATTATGTTTGTGTTCAGGTCAAATCTGGTGAAAAGTTGACCTGAACCAATGTAAAACTATTGAGATTTTTTTTTATTTAGAAATTTTTATATAACCATAACATATATATATTTTTTATTTATATGAATGTATTACATCAAATATTAGTACTTTATTGGCTTTTAATTTTGTATTACTTGAAAAGTAAATATAAGGTATACTGTTTACAGAGACTGCCTCAGACTTAAACAACACTTACCACAGCTGTGGCTGGATCCACAATCCTCATTATAACCTGGGCTTGCAATAATGCATAAGCCAGTTGAGGATTTTGTAATAACATGTTCCTAGCTTCATTCGGATTATTCTGCAAAATGTAAAAAAAAAACTAGAACAACAATAACCCATGAATATAGGCAAAAAACTGGACAACCCTTTTCTTTAGAAAGTAATGTGATACTTAGTAGATTTGGAAGAGATCTGTGACTCACTCAATTAAAGAGTCACAAAGGGGGTAGCAGGATAACAAGGGTCCAGGGGCCCCAACCGGATTTGCTACAACCAACCCGAAAATTTTGAAGAGGGTCTAAAAAAAATTTTCGAAACTTTTCCGGCCCCATAGACTCAAATGAAAACCCCATAGCCGCGAAAAATGTGTTTTTTTTACTTTTTTTTTTTTGAGCATTCAAATTGTTTTTTAAAAGGTCGCAATGCATCTAAAAATTTGTTTCGGATGTGTAGATGTTCCTTGAATTTTTTTAGATTTTTTAGTTGAGTTGAAATATGTGAAATATAAGTTTAAAAGCAAAAAAGTCGTGAAAAATGCGTTATGTTGTCTATGGGATTTAGGTTTTGTTTCACGCTTATTTTCGGGTTGGTTGTAGCAAAACCGGTGGGGCCACAGGACCATTGTTATCCTGCTACCCCCTTTGAACATATATAAAGAATAAAACATATGAATGATATATAAAACATATTATATATATGAGGAAACATTTTTTTTATAGTAGTTGTATGTTTTAATGCCATACATATAAGATTTAGTGCCATACTATATAAAGTATGTAAAGCAATAATCACTATCTTACTTACTATCTTTGGTTGACTCATGATACAAACATATACCACATTCACAATTAACAAGTACAACACACATATCTACATATTTACCTGTATACAAAGTTTCATTTGTTTCATCAACTCAAACATCTGCTCAGGTGGGAGTGTGGCCACTGCTTTGCTGATTGCCTCAGGAGCCTTCTCTGGCTCACAGGGCTCTCCATAAGGATTCTCTATCTGTAATCATATTAAAACACAGTAAGACTTCTCTTTAAATTCATCTGATATACCTATTGAGCAATTATTTCTTTAAAAATATGTTCTTGTTTATAAGTTCTGGTTCATAATATATCAAATACCATATAATTCCATATCAACATCAGTATATTTCTTTTGAGCTACTACCGTGATGACACTGTTTTCCAATATAGTTTTTGTTAACCCTGCATGTGCTATTATACTAAGAGATAATATTAATAAATACACTATATTATATATATTTAAAACAAAAAATTACTTCATCCTTACCTGTGGTCCTTGCATTAAGGCTTGCATTTCCATTCTTGACTTTTCTGTACAAGCATTATCAACTCTAAGTGAACGTCCACCAATTTCATATCCATTAAGGTTGCGCATAGCACTAAGAGCTGTTTCTTGATCTTTATACTCGCAAAATCCATAACCCTTAGGTTTGCCAGTTTCTCGATCGAAAACAAGCTTAAAAGACAGTACAGGTCCCACTTCACTGAATATATCTTTTAGTTTTTCTTCTGTAGCTTCGTAGGGTATATTACCAACTAAAATATTTACAATTTATTAGTATACTGCTACCGGTAATTTCTCGTAAAAAAAGCGTCAAAGGAAGTTGTAAAACTTACCGAAGACAGATCTCATGGATTTATCCATGATACTTTGTTCTTCTTTTTCCTTACTTTTATCCATTTTAATGTTTTTTTCCTTGTTTTTTATTAAATAATAGCAATATAAACTGTTATAGTCATTAAAACATTAACCTCCGTCGTCAAAAAATCAAACAAACTTCCAATTTCTAACCTTCTGATGTCAATCTATCTGACATATGAGAGAAACAAGTAATAGACAAAAGAACTAAAACGGAGATTTGGGAATCCGTAGGGAAGGTAGTAGGACCTTTGGTGAAGGATGCTTCCCAGTGTTGCCGTTTTACGAATAACCGATGACACAAACACATAAGTAGTTTAGCCTCATAGAAATAGGTATTTTGTTGTCCATGAACACTTTGAGGTATAAATGTATATATAATCTAATCTCATAGATGTTAACTTGTTGGTGATATTATAGTAACTTTTAGTAGATAGTTTTAGTGTTCGTCTCAGAACAAAGATGTTGATACCATAGAGGTATTATAGATAGAGCAGGGGAGCCTGGCTTTAGCTGTCCCTCTGTTAGAAAGAGAGAGACGATCGCGGTACCTATCTGTTTACAAAATGACAAAAACGTGTATTTTAAAGAAAAAACAGCTTACTCATGGCGATTACACTCGCAGTTTTCACAAGTAAGAATTATTTATATAGTGTATTTTGTTATTTGAATAAGTGTATACCATATACGAATTCTATCAAGTATATAGTAATGTTTGGTTATGTTTATATAGGCAGTCAATGTTTTGAACTTATAATGTTAATTTAAATTACAGATTTCCTGCAAATAATGAGCTGAAGGAGAAATAGATGGAACCTATCGGAATACAAGAGATTAAGAAACTATCAACTGTTTGCAGTGATCATTTTGAAGAAGACTCTTATCATCAAACCGATGGATTCACTAAAACCAGAAGGCTGTTATCAACCGCAGTACCTGTACTTAATAGACATAATTCAATATCAAATCAAATTACCAATAATATTGTGATACCAAGTTCAATAGAAGAAACTGCTCATAAAACTTGTGTATGGAGTATTATATCCCCTACAGTGAAGTCGCCAGCACGAAGACCCGTCCCTGGTTCAATCGCGAGTGCGCATTCGCTGCCGCCGTTGAACTACCCTGACGGATCACTGGCTCACGAGCCGCAAGAGAAAGCGAAACTATTAGCTGACCTCTTTGTGGCTAACTCCCGAATCGACGACCGTGGCGCGCACACGCCCACCATTGCGACCTGCGACTCCGCAATGCGGGATATTCGCATCCGGCAGAGGGATGTCCGTGCGGAGCTTCAGTCACTCGATGTCCGGAAAGCCAGTGGACCCGATGGTATTCCGGCGGTGGTTCTTAAGAACTGTGCACCTGAGTTGTCTCCCGTACTGACGCGCTTGTATCGCCTGTCCTATTCCTCAGGAATTGTTCCGGAGGCCTGGAGAGCCCGATCCAGCCAATTACCGACCTACAGCGGTCACTTCCATACTGTGTAAGGTGCTCGAGCGGATCATCAACACCCAATTAATCCGCCACCTAGAGGATCACTCCTTGTTAAATGATCGGCAATATGGTTTTAGGCCGAACCGATCCACGGGTGATCTTCTAGCGTACGTCACACACCTATGGGGTGAGGCTATGGATAGGCATGGGGAGTCCTTGGTCATCAGCCTCGACATTGCCAAGGCCTTCGATAGGGTCTGGTACCGATCGCTTCTCTCCAAACTTCCTGCATTTGGTCTGCCACCCAAACTCTGCAACTGGGTTGCTGCCTTCCTCCATAAGCGCCGTATTAGGGTTCTCTGCGACGGCGCGGCCTCAGACTTCCAGGAGGTAAGCGCTGGTTTACCTCAGGGCTCCGTCCTATCGCCTACGCTGTTCCTTCTGCATATCAATGACATGTTGGCCCTTGGCAATATACATTGTTATGCAGACGACAGCACAGTACACGGGCGATATATCGGACATCCTACTGCCAAGCTGGCAGATGTGGAGGGAAAACGACAGGAGCTTGTCGGCGAGATGGACCGGGTCCTGAGCCGCATTTCTCAATGGGGTTGTGAGAATCTAGTCGAGTTCAGCGCCAAGAAAACACAGGCGTGCGCGTTTTCAAACAAAAAGTCTCTATTCCATCCCCTTCCTACTTTTCAAAACACTCAACTGCCACTGGAGGATAGGATTAGTATCCTGGGTATGGATATTTGACGGGATCTCAATCCGCGCGATTACATCGAGAGCGTCACTAAGGCGACCTCGCGAAACCTCGGCGTATTGAACAAGGTGAGACGGTTATTCTCGCCTGAGCAACTGTGTCTTTTATATAAGACCCAGGTTCGCTCCTGCGTGGAGTACTGCTCTCATCTCTGGGACGGCTATGCGCAGTATTTGCTTGACGCTCTCGATCGGTTGCAGCGGCGTGCAGTCCGCATTATCGACTGTCCTGAGGTCACTCAGTCTCTTGAGCCTCTGCAGTTCCGAAGAGATGTCGCCTCTATGGCAGTTCTCTATCGCCTACATCACGGGGAGTGTTCTGACGAGCTCTTCCAATTGGTCCCACCTTCTCCCTTCCTCTACAGGACTACACGTGCTGGCCTGAGGAGTCACCGTTTGAACGTCGAAAATATACGTACCCGAACGAAACGGTTTGGCTCTTCTTTCCTGTGCCGATCGGTGAAAGCCTGGAATTCCCTACCAGCGCACGTGTTTCCCTCCCACTTTGATCCCGGGTCTTTTAAGCGGGGCGTGAAAAAGCATCTCACCAGGCCGCCATAGTGTGGGTCACCATGCTGGATTAACTAGACATGCAATGAGGATGGTGACCACCACTCTTTGACTCCACTTATTGTTTTCCATCAGGCAAAGTGGAGTCACTATGGTAGGCTAATACAAAAAAAAAAAAATAGTTTTACTCCGATATTAGCGTCATAGAAAAGGCAATACTGCAGGTATTTCAAACTACCGACCGGTAAGCTTATTATCAAGTATATTCAAATCATTTACATCCATTCTCACTACAAGAATAACTTCTAACACACTTAACAACCAACCACAAGAGCAAGCCGCATTTCGTTCTAACTTTTCAACAATAGATCACAAACATACAACAAAAAAAACAGCTAGAGACGTAAATAGTACAAATAACCACTGTATACCTATAAAGGTTTTGATAGAATGTCACATAGTTCAAAATGCAAGGCACAAGCTGCCAAGCTTGTACAACAAAATAACAAATATTACTATTTCAAGGAATATATAATGTAAGTTTTGCAGAATTGTTGTTTGCACTTGATCATTACTAATACTTAACATCTGACTCTGAGATGGATCTTTCAATTGTTATACTTATTGCTGATTATGCAATAGGCGACGATTGTTATTTGGCTGCAGAATTCAAACCCGTTTCATTTTTTTCACTTTGTATTATATCAGAGCATGTGGCTGAGGTTCCTATTCTTTCAACACTGCTTTAGTAGCAGTTATCTTCGTTTCTATTATTGCTTAACTTACTTTCTTTTTTCATTTCAGATTTTTTATACTCAGCTCCACTAAGTCGTTTTCTTCCATCACTCATACTAACAATTTTTTATTCAAGAACTGAAACAAAAAATATTGCATTTGGAGTTTTATTTCTCGTACGTACGTATTGCCAGTATTCTTTGTTCAGATTTTAGACCTTGAATAATTAAGTTCCTAAACAAAAATATATGTATTAATAATATGATACAAAATCAAAAGGACAATGTCCATTAAAAAAAAAAACAGGTATTTGTCAACTGATTCGTTACGGGTGATTTATTGTAATACATGCGTTTGTATTATATGCATTGCTTATGAAATTATTCTTACGATTAAAGAAACATTGAAAAATTTTAAAAATTATAGCACAAAACTAGAAAAATGTCTCCGCGATATACTATTGTTACGAGCTGGGTATTTAATAAATTAAAGTAGTCGATTGATTATCAAAAAAAACAACACAATATTTATTAATAACACTCTTTACAATTACAAATCACTATATCACTCGTTAGTCGCACTAGAAGATCGCTTCGATGTTTATTCGCTGTATCGTGAATCAATACTGCCCGTATGGCTAACACAATCCGCTTTTATATTGCTGTTGAGATAACTAGAATGTACGATAATATTCGATCGATGGCTCTAGACTAAATAGATTATTCTAGAGCTACTTGTAGCGCCATCTAGTGTGCTCCTGTGATTCAAATATGTAAGAAAATAAATGGCTCAAGAGTTAAGACACATTGATTAAACGGTGTGAGTTGACCTGGTAAAATTTTGGATAATTATGTTTGTTTTTAGTTTTGTGAGACAAAAACATTTTTGGGCCAAATTTGTCGTCCTAGGCTCCAGCCTACTCAGCCTACTGATAAATCCGCCACGACGGTAAAGATAATGATAAGTGTTACACCCACAAGGGATTCATGTCAAAAATAAAAAAGAGTTAAATATTAACATTAAGCTTAAGTAAAGATTTAGTTACTAATAAAATCTACAGTAATCTAACCAAGATGTGGAATAAAAATCTTTTTTTTATTTACATACTTACATAAATTCACACCTTTTACCTTCAGTATGCAGAGATAACAGCCCACCACTTATTTCTATCCTTACATACCCACTTCCTCACCCTTCAATACACCTTTAATGCAAGCTAGCTGGTTTCGGGTACTTCTGACCAGCCCCTCTTCAGAACCTCACAGATTTGAACAGAGTATGTTCTTCGTTGGCGACCCTCACAGGCCATCCCACTAACATTTGCTTTATAAATTTGTTTTGTCACTTATTCCTCACTCGTTTTTTACCCGTGACCAAATTTCTATTTTTTTTTTCAATATGTCTTGATTCAATCCACATTGATAATAAGTGGATTTCTCTTTCTTTCTAAGTTGGTTACCTTACTCTACATATGCTTGGAGTGATCACATCCCAAATTCATTTTTATTCTACTTTGGGCCCGGCTAGACCGTAGTTATACCATGACCTCACAGAAACCCGGTAGACAAACAATGCTTGCATTGTATTGCCGAGTGACTGAGGGTACCGGAGGCCCAACTCCCCTCTTCCTCTTTTCACTCATTCATCACCCTCAAAGGAGGGTGGT
The DNA here is from genome assembly GCA_947561695.1 of Tyria jacobaeae. Lineage (NCBI taxonomy): Eukaryota > Metazoa > Arthropoda > Insecta > Lepidoptera > Erebidae > Tyria > Tyria jacobaeae. The sequence continues at coordinate 14,675,923 of OX387218.1, forward strand.
GCAATTACGACTCTTGACTCTTATCACTTACCATCAGGTGACCTGTCTGTTCGTATGTCCCCCTATATAACAAAAAAAATCCCAACTCCCGACTATCCATTCATTATTTCAGTCATTTCTTCATTGTTTTCTTACACTACGAGTATAACTTTCGTCTCATTTGCATTCACTTTTATGCCTCTTTCTTTCAAGGCCTCAGGACTTATACAATCCATGGTTGCCCTAGCAAAATTTTTAGCTGGTGCGAGATCTCAACTTGGCCTCCTTGTAAATTCTTAACCTTAGTGTGCCTAATACATTAGATACCCAGACCTGAAAACATATATATATTTAAAATCTATCAATAGGATAAGTACATTGTCTGGCGCATTTGAGATAGCATTAGTTTTGCTAATTTACTTTAAATATACTCATCCTACTTGCACTGCTTTAGAAACTAATTTAGAGATGACCTCCAAATTAGTGTCAAATACGAAAAGTCATAATTTTTATTTCAGTGCAGATAGCTATAAAAATGAAAAAAATATAAAAAAAGCAGGATTACTCGGTTGCAGGCCTGTTTGTCTGTCTGTACATCTGTGAAAACTCTTTTCTCCAGAACGCGTGGAGGCGTATCAAAATTAAATTCATATAAAATTCGTATATTTGCTGTCCCTTGAAGCTGTGAAAGCAATCTAGATCATCACAGTCTAAAGATACTGTCATAAAAGCCTTAAATTTCAATAAATAAGAACATTTTGTAGGAAAACAAACAAGGGTATTTCTCATTGCCTTAATTCATGAAATTTGTCAAAAAACAAAGGTCTCACAGTAAACGTTAAGGAAAAAATCCGAAAATTTGAAATTTGTTTTTATCATATAAAAAAAACCGTTTAAAAAATATTTATGTAACAAGCTTATATTTTGCTGTTAAAAACCACGTCAATGTATGGGAAAGAGATAGAAAGTCTAGTAGCAAGTAAGCAAAGTAAGTTTGTCTTTCGAAAATAATATTCAAAAATTTTCGAAGATCGATGCCCGAAATATACGCTTAATTACGAAATTACGCCCTTCTTGCGCAATCGGGTCATAATACCGGGTCATAATTGCGCAAGAAGGAGAGTTATGTTTTTCGGGTGTACATAAGCATGTATGTAAGTACATATGTGTGTGAGTATATGTAGATGTATAGATAATGATTCTGTGTCACACATCCCAGGTGCCGAAAATGCTTTATGGATTTCGACCTGTGAGTTGTCATTTAAATATTCTGAATAGGGTTAGTGGCATAGTATATAAGAAAAAAATAGAGATATCATTAATATAAACAGTCGGGTTTCATAAGGTTTTTAAATGATTTTATTATTTGGGGTTTATCTTTAAAATTTGTGAACCGATTATTAATATATTTTTTGTGAATTTGTTCTTTTCTACATTGTTACCATTTGAATATAAGCTGAGGTAGTAAAGTAAGGAATAAACAAAACATATTACGCGATAACTCCGTCATTAGTATATCGATATTTACCATAGACCACTTCTAAAAGAATACTTGTTACGCTATATTTTTTAAATTGAATTGTTGAACTGAAGATTGGACCGGTATAAATTAGAAAGAAGGAAACATCCCCTAAAGTGTAAAATAAACGTATGAAGTATACAGGTAATAACAGTAACATAATGTGCTGTTTCAGACTATAACCTATTTCATCAAAATCCTATCAGCCTTTTTTTTTAAATACCACTCCCTTTCTGGCTTGATTGAGTAACAACCGACCTCAAATAAAGGAAGAGGTTTCCAATTCATGGGAATCTATTTTATGTATGTTAATTAAGTACTGAAATGAAATGAAAATGGTTGGATAGAATTACAACATTATTTTTTGTTTGAAAGATTTGTTTGAATCTGATTATTGGGACAAAATAATAGTCGTAGTAACGCATTTGCATAGGTGGTTGATGATATTGTAGAAATAAATAAGGACCAGTGTAGATAAGCCTGGAAAGACGAGGTAAAGTGCGGATCTGATAGAGAAGTTGTTAGACCCTAGACATGTGCCTTACCCATTAGCTTGCTTCCATTATTAATTAACAAATGAACGATGGTTAATAGCGAATATACAAACTAGTCAGTGACCGGTGCAATGGTTTTTGTTGCAATGGTGCAACAGCCTCACAGAAAACCGGTTGTGAAGTAACGCTTGCGTTGCATTTCCTCGAAATGAGTGAGGTTTCCAACTCCCCATCTCCCCTTTCCAATCCCCTCATCCCCCTCTACTCTTTCCCATCTCATGGAAAGAAGTATACCAAAACAATAAAAATCAAACCAAAGCAACTGTACAATAAATTAATATTGTTCCTAGGTAATTAGAACTATAAGTGTTGATAGTGTTTTTAACTATAATAAATATATATATATTCATGTCGGTCGGTCATAACGGCGAGATTTGCGTAGTTTAATCTATAGACATACAGAACGCGGCTCGGACTCTTCGCGATGAAGTTTAGTTAGAGACTGTAAGTCTTTTATTTAGGTCTCTGTCAATACACTATTCCGTTACGGATAATATGTATGTGCTGGCGTCTTGGTCCTTTTACACGGTATCTGCGGTTTACTTCCTTTTATGATTTGGTAATGTATGTGTATTGATTATTTGTCTCCTATTCCACCTACTGATCTGCCCACTTACCTAAGTAATATAAATATACATAAAAAGTGTCCAAGGCAGACTGGTATTCCCTCGGACCTCAATCGTATTGTATTCCCTCTCAGGTATTGAGACAGTCTCGACATTTGCTAATCCCATATATATGTAATCAAGCTATATGCGCTGGAATATTTCCCATCGGTCCTCGTTCTTGTACATGGAGTAATTCTTGAGAAGAAATACTGCACTTCAAAAGTGTCTTAATATAATATCCCAGCAAATATAAAGTAAAATGCCAGTGTGTATTTTATGATCTTTAAAGCATTCGACACGGTCTCTGTACCGATCTTTTTTGCAAAATGCCACACGAGGCACAGCACATGACATCTTTAAAAACTATTTAAGTTTGAAAATAAAAAAAGAACTATATGACTGATCACGAAAGGATCTCTTAAGAGGTTAAACAAGAGATCTGAGGCCCAACCCTTTTCCAAATATACATAAATGACCACTGAACTGTGTCGCTTCCGTATACTAGGAGCTTTACCTATGCGGATGAAACGATTGTATTAGTTTCTGAGTCCAATTGGCAGTTGGTTAAAGAGAGAACGGAAAACTCCCTTTCCTCCCCTTAGCCGGCTACTTATACACATCAAACCCAGAAAATCTAAAATAGGTTTTTATAACTATATTTCACTCCGTTGTTCAATATTACATCACACATGGGGTACGGCAGTCAAAAAGAATTTTATTGGCTTAGAAAGAGTTTAGAGAGCTGTACTGAAGTTATGACAAGAAAGCCTTTTTTTTTTTTTCGTGTGGAAACCCCCTCGGGCCGTCATCCCACCGGGGTTTTCGGTGGAACAGTGTGTCGGAATCGAACCGACTAAAACCACACGGTGTGCCATACTGCGCTTAAAATAGGAGGAATCCGGGAACAGCTTTATTAAGACATCCGGACCCCTCCTAGCACCTGCCCTACCACCACCACCACCACCACCACCACCACCACCACCACCACCACCACCACCACCACCACCACCACCACCACCACCATGGGCACCACCTACGGGTAACCTATCAATAAGGCGGCGTCCAGACACACGCGGACGTCACCCCCTCGCGGCTCGCCACTAAAGCGGGTGGAGGGGAAAACCCGTCCCGACCACCCGCGGCCACACTCAAGGCGGCATGAGGCGCTGGTAGGCGCGCCCGCCCGGTTCGCCGGTGGCGGATTAGGTCCGAATGGAGATCGTCCTCCCGGGCCCGCTCCGCCGCCTCCTTCCGCGAGATAACGTCCTCGCAGAAGGTTAAAACCGCGGTAAAATTACTGTCGCTACTGGCCATGGACCGTATAACAGCCAGTAGCGACCGATCCTCTCCGATGACTGTAGTGAGGGCCCGACGCTGTGACGCCCAAGAGGGGCAAACCGCAAGCGTGTGCTGAGCCGAGTCCTCACTACAGTCGCAGTGGTGACAAACGGGGCTCATTTCCCTCCTAGCGACCGAGTGCAGGTACTTCCCTAAGCAGCCCTGCCCGGAAAGAACCTGCGTCAGTCGGAAGGAAAGAGTCCCGTGCTGCTGCCCTGCCCATTTGACAATGACCGGAGCGCCTCCACGGCGGACGACGACCAACGAACCGTGGCTGTGTGTGGCTCGGCGTGCGGTCTTACGCCTCTCGCGTACCTCTTTGGGCGGGGGCCGACTGCCACGAACCGCCCGGAAATCAGCCGTTCGCCGATAGACCTCGGCGACCAGGTGCCGGACGATGCGGGCAGAGAGTACCCTCTCAAACAATTTACCCGCCTCATCCAGCAGCACGATGGGTCTGTAGGTCGCAACCGAGTCGGCAGGCCGTCCCAGCTTCTTTAAAAGCACCAGCTTCCCGCTTTTTCAGCAATCAGGAAAGCGTCCGGACGACAGGCTAGCGTCGAACACCTCCCTGAGGCGGTCCGCTATGTGGTCAAGGGCAGGGGCCAGGACTCGGGCAGGGATTCCGTCTGGCCCGGGGGCGGTTTTCTTGGAGCGAATCCGTAAAACAGCCACCCCTATCTCCGCCTCCGTGACGGGTGAAACATTCTCCTCTTCTAACTCCCCGTCGTAACCGGCCAAGGGGGCCATCGACGGGGGAGAGTGCTCCACCCGTTGCGGGAAAAGGCCCTCAACCACTTCTTGCAGGAAGCTGGGCTGGAGAGTCTCGGTAAGGGGGGAGCCCAACGCGCGGAGCTTTTGCAGCGCCGCACGATAAGGGCAACCCCAGGGGTCACGATCGAGACCCTCCAGCATCTCCTTTCTTTTTTCCTTCAGAGCTTCAGCTTCAGAGTTTTCCGTGCCTCTCGGTACTCTTCATGAAGCCGGTCCTCTTCCCCTTCTTCGCGGTGACGCCGACGGCTGCGGGTGTAGGATCTCCGGGTACGAATGCAGGCCAAGCGGAGATCCGCCAACTCCTGGGACCACCAGTAGACCTCCTTCCTTGGAGGCCGACTACCTCGAATCCGGGGCATGGCCGCATCGCAGATATGCGTTACTGCTACGCAGAAGCGGCCTGCCCGCCTGCCTGCTGGCCTGTAGTTGGAGGCTGTGGAGACAGCCAAGAATAAATGATGGCTGCCTCCTCCAGTAGGTCCCTATCTAATTTTGAAACAGCCCACCGTGGAAAACGGGATGATCGCTTTACCGTGTGACCCCTTCTGGGACCCCTTCTGGGCAGCAACATCTCCAGTACCCTTGTCTATTAACGACAAGGGCGAGGAATGAGCCTCCGTGGAACAAACGACTGCTACAGAGTCGTCCCGGTCACCCAACCAGTTTGGCTGGGGAGGAACATAATAAGGTTCTGCAGCTACGGCTACACCTATCGACCACTCTGCCATGGTTTGCAGGAAAAGGTCCTGCGCACCGGCACAGTGGTTCAGATTTGTCTGGACAAGGAGGCTGGAGACTTGGTCCATTAATGGATCGTCTCTATAGCCTCCTCCATGGGCGACGGCGATAACAAACGATTAGCATCAGTGGCAGCCGGGGCCGATTGGCTAGCCACCGATGTTGTCTGAGAAGTACGGGGAGGTTTGCAGCCCCCCTGCCCCATCTGATGATTTGCGGGCAAATTACCCGCGGCACATGCTGGGCAGTGAGGGGCACCGGCACATTCCACCACCTTATGCCCCGGTTGACCGCAGCGGAAACCACTGCAGTCGAAACAACTTTCGCACTTGATGCGGGTGTGTCCTGTCGCTAAACACTTGAAGCACCTCATCGGCCTTGCCGCCAGAATTGTAATTCGGACGTTAACAAAACCGACAAGTATTTTCTTAGCATCGCCTAATGCTTTGGCGACTGCCACTGGACAGCTGACCCACACCGTACCAAGCCCTCCTTTTCCGGGGCGGATGGTGCCAATCCTAATGTTGTCCGAGGTGCAACCTGTTTTTTGTTGGATTGCCCCTCGAACGTTGTCGATCGTGACGGAGTCGTCCAAGCCCGATACGCGTATCTCTGCGTATTTAGTGGGCCTGGCGATCCGTACCCCATCAGTCTCTGCAAAGACTCCCCGCAACTTCTCAGCGAAGGTATCTGCCGTCTTCGCACCCTCAGCCCCAAGGAACTCGAGAACCCGAGCGCCCGTCTGGGCAAGGCGTAAACGAGCTCCTGCACTACCGAATTCGGAAGTGAGGCAGTCTCCGGCCCTCTTGAAGACGGCAGCGTATGAAAGGCCGCTACTTGCAGCCTCCGGCATGACTGTAATTACTACGGCTGCCGTTTTCGGCGGTTGAAGCGTCCGCGACTGCGTCTGCGCTAGGACTGCTCCTGTTGGTGCTTGTAGCGAAGCGACCTTCTTGTTGCCCTTCTGTCTCCTCTGACGGGACTTTCGGCCACCCTCGACTGTCTGCCAATTGTCGTTTGAGGGGGCAGACGTGGACGAGCCAGCCGCAGCTTCAGTGCCAGGGGATACCATAGGCGGGCCAGTCGTTTTATGTGCCCGAGTAGGCCTTAGAAGCACGCCTGGTCTTCGGTGCCGGGGCGGCAGCCTTGCCTCAAGCCCCGCCAGGCGCCCATCCATCATATGCCACAATGCGCCTATTATTTGACGCAAGTGGTCATCAGGGACGGGGGAGGGGGAGAGTAATAGAGCAGGTTGCTATGAGAGCGCGCTCCCGCCCGAAATTGTGCGAACTGAGCGCTCAGCTCAGCAACCTGCTCCGTCAGACGTTTGTTTGCCACTGTAAGGCGGTCATTGGCCTCTTGGAGGTGCGAAACATTTTCAGCAAGGCAAGTCATGGCCTCCGACACGGCGGAGGAGGAGTCCTATAGCGCCCTCACAAAAAAACCCTTCAGATTGGTGGACTTAGTGGCAACTTTTTCGATGATGGCCACCGCCGCACTAGTCCTCCTCCTCCTCTCCTTCAATGCCACCGTCGTAGGAGGGACAGAACCTCCCTCTACCGGCAGACGGATTTTAAGGAGATCTGCAATCTCCTCCTCCGCAACATGCAACACGGCAACATGTCGTTCGACGTGTCACCATCCTCATCTCGTCCACGCTTGCGACACTCTAAGTCACGGAGTTCCATTTCCACTTCTCCGGCCGCGTCCGCCGCTGAACTGGCGGCTCTGGAACGAACTCGTTCTGATTTTCTTCTGCTCTCAGAAGTCAGATTAACTTCTGAGAGCACACCCGAGATAGGCGTTTCGGTCAAAACTTCTTGGTCGTAGGATGAGATGTCATCCCGCTTCTTAACCTTCTCTTTACTTTTCTCCTTCTTAGCATCATTGTTTTGGTTTATTTTTAAATTGATATCCATAATATAACCCACGAGTAGGGGAGAACTAAAGTTCCACCCGGGCATAGATCCCCAATACCCGGGTAAGCGTAGATTTATGCCCAACCGAGGGGTCCGCAGGTGCCACGGCTGGGAGTGCGCTTGCGACTGAACCACCAATCAGCCATGCATCCCATGGTCACGCACTAGAACACAACATTTTTTATAGAGGTTTTCTTCCTCGCAGTCCAGGCGGCTAAGCCAAGACCCTCGCCTCCGACCGAAGCCGCGAGACTCCTTCCGGTATTACGATATGCCGACGGTTGCATCGAGATAAAATCTACAAATGCCTGCTCGGTGGCAGTAGTGAATGCACACCGAGCCCGTCCTCGTTCCTCCGCTGAGTACAGCGGAGTAACTCTGAGTGACCCTTGGAAGAGTCCCACAGGGCATCCTGCTTAGTCTGGAGTCTCCCCCCGGGCCAATCCGGCATGAGTAGCTCTACCGGCACAGCCCCAGGGATCATTGACCCGCTCAAGCCCCCCCACGACGTCAACGTAAGAATACAGTTGGGGGGGATGACAAGAAAGCCTACCGTTACCCTACTGTACAACTGTACTCAGATAGCGAGCTCCTTTCAATTCATCAGCTCTTTGTGCTCAAAGATATAGTGAAGAGGCAACCATTCGTACCTCCTATTGATCCTAACAGACGTTTCAAAAAAACAGTTTTTTTCTAATATTAATTGCCAAACGTTATTTATTCGTCTCGTCTACATTATGTTTGTTTACTACTACTACTTACTAATACTTGGAAGAGAGCCGCACAGTGACAGCCGCTACTGAAATTCACAACGGTATAATAATCACCACCACTGAACACTGCCTTCCAAAATACAGACTCTAGCCTAATTTGAGACTCAGTTTCAGTAACTTAAGCGACTTGGATACCATAATGTATTATGTCATATAAGTCTAGGGTCTTGTATCTATTGTATTTGTGACAATAAACGAATTTTTTTGATATTTAGAAGTTTTAGGAAAATAAATTGAGAGTTGCCCAATGTATAGTAAGCAAACACTACCCCAAAACCTTGACTTGCCATCAGGTTCAGAGGTCTTGGAATAGGAATTTTCATGTACATAAAGTGTCGATATTTTTATCACTAATTTTTATCGATTTCGATACAACATTGCGATATATTAAACCAGACTGCATATCAATTATAGATAAATTAAACACACAAGAAATTATCGTGCTCATCTTACTACCGTGATGTGATGGTGTTAAAGTTCTATTTTTATTTTTATATCTATTATTGTTATATCCATTATTATGATTTAATATCTATTTTTATTCTAGCCCGGGATATTTTATTGTATTTTTGAAAGTGTAAATAAAACTTTAGTCGAACTATCGTATTCTACACTATCGTATCGATACTGTCAAACAGCATCAAGCAACCCTGAAATCTAAATCGAATTCTGCCCCATTTTCGTTAGATGCAGAATCTGTTTTCGTAAAAATCATTACTTTTGGGTGTATGTGTATTGAATATTTCAGTAAAACATTAGTTAACATTTTTATTGATAGGTGTGTAATCATCGCTATATACAAATACTTAGTCTTTTTGTTTAGGGCGGAATATTTCAGGAACTCGTTCCTTTTATCTCAGTCTAAATAGGTATTGATTTGTTTCTAATACGATGAGATGACAAAACCATGTCAAGTGTGTTTTAGTAAATAATTCTTCAAGGAGGCTAAGCTTGTCAAGAAGAGTGTTAGTGACTTGAATTGTACGGAATGAATCTCGATAATTCGAGAGATAATTCTGAAGCATTAGACTCTATTGGTACCGTAAGCCCAAGAGAAAAATATCACAACATGAGGGAAAAGAAGTTATCGACTGCGTCGCTGACTAACACAGAAGGTGCTCGACCTAAAGTCGTCACAGTGAAACATCCGGAGTCGAACAAACCCAAACCAACTGCAAAGAAAAATAAACCCATTCAAGCGGATCTAGATGTTATAAAAGAATTCATACGGTGTCGCGATGAAGGATTTAAACGACTCGATCTCAGCAAATCCTCTATTACATCTCTCCCACCAAATGTGAGAGATTTAACTCACTTGGTTGAATTTTATTTGTATGGGAATAAGCTTGTTGCTTTGCCTGCTGAATTTGGATGTCTGACAAATTTGCAGACTCTAGCATTGAATGAGAATTCACTAACCAGCTTACCAGATTCCCTGGCCAACCTGAGATCCTTAAAAGTATTAGATTTACGTCATAACAAACTTAGTGACATACCAGATGTGGTATACAAATTGACATCTTTAACAACACTATTCTTAAGATTCAATAGAATCAGAGTGGTAGGAGACGGAATAGCAAATCTTACTAACTTGACAATGTTAAGCTTAAGGGAAAATAAAATCAAGGAGCTATCATCAGGAATTGGTAATTTGGTGAATCTAGTGACATTTGATGTCTCTCACAACCACCTAGAACACTTACCCAAGGAAATTGGTAATTGTGTTAATTTGTCAACATTAGACCTGCAGCACAATGAACTTCTTGATATACCAGAGACTATTGGTAACCTTCATGCTATTAATCGTCTTGGCCTCAGATACAATAGGCTCACTGCTATCCCATCTACACTGAGCAACTGTAAACACATGGATGAATTCAATGTTGAAGGAAATTCAATATCTCAGCTGCCAGAAGGGCTTTTGGCCAGTTTAAATGAGCTAACAAGCATCACAATTTCTCGTAATTCATTTCAAAGTTACCCATCAGGAGGACCAGCACAGTTCACCAATGTGTTTTCTATCAACCTGGAACATAATCAAATTGACAAAATTCCATATGGTATATTCTCACGGGCCAAAAATTTGACTAAACTGAACATGAAGGAGAACTTGCTAACATCACTGCCACTAGATATTGGAACATGGGTGAATATGGTAGAACTCAACTTAGGAACAAACCAATTAGGTAAATTACCTGATGACATACAATGCTTACAAAATCTCGAAATCCTAATATTATCAAACAACTGCTTAAAACGTGTTCCACCAAGCATTGGAAGTCTGAGGAAGTTGAGGGTTTTGGATTTGGAAGAAAACAAACTAGAAGTTTTGCCAAATGAAATTGGGTTTTTACATGAACTTCAAAAATTGATAGTTCAATCTAACCAGTTAACATCACTCCCTCGTTCGATTGGTCATCTGACAAATCTAACATTCTTAAGTGTTGGTGAAAACAACTTACAATATTTACCAGAAGAAATAGGTACATTAGAGAACCTAGAGTCGCTGTATCTGAATGATAATGCCAACTTATGCAATTTACCCTTTGAGCTGGCACTATGTGTTAGTCTGCAAATAATGAGCATTGAGAATTGTGCCCTGACAGCCATTCCACCAGAAGTAGTATCAGCAGGACCATCATTAGTTATCCAATATTTGAAGTCTCAAGGCCCATATAGAGCTATGTGATATCAGGAAGATGACTTTATACCAAGCACCGAAGGCACATAAGTTAGGTAGATGCTTTAAAAGTGCTAGCTTTGTCAGAAATGTATACTCAAAAAAATCTGTTGTGAAATATAACAAAAAAAAATGTTTAACTATAGCCAATAAATAGTTTTGTCTCATATGCTATGAGTCATTTTTCATTCTAAGAATAAATTATCATAATTGTGTATTATAATGTTTTATATATGAATGTCTTTTGTGTCCATTTTATTACATATTTATACTATCTAATGTTTTTATTACATAGATGTTTAAGATTTAAGTAATTGTTTTCTGTATCACAAAAATAAAACAAAAATACTCCTTATCAGTGTTAGTTAAAATATAATTGTTTTATTGTATAATGCTGTATATAATGTAAATGCACAACAATGATAATCAATATCAATGTCCTGTAAGAAATTAACTATTTTTTACAGTAAAGATTTGTAAAAATATTCATAACTGGGACTAAATTGTCTTTGTTACATTATTATGATGTGTCATCCAAATAAAGAGGGATGTGCACTTTATTGAGCTTAGCATTATAGGATACCAGTTAATTAAGAATGAAATAAAATGTTTGTTTAAAACCATTTGTAAACAATTTGTTTGGACAATATCTAGTGTTACTGTTAAATTGTAATATCTGGCTGTACTCAGTACTCAGTAGATATATTTTGTAGATTTCGTTAACAAATAAATCATTTAAGACAAGTTTGTAATCAGTATTTTACATGTAAATTAGATTTTCATGTTTTCTAGACAAGTTATTTCTATAGATTAAAACCTTTTAGGATCTCATGATACCTAATGCAAGTGGAGTTAGTGGCATGCTTGCTATTATCTAAGGAAATTAAAACTTGACAAGTTCAGTAACTATTAATTAAATGATCATAGGTTTCCTATTCATTGCATTTAATATTCTATGTTTATAAATGTTAGTAATTAGTTTAATGGATGTTATTTTAAGCTATATTCATATGCAAGAGTGTACCTACTTCATAAAAAATTTACTGCGTCATGTAATGATTACATTTTAATTTAATGAATAATAATTTCTTAAACAATACATTACAAATTTTATGTTCTAATTTCAAAAAAAAATCGATGTTAATATTTTGTACACATGAAACATACTTTTCTAGTCACAAATTGTTTTCTCAACAGCGCGGCAGCGCGGCGATTAGAAATTATTCCTTTTCCATGACATTACAAAATATACCCATAATAATTTTTATAATAAGAGTCCTGGTTTTTCAGTATGTGCTAAGAGCTCTGGTTAAACCTATCCTTGTTTAAATGTTGATCCCTGTGTAGGGTATAATCAATGTTTCAGTGACATGTGAACATGTTAAATGAAATAAATTAATTATATAGTAATTTCGAGTTTCATTATAATGAGTAGGCACGTATAGGCTTGCTCGACTGGTCTGATACCACAGCATTGTGTTTCACCGATTGAGTGAGGTTCTCTCAGGCCTAACCCACTTTCCTCTTTCAATTCCCGTCTTTCCCCTCCCCTCAAAAGCGGGCAACGCACTTGCGACTCTTGAGTTATAGGTGTCCATGGGTGGCAGTTACTTATTTAGGGCCGATCCTCACTATAATGCCGTTCACAGTTTGTTCTCCATCCGATTCCGGTGTAGTAAAGTCGTATCATGTTCATATTATACAATCTGACTCAGTTCACGATTCAGTCTTGAATTGTCAATAATCAAAGTCGGATGTATTTGGCTCGTAGATAATTTGTTTGATACGATTCTTCAACCCCCTGATATTGTCGTACTGTCGATGAATATTGTGCTTGCAAGTTATTTTCAGCAAAATTATCACTCAGGATTACTTTAACTACAATATAATTCAAATACAATTAAAAGTAAAATATTCTTGAAGTATTGAAGTTAATTACATTTGATGTACTGATCGCTTCAGTGGGTAATAGCTGACTGAACCCGAAACAAAAGAATATTCACACTATCGGTACATGTCGTGACAAGTTCGATCTCGCTCAAACAAAATTTCTTCGAATCTGATCGTGATTGGACTGGGATTCGAGCGAAACTTGACTGTTACGGATAGTATGAATGCACACATATATTTTTTACTTCATAATATTTTATCAAACCGAGATTGGACCGAGAACAAACTGTGAATGGCATTATAGTGAGGATCGGCCCTTATACCCCCATATATTTGCTGATGTTATCTTAAAATGGTATACCTCATTATTCTTACGATTTAAATGACACTTCAAATCTTGTCAAAATCCATCAAGCCGTCTAGGCTCTGGGCCTGAGAGAGATACGTCGTACATACATATATGTAGGTACATACTACACTTTTTTCCCTACCTTACCTCCGGTTTAGCAGTCAGGGTCACTAACAAAAACTGAACCAACCTTGAGTTAGAAGAACTAACTGTATATAATTTCTACTTTACTATCTTAGAGGTAAAGTAGGTACTGTATTCAAATTTAAATAGGATGTACCTTGTGAAGGACTAATTCAATTAAAGAAGTGTTTTTGAAAGAGTTTACAAATTCGGTCTAATTAAGAAACTTCCCTTTTTTGAAATCGGTAAAACACTACTACACACTACTTTTTCTGTTTTCATCAAACGCCATCTTAAAATCTTATAGGATCATAGGATCACTACCAAGGAGTATCACGATTTAAATGACACCTTACATTTCAAATCCAGCAAGACGTTTCAGCAAGCTCCTAGGTTATGACAAATAATAATCATACATACATACACCCGAAAAATATAACCCTCGTTCTTGCGGTGTCTACGACGTTTTGGACCGAGAAAACATGTTTGTAATCATCACAGAAAGTAATTTTTGTACATGTGACATAATAACTTTCTCTTTACTTTTTTAGGATTTTTCTCTTTCCTTTACGACTTTCCTTCTTAAAAAAATCTATGATTCTAGGTAAATGGGAAGTACCTACTCTGTAGGTTTTGATTGACCTACGAAATGATCAAATTTGTTCATGACCGTATGTTTTGATTGCATCTTCTAGATCCTTAATTTATTTCCAGTTTCAAGGGACAGCAGACATATGTAATTATTTAGGAATTTTATGTTAACATTAACTTTATACTTCCACGCGTTTCGGAGAAAGACTGTTTTTTCTCTATCATTGTTATTCAAGTTTTTTTTTATACTTTAGTTTTCTGTTGTTGTTTCTGTTTAGTTCTCCGTGACGGCGCGGCCTCTGACTTCCAGGAGGTTAGCGCTGGTGTACCTCAGGGCTCCGTCCTATCGCCCACGCTGTTCCTTCTGCATATCAATGATATGTTGGCTCTTGGCAACATACATTGTTATGCAGACGACAGCACAGTACACGGGCGATACTTTGGACATCCTGCTGCCAAGCCGATCCAAACTTGTGTCTGAAATCGAAACTTCTTTATCAAAAGTTTCAGATTGGGGTCCACTTAACCTAGTCCAATTTAACCCCACGAAGACACAGGTTTGCGCGTTCACCGCTAAAAAGATGCCATTGGTCGTATCACCTCAATTTGAGAGCACTTCCCTAACTGCATCAGCCAGTATCGGAATCCTTAGCGTCGATATATCAAGCGAAGTCCAGTTTCGCGGTCACTTAGAGAGTAAGGCCATATTAGCCTCGAAGAAGCTTGGTGTGCTAAACAGATCGAGACAGTATTTTACTCCGGCCCACCGCCTGCAACTTTATAAGGCGCAGGTTCGGCCGCACATGAAATACTGTTCTCATCTCTATGCAGGTGCACCCCAGTACCAACTTCTGCCTCTTGACCGCATTCAACGGAGAGCGACTCGCATCATCGACTGCCAAGATATTTCTGATCGACTTGACACCTTGGCGTTGCGTAGAGATGTAGCTTCACTCTGCATCCTCTATCGCTTGTATCATGGGGAGTGTTCAGAGGAATTGTTCGGACTTATACCGGCTGCTGGTTTCCGCCATCGTCCTACGCGACAAAATATCCATCCCCATCACCTGGACGATTGGCACTCCACCACTGTGCGCTTCTTGAGAAGCTTTTTGCCTCGCACAACCAGCTTATGGAACAAATTGTCGCCTGCCGTATTTCCGAACCGATACGACCTTCAAACCTTCAAGAAGAGAGCGTACCTCTACCTAAAAGGCCGGCAACGCACTTGTGACTCTTGAGTTGCGGGTGTCCATGGGCGGCGGTAGTCACTTACCATCAGGTGACCCGTCTGCTCGTTTGCCCCCTATCGCATAAAAAAAAAAAAAAAAAAAAAGCCAGCAGACGTTGAGGGAAAACGACAGGAGCTTGTTACTGAGCTCGACCGGGTCTTGAGCCGCGTCTCTCAATGGGGTTGTGAGAATCTGGTCGAGTTCAGCGCCAAGAAAACACAGGCGTGCGCATTTCCAAACAAAAAGTCTCCATTCCTTCCCCTTCCTACTCTTCAGAACACTCAACTGCCACTACAGGATAGGCTTAGTATACTAGGTATGGACATCTGTCGGGATCTCAATCCGCGTGATTACACCGAGAGCGTCACTAAGGCGGCCTCGCGGAAACTCGGTGTATTGAACAAGGTGAGACGGTTCTTCTCGCCCGAGCACCTGTGTCTTTTATATAAGACCCAGGTTCGCTCCTGCGTGGAGTACTGCTCTCATCTTTGGGATGGCTATGCGCAGTATCTGCTTGACGCTCTCGATCGGTTGCAGCGACGCGCAGTCCGTATTATAGACTGTCCTGAGGTCACCCAGTCTCTTGAGCCCCTGCAGTTGCGAAGAGATGTCGCCTCTATGGCACTTTTCTATCGCCTACATCACGGGGAGTGTTCTGACGAGCTCTTCCAATTGGTCCCACCTTCTCCCTTCCTCTACAGGACTACACGTGCTGGCCTGAGGAGTCACCGTTTGCGAGTCGAAGATATGCGATCCCGAACGAAACGGTTTGGCTCTTCTTTCCTGTGCCGATCAGTGAAAGCCTGGAATTCCCTACCAGCGCACGTGTTTCCTTCCCAATTTGATCCCGGGTCTTTTAAGCGGGGCGTGAAAAAGCATCTCACCAGGCCGCCATAGTGTAGGTCACCATGCTGCATTGACTAGACATGCAGTGAGGATGGTGACCACCACTCTTGGACTCCGTTTATAGCTTACCATCAGGCAAAGTGGAGTCATTATGGTAGGCTACCATAATGACTCCACTTACAAATAAAAAAAAAAAAAAATTAAGTAACTGCCCCGACAGACTTCGTACTGTCTAGTTGTTGGTCTGTCGTATATTGTAATTGTAGTTCTCTGGAAAAATAAACGCAGGCAGTTCTTTCCAAATCTTAACCGAGTTGAACCAAAAAGAAGTTGTCGAAGCGTTTAGTTAGATGTTTCGACGACAAAATGATGGAACTCTCAGCCTGCGTCTAGTGATCCGATGAAAGAATGGAGAGGGAGCCTCTCCATTCTTTCACTTTAGTAAGAGTTCGAAGAGAGCCTTCGCACTCTTACTAAAGTGAATCGTATAAAAAACCGATAAGCAGGTGTCTTTACGACGATGGTCGAGTGTGTGACTTCCTGTACGTGATTATATTGTCGTTTATTCGTCATATTGCTCTTCAGTCCAGTCAGAGTCCATAATTTCAAGGTGGTACTAAACCACCTAAAATTTGACTGCAGTACTCCATGCAATATCGAACTTGAGCTGTATAGAGATTTCGCAGATGTTCAGAGCTGAAGTACCGCCGGACCTTCGAACTGACTCCCAATTTGCTTGAAGCCGTCTATGCCATGGTCACAATTTGTCGGGCGAAGTGAAGCTTGAATGTGACTGAGATACCCAGAAAAGTACTCTTTTTAGCAGCGAAGAGACACGCCTGTGTTCAGGTAGTCAATATCGGCAAGATTGGCGTCACTCCAATGGGACACCCCCTGTAATGACATGACATGGCATAATAATGCCAGATGTCAAAGGGCATTAATGTGAAGCCTTGAGGTACTCCAGCATTAATTGTCATTGGGTCGATATAGATATCTAAGACGACTCGAATCACTGTTTCCTCAAGCAATCAGATATCCACACTCTAAAATCAGAAGGTACGCCATAAGCCTTTGAATATTAATTTAAATTAGGCTGACTGTTCCCGAAGATACGTAAAATCATCTAAACCCCACAATAAAAAGCTAAAGACTTATATAAAACTCAAAATATTCCAGGGCTCCAAGGCCTTGCTCCATATTAAAAGATTTCAAGATTCCTCTTCCAATTTAAAAGATTTCCTATTAAAAAAAATTGGCAAATTTGTTAGTTCTGTGCCTGCTGTTATAAGGAAGGTAATAGTCAAAATAACAAAGTTACAGTTAGTAATTATGGTCAATATCGAGAAATGAAGGTAAAGTTATTACCCACTATTGAATTGTTTCTTTTTATGCGATAGAGTAAAAACGAGCAGACGGGTCACTCGATGGTAAGTGACTACTGCCGCCCATACGGACACCAGCAAATCAAGAGTCACGAGTGCATTGCCGGCCTTTTAGGTAGGAGTATGCTCTTACCTTGAAGGTTTGAAAATCGTATCGGTCCGGAAACACGGCATGTGACAATTTGTTCGACAGGTTGTATGCAAAAAGCTAAGCTACAGATTATATGCTATGATTAATATTAAACATATAAACAGTAACTTATAACAGGGAAGGACTAAAAAATGAACAACACTTAAGTTCAATAATTTATGAAGTGCATAATACACAAGTTTCATTTAGCTCTTACATAAATAGTTATATACATGAATTAGTTTTGAAGCTTACATGTAAATCAAAGCAGTCTACAAATAATATCAATGGTGCAAAATATCAACATGCACTGATTTCCCTTTTCCCTTCACTTATAAGACTCATCTTGGTTATCAAATAGCTCATATAATATTTCCTTGTTTACATTCCAATGAGACACAGTATTTAAATTATGCTCCACCTTCGTTAAGAAATTAGTACTTTTTAAATGCATTATAACCCTTACATCTAATATTTTCACATACAAAAATATTTCGCCCTAATAAATCACTATAAACACACTTTGTCTAATCACAAACATTATTAGAAATATAATAACTAAATTAAATAGAGAATCAAAAAGATCTGTAAGATAATGCAGACACTAAACTCCATCTTCAATAAAGCTTTACAACAGTCACTTCAGCTGCCAGGATTTGTCACTTCATATTAAATATTTTACATAATATGTTTCTATAAAACACAATAAATAAATATTATTGCCTGTAGAAATTGTTAGATTATCAGAACCAGCTTTAACAAACAATATCAAGTTTACTAAATGAAAATAAAGCACAAACCCTATAAATTATAAGCATAGATATTAATTATGTAAAAATGTCTAAATAAAATATCTCTAAACAAATACATACATTGTTCACTGGATAATAAATTCTCCAAGTCTGCAACTAATTGAGATTAAATTGAGTATGTTAGAAACTAGCATCTACTGTCAGTCATTATTCACATGTTGCATAAGAATATATTATTTTAAACATCCAATATTGAGGTCCAGTTGCATATACAAAAATAACATTATAGTCATTTACATAACAGTAACAATTTGTTTCCAACCATTGGAGTTTTTACTAAAAGATACTAAATAATATACTGAGTCTTACATCTATTCATAAAATCTTTGGCATTTTCAGTTGCTTAAATATAAGCAGAAAATATAACTAAATTAATTGTGTGATGCTCCTGATATAAGTTTGTATACTATGCAATATTATGTTTTATGCAGTATGAAGAATGTATTTATGGCACATATTGGCATACAATGACTGTAATTTTGTTAAACATGTTTATTAAATAATGGCATAATCATATTTTTATGATGCTGGAAGTACACATTGGTATAGAAACACATTATTACTGTCGTCAAAAGATTCCTGCATGTATAAGTGTTGATTGTCATGGATTTTCTTATTTACATAATTAAACACTTCCTCTGATGTCTCTTCTGAGGTTCAGGTCTTAATACTGCACGCACAGCTTCGTCAAATACCTGGGAGCAAGCATACAACTCATAAATTATGTGTATCTTCAATCCTGTACAAGGCAAAATATTTAATGGAAACTTATATGAAGATAATTAACACAAATTAAATTTTCATGGGACATTTTTGTACCTAATGTCTTTATGTACGCTTCTTCTTTTCTAATAATTTTTAAATCTTAAAAACATCAAAGGGTTGCATCAAACATATTTGTCTTTCTTAGTTTTTCAACTAAGAAAGACTAAATAAATCATTGTCACAGTAAATAGAAGCCTCATGATCATCTTATCTCTTAGAATAGGGCTCAATATTAGGGCTTAGGGGCAAAAAAAGATTATTATTATATATATAGATTATTATATAGATTCCTATATAGATTATTATTATTATTTCATAGCCAGTACCTACTCACCAAAATCTCAGTGGGGTAATGGCCTAAGTGAGTTTCCACAGGTTAATAAAAAAAAACAGTCCCTCCTACCCTATATCAAAGGAGTATCCTATGAGATGAGCTTTGTGTTACTTATTTACCAGAGAACAGATTAAAAAGTTGATAGCACAAAATATCTTATTGGAACTTGCTTGAATAAAAATGCTTTTGAAAATATTCCAAAATTGTCTTTACCTGTTTGAGACCACGTTGAGTGAGTGCAGAACATTCCATATATTTCACTGCTCTAATTTTGTTAGCCAGTTTCTGACCTTGTTCTCTTTTTAATGGAGACATGCCTTGTTCAGAAAGTAAACTAAGTGTTTCACGATCATCCCTTAAGTCAATTTTTGTACCTGTAATATAAAAGTTATGAATAAATTACAATTCAATTTGCCAAATGATTATTAAGAATTAGTTCACATAAACAGAGTACCTCATAGTCAAGCCCAATCAAGGGAAATATAACATTGTATATCATAACAATTTCCCAGTATGTCACATTTTAATAAGCTTCATAAGACATTTGGCAAATAATTGATCATGAAAATAATTTAAAATTAATTTAAATGAGTAACAAAATAAACTTTGATAAAAATTGTTACTCACCAACCAATATTATAGGAGCATCTGGGCAGTGATGCTTAATTTCAGGATACCATTTTGAAGTTACAT
Organism: Tyria jacobaeae; assembly: GCA_947561695.1. NCBI lineage: Eukaryota > Metazoa > Arthropoda > Insecta > Lepidoptera > Erebidae > Tyria > Tyria jacobaeae. The sequence goes on from OX387218.1 coordinate 14,695,955, forward strand.
TTTCATAAGATGAAGGACTGCAAATAAATAGATTACACCATATTATAACAATTTTAGCATTAATATCAACATTTACAGCTTCGAGTGCTAACATAGAATTTAAATATACAAATTCTAAAAATACTTTTTATATACAAGATAAAATGTCAGGACACTTAAATTTAACTTTCCATGCACATACTTCCACCAAATTTAGATTTCCTGTTCTAAACTCCAAAGAAAATACAAAAAAAATGAGCTCACCTTGTTACACTGAAGCATATAAGGAAGACATCTGTTTGTGGATAACTTAAGGGTCTAAGCCTATCATAATCCTCTTGCCCTGCAGTGTCCCATAATCCCAGAGACACTGCTACTCCATCCACCACCATTGGTGCAGAATAATTGTCAAATCTGTAAAAAATATTTCTTCCTTAAGTCCTTCTTTTTTACAGAGACTATAGAATCACACATCAGTGGACTTGATTAAGAACATATCTTACACTGTAGGGACATATTCACCCGGAAAACTGTCTGTCGTGTATGATATTAACATACAAGTTTTTCCAACAGTGCCATCGCCAACAACCACGCATTTGATTGGCCTTCCTGACGACATCTATAAAACAGAATATTATTGATAAATAAAGGCTAACCTATGACTCATTGTAAAACCTAAACGTATGTTGAAAACAACCACTTATTATTACCTTAAAAAAAATGTTTTATCACTGCTTTTGAATTACAAACACTATAATAATCGTGAAACACTAAAACGCTCGTAAACTATTTTTAGAAGGAGCGACAATTTTCTAAAATTTTATATCGAATTGGAATAGGAAACGCATTGAAAGATGGATGGGGACATTACGGAAGGAATAATACAGATTAAAAACATAACTAAGTGACGGATGAATGGGTGCGTTCATTTATATTAGAGTGTAAGTAAATATGGGAGCTATTTTGGTAGGTATCATTTGAAAACTACCAAACCTTAGAAATAAATCGTAACCCACAATCTATCCAGTATAAATCCAGTAGCATTGTAGTTTATTGTAAACAATATAGTAAATTTCTAAACATATGCTAACAGGTAATATACGTAATCAAATCAATGTTAGTCTTCTGATATGTAATACGAGTACAATGACGAGATTATTATTATTTTTTATAAAAAGGCTCAACAGTTTATGTTAACTGTAATAAAAATAAACCTAATTTATTAATCCCATTTTTGGATAGCATAACGATATCTACGTAAACGTTACCTATAAAAATAAATTCAAAAGTTCATGTTCAATATTCGTTAACTGATGCGGATGCCAGTGATGCCACTTGTGATTGTGTCATACATTAACATACCTAACATAAGTCATTTTTATCAGTACATAGGTATACGTACCTAGTTTTGCAGAGCGCACTGTTCTTTATCAAGTTTCCGCATTATTTTTACTGTCCAATGTGAATTTACCAAGATTAATGCGATTGATTTTGAATACAATAAGAGCTTCATGTCTACCTTGCAGGATAAAAAGGTATGTAAAAAGAATAAACATTTTGACAGTGTTATTATGATCTTTGTGTTGTGTTTATCTGGATTGTACCGTGAACTAAATGATAACATAATTTTTTTTTTAGAAGATGAGTGGGTCATGTGTAGAGACTCCTGAGGCTCCGGCATGGCTATCAAAACTCGAAAGCCAAAGAGAAAAATTAAGTAAAGCTCGACTCGGTCACGACAGCGGCGCTGGTGCTCCTTGTAATTCTTGTGGTAAGCTTTGTTTTTTGAACTTTTTGTGTGAGCTTAGAACTCTTATGCTGCTAAGTTTTGGAATGTATAACTGTTTATTATAACTACTCAAAAAGTTTTATTGATGACGTCATTCCAAAACAATGAAGATGTTAATTAACTAAATAATTTTACTCATCGTTTTTCTTTTTGTTACAAAGATTTACTTTACTTGAACTGTATTTGTGTTTATTTATCATATCTCTTCTAAGTTCTTTACACTAAGGTTTAAGACATTGTATTCAACTGATTGACTTTTTGGGATTCCAAATATATTAAAATTTATATTTTTACTTTTTTGCTTGTAGTATTTTTATGCAGATAAACGAATTGAGTGTAGTTTGAATAAATGAGTAAAGTCTGCCTAAGGTATTAATTACTATTATTTATTATGTATTTTTTGTCATTCACATGTTATCAAGTGAGTAATGTAATTGATTCATCTTATTTGTATGAATAAAATTATAATTAATTATATTATGTGTATTCCCTAGATATTTATAAATATATTACACATATTTCATTGCTGTATTATAAAAATGATTCCTGGAAATAAGCTCTGGTTACTAATTGTGATTACGGTAATTTTCCTGGTTGACTCAGAGATTGTAGTAGCTCGGGAAATATTACATATTGTTAGTCATCAAAAGGTATGGATATCTTTGTTAAATCGTCACAGGTAATAAAATTTAGTATCAATTGATGTCATAATTCTAATAAAGAAATAACAGTTAGTATAAATTAAAGTATTAATTTATTAATTAAAGTAGGGTTATACGAGCCCAAAATAGTTTCTCCTGTGAAATTTTCTCTGTGAGATTTTTTCTAACTTCATTTTTTTTGTATATCTTTATAAAATATTAAGCTGTTCTACTATCACATGACGCGTTACTTATTCTATTTTTTTATTATAAACCAATAAACTATTTTAGCTTTTTAAATTTATACATATCCTGTTTTAAATTCGAAGAAGTTATAAGCAAAATAGTTCCTCTAATTGTTAATTGATGAAAAGGAGTTTGTCTATCCGTGAATTAAATAAGATTATTCCTTCTTTCTACAATTATGTTGCATAATTTAAATTTGTAAAAGTAATTCTGTGTCATTTGTCAGGTGAGACAGTATAAATTCTGAAAATTTCTGTTTCTTTTCATTAGTTTTCAAATAACAATGGGTTGTGGCAAACCCGTGTGTGAAGAGCCCGAGTAGTTTGTGGGGTCGATGCTGGCAAATCAAGTTACCAAATATCTAAAGACTTGATACTTCCCAGGTCTATAGTCCAATCTATCATTCAGCACTATAAAAAGAAAAGAATGAGTTCTTGTTTGAAGAAAACTGGTTGACCACGCATCAGATCAGAATCCTGAAGAAAATTATCAAAAATATTCATTGTGCTCATGCTGGAGAACTCATGGTGCAATGGAAGGAAATTATTCACAAAGACGTCTCAGTTGATACTTGCAAAAGAGTCCTAAAAATAATGGGTTACGGATTTTACACAGCTAAGGAGAAACTATTGTTGACTGCTGTACAAAAAAAAGAGGTTGAAGTTTGCTCATGATCATTTAAATTGGACTTCCGATCATTGGCGTAGTATCATTTGGAGTGACGAGTCCAAATTTGAAGTGACAGTCGGCGATGAAAGGAAAAAAGTGATTCGGAACAAAAATGAGGCATTTCATACTGACTGTCTCAAACGCAAAGTGAAGTTTCCGGCGTCTCTTATGATATGGAGCTGCATGTCTGCACAAGGTGCTGGTGATATGCAGTTTGTGGATGGTCCTATCAATGCTGCAAGGTATCAAAACCTTTTGGAAGAGAATTTACTGCCCTCTATTCCGTCACTTAAGCATCAAGATTCCTTCTTTTTAACAGGATGGTGCTTCCTGCCATACTGCAAGGACAACAAAGACGTGGCTACTGGCGAAAAGCATCCCTACAATCGAATGGCCATCTAACAGCCCGGACTTGTCGCCGATCGAAACCCTATGGTGGAAAATGAAAAAGTTCTCTGTAAAAATCCATCAAGATCGAAGAGCGATTTAAAGGCTAAACTTCTTGGATGTCTGGGAGTCAATTACGCCTGAGGCGTGTGCAGTGTTGGTTGCAACCATGCCTCTTCGTATTAAAGCTGTCATTGAGAGCAAAGGCAACACAACTAAGTGGTAGACGAACTATTTTGCGTGAGTGACAAGGGTAGACGAATACTTTTGCGTTATATGTTTTAGAATAATTTTTATTTTTTTTATGTTATGTTAAAATAAACTTTAAAATGTTCCTCAAATTGTGGTTTACTTTTTATTAAACGTTCTTAATTATTTTTCCAATATTTACTTTCTATATTTTACGCTTTGCACTACTTTCCATACTAGACGAACTATTTTGCATCGGGGCACATATCATATTCAATTTAGTTTATCAACAATGTTACATTGTGTGGAAAATCATATATGGATTAAAAGAAAAAGTGTAAAAACATTTAATCAATCAACATAATTTTAAATAACATATGGTTAATCCATTTGTCATTTAAAATTATGTTGTTACATGTCAAGAAGATAAAAATAAAATAATTGCAAAATAAATAGTCAGTGTCAATCAGTATATATCTTACAGGTCCTCAATCAAATAAAGATTGTTATCAATGAGAAAGGCATTTAAATTGGATTTGAAGATACTAATTTACAAATGCTTTTTTAGAGCTATCAGTAGTTTATTAAATACTTTGACTGCACTATAGATAGGACTGTGCTTAACAATGTCTAGAATTGGGGGAATTCTTGTTTTCTCTTGCAATTATCTTTCGACCTCTGTTTTAATATTATTCTTGCTTGCTGCTCGATTCATACCATATAATATGTTATATAAATAGATATTTATCACACACCTTTTTCTTATACTACACAGGACCATCATGCCCTGGCTTGGATCTACATTTTTGGAGGAAAGTATGCCGTTCCTGCCACTGTAGCAAGGATGTCCATGATGTCCAGGATGATGATTTATCTGGATGGGCACAGTTTGAATTACTTGGCACTGCAAAACCTAAAAAGGGTTCATGTAAGTATGTTTATTGTTGTTATTATCAGTGTAATTGGAAATGCATTTTAATCATAAGGTACTGTGTTATGTGTGGTTATGTGTGCTAAGAGTACAACAAAGGTTTTTCTTCCATTCTTTATTGTTACCATTATCTGTATTTATAGAAGCCAATTTTGTTAGTGGTTAGATTATTAACTAGTTAATTTTTATATTAATGGACACTGGTTTAAACTATTTGCATAAATAGGGACATTATATATTAGTAATTAGTCATGGTGATTTGGTTATGTAACCACATATATCATTGCAAAATAGTATGTAAATGTTTATAATACAATTAAAGAGACAGTATGTCTTATTGGTAAATCAAATTATGTTCATACACACATAAGACATGATGCATTAACAAGATCTACTTGCTAACCAATCAGAACACATTGAGCTAAGATCTCTTGTTAAAATTTCTTTGAATTAAAGTTTTGTGCTCATACTACATATATTTTATATATGGTGTTTATTTTTTATTCTTCCGTTTATTGAGTATTTAATGAAAGTAATAAAAAAATCATCAAAATTTTATAAATAATATTTCAGTACCCCTGATCAAAATTCGTGGAGTAACAGACATGCCAGTCAAACTTGACTGGGTGCCGCCAAATGCATCAACTGAATTGGTAAGTGACATTAACCTTTAAAATTTGAATGAACACCTTTATAGATATTTTGTTTACTCAGGGTGTAGATAATGCATTTTAAATCAATAAATTTATCAGTATATATCTATATTTAGTCTTGATAAAACATGAACTATTTTTTGTGGCATGAAGTTGTATTATTATATTATTGAATATGTCTCTATGAAAAAGCCCTGATTCTCATGAATATAATTTATTCATGTTGGATACTTTCTTTACTACTTTCTTCTTATTCTTTTACTACTTCTCAACTGAACTTCCATTGATATGATTTGTGATAAATAATAACACTATGTATTGTAGAAAACAAAGCATTATCCAGAATAAAGGTTCTGAGCATTTTAAATCTTGTTAGATGACATGACATTGTAACTTATCTGTTACACATTACTACTCTTATTTAATTTCAACATAAATATAAATGATTACATATACATCAGCAGATAAGATCAATATTTTACTTTTTTTTATTTGTAATTTAGGGGACAGACGAATAGACAGGTCACCTGATGGTAAGTGACAACCGCCGTCGTAACTGCGCTCCCCGCCTTCGAGGGGTATGGCGGGATGCTAGGAGGGAAAGAAGAGAGAGGGACGAGGAGATGGAAAAGAGAAGAGGGGGATGATGAAAGAGGAAAGGGGAGAGTGGAAATTGGGTCTCCAGAAACCACACATATTTTGGGGAATTGCTAGGCTGTTCTAGGAATAGTATAATAAATTTCACGCTAGCAGAGCCGCAGGCGAAAGGTAGTATTAACGGATTGGGTTTAATGGAATTTGTTAGTGATTGCCATTGAATTTTATTTCAAGTTTTGTTCTGTTCTAGGTGTCAGAGTACATGTCATGTCTCGGGTCTTTGGCACCGGTGTCTGGATCCGAGGCGGCTAAGAAGAGACGAGCGCAGCTTCGGACGCAGTTGCCACCTCACGATGTCGCACCTGCCGTCAGACAACATGCGTCAGATTTCGAGAAATCGGAACATACAGTAAGTATATGGTCTATTTTAACATTTTTTTAAACCGTAAGAGTTTATAGCATAGGTTCCAACCTTTTATGGACTATCGCCTCCTTAACAAGAAAAAAAAAATCCATTTTTAACATAACAGTTAATTATACTAATTATATAATTCGATTTTTTATTAATGTAGTTATTATACCAATTTTATATGTCTGAATTATCTCTCTCTCTCTTTCTCTAATCGTGCTTCTCGTCGTATAACAAAAACATTTAATTCAGACAAAAACCATACAAAGTGTTAGAACAAAATTATAACTGATACTAAAAATGCAAGACAATACACAAAGCTGGAGCACACCACTCTGGGGCACTGCACAAAGGCAAACACAAGACGATTAATCAAAATTAGTAAACAATCTTATATCTTTAAACGAGAAATTCTTTTAATATATATATATAATCTGAATCTCGCAAACGGCTCTAACGATACTCATTTTAGAAAACGTCGTTTTATCCGTGTTTTCGGGCTATGAAAAAATGCTACAATATCATTAAAATACGAAGGTAAATTTCGCCACTATCTAAAAGGTTGTAATAGGTCAGGTGGGAAATAGGGCGGTCCCGTAACCAGATTACCGCGGTTCCAGTACTGATGATTATTTTATTTTACTTTTTTTTTTCGTTCTTTTAAACGAATTACCAAAAAAAAAGAATACCGAGCAAAGCTCATCCAGGTCATCCAGGTACTATATAATAAAAAAACAAATTGAGTAAGTCCGACGAGTTCTTCTTCTCTATTTGATGATTTTGCTGTATGTATTTACATTTGGTCATACAACGATCATTAGCTACAAAGGGTCATAAACCCATCTGGGTATATTATATAATTATATATACGATTAGTCTTTATCATTTTCAATAAAAAGTTGCCCAAATAATCTGTATTTCATGAATTGCTTCTTGTCTTGTTGACTGCTCCAATAACGTAATGGAGCGACGTATGCAAGCGTTCATTTAAATTTATAATAAAGCTTGTTGTAGAACCATCTGTAGCAACTAATAGAATATTTTGAATAAGAATTTCTATCTCTTAAAAAAAAAAGTGCATGATATGGTTTCCATTTTTTTTTGCAAATAATGACGACATTTTTTTTCTTCGTTATTAGTTGATTCATCAAGTTAATTTTTTTTTTATGCCATGGCAAAGATAGTTTTTTTTTTTTTTTTGCAAACGAGCAGTCGGGTCACCTGATGGTAAATGACTACCGCCGCCCATGGACACCCGCAACTCAAGGGTCACAAGTGCGTTGCCGGCCTTTTAGGTAGGAGCACGCTCTTTTCTTGAAGGTCGTATCGGTTCGGAAATACGGCAGGCGACAATTTGTTCCATAAGCTGGTTGTGCGAGGCAAAAAGCTTCTGGAGAAGCGCACAGTGGTGGAGTGCCAATCGTCCAGGTGATGGGGATGGATATTTTGTCGCGTAGGATGATGGCGGAAACCTGCAGCCGGTATAAGTCCGAACACTTCCCATGATACAAGCGATAGAGGATGCAGAGTGAAGCTACATCTCTACGTAACGCTAAGGTGTCAAGTCGATCAGAAATATCTTGGCAGACGATGATGCGAGTCGCTTTCCGTTGAATGCTGTCAAGAGGGAGAAGTTGGTACTGGGGTGCACCTGCATAGAGATGAGAACAGTATTCCATGTGCGGCCGAACCTGCGCCTTATGAAGTTGCAAGCGGTGGGCCGGGCTAAAATATTGTCTCGATCTGTTTAGCACACCAAACTTCTTCGAGGCTAATATGGCCTTACTTTCTAAGAGGCCGCGAAACTGGACTTCGCTTGATATATCGACGCCAAGGAGTCCGATACTGGCTGATGCAGTTAGGGAAGTGCTCTCAAATTGAGGTGATACGACCAATGGCATCTTTTTAGCGGTGAACGCGCAAACCTGTGTATTCGTGGGGTTAAACTAGACTAGGTTAAGTCGACCCCAATTTGAAACTTTTGATAAAGAAGTTTCGATTTCAGACACAAGTTTGGATCGGCTTTCGATGACGTTTACCCGAGAAAAGTTAGCGCGGTCGGTGTAAAGGGCATCACTCGTGCTATCGTCTGCATAGCAATGGATGCTGCTAATCTGTAGCATGTCATTGATATGCAGAAGAAACAGCGTGGGTAGCCACATATAGCACACAGCCTTGTGGGACACCAGAATTAACAGACTTGGAATCGGAGCATGCACCGTCAACAACGACCTTGGTGCTTCTGTCTGTGAGAAAACTGGTGAGCCAATTGCAACTTGTATGTACTTGTTACCGACAGTCCTAAACCTAATCAATTAGTTTATATTTAAAACTTATTTAAATGTGTTTATTTATGCTATAATAATAAGGTGAACATTTTAGACGTCTAGATCAAATATTATTTTAAGAAAATAGAGGTATTTCAAGTACTTTATTATATTGAATTTCTAATTAGCTAGGTGCGTCGCCACCACCCCCTAAATGTTATAACGCCCCCATTTGCTTTTTGACCCCCTACCACGAAAAACTCCAGCGCCAACTAGGGGGTTTTGCCGCCCCCGTTGGGAACTTATGGTTTATAGGGATGTAGATCTGAAGCTCAGTTTTACTTTGATGTTACTGAATGTTCGAACAGTTGTATTTGTGATCATGATGCTAATTGTCTGGCTAAAAGCATAATGCTAATTGTCTGGCTAAAAGCATATTTACATAATCAGTAAAGGTGTAAACTGAAGGTTGTTATATTTTTTTATTATTTATTTTAAATTGTCAAACTTATTTGTATTAATAATGATGTAACATCATTTATCATTTTATATTGGACCATGAAAAATAAGCGAACCCTAACAATATCGAGACCTACCTAACAACACACGCTTATAAGAATTTATGAGCGCGATTCGTCGATTAGGCAAGGTCTCCCTTATTCGTCATTTTGTATTAATTATTTTATGTGCAACGCAGAATTCATACCAAAAAACGTTACTACACATTTAATACACCAGTTGTAATAACAAAGATAGCATATGAAATATTTCAGTTCAGTACTGCATTTTAATTCTAATCATTATCTGTTTCTAGGAATACATTACACGCATCAAAGACCATGTAGTGGGTATGGGTAACGTCGTTAGAGTTGGTCCACTTCAGAACGGCGATGTCATCTCTATCGAGAGCAGCAAGGTTCATTCGGCACCTAAGTCTTACGCCTTACCTTTAAAAATATCAAATGTATCTAGAGGAGTCAAGTACAACATTGTACCCAAGAATGCTTCAGACAAGAAATTGGTTTTAGATTCCCAAGGGAATGTTGTCAGCAGTGCTGCCAACCTTCCAGATTATAAATCAAGTCCCATACTATCTCGCATAGTAAAAGATAAACTCCATATTATGCATATTGAATCAGATAGAATCAAGAGTGCAGTTGAGCATGGACCAGTTTATGATAAATTGTTCAAAAATTTAGATGATTTGAACATGCCTGTCACTAATGATGTATACTTACAACCAATCAAACTCTTCCGGGAGGAGTATAACAACAACCCTCAGTTCAAAGAAGAAACGAATGAATTCTCCAGCAAATCACTTGGAGCTCAAATCATGCCAGACTTGTGGTCCGCTAATAACAATAATGTTATGAATACTGCAAAGTTGTTGGACAGTAGAATACAAAAGGGAACAATATTCGCACCAAACGGAGAAATTTGGAGCTGGAAACATGAGCCTGTCACTCCTGAGCATAGCGGCACTCTTCGTTCAACGAAGATTAATCCACAATACTCAACTGTCACGAAACCAATTAATCAGGTTGAACCACAGCAGACAACACCTCTGAGAGAGTACCTCCGAAGTCACTCTGAAGACGACCTACCGCCACCACCGCTACCAAACTATAGCACGTATCCTGGCGCTGTCCCACCGTCGCCAGGTAATTCAGAATGGAATAATCGACCTGTTGACAATATACAACCTACAGAAAATCACGAATATCTACCCCAACCACTGGGATACCCAGAAAATCCTGATCAGATTATCAGTCAGCTTTCAGACTTATCCTTAAGTCCTGACGAAATAGAATTTAACAGGAAACTTTACAATGAAGGTGTTCCGTGCCAACGTTGTGAGAAATCGATGTTCGCTGGCGAAGTTGCCGTTAAAGCCGAGAGGGCTGGCCAAGAAGCTATTTGGCATCCACAATGCTTTACTTGCAGCAAATGTAGTGAGCTGCTTGCTGACCTGGTTTACTTCTTTTACAAGGGGGAGATATACTGCGCCAGAGATTTGGCAAATGTTTTGGAGATTCCACGTTGCGCTGGGTGCGACGAGTTGATTTTCACTCGCCCTTATACTGCTGCGGAAGGAAGAGCATTCCACGTGCAACATTTCTGTTGTTATCATTGCGATGCGCCCCTTGGAGGGAAAAAATACGTACCCGATGACAAGACTGGCCTTCCAATATGTTTACAATGTTATGATCAGTTTTACGCTGAACGTTGTCGCGCTTGTGGTGGGGTCATCGGACCGGAGCAACAAGGAGTGTCATGGGGCAATATGCACTGGCATGCTGACTGCTTTATTTGTTCTGGTCGAATGTGTGGCAAAAGTTTACTAAGTGGTCGCTTCGTAGTCAAACAAGAGATGCCATTTTGTAGTGTGCCATGTGTTCAAAGCAGGATAAAGTAGAGGTTAGGAGAGAATATTCTAAGTTAAACATATATAGAGTATATTTTATTGCAATTTAATATGCCATAGTTATATTTTTGATAATTAGTGTGTAGTATATATATATTTGGTGTAGTTTTACATAAAGTATATTATAGAATGGGCAATGTTCTCTAGACAAATAAAAGAGTATACTGAAGACAGTCATTTATGACATTCCTTACACGACTGAGGGACCAATATTTGAATACGTAACTTATTACTGGCGTTATTCGCCGTATCCGATTAGATGTAAGAACACATCTTGTGTTAATTTCCTATAGGTACCTACTTTTGTAAATTATAATTATTATTTTATTTATAAGTGTAGGTATAGGTTCTCCTATAAATACAAATGTGATAAACTGTAAACGAAATGGCGCTATACTAAAGTCTTGATGTAGTATTTTTTTTAATAAGTATTCATCCTACAAACTTGACGCGATTTTTATACAATATAAACCAAGTTAATACTATACTTTAAAATAAAATATCATAGGGTGGAAAATCTTTGACATTTCTTTACTGTGATGTCAAAACTACTTAGATTATATATATATATGTATATATATCTTAGAAAACAAGAGACGATAACTGTTTAAATGCTTTATCATCTGGGGGTCGGTGAAATGTGTATATTGCAATTGAGTTTTGACTAGCCACTTTATGGCCTGCTACCTGCTTGACAAACACAATCCTCCTAAAGAATGTAGTCATTTCAAGATTGGAATAAAGGAACTTCAGGTAAAGCATACAAGTCTCTGAGGAGTTAATGGGACTGAAACCGCAGTAGCTCATAGAAGCCACAGTTGTGATAGCTATTAAACAACTGTAAGTGAATACAGGAATTATCATTTTCAAGTCAGTTACACTCAATTAGGTTCTGCCACTGAGATTATATCCTTGGTAGTGCAGATAGTATTAACAAAAATAAATTGTTTATTTACAATACAATACATACCTTGTAGCTGTATATTGATGCTATTACCATTGAATTAAAAGTAATTCTTAAAGTAGGCCACCAATTGTTTTATCAGAGGTGCAATCACTGCAAGCCCAATTTACTCTATGACAAAGGTATTCAGTGTTATATATTGTAATATAAGATTAAATAAACAAAAAATTAAGAAGTGCCATGTTATTACATTTTGGGTGATGTCAAAAATAAAGATTCTATACTAAGATTTTGTTTTATTTATTGGTGCAGATAGTGCTTGGTAGTGCAGATAGTATTAACAAAAATAAATTGTTTATTTACAATACAATACATACCTTGTAGCTGCATATTGATGCTATTACCATTGAATTAAAAGTAATTCTAAAAGTAGGCCACCAATTGCTTTATCAGAGGTGCAATCACTGCAAGCCCAATTTACTCTATGACAAAGGTATTCAGTGTTATATATTGTAATATAAGATTAAATAAACAAAAAATTAAGAAGTGCCATGTTATTACATTTTGGGTGATGTCAAAAATAAAGATTCTATACTAAGATTTTGTTTTATTTATTGGTAGCACATTAGCATATTTGGTGTTGTGAAGAGGCTGTTACAAAATATGACTTGTATTCATAAAGTTTGCTCTTTATTAACATTAAATTTTAATAATCTGCTGTTGTAATAAATGTATGATAAAATAGGCTTTATGTAAAAAACAAACTGAAACAAATTTACATTGCGCTAAATTCTAAAGAGTTTAAAGAACATAAGGCATGTTATATTTTGAGGGTTCATATTTAAATACAGTGCATTACCAACCCAATCATAATATAACAAGTGTTTGCCTCTACTTTGAAGGGGCTAAAGATAATACTAGTTAGTGCATTTAACATTTTTCAATAAAAATTCCCCTTGTTTACAAATTGCAACAGTTTCAGAAAATAAAAGTAGGCAAATTAATCTTGAATTGTAATAAATATATATATTAGGTTTATAATAAAATTACTTAAATACGGGTATATAATGCAAAAGTTATTATTAATTGCAAACTAAATTTGTGAGTAAGCATTATCATCAAAATACATGTTTGTATTATTTTCAAGCCTTTAGTTTAAGCTTATTTAGATCATTCTTGAACTTATTCAAGTTTTCTTGATGAGCTTCTTGCTTGTTCTCCAAGGCGGATATGTGGTCATCAGCTCTTTTAATCTCTTTGCTAATATACTCCATACGTTTTGTGACGTTTTGTGTAGCCTCTTCTAAATCTTGTTTTACTAACACAGGACCGATTAACTTGTATACCTCAGCATCTTTTTTCAATAGCACTAGTTCTTCTTTTACAGCTTTATTTTCATTTAACTGACTATCTAATTGTTGTTTTAAAGCGACACCCTTACGGTACTCTTTTTGGATACCTCCTAGTAATTCAAGTTCCTTTTGCATTTTCTTTTGGATTTCTTCTGCCATTCTGAAGAAATTATTGCTTTTAGTTGGTTAGAAAACAAGTTGATATTTTATTACTTATTATCTTTTAAAACACGATTCAAGTCTTTATTTGTGGAAGAAAAGAGAGGTTATAATTTTGACAGATTGCCTACGTTTAGTTTATATATGCGTTAGTTGTAAGTTTAGTTAGTTAACTGTTCTGCTAGCTATCCTCGTTGATCTGCAGTGTTCCTATCTCTTTTTCTGTCTAAAATGTTATAGATTTAAATGTTTCCAAAGCAAAACTAATCATATTTCTAAATAATCCCTATTTTTATTTACATAAATATATGTGAATATAAATATTTTATATAACATTATTTAAGAATATTATACCTAAAAACGATATAGGTAATGTTGTAAATTTTTATATATTTTTATTAATATGTCATACATTTTAAGTTGAAGATAATGTTGTAAATTTTTATATATTTTTATTAATATGTCATACATTTTAAAACTCTCCTATCTTTGTACATGAATTTTAACATTTTAATAAACTGTTTATATAGTATTATTATTATGTTTCATTGTTTATTTATTATGTTTCACTCGGTGAGTAAAGTTTTTGGAGACCCAAACGCCGATCCCTAACAGCGCCGGTGTGCCAAACCTTTGTAGTCATGTTTTAACTTATTTTTTTAATTATTAGATTTAACTATTATGTATGCCATGTTTAAAAAAACAACAAGGGTCTAAAATGTATAAGAACATAAACATACTTAAATTATATTATTTCCACTCTTCTCGCTTTTCTGTTTTCGAAATCCTCAATAGTTTCGTGTAGTCTAATATGGCCTACTAGAAAGAAAGAAAGAAAATATATTTATTTTGTACTCATACAAGGCAAGGATAACAAATTCATTAAACGTCTGTGCTCTATGAACATTGTTGCTAAATTTGTTGATCTTTCCTGGCTCATGGTTGAGCGCAGGTAATTTTTTATTAGTTTAATTTAGAAAAGGACCTTTTCATGCTTGCTCCGGTAATTGGCATATTTAGCTAAATTCGTAATGCTATTGGTGATGTTAGGGCACACAGCTGTCAAATTGTTTAAATATATAAATTAACAACATTATTATTTAATTTTTTGAAAAAAAAGCTGACATGACATTATTTTTTCACACAAATCATCGTCGTTAATCTACAATAAGTTGTGGCGTACACATGCCACGTACGGTGAAGCGCTAAACATGCATCAAGAGAGCACGCATCCACTCGCACTGCATACCAAGCGGCGAATGAACGCGATCTGCGCGACACCGCGTTCTATCTCGTAGTATTCATCTCATTCTGGACGAACATGCCTGTAGCGAGCCTGCTTATAAAATCATGGATTGTTTTCCATTTGAGATCGCGATAAATGGTGATGTTCCTTAGATACCTGGGCGCGTCGACCGCCATTCGCAGGCATCTGTTTTCCTCAGCTTGGAGTCGCTTGCGTTGTGGCTCTACTGTCAGATTATACCAGGCAGGCCCCGAAAATGTGAGGCGTGACCTGATATAGGTCTTATAGAATCCGAGTTTTGCTCGGATTGGTAATCTAGAGGATAGCAGAGGGCGCAGCTTTGTTCTCACGAGCTGTGCCTTCGTAGTGACGGTGTCGACGTGTTGGGACATCGACAGGTTTCTGTCGATAGTCACTCCCAGGTATGTAATTTTCGGCGACCAAGGGATGTCTTCCCCCATCAGGCGAAGGTTGGGGGGTAATGTGCCAATGCCGGTCAGCAAGGGCTTGGGTTTTGGTGATGTTGCACTTAAGTCTCCATTTCTTGAGCCAGCATGGAAGTGCGTCAAGAGTGGGGCTCAGTTTGCGTGCAGCATGGTTGGCGTTGCGGAGCTGGATGTGTATGTGGCGTCATCGGCAAATAGCTCCAACTTGACGTCACCGACTACCGGGATATCGTCCGTGTAGTGGGCGTACAAGATTGGCGATAGGCAGCTACCTTGTGGGTGATGATGCGGTGACCGCCACAATTCTGCGTGGTAGAGAAGTCTTCGACAGTTTGTGGATGAGACCATCATGGCACACCCTGTCGAAGGGCCTTCTCCATGTCTAGCATTACGGTTACCGTGTGTCCACCTTTGTTTAACCACGTGGCCATCTCGTCCAAAACGCGAGTTAGCTGCAACGTGGTGGAGTGTCCTTGGCGGAAACCAAATTGTTCCGGCCTTGTTTGGATATGCGGGTGCACTCTCGCCAGTAGCAACACTTTGGACGTTGTTGGGAGAAGAGTGATGGGCCGGTAGTTTTCTGGCTTCCTGAGGTCCTTCCCCGGTTTCCGTAGTACAATTACCCGTCCCCACTTCCAGGTGGTAGGGAAGTGTCCGGTTCTTAGGATGCCATTAAACAACTGGGTTACGGCTACCAGTGCCTTTTAAGGAAGTCTTGGGTTTCCTTTATTGCCGCGGTAACTTCTGTCGGGGTTACAAGCATTTCGCCCTCTAGTCGGCCGATTGGGGTAGAGAGGTAAGATCTTACTGCCTCTTCTACCTTGCGTGTGTGGATATTATCGTGCTCCTCATGAGGTGTAAATTGCCATTCGAGGTTGCATGCGATAATTTCGACGCGGTCCTGGACTTTGTAACGGAGATAGCCGTCCCGTCCGAAGAGAGGACGCTTGAGGTTGGATTCAGTGGTGAATTTATTGCAGAGTTGGTGAATCGAGGGTGTATCGTCCTCGATGTGAATAAGGAAATCTTCCTACGTATTACCTCTATGCTCCCTTAGGGCGGCGTTAAATTTATTGGTGAGGTGGTTATACCGGGCCTTGTTCTGAGGGTGTCGAGTTCTCTGCCAGAGCTTCTTGGCCTCGCGCTTCTTCTCAAGCAGCTTCCGAAGCCGGGCATGCAGCGGGTCGTGTCGCTCAGAGTTCGTTCGGTTGCTTGTGGAGGCATGCAGTGCGGCTTGGATGGCTCTGGACAGTTCCTCGGCAGCTGTATGGACCTCTTGTGATGTCTTTAATAGTGCTGGACGCTCGTATCTTGATAGTATTGTCTGATACTTACTCCAGTCCCTATGGACTAGTGGTTTTGGTGGGTTGACCATCGCCGCGGGTTCCCTGAACACCACAGGTGCATAAAACACAGGTCACACAGGTCTATGGTCTGAGGGTTAGTCTTCGAGAACCTCCTGTGTCGGGGGTGCTCTCAGGCCTTTGTACACTATAATATCTAGGACATTGTCCCGGCTTGAGTCTATGCGGTCTATCCTGATTGGCTCCCGGGGGTCAGAGACTTCGTAGTCATGGATTTCAGCGTCTTGTACCAGGAGTTGTCCTGCTCGGTTGCTGTTTGGGCTGTGCCAAGCTGGGTGTTTGGCGTTCAGAGAGAACCACCTTCAACGGCTTATCCGTTGGTTTGGGGAGACTGGAGAATTCCTGTTATGTTGACCTCGCCGGCCGGTAGGCTTTTATGGCTGCTGGCGTCTTCTCCATCTCTGCAAAAAAGATGCACAAAGAGCCCGGATGTGTTTGGCGTACTTGACAGGCGCACCTTTGCCGGCCAAGTCTTCAACAATCTCTTCTGCAGGAGTGTCGGTTGGTAGTAGTATTATGAATGGCCTTTGGTGTGGTGGAGCTATGGCATAGTATGGAGCCTGATCTTGGCCAAGATAGTCAAGATGGGTCTGGATTGCTCTAAATTCGGCATCATCCTTGGGGGTGAATTTGAACCCCTTGCCGAACGGTCTTCCATTTGGCGGATGGCCTATTTTGCTCGCCAATTCCTTGAAGTGGGCCGTCCAGTTATCCAGATGGTTCACCACCAGGATCGGTTGCTTTCAGGCTGGGGTTTGTGGTGGGGCTGTGGAAACGGGCACAGGTGAAGAGTGGCTCGTTTGGGTGGTGCGGCCAGTATGGCTGCCATCGTCCTAGGCGTGGGTGTGGGGATAGGCGATGTTTCTCCAGCCGGTTTGTGCGTGGGTGGTTGGACAGTTGCCACATCGCGTGAGCGTTGGGGCAGGGGGGCAAGGGACCTGTAGGAGGAGGAAGAATCCTCCCGCAGATAGCCCTTCTCCCCCTCTTCCGGTGTTGAATCGAGTGTCGAGTGGCCGAGGGGAGGGAGGCCTTCCGTGGGTATGTTGGAGACTCTTCCATATTTGCCCTCTTTGTAGGTAGGTCCTTGTCAGAGTCCTCGTCTCGGGTTCTGTTACCTGGGGCTTCGACTTCGAGCGGTTTGTCCTGGAGCGACAACTCGACGGCTTTGAGAGTTTGGAGGTCACTTGAGGTCACCTCCTCCTTCTTTCTGATGCCTAGTTGAACTTCCATCACCCGAAAGTAGGCTCCTACCCAGCGCTGCAGTCCCTGCGATAACTGACCTTGCTCACGAAGGGAGTTGTAGATGCGCAGGTCGCCCTGGTATCCACGTCGATGGTCCTGCAGCACTGCGTCGTCCGTAGACCCACCTCCAACGGGTGACGGTGAAATTGGGTCTACGATTGGTGAGGACACGTCAGTTGGCGCCGAGACGTAACCGGAGGTTACCAGTCACCGTATTGTTGGGGTCGGTGTGACCCCTCCCATACGGCGTGGGTCTCGGCACGTCGGTTATTTGGGGAAAGGATTTCCCCGCACGAGTGAACACAGTACAGCTCGGGCGCAATTTTTTTATTTATTACAAATAATAAATTTAAGTTTTGCTACTTACACCAGGCGCCCGTTTAAGCTAGCGGAGTACAGAGACGACCGTTCGCTACGACGGTCCAATGCACTCTGTTAAAGGTGAGGCGTATATACTGTAACAGGTTTCAACACTAGGTTTTATATAAGAAGTCTCGCGTACGAGTACGTAATGGGAACACAAACACGTATTAAGCGTATTTAGAAGTACCGAGGAGTCCGCGGACGACGATTCCACTAAACGTATACGCGTAGGTACTCATTAGACTACGATACGTACGACGTAATAACTTTTCTTTATTGATAATTGTCGTGAAAATAAAACTGCATCATTGGTGTTAATATAAATAAGTAGGTAGGTATACATATGTATATTTTCTAGACATTATAAATATTTTTGACCTACGTATATCTTGGTACATAGTTAAACCTAATAATAAGCGTACGCCGTTAGGAAAATTCGTGGTTTAACAGATTTAGAGACAGCCCGTTTAGTATACTTTAGCTATTTTCATAGTGTAATGTCGTACGGTATTCTGTTGTGGGGAAATGCCGCCGATATTCAATCTATTTTTGTTTTACAAAAAAGAGCTATACGTGCAATTTATAAATTAAGTCCCAGACACTCCCTCAGAGATAAATTTAAAGAGATTAATATTATGACTGTGCCCTCTCAGTATATTTATGAAAATCTCATGTACGCACATAAAAATATTAATCTGTTTAAAAAATACAGTGATATCCATAGTGTAAATACTAGGAACAAAAACAAATTTGTTGTTCCTAAAACCAGGCTCAAGAAAATAGGTGGTTCGTTTAGATGCCAAAGTATACATTTCTATAATAAGCTTCCTAGCCAAATACAAGAACTAAGCAATAATAAATTTAAATCATTTATAAAAAAAAACGAAGTCAAAAAGCTTTTTACACAATTAAAGATTATATTGAAGATAAAAAGGCTTGGGAATGAGCTGCTTCATTAATGTACATGAGCCTTTGTTTTTCATTTATAATTTTTTTTTTATACACATTGACATTTTATATTTTACTTTTTGACATGAATACTTACTTTGTTAAGTATTATATTGTTTTTTTTATTGTTTAAATCTTTGTACCTTTTGACATGAATACTTTGTTAAGTATAATATATTATATATTTGTTTCTTTTTTTTAATTTATAAATTTAATTATTGTAAATGTGAGGACTATGTAGGTTATTTATTTATTTATTTTTTATTTTTTTTCTCTTTTCTCCTGTAGTTTGTTTTATAACGATGTCTGACAGTTTGAGTACTTTTGCGGCCTACCCAAATGTCCTTGCTTTGGTACTGTTCGTCGGTCCGTTGAGCTCCTTAAAGTTCTAAGTTGAGCTACACGATAACTGACAAATGCTTGCACTGTTTGGACGGGTCCACTCAAATGAGCGTGGTGCTTTCTTCAAAAGCTCATCTCAGACGTTAGCGTGCATGGTTCTCATATGTTTTTGACCAGTACATCTGTATGGACTTTAAAACAGACTTTGACCTCTGAGTTTGTTTCGGTGTTTCTTCTCAGGGTAGTCAGCTAGGAAACACCGGCCTCATCTAGCATAAACTAACAGAAAAAAATAATATATTGACGTGTAAAAGTGTGGTTGTAACCTATTTACAAAATAAAGATATACATATATCATATCATATCAATAGTTACCTATTGGTAAAAGTGATAACTGAGGGTGTGAGCTTATAGTTTTAATAGATCGTGTATATATTAGTGATAAAAAACTTTTCTTTCTATTAGTTTCATCATGGCTCCTAAGAGCACTTGTTTTTAATTGTCAGGACAAAGTTTGTTTATATAGACATTTTTGGAGAATACATCGTGAAGATAAAAAAACGCAAACGGAATCAGTCGCTATCAATACTAGTTTTAATATACATACATATACTGTTTGAAATATTCCGTTCTTAGGCATACTTTGACGCGTACTTCTACATACTCGTGGAACTAGTCTTTGGAACGCGTATCTTAGCGTACTCGTACTCGTAAAACTCAGTACGTGTTTTAGCAAGTACGACTCACCTCTACACTCTGTCGCGACACCGCGTTTTTATACGATGCATAATTTATACTCACGCACACAGACAACGAAAACAGCAACGTAAGCTGATTGGTTGCCTACACATTAAATATTGTAAATATAGAATAAGAAATGTTATTGGTTAATCCATATATTGTGCGGTAAAGTAAATATGTTACTTAATGGTCAAAAATGTAAATATAACTGGCATACTTTTAATCAAATATAAGTCGATTCCAACCATTGAAGTTTCACTCTCTCTCTGTCTGGCCGGCTAACATAGGCTAACATTTCCTTGCTCCTAGTATTATCTACTTAGCTACGGTTCAACGGCCTGGACGGTTAAGTAGATATCCTCACCTCAATCAGCCAGCTGGCACAAACGTAGAAAAGTACCATAACAACTTATCGGTTCAGCTTTTTTTTTTTACGTGTGGAAATCCCCTCGGACCGTCACCCCGCCGGGGTTTGCGGCGGGGCGGTGTGTCGGAATCGAACCGACTAAAACCACACGGTGTGCCACTCTGCGCCTGAGACGGAAGGGATCCGGGAACTGCTGATATTAAGACATCCGAACCCCTCACAGCGCTTGCCCGCACTGAAGCGGGCACCGTCTACTGTTAAACTCTCTGATTAGGCGACGTACGGCACACGCGTACGTCACACGGCACGGCGGAGAAGGCCCGGGAGGACGATATTCACTCGGACCCAATCCGCCGCCGGCGAACTGGGCGGCGTAGGCGCGCCTATCAGCGCCTCATGCCGCCCTGAGTGTGGCCGCGGATGGTCGGGACGGGTTTTCCCCTCCATCCGCTCTAGTGGCCACACTCAGGGTGGCATGAGGCGCTGATAGGCGCGCCTACGCCGCCCAGTTCGCCGGCGGCGGATTGGGTCCGAGTGAATATCGTCCTCCCGGGCCTTCTCCGCCGCCTCCTTCTGCGAGATGACATCTTCACAGAAGGTTGCGACCGCGGTAAAACTGCTATCGCTACCGGCCATGGAGCGTATGACGGCCGGTAGCGAGAGATCTCCTCCGATGACTGCAGTGAGGGCCCGGCGCTGCGACTCCCAAGCGGGGCAGATCGCCAGCGTGTGCTGGGCCGAGTCTTCACTGCAGTCGCAGTGGTGGCAGGCGGGACTCAGTTCCCTCCTGGCGACCGAGTGCAGGTACTTCCCGAAGCAGCCATGCCCGGAAAGCACCTGCGTCAGCCGGAAGGAAAGGGTCCCGTGCTGCCGCCCTGCCCACTCGAGGATGACCGGCTGGAGAGCCTCCACGGCGGCAAAGCCAGCGCGCGGAGTCTCCAGCCGGAACGACCAACTAGCCATCGAGGCTCGACGGGCGGCTTCACGCCACTCGCGTACCTCTTCGGGCGGAGGGCGAAAGCCATACTCCGCCCGATATTCAGCCACCCGTCGATAAACTTCGGCGAGCACTTCCGCCTCCAAATCCCACGGGGGTGTTCCAGCCAAGGCACACGCCGCCTCGGTGGACACCGTGCGGTATCCGCGTATGGCTCTGACCGCCAATACCCTTTGAGGCCGCCAGAGGCGCGCCTTATTCTGGGCGGTCAGAGCCGCCACCCACACCGGTGCCCCATACAGCGCCATCGACCGGACCACCCCCGTGTAGAGGTGTCGCATCGGTTCAGCTACCCCAACAGCTGATCCCGAAAAAGTTATTTGCTGAAAGTTTTTCTTGCAAACGATGACAGCTACTTCTTAAAGACTTTGTTCTTGGTCAACAATTAGTTTATATATAAAAATAAAATCGTAATTTTGATTATTCAGTAAATTAAATCAGTCGCCTATGGGGGATAAAGCTTGATGCAATATATAAAAAAAATACATTAATTTTAAAAGCGGTTTTCGGATCATTTATAGTGTAGTCTTCGTGTTCATAATCAAAACTGTTTGGAGTCTTTCGGTGTCTTAGGGGTCAGGTTCTGGAAGTTTCAAATTCAGCCCCGACATCTAATTTTTAGGCAATTTTCATGGCATAATTTACAATTTCCTAAAAATTTGCGTCGGTTCTACTTTTTATTAAAACTTCTTTAATTTCGTTAATATTATATTCATATAAGGCATTATAACTTTCTAGTAAATTTGTAAACAGCGGTTTGATAGCATCTATTCTGTTTGACCATCTTCTTTCAGAAAATGGTTTTATGGTCAGAGTTATGACATATTTTTTAAATAATTCCCATCGTTTGGTAGAGGACTAAAAATATTTATATAATTCTTGCACAATAATAAAAAATGCAGTCGTATGATGGTTGAGATTGGCAGCGTCGTTTAATATTAAATTTAAACTATGGCTAGCGCACGGTACATAGAAAGCGCGGGGGGATACAGATCCAGCAATCTTTTTAGAAGACCATTATTCTTACCGCGCATATTTGATCCATTATCATGTACCATGTATCATGCCCTGTCCCCTTAAGTTGTTTATGTCCAAATTAATTTTGTCTTTTTTTCTATTATAAATGACGTTAATTCAGCGCCAGTTGTATCTATAATTGGACAGCAAGCTAGGAAATTCTCCCTTATTTCTAACTTCCTACTTTCTGTGTTAAAATTGACAAATATTTATTAATTTGATATAAATTTAAAATAAAATGTTGAATTTGGTTACAGTGTATGTAAATTATGTCATTTTAGATCTAATCTCCAAGATAAGTCGGCATATTTATGGAATCCGAATCGTATCTCATTCATCATATATTCGTATATTTTCAATGTTCAGTCATTGAAAGATCAAATTTTCATAACATTACAATACATTTTTAAAAATTACCATTGTTATGGTCGTATAGTTTTTGGCTTTGGCCACGAAAAACCATATTTTGTGTACTTAGAAATTGGACCACATATATTATTCCTTTGTTTACATCGTATCAGCGCTGCTTTTCAACCTCTAAAAGTTGAATACTGTCAATAGCGTTTTTATTTTTAATAGCGTGACACAAATCTGACCATTTTTTATAATTATTGAAATGTGCAGAACTTTTCTCATATCTGCGCAATACAAAGCTAGATGTTGCCAATCACTAATTCCCTCGCAGAATTTATTTTTATGTTTTGATTAAAATAGCTTACAACAGAAGCAACAAACTTTAATTTTGGAGGCTGAATACAGCAGCCACTCTCTGTGATACTTTTCACCGTTTCCTAAATACCTTTCATAATAACACTCGGAAAATTTTCAGCCCGAAGAGTCACGCCTAAAATTATACTGTTTAATTTGTTTAATCGGATTTTCTATTAAATACTTGACGAAAGTAGCATTTAAAACTTCTGTCCAGAGTCTAGGGTCATCTTTGTCTTGGCGGTGACAATGGTCTATCAGGCCGAGGCACGGACGTAACTTGGGCAGCATCGTCTTATATTAAAGACAGACAAACAAAGACATGATATTGCTCGTATGAGTACCTATCTACCTGTCTGAATAAACTGATTTATCTATCTATGAATAATTATGTATAATGAATATAAAAAAAAAATCTCGACAGTCAAACTTCGCCATCTAGTCCCAAACTAAGCAGGGCTATTATGGGTACTAGAACACTGACTTACAAAAATTATGTATAGCATTTTAATTTGAAATTTGATATACTACTAATATACTTTTTCTGCAAATAAATACATATTACATAAACATAAACACAAAGGTTTTTATTTCAAAGTATCTTTTGGTAATCGATGATGACCGCGATTACTTGTATAAAATAAAACAGTCACGTCATCTATACGCCACAACAAAATCGCTGCAGACGTTTCGCAGATTAAGAAAAAAACAGACAGAAATTAAAAAATATGTTTTTTTTTATTTTGACATTACAAGACCAAAGTTATATTTATTTGTATAGTTTATTTGTATAGAAAATTACATAAAAAGCACATACCGCTACATGTAGCGCTTGAATCAGATTTTATAACACCTTCATCAATAAAACGACTGGTTTATGTCTCTAATGATTCTTTGGAAGTGGATGGTAGTATATATATATTTACATATTTTAGTTGTATTATTATCTTCTTGTTTTCTTTTCTTTATTAAATACTGGTAACCAGATAATTTCTTTTTTTTTATCTTGATTACTATCACTCATCGTGAAAACACGTTAAAACAATTAGTAACACACTAAGTATATATTGTTTTTAGTGCTAAAACTTATTCTTATTATAAAAAAATCAATGCGCACCTGTCACACACTTTCGATTGAATGTTTGTTTAATTGTTTTGTCTCTCTCGTTCTTTAAAGACGGGGAATCCCCATGACATCACCCCGCTTGCGTCGCTCGCATCGCATCGAGTTGATTGTGTGAATCTTTTGATTTTAACGCTGAGCTTGTAATAAATGTAAACTAAAACTCAAAGCGTAAAATTAAACCACAAACGTGAATATTATCTTGGGAGATTTGTACAATAAGCGCAATACATGTTTTGTCATTTACAAGGCATATGTTGCGCCTATTGAACCTACTTACTTATCGATACTCCACTACAAAGAATTTGTGTAAGTGTAACAAAAATAATTTCGATGTCGGTGCCCCTATTATCTTGGGCATATTGCCCTGGACCCAACCTGCATGTCCCCCAGTAACACATTTGCGACTCTTGATTTGCAGGTGGTTCAGAGAGGACAGCTCTGCCTTTTGTTTTTGCGAGGCAAAAATAATCGTGTTTACGAATATTTCAGTTAATTTTCGTATGCTGTAATTAAAACTGTCGGTCTGGATGTTTTGGTAGGGTAGGTGTTGTGAGTAATGTTTAACTGTTTCTGGACAATTCAGTAATTTCTGTTAGAGGTATGTGGTGCTATACTGTATAGTGGAGAGTTGTAACCAGTGGACCAAGAACAGCCTACAATGGCGGTTTGCCACTATGTATTTTTACATATGTACATATGTAGTTCGTATACCTAATAGTTTCGGAACAAGAAAAGATGAATAGAGAAAGAAAACAACCTTAGTTATCTTCTAATTAAATTATGATCTCGTTGTTTTTCTATTTTATGCAGGTATAATTTAAATACTGCGTCATTACTTATTACACGTAGTAGTAACGTCACCTAAAAATCACTAGCGTATTTTTTAATATATATTGATTTGAATAGATATAAATTTATATATTGAATATTACCAAACACTAACCCTAAATAACTTCAAAAAGTCATTTTGATTGTAACATTATTAGTCACGTAATATATTTTCGGAACCACAAATCCGAGATATTCACAACCACAGATACCGCTATAAGTATTTTCCTTATTACAAAGAGACTGTTTTATTAAGTAGAAGGGATCAGTCGTATTGGATTAGTGGTAAACACACTGGTTTATTTTATTTAGTTGTGTTAATTAGTGTAAAATTTGACGAGTAGAGGTGAAGTTTACTTCAAAATATATATTCTTAGTAATAGTGCTTGTATGTTTAAGTGATTAAAAAACGTGTCCAGCAGACCAAAAAGATTCCCACTGCATATTTTTAGATATGCCTATATAAACATACATGCTGTGCGGATCTTTTTGTACATAAAGTGTATAAAATTATTAAACTCGTATGTGACTATCATTGGTGTTCCTTAGTTAATTTACATACGGTTATGATATAATTGATGTGTATGTGTGATGATGATGATGTCATCACTTTTCGAGGTCAAGAACGATATTGAATTTTTTCAAAAGTGCCGTAGAATTAGGAGAGAGACAATTTTGAACTTATGGTAAAGGGCAAGTGCTTTCTTAAATCTCAATTATTTGTATTACAAGTTAAAATCGGCCATTAAGACTGAACCAAGAAATCGTAGTGAAAATGGGTATCCTACCTGCGTAGTTTAAGTGAAAGTAAGCTAATTTAAAACATGCAGAATGATCTTATACTTTATCACTAACAAGAAACTGGAAATTTGGGCCTGACGTCTAATTCATTAAGCAATTAAAACAAGCACAATAATAGCCCCTCCAATTGAACTATTAACATGGCGAGCGGCAGTGGCAGCAACAGTCGAAACCTGCTAACTTTTGATAAATTGCAAGGAGCATCAAATTACGAAGACTGGAAATTTCAGATGTAATTATACCTAATTCATGAAGATCTGTGGAAGTACACGACGGTTACGCCTGATAGTGGTGAGTTTGAACTTCAGCAAGATCAATTAGCTCGAGCTAAGATTGGTTTAATGGTAGAAAAAGATTGTATCAGTTATTTGAGAAACACAAAAAATACTCGACAGGCTTGGGAGGCACCATGCAAAGCCTTTGAAGACAATGAAGGCAGCAGTACCAGTAAATTATTAAAAAAAATTGTAAGTTTGAAATTAGAACAGTTTAAAAGCATTAAAGAATATGTAACAGAAGTCATGTCAACGGCGCATAAACTAAACGCCATCGGCAAAGAAGTGGATGATGAACTCCTTGCTACAATTTTACTTCAAGGGCTTACAAAAGAATATACAGCCATCCGTGTAGCAATCGAAACATCTAATCCTAAGTTGACGGCAGATTACGTCAAAAATAAACTATTGAGCATTAAAGAAGATCTTAATATCGTATCAGATGACGATGATTTCAGTGTGGGGATTTTGCCTAAAAAACGTCAAAGCAAATCCACATGTAAAACAAAATGCGAAAATTGTAGCAGTAACCGAAAAGCACGCGACAGTCAGGATGTACAATTCGGCGAATCAGTAACATTATACTGTGATACAGATGGAGAAAATATTACGTTAAGGAGGGAAAGGAGTACATTTCGATCACCTAACAAAACCAACTTGCTCAATGATTCTGGGGATTATGCGCATTTGAGGGATCGGGGAAATCACCCGTGTTATGCGATATGGGTGCGAATTTTGCTGTGGGGTTTGGCCAAGGTATTTGAGTTTTGGTAATTTGATACCGTACCTAAACCATGATTATATTATATCCACTTACAATGATAGTTTATGTACGGTTAAAAAAATACTATATACAAGAGAGTAGTATATATGAGAGCACTTGTAAAGTTTAAAGACGCTTGATTGAAGGAGCCAAAAATAATCATGAGACACTAACTTTAAAACTAGTTTCTAACGTGTTTTGCGAGATCAAGCAAAACATATTTTTTATTGATGCAAATATTACACCGTTATTGACCGTTGTTTATGAAAACAAAGTGAAAATTTTGCAGTCCTTACTTTTTTTTCACTTTTACTTTTACAATTGTTAATAGTGGTTTGTAACCAAGAAACATGAAAAATACATAATCCTTATCTCTGAATTTAAGTCCGTAAGTTGTAATTTATAGGAACAATCTATTGATATATAATAATTGTATGTAGTGATGATCCTAATCCTAATTAAACATGCGTAAGTTTATGAAAGTATTTTTGTTGTATTTTCTATTTGTTACGCTTCACGTCATAACTCCTACTATTCACACGATTCTAATGATGCCTCACATGTTGAAATCTATCAAGCCGTGTAGGCTCTCGGACGTGACAAGGAAGCATCATACACACAAACATACTCTCGAACACTTTCTTGCGCAATTGGGTAAAAAGACAACTAGAGTGGTCTGGAAAGCATTCCGAACACTAAGTTACGTAGGACTAGGTACTGTATAGTTATACTCGTAGTATAGGACTTTTCCAGCCCAGAGACAGAGAGATTTTTATTGTGACGTCGAGGTCGATGTTTGGATCGGTATCTAGCCGAATTAGTCTTGACTTGATTTTTAAGTGGTTATGAAATATTATGATATGATGATGTAATAATTATGAAAGCAATTTGTAGTAGTGCCCTAATGTTCCTTTTAGTAGATTAAATATTTCATTAGGAAAAATCATCCAAAACTCACCAACTTTACACTAATTATGCAACAGTTTCTTCAGGCAGGCGTTTCTTCAACTATAAATAATATGCCTCAATGCAGTTTAAGTAAAATAAACAACACACATAAAACATCATAGGTTTTTTTTACATGTAAAATATTTATAATGATATTATATTATATTTATAATGATAGTAAAAGGAAGTAAATCATTTAAGGAAGGTATGATGATCAAATTCAAATTATAATGCAAAGATTGTATAAATTCTTTATGCGTAGTATTAAAGTACCTAATTGCATAATCCTTGACATTTTATTTTATCCACGTGGGGATTTAAATATATATTATATAAATAACTGCCTGTGTTGATCTATAACCACACGTTGCCAAATGGTTGTGCCTTATGAGAAGAAATCGGGCAAACAAACTCATGGCCACTCTTTTAAGTTACCAGATAGATATTACAATATTTTGTGTACAACATATACTATTCAATAAAACATTATTTTATCGTTTGCCAAAAGAAGGTAAACCAAAATTAGGCTATTAAAGTAATGTAGTTAGTAATGTGTTAACCTTTTCACTAGGCTACTGGGATTGCCCATAGCAAAGTGGATTCTCATTAGCGAAGGGGATTATTTCATTTTTATATTGATTTACATACGTCACCTTTTAAGTAAATACCACATTATGAAGGGTGGTAGCAGATCCATTATAATAACTGTTCAGGCACTGAGAGCAGTGCCTGAACAGTTATAAGCAATAATCGTTTAAATGAATAATAATAATAATATTACAAACATACTAACTTTAAGAAGTGTAAATATATCAATTTGATATAATTTAAAAAGAGATATACGACAAAATATTTGTAAAAGTTGATATTTATTCAGTACTAAACAAATCCTTTCATGTGGCAAAACAAACGTAAGTTATATGACTGCCATTGTGTGTGTGTGTTATAATTTTTGTATTTGTAACTGCCCTTCCCTAAAAAAATGCGTTTCAAATGATGGAATTGTCTAAGCCTAAAAATAAGGCATCATTAAATTAATAAGAGACGCGACCATCGATACAGGTATAAATTCGAGTCGAAGTTGTTGTTGAAAAAACAATACTCTGATGTATTGTATGTATGGATAATCGCCAATTTTCTTTATTGATTTTATATATGTACTCGTATTAGTAAATTAGGTGTGTTTAGTTAACCGCAACTCTCCTAAGCTTAAATAAAAATAAATATAGTAGAGGTACTATACCTAGGTAGGTATACGTATTTGCTAAAAATAATATAGTTTTAATATTGAAATTTGACAAATGTGCATTTTATAATATGTTTTCTCACCTATAACATAATAGGCAAGACAAAATCGTTCAGAACCCTCTTTTCCTGTCTTTTCATCGATTTCCTTTAGGTTTGTTTTTCTTTTGTATACGTAGCTATTGGCATTTAAGTGACATCAATAATTAAAGATTAAATTAGATAAAGCTTTCTTCTTAAATTTTGTGACCACATTTACAAAAAATCTAAAGCCGTCCATTATATCTATTGACCTTTCATGTACTGAACTGG
This sequence comes from Tyria jacobaeae, assembly GCA_947561695.1. Lineage (NCBI taxonomy): Eukaryota > Metazoa > Arthropoda > Insecta > Lepidoptera > Erebidae > Tyria > Tyria jacobaeae. The sequence goes on from OX387218.1 coordinate 14,725,631, forward strand.
TCAACATATTCAAAGCTTAAGGAATTACTTTTCGAAATTTGAATAAAATTCAAATTTATTATTACTCTTTGAATAGGTAAAATAAAGAGAGCAATACTGATTTTTTAGAGCTATTAGCAAGTTTTATTATTAAATCAATAAAAAAAAGATTATACTTTTATTTATAAATAAGCACGTAAAGAATAACACTTCAGTAATTTGTATATTTTGGCGAAAAGGTATATGGGATACCTTTTTTTAATTAGGGGCTATGGAAGAGTTCTAGTTATACATTTTTCCTTTTTTAGTAAATCGTTTTCCTATTTTTATACAGTAATTTTATTTTTATTTGCCAATATAAATAAAACAACTATTTTTTGATGCGTTAACAAAGGAAATTGCCAAAATAAACAAAATATACAATAAAACATTTTAATAAATATTAACACGTTGTATTTACATCTAAAGAAGTAAAAAGTATACATAAACTTAAGTAATTAGAAAGTAGCAAGTATAAGCAATATGTCTTTTTTTAAATAGCCGTTTCTTATTGAGATCAATAAGAAAACACATTAATTTTACATGGTTTTTTTTTGGTATTATGTCACATCTTTATCAGTAAAATTTGTGTGTGGCCAAAACTGTTACTGTTGTAAACTTTAACCTAATTACACTCTTAACTTTCTAATAGCAGGCGTATTAGAAAAATAACTTGACTAAATAACTTGAAACAGAAATATATGCAACTTAGAAATTATCAGCCTAGTTTGTATAATTAATATACTTATTTCTATAATATGGATATAGTGTCAACGTTATAGATATTTTATTTATGAGGTGACTACAAGTTATCTCCATACTCAAGAGTCCACATGTATGCAGCATTGGGATCACCACTTTTTTTTGCTTGTTCATCAATACTCGCAGTTTTCTCAAGAATTTTTTTGATGGTTTTTGTTAGATCTGGATTAAAGGGGGGTTCAACTAACTTTTCGGATCTTTTTTTAAACGTGCTACGTTTACCAAATCTCTCTCGGACGAATTTTTCATATAAATCTTCTTCTTCATCGCTTTCTTCTTCTTTTTCATCATCACCTTTCTTTCTTACATCTTGTTTTGTACTGATTTCGTCATTATAATATCCAAAGTAAGTAGGTTCAGATCCGTCATCCTCGTTATTATCACCATTTTGATTACTTTTACTATCACTGCGTTGGTCTGTATATCGAGGTTTATAGCGTAAGTTTCTGTCTTCCTCATTAGTTTCATCCTTAAAGGGTGAATGGGATTTAGTAAAACTTAATATATCGTCTGGTAATACTATTTCAGGTAATTTTATCTGTAAATCATTGAATTTAAAATTTAGATTTTCATCATATTTTGCATCAATAGGTGCGAATACATCAACTGTACCCTCAGATTTTGTTAAGGCAATATCTTCTTTGGGACCATTTTGGGAATTAGAAGAGTCTTCGGTTTTAGGGGCATTTGTTTCATCGTCAGATTTAATCTTTTGGTTGTGATTATAATTTAAAGGAATACGTTCGAATTGGTGTTTTACATTCCCTTCTAATTCTTTGTGTGCATTAAGTATTTTGCTACGTTGACCATCATCATTAGTATTTTCAATGATTTCCAAACTATTGAAATTGTTGAAATTGCCTTTACCATCATTTTCACGCGAATCTTCATCATCCTCTGTATTTATTTCTACAACAGGCCTAACTTCACCATCATCGATTTGTACTAATTTGTCAGAATAGTTAGCTAATTGTTTATTTGTCACAAGCTGTAAGGTATCACCACTTTTTGTGCCTATTTTAGGAAAATGATTTCGAATATCAGTATTGGGACTACTACTCTCAGAGCTATCCTCGGCAGCTAATACTTTTCTGTTTTCATTAATGTTTGTTTTTTCATTACTAAAATCTTCTATATCAATATCCTGTATAGGCAGCGATGTTCTGTTATTAATAGGATCAGTTAAATCGCTTTTGGAATAAATCTTATCTTTGGGCAAGTTAATTTCCTTTTCACTGCTCTCACTACTATTTTCCACTGAAGTCTCCTGACTGTTTTCATCATAACTTGGCTTGCTATGTTCTAGATTATTTTTGTGCTGATGGGGTTCACTATATCTATCATATTCGTGTTCCTTACTACTTGCATTTAAAGAGTCTGGTGATTCCCTGTAGTAATTTTCTTTATACTCAAGCGGTTTTGACAGACGTGGTTGAATGGTATGGTAATGCCTTCCACTGCTTCCTTCTTCTGAAGATTCATGGTTACCACCGTGATCATTTTCTATTTTTCTATCACGGTCCTTAAATTCTTGAGATGAATAAGGACTTTCACTGTACTTATTACTTTCCCGACCCTCAACAAGAGGCTGTTCATTGATTGCGTAATCATTTGTCTCCTTACTGTCCACGCTATTGTTATTTTCAGTACTTTCAGTATATATTTTTTTGTTATTATGATTTTCCGTACTTTCATTGCTTACATCATATTCACCATTGCTTCTAGAGTCGTCTTTATAATTTGCAGCATTGTTTTCATGTTGGCGTTCATCACTATTATCACTTTCATGGCTTGTGTTTTCTCTATTATTATTAAGCTCCTCCGTGCTTTTATCACTCTTTTTGTTTAGGGTTATGGCCTCCCTAGAGTCTAAAGTGCTTAATTTGCCTGTTCTCTCCTCGTTTTTATTGTTAGGATTATTATGGCTAGTTACGATCTTGAAATCAGCTCGGTCATCGTCTTTGATAATGTTAGCTGAAGTTATTGGAGGTGACCAGTTCGTTGCAGCGGTGGGTCCATGAGAAGTTTCATAGTTAACAATAAGAGCTGGTTTCTGAAATTTGCTTGGAAGTGGACTTAATGGATCTTCTGCTGAACGTTTTCGACGCTTTAAGGTATTTTTGATGTGTCCTTTACTTTTAGTATCTAATTGTACTTTGTCACTACTCTTGTAAATATATTTAAGTAATGCATTATGGTCAGCATTAATGTTAGTGTTTTGACTTTTTTCAATATTATTACTGTTAATGCCTGTGAAGTTACGACTAATGTTTTCAGTATCGTTGGTGACGTTAAAATGTATAATCTTCTGTTCAGTATGCTCTGGATTATTTGTTTGCTTGCAAACTTTTCCATCATTGCATTTTTTGTCACTGCTTAATTCTTCGCGTATCGTATTATTATTTCCAGTGATAGTAGCATTGGTCATCTGAAAATTAAACGGATAATTTGACTTAACATGAGAAATATAATATTTATTTGTCAAAAGTATAAACTTACCGTACAAGAGTTTATTCATCAACGTCATTAGGGTACTAAATAAAACCAGAACTACGAATAATAGGCTAATATTTATTACGTGCTAATTATATTTACACAACCTACTACAATTCAACCATGAGTCTGACCTGCAAATCATACTAAAGTTGAGCTAAAAATAAATATAAATAACAATGTAAAAAAACATGTGTTAAGTAAACTAATCTATAATGTTTAACGTTTATGTCTCCTCCATAGGTTCTCTAAAGTTTACATCGTTTTGCGATATTGGAGAGCAACTGGTCATCGCAGCTACTGCTATAATGCTTTTGATTCTTTAGAGCTCTATACATTTAAGAAGTAAATTATGACTTAATGGAACTCTACTAGAAGGAGAATTAAACATTGTTAAATCTAAAATTAAACATTGCATGTGCACAAAAAAATTGGTGCGTATATAACTAAAATATGTATTTTGGATATTCTGTGCATCGTAATAAAATCATATTTATAAGGCAAAGGTAAGCACGTAACTCGTCTACTGAGTTTCTATGTTTCAAACACCTAATAGTGTCTACGTTATTAATTGTTAAAGTGATAATAAAGGAATAACATAGAATGTATAAATAAGTATCAGTATTATTAGTAAATTGGACCTGTCGACATTTTTACAATACAGGTGTTATACTAGAAGGTATCAGTTTAACAAGTCCATTCTCATTTACATGATAATATTCTCATTTATCCATAATAATATATTTATATTATTATATATTCCAATTTCTCCTTACTAGAAGCACAAATAATCACTACAAGCTTAATAATCAAAGCTACAGTCACTTAAAGTATATGGCAGTTAAAAGCACTGTCGCTAAAGTAAAGCCACTCCCTAATTTTGTACAAAATGCTTATTCTATTTATAAATAGTTTCCTTATGTTGCTAATATGTATGATAATTGTGTGATTGCACTTGGCCATGGTTATTATTAATAAAATAGTATGATCTAACATCTATATGATTAATACAAGACAATGCAGTGATAGCAGTTGTTAACTGTTTTGACTCAGAAACCAAAGAATTTTGGGGGTTTGTAGAAATTGTTTTGTTGTGTTGGTATATCCATGCCATTATTTATTAAGTATATCTTATAGACTACTTTTACAAATGTAAGAAATAAATTCAAAGGCAAGCATCAGCTGGTTTTTTTGGCGTTCACAGCTAATCAAGAAGAGTAACAGGCTGTTTCAGAAAGCTTTGCTCATATTTCAAAGTGCTAACAGTTTTAAAGGAATACGTGATTTTCAAACGGAAAGCTTATAGTAACTGACAATAGAGAGTTATTATATAAATTTATTTGTGGAGCCAAAATTTCAGAAAAAAAAATGTATGTAACCACCCTAGAGCAAAGCAAAAAATTAAAATAAATAAATTGTTTTTTTTTTCAATTTAAATCAACTAATTCTCGCCTACATCTAACGTTCCTTAAATTTGAACACACCTTTATGGAACACCCTGTAATATGATCGTATAAAAATTAAATACCGTATACATTCACATTTTGTAATCTATACTCTTTTGGTATAAGTGTAAATTAAACTGAATTAAATTAAGTGATTAGTTTTTCCTATCAAAAAGGTGAAAGCAATGACCAAGTGTAACTTTTATCTTAATCAAAAGTGACTTGAAATACACTCCAATTTCTTCAGTGAGATAGCTATCATTCAGGAAGATACACAACACCAACGTATTTGTTGCATAAACATATATGTACATATGTGTGTTGCATTCTTATTTCTCCATTCTCTTAATTTCTTAACGTATAACGGCTGTCTCACCAAAGCTATCGCTACCTTTACTACATACGTCATTTATGTACACTATGACTAATCTAGAGTAACATTTTAACAAAAAACTTCTGCATAAACAAACACAAACAAAGTATTACAATTTTCTAACCAAAAACGTCGCCATTCAAATTTGTAATAACAATGAATTTGAATAGTATTTAGCTTGAATTTACGTGGTATAATAACCGTTGGCTGAGACACTACACTACGTGAACACTCTAATTGTGCATACGCGACTATTTCTTGCCCAAATACGGATTGTGTGTAAAACTACTCACAAACTGTTTAGCAGGTCCATGGAAAGGCGCGGGCTCGGCCCACTTGCTAAAGTCCATTTGAGGAATAATACCGCTTCTACACGGTACACGGGGATTTCTGAAAATAACCGCAAGGCAGATACAGTCAGATTAGCAGAGATACATTATATATTAAAGTTAGATAGCCAGATACCCATTTTAAGGGTATTTATTCCTTAGTGCCCCGAGTTTGCAGACGGCATTTTAAATACAAGTAATATAAGTTATCACTCTATATGAAAAAATGCATGGTGTATAAGTTGATGGACTTAAAAAGAAGAGATCTGTACTTACAGTTCATGATCGGGCAAGACCATAGGGTACAACTGAACAGTGTCGATAATGTCGGTGTTGTCGCAAATAACACGCGCCAGACGAGATTTTCTGATTTCAGTAAGTTGCTCAGGTGTGAATGATGAAGGTTGGTTCGGCAGTTCGAACCTGGAATAAGATTTGCATATGTTTTTTTTATATGCACTTATTTAACTCTCGTCTTATATAACAATTATACTCTAAAAACTTACCAGAATCTATCACCGTGTCTTGAGTAGGAGAATTGAGTAGCGATGATACAGGCGAAAGTTGGTCCTAACATGGACCCTGGCAGATTTCGCTCAGATACACCACCAGACCAAAGATCTACATCAATAGGATGATCGAAGATGGTTTCATATTTTTGCACAGTCTGGTTAGGCATAGAGCCAAAGAGATCCTGGAAAGTATCAGCATGAGGAAGACCACAGAATTTTCGGAACTCCATGTAGCCTGGAAGACCGAATTCACGGCCTCTTTGCATGTTAAACGATACAAGATCCATTCCAAAACGAGCACCAGCTTTCTTGAAAAGATGGTTTGTGACTTCTTGTGTAATAGAGTCGTCCATAGCTTGAGCAACTTGGTTCATAAGACCCATAACGTATTCATCAAGTACACCAGCTCGGTATAAGTCGAATGGTCTTCGAATGAGATCCGACAGTCTTTTAGATGCTGGAAATAATTAATATTAATTTCAATAGCAGATATTTATAAAAGTGACGTATTACATTTCAAAAGTGTTAAACTTTCTGGTATTTATTATCATAAGTTACAATTTCAAAATATTGCGGAACCTCGTACCAATGAATTTATGTGCTTTCGACCATCTCTCCACGGCAGTAGGTAATAATGAGTGACCGAACCGGTATGCAGCAGCGGCGAAGGCATCAATGACATCGGGGTTTACTTCTGCATCATAGCCATCCCAATAGCCCTGAAAATAATCGGTTGAATTAAGTTCCGCAGCCAGTTAGTTAAGTAATCTCTAGAGAAATTGTTATATAAACAATTGCAATTTAGTCGAAATTTGATGACGCAAAATAAGTTCAATACAATATTTAACTTATTTTGCTTATTGAATTTATTTTTTTCAATATTGATTGTACCAATTATGGTCCACTCAATATTGAACCTATTTTAAGTAACGATCGTTTACCTAAAAGCAGTCTATTAAGCAAAACGATCCTTCCTCAACTATACAATACTATTCAATTCTAATTTAGCCCTTTTACCTTAATAAGCTATTACAGTTATCGATTTTAGTTATATTTACCTGTTTCTCAAGTACCAAACCAAATTTCTCCATAACGTCTTTTCCGAGGAGAATTGGCAAGAACTCATTGTAAGTAATATGTTGAATCTCAGCGATGTTGATACGTCTTGCTTCTTGATACAAAGTTTCGTCATCCCAGTGAGGATTAACTTCGGCAAGAGCTTTAGCGATACGGTTATGCTCACGAGCCATAAGAGTGTGCATAACAGTCAAAACCAGCTGTTCATTTACACGGATTTCACCTTAAATTACAATGCATGTTTAAATTTATTTCGGTAGATAGAACACAATAGTAGTATTCAGTGTCAATATTCTACGAAAGAAGTTAGTATCAAATAGTGTATTCAAAACAAAGAATAAAACTTACCAGCCTCAAAGCAGTACATGTTATTATTAGGTCTAGTACAGCCTTCACCAGGGATGTCTAGTTTTAGTGGTAACAAGTCCTTGAGTCCGTATTCTTTAAATACAGGGTTCATTCGCAGCAGACCACCAAAACCAGTACGTAGTTTTCTGTATTTGATGAAATATATCACTATTATTTGTTATTTTAGAATATACGTGGCTCATAATATTAGCACTAATTAGTAAAAAAACATGTTTTAAGAATCGAAAAGAAAAGAAAGAAAAGAATTGAAAGATGAAAACTATCATGGTTGAATAAATCTACGATAATCTAGAGTTTTTTTTTTCAGTATACAAAAAAAAAAACAGCGTAATTGAAAGACTCGGGATGATGAAATGGTAAATCCAGATAGTACCTATATCCGAAATGATAATGAACCTGGTGTATATCAAGTCAGTAGTCAGTAAATGAAATATTGATATAAGAGATATTGATAATCCGCTACCTCAGCAGATCAGTATTTAAGCTGTTACTGAGCTATACCTGTGGAAATTCATCAAGCAATTCGTTGCTCGCTGTTAGTAAAATATTGATACACAACAGGTGAATATTATATTTTTTAAGTAGAATACTTTATGATTAGTCAAGCTGTTAATGTACAAAAAAGTTATTTGTGTTCTGTTTTTGAATTTTTTGTGATCCAGAGACCTACATATAACATAAAACATAATGAATGTGTCGGTGTTCAGATTCACAGTAACATCAAATTACAAGTGCGTTTGCTATCTTTAGCATTCACTTTGTTCAAACAAGACCACAGAGTTTCCAGCATCAGATAATCTTTACGTCGAATAAATTAATGACACGTAGGTGAAGAGCCAGGTTAAAGTTACGAAATAGTTTATAAAGTTTCACGTTTTTACCGGGCAAACTTCTCAGTCACTCCGTAAACAGTGTTTCCATCAATGGCACCAGTTAACGTATTAAATGGAACTCTTGAACCTGAAACATAAAGCAATTTAATTTCGTAGTCCGATAGAACTTAATGACGACTTACGTCTATTTGCATTTGAATATTAGTAGGTCAAGGTTTTTGCGTGACAAATAATTATGTTTTGGTTTCATCATATTATCGATTATTCGCTTTCGAGACGAGATAACATATTAAGGTGGTAAGGAGAGTGATATTAAGGTAATTGCTCCAACGATAGAGCGAACAGTAATGTAGGAACGTTAGTGACGTCTCTATCTACTTCTTTTATTTTATTTTTTTCCCGCATTAGGATTAATTCCTGTGTCGCGGGGGACTTTACAAACATTCAAACAACGGACACGAAGAACACCCAGACTCAGAACAACAATTTGAGGATTACACAAAGTGTTGTCCCGTGCGGGGATCGAACCCACAACACAAGACGCGGCAGCGTGGTGGCGAGGTGACCACTTAAACTGCTGTATGAATGTATGTAATAATGATAAAATCATCATTCTAGTCTTGATTTTACAAGCGGCAAAACACCGATAAAAAGAATAAGCAACGATTCATCAAATAAAATGGTCAGCACTTTGACACCTTGCTTAAAGATTACTGGATAATTAGCTTGTATTAAAGTATTATTATTCCACACAAAATCTACACTTACGCATAAAGAATGACTGACATGGCTTGATTTATTTAGGTCATTAAAAACTATTAGAAACTTTCCTTGCAGTAGCAAAGGTCAAGATAATCGTAAGTAAACTACTCTAGTATGACACGCTCCGATACAACTACATATTTTGTACTGTATTACTCAATACGAGAACAGTAGCAACATGTAACTGACGATCACACTTTCGCTCTAGGCTTGGCAAGTGACGGGCAACGCTCCGAGATTGGGCTCCAATCTAACATTTACGAAGTTATTGGTCACTAAGGTCATCCAGCGTGTACGCTAATATCAGCATTTGTATTCGGTGCCCTTTTGTAATGTAAGTATGAAGAAACGAAACTAAAACTTTTCCGACGGTTGCTGGTAAAGGGCTGTAGTACTATTGTGTACTATTTTATAATGGTATTATGCAAATGGTAGTTATGTTGAGTGTTCAGTTCAGTTGTAAATAACGAGTTCATATATCCAATAAAAGGGCTTCGAAGACTTCCTTGGGGAAAGCAAAGCGGTTTTTGTACTTTCCGTAGTGCTAATGTACCATTAAATTAGATATAACCATTGAACTTTCACAGAAACTGATTTCGAGAAGTTTCTATATGTCTTTGGGCATCTTAGTTTATTTAGTTTGGAATGGCGTTACTATTACTATTATAGATTACTAGGAAAGTAATGTGTAAAATAAGCAGAAAAACTCTTTTGCGTTTTACAGTACAGTTATTCTTTTTACAGTATATGCTTATAACTATAAGTTCAATTCCGAGTCAACTAAACTGTCTGTAAAGTACTCTTATCAATATTAAAGCTTTTTAAATTTTTATATTATTATGATTAGTTTTAAAAATAGTGCAAAAATATAACTAGTGCTGGGTTAATTTATAAGTCATATTAGCATACAAACAATATTCCAAGGTAAGGTAAGTAAGTAAGGTATTCCAATAATAAATATCGTTTCATGTGTCAGTATGAAATATCGTAACGCAACCACAATGAGACTAAATGTATGTAGTTGCTCAATTGTTTAAAAGGATATTTAATATCAAAGGTATGGTATTTTGAACTTAGATATTAAAGGTTAGATAATGTATATAAATGTGTCAAGGCGTTAATGGCGGACAAAATAATCTTGGAAATTTTAAATGGTGATTTACGTTGTTCAAATAATAGTAGGATAATAATAGGATTGTTGACTATAAATACATATTTTTTTCTTTCTAGGTGAAATATATACGTTTTACAATTATAATGTCCACTTTACATGCAGTGGCGCGACCGTTAGATTTTTTCTTTCATTTATAAGAAAATTAGTAAGAAATAGTGTAAATAATTTTCCTCGGGCCCGTTGGACTAGGGAAGCACCTAGATCAGTTCTTGGTCTTTATCATACAGAAGACCGGATCACCACTAACGGGCATAGGGTCGGAAATGTGTGAATAATACTTTGATATTCACGAGGCAACGCCTGTTATTTGGAAAAAAGTTAATATACGTCATAAATATATCTTACCCAGACGGCAGCCGGGTCTTGGTGATGGGAAACCTCTTACAAAGTCGATGCACTTGACTCCGAACAGGCGGTAGAAGTAATCGTCGTCGGGAATGCGGATCTCGTTACAGTACGGGTGCTTTAGGTGAGGTGGTCGGTTGCAGCACTCTTCAGGATCGTTGCGGCTTTTGGGGTCTGTTAAGAGTATCGACATATTGACGTAATCTTGTAATTTAACTACATTATATTGTAAGGTCAGTAGACGTATATACATAGGAATAAGGAATAAGCTACTTGTAGGTAAAAGGAATCTTTACGGTATCGTGGGATAAGCTTTTCATAATATATGGATATGGATCTTTTAATACATCATAATGATTTAAAGGCAATATTTTAAAAACACTAAACAAAATAGAAATTAAAAATTAATATTAGTTTATTAATTTGTACCCTTTCCTATATCATATCAGCTGCTGCCTACAAACCATATTTACAATCAAAGTATTCTAACTTACCGAGCGGTGTACCAGTCAGCGTATAATCATGATCCATGAACTGTCCCCAGGCAATAACCATCACAGTTCCAGCGTGATCATGAAACCCTTCATCAGGATGCATGGTGCGAGATACCACTCGAGAAAGTGGCAAGTCGCGACCGTGGTGGGCTATACGAGGGGCGTTGATACCGTCGGAGAAAAGTGGACCTATTAATCTGCAATGAGATAAACATATGTGAAGGTAATTGCTTTATTATATATCAACTAGTTTTGCAGATTTATTCAAGTTAAACTTTTATCTATTCACGTATACTGTTAAGGTCTTGGTGTTGGTGATTAAATAAAAAGCAGACAGTATTTGTAAACTGGTGTATAATGTCACCGATGGGTTGGTATAAAGCGGTGTTTCCAATAGAGTTAGTAATGTACAAATGAGACTTATCCATATGTTATTAAACTTACTTTAAACTTAAAAATTAAAAGGGGCGGTCAACTATAACTCTTACGCATGTTTGAAAACATAAAAACAGGATCGATTTCTTCTTCACTTCTATACTAATCCTTTTTCCCCTCCCCCTCATCATCGTCAAAGGCGCGTCATTAGCGCAATAATCTTGAGTTGGAGGTGGCCATGGGCGGCGGTTGTTACTTACCATCAGGTAACCTGTCTGCTCGTTTGCCCAACTATGCCATAAAAAATATATACTATTTACGTGTGAAGCTATCCCCATGTTCATTATTTTACTTACCTCTGGAAAGGAGCCATGGTTGCTCCCCATGTTGGGTGTTGAAGATTATTGCACAGTCCATCGAGTCGCCTGTATTTGCCAGCTCTGCATTCCACATGAGAAAAAACTGGAGGGCAGACTTCCCGGATTAATGTTCGCGATGTATCAATGAGGGGCAAACCTTTTTCGATCTCTTCGTAAGTAAGTCCATATCTGTTGAAGCAAATTAGATCTTACATAAAGCCTAGGTTTAACTTTGCGAATTATTAACTTCGAGAGTGCCCTAGTAGATTATCTAAGCATACATTATGCAAATTTTACATTTTTTTTATGTTGTATTCTCTTCTACATGTTGTATTAAATGATAACATTTAACTTTCTTTTAAATTGGATAAATTCACGTGGTTTCATATTTCCTATGGCAAAGACTAATCCTGTATAATTTATGGGTGGTATAACCGAATAGAAATAGCTACTGCAATTTGCAACGGTCATTGCATAAAGCTAAGCATTGATTTTTAGCACAGAATAATCACATGGTACACTTCTCAAACGTTCATTACCTGCAATTCGGTAACGGATATAATAAATGTCAAGGTTTATTGCAACAAACAGTTTGTTAAGTGATTAATATCTGCAAAATCCGATGTGTATGCCAATTAAATGAAATTTAAGAGGAAATGAGATTACCCAACTTCCGCTATTCTATTTACTATATAATAAAAATCAATTGCAAAATTCATGGGATAATCCGACAAAGATACATTTAGTGCCAAATATCGTGAACGTTTGGTGCCATACGTTTCCTTGGATATTTGTACAAATGTCATGTGTTTGAATGTTATAGACATAGGTATATTACAAATGAAATGTTTGCATGGTTTTTGTTTGTTTATTTGTAATCCAGCCCTAATGTCAGAATACTAACCTGGCATTAGGCCTTCAAATAAACACACTAATTATCAAGATCAAGGGTGATTTACGTAATACAGGGATAACTGCTCTCTTAAATAAAAATAAAAATGAATGTACTGCGTTAACTTTCAACTGAAATTTGCTTTTCTTTAGAACAGCATTTACTTTGGATACACAGGTAAACGTATAGATTAAATGTGTAAATCCGGACTTAATCGCGATAATACTTATAAGGTACAAAACTTCCCGTATGGGACTCAAACCCAAGCCAGACTATCACAGTAAATTAATATGATAGTATTTCGTAAGAAGCAGCTACATACACAGAATTAGTCTGGACAGTTGTTTGTGTTCAAATTATAGTCAGACACTAACACAATACAGGCTTCTCCCGATTATGAGATCGTGGGTGTAGTAAGGATACCTACTAAAACTGAATCAGAGTATTTTTAACAGACTTATAAACAGAAGGAGGTTCGACTGAATGTATGTTTTTTATGCATGTTAAGCGATTTCTCCGGCTATTGTGAATTGTGGACCGAAATTATTATTTTTGTGTCGAAAGAGTATACATACTCCGTGATCCCAATGTAACTAAGTCAGGATTAGATAATGTAATCTCAGATAAAAATTAAAAAAAGGTGCAACTCCTTAATGGTTAGGAGTCAGGAATGTTTTATGAAATTTCGTTACTTTACGAATGAGTCTTTTAATTGCACGTTTTAAGATTTATCAAGATAGGATCGAAGGACGTTGGCAATTTTTTTAAAAGTTAATTATCATATTGGGCTCTAGTAACGCAGACTATTCGGGGATCTGTGAGATGTTGAATCGTGAGGATTAGTTGAACAGGTGAACAAATAAAACTATTAATTAGTTTAATACATACAATAAATGACAATCTTCGGAAGTGAAGGTATGAACATATCTATTAAACTGTAAAGCTAGATGATTTTTTTTTCCAACTAATCACATATGTAAGTAGAAGTGTATGACTAGGACTAACATCCATACAAGAAACATCAGTACCTGAGATCCTCTTTTTGTAGTGAAAATAAAATCGTTTAATACTATAAAATTAATAGAGATATTACAATAGAGCACGCCAAGGGTCTCCTAGCTGTAAGTTGATCCGAGACGCGGAGCGAGAGAGAAGACTGTCTAGTCTATAAAACTACAATTCGTAGAACCTAAGACCTCTGGGCCAGCAGTCAGGGTGAACAACCATTAGACCAACATGCCTTGTCTATCACTTCCAATATTAATTCGATATAAATGATACCTCAAATGTTAAAATCCATCAAGCCATTTAGGCTCTAGACTATTCAAAAACATCATACGTACACTCGAAAAACATAAACTTCTTTCTGGCATAGTCAGGTAAAAAGATACGATTTTTACGTACATCTATACTTACAACATCGTATTCAGCTGAACGTATCTTTCTTAAATAATAGGCCAGACAAAGTCACTGCATGTAGTTGAAGGCATACATGTATTCGTAGGTACAGGTTTTTATCGAATTTAATACTGAACAATGAGCTCTAAACTGTAATGTTTATTGTGTAGATTGTGTACCTAACCGACCATGTCAATTCGTACAGTATTAAATTAATCGACAGGGTTTAAGAAAAGTCCTTTTATGTTTTTTTTTTTGTCCGTCTGCGGGTCAGACGGTTCACATGATCATGACATGGTCACCTGATAAAAATGTGACGGCGATCAGTGTTTAATACCATACAAAAGTAAACATTAATAACAAATTGCAATGAAAAGGTGATAGTATTATTTTTGACTTTATAAATTATTTGTTATATTTTTAGAAATTAAAAAGACAAGGATATAAGAAATTTGATTGAAAATTATTGATCACAAACATTTTTTTTTGTGTTTATAATATTTGTGTAGATTATTATTCGCAGCGCACGACATATTATTACTTTCATAGGCATTTTTTTTGCTCTAGCCTGGGGACGATGGACAGGGCTATCCGTCGTCCTAGGAGAAGCAGGCCCGAAATGGTGGCGCGACTTGTTTCGAGCGCGCCTCTTTAAATCAGACTATTAAACCATAGCAGGGTCGCTTCCAACAGGCGGCCAAGTCTGTCGTGGTTCACAGGGATTTCCTTTCTAGGGTACACCTGAGGCCCCGACTAGAAGACTCCATGTCGGAACACTGTGTGGTTTTAGTCGGTTCATCTCAGCGTAAGGCCCCGGTGAGGTGATGCAGTTTGCCCCAATTATTTATAAAATAAAATATAGCCCACTAAATAAAGTAGCTAATGACTTTCCCCAGGGTTTTAAGTATTTTCATACCAAAATTTACCCAATATCGGTTCAACCGTTTAGTCGTGGAAAGGTAACAGACTGATTTATATATGGTTACTTTTGCTATTCAAACATTAAAGTATAGTAGTCATTCACTGATAATGTACTTTTTCATGATGAAAGAGTTTCAGAAGAAGGAGAAGAAGTTCACCAACACTTAAGATTAAAAATGAAGACAGATACTTTCATATTTTTTCAAGACTCACATTCCAAAACTAAAAGTACATTACAAAACATTGTCTATGCAGTTGCAATTAATTTAATTTTTTGCAAAGTGTTGTAATCTTTAAACTAATTGAAACTGGATTTATAATGTACAGTTATCATT